>JARZZO010000015.1:22554166-25090833 GCA_030544215.1 Zantedeschia hybrid cultivar
GACGGTTGATGCTTTGACTTCCGTGTACGCTTCAGCTTCCGCCCACTTGGTGAAGTATTCTATTGCCGTGAGGATGAAGGACTTCTGCTTAATGCCGGAATCAGGATTGCTAAGGGATCCAATGATATCGAAAGCCCACATGGAGAAAGGCCATGGGGAGGAAACAGGATGGAGTGAAGATACAGGGGAATGAATCTTATCGGCGTGAAGTTGGCACTTGGCACACCTACAGATATATCCTACACAATCTTCTTCCATGGTTGGCCAATAGAATCATTGTCTAAGGATTTTCTTTGCTAACATATGTCCATTAACATGGCCACCACAAACTCCAGCATGAGCTCCTTCCATAACCTTCCAAAGCTCATTTTCGTCTAAACATCTTAGAAGAACTCCATCAAAACCTCTTTTGTATAATGCTCCCCCAACTAGGGTGTATCTTTGAGCAACTCTCCTGATAGTTTTTTTCTCCTCAGTTGTGGCTTCTTCAGGAGATGATTGATCTTCACAATATTTAGCAATTTCGTAGTACCATGATTTTTGTTCCTCATCCATCTCTACTAACAGCTCCATTAACATAATTTCTCTCTTTTCCATAATATCTCCATCTCTGACTTTCTTCAGCAGCCTCTCCTTAGTTCTAAGGAATGAAGGGTCTTTTATTGCGAGTGAAAGACGCCTATGAACGATGATTGATTCGGATTGTCTGCTGATTGGGAAATTGAGGAAAGATGCAAGTGAGGCTAGAACGTCAGCTAAGATGTTCTGATTCCTAGGAACATGGATGAAGATCAATTTTGTGAAAAGCTTTGCATAAGCAGAAGTGAGTTCTTAATAAGGCTTGAGCTTGGGATCAAGAGTTCGATATTTGGTTAACACCTGGCGAAGAATCAATTGGCTATCACCCACAATTCTGAGTTTGGTTAACACTTGGCGAAGAATCAATTGGCTATCACCCACAATTCTGAGTTTGGTGGCACCATGGAGATGAGCAGCCTTGAGGCAAGCAAGGAGTGCCTCGTATTCAGCTACATTATTAGTGACTGGAAAGTCAACCTGAAAGGCTTGTGGAATGGTGACACCTTTAGGTGATAACAGAGCAATGCTGATACCCTTTCCATGGGAATTCAGAGCTCCGTCAAAATACAGAGTCCACATATCATCTTTGATTCGGTCTATGGACATCAATTCCTCATCCGAAAACTCTGATCGGACTGGATCAAAACGAGGAAGGGGGTGATGAGCGAGATGTTCTGCTATGGCATAGCCTTTGATCGCTTTCTGTTGAATGTAAGTGATATCGAATTGAGATAGAAAGCTTTGCCATCGTGCTAACCTATCAGTAAGGACAGATTTCTCAAGAAGAAACTTGATCGGATTCATCCTAGCGATGAGATGGACTTCATGAGTTAGAAAGTAATGCTTCAATTTCTGAACAACCCAGACCAATGCTGCACATGTTTTCTCCATCGCTGTATATCTCTGTTCAACGGGGTTGAGAAGTTTATAGCGATAGTAGGCAGCCCTTTCCTTTCCTTCTTCATCCTCTTGTGCTAGGACAGCCCCCACCGCATCATCCAGGACATAAATGTATAGTATCAATGGTTTGCCCGGAAATGGTGGTCTCAAAACAGGAGGACTTGCCAAATAATTCTTTAATCCATCAAACGCCTCCTGACACTTATCATCCCAATTGAATTTAACTCCCGACTTGGTAATCTCGTAGAACGGCTTATACCTTTGTGAGTGTTGGGAGACAAAACGGCGAATAAATTGCAACCTCCCGATCAATCCTTTTAACTCTTTCAAGTTATTGGGAGGTGGCATTTCTCTAATAGCCTTTGCCTTATTGGGATCGATCTCAATTCCCCGTTTACTAACAATGAATCCAAGTAATTTCCCTGAAGATACCCCGAATACATATTTCTTGGGGTTCATCTTTAACTAATATTCTCTTGATCTTTCTAATACTCTTGCCAAAACTTTGGCATGCTCAGCCTTAGTCTTAGATTTCACCAACAAGTCATCCACATACACTTCTAGATCGATATGCGTCATGTCGTGAAATATTGCCATCGTAGCCCTCTGATAAGTGGCTCCAGCGTTCTTTAATCCAAAAGGCATGACGACATAGCAGTATGTCCCCCAAGGTATAGTGAATGATGTCTTTTCTTGATCTTCTTCTGCCAATTTGATCTGATTATATCCTGAGAATCCATCCATAAATGATAAAGTTTCATAGCCAGTAGTATTATCGATGAGTACATCAATGTGAGGCAATGGAAAATCATCCTTAGGACATGCCCAGTTCAAATCTCGAAAGTCAACACAAATTCTGACCTTCCCGTCTTTTTTCATAACCGGGACTATGTTGGCCACCTATTGTGGATAGAGGACAACTCTAATGAATTTGGCTTTATGTAACTTATCAACCTCTTCCTTCATCTTTAAGGCCATTTGTGGGTGGAATCGCCTTAACTTATGTTTAACTGGGCTAGCTCCATCCTTTAATGTCAACATGTGTTCCACTAGCGATGAGTCTAACCCCGGCATATCCTCATAACTCCAGGCGAAAGTGTCCTTATAATCCTTAAGAACTTGTACCATTGCCTTCTCATCCATTTCAGAAAGATTCTTGCTAACGAGGACAACCTTAGGTTCGTCTTCAGTCCCTAGATTGATCTCTTTGGTGGGCTCTTCTACGGCAGCTAAGGGTTCATCGAATCTTTTCACTCCACTAGCATATGCCTCAGCCGCGTCCTTGTCATCTTCCTCATCTTCAACAATGGGGTCTTTTTCGTATATCAATTCATACACCCCATGTCTATCATTAACTGACTCATCATCTATACAATCTTTTGGCATCTAAATAGGATTCTCTAATAGCTGAGGGATCATAGAGCAGGAAAGGCATTTAACTGCTAAATCCTGAAGGTATCTATCTGGAATTTGTTTACCCTTAGATTTTCTAGACTTCCTAACCTAACTAACCTGCCTAGAACTAGACTCCCTAACTTTGCTAGACTCCCTATCCTGACCTAATGAGGACGAAGCAGAATGAAAATTATAGGATACAGGCGGAAATACAGGAGAATCCTCCCGAGGGGAGGGGCAGAGTAGATCTAGAAGAGAATCTTGACCGAATGACCCGCGCGATGGGGTACAATCAGACAAGTAGGAAGTTTCCTCAATGAGGATCTGAGAGAAATTTGTTGCCAAATTGGCGTTTTTTTTATAGAAAAGATGAATTAATCATAAAACAATAATGAAGGTGAATAAGAGGAGAATGTGATGGAGGAAGCGGCACCAAGGCCAAAAGGTTGGGGGGATCATACAGTACTATGTCCCAGATCAAATCATAAATCCTCTCTGGATCGAGAGGAGGTCGGGGAATGAAATCCTGTGGGGACAAAGTGATCATGATCGGCGGAGTGTGGAACAAGGTATGAAGTGTGAAAATGTGAGAAGGATAAGTCCCCCTCTAGAGAAGATCAGTGGTATAACCAGCTTCACAGGGGTCATCCGGCTCCCCTTCATTTGTTTTCTCAGACAGCAGTATTCTTTTATCAAAAATGGCACCAGGCCTTTCAATCAGTTCATCTATTTGTGGCGGCCACTTAGGTTCTGAGGGATCAAGAAACAGTCTATTCAATGCAATATACATATCCGTTAAGTCAAACCATCTGTACCATTCACACTCAGGGTCTTGGAACTTCCTTCTTTTCATTGGCCGCAGAGCCTCCAAGGACTGGTACGTGAGCAACTCTGAACAATGTCTGGCTAGGTCTCTTCCATATATGTCATGGAGATCAAAACAGGAAGTAATGACCACTGTGTTATCATGACTGATCACGGGCCCCTTGACGAAATGTGTGTATAAGGTCCATGTTAAGGGGTCCCGACCTTCTTTACATGGTGTAGACATTGTCTCCCATATCTTCTGGCCATCTTCATTTTCTTCCTGTTGAGTAATGTCCTGCTTCACTTTTCTTGGCCTATAGCCCAGGCCATTTCCAGGTGTCCTTCGGTTATCCTTGATGGGCGTGGTTCTGGCTTGTAATTGTGTGCCTAGGCCCTTTCCAGGCTGATAACCACCCTTCATCATTATTTTCCATCCAGGGGTACTCATGCACTTCTCCCGTTTTATGGCATCTAGTGGATAAGAAGTAAGAGTGGCGGCTTTTAAAGGATCAACCACCGAACGGTAGACCCGTAATACCAACAGAAAAGGTTGTTGGCCAGGTGAAGAAGTGGGCTTGATATTCAAGGAGTGAGCAACAACAAGGATCGGCATGCTCGTAACTTTAATGATTCGTCCTTTGTAAGGAAATTTGAGGCACTGATGATTCGTAGAGGGAATCGCCTTGAAGATTTTTATATAAGGACGACCCAAAAATAGCATTCAAGGAAGGATCGATTTCCAAAATGTGAAATTCGACCTCGGCATGACATACATGGCCTAACTCCACTTTTAAATAGACCATTCCCAGAGGGGAACGGGTGGAATTATCATATACTATTCAAAGATAGGGCTAGGCAGCCATTTTTCTTTGGGTACACCACATAGTTCAAGGGTCTTCGGAGGCAGGACATTAATTGAAGTCCTTGTGTCGACCAGACATGCATCTACGGCCTTCTTGCAGATATTGACCGTAATACTCAGAGCCATGCTCCTGGCTGTTGGTGGTGCTAGTTCCGAGGCATGAAATAAAATAGAGGGTTGATTCCCCTGAGGAACTAGTAGTGAGGAGATCTTCTCTACTAGCACGTCTTCGTTGACCATCACTTTTTTTAGATACTCTATCAGAGCTTCCTGATGGGTCTTCGATCTCTTTATCGATTCAAGCACAGATATTCGTGCCGGTATTCTGTCAAGATGTTTCAACAGGTCATATTGAGTGTCTGGTGCACTCTCCTCATTATGCGCTTCCTCCGGCGGCTGTGATGGGCCGTCTCTGACTGTTGATTGAGGAAAGACCTTATTGAAGATCATCCCACACCGAAGTGCATGTTCTTCAGTTGTGGAAGGGCCGGGTGACAACTTGAGCACTGCAGGGTTAGTGGATGGTGTAGATGGTGTGGAGGGTTGGTATACGGGTGATGGCGTGGGGTTAGTTGGTGGTAGCATGGTACGGATGAGAGGCATAGATGGTTGGATGGTGGAGGGGTAAGTGATTGGTGCGGATGAAGTGGGGAATGGCATGCAGAGTAGAGGTTTAGATGGTTGTATGGTATCTGGGTAAGTGGTGGTAGTAGTGGGTGATGTGGGGAACGGTATGTGGAGTAGTGGTCTGGATGGCATGAGGGGTACGTGATTAGTTTGCGGAGGGTTGTTTAATGGAGGCGTAGTGGCGTGGGGAATAATGGGTTTGAGGAAAGTGGGCGGTGGTGATGGGTTAATGGGTGAGGGCAAGTGATATGCGGGTGTTGGTATAGGCGTGATGGTAACGGGTTGTGGTCTAGGTATATGGAGGGTGCGGCGTGATGGTTGTTCTGCGGTGTTCGGAGTGTGACCCGTTGAATAAATAGAGGAAGAGTCCTCTATCTTCACTGTTGCCCTCGGCTAGCCTTAGACCGGCTATTTGTCAAAATAAGGGCAACTTGATTCTAGTTTTGGTGCTCCGGGAGTGGGTTTTGCACTATACCCATGTTTGGCGGCGCCGCTGCCTGTGCCGGCGCTCTTGGTTGTTGTTGTTGTTGTTGTTGTTGTGGTCTTCTCGCCTTCAAAGCGGATATATACTTCTTCATTTCTTCCTAATCAATGCCTCCCTGCTCGTTGAGATCATGAATATAATCTCAAAATTGGAAGCAGGTATCTATGGTGTGTCCAGGTTGTCGGTGGAAATAACAATACCTAGAAGTGTCGGCATTTTGAGGACAAACTGTTTTTTCTCTTGGTAGAACCAAAGCATTGGCTGCCAATAAAGCACTAAAGATATCTGACAAGGACTCTGGAAGAACTGGATATTCTGCCCTTTTCGGGCTTGGGGGCTTCCTCTATTGGTTATAATCAGCAGGAGAAGGTACATTGTGGTATGCCGGCGGTACGCGCGGCTGGTACTGCTGTTGTTGTGGGGGCTGATACTGTAATTGCCGTTGTGGCTGCTGTTGTGGTTGTTGGTTTGGCTGCTGAGGCCGCTGGTACTGATGCTGCTGATACTGTGGGTTCGGCTGCTGCTGTCTGTAACCCTGCTGGTTTGGCTGCTGCGGTCGCTGGTACTGTGGTTGCTAATTCCTCACAAATTGGGCTTGATTGTTGTTCATGCTACTAACCTGCTCATGGGAGAGCGTGCCCTCAGTGGTTGGACCTGTGCTAGGAGAATTTGACACGGCAAGCTTCTGAAGTGGAGGCCTGCTAGGTCGATGAGGATCAAAGACACTAGAGAGCGTAGCATCCTTAAAAGCATTCTGACAGTAACGTGCTCTTTCATAGAGCTCTGCCATGCTGGTCAAGTTGTTCACGGCGAGGACTAATTTAAACTGAGATGTGGCATTGGAGATTAACATTTTTACTTACTCTGACTCAGACAGATGATCTTTCACTTTTTCTACCATACCCCTCCATCTATCAGCAAAACTGACGAATTCCTCATCAGGCTTCATTTTTTCTGCTATCAGGTCAGTAATGGACAGAGAGGGGGCAACTCTATCCTGATATCGTTGAATAAACTCTCGTGATACGATACCGTAGCCCTCTACTTCATATGGCTCTAAAGAAAAGAACCATTCGAGTGCTGGTCCCTCCAAGGATTTCCTGAACAAAAATGCCAATGACCTCTTGTCGTTTTGCTAGAAAGATGACTCGTACATAAACTCCTGCAGATGGGTGAAGGGGTTACCGGTACCATTGTATTTCCGGTATACTGGCATTTCAAAGGGCGGCAAATGAAATACAGGTAAACTTGGCAGGTTAATCTCAGGTGCAGCTTTAACTCCCATCATCTTCTGAAGATTGTTGAACTGTTCGTCCATACTCTCCATCTTTGCAAGCAGAGCTTGTGTCGTTAGATCAACCTAGGGAGGAGGGGGAGGTGGAGGTACATGATAGGCCTGTTGCCTAGAGTATGTAGGGCATGGGGGACAATAGAGTTGAGGTCCGGCAGAGCTTCCGCCATGCCCGAGGGCATTTTGGTAAGTAGGCGTCAGCGGTCTGACCGGTTGCCTCGAGGAAGAAAGTTGTGGCCCAGCTGGCCGAGAGGTTGAGACTTGATGGCCTTCCATGGCCTGGAGAATGAAGGAAGTATGATGAGGAGGAGATTGAGGAGTGACAGGGGGAGCCGCAGGATTCGGCTCGGCAGACTGCATGGGCGTCTTCCCCTTCAAAATAGACTGGATTGCCTCGAACTGTCGAGGATCCAGACGGGAGGCAAGAACTCCCAAAGCATTCACTAGATTCGAGGGATCGGAGGATGAGGGATCATTCGGGTTCATGCCTCCCTCGAAAATAGGATTAGAACCGCATGCACATGCGGAGGGAGATCAGAATATTGATTATGAGCATAAGGAAGAGGGGTTTGGTGGTTTCCCTCATATCGAACTGGACAAAAATGGAGATTACGGGGGGCATCAGCATCTCCCCCACTTTCAAAGTGGTAATCAGACTCACGAGGGGTATTAGCATCTCCCTCGTAGTTGACTAGGGCATCTGGAACCATGCTCAAATCCCTACCTGATCGAAGTAGCATGATATTAGATTTTTTTCAAAGATTTGCAGACAAGTTGCACAGAGATTAAGCAATCAAGTGGATGTTTAACGTTATTACGGGATTCCTTGTTGGGTTATTTGGATTCAATTAATCACAAATTCACTCAAGGGGTAGGATCCTAGTTTCAGTTCAATTTCCACCGTTATACTCTTTGGCTTTCTCTCACAACGTTATGAAAATCTAACCAGGAGTTCGATTGGTACAACCAGCCCGATGAACAAGGAGGAATACCTTGATTTTGGGGACTTACGGAGGACTTTAACGCCAACCACTCTAGTCTGATTGAGGGACCGACCCAATTAGAGAGAGTTGAAGACGTCAAGAAAGGTGTTCCTAAGAGAAAAAGGGGGGTGTTAGCCCCAGTGCGTATGACCTGCGGCCTAGATGGCCTCTAATGCTTAATACGTAATGTGTAGTAGCAAACAGATCAGAAATCTGAGAACTGAAGAAAAACAATAAACTGCCTGAATCACGTCGCTGTTGATCGACGCTATTCAAACAAAATCTTATTTTTTCGCAGAATCTCAGGCAGCAAACAGTAGAGAAAATTGCCTGAAAGGCGTCTGGGTTAGGCGACGCAGTATGAAACGCGTCGCTGTTCTTGGACGGTTTTCAAGTCGCAGAATGAACAATTCAGGAGGAATTTCTGGATCGATTCCTCTTCAAACAAACAGGATGAAAGCAGTAAATGATCAGCTCATGCAATTCTTTTTTTTTTCAATTTTTAACAGGATAATTTCATCAGATGAACAACTAAAATGTCAATCAATCACACAATCTTCTTATCACAACCACAACTTTCCAATCAATCAAACGGGGAGGGCAAGATCTTGCCACAGGGGTGTGCACGTGGTGCACGTAGGAATAACAATTAAATTAAAAACTCACCGATCGGTGAAGGCTTGTCGAGAGACACAAGTGGTGCACCGTGGGTGCCCGATTGATGAAAAGCAAGAACAAAGATTAAAAGATGGCGAGACCAAGTCCCATCATGATCGCCAAAAAGCTGTGAGTGCTCAAATTAGGATGTGATTATCATGAAAATTTTATGTTGATTATGTGACAAATAAACCTATTAAAAACTAAGTGAATGTGATCGCCATAAATTTTTTAACTAAAAAATTCCAAAAGAAAAGATTGATCGCCTACCTGTTTTGGAATTGGGAGATGTTGGAGTCATTGATTCCCCTCCTTCAGCCGGCTGAAGAAAGAGAGCCCTTTTGACTTTGTTCTTACTTTGGATGCTTATCGGACTTTGAGGATCATCCAGATTCTTTTTCTTTATTGATTCTCTCCTCTTGAACTCCTTTGGTACCTTGCAACAAACAAAGATAAAAGAAAATAATAAGAACTCAAGTAGAGGTAGTATCTATTCTAATAAAGATTCTGATCATGCAACTTAAACAAAGAACTCATTTGTTTGATGGTCTTTTAAACCCCTTTAAACATGGATTGGAATTATGCTAGTGAGTGTGTGTTGCATGGAGTAATGTGATGAAAATATGATGCTAATGTGATGAAAATATGAGAAAAAATGTAGAAATCAATTAAGAACTAAGTTGGATGGCCCCTGGAAAGCCTTGGTTCTTGAATGGACGAAGAAACGATGAAGAAAGGATGTAGCTTGCTTCAAGACTCCTGGAAGTAGCAACACCTCGATCCTTCGGGGTTTGGACGTTGTCTTCTTCTTGGATCACTCAAAATTATCACTAATCTTTCAAGAATTATCACTAATAATCACTATCATCACTAACTTTTTAATGACCAAGGGGTTGTGTATTTATAGGCTTAAGTTCACGCATCCGCGGTTACTTAAAGATTAACATGAAAGATTTTGAAGTTAATCCAACTAAGAAACAGATAAACACAGATTAATTCATCATTATCTGTAATTATCTAAAATGTGTCGCCCATAGGAGATGTCTTTTAGCTTAATTAAGATAAGGATAAACATCCGGAAAAAGAGACAGAAACAACTTAAGAGACCTAAATGGCATCGTACCTGGCAGAAGTCTTTTAGTTTATTAATAAATTAATTAAAAATCAGATTAATAATCAAAATAAGAATTAAACTCTAAATGGCGTCTGCACATGTCGACGTCTTTTAGAATCTTTTCATATTTGATTAAAATCTGAGTTAAAATGAATTTCTTTAATAAATTTAAATTATGTCTGTTTGATCGATGTCATTTAGACAATTAATTCAGAAAGATTAATAAAAATTAACTAATGATTAAATATCAGACCATTTTGAGGCATTATTATATGACATGAAATTTACTCGAAATGATGTTAAAATTAGCGTGTCTACAAGACCCTAACCTTCAAATTTGAGTTTTTAGATACGTTTTAGAGGTATATTGGATTAGTGAATTACATTTGGGCTCCATAGATTAAAAACTTAAGGAATTTGAGGTCAATAATGATATTTATGGTCAATGGCGACATAAGTAACTTCATAGACTTGGAGTGCTAATTCAAGAATGTGGTCATAATAGTGATTATATGGTCGTACATAAAGTTCTGGCTATTTTATTGCAGAGTGTGCTTAAGATTATCATGTCATATGTAGGTGACATGTTTTGTGATAGGCGTCTATAGGGGTTGATGTGAATTGGGTTTTGGCATCTTGTGACAATGGCACACAATTGTGGCTAAGCATTCGGCCAAGTTGATGCAAATTTGGATATGTACTAGGTTACGTTGACACATTTTGATATTTGGTCATGTGCTTGTACTTTTCCTTTTCTCTTCTCAAAGCACCAATTTTTGGTGCCATGTTTGTCTTTCCCCATTTCCTCCTCTCCCCCTCCATCCTTTCCTTCTTCCTTCTTCTCCCCCATCCCTCATCCTCCTTTCCATCTTCTTCTCCCCTTTTTCCTCCTTCTACCATCAATGATAGAGAAGTGGGGTGCACGGTAGAGAGGTGAGGCAGCTAGTTATGATAATGGCAGCACACTGAAGAGCTAGGCACCGATGATGCCATGGCAGTAATAGTGGTGAGTTCATGGAGTGAAGAGCATGCAAATGAGCTCAGTGATGCTGGTGTGATCATGGGGCTAAATGGAGGGTGTCAGTTAGCCCAAAGGCAGGGACAACCATGGGAGTTTAAGGAAGTGCAAGACTTCAGATAGGGTGATAGCCCATGCAACTTTGCTCTATAATCCCATTTTTTGCTTCACCCTTTGTTCTTGCAATTTTTGGCATGTTTTTTATAATGCATTTAGGGGATCAAGGTGCTTAGGATGTGCCCCTGTGAGGACATGTTGTGGGGGATCCCTCCCCCATGGTGTTTTTAGTATAAGGGTTGTCGGGTAGATATCTAGAGGAAGTTGAATCTTCAACGAAGACCTGAATTCTTGCCTTAATAGTGTAACACAAATGTTAGAAAGGTGTCACTAGTAGCTGATGCAAGTTTGATATGCACGCTACAAAGAGAGATGACGCAGTTTACTTTAGGCAGCACCCTAAAATGATGTGATTCAATATAGTTGTCACATTGGGATAACATGAATATAGTACTTGAGCACTCTATACTTCATCCCCCTTGTTCATGTGCATGTCCTTCATGCCTCTAACATATTATATTTTGCGTATAATTTGTTAAGTATAGCAGATCATGTAGTGATGCATTGGTAGGCATGCATGGGGTGGTTGGGACAACATTGTGTGTGTGCAACAAATGATGGAGATGGTGTCATGTGATTGATTGCCATGTTTTGTCCTTCTCACATTGCACTTCATGTGCATGTCTTGAGCCTTATAGAATGATAGTTGCTTCAATTATACACTCATGTGCCATTGAGTAGGGTCTGGTTCTAGGGGACATGGGATCATGGGATAGCTCCTACACACCAGTACAATTGGGTTCAAGTTAGTTTTTAAGACGCCCTATTACTGTTAGCCAAAGTCTAAGTATTTTGGGAGAAACATTCTATTCAAGAAAGTGGCAGAGTTCACTTATGTACGCATATGGTTGGAAGCGCGAATACTTTGAGAGACATCCCTCGAACCTTAATAGACCTACTTTCCCTTACATGCCTCAATTTGTGGCATTTCAAAGTCTTATTAGGGTGGTTAGGTGTAGGGTCTAGGCTGAGACGGATCGCTCGAAATTATGTGCCGTTAAGCATATTTGAACATCAATCTTAAAATTTCAATTTTCACATATAATTATTTGAAAAATAGTAAGTAGTGAGATTGGGTCGAATCCACATGGAAATAGATTTTTAAAGTTTAAAACCTTGAGTTTTTAGAAGAAAAACAGATAAGAAAGAAGATGGAGCATAATGATTTGATAAATAAGAATTGAAATTAACTGGACTTACTATGAACTCACAAAAGGAGCACCCCTAAAATAGCATAATCAGATCATATACTGAACTAAGACTACCTCGAAAACACTAATTAAAAGTAGAATATAAAGTTTGAGTAGTTTCAACAGAAGAAAAAATAAAAGTTGTAGAACAAAAAGAGGGAGAAAAGATAACTTTTTTCAAAGGAGGTACTGTCATTCATTAACATAACTACATGAAAGTTTACAGAGACATTGAAAATCAAAAACTAATATGACTTTCATAAGGAAACTTTTACATAAAATATTTTAAATACAGTGTAACAAAGAGAACTCAAAAACAAGAGAGAGAGGAGATGGAGAGAGAAAACTGATGTTTGCAGCCATCGTAGCCCTTCGCGCGGATCCTTGGCAGCCCTAGACTCTTTCCAGTGGTCAGTTGCAATGCCTCGAGTCCACCTCTTGCCCTGACAGCCACTGGTTTGAGAGAGAGAGCGAAAGAGAGAGAGAGAGAGAACAAAAGCTAGAGAGCGAGGGGGCTGCTACAGTACTCGCGGTACTATAGCAAAGAGAGGGAGAAAGTGGGAGAGAGAAATTGGGAGAGAGAGATATTCGGATGGAGGAGGTGAGAGAGTTTAAAATTTTCAAAAGTGTCTTTTTCCTCCCCCCTCCTATAGTTTTATAGAAGAGAGTCCCAAATTTTGAATTTCAAAAAGAGTAATAAATAGGCTATTAAGCTCCCCCTTGATTAAGGACTCCTTTTTAAAAACCATGAATATTTATTTTGAAATTTGAATTTAGAGAAGGATATTTGATTTTGAATTTCGATATTTGAATTTTGGATAATAAATGTTATTTTCGAAATTTGAATTTTAAAATTTGAAATCCAAATTTTAAAAATAATAAATAATATTTTTAAATTTGAATTTCAAAATTTTCATCTATGTCTCCCTCTTAATTGGCATGTGGGCCCCTTTTGAAGAGCAAAAATACAAACTTGTTCCATCCAACCCTACTCACTTCATTGAAACTCAGGTGGGCTAACCATTATGCTATCTACTTGTTCATGTCCTATATCCACATAAATAACAGTTAAGTTCATGCGGCAATCAATAAATTATTCAAATGTATATTAAGTAATTGCCGAGAAGTTCTTATTGGAAATGAAATTATCACACTTACTTAATCCATGAAATGATGATATTTAAAATTTGAATTTCACCAAATTAGTATTTTTGAAAGCATAATTGATTTATCTATCATTCCATGCGATTTTGTACATAAAAGTGACAGTATAGTGTGTAAATTTCATCTATTATTTATCTAAAAATGTGTACTTATCAGAGACAAGAAGACTCATACTAAGTGATTATTTAAGCTATAAAGGTAGAGTTATGAGACGGAGAGCTTGACATTAGGGTTAGTCTTATCCCCTCACTCTAGGTTTCTTTTGGATTAGAAAAGACTATTATCTAGTGGCCACTCAATTGGTGATTTTAATGTTGTTTGAAAATGACCCTCACTAAATACAAAAGTTACAAGGAGTTTTCTTTTAAATTTAGATTAGAGGGAGTAAAATAAACTAGCTTTTAACGTTAACATAGGTTTATGTCCCAATCCATGGCTCATCTGAGGCTAGCTTGCAGAAGATAGTTTTCTTACATATACAGTAGGACATAATTAAATGAAAATGAAATCATTGGCATTACTTTGCTTTGCAATTTTTCGTCAAGTGCCTTAGACTGTTTACATTTCTACTTGGTGGTTGTAGACTTGTATTTTCCTACACTATATAGTATCGTGCTAGACTTACACATTATGTTTATTTTTACTGCAACTATTATGTGCATAAGTTAGGAAGTGGGGATTGTAGAACCCCTAGCTACTAAGTTCAATAAGGTCTCTAGTTTAGCATATGTTGGCCACAACAGGCAGTTTGTCAATTAATTATAGCAAAGTCGTAGTTCACTCTATGCCTCATTCATAGCTATGTAGTTTCCTTCTCTTTTTCCTGTACGTTCACTTAGATGTAGTGTATTCATGAATTGGGATTTTTATATATCTATGTTTATTTCTATTAGAGAGTTTAGTTTGTTTGATTTTCTTATATTATGAAATTGTGCTAACCATTGTAGGTTCATATATATTCCTCCAAATAAATCAACTACCCTTCTGAGTTTTGGTCTATGGGTTGGTGCGTAGGTCAAGATCTATGTCATATTAATTATTTTAGAGCCATAATCCTAGGTCACACACATATACACACTGCCCGCCCATGCACATGTGCATGCACGCGCGCGCGCGCCCCCCTCCCCCCCCCCCCCCCCCCCCACACACACACACACACACATATATATATATATAGAGAGAGAGAGAGAGGAGAGATCTTCCCCTTGGACTTAGCACCCTCACCCTCCCAGTTATAGGGGAGGGGGTATGGTTCAAGGGCATGGGCACATGAGATAGTGGATCAATTAGAGAGGGCTAAGGAGGGGAGTTGGGTAGGTGTAGGAGGGAGAGTGAAAAGAGAGGACTCATGCATTTCATCCACATGGATGAATGAGAGGACAATTAGATTATGCATCTTTTGAAGGATGTCAACTAATCTAGTCTCAAGTATTAGCTTGACCCACTTTTCCTAATTGAAACCTTCTTATTGGTTATCATTAGAGGGAATAAAAGATCCCAACTAGTGAAATGCATAGATTCCACGCAAAAGTCTCCTTAGTCACATTGACGTGGCGGCTCATTGACGTCATGGCGGTGCTGCGGCGGTGCTTCCACAGCGTGAGGATTCCACAGGAGTCGGATGGAGTACGAGTTAATCAGTAGGGTGACGATCCTCGAGTGTGTTTTAATCAGATAATTGTATGGTTTGATAACCTCATGCAGAAATCCATAATTAGGAGTTCTTCTTCTAACCCTCTCTCATACTAAGCTCAACTCTAATCTCATGCTTAAATGTTGTTTTGGTGCTAATCATGGTGATTTCATTTTAATATAATTATTCATGTTTTTATGGATTTTTGAGAGGATTATAAGCATGCTTAGGGTGACTTTTCTTTGTGTTAATCGTGGTTAATGTGGGGTTAGAATTAGCATGCTTGGTGGGTAATTCCCTTGATTAATGATGGTAGTATGATAGAACCATTTAAGGATTGTGAAATTATGCTTGGATGGGGTTGTTGGGAGCCTTCTCTTTTCTGTAAAATCCTGTAATTTTATGAAATTGATGAGAAATTGATGTGTTTGGTTTGACCAGGGAGAGGCCCTTTATGACCTGGTTTCGGACGTTGAATCGCCTCCACGCAGGCAAATGCAATTTGCAAAACGTATCTACTGTACTGGATGTGGTTCAGGCCCTTTTCTGAGAACTCGAGACCCCCATGTTTCTTGCCTTCACTGAGTGTAATATATATGTATATTCATGTTAAATTCCTTATAAATTATGTAGATTAAATTACCATATAATTGTTATATAATTTTTATAATTACATGCTCGAAATCATACTTTGGATAGGATTTTTCATGAACTCATACTTCATACGATTATGTGTTTGTATGGATATGGACCTAGAGTGACGGTATTGGTTAGCTTTTATACCCTGTGTTGGTGTGCGAGTGGCACAGTGGTAGTAAGGGAGTCCCATGGTGACGCCTATAAGGTAAGGGTCACCGGGTGGATCCCGGAGTGTTAGATAGTGCTGGTGTGGGAGTGGCACATTTTGGAGCTTCATCACTCTTGTGTCTGTGCAGAGGCAAAACCACTTAGGGCCAGGTAGGCTGATGTAGTCTAGGGCTACCCGAGGGCTTGCTGCTCTGTCGCAGTGGTCGTTGGTTACTGTTCTCATTTTACAGTTATACTTGCGAGTTTAGTTTTCAATTATGGATTTAATTATTACTTTGTCGTACATTTTTCTTGCCTATCTCTTGCTCTGCGATGTTGTGGTTGTGTATAGGGTGTGGGGATCGTAAGATCCCTACTAACCCCATTTCCTAGTTTGGCCATACCCCTACGTTTGTAGGTGAGGGTTCCCGGTGGACTTAGGAGTTCGGAGAGATGTTTGGAGTTGTGCGTCAGTAGCCTTTTGTTTTGGAGTATGTCCCAACATAGTTGTATTATTTCTATTTTTGACCTATATGCACTTATATTTCCTTCGATCATGGACAATGTAGATAATTGTTGAATCGAGTCAGACTGTAATAACTTTTATTTCCCAGCACTTTCTACTTCACAGTTCGATATTTTTGTTGTTTGTTTAGTTTAGTTTATCGCATGTTCTCCAGACTATCTTGTGATCCTGGTTTAGTCCAATTATAACAATCTGAAACCATTTAGTAACCGGATTTTCGATTATAGGGGAACAGGTCGTTACAATGATTGTTGTTGTTGCTACCATCATGCCTTCTCATAGGGAAAGAGTTTTTGGCAAAACCTTCTTCCCTTGATAATTATTGCTACTACCATGGCTTGGCGAAGGGGAGAGGCGCAAAAGGAGTCGTCATCAAGAAAGTCATCCCCTCTCTCCCTCAAACCAAGGTAGTGATAATAGTTGCACCTATTGTCATGTCTCTTGATAGGAAAGGCATCCTCTCTCTCTCTCTCTCTCTCTCTCTCTCTCTCTCTCTCTCTCTCTCTCTCTCTCTCTAAAAGTAGAAGAAACAATTATTGCTACTGACATAGTGTGGAGGAGGTGAGGGGGTAGCTAGTAAAGCCCCTTTTCTCTCTCTTATTAATCCAAGGTAGTCCCAATGGCTACTACTATTGTCATGCCTCCTATGAATTACCATAATTTTGAATAGTAAACCTAGATGACAACAACTCACTACTCACACATTCTTTCCTTTTCATCCATCTCTCTAATCCTCTTAGTGGATCCTACTCTCTTCTATTCTCTTTTATTTTCTTTAGAGTGGAAGAAATTGTAATAGTAGAGGCAATGATAAAGAGGATGAAGCTCACAACTATTGCCCAAATCTATGGGAAGTCCAAGAGTGGGGGGGTGAATAGGACTAATAAAAAGTTGTTGCTTAATTTTGTCGTAAGTAAATGACAAAACTGAAACAAAAGACAAGGAAAAAACATACAAAATGTAGAGGCACAAGTATTTTTATATTGGTTTCATCCTTGATGTATGTCCGGTCCCTAAATTAACTCCACATAGATTTCCTTCTAGATGTTCACTATCCAATAGGCAAGTTTGATCTTAGTGTCCTACATACCAAATATAGGTTGATGTGATGCCTATAACCAAGAGACTACCCCCAGGTTGTCTTCTTCCACTCAAGGAGGGACACCCAAACAAATAGTAAATGAAATATGTAAGGAGCCTCTAAGTAGGCCAGATGTACAATGAAGATAGTAGTAAATCAATCCAATACAAATAAATTAAAACAAGGGAAGTTCATGAGTTGTTGCTTTTGTATTGTAGAGACTGAACTTTTCACATGGAGTGGAATCTGATATATAGCTTTCTTGTATGCTAGTATTAGCCCCATGAATGTCTTGGAGCTCGTATAAGAAGGTTCTTTCCTCACAGATGGATGTCATACATGAACTCTTTGCTAGCTTTCACTCAATTCAAGATGGATGTTCTTTCTACGCACTCTCTCCCTATCTCTAATGATATTGAGCAATTGTATATATCTTCATCTAAGGGAGGGATTTGTTACATTCCAACATTCAAATCTTTTCTTAAAGCTCTCATGCCTTTGACACATGGCCATGTTAGTATTGGGTGTCCTATGTGCTGATCATGGAATCTATTTTTGTACATTTTAGTTCATATTAATAAAAGACATTTAATTCATTGTGCTTCTCTACTCATTTTTAAATTCATAATGAAGTCCTTGAACACATGCAATGAAGACTGAATCATAAAGAGTTTATGATAATGAGTTTGATCTTCTAAATGTATATGTTCTAAATGTTCCTAGTCATAGGATCCTCGATAAAGGATAAGGTTGATCCAGATAGATGAGTACGTATTCTGCCTACTCATAAGATGAGGCTGACTAGTCTTATAATTACTTATGTGGAGACATTTAGGCAAGTGCGTAGGTGCTCATTAATATAATGAGTTCACTCAAATGATCTGTACGAAGACTCCTAATTGGTTAATTATACTTAATTATTAATCAAGAGATTCCATGTGGCAGTAATGCATGTAGTCCTTTGATTTGAGACACCAAAGACCTTTATGTGTGGAGGGTTACCCTTTGAGGTTGGGCCCATATATCTTAGCTAGAAGTTCTTTATGATCCAATACTTAGGTGTAATCAGAAACATACGAAGGTGATTGAATGGTCAAGAGGGAATCACTCACTCTCCGGTACAGTTTATGGAGAGCAAATGTTACAAGGACACAAATATCTAGCTACAGTTAATCAAAGAGACAGAAAGGCATTATTGTCAAGAGGTTCAATGGTGTGGTATCTGGCAAATAGACACTAGATGGTACTCCAAGTTTGATCAGGAATATTACTTGAGTAAAGGATTATATTTGCATAGTATCTATTGACAGAAAGGTTTTGGAACGGGTTGCATAACCTTATTCTCTCCTGAGATCACAATGTCTTATTTGGGACCACTCGAGATAAGAAAGCTCACATAAAATCATGGGATAATTAAGTTAGAATAATTAATTTATAATCATGAGATGATTAATAAAATTAATTTTAAATAATTAATTATTTTATTAAGTCCAATAAGGAGCTACTGGATTTAGTGGGTTCCAACCAAGTTGGCAACTGGGCCTAAGAGGTCACACACATAAGAGTTAGTGATTTTTCAGGATGAGGGCATATTGGGATTTTGTAAAACATGTCAAATTAATATAAATATATAAGTAGATAAACTCTCGACCAAGCACCACAGTTCTCTAGCCGCTCCTCTCTCTCTCTCTCTCCACCCCTCTCTCTCTCTCTCGGGAAGAAGAAGAAGATGAAGGAGAACAAGAAGGTGGACGAGTGAGATCGCTTCTCTTTGCGTGAGGAAATCCTGGAGGATTCACGTCCATGTGGACATTGCTAGAGGCTGCTCGCTTGTACAGCTCCCGACTTCCCATGGTCGGGAGATTCTCAACCCCACAAGGTAAACAAGATCGGATCTTCTTCTCTCTAGATATTTTTGTGTGTTTCGTCAAATCAGAAAATCAGATCCGGGGCAAGAAATCGAATTTTATTTTTTATGTTGCATGGTTCTTCGATTTCTTATAGGCCAAAGTTAAATCCAAAACTTACAGTCGTTCTGTATACAACATACTTGATCAATACTTTGACAATTGTTGCTTTGATCATGGGATCAACCTTTGACTAATGCAAGTGTGGATCTTGGTAAGCATCTATAATTCTTAGACATCTAATGCTTTATCCTAGACATATAAAGAATCTAATTGGGTGTCTAATGATTCTTGGTAGATGTCCACTATTTCTTGCTTGGCATCTATTTTACTAGATTCAATGTCTATTACAACAATTAGGCAACTAATAGAACATTAACCTATCTTGCCTTATCTTATTAGGCATCTAGTCCATGGCGATCAGACGTCTAATGAGTAGAATACTACATTGATAAGTACTTCAAGATAAATTAGCTTGGCATCAAAAGATGTATCAGACTAGAGATATTCAATAAATATAGAGCACTCAAATTAAAAGGCTGAATCAAATGGATGATAATGATACATCTAACAAGTTGTTATTAGGCATCTAATAATCCTTGAGGCAATTTGCAGTCTTTGCTTCTAGGCATCTAATTATGTTAGGTAGACATCTAAAAGCTCTAATAGATTGCTCAGAAAGCACTAATAAACGTCTGACTAACTTATTGTAGGCATCTAACAAATATAACACGAAGAATGCTCGATTATATTAGATGTTTAATTTCTTTCACTTAGGTATCTGATAGTTTGATCCGCTAGCAGATGTCGAAGTCCTATTACTGGGCATCTACTTCCTTTTGTTTGCAAGGATGTTAGACATCTAACAACCTAGTGATAGATGTCTAATTTGCTTGTGAGAAAGCATATTAATTAGGTGTCTGACAAAGTAGCAATAGACATCTAGTGGCAATAGTTCTTTACCTTAATTTGCTGGATCAAACTTGTAAGCAAGATATTTGATGAAGTTTTATATTGTTTGGTTCGATTGCGTGAGGATTTATGTCTGCAACTCACCACTTTGATAGAAATGTCAGAATAACAAAATAGTCTAAATAATGAGTTTTGTCATGATCAAAATCCTATTAGAAGTACAGGAGTCGATCGATAGACTCCCCTTTTATTATGTATATGTGTTCAACAATAATGAAATATTACAAGGGTAGCAGACTATTGTCTAGTGTTCGATCAGCTTACTAGCAGGGACTATACCAAGAGCCATCAGATCTTGTTTGGATGGCAAAGGGGAAAAAAAATAGAAAAAGTCCACCTAATTAAACTGCGCCCACACACGTGTGCGACATAAGTGCATGCGCCTTATGAAATATAGGGCGCACCGGGCCCCACCCCACACATGCAAGTGTGGATGGCCATACGATCAAAAGATCAGTTAATTTTTTTCGTCCACTCATATCATATCATCTATGAATTCTAAACGCCCAAGGCACGACAATACTCTTAAAAATTTTGGGTTTCCTTACCAGCAGACCTAAATGAGGAAGCGCATGGTAACAGCTCCCCACGTGTCAACTGCGCACTCATGAATGTGCACATCACAAGCAGCCTCTGTGCATTAGGGCTATAAAAATACTTTGACTTTCCAGTTATCAATCCATTTTTGACATTTCAAAATTATATATATGTAGGGAGAGATGGAAATAGATATTTTTAAATAGAAATTGGATGTAAAATAGAAATATGTATTTTCATTTTCGATATTTCACATAGAAAACAGACGCAATGGTGGGACTTATTTTGCAGAGAGTGACTTGATAATACTGGCATTACAAGGACTATTACAAAAATAGGACAGATTTGGGGATTCACATGCAAAAGTTCTACGTAATTAAGTAGAACTTTGATTAGATCAATTATAAAGGATCTGGAACTTAGCATATGACTGTGTGTGTGAATGAAAGAGAGAGAGAGGTGGATAATGTCAAAAGAGACCCCGCCCCACCTGGTCTTCATGCAGACAGGAACAGAGCCACCCGGATATAGCTGGGGAACACGTTCACCCGGGGAGCTGGCTCTTCTCCCTCTCCCTCCACGGAGACGCTCTTGAGCAGCGACAGCAATATCTTGAGGAATCGCCGGAGCTGCGTGGATCGTACCCAAAAGCCAACTCAAACGTCTAATCATGGCGCACCGTACGCAGCATCGCATTGTTCTCCTCCCAGAGATCACAAGACTCCTCCATAAACTATTCGTGCTGGTCTCCATGTGCATGGCCGCCGTACACCACGAAACGACCTACAGCTAAAATATTTGCCCGCGTTAATTAGAACAAGATTCCTCCGTCCGGAGATGTGGTAAACGGCGAGAGAATTCGCAGGAAACAAGGGAGAGGCGGCAGCTTTGACTGGTGGGCGATGTGTGTGTGCGCCATCATGGGTAGGGTTTCCTTATGAATGTGGGAATTGAAAGAGCTTTCCGTTTAAGCCAAAGGCAAGAGAACCAGTGTCTTGGGATATATGCTGCTGCTTCTCACCTCCAAAACCATATCTGATATTAGAAAAGGACCCAGCAATCTGAAGGGACTGATCATATTGGTGCAAATTGGAAGTAAGCTTGCTCCATTAGTTGTGGCTTAGGGCCTGTTGGATGCAACTTAAGAAAACATGATCAATGCATTTATCATAAATCTGTTTATCATGGACTCATTTTCCATAGACTTATGTTTGTTGTTCTGTGTAAATATTATCATGGACTCGTTTGCCAGACTCATGCATGTTTGTTGTTGTGTGAATATAACTAAGTTTATTATAAACCTGAGAATGTCTCTAACATGAACCAATTATAAGTAAGTTCATAGACAATGTATTTATGGGAAAGTTTTGGATTTATGATAAACTTGAGTGAATTTTTGGTGAAGATGTTCTACACAATCAAAGCTAAAGTTATTGTACTGGGAAACCGAGTTTTTGATAGATAAACACATTTTTGGGGTTGTCTTCGAACAGGCCCTTAGAGGTCACATACTCAAATTTAGAACCAGCCTACACTTTAGCTTCTTAGCAAAATTATGTGGTGGGACTCTCATGACATTAGGCTGCTCCTTATATTGATCCACATTTACCATATTATATATGAACAAATATGGCATAGATCATGTGAACAGTCATTGGAGAGGCATCGCTCAAGTGGGATTTTGAAAACAAAAGTTGACATGAATTCACATCTATGGAAAGTAAGCTACAAAAGCAAAAGTGCTGTGATATATGCCTTAATTTGATGCCAAAGATCGCGCAATAACTATAACAATTCACGATTTGTTTCGCTGTCTAAATATTCTAATGACTGGCGGATAGATTCTTCATGGTTGCTTCAATACTTTAGTATTATGCTAAGTCTTGGTGCAATTACATGGCCTGATGTCTTACTACGTACATATGGCAAGCTCAAGGAGTCTAAATAATATTGCATTCTCCTAAAAATGTTTCTACTTTAGCATTTGAGGAAGTTAAAGGAAAGATAATAGCAAACAAGAACAGGTACAAATGCAAGTGATTTTTGGGAATGTGTCACTTCTTTACTTTGTTTTCTTCTCCTACTGGTTAAGTACTGTAATATAAAACGTCACCTCGTCTTTACTTTTCTACGTATTTCGTAGTGATTTGTCTGCATGAATGTCATGGGTATGTTATTGAATTTTGGATTTGAGTGAACTAGTCGGATCTCATTTTAATGCAATATGATGGCTCAAAACACATCAAAAGTGGTATCTCAATAAAGATTTGCCTTTGCATTTGCATCAATCAAGTTCCAGAAACATGAACATGTTTACCGGTTATTTGAACTTGAGTGATGTAAACTAATGATCGCAATTAGTACCAACATGCAAGCTTGTTGCTTAGTGATTACCTCCTGTAGTGTGTGAGAATGTGAGAAGTAACCCACAATTCCATGGTTACCTACGCCCAAGTATTCCCAAAAATAATTCTCCCAAACATAAGTCTCTTGTGATTGAAATAGTCATCCATAAAGGTGTGAGAGATTATTTGTGCAGAAAAATTCTCATTAAAGAGAATATTATTGTCATTGGTAGGATTGGAATCCTCTTTACTCGGGAGAAATTGTACATATTCACCAATTATGTCATTGAGAAAAAAATATATATGATTATAATGAACATTCTACTGGAGGTATCTGAACCTTATCCTTATTACTATAAAATTGGTTGCAACCCCACCCTTTCCCTTTTTGTTTTACTAACATTCTATCTAGACTTGTTGGCAATCTCACACACTCAGAGGGAAAGAATTACTTGGTTGCCTTGGCGAAGAGGATGATCTTTTTGGTGCACTAGTAAAAACGGTAGAATCATCTTCGTCGTGTGGGAAGACTAAGAAAGTCTCCACTTATTTCACACGGCAAATTCTAAGTGTACAAACAAGAGAGAGAGAGAGAGAGAGAGAGAGAGGGGGGGGCCGGGGGGCAGAGACTTAAGCCAGAAAATCCCCTCCTCTCATACACCATTATTTATAGATGTAGATCTCTTATAGACTCTTTGTTCTACAAGAAAAGGGATCCCTCAGAATCTGAGTCTAATATCAATCGTTCAATGTGGATGGACCATTCAAACTCAACTCGGACATGTTGTACAAGACAAAGTAAAATCTAAGCTGAAGGATGCCCTTTCTCCATCACAATTTCAATCTTTTTCTTCACTGCAACAATGACCTTGCTCATGAATGGATTTCACAAATTATATTCACATCAGGTTCACTTATGTGCCTCTTGATTTCATCGTAAGATTGTTGTAAAATAGATGGCCCGTTAGTAGATTCTTATTTTGCCTCCTGCACATGCATCGGCGTTTGATAACAACTGAACAACGACATCATAGGAACATCTGAAGAAAAGTCGATGGAATTTGGTTTGTTGAAGATCAAATTGCATGGTTTTTGGGTTTATTGCAGTTGGGTTTAGTAGTTGCCTTAGATATCGGTTCAAGTAGCTATACTATCTAGATGAAAGAGAGGTAGTGATATGTATAAGCAAGATTAAGGCTTCGTTGCTAACACCAATTTTAAGCATCTATAATTTATTTTATCATTTCATTTGTATTAAATAGCCCATAGCAAAGACAAAATTAGAATTTACTATTTTAATTTTAGTTATTTATCATTTTACTCGACATATGCGCAAACTTCAATACGCTTGACATACCGCAAACACCAATACCCTTGGCACAAACCAAATTAAACTCCTTTAAACACGTCAAATGCTTACTACCACAAGTATCTTTTCGCGAACAAGAGTAATACTTGCTGCATTGCTTCTGCAGTGTAATCCGTGTGGATTGCAATGCAAGAGACAACAGTCGTCAGATTGGATGGCTGCTGCGCAGTCCGACTAGGTGGAGGTAAGCTAGATTTTTATTTTTTTGTTTTCTATTTGTTGATTAGAGGAAAATAATCGATTAAACCTAATTAATGGGAGAACAATATGTTATATACCTGGACACACACAGAACATTGTGTCCAAGGAACACTATAAGCTAAAACTAATACCCTCAACTCTAACACTCCCCCTCAAGCTGGAGCATACATGTCAATCATGCCAGCTTGTTACAAAGAGTATTGAATCGAGACACCCTAAAAGATTTATAAACAAATCAGCTAGTTGATCAACTGTAAGGGTGTACGGAGTATTGATCTTCTAAGACATAACTGCATCTCCCACAAAATGATAGTCTACCTCAATGTGCTTTGTTTGTTCATAAAACATAGGATTCTTAGCAATGTGAATGGCAGCTTGATTGTCACAGTGCATCTCCATTGGTTCAGTAGATGTGACTCCAAAGTCAAACATTAAACTTTGAAGCCACATCATCTCACAAGTAGTCTAAGCCATTGCTCTATACTCGGCTTCAGCACTTGATCTAGCCACAATACTTTGTTTCTTAATCTTCCATGTAACCAAGTTACCATCAACATATGTACAGAATCCAGAAGTAGATCGCCTATCTAACTTGGATCCTGCATAGTCAGCATCTAAGAAAGCTTCAATCTTCAAGTGTCCATTCTTTTTATACAATAATCCTTTTCCAGGGACAGCCTTTATATAATACAAAATCTTCACAGCAACTTTCCAGTGACACTTCTTGGGTTTCTGCATAAATTGACTCACTACTCCGACGGCAAATGCAATATCAGGTCTTGTGACTGTAAAATAAATGAGCTTTCCACATAGCCGTCTATACTTTGAAACATCATCAAGGTTTGGACTATCTTCCACATCCAAATCCTGCTGAGTAACTGTGGGAGTATCGACATGCTTACATTCAAGCAACCCCATCTTTTTAAGAAGGTCAAGAGCATACTTTCTCTGTGAAAGAGACACACCATCTTTTCCAAATACTATCTCAATACCTAGGAAATAGTGAGGTCTCCCTAGATTCTTTGTTATGAAATGTTTCTCTAAGTATGTCCAAATTTCTTCAACCCCATGTCTATCGCTATCTGGGAGGAGCATATCATCAACATATACAACTAAAATGACAATACCAACAGAGAAATGTCGAATGAAAACAGAGTGATCAGCTTGGCTTCGTTTCAACCCAACACCGAAAGCAATGTGACTAAACTTATCGAACCAAGCCCGCAGACTCTATTTAAGACCATAAATGGCCTTCTTTAACTTGCACAGTAACTCCTCCTGAGCAGCATACCCTGGAGGTTGCTCCATATTGACTTCTTCATGAAGATCACCATACAAGAAGGCATTTTTGACATCTATTCGGATCATCCGCCATCCCTGATTCACAACAAGAGAAAAAAGCACTCGAACATAATTCAACCGGACTACAGGTGAAAAAGTTTCAAAATAGTAAACTCCATATGTTTAAGTAAACCCTTTCGCCACAAGCCGCGTCTTGTACTTGTCAATAGTGCCATCTGGAGAGTACTTGATAGTGAATACCCAGCAGCAGGAAACAAGAGTAACATCAGTCGGTCGACGTACAAGGGTCCATGTCCCTCGTGAGATCAAGGCTTGCATTTCATCATCTATAGCAGCTTTCCATTTTGGTTGAGACATAGCCTCAAATACAGACCAGGGAATAGGCACAGTAGAAATAGACAAAGCAAACTGACAGAAAGAAAGATACAGTAAGTGATAAGAGACAAAGTTACCAATAGGATATTGGTAAATACTTTTAACTGAGTGTACCCGTTTCCAAAGAGCAATAGGGAAATGAAGATCTGACACAGGCAAGGAAAAAGCCTCATCAGGCAAAAGAACCTCCGACGTGGAAGAAGATAGTGGGGCACTCTATAGTGGACCTTTCTCTCGCCGCTGATAAACCTGTCCATACCGTTGATCATTGTCCAGTGGTGCAGGAACCTCATTATCAGTGACTATAGCAGAGTTAGAGGGAAGCACTTCAAGTAAAATAGGAATTGGAACAACAGGGGTCAGGTAATGAGTATGCATATGAGAGGATGGAGGAAAGAAAGGTGCAGACTTATAAAAAGTGACATCAGCTATAACAAAAGACTTCTTGGTCCGGGGTTCAAAACAACGATATCTTTTTTTAGTACGAGAGTACCCAACAAAGATACATGCAACAGACCATAGGAACAGTTTATCATGACCCGGACCAAGCAAGTGAACAAAACATTTACAGTTGAACACCCGTGGAACAAGGGGAAATGGTTGTGTATCAGGATGAATATTCAAGAAAGGTGATTTTCTATCCAACACAATGCTCGGAACACGGTTAATGAGATAACATGACGTAAGAATCGTATCTCCCCAGTATTGTTTTGGAACATTCATGTAAAACATCAAAGTTCTAGCAACATCCAAAAGATGACGGTTCTTTCTTTCAGCAACCACATTTTGATGAGAGGTATACGAGCATGATGTTTGATGAAGAATCACATGAGAAGCACAAAAGGATGCAAAAGATGTCTGAGTGTATTCCAAGGCATTATCTGTACGTACAATTTTAATAAAAGCAGAATACTGAGTCTTTATTTCAGCATAAAATTGTTGAAAAGTTGGAAGTACATCAGACCTTGACTTAAGTAGAAAACCCCAAGTCATGCGAGAAAAATCATCTATGAATGTAACAAAATAACGAAATCCGAGTCTGCAGATAACAGGAGAAGCTCCCCAGACATCAGAGTGAACAAGATGAAAGGGAGCAGAGCTCCTTTTATTCTGACTAGAAGGAAAGGAGACCCTGTGATGCTTCCCTAACTCACAAGCATCACAGTAAAATTTATTAACTATAGACGGAATGGAAATGACATCACGAAGCTTCTGAATGGAAGGATGACCCAACCGACAATACCACTGATAAGAGGTGTCTGATGTAGACAATGCATGAGACGTCTAGAGAGGTTGATCAACATTGAGATAATAGAGACCACTAGATTCGTACCCGCCACCAATCGTCTTCTTCGTCTGGAGGTCCTGAAAGGTACAGTAAGACGCATAGAATGTCACTAAGCAACCCATAGAACGAGTTAGCTTGCTAATAGATAAATAATTAACTGAAAATTTAGGAACATAAAACACATCATCTAAGGTAAGAGTAGAAGACTGAACGATGCCCTTCCTTGCAACAGATGAGTGGGAGCCATCGGCTACAAAAATGGGGGCATAAGAGCTAGAAATGTCAAGGGAAGAAAATAGGGAGTTGTCACCTGTCATGTGACAGGAAGCTCCAGAGTCCACAATCCAAGAGGGATGGTGAACAACCAGTGCACTACCTTAGGAGGAAACCACATAGAAAGAGGATGATGAGGCAGGGCTTTTGAGAAGTCGTTGGAATGCTTCGTATTCCTCCCGGGATAAAGTCACTCCTCCCTCCAGTCGCAAAACAAATGGAGATGATGCACTAATGGACTGCAACTGTAAAACTGGGACCTCTGGAGGTGTATTAGATGTAACTCCAAGGTTAGCGGTTAGATTGGACTTACTGCCTCCTTTGCCATATTTCTTCTAGCAAAAATCCGACTGATGATTGGACCTCCTGCAGTGTGAGCACGGTCATCTACCACGCCCGCAACCACGTCCGCGCCTGTTTGCAGTAAGGGCGGAAGCACCTCCAATGTCCAAAGAAGTTGCAACCAAGGGACCAACATCCACATGAGGTATAGTACTAACGCGTAGGATGCGGGAGAATGCATCGGCCAAGTGGGGAATAGCCGTATCGGCTAACAGATTATCACAGACATGTTGTAGGTTGTCGTCGAGTCTAGAAAGGAACTTGGCAACGATGAACTTCTCTTGCTGTTTTTGAAGAGTAGTAGCACCGAAAGCAGCAGGGAGATACAGTTTGAGTTTATTCCACAAGTCTTGGACCTCAGAAAAATATTGCGACACATGGTGTCCCTCCTGCTTCATAGCAAATAATCGGGAACACAAATTGTAGATGTGGAAAATATTTTTGTCACCTAAGTAGGTACGCTTCAGAGAGTCCCACATGTCCTTTGCGGTGTCTAGAAATAAAACGTTGTAAAAAATACGAGATTCACAACTATTGCCGAAAACAGAGATCACGACCCCGTCATTCGCTTGCCAGGCTTCGTAGACTTTTATATATGATTTCACAGGAGGATTGTCGTCAAGATGACGAAGTTTCTTCATAGCCATCACCAAGAATCGAAACGCCCTCGATAGGGCTGGCAATGAGCCGAGCCGAGCCGAGCTTTGCATGGCTCGGGCTCGGCTCGGGTCAATGGAGCTTGGCTCGAGCTCGAGCTCGGTTCGAGCTCTAAATCTAGGCTCGAGCTCGGCTCGAGTTCGTTTTCGCCAGGCTCGAGCTCGGCTCGGCTCGAGCTCGAACCAATAAAATTTGGACATATGCGATTTAATTTTAGTCATTTGATGCAGAATGATGATTTTTTAGTATTCTTATTCAAACTTGTGTAATAATACTCTATCAAGACATATAAAATAAAAACTAATCAATTCAATTAAAATCCCAAGGAAAACAATTAAATGCATAATAAAAAATGAACAAGAACCTTAATGGGCAGATTTTGAACTCAATTAAACATGAATATAGACCTTTTGTGATCATACTAACTACATATATGAAAATTTAAACGCGGGACACGGATGGAATGCCATTTTGACCTAGTTTGAAAAAATTAAAAAAAACATGTTAAATATTTCGAGCCGGCTCACGAGCTCACGAGCCGAGCTACCCTAAGCTTGAGCTCGGCTCGTTAAGCTATTCGAGCTTCTACTTAAGCTTGAGCTCGGCTCGTTTGACATTTCGAGTCGAGCCGAACCGAGCTGAAATCGAGCCGAGCCCGAACGGCTCGCGAGCGGCTCGGCTCGTTGCCAGCCCTAGCCCTCGACCACTGATTATAGTTGGCTCCATTCAATTTCACAGAAGTAATTATCATGTGATATGTTTTCTCTTCACCGGAAGAAAAGGACGCTGAAAGAGGAGCGTGAGGTGACGGATTCTCTATCTCGGACAACAAGATAAGACAAGAATTATTCTAAACTAAGAGAGGTCAGTACATAGAGAAAGAGAGAACTAGACGAGTATCTCTATGTACTGGCCATCTTCAAAGAAAGAAAAAAAAATTAGGCGAGCAACACTACCGAACAAGATGGTGAACAACCCACCAAAACATCTTTAGTGGGTGCTGTGGCTGGGCTGGGACGTACTAGGGCGGAGCGACATGCTGGGCGTGTAGGCAGGGGCTGGGCATGCTAGGCATGTTGGAGCAGGGGCTTGGCGTGTGGGAGGGGTTGGGCGGGCTGGAGCAGGTGTTGGGCGTGCGGGCACGTGTTGGGGCAGAGTCGGGGCATGCTGGTCGTGGGGCTGGGGGTGGATGACAGTAGAGCATGGGATGGGCAGGACGACGGCAGAGCGTGGACAGCAGGACGATGACGGCGGTAGTGGAGCGGGACGGGGCGGTGCGATGCTGGAGAACGTGGGGGCGGCGGGCGGCGGCATGGCGGAAAACCTAATTAACGGGAGAACAATATGTTATATACCTGGACACACAGAACATTGCGTCTTAGGAATACTATAAGGTAAAACTAATACCATCAACTTTAACACTATTCAAAAATTTTAAATTTTTTTAGAACGTCCGATAAAAAATCAGATGTTACAATTAGATTGATCAAGTTGACTCAACCCAATTGTATTTTTTTTTAGAAAAAAAAAATAGTAAGACCTCGATTTATATGTAAAAAATAAAAATATTTTTTAAAAAAAAATTATATAGCTGAGTCAAGGCCGACTTGAGCGACCCGATTGCATCATCTAATTTTTGATCGGACGTTTTAAAAAAAAAGTTAAAAATCTAAATAAAAATAAAAAATAAAAAATTAACTTTCTTGCATCCAATCAAACTGTGAAGTAACCATTCGATCCGATTAAAACTAACGACTGCTACTCTTACATTACAATCTTTTTAAAAAAAAAAAAATATTTTTTAAAAAAAAAATATTTTTTAAAAAAAAAATATTTTTTAAAAAAAAAATTTATATAGCTGAGTCAAGGCCGACTTGAGCGACCCGATTGCATCATCTAATTTTTGATCGGACGTTTTAAAAAAAAAAAAAATCTAAATAAAAAATAAAAAATTAACTTTCTCACATCCAATCAAACTGTGAAGTAACCATTGGATCCGATTAAAACTAACGACTGCTACTCTTACATTACAATGTAGGTGAATTATATTGCAACTAGTATTATTCTTGCCACAAATATTCTCTGCATAACATTACCAGTTGCTCACTTAGTAGCTATAAAATGCTTAAAATAGTGGAGGAGCAGGGTGTTTGTTACCTGTCATGGCCCAATCAAGACATCTTATGATGTGATTGTGAGCTTATCCAACAGTCAATCAACGCATACTTTTCTGATATAACTGTCACCTCCAAGTTGGGTGAGGAAAATTTTTGCAGTCCTCGTGTTACTTGTACTTGTGAACTTTCTTTTTTAATGCAAAAAAGTTATCTAGTTCAAGGTCCATCTTAACTCGACATTTATATCACGATTAAAAAACAAAAAGAAGAAGAGGACAATTGAGTGCTGCCTTTTTTTGGGTCCACCGAACACAAGCGACATTATTGCACAAGTGAAAATTATAATAATTTCCTCCTCGCATGTATTAAGATGGTCCTCACTCTTAGTAAGATGGCATTATTGAACAACAAGAACTTAAAAAAATTGGAGTGCTTTTAAAGAAAGCGTGATGTTGAAGAGGGCCGAAGGTTAGAAAAATTGACTAGGAAACACCTTCCTCTGAGATAGCAGCCAATTCTGCTATCGATAGAATACTCAGATGCATGTGAGTTTGCATTATTGCGTTCTTTATTGGGGTTTGACTTAATGCATGGAGAAGCTAGCATTGATTGAAGGAGGAATGGCAAGTGGTATTGCCTTATTGCATAGGTCTAAGAACCCTAGTAGTCCTTTGTGTAGTTAGGTTATATTGTATATATGCACTACATATGCCAGGGCCTATCCTACGAGGATGGGTTCTACCATTAAAAACAAGTGGGGTTTACGGTTCTTCAGATCAATAGATCTGTATAATGGGAATGATAGATTCCTTTCTTGGCTCCTCAGCCCCCATGAACCCTCCTATCATATCATGGAAATACTATCCCAGAATATTAGCATATGATTTACATCTGCTTTTTGTTTAGTATGTATCATTTAAGGCACCAGCCTGTGTCTCATTGATAGACGGGCAGCACACTTGAGCTCCCTGTTTAGGGAGCGCACCTCCTCGATCCCGACTTGTGCGGCATACGGAAACCTCGTCTCATTCGGGACAAAAAAAAGTACGAGTTATTCTCTCTCTATTTCGGACGAAAGCTCGTATTAGATGGACTTGTACTTTGATCGTTCGGCCAGGAGCCCTCGTGCCTAGACCACTGGGCTATCCGATCAAAAAAAAAAAAAGTATCATTTAAGGACCTTTCGAAGCTAAGTTACCACTAACCTTGAACTATCAGACGACGGTGTCCACATAGCAAGAATTAGTGAGAGGAGACTTGTGAGTCAGCATTTAACTTTGGACACCATGGGAATATAAGCCGATTAAAAAAATGCATTTGATTTTGCCAATTGTATTGTTTTGGAGTTGATATTTTTCACAATTAACTTAAATTTCAGGCTGAGATACGTTATCGGAGTTTTTGTTTATATATCCACATTACAAGAATCTATGGACAAAATCGGAAGCGTAGCATGTAGCTGCTACGTTTCTTTGCAGGCTGATGTGCATCAATTGGCGGTGGGTTGATGTTAAGGGTGCTCTGCTATGTCAAAGATATTGTAATTTACATTTCCTCATATCCTTCATCCTGCTAGTTCATTTCCCTCTAATATACTCAAGATGTCACGTCTTCCTTGGTGCCCCTATAACGTCAGATCACTCAAGGAGCTTTTAGTATGGATGGGTAATGGTTTGCGACCATGATCTATGTAGCCTTGTACCTGACTGTTTCATCCTTGCGGAACCTGCTCTTAACTTGCAAATTTAAACATCTGTAATCCTTTCCCAAGAGAGAATAGAGGAAAGACATCTTGGCTGATAACATCATCAGTCCCAAACTCCACCCCAATCTAAAGATCTGATGGCGGGGCTCGGCGTACTGTTAACCTTGATTCATGGTCGGCCTCCCATGTTTCCATAGAGAAAGTGGTCTTTTGATCACTTAGCTGATTCGCACAACCGTCCCAGGCCTCTGTTAGCAGGATAGCAACAGCAAGTCTGTTAACATATCCCCGGGAGATTGTTCATCCTTGTATTTTCGATGCATCAATAACAGAGGTGGAATGATCGACGAGAGACAGGAGATAGTTCATCCTTGTATTTTCGATGCATCAACCTCATCAAAAAACTTCTCAAGTTGTTAGTAAGAAAATAAAGGTGGAATGATCGATGCGAAAAATCTCTAATAAAAAGGAATATGAAAAATCTCAAGATTCAATTTCCAGGGATCACCGGTAATAACTTTTCTCACTGCTTCTATCCAGCCTTTTAATTATCAAATATGCACCATACCATTACAAATATGGGAAACCTACATGCTACATGAAAATTTTAGTAGGGGAATGTCAAAGAGGCCTGCATAAATATTACAACAGCCCTAGATAAAGCACATAGCGGCAACTACATATTGTACAAGGAACAGCCTGTGTGCTTGGATCTATCTAGCCATGTCAACATCTGAAACTGTAGACTTCCCTTCAGAAGAGTAGGCCTCGGGCTGTGTGGGATCCATAAATTGCCTAGATGGCTGCTTTGAATCCAGACTGACAAAAGGGCTCCTCGCTTGTGTGGCACCTGAATCCACATCTGCAGCATAAGCAGCTCTGGGAGGAGAAGGCGGTTGTACCTCTACATCTGGAAACGCTGCCTTGAACCGCGCCCTTAGCCCTTCGTCCACTAATCGTACTCCATTCAATTGGTTACCAAGTGACAACCACCTGATGAAATAGATCAAACAGGTAGACTACGAATTACACGCTAAACAAAAGAGATGTATCGTCCAACCAGTAAAAGAATCTCCTATGCTAAGATTGTAAACTATACCTTGGAATACCACTAAAAAAAATTATTGCCATAGAAGAAAACAATAGGTGTTCTAAATAAACAGAATAAGGCTATTTTTTTCCCTCTTCCATGCCCTTAAAATAATGTGTTTGGGTAGGTATCATTCTGGTAGATGGAATAGATATTTGATTCACCAACAAGCAATTAATAATATAAGTAGAAAATAGCTACATCAGTATTTCTACCAAAAACTACAATTTCGACAGAGCATTAATAAAATGTAGCCTTCCCGGTCAGCCATGCCTCACAGAAAGCATGGTATGTGTATGGACCTGCAAATTAATGTGGGTGGATGTACACAATTTTAAGAGAGCCAATGTTTATTTGTAAGCAAGCATAAAAGATCTGGCTTTAATTTAAATATTCTAACACTTCAAAAACAAACTAAAAAGGATTAATAAAATGCAGGAATAAAAACTAAAATTTTAGAGTTGGAGATTGAGAAGAAACAGATTATAAAGGTAGGGGTTAAATGAAATTTTCCCTTAACCACTAATGGGCATGTCTTAATGGGCTTAGTGGGCCTTAATTGGGCCTTAAAATGTTAGGTTAATGGGCTGTCATTGGGCCTGTTTTTAGCCATTTACTTCAGGTTTATTGGCTTGGTGCTTAAGGCTTTTAATGGGCTGAATTAGAGGGCACAGGAAGAGAGGCCACCGCCACTCTCGTCCAGGGGCTCCACCGCCCAGCCTCGATATAAGAGCAATGGTGGGTGCTGGCCCTTCTTATCCAAAAAGAAAGGGGGAGAGAGAGAGTGAGCTACTTTGATAGCAAAATAGGTTATCGGGAATCGCTTATTCTGGATTGTTTATACCAGAATAAGGAGTGTTTCACTTTAATAACGGGGTAGATTTCGAGGCAGAATAGGCAAAATAAGCAATTCTTGGGTCTAGGGTGGAATTGCTTATTCACCTTATTCAGGGAATAAGCAATTCTAACGTGGTATAACTAATTCCGCATATCAAATCGGAATTAACCTTATTCTAAGAATAAGGAGCCTTATTCTTCCCTTACTCTGCTATCAAAGTGGGGAGAGATTTTAAGGCAGAAGAAATTGGAGAGGGGAGAGTGAGGAAGTGATATATATATATATATGGACCCAGCTACAATGAGCCCCAGGGCTCATTTAACTTAGGTAAGGCCCCGTCGAAACTCCTACTTCTCCATATTAAAAATAAATAAATGAAAAACGTCAAAAATTCTAAAATATTCAAATACCCCCATCTATGTTGGTTTCGACACCTTAAGATTTAATTTGTACCATTGGATCGAAAAACTTAACCGTAGTCATCCGACCAAATTGGTCATTGTTTAGAGATCAAAAACTAAAACCTTAGGGGATGGGATCAACCATAAGGGCTAATCGTTTTAACTTTTTTTTCAATATTTTTAGATGTTGATTTTTTATACCTATCTGATCAGACGGCTAAGATTGATCACCAAGATCAGACAGTGAAAATTAAAGCCCCATAGTGGGAACAACCCTAAAGGGCCTATTTGAATATCTAAAAATTATTGATGGATTTTATTATTTTTTCAAACATGAAGAGAAGAGAATTTCGAGGGGGGCTCATCTAAGTTAGATGAGCCCCTGGCTTATTTGATCCATTCCCTATACATAAATATATATAAATATATATATGGGGGAAGGATATTGTCCACTCCCCTCCCATTGCCAGCTGCTAGCATAACGTTTAACCGATGGTGGGATCTTCGTTGGCTGCCTGGATGGATCATGGATGGTGGGACCCACACAAGTTTTCTCTCTCTCTCTCTCTCTCTCTCTCTCTCTCTCTCTCTCTCTCTCAGTGCGGCAGGGAACTACCTCACGACACAACCAGCACGAACGTGATCCACCTCCATCGCCCAAATGACACCTAGTCCATGCCATGCTGACGATCCCTTCGTGCCATGCCAACGATCCCTCTTGGGAGGATAGCAAAGGGGACCTCACCATTGCTGTCCAAGGTGGAGATGGAGGAGGAAATCCTTCTGATGACAGGGTCGAAGCCGCCACCGCCCTCAAGAAGAGGCCCAGGAATGTGCAGAAGTAGATTGTGGTGAGGAGGAATAAACCCTTCCTTGTTTGCCATTTTCGTGTCAAAGTAGTGGATCCAGTTGACCCATGCTTACTTGTACTAAACTGATACAAAGTGCTGCATCAGCAACCCATTTGCTCTACACGTTTCCTCTTTCCCACTCCAATTTATACCTTGAAATGGAAGGTTTTACATACACTGATGTGGGTGCAGGCAGCGTACACATGTGAAACATATATTTTACACTAATTAAGGTGCTGGGAGTTTGGTGATGTGGATTAAGCCCAGTCCGATCGCAGCATTTAAAACAAAAAAAAACAAAAAAAATGGGTGGGCTCACTGGGCTGGTGGGCGAATCACCAGAGCGTTGGCCCAATTTGTGCACCCCGCATTTCAAACGGGCGCGTGCGCCCGAGCCGTCGATGGCATTTAAATTGAAAAAAAAAAAATGCTGCCGTCCGATCAAGATCAGGCAGCAGCACCCCTGGGGCGCATCTAAGTGGATGCACTCCAGGGGCGTGTAATATCTTTCCCCTATATATATATATATATATATATATATATATATATATATATATATAGGGGAAGGATAGAAAGAGGCCCATGGCGCAGCTAAGTAAGATGCGCCCCCTCCCCCCCACCCTCGAAAATCTACTCTCCCATTGTAAGAAAATAATAAAAAAATTCATAATTCTTTTAAATATTAAAATAGGGCCCTTAGGGTTGATCCCATCTCTTAGGGTTTTAATTTTGATCTCCAAACAACGACCGACTTGATTGGACGACTAGGGTTAAGTTTTTCGATCCAACAGTGAAAATTTGATCTAAAGAGGTAGGAAACCACCTAGCGGGGGTATTCGAATATTTTAAAATTTTAAGTATTTTTTATTTTTATTTTTTTGAAATCGAAAGGGTGGGTTTTCAGATGGGGAACATCTAAGTTAGATACACCCCCGGGCATGTTATATCCGCCCATATATATACATATATATATATAAAGAGAGGGAGAGAGAGAGAGAGAGAGAGAGAGAGAGGGAGAGAGAGAAAGAGATGCTAGAATACAGTTCGCTAAGCACATTATTTTTGACCTCATCCTCATATTTAAAAATAAATAAATATTCAACAACCCCCTTGGGCTTATTTTCATCGCTTGAGGGTTTACTTTGGTGTCCGATCGTCTTCCGATTTTGAAATTCAATCTTAGCTGTCCATCGGGCACATGCAAATCCCGATTTCAAAAAATTATGAAAAAATAAGAAATCTATTAGATTAGCCCCTAAGGTTGTTCCCATCCCTTAAGGTTTTAGTATTCATCACCAATTTACGCATGTAAAATCAGACGTCTTAAATTGAATGCCTCACAAACCGATGGTGAAAATTAAGCCAAAAGAGATGAAAATAATTTTAGAAGGAGAGTTGAATATTTATAAATTTATTATCATTTTTTTTGTTTAACAAGAGGATGGGGTCGAAATAGTGAATCACACGCATTGTAGCAACTATACCATATATATATAAATGTTCCGATGCAACGGGCTATAGTAGTGTGCAATTAGGTCGCACGTACTATTTTCTACCACTTCTCCATATTAAATAAAATAAAATAAAATTCATCATAAACTTTTAAATATTCAATTATCCCTCTTATGGTTGTTTTCATCCCTTTTGAGTTTTATTTTGACTGCCTGATCGTGGTTTGATCTTAAAACTCAATTATGACCGTCCATCGGGTATTTGCAAATTCAATTTTTAAAAAAAATATGAAAAAAATAGTCAAAAAATAATAAATTGATCAGATAACCCTTAGAGTTGTTCTCATCCCCTAGGATTTTAGTACTCATCACCAATTTACTCGAACCCGATTAGACGACTACAATTAGTTCGGATACGATCCGACAGTAAAAACTAAGCTCCAAGTAATGAAAATTACTTTAGGAGACTAATTGAATATTTAAAATTTTATAGTGATTTTTATTTTTTTCAACATAGGGGTGGGGCCAAAATGCACTATGCAACCAGGTTGCACAGAAAGCCCTGGTTGCACCACAGCATTTCCCTCTCTCTCTCTCTCTCTCTCTCTCTCTCTCTCTATATATATATATATATATATATATATATATATACATATAGAGAGAGAGAGAGGACGGATTTCCTAAATTGAGGTAACAGGAAAGTTTCATGTTGCCTTCCTTTTAGACCATTGGATTTCTTTAGATGTGATCTAACAGTTTAAAAAAATTAATCATAATGTAAAGCATGGGTGTTGGTGCGACTTCGGAGCCCAAAATTCATGGGGGGTTGGATGGGTGGCAGGTTGGGAGGGAGGATGCTTCGGATGTGTAAAATCTGATAAGAATATTTATTAAATATCAATGGTCGCATGATTATGTTTGGGGGAATACCCATCATTAGATTGCGTTGGATGGGAACAGCCAACGTGAAGAATCCACCGCTCGGGTGTTTCCAGCCTGTTGTGAACTCCTAACCGTGCGGAAATCATGGCCCATTGGCGAAACTTTCTCAACCACGCCCCAAGTGGGCAGTTGTAGCCGGACCCCAAGTAATCATGGCCGTTGGATTGGCCCATAACATGGGGTAACAGATATCTTCCTGATATGACGTAACGAGAAGGTATTTCTCATTTACAATGCAAGCCGCTACAACGGCCATGATTTCCGCTACAATGCATGCGGCCAGACCACACACACTATTTCGACCCCCTTCCCTATATTCTAAAAAAAATAAAATTCATCATAAACTTTAATTATTCAATTACCCCCTTAGGGTTGTTTCCATCCCTTGGAGCTTTATTTTCACCGTCCGATCGTGGTTCAATCTTAAAACTCAATCTTAGCCATCCATCAAGCACATGCACATCTCGATTTCCAAAAATCATGAAAAATAGTCAAAGAAATAAAAAATTGGTCATATTACCCTTAGGGTTGTTCACATCCTCTGAGGTTTTAGTACTCATTACCAACTTACTCGCACAAGATTGGACGGCTACAATCAATTCGGATACGATTTAACAGTAAAATTTACCCTAAGAGGATAATTAAATATTTAGAATTTTATGATGATTTTTATTTTTTTCAACATGAGAATAGGGTCGAAACAATTCATGCAATTTGCCCACACATAAGGTGTGGTTCACACAAAGCACGCCTCAATATATAGAACAGCTACAATCAATTTGGATACGATCCAACAGTGAAATTTAAGCTCCAAGATATGAAATATCCTAAGAGGGTAATTGAATATTTAGAATTTTATAGTGATTTTTACTTTTTTTCAAACATGGGGATGCGGTCACGGTTCGCACCATAGCATGCCTATGTGTGTGTGTGTGTATGTGTGTGTGTGTATATATATATATATATATATATATATATATATATAGTTGAAGCCCTCGAAAACCCACCCACCCCATGTAAAAAAAATAAAAAAAAATCATATATTTTTAAATATTCAACTAGGACCCTTAAGGTTGATCCCATCCCTGGAGCGTTAATTTTCACTGTCCGATCTTGAAAATCAATCAGAACCGTCCGATCAGACATGTATCAAAAATCAATATCTAAAAATATTAAAAAATAGTCAAAAAAATAAAAAAATCCGTCAGACTCAAGGTTGATCCAATTTCCTGGGATTTTAGTTTTGATCCCCAAACAACTACACATTTGATTGGATGGCTATGGTTAAGTTTTTCGATCCAACGGTGAATTAAATAAAAAAGGGTGAAAAACCACCTAAACAGGGGTATTTGCATATTTTAATTTTTTGATGATTTTTTTTTTTTTGAAAACAGGGTGGGATTTTCAGGAGGAGGCATCTAAGTTAGATGAATCCTAGGGCACATTATATCACCCCCATATATATGGAAAGGATTCAACACACCCCGGGGTGCATCTAAGTTAGATGCACCCCCCTCGAAAACCTACCCACCCTATGTTAAAAAAAATAAAATTCTCATAAATTCTTAAATATTCAAATAGGGCCCTTAAAGTTGATCCCATCTCCGGAGCTTTAATTTTCACCGTCCAATCTTGAAAATCAATCGGAGCCGTCCGATCGGTCATGTATCAAAATCAATGTTTAAAAATAGTCAAAAAATAGAAAATTTGTCAGATTAGCTCTTAGAGTTGATCCTATACCCTGGGATTTTAGTTTTGATCCCCAAACAACTAAAGGCGAGTGAGGCACTCGCCTAGGCGACGAGGCGAGGCGAGGCGAGGCAATGATAACCCGTCTCGCTTTGGCCTATATCACCTAGGCGAACGCTGAAAATGCCTCAAGTGTTGAGGTGCTCGCCTCCGTATGCCTCTGGCTCCTCTGTCGCCTCTTCTTGCCTCAACCAATCTGGTCAGCCCAATGTCGGCCCACTTGGCCCAGCCCAAAAGGCGCAAAGCTATAAAAGGTTCGACCCATTAACCCCCGCCCCCCTAAAACGCATTCCGATAGAAACCCTAACGCCCCGAGCCATTCGTCGTCCTCTGCCCCTCCACGGTCGCTGACCCCGAGTGCTATCTCCACGGTCCCTCCCCGGCGACGGCGACAGCGCAGCCCTCCGACGACAGCGACGGCGCGACACTCCGGCGACGACGAATCCGCCGATGACGACGATTCTAGGTAAGTCCCCCTCCCTCGACCTTCTCACTCTCTATATCTCTCCCCCTATCTCCCTCTCCTCCCCCCCCCCCCACTCTCTCTGTCTCTCTCCCTATCTTGCTCCCCTCCCCCGACTCTCTAACTCTGTCTATCTCTCTCCCTGTCTCCCGCCCTCTCTCTGTCTCTCTCCCTATCTCGCTCCCCTCCCTCGACTCTCTATCCCTCTCCCTGTCTCCCGACCCTCTCTCTCTGTCTCTCTCCCTATCTCGCTCCCCTCCCTCGACTCTCTAACTCTCTCTATCTCTCTCCCTGTCACCTAACCCTCTCTCTCTCTCTCTCTCTCTCTCTCTCTCTCTCTCTCTCTCTCTCTCTGTGTGTGTATTGCTCCCCTCCCCTGACCCTCTCTCTCTGTCTCTCTCTCTGCATTGCTCCCCTCCTTCGACCCTCTCACTCTCTCTCTCCCTCCCTCCCCCAACCCTCTCACTCTCTGTCTCTCTCTCTGTCTCGCTCCCCTACCCCGACCCTCTCACTCTCTCTGTCTCTCTCCTTATCTCGCTCCCTCCCCCGACCCTCCCTCTCTCTCTCTCTCTCTCTCTCTATATATATATATATATATATATATATATATATATATATATATATATATATATATATATATCTATATATATATATCTATATATCGCCCCCCTCCCACTCTCCCTGTCTCTCTCCCTCCCCTGACCCTCTCACTCTCTTCGTCTATTTCCCTGTCTCCCTCCCTCCCCTGACCCTCTCACTCCCTATGTCTCTCTCTCTCTCTCTGTCTATATATATATATATATCGCCCCCCTCCCCCAACCCTCCCACTCTCTCTGTCTCTCTCCCTGTCTCCCTCCCTCCCCTGACCCTCTCACTCTCTTCGTCTATTTCCCTGTCTCCCTCCCTGCCCTGACCCTCTCACTCCCTATGTCTCTCTCTCTCTCTCTGTCTCGCTCCCGTCCCCCGACCCTCTCACTCTTTCTGTCTCTCTCACTATCTCGCTCCCCTCCCTCAACCCTCTCACTCTCTCTGTCTCTCTCCCTGTCTCGCTCTCCTCTCCTGACCCTCTTACTTCATCTCTCTCTCACTGTCTCCCTCCCCTCCCCCGACCATCTCACTCTCTATCTCTCTCTCTCACCCACACTCTATCTATCTCTCAACTCTTTGACTCTCTCTTTCCTCTGTCTCTCTCTCACTATCTTCATACATGTCTCTCTCTTTACAGGTGAACAATGATTTATTAACTAGGTGGAGTGTGGACGACATTGATTTCTCTTTGTGACTAAGATTCTACTTTTTGCCCTATTTATTATTATGTTTTTCCTTAATTATATCTAAGTTCAATGATTGTTAAATGTTATGTATTAATTTTTGTATTAAATTTTTATTGTCAATGTTATTTGTTTAAGATGTCCACACCAGCTGAAAGTTCATCTCATTCGTCTAATCAAGGGTCTATCAAACGGAAATAGAGAAATAAAGACCTGAATTGGAAATATGGTACTTTGGTTAATCCAACTAATAGCGACTCAGTAAAATGTAATTTTTGTCAGAAAGATTGTAAAGGAGAGATCCACGATTGAAACAACACCTAGTTGGGACTTCTACAAATGTGACAAGTTGCTTAAAGGTGACACCAGAGGCAAAAGAAGAAATTAAAGAGTACATGGAGCAATTAAAACAAGCAAGGATTGAAAAGAAATGTTTGATTAGAGAAGCAAAAGGCTGAGATGATATTGTTAGAGATTCGGCTTCCAAAGATTCATCCTTTGAGGTGAATCAAGTTGATGACATTCTTGCAAAGCCTCCTCGGATGAAAAGTCCCTTAGATAGATTTTGTACTCCTGATCCTGAAGATCCAAAGGACAAATCTATCAAAGACAAGAAGCATGAGAAGGAAGCACAAGAAATGGTCATCCAATACATAGCTAGGTGGATGTATCAAGATGGAATCTCATTCAATACCATGCATCTAAATAGTTTCCAAACAATGTAAGAAGCTATAGGACAATTCAGTCTGGGATTGAAAGGCCCTAGCTACCATGAGATTCGTGAGACCCTTTTCCAAAAGGAGATTCAAAAGACACAAGAATTAGTAGATATACAAAAATCGAACTGAGTGAAGTTTGGTTGTACTATCATGTTTGATGCATGGACAGATGGAAAAGGCCGTACTTTGGTCAATGTTTTGGTCAATTCACCTACTGGAACTATGTTCTTGAGATCTATTGATACATCTCAGTATGTCAAAGATGCAAAGTTGTTAGCTGACTTATTGAACAAGATAGTTATAGAGGTTGGTGCAGAGAACGTGATACAGGTTGTCGCAGATAATGAAACAAGCTATATTGTTGCAGGAAAAATGTCGATGGCAGCCCACCCTCACTTATTTTGGACACCATGTGTAATGCCCATTGCCTAGACTTGATATTGGAGGACATTTCCAAGGTGTCTCCAATCAAGTCTACCATTCGGAGGGCAAGGATGGTTACTACATTTATTTATGTACATACGAAGATGCTTGTTATAATAAGGAAGTATACAAATGAAAAGAATCTTGTCCGTGCAGCTGTGACCCGCTTTGCCACCAATTATTTGAATATGCAAAGTTTACTAGATTGCAAAGATGGTTTGAGAAAAATGTTTACATTTACTGAATGGATAACCAATAAAAAGTGGGCAAGAAAAACTAAAGGAAAGAAAGCACAAGATATAATTTTGAAGACTCAATTCTGGAAGGGAGTTGTTTATGCACTAAAGATATTCAAGCCCCTTGTCATGGTTTTGCGGTTGGTTGATGGAGAGAAGCCGTCAATGGGTTATATTTATGAAGCAAGGACTATATGATTGCATTGAGAAGTTAGTTCCTGATCTTAAGGTACAAGATGAGATTACCAAGGAATTGGCATGTTATAGGAAATGCTATGGGCTTCTTTGAGAGAGAAATGGCCATAAGGCAACATACTACATCATCCTGGTATATTTCTATATGAACTACTATTAGCATATTTATTCATTAATTTCTTTTGATGTGAAAATTAAATACTATTTGGATGTTTTGTGTAGTTAATTGGTGGATGGATTTTGGGAGCAAAACCCCTAATCTGCAAAGGATGGACATTCACATTTCGAGCCTCACTTGTAGTGCATTTAGCTGTAAATGCAATTGGAGTACATTTGAACAGGTTTAGATGTTTATTAACTTTCATTGAATAATACATCTTATGCTTATCTTTTATTCTATATTAATCTAATAATGATATTTTTTTAAGTGCACACTAAGAAAAGGAATAGGTTGGAGCAAAAGAAGCTGACTGATCTCGTATTTGTGTAATACAACCAACGCCTTCAAGATTGCTTTTTACGTTTCCAACAAACTGAGCTTGATCTTATAAGTTTGGAAGATATTGATGATTGCAATGAGTGGATAGCACATCACCATGATAATGAAGATGTTGTACATGAGGATGAGGACCTCACATGATTAGATGTTGAGATTGTTGCAGGGATTGGTGAAGAAGGTCCGCATACAAGGTCAACATCAAAGAAACGTTGTTTAGGGAAAGGGAAAGCGGCTGCAATAAGTTCCACATTAGACTCTATTAATGAGCTTGAAGTTGGGTGTGATCATACAACGGAGGACTGTGAAGGTGAACTTCCATTTGAGCAAGATGAGGATTCTGAGAGTGATGAATGAGTGAGGCTTGAGACTGTGAAAGAGAGGTGGGACCTGCCTTGCTGTGGAAAGTTACCTTCCACAATCCGCCTCTCTCAGCCGATGAAGATCGGACGATTGATAACGAGTTGCGCTTGCAGTCGACAGCAGGGGAGTAGACTGCATCAGCTCCATATGACACACACACACACACATGAGAGAGAGAGAGAGAGAGAGAGAGAGAGACTGTTATGCAGAGAGAAGAAAGAAGCTGAGCAGGGGAGCTATTGTAGATGAGCCTTCTTTGACAGGGGATTCTATCCACATTAGGGTTTTCTTTTGAAAGGTAAGGTGATACTCCCTGTCCCCCCCCCCCCCATTTGTGTTTTAAGGGTAGTTGTAGGGACATTAAACTACAGTTTGCACAGATGAGATCTGAACAAAACGTTTGAGGGAGTTTCTATGAAAGACTCGCATATCATATGCATGTTCTTATTAGAAAAATATTTAAACTTCCATATGCATGTGTTTTCTTATATTGAGAATCCATGTTAATAATGTTTTTAAGACCTCAAAACAGTTTTCTTCCCACCACTTGATGAGTTTATTGGCAAATGAAAATGAGTAGAAAAATCATGCAAAGACGCACATATATGAAGTTCCCTTATAACACAGCATGAACATGTTATCCAAGTGGAAGCTGAATATCACCATGAAAAGTGGAAAAGGAGAAGTGAGGAGTGGAGAGAGTGGGGGAGGGTTTCCCGGCGGACATTCTACTGGTAAGGTGGAAGGTTGGGTTACTGTGTAGGGGAAGGGGTCTCGCAGCTTTGGCCAACAGAGGAACCTGGCTTCAGTCACTCTTCCCGTGGGAAGAGATGTATGTATTCGTTGTCTGGGTAAGGGTCATCATGCAGCCGGGTGTAGAGAAGTTGTCCGGTGCCTCCATTGCAAGGGAGCTGGACATAGAATAAGGTTATGCCCGTCTCTTCGACCTTCTAATAGGAAGACAGAGGTGTGCGTCAGGCTGATGACTTCTGGTCAGGCTCCTAATTCGGGTAGCAGTTCTTCTCCGAAGGTCTACCCAAGTGTTGTGGAAATCGCATGGTCACCAGAGGTCGAACCAGCTAAGCGAGCTCTGGAGAATTGTGTTGTGGCTTCCTTCCGGGAGAACTTCATTGGACTTGCAATGGATTGTGAGGAGGTAAGAGCCAGTCTGCAGAAGTTCTGGCCGGAGGTGCGGGTCCGGTGCATTCGTAGACTGGACTCTCATTCCTTTTTAGTTAGCACAGACTTACAATCGTGGAAGAATCTTGCATGCTCCAGCGGAAGGTTGGAGGTGAAGAAGGGTATTTTTGCGGTTTTTTCACCTTGGAGGATAGATGTTGGAACTTTCCCAGCAGAGGATGGAATTGATCTGTGGTGTAGACTTCAGGGGGTGCCTCTTCATTTATGGAACATCAATACGTTTCAGACGATCTGTTCCAGGTTTGGGAGGCTTAGAGAAGTGGATGGTAAGGGACTCAGGGGGGATAATATTTCCTTTGTGCGGGTGAAAATATCTGTTGAGCGGATGGCAGATATCCCTGATAAGATCAAAATTTTGGTAGGGGGTGGGATCTTTTGGGTTCGTATCAAGGTGGAAAAAGCTAGTAAGGGTAATTCTGCTGAGCAAGAATGGTCCTGGGCTAATGTGGTGGCGGAATATGGAAGGTATAGGCACAACAGAGACGGCAGAGCTGTAACAGGGGAGCCGGAATTTTGTGACCCTTCAGTCCTGGGTGTTTCCGATTCCGAGTCTGAGAAGGCCCCTAACCAAACGAACTCAGTCGAGATGAGTCAGAGGGAGGTGAAGAGGCAAGTAGGTTCAGGAAGAGGCTTTCAAGTTTGCGAGGTTCCCAAGCCCCACGGTGGTAAAGGGATCCTGGGGTTTTTCCAGGATTCCTAGAGATGTCGGGTTGCACCGCATTCTGCTAAGGGGAAGGGTGCCAGTTTCTTTAATGGGATGGGTTGTGGTTCCGAGGTGGTGCATGTACAGGCTATCCAGGGGAGTGCTGGTGACGGGCTGTCGGGCGAGGAAGATGAACAGGTGCGGGCTCGGGTTTTCATGCAGTCGATATTGTTAGGCGATCCAATTCTAAAGGACCCTAACATAACGGATCCTGACTTATTCTTGAACCGGGGCCTGACTGGTCCGGTTCAATCTCTCGTACCTGAACCGCAACCAAACCGTCGTCGTCTTCCCCGAGTGCCTATTATTAACGCATTTCATGGAAATCAGAGTATCGAAAGGGAGCTTCCTCCGATCAGCGGAGAGAAGATTTCTCCCTTGTGTGCTCAGGCTGGTGATGTGTCCTACTTGAGGAGTGGTCGGGAGGATCGAGTGCTGCTATGGATTGATGGAGGGAGGTCGGGGAATAGTGCTGGTCTTCCGGAGGTTCAATTCAACCAGGATGCAGGGGAGGGTTGGATCTGTGATAGGGTGGATGGGGTTTTTCAGGAAGAGAAAGGAGCAACCAATTCGTCTAGTATTCAAGATGTGCTGGAAGCAGAGGGCTCGAATAAGGTTTTATGCGACAGGAATTTGCAGGATGAGGCACAGTCTGCCCAGATTGTGCCGTATGAAGCAAGTGATATGTCGTTGGCAATAAAATTGTATGCTGATGAAGTCTGGAAAAATGAAATTATTCAATTTGGACAGTGTATTGGTGTATCCTTTGAAGGAAGGGAGGTTATGGTTCTAACTTCCTTAAGAAGCTGAGAAGGAATGATGCTCTACAACATTCAGTTAAGAGGAAGGGTACGGGTGGAGGAATTAAGATCGGGAAGAGAGAAGCAAATTTTGTGAGAAATAATGAAGTTCTGGACAGTTTAAGAGAGAAGAAGATCAAGGAGAAAGGGAAACAGATTGTTACATTATGAACCTAATCTCATGGAATATTAGGGGACTCAATGGGGACTTTAAGGTGAGAGCTGCAAAAGATTTGGTGCATTCTCATCATTTGGATTGCATCTGCCTGCAGGAAACCAAGATGGCCAGTTTAGACAAATCCTCTTTAACTAGATTAAGTGGGTCTGTTTTAAATGAGGTTGCAGTTTTTCCTGCAGATGGAGTTAAAGGAGGGCAATTGGTGTTATGGAATGGGAATAAGTTTGAGGGTAATGTCTGTGATGTGGGCAGCTTCAGCATTTCGGTTGTTTTCAAATACAAGAATAGAAGCTCTATCAATGATTGTTGGGTCATTACATATGTGTATGGTCCCCATACTGATCAGCAGAGGGACAGTTTTTTCCAAGAACTGTATAGGCTGCATAATCTTTTCCCGAAAGCCTGGTGTATCTTGGGAGACTTTAATTGTGTAAGGTATCCATGGGAGAGGACTGGTAGGCAGATATGGAGCAAAAATATGGAAATCTTTAATCAGTGGATCAGAGATGTTCAGCTTATAGATTTGGAAATCCCAAACAAAAATATACTTGGTATAATCTCCAGCAGGTCAGTATTCAGTCAAAGATTGACAGAGTTTTGATTTCATCTGATTGGTTCAGCAGGTTTCCTTTGTCTCATGCTAAAGGTTTGTGTAGGTCTGTTTCTGATCATATTCCTTTGCAAGTTATGATGGATGATAAGAGGAACGGCTCCAGAATTTTCAGATATGAACTGAAGTGGCAGAGGAAAGATGGTTTCAAAGAATTGGTTAGCAATTGGTGGCATCAAGCCCCGATGGCAGTTTCTGCAGTGCATAATTTTATGGCCAAACTTAAATGGATCAGGAAATGCTTGAGACAATGGGCTAAACAGAAATTTGGAAGGGAAAAAGAAGAAAGGCAGATAGTGAAGAGCAATATTGAAGAGCTGGAAATGAAAAGTGAGTCTTCTGATCTATCTAATCAAGAATTGCATTCTTTGAAGGAGTTCAAGAAAAATTATAAGAAGAACCTGAAGAGATCAAGAGCAGATTTGTGGCTTTTTACAAGAACCTTTTCTCAGAAGATTTTCAGTTGAGACCCCACATACAAGACGGCTTGCTCCCTAAGTTAGAAGATTCAGATGCTGAAGAATTGAGTGAACCTTTTTTGGAAGATGAAGTAAAATTGGTTGTCTTTAGTATGGATCCTAATAAAGCATCGGGACCCGATGGTTTTTCTCTTGGGTTCTATCAATTTTTTTGGGATGCTATTAAAGAAGATTTGGTTAACTTTGTGCAAGACTTTTATGACAGGCCGGAAAGGATTCAATTTGTCAATTCTACATATATTGTTCTTATTCCGAAGTCAGAGGGTGCGAAAAGAATGACTGATTTTCGTCCCATCAGTTTACCCAACGGGTGTTATAAGATTATATCCAAGATTTTAGCATCTCGGCTCAAGAAGGTAATTCATAAGCTTGTGGGTATTAATCAATCAGCATTCTTGCAAGGCAGATTCATCTTGGATAACTATATGGCAGCTTATGAGGCTATTCACCATTATAAGAACAAAAATAAGCAAGGTGTGCTGTTAAAGCTCGACCTTGAGAAGGCTTATGATAGAATCAATTGGAATTGCCTCGATAAAACTATGGAGCTTATGGGATTTAATGAAAGATGGATAAGATGGGTCATGAGTTGTATTTCATCCTCTACATTCTCTGTGTTGATTAATAGAGAGCCGTGTGGCTACTTCAGCAACTCTAAAGGACTTAGGCAGGGAGACCCGATGTCACCGCTTCTTTTTCTGCTTATTGGTCAGATTTTAAGCTCCCTTTGGGATAGTGCAGCTCAACAGGGCCTGATTGAGGGGTTCAGAATTGGCAGGAGCAATATACACTTATCTCACCTTCAGTTTGCAGATGATACGTTGTTGTTTACTTCGGGAAGTAAGGAGGATACTCAGAATATCAAAAGATTGCTTATTTTGGTAGAACTTATCACAGGGCTGAGGATCAACTATGAGAAATCAGAAATTGTTGGTTTGAATGTGTCACAGCTTAGTCTTCAGGAGATTGCGAGCTCTTTAAAATGCAGAGTTAATAATTTTCCTATTAAATATCTGGGTTGCCCTTATCGGATGGTGCCTTAAGGGTGAGGGATTGGGATGGTTTAATTAAGAAATTCGAGAATAGATTGGAAGGGTGGAAAGGTAACTTTCTTTCAGGAGGAGGGAGATTGATATTGTCAAAATCGGTTCTTTCGTCTGTGGCTATTTATTATGCTTTTATCTTCAAGATTCCTCGGTCTATGGAAAAAATTATTAAATCAGTTAGAAGCTCTTTTTTTGGTCAGGAGGGAGAAGGGAGAAGGGAGAAGGGAGAAGAGAGGTATTCATTTGATTAACTAGAGTAATGTATGTAAAAGTAAGGAGCAAGGTGGAATTGGTCTCTGTGGAGTGGCCACATTCAATAAAGCTATGCTAGCTAAATGGTTGTGGAGAAGGAGAGAGTGTCTGGATGCTCTCTGGGCTGTGATTGTGAAGGATCTGTACTTTCATACTGAGAATAAATGGAGTTTTTATCCTTCGACCAGTTACAACTTGTCTTCCATCTGGAAGAATATTGTTAGACGTGCTGACTTTATGGATATCTCGAGTGCTATCCAGGTGGGAAATGGCTGGGATACATAGTTCTGGAAAGACAAATGGTGCTCTAGTTTGGTCTTTTCTAAGCATTTTAGCAATTTATTCAACATTACTCTTAATCAAGAGGCTATGGTTGAGGATGTGCTATCTCATATTGATGCAGGTCAGATTAATTTATCTTTGAGAAGGGACCTTACTGATGTGGAAATAGAAGAACTATTAATGCTGCTTAATATAACCAGTGGATCCAAATTTTCTGGTGAGGTGCAGGATAAGAGAATTTGGAGATGGACAAACAATGGGCAGTTTTTGGTTAAGTCCATGGTCCAAATGTTGAGTAATGGTGCTACTAGGGTCTGGTGGAAGGAGCTAGTATGGTCTAACCAACTTCCAAATAAGATCAAGGTGTTCCTATGGAAGCTTGCTTGGTCTAGAATTCTTACGGGAAAGAGGGCTAAGAAGCTTCATCTCTCTGGGAGTTCTTTTTGTGTTTTCTGTGCACTCTTTGAGGAGGACCAAAAGCATTTATTTTGTGGTTGTGGCATTATTATCATCCAGTGGAAGACTATCTACAGGTTATTTGGTCTCAATTGGGTGGAGCAACCTTCTGTGTTGGAACTCTTAAACTGGTGGAGCACTGCTTGTCCCTATAAAGACCTTAAACAATTGTGGTTCCTAATTTGACCGGCCCTTTTGTGGACTATCTGGTGTGAGAGAAATAGAAGGAAGTTCAGTGACCAATTCAGCAGTGCTAATGAGCTATTGAGAAGTACATTTAGATGGGTGGAAGAGTGAATCTCTTCAAGGAGGGGAGTTCTGTAATTTTTGACAAGGCCAGAAAGTGGAGTGAATTGATTTCTTGACGGTTTTATCTTATTTGTATTTTTGTTTTATTTGCTTGATAAAACAGTTTATGTAATTTTTTCTTTTCTCTTCAGTATTAGATGGGGACCAGGATGGGGGTATGTCTGATCCTGGCTGTGATGCCTTATGGGGCTTTCTGTGTAACCTTCTCTTATGTTCAATGAAATTGTGACTTTATGTCACCTTCAAAAAAAAAACATGTTATCCAAGTGGAGACTCACCTCACAAAAAGACATTCTATGCATATTTAAATACAAACAATAGCATGATGTTCTTCCTTAATTAATGCAAATGAAAATGATGGACAAAGTCCATTTGAAACCTGGCTTACATGAGCTTGAAGATCACACTACGAGATGTAAAGATGGAGTCTTTTCTATCACATTTATGTTATTCTAGTCATATTTTATTATTATTCTAAATCGAACATGAGATAATTGTCTACATGAAAAGAACTCAAAAAGGGGTAAAGCATCCTACTGAAGCACACACATGTACTCTCCTAAAGAATTCTATGAAAATGATGAAGGCAAAAAAAAAATTACTTTTATAAAGAAATATTTATGCTCTTGCCTCTGATTTATTTGATTTAGATGTGAAATGGCATCACTTTATTAGCGGGACGGATCCATACAATCTGCCATTGGAGATACAGAGACATCGACATCATGCTCCTTATGATTGGTGTTGTTGGGGCACAAAGGGTCCCTTTTCTTACAAGGTCCTTAACCCAGACTTGGGACATCCCAACTTTAGGCAAAGGGTAGAGACACTTCTTGAGTGCACTCGTGACTAGATGTGAACTATGTGGTTAGGAGACCACATACCCTGGTCAGCCTATTTTTCCATCCCACGCAGTGGAGTGTCCAAAGATTCTCTAGGACAAACAAGTAAAGGTAGAGAGTACTATCAGTGGATGGCCTACCCAACCATCCTACAATAGCTAGTAAGTGGTCATCCCTACCACTTTAGGTTAAAGATGAGTCACATGTCAGCACATGACCAAGGATGGCAGTACCGGTACCGGTACCGGTATCGGTGGGTACCGGTACCGGTACGTACCGGTACCGGTACGTACCGGTCCGGTACCGGCCGGTATTGGCCCAGTACCGGTCGGTACCGGCCCAATACCAGTCCGGTACCGGCCCAATACCGGTCGGTACCCAGGGTACCGGTGCCGGCCGATACCGGTACGTACCGGCCAGTACGTACCGGTATCGGCCGGTACTGCCAACCATGCACATGACTGACTATGAAAAGATCGGCTGACCAGAAAATAAAGAAAGAATATATGAAAGATGTAACTCACTCATGAAACTCCATGAACTATGACTTTTATTAAATTATTCTCACTTATTCATATCTTATTAATTATTACCATTAAATTACATTTATCATCAGTTATAAACAAATAAGATGAATGAAAAGCTAAAGAAGCAAAATGAATATAACTTGAGTAGGAACTCAATAAATCAAATGATATAAGTTAGTGTTTATGTTAATATTTCTGTCTCGAAGTTTTCACCGTAATTAGTGTATATTATTGAACTACATGCACCTCTTAGATACATTAAAAGAAAAGCACATGCATCACATGCACACGAAAATTAAGAACTTTTTCATTTAATGAATAAGATAACTAGGGTGGTGAGCAAGGGATGACAGTAGGGATGTAAATGATCCCTACTGAGATCTCAATTCCACAGAAACTAGAGAAGACCTAAGAACAGTGATCGGAACTAGTATGTAGAATGTCCATATGATCGTGTCGACTTGGAAAACTCAAATTTGAAGGAAGACCCAAGAAATAAGAGCCAAGGATTTAGTTAGATTACAAGGAAGGGTTTAATTTAACGAGAATCAAAGACTTAATAAAAGAAAGGAAAGACAGAATTGCCTGATCTTCCTTCTCATATTTACATGTTTTACACGGAGCCCAAGTGAAACCATGATGAGTATAGTTCATGGTACTAGCTACACCATGTTTCTAGATGCTTTGTGGTCTTCGTAAGAGTGAAGTGTTGACATTTCTGGTCTTGGCAGAGATAAGATCTGTTGAGTGTTGCCTACCAACTGATTCCTAATAAGAATTTTCATAAAGAGGATAAAATAGAAATATAAATATAAAAGACACAAATGAACTAGCATGTCCTTTACTTGATAGTTGAATAAAGAAGTTTAGTCATAATTTTTTGAAAAAAAATCATGACATACTTGAAGATGATCGATTAACAAAATAAGCCCTGTGAAAATTTTATACTAAGAACAACCTCAAGATAGTAGGAAGAAAACTGGTAGCCAATTGATTTTGTTAAGGAAACACTTTACGAGCTAAAGAAAAAATCACATACCTAAGACAAGATACACAGGTTAAGTGAAGATAATTTAGAAGATGTAAGACCAAGAAAAGGGGAAACAAGATGAGTTAGCTAAGACCCAAGTAAATATAGAAAGGGACGATTTCTTGTAAATGGTAGCTGAAATTCATGATAGAAAAGGGTAAAATCTAATGCCTCCAAGGTGACAAAATGATATTCTCTAGTAAATAAAAAAAGGGAGAAGCATTGAAAAAGAGTACTATCTCTGATTAGGTTGCCTCATAATGATTATCTAAATTTACGAATTGTGAAATTTCAAGGACGAAATTTTTATAAGGAGAGGATGTATTATGTAAGGACCTACAAATTAATGCAAGGACATGTACATAATTTTAAGAAAGTCAAGATTTATTCGTAAGAACATATAAAAGATTTGGCTTTAATCTAAATCTTCTAACACTTTAAAAACAAACTGAAAAGGATTAAACTGTAAAATACAGGGATAAAAACCGAAATTTTAAGTTAAAGGTTGAAAAGAAAGAGACTACAAAGATAGGGGTTTAAATGAAATTTTCCATAATGGGCCCACCCTCAGTGGACCTTAATTGGGCCTTAAAATGTTAGGTTAATAGGCTGTTCTTGGGCCTGTTTTTAGCCCATTTACTTAAGGTTTATCGGACTGGTCTTTAAGGCTTTTAATGGGCCGGATTAGAGAGGCTATTTGGGACAGTTATTGGGCCTATTAGAGGCCAAACAGCAGTGGCCACTGCCTCTCTCCTCCAGGGGATCCACCAACCAGTCCCTCTATATAAAAGGAGGGGCGGTGGATGCTGGCCCTTCTTATCCAGAAAGAGAGAGGGAGAGAAAGGAAGAGAGATTGAGAGAAAGAACCCTTCTTATCCAGAAAGAGGGAGGGAGAGAAAGGGAGAGAGATTGAGAGAAAGATAGCGAGAGATTTTGAGGGAGAGTTAGAAGAAGAAATTGAAGAGGGGAGAGACAAGAAGTGTGTGTGTGTGAGAGAGAGAGAGACTGCTGCACAGAGAGAGAGAGAGAGGAAAGAAGCTGAGCAAAAAAGCTACTGCAACCGGGCAACCGGGCCTTCTTCAACAAGGGATTCTCTTCACGCTAGGGTTTTCTTCTAAAAGGAAGGGTGATACTACCCCTTGCCCCTCTTTGTTTTGGATTATGAAGGTGGTTTAAAGCATTTAACTGCGGTTTGTAGAGAGAAAACTCTGTCAAGATGAAATCTGAATAGGATGTTTAAGGGGGTTTCTATGAAAGACTCACATGTCAAATACATGTTCTTATTAGAAAAACATTTAAACCTTCATATACATGTGCTATTGAGAATCCATGTAAATGATGTTTTTAAGAACTCAAAACAGTTTATTTTCACTGCTTAATGAGTTTCTTTGCAAATCAAAATGAGTCAAAAATCATGCAAATAACACATGTATCATGAAGTTCCCTTGTAATACATGGCCTGAACATGTTCCCCAAGTGGAGACTCGCCTCACAAAAGGGCACTTTATGCATGTTAAAATACAAATAGTAACATGATGCTCTTCCATAGTTGATGAAAATGAAAATAATGGACAAAGTTCATTTGAAACCTAGCTTACATGAGCTTGAAGATCACACTACGAGATGTAAAGATGAGTCTTCTCTATGACATTTATGTTATATTAGTCATATTTTATTATTATTCTAGATGGAACATGAGATAATTACCTACATGATGATGGCTCCAAAAGGGATAAAGCACCCTAATGAGACATACACATGTATGTCACCTAAAGAATCCTATGAAGACAATGAAAGTAAGAAAACCTTCTACAAAGAATATTTATTCTCCTGCCAATGATTTGTTTTATTAAGATGTAAACTGGCATCACTTCATTAGTGAGACGAGCCCATACGATCTGTCCCTTGGAAATATGGGGACATTGGGTAATGCTCCTTATGATTGATGTTGTCGAGGCACGGAGAGTCCCTTTTCTTAAAGGGTCATAATCCAAACTCGAGACATCCCGATTTTAAGCACAAGGTGGACAACCTTCTTGAGTGCACTCGTGATTCGGCATGGATCATGTGGTTAGGAGACACATACTCAGGTCAGCCTATTTCTCCACCTTATTCGATACAGTGTCTAGAGACTCTTCGGGTAGACAAGTGGACGTAGAGGATTGTCAGTGAATGGCGTGCTCAACCATCCTACGACCGCTAGTGAGTGGTTATTCTTACCACTTTAGGCTAAGGATGAGTCATCTGTCGACACATGACCAACTATAAGAAGATCGACTAACTAGAGGAGAAAGAAAGAATATTTGAAAGATGTGACTCACACCAGAAACCCCACGAATTATGGTTCTTATTAAATTATTTTCACTTATCTTTAGCTTATTAATCATTATTTTTAAATTATATGTATTATTAATCATAGATAAGATGAATGGAAAGTTAAAGAAGTAAAATGAATTAAACTTGAATAGGAATTCAATAATTCAAACGATACAAGTTAGTGTTTATGTTAATATTCTTGTCTCAAGTTTTCATCATAATCAATGTATATTATGGAATTGCATGCACCATTTAGATACATTAAATGAAAAAGTACATGCATCACATGTACATGAAAATTAAGAGGAACTTTTCCATTTAATCAACTGGAGTGCTAAGCGAGGGTTAGCAATAAGGATGTAAATGACCCCGATTGAGATCTCAGATATGGTTAGCAGCTTTATTTTCTTGGGATATGAATTTAATTTTTCCTTTACTTCATTGTTATACGATGGTGTTGACAATCGTTTTTTACCGGAACGATTTGTTTTGGATTTTCTTTGATTGAGGAATCATGATTACCCGCCATCGGAACGTTTGATCATTATATGTTGACTCACCCATAAAAAAGATTGTCTGGATTCTTTTGAAGACTCTTTCTGCCGGTTCATAGACTGACGTTAATTACATCCTACTGCGATAGGAAAACCATTTGATTTCCTTAAGAAGTGTTTCACGCCTTGCTATTGCCATACGGCACAATTCTCTCACTCGCTCTTGCTTTATTTCTCGCACATTATATTAAAAGGATCGACATTGGCTCTGATATCATATTACAGAGACATCATTCAGAAAGCATAGTGCGGCGCACTTCGTGAGCCCCGCTAATCCCCTGTATCATAAGAAGGTACTATTCACAAGTAGTATTTAAAGTACTATTCCCATGCACTATTCATTAGCACTATTCACCGACAATATTCATTAGCACTATTTATGTGCCCAATGTAGGCCTTGGCCCTGTTCGGATCTGTCTCGGAGCATTCGATCATGTTTGGATATGACTTGATTCATTTGATTATAAAAAAGATGTGCGGCACGCTTATTGATGTGCGTTATTCATATGCCATTCAGCTCCACCGAGCCTTCATTAGGGATTGTGTTGCGTCGGCACACTTCATTTGTCCATTTGGATGATATCACATGTTGTGTAATATTCACCCCTTGCGACAATTGTCTTAGGTGGGTCTCAACGATGGGCAGCATCGTAAAACAGCATTGCATTTGAATGAATCAACAAATTGGCTTTGATCGGTGCAACCACGCATGGTGTACTTTCGGGTGCACTGTTCACCCTTGGCGACAATTGTCTGGGACGAGTCCCACAAATGGACAGTGTCAAGCATTAACACGAATGTCGCGCATAATGCAGCTCATTTTGATTTGTACCTTTAATGCACATGCCAAGGTACACTATTCACACCTGACGACGACTGTGTCGGGTGGGTCCAATAGATGGACAATGGCGCAAGACGATATGACGATGTGACACTAATCATGGCGACGCAGCACTATTCATAACGGCACAGCGCTATTCATGGCAACATCACTATTCATGTGGCACGACACTATTCATGGCGACATCACTATTCATGCGGCGTGGCACTATTCATGTCAACGTCAGTATTCATGCGGCACGACACTATTCATGGCGACGTTGACTGTGGTTTGAAAATGACGCCGCCAAGATGATTTAAAAATGACGCCGCCAGCACTTGGCAGCGTGGTTTAAAGATGGTGTCACTTGCACTTGGCGGCATGGTTTGAACATGGTGCCACCGACACTTGACGGCGTGTTTTGAAAATGGCGTTGTGTCGTCGGCACTTGGCAGCGTGGTTTAAAAATGGTGCCGCCGGTACTTAGCGGTGTGGTTTAAAGATGACGCCACCAGCACTTGGCAGTATGGTTTGAAAATGGCGCCGCACTGCCTGCACTTAGTAGCGTAGTTTGAAGATGGCGTTGCGCCGCTAGTACTTGGCAGCGTGGTTTGAAATTAGTGCTACACCGCCGACACTTGAGGGCATGTTTTGAGGATGGCGTCACCGGCACTTGGCGGTATGATTTGAAAATGGCACCACGCCGCCGACACTTGGCGGCATGGTTTGAAGATGACGCCGCACCGGCAACGTAGTTTGAAGATGGACCAGCACTTGACGGCGTGATTTGAAGATGGCGCTATGCCGCTGGCACTTGGCAGTGTGGTTTGAAGATGACGCCGCGTTGCCGGCCCTTAGCTGCGTGGTTCGAAGATGACGTCTCCAACACTTGGCAGCGTGGTTTGAAGATGGTGCAACCGACACTTGGCAGCGTGGTTTAAAGATGATGACGTCGGCACTTGGCAGCGTGGTTTAAAAATGACGCCACGCCACCTACACTTGGCAGCGTGATTTGAAGATGGCGACACGCCGCCAGCCCTTGACGGCGTGGTTTAAAGACAATGCCACCAACACTCGGCGTGGTTTGAAGATGGCATTGCGCCGCAAGTACTTGGCGGCGTGGTTTGAAGATGGAGATGCGCCACCGGCACTTGGCGGCGTGGTTTGAGGATGGCGCCGCTGGCACTTGGTGGCAGAGTTTGAAAATAGCATCATGCTGCCGGCACTTGACGGTGTGGTTTGAAGATGACGCCGCGCCGCTGGACCTTGGTGGCGTAGTTTGAAGATAGGCTAGGCTGCGTGGTTTGAAGATGGCACTGCGCCGCCGGCACTTGATGGTGTGTTTTGAAGATGACGTCGTGTTGTCGGCCCTTGGCGGCGTGGTTTGAAGATGGCGTCGCCTACACTTGGCAGCATGGTTTGAAGATGGTGTCACGCCGTCGACACTTGGCGGCATGGTTTAAAGATGGTGCCCTAGGCACTTGGTGGCATGGTTTGAAAATGGCGCCACGCCCGCTGGTACTTGGCGGCGTGGTTTAAAGATGGCGTCGCCAACACAGGCACTTAGCAATGTAATTTGAAGATGACGTCACTAAAGGTTGGAGGCAGTGTTTTGAAGTGTTATGATGACGTCGCCACGGTTTGGAGGCCGAGATTTTGATGCCGCCACCAAGGCTTGGCATCTGTGTCAAATAACTCTTACGGTTCACCGAATCATCATTCATATACGACGTCGGGCCGAGAGACTTCGACAGCTCACCATCACCGCGTTGGGGCAACAATGAACTGACAAGGCTTGATTCAACTTGACGGCTCGCCACCATCACGTTAGGGAGACGATGGGCCGACGAGGCCTTCGATCTTCATGGGACTTGGAAAACTTTTACGTGGTGCCATCAAGCCTTGGCGGTGTAGATTTTGGATACGCCGCCAAGGCGGCATAGATTTACCTTGGAGAGAGAAGTACAAGTTGTGATTTCAACTTTCTCCATCTCTTTTAATCCATCCAATCTATTACAAAGATGGGTATAAGGGATATATATATAAAGGTTTACAACTAATGAAAACGCGCCAAGTGGCGTTACATGATTGGCCCATAGAGGTGGGCCATGCTTAGGTGGTGATCTTCCATTCGTCCAAGTCTTCCTCTTCTCCAATTGGTCCATTTGACGATGACGAAGCATGAGGTGGCACTGCCATAGCGATGATGACGAAGCGATGGGGATCCACATCTTCTTGCTATTGGGCCATGTAAGATTATATGGGGCCACTTATACTTTATTTTCTAAGAAAAAGTTATTTTTGCAGGCCAAGGCCCAAGAAGACGCCAACACGAAGGGGCTGCATAGCTGGGGGAAGCAGCCCCCCCATGGGGTGCTGCCGCCCCCTATGGATGGCAGACCCAAGCAGCTGCCGCCCCCAAAGGGGTCTGCCGCCCACTATGGGCGGCAGTCCCAAATTGGCTGCCTTTGGGCAGCAGGTTTAGGGGTATTTTGGGTTTTCTCCAGCCCAAATTTTTTGATTTTTTGGGTGGGTTTTGGATATTTTGTTTCTTTCTGATTTTTCAGGGGATTTCAAGTCTTTTTTCCTAGGGAATTTTATACAAAAGCCTCTCTCAATTTGCATATTTAGCCTTCAATTTCCCTTAGAAATTTTCTCTGCCAACAGATAGGCATGACTATTCTTTTGAATTTTTATTGTTATCCCTTATCTTTTCGTTTTAGAATTGTGTACTGCTGGAGATCGATAAATTTGGGACTGTCACAATATGCTTATATTAAAGACTTCCTAAATGGCAATTTTTTCAACGAAAAGATGATAGAATAGCCAAGATGAATATGACATGCAAAAAGGAAATATGTCACGAAGAACCAGAGCTAGAGGGATAAAATACATCATTTGAAGCATGCTTGTGGAATAGTATAAAGCCAAGAAACAAACTACAACGGTAACTCTAAAACTGATGTATGTCTGTCTAATTTAGCAACGAAGAAATTTATGACATGTTTCATGTCAAATTGAAACTATACATACCCTGCATGTGTGTTATGCATTCGAGCAAATAATTCCAGCTTTCTGGTTCTTGGGCTTATTCTTTCCAGCATAGGGTACATCTGCAAGAAAGCATGTGCCATATGGTAAGTCTTTGACCTTCACGGAGTTGCAATTCTACAATAAAAATCATTTAATTGAAATAAAGGTATGTTACGCAATCCCAATAGAACAGATAAATTCAAGAAGAAAACCCCCAGAATGGTGCATTCGGTGCAGGCTAATGATGACAACACCACAGAAATTGTGGTGCCTTTCCATCTTAAGAGATATGTCAATGTAGACATATTTCCAGAATATAAGCACACCCATTCTTCCCCAAGTCTGGGAGTTCATAGGCTCTGAGAGCTCTCAGACATACTGGATCCAAAGTAATTACATGAGGAAGATTTTAAATTTCCTTCTCCCTCGGTGAATGATACTTTGCTATATCCAAGATCATTATCAGAACAAACAGTGATATTGCCTATATTACTTGAACAGAATCATTAAGTAGATGCATCACAATTTAGTTTAATGCATGATGTTTGGGGTGTTGTAGTGTCGGACTAAGAATCCAAAACCGTCAACAAAGAACCATTGCACTTTCTCGGAGTAGACAGAGCGTGTGCTGACTGTCCAAAGTTGCATAAAAAGGCCCGATCACCTTCCTGAAAGATTACTATACATGTGTGTAATAAGTAATGAAATATATTGCTTATAAGCCACTTGTAGATCATTAATTTTCAGGCAAACTGTAATAAAGAATCTTTAGTATAGGTTCACAGCCATTGAAATTGTTCTGTAGCAATACTAAGGACCATAATCAATGAGGAGGTCAAAACGTAAATCCTAAACTGGACCCCTGACAGTTTAGCCATTCCTGTTTGAGAATGAACGTTCCCAGCAGATGATGTCAATCCTGCCTACTGCAAGTTTTCAGGAGTTTTCTGAAACAAATTCAGTCCAGATGACTGAGGAGCTTTGGCCTGCCTTATTTTGAGGATAGGTCAAGGTCCCCCCTTGAAGAATACAGATTCGTTTTGCTAGGAAAAAGGTCAATTAGGAAAACAGGAACAGAGTCAAGCAAGTAGCTGGAGCAAGAAGGCAACATTGACATACTAACACCTGCTTTGTGTCAGTAAACATCAGGATGCCATGATGAATCTGGTTCTTAAGACTAGATCAACATGATGCACCCTCCTTGCATGTTAAAGTACATATACACTACATCTTTAGCTTGTTTTTACATGTTTAGTCTTTTCCTTAATGTACGAGTTTTGATATGTTTGAATATTCTCCTATGGACAACAGAGTTGCATTCAGAAACACTTTTTTGTATTCGTGTCATAATTGGAAAGACATCGATCCAACCGTGACGCCGGCCTGTTTTCGACCTTACCTTATCAAACATTACAAAATCATCAGAGTTGCTTTAGCTGCATAAGCTTAAGCTAATAACAAATAATGTAGTCTTACCTTCACAGTAACCACTCAAGGATTCACTTTAGCTGCACAGGCTTAAGCCAATAACAAATAATGTAATTTTACCTTCACAGTGACCGCTCAAGAATTCATGTGACTATCTTTTTCGCTGAAGCTTCCTAGGCGAGATATCTACACAATTATTTGGTGTAACAGAAGGAATCATATTGTGAAGAGCCAAGTCTTGTGACTTGCCCTAATCCCACGCTGTTTCTTGCTCTACAAATTATGTTTTAGATTATAGCAATATCTAGTACAATCACATAGCTTTTCATGAGATTGAGATGGTGACACAACATCTTTTCCTGATTCCTACATTACTAGATGTGCTTAGATTGCATCTGTTATTTCTATATTTGCTTGCAGCTAATCTCTGGATCTGTTTATGAATCTGTCAGTTCTGTTAGCCGTCCCACATCAGTTTTACATGGATGCAATCCACTCTGAGTCGTAACTTTAAGTAGACACATTCTCTGGTTTCGAACAACTTGCAAGAGAATTTAGTCTCCTCCATACCCCCCCCCCAAAAAAAAAAAAAAAAACTGTTCAGGGAGATAAAGAAAGCAGTATGGGTCAATATAATCGTTCATTCATTTGGTAAGGCAATGTTCAGAGAGGCATCTTTCCTTGCGTTCAGGCACCTACATGTCTTGGTGCAAGTGTTTGTGTTGAGATGGGTCACGGCAAAGCCAAGTGAATCAAGAAAACAGCTTGGCAAATCGTATGTATTCCCATGGTGTGCAGATTATGGAATGACCATGATGCCAGAAGTTTTGGGACGAAGCTAATGGGTTTAAAATAATTCAGAAGAGAATTTTAAACCTCCAGTGGTGGTAGCTGCCATAGTGTCTTATGGAAACAATTTGGATGGAATCTTTCTCAGATTCATCTAGATGAAAGCCTGCTAATTGTGGTAATCATGCAGTGTGCACATGATTGATTACCACACATGGCCTGTCTCAGCAAAGGTTCTGGATATGATATTTCTCATATTTATCTGGAGTAGATTCCAATGCCATGTTGATGGTGGCAACAGTGTCCATATGTACATCACCTTACTTTCATATGTAGGAGCTTTATAGGGTCACTTGGCGGTGGGATGGCGTTGGTGTTCACATGACTGCCACACATGAATGACCTTTTTTCCCTTATTCATTCACCTGTGCCTACATAAACCTCCTGGAAGCCCTTATTTAGTAACTCCTTTACAAAGAATACTATTCACTCAACCACAAATCTTAGTTAAATATAATCCCTTTCATAGCCTAATAGCAAATGCAGAGAACACGACAAGAGAAGAATACTAAACATAATCATAAGGAGCCCATAAGTTATAAAAGACAAGGGGAAAAAACAGAATAAGAATGACCAAGCTTGAAATGACAAATGTTCTTGTTATCCATGCTGTCGGTAACAAAATTCGAAATTTTAATGTGTTATGGTTACCTCATCTGGCTTACGGCTTGTCTCTCGAACTTCAGCAACAATAACATCTGTATCAATGTTTCTGTTGACCTCCGGGTTACCCTTTATCCCAACAAGACAGTGTTCCTTACTGTGGTTGAGCCAATGACCTGTACGACCAGTTCTAATAATTCGTTGCAGTTGATTAGTCTTCACCCAGATGAGCTCCTCGACACGCTTGTATCCCCATAGCTCCAAACTATTAATAAATCAAAAAAGATGAGAGTTGACATCCCTTCTGCAAACTAAATTCTCGTACAAAACAGGTGGTAGCTGACCCTTTTCACAAAGTAAATATAACTAGTGAACTAAATAGCAGATTCCATGTTTTTACTTTCATTGGCATGTGATCACTAATCCCAAGACCAATCACATCTATGGTCCATCTGGAGGAACCATTCCATTCCAAAGAAGTCATGCCATAACGACAGGATAACCGGTAAACAGATCATTCAGTTCCCCTCTAACAGCAGACATGACTTATAGTTTATTTGCATGTTATGAGCCACACTGCAAAACAAAGATAAATCCGGGAACAGAATAGTACGTATCAAACTACAGCCAGAAGAAACAAGTAGCAAGTTAGCAGTTCATGTGATTAAACTGAATAGTGTACCTAAGGACAGGGGAAGGCTGCCTCTCCACAAGTTAAAAACTTAGGGCCGGTTTGTTTCTTAGATATGGTATTCCAGATTTTCTGTGCCCAGATCTCTTATACTTAGAATAACAAGAATTTTCTTTGGAGTACTTTTTCTTATTCTAGGAATAAGTAATTCTCACATTTTAGGTGAGTGAGTTATTCCACTTGTTCCAAGAATAATGCATCCACGCCAAGAATAACGCGTCCACGCTCCCAAACTTGGATTAGCAGAATAAACCTCACAAGTCATCCTATTCGATCCCTTATTCTCGAAACAAACCCACCCTTAATGAGTCTAACGGGGAAGCAAGTCAATAGAACAGCAATGTCATACAAAAGAAGCTGAGGAAGGACTGGGCCACTGTTTAGTTGCACACTTTCCTGAAACAAGCTTACTTTGGCCCAGCCAGTCATCGGCTCTCAAAGAAGCTCAAAACCCAGTAGAAAAGAAAATCGAAGACACAAACTACGAAAAGATTTGGTGATCCCAGAAGTAATTGTCATCTTTGTGTATAGATGAGTGGATAAATAAGTAGATCACTCTCCATATCCTCTGAACTCGGGGCATTGCCATTCAAGAATTGGCAATATTTCAAGGATTGAAGAATCAACCAATCCTGACCGGCTGATCCTGATGCACGTTGAGCTATTTTCTAATTCTAGGAAATCTGGTGGCAATGCATGTGTTGAAGGATCCAACTGATCCAGTGATCAGATACCAGTTTTAAACTATCTCCAATTAGGCAAAACCTAGATGATAATGGAGATGAACTTCAAAGGTATTTTTGTCTGCACTATTCACACATTCAATACAGACTCTAGATTCATATGTATTTTGCCTTCATCTTTCTGCTTAAGAGTTCAACTGGTTGTTGATTTCCAAAGAAAGATGATGGAGAAATCTGCATCTCCCCACAACTTTCATGACCAACCCAACCTTCTCAGGTCAAGTTGCCACTGGTTCTCCATGGGCTGGATAGACATGCATTGAGCAGAGCCAGGAGCCAGAATGGTTAGTAGATCAGGGTTGATTGAACCAGATCTCCAACACAACCAATTTTGAAACTGCTAGCAACTATGCATAAAGGTTGATCTCATGTGAAACCATATAAAAGTTGTTTGACAAGATTCCTTGACAGTGTTGTTCGAAAACGTAATGCAGGAGCTGATTGCGATGGAGTCCAACTCACAGTTTCACACATTTGAGTTTGGCACCTCCAAACATGAATTATGAGTGTATGCCTCACCCCAGACAAGTAGGCAAATATTGCAAGGACAGGCTTACAATCAAGCATGACTCAAGGTAGTAAGTCATATGAAGATGATCCCTGATCTTGCTAGCAGGCTTCACATGGCAAAACATGTAAATGGAAGTCTTCAATGGATTAATGCAAAATCTGCCTTAAATGCCAATTTCCATGAAAAGGAAAATGTGCTGGTTGGCATGTCAAAACACGACTGCAATGCTGATCAGCAGTAAAAAAAATAGTGTTTTCTGAAATGTCATTAAAAATGTGTTTTTAGTCCAATAGATTAGATGACTAATTAGGCTCTTATACAAGGTAGAACTATTGCATGAATAGAAATTGAATTATGTTAATTAATGAATTCTACTTGTGACAAAGTCAAGTTTCTTTCATAAGTTGTGTGAAGATAATGTTAAAGCTGCGAAGAGACTTGTGGAGGTATCTGCAAAGGGACTTGTCATAAAGCAAGCAGAGGAAAGGAAATAGGGAAGGTGGAGAAAGAGGATGCTGCGGAGGATCAGACCTGATTCTTCCGGGCCTTCTGATGCGGAACTAACAGAATTGACGGACTCATTAACGACTATAAGATCAGAAAATAGAAAAAAGGAAATAAACGATGCTACCTAAGCACACTGAGTAAAGTAGGGAAACCATGCCAAATAATAGAAGCTAGCTCATGTAACCATCCATCTTGCAATGAGAAAACATGGGACTATTTGGCAATTGAGAAATTGCCGCAAGTCTAGGAAATTAAGTTCACCCCAAAGTCATGTCTGAACTTCCAGGATCGGGTTAACGCACTCTCAAGCCAGCAATGAATAGGCTAGATGTCCTACCTCACAAGTCAGCGGCAGATAAAAAATAAATACAAGAAAAGCAAGATGTGGCAAAAGAGAGAACCACGTACCTCCATGCTGGTGCACAGGAGAAGAACGCTCGACACTTGTGTCCCGCACTGATAGTACAACCAAAAGAAGCCCACTCCTCACAGGGAGATAACAAACGACAAAATAAACAATTAACGGGGTGGAACCATGAAGGAATTGACGGGACCACAGACAATGTACGTTGAGCCTGGACATCTCCTAAGGAAGTGTAACACAACTACGCGCACACTCTTAATGCTTAAGTGGTGCATGTGAATCGAGGTGGCTGACAAGGACTCGGTGAATGCATATCAACGTCGTTGGAGTGTATGTAGTGGCAGCATGCAAAATGAGGTGTTATTGGCAACGGCGGCACACTAAATGAGATGGGGCTCTTATGGTCGAGCCAACGTCAGCATCAGCACATCAAATGGAGCACAAAGGTGCTCACATCAGTGGCGGTTCACCACCCCCGTTGTTGCACTACAGGGCACGGTGTGCCACGATGCACAACAGCTGCAGCAGGGCACATGGATCTCGGGGCGGATGCGGGCTAGCTCAGACCAAAGGAAGGTTCGTACCAAGTAGGACTCAGGGCCCTGTAGGAAGGGGGGGTGCGCGAATGCGGACAGGCCTGGGAGCAGGCCGTAGGAGCTGGTGCAGGTAGGCCCGCACCAGGTGGTCATGCACTTGCGTGCGACGGCTCACTCGCGTACACGCCTCAGCACATAGAGGTATGCTTGCACACGTTGTAGAACGCGCTCTCGTGCATGGGCACAGGGGCCACAAGGCCTCCCTGCAGCAGGTCTTTCCCTCCTCCAGCACTATTCATGCATGAACAATGACCAAAAAAAAGGGTCAGAGAGAGAGAGGAAGAGGGTGGCAGCATGCAGCTGGCAGCAGCCGCGACCCTCCAGCATCGCACCAGAGGTAGGATGTCCCACCCTCCCCTTCTTGAGGTCTCCTCCTTCTCGGAGGGAAACTCACAATAATTCTCAGAAGTTCACAGAAATAATCATCAACAATTAGTAAAGAGAGCCTACATGCATATATATAGTGATAAGGGAGTATTCCGACTTCAATTTTACTACTAAACCAAAGATAGGACTAAAACACCCCCAACTAGATAAGTATTGCAAAAATTCGCACCTAAAAATCTTAAAAAATAGAAAACCAACTAAATGGCCTCTAGATGGACCAAATAAAATATCTATGGACTCATCATCTGATAATATGCAAACCACGCATGCTCTGGTGAGTCTCCAAGCCACAAGGACTTCGGTGCAGTCCTCTGACGACGGTAGACATGCTCCAGGCGAATCGAACTCGAGCTCTGGTGTACTCACCACCTTCTCTAGGATTGGAGTTCAATGGTAGCCTGAGTGATAGAGAGGAAGATCACATTGAGGTGAGAAGAAGAAAATGAAAACAGGGTATTAGATTTGTTTGCAGGGAGCCAAGAGCTTCATTGTTTGGAAGGAGTTTCCCAACCAAATTCAGTGAATCAGATGCGTTGAGAAGGGAGAAAAAGCAGAGGAATATAAAGATGTGGTAACTTGTTGAAAGTGCAGGAGTCCATCAAGGAAATCACTGATCTAAAGTGATCTTAGAATCTTACAGGGAAAAACATCAAAAAGATGAGTGCTTTTCTCAAGGGGGCACCAGTTTGGAAAAGCAGATTATAAAGAAACGGACGAGTAGGGTTGGCAATGAGCCAAGCAGTTCACAAGCCAATTAAGCTCAGGTCAGACATGGCTCATTTAGCCCAAGGCGCCGAGCTCGAGCCTCTAGTTAGGTCTATTTGGCTAAATCATTTGAGCTCAGGCTTGATCAAGCTTGGGTCACGGTTCACAAGCTGGCCCAATTAGTGGTACATAGTTTGTGTTCTTTTTTGGAAGGTGGCAAGAGCCACAAGTTATATTAATAAAAAACAACTAGAATAAGACAAAATAAAGGCTAGAGAGCAGGTAGCCAAAATGGGCCTAGAAAAGGTCCAGAACAGACCAAACAAAGATCAAAGGAGCAGGACAAAAAAAAACGCAGCATAATATGACTGAGAAGGATACAGTACATAATTTGTTTTCATCTAAAAAAACTTTACTGGGACACCATATATGGGTGCCTGACAAACACAATAACCCTTGCACAACAGTTACTGCATCTTTGACAATGGTTTGGACTTAGCAGTGGAATTGTTTGTGAGAAGTGCAAATCAATTGCATACAAAAAAGCTGCATCTTCTTAGGATGTCCCTTTTATTATATGTATAAATATCATGGTTTGCCGTATCGTACCAGATCGGGCTGACTCATACGAGTCGACTCGTATCTGAACGAGTCCGAGTCACTAGGACAGTTCGAGTTGTCAAGTCACATCCGACTTGAGCCGACTCAAGGTGATTCAGTCTGACTTGTGGCAACTCATACATGACTCGTGCCAACTCGATGTGACTCGTATGTGAAGCGTTAAGACTCGTACAATACGCTGCGATCCAGCTCGGTCGATGTGATATGGCTCAAGACTACTCAATGTGACTTAATGTGACTTGTATCTTATTAAATAGACTTTTTAATTTGATAAGTAATTAGACTTTTTTTTTTAAGTGATCAAAAACAGATCATTGATTCATTAATAATAAAATGCAGAAATTACACCAAGGAGCAAAAAAGCTCAGAGTACACACAGGAAATCCCATACACAGACAGACAAAAAAACCCACAATTATCTTATCAAGAGGATAAGATAATATGCAGGACTAAAAAACAGGACTCAAGGAAACACTATCAGCACATCATCCTCAAAGCCTTCCTCAAAGCAGACAGAGTAGGAGAGGATTTCGGATCCCCTACAATCCCAGCAGCAATACCCCACTCCCTGACCCGTCTAATAATCTTGTACATAATGTTATAAAAGTTGTTATATTCATCTCTGAATCTTCTATAATTCCTTTCATTCCACACACTCCACAGAAATGCAGGAAGAATTAGATACCACAATTTCTTCTCATTTGGATAAGGGCATAGCATAGCCCATCCCTCCAACATAAGAAGTGTAGAGGAAGGTTCTTCCCAACTGATATTGAGACTTCTGCAGCATATCATCCACCAGGCTTGAACAATACCACAGTAGCAAAACAAGTGGCCCATGTCCTCAGTAAATGAACCACAGAAGCAGCACCTGAAATTCTGTAGAGGGAGGAACCGACTCAACCTGTCCATTGTTGGAAGCCTTCCCAAAACAATTTTCCACAAGAAGAGATTGATCTTACACGGTAAATTCTTGGACCAAACTACATTCCCCCAGGGCACATTAACACCACTATCATTAATAATTCTAACCAGAGCATTAATCGAAAAAATGCCTCTAGTATTCCAGCCCCATACTCTTGTATCATCACAGTTTCTCTGCAAGCCAAAATTGTGAATGATATTCAGCACTGCCAAGAATTGTTGAAACTCAAGAGTTGTAAGATTCTTCTAAAGCTCAGATTCCATGGATTAGAGTGTCCATATGCATACATTTCAGCCACAACCTTGTTCTTGTCCTCAGAAACTAGATATAAATCTGTAAATTCCACTATCGAAGACTGGTTCAGCACCCACTTATCTTCCCAGAATTTAACCGAGCACCCGTTGCCCACTCGAAAAGAGATTGGGGGAGCAATCAAGTCCACCATTTTACTAATATTCCTCCAAATTGGGGACACATTAGATAAGAATGTTGGGTGCAAATTCCATCTAGAAGTACCAGAATAGTATTTCCCCTTAATGATTCTGGACCACAAGGCATCTTTCTCCTCTCCCATTCTCCAAATCCACTTGGCCAATAAAGCTTGGTTAAAAATATCAATCTTTAGCAATCCTGCCCCACCTTGATCCTTTCTCCTGCAAACCTTTTCCTATGCTATAAGGTGCAAAGCCCTTGTTTCTCTCTTCCCTCCTTCCCAGAAAAATAGACTTCTCTTGGCTTCAAGAATTCTTTCCACCTTTTTTGGAATTCTGAAAATTGAAAGATAATAAGTAGCCAAAGACGAAAAAACTGTTTTAGATAACACCCATCTTCCTTCGGCTGATAAAAACTCCGGCTGATAAGTAATTAGACTTTTTTCTCCAATTGGTAAATAATTAAACTTTTTTGTCTAATTTAATAGTGATTTACACTTCTATATTGATTAATAGAGTTGATTTCTCTTAAAATTGTCTTAAAGTCACTTGCATTAATAACCCATTGGAGTTAAAAGCTTATTTATGTCATAATTATTCATAAAATTAAAGATGCTGAAAAAATAAAAAATAAGCATGGATCGGCCTGACTCATGCAAGTCGGACCGAGTCGGTCCGAGTCGGATCGATATCGTATCGTATCTAGGAAGATACAATCCGATACGGATCAACGATACAGCGAACCGTGATAAATATAAACTTTTTTTTATTTTTATTGAGTTTGATTTGAGTTCTTTGAGTTCAGGACCAAATCCAAAGACTAAACAATGCATAAATTTCATTGGCTTTCAACCTTTCATGGGATAATTTGACATACTCGAGCTTGGTGGGCTTAAGCTCAAGGTCAGTTGGGCTGAGTTGACTATCGAGGTTGAACTGAGCCAAGCTCGAACCCTATTTGAGCTCAAGTCAAACTGAGCTCAAGCTTGTTGTCTATGTTCAATTCAAGCTCAACCTCAAGCTTGATTTTTATCTCAAGCCCAGCTTGAAAAAAGAAGGTTATTGTTCACATATTAAGCACACATCAATTTGTCCTTGATTTATAAGCCATGAATGGACATGAGGCCACAATATATAATTTTCACATATGCCCCCACAACAATTTTAAATGCATGTGCACCCTTCTAAATTTCATTAATGCTTGTGTAACCCAAATGACATCCAAAGTTGTTCATGCATATCCCACATCACATTTTCTTTATTGAATTCATTGTCCTCACCAATAGTCTCACACCTAGAGCTTAGGGTTGGCTAAGATTTGTAAGCCCCAATCATAATGATTTAAGCAAATTTTCTTTCTGCATGCCAACATTTTCTGTTTTCAGAGGAGAGGAAATGTGGACATAAAATCAAAACAGAGAATTACAAAGTGTATGAGACACAACATTTCCAGATAAGCACCCTTCGGCCCTATGTACAAACTGTCTGTGAATGCATCAGCCCTAATGTGTGAAGACCTATAAAAAACATCAGAACCCAAAACCTAACCCATACAAAATTACACCCAACAACTAATCATGCCCCCAGCACCTAAAGACGAGGCACCCTTTGCATAAGAAAGCTGTCCCTTCCCAATCCTGGGGTGCTGGCAAGCCATCTTTCTCTTCACAAAGGCTAGGTAAATAACCATCCACCAAGTAATTGTTTTTTCTTTGAGCCTACCATTAGACACCATTGCACCTTGGCCACAAACAAAATGCCCCAGTCTGTTAGAGGCAGCATAGTAAGGTCCTCACCAGGTTTGAGATCATCCTTCAATTCCTCCTACAACCACTTTAGGAAGTCATCCGAAAGTTACCCATTCTCCATGGCATATCTATGAATGCAGCCCAAGGTTCCATTAGCTTCATTAGTGTGTTTCCATGACACCTCCAGGACATCCAGCAGCTATCCCACTGCTGTTGAATAAGTCATAACACTGTACTTGCAACAGGCAACTTCAGCAGACTTGGGTGAGAGGCTTGCCTCTTGGTCATCCAATACTAGTGGCAAGTCATCAGATCCAGGCTGTTGATTTCGACCGCAGATCCCTCAGACTAGGCCCTTCTTCACAATTCTTGCCCCTGATTGCATGACCAGGGAAGTATTTGATAGCAAGGTGTGCCAAATCCGCACGGATCGGATTAGACCGATCCAATCCGATTTTGGCCAAACCAATCTGATCCCATGCCCCAATCCTCCGTCCCGAAGCCGGGATCAGATGTATCAGCCGGGATCGGACCGGATTGGCCGGATCAGCCCATCCAGTCACAGTGGCTAATTTCAAACTACCCGTTGGGAACGTTCCCAACGGCTAGCCAAGGGCTTGGGGATCTATATAAACCCTCCAAACCCATTTCTCATCCCCACCAACACTCACTCTTATTTATCTCTCTCTCTAAGTTCTTTCTCTCCCTAAGCTTTCATGTTCTCTTTGCTTGCTCTCTAAAACTCTCATTGGGTGTAATTGAGCTTTAGGGGGTTATTCTCTACAACAATTGGTGGCATTGGGCGACATCTTCACGCTTCTTTTTCTAACTCTTTCTCTCTTTAAAACTCTCCCACTTTATTCTCATTTCTAATTCTCCCTCTCTCTTTTTTTAAATTTTTCTCTTTCAAGTTTCAACAAAACTTAAGTTTCTACTTTGTATGTCTCATTTTTTCTATCTATCACTCTCTCCTCAAATTTTATACTGGTACTTTAATCTTTCATTTTTCTTTTCTAAGATGTCTACGTTCGGGGTAAAATGAGGTAACATCCTCTCACAGTGACCGGGATGGACCCATTGCACCCTCATGGACATGCAACAACAAAAGGTGAAGTTCAACATTGAACATCTCAAAGACTAAGCTCAAGTCAAGGAACTGAAACTCCTCCAATTACCTTCACTGAAGAGCAATAATTTATGCATGCGACTCAAGATAAAGACCATTCGAGTAAGTTGGCCAGAGGCACATCAATTAGAGACAAGGGCAAAGGGAAGCAGCAACAACGACAAGTTGGATTCATGAGGACAGCAAGAAAAAAGGTCATCAGAGTTTGCTCAAGACCACCTCTTCGATGCTTCATCTCCAGCTCCATTGGAGGGGTATGGACCTTATACTCCTTATGGATACCTACCCCCAATAAGATATTATGCAGCTCAACCACCACCACCCTCCGATGCATCAAATTACTCAGGAGGATATGTAGCTTATTCTCAATATTCAGATGCATCCTGCTATCATTCGTCAGAAGAATATTATTATGGAGATGATACACAAGGATGGGTGCCGGTGACAATCATTTATGGCCACATAGATGAGTATAACCAATTTCTTAAAGAATATAGGCAATGGTACGAATCTTATATGTCTTGGAAAAACTATGTGCAACATTTGTATAGTTGTTATGATGTAAGATTACAATGAATGTAAGTATACCCACAATTTCTTAGATTTTTTTTTTTTACTTTCAACTTATTTCTTTTTTTTTTCTTTATCATGTATTCATGTTACTTAAGCGTAAGGTGTTATGTCCCCCCCCCACAAATGTATCCAACTTTTTTTTGCCAATTAATAGAATCCCCGAGGTCCTAGATAAGTTTCAGGAAATAGAAACCTATTTTCCAATTTTTCATAAATTTTTTAACATTTTTTGAATTTTTTAACCTTTTTTTAAGAAAGTAAGGGGACCCGACCAGATCGGTCCGGATCGGACCGGACCGATCCCATCGATCTAGGACCAGACCGATCTGTGTCCAATCCCCAAGTATGCCTTCCTTGTTTGATAGAACAACTGCAAGTGTCACCATCACAAATGAGCATTGCTCACCCTTGTCATAGCCATCCACCCTACATATTGCAGCTTCATCACCAATAGGAGTGCAAATGAACCACGCCGACATAGTTATCAAGGCAATAAGGCGACCTAAGGTGTACTTGGGGTCCATGAGCACCTAAGCTTAAGCAGCACCTTCATAGTCAGGTGGACTCATAGAATAGAGGAGAGGGACACATGAAAACTAAGAAGGGTAAGAGGACAAAGGGAGGAACTCAACCTCTCTTATATGTTGTACTTGCTAGATGGACAACGCTTCATTGTCTCGCTCACTATAGGGGGGTCATCTAAAAGGATGCTAATGGCCACCAGGAGTTCAAAGTTTGTCGACGTTGGTGAGTGGGACTTGTCACCTCCTCATGACTTGTCATCTGTATAGGGATGCCCTATTGTTAACACTTGAGATTAGTTTGTCGAAGAGTGATAAGGCTAAAGACAAGAAGAAAGATGAAATTATGAGAAAGATGAGATGAAGGAATATCAAGAACTAGGGCCTAGTCATCCCCACAATCCCATTTATATTAGGGTTATGTAAACAAACCTGATTTGATCAGAATATGATCTGGCCTAAGAATTGCTTAGGCGTAATAGGCCACCTAGACCTTGGTGTGCTTATTAACCGATGCTTGGGCCTGCTTTTTTCAAGGCCTAGAAAAGCATTTAGATCCTAGGCCTTGAAAAAAGGCCTTGTTGCCTAGGCATCACCTAGACAACTATGAAAGCCACTCGCTAATGGTTCACCAGCTTCGATCAAAGGTTCAGCTCAACTTGATTCTAATCAACATCAAGCTGAGCTCGAGTAGATCGCATGATTTTGTGAGCCAAATTTGAGCCTATGGCTTGGCTATTCGGATCACAGGCTCATCAAGGCTATTCAAACTAGGCCCAAGTTTATCTCATAACTAAAGTTTTTTTTTCCTTTAAATAAGCTGACACTTCGCACTTGCCATGTCCTTTTTCTGTTTTTCTCTTTACTTGAGCCCTTCTGGAACACTCCCTCCCCATATCTCTTAATTCTTCCTCTCCATTGATGCAGCTTCTCCTGGCAACCTCCCTCTTGCAGGACATTCCTCCAAATATGCATCCCCCTGCCCACCATAGCTCAGAACCTCTTTCCCTCATTTTTAGTTTCCTTGTAGTAGAAAGAGAGGAAGAAGCCACCACTGTGACCACAGGTCTCTCTCTCTCTCTCTCTCTCTCTCTCTCTCTCTCTCTGTGCCGAAGTGCAATGCCAAAGAGAGGAACCACACTAGCCATGTTTTCTTGCTCTCTCATTCAGACGCCAGTGATGCTGCTGCTACAGCAGTTGGTTCGCGTGCCAATGGGCTCAGTCACAAAAAAAGGGGGAAAGGGAAGATTGAGCTCCACTGAGTCACACTCATGCAGGCTCAAGAAGTTTATTGAACCAAAATCAAACTAATTTTTTATAGACTTGGGCAACTTCAAGCTCAGCTCAAACTGGAATTGTACAATATTTGACTCACAGCTCGAAGTGGAATCATACGATATTTGACTCAAGTCAGTTTGTATGCACCCCTAATCACCAGCGACCTGTCCAATGCTTTGTAGAATGATGCCCCCATCCTATCCCGCCTCCCCAGATCAAGAAGGACCTGACTGGGATCCCTAGACCCATTGACCACACGTCCACAGCACGAAGGTGGGATCATACAGCCTTTTTAGGCATTTTTGTCTGGTGGTATTTGATGGAAGGAACTCGCAAAATGTAGTAGGATTGAAATTTTTGGGGCAGAGTTTGCTTGTTTTTTCAGTGATACTTGTACAGTAGTAAGGAGTCTAACGTGGCTGGATGAATTAGGTTATTCTTTTTTTCTCATGGCCTCCATCCTTAAAACTCTAACAAGTATACCTAGGGTGAACTGCCCATAAAAGTGAGTTCAACACTGACTGTTGGCAGGTCAGTTTATGATAACTTTGGCTGGAAGATTCGGAGGACTACAAATAAATCCATCTGAAGGTTTGTCTTGTAAAGTGACATTTCAGTATCTTAAAGATGTGGCTAGAATAAGCATTCTACTTAGACACTAACAATAACCTGCCAAAACAAAGCATGAAAGAAGAGTAGATTGACAATGTCATGTCTTTAAGGGGAACAATGACAAATATCCCTAGCACCAGGTTCAGACAAGGGTGTTTGAAAAGAACAAGATGACATACAAATTGATGGAAAAACATAAAAATTGCAATGAGTGGGAAAAAGTAAAGTAAGCCCAACAATGACACATAAATCTGCCAGATATACACGACACAAAAGATGTATACAGCCATGAAGATGTGTTTAGAGTTTCAAACAATAAATACATTGTTCAAAGCAAATGGCATGTGTTGTTCACCGAATAGCAATTAGTGTCATCCAGAAAGAATGAAGAAGGCACTATACGACATGTGTGTAATTGAAATTTTGATGAATAAATCAGCATAGATCTATGTGCATCCATGAATGGATAGCTGAAAATGAAAACATACCATTCACGCCCCAGTTCCATTGCACGTCCAGTGACCCAAAGAAAAATCAGACCATCAGTCTGTAATGCAGGGACATTCAGATTTCTCATTTCATCATCTGACATAGTTCCATATGGCAACTCCATATGAATATCCCAAGGAGGATCTGCCATGATGACTCCAAATTGTCCTATAATGTCCATTCTAAATGAACGAATGTCGCAATTAATCCACTGGGGTTCACCAAGTTCCACTTCTGAACAGTATTCTGCTCGTTGAGTCTTCATTGGTTTTGGAGGAGGCAGGCTAGCAGCTCCCATCATCATTGGAGGCACATCCGGTGTTGGGTCAAGCTCATAATGAACGTATTTGCATGTCTGTTAGCACAATCAATATCAATACAAAATAGGATATAAAAGGAAGCATTGTATAGCAAAGAAATTACCTTCATGTGACGACAAGTGTCCAAGAACGAGCAGTCACCTAAATTGGTATCAGTATGTGGAGCGATTATCCGACGGAAGTGAACCTTTTAAAAGAAAAAACATCATTCTTTGGTTTATCATGCTCTACAATTTCACCTAAATGTAACTGACGCTGGACCCCGATCACAACAGTAAGGATTATGTAGTATGCTAAACATGTGCTGAAGCCCAGGACTTGCAAATCTGCTGTCTATCAGTTAATTTTCCAGTTGAGCTACAAGTAAATAACATGCTAATAAGCCCTACGTCGAACAAAATTAAAATTTTAAAATAATGTCAATCATTTTGCCCAAGACCAATGAGCTGTCACACTGGAAATGCATGTCTGATGCACAAGTTAGGTTACAAGACAAAAATTAACTGTAATATCAGATCACCAAAACTGACCTTCTCACATGCTATATACGAGCCAGACTGCCGTCGGCAATCTTCTTTTGTTAAATTCGAACAATACTCTTTAAGTTGAGAACCACCCTTCGTCTTGAACTGTAAATAGAGCAGAATCAGCTATGTGATTCAAAATGGATAATTCCACAGTCAAGTATACAATGCATCACGGATAGAATATCATTTCCCCATATAGCCACATGCTCACAAAAGCTTAAAGGAGTATGACATGAGCAGAAAGGATAATTAACAGACACAAACGTTTAGGCATCTAAATTTACAAGAATCTACCGTGAAGGTGTTGATTCTTTCTTTCTACAGCAAGTCAATTTCTAATTTTATCTTCTGAAGCAGAAACCAAGTGAAGATGCAACAATGAGGGTCCCAGACCTTTGCTGCTGTGGCAGTCTCCTTCGCTGTGGGACGGTGGATTAAATCCAACAACTCCTCCCCGGTCTTCGACTTCTGCAACTCCTTGAACGACTTCTTACTAAGCAGCGCCTCGAGATCCTTCAAATCATCCTCCTCCGTCCTCTTCGGAGGTGCCGGACTCGGGCAACCCAGCCCAGGAGGCGGTGGCCCCATCGGCGGCCGGTGGAGAGGCGGAACACCCATCCCCCTGGGGATCCCCATCAGGCCCATGACCCCCCGAGGGCCCCCCCTCGGCCCCAGCATCGGCCCGGGCCCTCCGGGCCCGGGGAAAATGGGGGGCAGTCCCGCCAAATGGGGATCAACAGGCCCCATCCACATCTCTGGGTGCGGCGGCGGCGGCCTCGGCATCAGGGCCGCTGTGCTAGCATCCACTCCGGGCATCCCGCCGGGCTGACTCGACATGTTACTGTCCGCAGGGCCGGGGTCAGGCGGCGCCGGCTGGAGCAACTGCGACGTCTCCGGCAATTCCTTGAGGAGGCGGCTGCGATCGATCCCCATGACCATGAGCCTCGCCTTGCCGCTCACCACGAACTCCTCCAGGTCGACCCCGCCGCCCGCCTCGGCGATGCACCGTAGCGCCCGCTCGACGGCCGATATCGTGCCGTCCTCGCCGCCGAGCTCGTTCAGCGCCGCTTTCTCGGCCGGGGTGGCCGAGGACTGGTGGCCCTCCAGCTTCCGCAGCAGCGCTGCCGAGTCGATCGCGGTGAAGGGTACCCGCTCCAGGAGGCAGACGGCCACCATGGCGCGCACCACGGCGAGCCGGTCGCAGCCGCCGCCATCGCGGCCGCCGGGGAGGGGTTTCTCGCCGCGAGGGCGCAGCGGGGGGTGGGGATCGTCGACGGAGGGAATCCTGGGGCGGGTGCGGGGGAGGGGGGCGGGCGGGTCCGGGAGGGCGCGGCGGCGGGGGGTGACGGAGCCGGCGTCGGCGGGGACAGGGGTGGGGGAGAAGGGGCGGCGGTTGACGGAAGAAACGAGGCGGAGGTAGAGGTCGAGGGAGGAGACAAGGTCGGGGACGAGCGGGTGGAGGGAGGCGATGAGGTCGCGCTGCGCGAGGCGGCGAGACGCGATGCGGTCCTCCAGCTGCTGCCGCGTCTCCTTCAGCACCGCCAGGTCGTCGTCGGAGGCGGCGGTAGCGGTGGGGGGCTGGGAGTCCATGGCTCCACTGCGACAGAGAGAGAAAGAGAGCAGAGTTGCGTTCTGGTTGAGGTAGTTCTCCCCTTCTGAGTGCGGCGGCGAGAAGGTGGCGCGCTAAGGTGAGGGGTTTTGGGTGGGAGCCGAGCAGACGTCTGAGGCAAGACTGCAGCCCCGCCCGGGCCAAATTCGAACTCCGGTTGGAGTCCAGTTCGGGAACTTGGGCCTCTGTTTACGACCAAAAATTGAAGAGTAATATCTGTTGCAACTTGTAATGGAGGGCATTATAATAAATATACAAAATAATTTTTATTTTAAAAAAATTTAAATCGAGCATCACATGTGTTAGGTACAATTTGATCTCTGATCTGATGTCCTAAAAAATCTTGAAAAATAAAAAAGACAAATCTCAAGTGATCACTAAACAATTTCCTGAATGGGCCAAACAAAATAACATTTTTTTATTTTTAGAGATTTTGAATTATCAGATTGGAGATTAGATTGTATAAATATATAGGACATGTAAAGCTTGATCTTTAAAAAAAAAAAATAAATAAATAAATTCATATTTAGCATAGTGCCCCACGCTAAAGCAGCATAGAGCATTACAACAAGTATTACTCAAAAATTAAATTAAACTTGAGTCTGAATCCGTTTAGAATTTAAAAGTGGAATATATTGTATATATATAATACTTTATTCTTAATTATTGGGTCCGTAATAATCTATGATATCGAAGAAAAATTAATTTGAATCTCATATCTAGGGGTGTAAATGGATCGACGAGATGCAAAAATCAACCTCAATTTCATAATAAAAATCAAATTTAGATCACATTTTTTTATCTAAAAAGGGTTTGTTCTAAGTTAAGTCATGGCTGGAGCAACCCAAGATAAGGCATATTTTGGACCGCCTAAGATCAAAATCATTCGGCCACATTTGAGATCAGTGTTCTACAATTGAGTAATACTTGAGTCAACCTACAACAGAAGACGTCGTTGGTCCATATAAGCAGCAAGGGTAGTACTAATTTGTTGCAATGAGGGGCGACTTAGCAAGTTAAGTCATCTTGCAATACAAGATGTCATTAGTCCACTTCAGCAAGGTTACATTGGCTAGATAATTTTTTTTACGGGTGGACCACACAAGCTTTAAATATAGAAGGAGGATTATGGGCATGACAACTGTATGTACATGCGACAAATACTTTGTCGGCGTAATAAATACTATTTGTCACGCCTAAGAAATATTTGTCATCTTTATGCATTTATGTATAAATTTTTTGACATGACATGTTTTACAGACATGACAAATACTTCATAGGCATGACAAAGTATTTGTCATGTTCACGAAGTATTTGTCACGTCTGAAATACATTTGTCATCTCTATACATGCATGCAAGGATTTATAGGCATGACAAATATTTTTCAAACATGACAAATACTCCGTGGATATGATAAATAGTATTTGTCACGCTCACGAAGTATCAGTCACACGTACATATATTTATCACGCCTAAAATTTTTCACCCGTATTTAATGTTTATGTGGTCCACCCATGAAAAGAGTTGCCCAGCCTATATGAATCTATCTAGGTGGACCAATGACATCTTGTATTACAATATGACTCGGCTTGCTGCACTACTCTTTCAGTGCAGCAAGTATTACTCTAGGCAGCAATATATGGACTAGGCAATTTTTTCAAAGGTAGGAGCTGATAAGTATTTAATGTGTGTGAAAAGTTCTGGACATGACAAATAAATATAAGGATGAAAAATATTTCGTGGCATAATAAATATTATTTGTCGTGTCTACGAAATATTTATTACGTTTTAAAAATATTTGTCATTTCTACTCATATATGTACAGATTTTTGGACGTGATAAATATGTTGCAGAGATGACAAATATTTTGTGGGTATAACAAATTTGTCATGCCCACGAAGTATTTATTACATCCAAAAATTATTTTTCATTCTTATACATGTGTATAGACTTTTGAACACGACAAATATTTCATTAGCATAACAAATATTATTCGTCATGTCTATGAAATGTTTGTCATGCTTATATACATTTGTCATATTCAGAACTTTGCACACATTAAATACTTGTCTCACTCCACCTTTAAAAAAGCTACTCAGGCCATGTGTTGTTGCTTATGTGGACCAATGACATCATGTATTGTAAGATTACAAACTGTAATGCAAGCACGACTCTTTGTGGTTTATTTTTCTAATTCCCATCCCACATTTGATAGTACTTAGGAGCAACTTTGAGTGGGACAACTCAAATCAGAGTGGACCAATCTAATAGTTAAGTCGAGTTGAGCCCAATCAAATTAGGATTGGGCTGCATTAGGGTTAAGCAACTCGACCGTGAATGGATTGGGTTAGATTGAGGATCGATCAACCTGACCTAACTCGAACTAGACATTAATATATATAAACAATACCTTAGATCACCAAAATATGTTTCATTTTGTATCATTAAATAAAAATTTAATTTACAATATGAATAAAGATGTTATCAAGTAGTAGTCGTGCAATTATGTTTATATCATCTTTTTTTATCACTTTGTTAAGGTAGATATATAAATTTATTTATATCTTTGCACATAGAATTTTAATAGTGAGAAAGAATAATACTAGGCCTAGTAGGTGACCGCCCCCCACCCCTCCCAAGTAGGAGGGTGGGGGTTCGAATCCTTGTTGTTGGATATTTGTGGAATGGGGAGGAGGAGTCTGTGTTTTGCGTCCTGTAGGAACTATTCCCTCTAGCAGAATTTACATGTTTATTCTTCTCTTACTTGCGAGGACCTAGTGGGATTCCAACCTAAATTACTTGTGTTTGGTTGTGCTCTTAGAAATCTTGTGCTATATGTCCTCCAAAAATAATAAGAAAGAAATAATTAAAATATGGACTATTAAAGATATAATCTAACTCAAGTTGAGGAGGTTGAATTGAGATAAAGTTGAAGAATCCCTTACATAAATTAAAATAACATTGACCCCAACCCGACTTAAAATCGTTAGTCCCCTTGCTCGCTATAGCCGCTCCTACCCCCAGCTACCTAGCACATTGTGTCATCGCACTTGCAGACTGTTCGTGTTGCACGTAGGAAGAAGGTACTGGCGGACGCATGAATTTTGTCTAGTAGGGTCATCCGGATTGAGTAGTGCGGGCCAAATTGGATGGGGCAGTTAGAGATGCAAACGGGTTTGATTTGGTGCGGATCTAAGGTAGATCTATGACTGTATCCATTAAGTTATCGGTTTAGAATATTATTCGTTAACGATTCTATAAGTTAATAGTCAGTTAGATAATTGAATCTTAGTGTACCATATGTATTCGGTCAAACAAATGTGTATTCATTACCTTAGCTACTATGAATATCAGTTTGAAAAGACAATTTGTTAATTGACCTATAAACTAATGATCAGTTGAATACTCGGGTTATCGATCGGTTAACGTTTGCATCACTACGGTAGCAATGAGGTTCACTTAGACTGAACAATTTATTTGAAACATACTGGCGGGCAGAAGGATGGGCGTGCGGTTGTGCGCAGGGCCATGACTAGCTAAATGGGCTGGGCAGCTGGACCAAGACCCAATGGATTCCTGCGAGTGGGTTCCTGGGGCACCTTGACTTAGATTGGGCTGTAGAGTTGCAAAAATCTAGTGGATCCCAGGACCCACTGCCTAAACGTTGGATCCGCCACTGGGAGAGGGTGTTGTTCGCCTCCATCTTCTTCTTGACTACATATCAGGGAATAAGTGTGCCTTCCCTTCTCTCTCTAGTTTCTCCCTTCCTAAAGATCTATGTGCTCTAATATGTGTGGCCTACAATATAAGGTTTTTATACCGATTGTTTTCCTCCTCTACAATGCAAGATTAGCAACATTGTCTTACTGTATACATTTTAAACTTTGATATAGATTTAGCTTGTTACCAATGTTTGTGGTATTGATTTACACATTTTTACAATTTGATTTTCGATCGGATAACTAAAAAATTTAAAAAATAAAAAATCAAACTTCAATGAACAGTAAAAATAACGTTTAGTGTATTGAGTTAAAAAATAATTATTTTCAAATTCCTTTTGAATCGTCCGATCAAAGATCATATTATAGAAATATGTGGGATATACTTGGAGCACCTTAAAAGAATTAACAAATAATTCTTTTATTTTAACTAATTAAATTCAAAAAACTTAATTAAATTCAATAATAAACAGTAAAAATCACTCAAATGATTAAATTAAAGACTATTTTGGGATATTATAATGTGATATGAATTTTGCTTAATGTGAGGTTATAATTAGTGTGTCTGCAGTTGTCTCACTTTAGCATCGACTTTATAAGGGAATGAAGTGAAATGGAATGAACGACGGTGAATAGAATGAAGTGGAATGAACTGAAAATGTGATGTTAAGGTGTGATGAGACATGAACCCAACATCTACCATAAAAAAAAAAAAAAAAAAAAAAAGTTAAACTTATTGCTATAGCCTTCGATCTAAAAGTTAAATGTGCCGCTTCAAGGGGTGCAGTGTGTCCTACTAATAAAAAATTGAGCTCCAATGAATAGTAAAAAATGACCTTAATAAGTTCAATAATAATTTTTTGATTTTTTAGTTCATCTGATTGGAGATGTGGGTTATACGGACATAAAGGCATATGCTTAGGGCGAAATTCCTTTTTTTTAAAATTTTTTTTTGCCTGCACAATAAGTGCAACACCAGCTACTAGTATAGTAAAAAAAAAAACTCTAAATTTAAACAAGGATATAAGTGACTTTTTCATAGTGTTAAACTTAAACTAATGTATAACTATGATAGAGTTAAGAAAAATTGAAGAAAGTAAATGGTAGGCATTAAAAGTTAAAAAGTTTTAAATATATAAGGACTAATATCTGGACTCTCACCTTCTCAGTAGTACTTGACTCCTGTCCAAACGTGTATTGAGAAGATTTGTTCTCTAACTAAAAATATCACGAGCACTCGGCAATATGACTATGATCTTTAACATATCATAAAAAGAAAATTCACGCCATGCTGAAACATGATCCGACGTGCAAATGCATTCCATCTGATGATTTTTTGACAAGCGTTCCTCCAACAGTGGAAGGTTCTGACACGTTCAACTTGTGGCTGCCCACTGCCTCTATACGAGAACACATGTAGCTGGCAGGAGAGGAAGCTATTGGCACGCCAATATAAGAAAAAGAAGAATATAAAGAAAGAGAAACCGAAACAGGGGCATGCCAATATAAGAAAAAGAAGAATATAAAGAAAGAGAAACCAAAACAGGGGTTAGGAAGGCGAGGAAATTGATTTTTCCCTGAGACATGGGAAATCCCCTGCAAACCTCCCGTGACAAACAACCGTTGGAAGTGTGGGTGCTAGGCATCGGCTTTTGATTTTGCTGAGGCTAAAAGCCGGAAAAATGGCCTCTACAAACCAACCCCTTCATGGGAACCTCATATGAGTCAGGTTTAGGGTTTAGACACTCCGAAAAGTGTTAATACACCCACCCCCAACGTCACTTCACCCCCGAGAGTTGTTAACTGGGTCGTCAAGACCATTGATAAGGTGTGACATTTTTCTTTTGGTAAGCGAGGTAAGATTTTGTTGCCACAAGCACACCCCTTGGCAACGAAGGCATGGCAGCATCGTCCCAAGGTGGAAGCCGAGAACGATACATGGGAGCTTGATGACGACCAAGAACGTCTTATAGCATTGCCGGATGTTTGATCCCCCTTCTATCCTTGTTCACATTGCAATTTTACGATTTTGCAAGGCCATCGATGATTTCTTTCTTTCTTGGAGTTTTTGTTAACCTGGTTAAGTGCTGAGTCAAAATTCTCAATCCGATAGAGATCTACATGCAAGGCCAGAGGTAGCTGTGGAATGTTATGATTTTTATCTCAATGGGGAGTGGCTACATAATGATGAATTTTCGCTGTTTATGAGGGAATTGATTGGACAATGCCATTGGTTGCAAGAATAATACTAACGGTCTACAGTGTTGTGATATGAAAATTGGATAGTAAAAAGGGGACATTTCCTTTTTAAGAAATCACTGAGCTCAGGAATCGTCTGAGTATGCCGTCAGTATAGTCTGGTCTCTGATTAAATAGTTATTTAAGAAATGAAATTTGTGCCTTCGCGAGATCCAATGGAGATGTCAATGGGTCGAACATGATGTGGACAATGGACCATCCGTTACCGTATCTATTAAGCAGGCTATGCATCTGCTTAAGCTCGTCAAATATTGTAAAATCTTAATTTTGAAATCATCAATTTTAAAATTTACGAAAATCAAATTCTTCATTAAATGACCAGTTTTTAGTTACAGTGATTTTGGACTGAAAATTCAAATCAACTAAAAGAAAGATTTTGGAGGTCAACTAGTTTTAGAATATGGCCATTTACGACACTCCAGACATACAAAAAAGTAATAGTTTTGTGGTAAACTAAACATAAGGAAGACGCCATTTTACAACTATTTACGATGTTCTGCAACTGACACACCAAACGGCTCCTCAGTGATTGTTAACTATTAAAAAGTGCTATATATACAACTTGCTTTATAATATCCAAAAAGAAGAAATTATTGGTCATTTAAGGGATAACTAATGATATAATTGAGATATTATAAAACTTAACTTTGAACTAGGAATTAATCTATAAATGCTATTCGCCGTCAAGTTTAAACCAACAAAAATGACTATGGAGAAGTGAAAAGTTCTGATGTGACCATATAACTCATGTAGTAGGCCAGCCCATGAACCTATGCCAATGTGTTGAACCTTTTACCTATGCAACTTTTTTGTAGCAGAAATCATTTCGCTGCACATGAAGACCGTGGGAATGATCTTAAAAAGTTCTATCTGAATGTGTAGTTCTAGAGAAGTAATGAAATGTTGCACTTTTGACTCCGATACAGGGATGATATAGGAAGCAGGGTTTGCCGTACTGGCTCGACTCGTGCCGACTCGGACGACTCGTACCATATCAGGATGAACCTAAGTCGGTGCGACTCGATCGAGTCTGTACGATATGACCATGTGACTCGTATGAGTCAGCACGAGTCAACCCGACTCGTACCGGATCATGGGAGATCCGAGTCGACGAACCTTGATAGGAAGACCGTGGGAATCTTTTGCACTTTTGACTCCGACTCCATAAATGGACGTTGCAATCCATAAGTGTTCTTTTGTGCTTCATGACTAAATGAAGGATTCCAAAGGTATGCTCTTCTTAGCAGGAGGTTTGGCCATAAATTTTTTTGATATTGTAACTAATGGAATAAGTAAGTTATAATCAAACTGCAATTCCTCTTAGTCAATGGATTTGTTGAAGTGGAAAATCAGGTAAGAGAAGTCGCCAGACAAGTCAACCTAATGTTTAGACATGTGGAGAGTGAAGAAAGAGTGAGCTTGAGTAAGTCTTTCTCAAAAAAAGGTCCCAGACAATTCTGCCTTTACTCCTTATATAGTTGTCGATAATTGAAATGTTTAACCATGAGTCGGCCCTTTCCATGTCTAGAGCTCTTAGGGTCAGTAGATATGCAATTGACTCCCTTTTTTGTATATGTTGCAACCCCACAGCCCACTCTCTCTCTCTCACACACACATTCTAGCTCTTTGTCATGCACCCTTCAAGTGCCCCCAAATTCATCCTCTCCTCTTATAACATGAAAATTAGGTCCAATTCCACCTTGTTCTTTACGGCCATGTGATTGAGCAGGAGGAAATTTCCATATGCCCTAGTGATTAGGGTAGGACTAGTTTACCATGGACCAAAGTTTGTGGTTGGCAGTTGTCCTCATCCAACAACAGTGTGCCTAGCATGTTCGCTAGGAACAACCTGGATTCTTTTGGGGACTCGTATATATCTCTCCCTATGTATGGTTCTTGTCCCCTAGGGTTTCCCATTGAGCCAACTTGATTGTTAACAAGGCCTCCTCCATTTACGAGCACAACATGAAAGTTGGATTCTAACTCCCTCTCCATCCATTCGTCTCGGCTCTTTTGAACTTCTATTATATAGCTCCTTTTCAATTGGTTTTGGATTCTTGGAGGACCATTTCTGTCTTCCTTGTACAATGTAGCTAATTAGGTTTAACATTCAATTTCAATACCGTTTACCATATTTTATAATAAATAAGAGTGCAGAGCCTTCTCAAATTTGCTTTACAGCCCTGACTCGATCTCAAAATTTCCTCTAAGAGGCCCTCGTCCATTCAGAATTAACAGACTCTCAAGCCCAGTGAAGAGTCTAGTGGGTTCTTAGATCATTGATAAATTGATAACACCTTCAATACTGATTGAGGATCCACTAAAACCAACAATAACCCTAGTAGGATTGAGATCGGCATCAATTAGTTTCAACTAAACAATGAAAACATAAAAAATCACATTAGATTCACTTCCATTGTCAACTAGAATACAATATACATCATAATTTTTTATTTCAACATTCAACAACAAGAGCATTTTCATGGGAAAGACAGACATTGTCCAAGTTGGCATCAAAGAAGGAGGTGGCATCATCGGTCTTTTGGCACTTTGAGAGCTCTTTGATGACACTGGCTTCACGAGGATAGGCCTTCTCTAAGTTGATCCTTTCCTTCCTGTTACAAGTACCCAGAGATCATCAGGATGGTTCTGACAATTGGCCTCTGGTGCTCCTCTTTGATAGTGGCATCTACACTTGGCAATGATAGGAGGTTGATTTGAGGCAGCTAGTGTTGCAGTTAAGGGGTATACCATAGATAGCTGCTTTTGATCGATTGTTCCATTTCCTTAGCATACTAATTGTAAGGTCTGAGATTTCGGATTCAGTTATCGGGCCGATTTCAGTGTCAACCCCTTGTCTGGGTCCTCGTGAGTTTGGTGCATTGGTTCTTAATCGCGTCGAGTTAGTGAGACACGCTTTTTTGAAAGGTGTCGGCCGTAGGGGACGTGATTTAGGAGCCATGTTGGTATGCCATGTGGTCGAACGTCGGGCGCATGTGTACGGCCCCCGGTCTTGTCGTCTGAATAGTGTCATGCATGGTCGACGCGATTCACACATTTGTCAGTGTACGACCCTGTCTTGTCGTCTGAACCACGTCGTCTTGAGACGACGCGATTCAATTTGGTCGGAGTTGACGTCTCAAGCATCCCTCCTTTTCCTCATTCTCTCCTTCTCACTCTCTCTCTTCCCTCTCGCCGTCTCTCCGACCCCATCTCTCCTTCTTCCTCTTTCTCCACTCCATTCCCCCTTTATCACCTTTCACCACTTCCACCTCCATCTCTATCACGGCTTCTTCACTCTTCGGACGGCGGCCGACATCTCAGTGGGGTGACGGCGTCTACGGTGCTATCAGTAGCGGCTTGTGGTGTGGCAGTTCGACAACGAGGAGCTAGGAGGAGTTCAAATAATCAATAGAGTGACGATCCTCACACGTGTTTTGATTGTTTTAACCCATGATTTTCCGCTTTTGGAGTATGCTATAGATGTATGAGGGATTTTGGATAGAAATGAACATGTTTAGGAGATTTTTGATTAAAAATAATATTTTTGAAAATGGGAGTAGCATGTTATTGTGGTTTATGGATTTTTCCTCTATCTCTATTTTGTGTTTTTATGCATTTTGGGGGAGAAGAGATCCCGTGTTGTGGCTTAGTAGAGACCGGAGGGGAGCTCGATTTCGGACGTAAAACGCGTCCACTCATAGCGACGCGATTTGAAAGGCGTCACCCTGAGTCGATGCGAATTGTGGCCCGTGCTCTTGGATCCCGAGACCAGAGAGTGGGGTAGGATGCTGAATGACGTCGACCATGGTCGATGCGATTCAAGTCGGTATCGCAGGTCCCAAAACTTGAGAGTGAGGAAAATCAGTTTTAAGATCGTTGAATGGCGTCAACCTGAGTCGACGCGATTCAAGATAGAGCCCCATATTTCTTGCATTTAACATGTGTGATTATTATACACTATGTCAATTAAATTCTTGTATATTGTTAGAAGAAACTGTTAAAATGAATGCTTGAAATCATACAATCGGCACGAGGATTTTCTATATGATCGAAATCACATTGTGTTGTGTTTATGCGATCATGGACCTAGAGTGACAGTTGTTAGCGCTTGACACCCTGTGTCGGTGTGAGAGTGACGCAATGTTGGTGTATGAGTGACAAGGTGGCGCCTAGGAGGCGAGGGTCACATGGTGTACCCCGGGATAATAACTAGTACCGGTGTGGAAGTAGTACACTTCGGAGTGTCACTCGTGACTGGGAAGAGGCAGAACCACCTAAAACTAGACAGGCCGGAGTAGCCAACGCGCTATCCGAGGGATTACTATTCCGTCCCAGCGGATTGATATTTTCCTGGTTGACTTAGCAATTTCTTATGTGTTCCTTTCGGTGGTCGTGTGATTTATTTATCGTTTTACTTGCACATATCTGGTATATATATATATATCCTTTTTGTGTTGCGATTGTGTGTGCGTGTATGGGAGGTGAGGATCGAGGGATCCCTACTGAGTCTATTCTAATGTGACTCGCTCACTACGATTTTAGGTGAGAGTTCCTAGCAGGCGTAACAGTTGTGAGATTTTATCTCGAATTGCGCGCCAACAGCCATCATCCGTATGTTGCTTCTTGTGGTTAGGGCCAATGGCCCCTAAGTAGCCCGACAAACTTTCACTATGGCCCCCTAATTGATGTACTTATAGACCCTCACGACTAGGTCCTAAAAGGTCGAGGGGTGATCCTCACTAGGAGACCCTTCGAGTTCCTTCTCCATAGTGCAAGCAATGACGGGCGAGACCATGATGGAGTCATCCAAGTTTGCCACTAGATGGGCCTTAGTCTGGAATTGAGAGAATTAGTCACATTGGGACTCCCTCCATTCCTGACAAATGGATATCAAATTGGTCGAGTTCTTATACTGCCAATTGATGTCATAGAAGTGGTTGATGAAGGCCCACTTCAACAAATGAATAGATGAAGCAAAACAAATTCTTGAACTAGGTTGATGCCGAGTTTTCTCGAATTAAGGGGAACAACTAACACCTAGCAACATCTAAGACTCTCTGCATGGTGAGAAAGGTGTTGTACCTTGCAAATTGGACTATATGGTCAATCATCCCATCATAAAGGGGACCATTCGATAACTTCATGTTGTTAGGCAAGGGCACCACTAGCATCTCCCTAGAAAAGGGAGACCTGGCGAGGATGAAGATGGCAAGGGGTGTTGTATTAGAGCTTAGTGAATGAGCTAGTATGTTTTCTATCATATCTCAAGGAACTAGTGGTCAAGGTCAATGACAATGAGTCAATGACTGCTTACGCATGTGGATGAGATAGTCATCCTCTTGATGGGTGTCGGGATAGGTGTTGTTGGCTTCAACTTGAGAGGCCCCCACTACTACACGTACAAGGGTTGTAGGGTAGTCGGCTGGCCACCATAGCTAGAAACCCCCACAAGGGGGCACTTGCTCCCAAGCAGTAACCGGCTATGATGCAGCCGAGCACAAAGACTGGTAGGCCATTGTCTAGGGTCGGGGGAGGCCTATACGGCAGGCACCATCTCCAGAATGGAGGCCAAGGTGGTGATAGGAGGGAGAGCTCAGCGACATGAGATGAGAGGATGGGCCTAATGCTTGGTGTTTGTGAACTCATCATTATCGGTTCGGCTACATATTAGAGGACCTTGATGAGTCATGGCTACAACTTTCCCATAGGTGTCGCCAAAAAATGTTGCCACTGAACTTAACCAAAGTTGAGGACATAGAGACCTGCATCCAAAGAAAAGTCGTCAATCAACCCTTCGGTAAAGTTCAAGGGATAAATGCTTAGACAGTTAAGTCAACTAAATGATCTTTGGACATGTGGAGCATGAAGAATGAGCGAGCTAGAGTGAGCCCTTTTCAGGAAAGTCCCTTACATGGGTTCGCCTTTACTCTTAATATAGACGAAAAATAAACTAAGTTTTCTAACATAGGAATAAACTCCTCCTTACGAACATGGTGGATCCCACTTCAAGGATGACCCAAATCCAGCCGATGGCCTGAAGCATTTTCAACATTGAGTTTGGCCTCATGAGTTGCAACCTCACTTTTAGTTCTAGTTGCATGGAGTTGGCCCAAGGTCCAATTACTCGACTGGGCTATGAGAGCTTTTGCGTAGTTGGATCTGGTCCAAGCAGCCCTTATGCCATTTTCCTCTCATTAGGGGAATTTAAATCTTTGGGGGAAAAGCCCTTTTGATGAATAATTATAAACCAAATGTCTAAATGTCAATAATCCTTATACTATGGTGTAATCCATTGTCGGCAAGAAGAAGGAAAGACTACTATATAAGAGGATATTTCTAAATTCACCTTCTGCTTGCTGTGAAAGCATCATAACCGTAGGCGTACCATGTAGATTCCAAAAGTTTGCCTTGCTGAAGAGAATGCATTCACCAAAATCACATCCTTTTGCCACATAATCACAGTGAAAGCACATCCTATGATCCATTGACATAAAGCAAATAAGATGGTGATCATAACAATAGTTAGTTAAATATGCATATTATACCTGTGTTATGTGTATACGTGAATTTATGAATAAAAACCCAATTGGAAGAGAGGGCAAATACATGTTTATTTGACCCCTACTACTTTATTCATATATAGGACTAAAATACTTAACACTTTTCCCTTTAATACTCCATATTACCCAATAAAATTGATATTGTAATTATTTAAATCTCATAAATTATCGAAGACTTAACATTTTCCTAGCATAAGCTTATACTTTGATGAATATCTATTTCTTAGTTTTAATTTTTTGAAATCTTGTTAAAAACTGTATATGTATTTTGCTATATCTTTCTACCATCTTTTGATCATTTTACTAACATCTTGACTATCTAATTCAATATCTAAGTCGAATCATATCCAAACATATTTTTTATGTGTTATGCCCGTCCATATTTGACCATGGATCATGACAAAAAATGCTTCTAGGTAACCCTCCACTTTTCCTAGGGTCAGAACTTTATGGCGCCAGGATCTTCTTGAGTAACCATGGTATCATCTTTTTGGGACAACTTTCTGGAGTGGGGAATTTTTTAACTATAATAATTGTCTTTTATGCTTCTTTTCTGAGGGAGGTAGCTAAATATGTGGATGGGTGGATAAGTAGATGATATGGTAGATAAATATATAGATGTGTTCTGAGGTCTGACCTTGTCATGAAGATATCAAACAAGGCAGACATAAATTGCATGACATAACCGCATCCCTGAGATGAGTTGTGTCCTGCACCAGCTTCCTCATGTGCGTTTACTTGAGTACTCGATCTACTCTGGGACACGAGAAATAATACAGTTGCATGCTTTTAACTATCCTTACAATCCTTCATCCTGTTGCTGTCAGATAGGTCAAATTGAGCTAAATACAATTTGAAAATGCTAGCATGATGGAAAATCCACTTTGGATATCTGTAAGATTGTTAGACATATGTGGATATATAGTCTTTCCAACCCATTCTACTACCATGATTTCCCACCCACCCCCCATTCTACTACCTGATCCGGAAACCAAGTGGGAAAGGCACAGATGTAAATTCCTTTTACATAGGTATAAAAAATGGACAGGTTCTCTGGTAGCATGCACCTCTCAGCCACTACAATTTCTGCGAAGACAATGATACGAAGATGAATCTAGCTATTAATCCGTGATTTTAACGCCTCCATAGAGACAGAAGGCAAATCCTGCCGAGACAAAAGGGTTACAAGGGGAGTCAATTTATGGCTGCTGTGTAGCTTATAATCTTTGAAAATCTAGAAACCAGTTTGATCCACTACATCCTCCGCTACAAGTAAACAATGGCCTAATCCCTAAGTCTGATGCAACTGATCGCAAAAAGATCATAGTGTCAACAATAAACAAGACCATACTGTCAACAATTCAGTGTACCCTAGCCTAATCCCTAAGCCTGAGTTATCGACTGAATGGGGCAGGCACATTATGACAGCCTCGCGACTGCCTGAGAAATAGAACACATCTTTGGAACTGGATGCAATTATGTCTCCATGCAAAATATGTTGCTGCCATGAACCTACTGCATGACTTGAGAATCAAACAGGGAATAAGATTAAAATGCCTAGGATGAAAATGACCTAAAGAATTTACTATGGACCAATGAAGCCTCCGAATGCATCTGCCCTATGTAGATGCTAGAACCCCTTACCAAGCCAAAAGAACAAACCAAAACATATAGAGCTGATAAAGCAAAACATATAGAGCTGATATCTAGTACTAATCATATCGTATCAGCATCATTCCCAGATAAGTCAAACATCTTATGTTTCAAACATAAATAAATAAAGTACATTGCTAAATATGATTCTTCTAACCGACAAAATATCAAGTGTACAAAAATGGATAGAAAGATGGTACGTCAGGTTTACTGATGTCCTATAACACCTGCAGCACCTATGTTTCACAGCATCCTAGCAAGAAATAAAACTCTGACATGGGTGATCTCCTAATCATCCCTTCATGCACACGTACTTCCTTATCTGGATGTACTAACAGCACCAATCTGACAATAATTTCACTTGTCAATATAGATGTGCAACCACTCTTCAGGGCAATTCATAATCAAGAAATTAGCATGCATTGATCACACAGTAGGAAAATGTATTTGTCACCTGACAGAAGAAAATGTCCATGACTTAATGCCTGCCACGGGGCCCACCAGCTGACCTTGGACCGGGAAAGCGTGCGAATTGCAGCCTTAAGCTGGCCGATTCTCTATCATGTTCATCAAATTTATAGCCTGCAAATTTAAACCATAACTAGTTAGTGAATGGCAATGTTGAAGGACCATGCTTCAGTGGAACAGCATGTATACAAGCGGATGGTACTACTGCAAAAGCTGAAAACATATTCATTCCCAGCTTCCAAGCATGCGGAAATACTAAAGAACATCTCCAGCACCAATAGTCACATAGTAGTATAGTACAGGTTACCTCCCATTTTTCCCAAGATAAGTACCACCAAAATATAACAAAGTAAACACGACTTTTAAGACAATCAGGGAAACTTCAGTAAGCAATGATTCAGCATGCCAAGCTTGCCAAGCTGTTTCCCACATTTTTTTTGAAAGTGGATAGTACCACATAATTATAAAATGAGAAGGAGTACCTCCGTTACAAGGAAAGCAACACCCTTCTCAATCCCCCCCCCCAACCAGACCCACAAGATACAAAAACATCTCCTAAAGATGCACAGACAAGCCCTTCCCTCCTGAAAAGGCAAAAAACCCCAAACCCACCCACGACCCCTTTACAAAGCCCACACCCATAAACAGCCCTTAAAAACCCCAGAAAGGCTCCAACAGGAGTCTCAGCAGGCCCTTGACCAACCTCCCTCTCAACCCCTCAAATGGGTCCCTTTGGACCCCTATAGAGGAAGGCATGGGTCCCCTGTATAGGGAGGCTTCACAGGCTTTGACTTACAGTTTACCCAACTGGACAGCCGCTGAACAACTTCCGTTGGCTTCCTCCTCCCGTGCCGGAGGGGGGGTGCAGACAAGCCTTCTATGTTTCCACTTGCCCTCGCTCCTTCGATCGCAGTAGATGACCCCCCGCAAGCCTCCAACTGAGGAACCCTATTTTCTTCGAACATGGTCGAAACCCTAAAAGACTCCGCCTCCTTTAAAGCCCAGACAGTTTGGATCAGGTGCTTCAGAGGGCCCACTATCCAGATCTGACCCAGCCTAATTACCCACCGACTCATCCAGTTCAACCGTGGGATTTGAAATTTGAAACACCTGTGCATCTGGATTGAAGCCCCTCCCGGTTCACACGATCCACCTGTTGAATCGCCGGTCCACCCGCATCCTAGACTGTCATCGTCTTCCTCTGCTCGCCCTCCTTTAGGGTTGTCGAGCCCCCCTCCCCTTCTGCCGCCACCGTGTTCCTGCGAACCATCTCCGCCCAAGATAGAGCTAAATCTTCTCTTTGCCAACTCTCCTTCTCCTCCACCCATATTACAAACTCGAATCCCCAATGGTGGAAAACCACCTTAACTGGAGAACCCCCTTCTTTAACAGCTACCAAGGCGTGCGCCCTGATTCCATGTGTATCCCTCAGAGCTCTCTCATCAACCCTAATCACATGGCCCAACGACTCCGCCACAGCTACCACTACCTCTTTCCTCCAAAGGTGCAAAGGGATCCCCTCGCACACTACCCATGCCAGTCTCGACGCTTTCAAGACTGGCTCCCACAGACGGTTCCCACCTCCTCACTCTGAGTTGTTTCCCAAAGACCACCACCGGACCCACTCTGAGCATCTCCTTTGCCCATTCTCGGCTAGGGCATCTAACCAAGACACTACCACCCTCTAACCTCCATGCCGTCCAGTCCTTAGAGCTCCCCCATCTCTCACACAAAACCCGCACCAACTCCCCCTCCCACAACCATGTTCCTGCTCCCTCCACCACCAGTTGCGATTCAAAAGTATCCCATCTCGCCCTATCGATCTCATCTTCCTAGAGGACAACCAACACTTCCCTCGTGGCAGCTAGGGGTGACGGCGTCTCCCTCGCTGGAACACCCTTGTCCAACCTAGACTCCCAGGATCTCGTCGCACCCAAGGCACAGTCCCATGCTAGGTGGCTGCTCTGCCTACAAGCTCTGCAGACGTTGGCCGCACAGCACCAATCTGCCTAGTGCCCTGTCTTGTAGCCCTGGAGGCAAACGCCTGGTGGAGCCCGTCACTTACGATCTCTAGAGTCCCTCTCTCTCCCATCGCTCTCTCTTCTCTCGCTCAGGCACTGCAACATCATAAAGGGGCTTTTTTTTTTGGCTGTTTCCCACATTTATTGGCCATCTAATACAAAACATACAAAAGAAATAGTATGGTGCCCCAAGACCTCTAAGTTCAGCTCAAAATTCAAGGCATTACATGGCAAGCTTGCCAGCTTCTCAGAGGCAAGTTGACAGAGGGAACATTAGCACATGATGCACTGTCTGATGTTTCCCAAATTAACAAATAACTACATGATCGCCAATATAGCTAGAATCGCAAATAACCACTTGAGTTCACAGACTATTCCGAATCCTTCAACAATTATCCATTTTCTGCCTCACTCTTTTTTCTTCAAAGTAGATAGCACCACCAATTTATAAAAAATCTAGAAAAGTAAATTACAAAGTGTAATTTGCTTTGTAACTTCCTCGCAAATCCCTTTGGCCACCAATTTATAAAAATCTAGAAAAGTAAATTACAAAGTGTAATTTGCTTTGTAACTTCCTTGCAAATCCCTTTGGGGGCAAAGAGACCCAGTAACATAACATTGTTGTAGCCCACCCTCAAATCGCAGGAATCCCAAAAGATATACATTCTAGGTCATACAAAAACCCTGAACCATACAATAACCCGGACAAAAGCAGAGAACCCACAAATATCCCATTCATAGCAGACAGCCTTGAAAGACCAACTAAACAATCTCTCAGGCCTCCAAAGTTCCTAGGAGGTTGCTCAAGTCTCCTGCCTTCCCCTTTATCTTGAGTTCCACAGATACCTCTTCTATCTATCTCGCCATCAGTGAATTGATCTGATCCGCCGTACATTAGATGTCCTTGTCAGGGCCTTTGAGACAAATTCCAACAATCCCAAACCAAAGCCCCCCGACGTCAAAGTCCAGCATTGGGCTCATTGGCTAGCTTCTTCAACCTTGAATTGCGCCAGCATCAGACCTCACTCTGAGTCCCCTACAACTAGCTGTGATCTTCGGCACTCTGACCCCCCCTACCGTCCTTGGTCCTCCTGATCTAAAGTTGGACGGGAGGACATGGTGCTAAAATTGGCTGAACTGAATCGAAAGTAAATGAACTGGATTGGAAATGGCCAGAACTTGTCCAGTTCCCTATGGTGTAAATGGACCTTGGAACTGGAACCAGCTAGGCAGGACTGGTCCGGTTCACAGTTGTCAACGCGGTAAGGCGACCCGAGGCGTGCTCTGGGTTCCAGAGCGCCTAAGCACTTAGGTGCCCGCCTAGGCATCGCCTAGGCTTACACTTGGGAATAATATATTTAATATTACACCAATATGACATTAATATGAAAATTATAAGAAAATAACACTAATATGATATTAACATAAAAACTAATTAGTAGTTTATTACAAATTTACAATGAAGTATCAAAGTTAAATGTGTGAGTGAAAAATAATTACAGATAAAATTTCATAATAAAAATACTGACCAAATATTTGATCTTCTTCTTCCAAAATCTACAACATAATGCTCACAACAACAATGTATAGATGATGCAATAATGTGAAACACAAAAAAAAGGACAACATGCTCACAATGAACAGTGCACAGTACACTGTGAGGGAGAGAGAGAGACGGAGATCGAAATAGAGAGAGCTAGGGAGGGTGAGGGGTATTGAAATAGAGAGGGGGAGAGAAAGAGATAGTGACAGAGAGTGAGAGGGGAAAGAGGAGAAAGGGGGTACTCACCATCGGACATGGAGGGAGTGCACAGTGTACTATCCCTCTCCCTGTGACAGTGCAGGAAAAGTGCAGTCTGCATGCACATGCACAGTAAGTGCGAGCCTGCAAGGGAGAGGGAGAGGGAGATTGAGATAGAGAGAGGGAGAGAGAGATTGAGATAGAGAGCAAGAAGGGAAGGAGGAGAAATAGGGTGCTCAGCACCAGAACAGAGGGAGGGAGAGATAGTAAGATTAAGAGTGAGAAATACTTGAAACACAGCAGCAGACGGCGGCGGAAAGTGGCAGATGGTAGTGGATGGCAGCGGACGGCGGCAGAGAGGTGCCGGACGGCGGCAGACGGCGGCAGGGAGGCAGCGGAATCGACAGCAAGAGTGGCTGTGCGAACAAAACCCTAGCAGCCAGCCAGGGTTGTCGGGGGGCTCGGGGGATTGGAAATGAAATGAGAAGGGGAAATAGGGGGCTGGACCTTTAAATAGGTGGATCTGATTGGGTCTGGACCCAATTGGATCCACGTCTAGGCAGCCCAAGAGGTTTGCCTGGCCCGCTTGGGAGCCTAGACAACCGCCCGGCTCACCTTTTGGGCAACAAATAAGGCGCCAATTCGCCTGGCCCATATTTTGGCGCCTTTGCGCCTTGGCGGCACCTAGGCAACGTCTAGGCACCTGCCTTGACAACTATGGTCCGGTTACAACTTCAAGTTTTTAATTCTTGTAGTAGACATCCCCCAACTTGTCATCATGGGGCACAGAGCCTGACTCCTTGTGTTGCAAACAATGAACAGCTAAATCAGGGGCATTTAATAGGGGGGGACCCCACATGTGAACCGAACATAGGAGACAATGGTCGGGAAGCCCCCACATGTGAAACCTTCGACCCTGAACCGGTCGTCTTCTCCAGTTTAACAACTTTAGCCACTAGGTTTTGTGGCTGCCACTCAGACAGTCATCATCGCTCTCCCACCACAGTTGAGGCTCAAGATCCGGATCTTCCGGAAAATAGGTAAGGCTCCCAACCGCAAGCTTCTATCACCCTGATCTTTAAGGCAGACTCCCAGTGTTCTGCCAGGGTGGATGCACCATTAGCTGCAATCAAAGGCCGAGCACGAAGATCACTTGTGCCTAGAAGCACATGGTGTAGTTTCTCCACCAAGTTGACAAACAGACTTCCACAGATGCAACAGAATGCCCTAGAACTCGACTCAGAGCAGGTGAGGTCCTTTAATGACACCACACCCCATAACCAGACTCCCTGGCTCCACTGAAACCCCCAATCATCCACCAGGATGGAGCCTAAGCTCAACATCTCCTCTCCAACCCCTCCTGTGGGGCATCAAATGAGAAATAACTCAGCCACATGCCTGTCTGTCCATCCACCTTTGGACCCCCACCTCACCTCCAGGGACTTGAGGATCAAAACCAGTGCCAGAGCCACCATTCTGGATTTGAGGATGAGGTGGGAACACAGCACCACCCACTGATGGCAGTCCACCTCACTTTCCAGCTGCTTAACAGACAGTAGCTATAGGTCCATCATTCCCCCTTTCTGGAATGAATGAAGCAACACCTAAGGAGGCATCAGCAACCGATCACAGTCCCTAGCAAGATGACCTTCCCTCTTGCATGTCAGCAGACCACGGGACCCTTGCAGCTCCCAGCTTAATGCCCTCGCCTGTAGCACCGAAGGCACTTGTTCTTACTTCCTATCCCATAAATAAGCTCCTTTCTTCCTCTGTAAACCCTCCCATCTTCTTCTTTACCCCAATCCTTTCTTCCATTCTCCTCCTCTTCCTCCATGCTTTTTCTCACTTCCTCCCCTTTGCTCCATCAAAATAGACAGTGTACTCATAACTTTGTAATGTAGTGTTGCTAGTTCTTGTGATAGCCTTCCCCTTTATGTACTACATTTCTCCTTCATTTGTTTGACAACACTGTCCTAGCTTAATCTTTACTGGAGGGGTGGCTTTGAGTACTGTGATAAACAATTTTTCCTATAAAACAATGTATTGTTAGGAAAAATGGGAAAATTATTAAACTGGCAATAGGGAAAGGCATGTGGAACTAAAGTTACTGTCACCAACAATAACTCTTGCACAGACAAGGAGACTGAGATGATAATCCTTATGGGGCTAAAAATAAAAACCCAGAAAATGATTTTGCTGTCAGAGCAGTTAAATAGAAACCTAGGTACTATATAGAAGTAACTATCAGAGTCATCAGATACTTAAACTGGCTAAAAAGTCCAAATTATTCATCACACAACAGAAGATATACCTCTACACAGGAAAGATAAGCAATTTGATCTAAAAACACTTAAAAAAACTGGAAAGGTATCAGCTCTACTAGAGCACCTATTCTTGATAATGAATCCAAAATCAGATTATAGTTACAATAGAACAGAACACTGGGAAATTTGACCATGGAACCAACAACAACAAAAAACAGAAGTGGTTAAAATCAGTGCATAAGATCAGGTGAATATAAAGATCCATTATGCTCTTTTAGTAGCATGCTGAATGATAAACACAAGCAGCAAATTTGTCATGCAATGGCATATGGAAATAATAATTTAACTGAAAAAATGCATGATCTTATAACCTTGTAAGGCTTCCAGAGCAATCGCAGCTTGGCTAGGAGTAGAGAAGTCAGCAAAGCATAACACATGTGGTTCACCTCCAGGCTGCAATAAATGTGCACATGTTAAGCAATAAATCAACTACAACATCTGGTCCAATTAAAAGCATGTAATACAGATAGACAACTTACATGTCTGGACTCCTTGCTGACAAGTCTAACTTCTCGAAACCCGACAAAAGGACGAAAAATATCTATAAAACCCAAGCTAAGGAAGACCGCAGAGATGGCTGTGTACGAATGCCTTGTTGCAAAAATTTACAAAGAATAGAGAGCAGATATGAATAGGATACGAGAAACTTCCCTGCGTGTACAGTTCACAGGGAGACCTTCCACAAAAAGTGTGTTTGAGGCATCTGGTGGGAGAGGAATTTCAGTTCTTCCACCATTATATGCAATATTGCGGCTATCTACATGTCCGACACTCATCAAGCGTGGATCATCAACATGATGAGCAGCCATTCCTCCATTCAAAGGCCTCCCAGACTCTCCAGCACCAAATGAAGAAATTTGCTGGAAATATTCTCCATGAATAATACTAGCATTTTATCCCAGGATAAAATACAAAAACTGAAGTACTTTCAGTACTTACTCCACTACGCAGGTAGCGATCATAGGATGCTTCAATGGATTCGGTATCTCTGATTACCCGCTGTCCAATCCTCTCATCCTCACGAGGCAAATAACCAACATATTCAACCCCACCAGCAATCTCTTCAAAAATAAAGCAGTTTCAGTCATCAAGATTTAAAGCAAATACAAAATGCATATGCACACTCCTGCACTCCCACAAAACAAAGGGAAGATGATAAACGCTGTCAAATTCATATGCTATCCTAAGGGGAAAATACATGAAAGTGAAATGGTCTTAAACCAGTTCATTAAGAATCTGGTGCCAAAATTAGAGCTATTTTAGCTTGAAAGGTTTTAAGCAAATAAAAAATGCATATGTACACTTTGCTCCATGGGAAGCTAAGCTAAAAGGATATAAATTAAAGTTGCATTATGTATGCACTTATTAATACCTTCGGACCCTCAGCAAAAACAGACATTCAGGATTGTTTCAGCGTCGCAGTTTTCATCAATTGAAGGAAAAAAATAGACAACTCTCCTAGGTCTATAAAATCTGCCCAAAAAAACATAATATAAATCTGAAAGGGACTCTTACACTGTTAAAATCTACGCAAATACCTTTTCAAAATGTCAACATCATGAATACCCAAATGTATGTAATATCACTCACATCCTTCTAGTTAAACACAAAGTTGTCAATCCCGTCCCGGTCCCGGTCCCTGTCCCGTTCTACTGGGACGGAACGTTCCGGTGTCTTGGACAATTCTAGTGTCCCGTCCCGGAATTTTTTCCATACATATGCCAACAAATATAAAACATATGTTTCCAATAAATAATCTGAAAATAAACATATAAACGTATAAATAATGCGAAATTAATGCAATAGAAGCATTGAGGATAGATTTATGGGGTTATAAATGAGTATATTCATCAAATGAACCTCCCAAAATAAGTTTATAAGGAGCTTAAGTACTTAGGAAAATCTCATGTAAAAATTCAAATTCTGGTTGGGAAAGGCAGGACAGGCCGGGATAGACAGACCGGGACACATACTGGGACATACCAGAAACTGTCCCGTCCCATTTTCTCACTGGGACGGGACGTCCCGGCCAGGACATGCCAGGCCGGGATGGGATTGACTACTATGGTTAAGCACCATAAGAAAGTAGAAGAATATGTCGGAATATTCCAAATTAAGTGATGTTTGGACAAAAACAGTTATTCAAAGACCTTTTACCGTTTACATGGTCATCTTAACGATCAAATTTTCAAAAGTGGCACCTTCATTGCTTTTGTAGCCTAGGTTAGCAATTAGTCCAAGTTGGTGAACCTTCATTATAGCCAAGTAACAGACAGCAACTACATGCTAAGCATGACAATATTTCACTGTAGGGGAGAGTACTTAGTTATTATTATAAAAGGCCTTTTTATGTAAATTACTTTTTAACAAGGGTATTCATGTGAAAATCCCATAAAAACATAAACACAAACAAAATGAAATCCCAGAAATCCTTGAGAAGAAACAAATCAATACATATTAACAAATTGGTAAGAGTCCCGAGGACTAGACTAGTGGAGTGTCGGAACATGGAGTTCTATGTTTAAGTGAGACTGAAAAAGAGAAAATGAGGTAAGTTCTCCTACATGCCCCTAGCATCAAGGAATCTTTCAAGCCAGTTCATTCTAAGAACAAACAGCATGTCTCCCTAACTCCTTCCAATCATGGTCGGCCGGGTCGGACCGGGTCGGATCGGATCGCCCGGTCCGCTCGGAATCGGAGCGGTCCGACCCGACCCCCGACCCAACGATCCCAGCCGGGATCGCTAGGATCGGGTTGGGCTCGGTCGGGTCGGCCGACCCCAACCCGGGTCGGACCGGTCCGGCCGACCCGGCCACCCAACGGCTAGTTCTGAACTAGCCGTTGGGTAGCCTTTGGGAACCCATTCAAATGGGTTCCCAACGGTTGGGAGGGGCTTCTAAGCCCCTCCAAGTCCCCCCCAAGTCCCTATAAAACCCCCTCCTACCCTTCTCTCCCTCATTCACACAAATTCTCATTTCTCTCTCTCTCTAAAACTTCTCTCTCTCTCTCTCTCTCTCTCTCTCTCTAAGCTCTCATACTCTCTCAAAGACTCAAAGCTCTCTTAACTTCTTTCTCTCCAAACTTCCAAAGCTCTCTAGAGTTCTAAACTCTAAAGGACGGACCGACGGACTACATCAATTTTTTTTCATCATATTATTTTTATTGCATTTTAATTTTTCTCTCTAACCTCTTTTTGTCTTTGTAGCTTTATTTCTCATTGTCTCTCACTCTCCCTCGAGGTATGATATGAAATCTCACTCTCTTTCTCTATGTTTTTTCTTATTTCTCACCATTTCTCTTTATGTAATTAGTTAATTAGTTAATTACTAATTATCTCTTTCCCTATTAATATATTTTTTATTTTTAAAGATGTCGACTTCTGAGCATAATGAGGCCACATCTGTCACCTCTCGTGGTGACCCGGGATGGAACCACTGCACCGTCGTAGACATGGCTTTACGCAAAGTCAAATGCAACTACTGCAGTCGGATTATTTCGGGTGGAGTTTTTCGTCTAAAACAACATATTGGGGGTGTCAAAGGAGAAGTGAAGGCTTGTACTGCTGCACCACTAGAGGTAAAAAATCAATTCAAAAATTACCTACGACAAAGAGAGTTGGAAAAAGGAGCAGCATCAACGATGAGAGGCCAAATTAGGGAGGAAATGACACGGCCCTCAGGTCAAGGTATTTATATTCACCCTCCGGGAGATAGATCTCGGGAGGGAGACATAGACCCTACCAGAAGGAGATCCACTGCATTTGAAGACTTCTCTCGAGGTATTATTTGATTTAAAATTTTCAATTAATTATTTACTTCTTTATACTTCATCTCGATTAAATTAGTCTAATCATCTATTTTAATTTAAAGATGATATACGTCGAGCCATAGACGAAAGTAGACGATCTTTTGCTGATGAGGATGTGTATAGACGCACCGGTCGACACGTTGGGCAAGGGAGTGGATCCGGACATGGATCCAACGAGGAGGAAATTCATGACTTGACTAGGGACAATGATCCTAGAGTGGGTCCTATAGATGCTTTCCTAACAAGACGGAGAGGTAGACAACCATCAATCACAGCTGCTATGAAGAACCTGAAGGTATGCAAGGAGAAGATTGGCCGTGCTGTTTCGAGATGGTTTGTTTATAACAGTGTACCTGCCAATGCTGCAAAGGGTCCTTATTGGGAGGACATGATTGAGACTATTGGAGATGTGGGTAAGGGTATTCCTAGACCAACCCCCAAGGAGATATACAACACTTATCTTCCTCAAGAGGTAAGTGATCTCCAGGAGTATATCAAGTCGTTTGAGCGAATTTGGGATGAAAGAGGATGCACAATAATGACAGATGGCTGGACAGGTGAGTACATTGAATTAGTTTAACATATTTAGAAATTAGAATCTTAGATTAACAGATTATATTTTTAGTTAATTTAGACATTCGCTAACATCTATAACATTATTTGAATAGGAATTACGAGAAGAAGTATGATTAACTTCCTTATATACTGTCAAGCTGGGACTGTATTTTGGAAGTCCGTAGATGCTAGTGGAAAGGTAAAGAATGTTGAATATCTTTTCAAGTTAATTGATGACATTGTGGAGCAGGTGGGAGAAGATCGGGTTGTCCAAGTTGTAACAGATAATGCAGCTTCATATAAAGCTGTTGGCCATATGTTAATGGAGAAGAGGCCACATCTATATTGGCTTCCTTGCTCTGCTCATTCCCTAGATTTGATGCTAGAAGATATTGGGAAAGATGTCAAAATTACTGAAACAGTGAAGTCAGCCCAATTCATCACATCCTATATCTACAACCATAACTATGTGCTCACGTTGATGCATGAACACACTGGACAGAGGGAGTTCCTACGTCCTGGGGTAACTCGTTTCGCCTCCACATACATTTCCTTGGAGAGTATACAATCACAAAAACGTCCCTTGAAGCAGATGATTTCAAGTAAAGGATGGGAGGATTGGATGACAAGGCACGCGAAGCATGATGCTAGAGACAAGGGGAAGCAGGTTGAGGACTTGATTGAGAGCCGAGAGTATTGGAAGGATATAAAGATGATCTTGAGCGTAGTTGAACCTCTTGTGCGGGTTCTGAGGATGGTGGATGGAGATAAGAAGGCCACAATTGGATATTTATATGAAGCTATGGACCGTGCAAAGGAAGACATTGCTAGGGCCAACAAAAATACATACAGAAAGTGGTGGGATATTATAGATGCAAGATGAGATAGGACACTCCACCATGACTTGCATGCGGCAGGTAACAAAATAAGTCAATCCATATTGGTCGCCATTTTATTTCCTATAAGTTTTATTTCATTTTTAATTTATTTTTCAATTCTTTAGGTCATTTCTTCAACCCAAGATACCAATATAGCTCTGCTACTCAACATGCGCCCAATGATGAAGAAGTACTCCGTGGGATTCAAAATGTAATTCGGCGTTTGTTATATGATGAGGATCGAGCTATCATAGCATGCAACAAAATGCATCACTATAGGCTCCGGACATTACATTTTGGTACTCATCGTGCTCAACAGGCAGTCATGTTGCTTTCACCAGGTATTTAGAATTTTACACATAACTAATACTTTCAAAAAATTGTTATCAACTTATCATGCATAGGCTTTACAAATTACAATACTAATTGTTAGTTGGATCATTATGGAATTACAGCTGATTGGTGGATGGATCATGGGAAGGCTCCAGGTTATGAAGATCTTGCTTATGTTGCTATCCGTATATTGAGCCAAACCACCTCCTCTTCTGGCTGTGAGAGGAACTGGTCTACATTTAGCTTGATACACACCAAGCAAAGGAACCGATTAAGCTCAGCGAGATTAGAGCAATTGGTCTTTTGCCACTACAACATGCGTTTGAAATTAAAGAATCTTCAAAAAATTCAAGAGAACCAAAGAGAAGAAGAACGATGGAGAGATGAAGTTGCTGGAAGACCGGTGCAAGCAGAACAACAAGTTGAGGAACCAATCGATCTGGACGAGATATTTGAGGAGCAGAACCCACTGAATGCATGGGTGGATGCAAGGAATGTTTTGAGTCCATCAGAATTCGATCCAAACGATCGGTCATGGGCAGAAGGACAATTAGATGGTGTCCCCTTGTCCGTTGAGTTTCAACTTCCACCTCCTTCAAAACGGCAAAAGAAATCCACCCCACAAAGTTCAGGTAAGGGTAAAGGCAAACTAATGGATGTTGATATTGCAGATTTAGAAACTGTACAAGAAGATGAGTCAGACGAGACACCAGAGCCGAGCGACAAGGTCGTTTACCAAACTTCAGACGACTCTACTTCGGCAACGACTACCCCTGACGATGACGATGATGATCCACATGGAAGTCAAGGTGGATCCTTGCAACAACGGTCATCTCGAGGACGTGGAGGATCAAGTCAACATGGTGAAGCTCCTCCAATGATTTTCACAGGAGAGCAAGAATTTACGCATGCTACGCAGGATGATGACCACTCCAGTAGGTTGGCTAAGGGCACATCAGCAACAAATAAAGGCAAAGGGAAACAACAACAAGAGCTCCTAAAGAGAACATCCTCTCAAGAGCATTCGTCTGATGCATCCTCTCAAGTTCCATTAGAGGGTTATAGTCCTTATGGATATCCAGGTACATATTATCAACATCCACCACCCTATGATGCATCGAGTTACTTAGGAGGATATCCCACTTATCCTCCAACTTCAGATATTTCCTCTTATCAATCCTCAACCTCAGAAGGATCTTATCATGAGCCAAAGACACAGGGATGGATACCGGTGACAATAATCTACCCATTCACAGATGAGTATAACCGATTTGTACAGGAATATGAACAATGTTACCAAGCTTATATGTCTTGGGCCGATTATGTGCAACATTTGTATAGCACCTACAATGTAAGGCTAGAATAAATATATGTCTACTTGTTCTGTCACTTTGTGTGAGTGTTTTTTTTTTATTATCATGTAATACTTAGGGGTAAGGTTTTATGTCCCCCCCATGTATTGTATTCAAGTTTTTTTCAAAGTTAATAAAAATTCAAGGGCTTACCCAAGGTCCTAGATAAGTTTTGGGTAAATATAATTTTTCCTGATTTTTTGAATTTTTTTCTTATTTTTTGGACTTGTTTTTCTATTTTTTCCCTATTTTCTTCTATTTTTTCCCCTTTTTATAAATTGGATCGGCCAAACTGGTCCGGCTCGGTCCGGACCGGTTCGGGATCGGATCGGATCGGCCGATCCACTCGGTCAGGACCGGACCGATCCGAGTCCGACCCCCGAGTTGGCCTACCTTGCTTCCAATTGGTCTCCAAAGAAGTGGTGGGAAAATCCAGCCTATGATAGAACACAAAGTCATACACAGCAGTGATGACCACTCCCATCACAGAGAAGCCCGCATCCGGAGACTCATTTGACATCAGGGGTCTTTCCAGGCTGCACTGGCCGTGTTGGCCAAGTCTTTGATGACAAAGGGAGTAGACACCAAGCTGGCTGCAGGTTTGACAACCGGGGATGGCTGTGTTTGCACGGCAGCAAGCCTTCCCCCAAAATGTGTCAAGTGAGCCAGAAGGCAAATCTGGGCTGGAGGGGGTGACCGGGAAGAAAGGGGAAAGGTCAGAACAGAATTGCCATCCCCTAGGATGATGACAGTTCAGAGCCTCCCACTTCGTCTTGGAAGATGGGTGACTCTTCTCTGGAGTCGCTGCGGGAGGAGCTGAAAGATGATGTTGAGGGGGGAGACCTACAGCATTGTTGTTCAGTCTTCTGTTCCTAATCAAAGAAGAACGCTTCCCAAAGGTGGGCTCTGGTGATTACCTGGTGGGGAGAGCCATACATAGATTTTGTGAAGAGCCAAAGGCCCAAAGATTCATGCAACAGAGGATGAGGGCTGGGAAGGAAGAATTATTGTATGTAAAAGGGAATACCCTTTGTAAGGCTACTAGAGGTAGCCACAGGAAAGGGGTTTCATGCTGATTGCTAATTGGATATATCTTTGTGGGAGTTGGGCAAGGGTAGGGCTAGCAATGAGACAAGCCACTCGCAAGCTACTCGAGCTCGGCTCAAGTTTGACTAGGCTAGTTGGAAGAAACGAGCTGAGATCAAGCCTGAGCAAAGCTTGCTTCACCAAACGAGCCAAGCCCAACTGGAGCCAGCTCGGCTTGAGGGCTCACTAGCCGGCTCGATACAAAATATATTATTTAATTTTTATTTCATATTCCCAAAGCAACCCTAAGAAAAGACCCAATCAGACCACCACAAGGAGCCGTACCTGAAATGGTTTTAATTTCAAATCAACAGGGTGTTTATAAGGGGCAAAACATTTTTTTTCAAAATCCCAATGTGGGACTAAAAATGCGCAGCGTGCGCCCCTGCAACACAAGCAGACCCCCCCCCCAAAGTTACCTCCACTTCAGAGTTCAAAGCAATGGCGATGGAGGCATGCAGCTCCTTCCACCTCATCCGTGCAGCCTCCTCCCCCCTCCTCTACCACACTTCTCCGCCCAGGGGGGCCCCTGCCAGGCCACTCTTCTTTGCCGCCGGGCTTTCCTCCTCCAACCGCCACTGCAGGAATGGCAGCGAGAGGTGCCAGACCAGTGAGAGGAGGGCGACGACAACAAAGAGTGCACCAGTGTTGGCACTGGCACACGCGATGACATATGACCACGTGGATCTGGACAAGAACCCAGTGGGGATCATCTCCAGGGAGCAGCTGGAGAATTTCCTCAGCAGTTACAATGACCTCTAGGTTGGGCTGGGCAGGCCTTTTGTTTCTACATGTTATGGGACTTTTTAGTCTTGTATCAGATGTTTTAAGCATGGTTTGCCATATCGTACCGGATCGGGACTCGTACAAGTCGACTAGTATCCGGGCGAATCCGATCCGCTGGTACATATCAAGTCGGACCGGATCGTGCCAACTCATACATACATAATAGGTTATTTTAAATTGAGTTTTTCCCATTTGATAAGTAAATTTATACTTGTTATATCAATTAACGAGATACATTTCTCTCAAATATGATTTGCACTCATTACTTTTAGCAAACTTATTGGCTTGACTCGTGCGACTCGGCCCGAGTCGGATCAGATTCGACTCGTATCTAGCCGAACCTGATCCGGATCCCCGAGTCGGCAAACCTTGGTTTTAAGTTCTCCACCCCTACAAGCCATCTATAAATGAAGAAGCGGTCATTACCAATAGGCTGAGCTGACTCAACTCACTTGGTGACCTAATTAACTGAGCAGGCTCAGGCTCAACTTGAGGCTCGGCTCGTTGTGCTCAAGTCCGAGCTCGAGCAATCTTTTGAGCTCAAATTAAAGCTTGAGCTTGAAACTTTTTGGCAACTTTTTGGCAAGCTGAGCTAGAACTGGGCAAAGCTCGGCTCAGCTCAGCTCAGCTCAGTTCGTTGCCACCGCTAGACAAGGGGCTTTGTGTTTTGAGGGTCCTTTCAGTCCTCGGTCAATTTTTGTGGGACTTCCGTTGATGCCTCCTTTCAGAAGGAAGTATGGTTTGTACCCACCAATTTTGTTGAGAATAAAAAGAGGCAATAGCCCAGTACAACCAAGTAAGGAAAGAGAAGTTCCTCACTCTCAATTTCTTAAAACAAGCCATCATGACTCCTACTTCCCACCATCTAAACCTCAAGTAACAGACACCAGAAATTAACAGAAATCAGACAATTATGTGCTTTGTTTTGGTATTATTTGAAACAAATACCAGAAATTAACAGAAATCAGACAATTATCTGCTTTGTTTTGGTATTATTTGGGGGTCTCATTTCCTTCATACTGTTACTTTTGGCTTTTATACATATGTTGTCCTATCCACACTTTTAAGAAACACAATTGACCTTATATGGCTTTCTCCTCCTCTTTCATTCTACATAAATGAATCGCAAGCAATACTCCATTAAAAGTACCTAAATTTAGTTAAACCAACACCTTCATGATCTTTACTTTAACATATTCTGTCCCATCAAGCCCAAGGCAGCTTACGGATTTGAGGGGGTTGCCACAGCACTAGAGATCTTAACAATGGCTGACTGATATGGGCTAAAGCAGACAAAACAGCTTTAGAGAGAACTCATCTCACTCCTGTCGAGACTAATCTGGCTTGCTACCCTCAAACCTTTTGTAAAGCTTCTTTACAATACCTTCTCAAACTCTCACTCTTAAAGGGCCTTCTAGAGTTTTAAACAACATTGGGTTTAATTACATATATAATCTTGTTAAAAATGTAATTACACTTGTGCCTATCTTATTTTGCATTGTTACTATTAATCCTACTATACGGAAATAGTTGCAAAAATGCCCCTGCCATAACGTTCCGTACTGAGCCTAACAAGAAGGTGGCTAACCATCGTTAACTTTTAACTGCATACGGTAAAAAGATCACAATGTCCCCACTTTTATTTCCCCTCCCCCCACCCACGCAGGTATTCACATGACCACCACCGCACAGAAGCCTCCCTTCCCAGTCCAGAGCCACACTACAACATTTGAGCTCGCCTTCAACCTATGCCTACTACCCCTGCCGAAGCAGCAATGGAAGCGGAAGGAGAAAATGGCGGTGCCTCTGCTCCAACTGTTGAGGAGAACCCTGAAACCCTTCCTCCCTACCCCCTCACACCTCCTCCCCCACCTGTGCGGCCTCTCCACAGAGGCGGCAGTGGCGGAATCGGCCCCAGCCTTGGCCTTGGCCTCAGTGGCACAGGCCACCTAGCCCTGCTGCGGTTCATGATGGCCTCCAATGCCATACGTCTATGTGCACATCATCTCCTCTGTCGTCCTCTCATCCCTCGCCTTCTTCCTTGAGAGGTAAGCATCTCTAGCTTGTCCTATCTGAACGATTTCATCTCCATTTGCCAAGTTAAATCCAAACACCAGATACTGTTCTAAGCAAATTGATCAGGAAACAGCATACTATATTCTTCCAAATTTTTCTGGAGGTGGAAGCCTGTAAGATCTTTCTCTCTATCTCTCAGTCCATCGGTTCTTCACTTGCCCTCCCATTCCCTTCAAATAAAAGAACTAAATAGGCAGATTTAGCTCACAGCTCTGGAACTCCTGTTTCTGCAGAGAAATGAGGCCATCCATCTCACTCCGAATAGGTTGCTGGTTTTTCTTCATTGGCTTCATACTCTCTCTCTCTCTCTCTCTCTCTCTCTCTCTCTCTCTCTCTCTCTCTCTCTCTCTCTCGTATTACAACGGGTAAGACGGTCTCTATATCATTAACAAATGTTAACGGTTAACGGTATATACTCTATATATATTCTTACACGGTGAAACGGCAAGTAACCTCAAGGGCATTTTTGCAACTATTTACGTGCAGTAATAATAATAATAATAATAATAAGACTAATGCAAAAATAAGATAGGCAAAAACAATATTATGTTTTGTAACAGGGTTATATAGGTAATTATTCAAACAACATATTAGCAATAATTCCAAAACATCCTTTCAACAAATTAATAGACCTACAATCTGAAACTTCTTTGGCATAAGAACAATATAGGTAGCATTTAGAGATTTAATGCTCAAGGGTCTGACTTCAAATTCCCTAGCCATCTTCATGAATCATATTTAATAGTTTTTCCCAAAAATGTTGGTAGAAACTGATAGAGAAATTTATTTGTTTCCATAGCTTTTAAATTTTCTCCTCTTGGAATGACCATGTCAACTTTGCAGAATTTGCTCCACAAAATCTAGAAAGAACTCTTTCACAATCCATAGCCTCCAAATTTCATCTTCTGTGAAAAACTTCACAATGAAATAAGGGGGCAAAAAAAGAAGCCAAACTATCATCAACCACAGTATCAGCAGCTTTTACATGATCAATTCTCAAGGATTCCTTTGTAGAACAAGCAGTTGCATGAAAGAAGACTCTATTTTTGTCCCCCTCTCTCACTTACCACTCTTTAGATCTGTCTCCACTTTATTTTCTCTCTTAGATGCAATTCTTGGTATTCTATTGTCAGATTTTGAAGCTTAGCAGTCTCCTCTGATGAAAGCAAAGCATGTTTTCAAAATTGTTGTGGATTGCAGCACCAATTTTATCAAAAAATAAATAGAGGTGGTAGAATCAAAAAGGGGTGGAGAGATTCCACCCCAAAACATTTACACCACAATCTACAAAAGGAAAGTATCTCAAATACAGGCATCTATGAAGGTAAGCCTTGTTAACCCCAATTTCCAACTTATCAGTTTTTCTGGTGAATATCCTGTCTAATTACTGCACTTTCACCAAAGACTTGAACACTTCATTTCTTCATACAATGCCTGATACATTTAAGCTTCTTGAGACCCAAAGAAGTAAATCTGCACCCCAAGCCTCCCTCCACCACTTCCATACTGATCTGTTAAGTTTTCCTGTCTTATCCAGGTTACTTCATATCTAAAGAGCATGGTGGATTTGTTCAACAGATCTGAACAACAAAAAGTGGGAATGTGATCAGAAATAGCTCAACAGAATCCCTGGCTTGGACATTTGGGAAGAGACTAAGTGAATCAGTAAAAATCAGGACTTTCTCCAGCTCAAATTGGCCAGTAATCTCCTGCAAGCTGGTCCAGTTGAACTGGCTATTAGGAGGATCCAATTCAATCAAACCACAATCTCCGATCCAAATCAAAGTCCCACATGAAATGATTCTTCCTTCCCCAGATATCTGATGACACTGTTATAATCCCCATCAATACAACAAGAATGGATATCTTGAGTCTACAGACGTCTTGGAGAAGCAAACATGTCAACAGATTATCAGTGGGGCCAGAAACAAAGGTGAAGACCAAATGTGAGCTACTCTCTATGATAGAAAACTGAACTGAACTTGTCACAGGCCCCTCCTATCAACAGGTTTTCATTTCACAAAATGATGTGGCCACCTTTTGGTCCATCAGCAGCCAGAAAAATCCAACCATGAAGTCATCTCCCCGTCAGTTTCCTAACAAAATTGTCATTCACCAAAGCCATTTAATCTCCAGTAAATGTATGGCATCCACCTTCAATACATGGATAAGGTTGCTCACTGCCCTGATATTATGGTCACTATTAAGCCCCATGGTGTCTCAAGATACCACATTCACTTCAATAACTTGATCTCCACCTGTTTACCATGTTAGGTGCAAGACAACCACTGATGAGTTATTTTTAACAAAGTTTAGCCTTTTGCCAATATTCAAGCCTCCTCCCTGAATACTTCTCCATACACTATTCTGAAAAGTGTCATCCCTTCTCATTTCCTGAACAAATTTCCAAGAACATCAACCTTGCATTTAAAGGAAATTGCAACGTGTCTCCCAAATTGGTCAACTCCAAATCTTGATACACTTGTAAATTTTCTGTGGTATGAACCATCAAAATCGGAGTCACCCGGCAACACCTGCACACAAGCAGAGGCAGTAAGAGGGATTTCTGGTATGGGTGCAAATGAGATGAGTCAAACCGAGTATTACTCTGCTTGAACTTCACCAGCCCACTTTAGTATGAGCTCGAACTTGGTCAAGTATCTAAAATGGCCATTCAAACTCAACTTGTTCAAATACTCATGGAATACATTTGTTAAACATTTTGCTCTCAATATGGCCCTAATGGCCCATTCAAATGGGGCCCAAAGAGGGCTCAGACATGTGCACTACAACCAGCATCACACTTGCAAAGAGGCTGGGGGTGGAAATGTGGAAGAATCATGAAGACCTGTCCCACACTGTTTTTTTCTTTTTTTCAAGACACCTGATGTGGGACTATCCTGCTAAAAACACTGAAGCTGCACGTACGGAGAAACCGTCATGGGAGGAAACACTCCACTTTATGATTAAACCCCTATAATAAACTTGTTTATTAGATTTTAAATTGTTAAAATTATATTTACATCTTTAAATAATTAAAATAGATGAGCTTGTCCATGAACATCAACGAGCCAACTCGGCATATGTTCATACTATAACTGATTTATAAGTCGAGCTTAAAAATTTGTTGAAGCTTGGCTTGTTTGCTTAAATGGGCCCAATTTGAGTATTAATCAAACCAAACTTGACCTACTTGTTGAGCATATTAGTTCATTTGCACCCCCAACTTCTGGCAACACATCAGGAGGAGAGTCAAGCTAGGATGATGACAAGCCACCGTGCTGTTGTGGAATGGGGACATAATCTTCTGAACACGCTGCCCTATCAAAGCCCATCCACATTGAGGATAAGCAGCCAATTGCAACAAACACCTCCTAGAGGAGGCCCTCTCTCTGACACCAGAAGGGAAGAAGGCAAAGAGTGTGTTGGAGGTTCCAATAGCACATTAAAAGACAAGTAAACCAGCTCTAAGTGAGGTGGTCAAAACCCCCCCTCCCCGGTTCAGGCCGTCTTCTAAAGAAGATCTGACATACTAGGGGCCTGTTCTGGAGTGTTAACTGATGAGAACCCAAAGATGCCTGATCCGATCAAAGGACATAGTGGCTAAGCATTGTATATCTTCCCTACCTGGACCAATGGTTGCCCTATAGACTTTACTTTAATTCCCGTGGCAGATTTTCTTTTTATTTTTACTTTTCATCACTTTAATAATATGTCATCATTTTATGAATCAGTCAAACAGTCCAAAAAATCTTGGTTCATCAATTAGAAACAGAATTAGCCAAAATAAATTTCCAGAAATGACTTTAATTAAAAAAAGAACCTGGTAGTGCTAGGATAAGTTAGCAACAGCATAATTTTGTCAATACCCACACAATGGAAAATTAGAGGACCCTCTAGTTCCCTGAACCTAAGCCATCGGACAAATTCTGTTCACCCTCTAGAGGTTTGGAACAAATTTCTAAAATGGCCATAAATCAGAAAAAAATAACAGAGCTGTTAGGCTGCAACTTAAAACGTGGATGAAGCTCCCATCGCCTAATTTATTTAAAACTCATTTGTCATAAATGCATTTCCCGCAAATTTATGATTTAGTCTAAGGTATACTCATCCCAATCCCAATCTAACATACAAAGGCCATCTCTGGTATAAAGCTGGGTGGGTTTATGTAAACTCATTTTTATTCATCCAAAGTAAGGTTACCATAAAACATAAGTCTGCAGCAAACCGAAACCTGTTTATGCGTTGCATCCAAATGAGGCCACAGGATCAAGCAGATAATTAATTGCTATCATGAACCATGAAAACCAGTTTACAATATAGACAATCAGTTTTTCAACTATAGTCACCAAGGCTCAAGAAAGCAAAGGGAGTTAAAAGAACTATGGAAAAGGAGGAGGAGAAAAAAGGAAAATGAGAAAACAAGAATAACACATCAACAATTATATCTTGATCTCTTTGAGGTCCCAGATGTCTTATTGCGAATGCAATCAAATGGGGATGAGATGCCATATGACAAGCCGTAATCATAGCATAGCACAAAGTTGCCTCTAAAAAATGAGGATAAAAAAATCACAATAATGGCAGTCTGCAGCTTGACAGGGACAAAGTAATTGGTTTTGCACATAGCATCCTGTATCAGTACCAATGCTTCATCGTTTCACCTAAATTAGATGTTTTCCAAATAATCCACACACTAAGAGGTGAAACAAGACCAATGATGGGGGACGGCAAAGGAGAAGGGGGTTAGAGAGACTACTGGCGTCGCACCGGCAGTGGAGAGGCCTCCGGCGTCGCACTGGTGGCGAGATAACGGCCTCTAGCATCGCACCGGTGGCTAGGGTGTCACATCCAACCCCGTCTCAAGGTCGTCTTCTCAATTACAGAAAAAAAAAACTCTTGAAATAACTAAATTTTGCAGTAATATTTCTTGAAAAAAAAATCATCTTATAAGAGTATTTAAAGAGAAAACAAACTCTAATAACTTCTTAAACTTTATTCTTGACCAAATCACCCCTAATACAAAAAACTAGTGTGAAATCGCACAAAAAAATTCTTAAAAATAGAAAAATACCTAAATGAGCCTCAAACGGGCCAAACAAAATATCTATGGACTTATGGTCCAAAATCCAATGCATAAAACACCCTCTGGTGAGTCTCTAAGCCGAAACTGAGATTGGGACTGTATTGACCAGATCATCCTCGAACTACCATGTAAAATGCATCGGATCTGGATCCCAATCAGTCAATTAACCAACTGATCACATATGTAAATTGTAGAGAAAACATTCAGATCCCCGCATATGAATGAACTCCTACATCTGAATGCCCCTGTAGCCAACTATAAGATAAACCCATTGCTTATTAGCAGCATCCTCGTACTCCTAAATTAGTAAGCAACAACACAACATTCTAAAGTTGGCTTAAACATCAAGAAATAAGGTACGCCTTTTTCCTCCCAGAAAAAACACAAGCTAACGTACTATTAGTAGCTGAAAAATTAGGGGTTACTTTAGATCACTAGAGTTCCAGACGGAATCTACAATCCAACATTGCACAACACATAAGCCAGCTTGAGCTTACAATGCATCCAAAAACCGTCCTTTCGATTGTCAGACCTCTTTATCTGAAAGGGAATTCGGTTATCTGAATACCGCACTCCAAATCTGGCCGAAACAGGCAAACAGTGCCCAAAAGTGTCAAATCCATTGCTAAGCGTTAAAAAAAGAAAAAAAATTCCGTGCAATTTTCCCCGCTTCTCCGTAGTTACGACTAACACATACATACAGAGACAGATATACCACCACATTCGGCCGTGCAACTGCAAGTCCCCGTCCGAAAGGCGAAAGGCAAGAACAAACCCAACAAAAATGAGAAAGAAAGCAAGCAAGCAAGCATGTGGCACTGAACTGCCCCCAAAATGGGGAGTGGAGGCGGGGCGGGAAAAACCTAGATAAGCGAAGACGCGGTGGATATCAAACCCTAGAAGAGAGAGGTCAAGAGGGCGGCAGGGTTTGGAGGGGTGTGGAGACTCACCGGGGTAGTCGGGGCGGGGGCGCTTGACGGGCGCGGGGGCGGCGTGGACCACTGCCTGCGGGCGCCCGTCGCTGTACCTCCAGTATGCGTCCGCCATCGCCCTAGCCCGACAAGCGTAGCCGAGCCCACAAATGTGGGAGAAGAAGGGGTAGAGAGAGAGAGAGAGAGAGAGAGAAGGGTTACTATAGTAAACAGGAGGGGCCTTTATAGCGAACCACACTCGGTTGGTAGTTTTTGTGAGTGGGCAAAGAGGCCATGAAACTTGTGACCAGGACGCTCCTGCTAGCGTCGGTTCGGGTCGGCGTGGATCCGAGATACATATCATACCATACTGTCTGTTTTTAAATTCGAGATGATATTAATTATTTTTAAGGTTAAAACTTAAGCGCCACTTTGATTGGAGAATAAGAGAAGAATAAGGACGAATAAGAAGAGAATAAACTTAATTTTGCTTTAACAAGCGGAATGACTTGTATCGGTGCAGAATAGTGTATTTGAAGAATAAGGAGACTAAGTCATCCTACCTTAGACCCAAGAATTACTTATTCTTCTTATTCTGTCAGCAGGCCCCACAAAACTATCAAACCGAAATATCCCTTATTCTAGTATAAGTCATTCCGTCAGTGGGACCCACGTAATAACCTATTCTGCAAACAAAGTGGGACTAAGAATTTTAAGGCTCAGTTTAGTAGCGGAATTAGACCAGGAATAACCGATTTTGGGGGCTAATCCGGTTTGGGACCCAAGATTTCTAAACCCAAGTTGGGATCCCTCGTACCCAAGTTTGTTGGGATAAGGCGTCCCGATACAAAGCCCCTGGAATCTCTACTTTGTCCTTGAGATTCATCTTGATGCCCTCTCCAACGACTTCCTCCTCACAATCTCTACCATCGTCGCGCGTCCGTGACCCCTTCTCCTCTATCCACGCCTCTACCAACGTCATCTTCCTCGCGAGCTTAGCCATTGCGGCACGTCGGCGACCCCTTCTCCTCTACCCGCGCCTCCGCCAACGCAGTCTTCCTCACGAGCTCTGCCATCGTCGCGCGTCTGTGACCCCTTCTCCTCTGCCCGCGCCACCGCCAATGCAATCTTCCTTATGAGCTCCGCCATCGCCATGCGTCGGTGACCCCTTCTCCTCTACCCTCGCCACAGCCAATACAATCTTGCTCGCGAGCTCTGCTAGTGCCTCTGCCAATGTTGTCTTCCTCGCGACCTTCGTCTTTGCCATGCCGTTCGAATCTTCCTTCTGCCCACACCATTTTCGTACCTTTGATAGCCGTTGGGATGACAGGTGGTCAAAGAGGGCATGCGCCGGGTCCTTGATCCCTGCCTGGACGACTCACAGGGAGCACAACCCTTCTCCCCCTTTTTGCAGTGTATGGCCAAATCAACATTACTTCCATGTCCTGTGCTTCTATTTTCATAAACAGGCATCCCCATCCTCATCCCAGTGGATCGATGGAAGAGGCAGAGGGTGGAGCTCCACCAATTCACTGTGCTTCCTTCTCCAATCTCGGTGTACGTGGTGATCGTAGCTCCCTTGCAATGTCGTCAGCCTCATCCAACGAAGCCCCCGTCTGCGCAGAGGTACGTAGGAAGGATCGTCTGTAGGCTCTTCTTTTGTGAGTTATCCTATTTCCTCTTCTGAATCGCAGGGATACTCCCAATATGTGTAGGTCATGTTTGCTCCCCCAGCATGTGTATGTCATGTTTGCTCCCAAGTGTATGTCTGTGAGTTAAGCTTTCCTATGTGTATGTATTATAGTCTCCTCTATATATGGATACGAATATTTAGTTAAGATCTAGCACGAAATAAAGTGATGCAAGCCTATTAGTGCCCCTTAAATCGAAGTGCCACCCATTTAAGTATCCCAAAGTATTAACTTTGCATTAGCATTGGCAAAATAGTGCTGACAGTGGCCCTATAAAACTGAGGTCAATTGTAAAACCTTTGCGGTTGACGATTGCAAAGCAAGTGTGGGGGTTCACTTGTAGGCCAGGTGACGGCCCACTCCATGTAGGCCAGGTGACGGCCATTGCGGCGTGTGACCCTTGGCGAGGCAACCGGTTGGGGGCCACTATGTATGGCATGGGAATTCGATGGTGCCAGTAGCAACTGGGCCCTGTAAGCCCATGCAGCTAGGAGTACTGTTGTTGCCATAGGCAGAAGAGCCGCCACTGTTGCTGACATCATCCGCTCCGTTCTTTGTTCTCTCTCCTATTCCCTTGCTAGTCACCAACCCCTTCACCTCTCTTTTACAACATAATAGAATAGATTGCCTTTGCAAATTCATGTCGGAAGAAATGCTACGGAGATGACTCTTTCTATGTGAGGGACCTCTTCTCTAGGCTTAAGGAGGAGGGCCAACCAAGGGAGCCCAAGCTCTCTTTGGCCCAATGATATCATCTACGAGGAGAAGCTCATGTGGCTGCCCTCTTTAAGTCCTTCAATGCCATCACTCTCCTGGTCGGCTTCCTCGACTCCGATGACCTTGAGTGTCGAGGAGAAAGAGGTCATCTCTATAGTGGCTGAGTTTGCTTCATCCTCACTAGAGTGATGTGGCGTCCCTTGGTTCAGGCGCCAAAAGGGGGACCGCATTGGGGAAGGAGAGCACTATATTCAACAGAAGTTGACATAGAACTCCACTTGGCCAAGGTTGGCCTATTGAGGTGTTGCAGTGTTGTTGGAGCTCTGTGAAGGGTGGCTTCCACATGTTGGGTGATTGGGAAGATTTTCTTACAGCATTGACTGATAGCTATTTAGATTTTTTTTCATGAGTTCTATGTCTCTATATTGTTATATTATTATGGAACTCTACTAAGTTGATACACAGGGCAGAAAAAAGCATGGTTGCCCTTTTCGTGTATTCTTCCATTTCAGGACACTGATAGGAGATCTCACAAACTAGTCGAAGGTCATACCTCAGTACCCTTGGGCTACATGTACCTAGTTGCTTGTGAAGTTTCTATATCAATAGACTCTCTTTCTCTCTCTGAAGATTCAAATGTTAGACATAGCGGGAAGCCACTCTCTCTAACATTTTACTTCTCCAGTCTAACAAGTAGATTTATGAACGGTGTATATAAAATCTAAAGCTATTGTTCAAATAAAAAAAAGGAGTGATATACTTGAGAGACTTACTGGAGGGATACACACTAGAGACATACTTCAGAAAAGAGATCCTCTAATGCTAAAAAGAAAAAACCTGAGCTTCTCAATGTCTGAAAGAAAACCAACAAGAAAGGGAGAACAATAGAGAAATCTTCCAGAGCACAAGCACTACATTGTGCACATTGAAGCTCTGGAAAATTGTCTGAAGATCAAGAACTGAGTTTCTAATTTTATTCTTATCTAAATTATTGATCTTGTTTGTGTTCTCTAAACACATGCCTTTTTTAAGGCACCACTGTATCAAATAGTTCATTCTCTTGATTTCCTCTTCGAAGGGAGGGCTTGTCTAGTACAGGATGTTGTTTTCCTCTTCCGGGTTATTTGAAGGGAAGGCCTATCTAGTACATGAGGTTGTTTTCCTCTTCCAGGTTGTTAGAAAGGAGGGCCTGTCTAGTACAAGAGGTTGTTTTCCTCTTCCAAGTTGTTGAATGGAGGGCTTGTTGAATAGAAGAGGTGGATTCCTCTTCATTACGGTTGAAGAGAAGACCAATAGCTACTGGTGACTATAAAACCTGAAAGGGATTAGTACCTTGTTGAAGTGGAACTCCTGAGAGATTTACTTAGGGACTAGACGTAGGTCTGGATAGATCGAACCAGTATAAGTCTTTGTGTACTTGTGTGTTTGCTCATTCTTCTTCCTCCTTCTATCCAGATTAATTTTACTTTTTTCACAATTTATTTTAGTTAAATTTTTTAACCCATTCACCCCCCTCTAGGTTCTATATAGTTGGGCAACAAGTGGTATCAGAGTATATTTCTCTCGTTGTAAAAATCTAACAATATGAGAGAGATGGCTATGTTGAATGGTTATGGTGAAGGACATGTAGACACACTAATTTTGACATCATTTTGAGTAAATTTCATATCATATAATAATGTTTTAAAATGGTCTGATATTTAATCATTAGTTAATTTTTTTTATTAATCTTTCTGAATTAATTATCTAAATAGTGTCGGGTCAGACAAACATAATTTAAGTTAATTAATTAAATTAATTTTAACTCAAATTTAATCAAATATGAAAAAATCTAAAAGACGTCGACATATGTAGACGCCATTTAGAGTTTTTTCCTATTTTGGTATTTAAATTTGAATTTTAATTAATTAATTAATTAGCTAAAAGACGTCTTCCATGCACGACGTCATTTAGGTTTCCTAAACTGATTCTGTCTCTTTTTCCGGATGTTTGTCCTTATCTTAATTAGTCTAAAAGACGTCTCCCTTGGGCGACGCGTTTTAGATAATTACAGATAAAGATGAATTAATCTGTGTTTATATGTTTGTTGGTTGGATTAACTTCAAAATCTTTCATGTTAATCTTTAAATAACCGCGGATGTAAAGCCTATAAATACATAACGCCTTGGTCATTAAAAAGTTAGTGATAAAAGTGATAATTCTTGAAAGATTAGTGATCCAAGAGGGAGACGATGTCCAAATACTGAAGGATCGAGGTGCTGCTACTACTTCCAGGAGTCTTGAAGGAGTCTGCATCCTTTCTTCATCGCTTCTTCGTCCATTCAAGAGCATTCAAGAACCAAGGCTTTCCAGGAGCCATCCAACTAAGTTCTTAATTGATTTCTACATTTTTCTCATATTTTCATCACATCACTCCATGCAACACACACTCACTAGCATAATTTCAATCCTATTTGTTTAAGGGGTTTAAAAGACAATCAAACAAGTGAGTTCTTTGTTTAAGTTGCATGATCATAATCTTTATTAGAATAGATACTACCTCTGCTTGAGTTCTTATTATTTTCTTTTATCTTTCCACTTTCTTGCAAGGTACAAAAGGAGATAAAGAGAAGAGAATCAACAAAGAAAAGCTGGATGATCCTCAAAGTCCGATAAGCATCCAAAGTAAGAACAAAATCAAAATGGCTCTCTTTCTTCAGCCGACTGAAGGAGGGGAATCAAGAATTTCAACATCTCCCAATTCCAAAACAGGTAGGCGATCAATCTTTTCTTTTGGAACTTTTTAGTTATAAGTTTCTGGCGATCACATTCGCTTAGTTTCTTTTTAATAGGATTTATTTGTCACATAAACAACATAAATTTTCATGATAATCACACACCTAATTTGAGCACTCATAACTTTTTGACGATCACGGTGGGACTTGGTCTCGCCATCTTTTAATCTTTGTTCTTGCTTTTTACAATCGGGTACTCACGATGCACCACCTGTGTCTCTCGACACGCCCTCACCGATCGGTGAGTTTTTAATTTAATTGTTATTCCTACGTGCACCACGTGTACACCCTTGTGGCAAGATCTTGCCCTCCCCGTTTGATTGATTGGAAAGTTGTGGTTGTGATAAGAAGATTGTGTGATTGATTGATACTTTAGTTGTTCATCTGATGAAATTATCCTGTTAAAAATTGAAAAATAAAATAAAATCGCATGAGCCGATCATTTACTGCTTTCATCCTGTTTGTTTGAGGAGGAATCGATCTAGAAATTCCTCCTTAATTGTTAATTCTGCGACTTGAAAAGTGTCCAGGAACAGCGACGCGTTTCATACAGCGTCGCCCAACCTAGGCGCCTTTTAGGCAATATTCTCTGATGTCTGCTGCCTGAGATTCTGTGAGAAAAATAAAGTTATGTTTGAATAGCGTCGACCAACAGCGACGCGATTCAGGCAGTTTCTTATTTTTTTCTTCAGTTCTCAGATTTCTGATCTGTTTGCTACTACACATTACGTATTAAGCATTAGAGACCATCCTGGCCACAGGTCATATGCATTGGGGCTAACACTCCCCTTTTCTCTTAGGAACACCTTTCTTGACGTCTTCAACTTTCTATGATTGGGTTGGTCCTTCGATCAGACTAGAGTGGTTGGCGTTAAAGACCTCCGTAAGTCCCCAAAATCAAGATATTCCTCCTTGTTCATCGGGCTGGTTGTACCAATCGAAGTCCTGGTTAGATTTTCATAACGTTGTGAGAGAAAGCCATAGAGTATAACGGTGAAAATTGAACTGAAACTAGGATCCTACTTACTGAGTGAATTTAAGATTAATTGAATCCAAATAACCCAACAAGGAATCCTGAAATAATGTTAAACATCCACTTGATTGCTTAATCTCTGTGCAACTCGTCTGCAAATCTTTGAAAAAAATCTAATATCATGCCACTTCGATGAGGTAGGGATTTGAGCATGGCTCCATATGCCCTAGTCAACTACGAGGGAGATGCTAATACCCCTCTTGAGTCTGATTACCACTTTGAAAGCGGGGGAGATGCTGATGCCCCCCGTAATCTCCATTCTTGTCCAGTTCGATATGAGGGAAACCACCAAACCCCTCTTCCTTGTGCTCATGATCAATATTTTGATCTTCCTCCGCATGTGCATGCGGTTTCTAATCCTATTTTCGAAGGGGGCATGAACCCGAATGATCCCTCATCCTCCGATCCCTCGGATCTAGTGAACGCTTTGGGAGTTCTTGCCTCCCGTTTGGATCCTCGACAGTTCGAGGCAATCCAGTCTATCTTGAAGGGGAAGACGCCCATGCAGTCTGCCGAGCCGAATCCTGCGGCTCCCCCTGTCGCTCCTCAACCTCCTCCTCATCATACTTCCTTCATTCACCAGGTCATGGAAGGCCATCAAGTCTCAACCTCTCGGCCAGCTGGGCTACAACTTTCTTCCTCGAGGCAACTGGTTAGGCCGCTGACGCCTACTTACCAAAATGTCCTCGGGCATGGCGGAAGCTCTGCCGGACCTCAACCCTATTATCCCCCATACCCTACATACTCTAGGCAACAGGCTTATCATGTACCTCCACCTCCCCCTCCTCCCCAGGTTGATCCAACGACACAAGCTCTGCTTGCAAAGATGGAGCATATAGATGAACAGTTCAACAACCTTCAGAAGATGATGGGAGTTAAAGCTGCACCTGAGATTAACCTGCCAAGTCTGCCTGTGTTCCATCTGACGCCCTCTGAGATGCCAGTGTACCGAAAATACAACGGTACTGGTAACCCCTTCACTCATTTGAAGGAGTTTATGTATGAGTCATCTTTCTGACAAAACGACAAGAGGTCGTTGGCATTTTTGTTCAGGAAGTCATTAGAGGGACCAGCCCTCGAGTGGTTCTTTTCTTTAGAACCTGCTGAAGTAGAGGACTATGTTATCGTATCACGAAAATTCATTCAACGATACCAGGATAGAGTTGCCCCCTCTCTGTCCATTACTGACTTGATAGAAGAAAAAATGAAGTTGGACGAGGAGTTCGTCAGTTTTGCTGATAGATGGAGGGGCATGGCAGAAAAAGTGAAAGATCATCTGTCTGAGTCAGAGCAAGTAAAAATGTTAATCTCCAATGCCATACCTCAGTTTAAACTAGTCCTCGCCCTGAACAACTTGACCAGCATGGCAGAGCTCTATGAAAGAGCACGTTATTGTCAGAATGCTTTCAAGAATGCTACGTTCTCTAATGTCTTTGATCCTCATCGACCTAGCATGCCTCCACCTCAGAAGCCTGCCGTATCAAATTCTCCTAGCACAGGTCCAACCACTGAGGGCACGCTCTCCCATGAGTATGTTAGTAGCATGAACAACAATTAGCCCCAATTTGTGAGGAATCAGCAACCACAGTACTAGCGACCGCAGCAGCCAAACCAGCAGGATTACAGACAGCAGCAGCCGAACCCACAATATTAGCAACCTCAGTACCAGCGGCCTCAGCAGCCGAACTAGCAACCACAACAGCAGCCACAACGGCAACTACAGTATCAACGCCCACAACAGCAGTATCAGTCCCCACAACAGCAGCAGTACCAGCCGCGCGCACTGCCGACATACCACAATGTACCTCCTCCTGCTGATTATAACCAGCAGAGGAAGCCCCCAGGCCCGAAAAGAGCAGAATATCCAGTCCTTCCAGAGTCCTTATCAGATATCTTCAGTGCTTTAATGGCAGCCAATGCCTTGGTTTCGCCAAGAGAAAAAACAGTTTGGCCCCAAAATGCCAACACTTCTAGGTATTGTTATTTCCATCGATAACCTGGACACACCATAGATACCTGCTTCCAATTCCGAGATTATGTCTATGATCTCAACGAGCAGGGAGGCATTGATTGGGAAGAAATGAAGAAGTATATATCTGCCTTGAAGGCGAGAAGACCACAACAACAACAGTAGCAGCAGTAACAACCAAGAGCGCCAACACAGGTGGCGGCGCCTCCAAATATGGGTATAGTGCAAAATCCACTCCCGGAGCACCATAACCAGAATCAAGTTGCCCTTATTTTGACAAATAGCCGGTCTGAGGCTAATCGAGGGCAACAGTGGAAGGTAGATGACTCTTCCTCTACTTATTCAACGGGCCACACTCCGAACACCGCAGAACAACCACCACGCCGCACCCTCCATATACCTAGACCACAACCCGTTACCATCACACCTATACCAACGCCCGCATATCACTCACCCGCACCCATTAACCCATCACCACCGCCCACTTTCCTTAAACCCATTAACCCATCACCGCCGCCCACTTTCCTCAAACCCATTATCCCCCACGCCACTACGCCTCCATTAAACAACCCCCCGCAAGCTAATCACGCATCCCTCATGCCATCCAGACCACTACTCCGCATACCGTTTCCCACATCACCCACTACCACCACCACTTACCCAGATACCATACAACCATCTAAACCTCTACTCCGCATGCCATTCTCCACTTCATCCGCACCAACCACTTACCCTTTCACCATCCAACCATCTAAGCTCCTCATCCGTACCATGCCACCACCAACTAACCCCACACCAACACCCGTATACCAACCATCCACACCATCTACACCATCCACTAACCCTACGGTGCTCAAGTTTGTTAGAATTGGGTGGCCTCAAAGTCAATCATTGTACATTCTAGTTCAGATTATTAATAAAGACAATTATTTCTTCATTTATAGTTCTCGCAAATTAACTATCGTAATGAAGGTCCATAGACAAATGTATGGGATATTGAATCATGATGAGATCATGATAGTGAGATCAATATCCTCAGTCAATTGTCTTAAACAGTTCTCGATCATAGGATATTTGAGATGGACATTAAATATCCGATAAGATCGACACAAGTTATGTCTGCTCATATGATGAGGGTGAATGATCTCACATTCACTCGTGTGGTGACACTAAGACAAACAAGTGGGTGCTCATTAGAGAACGAGTTCACTGAACAGACCCAAATAAGAATTCATGGATGGTAATTATACCTATTAGTCAACCAGGGAATTCAATCGTTGCTGTAGCACAGTTGGTCCTTTGACCTGAGTCACCAATGATACCTTGTTTGTGGACCATTGTATCTTGATTCTCTGACTCGTAGACTTTAACCATTAAGTCCACCATAATCGGTCTTTCAGATACAGTGGAAAGCTTGCGAAGGTAATTGAGTGAACAACAAGGGATCACTCACTCTTGGTATAAGACTGGAGAGAGAATGTCCTATGGATGTGTACACAGAAATCCCTGGCCAGGGTCAAATGAAAGAGATGTCTTTCTAGATATTAACTGTGTACTGGAATCCATCTGGATAATGCGATAGAGGGTTTGACTATAAAACCATACCCTTGCGTTATCGGGACATTGCATGAGTGAAGGATTATATCTGTGCGGCATCTGCAGACGGAAAGGTTCAATTGAAGGGAACAATATCCCTTATATCTTATGGGATCATGAGGTAGTGTTTGGTGCTGTTCATGATCAGAAGGCCAAGTGATTTGATCATCAGATGATAATTCACTTGTTTATTAAATTAATCATTTAACATATGATGTTTAAATGTTAATTAATAAATATTAAACTCAAGAAACAGTTCTAAGTTTAATGGGCCTGCAACCGGACTGATATATGGGCCTAGAGGGTCATACACATAAGAGTTCTCGTCAGACGGTGAGAGATGTTAAATTTCATGCTTATCTGGTTTTTTGTGAAAAGCTGCAGGATAAACATGAAGATTTAATGGAGAATTATCCAAGGCCAAACTCTTGGATAATCACGAGGATTATTCCATGTGCTTATCCTTATTTCTATATAAGGAGGGCCAAGGGGAAGGGGTAAAAAGGTTAGTTGGACGAATTCTTACCCAGATTCTCTATCTCCTCTCTCTCTCTCCTTCTCTCTCTCTGGGAGTGGATCTGTCTCTCTCCGCGCATGGTGGATTTGAGATCTGGTCGGAGCACTCAAGTCGAGGAAGAAATCGCGTCTGCTGCGGGAACTCGTGTGGATACCTCTAGAGATCGTGCGCGTGCGCGATTACCGAGTCGGCATCATCCACGGGAGATTCGAAACCCCGCAAAGGTGAAGAACTGTTCTTCCCACGTTAATTTTAATGTCCGTTTTACGACCCCAGCAACCGATGCAATGGAATCATTTTTATTTCCGCTGCGTTCATGGCGATTCCTTACAGTGGTATCAGAGCCAGGTTCGCTGGTTCGGTCGAAAAACGGCACCGTTTTGTGTGTTTTTCTCGTTATGCGTGAAGAACCCGTATTGTACGTGTTCTTGTGTCTAATCTGATTAGAAATGACAGAATAGTGTTCATATGATGATCACAATCAATTTGATTATTTTTCTGTAATTTTTCGGATTTTATTTGGGTTTTTCGGAGTTCTTCATATGATGATGAACCGGGGTACTTCGGCGGCTTCGTACATGCATCCCAAGTGTTGGGATGGCGGCCCGGATGTCTGGATCTATTGGTGATAGTCACCACTACACATTCGACACATTTGCCGGCGTCGGAGTGGCCTTGGAGAGCTATAAATTTGAAGCCCTAATTCGGATTTTACGCTGGAAAAACCAGATTTTAGGGGAAGTTTAAGGCTCGATCCAAGGGCCATTTGGCCACCGCCGGCTGCCCCACCGGTGCCGGGCGGATCGCCGGCGGTGGGGGCGCCGGCGCCTGGCGGCGCTGCCAATGCCTCCAGCCGCGGCCTGTTAGGGTTTAGGTTTCTGCAGGTTCTGTGAAGAAGAACCAGCCAGGCCGGCCGGTCCCGAGCCGGTTCAGACCGGCTCGGCCGGACCCGGCTAGCGCCAGGACCTGGCTGGGCCAGGTCCAGTGCCTGGCTCGACCAGGGTTCGACCCTGGCTGAGCCAGGGCTCGACCCTGGTCCAGCCAGGGTCCGGGTCCGGGCCATTTGGGCCCTAATGGGCTGGGCCCATTTATAATTTATTAAAAATTGTTTTTTAATAAATGTTAAAACCCCATTAAACCCATTATTTGCCCATTTAAGCATGTTTTAAAATTGTTTTAAAACAGAATAATTATAGGAATAATTAATAAATGTTATTAATTATTTTTATGATTATTAACAGCTTATTAAAGTGTTTAATAATTGTTAGTCAATTAAAGGGCTTTATAATTAATGGGTGTTAGTTAATTATTTAAAATTGTTTTAGATAATTAATTTTCCTGTTAAATTAATTAGTTTAAAATTGTTTTAAACTGATTTCATGTATAACTTGATTACATTTTACTGTTCAAATTGTTTGAATTAGTATTTAGATTAACTGAATGGTTTAGTTAGTTAATTGTCAATAATGTTTTAAATATTATTGATAATGCTGAAATAAATGTTATTTCAAAAACTAATTGGTATTATAATTTTATATTTATAAAATTTAATACCAAATTGCAATTATGTGATGATTGTGATGCATGTGATGTGTTATTTGGTGGGATGATCATGGACTTAGATTTTTCATGTGATGAATGATGTGGATGAATGCGATGCTTATTTCATTTGGTATTTTAAATAGGACCTGCGTGTCCTCCTCTCTCTTAATCCAAGTGTACTTTCTACCTTTCTATAAGATTGTACTCCCCTTGATAAGATCAAGGTTTCTTAGTGTTTAAATGTACATTTGTGGACCTGCGAGTCCTGAATATCATAGACAAATGTATTGGATTAAGCTAAGAGGACGGGATCTTCAGAAGACACCTCTGGAGGAAGGACTCGCATCAAATAGAACCAGTGTTGCTGTTTTCACATTAGGATCCTATTATGGATCATCGTTTGGCTCCGATGATTCCATAGTAGCTTTAGCAGTTCATGATTATCCCCATTTAATTTTTCTGCATATGTGTGATGTTTGCGGATCATGCTATCATATATATATTTCTATTAAGTATACTGATACTTCAAATCGAAATACTATTGATAGCACAATTTTTACAAATCAAAATAAAAAACCCTCTTTTAAAATTTAAGTTGTAAACGTGAGATATTCAGAATAATCCACGTAACCCACCATCATTATAGATCTTAGGATAATTCTTATCTCAAACTAATTTGTTGTGCTACCACAAGGTCCATTTGATTTAGAAATTAAACTAGGTCTACGACATGTGATGTCATCAAGATGAATGGACAAATAGTGTAGTTTTGTTGTTCTACCACAAGGATTGCACTATGAATTCATGTCATCTAAGTAATGATGGATAAACTTAACTGAATCATTTGATTTGTTGTGCTACCACAATGTCATTCTGATTCAGGGGTTAAATCGATCGGATATTGCAAACGTTGCAACTGTCAAGAGTTGACTGCCTAAGGGACTTGATGTGATTTGTTGTGCTACCACAAGGTCACATGCATGTTGCCCGAAGGATTCTGATCCCCACTAGGAGATCACCGGAATCTCCCGTTTTGTATCTTAGAGGGTCATACAGATCGCCGAAAAATAGTGGGAGCATAAATCTAGATTAAAAGTCCTAAATCTGGTTTTAAGAACTATCTGCTCATTTTATATATTTCCATGTAGGTCGCTATATCGTCACCTAACCCCCTCCGTTGCATACTTGATGCAAACAAACTCACGGGACCAAATTACATTGACTGGTTACGCAACCTGAAGATTGTCCTCAGGTGTGAAAAGCTAGCCTATGTCCTGGATCAACCAGATCCAGTGCAACCCGGTGATAATGCTAACGAAGATGAATTAATGATGTTTGAAAATTGGAAGGAGGACTCTGTCAAGGTCCAGTGTGATATGCTCGGTTCAATGAACAATGAACTGCAACGACATCATGATAACATGGAACCTAAGTCCATTCTGAATCACCTACAAGAGTTGTTTGGTGAACAATCCAGAACAGAAAGATATGAGATATCTAAGAAATTGTTCAGGACCAGAATGAGCGAGGGCACATCTGTGCAAACTCATGTGCTCAAGATGATAGAATGGATTGAGAGGCATGCTGTGCTCGGCTTTGTTATGAACAATGACCTGAGCATCGACTTAATCCTACAGTCCCTTCCAGATTCATTTTCACAATTCATTATCAACTTCAATATGAACAAAATTGAAGTTTCACTGCCTGAGCTGCTCAACATGTTGAAGACAGCAGAAGGCACTATCCAGAAAGACAAGCCAAATGTAATGCTTGTTGGTAAGACCAACAAGAAAAGAAAAGCTGGACATACCTTTAAGAAAGGTAAGCCTAAGAAGCTAGTGAAAAGCAAACCGGCGGCACAAAAGGATAAAACTAAAGTCAATGATAAATGTCAGTGTTTCCACTGCCATAAAGAAGGTCATTGGAAGAGAAACTGCAAGATTTATCTTGCAGAAAAAGCAAAGGAGAAGCTTGGTGAAGCTTCATGTATTCTCATGATCGATCTTAACTTGTCTTATAGAGAATCAACATCCTGGGTATTAGATACTGGATGTGTTTCTCATATCTGCAATAACTTGCAGGTGTTAACAAGTAAAAGAAGATTGAACCGCGGAGACGTGGATCTGAGGCTCGGAAATAGAGCAAAAGTTGCTGCGTTAGCTGTGGGGACAACAAGACTTCAGATGCCGTCAGGAGACTCTTTGGAACTGATAGATTGTTATTATGTTCCAACCATTATTAGGAATATCATATCTATTTCATGTTTAGATAGATAAGGTTATTCTATGAAACTAGGGAATAAAGGTTGTTCAATTTATCAAGGAGACAAATTGTTTGCTTCCGGATATTTATTGAATGGATTATATTTACTTGATATTTCATATGATGTTTGTCTGGTAAATAATTCTCTTGAACGCTTAGATAAGGATGTGAATAAATCGTACCTATGGCATTGTAGGCTAGGTCATATAAATGAGAACATGATCATAAGGTTGCAAAAGAATGGATATCTTGATCCATTTGATTATGAATCATTTGCAACCTGTGAAGCTTGTCTCATGGGAAAGATGACCAAAGTTCCATTCTCAGGACATGGAGACAGAGCTAAGGACTTATTGGAACTAATACATAGTGATGTATGTGGTCCAATGTCCACTCATGCTATGGATGGTTACTCATACTTTGTTTCATTTACAGATGATTTCTCAAGATATGGCTACATATATTTAATGAAATATAAGTCAGAAGTCTTTGAGAAATTTAAAGAGTTTAAAAACGAAGTTGAGAACCAGACTGGAAAGAGTATCAAAACTCTTCCATCAGATCGAGGGGGTGAATACTTAAGTACAGAATTCACAGAATATCTAAAGAATAATGGTATTTTGTATCAGTGGACTCCTCCCTATACACCTCAGTTAAATGGTGTATCGGAAAGGAGAAATCGTACTCTATTAGATATTGTACGATCAATGATGAGTTATGCCAAACTTCCAACCTCTTTATGGGGATATGCACTATTAACTGCTGCATATCTGTTGAACAAAGTTCCGAGTAAGTCAGTACCTTCCACTCCATATGAGATATGGAAAGGAAAGAAACCAGACTTTAAGCATGTTAGAGTCTAGGGTTGTCCTGCACATGTCAAAAGACATGATCCAGACAAACTGGATTCCAAGACAGAGAAATGTAGATTTGTGGGATATCCAAAAGAGAGTTTTGGATATTACTTCTATCAGCCCAGCGATCAAAGGGTGTTTGTCGCAAAAAGAGCTGTCTTCTTAGAGAAAGAATATCTTTCAAAAGAAGACAGTGGGAGCAAGATAGAACTGGAAGAAATTCTAGACTCACAAATCAACACTGGTTCATCTACTGAACCATTGACTCAAGAACTTGTTCAAGATGATACACAAAAGGTTCGCAGATCAGGTAGAGTGCCTAAGCAGCCTGAAAGATATGTTGGACATATCGATGATGGCAAGCCAAAAGTGCACTTAAATGAGGATGATGATCCTCAAACCTACCTAGAAGCCATCAATAGTCAAGAATCAGAAAAATGGCAAGAGGCAATGGATTCTGAAATTCAGTCCATGTATGCCAACCAAGTTTGGAACTTGGTTGATCTGCCAGAAGGTATGGTACCTATTGGCAGTAAATAGATCTTTAAAAGAAAGATCGGGGCAGATAGACAGATTGACACATACAAGGTAAGGCTGGTAGCAAAAGGATATCGTCAAAGGCAAGGCATTGACTATGACGAAACCTTTTCTCCAGTTGCCATGATTAAGTCAATCAGAATACTTCTTGCTATCGCTGCATTATATGATTATGAAATATGGCAAATGGATGTGAAAACAACATTCCTTAACGGGAACCTTCAAGAAGAGGTGTATATGATACAACATGAAGGATTCACTTCCAAAGAGCATTCAAGCAAGGTATGCAAGCTGCAAAGATCCATCTATGGATTAAAGCAAGCATCCCGAACTTGGAACTTAAGATTTGATGAAGCAATCAAATCTTATGACTTCATTAAGAATGAAGATGAACCTTGTGTATACAAAAAGGCTAGTGGGAGCGCAGTTACCTTTTTGGTACTTTACGTTGATGACATTCTACTCATTGGGAATGATGTAGGAATGTTGTCATCAGTAAGGGTTTGGTTATCCAAAAACTTCTCCATGAAAGATTTGGGAGAAGCATCCTATATTCTGGGAATAAGGATCTATAGAGATAGGTCCAAAAGGATGCTTGGCTTATCCCAATCTATGTACATAGATACCATAGTCAAAAGGTTTGGCATGGAAAATTTCAAGAGAGGCCTCGTTCCAATGAGGCATGGAATTTATCTCTCTAAAGAAATGTCTCCCAAGACACCTGAAGGGAGAGCGTACATGGATAGAGTTCCTTATGCCTCGGCAATAGGATCTATCATGTATGCAATGCTATGTACTAGGCTTGATGTGGCACATCCACTAAGTGTCACTAGTAGATATCAGGCTGATCCAGGTGAGGAACACTGGAAAGCGGTGAAATGTATCCTTAGATACTTGAGAAGGACTAAGGATCTATTTCTCGTTTATGGAGGAAACGACTTGGAACTTCGAGGATTTACTGACTCGAGTTTCCAGTCGGATATGGATGACAACAAATCCATGTCTGGATTTATATTCATGTTAAATGGAGGTGCAGTAAGTTGGAAGAGTTCCAAACAGGAAACAACTGCAGATTCGATGACCGAAGCAGAATACATTGCTGCAGCCGAAGCGGCCAAGGAGGCGGTTTGGATGAAGAAGTTCATCTCGGCACTTGGAGTAGTTCCAAGCATTTCAGATCCTGTTCCATTATTGTGTGACAACAATGGGGCAATAGCTCAAGCGAAGGGGCCTAGATCACATCAGCAGTCAAAGCACATTCTGAGACGATTTCATCTGATTCGTGAGATCATCGCCCGAGGAGATATAGTAGTTGAGAAAGTCTCATATGAAGATAATGTAGCAGATCCCTTGACTAAGTCATTGTCTCAAAACAATTTAGAACGTCATCTTAAGTCTATGGGACTTAGACACATGGGTGATTGGCTATAGTCCAAGTGGGAGAATGTTAGAATTGGGTGGCCTCAACGCCAATCATTGTACATTCTAGTTCAGATTATTAATAAAGGCAATTATTTCTTCATTTATAGTTCTCGCAAATTAACTATCGTAATGAAGGTCCATAGACAAATGTATGGGATATTGAATCATGATGAGATCATGATAGTGAGATCAATATCCTCAGTCAATTGTCTTAAACAGTTCTCGATCATAGGATATTTGAGATGGACATTAAATATCCGATAAGATCGACACAAGTTATGTCTGCTCATATGATGAGGGTGAATGATCTCACATTCACTCGTGTGGTGACACTAAGACAAACAAGTGGGTGCTCATTAGAGAATGAGTTCACTGAACAGACCCAAATAAGAATTCATGGATGGTAATTATACCTATTAGTCAACCAGGGAATTCAATCGTTGCTGTAGCACAGTTGGTCCTTTGACCTGAGTCACCAATGATACCTTGTTTGTGGACCATTGTATCTTGATTCTCTGACTCGTAGACTTTAACCATTAAGTCCACCATAATCGGTCTTTCAGATACAGTGGAAAGCTTGCGAAGGTAATTGAGTGAACAACAAGGGATCACTCACTCTTGGTATAAGACTGGAGAGAGAATGTCCTATGGATGTGTACACAGAAATCCCTGGCCAGGGTCAAATGAAAGAGATGTCTTTCTAGATATTAACTGTGTACTGGAATCCATCTGGATAATGCGATAGAGGGTTTGACTATAAAACCATACCCTTGCGTTATCGGGACATTGCATGAGTGAAGGATTATATCTGTGCGGCATCTGCAGACGGAAAGGTTCAATTGAAGGGAACAATATCCCTTATATCTTATGGGATCATGAGGTAGTGTTTGGTGCTGTTCATGATCAGAAGGCCAAGTGATTTGATCATCAGATGATAATTCACTTGTTTATTAAATTAATCATTTAACATATGATGTTTAAATGTTAATTAATAAATATTAAACTCAAGAAACAGTTCTAAGTTCAATGGGCCTGCAACCGGACTGATATATGGGCCTAGAGGGTCATACACATAAGAGTTCTCGTCAGACGGTGAGAGATGTTAAATTTCATGCTTATCTGGGTTTTTGTGAAAAGCTGCAGGATAAACATGAAGATTTAATGGAGAATTATCCAAGGCCAAACTCTAGGATAATCACGAGGATTATTCCATGTGCTTATCCTTATTTCTATATAAGGAGGGCCAAGGGGAAGGGGTAAAAAGGTTAGTTGGACGAATTCTTACCTAGATTCTCTATCTCCTCTCTCTCTCTCCTTCTCTCTATCTGGGAGTGGATCTGTCTCTCTTCGCGCATGGTGGATTTGAGATCTGGTCGGAGCACTGAAGTCGAGGAGGAAATCGCGTCTGCTGCGGGAACTCGTGTGGATACCTCTAGAGATCGTGCGCGTGCGCGATTACCGAGTCGGCATCATCCACGGGAGATTCGAAACCCCGCAAAGGTGAAGAACTGTTCTTCCCGCGTTAATTTTAATGTCCGTTTTACGACCCCAGCAACCGATACAATGGAATCATTTTTATTTCCGCTGCGTTCATGGCGATTCCTTACAAAGTTATCACCAGACCCTTCCACCACTGAAGAACATGCACTCCGGAGTGGGAGGATCTTCAATAAGGTCTTTCCTCAATCAACAGTCAGAGACGGCCCATCACAGCTCCCGGAGGAAACACATAACGATGAGAGTGCACCAGGCACTCAATATGACATGTTGAAACATCTTGACATAACACTGGCACGAATCTCTGTGTTTGAATTGATAAAGAGATCGAAGACCCATCAAGAAGCTCTGATGGAGTATCTACAAAAGGTGATGGTCAACGAACACGTTCCGGTAGAGAAGATCGCCGCACTACTAGTTCCTCAGAGGGATCAGCCCTCTATCTTATTTCATGCCTCGGAACTAGCACCACCAGCAGCCAAGAGCATGGCTCTGAGTATTACGGTCAATATCTGCATGAAGGCCGTAGATGCATGTCTGGTCGACACGGGGGCTTCAATTAATGTCCTGCCTCTGAAAACCCTTGAATTGTGTGGTGTACTCAAGGAAAAATGGCTGCCTAGCGCTATCTTTATAACAGCTTATGACAATTCCACCCGTTCCCCTCTGGGAATGGTTTATTTAAAAGTAGAGTTAGGCCCTGTATGTCATGCCGAGGTCAAATTTCACATTTTGGAAATCAATCATTCCTTGAATGCTATTTTGGGTCGTCCTTATATTAAAACCCTTGAGGCGATTCCCTCTACGAATCATCAGTGCCTCAAATTTTTCTACAAAGGACGAATTATTAAAGTTACGAGCATGTCGATCCTTGCTGCTACTCACTCCTTGAATATCAAGCCAACTTCTTCACCTGACCGACAACCTTTTCTGTCGGTATTACAGGTCTACCGTCCGGTGGCTAATCCTTTAAAGACCGCCACTCTTACTCCTTATCCACTGAATGCCATAAAGCGGGGGAAGTGCATGAGTACCCCTGGATGGAAAATAATGATGAAGGGTGGTTACCAGCCTGGAAAGGGCCTAGACACACAATTACAAGGCAGAACCACGCCCATGAAGGACAACTGAAGGACACCTGGAAATGGCCTGGACTATAGGCCAAGAAAAGTGAAGCATAACATTACTCAGTAGGAAGAAAATGAAGACGGCCAGAAGGTATGGGAGACAATGTCCACACCATGCAAAGAAGGCCGGGACCCCTTAACATGGACCCTATACACACATTTCGTCAAGGGGCCCATGATCAGTTATAATAACACAGTGGTCATTACTTCCTGTTTTGATCTCCATGACATATATGGAAGAGACCTGGCCAGACATTGTTCAGAGTTGCTCACGTACCAGTCCTTGGAGGCTCTGTGGCCAATGAAAAGGAGGAAGTTCTAAGACCCTGAGTGTGAATGGTACAGATGGTTTGACTTAAGGGATCTATATATTGCATTAAATAGACTGTTATTTGATCTCTCATCTTGATCCAGAGAGGATTTATGATTTGATCTGGGACATACTACTGTATGATCCCCCCAATCCTTTGGCTTTGGTGCCGCTTCCTCCATCACATTCTCCTCCTATTCACCTACATTCTTGTTTTATGATTAATTCATCTTTTCTATAAAAAAAAACGCCAATTTGGCAACAAATTTCTCTCAGATCCTCGTTAAGGAAACTTCCTACTTGTCCGATTGTACCCCATCGCGCGGGTCATTCGGTCAAGATTATCTTCTAGATCTACTCTGCCCCTCCCCTCGGGAGGATTCTCATGTATTTCTGCCTATATCCTATAATTTTCATTATGTTTCATCCTCATTAGGTCAGGATAGGGAGTCTAGCGAAGTTAGGGAGTCTAGTTCTAGGCAGATTAGTCAGGTTAGGAAGTCTAGAAAATCTAAGGGTAAACAAATTCCAGATAGATACCTCCAAGATTTAGCTGATAAATGCCTTTCTTACTCTATGATCTCTCAGCTATTAGAGAATCCTATTCAGATGCCAGAAGATTGTATAGATGATGAGTCAGTTAATGATGGATATGGGGTGTATGAATTGATACACAAAAAAGACCCCATTGTTGAAGATGAGGAAGATGATGAGGACGCAGCTGAGGTATATGCCAGTGGAGTAAAAAGATTCGATGAACTCTCAGCTGCCGTAGAAGAGCCAACCAAAGAGATCAATCCAGGGACTGAAGACTAACCTAAGGTTGTCCTTGTTAGTAAGAATCTTTCTGAAATGGATGAGAGGCAACGGTACAAGTTCTTAAGGATTATAAGGACACTTTCGCCTGGAGTTATGAAGATATGCCGGGGTTAGACTCATCACTAGTGGAACACAGGTTGACATTAAAGGATGGAGCTAGTCTGGTCAAACAGAAGTTAAGGCAATTCCTCCCACAAATGGCTTTAAAGATGAAGGAAGAGGTCGATAAGTTACATAAAGCCAAATTCATTAGAGTTGTCCTCTATCCACAATGGGTGGCTAACATAGTCCCGGTCATGAAGAAAGATGGGAAGGTCAGAATCTGTATTGACTTCCGAGATTTGAACTGGGCGTGTTCTAAGGATGATTTTCCATTGCTCTATTATCTCAAAGATTGCAGAGGATACTGAAGAAGAAGCTCTAGGGAAGGTCCAATCAAAGATACACCAAAAAGGGACTAAGTAAGGATGAAAAAGAGGAACCAATCTACTATGAATGAAAACAACCAGGACATTTGAAGGTTGAATATCCTCAACTAAATAAGAAAGAATACAAGAAGGACAACTCTAAGAAGTCCAAGAAGTTCTTCAAAAGGAAGGCCATAGCAACAGTTTGGGGAAATGAAGAAGACACATCCTCATCCTTAAGCTCAGAAGAAGAAGAAACTGTAAACTTGGCACTCATGGCAATAAATTCTTATCATGAGGATGAACAAGTAATCTCTAACTCAACTTGTGAATTCTGCTCATATTCAAATGACGAACTGTCTTTAGAAGAGGCCTTTGCTGAGCTCTATAAAGAATTTAAAATAATTTCAAAGGAGCTTAAAATGTTTAAAACAGATCACGAAAAATTGAGTGTCATGAGTGCATCTCTAAAATCTTAAAACACAAACTTAATCCATGATAACGAAAGATTAAAATATGAAAATCAGTCACTTACTGAGGTTAACGAAACTCATAACAGTAAACTTCAAGAACTTCATGCTAAAATTTCAAAGATAAGGAAAGGAAGATGATTCTTGATGAAGATAAAAGTCATGAAAATAAGTTAATACAATAGAACTAATATATAAAATCTTCTCTTGAAAAATTAAGTAGGGGTAAAATATCTTTGCACCTTTGTTTAAAAGGACTTAGGACTGATAATAGAAAAAAAATGGACTATGATGTGTTCCTCCTAAGGCCCACTTAAAGATAAAACCACCGGACAAATATCCACTCCCTAGATTTATAAAAGCTTTAATATGTACAAGCTCAAAAAGAAAGGCCCCTTGCATAGACCGTTGCTCTCACTGTTGTTGGTTGGGCCACACTCTTGAGACTTGTAAGTGGAGGAAGTGGACTTGGGTACCCAAGGGATATGCATTAGCCATTAATCTCAAAGAACCCAAAAACATTTGGGTACCAAAAATTGTCAAGTAAATTTTGCTGGATAGCCTAGGAGCATCTAAATAGTATATGGACAACGGGTGCTCCCAGCATATGTGTTACGCCCTGGATCCGATTCTTTTTTTTTTTTTCCAACTCGGAGTCCGACTGCGTAATCTCGGAACAAATTGCATCATAACAACAAATATTAGAGCTAAACAATTACAAGGTGATTTAAATAAATACCATAACCACCAACTAATCTAAATGTTTAAATATAGTCAATACCAAGGTTCACAAATTACAATATTCATCAAGTTGTATATAGATTCTCAATCTCACCAAAATAATAAAAATACATCAATCTCTCATTATATCTATTACATCAAATTTAAGTTGTAAATTTAAATCTAAATAACCTCTTAAAGATGTCAAATACCTCAATTAGAAGTCTTCTCGAATTCTAAGTTCTCTTTTTCAGACTCTGAAAATGTTAATAGGATTTATGAGTACAACTACTCAGTAGACTTCAAATCATCAACATGACTTAACATATAGTAAATTTTACAAATCACTTTATACAATTATACTAAATATGATCTTACACAGTTCTACATATAGCTCAAATAAGAACATGATACAAAATATAGTAAGATATAAATTTATCAAATCAAATGTATTTTCTAATAACATGAATGGATCGACTAACATATAACATATATGGCATGATTAGATTCTTATTTAATTGAATAAGTCTACTCACCGTGATTATAACATATTATATATCAAACTGAACATATTGAACTAAACATATAGCAAATTTATCATGGCATGGTAGCTTATCAAATCAGAATTTATATTATCATAATAGTTAATCAGAATGAACATGGATTCTTAATCAAATAGGCTGAGATCAAAATCACTGAGCGTAGATGTCAAAAGATCAAACTGAGCAGATCATAAGCTGAATCAAATGGATCTAAACAACAAATTATGTTTCATATTTATGTACCAAACAAATCAAATACAAATATATCAAATAGACATGCATCCAACCACCATATAAGGAGTCGAACAAACAAATACCAAAACATATAGGTAAGCATGCTAAGGTCATGGCACATACATAGCCAGGGAGTTTATGATCTCACCTCGGATAACTGCAAACAAAATACAATCACCGGGATTTTCTCGTTGCCCACAGGCAGAACTCATCCATAGACGCTTATGGAATGAGTCTCAATCTCTTTAAGATGGCAATGTCCAAACATATATCAAACAAATATGTCACAAATATATTTTCACATATTCATAATGATCATAGATCTGAAAATTAATTTGATAAAGTGATACTTATATATAAGAGTTAAAATACATACTTTTATATATAAAATAATCATTTAAATAGTCAATATAGTCATATAGATAGATAGATAATCAAGGTAAAACTGATCAAAATAAGTTTCTGGATATAAAATATAGTTAAATGAATTTTCTTTAAATTTTTAGAATAACAAACATATTTTTCGGCCATTAAAATTAATTTTCAGAGCTAATAAATTAACAAATATGCCGAATAATAATATCAAACAGATTCAGAAAATTATCAAATTTAGAGAACATGTCAAATAGGTCATAGTTAAGGTATGGACAAAGTTTCATCAATTTTTGGATTGGTTTGATTTGATTTTAGAATCTCACTTTGATTCGAGGAATCCGACTTAAATAGAATTTCAACAAATCAAAATAGAGGGCAAACTAAATAGAAAAAGGGATCATAAAATTCTCAAACTTTACATAGAAGTCAAGGATAATATAATAAAGGTTTATACAAAATTTGGTAGGATTTTGACATGAAGCAAATGATATATAGGATTCACAAGTTAAGATTTCAAAACTGTCTGAACAAATTGTATAGTTTGAAGATAACATTACGGAATAAATTTCAAACAAACTTATAAAATTACGAAAATTATTGGACATAAATAGAACATGCAAAATAGAGTTTTGTCATAATTTTAGCTCAATTAGGCATCGTACCAAAGAGAACAAACATCTGTAACTCATGTGATCATAATTGAAAACAAGACAGATTGAACGGACAGATTGCATAGGCTGAGATAATAATCATGGAATAAATAGTAAAAAAGATCACAGAAATCTTAAACTTGATAATTATGAAGTAGTCATATAGATAAAACTTCTTATCAATTGATTATATTTTGAAAACTTTAAAAAATAATATAATTTTTAATACAAAATAGATCATACTTAGAGTTATCTACCTACCTCTTGAAGAAAGATCGACTCTTGATTCCTCTATGGCTTCCTTGCTATCTATCAATGATTTCTTATTCCTCTAAACTCTTTTCACATTCTCTAATCTATTTTCCACGTTCTCTAATCCTTCAATAACACAAAATATTAATTAGAATCAAATTCCTAAAAGAAATAACCATGAATCAACTCTATTATCTCAAGAACACCACATGAACTTATCTTTAGAAGAGAGTTGCATGCAATAGAACTTTGAGCACGATCCCAAGACTCTATTTATGCTTATTTCTTTTCCTAATATAACTACTACTACTCCCTTTCTTTATTAGAGTTTAACTCCTACTCCCTATGACTTAATCTAAAAGTCAAAGTTACTTCTTAATACAAATCAGACTCTGTTCACGCTACCTGCAGTTTTCTTTTCTAAAGATAATTAAATTTGACCTCACACATTGTCCGAATTAGGAAACACTTTCTTATATAAAAGTTTATAACTTTTTATTATCTTTTCAATGACACTAATATCACTATTTTTGGACATCTATATAAAAAGATATACCTATTTTACTAACATATTGTCCTGAGTACTCCGAACGCAGAAATCTGACAGATTTCCTTTCTGTTTAAAGATGTCTTGATTCTGATTAGGAAATGACTTATTTTAAACATGTGTTCTTCATAAAACTTATATAATTTTGAGTAAGCGTTCTAATGAGAATACTTAATTTAGAATTTTATACATAGAGTTATGCTTAAAATACTAGAACTATGTCAAGTAAATATGTGTACATAATCCTAGTTCAAGTAGAATTCCAAATATGACTTTGTACCCATTAATTATAACCTTAATTATATTCAAATTTATTATATTTTGATTCTAATTTAAGATAAATATGTCATACATAACTTTTCAAGTCGTGATTAATTTTAATTATATCATCTTTTATTTTCTAATTTAAAATAAATTTAATTATGACTTGTTCTCTATAGGCAACCATTTCTAAAACTGATTATCAATATTTTTGACCTCTAAAACATCTGAATTAATAAAAATATTTTTCTAAAAACTTATATATCTTTTTATTCTTTCTCCGATAATCTTAACTATGCCTAAATCAGAATTTTCTACATAAAGTTATCGTTATTTTACTATGTTGTTGTCTAATACATCAATCTAGAATTTGAACTAAATTAGTGGGCTATTCTTAGTAGTATGATTGAACTAATGGACTTTCATGATTGGGTTAATTGGACTAAATCAAGTTACTTAAACTCAGTCATATATTCTTATAATTAGTTAATTGGTCTAGTTTAAATTAATTAAATTCATTAATGGGTGTAAAAGTGCGGAGCATAACAATATGACAGGTGACTGGACCTTGTTTAAGTCTAGGCAAGCTGAATGAGGGATAGTCACCTATGGAGATATTGAAAAAGGCAAAATTATGGATAGTGGCACAGTGGACAACAATTCAACTAATCTCATAGATGATGTACTATGTGTGGATGGGCTAAAGCATAATTTGATAAGTATCATCCAACTGTGTGACAAAGGTCACAAAGTGGCTTTTGAAGTTGATCAGTGTACAATAACTAAGGATGATGAGATGGTTTGCAAAGCTCACAGAGACAAGAATCTATACATTCTACACTTAAGAGAACCCAGAGATCAAAATGTCTGCCTAGCAGCCAACAAATCTGAAGAGGCAGATCTTTGGCACAAAAGGTTAGGACCTGCCAATCATAGAGTGATCCAAAAATTGATTAAATATGACTTGGTCGATGGACTGCCAAAGATGAAGCTGAAGACCTTAAGCATTTGTTATGCATGTGCTAAACGGAAACGAACCAATACCTCATTCCAATCCAAGACTATGGTGACAACTTTCAAGCTAATGGAGTTGTTACACATGGATCTGTTCGGGCCAATGAGGACAACCAGCCTGGGTGGCAAGAACTATAGATTTGTCATGATAAATGACTATTCAAGGTTTACCTGGGTAGCATTCTTGGAGAACAAATTAGATACACTTGAGGCATTTTAGAAATTCAACAGAATAGTGCAGAAGGAGCAAAAATTCAGCATCATCACCATCATATCAGATTATGGAGGAGAGTTTGAAAATGTTGAATTCACCAGATATTATGATGAATAAGGAATTCAACATGATTTTTAAACTCGAAGAACTCCTCAGCAGAATGGGGTAGTAGAGAGAAAGAACAAAACTTTATTGGATATTGCCAGAACAATGTTGTCATAAACAAGTTTGCCAAGATATTTCTGGACAGAAGCAGCTAACACAACATGCTACATCATCAATAGGGCCATGATCAGGCCAATCCTGAAGAAGACCTCATATATAAACTGTACAAGGGAAAGAAACCAAAGGTTGGACACTTGAAGCCATTTGTATGCATGTGCTACATTCTTCACAATGGCAAAAACAACCTTAGAAAACTTGATGCCAAATTAGATGAAAGTTTCTTTCTAGGGTATATTTCTAAACCTCATGGTTATAGAATTTTTAATAGAAAGCTTTATTAGTTGAACAAACTATTCAGATTTTATTCGATGAGACTAATCTATCTTCCAAATGAAGAGAAATGTGTGATGATGATGATGCAGATGAATCGATTTAGAAGTTGGATAAATTGGACCTAGATCAGAATGAAAAGGAAGAACCACCCTCGGAAGAGCTACAATAAACTTAAGATGAACATGAAGATCTATCCAAGGAATAGAGATATCACATAGATCATCTCAAGGAAAACATACTTGAAAATCCAAAATAGGGAGTACAAACAAGGAGCAAGATCATTCCCTGTGACTACACTGCTTTTGTTTCACAGATTGAGCCAAAAATAGTCAATGAAGCACTAGAAGATAAATCCTGGATTTTAGCCACTCAAGAAGAACTAAGCCAGTTCCAGAGAAACTAAGTTTGGCCTCTTGTTCCTAGAGCATCAGATCACCCTATAATTGGCACCAAATGGGTATTCAAGAACAAAATGGATGAATCTAGTATGATTATTAGAAACAAGACCAGACTTGTTGCTCAAGGCTATAGTCAGGAGGAAGGCATATACTATGATGAAACCTATGCCCCAGTTGCCAGACTTGAGCAATGCGGATTCTACTTGACATGCATCTGCATTCAATTTAAAATGATTTCAAATGGATTTTAAAAGTGCATTTTTAAACGATTCTATAAAGGAGGAAGCTTATGTTGAGCAACCTTTAGGTTTTGAAGATCATGTTTTTTCTAACTATGTTTTCAAATTGCACAAAGCTCTATATGGTCTGAAACAAGTTCCTAGAGCTTGATATGAAAGACCAAGTATTTTTCTCATCTATTATTGTTTCACTAGAAGTAGAGTCGATAGCACCATTTTTATTCAAAATAGCATGCATAAAACCTTAATAGTTTAAATATATGTAGATGACATTATATTTGGAGCCATTGATGAATCTCTTTATAAGAAGTTTGAAAAGTTAATGTATGGAGAATTTAAAATGAGTATGATGGGAGAGCTGAGCTACTTCTTTGGACTGCAGATCAAGGAAATGAAGGAAGGGATCCACATCAGTCAGGCCAAGTACATAAACGACATACTAAAACGGTATGGTTTTGACAAAGCCAAAGCCTTAACAACTCCCATAGGCACTTCCATCAGATTGGATGTAGACCTTTAAGGTAAAAAGGTAGATCAAAAGATCTACAGAGGTATGACTGGCTCTCTACTTTAATTAGCTACTAGTAGACCTGATATACTATTTAGTGTATGCATGTGTGTTAGGTTTTAAGTATATCCTAAACAATCTATTTGACATGTGTCAAAAGAATCTTTAGATACCTAGTTGATATCAGTGAATTAGATCTATGGTATCCTAAAGGATGTGATTTCAATTTGCTCAGATACTCTGATGCTGACTATGCTAGTTGCAAGTTGAATAGAAAAAGCACCAACGGTACATGTCAATTTCTTGCAAGTTGCATGGTTTCATGGTCCTTCAAGAAGTAGAACTATGTAGCTTTGTCAACAACAAAAGCAGAATATATAGCAATTGAAAGTTGCTATATTCAACTATTGTGGATCAAATACCAAGTAGAGGATTTTGGATTCAAGGTAGATAAAATTCAATTGATGTGTGATAACACCAGTGCCATCAACCTGACAAAGAACCCCACTCAACATTCCAGGACCAAGTATATTGAGGTTAAACATCATTTTATTAGAGATCATGTGGCTAATGGTAATATTAGAATGAAGTTTGTTGATACATTATATTGGTTGGCTGATATTTTTATAAAACCCCTTTATGAAGATAGATTTGCTTCTATTAAAAGAGAATTGAGAATGTGTAATCTGTGAAGGTATTAATCGATTTAAATTATATATAAAAAAATTAGATAGACTTCAAAAGGGATATAAGTAGATAGATCATTTCTACAATTACAATCAAATTTTCTTCATTAATCGATTCATCACTGACTTAATCGCTATCTTAATCACTTCTCTGATTAAATATTCTTAATTGATTTAATCTAATTCTATGATCGATTAACCCTTTATTCTTTATTTATGCTTAATCACTTCACAGTTAATTGATTGTCTCCTAGAAATCATCAATCGGTATTCTTTGATCAATCAATATTGTTAATTAATCGATAATCGTTGTCAGTTCACTTTGATTATGGTTTGCTCTGTAATCGATTCTCATCCCAAATCGATTACTACTTGCTTCAATTATTGTTGATTTGTTATCGATTATGCCTTTAAGGATAATCGATTTATTCATTCATTTGTTTTCGATCACGGACTATCTTTTGACCAAGCCATATATAAAGGAAAGTTTGACTATTGTCTTCCCACTTTCCGTATAATCACTATTTTTATCCTCATTCTTTAACCTTTTATGCTTCTAGAGCTTCTACGCAAAAGTAGATCTTCCGATAATAGATTTGTGATTTACGGATCTCAATCTTATCACTTTCTTCACTCTCGTATCCACTCTAACTAGTTAAAAGCTTACCTCTGACTGGTATTCACTAACATCACTTTGATTGGAGAATAGGAGAAGAATAAGGGCGAATAAGGAGAGAATAAGTTTAATTTTGCTTTGACAAACGGAATGGCTTATATCGATGCAGAATAGCGTATTTGGAGAATAAGCCATCCCACCCTAGACCCAAGAATTACTTATTCTTCTTATTCCGTCAGCGGGCTCCATAAAACTATCAAAGCGAAACACCCCTTATTCTAGTATAAGTCATTCCGTCAGTGGGCCCCACGTAATAACTTATTCTGTAAACAAAGTGGGACAAAAGAATCTTGAACTACCCTTGGGTTACAAAGCTATCATACTTTACTCCCAAGAATCTAGTAGATCATTAGATGGTATTTAAAAAGCTATCTACACAATTCGTTAAATCAGACAGATGTACTGTGATGTGCCCTTGCAGTAGCTACTCTTCGACAGTAGACAAGTACCTAGTACCATGATCTGTCCACTCGCCTTTATTGCAAAACTTTCTTGTGATCAGGGATACTCTAAATTAGCCTATGCCTTCTCTATGCCCTTACTCTATAAATACAGTAATTGGGGCTAAACTCTCTTCATCTACAACCCTCCTCTCAAAGCATGTTCGAAATCTTAGTAAGATCAAGCCACGAACTCCTCTCTCTCTTTCTCTCTCTCTCTCTTTGTCTTTATCTTTACTATTTTTTGAGAATTATAATGTATCAAGATTAGCAGTTGTAACCTTCCTTAGCTCTACTTCCAGAAGTTTTCCCTTAGACAACTATGATCTCATTTTGTGTCTCTGAGTGTTGATCAAGTGGTGTCTTGTTGAAGATAGGAAGAGGAGGAGCTGAAATTTATCTGAATCAGCTATAGACAACCTCATCCACAGCTGGTGAAGCTCTTCCCTATGTCTCTGCTTCTCCAAGCACCGTCAAGGTACCTCTTCCAAATTCACATGTCCTCGTTAGTTCCTCCAAACATCATTGAGACACAATCATTTTTAATTTATTCTCATTTCTATTGTACCTTGATGTACTATCTTTCTTCAATAGAAATGGAATAAATATATCTTCTTCATTGAACAATCCCCCGTTGGGATTATTTGTTTCTTGTCTGAGAGAGCATACATTAAGGGAGAGTACATAATTCAAAACGAGCTTTTGGTGTAATGATTAAGGAGCTGATCCTAACTCTGGCTAGCACTAATAAATGAGATCTCTTTCTGAATTTTTCATGCAGTTTATGTGATTTTTTTCTCTATCTTTATTCTCTTTTTGAGTGATTGACAAAAAGGGGGAGTAACAGTCTATCCAAACAATTTCATTAAACAATTTATTCAAATATTCCATTCAGTTGGTAATTTATTTTTAATTAATACTTTGTGATATGTGTTTATGCTTGCATTTTTATAAGTTTTGTCATCACCAAAACGGAGGAGATTGTTGAGAAATTTGTATATTTATTTAACTTTCATATTTTGACGATAACAAACAATGAAAATGTTAGCATTAAGCACTACTTGATTTTCTACTAATAACTCAATTTATTTGTTTTATATGATGTCAGTTTCACTGATTATATGTTTAGTTCTGGACTTAGTCAAATTCAGGAGATCTATGGTCATATCGATTATAGACTCAACTGAAAAATCGATTAAGTACTTATTGTTAAACGATTAACAAGTTCAATGTGTGTTTTGACTTCGTTAATCGATTCATTCTTTATATCGATTATCTAACTCCATTCGATTAATAATATAATTCTTATCGGTCACTTGTTATGTTTAATACTGTTCTCTAATCGATTATCTTTTCAAATGTTCCCTTCGATTTACATTTTGCCTTGTGGTTTTACCTCATTATCGATATATCGTAAAATCGATTGAGCGTTCAAGTCTTTCATTTCGATTATTGAAATATCGTAAATCGATTAAGCGTTCAAGTCTTTTACTTTGATTATTGATATATCGTAAATCGATTAAACATTCAAGACTTTCACTTCGATTATCAATAAAACTCTAATCGATCATTGATTATTTTATTTAGATTATCGATATCAGTTTAATCAATTATTGTGTTAAAGCGTAATCGGTTCTGAGATTTGAATTGAACTTCGACTATCCTTATAATTTCAAATCGATTAACCTTCATTTATGACTTCGATTATTTGCTTTTTCAAATCGATTAATGAGCATCTTGGGCAACATCTTTAACTTCATCGGTGGTTGCTGAATATATTTTTTCTGGCAATTACTGATTAAATCTAAGCTTTTTGAATGATGTAAAGTTGCTCTATATATATTAATCTATTTGGTGTCATATCAATTCACTTATTTTTGTATTCTTGATCTTCGTAACCTAACTGTCTAGCCTTGTATCATACTTTTTATTGGTCAATGTGTTCATGTTCTTCTCTACTATATCTCTAGCTTCCCTTATTTATATTAAACATTCTGATTGATAATTTTTTTTACAGCATTAATTGACAGCTATTTAGATTTTTGTCATGAGTTTTCATGCCTCTATACTGTTACATTATTATGGAACTGTACTACGCTGACACACATGGCAGAAAAAAGCATGGTTGCCCTTTTCGTATATTCTTCCATTTTAAGACACTAACAGGAGATCTGACCAACTTGTCTAAGGTTGTACCTCAGTACCCTTGGGCCATACATACCTGGTTGCTTGTAATGTTTCCATGTCAGTAGACTCTCTTTCTCTCTCTAAATATTCAAACGTTTAGACACAGTGGAAAGCCACTCTCTCTAACGTTTTACTTTTCTAGTCTAACAGGTAGATTTCTGAAAGGTGTATATAAAACTCGAAGCTCTTGCTCAAATTAAAAAAAAATAAAAAAATAAAGGAGTGATATATTTGAGAGACTTACTGAAGAGATACACACCAGAGGCATACTTCAGAAAAGAGATACTCTAGTGCCAAAAAAAAAAAAAATTGAGCATCTCAACACCTGAAAGAAAGCCAGCAAGAAAGAGAGAACAATAGATAAATCTTCTAAAGCACAAGCACTACATCGTGCACACTGAAGTTCTAGGAGATTGCCTGAAGATCAAGAATCGAGTTTCCAGTTTAATTCTTGATCTTATTCATGTTCAACTCTGAACACCTGCCTTTTTTAAGGCACCACTATATCAAATAGATCTTTGTCTTGATTTCCTCTTCCAGGTTGTTGGAAGGGAGGGCCTGTCTAATACAAGAGGTTTTTTTTCTCTTCCAGGTTGTTGGAAGGGAGGGCCTGCCCAATATAGGAGGTTATTTTCCTCTTCCAGGTTGTTGTAAGGGAGGGCCTGTCTAGTACATGAGGTTGTTTTCCTCTTCTAGGTTATTGGAAGGGAGGGCCTACTATGTACAAGAGGTTGGTTCTTCTTCATTGTAGTTGAAGAGAGGACCAACAGTTGCCGGTGACTGTAAAACCTGCAAAGGATTAGTACCTTGTTGTAGTGGAACTCCCAAGAGATTTACTTGGGGACTGGATAGGACAGACCGAACTAGTATAAATCCATGTATACTTGTGTGTTTGCTAATTCTTCTTCCTGCTTTTGTCCAAATTAATTTTTCTTTTTTATTTTTATTTATTTATTTTTTAACCCATTCACCCCCCTCTGTGTTCTACATAGTTGGACAACAAAGTCCACCTTTGATTATGTGTTTATGTCCAGTGGTAGAGCCATCTCCTGGTCTAGTAAGATTCCTCTCCCTCTAGCCGACATCGAGGGACCATGTCCTAGTTGGGCTAAAGACATTCATTGTTTTATCTACAATGGAATCAGAATAGGTGGCATGCTTTACTGCTTTCCAAGAGACTATATGGTTGTTGAGTTTCCTGCAATGATTTGCTATACCTCCACATCCATAAGAGGCCGTACTGCTTTATGCCGACAGTACATCGACTCTTATGCATGCTAAGGATCCTAAATATCATGGCAGGACTAAATATATTGACATTCGTTATCACTATATCTTAGATCTACTTGTGAAAGAGATATTGGTGCTCCAACATATTTCAACTAATCATATGGTAGTAGATCCACTAACCAAGCATATTTTTGGGTGGACTTTCCTTACCCATGTTATAGCTATGGGAATATGTAAACTGTATGATAATGGTTCTAGTTGACATCAATATGATTGTGTGTTCTTTTTCCATAATGTTTTTTTGGAAGAATGCTAGTTTACACATCATTTAAATAAAAGTGTCATTAGGCTCAAATTGATCCTCTCACATGAGTAATTCTAGTTGACATCGCTCTGTGGTGCTGGAAGAGCGAGCAAGGTACATATGGGATATCACTGGTCATGTACCTCGGGTAGAGCTAAAATGAGATCTTCATAGATCGATTATAGGATTTCCTCCACTCATCCTAGCTAAATGAGCAAAATGTGAGCTTCATAACAAGGTGCTTAGTAGGATTGACAGTGTTATGAGGCTCAGGTTAGCCGCAGTGGAAGTGGCTAGCCTACCATCCGCATGGTATTAATAATATTTAAAGAGCAACACACCCGTATTGATGGAAGAACACTATACCATGAACCTTATACTACATGTGCTATAATTGACCAATAGTGAGCATAGTGAATGGATATCTACTTCATCCTTGTGTGAGTTCCTAGATCATAATATATATATATTTTTTATTTCACTTGTAACCTATGCAACCATAGCACTACAGCTCGATGTCGCTATTTTGGTATGCTCTTTAGGACTATGATTGATGTAGTCTAGTAGGATATATCTAGGAAAGCAATCGAGACTAATCTGATTGACATGAGAATTTAGGGATGGCATCTAATACCCTAGGAAACTATGTTGCCCGTGTGCAGATAGAGTTATAATTACATAACATTTGCATTAAATATAATTTGATATTTACTTAAGAGATCTAGAGTGTTAAATTAAATGAATATAAGATTGTTTGGGGTACTATGAAACATTTAGAATAATGTGTTACACTATTTCAGTGATGTCTTAATGGATCATTACTCACACAATTGAAGGTATTTTCATGAAATCACATGCTCTATTTCATGTATGATAAATGAATAGCAGTAGCCTTAAGAGATGAAGTCTTGTTGATTGCCCTTTGTGGGAAAGTAAGAGATGTTAACCAATTAGATAGGTTGGGCCCATTTAAGATGCCCGCAACGGGCTATGACGTGGGAAAAGGAGTGGGATGTGGTAACTCACACCATGGACCCTACATGAAGAGAAAGTATGTGTGGTTCCATGAGAATCACCCTCTTTCTCCTCCCCACATCCCACTCCTCCATGCCTATTTGAATTTTGTGGAGAGAGAGAGAGAGAGAGAACGAATTCTTGGCTTTATCTTCTCATCCCTACACTTCTCTTTCTCCCACTTTCTCTTTGCTCCCTCCCACAGGTTCTATCTCTCGAGGCTCTCCTCTACAAGGCATCACTAAGCCTTTAGGTACTTGGAGCGTGGAATCCTTAGGAGAGGCTATGGTAGTCTCTTCCTCAAGATTTCGAAGATTTTTGTGGAACCAAGAGCATTCCATATTAATCTTTGCATCTAGTTTCATTTATATTCAAATCTTCTGTCACATCCCATTTGTTTATATGGGCCTAATGCAGTTGGCTTTACCCTCTCATTCTTGCACTTCTCTCTCACCTGCTTCTCTCTATTCCCTCCCGTAGGTTCATAAGTTCTCTCTCGTGATGCTCCTTCGTAAGGCAACGTCGAGCTTTTGTGGACTTTGAGCGTGGAATTGTCAAGAGAGGCTCTAGTAGTCTCTTCCTCAATATCTCCAGGATTCTTTGGAACCAAGAACATTCCACACTAATCTTTGCATCTAGTTTTGTTTTACATTTATATCTTTTTGTTAAAGTACTTTCTACCCTGGCTGCAATTTTGGACAAGTCAATCAAAACATGAAAGAGCCAACTTAATGGCTAGGTCAAGTTGAACCTCACCAAGCTTGGATTAGACTTGGTTAGAGTTGGGGGCTCTTTCAACCAAATTTTGGATAGGTTGGATTGGTTGTGGGGTCAGCCAGTCTGATCTAACCCAAGCTTGGTGCTAATGTATATAAACGATAAATCACTAAGTATATTTCATTTAGTTCTATCTATAAACAAGAGTTTAGCATGACGGCAATGACGTGTTAATTAGCAGCCATGTAATTATGCATGTAGCTTTTTTTAGTCATTTTGTTATAGTAAATTCATTCATTTGTAGGCCATGTAATTATAGTTGTATCTTCTATTCTTAGACATTTTATTATGGTAGACAGATAAATTCATTCATCTTTTTATGCATGGAGTTTTGGTAGTAAAAAAGAAAAATCAAGACTATTTATTATTAGGGATATAGCCTAAACCATTGACCTAAGCTAGTGAAGGTTGGGTTGGTTAGGACATTATTGAATGGGTCAAGTTAGGTAGAGGGTTGAGTTAGAGTTGATTTTGTTTCTTCGAACATTAGTTGAGGTAGGATTGACACTAACTCAAGTTAAACCCAACTTTAATTGCAGTCCTACTTTCTGTTGGTGACAAACTTATATGAAGATTATTGTCCGCACAACGAGGCCATTCGCTCAAAATATCGCTTGAAGAAGGTGAAATAATCACAGCTATAGAGAACAATTTCTTACTACCGACATAATTGATGTGAATACTTTAATTTTTGAAATCTCCTCGCCTAAGAAGATTTGTAAATTGCAGGTCTTATTAGTCAATTAACCAATGAAAGAGAAATTATAAGGAATGACATTTTATAGAAAGGCTTTGATTTATGAGGTTCATCATTGCATTGGGGTCATCACCATTCTATTTGATCCTACCCATCCATCTATTATGTCAGGAAAAAAAAGTACAATTTAAAAAACAATTTTTTTTTTATGTTTTAAAATTTTTAGATCAACATGATCGAAGAGAATAAATAGTATAGAAAAAGTGGAATAAAAGATCTCAATCTCATTACACGCATCTTATGATCTGATTATAGGCAACCGAATGAAAAGGCATCGACTTTAACGAGTTTCCCACATCATGCAATATATTTGAAGGCATAAGAATCAAGAGAAGGATTCCATACATCTCTAACGGCTAAAATCAATTCTTGATAAATCAGTGTCCTACTTTCCTCTTTTGAAAAATGCTTTAAGATCTCACATTAATTGCAAAAGAAAATCTAAAATTTCAAAATCTGAGATAAAATGTTTTCCAAATCAATGAGGTGTGTGTGTCAAACAACAGGGGAGTGCACCTCCACTGGGGATGAGGGGAAGCTTGCCAAACTCCCATGGGCATGAACAACATTCCTACAACCTAATTAGTAATTGACAGCGTACTCCAATAAATGGCGAAAATCTGTCCAGTGTAAGGACACGAGTTTAAATATAACACATGTGAGGACATAAGTGCAAAAGTGCAGTTGCAGTTAAGCAAAGATCTCCTCTTTCTCCTAAATTCTGGATGCTTTCTTGGTTGGCATCTTCAAATAATTTCCCACACGCAACCTTCTTCCCATTGTTTTATCTTCTCATTCCCTTAATTTAATCACTAAATTAAACTAGCACTTATCTAATGAGCTGATGTCCCCATCACTCCAACATTTAATTTTTTTTGAAATTGTTTACTTATCCCCATTTTTTCTCCCTTGCCATGCCTGACTTGTTTGGAATCTCTACTCAATCTCCCACTGTGCTTTGCTCCCCTCTCCTCCCTTTTCTAATCCTTAATAAATAAATCTCTTGTTCCCCCTAATAATTTGGTTCTGCTTGCTTTGTTGCAATCTGGGGTGTTGCTATCTGATTTCTTTGTCAGGGATCGGATATTAGAGGACCAGGAGTTGAGGCTTCGGGGAGAAAGGTGCCTCCTTTTTGAGTTTTCTCTTGCTGGGTCTATCGGAAACTATGAATTTTCCCTCTCCCCCCTGCTCGCTCTTCCGTTTTCTTTCTTCTCTTCTGGTTTTGCCGCTCGATTTCGGTGCTGGGTTTTGATCCTGGGTCGCAATTTGGTCTTGCTGTTTATTTCGTTGTTTGATACGTCTGGTGATCTTTCCATTGCTCGTCTCTGAGGAACAGCTGACAAAGTTGGGATCTTTGGGGGGGCTGCTGATGGCGGAGACAGTCGGGCCTCGGCTGTACAGCTGCTGCAAGTGCCGGAACCATGTTTCTTTGCACGACGACATCATTTCCAAGGCTTTCCAGGTGAATCTTTTTATGATTGCAGATTTTGCAGATTGATGTGCTTCTTATGTGGAGTTAAGAATCAGAAGACATGTAGAAGATACCCAGTTTCTGTTGTTGCCCAGAGTGCCATAGAACCCCCTTTTTAGGGTAAAATTTTCATCACATGGAAGAAGTTTCATGCATATTGTTCATGTTCTCCATCAATTGCTGTAAGCTGCTTTTTTGCCTCTATTTTTGGATGATAGTTTGGGATCAAATGCCTGTTTAACTGTTTTAGGGGAGGAATGGTCGAGCTTTCCTGTTTTCACATGCAATGAACGTCGACGTGGGGCCAAAAGAAGATCGACATCTCATGACTGGATTGCACACTGTTGCTGACATTTATTGTCGCGACTGCCGTGAGGTGTTGGGCTGGAAGTATGAAAGAGCTTATGAGGAAACACAGAAGTACAAGGAAGGGAAGTTCATACTTGAGAAGTCAAAGATTGTGAAGGAAAACTGGTAGTAATGGTGATTGAATGTGGCAGTGTCGGTGCATTGAAATGCTAAGTGCCCTCTGCTTGTGGCTATGTTTTGTCTAATGTGCGAATGCTTCTATGTGTTCATACTGTATATAGCAGTCAATTGAAAGGTCTGATCTCCATTTGCATTCATGTTGCATGCTACGTGTGCTTGAGACTGTCAATTTCATTTTGAACAATTGGAAAACCTGTGGAGTGATTCCTAATGCTTCTGTGGCTGCAAGTTGTTTGTGAAATGTTAGTAAAAGAACACTCGAATCGACATTCTTTCCATGTAGTTTTCTTCTATTTTTTGACTTTATTGAAAACGATCTAGATATCATGCCAACCTAGAAAAGAAAATCCTTAAGATTTCACTAATGAAGATTCAAGGATCATGGTGTTCTATAGATGGGAAAGATAATATCAATAGTGAGAAGCCCACTTGTCTGAACCCTTCACTCATAGGTATCAAGTTAATGTCATTAATTTTATATTGTTAGAGTGGAACCGCCAATTTTACATTCGAAGGAGCTTTTATTCAGGATTCTTGCTCATGTAGGAGGAAATTTCATAAGCCTTTGGACATTTGATCGGTAATCCCATTTAGTGGACATCACTATTTACATGTCCAAGCGAGATTGTTTCTTTATCTTTTGGCAGGTGGTAATTGATCCTTCCCCTCACTTTTTAACAAAGATTCTGATCCAGCGAAATTCCATATTCTTTACCCTGTCATTGCCACTGTAATTCTTCAAGTTTACAGAGGAAGATTCTTCACCAATTTTGTAGTGTTAGTGTTGAAAAAATCTATTTGGAGCCTTTGGTTAGTCATCATCAACATTTATCATCACAATGATCACAAGCCTTACCCGTGAACATGAGGTCAGCTAGACCCAGTGAACAATCCAACGACTTGGCAAACTTTTCTGGCCGAATGCTTGCACAATGTCAACCGGTAAGTAGAAGACTCCTTTCTTGTTTACTTGATTTAAGCTAATGCTACCATCGGGCAACCTTCAAATAACTCCTAGACTTTGGAAAGCATCTAGACACAGATGGAAAGAGGAAAGTTTGATATAGGGATATGCTTTCTTCCTTATAGGTGAATGATTCAAAACAACTGGCAACTGAATTATAACGTCCCTTAGGGATATGCTTTCTTCCGTATGGGTGGGTGGTTCAAAATAACTGGCACTTGAATTATAACATCGCATAGGGATACGCTTTCTTCCCTACGGGTGGATGATTCATAATAACTGGCAATTGAATTATAACCACCCAATTCTTTTGAAGATTTTGGTAGTAAATCTGCTTTTGTTACCTGAATCCTGGAATTGCAGAAAACTTCTGGATCTTTTTGGTGTCTTATTGTGTATACTAGGACAGGACAATGAACATAGGATTTCTGTTTTCTCTTATAATGGTCATTGATGATCTTAGAGGATACTATCCCCATAAAAAGTGATTGAATCAATAATTTCTCTGTACCCTATTATGTCCTTTTTTGGGGTTACAAACCCTTTTAGGTCCTGCATACAGTTTCTGTCTGTTGTCACTCCAACAAGCAGAAACTGTGAACTTTCGCATTGTAGAAACCTTTAGAACAGTTCTTGCTAATGATATCTGATGACATAATCTGCAGTTTGACTGTGAGGGAACCAAAGTAGCTAACATGAAAGACCTAATGACATATGTGATGGGCAGAGCTCATACCTGTGGAATTATTTTTCAGTATATTTCATAGCTTCCCATTATTATTTATTTTGGTATGTAGCTTCCTGTTAGATCTGCTACTTTCAAATCAACTGCCATCTTCGTCTCCAAATGTGTAAGGGGATATACTTTAGTTAAATTGAAAAAAGGAGTAACCTTCTGGAAGAATGTGTTACACTAAACAAGAAATTAAAAACATGATATCTAATTTATATTTTGTGCTTTCCTTTCTGATATTTTCAGTGGAATGATAATAAAACACTGTATGGAGACCTTTCTCACCTTCATTTTCCCCCTTAACAAGAGCTCTGCTTGAAAATTACCACTAAGCACAATTAACATCACCAAATAGGAACTTTGTAGGGGAAGAACCAATCACCACATTTGTGTTTAACTGGAGTAGGAAAACCTACCCTTGAATGCTAAAGGAAGTGTGGTGCTTAAAACAGTGAAAGCAGTGACGTTTCCCCAAATTATTTATCTTTTCATGAAGAGCTTTCTGCATATATCAAAAGGGATGGCATGAATATGTTAATACATATACAAAGCTTGCCTTGTTGGTTATTTGTTTCCATGGGAGATCAATCTCTGGATGATTACTATTATTCTTAACTTGGTCAATAACCTCAGGGGTAGTATGATTCTCTTTTACAAAGTCTTCTTCAGTCAAATGAATGGTTATAAAATTTCTCAAACACATGCCTTTTGTATGAGCATGTGGGATGGTGAAACCTTTTGGCATCACAATATCTATATTAGTTCCTTGATGTACTCGTCACAAGATAATTCCTTGACTATGCTGTTCTTTGTGACATCCTAAAACATTCATTTCCTTTTCTGCTAGTCAACTAACATGTGAAAGTTAAGTGCTTGTCATCGTTCTCTAGCACTGCAATTCTCAAATGTCAATGCATTTTTCAGTTGAAAAAAGCATGGGACATGGCAATCCAGGAGAGGGAAAAGGAAAACTGGTATTGATGCACAGACACACCTATAACATAGTCCTAACTTCACTCAGAAGCATCTGAACGGAGTCACATGCACATACAATCATCCATAATCATTTTTGTTATTCTTAGGCTTGAGTTGAGATATTGACAAAATCTTCAGGATATATGTGTTTTCTTTCATGCCAGAACTTTCTCTCCTTTCAGCTTCTGCAGGTCCCTCTCTTTCTTGATTGTGGCCCTTCAAGTCCCATTCCATTAAATATTTGCAGCAGTTATATGCTACATACATACCTTTTCTATTTTGTCTTGTTATAAGCCTCTTATTCCTTAGAGGCCTTTTTTGTTGAAAATCTAAAATGAACCTCTCATCAAATCAAATCTTGAATACTGGGTAAGTGTGACATCTCATTTTTTACTTACTCCTTGGAGTTAATAATTGATTAATCTTCTCTACAGGCTGCTGGTGTTGCTTGTTATCAAATGATATTTAGAAACATGCTAGGAAAGGCAATGATCTTACTGAAAGATATCAAGTTCCTCTATTTAATTTACATTTTGTTAAATCTCCCATCTTAATGGCACATCTCAAGTTGTCTAAGCGTGAAAATGTTAACATCTTCATCCTCAGTACTAAAAGGAAGTGTTGCTTTGTGTCTGATACCTAATGTGGCAGCATAATCGTATTGTTGTTTAAGGAGTACCAAGGTTTAAAATGATGATAAAAAGGATTCATTAAGAATCCACCTTGCAGTTGTAGACAAGAAATCTGTCATCCATCATGTTAAACAATAACTTGGTCAATTCAAATTTTGTTATGAATGTGCATTTCATGAAACCAAGCTCTTTATTCTTTTCCTCTATAGAGAAAATGGCCACCAAAACTTTCTGCAGAGTCCATAAAGCAGAATAGGCCAATCTTAAGATTGTCCAACCATTGATTCCCTTTGACTCAATCTTAAGAGTCCATAACAAATGTACTGACTGATTGAATCAATGGCGGATTTTTTTTTTTTCTCGAAGCCAAGTAATGTACAGTCATAGAAATTCTGCACTTTTGTTTGAAGATCAAAAATGCCCCCCACCCGGTGTTTACCAAACTAATATTTGGATGTTCCAGTCCCGAGGGAAATGATAACTGGGACATGTCAGCTTATAGGAGAAAAGTTCATTCTTTTGTATTGTTCTATGTTCTAAAGACAACAATTACCTGGAAAACAAATTAAACTATGGTTTGTTCCCCTTTCAAATGATTCAGAGGAGCCCCGAGTACCATGAGGTCAACTGTGTTTCTAGAACACCTAGACTTGTTCCCTGATTCAATTTAAATCTTGTCAAATGAGCAGTTCTGCAATGCAGGTTCCAGATCAAATTACATGAAGTGCCAGGGTGATTTGCAAGTGATGAATCAGCCTTGTCTAACCTATACGGTTATAATAAAACTTCAAAGACTTGGAAGTCGTATGAATGTTTTGTTTCTTTTGGCAGCAGATGTCAGACATGCATTCTTTTTCAAGACAAGAAAGTCCAACACCCCCCACCCACCCACACACACAAAAAAAAAGAGGAAAAAACTGGAGAGAAAAGCTAGTGTAATACAATTCAAAATGGACAAGGACAGTACGTCACCTTAAAAGTAAAATTCTTTTAAATTAGTTTCAAGGGAAAGCTTGTCAAATGAGCAGTTTTACAATGCAGGTTCCAGATTGAAGTGTAACGTGCCACTCTGTCATGGTTACTTACAGTGATAAATTATCTTTATCCAGCTGATCATAGCCCATGGTTATAACAAAATTCTGGAGAATCAAATTCTTATAGACTCAATTTGTTTGCATAATAGGTTATCCGGAATTATTTATTCAGAATAACGTATATTAGTGATGGGGGAAAACTCATTTCGGCCCAGAAGCTGGCTCCAATCCCAAATTCAAGAATGGGCCGAGCGCCATTCGTCTGTACTCGGAGGCCCAGTATCATATTAGGCTGCGATAGATCCGGCCCAATCATCAAACTAAGTCACATTCAGCCTAGGTTCATATTGGGCCGACATGGGTCCGGCCCAACTCAGTCAGACACTTGTGGGCCTCCCGCTTACTAGCACTTGGGATATACTCAGAATTTCTTCTCAAACTCTTAGGAATAGTCCTACATCGACTGCCACTGGAAAGAAACCCTCATCTCTTACTATAAAAGGAACACTATTCGCTGCAGTAAAGATACACAAGCTATCAAGTCTCCATCTCTCTCTTAATACTAAAGTCTTTTCATCAAGTCCCTTGCTAATTTAATCGTCGGAGGGAGTTCTCCTGGGCTGAGATCCGGAACCTTTCTTGACTGGTTCCTTCTTCTGGTATGAGCTTCTGCCTTCGTCTCCAACTCGTTCTTTGCTCGGATCTCCCTCGACTCTCGGTCACCTACTGATTTTTCGGATTCCACTTCAGGAGTCCGACAGTAATTGCCTCGGCCACATCAATTAGAATAAGAGGGGTTTTGCTTTAATAGTTATGTGGGATCTACTGACCGGAATAGGAAGGATAAACAATTCTTAAGTTTAAGGTCGAATTGTTTGTTCTCCTTATTCTAATATAAGCAATTCTAACACAGGACAGACCATTCCGCCCATCAAATTAGAATTAGTCTTTTTCTAAGAATAAGGAGTTTTATTCTTCTCGAATTCTGCAAACAAAGTGGGGCATAGTTCCTTGTTCCTTGTGGAAGCAGACGTATGCATTCTTTACCAAGAGCTTTTCTTTTTTCATTCTTCTCGTTTTGGAGAATGCGTTGGTTTAGTGCAATTCAAAACAAGAAAGAAGAATGGAAAGTGATGAGGCAGAATCCGATTCGGCCTATTAAAGCAAGCCCAAACCCCGTTCAGCCAAACAGCAGCAGTGCAAGGCCCTCCGGGAGCCTTCGGCCCGTCAGCGGCCCAACAGCCCTCGGCCCGTAAGCGGCACCGTCGCTCCCGGCCCAACAGGCTTCAGCCCGTCAATGGCCCACCAGCCTACGGCCCAGGAACAGCGCGGCAGCCCAGGACCCAACAGGCTTCGGCCCATCAGCGGCCCAACCCCCTTCGGCCCGATAGCCGAGTCCGGCCCACTCCGGTGGCAGATCAGGCACTATGGCGGTTTATCAGTAAGCCCGCATTTAGTCCTATATCGGCTGCCACCGTTAACCATCCTCTATCCTTTGCTATAAATACACCGCTATTTATTGCCAAAAGATGCTTCCCCAAGCCTCCGAGACCCTTAAGGACTACAGTCCGAAAAGCATTAAAGCTACTCTCTTTGACTTCTGAATCGAATCTTCTTTAGGAGCTAACTTGACCGTCGGAGGGGGTTCCCCAGGGCTAAAGCTCGGGACTCCTGCTGACTGGTTTTTTTTCTTCTTTCCCTCCTGCAGGAGCTCGGTTCGAATCATCGCCGACCTTCCCGAGTCGGTCTCGACCGCCGACCTCGGACTCCTCTCCTTGGTCTCGACGCCGTGCGCCGGCTGCCCCGCGACAGAGGAGACTCGGCCTCGCGCCGCCCCTTCGTCCGCCGAAGGAGCCTCGGCCCCGACTTCCCGGAGCGAGCCGGCCACCGACCGAGCACCCCTCGGCCTTCGAACTCTCGGCTTCGCCTCTGCGTCCTTCGCCTTCCGGATCCCCGTCTGGCCTCTGAACACCGATCCGACCCAGCACCGGATCCATCTCTTCGGATTCCGGCTTCGGAGTCCGGTCGTGATAGCTTCGGCTACATCACGTGGCGCCGTCTGTGGGAAACCAACAATACAAGTCATGTCTCAGCAACCTGTGACCCGACGATCCGGACAAAGCGAAGCAGAAGCACGGGAGGCCTCGGCGCAGATGCTGCCTTCCGAAGGTGCCCCCTCTGCCCCGCCGAGCCTGCCTCTGCCAACCATACCGGAGTCTCTCGCCTCGGAAGACCGAGTGGGGGTGTTCTAGCTACAAGTGGCAACGCTGGCCGCTGCCGTCACGTCCCTAGCGCCTCTTCAGGAGATGGTGTCCGCCATCGCCCAGCGCATGGGATTGATGGGACAGCTTCCTCAACAGGCGCCGCTCCCCCCACTCTACCCAGTACAAGATACCCGGTTCCGGCCGGCGCCTACACCGATTTCTCCTAGCGAAACCGCGGCAACGCGCAGCGAGCCCTCGGCGCTACCTGCCCGAGCTCCTCGCGCTGATCGTCTGACGGAGCAAGATTATGCTTCGTCGGAATTCCGTCCGGCCCGGACCGGAGGACAATCCGTCGCCACCTCGACTGCCCCGGACCTGGACCGGCGGCTGACGGCAATGCGCAAAGAGATGCAGCAGATGGTGTCTCGGCCTCACGGGGCGCCTCTCGCCAGCAGCATCCTGGAGCAGACCCCATTCACGGCAGAGCTCCTGGCCACCGAGGTGCCCCCCAATTTCAAGTTGCCGAAGGGCCCTCTTTACGACGGAATGACAGATCCGGTCTGTCATTTCCAGAGATTCAACGCCTACCTCCGGGTCCAAGGGATCTCCGAGGCAGTCCGCTGCCGTCTTTTCCCCCTCACCCTTGAAAAAATCGCCCTCACCTAGTTCGAGACGCTGGCCCCCAACTCCATCCACTCCCTAGTCCAGTTGGGCCAATTGTTCATCGACCAGTTTTATGATGCCATCCGGCAGTGCAAAACCTCCGCCAGCTTGCTGGCCATCCGGCAAGGCCCCACCGAAACTCTCCAGGAGTACTTCACCAAGTTCCGGACCGAGGCCGCCCAAATCCCGAACCTCGACAGCTCGATCGCGGTTTCGGCCGTGATCAGCGGGTGCCGGGACGAGGGGCTCCTCGGCTCCATTGGGAAGCGCCATCCCCCTACCTTCCAGGACCTCGTGGCCCGGGCCCATAAATACATCAACCGGGAGGCCCTGATGCAGTCCAGGGGTAAAGGCGCAGCCGAAGCCACCTCGGCACCTGCTCCCCAGGTGGTCCGACCTCGGCCAGAAGACCAAGAGCCCTCCCGAAAGCGATATCGCCGGGAGGACTGGGACAGGGAGAGGCGACGGGACCCGCAGCCGCGGTACCTACCCTTACCTGCTCCCCCTTCCCGGATGCTCATGGAGGTGAAGGGCATGATCCGGCGGCCGGATCGCATCAAGACGGATCCTCGCCGAAGGGACCCCGGCAAATACTGTGAGTATCACCGGGAGATCGGCCACACGACGAATGAGTGCCGGCAGCTCCGGGAGGAAATCGACCGCCTCATCCGGGAGGGAAGATTGCCGCAGTACCGACGGGAGCAGCCGCCGCAGCAAAACCGGGACGTCCCTGTAGCGCCTAGGCAACAGCAACCCCCGGCGATAGAAGCCGCTCCTCCGCCGAAGGTCACCTCGACCCCGGTAGAGTCATCCCATCAAAGACCCAGTTCTGGGTCTATCATGATGATATCCGGAGGGCCGGGGGAAGGATCAAGGCCGCGGCAGCGCAGCACCGTAGCGACGGTTGCCGGCGAACCGAAGCGGCCTCGTCTAGAAGACATCACCTTCGGCGCCGAGGACCTGACTGATGTTCAGGTCCCTCACGATGACGCCCTCGTCGTCAATGCTGTAATAAATAGCTATGATGTACATAGAATATTTGTGGATAATGGAAGTGCCCCAAACATCTTGTTTTATGACTGTTTTGAAAAAATGGGATTGAGTGAGGCTAATATGAAGCCACACCGGGGCCCCCTCTTCGGTTTTAATGGCTCGCCCTGCCAAGTAGAGGGCATTGTCCGACTCCCTGTAACCTTAGGCTCCGCCCCCCGGCAATTAACCGTTGAAACAGACTTTGCCGTTGTAAAAATCGATTCAGCCTACAACGCCATATTCGGCCGAAGGCTCATCGGCGGGGTCGGAGCCGTGCCATCGTCCTTCCATCAGAAGCTGAAGTTTCATACCAGCCATGGAATAGGCGAGGGCAGAGGGAATCAAGAAGCGGCCCGGCAGTGTTACTTGATTTCGGTCAAAGGGAAGACCGCAGCCGAAACCCTAACGATCGAATCATCGGCCGAGACATCTCCGGGAGAAGCACTCCTCGCCGTCCCTATTCCGGGAGGCGAGGGACGAGTCCTGATGATAGGCTCCGGCCTAGAAGAGACTGAAGCAGAGAAGCTTACCGAGTTCTTGAAAAAGAATCTCGACGTCTTCGCCTGGTCTCCGGCGGACATGCCTGGGGTTGACCCGGAGGTAGCATAGCATCGACTCCATACCGATCCCGACCAGCCCCCGGTAAAGCAGAAGCGGCGCACCTTCAATCAGGAAAGGAGGGCCGCCATCCAAGCCGAAGTGCAGAAGGGGCTGGACGTCGGACACCTCCGAGAGGTGCACCATCCGGACTGGATCGCCAACGTGGTGATGGTGCCAAAGAAAGATGGCAAATGGCGTATGTGCGTGGACTTCACCAACCTCAACAAGGCCTGTCCGATGGACAGCTTTCCGCTGCCTCGGATAGACCAGGTGGTGGACGCAACTTCCGGCCATGAGCTTTTGAGCTTCCTCGACGCCTATTCAGGCTACCACCAGATCCGGATGCATCTGGATGATGAGAGCAAGACCAGCTTCACGACCGATTTGGGCCTGTATTGCTATACCCGAATGCCCTTCGGTCTGAAGAACGCCGGCGCGACCTATCAGCGCTTGGTCAATAAAGTGTTCGCCCCGCAGCTCGGCCGAAACATGGAAGTCTACATAGACGACATGTTGGTCAAGAGTCGCGTCGCTACAGAGCATCTGGCCGACTTGGCCGAGACTTTCTCCGCCCTTAGGCGATACAAGATGAAGCTGAACCCGGCCAAGTGCGCCTTCGGGGTAGCCTCCGGGAAGTTCCTCGGCTACATGGTCACTCACCGAGGGGTGGAGGCTAATCCCGAAAAGGTTTCGTCCATCATGCAGATGCGCCCCCCGGCAAACCTTCGAGAGGTACAGAAGCTGAACGGGAGGATCGCAGCCCTAAGCCGCTTCATGTCAAGGGCGGCAGACTACTGTTTCCCTTTCTTCAAGCTGCTGAAGAAGGCTAATAGCTTCGACTGGACGGATGAGTGCCAGGCAGCCTTCAATCAGCTGAAGGCCTACCTCTCCAAAGTCCCCATCTTGTCCAAACCGGTTCCCGGGGAACCCCTGAGCTTGTACCTTGCAGTCTCCGAGACGGCTCTCAGCGCCGTCCTCGTCCGAGAGCAAGATGGCGTTCAGAAGCCAGTTTACTATACCAGCCGAGCCCTTCAAGGAGCAGAACTCCGGTATCTCGCCTTGGAGAAGCTGGCTCTGGCCCTCGTCTCGTCCGCGAGGAGGCTCCGGCCTTACTTTCTGGCCCATTCCGTGAAAGTTCTCACCGACCAACCCCTAAGGCAAATTCTCTCCCGGCCGGAGGTATCCGGCAGACTGGCGAAATGGGCGATCGAGCTAGGAGAGTTCGACATCTCCTACGCCCCTCGGGTAGCAATAAAAGCCCAGGCGCTGGCAGACTTCATCGCCGAACTCACCCCCGGCCCTTCCTCGGCACCTCAGCCGGCACCTGACGCGCCCGAAGCCGAGGCCACTTCGGCCCCAGCAACACCAGACTAATGGCGACTCTTTGTGGACGGCTCCGCATGCTCCACGGGCAGCGGCGCCGGATGGATCCTGGCATCGCCTGAAGGGGTCGTCACGGAGTACGCCCTGCGCTTCTCCTTCCCAGCAACTAACAATGCCGCTGAGTATGAAGCTCTTATCTCCGGCCTCCGGGCCGCGAAGAAGCTCGGCGCCCGGAACCTGAAAGCCTTCAGCGATTCCCAGCTGATCGCCAGCCACATCTCCGGGGAGTACGAGGCCCGGGATGCAGTAATGGCGTCTTATCTCCAGGTGACTCGCAAAATCCTCGCCCAATTCGATTCTTATGAAATTGTGAGGATCCCGAGAGCCGAGAATACCCGAGCCGATGCACTTTCCCGGCTGGCGTCAACTCAAGACGGGGGAGGAGGCCGAATGATCCTCGTCGAGGAGCTCGCCGAACCAAGCCTCGGCGAAGCCGAAGTCATGCTAGTCACTGAGGTCGAGGCCGAGACGTGGATGACTCCCCTCGTCGCCTTTCTTCTCCGAGGAGAAGTTCCGCTAGACCCAAGGGAGGCGAAGCACATTCGGCAGCGCTCATCCCACTTCCTCCTCCTGGACGGGGTGCTATACAAGAAATCCTTCGGCCGACCACTGCTGCGGTGCCTCGGCCCAGCTGAAGCTGACTACGCCGCGAGAGAAGTCCATGAAGGGGTGTGCGGGGCGCATGCGGGAGGAAGGGCCCTGGATCACAAGCTCCTGAGGCAAGGATACTGGTGGCCAACACTCCGAGAGGACGCTTTAGCCCTCGTAAGGCGCTGTGACCAGTGCCAAAGGTTCAGCTCCCTCATTCACCAGGCAGCCACCCTTCTGACCCCCTTGTCCGATCCCTGACCTTTCGCTCAATGGGGAATCGACCTCCTGGGACCTTTTCCCATCGCCACCGGCCAAAGAAAATTCCTCATCGTGGCGGTTGATTATTTCACTAAGTGGGTCGAAGCCGAACCCCTCGCGTCAATAACCGATAGCAATGCTTGGAACTTCGTGTGGAAGTCCATCATTTGCCGGTTCGGCATCCCTCGGGCCATCATTTCTGACAATGGAAAGCAGTTCGACAGCCGACGGTTCAGGGACAACTGCGCCAGCTTCGGCATACTTCACAAATTCACTTCGGTGGCGCATCCTCGAGCAAACGGCCAAGTTGAAGTCACCAACCGAAGCCTGCTGCAGGGATTGAAAACCCGCCTCGGCGAAGCTAAAGGCCGATGGGTAGAGGAGCTGCCAAGTGTTCTGTGGGCCTATCGGACGACAAGCCGAACCCCCACCGGCGAAACTCCCTTTCGCATGGCCTATGGGATAGAGGCCGTTATTCCGGTGGAAATCGGCCTTCCCTCTCCCAGGGTCGTTGCTTACAATCCGGAGGCCAATGAAGAAGGTTTGAAAGACCACCTGGACCTCATTGAAGAGACCCGAGACAAGGCTCGTATCCGGCTGGCAGCTTATCAGCAGGGCATGGCTAAGTACCACAACACTCGAGTAAAGCCCCGAAGCTTTGAAGTAGGGGGCCTCGTGTTGAGGAATGCTCATGCTTCCAAGCCAGCCGAAGCCTCAGGGAAGCTTGCCCCCAACTGGGAGGGGCCTTATCGGGTCAGGGAGGTGATCAGGCGTGGAGCGTATTGGTTGGAGACCCTTTCGGGCCAACCTCTTCCTCGCACCTGGAATGTAGAGCGCCTTCGGTGTTATTATATGTAAGTCACCTCTCCCCGGGCTTTCAGCCGGAGGGTATGAATAAAGATCTCTTTTTCAGGAAACCTGTTGGTATTTTCTCTAAGGCCGTGTAAACCGTATCGGGAGTGGCTTCGGCCATGCAAACCGTACCGGGAGCGGCGTGGTATTCTCTTAAAGTCCGCGAGTCCTTCGATCCGACGAATGACTTCGGCCATGTAATCCGGATCAGGACGCGGCATGTTATTCTCTAAGTCCGTGTAAACCGTATCGGGAGTGGCTTCGGCCATGCAAACCGTACCGGGAGCGGCATGGTATTCTCTCAAAGTCCGCGAGTCCTTCGATCCGACGAATGGCTTCGGCCATGTAATCTGGATCAGGACGCGGCATGTTATTCTCTAAGTCCGTGTAAACCGTATCGGGAGTGGCTTCGGCCATGCAAACCGTACCGGGAGCGGCATGGTATTCTCTCAAAGTCCGCGAGTCCTTCGATCCGACGAATGGCTTCGGCCATGTAATCCGGATCAGGACGCGGCATGTTATTATCTAAATCTGTGTAAACCGTATCGGGAGTGGCTTCGGCCATGCAAACCGTACCGGGAGCGGCATGGTATTCTCTCAAAGTCCGCGAGTCCTTCGATCCGACGAATGGCTTCAGCCATGTAATCCGGATCAGGACGCGGCATGTTATTCTCTAAGTCCGTGTAAACTGTATCGGGAGTGGCTTCGGCCATGCAAACCGTACCGGGAGTGGCATGGTATTCTCTCAAAGTCCGCGAGTCCTTCGATCCGACGAATGGCTTCGGCCATGTAATCCGAATCAGGACGCGACATGTTATTCTCTAAGTCCGTGTAAACCGTATCGGGAGTGGCTTCGGCCATGCAAACCGTATCGGGAGCGGCATGGTATTCTTTCAAAGTCCGCGAGTCCTTCGATCCGACGAATGGCTTCGGCCATGTAATCCGGATCAGGACGCGGCATGTTATTCTCTAAGTCCGTGTAAACCGTATCGGGAGTGGCTTCGGCCATGCAAACCGTACCGGGAGCGGCGTGGTATTCTCTTAAAGTCCGCGAGTCCTTTGATCCGACGAATGGCTTCGGCCATGTAATCCGGATCAGGACGCGGCATGTTATTCTCTAAGTCCGTGTAAACCGTATCGGGAGTGGCTTCGGCCATGCAAACCGTATCGGGAGCGGCATGGTATTCTCTTAAAGTCCGCGAGTCCTTCGATCCGCGAATGGCTTCGGCCATGTAATCCGGATCAGGACGCGGCATGTTATTCTCTAAGTCTGCATAAGGCGAAGCAGGAGTGGCTTCGGCCACACGAACCGCATCTAGGGCGGCGGGATACCCCTTCGAATGTTATGAACCACATTAGCAAAGGCCCCGGCCGTATCTATTGGCGATATTCTATCAACGCCCTATCCGAACCTACATCGGGTCTCGGCTTCGCGAACTATAGCGAACGACGGCAGGATCTCGGACTTCTGAAAGGCCAGATTCGGTCAAATCATGCAGAAAACAACGAGGTAAAATTCAGAAATACTTCATATATTCACAAAAGGGGAAGTACAAAATCGGCCATCCGCCTGGCCGAAGGCTTACAAAAGTAGGAAAACAAAAACCGGGGGAGGGAACCCTCGTATCAGCCCTCGACAACCCCTTCCTCCTCCGCTTCGACTGCGTCTCGGCCAGGAGAGGGAGAGGGAGAGTCAACGATCTACACAGCTTCATGAGCGGCAGCCTCGACGGGGGCCTCCTCGGCGGGCACGGCTTCGTCGTCTGGAGCTGGGGTCGAGGCCTTCTCGGCCATAAGCTCCTTCCACCAGGATAGGAGCTCCCTGGCTTCCTCGCCCATCGGCAGGGCAACCCCGGTTAAATCAACGCTCGGGCAGGCCCTCTGGGCGACAGCCAGCCCGAGGTCGAAGACCGAAGAAGACGCTAGCAGCTGAGCTTGGAGGATCTCTTCGGCGTAGTCCGGGCCGGCCTTGTAATCGGCTACGGCCGAGTCCGCCGCCTCCTCTAGCTCCTGCTTCAGAGCCGATACCTCCTCGGCATGGCAGCGTTTCTCCAAAGCCCGCCGGGAGTCCTTGTCCTGGATCTGGGCCTTGAGGGCCCGGATCTCGATCTGAGCCGTAGCGAGCTCACGCTCGGCCTTCTCCTTCAACCGCTCGGCCTTCACCTTGGCCTCGGCGGAAGCACGGGCCTCTGCTGTCCTCTCCTCCAGCTGCGCCCGCGTCCGGGCGTTCGCGGTTACCAGCCCATCGATCATGGGCTCGATGCAGGGCCCCGCCGAAGGACTCTCACCCGAACCGGCCGACTCCCCCTCGGCCTCCAGGAGCTTGATTCGGAGCAGCTCCTGATGGTGAATCAGGACGCTACCCGTTACCGCGGCCTGCGGACCGAAAGCAGACAAGGATCAGAAAATAAAAATCAATCAAAGAACAGCTAATGAGAGCTAAGTTGAAGCGCACTCAAGCTTCTTACCTGGACCGCCAACCGAGTGCTCATCGCCGTCAGGTCGGTGACCGAGTGGTCCCTCAGCTCTTCGAAAGCCGAAGGGAGAGTGAGGCTGCGGAGCAGACGGAGGCACGTCTGCGAGTCCTCCATACTCTCGTCCTTATAGATCCCCGGTTCGGGGTGCCACCACTCGCGCTGCGTTCGGGGCGCCTGCGACCCAGCGCCTTCGTCATCGGCCCCTGCCGATACGGCCGGAGGGGAGTCGCCCCTCGGCATCTCGGGAGACGCCAGCCTTGCAGCCCTTCGGGCCCCGGTACTTCTCCTGATCAGCGGAGCCGGCTCCGCCTCTTCGGCCTCTTCCGCCCGGGGGCGCTTCGACGGTCGGCCGCCCCTTCGAGCGACGAACTTAGTCTTTCGCTCCCTCTCGAGAGCGGAGGCGGCATCACGACGTTCGGTGGAGGCCGCAGTCCTTGGAACCCCGCCTCGGGTCCTCGGAGCTCCAGCGCCTCGGCCGGACCCGCCTGCCGCCTGCGGGGCTGGTGCCCGGCCTGAACCGCGCTGATCGGATATCTGGGCAAGGAGGGCGTCGAGCTCGGACATTGCTGCAAGCAAAAGAAGATATGTTAAAAACAAAACAGCGACCAAGTGCAAACTCAAAGCCGACTTACCCTCGGCCGAAACTTCATCAGCCTCCTCAGCCGGAGGAGCTTCGGCCGGAGGAGCGGCAGCCCTTCCTCCGCGGCCCCGCGGAGTCTCCCCGGGAGGAAGGTAGGGGAAGGCTCGCTCCGGATCGAACCGAGGATCCGGCCATACCCCGGCATTCACCAGCCGCTCTGACTCACTGAGAAGCCCCCAGATGTTGTACGGGGCCATGATCTGAATGTGGCCCACGAGGGTGCTCTGGACGGAGGTCAGAACAGGAGGATCCAAGAGGCCTGCGGCCAGCGGCGCCCATTCGGTAGGAAAGGGCCACACGCCCTTCTCGTTCTCCGGCAGAGAGATGAAGATGAATTTCCTCTTCCAGCCATGGATGGACGAGGGCTTCCCGGAGAATATGCTTCGGCCGACCCGAGGGACGAAGCAGTACCACTCGGATCTCCCCTGCCTTTGGATTTTAAAGAGGTAGCGGAAGACGTTGATGGAAGGAGTGATCCGTAAACGGGAGAAAACGGCCAAGAAACCGTATACGGTGCGCCAAGAGTTGGGAAAAAGCTGAGACGGGGCCAGCTCGTAGAAGCTGAGAAGGTTGATGACGAAGGTGGGAAGAGGAAGACGAAAGCCCGCCTGGAAACTATCTACGTAGATAGAGAAGGAACCCGGGCGGAGAGTGTTGGCCCTGGCGGCGGAGCCAGGCCGGTGAGGGGTCGTCCAAGAAGGAAGCTGGAAGTAAGAAACAAGGTTCCTAACCTCTGCGTCCGAAAGGGCGCAGGATGTTTCCGAAGCAATGTCGGGACGACGGCGTCCCGAGGTGGAAGCCCGGCCTGGGTTCCGGACCTCCTCGGTGGCCTCGGCCCCGGAAGCCTCGGCCCCGGAAACCTCGGCCCCGGAAGCCTCGGACCCCTCAGCCCCAGAGACCTCAGGCTCTTCAGACATCGCAGAAGCGAGGGAAGCCAAGGTGAGGGGAGATGACAGAGAGGATTTGGGAGAATGGGAAGGAGTATACTCCTCGTCCGAAGGAGTAATCTCACTGGAAGAAGGACTCCGGACCATAAGGCCGCGAAGGGAAGAAAGAAGGCCAAGGCTTACTCTCAGGAAGGGGGAGGAAATCTCTCCTGAACTGAGCGCAGCTTCTCAAGCCACCCAGCTCCACCAACGAGACGCTTTTAGCAATGAAGATCTTCCCACGGTGGCCGGCGAGCTCGGACGAAGCCTTCAGAGCTATCCTTTCGCCGGAGAGGGGGGAGAGCTCGGGGGATCGCAGGAGCAACACAGACGCAGCAGCAGGAAGAAGAACAGTGCCCTGCTGAGGGGTTGTATTTATAAGCCCCATCCGAAGCGCCTCCCGCCGAAGCCAACGGCCGAGATCGTCCCCTTCGTCTCACCACTCCTCTCGGATGCCCGCCACGTGCACCGTCCTTCGGCAATGATGACGGGCCGGCTCCGGGACTTGAAGCAGAGCGATCGACGGCCGAAAGCGCTCCGACCCTTCGGCTGATCACCCGGATGTCCGCCACGTGTCCCGATCCGCGTGCCGAAGAAGGGAGCGGCGGCAATCCGAGTAGAGCCTCGGGCAGAGAGCCGAGGCGATCCGCGACCCGTGAGCGGTCGAGATCATTTTGTGCTTTTGACGGAGCGGCCGGATGCGCGACGCGTGTCCCGTGCTTCTTCGCGAGGCGACGCCCATCCCGTCCATTTAATGAAGCCTGACGCGGGTCAGAGGGCTCGGCCCTTCGCCTTCTGAGCCATGAGCCTTCGTCACCACTCCGAGCGAAGACGAAGCAACCGCATAGCCCTCGGCCGACCGAGGGCACCCTATTCTCAAAGAAAAAGAATAGAGCTTCGGGTAAGACACCTGTTACGCTATTCTCCTACTAGCTTCGGACTATACTCTCGCCATCTCAGAACTGAGGAAGACAAGAGTAGGGGGCTATGTGATGAGGCAGAATCCGATTCGGCCCATTAAAGCAAGCCCAAACCCCGTTCAGCCCAACAACAACAGTGCAAGGCCCTTCGGGAGCCTTCGGTCCGTCAGCGGCCCAACAGCCCTCGGCCCGTAAGCGGCACTGTCGCTCCCGGCCCAACAGGCTTCAGCCCGTCAGCGGCCCACCAGCCTACGGCCCGGGAACAGCGCGGCAGTCCAGGGCCCAACAGGCTTCGGCCCATCAGCGGCCCAACCCCCTTCGGCCCGATAGCCGAGTCCGGCCCACTCCGGTGGCGGATCAGGCACTATGGCGGTTTATCAGTAAGCCCGCATTTAGTCCTATATCGGCTGCCACCGTTAACCATCCTCTATCCTTTGCTATAAATACACCGCTATTTATTGCCAAAAGATGCTTCCCCAAGCCTCCGAGACCCTTAAGGACTACAGTCCGAAAAGCATTAAAGCTACTCTCTTTGACTTCTGAATCGAATCTTCTTCAGGAGCTAACTTGACCGTCGGAGGGGGTTCCCCAGGGCTGAAGCCCGGGACTTCTGCTGACTGGTTTTTCTTCTTCTTTCCCTCCTGCAGGAGCTCGGTTCGAATCATCGCCGACCTTCCCGAGTCGGTCTCGACCGCCGACCTCGGACTCCTCTCCCTGGTCTCGACGCCGTGCGCCGGCTGCCCCGCGACAGAGGAGACTCGGCCTCGCGCCGCCCCTTCGTCCGCCGAAGGAGCCTCGGCCCCGACTTCTCGGAGCGAGCCGGCCACCGACCGAGCACCCCTCGACCTTCGAACTCTCGGCTTCGCCTCTGCGTCCTTCGCCTTTCGGATCCCCGTCGGGCCTCTGAACACCGATCCGACCCAGCACCGGATCCATCTCTTCGGATTCCGGTTTCGGAGTCCGGTCGTGATAGCTTCGGCTATATCAGAAAGCATAGCAACCCATTCCAGCCTTACTACCTTGAAGCTTATTTATTGCAACCTGTGTATGTGTATCCTATTTTCTATCAAGGTCCAAATTATATCAATATATCCAATAGTTCAAGTGTGAATTCAGGGTTTGCCGAACTAGGGGCATTCCTACATGATGTTAAGAACATGCAACTAGGTTTTAGGGTTTCTGCACTTTTTTAATTTTTGGTGAAAGTTGTCTACTTTTGTATTGGATATTCATGACTCACGAGTCAATTCATGTCCCTATTAGTTCTGAGCTTCGTTACCCACTAACTTGAATCTTGAGTTGACAACTCATTTTAGCAAGTTTGCTCATCATATGGCTCTCCTAGGGCCCAAACGGCAAAATTACTGGCCTCTCAAATGATTTAACCAATAAAATCTGGATTGAAGAACTTGTCTCCTGCCCATGAAGCTCTTGAAGCTTTTTGTTCTTCAGGGGCCAATTTGATTAGGAGTTAGGGTTAACTTGATTTTGTCCCGAGATAAATGATTTTTCTTTGATAACTAATAGATTAACTTGATAAGTTAACTTGGGATCGAATACATATGCTTTGTATAAATATAAGGTAATAGTAGAACAAGTAGTATGTTATCATAAAATACTTCATAAATATGTTTTGGGAAGTAAAGAATCTTTTTGGGATGGGGGCGCACTTGACCCACTATTGCATTTAAATTTTTCAAGGAAATGTAATATCATGGCAATGTTTTCTAAAAAAATGAAAAATAACAGGAAATAGTTTACTGGAACAAAAACACACATTTGCAAACTATGTAAGAAAATGAGTGGAAAGCAAAAACTTGTGTTTATATTTTCAGAAAGGGGAGGAAGGGAAAGGAGTGGAAAGCGAGTAGAGGGAGAGAGAGTGGAGTAGTTGAGAGTAGGTGAGAAAATATTTCTCGGATTATATTTCCCCATGAGGGAAGGTGGGGGAAATGAAATCTAGGGAGAAAAAAATATATTCTTAACATCATAAAGATATTTCCTCAACTATCAGTGACGAATGCAGAAATTTTGTCTAGTGGAATGACTTGAACAACCTATTTACTACACCATGTGCAATCCTGAGCCCCACGAAGGCATCTCCTATTTAGGCAATTGAAACTTTTATCTTTTTAGAATTTGAATTGAGTTAAACAAGTTATCAATAGATAGAAGTGAACATTAAAATAAGAGAAAGTTGTTTAATTGATTGGCCGTTTCATTTTTTACCTAGAAGACACATTTATTTTAGATTATTTTAGGTTTTTCTAGACTGGAAGGACTGCATTGGGCTGGGGTTTGGGCTAGTGGGGTCACACGTGGGTGAGATTTGTAGTGGGGTGGGGGGACTGCACTGAGTTAAGGCCTAGGCCTGGGCCAGTGGGGTCTCACGTAAGTGGGATCTGTACTGGGCCAAAGTCTCTAAATGGGCTTTGTAAATCCAGTGGGATCACAGGACCCCATTGGAACCATGACGCATCTGCCACTATCAACTATCATTTTTCACATGTTTGCAAAACATGTAAAAGTTAGTTATGAAAACAAAAAAACGATAAATTTTGGGCATCACAAACACACCCTAAGTCCATTCTAGGTTCATTCCATCAAGACACTAGGTGGACTCAGATCCAACCATTTACCAATTTATCCAGAAATTTTAGCAAGTCTTTTTTGTAGCCATTCTTAGGCCTTAGTTACCTAGACCTAACTCACTTATAGGACTAGCCGGAGCTATTGGTTAAATTATCTTCTGATTCCTCTATGCGAAATAGATGATGCCTTTTTGGTAGAGGACAGTAGGGATGTAAATGGTAATTGATAACCCCATCATTCGACTGACTGTTAGCTTATAGGTTAGTTAACAGATAGTCTTTCTAAACCGATATGTATAATAGATAGGGTATTGGATACAACTTTTTTACGACTGAACACATATGGTATACTGAGGATCCGATTATCTGACCGATTCCTATCTTATAGGACAGTTAACGAATAGTTGTTTTAAAGTGATAACATAACAGATACGGTCACGGAAACCTTGGATCCACACCGAATCCAACCCGTTTGCATCTCTATTGGACAGCCCCCTCAATAGTATGACCAAACTGTAACATCATTTTGTTTGGCATAAAAATGTGGTCAAAAGTTGTAAAACACTACATTTTATGTCTCACAAAGATGCCGTATCTTACATTATTTTTTGGTGTTTTACACCAAACTAAACAGCACCAATATGTAATGCAATACAAATTTATAAGAATTACTGTGAACACACTATTCATTACTATAACCCTTTTGTTGTCCACTTTCATAAATGAGTCTGGATCCCCTACGGTCCTCATTGGACCGAAGGGAGTCAATACTCACTGGGGGAGGGGGGGAAAAAAAAATTCGAAAAATACCCTGTGTGGGCCCCGCTGCATTAACTTCGGCCCCCCTTCGGTCCAATGAGGACCGTAGGGGATCCGGACTCTTCATAAATGTGTTGTCAGATAACTTTTGACCGACCATCATCATTGATTCTTTTGCTCTTACTTATTAGTACTTTAACGGATTTGGGTGCTCCATTTATATCTATTTGAAGAGGGCGAAAATGGATTAGGCCCACTTGACCTAGTAAAGCCAATAAAAGCCAACAGACCAAGTCACAAGTGTATGAAATCCAACTCTCACGCAGCAGAATAAAATAAAATCCCAATTTGCTATCCTGATTGAGAGGGTTAAAAGAAAAGCATTAAAAAAAAAGAAAAGTATAAATTATAAATAGGTAATGAACAAAAGGAAAATGGAGATAGTCCATGAAATGGAAAAAATAGAAGAAAAAGACAAAAAAAGTGGCGTCGCCCGGACTCGAATCGGAGACCTTCTGTGTGTTAGACTGACGTGATAACCAACTACACCACGACACCTCTGTTGAGAGCATCTTTCATGTTTTATTATTGTATATTTTCTTTGCATCCTCTTTCAATTCCGAAGCCTTATGGGTGGCTGGCAGAGACGACATACGTGGTAAGTATGCGACCGGGCAGCGGACGAACCGGGCGACGGCGTCGGGCTACTGGAAGGCCACCGGGATGGACCGGTAGGTTGTGAACCCCTGGCGAGGTGGGCTGGTGGGCCTGAGGAAGCCTCTGGTGTTCTACCAGCGGAGGGCCCCCAGGGGCAAATTGAGTGTCTGATTTGTAGTCCTAATTCTTTATTTTTTGAGGTTTTTTGGATCGATCATGTCTGTCATGTCCGTACAGTTTTATCTTGAATCAAATGATCTAAAAAATATAAAAAATCAAAAATCAAGTCCCAATGAACAGTGAAAAACCTCTTTAATGTGCTGAACCCAATAAAAGGGGTGTCGGTTTTTATTTTTCAAAAATTCTTTTTGGTTGTCCAATCAGATATTCGATTGTATGGACATGTCGCGCATGATGAACCCGACTTTAAAAAAATTCAAACAATAAAAAAATAAAAAGTTGGGGTTGCATCCCTTACTGCCGACAACATCCTATGTGCCATGAAAAGTTTTTACTTTGTTTCATCGTATTTCAAGTAAACTTGAAATAGAGTTTGAATAGTATCTAAGAACTGTGTCTTTTTTTGCTGCATCACTAGGCTTTATTTCATGTAATCTAGTCTATGATCTCCCTTTATGTAGCCATCACAGATGTTGTTCAAAAGTTCCATCATTTTAGTGGCAATTTTCTTTATTCTTGTTCTAAATATTACTTTTATAATTCTAGGTCCATATTTTACTCTACTCTATTATAAGTAGATGCTCTATCTCTTTGATGATTAGCTATAATATCTCGCTCACCGGTTCATGATTTTCGACCCAATTTATCAGTTTGGCCAAATTTTGGCCATGAATAGATTGATTTGATTTTGATAAAGTTGATTTTTTTTTTTATAATTGGCTTTTGTAATTACTTATGTATGAAATATGTGCAACTAAATGGACTCATAGGACTTAGGGAGTTTTCAACCTAGTTTTCATCTTCTAGTGGATTTGATCCAAACTAGTAAGTTGGTGGATCAAAATGAAAAGATTAGGAATTGGTTTTAAAATCAGTGTTTTAGACCCTTGTAGAGTTGTTGTGCTGGTTTAGATGTTTAAATGGCCCATTAGTTGGCTAAGTGGATTGGAGGTTTATTTGAGTGAAAAGAGGGGGGTTTTGTGAAATTTTCCCACGTATTTAAGTGAGATGAGAGGGGGGCTCAAACCTAACTCTTTCTCCTTTCTCTTTAGCTCTCTCCTCCTCCATCTTGATGTTCTTAGCTGTGGAGGGTGGAGTCCTTAGTTGTCGGTGAGATGGGAGGGTGAAGGAAGCTTCGTTGTAGGTTCCCTTGGTGCTTGGAGGCTACTTGAAGACCCTTGTATAAGCATCGATAGAGAGCATCAAAGAAGAATGAAAACATAGTGGAACATTATACAAAAATGCTTCCTGGATTGTTGCTTTGATCTTTTTTCTCATAACTAATGGGTGTAAAACAGATTTTATGCCTTGCATGGTTGATGGTGAATATGCTAGATCTTGGGAAGGAGATGCCACAAATCGTGTATGCAGTTGGTCTCTAGTGGTATCCATGAAGCCTCGCATCAATTGGAATCTCCTCGTATTATACCCCTGATCTGTTGAACAATTATTCCAATATGTGTATATGAATGATGACAAACATTATGCAAAAACAATACACATATACATACATCTACCTAGTACCTAGTAAAGTAATAAAGTCCCTCTAACAAGAATAAATTGATAGTAAAGAAGCAAGTTCCTCTAAACAAAACAAATTGATCAAAACGAAAGCAAGTTTCTCTAACCAGAACAGACTAATCAAAGAGGAAGCAAGTTCCTCTAACATAAATAAATTGATCGTAGAGGAAGCAAAGTTTCTCTAATTAGAACAAATTAATCGAACAAGAAGCAAGTCCCTCTAACAAGAACAAAGTAGTCATAGAGGAAGCAAGTTTTTATAGTAAGAACAAATAGAGTAAGAGGAATTAAGTTCCCCTTGCACGATTTAAGGAGCTAAAAAGGAAGTTAGTTTCCCTTATATGTTATAGAAAGCTAAGAGGAAGTAAGTTCCTCTTAGATGTTATAAAGAGCCAAGAGGAAGTAAGTTCTCCTTGCGCAATATAAATAATAAAAAAGAAGTAAGTTCCCCGTGAATGGTATAAAGAGCCGAAGAGGAAGTGAGCTCTCCTTGTGTGTTCTAAAGGATCAAAGGGAAGGTGGATTAGCTAGTTTCTCTAACAAGCATTATACATGTTTCCTTTAGAGGATCTTTTCTAATGAAACTCTTGTACAATAGCATTCCTTTTCGGTGTGGAGGATCTTTATAGAGAATGTTTTTGAACTTGAAGCCATCTAAGGGATCCTTTACTAGGAGAAGTTAGTTCTCCTTACCTATTTGAATTTTTAGGAATGCGTTTTCATACTATTCACTATCACATTAAATGTTTTCTTACATTAAAACATTATTTAAACCTCAAACAAATAAAAAAGGTGTTGGAGTTCTAATATGTATCTCTACAACAAATTGACTCATAAATATATATATATATATAAGAGAATAAAAGCAATCTGTTCTTCTATCAAGACTTGAGATCCAACACTCAAAACTTCAAGAATGTGAGTCAGTGGATCTCTTGCAACAAGTTGAACATGCGGTAGAAAGAACTGATGGCGTGTCTCGTGGATCAAAACGAGAAGGTTTTCACAAAACTGGTCTATAAAAGGAGTTCAAACAAATTAGAATAGATGAGTTGAATATATGTAAGCAAGCATATGTTCAAGTAGGTATTCAAGAAGAACACAACAATGAACAACATTCAATACTTATCACTAGGGATGCAAACGGATCAGATTTGGTGGGGATCTAAGGTGGATAATGATTGTATTTGTTAAGATGTCGATTTAGAAATACTATCCATTAACTACCTTACAGGCTGATAATGGGGATCTTAATGTACCATATGTATTCGGACAGAAAAAAGTTGTCCCTTACCTTATTTGATATGCATATGAATTTAAAAAGACTATATTAACTGACCTATAAACAAACGATCGATCGAATAATTGGGCTATTAGTTACTATCTACGTCTCTACTTAGAACTCAACACTCCACTGTACTCAAGTCTTGTAATTAGAGTTTATCTTCATTTAATCATCAGCCTATGCGTTCACTCTGGTTCCTTAGTTTATTTTTATTTCATGTTATGTTGTCCACAATCTATCTAATGGAGACACACTTAGTGGAACTCTCTTCTTTGCTAAGTTCGTATTGAAGCTTGGGCGCTGCTCATACGTGAGGGTTATAATAACTATTTAGAGGAACAACTAAGGGTCAGAGGGATCCAAGTGTACAACTGCTGAAGGCAGTGACTGGTTAGGGGCTGGATGTAGGTCTAAATAAGATTCAACCATTATAAATTCTTGTGTTCTTGTACTCTGGTTCTTGTCTCCTACTCTCACTCTGTAATCATCTCTTAACTACATCCAATTAAATTTAAATTCATACGTATGTTATAAGATTAGTTTACACAATGTTTTTATTGGTCAAATTTTTATTGGCAATTCCTTCATCCTACCTCTAGGAGCTGCATAGCTCCTAATACCTTGCAGTATCTAGAAGGGGATCCTCCTAATCCTTTTGTCCTCTTCTTCTTCTTCTTTTATCCGGAGTAGATGAGAGAGAAGAGAGAGAGGGGCAGTCAGAGGATGTGGGCGGCACCCAAAGAAGGAGAGTAAAGAGAGAGGGGGATCTGCTTCCAGGAGAAACTTCCCATGGTTTCTCATTGCTCACATATATAATGACTCGAGTATTTTTCATAAAAACCTAATAAGCCATAATATATCCCATCTCACCTAATCGATAGAGAACTATTGTGTATGACCCTCTAGGCTCAGATGTCAGTTTAGTTGCACGCCCGATAAACTTTGTAAGTCTTTCCAAACTTAAACCATTGAGTCTTAACAATTAGATTAATTATTTATGCATCTCATAATAAATAATTAATTTGATTATGATATAATATTTTTGTTAATTAATCATCACATGATTAACTAATTAGGACTCTCTAATTATGAATGGTACCAAAACATACCTCATGATTGTAAAAAACATAGGGGATAATCAACCCAATCAAAAACCTAACCGTCAACAATTTCCACATAGCTTTAGTCCATTCCTACAATCCCCCATGTAAACTAAGGGTATGGTTTATCTGTCAAACCCTTATGTTTTATCTAGATGGATCATATACTCTTCTAAATGTTATTAAAAAAACCTTTTTTTATGAACTTTACAACCTTGGCTAAGGACTTCCCAAATACAAATCTATAGGGCATTCTATCTTTTATTTATATCGAAAGTGAATTATTCCTTATTAACCATGCAATTACCTTCACAAGTGTCCCACTATGTCCAAATTCCTAACTATGTAAGATCTCTTGATTAAAGACTTTTGGGTCAGGAATCAAGACAAAGAGGTTCACAAGCAAGGTATCCTTGGTGTCTCAAGTCCTACAACCAATTGTCCTACTATGACACAGAATACCACGATTGATAATTAAATATAATGACCATTCAAGGATTCTAAGTCAGATCGTTTAATGAACTCATTCTCCAATCTGTATGTTCTCCTTAGTGTCTTCACATGAGTGACTATGAGACTAATCGCCTGTTGGGTTCCCTGTGTCGGATCTGAAACAAATGCAGCAGAAAATAAAATGTTTGGATCCATGCCGTTTCAAATACAAAAATTAAATCGGTAAAACGGATTTTACCTTGCGCGGATTCGAATCCGTGTTCATCCGGTTCTATTAGTGTGATGCCGCAAGCCACGCAGGTGTCTGGCCTCTAGCGGTATCCTCGCGGTCTCCCTTTCAATGGGTTGTTCTCGCTTCCTCGCTCGGTGCAATGTCCGCGGATCTTGTCTGGCTACGCGTAATCCTCCGCGACATGCGGTTTCAGAATTCCCGTCAAACAGGATGCGAAGCAGGCGGGAGATGGAGCTGAGCCTCTGGAGGGTTGGCCACAGAGGGGGGGCGCCCAGGAGAGAGAGAGAGGAGAGAGAGGGGGGCGGCGGCTAGGTCAGGGTTTCTGGCCCCCAACCTAGTAGCGGTTCTTTTATAATAAGTGGTTTTGTGGTTTTTCAGAAAAACCCACACTTATCCGAAACCCCGTCAAAATATCCACCGACTTGAAAACCTTTTATGTGTAACCTTCTAGGCCAAAATACCAGTCTAGTTAATGGCCCGAATTTAATGTCCCACAATAAATTCGGACGTGCATTCGATCATGTTGGATGTCGAGCAACACTGCGTTATCCCGGAAGGCATTGGGGTTTATGCAACCCACTACGGGAACCTTTCCGTCATTGGTTACCGCGCGGATATAATCTTTCATTCGTGCAATGTTCCCGAATCGACTTAGGATATAGTTTACTGTTAAACTCTAGCCGGTAAATTCACTTGAATCATATGCCGCTGATCTATATCAGATAACTCTTTATCTGATACAGAGTCCGCCCTGGCCAGGGACTTAAGCGCATCCTTTTTGGAACATTCTCTCTCCTATAGCAGATGATCCCGTATTGAACACACAATTACCTTCGAGGGCATCTCCTTGAACTCGATCACTTGACTTATAGATAACCCATGGTTAGGGATTCGTTAATCAAGGTCAAAGTTCAGTGACCTACCAACAAGGTATCTTTGGTGTCTCAGGTCTAAAGACCATCAATGCAACCGTGACAAAAGAATCGAGCTAGTTAACAGTTTGGTAGATACCATTCAGCGATTCATGGTCGGATCAGTTCAGTAAACTCATTCATCAATGAGCACCTACAAGTCCAGCATAATGTCTCCATACAAGTGACTTATAGGATCAGTCACCCTCATCATATGAACTGAAGAAACCTATACTAATCTATCTGGATGTTTGATGTCCTTCTTGAACATCATCTGACTAGGAACAATTAAGAACATGTGTTTATAAGTCTTCGGTCCCGTAATTATGATCTCATCATAATCTGAAGACTATTGCACATGCTTATGGACTTCATCGTGATATAATAAATAAAGAACGATTTAATTACACAATAAATTTATGCCATTATATTAATAAATTGAATATTACAAAGTATCAGATTGACTTGTAGGCCACCTAATACTAACAATCTTCCACTTGGACTAAAGCCAATCACTCTTATGCAGAATACCCATATTCTCTAAGTGACGCTCAAATACATTTTGAGACAATGGCTTCGTCAGTAGATCTGCTATGTTGTCGGCTAAATGAATCCTTTCCACCATAACATCTCCTCAAGCTATAATTTTCCTGATCAGGTGAAAGCGCCGCAGAACGTACTTTGACTTCTGATGAGACCTTGGTTCTTTATTAACAAATTAATTAACCAAATTAATGTCTCACACATTAATCAGCCGAGCTTCCGATCACGTTGGATGCCAAGCAACACCGTATGATTCTAAAAGATAATGGAATTCAGCAACCTGCTTGAGAAACCTTTCCATCATTAGTTACCTCGTGAATATAATCCTTTATCTATATAATGTTCCCGAGTCAACCTAGGGCCTGGTCAACTATCAAACCCTATCTGGTAAACTCACTCGGATTTGATGCCACTGTATGATATCAGAAAACTCTTTTTCTGATAAAGTGTCTACGCTGGCCAGGGAGTTCCGTGCATCATTCTCAGAACATTCTCTCTCTAATTATCGAGAACGGATGATCCTGTATTCAACATACAATCACCTTCGAAGGTATTCTGCTGAACCCGATCGCTTGACTGATTGAGATCCTATGGTTAGGGATCCACTATCTAAGGTCAAAGCTCAAAAGTCCACCGACAAGGTATCTTTGGTGTCTCAAGTCTACGGACCAACCACACAATTGACACTAAATCAAGCTGGCTAGCAGTTACCCTCATCATATGAGTTGGAGTGACCTGTACTAGTCTCACCGGATATTTGATGTCCTTATCAAATATCCTCTCACTAGGAACAATTAAGAATGTGTGTTTATAAGTCGTTGATCTCATTATTATGATTTCATCATAATCTGAACATTATTGCACATATTCATAGACTTCATTATGAAGAAACAATAAGCGCATTACACATAATGAATATAAAGTCACAAATTATTATTAATAAATGAACAAGACTGTACATACTATCTGATTAGCTTATAGGCCACCTAATACTAACAAGGGGATGGCCAGATGATGGGGAAACCATAGAGCTTGGCCCAGGATTCTCGTTTGATGTATATTTAAATTAGTTCAGCATAACTTTTCATAAAAGTCTCCGAATTAACGTAAATTCTCACTTTATATCTATCAACCGAGAACCTTGTATGTGTGACTCTCTAGGCCCAAATGCCAGTCCATTTCGAGCCCAATTGTAAGGAATCGCCAAGAACGCAGCAGAAAATAAAATCGATTCATATGTATCGGTTGCTGGGATCGTAAAACGGACAATAAAACAAACGTGGGAAGAACGGTTCTTCACCTTTGTGGGATTTTGAATCTCCCGTGGATGATTCCGATTCAGTAATCACGCACGCGCACGATCTCTAGAGGTATCCACACGAGCTCTCGCTGCAGATGCGATTTCCTCATCGACTTGAGTGCTCCGACCAGATCTCAAATCCACCATGCGCGGAGAGAGACAGATCTACTCCAAGAGAGAGAGAAGGAGAGAGAGAGAGAGGAGATAGAGAATATGGGGTGTAAATTCGTCCAACTAACTTTTTACCCCTCCCCTTTGGCCTCCTTATATAGAAATAAGGATAAGCACAAGGATTAATCCTTATGATTATCCAAGAGTTTGGCCTTGGATAATTCTGCATTAAATCTTCATGTTTATCCTGCGGCTTTTCATAAAAACCCAGATAAACATGAAATTTAACGTCTCTCACCGTCTGACGTGAACTCTTATGTGTGTGACCCTCTAGGCCCATATATCAGTCCGGTTTCAGGCCCATTAAACTTAGAACTGATTCTAGAGTTTAATATTTATTAATTAACATTTAAACATCATATGTTAAATGATTAATTTAATAAAGAAGTGAATTATCATCTGATGATTAATTCACTTGGCCTTCTGATCATGAACAACACCAAACACTCCCTCATGATCCCAGAAGATATAAGGGATACTGTTCCCTTTAATTGAACCTTTCTGTCTGCAGATACCGCACAGATAAAATCCTTCACTCATGCAATGTCCCAATAATGCAAGGGTATGATTTTATAGTCAAACCCTCTATCGCATTATTTAGATGGATTCCAGTACTCAGTTAATTTCTAAAAAGACATCTCTTTCATTTGACCATGGCCAGGGATTTCTGTGTACACATCCATAGGACATTCTCTCTCCAGTCTTATACCAAGAGTGAGTGATCCCTTGTTGTTCACTCAATTACCTTCGCAAGCTTTCCACTGTATCTGAGAGACCGACTATCGTGGACTTAATGGTTAAAGTCCACAAGTTAGAGAATCAAGATACAATGGTCCACAAACAAGATATCATTGGTGACTCAGGTCAAAGGACCAACTGTGCTACTGCAACGATTGAATTCCCTGGTTGACTAATAAGTATAATTACCATCCAGGAATTCTTATTTGGGTCTGTTCAGTGAACTCATTCTCTTATGAGCACCCACATGTTTGTCTTAGTGTCACCACACGAGTGAATGTGAGATCATTCACCCTCATCACATGAGCAGACATAACTTGTGTCGATCTTATCGGATATTTAATGTCCATCTCAAATATCCTATGATCGAGAACTGTTTAAGACAAGTGACTGAGGATATTGATCTCACTATCATGATCTCATCATGGTTCAATATCCCATACATTTGTCTACGGACCTTCATTACGATAGTTAATTTCCAAGAACTATAAATGAAGAAATGATTGCCTTTATTAATAATTTGAACTAGAATGTACAATGATTGGCTTTGAGGCCACCCAATTCTATCACCAATAATCCTTTAAGAACTTAAAGTAATTTATTTAATATCTTATACTAAATAAATATTTAATCGATTTATCATCTCTTGATAATTGATTAGGCTTCTGATCAGGTTGGGTGTCAAGGAACACTGTATGATCTCAGAAGCCATTGGGGTTTAGCAACCTGCTCAAGGGACCTTTCTATCATTAGTTATCACATGGTTATAATCTTTCATTCGTACAATGCTCTCAAGTGAACTTAAGGTATGGTTAACTGTCAAATCTTAATATGCTCACTTACTTAAATTGGATGTCTTAAAGAATCATCAGAAAATGTCTTTTCTGATATGATGTCCTACTCTGGCCAAAGACTCTTGAGTATCACAACATAGAGCATTGTCTTTCTAATTATTGAGAGCGAATGATCCTATATTGACCACATAATCACCTTTGAAGATATTCTACTTGATCTGATAACTTAACTAATTCAGACCCCATGATTAAAGATTTATAAGCTAAGGTTAAAACCATGGTATCTTTGGTGTCTCAGGTCCAAGAACCAACTATGCCACTGTGATGATGAATCAATTAGTTGACAGATATGCAAATTGCCATCTAATGATTCATGTCGGATTAGTTCAGTAAACTTATTCTCCAATGAGCACCTACAGGTTCGCTTTAGTGTCTCCATACAAGTGACTATGATATTACTCACCCTCATCTTATGAACATGAGTAACCTGAACTAGTCTCATCGAATATTTGATTTCCTTCTCAAATGTTCTTTGACTAGAAACAATTAAGAATATATGTTTATAGAAGATTAATCTTATTAGTATGATCTCATCATAATTTAATCTCCGTTGCACACATTCACAAACTTCACTATGAAATAGTATAATTGATTTACACATAATGAATACATTACCTTTATTATTATTAAAATAGTAAGACTGTACATAATAGTTATGAGATTGGCTTGACGGGTACGTAACTAACAATTACTCCATCGGAGCAGATTGAACATGGATACGAATCCACTCAAGGTGAAGATCGAGAAATTTGATTCTTGTTTATTCGTTTAAAACGGATTAGGGAGACCACGGGGATCTATGCTTTTACTATGCTCATATATAATTTAATATCAAATTCCATCTCCCCATGCGATCCTTACACTTTAGTTTTAAAAATTATGTTCCTAAGATTTAGATGGATGACTAGCTCTACTAGCATTGATACCTAATTGATCTATCTTTTTGGAGGAGGGGATATGGGATTAGCCTCATAGATAGGGTCAGGTCAGGCTTTAGCCTCATAGATAAGGTCGTGATCTTAGGACCCAATGCATATATGAGATTAGACTGACCAAAGGCAGTGGTAAGCAGAAAACCCACCTGTGTGCACTTTGTTTGAGGGTTAGACTATACAACACTATGTTCACATATCTAGGTTGGTTTAGCCTCTTTGCCACACCTTTATGGATATTCGGAGATCCAGAAAAGGTGAAATGGCATTTGTCGAGTAAGGAGTCCAACATAACTTTTCAAATCCAAAGATAGGATGTAGATGATTGATAGATTACTAGTGTAGATATCCCTGTCATCTCATTTATTATGATATTGATTGCATGACTTGACAAACATGCGACTTGATGACTTGTGCGTTGCCATGTATGGCATAATGATATCGATAATGGATCAGTGAATCTTTAAGTTGTCCTTGTTTGACTTGATATTGATGCTTGATAGAGATGACATGTTAATTATAGATGTGGATTTCCTTTCATATACATTTATGTATCTTGGGAAATGATTATAATTATTTGATTTTCATTTAGTACCTTAGGCCTTCATAGCCATAGAATCTCTACTAAGCTCTCTTTCTGAGACTAGGCCCACGTTGGGTGTAGGATCTGAGGAGTAGGAGTCTTGAGGATGCTTCGAAGCTTTGGGACTTGGTGGCTTCTTATGGTGGTTTGATGTTTTGGTTAGTGTTGGAGGGATAACTTGCATCTACCATTTCTTATGGTAAACTTTTGGCTATGTAATAATTGCAGTTATACTTTGTTATACTATTTGATTCTGGACATGTATGAACGGTCTGGTGTATGAAATTTATTTCCTTCCTATGTATGCTAAATCATTATTTTTTAAATTTGCACTCATCACGCAGACATATGATATTATTATCGATCGAGTTTCTACCTAGTAAAATGTCGAGTCAAGGAAGTTGACTGAGGCGGTCCAGTGCATTTGGCTCAAGTTGTTACACCACTAATGTATTTATCATGTAATAAAAATGATATTGTGATTTATAATTCTAGTTATGGGGGTCGATGTTAATATCCACCTCCTATATTTGGCTGATTACATATGCAAATGCTCTATTAATCGAGTCAACTCTTATCATGTTTCTTGCTTTATTTTAAACGGATGCATTGTGTCTTTTGTCACATAGTGAGCTTCTAATTCATTAACATTAGTTAGTTACATATCGAATGAAATTCACTTCACTTATATGCTATTACAGTTCTTCAACTGAAGTTTTGATGCAGGTCAGATGAAGCATTTTCTAGACAAGATTATTTTGTACTCTTGAGGTAAACCTCCAAGTTATAATCTAGACAACCAAGTAGTAGATTACACTGCCATTTCTAATACCTTTAGAACACATAAACTACAAATCTCTTACTTGTAGAGATCAATAGTTAGCTGATTATGATAAAATTTAAGGGACTTGCAGTGCATTTTGAGCAACTTCTGATTATAGATATTTTTAATCGTCCATAGGCTTACTTTGGGGGGAAAAATATTATGTGATGGAAGTTCTTTATATGGTAGTTTAACTTCCAACTAAAAATTCTAAAATTAGAGCTTCCCATATTGTGGAAAACAGAGTTATAAAAGAGAGATGGTTTAATGTGGTCTTTCATAGTAAATTTGGTTAATTATTTTCTAATTTGTTTCAAACTGAAAGTGGAAAACAAAAGTGGTTTCTGATAAAAAATATCTTTCCAAAGTTGCCCATAAAGTTTTAATAGACTAAGATTTTGGAAGAGTTAACACAAATCATGAAACACATTGAAACACTATTTTGAGAAGGAATGCTTTAGGAAGAGTGAAAATTCCCAGAACCATCACCACCCTCAAGGACAAATTTCTCAAGTGAAGAACAAAAATCTATGATAAGTAAAAAGATGATAGTAAGGTGAAGTACATATTTCAGAAGTACAAATGTGCTCCTAAACATTAATCCATAGTTTCCCTTGTTTTCAACAAGTATCTCCTTCTTGCATGATCTAAGGCCTCGACTGTCATTTTTGACAACTCTTGAAGCTTTTGTTGATATCGTACTTTAATTGCCTCAAGCTCCAATTTTAAATCATCATCATCTTGATTGCTATCTGCAAAGGATAAAAATGAAGAATCACTAGCTACCCATGAAACATTAGTATCATCTCCACTTTCAGACATGATCATGTCTAGACTGTTTGTAGATCGATTATGTACAATTTGTCTGCCATTGTTATCATTTCCTTCAAAATTATATTCTAGATAAGTGTCTGGCCTCAAAACATCAGAGACAAGTCCATTTGAATTTTGGAAATCTTGGCTCAAGGCAATAGGCACATATAGAGTAGAAGTGACATCATCATGTGCCATACCATCATCATCCTTTTCATATGAACTGCTTTTGCTAAGATGAGAGGAGTCTTCACTAGAGTTGAAGTTCAATTGGGAGAGAGCCACCTGATCAGTATTGATCTCAACATTAGCTCTTGGTTGTGCTGTATTCCACTGATTCTCAATAAGGGGCTGACTGAGCTCATTGTCCCTACAGTTCCCACAGGGGGTCACTATTTCATTAGAAGAATGGTTAGTAGATGGTATCCACCCAGGAATAAGCTTCATGATTGAAAAGTCTATAAAATTAGCTATGAAATTAACATCATGATCAGATAAGTTTAGTTGTTCCTCCATCTCTCCAGCAACTGAAAGTGCAGTATCAGAATCGAGATAAAAGATAAAATGGATATTCCTTGCTCACTCTGCATTTGATAATAAAAACTAGGTTTAAATGACAGTCATAACAAGTGAAGCACAAAATAAAAAATGCCAAAATATCATCTTACCTTGTTGGTCCACAATTCGCAGTACAAATGAAATGGCCCTGTCATTGATTTTCTCTCCTTTTAGTCTGAATTCATTATTGTTATTAGTAGTCTGAAATTCCATGCTGAGGACATATACAACATCAAAACCAGAAGCTATATTCATGTTAGTAGAAAACTGCATGTACTTTACTTCTTCATCCATAGGTTCATACTGTATACCCTCTGATGAGGGTGAAAAAGTAGGTGATGAATGAGCAGAGCTTTGAAAAGGTTCCTCAGAAATATTAGATTGCAGAAATGGAACTTGTAGAAGTTCTTTCACATAAAATCTTTCAGAAGCAGGAAATAAACATTTCTCAATGAGTCGCTTCACTTGAGGATTTGTTACTTTACCTAGGGACATTGGTTTAATCCCCTGCAAAAGCATACAAAGTACTGAAAAACACTTCTTTTATTTATTGCATCAAGAGTTCAAGTTTCAGAGGGAGAGCTTAATTACCGAGATAATCTTTTTGTAAAATTTAGCTGCATTTTTACATTCACTATATGGGTATTCCAGAGTAACCATCTCTAGTAGACACATTCCAAAGGAATATACATCAACAAGTTCATTATACCCTTCTTCATAAAGTTCTGGAGCCATAAACTCTGGAGTGCCTGCAATGTATACACTTCAATTATTCGTTTCACTTTGATTGGAGAATAGGAGAAGAATAATGGCGAATAAGGGGAGTATAAGCTTAATTTTGCTTTGACAAGCAGAATGGCTTATACCGGTGCCGAATAATCTATTCGGAGAATAAGGAGAATAAGCCATCCAACCCTAGACCCAAGAATTGCTTATTCTTCTTATTCCGTCAGCGGGTCCTATAAAACTATCAAACAGAAACACCCCTTATTCTAGTATACGCTATTCTATTGGTGGGATCCACGTAATAACTTATTCTGCAAACAAAGTGGGGTTCTATTACCCATAAAAATGGTTTTTAAAATTGAGCATTACCAATAACACTCCGAGCCTTCTCTTGCTGCATGATGATGGCCAGTCCGAGATCGCCAATTTTGACTTCCCCACGGTTGCCATTAACAAAGATGTTGTCACATTTCAAATCTGTGTAAGATGGGCGGATTGTGATTATGCAGGTATAGCAAACCATGAAGGATCTGTCTCGCCCAGCTCCTTACAGCTCTCATGTCCACATTTTTGTATTTACTACGGTACCTATTGGGGAACTATATTAAAACCACACGAAGAACAGACAAGTAAGTATAAACTGAGGAGAGGGGAAAGCATTATCTTTTTACAGCTTACTGTCTCAAGCTTCCAGAAGTGAACAATTCGGTTATGATATTGATGGTCTTCTTCTTATCATCCACCCAAGAATTCAGATATTGGATGATGTTCTCATGTTGCAAGGATTTCAGAAGGTGAACCTCAGAATACAACCTCTCAAGATCTTCAGGTGATTGAAGAACATCATCTATTTTCACTTGATTCCAAGCCACTTCCCTTCCATCAACCTCATCAAAGGCTTTGTACCTACACATGAGACACATAAATGCAAAGACCCATCTAAATAGTAGCAACCAGCAAGCAATACATCTCTCAAGGAGCAACAAGAGAAGGTGAAATCTCCATGACAGGTTTTGGAAGCATACACTGTCTTGCATGCTCCTTTGCCCAAAATCTCCTTGTACTGTGAATTATCACCAAGAGAACAGCAACAACAAAAGATCAGTAAGACATCAACACTGGAGGCATGAAGAAAATGACATGAACAGTACATGAAACTGCAAGAAAGATTTGGCGCATCTAAACAAGCACATTCCCATCCAAATCAGTGATCATCCTCACACAAGACACAAACACCTCTGTCCATTCCATTCCAGGGAAGAAAACAAGTAAAAACCCATGTGAATATCCATACAAGGAGAAGGAAATTAACTTCCAGCTAGCGTTACCCGGAGATAACGGCCGGCGGGATCGGATTCCACAACCTCGGCGTCGGCACCGCCGCCGCTGCCGCCCGCAATGCTCGACAACCCATTTCTGGTTTGATCCATCGAGTACTTAAGGACGAAACCCAAACCCGCAGGAGCTCACTTGGTCGCCTCAAAGCCGGCCGGAGTCGGCCATGTCCTCCCCCCCACCCAGTTGGCAGCTGAGCCGAGGAGACCCTTCAAAGGGAGAACCCAACGGGGACCAACAGCAGCCGACCACAGCATCCGACGGCACCAACCCCCGGCGTGGAGGTCAGTTCCATGGCAAGGCGCCCAGCACCCATCCCTCAGAGCGCCACCCCCTAGACTCCTGTACTGTGCCAACGAGGTAGAATCATGCGAAGAACCATGCAGGAGGAGGAGGAGGAGGAGGAAGGGCCCCCTAAAGCGTCAAACCCATTGTGTTTTACGCACCCAAGAAGCGAACCCGTGTGTCAAACAGATACAAGGGAAAGACGTCATCTAATTGGTGGGGGATGGGAAGGCAGGGGGAGCGCCTGCCCTGCCCTCCCGGCCCCTGCGGGTAAATGCGGGGAGAATGGATGGAGGGGAGGAAAAGGATGGTGGTGGGGAATGGGGATGGGCACTTGAGAAGGGCAGGTGGGTGTTTTCACAGAGAGAGAGAGGGAAGGGGAGGGGTCGCACAGTTGGTCGGTGGGGGGTTCGTCGGTTAGCTGCTGGTTCCGTCGACCTGTCGCACCCACCCCGCCATCGCTGCGGGTTTCCATCTGCACCGTGTAAGAAAGAAGACTGTGGGAGGGGCCCACGTCACCTGTGGGGCCACGGATTGGTGATGTAGGAATGCTTACAAATTTAACCGCAGCGGTAGCTCGTGTTACATCCAGGTGTTTTTAATTAAAAACTTTTTGAAAACTTTTTTGGGTGGGCCACATGATGTCTCACCTTTTAACCTCTGATTAAATAATTTAAAACAATTAAAATAATCAAGTTCCTGAAAGGGTACAGTCAATCTGATGTTATTACTTGACTTTTCTTATTTTTATAGGCCGTTCGATCATAGACTGAATTGTAGTACGGCCATGTAAGTCGAGCTAAGGGCCACCAAAAAAGAATTTAATTTTTTAAATTAGAAATACTGACAGCCAATATAACAGGGTTGCCCGTGAAGCAAGTAATACTCATAAATTTTTTATACGTGGAATTCGAATTCGTTTTACATGTCGTTTACAACTTAACATACATATTCGTTTAATTCTTCAAGAAAAGAGATATATGACTTTTGTTCTTGATATTAGGTCGTATACAGGTCAGGAGAAGAATGTTAATATGTGGCACTCGTTGCCGCACTTACCAAAAATAGTTTTATCATTAAATCAGTGGGTCTACATTAACGAATTGCTTTTTAGATAATCTTTTATGCAAATAGTGAATAAGAGCTATCAGGTTAAATAATCTGAGATATCTCTAATTAAGTTGGGAACAAACGTAATAAAAATGTGTGAGATATTTTAATATATCCCAATATGGAGAATTTTTATTCTTATTTATTTTTATCAAATATATCATTTATGATATCATATGTATATGAGTAATACCTGATGTATTGTAATACATGCAGTGCCACTAGATTGGGCCCCATATTATTTGAGTTATTAGATCGCATAAAGATACCATCTGAGTTGTTGGCTCACATAGATGTTTGATCTTTTTTTTTAATTATTTGAAATTGTAGTTAAAAAAAATGCGCCCCTAACGCAGTGATGGCCCACAGTCCTCTTGGATTCTGCCACCTCCTACAGGCTAAGTTGCAAGGCGCCGCAGGTGGCGAGGATCCACACTTCTTTGCTTCTTATTGCTTGGGGCTTCCTCTCTTTAGACAAATACTTTACAGCCTGTTCGGATAGAATATCAAATTTGATACAGTATGAATTTTGATATTGATATTTTTATAATATTGAGTATTAATATCAAAATTGATATAGTACAATGTGTTAGGTGTTTAGTTGAAGTTGTAACAATATCAAAAGTGATACACGAGGGTGTTTGGATGATATTTTTAAAATAGTTGACATCCATTTTATGTAATTTTTAATTATTATAATATTATTTTTAAAAATAATATAAAATTAGAAGTTTGAAATGTCATAGGACATTGAGTTCAAATTAACATCTTTCTATCTCATTCTCGGTTCAAATTTACTTAAAAATAATTTAGGGATTTTTGTAGTAGTACATTTAAAATTAGATATTTTCATTCAATAATTTTAAAATTAATTAATTTTAAAAATATATTATTTCATATCAAATTAAATTGAATTAAATTTAAATATTATAAATTTTATTTAAAAATTAAAAATTAAAATTATTAGTAACAAAATATAAATATTAAAAATACTAAAGATTGAAACAAATACGAAGACACAATATAATAAATAATTTATACAATTTAAGGCTCATGTCTAATCGTTCTTGTCTCCTTCTAATGATTTCATTTTCCATTTCAGGGGCAATACATCTATCATGGTACCTATACAAATTCATCTACCCCTCCCTTTTCGTATATAATTATGCAAAAAACACCCGATCAAAATAATTTTTGTTTGCGTCTTCAATGGTAGAAGGGAAACTCGACCAAGATGCATTTGCAACAAAATGTTGAGGAGAAAATTCATCATGAAGAGTTCTACATGGCTCTCCTAGAATCATGACCATGACCAATGTGGTGGCATATGCCGGAGGTGGTCAACACCGCGTGCAACACTGGCAGCTTCCTTACGGGCCACCAACCCCAGGAACACCTTGCTGTTGATGCCAGGCCGCCGGCTCTTCTGGCCTCGTTGTCGCTCCCCCGCTCCGCAGGCGCCGTCGAGCGCCGCCATCTGGGGGTCGGGAACCCACGACAAGGCCTTGTCTGTAGGGTACAGCAGGTAGACCACGCTGAGTCGCAGTGGCTCGTCGGCTCGCAAGGCGATTGCCCGGCGCATCCTCCTTGCCTCGTTGGCGGAGGTGACCAAGTACCCTAGCACTTCCAACATCAGCTCTACAATGGTCGCGGGGTTCTCGTGGCGCAGACGGTTCCTTTTCCAGTCCACCACCACTGTCGCGCACTCCTCTGACATGGCGCTGCTAGCGATGCAGGAAAGGCAGCCCAATAGCCTCATGGCGTCTCTCAGTCTCTCCCTGTGCATGCAGTCTTCTTCACAGAGATTGGTGGTCTGTTTCTTCTGTTGCTGGCGATCTAGCTACAAGATTTTCCAAGGTTTGACGTATGGGCTTTTGGTGGAGCGTTGAGTTGGAAAGTTGGGAAATATATAGAGAGATAGAGCTCCACGGCAATGGAGAAGGTGAGATAGGTGAAATTTTGAAGAGACGTAGGAAGGTGATCGAGAAGAACAAGGGATGTAGGCAGGGAGGAGAGCACGTGGTGCGTCTGTAATGACCCCATATCGGCCAGTTTGGTCATACCGACGTGCTTCAATTTGCAGGGACCCGTTGACAACGAGAACAACCCGAACATGTATTGTAGTTAAGGTTGAGCACTTCACATATAAATAAACAGGCGATTGATCACGAGTCACAAAATTCTTTATATTGATGTCATATACAGTACATCACAGTACATCAAGTCTAAGGGTATAACTTGTAATTTATATGGGGACTGGACTTACAAAGAACAAGCTCTGCTCAACTAAACTAAGACGCTAGAGATTCTTCAATTGACCTGAGAAGGTCCTCTCCTGAAAGGGGATTTAATAGTATGGGTGAGTTTACCGACTCAGCAAGCACATGATACCACTATATGACTTATCATATATAAACATAAAAAGAAACATGATAATACTATCTAATCATGTCATGATAGAATATAACATAGTAAGCTTCAGCTAACATAAAGATCATGGCTCATGGCAAAACATCATGGCATGGCGTGAGTATAAACATATAAGATCATGGCATGGCATCATGGCATGGCGTGAGTAAAAACATAGAGATCTTGGCATGGCATAGCATTGAGTCAGGGATCAGCAATATATATATAGTAAAAGAATAGCATAAGTCTTATCACTTATTTAACGGACATGCATCCAAATCATAATATGAGGAGATTTAACATGACATGCAGCCAGCGGTAAGGCAAATGCCTACTGACGTTTCCACTGCGCAGCAGGGGGACCCACCCATCCCACTTGGACCGAGAGAACTGTAGCCAGGATTTTATCCGTTTGCCTTGGGTTTCATGCGCCTTTTAACTTAATGTCCGCCTCATAAGGATGTTTGTATGATTCAGACACATGGACTCCTAAGGTAGCACTGTCTGTAAGCATGTTCGATTTTAACATGGGAGACTTATAGAATGGGGCTTAAGCATGGATTGAGTATTCATATAGGTTCTTATGTCATTTTGACATGATGTTGACTTCGTAACATATACTTACATATGTAGAAAAATATATTTTGAAAACAGGATATTTGTGGTAGGAAAATAGCCGTAGAGAAAGGACCATGTACTTGCCTTTAATTAGAAGCTTGCTTAAGCATAGCAAGAATCTCCTCACTTCCTTTCCGATTGCCAACTTGACTTTTAGGTAATTTCCTATTTATCTAAATGACGTCTTCCATGGTCAACATGTTTTAAGTTTCCTAATTATCTTTCCTATTCCGAATTCATCTTTTTTATTTTAGCCTCCCAAAAGACATTATGGTAGGCCGACGCGATTTTGATAGACGTCATCTTGGAATGACGCATTTCAGTGGATTAATGATAAGTACACTTTGGCCGAGATTATGCGGCTTCCATAGTGGAAAGGTTTCTAATTCGTGATGTATATCCATGGCAATTCGAAGGCCGTATGAGAGCCTTTTGGGAGTCAAATTGCTTCAAACAAGTCATGTATATATGTATAACCCCTTTGAGCCTTCAAAGAGGTTGGACATTACATGATTTGGAACTCCCATCAAGGTGAAAGAAGAGGCTTCTTGCAGAAAAGGTGGGCAAGCTTTGAAGCTCCTTCTTCCTTCAACCTATTCCTTTGAAGCCTAGAAAGATGATGGCTATGGAGGGACCAACCTTCTCTTCTCTCCTTTCTTTTTCTTTCTAGTTTGCATTGACTAGATAATTGTTTTTCACTGTTTTCATTTATTTTCATTAGTTCATAGTTCATTCATCGCATATTGTTTCACACACTCACTACATTCAAACTAATCCCATTGCATAGGGGTTTAAAAGAGAACACAAAGTGAGTTTTCTTAGTTTAGTTGCATGTTTATTATTCTTTTTAGAATAGATACCACACTACTATCAAAGTTCTAATTAATTTCTTTTTCTTTTGTTTCTTTGTCTTCTTTTGCAAGGATTTGAAAGAACAAGGTGAAGAACAACACAAAAAGAGAGTAAAATAAAAAAGAAGGCTCTTCCTCTTCGGCCGACCAGAAAGGAGGAAATAGAAGACTCTACAAAAATTTCCTTTTGGACAGGTAAGTAGCGATCACTTTTTTTCTATTGAGGTCATCGATCTCTGGCGACCACAATCATATTTATTATGTTAATGATGAATAATGATATAATATCATACTGAATTGAGCACTCATAGTTAGCCGCGCTTAGATCCTAAGGAGGTTGCAGAGAATCTTAGAAAGAAGAGGAAGAAGGCTGGGAGGGGGGTGAGGGGGGCCGCCTAAGGCCGACCATGGCCGGTTGCAAGAGAGGGAGTCTGCAGAGCTTTTCTCTCTAGAAAGACATGAGAGAGATTTTTTTTCAAGTTTATAAGACTTGTGTACACATCAAGGTTGATTTAGGCCATTAGTGATCTTCGTCTAAATCTCGCCCGGCAATGACTTATACTAATGGCAAAACCGTCATGCCATGCTTCGGCTCCTAGCTACATCCGACCAACAAGTTCTAACTAAAATCTGCTAACGGTAAATGATTTGTCCGACCCGGGTCTCTTTCCTCACAACCAAGACGGTATATAATGGATTATTTTGGAACCCTAATGGTCAATCGCGTAACGCTAACCCAGAATTAATGTCGTCGTATCGACTGATAAACCGCTTGCATTGACTTAAGCCTGAAGTCATATGGTAAACTGACCTAAAACTGGCATGGTACTCGGATCAAAAGAGCTTACTCCCTTGATATCCTAATTATTCTTCGGTAACCTAATTTAGAATCACGGTGCATTTTTATGCTTGTATCCCTGATCCCATCCGATGATCGGACCTTTAGTCAACTTAAACCGTTCATTAAGCTTGGGGTACGCCCCTTAGGGAGAAGGGAAGAAATAGTCTAGAAAGCTCACGAGAGGGTTCGAGAGACTCAGGAAGATTTTTTTCCTCTACCCTATTGTCTATTAGGGTTCGGTCATTTTCACTTTGAGAGATTTTTCTACCTTAATTTTTGTGCCTTTTTATTTTGGATCTTGGCCTTTGATTTGACGTTTAACTTTGTGTCCCCCTTTTTTTTTTTCTTTTTTCTCTTTTTTTTGGGTGGGCATTTGATTTTTTTTCTTTTTTTGGTGACGGCCTCCTCCTAAGATGGCGGGTAAATTCAGTAGTTTACCCTAATCCTCGTTCCTACGTCGTGAACCGAGAAGGAGAGAATAGGTTGCACCTTACACTCTCAGTTAGGTTGTCGGTATTCCTTGGACTTCTCACCGTTTGTTATTCAAGAACCAAATGTGAGTGTGGTAATATGCTCCTAAATTAGACTACCAAAGATTAAGAGGAAATTTTGGGTTTCAACTTTTCTAACCCCACTGGTCCTTGCACCATACCGATTGGAACACTTGACATAAGGGTAATACCTCTTAAGGTAAAGACCATTCCAAAGATGAGACAATTCATGACCCTATGCATTAACTAGCCTATAAGCGTTACTAGGAAAAACATCTGTTATGACATACAAACCTTCCCAATTAGGTTGAAGCTTAGAACAAGGACCGCTAGGTTTTACAAAAATTATTTTGACCACCATGTCACCAACTTTGAACTTCCTCTCAATAACCTTATTTTGATAAAATCGTGCGAGTCTATTTTGATATATCTAAGTGTGATTGGTAGCTATCCATCTCCTCTCATCCAAGAGTTCCAACTGAGCAAGGAGTGCAGAGCGATGCGCATAAATAGAAAGCTCTATGTCCAATTGTACTATTAATGACGGAATGAAGATCTTGTATGGAATTATCACCTCCATTCTAAATGTTAAGGAATATGGGGTTTGCCCAGTGGGAGTGCGGTTTGAAGATTGGTAAGTCCATAGAACCTCCATCAGGTTTTCTGGCCAATCTGCATATTTAATAGATTCACATATTTTCTTGATGATTTTGATCAAGATTTTGTTAGCGGCGTCCACTTAACTGTTGCCTTGTGGATAATATGGAGAAGAATGATGCAATGCAATGTTATACCTGTTGCAGAGGTCCTTATGATCTTACAACAAATTGGAGTCCATTGTCGGAGACAATGGTGTAAAGACCAGCCACCCTATAATTGGGGATCCGATTACTACATGGGTACCGAATCATTAAAAAATGGAGCCAAGCTAGGATCTCGATAAGTCTGGGAAATAAATGATAAACTAAGTTAAACATTCCACATCACATCGAATTGTAAAGGAAGTACATGAATTAAAAATTATTATAATTCGACTCGACTCAGCAAATAATTACATATTCCAACTGAAAAGAAATAATTAAACGTACATGTCTGAAAAGGAAATACCAATTATATCGGGGCATACCCCGGAACGATGGTTGCTGGCACGCAGTCCGAGACGAAACCCTCCACGCTACGCCTGCCAGAAACCCTCACCAAAAAACTGCAGGGATGAGTCTCATTGAAATGGACTCAGTAGGGATCGTCTGATCCCCGCTACCCACTCACGCACCCACAAGTGCAACAACACAAATATAGGCACTTAAATAAGTAAAGCAGTAAGCACAACTCCCAAAGATTCTCGAATTTCAATATGAAACATATGCATTTGAAGATGCAACAGGTATAACTCTAACTTAACACTGAAGTCCACAATCAGCGTTCCTGCGAAACACACAAACCACGCAGCCGAACGCAGAAAAACACCGACCCGCTGGGACGGAGCAGTAACCCCTTGGATAGCACACTGGCTACTCCGGCCTGTCTAGCTCTAGGTGGTTCTGCCTCCTCCTAGCCACGAGTGACACTCCGAATGTACCACCCCACACCAGTACTAGCTATACCTTGGGTACACCAGGTGACCCTTTCTCTAGGCGTCACCTCACTACTCCCACACCGACGTTATGCCACTCCCACATTGACACAGGGTGCCTAAGCTCTAAAAACTGTCACTCTAGGTCCACGATCGCACAAAACACAACACAGTGTGATCCAGACACGTAGAAACCCTCGTCCTTGAAGTACGATATCAAACATGCATTTAACCGAGTTATCTAATAATGTAAACACATGTTAATTTCATGAATTAATGGGGTTCTGTCTTAAATCGCGTCGCCCGTGGCCAACGTCATTCAAGACCCCTAAACTGGTTCAGTTTTCGCTAAGCCACTGGAACCAGGTGTAGACACGCTAATTTTGACGTCATTTCGAGTAAATTTCATATCATATAATAATGCCTCAAAATGGTCTGATATTTAATCATTGATTAATTTTTATTGATCTTTTAAGTGTCGGGTTTAACAGACATGTTTAAGTTAATCAATTAAATTGATTTTAACTCGAATTTCAGTTAAAATATGAAGAAACTTAATAGACGTCGACTTGTCTAGACGCCATTTAGAGTTTATTCTTATTTTAACGTTTAAATTTGAATTTTAATCAATTGATTAATTAGCTAAAAGGCGTCTGTCAGTCAGTACGCGTTTTAGGTTTCCTAAGCTATTTCTACTTCTCTTCCGGATGTTTATCCTTATCTTAATTAGTGTAAAAGACGTCTATACATGTAGACGCGTTTTAGCTAATAAAGATAAAGATAAGTTTTCCCGGATATTTATCCTTATCTTAATTAATCTGAAAGGCGTCAGCCATGGTGGACGCGTTTTAGATAATTACAGATAAAGATGAATTAATCAGTATTTATATGTTGGTTAAGATAGATAAATCCGAGGTTTTTTTTCTATGTTAATCCGCGAACGCAGAAGAAGCCTATAAATACTTTATATCTTGAAGAGTTAAAAAAAGTTAAGCGTAATCTTGAGTTGATTATCATTGAGCAATAGCGAGTTGAAGATCGAAGCAACAACATCGGAACGCCGAAGCGCTGCTATTTCCAGAAGTCGGCATCCTTTCAAGATTCTTCATCCATTCAAGAATTCAACCATTGGGCATAAGTCTTTATTTTCTGCATTCATTTCATTTAGTTCTACATTCTTCATCATTCACTCCATGCAACACACCACAACACATTCATTTCTTTCAAAACCTATTTGATTAAGGGGTTTCAAAAGCCACTCAACAAGTAAGTTTGCTGTTTAATTGCATGTTTAACATCATGATTATAATAGATATTATTCTTGCTTAAAGTTCTCATCATTGTTTTCTTCATCTCTTTTCTTTCTATTTCTGCTGCACTCAACAAAAGGAGAATCAAAAGGAGTAAATCAAGCACAAAGTCACAAGAATTTCTGGACGATCCTCAAATCCTCAACTTCAAATTCAACAGCAAGAACAAAGAACGAGAAGGGCTCTCTTTCTTCAGCCGGCTGAAGGAGGGGAATCAAGAGTTTAACATCTTCCGCATTCAAACATGTAGGCTATCAAAAACTTTCTTTTGGAACTTTTAAGTCAAAAGTTTCTGGCGATCACTTCACGTATTTTCTGTTTTTAATAGGTTTATTTTGCACTAAACAACATAGATTTTTCATGTTAATCACACGATCATTCTAAGCACTCACAGCTTTTTTGGCGATCACGGTGGGACTTGGTCTCGCCATCTTTTAATTCTTTTGTTCTTGCTATCATCAATCGGGCACCCACAGTGCACCACTTGTGTCTCTCGACACGTCCTTACCAATTGGTGAGTGTTTTAGTTTAGTTAATTTCCCTCGTGCACCACGTGCACACCCCTGTGGCAAGATCTTGCCCTTCCCATTGATTAATTGAAAAAGTTGTTTCTGTGATGAAAATGTTGTGTGATTGATTGGCATCTTGGTTGTTTAGTTAGTAAAATCATCATGTTAAAATCTGGAACTAAAAAAAATATGCATGAGTTGATTATTTACTGCTTTTATCATGTTTGAGGAGGATTCAACCCAGAAAATCTTCTTGCAAAACTATTTCTGCGACTTGAAAAGCGTCTAGGAGCACTGACGAGTTTTAAACCGCGTCAATACACCCAGACGCCTTTTAGTCATTTCCTCTTTGCTGTCTGCATCTGAGTTTCTGCGAAAAAATTAAGATTTTGTTTGAATAGCGTCGACTCGACGCGATTCAGGCAGTTTCTTAGTTAATTTGCAGTTCCCAGATTTTTGTGACTTGTGTGCTACTACCCATTATTATGAAGCATTAGAGGCCATCCAGGCCATAGGACATACGCATTGAGGCGAATACCCTCCTTTTCTTAGGAACACCTTACTTGACGTCAGCAACTCTCTCTGATTGGGTTGGTCCCTTGATCAGACTAGAGAAGTTGACGTTAAGACCTCCATAAGTCCCCAAAATCAAGGTACTCCTCCTTGATCATCGGGCTGGTTGTACCAGTTGAAGTCCCGGTTAGATTCTAAAAACGTTGTGAGAGAAAGCCATAGAGAATAACGGTGGAAATTGAACTGAAACTAGGATCCTTTCCCTGAGCGAATTTGTGGTTTAATTAAATCCAAATAACTCAACAAGGAATCTCAAAATCACGTTAAGCATCCACTTGATTGATTAATCTTTGCGCAACTTGTTTGTCAAATCTTTGAAAAAAGAATCTAACATCATGCTGCTGCGATCAGGCAGGGACTTGAGTATGGCTCAAGACGCCATCATCAACTACGAGGGAGATGCTAATGCCCCTCGCGATTCGGATTACAACTATGAGAACGGGAGAGATGCTGATGCCTCCCGTAATTCTGTCCCCATTCCCTATCGACAAGATGGGAATGTCCGGACACCTCTCTTTCATCCCCATGATCGATATCCTGATCTTCCCCCGCATGAATATGCGATTCCTAATCCCAATCTTGAGGGGGACATGAATCAGAATGATCCCTCATCCTCTGATCCTGTGGATCTCGTCAACGCTTTGGGAGTTCTTGCCTCCCGACTGGACCCTCAGCAGTTCGAGGCGATCCAGTCTATTCTGAAGGGGAAGGCACCCGTGCAGCTTGCCGAGCCGAACCCTGTGGCTCCCCCTGTTGTTACTCAACAACCTCCTCTTCCTCCTCCTTACATCCATCAGGCCATGGAAGGCCTCCATATTACTTCTCGGCCAGCTGGGCCGCAGCTTTCATCCTCTAGGCAACCGGCTAGACCGCAAACGCCTGCTTATCAAAATGCCCTCGGGCATGGCGGAAGCTCTGCCGGACCTCCTCTTTACTGTCCTCCCTGTCCAACGTACTCTAGGCAGCAGGCCTATCAAGTACCTCCACCTCCTCCTCCCCCCTAGGCAGATCTGACCACGCAAGCGTTGCTGGCCAAAATGGAGTGCATGGATGAGCAATTCAACAACCTCCAGAAGATGATGGGGGTTAAACCTGCGCCAGGGATCAATTTGCCGAGCCTGCTGGTATTCCACCTACCACCCTCTGAGATGCCAGTGTACCGGAAGTACAACGGTACTGGTAACCCCTTCACACATTTGAAGGAGTTTATGTACGAATCATCTTTCTGGCAGAACGATAAGAGGTCATTGGCCTTTTTGTTCAGGAGATCTCTAGAGAGACCAGCCCTCGAGTGGTTCTTTTCCTTGGAACCCTCCGAGGTAGAGGACTATGGTATCGTTTCACGTAAATTCATTCAATGATACCAAGACAGAGTTGCACTCTCCTTGTCCATCACTGACCTCATAGCAGAAAAGATGAAACATGATGAGGAGTTTGTCAGTTTTGCTGACAGGTGGCGGGGTCTGGCCGAAAAGGTGAAGGATCACTTGTCCGAATCTGAGCAAGTGAAGATGTTAATTTCCAACGCCACGCCCCAGTTCAAACTAGTCTTCTCCCTGAACAATCTGACCAATATGGCAGAGCTCTATGAAAGAGCACGGTACTGCCAGAATGCCTTCAAGGATGCTACGTTCTCTAGCGTCTTTGATCCTCACAGACCTAGTAGGCATCCACCTCGGAAGCCTGCAGTGCCAAATGCTCCTAGCACAGGTCCGACTACTGAGGGCACGCTCTCTCACGAGCAAGTTAGTAGCATGAACAATAACTCGCCCCAGTTCGTGAGGAACCAGCAGCAGTACCAGAGGCCACCGCAGCCAAACCAGCAGGGGTACAGGCAGCAGCAGAACCCCCATTATCAGCAACAGTATCAGCGGCCCCAGCAGCGGAACCAGAACCAGCAACAACAACAACTACAGCAGCCGCCGCAACGGCAACAACAGTACCAACAACCCCAACAGCAGCAATATCAGAAACAACAGCAATATCAGCCGCGCGCACCGCCGGCATACCATAATGTCCCTCCTCCTGCTGACTATAATCAGCAGAGAAGACCTCCAGGCCCTAAAAGGGCAGAATACCCGGCCCTCCCAGAATCCTTGGCAGATATCTTCAGTGCTCTAATGGCAGCTAATGCCTTAGTTTTGCCAAGGGAAAAGGCCGTCTGGCCTCAAAATGCCGACATGTCCAGGTATTGCTACTTCCATAGGCAACCTGGGCATACCATTGACACCTGCTTCCAGTTTAGAGATTATATTCATGATCTCAATGAGCAGGGCGGCATAGACTGGGAGGAGATGAAAAAGTATATATCAGCCCTGAAGGCAAACCACAGCAGCAGCAGCAGCAGCAAGCGAGGCCACCAGCACAAGCAGCAGCACCACCCAACATGGGCATAGTGCAGAATCCACTCCCAGAGCACCAGAACCAAAACCAAGTTGCCCCTATCTTGACAAGTAACCAGTCTGAGGCTGACCGTGGGCAACAGTGGAGAATAGAGGACTCTTCCTCTCTTTATTCGACGGGTCATATTCCAAGTACCGCAGAACGACCACCACACCGCACCATCCACATACCTAGGCCACAACCCATTACCATCACCCCTCTACCGACGCCCACATATCACTCACCCGCACCCAATAACCCATTACCACTACCCGCGTTTCTTAAGCCCATTACGCCCCACACTCCTACGCCTCCATCATATAACCCACCTCAAACCAACTACGCGCCCCTCCTACCATCCAGACCGCTATTACGCGTACCATTTCCTACTTCACCCGCTACCACTACCACCTACCCAGATACCCTCTTACCATCCAGACCGCTATTACGCGTGCCATTCCCCACTTCACCAACCACTTACCCATCCACCATCCAACCATCCAGGCCTTTAATCCGCACCTCGCCATCACCATCTAACCTTATGCCATCACCTACATCATCCGCACCATCCAACCCTGCGGTACTCAAGGTGTCACCCGGATCCTCCACGGTTGAGGAACATGCGCTCCGAAGTGGAAGGATTTTCAACAAAGTCTTTCCTCAGTCCACAGTTAGAGATGGCCCATCGCAGCCGACTAAGGAAGCCCATAATGAAGAGAGTGCACCAGACACTCAATATGATTTGTTGAAACATCTGGACAGAACACCGGCACAGATCACCGTACTTGAACTGATCAAAAGGTCGAAGAGTCACCAAGAAGCCTTAATGGAATATCTACAGAAGGTGATGGTCAACGAGGACGTGCCGGTAGAAAAAATTGCAGCACTACTAGTTCCTTAGGGGGATCAGCCCTCCATTACATTTCACACATCGGAACTAGCACCGCCAGCAGCCAGAAGCATGGCTCTGAGCATTACGGTCAACATCTGTAAGAAGGCCGTGGATGCATGCCTGGTAGATACAGGGGCCTCGATCAATGTCTTACCTCCGAAGACCCTGGAGTTGTGCGGTGTGCCCAAAGAAAAATAGCTGCCTAGCCCCATCTCTGTGACAGTATATGACAATTCTACCCGTTCCCCTTTATTTGAAGGTGGAGCTAGACCCTGAAAGTCATGCAGAGGTCGAATTTCACATTCTAGAAATCGACCCTTCTATAAATGCTATTTTGGGTCGTCCTTATATTAAAACTCTTGAGGCGATTCCCTCTACGAATCACCAATGCCTCAAATTCCCTTTCAAAGGACGAATTATTAAAGTGACGAGCATGCCGATCCTTGCTGCTGCTCATACCTTGAATGTTAAATCTACTGTTTTACCTGACCGACAACCTTTTCTGTCGGTATTACAGGTCTACCATCCAGTGGCTGATCCTCTAAAAGCCGCCACTATTTCTCCTTACCCGTTAGATGCCATAAAAATGGGGAAGTGCATGAGTACCCCAGGATGGAGAATTATGATGAAGAACGGCTATGAGCCTGGGAGAGGTCTGGGCACACAGTTGCAAGGCAGGACCACTCCTGTTAAAGATCATCGAGCAGCACCTGGAAGTGGTCTGGGCTATAGGCCAAGAAGACTGAAGCAAGATCTGGTTCAGCAAGCAGAGATTGAAGAAGGTCGGAAAATCTGGGAGACAATGTCTACGCCACCCAAGGAAGGCCGAGATCCCCTAACATGGACCCTGTATACACACTTTGTGAAGGGGCCCATACTTAGCCACGACAACACGGTGGTCATTACTTCGTGTTTTGACCTCCATGACATATATGGGAGGGACTTGGCCAGGCATTGCTCAGAACTACTTACGTACCAATCCTTGGAGGCTCTGCGGCCTATGAAAAGGAGAAAATTCTATGATCCTGAATGCGAATGGTACAGGTGGTTCGATCTGAGAGACCTTTACATTGCACTGAACAGATTGTTCCTAGATCCTGCAGAACCCAAGTGGCCGCTGCAGATTGATGAGCTGATTGAAAGCCCTGGTGCCATCTTTGATAAGCGGATATTGCTGTCTGAAGAGACCGACGAAGGGGAGCCAGATGACCCTTATGAAGCTGGTTATACTACAGATCTGCTCTGGAGGGGGACATATCCTTCCCATGTCTTCATGCTCCATACTCTGTTTCGCACATTGCTCTTGACCCCGACTTGGTCGCGGGTCATTATTGAAGATATTCCACGGGCTCCGCCCGTTATGATTACCCTGTCCCCTCGGGACCTTATTCCACAACCTCCTCCCGATCTAGAGATGATGTATGATTTGATCTGGGACATATTGCTATATGATCCCCCTAATCCTCTGGCCTTGGTGCCACTTCCTCCATCTGATTCTCCTTCTATTTGTATTCATTCCTGTTTCATGTTTAATTCCTCTGATATCCAAAAAAAAAACGCCAATTTTACAACAAATTCTTCTCATATCCTTATTGAGGAAACTTCTTACTTGTCCGATTGCACCCCGTTGCGCGGGTCCTTCGGTCAAGATTCTCTCTTAAATCTACTCTGCCCCTCCCCTCAGGAGGATTCTTCTGTATTTCCACTTGTATCCCAGGATTTCTATCCTGGTTCATCTTCATTAGGTTATAATAGGGAGTTTAGTGAAGTTAGGCAATCTAGTTTTTGGCAGGTTAGTCAGGTTAGGAAGTCTAGGAAGCCTAAGGGTAGGCGAATTCCAGATATATACCTCCAGGACTTAGCTGATAAATGCTTTTCTTGCTCTTTAATCCCTCAGTTTTTAGAAAATCCAATTCAAATGCCAGAAGATTGCATGAATGATGAGTCAGTCAATGATGGGTATGGGGTATATGAGTTAGTGCATGAAAAGGACCCCATTGTTGAAGATGAGGAAGATGATGAGGACGCAGCTGAGGCATATGCCAGTGGAGTGAAGAGATTCGATGAACCCTCAGCTACCGTAGAAGAGCCCACCAAAGAAATCAATTTAGGGACTGAAGACGAACCTAAAGTTGTCCTCGTCAGCAAAAATCTTTCTACAGAGGAGGAGAAGGCAATGGTACAAGTACTTAAGGACTACAAGGACACTTTCGCCTGGAGTTTTGAAGATATGCCAGGGTTAGACTCATCTTTAGTTGAACACAGATTGACGTTAAAGGATGGAGCTAGCCCTGTCAAACAGAAATTAAGGCGATTCCACCCACAAATGGCTCTAAAGATGAAGGAAGAGGTCGACAAATTGCATAAAGTCAAATTTATTAGAGTTGTCCTTTATCCACAATGGGTGGCCAACATAGTCCCGGTTATGAAGAAGGACGGGAAGGTCAGAATTTGCATCGACTTCCGCGATCTGAACCGGGCGTGTCCTAAAGATGATTTTCCATTGCCTCATATTGATGTACTCATTGATAATACCGCTGGCTATGAAACTTTATCGTTTATGGATGTATTTTCAGGATACAATCAGATTAAGCTGGCAGAAGAGGATCAAGAGAAAACGTCATTCACTACACCTTGGGGAACATACTGTTATGTCGTCATGCCGTTTGGATTAAAGAATGCTGGAGCCACTTATCAGAGGACTATGATGGCAATATTCCATGACATGATGTACATAGATTTGGAAGTGTATGTTGATGATTTATTGGTTAAATCTAAGACAAAGGCTGAGCAAGCCAAAGTTTTGGCAAGGGTATTAGAGAGATCGAGAGAGTATCAGTTAAAGATGAACCCCAAGAAGTGTGTATTCGGGGTATCTCCAGGAAAATTACTTGGATTTATCGTCAGCAAACGGGGAATTGAGATCGATCCCAACAAGGCGAAGGCTATCAGAGAAATGCCACCTCCCAAAAACTTGAAGGAATTGAGAGGATTAATCGGGAGGTTACAATTTATTCGCCGTTTTGTCTCCCAGCATTCACAAAGGTGTAAGCCGTTTTACGAGCTTACCAAGCCGGGAGTCAAATTCGATTGGGACGATAAGTGTCAGGAGGCATTCGATGGATTAAAGAACTATTTAGCAAGTCCTCCTGTTTTGAGACCACCATCTCCAGGCAAACCATTGATACTTTACATTTCAGTCCTGGATGATGCAGTGGGGGCTGTCCTAGCACAAGAGGATGAAGAAGGAAAAGAGAGGGCAGCCTACTATCTCTCTAAACTTCTCAACCACGCTGAACAGAGATATACAGCGATGGAGAAAACATGTGCAGCATTGGTCTGGGTTGTGCAGAAATTGAAGCATTATTTTCTAGCCCATGAAGTCCATCTCATCGTTAGGATGAATCCGATCAAATTCCTTCTGGAGAAATTTGTTCTTACTGATAGGTTAGCACGATGGCAAAGCTTTCTATCTCAATTCGATATCACTTATATTCAGCAGAAAGCGATCAAGGGCTATGCCATAGCGGAACATCTCACTCATCATCCCCTTCCTCGATTTGATCCAGTGCGATCAGAGTTTCCGGATGAGGAACTGATGTCCGTAAATCAAATTAGAGATGATATGTGGACTCTACATTTTGACGGAGCTCTGAATTCTCATGGAAAGGGGATCGGTATCGTTCTGTTATCACCTGAAGGTATCACCATTCCACAAGCCTTTCAGCTCGACTTTCTAGTCACCAACAATATCGCTGAATACGAGGCACTCCTTGCTGGCCTCGAGGCTGCTCATTTCCATGGTGCCACCAAACTCAGGCTTGTGGGTGATAGCCAACTGATTCTTCGCCAAGTGCTGACCAAGTATCGAACTCTTGATCCCAAGCTCAAGCCTTATCAGGAACTTACTTATGATTACTCAAAGCTTTTCACGAAATTGATCTTTGTCCATGTCCCTAGGAATCAAAACATCTTAGCTGACGCTCTAGCTTCATTAGCATCTTCCCTTGATTTTCCAATCAGCAAGCAATCCGAATCAATCATAGTTTATAGGCGTCTTTCACCTTCCGTAAAAGACCCTTCATTTCTTAGAATTAAAGAGAAATTGCTGAAGAAAGTCAGAGACGGAGATATTGTGGAAAAAAGAGAAATCATGTTAATGGAGCTGTTAGAAGAGATGGATGATGAACATAAGCCATGGTATTATGAAATTGCCAAATATTGTGAAGATCAATCGTATCCTGAGGAAGCTACAACTGAGGAGAAGAGAGCTATCAGGAGAGTTGCTTAACGATACACCCTAGTTGGGGGAGCACTGTATAAAAGAGGTTTTGATGGAGTTCTTCTGAAATGTCTAGACGAAGATGAGCTTTGGAAGATTATGGAAGGAGCTCATAGTGGAATTTGTAGTGGCCATGTCAATGGACAGATGCTAGCAAAGAAGATCCTTAGACAAGGATTTTATTGGCCAACCATGGAAGAAGACTGTGTAGGATATGTCCGTAGGTGTGCTAAGTGTCAACTTCATGCCGATAAAATTCATTCTCCTGCATCTTCACTCCATCCTGTTTTTTCCCCATGGCCTTTCTCCATGTGGGCTTTCGACATTATTGGACCCCTTAGTAATCCAGATTCCGGCATCAAGCGAAAATCTTTCATTCTCACGGCAACGGAATACTTCACCAAGTGGGCAGAAGCTGAAGCGTACGTGGAGATCAAAGCATCAACCGTCTGCAAGTTTATCATGAAGAACATCATCACCCGATTTGGAATTCCAAGTACCATCGTCACCTACAACGGACCACAGTTCGTACACAATAATTGAAGGACCTCTGCAACAGGTACAGAATTGCATTGCATCATTCATCTCCTTATTATCCGCAAGGCAATGGCCAAGCAGAGGCAACAAATAAGACTTTGATAAAAATCATTAAAAAGACGTGCAAATCTAATAAATTCGCAGACTGGCCAGAAAAATTGGTTGAGGCTCTATGGGCCTACCGAACTTCAATCCGCACGCCCACTGGGCAAACTCCTTATTCCTTAACATTTGGAATGGAGGCGGTAGTTCCATATGAGATCCTCATACCGTCACTAAGAGTACAATTGAATAAGGAATTTTCCATTGATGAACATCGTTCAGCACTCCTTGCTCAATTGGAACTTTTAGACGAGAAAAGATGGTCAGCTGCTAATCATGCAAAAGTTTATCAAAATAGACTAGCACGTTTTTATCAAAAGAAAGTCATTGAACGTAAGTTCAAAGTCGGTGAAATGGTTGTTAAAAGAATTTTTGTAAAACCTGGTGGTCCGCGTTCTAAGCTCCAACCAAACTGGGAAGGACCTTATGTTGTATCGCACGCTTTTCCTGGTAATGCTTATCGTCTTGTTAATGCAGAAGGAGAAGAGCTAAATCATCCCTGGAATGGTTTACATCTTAAGAAATACTATCCTTAGGTTAAAGAGTCGATCAGTATGGTACAAAGACCAGTGGAATCAGAAAATTTATAAACTTAAAATTTCCTTATCAGTCTGGATAACTTAATTTCAAATACATTACTACACACACTGACACATTTGATTCGTGAGTAACAAGAGATTCCAAGTCCTAAAGAATATCAAAAGCTTGACTAAAAGTGTAAAGTACAAATCATTCGTTTTTAAAGCAAAATTCCGTTTTAAACTCGGCCCATGATGTCGGAACGAGGCTTATAATAGATTACCAAGAATACCTGCCATCTTAGTAGGAGGCCGTCATAAAAAAATGGGGGAGATCCGTCCCAAAGAAAATAATAGAAAAAAAACAAAAGCAAAAAGGCAAAAGTCAAATGTCAAATCAAAAGGCCATTACATTACAAACGTTACATTAAGGCCATGAAATGAAACAAAAGGGAACGCAAGGTCGATAAATACCCTGAAAAGAAATGACCGAACCCCAACAGATACTAGGGTAACAAAGGAACATCTTTTTAAGTCTCCAGAACCTTCTCATGGGCTTTCTAAACTTATTCTTCCTTTCTTTCTAAAGAGGCGTACTCCAAACTTAAGGAATGACTTAGGTTGACTAAGGGTCAAATCATCAAATGGGATCACGAATGAAAACATAAATTCAAACATGATGAGTTTAAGTTAAGTTGTTAAAGAACAATTTGGGAATTAAGTTAATAAATGAATATGATCTTTTGATCTAAGTATCATGCTGATCTTTTAGTCAAAAATAAAAAAAAATACATATGTCAAAAATAAATAAAAATACATATGTCAAAAATCCAAAGAAAATACATATGTCAAAAATAAAAAAAAATACATATGTCAAAAAGCCAAAAAAAATACATATGTCAAAAACCCAAAAAAATATGCATATGTCAAAAATTAAAAAAAATACATATGTCAAAAATAAAAAAAAAACATATATTTCAAAACCCAAACAAAAATGAATATTTTAAAATAACAAAAATATTTCAATTAGCATTTTCTTGTTGCACTCAGTATGTTTCATTCCTTTTATTTTCAGTAAGCGTCTGTTTGCTTGCATGTCGCATTTTGCTTAAGTTTGATTATTCTTATTACCTTTGTTAATAAAGGCTATGCCCCTTGACCATTTATTGAAGGAAAAAAATTAATTGACTATTTTCTTGGTCAGGCAAGTACTTAACCTGTTTGTTAAGTAATGCACATGATACAAGACAAACACAGGAACACAGGGTTGGAGCCCAAAAGTTTCATCTATATCATCAAAAGATTTTTTTTACATGATACATGAAAAAAAAAAAAAGATACATAAGCCCTCAAGGATGGCTCTCCCCTCCGCCCTCATCAAGCTGGCTCTGGGCCTCGTCAGGTGCATCCGGTGCTGGTCCTCGGCTGGGAGGTGGAGGTGGTCCCATCGCGCTCGGCCCTGCCTGGCCAGAAGACATGGCGACACTGGCTGTGAAAGCACTGGTCAAACTACGCTCATGAGCACGCTGTCGAGCTCGCTGATACCTCTCCTCCACCATCTTGCGCTCATGCTCTGCAACTGACAGCCGACCTTGAAGACTCTCCAGTCGAAGGCGGTTGCGATCTCTCTCCTCGGTTACGACCTCCAGGCGAATCTGGAGGCGCGCAAGATCTCCAGTCGAGAGTCGGGCCACCTGCTCCTCCAGAGCCCGGATCCGCGCCGCATCAGCCTCAGCACGAGTAGCTGCAGCGCGGGAACGCTCTAGCTCCGCTTCAGCCCCCTGAAGGGCTTCCTGAAGCTTAGCAACCTGCAGAAGAAGATTTTATTAGCCTAAGGCAATCAGGCAATCACACAATCAAAATTTGAAAAGTCGAAGAACTTCTCCGAGCAGCCCGGTCCTCCTCCGCAAGAGAAGCTCGATGAATGGCGGAGGCGAGCTGGCTCTGGAGGTCAGCCAGAGCCGCATCATAGGCCGAAGAGGAAGAAGACGAAGCTCCAAAGGAAGGGGGAGCCGCCTGGGTGTAGACGGCTCGCTGCACCAAAAGACAATCGTCAGCGTCAATCGCCAGAACAATTAATTAATTAAAACAATCATTCATATTCATTCATACATACCAGATCAAACAACTCTTTCTGGACTTGTTCTAGCTGGGCCTCCGCATCATGTAGGCGGGCCCGGAGGTCGATGATGACCGCATCACGTGCATCCTACATGTCACACATACACACATTCATTCACAAATATAAATTAAGATAACAATAAAATTGAAGACGCTCGTGACTCAACTCGGACACCCTGGCGATGCCAGTCTTCATATTGCTCCGGGAATTTCGCTCGCCAATCAGTAAGGGCTTGCTTGCCCCTCATGCTCCTTCCTACACCCTCCGGGACCTCCTCGTCGATCCACTCCTGGTGGAGGCCCAGGGTCCTCATCACGAGCCGGAGGCGGAGGGGTTCAATTTCGTTGAGGCAATGCACCCACAATTGCCTCCTGAACCTCCTCCTGCCAGCCGTCACCCACGGCTGACCCTCCTCGCCCATACCAAGGTACGGGCGCCAGATCACCTGCATATAGATTAGATGCATTCATATAAATAATTTGCATTTAAACAATAAAAGATTGTTTTTAATAAAATTGAATAAATTAAGAACTCACCAGAAGCTCTGGATAGTCGAGAAACTGACGGCGGAGGGCCGTCAGCTGGTGGTGCTGGGGAGCCGTGTCCACGATCGGCTGCCAACGGTAGGCCAATGGGACGGCGCCGGGTCGAACAATCCGCGCTCTGCCAAGCGGGAAGTAGTGGTAACTCCAAACCTGCATTCATGAACATATAAGTTAGGAAAAAGCATCATATCATATTGCATTGCATATCATGAACAAATAATTAAATAACTTAATACCTGGAGGAACGGCGAAAAGCCGCTGACGGTGGTCTCACGGTCCGGCGTGACCGCAGACAGATCGGCGAAGAGGTGGGCCAGAAGGGCCGCACCCCAGGCATACTCCCCTAGACTCTCTAAGTCATCTAACAGGTATAGGAATCTACAGTGGATATGGTCGCCCTTCGTGCCGAAGAGCAACCGACCAAAAAAGAAAACTAGAAAAACTCTAAGCTGTCTATCTACCTCCTCCACCTGACTCGGGTCGCTACAGTAGATGGAGGAAGAGGACTCTGCTAACCTATCCCTGAACTCCTCCCGGGTCTCATCAGACCCACGCCGGGGCTCATCTAGACCTAGGGCAGCCCCTACCTCCACCCTAGGGACCATCCTAGACTCCCTGCCTAGGCTGGACACTTCTATTCCCAGTAACGCCTCCGCCAATCCTTGGTAGTTGGGGTAAGTCACCCACTCACAGGTCGGCCCTCTACCCTGAGGCCAGTGATTCTGGCCACATCCTCTAGGGTGGGGACCATATGTTAGTTTAGGTGGCCTACAAGCCAATCTAACAATGTAAATCTCGTTCATTATTAATAAAATGGCATAACATTCATTATGTGTAAATCGCGTTAATTATCGTTTCATAATGAAGTCCGTGAATATGTGCTATGGTGATCAGATTATGATGAGATCATACTAATGAGACTGATCACTTAAACACACATATTCTTAATTGTTCCTAGTCGGAGGATATCCGAGAAGGACATCGGATATCCGGTTAGACTAGTACAGATTACTCCTGCTCATATGATGAGGGTGACTGGTCTCATAAGTCACTTGTGTGGAGACACTAAGGCGAATCTGTAGGTGCTCATTGGAGAATGAGTTCACTGAACTGATCCGACTGAATCGCTGGATGGTATTGTACCTCACTGTCAACCAGCTTGATTCTATTGTCGCAGTTGCGTGGATGGTCCTCGGACCTGAGACACCAAGGACACCTTGGCGGTGGACTTCTGTACTTTGACCTTGGTCTACGAATCTCTAGCCACGGGATTCTAATACGCCAAGGATTGGGTGCAGCGGAATACCGTCGAAGGGAATTGTGTGTCAATAAGGAATCATTCGCTCTCGGTACTTAGAGAGAGAATGCTCTAGGAAGGATGCGCGAAAGTCCCTGGCCAGGGCGGACGATAATATCGGGAAAGGAGTTTTCCGATATTCATCAGCGGCATCCAATCCAAGTGAGTCGACCGGTTAGGGTTTGACAGCTCGCCATACCCTGAGTTGACTCGAGAGCATTGTACGAATGAAGGATTAAATCCACGCGGTAACTGTCGACGGAAAGGTTCCAAGAGTGGGTTACTTAACCCCAAATACCTTCCGGGTTCACGCGGTGTTGCTTGGCACCCAACGTGATCGGAGGCCCGGTCGAATTCGATGTGCGACATCAATTCGATTGATTAATTGATTAATAAAGGGTTATTAATTAATTAATAAAGCCAGTGAGGAGTCACTGGGCTTGTTGGGCCATTAACTGGACTGGTACTTGGGCCTAGAGGGTCACACGCAAATGATTCTCAAGGCGATGGATAAATAAGTGGGTTTTATACAAACCGGGGGTTTTTGTGAAAAACCGCGCGGTTAGTATAAAACATAGCGAACGGGCTGAGCAGGCCAAGCTGCTGCTAACCCTGGCCGCCCCTCCTCAGTTTCTGTCTCCCTCTGGCGTCCAGGCAGATCCAGATCTGTCCCGCCGCTTTTCTGAATCCCGTTCGACGGGAAATCGTCCGCACACTGCGGCGATCATTGCGGCGACTAGCGGAGGCTTCGCGGGCTGCGAAGAACGACGAACTCGAGGATATCCGTCGCGGGGAGGATCGCGTGGACTTCGCTAGAGGCCGGGCGCTTGCGCGGCTTGCGGTGTCACACCGACGGAACCGAACGGCTGCGGATTCGAATCCGCACACGGTGAGAACTTCGATAATCTGATTATCGTATTTTAGTTCTTCGAAACGGGAAACGGATCGCTGTAAAATTTTTGTTTTCCGCTGCGTGAGCGATCCGGAGAAACCGAGAAAACCCAACAGTGGTATCAGAGCCAGGTTCCACTGTTTCTCGTCCCGTTTCGGATCTCTAAATTAATTTTTCCATGAGTTATTCCATGCTGTAACTTCGAATAATTGTTGGATCCGTGTTCATGCGATGAACACAGTTAATCTGATTATTTTCTTTCAATTTTTCGAGATCATTTTGGGGGTTTTTCGTGTTCTTCGTGAGACGAAGAACAGCGTGTTTACGGCAGCTTTAATCGGCTTCCCAAGCGTTGGGATGGCCGGCCGAGACCACGGATCTCTTGGTGATAGTCACCACTACGCATTCGACATATTTTCCGGCACCATGGTGGTCTCGAAGAGCTACAAAAACGAGCCCCAAATCGGATTTAAAACTCTGCGAAAAACCAGTTTTTGGGGACTTTTGGGGCATGGCCGGCTCCTTTCGGGGCCTCTCCGGTGACCCTGCCGGCGCCGGAGATCCCGCCGGCTTCGGGGCCGTCGCCGGCCCGGCCGGACGTCGCCGGAGCACCAGCCGCCGCAGGGCGGCGCCGCCGGGAAAGGGGGGAAACCCCTAGGGTTTCCTGCAACTCAAACGAAGCTCTCGGGTTGTTGCAGGTGGGGAAGAAGGGTTGGGCCGGGCTGCTCGAACCGGCTGAGCCGGCCGGTCGGGTCCCGGTTGGACCGGGCCTGAGGCAGGCACGAGCCAGGTGCGCCTGGCTCGGGCCCAGGCGCACCTGGTTCGGACCCAGGCCCAACAGGGCTCGAGCCAGGGTTCCTTATGGGCTGAGCCCTTTGGTTTTATTTAGTTAAAACTGTTTAACCCCCCTTAAAATCCCATATTAACCCCAATGAGCCCATAAATAAAATTTGAACTAAATTTTAAATTTTAAAATTGTTTTGAAATTTTATTGTTCAAATTTATTTAATTGGGCTTTTAAATAATGATTATTGAATCATTATGGATTAACTATTAGTTGTTAATTGATTAATGTTAATTGTTAGTTTAATAGTTAAACTAATGATTAATCTTAATAATACTAATTTATAGTTAAATTAGTAATTAACAATTATTAATCTAATAGTTAGATTATTAATTGTTATTTCAACTAATTGTTAATTAATATTTGAGTTAGTTATTAATCTAAGTGTTAGATTATTAGAAATGTTCTAATTCGCATGGAATAATCTGGAATTATTAATTTGGAGTGTGTGCGCATGTGATGTGTGTTTAATGCTTTTAAATTTAGATTTAATTGCATGTTAAGTTAATTAAATGAGTTTTCGAAATTCAAAATGCCAATTTTTGATTGGATCCCAGTTTTTGAAAGTCAAAACTTATTTATTTTGAAAACTCATTTGTTTTAGCCATGTGATGCGCTGAATCATGTGTGGAATGTTTAAAACACACCGTGGTCATGGATATGCACTTAATTTTTATTCATGTGATGAATGGATTGTGTGGATCGTGGATGTATGAATGTTTATTAATTGTTAATAAATAGAGGTCTGCGAACCTCTCTCTCTCATACTCCGATGTATTTCTACCTCCCTCTCTCTCTTGTACTCGCCATAAGGCCTTCTACAATTTACTTATTAATTCTAGAATTAATGTAATATGATGGAGGCAACCGAGGAAGGAGCGAGGACGATCCACAGCTGCAACCAGGAAGGCGAAAAGATGGAGATCTCTTGCCTATGTGATTGCAGGATATCTAATGTAAATGTTATGATTAGAATGTGTGTGCGTTTGACTGTTGGCTCCAGTCAAACCCACTGTGCTATCCATGACCACACTAATGACATGTATGTGATGCATTGTTTATCTTTTGATTATGAATCAAAGCAGGTTATAGTATTTAGTAAATATATACGATATATTTATACTATCACCTAGGAGAGACCAAGATAAAAGTTATCTAAATACCCTCAGATAAACTCTAAGCCGTAACGCGAGTAGTTGAGAACGTACCGCGTGGTCCACCATCGTTATAGTCATAGGATTCAAATCACTTTAGGCAGGTTTGTTGTGCTATCCACAAGGCCTGCTTAATTGGGAGGAGAAACTGTGGCTATGGCATTAGATGCCTATAGATCGGGGTAGAGGAACCATGTAGCTTTGTTGTGCTATCCACAAGGGCTGCATGCAAATCTATGCTCGTCACGTAATGATGGTTAGCTTAGACCAGAATTAGTGGTTTGTTGTGCTATCCACAAGGCCATTAAATCTCTGGGGACCGAAGCTATGATCAGATATTGCAAGGAGTTGCAAGTCCCATGAGTTGGGTGCTCTCTGATTGTATTACAGTTTGTTGTGCTATCCACAAGGCTGTAGTGCAAGTCATTGAGATTCTGATCCTCACTAGGAGACTGTCGGCGTCTCCCGTTCTGTATAACTGAGGGTTATACAGTCCGTCGAAAATTAGTGGGAGTTAAACTTGAACAAAAGACCATGTCTTGTTTTGAACTTTAATAATTGAACATCTGCTAAATAAATTTTACTTATCTCCTGTAGGAACTATGTCGTCGAATAACCCATTCCGTAGCATACTTGATGCCATTTTGACTTACTTGATCTACTCGGATTGGTTCAGAAGCCTGAAGAATGTCTTCAGATCTGAACGCAATAACTTTGTCCCTGGAGTTGATCCTCCTGCTGAATCGGCATTGGATGCCCCTGAAGCAGAGATGACAGCTAACGATAATGGATCAAAGGACAAAGGTAAAAGAGTAGTGAAGGGTGACTGCTTCTACTATAAGCAGTATGGTCACTGGAAGAGGAACTGCAAGGAGTTCCTTGATGATAAAGCTCATGGAAGAGTGAAGCTGTGTGAAGCTTCAGATATCTATATGATAGATATCAACTTGTCAGTTAGAGATTCCACATCTTGGGTATTGGATACCGGATGTGCTTCTCATATCTGCCATGATGTGCAGTTGCTGACAAGTAAGCGCAAGCTGAGACAAGGTGAGGTGGAATTGAGGCTAGGAAACGGCGCAAAAGTTGCGGCGATTGCTGTTGGGACAGCAAACCTCAGGCTTCCATCGGGAGACACCTTACTATTGGAAGATTGTTATTATGTTCCTAGCATAATAAAGAACATCATATCAATATCTTGTTTGGACAAGATAGGATATAGGTTGACAATTGAGAATAGAAGTTGTTCGATTTATTATGGTAATAAATCAATAGCTTCGGCATCTTTAGTCAACGGTCTATATCTATTAGATGTTTCTCATTACAATCTTCAGATTGATAATGCTCTTAAGAAGAGCAAGAATTGTGTGAACCAGGTCTACATATGGCATTGTAGACTTGGGCACATTGGCGAAAGCAGGTTGCAAAAGTTGCACAAGCATGGTTACTTAACAGCATTCGATTATAAATCGTTTGCAACATGTGAATCCTGCCTTATGGGAAAGATGGCAAAATCTCCATTTAGTGGACATGGAGAACGTGCCAAGGACATTCTGGAACTGATACATTCGGATGTATGTGGTCCCATGTCTACCCAAGCCAAATGTGGCTTTTCTTACTTCATCACGTTCACCGATGACTTCTCAAGATTCGGCTATGTGTACTTAATGAAGTACAAGTCGGAAGCGTTTGAGAAGTTCAAGGAGTTCAAGAATGAAGTAGAGAAGCAGTTAGGAAAGAGTATTAAAGCTCTTCGATCAGATCGAGGAGGAGAATACTTGAGTACTAATTTCACACAATTCTTAAAAGATAATGGTATCCTTTCTCAGCTAACCCCTCCATATACACCACAGATGAATGGTGTATCAGAAAGGAGGAATCGCACCTTGTTGGACATGGTGCGATCCATGATGAGCTTTTCAAGATTACCAGTGTCCCTCTGGGGGTATGCTCTAGAGTCAGCAGCATACCTACTGAACAGAGTACCCAGCAAGTCTGTGGCCTCTACTCCATATGAGATATGGAAAGGCAGGAAACCAGAATTTAAACATGTTAAAGTCTGGGGTTGTCCTGCTCATGTAAAGAGGCATGATCCAGACAAGCTGGAATCACGAACTGATAAATGTAGGTTTGTGGGATATCCAAAGGAAACCTTTGGATACTATTTTTTACCATCCTGATGAACAAAAGGTGTTTGTCGCCAGGAAAGCTGTCTTCCTGGAAGAGGAATACCTTCTCCAGGAGGACAGTGGGAGTAAAATAGTACTGGAAGAGGTTCCAGATCCCCAAACAGCTGCATTATCATCAGATGAGATATCAGTTCCTGAATCTGTTCAGGTACACACAGATGAGCCTCGTAGATCTGGTAGAGTACCTAGACTACCCGAACGATATGTGGGACATATCGCTGAAGGTGAGTCTAAGGTACAATATAATGAGGATGACGATCCTAAAACCTACCAGGAGGCCATAGAAGGCCCAGAAGCCGGGAAATGGCGAGAAGCCATGAACTCAGAAATCCAGTCCATGTACACCAACCAAGTTTGGAACTTGGAGGACTTGCCCGAGGGTATTGTACCCATCGGTTGCAAGTGGATCTTTAAAAGAAAGATCGGTGCTGATGGACGGATCGACACTTATAAGGCAAGGTTGGTGGCAAAGGGATATCGTCAAAGGCAAGGAATTGACTATGACGAGACTTTCTCACCAGTTGCCATGATAAAGTCGATCAGAGTTCTGCTCGCCATTGCTGCACATTTTGATTATGAAATCTGGCAAATGGATGTGAAGACTGCCTTCCTCAATGGTAATCTTGAGGAAGAAGTGTATATGATACAACCAGAAGGTTTCACATCCAAAGAATCTCCAGATAAAGTGTGCAAGCTTCAGAGGTCCATTTATGGACTGAAGCAAGCTTCCCGGAGCTGGAATATAAGATTTGACGAGGCTGTCAAGTCTTATGACTTCATTAAGAATGAAGATGAACCTTGTGTGTACAAGAAGACCAGTGGGAGTGCAGTCACTTTTCTAGTTCTTTACGTAGATGACATACTACTCATTGGGAATGATGTAGCTATGATGTCATCAGTAAAGGTCTGGCTGTCGAAAAACTTCTCCATGAAGGATTTGGGAGAAGCATCCTACGTATTGGGAATACGGATCTATAGAGATAGATCAAAGAGGATGCTTGGAATGACCCAATCCTTGTACATAGATACCATAGTCAAAAGGTTTGGCATGGAAAATTCCAAGAGAGGTTTCATACCGATGAGACATGGAATTAATCTCTCAAAAGAACAGTCTCCTAAGACTCCTGATGAGAGGGCATTCATGGATAGAATACCCTATGCCTCTGCCATAGGATCTATCATGTATGCCATGCTATGTACACGACCTGACGTTGCATTTGCTCTAAGTGTTACGAGCAGATTTCAGGCTGATCCAGGCGAAGAGCACTGGAAGGCAGTGAAATGCATCCTTAAGTACTTGAGAAGAACTAAGGATATGTTTCTTGTCTATGGAGGAGGTGACTTGAAACTGCGAGGCTTTACTGACTCGAGTTTCCAGTCGGATCCAGATGATAGCAAGTCAACATATGGATTCGTGTTTACATTGAACGGAGGGGCAGTGTGCTGGAAGAGTTCCAAGCAGGTAACCACTGCAGATTCGACGACTGAAGCTGAGTACATCGCTGCAGCTGAAGCCGCCAAGGAAGCAGTGTGGTTGAAGAAATTCATCACCGACCTCGGCGTAGTTCCCAGCATCTCTGAGCCTGTTCCACTGTTGTGCGACAACAATGGAGCGATTGCGCAAGCGAAAGAGCCACGGTCTCATCAGAAATCGAAGCATATTCTGAGGCGCTTTCACCTTATCAGAGAGATCATATCCAGAGGAGATGTAGTAGTGGAAAGAGTTCCATCTGTCGACAATGTAGCAGATCCACTGACAAAGCCGTTGGCTCAAATTGTGTTTGAGCGTCACCTAGAGTCTATGGGCTTATTGTATAAAGGTGATTGGCTTTAGTCCAAGTGGGAGATTGTTAGTTTAGGTGGCCTACAAGCCAATCTAACAATGTAAATCTCGTTCATTATTAATAAAATGGCATAACATTCATTATGTGTAAATCGCGTTAATTATCGTTTCATAATGAAGTCCGTGAATATGTGCTATGGTGATCAGATTATGATGAGATCATACTAATGAGACTGATCACTTAAACACACATATTCTTAATTGTTCCTAGTCGGAGGATATCCGAGAAGGACATCGGATATCCGATTAGACTAGTACAGATTACTCCTGCTCATATGATGAGGGTGACTGGTCTCATAAGTCACTTGTGTGGAGACACTAAGGCGAATCTGTAGGTGCTCATTGGAGAATGAGTTCACTGAACTGATCCGACTGAATCGCTGGATGGTATTGTACCTCACTGTCAACCAGCTTGATTCTATTGTCGCAGTTGCGTGGATGGTCCTCGGACCTGAGACACCAAGGACACCTTGGCGGTGGACTTCTGTACTTTGACCTTGGTCTACGAATCTCTAGCCACGGGATTCTAATACGCCAAGGATTGGGTGCAGCGGAATACCGTCGAAGGGAATTGTGTGTCAATAAGGAATCATTCGCTCTCGGTACTTAGAGAGAGAATGCTCTAGGAAGGATGCGCGAAAGTCCCTGGCCAGGGCGGACGATAATATCGGGAAAGGAGTTTTCCGATATTCATCAGCGGCATCCAATCCAAGTGAGTCGACCGGTTAGGGTTTGACAGCTCGCCATACCCTGAGTTGACTCGAGAGCATTGTACGAATGAAGGATTAAATCCACGCGGTAACTGTCGACGGAAAGGTTCCAAGAGTGGGTTACTTAACCCCAAATACCTTCCGGGTTCACGCGGTGTTGCTTGGCACCCAACGTGATCGGAGGCCCGGTCGAATTCGATGTGCGACATCAATTCGATTGATTAATTGATTAATAAAGGGTTATTAATTAATTAATAAAGCCAGTGAGGAGTCACTGGGCTTGTTGGGCCATTAACTGGACTGGTACTTGGGCCTAGAGGGTCACACGCAAATGATTCTCAAGGCGATGGATAAATAAGTGGGTTTTATACAAACCGGGGGTTTTTGTGAAAAACCGCGCGGTTAGTATAAAACATAGCGAACGGGCTGAGCAGGCCAAGCTGCTGCTAACCCTGGCCGCCCCTCCTCAGTTTCTGTCTCCCTCTGGCGTCCAGGCAGATCCAGATCTGTCCCGCCGCTTTTCTGAATCCCGTTCGACGGGAAATCGTCCGCACACTGCGGCGATCATTGCGGCGACTAGCGGAGGCTTCGCGGGCTGCGAAGAACGACGAACTCGAGGATATCCGTCGCGGGGAGGATCGCGTGGACTTCGCTAGAGGCCGGGCGCTTGCGCGGCTTGCGGTGTCACACCGACGGAACCGAACGGCTGCGGATTCGAATCCGCACACGGTGAGAACTTCGATAATCTGATTATCGTATTTTAGTTCTTCGAAACGGGAAACGGATCGCTGTAAAATTTTTATTTTCCGCTGCGTGAGCGATCCGGAGAAACCGAGAAAACCCAACACCATATGCCCCCACGGCATTAGGAAAGTACAGCTTTCCGCATGCCACCTCTCCCGCAGTACCTGTAGGAGGACCAAATCGAGCCAAAATGGCTCGATGTCTAATACTTCGCCGAATCCCATCCGGCGCAGGCGCGCTTTCTGGAAATCCGGGAGCCCTCTATAAGCCCCTATCACAAGGTCCCATGAGATCCTGGCCCTCATCACTCCCTGGAAATAAAAAAAAAAGGGTCAGTAATGAATAAAAATAGAAAATCACTTCTGTTTTGAAAGGCATCAGCACACAAAGACGTTTTTCAAAACACGTCCACATGCCCTGACGCAATTCAAAATTATTTCTGCCTAATTAAAATTCGGAATTAATCTTGAAAGACGTCAGCCCATGGTGACGCCTTTTGAATGGCGTCACCTGGTCTGGACGCCTTTCAAGACCCGATTCCGGGTTCTTGAAGAACCCCGTTTTTCCCTCTCTTTTCTTCATCCATTCATCCCATAGGAATCTTACCGTGTGGAGGTCGCCCTCCTCTTCTTCTTCCACCGCCATGGGTGCCGGTGGAGGGAGTTCCTCCTCCAAAAATGCCGCGGCTTCGGCTAACGCCGCCAGAACTTCCTCGGGAGCTTCCTCCTCTTGCCTCCGCCGCCTCTTGGCTAAGGTTTTCATTTTCTTAGAGCCCTCACCGCGTTCCATAGCTCGAGAAGGGAGTTTTCGAGGGGGAGAGAGTGAGATCGCCGGTCGCCGGAGAGGTAAAGGAGAGAGAGAGTTTTGTGAAAAGTGAGGAAGAAAGGGGGCCTTCGCGGGTCTGTTAACAAAAAGGTTGAAAGGCGTCGACTCAGACAGACGCGTTTTAGGGCGCATAAGTTGAGGCGGCAAGGACAACTGTTTGAAAATAGTGAAACACGTGTACTTGTCCTGACGCGTTTCAAGCTTCTGGTCAGAGCCGTACAGAGGAAAATGATGAACAACGTCTTACCTTGAAGATGCGTTTCAAGCGATTAATCACGGAATTAATGGCAGAAAGTAGGAGAGAGAATTGAAAAGCGTCTTGTCTAGTAGACGCAATTTAACCTTTAAATCAGTTTTTTGAGGATTAAAATTGAATTTCTGGAAAAGAATTATGGTTGAAAGGCGTCTTTCTGAGTGGACGCGTTTTACATTTAACAGAACCCGAATTGTCAAATTTTCAGGAAAAATCCGGTTTTTACTAAAGGAAAAATCATGGGCACATTACAGGAAGTTAAGGAAAGGTTTCAAGACATGAAAAATCCTCTTTATTCAATAAAATTCTTTATTACATCATAAAGAAAAAAAAAGAGAAAGAGGACATTTAAGGAAGAATTTCATGAAGACTTTTAAGGTAAGGAAATTTCAATCCTCTATCTTTATCTTTAGAGGATTTTACACGGTAACTAAAGCCAAGGTTCCATAAAGTGGTGATGATTTGTATGGCTTCATAATCTTCGTCGGATTCCAAGTCACGCTTCTTGATTGGGGGTGTGAGAGAGAACTCATGGAATTCACGACGGCCCAAGCTAAATTGAGTAAGGCACCGATAGGGATTGTATAATACAAACTCGGTGGCTCCAATCAACTTGAGATCCGCTCCTGCTCCACGGCGCACCCAAACAGGCTTTCCAACAAGAGCGAGCGGAGACGAGTCAAATATGTCAGACGTCATGAGCTTTAGATACTCTCTCCAGTCGGCCCGGGTCTTGAGCTTTGGAACCTTGTTGACCATGTGCTCATTGAACTTTACAATGTTAGCAATGCAATGAATTGGACTATTCAAGAAGATCTGAGACGGATTCAGAGGCCTTTTCTTGTTGTACTCGAACTTAAAGTGAAGTTCAACCCATAAGGCAAAGAGTAACATGCACCCATAGGGAGGACGACCCACAGATGCCGCAGAAAGCCCGCTATAAAGATATGCCAAGAGTGCGGTGCTAATGGATTTACCTTCAAAGATTGCACAGATGGCACTAACTTGATCATCTTCTAAGATATTATCCTGCGTAGGGAAAAACAAGGCACCGGCAAGGCATGTAACAAAAGCTTTCGTCACATCCTCCGCTTCGTCCTCCCTTAGGTCATTAATTTCATACAAAGTCCACTCAGCAAGCTTTGCAAGATTGATCCCCTTTTTGGTGAGGCATCCTTTAGCTTCTGAAGGATCCTTCATAATTGATGTCAATAATTGTTGACCGGTGATTTTCTCTCTTGTCAAGGCTATCTTATCTTTGTTCTCTTTGGTCTTTGGGAGACCCAATAAAAGCTCTGCCTCCTCCAAAAGGATTGTGCACTCGAAGTCTTGGAAGAAGAACGTGTGAGTTTGGGGATGCCACCACTCGATCAAGGCACCCATAGCCGCCCAATCTACATTCGAACTTTTGTAATTTTTGGCAAGCACCACAAGTCCTTGAAGATTCCACTTGGATATGAAAACGTACATGGAAAGCTTAACACTTTTTGCAAGTTTACAAATCCAAGGGAGAGAGGTGAACTTCTTTGGGTCATGAAACATTGGATAATTCTGAAAACAAAAGGAAGGATATGATGAAGATCATGAAGAACATGAAGAACATGAAGAAGAATTGAAGAGAAGTTGATTGAACTTACTTGAAGATTATGATCTCTTCCATTGAGGTGATTTTCCACGTCGAAGAACTTCTCTAGAGACATCTTCATCCTCTTGTTTGAAGAATCCATCCCCTTTTTCGGAGTTCTTCCTTCTTGAAGCTTGGAAACCTTGGAAACTTTGAAGAAACCTTGAAACTTGGGAAGAAAACTCAACTTAGGATCTTTGGATTATGGTAGGATTGCTTGGGAACAACTTAAGGGTGTTTATATAGAAGGAATTGCGATCCTAGGAAGACTTTTCCGGATTGAAAAAGGGATGTGCATTGGTAGAGTTCGAATCCGAATAGAGAACAGCCAGAAACCTGTTTCTGTGAGTAAAAGGCGTCGAGGAGAACCGCCGCGTTTTAACATTGAATGGCGTCTGCGCGATATGACGCGTTTTAGCCTTTCTGTGATTTACCTGAAATTCTGTTTGGAATTACTAATAATTTTGATTGCAGGAAATTCAAGAAAACCTGAGTAAAGCTGGAAATGTCAAGAAGATCCTACTGTGGGAGTCAAGAAGTCCTGACCGTGGCTAAAAAGACGGTTATTTCTACCCTTGTATTATTTCATGTAATTCATTCGCATTACTATATAATAAATATTTATTAGAGTATATCAAGGACCTTGTGGTTTTGATGAAACTGGAATTTGAGTTCCCCTACAACAAAAATAGTGATAATTCCAGAGGATTCTTAATCGCACGGATAGGCCGTTGGATTGTTAATTAGTGAGGACGATGGTTCCACTTTTGTGAAACGGTGCGTGGATAAACGAGCTTCGGCTTAGCACTGGATTACAAGAATTGGTGTATTGACTTATTAATGACAATTTAACAATATTATCCTTGATTAATTTATATTTTATTTGACTTTATATTTTTCTTTTAGCCCAGCATGCATCATGTAGGACTTTGAAATCATTGTGATAAGGATTAATTACTGATTAAGTTTCAGACCATTAAAAAAAAAAAACTCAAAACATGATATGAAATATTCCATTCTGAATTGAGTATCTTGATTATTTTTGAGGTTCGCTTGAAGATATCCTTGGAATTCTATCTTTTCTTGGATTCCTTATCCAATATTTCTTGTTTTCTTTTAAGATCCATCATGGCTGCAGCACGTCCACATTGGTTGGCAAATGCTCCCCATGATGAAACCTACAGTGTCTACGACCTGGGGTACTTCCCACTCTGATGAGGTTGATCGACTTTATTTCCTTGTCTACCTCATTCAGACAGGATTGATTCCATTGATTTCTTTGAACTATCTTCATTGATAATTTTGAGAAAAATTCCAATCATGTGATGTTAAGAGCGTGTCTCATCACACCTTGGCATCACCTTTTCAGTACATTCTATTCCATTTCACTCCTTTGCAAAGATAATGCCAAGGTGAGGCAGGTGTAGACACGCTAATTTTGACGTCATTTCGAGTAAATTTCATATCATATAATAATGCCTCAAAATGGTCTGATATTTAATCATTGATTAATTTTTATTGATCTTTTAAGTGTCGGGTTTAACAGACATGTTTAAGTTAATCAATTAAATTGATTTTAACTCGAATTTCAGTTAAAATATGAAGAAACTTAATAGACGTCGACTTGTCTAGACGCCATTTAGAGTTTATTCTTATTTTAACGTTTAAATTTGAATTTTAATCAATTGATTAATTAGCTAAAAGGCGTCTGTCAGTCAGTACGCGTTTTAGGTTTCCTAAGCTATTTCTACTTCTCTTCCGGATGTTTATCCTTATCTTAATTAGTGTAAAAGACGTCTATACATGTAGACGCGTTTTAGCTAATAAAGATAAAGATAAGTTTTCCCGGATATTTATCCTTATCTTAATTAATCTGAAAGGCGTCAGCCATGGTGGACGCGTTTTAGATAATTACAGATAAAGATGAATTAATCAGTATTTATATGTTGGTTAAGATAGATAAATCCGAGGTTTTTTTTCTATGTTAATCCGCGAACGCAGAAGAAGCCTATAAATACTTTATATCTTGAAGAGTTAAAAAAAGTTAAGCGTAATCTTGAGTTGATTATCATTGAGCAATAGCGAGTTGAAGATCGAAGCAACAACATCGGAACGCTGAAGCGCTGCCATTTCCAGAAGTCGGCATCCTTTCAAGATTCTTCATCTATTCAAGAATTCAACCATTGGGCATAAGTCTTTATTTTCTGCATTCATTTCATTTAGTTCTACATTCTTCATCATTCACTCCATGCAACACACCACAACACATTCATTTCTTTCAAAACCTATTTGATTAAGGGGTTTCAAAAGCCACTCAACAAGTAAGTTTGCTGTTTAACTGTATGTTTAACATCATGATTAGAATAGATACTATTCTTGCATAAAGTTCTCATCATTGTTTTCTTCATCTCTTTTCTTTCTATTTCTGCTGCACTCAACAAAAGGAGAATCAAAAGGAGTAAATTAAGTACAAAGTCACAAGAATTTCTGGACGATCCTCAAATCCTCAACTTCAAATTCAACAGCAAGAACAAAGAACGAGAAGGGTTCTCTTTCTTCAGCCGGCTGAAGGAGGGGAATCAAGTGCTTAACATCTTCCGCATTCAAACAGGTAGGCGATCAAAAACTTTCTTTTGGAACTTTTAAGTCAAAAGTTTCTGGCGATCACTTCACGTAGTTTCTGTTTTTAATAGGTTTATTTTGCACTAAACAACATAGATTTTTCATGTTAATCACACGATCATTCTAAGTACTCACACCAGGGATACTGGCCTGAATGGCGTCGCCCATGGCCGACGCTATTCAGTTCTTTATCCCACAGTGGCCTCGGGAACCGAAAAAATGGGCCATAAATCGCGTCGACCGAGGTCGACACCATTTAAAATGGTGTCACCTGGTCTCGACGCCATTTAACGCCCGAAACTGCGTTCCACCGAGCCAAATCGAGGGTCCCTCTTCTCCCCCAAAACACTCAAAAAACGCAAAAGAGACAAGGGGATAAATTCAATAACCAATTATCACCAAGAACTCCATTTCATAAAAATGCCTATTTTCGTTAAAAACCCCTTAAAAGATGCTTTGTACCCAAAATATCAACACAGATCGCATGCTTCAAAAGCAGAGAAATCATGGTTTTAAACAAAATACAATGGAGATTGTCACCCTACCAGTTACTTGAACTCCTCTTTACGCCTAGCCGCCGAACCACCACGTCACGAGCTATCGCTAGTACCGCCGTAGATGCCGTCACTCCACCGGGATGTCGGCCGCTGTCCGGAGAGCAATGCGCCGCAGAGGAGATGGTGATGGTAATGGTAAGGGTTAGGAGGTTGATGGAGTGGAGGAAGAGGAAGAATGGGGAGAGGAAAGGAAGGAGAAGGGGAAGGGGGAAACGGAGCGTTTAGAGAGAGAGAGAGAGAGAGAGGAGAGAGAAAGGAATGGAGAGAATGAGGGAAAGGAAGAAAGGCTTCAGAGCGTTAACCGAAACTCGCTAAAACGCGTCGTTCTGGAACGACGCCAATCATACGACAGGACGGGGTCGTACACTGGCAAATGTCTGAATCGCGTCGTCCATGCAAGACGCCATTCAGACGACACGACCGGAGCCATGCATACGCGTCCCCACACCCTGCCCATACGGCACCCCTGCAAAGCTTCTAAATGGCGTCCCCTTAGGTTGACACCGTTCAAAATCACGTCGAGCTTGATCCCATGCCTCATGTCCACAAGGGCCCAAACCAAGGGGTCCGATACCGAACCCGACCCGATAATTGGATTCGAAACTTCAGTCCTTACAAATGGTGTTTGGAATCCCGAACTTAGTGATGATGTTCTTTATGATGAATTTGCACACCGTTGATGCTTTGATCTCTACATAGGCTTCAACTTCTGCCCATTTGATGAAATACTCCGTTGCCACGAGAATGAATGATTTTTGTTTGATTGAGGAGTTAGGATCACTAAGGGAATTAATGATATCGAATGCCCACATAGAGAAAGGCAATGGGGAGGACAAAGGATGGAGTGAAGATGTAGGTGAATGAATTTTGTCAGGATGAAGTTGACATTTGACACATCTATGGACATACCCTACACAACTGTCCATTGACATGGCCACCACAAACTCCAGGATGAGCACCTTCCATGACTTTCTATAGCTCGTCTGCATTTAAACACCTCAAAAGATCACCATCAAATCCTCTTCTATAAAGCTCACCTCCAACAAGTGTATATCTGAGCAATTCTCCTAATACCATGCTTCTCCTTAGCGGTGGCTTCTTTTGGAGATAATTGATCTTCACAATATTTGGCAATTTCATAGTACCATGATTTCTCATCATCTTCTAACACTTTTTGCAATTCTAGCAACATGATCTCTCTTTTCTCTACAATGCCTCCATCATGAACTTTCCTTAGTAATTTCTCCTTAACCTTAAGAAAAGTGGGGTCCTATACAACAGGGGAGAGACGCCTATGGATGATGATTGATTCAAAATGTATGCTGAATGAAAAATCTAAGGAAGATGCAAGAGAAGTGAGAGCATCGATTAAAATGTTTTGATTATGAGGAACCTGGATACAGATCAACTTAGTGAGCAGCTTGGCATAATCAGATGTAAGTTCTTGATAGGGCTTGAATTTGGGATCAAGGGTGTGGTATTTGGTGAGCACTTGGCGAAAAATGAGTTGACTATCACTATAATTTGCAATTTAGTAGCATCGTGAACATGAGCAGCCTCGAGGCTGGCAATGAGAGCCTCATATTCAATTATATTGTTAGTAACAGGAAAAGCAAGCTGAAAGGCTTGAGGAATGGTGATAGGAAAACAATGTCAATATCCTTACCATGAGAATTCAAATCTCCGTCAAAATGCAGAGTCCATATGTCATCAGGTGATTTATTTATGAACATCAGTTTCTCATCCGGAAAGTCCTATTGAACTGGATCAAATTTGGGAAGAAGGTGATGAGCAGATGTTCTGCTATAGCATAGCCCTTGATTGCTTTCTGTTGAATATATGTGATATCAAACTGAGAAAGGAAGCTCTGCCAACGTGCTAATCTATCATTTAAGGACATATTTTTAAAGGAGGAATTTGATAGGATTCATTCTTGCGATGAGAGGGACTTTATGAGCTAAAAAATAATGTTTCAGTTTTTGAACCACCCATACCAATGTAGCACAAATTTTCTCCATCGCCGTGTATTTTTGCTCTGCGGGGTTGAGAAGTTTAGAGAGATAGTAGGCTGCCTTCTCTTTCCCTTCTTTAGCTTCTTGTGCCAAGATAGCCCCTACCGAGTAGTCCAAAACTGAAATATATAGAATCAAATGTTTGTCTGAGGATGGTGGTCTCAAGACCGGAGGACTTGTCAAATATCTCTGCAATCCATCGAAGGCCTCTTGACACTTATTGTTTCAATCGAATTTGACTCTCGGCTTGGTAAGCTCGTAAAACGGCCTACACTTCTATGAGTGTTGGGAGACAAAGTGGGGAATAAATTACAACTTCCCGATCAATCCTCTTAACTCCTCAAGGTCCTTGAGAGATGACATTTCTATGATGGCTTTTGCCTTGTTGGGATCGATCTCAATACCCCATTTACTAAGAATAAATCCTAATATTTCCCCGAAGATACACCAAATATGCACTTCTTCGGATTCATCTTCAACTAGTATTCCTTTGCTCTTTGCAATACCTTAGCCAAGACCTCATCATGATTGGCTCTAGTCTTAGATTTCATTGGAAGATCATTCACATACACTTACCAAATGAACATGTATAATGTCATGAAATATTGCTATCATAGTCCTTTGGTAGGTGGCTCCAACATTCTTTAGTCTAAACGGATGACCACGTAACAATAGGTTCCCCAAAGTGTAGTGAACGATGCCTTCTCTTGATCTTCTTCTGCCAAGCGAAGCTGATTATATCTTGAGAAGCCATCCATGAAAGATAAGGTCTTAAATCCAGTTGTGTTATCAATAAGGACACCAATATGAGGCAACGCAAAATCATCCTTAGGACATGTTCTGGTCAGATCCCGAAAGTCAATGCAAATTCTGACTTTTCTATCCTTTTTCATAATTTGTATTATATTTGCCACCCATTGAAGATAGAGGATGACTCTAATGAATTTAGCTTTATATAATTTGTCAACCTCCTCTTTCATTTTCAAGGCCATATGAGGGTGGAATCGTCTTAATTTCTGTTTAACCTGGTTGGCTCCAGGTTTCAAAGTCAATCTATGTTCTATCAAAGATGAGTCTAGTCTCGACATATCTTCATAACTCCAAGCGAAAGTGTCCTTATAATCCTTGAGAACTTGAACTAAAGCCTCTTGATCTGATAGAGGAAACTCTTACTAATGAGGACGACCTTAGGTTCACCTTTAGTTCCTAGATTAATCACTTTTATAGGTTCTTCTACGGCAGCTGATAGTTCATCAAATCTCTTCATTACGCTAGCATATGCATCAACCGCATCCTCATCTTCTTCTTCTCTTTCAATTATGGGGTCTTTCTCATGTAGCAACTCATACACCCTATAATCATCACCGATATACCCATCTATCTCACATTCTTCCGGCAACTTAATAGGATTTTCTAAACGCTGAGAGATTTGGGAATAAGAATGGCACTTAAAAGCTAGCTCATGGAGGTATCTATTTGAAATACACTTTTCCTTGGATTTCCTAGACTCTCTAATTTGCCTAGACCTAACTTTACTAGACTCTCTAGACTTAAAACTCCATATTCTGACTTAAAGATGAAGAAGGATAAGAATTATGGGATACATAATGGAACATAGGTGGGCTTTCTTGAGAGGAGGGGCAAATAGATCTAGAAGAAAATCTCGCATGAGTGACCCGCTGGCGGCGCACACTCGAATGAGAAATAGGGTGTCTCCTCGATGACGATTTGAGAGGAGGTTGAAAATTGTCGTTTTTGTTTTTTAGAGATTTTCATTAATCATGAAATAGAAGTGAACTTGGAGGAGAGATGGAGTAGGAAAAGATGAAAGGGAAAATGACACCATAGCTAGAGGATTCGGGGAATCATGTAGTAATATGTCTCAGATTCTATCATAGATCTCCTTGGAATTGCGAGAAGCATGAGGGAGGAAGTCCAGTGGTAAGAGAGTAATCAGAATGGGCAGCCCCGGGGGATATCTTCAGTGATCATTCTGGCCCAAGTAGGGGTCAACAACAATGTTTTGAATAGGGTATGAAGAGCAAAAATATGGGAGGGATAAATGGCCAGCCAAAGATGGTCCACAATCAAACCTTCTTCATAGGGGTCATTAGGTTCCCCTTCATCAGTTTCTTCATCCAGCAGAATTCTTTTATTAATAATAGAGCTTGGTCCTTCAATCAGCTCCTCCACCAATGGCGGCCACTTAGGCTTTGTGGGATGGAGGAATAACTGGTCCAAAGCAATGTACAAGTCCCACATATCGAAACACTGGTTACTTGCACTCAGGATCGTGAAACTTCCTTCTTTTTAGAGGCCGCAGAGCCTCCAATGATTGGTAAGTAAGCAGCAATGCATAATGTCTGGCCCACTTTGTTCTATATATCTCATGCAAATCAAAATATGAAGTGACTACGACCGTGTTGTCACCTCCATGTTTGATAACATGTCCCTTAACAAAATGAGTGAACAATGTCCAAGTTAGGGGATCCCGATTCTCCTTGCACGGTGTCACTCTGGTCTTTCATACTTTGTTTCCTTCTTCATCTTCCTCCTGTTGGACCATCTCATGCCTCACCTTCTCTGGCCTATAGCCTACACCACTTCCTGGTACAATTCTTCTATCCTTCACGGGCTTGAGACTCCTTGTAGTTGTGTTCCTAATCTTTTTTCAAGTTGATACCTATTTTCATCATGATCCGCCATCCCGGGGTGTCTATAAGCTTGCTCCACTTCATCACATCTAAGGGATATGAGGAGGATACTATGGACTTTAGCGGGTCAATTGATGGTAGATAGGTTTTCAGGAGAGACAATATGAGTTTTTGAACTAGTTTTAGAATAGGAGTTGGGTTGATAGTGAGGTGTAAGTGGCAGCTAGGATAGGCATGCTTGTGACTTTGACAATCCGGCCTTTATAAGGGAATTTGAAGCATTGATGATTAGTAGAGGGTACAGCCTCGAGGAGCTTGACATAGGGGCGATCGAGAATGTTTTTAAAGAAAGATCTATCTCAAGAATATAGAATTCCACTTCAAGGTGAAAAATAAGGCCCAACTCTACCTTAAGGTACACCATACTCAATGGAGACCTGGTGGTGTTATTATATGCAGTAACTGAGATGGGAGAGGATTGCCATTTTTCTTTTGAAACGCCACATATCTTCAATGTTCGTGGCGGTAGCACATTAATGGAAGCTCTAGTGTCCACCAAACATGTGTCAATAGGTTTATCACAAATGTTCATTGTAATACTCAAGGCCATACTCTGTGCAACCAGAGACGCCAACTCAGATGCATGGAAAGATATAGCGGGTTGATCACTTTGCGGGACTAGAACAATGACAATCTTCTCTACCGGCACATCTTCATTCACGATGACTTTCTGCAAATATTCCATTAAGGCTTCTTATTGTACCTTAGACCTTTTAATTAATTTCGACATAGAGATGCATGCTGGAGTCTTATCAAGATGTTTCAGCATCGTATTGGGTGCCTGATATACTTTCTTCATTATGCTGTTCTTCTGAGGCTTGAGGAAGATTATCTTGCACAATTGACTGAGAGAACATTTTGTTAAAAATATTGCCGCTCCAGAACACTAAAGTTACAGCTCAGTAGCGGGGGGCGATGGTAAGGTTTCAACGGCCAAAGGCTTGATGATCAGGGATTTAGAAGGTAGGAGGTGATTACGTTGAACAATGGGTGTGTGTTGTGGAATGCAGACGAGGGGTTTGGTGGGTTGAAGGACGTAGAGAAAGGTTGGTATAGGAAAAGGGATGCGAAGCAGTGGCTTGGATGGCGTAATATGGTTGTGGATGGGTGGAGGTGATGGGTTATTCGGTGATGGCAAGGGTTTTGGGATAATGAGTAAGGATTTGACAGCTAATGGTGGTGGCATGGAGGCTATAGTGGGTATGGTAGGATTTGGGTTTCATGGGCTATGGTGGTGGAGTGGATGTTGGTTGGCTGGGGAAGGGTGATGGCCTTGGTGTAGGTTTGGTGATGCGAATGATGGTGCATAGCGGTTTAGTGGAAGCCTCAGGCTTATGGATGGTGGAGTATATAGAGGATGCTTCTTCTACCTTTCATTGTCGACCCTGATTTAGTTCCGACTGGTTGTTAGGCGTCATTTGTTAGTTCGGAGGGTGCTCCGGGAGCGGATTTTGATGATACCCATATTTGGTTGCTGGGACGCCGCTTGCTGGGTTGGTGCTTGCTAAACTTACTGTTGTTGTTGCTGTTGTGGACATCTTTTGGCTTTCAAAGCCGAGATGTATTTGCGCATTTCCTCCCAATCAATTCTACCTTGATCATTTAGGTTATAAATATAATCCCGAAAATGAAAACACACATCAATTGTGTCTCCAAGTTGACGCTGAAACACACAGTAGCAAGACATATCAGCATTATGTGGTCAGATGATCCTCTCTTTCAGCAATGTGAGGGCGTTGGCTGTCATGAGAGCATTGAAGATGTCAAACAAAGACTCTGGTATTGGGGAATATTGGGCTCTCTTAAGGCCAGGCGATTTTCTTGGCTAGGTGTATGAACTTGGTTGTAATTTGGATGCTGGTGAGGTTGGTTGAAAGAGGGCTGAGGTGGATGTTGCGGTTGGGGCCTGAAGCCTTGCGGGTTCTGTAGCCTTTGGTTATTGTATGATGGTGCTTAGTTTCTCACAAAAGGTGTTTGGATGTTATTCATGGAACTCACTTGCTCATTTGTTATCGTGCCTCGGTTGTTGGGCCAGTGTTGGAAGAACTTGGTGCATTGAGTTTCCTAGGTGGAAGCCTATTGGGTCAGTGGGGTCAAAGATGCTAGAAAATGTAGTCTTTAAATGTGTTTTGGACATAATGCGCCCTTTCATAAAGCTCGGCCATATTAGTAAGGTTATTCAGCGTAAGGACCAACTTGTACTGGGGTATGGCATTAGTGATCATCATCTTCACCTGCTTAGATTTAGACAGGTGATCTTTAACCTTCTCAGCAATGGCACACCACCTATTGGTGAAGGTGACAAAATCCTCATCCAGCTTCATCTTTTCATAAACCAAGTCTGTAATAGAGAGATGGGGTGACCCAATCCTTGTATCGTTGCAAGAATCTTTTGGAGACAATATCAAAGTCTTCGGGATCTGTCAGATCCAATGAGAAGAATCATTCAATGGCCGGTCCTTCAAGCAAACTTCTAAACAAGAAAGCTAGGGATCTCTTATCGTTCTGCCAGAACGAGAATTCGTAGAGGAACTCCTTTAGATGTATGAATAGGTTATCAGTCATGTTGTACCTCCTGTGAACCGGCATTTTTGATGGTAGCAATATAAGACGACTATCCCAATATAAGACGAACTAAGATGCTTCTAATTAGATAAATATTGTGAACATTCGCACTAAAAATCTCTAAAAAATAGAAAATCATGCTTAAAATTCAGAAAAAAATAAAAAACATGCTAAACGGACTCCAAGTGGGCCAAGTAAATACCTATGGACTCCTCTAAAAATACTCTGCACTTCATTCGGGCTTTGGGTAGCTTCTGAACACAACAAAGCTTCCTTTGGTCTCGGATTCCATCGATCTCTTGCCTACCTGAACTGTTTTTGATCAGTTCCAATGAATGAAATAACAAAGTAAATGAGAAAATATGAACGATAAATAATAAACTAGTTTAGGAAGTTCAAATCATAAATAATAAACTGGTTTACGAATCAGCCAGTTCACCATGAAACTGGCTGGTTAACCGTGAAGTTGGTTAGTTTGGCTACCTTCAAGTCAGTTCTGTCCAGTTTGAGTACATTATTATTTTTTAAAAAATTTAGTCATTCACTATTGTTATTTTCTTAAATTCTTTGATCGGCCTGGCTCAGAATATGGGTGAATCAGACTGGGTCAGTCTGCTTCCAATCCGGTACACCCGGTTCAGTCTGGACAGACCAATTTTTTAAACTAGGATGAATGCCTCATGAAATTGTAGCTTGGGACACCCCCCCCCCCCCCAAACAAGTATGGGAGTCAGCCTAATTAATTGTAGACATGGTGATGTCACATCTGTGAATAATTTGTAGACTAACAAGTAGGGAAAGGAAACCTACGATGTTTTTTATTTCAAGTGATTATTAGTGAGAATACTTATGGAATGTGTTAGCCTGCCTTTCATGCTTCCTAGATTTGCTTTGTACTTTTAGGTTAATTCCTATGATTGAAGATTGCTATTTTCAATTTTTGCTTGGTTGGTTTTTTGTATCTCTGGATGCACCTCTAGTTGTTAAATTATCTCTTATGCTTGTTGTTATTGTTTTTCATTAATCTTTTGCAGATTGAGGGTCCGAAATCTCCTGAAGAGATGCTTACAGTACTCCACCGGGTGAATGAAGAGATGAGCACAGCTCTTGTCACAATCAGACTGGAGGCCGAAGAAAGAAGAAATGCCTTGCGCCCGAGAGACAGAGGCGGATCCAGTGTACAACCAGTGGGGTCCCAGAACCCCACACCCCACTGGAATTTCGAAATCCTAGAGGCCCAGTCCAATATTTACTGTCCAGGACCCCACTGGCCACAGATGCAGGAACCCACTGGGCTGTCCGATCGCCCAGCCCACTTAGGTAGGCCCAACGGAGCGCCCAATGGCCCAACCGAGCGCGGAGGCAGGCCCAATCCATTCCCCACCGGCCCACCCCGACGGCGACGACCCCGTCCGTTCTTGACTTCCTGTGCGAGCTCCCACTCCCAAACCCTAGCCCCTCGGGCCTCGGCGTCGGCAAAGCCACAAAGGCAACCCAGCATCGTGACTGCGGCACCCCCTCCGGCCTCTGCGGCTCCGCCTCCGGCCTCCACGGCTCCGACTCCGAGCCTCTGCCCCGTCCGCCTCCGGCCTCCCTTCCTTCACGGCTTCACCCCTCTGGCCCTCTGCGGCTCTGCCGCTCAGCCTCTGCGGATCTGCCGATTCTGCCCAGCGCCGCCGCAGCCAGCGCCGGCGGCGGCCCTTTGGCTTTGGCCGCTGGCTGCTGCCAGCCTGCCAGCCTGCCCTCCAGCTCCAGGCTCCAGGCTCCAGTCCAGGCCAGGCCAGACCCCTCCGCTGCGGCTCCGCCCGGACGGCCGGACCCCCAGCCCAGCCTAGCATTCCAGCAAGCGGCCACCGCCACGACGCCACCGCCACCGGCCCCCTCCGGCCTCCGCCTCCGGCCTCCGCGGCTCCGCCCCGGCCGCCTCCCTCCCTTCACCCCTCTGCGGCTCTGCCGCTCTGCGGATCTGCCCAGCACCGGCGGCCCTTTGGCTTTGGCCGCTGGCCCTCTGCCCTCCAGGCTCCATCCAGTCCAGGCCAGACCGGCAGACCCCTCCGGCCTCCGCCCTGTCCGCCTCCCTCCGCTGCAGAATCAGAACAAGGTAAGGTTAAATTTTTTTCTAAGGAAATTAGTTTACGAGAAAAATGAAAATGTGAACATTCATATGTATTATTGAAAGACCAAATACTTGAATGTTTTGAATCTTGTAGGAAGTTACTTGTATAAACTGCAAAATGAAATCTGTCAGGTTCTTCTCTGAAAACGGCACCCGGCTGGCTGCCAAATAGGACGTCAAAATTAGGATTTTGATGGAGTCAATGCATTTATTTTTCGTTGATTTGCCTATTTAAGTGCTACCAAATAGGACGTCTAGTTCAGATTTTTAAGAAAACTGGCTCACACATATACTTTCGCAGGGTACCAAAATGGACCCTAAGTATCACTAGCAAAGAGAAATGTTCTGCACTCACCGTGTGATGCGAGGATGGGTGCTTCACAATATCTGCTGGATTGAGCTCATTCTGACAAGTGTCAGACGCTTCAATAGTAATTTACTATGCTTAACTTGTGAGATTAGATAAGAGCATGGACTTACATATCTTGGCTAGCTCTTCCCAACTTCTTTTATATTATGTAGACAATTTATGGCTTTTGATAGGTTGAATTCAATCCGTACTTATCGGATAAGGTTGAGCCAAAACTTTTGTTCACATGAGAGGATTTTCCTTTTTCTTTTTTTTTCCCCAAAAGATCTCTCTTGTCCCATCTAGAGAAAGCTTTTCTTTTTTTATAATTTTTTTTCATATAATAAGATCAATGTTCGGTTCTAAGTGGGCACCTACCGCGTCCAGTTCATCCTGGGCCGCAAACGATCCACTTCATCTTATAAAAGTTATTTAGTTTAACATAAAACTAGACAAAAATGCTGGTTCTCAAATTAGTGAAAACAAAAACATCATAATCCTCAAATTTTAAAACCATTAGTTTTAAAACCCTTGATTTTTAGTTTCTTGTAATGAAATCGCACAAAAAGACTACCGATAAATATAAAATTAATAGTCAAAAAGGAATTCAGATTTTATGGATTACTTTAAAAATTCCGATCTCACTCAAACGAGAATAAGAGTTGGATCTGTATTCCAACTTTTATGCACATTTAATATATATATATATATATATATATATATATATATTATCCATGCTAAAATAAGGAGGACATTTTGCTCATCTGTTCTATCTTTTATCTACTTCAGGTCTAAATAAGTAGGCATTATCCACTTCAGGTCTTTCTTGTTATTTGTGATTTAAAACCATTGTAAACAACTTATTTAAATAGGCTCATATGTTGAGAAGAAACTTCTATTAATTTTGGAAAGTTTATCTTCCTTTCTAGATTGTCAATATCTATAGGTTGCAAAAGATTGCTGACATCGTGAAGTGGCCAATTCAGGTATCAAATCTACGTAAGATTTTCTTCATTTATATTTTATTTTATTTTTCCTAGATGTTAATTTTTGTGATCCAGCGAGCCTGGGTGGTGGCTCATTTATATATTATTATTTATTTATTTAATGTTAAATATTTGTAATCCAGTGAGCCTGGGTGGTGGCTCATTTATATTTTATTTTGCCTTTCATAGATGTTAATTTTTGTGATCCAGCGAGCCTGGGAGGTGGCTCATTTATATATTATTATTTATTTATTTAATGTTAAATGTTTGTAATCCAGTGAGCCTGGGTGGTGGCTCATTTATATTTTATTTTGCCTTTCATAGATGTTAATTTTTGTGATCCAGCGAGTCTGGGGGGTGGCTCATTTATATATTATTATTTCTTTATTTAATGTTAAATGTTTGTGATCCAGTGAGCCTGGGTGGTGGCTCATTTATATTTTATTTTGCCTTTCATAGATGTTAATGTTTGTGATCCATACAAATTATTATTTTGTTTATTAGGATGAGACGGTTTTTGGTAAAATTAAGTCAAGATCAAGACAATGCAGGAAGTTCAAGTAGCTCTAAAATTTCACGGCATAACCAGCAAGAATCTTCTTCTGCTGATCAAGTGCAAGAACAAAATCCAATTACTAGTCAAGCACAACTAGAAGAGTCATTTGATTTGACTTCTTTAGAACCAGATCCAGGATTAAGAAAAAAGATATCAAAGTATCATCCTAAATTGCAAGATGAAGTGAGAAGAGCATATATCCTGAGAGGTCCTTGTCAACCTCGTAACCATAAGTTTCCTTTGAAATTTATAGGTGGAAAAATACGCAGATTTGTTCCTTCTTGGTTTGATGAGCATGAATCTTGGTTGGAATATAGTATAGCAAAGGATGCTGTATTCTGTTTATCTTGTTATTTGTTCAAACTTGATTATGGAAAGCAATCTGGTGGTGACTCTTTTATCAGTGAGGGTTTTTCAGCTTGGAACAAGAAAGAAAGGTTAGATGTTCATATTGGTGGTCCTAATAGCTCACATAACATAGCTGTAAAGAAATGCGATGATTTGATGAGACAGAAACAAAGTATTCAAGTGGCTTTTTCTAAACAATCAGAACAAATGAAGACTGATTATCGAATGCGTTTACAAACTTCAATAGATTGCATAAGATTTCTTTTGCGTCAAGGATTAGCATTTCGTGGACATGATGAATATGAGCATTCATGTAACAAAGGAAATTTTCTTGAGCTTTTGAGATTTCTTGCAGATCATAATGAATCTCTAAATGATGTTGTATTGCATAATGCTCCTAAGAATGTCCAGATGATTGCTCCTCATATACAAAAGGACATTGTAAGTGCATGTGCAATTGAAACAACAAATGAAATCATTAGAGAATGTGGAGATGATTTGTTTTCGATAATAGTTGATGAGGCTCGTGATGTATCTGGTAAGGAGCAAATGACTTTGGTTTTACGCTATCTTGATCAGAGGGGTTTTATTGTTGAAAGATTTCTGGGTATTGTTCACGTTATTGATACTACTGCTATGTCACTTAAGGCTACAATTGAATGTATTCTTGTGAAATATGGATTATGTATATCAAGAATACGGGGACAAGGTTATGATGGAGCTAGCAATATGCAGGGCGAATTTAATGGTCTTAAAGCTTTGATTATGAGAGAGAATAGTTTAGCATATTATATTCATTGTTTTGCTCATCAACTTCAATTGACACTTGTAGCTGTTGCTAAAAGTCATGGTGATGTGTCTTGACTTTTTACCGTTGTTGCTCAAATTATAAATGTGGTTGGATCTTCTTGCAAACGTCGAGATACTCTTCGAGAAAAACAAGCTGCTAGTATTATAGAAGCCTTGAATAACGGTGAGCTTTATAGTGGTAGAGGTTTGAATCAAGAAACGAGTCTCAAAAGAGCTGGTGATACCCGTTGGGGTTCTCATTATGGAAGTCTCATCAACTTGATTGCTATGTTTTCTTCTGTAATGGAGGTACTAAATATTATCTATCAAGAAGGAACCTTGGAACAAAAAGGTGAAGCATGTGGCTTATTGTTTGCAATGAGAAGTTTTGATTTCGCCTTTCTTTTACACTTGATGATGAAAGTACTGGCTATCACAAATGAGTTGTCAATAGCATTGCAAAGAAAAGATCAAGATATAGTTAACGCCATGTCACTTGTGAAGATTTCTAAACAACGGTTGCAAGTTATGAGGGATGAAGGATGGAATGATCTTTTACAAGAAGTTTGTTCATTTTGTAACAAAGAAGATATTCATATTCCTACTATGGACCATCAATATTTTTTTCCTGGAAGATCTCGACGTAAAGCTCCATGCATCACAAATCTGCATCATTATCAGGTTGAATTATTCTATACTGTGTTGGATATGCAATTACAAGAATTGAACAGCCGTTTCAATGAAACAAATACTGAACTACTTCTTTGTGTAGCTTGCTTAAGTCCTTGTGAATCATTTTCAACTTTTGACAAGGAAAAATTGGTTAAGCTAGCTGGACTTTATTCAACTGAGTTTCCTAACATTACTGATCTCATGATACTTCACAATCAACTTGAAAATTATATTTTTGATGTGACATCAGATGAGAGATTTTCAAATTTAAAAGGCATGGTGACCTTTCAAGAAAATTAGTAGAGACAAAGAAGCATGTTGTGTATCCAAAGATATATTTACTCATCAAGTTAGCATTGCTTCTACCAGTGGTCACTGCAAGTGTTGAAAGAGTATTTTCAACAATGACTTATGTAAAGAGTAAATTGCGGAATCGCATGTGTGATGAATGGATGAATGATTGTTTAGTAACATATATTGAAAAAGATTTGTTTGAGAATGTGAGCAATGAGTCTATTATTGAATTGTTTCAAAATATGAAGACTCGTCGAGTGCAATTGTAAGGAAACTTTGTAATGAAATGTACTATTTTTTTTTTGAAGTAAACTCTTGCTGACATTCGTGTTGAATGTATTTCTTTGAAAAAATTGTATGTACTTTTTTTATTGAAGTGTACTATTTTATGTTTGTAGTGAATGTATCTTCCAAATGAATCGCTCAGTCTAAGTAAACTATATTGTTGTCCTAGCGATGCAAATGGTAGTTGATCGATAATCTAAATATTTGACCGATCATTAGTTTATAGGTCAATTAACAAATTATCTTTTCAAATCGATATTCATAGTGGATAAGATAATGAGTACACATTATTTTTTACAGAATATATATGATACACTCAGATTTAATTATCCGATCGATTATTAACTTATAGGATCGTTAATGGATAATATTTTTAAACCGATAACTTAATGGATACGGTCATGTATCTTTCTTAGATCCGCACCGAATCCGACCCGTTTGCATCTTTGGTTGTCCCACCTTCAACTTGGTCCACAGTATTCAATCTGGGACCCCACTGGACCAAATTCCTGCGTCCGCCACTGCCGAGAGAGGAGCAAGATGCTGCATATCATGCTGCACTTGAAGCTGATCGAGTATGGAATGAACCATTGATCTTTATGTTCGATTGGAGTTTCCTTTTCTGTTTAATGACATTTTTCTTGTGGCATAGGCTAGAGAGCGTCAAAGGAAGGAAGAAGAAGAGAGGATAGAAAGAGAAGCGGCGGAAGTTGAGAGAAAACGCAGGGAGGAGGAAGAAGCCAAGGAAAGAGTAGCTCGTGAAGCAACTGAGAAAGAAGCTGCCTTGGCTAGAAGGCGGCAAGAGAAAGGCTATGTTACTGGCGCTGAACTTGAAAAAGGGCCTGATGTTACACAAGTAAATCCTCATAAACTCAAGCTAGTTGATGCTTTCCTCACATGCAAATTTGTTCTTATCATTTTTCCTCTTTAATGCATGAGACTAGGTGGTCTAGTTTTGCCATGATAGCAAACCTATGTTTGCTTCACCAGTATTCTAATTGACGTGCTCCTTAATAACTGGACTTTGATCATTTAATTTATTTTAATTTACGTGCTCCTTAATAGCTGGACTTTGATCATTTAATTTAATTTTTTGAACGTGGATGGTACCACTGGGTGTATTAAGTATAAAAAGAGGAGAGTGAGGAGATTACAAGCGTAGGCAACAAAAAAGAACCCCTTGACCACCCACTATACAAAAGGCGCCGAAGTGGTGCAACTTTCAAGGAACCCCCAAAGATAAAAAAAAGTGGGCAAGGAAACATCCAAGTAGAATACTGGGAAGGACAAAATAGAAATCTCAGGGACAGTTTTAGCATCAATCATCTTCTTCAAATCTTTATATCGTTCATCCATCTGGTTCATTCTTGTTAAGAGGACCTGTGTGAGGAGATCAATTGGCTGAGGCGAAGATGTGTAGAAAGCCTACTTTTTAAAGTAGCTAGGGCAAGGCGCACAGTAAGACTGGGGTCCGACAGAGTTTCCTCTATACTCGAGAGTGTTTGTAGGAGTAGTGAGTGTGAGGCCTTGACGGATAGCAGGTGGTGGATTACTGTTGACCCGCCTGTCGCGTAGTAGAGATGCGAAGGCTCTCCATGGCCTGGGTAGAGATTTGCTTGGAAATCAGAGTAGAGGAATTGACGAGTTCAGAAGGGCTCGATGGAGCTTTTCCTTTCAGAATAGCCTGGATTGCCTTAAGCTGCTGAAGACCCACACAGGTAGCAAGGACTCCAAGGGCAGAGATCAAGTGAAGAATAAGATTGAGATATGAAGGCTCATTTTGGTCCTGAGCTTCTCCAGAGTTAGGATTTAGTTCAGATCCCATAGCATGGACTTGGGAATGGACATGATATCCTGAAGTAGGGTTATACTGGTCATAGTGAGGTTCTTCCAGATTAAACTGAACTTGATTTTAAAGATCATATGCATCCTCCTCATAGTCAAATAGATTATCATATTCATACGAAGCCATTCTAATGATCCTACCTGAACATAGCATCATAATGAATAAATCAGCAAGATGTTCAAATTATTTTATAGACAATTTATCAGACAAGTGGATGCTTATATGATTTGAGGATTCCTTATTGAGTTTAAGTGAGTTTTAAGTAAATTGAATTCACTCAAGAATGGTAGGTTCCTAATTCCAGTTCAATGTCCTCCGTTATTTTCTATGGCTTCATGCTCACCGCGAATAAGATGTCCAACCGGGTACTTCAGTGGTACAACCTGCCTGATGAGTAAAGAGAGAATCTTTCGCTTTTGAGAACTTATGGAGGTCTCAACACAAATAATTCTAGTTTGATCGAGAGGGACCAACCCTGATTGGAGAGAGTTAAGCTGTGTTAAGAAGGATGTATAGCTCCTAAAACAAGGGAGAGTGGGCTCCCAATGCAAATGACCTGCGACCGAGTTAGTCTCTAATGTAATGAACATGTGACAATTAGTGATAAAGCAGTGATCCAAATCGTGTCTGCTCAGAAAGACGTGATTCGTGAATTGCATCGGTCTGTATTGACGTGATTTGTGAATCACATCAGCTTGTGTCGATGTGATTCAGTGAACCAAGCCTTTAGTCGCTCTTTGCGTAGCAAACAAACTGACTGAATGGCGTCAGTAATGGACGACGTGGTTCAGAGATGCGAACCCATACCACAGATCAAGAAGGGGCACTCCCCTTCAGCTAAACAAGATATAGATAAACTAGAAGATAACTAAGAACAACTCCACTTTGCAAATAGTATGCAATCAACAAATCAAGTTAAGCACGGACCATTCACAATACAATCTTAAAAACAATTATCGGAGAACCAAGACTTATCGTCAAAACGTGTGCACGAGGTGCACAAGGGATGAAGAATAACTAGTAATTAAATGTGCTCGAGGAGCATCAAAGAGGGCACATGAGAGTACCAAAGATAAAAAAAGAGAGTGAAACAAAGAAGATGGTAATAATAAATTTTACTGTGATCGCTAAAAAGCTGTAAGTACTCAAAGTTGTGCTTTCAATGACATGAATCAATATTGCTATGAATAACAATGAAATGTGATCGTTAGAGATTGAATATCTCAAAAGAAAATAAAGTGATCACGAATTACTTCCAAATAGGGAGCATTGTGAATTCTTTTATTTCCTCTTCTTCAACTGACTGAAGAAGAAGAATATTTCTTGTTAAACCTTTTAAAAATGATGCATGGCAAATATGATATTTCTTGAATTCCTCTTTCAATTCCTTGCAAGAAAGACAAGAAAACAAAGAGAAATCGAAATATGATTAGAACTTTAAATAATGTAGCATCTATTTTATTAAGATAAACTTCATGCAACTCAACTAAAATACTCACTTATTTTAGTTTTCTTTAAAACCTCTATATGTAAAGAGATGAATTATGAAATGTTAATGAGGGTGTGTGATGCAATTACTATAAAAAAGATAATAAAAATAAGAGCAAAGAAAGGAAATAGAAAGAAGAAAGAAAAGGTTAGCCCCTCCAAAATCAACAGACTTCCAAGCTTCTTAAAGACGAAGGAAATAATTTGGAGGGAGAAGACAGAACTCTAACGATGCTGTCTATGTTCAGAACTATAAGGCACTTTTCTCACTTTGAAAAGATTATCTGATAGCGCTCTGGTTAACTCTCTTGAAGGTTCAAAATGGTGCACTATATATAGAGAATATTTTCTAAAATTTTAAGTCTAAAAATCCTCTATCTTGACATATATGTTACCATGGATATCAGTCGAATGGAGACTTCTCATCTAAGGAAATTAGATAATATCGGTCAAATTAACTTGATTAATACATTATTGAATTGCGTCGATCACAGGCGATGTCTTTTAGAAAGGCGTCGGTTTATCCAGACGTCTTTTAGAGGGACCAATTAAATAAAGATAATTTTTAAAAAAATTAAAGATAATCACAAAATCTTTTAAAAAAACACGTCGACCTATGAACTATGAAGACGCAATTTAAATAAATAGAAGAATGATTAAGATTCAAATTAGTAATCGACCATGATTAAAAAATTAAATCACATGACGACGCCATTCAACTTAATCCTTATTCGATTAAGAAATCTGAGTTAAAATTAATTTTGTATAGAAATCTAAATAACGTCGATCATTGACGACGTGAATTAATGATTAAAATTCAGAGTATTTCAAAATATTATAAGTGCGATATAAAATTTACTTAATGTGAAGTTAAAATTAACGTATTTATAATGTACTATGTAATTTGATTTAAATTTTTTCATGAGTAGTAGGTTAGGTTCGTAGATGTGCAGTCATATACTAATTATTTGTGATTAAGCAACATAAAGTTTGATGCCAGACACATTCATACGACCATGAGAACTTGAAAGTTTTAGATCCGATTATTTATATTCATATTCGGCCATCTATATAAAATTGAAAGGCTCAAGCCAGTGCTACGGCAAACGTTAGTTGGTTGGGAAAAGGCCAAGCGGTGCTGCGGGGCATGGGAAGGATAAAGCAGGTCAGGTGGAGCGGAACGGGTCATGGTATGGGCCGGCCAACCGCCTCGGATGGCTCACTAGCTCCGCAGCCCCGCGGCTCCGGCCCCGCAATAAAGAACGCCGCACACGCAGCTCCCCCTCTTGCCACTGTAAATGCTTCCGAGCCGCTTCGCAAACTTTTCTCCCAAGCTGCTTTTGAGCGACGTCGTCTTCTCGACTCCTCTCTTTCCTAGTCCACCCCTCCCGCCCGACCCCAACCACCAGAAGGATCCTAGGGGGGATCAGACCAGAGCTCGAGCAGGGCTCCCATGGCGGATCCCGGTGCTGGCGCCGCCGTCGCCGCCTTCGAGGATAAATTGGCCTACTTCCAGGCCATCACCGGCCTTGACGACCCCGATCTCTGCACCGAGATCCTCTCCGCCCACGATTGGGACCTCGAGCTCGCCATCTCCTCCTTCACCTCCTCCTCCTCCTCCGCTGCCGCCGCCGGCGCAAGCCAGAACGCCGACCACGATCCCGGGCCCTCCGCGGCCAGGACCGGCGCTGGTTCGCCATCCGCGCAGGATGCCGTCCCGGCGCAGGCCCCCGCTGCCCCCGGCCTCGCCTGGAAGCTCATCACCCTCCCGTTCTACGTCGTCTCCGGTGGAGTGGGCCTTATCTCCGGCGCGGTCGGCCTTGGCGCGTGGATCGCCGGCGCGGTCCTCTCCCGTTCCCTAGGGCTCCTCGGCCTGCTGCCTCCGCGCAGACCTGAGGACGGTGCCTCGCCGCTGATCGATCCACTTTCCGCGGGGGCGGTCGAGGCCGCTGAGTTTGTGGCTACCTTCGAGAGGGAATTCGGCGGCGCCAGCAGACCTAATTTTGTGGCGGAGGGGTTCATGGATGCACTGCAGCGGTCGTCGCGGGAGTTCAAGCTGTTGTTCGTGTATCTGCACTCGCCGGACCACCCTGATGTGCCCGGGTTCTGCTCCGGGTGCCTCTGTTCGGAGGTGGTGGCGGAGTTTGTGAACGCTAACTTCATTTCGTGGGGAGGGAGCATCAGGGGGAGCGAGGGTTTCAAGATGAGCAACAGCCTCAAGGCCTCCAGGTTCCCCTTCTGTGCTGTTGTCATGGCGGCTACCAACCAGAGGATCGCCCTCCTGCAGCAGGTCCTTCCTGTCTTCCCCTCTGTTTATATGCTGTCTGGATTTTGGTTTTCTCTGATTTCATCCTCTTTTGTGGTTACGTATATATGCTAGAAGATTTTTCAAACATGGGATGTTCTTTTGGAGCAGGCTTACTGATTCTGCTTCTCTTGATGGATGGGTTGATATCTTAGTTGGGAAAATTAAGAAGGAATTAGTGTATCTTTGCTTTGTCTGGGCAATGGACATGGTTGTCTAGACAGTAGGGCAACCCACGGCATACTCGGGGTCCATGAACCTAAGTACTTAATTACTTGCTTAAGCGGCACCTTCATAGTTGGGTGATGGGGGGCAGAAATGCTTTTAGAGAAGGGAGAAGAGAGGATGGGGAAATAGAGAATCCAAGAAGGGTGAGAGAACGAAGAGGTGCACTCAATCTCTCGAAGGGTGAGAGAAGGATTGTGCTTTGTTGCCTGGCTTATTGAAAGAGGCATTTGAGAGGATGCTAATGGTCATCAGGGGTTCCAAATCCACTGATGTTGGCAAGTGGGACTTGTCGCCTCATTGTGGCCAGAGTAATGAGGGGAGAATTTTGTTGTCCACGTAGGACTGCTTAGTTGCCGATGATGAGATTGATTTGTCAAGGAGGGACAATGGCAAAGATGATGAGGAAGGTGAAATGGTGAGGAAGATGATATGAAGGCGTATTGAGAATTAGGGCCCAATCATCCCCATAACCTTTTTATAATAGGGTTGGTTCTTGATGGATCCAATTTGATAGGACCCTGAAATATGCCTACGCATAGCCTAGGTGTGCATAACCGGTGCCTAGGCTCACTTTTGCAAGGTCTAAGACGGCATTCAACTGTAGGGGAGGTTGATAAGGATGCTTTTTCAATTTGTCAGATCAGAAATGGGAGTAGGAATGATTTTCATGATGAGTTACTAAGATAAATTGGGTATTGGTTAGATTATCTTATAAAGGAAGAGAAGAGTTGATGAGGAGTGAAGAAGGTTAAATTGGCTCAGATGTACTAGGCCCATTAAGCTCAAGTGGCATAATAGGCGGCACATGTAGCTCACATGAGAGAGCCGGCTCACGATTCTCGACTTCCACCGACCAAAGCATGACCCAAGGAGCTTTAGACCACTAAGATCTTAGGGGCACCTGTCCTCAGGCAACCTAGAGGCCACATATTGCCAGTGACTCCACTTGACCTCAAGACTGGTTGTGAAGCCCCCGAGCACCCCCCCCCCCCCCCCCCCCCCCCCCCCCTTAGGTAGATGTCATGCTTGGGGCAGGCAGATGTTGTTGTCTGTAGAGTACCTCCTGAAGACTTAAGGGTGGCCCCCCAAATTAGGGATGGCAATGCGGTAGACAAGGTATAGATGGTGAATAATCTATTACCGTATCCATTGAGTAGGTTGTATATCTACTCGCTGCTCATTAACCATAGGAAGTATTATATTTGCAAACTGTCTTGCAGTATCTGCATAAGAGCAGTTAATGGTTAGTTACTGAATAGTTAATAGTCAAAGTGTGATGCTTTGGCAATCAAGTTTGAAGTACAAATTAACTTACAAACTACTTCATTTAAAGTCAAATATAAACTTAAAAAGTAAGTTAAATATCTATTCCTTCAATTTAAGCTAGTGTCATCAATCATGATACAGAAGCAGTGAATAAAATAACAATCTATTTAATCATACCAAAATGAACTTCTAATTTAGATATCCATTTTATTCTCATACCCAAGAAAATGACAAGATGAGTAAATCAATCAAGAATGAGGTTCCTCATCCTAAGTCAATATCATAATCCAAGGGCTGAAATTAATGATATATAAATGTAATTGAAGTTTGAAAAAGTATATATGTTGGTATTATGTGGCTGATAGATTTTTTAATAAGATTTTGAAAGAGTAAAGAATTCCAAATGGCTGGAGGAAAAGTAGTGTGTCTCCTTTCTTTAAAATAAATGGGATATAAATAATTGCAATAATTATCATGGTACTAAAATTATGAGTCATACTAAAGAGACTAATAGAGAAGTGCCTTAGCCTTATGACTAGTGTTTCTGAAATTCATTTTGGATTCATGTCAAGTAGATCTACTGTAGAAGCTATCTTCTTATTGATGCAGTTGATGAAGAGATATAGAGAGATTATGAAAGATCTACATGTGATTTTCATTGAATTAGAAAAGGTTTATGAGCAGGTATTGAGAGAGCAAATTTGGTGGACTTCAAAAAAGAAGAGAGCACTTAAAGGGTTTATTCACATGGTTATGATATGTGTGAGAGGGCTTTTATTAGTGTGAAAACTACCATTGAAGAGATGGAGTTTCTTGTTACTGTATGATTACGTCAAGAGTCAACATTAAGCTCTTATTTCTTTATTTTGGTTATAGATGAAGTAACACAACATTTACATGATGGTTTATTTGGTGTTTGTTGTTTGTAGATGATACTATTTTATAGGGTGTTCGATAATACTTTTCTTTTTGAGGCTATTTTACACTAAGAAATTATTCTAATTATGTTTTGTCTTAATTTTAAGAATTGACTTATTCAAATATTGACATGCCTGGTAAAAAGAGAATTATTTTTAAAATTGTTCATAACAACATCTTTTCCGAGAGGACTACAGTAGATCAATCAACCCAAATAGGGGACGGCACCTATAGTTTCTTGATCGGTGTAGGGGACCTAGTCGCAGACCAGGCCATCAGCACTTCTTCACAGCCTGCTTCTACTTGGAGACCTTGGTGCGTGCGGATGCAGTATTGAGGCATAGACCATCGTAGTGCAGGCAGAGTTTTGGAGGGGCAGCATGTAACCTACTGGCATATCCATGGTAGCATAGCTGTTGCTGTTTTTAAAAGGTGAGGAGTTCCCGCTGCTGCTGATGATGGTGAGGAGGTTCCCACAGCAGGCGCCGCCAACCTGCCATGGTTATTTGAGGGAAGGGTGGGGAGAGGGGGATAAGTGGAGGGGAGTGACCAGAGGGGGAGGAAGATGACGATGGGGAATGAGGAATGGAGTGATGGAGGGGAAGGGGTGTGATGGGTGAAGTTGTGAGGGAATGGGCACTTCTCATGTAGGCCCGATCAGTTTCCTCAGGAAAAAAAAGAAGGGTGAGAGTTGTTTTGTTTTGGAGAAAATCTAAAGAAGGCATTGACACCTGTTTTAAATTTATATGTGCTTGTGCCAAACATCATTTATAGAGATTCTTCTTGCAAATTTTATTTTGAGAGAGAAAAAGCAAAAAAACAAAACAAAACAAAACAAAAGGATATCATTGGTGCAACAAGAATGTCATAAGGGCATCTACAGAATTCGACGGGTTGTGGAAAGATCCTTGGTGCCAGAAATCCCATTCAAGAGAAGATTCCACAGATTATACTTGGTGTACAGCAAAAGATATCATTGTCAGAGTGATGATCAATGAAGAAAACAGCAGTGAATGGGTTAGAATCTATGTAGTTAGAGGTGTGAGGCGATCGAGGGGACTGGGGGGTCGCCTCAGCCTCAAACGCCTAGGCGATGGCCTAGGCATTTGATGCGATTTAAATATATATATATATATAATGTCAAAAACACAAATAAAATCATATAGAATGATATGTTCATTCACTCAAATTATCAAATATAACCAAATAATTTTAAATCAAGCTAATTGAAATAAAATCGTTCGGATACAATGCGTGACAGAGAGTGAGAGAGATAGAGAGAGGGTTTCAACCTTCTCTATAGTTGACAAGAGAGAGAGAGAGGGACATAGAGTGAGAGTGAGAGAGATAGAGAGGGGGCTTTGGTCTCTCCATAGTTGAGAGAGTGAGTGAGAGAGAGAGGGCAGAGAGTGAAAGAGAGTGAGACAGTGAGTAAGAGAGACAGAGAGAGGGCTTCGGCCTTCTCCATAGTTGACAGAAGAGAGAGAGAGAGATTGAGAGAGAGAGGGAGGCAGAGCCTGAGAGTGAGAGAGACAGAGAGAGTGAGAGTGAGAGAGAGGGGGTAGATAGTGAAAGAGAGTGACACAGTGAGTGAGAGAGATAGAGAGAGGCTTCGGCCTTCTCCATAGTTGACAGAGAGAGAGAGAGAGAGAGAGAGAGGGGCAGAGAGTGAGAGTGAGAGAGAGAGAGGGGGGGGGGAGAGTGAGAGAGAGAGGGCTTCAGTCTCTCCATAGTTAAGAGAAACAATGAGAGTGATAGAGGGCAGAGAGTGAGACAGTGAGTGAGAGAGAGAGATAGCCAAAGGGGGGCCATAGAGTGAGAGAGATAGAGAGACAGAGAGTGAGAGTGAGACAGAGTGTGTGTGTGTGTGAGAGAGAGAGAGAGAGAGAGAGAGAGAGAGAGAGAGAGAGAGAGAGGGATATAAGGAGATAGTGAGGGGTTCGGCCCCCTTCAACCAAAGAGAGAGAGAGATTGAGAGATACAGAGAGAGAGTGAGAGACAAAGAGTGTGAGAGAGAGTGAGATAGAGGGATAGAGGGCTTCAGTCCCCTTCAAACCATAGAGAGAGAAAGCGAGAGATACAGAGACAGAGCGAGAGTGAGAGAGAGCGAGAGGGAAAGAGGGAGATAGATAGTGCTTTGCCCCCTTCAACTAGAGAGAGAGAGAGAGAGAGAGAGAGAGAGAGAGAGAGAGATACATAGATAGAGAGAGAGAGAGAGAGTGAGAGTTAGAACAGAGAGCGTGAGAGAGAGGACTTGTCGTCGCCGCTACCGCCCACGGAGGAGCTGCCCACCATTGCCGGAGAAGCTTCTTACTGCTGCTTGCTTTCGTCCTTTCCTCGGGGAGACCGCGGAGCATGGATTGCGGAATCGGCCGATTCCGATCCGATTCGGAGGGAATTTCACTGTTCATCCCCCCGATTTTAAAAAAAAAAAACAGTGTGAATCGGTCCAAATCGAGTCAAATCGAGTCCAGACCGGCCAATCAGGCCGATCCGGTCCGATTTGGCCCGATTTAGGCGCGATTCGGATCCCCCCTTAAGGGGGCTGATCCAACCAGCAACAACAGCATTTCTGCTGCTGCTGTTGGCCTTCCCCCCTTCCCTCAGCCCCTCCCCCTTCCCCGGCCACCACTGCCGCCACTCGCTGCCGCCGACAAGTTGACCCCTAAAACAGGCTATAACTTGGAAAATCTCAAGTAGAATAGGCTAGGGACAAACGAAGTGATTAAACCTTGTTGCCTTTTATCTGGAAAGATCCAAAATAGGCTCCATCCAAAAAAAAGGTTGCCACTGGCTTCAGACATTGGAAGGAAAATATACACAAATGATCATCAGTATATAAGACAAAAAGAGAATAACCAGCAACCACAATAGATACAGAACCATCAAAGTAGAAACAAGAAGCTGATGTACATTGCCATGCTATGAATGGCTACCATCCGTCGTTTTCTGCACTCCCCCCAGTAGATCTCTCCCAGCCACTTCCCTCGCCAGAACTATGTGCTCCACCATGCAAGGAATTCCGGATCGGATCGGGTCCCCGAATCGGGATCCGCCGATCCCGATCCGACTCGGATCGGATCGGCCGAGTCGGCCGATCCAGATGAAGTCTGGCCAGTCCGACTCGGCCAGATTAAAAAATAATAAAAAATCAAAAAAAATCAGAAAAAATCAGAAAAATCAGAAAAAAATAAAAATAAAATCAGAAAAAATTACATACATATTATTCAATTGATATACAATAAGAATGAATGCAATTCATGTACATCCATAAAAAACCCTAAACCCTAAAACCCTAAAACCTTAAACCCTAAACCCTAAACCCTAAACCCTAAAACCCTAAAACCCTAAACCCTAAACCCTAAACCCTAAACCCCTAACCCCTAACCCCTAAACCCTAAACCCTAAACCCTAAACCCTAAACCCTAAACCCTAAACCCTAAACCCTTAACCCTTAACCCTTAACCCTTAAACCCTTAAACCCTTAAACCCTAAAACCCTAAAACCCTAAAACCCTTAACCCTTAACCCTTAACCCTTAACCCTTAACCCTAAAACCTAAAACCTAAACCCTAAACCCTAAACCCTAAACCCTAAACCCTAAACCCCTAAACACTTAAACCTTAAGGGGGGGACCGAAATCGGCCCGAACCGGACCAGATCGGGTCCGGACCGGCCGATCTGGCCGGTCCGGCCCCGATCTGGTCCGGTTCGGGCCGATTTCGGCCGGTTTTTTTTTTTTTTTTTTTCAAATCGGTGGGGGGGAACAGTGAAATCCCCCCCGAATCGGATCGGAACCCGCCGATCCCGATCCGAATCGGCCGATTCGGATCGGAATCGGCCGATTCCGCAATCCATGCCACCATGAGGCTTTTCTTGACTCCAAGCATCTCTCTGCTGAAATGAACCACTGCGATTGCCCCAGCAACCAGGCTCGTCAACTTTATCGGAATCAGTCTTTGGAGTCCAAGCTTGATCCTCATTAGACATTGCTCCTTTGGTTGACACAGATGTGGAATTCCATGCTTTTGCATAGTCGTTGTCAAACCCCTTCGATTTGTTCCAATTGTTCAGCCCTTGGGACACTTGTCCACTTGCTTTTTCAGAGGACAACATCACTCTTTCGGACATCAGACCCTTAGTTGTCTTTAATGTATATATTTTTATGGATGTACATGACTTGCATTCATTTTTATTGTACATTCATTGAATCATATGTATACAATTTTTTCTGATTTTTTTTTCTTTTTTTAATCCGGCCGAGTCGGACCGGCCAGACTTCATCTGGATCGGCCGACTCGGCCAATCCGATCCGGGTCGGATCGGGATCGCCGGGTCTTGATTCGGGGACCCAATCCGACCCGCATGCCGCAGAGGGCTCGTGTTGGGGCAGACATAGGAATTATAGTTATGATCAATCGGGGAGAGAGGGGTAGGTTTGTGGGCCGGTGGGCTTGTTTATGTATTGGGCCGGTTTAAGCCCCAAATGGACCAGACGGGCTACTTCTTATCAGGCCACTTGTCTTTGGGCTCGGTTTAAGGCGCTGAAGGCGGCAAGGGTGTGCCTAAGCGAACGCCTGGGCGACTGAGGCATTGCTCGCGATCGCCTAGGCGAAAAGTGGGAGCGTGAGGCGCCATACCAGTACCTCGCCTCGCCTTGTCGCCTAGGTGTTCTCCTCGGGTGCCTTTGATAACGTAGGTTAGAATAAAGATGAAGGAATCCTGGAACTTGCTGAACTTCTGGAAGTGTTTAAATCCGTCGGAAGTAGTTCTAAGAGGGAAGATACAGTAATGAGAACCAGTAGGAAAATACTTTGTGAGGTCTTTATCACAGGTGATGCTTTTAGGAAGATGTGGAGTGATATTGTCATGACATGTTTGGGGCAATGACTGGCCAGTGGAAATTAGGGTACTTATTTGGAGATTGACACAGGACAGGTTACTGATGATCGATGGAGTGAAGAGATTCGACTGTAGCATTTAGCATGCTACCTATTTTGTGGAATGGTACTGGCAACTTCTGAAGGCTTCTTCATTCACTGTGGCATAATCAATATAGTTTGGAAAACGATTCACAGGACTGGGAATGCAATGGAGGCAGCAAAACTCTGTGAGGCAGTTCATAAAGGGGTGGAGGAAACTCTACCAAGACAAAAATGACAACATCAATTCGTCTAGACTTTTGGTGGCATTGCTTTGGGCTACATGGAAAGAAAGGGATGGCAGGTTTTTCAGACAGGAAGTTGAAAGCCCCTTCACGGTCATAAGCCATGCTATTCATCTAGTATGGCACTGGACCACCTGTAATAATAGGAAGGGGAAATCTGCCTCTCTATGGTGATTCACTCCCTTGGGACTTGGAAAAAGGTTTATCTTGTAATGGGTTGTTAGGCTTGGTGGTTGTTGATGAATTTATCATTTTTGTAGATCTGCTTTCCTTCTCCACTTGGGGTTGCTGTATATTTTTTTTCCTTAATAAATGAACCCTTTGGTCACCTTCCAAGAGGTCCAATATAGACAATTTGGCTGGCTTGGTCAGCATGGGGTGGGTATTCATCAATAATTAGAAAAGAGAGAGTATATCTATTTATATAGTGTTTAGGGACCTTTCCGACTCAAACTTGACTATCCAAATATAAGACGAATTAAGATGCTTCTAATTAGATAAATATTGCGAAAATTCGCAGTAAAAATATCTGAAAAATAGAAAATCACACTTAAAATTCAAAAAAAATAAAAAACATGCTAAACGGACTCCAAGTGGGCCAAGTAAATACCTATGGACTCCTCTAAAAATACTCTACACTTCATTCGGGCTTTGGGTAGCTTCTGAACACAACAAAGCTTCCTTTGGTCTCGGATTCCATCGATCTCTTGCCTACCTGAACTGTTTTTGATCAGTTCCAATGAATGAAATAACAAAATAAATGAGAAAATATGAACGATAAATAATAAACTAGTTTAGGAAGTTCAAATCATAAATAATAAACTGGTTTACGAATCAGCCAGTTCACCTTGAAACTGGCTGGTTAACTGTGAAGTTGGTCAGTTTGGCTACCTTCAAGTCGGTTCTGTCCAGTTTGAGTACATTATTATTTTTTAAAAATTTTAGTCATTCACTATTGTTATTTTCTTAAATTCTTTGGTCGGCATGGCTCAGAAAATGGGTGAATCAGACTGGGTCAGTCTGCTTCCAATCTGGTACACCCGGTTCAGTCTGGACGGACCAGTTTTTTAAACTAGGATGAATGCCTCATGAAATTGTAGCTTGGGACTCCCCCCCCCCAAACAAGTATGGGAGTCAGCCTAATTAATTGTAGACATGGTGATGTCACATCTGTGAATAATTTGTAGACTAACAAGTAGGGAAAGGAAACCTACGCTGTTTTTTGTTTCAAGTGATTATTAGTGAGAATGCTTATGGAATGTGTTAGCCTGCCTTTCATGCTCCCTAGATTTGCTTTGTACTTTTAGGTTAATTCCTATGATTGAAGATTGCTATTTTCAGTTTTTGCTTGGGTGGTTTTTTGTATCTCTGGATGCACCTCTAGTTGTTAAATTATCTCTTATGCTTGTTGTTATTGTTTTTCATTAATCATTTGCAGATTGAGGGTCCGAAATCTCCCGAAGAGATGCTTACAGTGCTCCAGCGGGTGAATGAAGAGACGAGCACAGCTCTTGTCACAGCCAGACTGGAGGCCGAAGAAAGAAGAAATGCCTTGCGCCTGAGAGAGGAGCAAGATGCTGCATATCAGGCTGCACTTGAAGCTGATCGAGTATGGAATGAACCATTGATCTTTATGTTCGATTGGAGTTTCCTTTTCTGTTTAATGACATTTTTCTTGTGGCATAGGCTAGAGAGCGTCAAAGGAAGGAAGAACAAGAGAGGATAGAAAGAGAAGCTGCGGAAGTTGAGAGAAAACGCAGGGAGGAGGAAGAAGCCAAGGAAAGAGCGGCTCGTGAAGTAGCTAAGAAAGAAGCTGCCTTGGCTAGAAGGCGGCAAGAGAAGGCTATGTTACTGGGCGCTGAACCTGAAAAAGGGCCTGATGTTACACAAGTTAATCCTCATAAACTCAAGCTAGTTGATACTTTCCTCACATGCAAATTTGTTCTTATCATTTTTCCTCTTTAATGCATGAGACTGGGTGGTCTAGTTTTGCCATGATAACAAACCTATGTTTGCTTCACCAGTATTCTAATTGACGTGCTCCTTAATAACTGGACTTTGATCATTTAATTTATTTTAATTGACGTGCTCCTTAATAGCTGGACTTTGATCATTTAATTTATTTTTTTGAACGTGGATGGTACCACTGGGTGTATTAAGTATAAAAAGAGGAGTGAGGAGATTACAAGCGTAGGCAACAAAAAAGAACCCCTTTACCACCCACTATACAAAAGGCGCCGAAGTGGTGCAACTTTCAAGGAACCCCCAAAGATAAAAAAAAAGTGGGTAAGGAAACGTCCAAATTACTGAAGATCCTCGCCCACTTCCTCACACTAGAACATACAAAAGAAACAACTCTATCTGAAATGAGGGCTTCATGCTTGAAAATCCTTCTATTCCTTTCATTCCATAAGACCAAAGCGTAGTTTGAAGGATTATCCACCAAACTATATGCTCCTCCTTAGGTGAATGCTGCAGTCCCCAGTGGTGAAGGAGATCAGACACTGTCCTCGGCAAGTCCATCTGGAGCTTGAGCCTGTGGAAGCGGAGCTGCTACACCTCAGAGGTAAAAGAACATGACAGAAACAAGTGGACCAAAGTCTCCTCTTTTTGACAGAAGCAGGTCATAGGAATATCACAACCCAAAGTGGGCTAATCTATCACAAATATGCCAAGAGCAATTTTCCAAAGCAAAATATTGACCTTCCACGAAGTCTTCGGCTGCCACACTCGCTGTTGGAACTTGAACTGAGTCCACCATCAGCTATGAAACTTTATGCTGATCTGACTGAGAAAGAGCGGGAAGGACTCTCAGCCTCCCACCCTCACACCTACTTATCCTGTGTGGAGGGATCCACTGAGTAATCCTAGATACACAGTAAGAGGGATCTGAAATCCTCACTCTCATTCTCCCTAAGCTGTCTTTCAAACAAGGTTGCATCTTTGAATTGATGAGTTGGTGTTCTACTATGCCCTTCTTCAGTTCCAGGGAGGCATTCGTTGCTAGTTGCATGTTTTGCAAGATATGTGCTTCTCAACATGAGTTACCTATGAAGTAGCTATATCAAAAGATGTCCTGAGGTCTCTTTTACCTTTACGCTGTAGATTCTAGATCTATATTAAGGATGAGGTCACGGTAACTTGAGCATTTCATGTAAGGGGGTTGTTGATTGAATGGATTACCATGACATTTATATTCTTAAACTTCATTCATCTCAACAGTCATAACAAAACGTGGCTACAACTTCTACTACGGACTGTCAGCCAGAAATTTTAGCAGATTGGACTAAAAGGTGGTGATATGGGCTTATTACATTTTGGGTGGAATAACTGAAAGGAATAAATTGACACCTATAGTTTATGCTGAGAAAATGCGACATAGCTTTGAGAGTCTTCATGCAGTAAATCTTACAAATCATGTTTATAAGATTTTTTGGTAAACTGCAAACTAACCATTTATGAATGTTGTGGGTTGTAAGTAGGGGAGACATTTTGTTCTTTTTGGGTTAATGATTAAAAGCGGTGATCCTTCGTAAAGGCCCTTTAGTGTTGATGGGCCAAAATCTCATCCACTACGATTAGAGCCTTCTATCTTTAATCAGAGGGACGTCGCCCGATGGTCCCTGCAAAACATGACACCATCAAAGGGCCCTTAGTAGCGGTCCGGGGGAGCCCCCTCCGATGCCTAAGTCAGAAGATTGAGGATTCTCAGGGAAAGACCAGGTAGTTTGGGCTCTAGAAAGCATATCTTTACCGGTTGGATGTAGGGTCCTTTATATAACGGGGGCACCAAGAGAGTCCCATCAGAGAAGGCGAGATCTGTTGAGATCCCCCATGTTGATCCCAAGTTGGAAAGGGCTGTTCCGGGGTAGCCAGGTTCGAGATGGATTCTTGGGTTCGTACTAATCCGGTCAGGGGCAGAGAGTACTTTCCTGTGGGACGGGGTCCTTAATTGAGTAAGTCTTCAACTTAGGCCCGTCCCCTTCTAGGAAAGGTAAGAGTATTTTGATGGAGGTTGAGTCCTGCCCAAGGCAGGGATCTTAGGCTGGATGGATCGGTCTAAACGTCTTGCCTGTGAATGGATTCAGATTTGCGTTAAGGAGTAGGAGCCCAAACTGTCTTCTGGCGTAGCTTGCTTTGTTGAGTCGGTTTGAATGGCCATCTAACCGTTGCCGTAGGCAAGAAGGGCTCGGGCGGCGGCAACGTTTAGATTCTGAAGAGCCGCCCGAACGCTACACTAGGCTCGAAATATTTCGAAATGATGGCTACACTTCCCGCTGCAAGAAGCGCCAATTCGCTCTTCCCATAACTGGTGTGCCCAGTCGGTGACCTTGGTCTCCGTATGTCGCGTTTGATCGGACTTCGTGTCGTTTCGGATAATCATGCCTCTCTGCACATCCCGTCCTTTTGTTGCTCGGGAGGCATCTTTCTCGGAAAATGCCGTGCCGTTGTTGCCCCGACATCGGAGGCTATAAGGGGCGAGGCGGAGGTCCGAAAAGGGGATTTCGCCGTCGTTGACCACCCCTTGTTTTCTGCCCCCCTTGCCGCGGAGTCTTCTTTCGCTGGTTCGAGCGGAGGTTTTTGGGAGTTCCTCGCATTTGTCACTCCACTATCGCTGCGATGGCTCACCAGGTTCTGAGGGACATGAGGTATGCTAAGCTAAGATGGTGGAAGAGAACCACTAGGCACTGGGGCCTTCCCGTGCCTTTGGGGAGCTCCTGGCGAGGTTGTGGGAGGTATATCGGGTCCCCTCTGAGTACACTCTAGCATTGCCAACGCCCAAAGAACGGGTACACTATGTCAAGAGGTGCTCCTGTATGGTCTACGAGGCCATATTCAATGCGGGGTTTCGTCTCTCTCTCTCCCCCCCCCCCCCTCTCCTTTTGCCATCTAGCTACTAGAGCGGCTTCAGGTTGGCCAGCTGATGCCAAACGCGTGGAGGTTGGCTTTCTCATTTCCTGTGTTGGCCTAGGACAAGGAGCAACCAGCTTCTGAACGGGGGATTCATGAACTTCTGAGCGCAGGATAAGAAATCCATTTCGCTCGAGAAGTTCTCAAGTGTGAAGGCCTAAAAGAAGATCTTCTTTTGGGTCGTAGAACGCCCCACGGGGTGGTGGCCTTTTCCGGTCGCCTTCTGGGACCTCTCTTTTAAGGGCTTTGCCAACGAACAACCCTTGTCGCTGTTGGTCGATGACCAGGACGCAGTGGATGTTGTCCTGAGGGGCGAGGCTCCCGACGTTGGCACACTGGTCAACAAGGAGGCCCTGCGGTAGGCGGGCCTATCCAGAGTCCCTGTTCCCCGTAAGTGCAATTGCTTAGGGTTCCTTCTTTAGTTTTCCTTTCTTGTTTTTCATCGCCTCGAATTCACAGGTCTTGACAGGGGTATTGCTTTCTCTTTGCTCCTATTACTTTCTATTAGTGACAGCTCGTCCTGGCCATATGGGCGCAGAGGGCCTACCGCCGCAGGCGTCCTCTTAGGGCCGGCCCTCAACCTAGAGCTCCGACAGATGTTGTCTGTCACTATTGCCTCTTTGGGGTCGGGTGTCTGTGAGTACATCCGCCCATACATCTTGAGAAGGGAGATGAAAAAGGTTGTCGTAGGCGGCTCTCGGTCGGGGCCGTCGGAGTCTCGCCTTAGATATGAGGTAGTCATTCGTGCGAATCCCAAACTGGGCTAGAGCCGAACGAAATGTTCGCCCTTCGTCGGCCATGGGCACTACTTCCGCAATGCCCCCTTTCGGGCCCGCAGGAAGGACCATGGGAAAAGAGCGAGATGCAAAAGACCAAGAGGGGGAAGGAGATGAATCGGTGGCATCTTCAGTTGCGAGCGGCTGCGCCAAAGGGGGAGATGAGGAGGCGTCCCCGGCTAGTGGTAGCGGTGTCGGGGAGGACGAGTCAGGGGCCTCTGAGGCTGGGGTTAACGGGAGCGAGGAGGAAGATGAAGAGGAGGAGATCACCTTCCTTTTGCGGTGTCGACTGAGGAAAGGGCCGCGCCCTCTGATCGGGCTGCCAGGGGCAGACGGTGGTGATGCCTTCGCGACTCTTCATGACGGGGGGCTCAGGCCGATAGGGGTCGGCTCCAACTCGGCAAGTGAACTCTGCGGCCCTTGATTTAGCAACAACAGACGTGGCGTCGGGGGAAAGGGGGGTAGATCCAAGCCCTTAGTCAGGGCGGCTCTTCGGTCGGGGCCGTCGAACATCTTCCGGAGGGGGGTGGAGCTGGTGGAGCTGGCAGCGGCGACAACATGGGGTCGTTGCGGGCTTTGATTGGGATGGCCCCATCAAAGGTCCTATCTCCCTTGGGGCGAAATTGGAGCGGGCCGAGTCGGATGATTCTTCTCCTGCGAAGTGCCATCGTCGGGAGGTGCCTCGTCTTTCCTTCGTCATTTTGTCCTAAGGGGTGGTAGTAGTGGCATCCTCACCAAAAACCTCTCCGACGTGTGAAGGATCACTAGAGCCCACAACCGAAGTACTGGGCGACATCGGCCTGGATGGCGGCGGGGGCGTTCAAACATCGGGTTCTCCTGGATCGACCCACCATAGAAGGGTGGGGCTGGGTGCTGTGGGAGAACCAATGGTGGCAGCAGCGAGAGAGCAGGAGCTGCCACAAAGCGGAGGTGTGGGGGAAATGTTCCTCGAGCGGGCTATCGCTCGGCCAACTTTGGAGGTTGACCTCCTCGTAGTCAGGCCCCAAGATATCCATGCCATCAGGGGTGCTCTCCAATTTGGCATGGCGGGGGAGATCCAGGCCCGACATTGACAGGGAATTGCCTGCAACAAGCAATTAGTGGTCGAAACTTCATTCGGGAATCTCCGCTATATCCTTGGTCTTGGCGAGGGATCGGAAGCCGTGGGGCATCCCGCAGTTGTCGGGGCGGATCTGGTTTGCCCTGAGGGAGGGAGGCTTAAAGTGTTCCTTCAGGGGATCGACGATGATACCTCGGCCGCTAGTGGCGATGTGGCCCTCTAGATCCTCAAGCAGCTTCGCTTTCCGTGCGATGACCAAGTGGTGTGGGACATGACTGCCACTACTCTCCTAGGGGATGTGGCCTCTGCCACGCTGTGAGCGGGCCTTTGCGCCGCAGTCCTTTCGGACCGCTGGCGTTCAGAGTTCAGGTTGGCATCGTCCGTGCTTGCGTGACTTCGCCAGTTGAGCGGAGAGCATCGATCAAACACAACAGAGGTGGAGAGGTTTCGGCAAGAGCTGAGGACCTTCGAGGAACGAGCTGCGGCAGCGGAGAGGGAATTAGAGGCTATCCGTGTAGAGAGGATGGCGAGCGGGAGGTGATTCGTCAGGAGGGGATAGCCACTTACCGAACTTTTGAAGAGTTTCGGCAAGTTTTGGTGGCCTACGTTGCTAAGGCCAAGAAGCCGATATACGATGCTAGCTGGGACGACAGATATCTTGCCGGCTTTTCCGATGCAAAGGCATGTTTCCATTTGACTGGGGCTTTGTCGTCTTCGATGGTGGGCTTGTCATTTTAGCCTCCAGAGTCGTCCTGTCGGCGAAACATTCAGGGCCTTTAATGGGCTATTTTATGTATTTTTGTAAAAAATCCGGGCTTAGTTACGACCCAGTTTGCTATAATTTCCTCCTCTTCTCCTCCTCTTTTTTTTTTAAAATCAAAAGAGGCTCTTTGCGATATTAAATATTTCGTGCTGTTCATGTTTTGGGCTTTCTTTACGTTTCCCCCTCTTCCCCAGAACCAAAATAAGCTAAGTTTGTTTTTGACAACTTAGGCTCGACGTGTAATCATGGTTGGTCTTTAAGTAGGCTTATGAAGGGCACATTATGGTGAATGTTTACATTACTCGTAGGTCAGTGGCTTTTCTCTGGGGTTGCCTTATCCATGCCAGGCGAGGCTTGACAGGGGTATCACCAATTGAATGTAGGCCCATATGAGGGTAGGGAGCCCCTTCCCTGTTTGACGAGGCTCGACAGGGGTATCGCCTATTGAGTTTAGTCCCATCTGAGGGTGGGGAGTTCCTTCCCTGCGATGTTCGGCTCGACAAGGGTATCACCGATCGAGTTTAATCCCATTTGAGGGTGGGAGTTTTTTTTGCTACGAGGCGAGGCTCAACAAGGGTATCGTTGATCGAGTTTAGTCCCATCTGAGGGTGAGGAGACCTTTCCCTTCTAGGCGAGACTCGGCAATAGTATCGTCGATCGAGTTTAATCCCATCTGAGGGTGGGGAGTCCCTTTCTTGTAAGGCGAGATGAGGCTCGGCAGGGTATCGCTGATTGAGTTTAATCCCATCTGAGGGTGGGGAGCCCCTTCCTTGCGAGGGGAGGTTCGGCAGGGGTATCGCCGATTGAGTTTAGTCCCTGAGGGTGGGGAGTCCCTTTCCTGCGAGACGAGGCTCGTCAGAGGTATCCCTGATCTAGTTTAGTCCCATCTGAGGGTGGGAAGCCCCTTCTTGCAAGGCGAGACTCGGCAGGGGTATCATCGATCAAGTTGAATCCCATCTGAGCGTAGGGAGCCCTTCCTTGTGAGACGAGTCTCGATAGGGGTATCGCCGATCATTCGTACGGATTGGATGAAGCTTTGAACACTATCGAGTGATTGCAACGTTTTTGAACTAGACAATGGTCATGTTTTTAAAAAATAATCATTGTTCATAAAACGTTTAAAGAAAACAACACTAACTAAATAAAGGGAAGTCTCGGGCCTTATGAAGAAAAGAAACAACAAGCTATGATTCATCTAGTCTATGTCGCTCGCCGAGGATAACGGGCTTCTTAAGTTGTACATTGGTCGTCCCAAGATGTCTGTCGGGCGACAAGTTGGTTTCCTCGAACCTCCCCGACCCCTTCCTCGGTTGGGAGCTTTAACTTCTGGTGCATACTGGAGGGGATGGCTTTAAATCGTCTTATGAACTCCCTTCCTAGGATGACATTGTAGGCGGAAGGGACATCCACCACTGTAAATTTGATCTCACGTGTGATTGCCATCGGCGGCGTCTCTAGTGTCATGGAGAGGGTGATCTATTCTTCTATGGTGACGGGTTGGCCGTTGAAGCCGTATATCAGGGTTGGAACCCTCCGCATATCAGAGAAGTTCGGCTCGAGTTGCGTAAAGCAGTCGAGGAGCAAGATATCCAGGGAGCTCCCATTGTCGATGAAGACCCTTTTAACTCGGTAACCTGCAATGTCAGCCTCAATAACTAGGGCGTCATTGTGTGGGAGTATGATACCTTGGAGATCTTCGTCGGAAAAGGTAGTGGGCTCTCTGGTCAAGGGTGGACGGGTGATAGTGGCGACCTCCCAAATGAGCCTATGTGTTTCAGAGGCATAACTTCGCATCTTCTTATTGCTATCTTCGTCGCTGGAAGCTCCTCCATAAATCATGTGGATGACCCACTCGGGAGGGGTTGGCCGCTTCCGATTTGCAGGTGAAGGGGACCGGTGGCCATCCCTTGCGCCTTGTCGGGGTTCTCGCTCTCCTTCGTGGGCGATGTACCTCTTCAGATATCCTCATTTGATGAGATCCTCAATCTCCCTTCTAAGGTTATAACTTTTAGATGTGAAGTGGCTATACTCGTTTTAAAAAGCACAGAACTTCCCCGTCTTCTCGACGCCTGGGATGGGCTTCATCTTTTTGGGCCAATGCACGTAGTCCTTGTTTTTTGATTTCTTGAAGAATGCGGTTGATCGGTGTGTTCAACATAGTGTAATTTTTTTCTCGCTGATCCGAGAACCGGTCACATAGTCCTTCTGTATAATCATGGCATTGGTCCTTATAAGGCCGATCAGGCCGGTCTCGCTCCAGTCGTCGCTTATTCTGACTGGAAGCTGGTTGGTCTTTACTTTTGCCTTCAATGTCGGGACGCTGCTGCAAGGTTTTGCACGCGCGAAGGAATTTTTTACTGTTGATACATTGGTTGACCTTTCTCATGAAGTCGGGGAGGTCGACTGGAAGCTCTTTGCTTAACTCAAATTGAGCGTTGGCTGGTTGTCCCTACTATGAAATATTGTGCCGCGTTAGGCACATCAACATTGGGGATCTTCTGAGCGGCCTTGTGAAAATATGCCTAGTACCTTCAGAGCGACTCATCTCTCCTTTGGCGTAGGGACGTCAGAGACGCTATGGTCACTGGCATATGCCTACTTGAGGCGAAATTATTCTGAAAAGAGCACCATAACTCTCTGAAGTTGTCAATGGAGTTGCCTTTAAGTTGTCGGAACTACTATCGAGTGTTCCCCTCTAGCGTTGTCGGGAAGGCTAGTCATTTAATTTCGTCCGGCACGTTCAAAAGCGAAAACGTGCTTTCGAACATCCGAAGGTGGTCATTTGCGTCTTTCGTGTTGTCATAAGTCTTTAAAGTAGGCATACAGAACTGTGGGAGAAGAGGTTCTTGCCACACTCGCCTAGTAAAACATGAATTCTGGCCTCCTGGGTCTACCAGGACGGTCTTTTGATCATGGTGGAGTAGTTTTTCTACTCGTTCTTCTAGCTTCCGCACCTTCCATTCTTTTGAAGACAAATGGCGGGAGTGGCAATTATCCACCATGCTTGTTCCGAAGTGAGGTCGTCGAAATCGTAGAAGAGGAGTCTCGGCTGGAGGACTTCTGAGAGGAAGTGTTGTTGTCGGCAGAAGCATCATTTTGCCGTTGGCGACATGAGCCCTTGGTCCAAGGTGGGACGAGACTTCTTGCTTGGCCATGTGACCTTCGAACTATGGCCGTTCTCGAGCTGATTGCTCGCGCGACTGACCACGCTCCCCGTCTAGTGCGGGGTTGTAGTGTAAATGCTGCCTCTCTACGAGGACCACATGGCTGCCTGATGGGAGTGGTGGCGGAGGTTGTATTGGGTTCTCTGCATCTCGGCAACTTCCCACTGGTCTTGTCGTCCGGCCGTGCCTCCTGCTCTGTGCGTCTCCTTCGAGATGGTCGACCTTGGCCTCTAGCCGATATATAAGGTCGACCAGGTACTGTAGGTCGAGGCCTTGGGCCGTCTGGCGTAATTCTTTGGGGCGGTTGGGATCACCATTAGGAGGTCTCGGCGGAAGGAGGACATCAATTGTCGGAGGAGGTGGAGGTGGGAGAGGAAGGTTTACCCCATCACCCGTGGTTTCCTTTTGTCGAGACGCCCTGCTATGATCGCTTCTGGCCATGGATTCCTGAACCGTTTCCCACAGACGGTCCAAAAGATGATGGGCCGAAATCTCGTCCATCACGATCATAGCCTTCGATCTTTAGTTAGAGGGACGTCATCGGATGGTTCATGCAAAACATAACACCATTAGAGTGCCCCCGATAGCGGTTCGGGGGTGCCCCCCTTTGATGCCTAAGTCAGAAGATTGGGGATTCTCAAGAAAAGACTAGGTAGTTTGAGTTTTAGAAAGCATGTCTTTACCGGTTAGACGCAAGGTCCTTTATATATCGGGGGCAAGAGAGTCCCATCAGAGAACGCAAGATCCATTGAGATCCCCTGTGTTGATCCCAAGTCCGAAAGGGTTGTTCCGGGGTAGCCAGGTCTGAGACGGATTCTTGGGTTTGTACTAATCCGGTGGGGGGTAGAGGGTACTTTCCCGTGGGACAGGGTTGTTAATTGAGCAAGTTTCCAACTTAGGTCCGTCCCCTTATGGGAATGGTAAGAATGTCTCGATGCAGATTGAGTCCTTCCCAAGGCAAGGATCTTAGGCCGGTTGGGTCGGTCTAAATGCCTTACCCGTGAAAGGATTTGGACCCCCGATCTGCGTGGCCATCTCTATCTGGGTTCTGTGGACGGGGACCGAGCCTTCCTCAAGTAACTGAGCCGGCCCATGGGCCATCTGGGCTGAGTGAGATTTTCCCCCTTCAAATGTCATGGTTGTTCATCTGGTCTTTATGAAATTTGGTCTTGTAGTTCCTATAATCTGTTACGAATTTTTGTGGATGATATTAAAGGAGCAACACATGTTTTTTTTATATTGGTGGGCTAATTGAAAGGTTTAATTTGTCTTTTTGTCAAAAGATACAGAAAAGTTGCATTAAATTGTGAATCCTTATACAATTAGTCTACAACTGACTTTCTCAAATTTTGGTCTAATCTCTTCATTATATAGATGTTGCAGAAGCTTTGGTGGATGAACCTTGAGAATGGGGCTGCAAATAAAGTCGGACACTATGTCCAAATTGTATTCATATCCAATAAACGGATGATTATCCAATGATATCATCTGACAGATATCCATTTAATAATCATGCCAGATAGCATAATGTCATGTTCACTGTGTTATATATCTGTTAATCTCAGACTGATAGCTGAATTTAGGAGGTTCAAAGCCTTTAGCTGTTTGCTTTGATCTTCCCTCCATGCTGGGGGGGGGGAGCTGAGATGGGATTGACTCTATGCTTCAATCAGATTGACCCCCTATCAGTCCCTTTTCTTACTCCCTGTAGTGTCAGTTACAGAAGCTCACATTTGCTACTCATGATGCTTGATATAATTACATTGCAACACCATTCCATCATGCACCCATTTGAGATTCATAATTGAAGATTTCACTTTTGCAAGTTGTTTTTCTAGAATAGTTTATCTTTAATTTTTAGTTTTCTAGTGACAAACTAAGGGGTAAACTTTGCTCTTCATATTCATGCATTTAATATGGTACATGTGTTGGGTATTGCTAAGACATCTGCATTCCAAGGATTGATTTCAGGTTTTATCAATGGTCTTGTCTAGGATTATAAATGGAGACAGATATTATTCGGCTCCATTTCATATTTGTATCCGAATAGTCAGCTAGTTATTCGACAAGGAAGTCTGGTGGATATTTGAGTTAACGTTCAGGACATGTTAGTATAGTATCCTTCGCTGTCTGTCTGCTTAATGTATATGCCAAGATAATCTATTTGTATTAACTGCAGCCTTTTAGATCTTTTGATCTAACAGCTGGGAGGGGATTTTAATTCAGTCTGGAAAGGGGAGATGCCTAAAGGACTTCCTGCTTGCCCCGTGAGGCTTACCCCAGTCCTTCAGGCTTTAGCATGACTTACTCTCTCTTCTACCCAACGTCCTCTGGCAGCAGGCAACTCTTTGCACTTGACTCCTTCAGCAGCAGATGCACAACTCCCTGGGAGCAGAGGTGTCTCCCCATCTCAGCCATCAGTGGGAGCTACCTGCACAGCCCTGAACCCAGCTGCACCTGCCGCCTTCCATCTATCTTCTACCATCTCCATTCTGTTTCATGCATCCTCCTAACTTCTTCCTCCTCCCCCACAATCTCCCATTCTTTTTCTTCCTTAATAATAATTTTAGGGCTGTCAATGGGTCCTGAAAGCCCAGCCTGGCCTGGCCGGACCCCGATTAAATGGACTTGGGTATTAGAATTGGGCTCGTTTCATTTTGGGCTGGGCTTGGGCTTCAATTTTAAGGGCGACCCCTAAAATGGGCTGGACTTGGGCTTTGTCAAGTCCGAGCCTAAAAGCTCAAAAAGCTGGACAAATATTATATAAAATAGTAATTAAATGGGATTTTTACAATTATTCAAAATTCAAAATATATCCCTACTATCTTCATATTCCTAAATATGTCCCTAAATCTTCTAAGGTTCTAAAATATGGGCATGTGGTGTTTGAAGAAGAGATGACAGAGAGCATCATTCATGGAATATTCCTTTTACATAAGGAAATGTCAAAATTGCACTCCTTTGTCTGATCTTCTCTCTCTCCCCCTACGAACATGACACCTCGCCCCATCTCCATCTCTCTGTTGCGTAGTCGCCATGCCACCTCCTCCTCCTCCTCCTCCTCTCTCTCTCTCTCCCCCGCCCCACACCCATGGGAGCCAGAACCCATCTCTCTCTCACTCTCTCTCTCTCTGCGCAGACCCATGGGAACTGGAATCCAACCCTTGTTGGTCTTGCTCTCTCCATCTAGGTAAACCATAATCCACCTCTCTATCTCTCTCTGTATGTGTGTGCCGAGACGGAGGAGGGAGGAATGGTCTGGATCAGTACTCTCTCTCTCTAAATCCAACCCCTGGGTGTCGATACAGTGCGCTCTGCGTGTGTGTGTGTTTCGAGATGGAGGAGGGAGGAATGGTCCGGATCGAGACACACACTCTCTCTCTCTAAATCCAACCCTCTGGGTGCTGATCCAGTGTTCTCTCTCTCCACTGCATTCACTGGTGCTGGAAGAGAAAGGGGATTGTTCTTTCCCATGATTTTATATTAAAAAGGAACATTTTACTTGAATTCTATGACCCTTATGTGGCCAGTGTGTGGTTTTTTATTTTTCTAGGATTTTTAGGTGCGAATTTTGCACTAATTATTAGGGATAGGAGTTTGATTTGGGTTTAAGGATAGAAGATAGAGGCGGGTTGCTTGGTTTGAGTTTGGGTAGGATTCTTTTTAGAGATCCATATATACACTTATAAACTATAGTTTGGATTTTTATGCATGAAAAGTTTGAGATAAACCTGAGTTAGTCGTGCGATCGAAGCTCTGTGTCTTCCACCCTTTCTGATGCGACGTCGGAGAGATTCCGCCCTTTCTGGTGCGACGCTGGAGAGGTTTGGCCCAGCTGGTGTGATGCTGACAGATATCCCCTTCCCCGCCGCCTTCTCCTTCCTCCCATCTTGCTTTCTTTCTCTCTGTTCGAGATGCAACAGAATAAGAAGAAGGAGATCAGTGGAAGAGGAAGAAGAAGAAGAAGAAGAAGAAGAGAAGAGAAGAAGAAGAAGGGCAAGGGAGACCAGGGTCCCGGCTAGACTCCCCTGGCTGGATGGCTGCAGCCTGCAGCCCCGCCGCCGCTGCCTCTGCCGCCGGAGCCATCCGCCTGCATCATTGCTGTTGTCGACTGCTTTTGCTGCTGCCGGTGACGTCAGCAGCCCTTGTCGTCATTGCCGCTGCTGCCGCGTCGCGCTGGCACTGCTGCCGCCACCCGTCAACCTTGCTGCCATGACCTTATCTCCTCTTTCCCTTTATATCTCGTTATGTCAAGGGCTTAGGGTTAGGGGGAGGTAGGAGAAAATGTGGCAGCACATGCCCTTTCAGGTCATAACCTAACATGAGCCTTGATCTGTTTGGGTCCGCACCCTTAGCCCCTAGTAAGATTCAAAAGGGTCTTGAGCCATAAGTAGTTACCTAGTCCAACCAGGTAGCCTTGGTCCGAGCCATTGCCTTGCCAAGTCCGTGCCAAGGCCAATTTGGGTCTGCTGTAGTGCACCAAGAGGTGTGACAAGAGACCTTATTGCACCACCTTTGTTTTGGGTTTGTTCGGATTCTGATTCATGTGTCGTTAGCGCCGTTGGTTTTGTTTCAGCGAGTCTGATCCAGTTCCAGCGTGGTGCTGCCCTAACAATACCTCATTTTGCATGCCACCACTACACACATGAGGTCATCCATTTGCGCATCTCGAGCCCCATGTCATCCGCCTCAATTTACGTGTTAGTGTCTAGGCACCTCCGACTTCGTGGCACATTTTTCGGGACCACATCCCAACGGCATGCACATGATCTGTGGTCCGTCAATTGCCGTAATTATTATCCCGGATTTTATTTATTGGTTATTTGTAGCTTATTATCTCCATGTGAGAAGTGAGTCTTTATTTTTATTGTACTTTGAGGGTGGTAGATGCACACCGTATGGTCTTCTTCCACGCACCAGCGTGGAGGTACGTGCTTGTCTCTCCTACCACAACTTGCTTTTCTAGTATTTACTTTTCATCTGCCGCAGACTTGTGAGGTAGGTTATCTAACTTGTGATACATCATCACTGCTGGCTTGAGAGCGTGTTATACCTACCTCGAGTTCCAACAGGACTCTGGGGTGGTTCTAATTCCTTAGACTTGCAGTAGTTCCTCAACTGCCAATGGTCCCACATTTCTTCATCGCAAGAAGGACGGTTGCCCGCCTAACTTTTGTTATTTGGTGTGATTATCCAACTTTCTAATTGTGCGATTAGGTTACGTCTACTTATTATATTGCTTGCATTTGATCTCTACCTCTGTTAGTGAGTTAGTTAGTTCCACTAGCCGTCCGGCATCATGGACTCCCATGTGGGGTGAAACTCTTGACCAATGTTTTAATAATGCCTGGACGGATTGCCTAGTCGACGAGGTGGGAGCCTCATTAATGAGGCTATTATTTTATTAGTTTTGAATATTTTACACTATGTATGCACCATTTGGCTAACTAAACCTATTTTTATTCCCAATGACATTTGGAATTTTTTCTGTATTTTAATCGTAAATAAGGAATAATTATGATCTATTTTCACCTTTCAAACGAAGTATAAGAGATATAGATAATGTGTAACTAAAGATAAAGATCAAGAGTCACATTTGTTGAGGTGTGAGGCTATTAACAACTATTGTTGCATCTCAATAATTTATGCATGTAATTTTTTATAAGAATTATAATAATTGTATACTAGATGTGTAGATTAGGCGTATAAAGAGCCCAACCACTATATACACTACTAGAAAAAGGGTTGAGGATACCCTTCAATTCTATGCGTTCCCCTATTTATCGATGTAGAGTTAATGTAGTTTCTTTTTCTAAGCATAAATCAAACCATGATTAAACATCAAATAATGAAGCACATCTGATATCTAGGAAGATCTTAAATTTGTTATTACAAATATTTCTAGACCTACCAAACATCTAGAAATACAACACATGCTATGTTGTATTATTAAAGGCATTTAAGTAATTACATACTTACATAAGGGAGAAAAACCAATGAGACAAAACTGTCAAGAAAAGTCCGAGGCAGAAACTTTGAGGTGGTCAACCCATCCGAGGCGCCTTGGCAGGCTGCCTAATCATCTAGGCGGCCGCTTTTTAGAACAGTGCTCCTGAGTCCCGACTCCTGAGGGAATCCAAGCTTGTCTTGGTTGATATTAGGGGGTCTGCTTCATTTGTGGAGGGTGGAGGTAGTGGAGAGGGTTAGCACATGAGGTCGGGTATGTAGTTAAGGCAGATGAAAGATGCATGAAAGATTCTCATATGTTGCCTGCCCAGTCATCAGTAGCTATGGAGGTTCACCCGCCGGTGAGGGTTGATCTCCAGCACTGGGTTTTGGATTTGAGGTCTGGGTTTGAGAATGTAAGGGGAAGGATAATGTCTAGTTGCCCATCACATTTGATTGGAACTTGGATGTAGTTTTATTCAAGGAGCTAGGCAGGTGGCGGCTGCGAGCTTCTGGGTTTTGGATGTCCCAGAGGAGCATGTCCAATGGTTGAAGATGACAATCGAGAGACCTAAACAGGAAAAAGTTGCTTCTCCGGATCAGGCAGGCTGTGCATGATGGGCTCCCTTGATCAGATTGGGGCAAGGTGGTGAATCATTGAATTTAAAATCGAAATCTGAAGCAACTGTGGTGTCTGGTGGTGCAGGCCTCTTGGTTCAGGTGTCTGTGTGTGGGTCCATTAATCAGTGATGCATTGAGGCTGGCCTGGACCCAACCCTTGTGGGCCCTCTTTGATAAGGGGGCATTTGGGCCCATTGCGAGAGATGCTTTCCTAGGTCCCGTGTGGGTGCCATCTCCTAGGGTTGCCTCGAAGTCTGGAACAGTGTCACACAAAGGCAGCAGAGCTGACTACCCTTAATGAGGAGCTTGTGACGTCAGGATCATTGGGGCTCGTGGCAACAGCAGTAGCTGCCTAAAGCTTGGAGTAGGTGGAAAATGTCTCCTGACTGGCATATAGGTTGCTGCCCTGTGACGGAGTTGGGGAGCAGGTGCCAAGCTGTAAGCTGTTGATGAGGCACTGTCAGAATCTCCTTTGTTTGGCGGCAGAGCACCTAGGGCCAAATGTCCTTCATCTGACTCGGGCATTTAGAGTGATAGACAGAATCAACGACAGGGCTTGTAAGAAGAAGAATGTATGCAACTCGGAGTTAGCCTTCAAGGATTTGCCAAGTGCCAACAGCTAAGAGGAGACAGCCTGGAGCGTTGGATGGTGTAAGGGGCTGGCTCCTGAATGGTCTTTTACATTTTCCTTTTTCTTCCCTGGGTTCTGTATTCTGCAAGGGTGCATTTGTCTGGGATTGCTGTGGCCCATGGGTATACTTTTGGGTTTTCTCTGTAGAGCCCGAGAGGATTGAGAGTCTGCAAACTAATGGTATGGGCTTTCTTCTAGGTTTTCTCATTTGCGGAGGGTTGAGACAGGTTTCTTTTGTGCAACAGGAGATTTTCTTTGTGAGAGTGGGATGTTTTTCAAGGGTTTATTTTTCTCTGTTCCTATGATGGAAATGTTTTGAATCTTGAGTCCCTGCCGTGGTAATGGCCTAGAGGAAACATAATCACATGGCACATTCTCCAGAATGCTGTCATAAAATATTTTAACACTGTTGGGAATTGTGTTGACAATTAATCAAATGTTTAGTTGCTTCTCATGCATTAGCTGATCTGATTACTATTATAGTATATTAATTTCTTGAATGCTGGGGTCAATGTCTTAGCCCTGTAATAATGGCTATGTAGATCACTTCTTGGAGAACACTCCTATGCATGAATCCAACCATAGAGTTGTATGTCCTTAAGTTCAATGTTCTCATGAGTCCATAATGTAAGATGTATGCCGGTGTCTGGAGCGGGGTTTTGCGGTAATGTTATTATCATGCGCTGTTTGCAACATACTTAAGGGGAACTAATTTTTACACTCTAACTTGATAGAAATTCAATGAATATGCAACCATCCAAATGCATTTTCTTTCATTTGTAGTTTCAGGCGGTCTTTGCTTTGCAAGTTGCTGACAAGCACGCTTTCTTGTGTAGGTACTGGTAAGGTTCCCCACTGGAGAGCGCAAGGAAAGGAGGTTTCATAATTCTGCAACCGTGGAATCTCTGTATGACTATGTTGATTCATTGGATTGCCTGAAAGCTGAGAAGTACAGATTGGTGTCCAACTTCCCCCGTGTGGCATATGGCCCAGATAAGTTCTCATTGACCTTGAAAGAAGCAGGTCTGCACCCCCAGGCAAGTCTTTTCGTTGAGTTGGAGTCATGATATCATGCTGAAGGTTGATGGTCATAGGTGGAGAAATTGGATTGCAGATATCACTGAGTATTTTTTTTTTCTTTCCATTCCCATTTTTCATCCTATGCATAGAATGAATCCTGTAGTTCATTATATCAACATCTACCTAGTTGTTTTCTGTATTCTGCTGTTGACGGAGGGCTAATTTGTTAATGGCTGGTAAATGGGGCAATATGTGCAGAATATACTGAGGACACTTGCGTTTTGCTATTTCTTACTCTAATTACGTTCTGTAAAGGGAGTATATCACCTTAAAATTCCGTGTGTTGAATGCCAACCTCGATTATAATTATTATGATACCCATCCTCAATTAGAATTATTATGATACCCATAGTCAACTTCTTTCTTGGTTGGGGGGCATTAGGCATACAATCTGCCGCACGACCTCGTTTGGGGCGTGTTAGCTGCAAGTTCTAGTTGGAACTGTTTTTGAACTCCCACAACTTTCCGCCTAATTGTTATGAGGAGCATTGAATCTTGGAAGCCATCTATGTTAATGTTTGGCCTCCGATTGAATGCTCTGATCTGGGTCTATGGATATCCAAAATCAGTTATACTTATTTACCCATTGTTTTTACGATGAGGTTAGTCGTGAAGCTGAAAGTGTTTTGCCAAACACGCTTTTATAGGTGTTTGATCACAGTGTTTTTGAGGGTTTTCTATTCAACTTTATTTTAGGGAGAAAATGAGGACAAACTGTTATTTGGAGTTGCCTCCAAAATTTTAGGGAGAAAGTTGACTCCATTTAACGTTCTCCAAAAACAAATTTCTTTGCCCTTCCTTTGCATGGCCACCAAGAGCCGTTCACTCGAACCTGCGAGGCTTAGGGATGTTCATAGTTCGATTTGTTAGGTTGTGAAAGTTGTCTGCTGTGTGATTTCTTTCATGCTTTGAGATTTCTTTTTGTGGGATCCATGCGATCGAGTTGGAGTTGCATTGGTAAGTTAAGCACCCTAGAATTACAGTTAGATATGCCATCGCGTCGCCAAGCGATAAAGTTCCATCAAGTTCGTAAGCGAGCCAGTTGGAGTTGAATCGGAAGTCCTAGATCCAGGTGCGTTTGGAACTAAAATAAGATTATAGATTATTGCTATAATCTTAAAATTTTCCAATCATTAAAGAAGCTGCAGTCTTTGAATGATCTTCAAAACTTCACTTGGGTATTCAAATAGATAACAATGATATATTTTTACTCTTTTGTCCCTACCTTTTTGATAAGAGAGACGAATTTTCAAAGCCCTTGTATCTCATCTCATTCTATTAGCCATCAAAGTCCACCTAAAAGTAACCTCAAGGCTGTTTTTTGAGAAAATCTCTCCTTTCTCTCGTGTCTATCTCTTTCTTCCCTCCTTAAAATCTCCTTTCACACAAGCCAATGCAACTTGGCTTATGTGGAATGGATCATGACATGTCAGGAATTCTAATCACTGGAATCCTGCCATGATCTTTTCTGAACACACTTTCAGACTATTTCTTCACGTTGGAATGAGATCGTCTGGATCCTGTGCGTCTGGACCGCCCAACGCTCTCAGATATATGAAATTGAATTGTACGTGCACTGTGCACGTCATTTTCAAAGATAAATGACTCATATACGTTCGTACAGTTCGATTTCATATGTCCGGGGATGTTGAACGATCCAGATGCACAGGTCCAGACGATCTTATTTTTTTCATGTTAACTTCCTTAACATTGTTGAGTTGGATAAAGATAAAGTGAGGCCGGAAATACAGTTTGGGAAGGCGAAAGTTTATAGAACTCAAACCTAATTCTCAAATCAAATTAAGTTAAATCGAATGAAATTAAAATATAATTTGATTTGGAATTCAATTTAGCCTTAGTAATGGGCCGTTGACTCCAAAATAAATCTTTAACAACTTAATAACGAGTAGATAATCTGTATAGGAAAAAAATAAATATGTTATCTAATGATTCTAATGGGCCTTCAACAAATGGCTTATGCAAGCATACAATAAAACTTTATTTTTAATATTAAGGACAAATTAAATTAATTTAAAAGACAGACTATATTAATCTTTACACTTTAATTTAAATGAAGAGGCACCTTTGCATTAGATGGAACATGATGAATCTAATGATATTATTAATTCAAACAATCATAAAAAATTAGACTACTTATGTTTTTTTTTTTTTTTTTTCCCATTCTGTTTATGATACAGTGTAATTGAACTAAATTTAATTTGTTTGATTTAAAGTCAAATCAAAATCTTAAAATTTCTAATCAAATTAAAGCGAATTGAGTCGATGCGGTTGATTTTTCGGTTAAACCCAAACGTAAGTTGGAGCCGGGAGGTTGCTACGCATCCTGTCCTGCCTTCACGCTCACCGCCCTCCGGTTGACGTGTATCATCGTCCCACTGAGGTCCACAGCCACGTTTCAGGTTCCTTTCGTGCGTTACAAAATACCGTAAAAGTTTTGGTTTTGAAATTACTGGTTTTAAAGTCGGTAAAAATATGTCTCTCATTTTAAAATCGTTGGTTTTTGTTTACGGTATTTTTAAATTGAAAATCAAAAGTAACTAAAAGAAAAATTTCAAGAGTCAACTATTTTTAAAATATGATAATTTATGACAAAATAAAGATAAAATGATCTATAACATTTCAAATACAAAGGTATTATTTTATAATTATTTACGATATCTTATGATGCAACAAACCACTCCTTAGGCCTTAATCGACAGACAGCCTTCGCCTGTAATGCCAGAACGGCGCCACCTCCGGGTGTGGGCTCATCCGCTGTGCCCCTTCTAAGCGGTCCATTTTAATTGCCTGGGCTGGACATGATCATGTGCGGGTCCAGCGGTGGGAAATTGGGAATGGATATGACATATTTTGGAGAACAATATTTTGGGAAATTGTGAGTAGGTTATACTTGCTGCACTGAGCCCCTCAGTACAGGCTGCACTGAGGGGTCCAGTTATCCTTTGATCTAAAAGATTTGGATCGGGCGGGCACTCAGCTCCCCGTCCGGTGCATTTTCTTTGTTTTCTTGTCGCATTGTTAAAATTTTTTTGGGACGTTCGTTCAAAAATTAGATGGTAGAGTCAGTTAGCTTAAGTTGATTTCAAAAAGGTTTTTTTGATACTTCCCTCAACTTGTGTGCACTTTTTTTTTTTTCAAAAAAAATGAAAACGTAGTCGAATCGGAGCCAACTCGATCTGGCGGGTTGGACCGTCTAATTTTTTATCGAACATCTCAAAAACTATAAAAAAATTAACAAAAAAATAATAAAAAAAAGACAGCTCCTGTGCGACCATCTGATCCTTTGGATCAGACAGCACTGGGCCCCTCAGTATAGGCCATGTAGCTTGCACTGAGGGGCTAAGTGTAGCAAACATAACTCTATGTGAGTAATACTTGTCCCCCATGGGATGCGATTCAAAAAATAAGTTTTTTTTCTTCTGAATTTTCTATGACCAGCCTGTCATATCTTATATGTCCGTAATTTAATCTCTAGTCACACATCTCAAAATTTTTTAAAAAATATAAAATTAAACCCCAGTGCATAAAAGTAAGGACAAGATACCTTAACTAATAAAGTAGAGTTCAATTTTTTAGATTATATAATCAAAAATTAAATTGTCTAAACATGTAAGACAGGTAAGATGACCATAAATAAATCTTGTCCTTACTTTTAGAGCTGCACCTCATATGATGCAGTAAGTCTTACTCGATCATTTTGGTGATAGGAGCTAGAGAAGATGTGAGTTGGCTGCAACTACTCAGGCGAGTGGTCGTTGCCAACGTGACATTGGCATGGCGTGGGCAAGGAAAATGCTAGGCAGATAGGAAATGTTCTCCATTTTTTCTTACCCAACTGATCACTTGGGTGCATGGGATAAGTTCCCACTATTAACCACTTTTTAGAAATTTTACAAAGAAGTCCCTTAATTTGTGTCCTTCTTTTAAGTGAGTAAAAAAACTAGGTAAAATAGTCCGCCCTACTAGCACTACTATGCGGACAAACAGTCCCACAGAAGCTTTAGAAGTGACTAACGTCAAACGAGGTGCAATTGGGATGCAGTGCCTTCAAAAAATTAGGATTTATTTGTTTTCACCTAAAATGATAAAAAAAAAAGTTTTTCTTGAAAAGTATATCACATTCACTTATTTGATTGTCTGTAAAACTCGAGTCAATAGAAAACTTAATTTGTTGATTCTTGTTTATTTTTTTATTTGACATCTATAGGATAAGACTTAATATCTTTTCTCAAAAAAGTTGAGAATATTTTCATGAATATCAAATGACAAATTTTGTTATAATCTTTTTTTTTTTTTGACTTTTTACATTAAACATTGAATAGTATGAACACCCAAATGAGATAAATAGCTCCTAAATTCCCTATGAATGTCTTATGATCCCTCTTTTATATGGAAAGTACTTGCTGCATGCTGTGGGAACATCTGGTCTTGTATGGGAAGGACTGGGAGGGGCACTTGGACAACACATGATAGATTCAAACATGAAAAGCAAATATGGACGGGGAGGGAACGGGAGAGAAGCCTGCTCACCAGCATGCAAGGGATAAGAAATAAAATAGTGGATGTGTAGCCTGAGGTCATTGCGGCGGCCATTGCAGTCCTAACATGCACATACAGGTGCCCATGCATGAGAAGCGGGAGCTGGAGACAGTACGCCTAATGGCACGTCCTTGCTGATGCTATTATGGGTCCTCCCTTGGGCAAGCTTGACGATCGAATGGCCATGCTGGTGCGGAAAGAGGGAAGCGCAGTGGAGCGAGGTGTGGACGTTCCGATGGAGACTTGTAGCTGCGGGAGCAGGAGACCAACAGAGTGGCGTGCTACAGTGCGAAGGAGATGGTCCAGGGGTACGTGATGACGCCGTCATCCAATCAAATCCCAACCAGTTGGTGCTACCGCTACGTCCTTGGCGCATTTGAGAGAGAGATGGACACAGAAGGGAGGGGATATGGAGCTGCCTGGGAGGAGTCAGCGACGGCGCCCCATGTTCCTGAGAAGGGTTTGAGAGAAAGATAGAACTCTCCTCAATTTCTTTGCAAAATCCTGAGTTGTGTGGGGGCAATGTCGTCCAAGAGTGTCTCCCCAGGAGCCTTGGATTAATTGAGATATTTTTTTATTTAATATTATTAAAAAATTGATTAAAAGAGTAACACCTTTTCAACTTTTAGTAGCAATATGACACCGTAGGTCAACTATTTTTCGCTTTTTATTTAGAAACCGCAACCGCGTAACCCGATTTCCTTCGTTCCCATCCGACTTTTTAAAAAAAATAAAAGAATGATTGAAATCGGGCTGGTTCAGCACGATTTCAGCCTGAAACCACTCTTCTCCAGCTCGGTTTCAGACCGGGTTTCCTTCGGGTAACCGGCCCACTTTACCCCGGTTTCTATGCGACTGCATACTACTAAGTACCAACCATGTTCTCCCCTCTTTAAATTTCTCCAGCTCGGCATACGTTGCTGGGATAGCCCCTGGCTGCCGGTGGATTGAAATTTGAGCTCTTGACATAAGTTGCTAACTCGTGGGCCACACGGTTAACCTTTCTATTTACAAAGCAAATGTTAATATTGGGGTTATTTTCTAGCATTTAAAATCATATCTCCAGCAACCCTTTTACTATCTCTCTTTTTAATCCCTCTCCGAAATAAATACGTTTTTATTATTATTTCAACAAAACTTTGGGTCATGTTTCTCAGTTAAGTTTTTCTCTTTTTTTATTATTTCATACAATTAAGGTTTTTTTATTCATGGAAATATTTTTCTTACCTTAAAAAATTAAGTTTTTGTTAATATGTCAACAAAATTTTTGTATTATGTTGCTCGATAAAGTTTTAAAATTTTTCTTATTTATTTGACTGTTAAATATGCAAAGTAAAAATTTCATACAACTAAGGTATTTCTTATTCATACAGTTAAGTTATTGCTATTATGTTGGCTTTTCTTATTCATACAAATAAGTTTTGTATATTATTTCAATTATGATTTTTCTTATTCCTTATTGTTATTTCAGTTGGAGAATAATTTTAGTTTAATAATATTAAATTTGTTAAAAAAAATTATACCTAGTCTATTGCACATTAAATATGTTTCAATCAAATTTTGAAATTAGTAATTTTTAAGAATCATTTAAAAATTCGTTTCACAAGATTTCATAACATCTATTTTATTTTTCTATAAGAATACAAATAAGAAATGTAAGAGAAAATAGTTCAAAATGAGAAGCTATCAATACACTTACACATGCACATAATTCTACAAGGTGTTAAATTCCTCGAATCAAAAGTTTTCCCACGTACAAAATATATTTATAATTTCTTTATACAATGGCAATGTCCTTCCGTGAAACCAGTTGCTCAGTGGATTAAACTATAAAAGAAATAATTAAATGTGAGCATAAGATCTTCTCAAATTATTAATGGATGAAATAATAAATTAGATTATAATATGCCTCGTTATATGCGTCCCATGCTAAAGAAGGTTCAATATCTCTTGTGCTTCATTATCCCATGTAAAATCCGCATTCTTTATTAGATCTTGTGTTATAATATAATAAACTTTGTAAAATGCTACCCGATATTTTCAGTGCTTGACAAAGTAATTGACTTAAAAAGTAATATTAAATATATTCTTCATAATACTCCATGCATGAGGCATAGAAAAATCTCCATCTATTAATTCTTCCTTTACTAGTCGTAAAAGGGTAAGGTCCATATGTTATGCCCTACTAAATAATTATCTAAAATTAATATTAATAATTATAACATATTTAAATTCAAGCTAGGCATTTAATTGGCCATGTAATTTATAAGAAGGCTATAGAATTTAGTTGGAATGGATTAGTTATTAGTTACTTTTATCGGATAGCTATTTAATGCAGCTTGTTAGTAGTAGTTGAGCTGGCATATTTGGTAAGTGGGATCGGATTGGAAGGGAAACATGATAATTATTAGTGGTGTGGTTAATTAGAGAAGTAAACAATGAATGTAGTGAAGCAGTGGAATTAGTTGTCTCAGATCAAATTAAGTTTTAATATGAGTTTGAAATCTGATTTTGGCGGTAAACAAAAAAATATATGCTTAGACTTCAGGCGTACTAGAGATATTAGAAAGCTATAAATAGACTCTTAAGGCCTTTAGAACTTCCATTTTGGTTGGGCATTTTCTTGGAGTAGGCTGCTGCATCTGTGGGAGTAGGGAGTCGAGACAGAGCTTAGTGTTCTTGGAGTTCTTAGTGTTCTTGTATTTGAGGTAAGTAAATCTATGTGAATAAGTTTAATTTGTACCAACATATGGTTACTTTTATTGATTTCAAAAATGCTTCTTGGAATTATCGTAGTTATGATTTACATCAGTCCGAATTTGATATATTCCTATGAAATCATGTTGATTTGATGCTCTAATTCGATTGATCTAATTCGAAGTTGCTTCTATCTTGGAATCCAATTCAGATCAATGAATATGTTCGAATTTCCTGAATTGTTCTTCAATTATATCTAGATCTGAACTATTTCTTTTATGCTAGTTGTGAAATCTATATGCTTTGAATGAACTGGACTAATTGTTGCTATTCGAATCTTGTTACCTTCTGCTTCTAAGCTTATTTGTTTGAAACTCTGAGGATTATGTGTAATTTATGTAATGATTTAGAAGCAGATACTACTCTTACTAAGGAGATTTTGGACAAGTAGTATAAGCATACGTGTTACAAGTCAGAACCTTGTTGGTAATAAAGTGGTACATTAGATTCTCCAGTGCTGCAGATGTCAAGATTTAGCACTGGATCCAAGTGCTAGGTATATGTTTGACCTTAGGGGAGAGTTGATATGCATGTCTGGATGGTGTGATGCAATTTGGCACAAATATCTGCCAGTTCTGGATATGTTTGTTTATGTGACGATTCATAAGAATCCTTAAAATTTGTTATGTTGAGACATCTAGGACTGATTCTATAACACCCCGATCCGAACTGCTCTAGGTTGGCTTCCTTGGCCTGGTGTATTGTCGATTCGAGATTTAATTCTATGATAATTATTTGGGAGTAATTAGTGCATACAAAAAAAAAAAAAACTAGCAAGTGGAGATATACAAAAGGAATAAATGCCGAGTCATTTATACATAATTTTCAAGATATGCAAATAACATGTCCAAAATACAAATTCTAAATGAGATTTATACAATTATTTTTTCGAGCTCGCTAGGTAGCAAGTGGAGATATACAAAGGAATAAATGCTGAGTCATTTATACATAATTTTCAAGATATGCAAATAACATGTCCAAAATACAAATTCTAAATGAGATCTATATCATTATTTTTTCGAGCTCGCTACACTGAACTGTGCTAATTCCGATTCCAAGATCAACTTGCACCCCATAAGAGGGGCTGAGTCTCATAAACGAGAGATCAGTAGGGATCTCGCGCCTATGATGGCATACGGAATCTCTATTGAATGCAAAGCAAATATATACCATTCATTTATCACAATCAATCACTATCCACAAAGTACATCAATTACATTTATGTTCAATTTCATCTACTATATCAATGCTACTCAATCATCTCATTCTTTCTTTTTGAAATTAATAACACTATCAACGAGTCATCATATACAAGTTCAATTGAAGAACTAGCCATGGATCTCGAAAGATCATTTCCCATGGTTCTACTTTGCACCTTCATCGATACAATATCATATAATCAAACAAGGTTAGACATAGAGTCATCCTTCCTTTCTCAAGTGAGAATCATTTGCAAATCATCTCACTTCTGTCATCTTATCACATAAAATCTATATATATTGATTCAAGTTCGTAAGTGAGAATCATCTTTAGTCATCTCACTAGATCCAATATCATTAAATCTATATCTGAATCTATTCTTATCTATCGAGTGTAACATTCATGCTCATCTATTATATATCTATTATACTCATTCAACACATTTTATTCATCATCTCTCTATTCATTCCAGGACTAGTTCATATCTTTCATAAGTCAGACCCACTTTAGGGTCGGTTCTTAATCTATTTCTTAGTTATTCAATCAATTAATAAACATCTCATCTAGGAATGACAGGGAACACGACACTAGCATCATCATATCAATATCATCATCAATGTCTATCTTTGGATTTTGGAATATCCAGATGATTCCTTACCCGATCAATGCTGCTCCACCATTCGTAGATCTTCGAAAACTCATGAAGGTGTGGCAAAGAAGTAAGGCCAACTGAAGTATGTGACATGGTGCTCACGCAGTCCATGTCCTCAGTCGAAGTGTGCACACAAGTGTGCTTCGCCACTACTCTTGTTTAGTCAAATATCTAAAGTCGGATTTGGACACCTAACCCCATTATATGGCGAAGTTAGGTCTTGACCTGACTCCATCACATGGCTGATATCCCCTATTTCTTCCCCAAGGATACATCATATCAAATCTTTATGCTAGTGAAGTGGTCATCCTAATTTAATCATAGGAAAATAAGCCAATTATATATAAAATAATCACAAGACCAAAACATGCTATTAGAACACAGATTCCGAAGTATTAAATAGCTTAAATAACCACAATTAGATCAATTCTAAACATCATATATAAATCCCAAGTCAAAACGCATCTACCAATGGTCAAAACTGTTCAAAACAACGAGTTTTTATCATTCTGGGTCCAAATGGTCGACCGGATGGTCAAAACGATCGATTGTTCTGACCAAGCAAGGTCAAAAGCAGAAGCTCTAGCAAAAACTGTTGACTATTTTGTTGAAACGGTCGATCGTTTTTGTTGAAACGGTCGACTGTTTCTATCAGTAAGTACTGATAGAAATAGTCAATGGGCTACACTGCGCACGTTCTGTTTAGAGGGTCAAAACTTACAAAATATACATCCAAATCAAGATCATTTTTTTTTTGGTTTGAAAGCTGACTTAAAAGGCTTTCACATATTCAAATTTTGGCAAGAACCACTAAGAATTGAATGCATAGTACATCAAACATTAATGTGCTTTTAGAAAACATGCGCACACTTTATCAACCATGAAGATGAGATTATATTTCTATGGTTACAAAATCAAACACTATAAAATTTGGTGGAGGCATGTATTGATATAAAAAATGATACACTCTACACATCAAACAAAATTAAGACGTCTTTAGACGTCAATTTTCGGAGAAAGCTCCACATCCACACGAATGCAAGTTAAACTTCCTCAAATCTCAACCAAAAAACACGAAATTAAATGTGAAACTTCTTGATGTGAATCTAAAACAATTCTCAAGTATGCATCGCAATCCATATACTATACCCACCGTGATAATTTAGAAAACATGCATCCTTCTCTATTGTCAGAATAAGGATGAGGTGCATAGAAAATATGGCATCCAATGCATAATTTACACTTCTATAGTCATATAGAAGACTTCAGATAGAAATCCCACATGGAAAGCATCATCTTCCATACATGCATACCCAATCTATGTACTTAAACCAACATGTACATCATGAATAAAGAAATCCCATACATATGCATAACCCTATCTTAAAGCTGATCTCCATCACCTCAAAGGGTCTTCTAGATTCAATCCAAACACCAAGAACACCCACCAAGACCTCCCAAGCCTCTAAGAGCATCCAAGGAGCCTCTAAGAATCATCTCCAAGCTTCCAATCTCACGTGCAAGTCCTTGAAAAGCCATTCCTCCAATACACAACATCCCCTTCCCACCAAGAACTAAGAGAAGGTGAGGGGAGGAGTGGGAGATGTATGGGAAGACAAGAAGAGGGGAGGAGTGGGAGATGTATGGGAAGACAAGAAGAAAGTGATGGTTCGTATGCCACCTTGCCCCCTTACAAAGGACTTGGCAAAATTATAATTCAACCCACTAACTATCAAAATTAGTCCCTCACACCCATATATCCTAATGAGCCACTTAAAACCAAATTTCTAGGGCCCAATAACTCTTATTTGGGTCTCCAAACTCAACCCGTTAAGTCAAGTTATTTCTAATATGTTCCATCCACTCAACTAGTTTAATTAAACCATCTATGTTATGGAACCAACTATAATATTCACTAATTCTTAGTTAACCCAATTATTTATATTTAAATCATTCATCTTTAATCGATTTATCACATTTAACCTAATTAAAGTCATTTAATAATAAATCAATTTGATTTGATCGAGGTTAAATTAGGTCAAAGTCAGTGAACCAGTTCGAAAATCGTGAGCGGAAGGGTTGAGGTATTACATATTCATTTCAGAAAAGCTTTAATTCGGAATGTTTTATTTAGATTCATTTGGAATATTTCAATTCACATGATATTAATTCAGTTTAGTTTATTTTATTGAACAAATTGCAACTTCAGATATGTTATCATTGGAGCATATTTTCTTTTAAATTGATTGACGCATTTTAGTTGAGTTAGTACACATCCTTAATGCTTAATTCTGACAGTTTAGTGCAGTTCACTTTAGTTTTATAGATAAAATTTACTTTAGATAAATTCTGTTTTAATGATGCAATCATTATGTTCAAATGACATTATTTGATTTTAACAAAATTAGTGCTACTCTGATCTTTTTTTGATTTGATCTATAACTCAGAGACAACATTCAGGTAGATAGGGATATTCCTTGAGCACTGATTTATTATATTAATTAATTAGAATTCAGATATTTAGTTGATTTACTCCTAATTGTTCAACCACTCTAATGAATTTCAGTTTAGTAATCGATATGCTCTTTGCCTACTAATCGCTTTCCATTGAGCACTCAATTGATTTATCTTAGAACTGCTAATTGATTTGTTTCGTAATCAATTATTCTTTAAACTGTTAACCGATTTTTTCTGTATTCGATTTATTTTATGGGTTGTTAATTGCTTTGGACTTTGTTTTGCTAATCAATGAGATTGTTGGTCGATTAGACTGTTAATCGATTGTTGCTTGAGTTTAGTTAAATGATTCTTCTTTGAAACTATTAATCGATTAATACTTGTATTCAATTAATCGATTACTCTCTATCTTTGAGATCGATTACAATTTCGATTATCACCCTCCTGATAGCCAATCATCATTCACTTTAGTAATTGATTATATTTTGTTTGCTAATCGATTAAGCCTTTTGATAATCAATTATACCTTTGGGACTCGAATAATCTTTAGTCTGATAATCGATTATGTCTTTGTTCTGTAGATCTATTACCTTGTTTCGGTAATCGATTGGATCTTTCCTTAATAATTGATTGTGATTCATATCTCCAATTGATTATACTTTTGTCGGTGATTGAATTGTTACAATGATCCGCTAATCAATAATGCTTACCTTTGTAATTAATTTGGTGTTCTTTTGGCTTCAATTAAGTTTTGTTTTATATTCTGATTACTTGACTGTACAATAATCGATTAAACTCTATGTTCTGATAATCGATGTTCTTCAGTTTAACTCTGGATCTATTATCGAGTACATGACCATGAGTAATTGATTGTACCAGATCAATTAAGCCTTTATGTAGACTTCAATTATGACTATAAATATGATCTAATTATGGTTAAATTTGCTTATTTATGTCAGCGATGGATTTATTTGATCAGGCTATCTGACTTCTTGGGATTTGTGCTTGACTTGACTAATATTTTCTTAATTTAGATATATAATATCTGAGAATATTCATCTAAATTTTAATTCTATAATTTCAAATATTATATGTTCAACTTGATAGGATGTTGAAGCCTACTAAATTGTACTCGTTAAAAATTATTTATGTTTTTAGATCCTGAGGGTGAGGAAACTTCAATTAAGCAGGCTTTAGAACTGTGGTAGTGGACTACTTTGTCGAGGAGCTCAGGTAGATATTCTGCTAATTTAATCTCCTGATGTTTTGCTTAGAGAGAGATGTATAAGCTTTTTGCTGAGAGAATTTTGATGTACTTTTGATTTAGTTTAAGTGGAAATTCAAAAATTTTGGCTCTGTAATAATATGATGATTTTGTCATCGTAAGCATGATGGATATTTTGGCATGGGCAAATGTAAATGAATTGGTTTATGGCACTGTCATTTGAATTAGATTTTTGTTTTCTATTAGGTTATTCCTACTGTTACATGCTACTGGCATCAAAGTTAGCTTATGACCTAAAATGGTGTTCGGAGGTGTGACACCATATCCGTTGTCCAAAGAGAACCTAGTGAATGTATAAGGATAATGATGTAACAAGTTTGAACATGGAATTATTTTAGTATGTATACACATATGTAGAGTCCTTACTAGTTAATGACATTGTCTGAATCACACTCTACGTAGTTGGTAAAGTCACCTGCTTATATGAATACAACAAAATAAAATATTAGTTAAATTGAAAGATATAAGATTACTAAAAGCAAGTTACTTATATAATTGTTCACTACAATAGTAATGAGCATAAATTGAAAATCAAAGATATGAGTGCAAATTTAAACAGACATTGATTTTAAATATTGAAAATCATATAATTTTTTCATCACACTTCTAAAGATGCACTCATTGCTTCCTTAGAATCATTGTCGCTATTATCATCATTATCTAAAACATTCAAAAAAGAAAAGACATGTGGTATAGATTGTACTAGGATCTTTTTTTTCTTGAGAAGAGCATTTTGACATTTCACTTCCTTGAGGAATGAGTGTATTTGATGATCTCAGTTAAAGCATTTGAGACATTTGTCTAAGAGTATATATGAATGATTGTTGAGTATTCACATATAATGGGGTGAAATCCACATCTCCTTGAATAACTTCATTTTCTACGTAGAAAATAAGCGACCTCTAAGTACATTGATCTACCATAGTAGCACAATTGTCATCATCAATCACTCCAACTGCCATGCATTCCTCTCCAATATCTTGATTATTGTATTTGATGTCTTTGAAAATCGTTCTTTAGAGATTCTTAAAAGTACTTGACAATGGTACTTTTATTGGCTTACATATGCTACCATCATATGTTGGAATGTCATTCTCAATTCTAAGAATCCCATCATATTGAAATAGAATAACAACATTTTTTGATTCTGTTATATAAAATCCCTACATGGACTACTAGAAAACATCAACTTTATTATAAAATTAATAGTTAAAAAAAACATGTAAGAGTAATGTGTGCTATTCGATCAACTAAACAACATTAATCCCTTTTCATAAAAAAATTCCCATGACAAGAAACATTTTTTTTACATGACAACAAACATATAATTATAACATGGGCTTTTTTCCTCATTTTCTATTTTAGGTCATATAATATGAATAATTTACTATACATAATATTGTATATATGGACAATAGCAAGTACATATTACCAACACAATCAATGATTTCTAGTGATCTAACTCCATAAACACTATAGCATCTTAAGGCACTTAATGAGCTTCAGCTCAGAATCAAGCATAGCATGTATCACCGGTTGACTAGTCAAATGGTGCCATATTGCTAATAAAAGTTGAAAGGTGCTACTCTTTTAATTAAATTTTTTAATAGTGTTAAATAAAAAAAGTACCTTTGAATTGCACCATGAAGAGGGATCTCCATCTATTATATCTTGCACATTTATTACTCATTAATGAATTCAATTAATTTAAGTTGAACTAATTAGTTAATTATAAGAGTCTATTAATAAGTTTAACTAATTTAGTTTAATTTAATTAACTCAATGAATGTTTATTAGCCTATTTAAGCAAATTAAAACAGTACACTAACTTAGTTAAAATTATGAGTTCGGATGTATTGGACAGTAGCTTAATAAAATGACGATAACTTTCTATAGAGAACTTGAATTGAGGAATGGTTGGTATCTTTGGAAATAAGACGAAAAGATCTATAATGTTTTAGAAGACTACTTTTACTAATTGAAATATTTAATGATAAAAAAATATTGATGATCAATTTTAGAAAAAAGTTATCAATGGGAAATAAGTCTTAATAGGATTAGAATTTGAATTAGAAAAGTAAATGAAAGCACAATTAATGAAAACAACGACTTGAAAAGTGTTTGAAGAGGTATTAGAGTTAGATTAGAAGTAGAAGATAATAAATATGAGCATGTTTAGGATTTTAATTCGTAGGTAGAAAGTCATAATTTAAATTCTACTTGAATTAGGATTCTGTGCACAAATTTGCTTGACACAATTCGGATGTTTTAAGCATAACTTTGCACAGTGAATTCTATATTAGATGAGACAACTCTCATTGAGAAGCTAGTTCAAAATTCTATAATTTTCATGAAGGCCATATTTTTGAAATAAGTTATTTACTAGTTCAATTTGGATGTCTTTATATGGGTACAAAATCTGCTAGAAATCTGAGTAAGTTCTATTTTGAGTTGGAAGCTTATCAATGTAGGGAAGGTGTATCCAAGGAAAACTCCGACTAGGGAAGGATATGAGGAATTTGAGAAGGATAAGAAATAGAAAAAAACTATTTATAACTATCTAAATTCATGTACACGATATCCTAACCACAATTTTGTTTAGAGAAGTTAGTTTATATATTGTTCTTAAGAGAAAGAGAGAGAGAAAGCTAGTAGGCTGAAAAGAGGTGCTTCTTCAACGTGAGAAGACTCTTTTGGGGCGTTAGAAAGTGTGCAGAACATCTTGAAAGGGTTGGAGGTCATGGAATTTATTTGGAAGAACTCTAAGGACCACCAAGAATCGATCTTTTTTCAAGAGGTAGAAGATAACCTTAAGTATGATCTATTTTATATTAAAAATTATATTATTTGTAAATATTTTCAAAAGTTAATCAATGGTAAGAACCTTGATCTATATGTCTACTTCATGATTATCAAATTTTATATTTTTATGATCTTATTTATTCTATGATTATTATCTCAATATATGCAATCTATCTGTTCAGTCTGTTTATTTTCGACTATGATCAACTAAGTTATAGATGTGTATTTTCCTTAAGCCGATATTCAATTGAGTTGAAATTTTAATAAATTCTTATTTTAGATGTTATATTAATTCTTTTACAAATTTTATATTTTTTAATTTTTTAATTATTTATTTCATAATTTTCTTGTCAGATGATACAATCTGTCCAAATAATTTTAAAATCCCAAATTGTGGACTTCCTATCTCACTTGACTCATGTATAAAGCTTGTTAAATTTTGTGAAAACTTTTGTTATATTATCCTTGACCTTTATGTAAAGTTTGAGAAATTGTTGACCCCGTTTGCTATTTTTTTGCCCACTATTTTAAGTTACTGGAATTCTATTATAGTCGGATTTTCAAAATTGAAGCGGGAATATAAAATCATATCAATCGAATTAGAAAATCATGAAACTTTGACAAAACCTTTAGTATTATATTATGAACCCATTCACCAGATTTGATTAATTTTTAAATTTATTTGATATTTATCTTGATTATTCTTGTTATTTTCTGTCTTAAAATTTGATATTCATATATATATATATATATCACATTCCTAAAACTAAGGAACAAAGTACTTCATGTTACTAACTTTCTACTAACCATTCGATCTACAGTTGAGAAACAAAGATCTTGATCTAATGGTTAAAAAAAAGACAGAAAGAGTGGCAACTGAAGCACTTCTGCACTTTTCCTTCCCACGCTAGGAAGGATGCCTTGCCCAGCACGTCAAGTCTTACCATTGATGAGACAGTTCAAATCTTCTTAAAAAGAAAACAGAATAGATACCATTCCTTTTCTATGAATTTTGAACACCAAAGACGCTATAATATAAAAAGTTTATTTTGAGATTTCAACATTTTTAACCATTAGATTATATTTATGAAGATCCGACTATTCAAAAAATCGTAACATAAGAGTTTAATGTTACATGGTAACAGGAAACCATCCTATAATTCCACCAATTCTGTTTTGAAAGCAAAAGAATTGTGTCTCATGTCATTCTTCACAATAAGTTATTCTTTGAATTATAAAATAAGACGAATGTTCGTGTTACCATCTTTCTTATCTAAATGAATAGACATTTTTCTGTCAATTAATAATAAGGTTGAAACTGATAACGCAGGTTTTAACATTGAGAAATACTTGGTGCATACTAGAAGTGTGCACTGACACCGGGTGTGCACCCAAATATTTGACATTATTCCATGTTGAAAGTACATAGTCATTTTCACTTCTTTTAACACGGAAATTTTCACTTCTTTTAACACGGAACGAAATCCTTTGGACCTTGCTTGACCGGACGATCTAACGCCTCCAGACAAATTAAAACGAGTCGTATGTGAGGGTACACAAATTATTTACCTTTAAAATTGTTACAAATAACGAATTGAAGAAAGCGTGTGTTCTCCATTGTATTGAACATCTATATATACAAGTACAAGAGGCCATAATAGGGCAAGAGGACAACATGCCTAGCAAGCTGTACATACTAAATCTAGACCTACTGTATATACATCAACACCCTCCCTCAAACTCACGGTGGATCATGAACTGAGAGTTTGCTAACCAGTTCACGGAAGCGTAGAGTAGGTTGTGATTTCGTGAAAAGATCATCAAGCTGTGCGGCTGTCGGAACATAAAGGAGAGACAAATTGCTAGAAAGATAGTGCTGACGAACAAAGTGACAATCAATTTCAATATGCTTCGTCCGCTCATAGAAGACAGGGTTGTTGGCAATTTGAAGAGCACTCTGATTATCACAATAGAGAGGAGTCAGAGTGTTAAGAGCAATCCCAAAAGCACGAAGAAGACGTCGGAGCCAAATAACCTCAGTAGACGTGTCAGCCATAGCTCGATACTCTGCTTCAGTAATAGAGTGAGAGATAGATATCAGAGTACTCGAAGAAGAGCAGCATAGTGAACAGAAGTAGGCGCACTGACAAACTGACTCAAGACATGCACATCATGGGCGATGTCAGAGCGTGAGATAGTAAGATAAACCAGGGCACCACTAGCTGACGATAGCGCGTGGGATTGTCTAGGGGAACACCATCAGTCGGGCGAGGCCCGCTGAAGAATATCTGCAATATACTTCTGTTGTGACAGTAAGTAACCTTGAGAGGAATAGGCAGCTTCAAGACCAAGAAAGTAACAAAGGAACCCAAAATCCTTCATATCAAACTGCTGCTGAAGATGAGCCTTGAGGGAGGCAATGGTAGTCGAGTCATCGCCAGTGATGATCATGTCATCTATATAGAGAAGTAGGATGGCACGACCATTAGGAGAATCACGAACAAAGAGGGCATAATCTTCGACGCTCTCCTGAAAATGAATCTCAAGAACTGCTCGCCGAAAATGCTCAAACTAGGCATGGGTGCCTGCTTGATCCCATAAATGGCCCTGCAGAGACGGCAAACATGTCCAGGCAGAGCGAGAAGACCAGGAGGCGACTGCATATAGACCTGTTCTGTGAGATCCCCACGGAGAAAAACATTCTTTACTTCAAGCTGATAGAGAGGCCAACGACGAACTGCGAAAACAACAAGCAAAGTGCGAACAATAGTCATTTTTGCCACAGGTGCAAAAGTCTCCTCATAATCAATGCCATACTCTTAAGTGAAACCGCGTGCCACAAGCCGTGCCTTGTGGCACTCGATAGAGCCATCAACCTTAGTCTTAATCTTGTATATCCACTTACAACTGACATGATAGACACTAGAAGGAAGTGGTACAAGATCCCACGTGTGGGTCTGCTGAAGTGACTAAATCTCCTCCTGCATAGCCTAACGCCATTCTAGTAACTGAATAGCTTGTCTGAAGCTCTGAGGCTCCTGATGAGTGTGAATAGCTATAAGAAAAGCTGAAAACTAAGGATAATAAAAGTCAGTGGGATCATAGCCAAGCCTATTAGGAGGGCGGTGAGAACACTTGAGGGTAGCGTCGAGGAGGATCCACAGCCGACAGAGGAGGAGTAGGAGCAAGAGCATGAGCATCAACTGAGGAACCCGAAGCATCTTCCAAAGCAGGAGCACGTTGACTGGAAGCCTGGGAAATAGGAGACGCAGGAGGGGAGGTGGGCAGCGGAGTCATGGAGGAATTTGAAGGCTCGGACTCCAATAGAGATGCAGAAGTAGGGGAGTCATTGGAGGGTAGAAGATCCGGAAGACCAGGAACAATAGAGGAAGTAGGAGAGAGGTCATGATCATAAAGGAAGGAGAGATCTTATGAGCTAGTGGAGAAGAAGGGAACGTGCTCAAGAAATGTGACATGACGAGAGATACGAAGACGACAAGTAGTCGGATCATAGTAGCGATACCTAAGGTACTATGTGCTGTAGCCAATGATACACTTAACAGCTCGAGGTGAGAGTTTAGTGCGTTCGTGAGGGGGCAGCAACACAAAATATGTACAACCAAAAGTACGAAGTCGGTCATAGTCGGAAAGGGCAGAGTAGAGGCGCTCATAAGGTGTGTCACCTAACAGGACAGAAGACGGCGTGATATTGATGAGAAACACGGATGTGAGAACTGTTTCGACCCAAAAGGCACGGGGAACAGAGGTACAGAGGAGAAAAGTGCGAGCAGTTTCAAGGATGTGATGATGTTTGCGCTCAACAAGACCATTATGTTGAGGTGTATAAGGACATGAGAGCTAAGAAAGTGTGCCATGGGATGCCAGAAGCAAACGAAAGTCTGAAGAGAGATACTCACGAGCACTATCAGTTTGGAGAACTTTAATACAACAATAAAAATGTGTGTACACCATCTTAGTGAACTGGCGATAAACGGAGAGAAGATCCGACTGCTTGTGAAGTAGGTAAACCCAAGTAAAGTATGTGCAATCATCCACAAAACTAATGTAATATAAGAAGTCAGTCATAGACGGAAGAGGAGAAGGACCCCAAATATTACAATGTATTAAATCAAAAGGATGAGTAGAAATAGACTTACAGGAATAAAAAGGAAGAGTTGTATGTTTAGCAAGTTTATAGCCTTCACAATGAGACAAAGAAAATGACGTGCTAGGATCTAAGACACCAGACTGAAAAGGAGATCGAAGACGAGCTGCAGATGGATGACCTAGGCGACGATGCCACAGATCGACAGAAGTAGAAGGACGTCTTGGAGAAGACGATGCAGCAAGTGCAGACCGAGTAAGATGCAACGTGTCCAAGCAGTAGAGGCCACCCTTCCTATGACCTGTTCCAATCCTCTGGCCGGTACGTAGATCCTGCACATCACAAGAAGAGGAAGTGAATGAGATACGATATCCTGAATCAGCTAGACTGCTAACAAAGATAAGATTCATAGAAAGATGAGGAACATGAAGAACAGAAGAGATGGTGAGATGACCAGGGGGGTTAGAGTCAGTGGTGATGGAGCAACACTTGGAGACAGAGAGAGGGGTACCATTTGCAGTGTGGATCCGGAGGTGTAGTGGAACATGAGAATAATTAACAAGAATAGAATCATCAGATGTCATGTAGTGAGAAGCCCCAGAGTCTAAGATCCAATTTGAAACAATACCAGTGGCGGCAAACAGAGCGGAACGTTCAGAAAAGAAACCAGCGGTCTGGAGAAGCTGCTGAATCTATTGTATCTATTCGGCAAGCTGCATCACGTCAAGAGAGCCTCCTGGAGGAGTTGACCCAGACGGAGTTGTCGGCGACGGGGCAGGAGAAGGCGACTCTGCCATAATAGCAGTGGGATGAGGTTGACGTTGGCGATGCTGAAGCTTCTGACATTGATCAATAGTGTGACCACAGTTGCGACAATACTTGCAGAAAGGATTCGATAGTGTGCTAACTGAGTCACTAGGTTGTGATGAAGAATCCCCGCCACGTAAGTGCGTTGGAGTGTCAAGTAGAGGAGAAAATCTGGAAAGGTCCGAGGAGCGAGACCGCAAGGCGGCAGCGAGAACAGTCTTAGATGGAGTGCCAGACGTCCCCAAAGCTCGCAACCATGTCTCCTATGCAATAAGCTCAGTAAGAGCATCATCCATACTCAGAAAAGGGGATCGATGAATAAGCTGAGCATGGAGTGCCTTGTACTTAAGACGAAGACGCATCAGAAAGTGATATAGATACTGCCGATCCCGCTAAAGACTGCAAGAGTATTTAGAAATACGACTAGAGACATGCATAGCATCTAACTCTGATCAGATACGTCGAAGACGAGTGAAGAACTCCTGAATCGACAGTGCGCCTTGACGAAGACTGTCCAGTTCACTGCGAAGCTGATACTCTCGAGCACCACTAGACTGGATATAACGTCTGGCAAGATAAAGTCCATTGTGCTCGAGATGTAGTAAAGTCCAAAAGATCTAGACGGATAGAAGGATCAATCGAGCAAAAGATATAACCCATAACAACCTCATCATTATCCTTCCAAATATGAATAAAAGAAATATAAGTAGTACCTTTTCTCTGCCGATGACTCGATTTCAATCACAAGACATATAATAGTCCTATCAAGATATCCCCATAACTTAGCAGTATGGAGATTAGATCGAATAGTGGCAGCCCATACAACATAGTTGCTAGCATCCTTTAATTGCAGATCTATTTTTGGAATATCCGACGTAGAAATAGAACTTAGAGTAGCCATGGCAATCAAGAAGGGAATTGCTACCTTATGTTGTGAGTGGTCACTAGATCCACCCGGGGAGGCTTCACGGGAGGTGACCGGATCCTTCAAGAAGGACGAAGAAGCACAGCGGGATGCACAGGAAGAAGCGATTCGAAAAAGCGGCAAGATAACTGTCGCACGAACCAGCGGCCATGCCTTCTTGTTGTTGCACGAACAACCATGTGCGCACGAAGGTGGGCAGCAGTGCGCACGAGCGCGGACACGCCGGCAAGGCGCAAAACTGGTACGCAATCGTCGGCGGTGGCACCACACACGCAAGAGAACAGAAAGAAAATCGAAACCTAACGTTCGGTTCTGATACCATGTTACGAATAACGAATTGAAGAAACCGTGTTCTCCGTTGTATTGAACATCTATATATCCAAGTACAAGAGCCCATAATAGAGTAAGAGGCCAGTAGGCCTAGCAAGCTGTATATACTAAATCTAGAGCATACTAAATCTAAATCTACTGTATATACATCAACAAAAATGATGTGCACAACACATCTACAACTCGTTTGACGTGTCTAAGAACATTGGAGAGTCCAGACAAACCAGATTCAGACGATCTTGTCTCTTTTAACACCAGAGTGTCCGGTTGCGTCGGCGATCAGGTACATCTAACCTGGGCCCCATCTCCGTCTTGATAGGATGATAGCCACAGTTGCAGGTCCATGGAGAGAGGAACACCGTCCCACACATGCAAAGCATTGAGCTGGCTGTGGTTTCAAAACCACATCACAGTAGGGTTACATAACATCTCATTTTGGCCACTTGCACAGGCCATGCTATCCGGGAAGGCAACAGCCATCTTATGCCTCGTGTATGTGTGAAAGAAGGTTCACCGACTTGAATTTTTTATGATTCGGTATGAGTCGGATCGACTCACACAGACTCAGTCGAGTCGCATAAAAAAGATCTCTTAAATTGTACAGACTTAGTCAAACTGCACCAACTCGGATTCGTTTTAATATAGTACGAATCATCCGAATCGGCACGAGTCGATCCGATACGCCAAGCCATGTGTGAGAGAGAGAGAGGTGGCCCTTGCCCTTGGTAGGTTTAGCTCTACGTGTTTCTAGTCTAACTTCAAAAATCTACCTAGTTTAATTTCGACTTACCTTGGCTCAAGAAAAGGGTTAAAGTTTTCTCTACCATCTTCGAGTTCAACGGAATTAAACATGTTATGCCCTTGCTAGCAAGAATTAAGGGTGTCTGGTGGAAAGCTAAAGTTACTTTATTACTGCATGATTTGCTAACGTTACTGCATACAATCGACTAATTCGAAATTCTAAATAATGAGCGCCTTGCAGCACTAGGTTGTCTTTTTTTTTCCTTTTCTTTGCGTTACTTCTAAATGAAAACACTCCTAAGTTTCCATGATCATCAGCCAACTCGTTTTAAGGGACGGTACTCAGCCAAGGAAGCTGATGACATATTATTTCTTCAGCTTGGTGACTTCCAGCGGGAAGCCGTAAAATGTACTTTCCAAGAACACTCTAAATGTGTGGCTTGGATGGAGTGTAATGTATTAGCCGGTATTTCAGTTAAAACAGAAAATGTCTATTTTATTTATGAATAATACTTGTTGCGCTGTACGGCGTATTGTCTACTTTTATCTTTTGAGTTTTTTTAATGGTCGGCCTCATCTCGGTCGATATGTGTCTGTCTGATCTAATATCTAATTGAATCACTCAAAAATTTATAAAAAATAAATAGTTGAGTCTTAATGAACAATGAAAAAACATTCTTAACGAGTCAAGTCCAATAAAAAATGGATTTTTTTTTTTTTTAAATTTTCAGTCGTCCGATCTGAGATTTGGATTGTATGAACATGTGGGACATCACGGAGCCGATCATAAACAAAATTACAAAAAAAAAAAAAAAAAAAAGTAGGTTGCACCATATGCGGTACAGTAAATGTGCGACACAATAAATATTGCTCTTGTAGATAGAGTTTGCGATGAGTTTGAATTCGATGGATGGAGCTGACTTAAATAAAAATTCAGAGAAGTCTTTCTTCCAGTGGAAAGAAGAGTCCGGACTATTCTATATATGAAGAGGAAGTACTTTAGAAGAGAACTTGCTAATGCCGACTCCTCATCTCTCTCCTGGTCTTCTCCTCCTCTGTCTCTTTCTTTCTCTCTTTGGGGAACCACCTCGACGCTCATTACCGCCTGAAAACTTGTGGGAGATTCTGGTAGTCTCCCCACATCGATGAGAGTGATCTTGAAAATACTTTTGCTACATCCTCGAGGGAGAATCTCTCCATCGACCGTAATTTCAAGTATTTTCTTGTGTATACGTCAGACGATTTCCAACAGTAGTATCAGAACCAAGATAGGCTCGGCGTTCCTCGTTGCAAAAAATGTCTGTATGTTATCGTGACGGATTGATTCGGGGGGCGGAGAATGCACAGTGGTGGAGAATGTACAGGGTGCCTCCCTCACAGTCAGGACCTGCTGAGCCCTGGCGAGGCATGTAGAGAAGGCGGCGGCGGCGGCGGCGGCGGCGGTTACGGGTAGGCTTGCCGTGGCTTGGCGGCACCGGCTGCACGCGGCCAAGGCCCGCCGCAGCCCTACTGCGCGGGCAAGGCTTGTCACCGCCTAGGCGATGCCTACCGTGCGGGCAAGGCCCGCCTCGCACCGGGCGAAGCCTACCGCACGGGCAAGGTCCGCCGTGCCCAGCCGGCTCTCGCCACGGGGGAAGGGCCACCGCGCGCCAGCGGCATGAGCAGCTGGGACGAGAACTACTGCTGGCACCGGTGCGTTGGCCGTGGTGGGCAATCGTTCACCACTGCCCACTGGTGCCGTCGTCGACCCTTCCTAGGGTTTCTGGTATCCTTCCCCTTTGTGGGGAAGAAGAAGAAGGTCTGTTTGGGGTTTAGGCTTGATGTTTGGGTATTTGCTATTGTGCCCTAAAACCTAATTATTTAACAGCTTTATAACAGCAACCCTGAAACACGTTTTTTTGCTTTACAAATTAGTTCCCAAACTCGTAAATGTGTTTTAACGAGTGAAAGGAAAATATTATTTAATATGTTGGCATTTATACTCTATTTGTCCAAAGTTGTTACATATTCTTTTTTCATATACCCTACAAAACTTATTAATGGGTCCTATTAATTTATAGATCTTTGCTCTCGTAGCCCCAGAAGTTTTTAATAGGACCATTCTGCAATTTTGTAACAGCACAAAATTAAAATTTGTGAGTATATATTGTGACTGGACTGTTTTATAAATAGGTACTGGTATAGAAACAATATCTAAGGGTATTTATGCAAACATCATGTCTACTTTCATACTAACATGTTATAATTTGTCTTTTTGGCCTCAAAACATGTGGTTTTGGCCCTACTTTAAGATTAGTGTTTGGCATGACTTTTAAGTAATTAAATGTTATGAGGTTTGGTTAAAGCTTAGTTTTGGGCATTAAAACTTATGATTTCTTGTCTATTTCTAATGGGTTTAAGGACAATTAAGGATAATTGAAACCTTGTCATGATTATAAAAAAAAAATGTGTGGTTTTTTTAATTAGTCCTTAATTGTTCATGTCTTATGTTGGTCACAAAACTTCAGAGCTTTTTTACTTAAATGGGTTTAAAAACTATTAATTAGATAAATTTTGATCCTCCTCGTACGTGTAATTTCTCTAATGAAAGGAATAATTAGATAATCTTTTTGGAAGATATTTTGTTGACCAATATGTATGAGTGGGAGATATAAATAAAGTTTGAGACAAGTTGAAACTCGGGTCATCCACATTGGTGGTAGATAAGGTTGACTTGGATAGAGACTCAGAGGAGTCCCTCCTCATCTCTCTCCTGGTCTTCTTCTCTTTCGTCTCTCTCTCTCTCTCTTTTTGGGGAACCACATTGAAATCCAGAGATTTGCTACATGGAAACTTGTGGGGAACTCAGGCAGGCTCTCCACATCGACGAGGACGATCCTGAAGACACTTCCGCTACATCCTCGAGGATCTCCCCATCAACTGATTTCAGGTATTTTCTTGTGTATGTGTTGGACAATTCCCAACAACTCTTTATTTATTTATTTATCATTGAAGGTGAGAAACTAAGGTGGCTTTCAACTTGAAGTGCTGCTAAGAACCCCTAGCTACACATAGACACTTGTTGATATTGCTAAGTCCAGAAGGTTGCCAACCTTACTACGTTCATTTCCATCATTATCCTCACTACCATAATTGTTATCTCATCAAGCTCAATTTAAAGATGAACTTTTTACTAGTCTAGAAGGCCTCCTATAATTCCAGGAGTAAACACTTTTGTCGGGATCTCATCTCAACAAGACACTTCAAGAATTGCTTGCATCAGTCGAAGACTAATGCTAGTAAAATCCAATGGGGGCAGGATTGGGCCAGTTCGTGTCGTGTGAGCAAGGGTTTGCTCCCTCTATTTTTTGAAAACGGATTTTGGTACGGTTGGAGTTGGGTGGGTGGGGCTGTCGGTGGTTGGTCGCGCTGGAGACCGTTGATAGGTACAAATCTAACGACTGTTTACTACGTTCTCGTCATCCATATTGACTTGCTTTCCTTGGCTTCAAAAAACCTTGTAGGATAGTTTACACATGGTTCGAAAACATCCTCTAATGTGATTCTAATCAATGAAATCATTAACAAGAAGAAGAGCATAACCAAATGACTGATCAGCACCTCGATTTTCTCACAAATAAACTTTAAACAAGAAGAGAGAATAGATAGACACAGGTGAAGTCTCTCTAGATTTTTATGAGAAGCAAGTTGAGGCTGCTTCTCGAGAAAAAGAAGTAAATTTTGGAAGAAAAAGACCTTCTTTACCTAAGGGTATCAATGGCCCGGGGTCAGGTCGAGTTTAGTAAAGTCCAACTCCTTCAAGAAAAGTGAGACCCAAGCTCGGCCCTAGTCCAGTTTTTTATACTTAAGTCCAAGTCTATAACCTAAGCTCAAAATAACTCTGATTTTTTGGACTCAGACTTAGAACTTAAATATATGAAGAATTTTTTAAAAGTATAAATATAAGAAGAATTAACTCTTTTATTTAAGAATATGTAATCTATCGTATTAATAAGATGTTAAGTAGCAAAGTAATAGATTGGAGTTGACGGTCAGGGCTTCAAGAAAACATTTACATGTGGGCTTCTGTGTTTTGCTTGACCTATGGAAGCCACATCGTCTGATAACAAAAGAGCCAACTCAATAGAACAGCAAGCTTATTAAAAAACAGAACTATAGATTGTTACACCTATGCATTCGACAACCTACCCTGGGGAAGTTGGCCAGAAACTTCACCAACGGGAGCATCAAACTGGGGAAATCGGAGCATGGGGCAACCTGAGATACGAGAATCTATTCCCTTAACAAAGGAGGGAACCTAAAAAGGGGGAAAAAATAATCCACATAACACTAGAAAAATAAAGACCTCTACGCTAACCTGGGAAAAAAATATGAAGCTGATGAAAGAAACATCCTCCTAGATATAAAGAAAAGAAAAAAATCATAATGACACTTTCACATCTTCTCAGGATCCCACATGCTTCAACCCTTTTAAAAGCATCATGGCTACCACATGCTAAAAGAAAAAGACAGTTGTTGGCTCCAGACAGCTTAGGAGGCCCCATTTCCCTTCTTTAACCCTAAAATTTTGCAGACAAGGACAGGTGGTTGTTTACAACTATATTTTTCTCTCTTTTTTTGGTCCAATGTCTACAACTTTTCGAAAACCTCCAGATTCCTCCCTTCTCGTTGGCCCCTCTGGTTAGTCACTGGTCGATTCATACCTGACCGATTTAACGAAAGTATCTTGGGAAGCTTATGGCTGACTCATCATACATAGTACGGAGTTTCTTAACAGGAGGCAGGTGGTACACAGGTTTATTATCCTAACAACTTAAGTTTGAATTGGTTTTCCTGTCTTCATCCACATGTCCTGTCGGCCAAATGTACAATTATGGCCGCCAAATGCTTAGTGTTTGGAACTGCACATGTAAGGAATCAAAAGGAAGCAGTTCTAGTTCTAAAGCAAACACATAGGAACAGAGAGCTTCACATTCACAGAGATATTTCACTTATCAAAGAAGCCAATCAACAGACTGGAGACGTCGACCTATTTTGAAACTGAGGCAATGGTCACCTTTGTGTTTCATTCTCCATGGGTGGCAGCAAGGGCTCATCAGTGACTACAACCTCCTCATTTACTTCATTCTCCTCAAGGTCTGTCAAGCCAAGGTTCGCAGCCATGTCTTCAACTTCGATCTTGATAACATCCTTCCTAACTCCAATGTCAGTCATGTACCTGCCTGCACAATACATCCCTGCAGTCACAGTGGCCATACCAACGGGACTTGCCATGAGCAGCTGGAAGGGAGAGGATAGAACAGCCGCCAGCGGAACGTTGATGAATGCCGAAGCTTGTCCACTTTTTCCTGGGCCAGCCTTGTCAAGGGTGAGGAGACCAGTCTTGCAGTAGAGTGCAAAGTCCTCACAGTTGTTCTGGAAAACATCATAGTTTCCAAAGCCATTTTGAAGTAAATGCATTGCTCTGTCGATCGCTGTTTCTGGAGGATCTGATGCTGCTGTAGTGCAAGTGCCACCACGGAGTTTGGCGAGGAAAACAGAGGGTGCTACTCCATACTCAAAGCAGTACAAGGAGCCCTTATCAAGGAAGCAATCCAAGCAGGTGAGGACTACCCCACTGTTTGGTTGCTTGAAACCACAATCGGGAAAGGTAGGGCAGGTTGATGGAGCCTTTGAGCTGAAGTCGGAGGAGTCGAAGGATGAATCCATGTCAGATGAATCTTTTTTGCGGGTGAAGTGAACTACTTTATTCCCCCCAACATAGATTCCTGCATTTATTTGTACATTGTAACTAGTAATACAAACTGATTCAGGAGAACTTATGGTCCATTCAAACAAAACATCTATGGTTCTACATGATGCTAGATTTAGCTAATACCATCAATAAGAACAAACATTGTTGAGTAAGAGACAGAATCTAAGTTCTTTTCCTTTTCACTTTTCTTTTATCAACAAGAGAAGATGAGATCACTTCTCAAACAAGTCTCAATGCAACCAAGTAAAGTAAACCACAATCAGGTAAGAACAGAAACAGACAAAAGTAAATGCAGCTTTGATTCCTGTGCTTCCCCAAATCAGCCTTGGGAACGAAACCAAAAAGTAAAATTGCTATTTGCTTGGAAGACAATGATATGGTAAGGTCACCTAAGTGGATGACCTAGACAGGGAGGTGGTCACCTCTTTTTTTTATTTTTTAAAATGTCATTTACGTCTGCTTCAACAGTTATGATACCATTTGGTATAACCTCTAAACATAAGCATGTGTAGCAGAATGGTAAACTGCCATAAACAAATCATAAAGTACAATAATTGGATGTTGGTATTCCGGTACAAGTTTGTAACTAGGCTCAAGACAAACCTTCTATCATTGTTTATTATAATATTCATTAGTTCATAACATAGACTCAGGACTAATAGTCAAGAGGTTATTTAAGAAAATGAAACAAACCCATGTGCATAAGGTCACCATCAAGAACCAAAGTTGATTTAGAAAAGAACAAGGCAACAATAGATTTGCAAAGGTAGAAATAACCAAAGCACCTAGGTGGATGCCTTTAAAACTCTATCTTCTTCAGCAATAATCAGAATCATCAAAATAGTCAAAAGATTGAAGTGGGACCCTATTTAGTAGTATTACACATAGCTAGAATTTATTGTATCTGTAACTTCAAAACACAGACAACAGCCATACATTGCTTAAAAGTGTTTGGTGATGCATGGGAAACACCATAGTATAAGAGGATTGACAATTAACAATCCAGAATTTACACAACAAGAAACCATGGTCAGCAAGCCAGAAATTTCAAAACAAAGGACCAAGAGCAATGTTAAAGCCTTTAAACTCCATCAAGTCTAAACAACAACTATTCATAGTAAATATTGCATCATAGGCAGATCAGACACTAAGAATGCAGAATGTAGTGAAAGAGTATGAAAATGTAAGTGAGAGTTCCTTGAATATTACATGTAGATGCATATGTCAAAAAAGACAACTTCAAACCAAGGGACCAAGACAAACAATGAAAGCCCACCATAATGCTTAACAGCGTTGAATGATTGCACATATATATAAAGAGCTCAAACGAGTGTGAACAACCCCAAATTCCTTGGAATTCTATCAAGTAGTTTATATTCATGGCAAACATCACACAAAGTAAGAGGCTTGGCAACAACAAATAAAATCCAGCTTGTCTGTAGTGAAACAGCGTGAGGTGATACTGTTTTACAAGCAGCTTAGTCCTCGATCTAACTACAATCCTAGAATTCCTACTGAAATCTCAGTAACAAGTCAAGTGATAAAATAATATTGTCTCCTTTTCTCTAGCATAACAATAAGAATAGCAAATTGAACCTGGTGAAACAGCAGGAAAGGAAGAAAAGACCAAAGGAAAAACATCATGTTAGACTTCAGAGAAGATGAGCAAGATCTGGGACGGAATCATCGCCCTTCAAAGAACTTCAAGTTTGTTTTCGTTAGGGAGTGTTTCTATAAAAAATTAAGGGTAGCATTACTTCCTGGATTCTCATCCATATATTTTTGCTTTTGATCTGTTGGTTATGCAATCCTACACTTGACTTAAAGAGAAAGAAAGGGTATTGGTTCCATCATTCAGATTTCAACAAGAAATTTTGTTGGACATTTTTCTTTGAGAAAGACACAATGAGAATACATTGGTAGAATGCAGCTCAAATATAGTTAAGAAGAACTATTCAAGAATACAATGAGAATACATTGGTAGAATGCGTCGGGGTCCTTTTCCTATGAATGGGGATATGCAGGTAGCTTTTCAAGAACAATTAATCTCAGTTTTCCCACTGCACAGATACAGTGACCCAAGCTTCATGATACTGCTATGTTATGGAGAAAGAAAAAAAAAACCGAGATAATAATTCAAACAATGGCAAAAGACAAAAACAAAAACTGAGATAATAATTCAAACAATGGTAAAAGACATTAGTCACAGCAACACCATAAATGGACCAGTTGGAGACCCAAAAACAAGAATTGACATTAGAATTTGTGTCGTCAAGTGCTCACCCCAAAATGTGTTTGAAAAGCATGTAAACATCATGAAGCCAGCATAGCCAGTTAATTACCACTCTCAGTAGACTATGCACACGATCTAGCCACAGATAACCAACCAAAGATCGATGCCGGTTGCAAACTTAATTAAGATAAATGAAATTAAAGGTGTGCAACGCCTATAAATAATGGTCAGCCATTACGCACCTAATTAGGAATTTAGAAATAGAATGGAAACCAATGCAAGGAGTGATCCCCATATAACACATACCATCTAAGAAAGCCAATTGAAGTCAATTAAGTAAATTCTCAGATTCAACTCCCAGCAGGGAAAGATCATCGGATCCTGCCCCCTCCCCAAGCATTGTGGGAGGAAATAATGGGAGAATCAACATTCTCTGGTGATGATTACTGGGGTGATGATGGACCATTGAAGGGGGGTCTGTCTGGCCAGAGAAAAAAGTGCAGATACACACCCCCGTCATTGACAAGTAGTTGAATGGCATGCAAAAAGCCAGAGTTTTTGTTCACCCCCCTGAAGCATCAACATCAAGACCACCATCAACCAGCAGCAAGAAAAATCCACACAACACATTCCCACAAGAAAAGAAAAAAAGAATTGAAATTGATGGAACCCAAAGAAGAAACAAGAAAAACAAAAACGACCCAATTGACTCGTGACTATGCAAGTGCAGGATCAAGAGGCAGCGGGATCAAATGCAGCGAAGAATCGACATTGCACCACGCGAAACGCGATCACTATATGGAATTGGGCAAACGGCTGCTCTCACCATGATGGGAGTAGGTGTAGACGGCTCTCCATGTGTAGATGTGGTCTCCCGCGTTGATCTCCGCCCTCTCCACCCGGTTCGACAGCAGACCCATCTCTCCAGTCTCCTTCCCTCCTGCTTCCACCACCGCCCTCTTCTGCCCCCCCTCTCTTCTCTCCTCCTTTCTCTCTCTAACCAGTAGTATGATACGCACTTAGTCAATAAAAATAAGGCAAAGCCTCCTCCTTGCCGCTAGAAATCTCAACTTTACGGAGGATTAGGAGCCGTCTGATGGGTCTTGCAGGGGAAGGGTAGGTGGGCCGGCGGGGCCTACGAGCTTATCTGCGGGAAGAAGACAAAGAGGCAGAATGCTGGCAGTGGCAGCAGAGGAAGGCGCAGAGAGGGGGAGAGAGGGAAGCCTCGCCAACGCGTCCAAAGAAGGGGAGGGTGCGTGGAGAAAGCGTGGAGTGGAGGGGGACGCTTGACATCTTTACGGGCGAGACGTGGGGGGAAAAGGATGCCGTTGTTGCAACCTAGAGAGAGAGCATGAGAGAGAGAGAAGAGGTAGGGGGTGGGGCTGGGGGCAGATCAGACGGCCTCACGGCAGGGATCGCCCACCGGCACTGGCGAGCGGACGTCTCGGCTCCCAAGTCTTTGTCTCTCTCTCTCTCTTTCTTTGACCAAGGTTTTTTCATTTGTACCTCTATAAAGAATACACATTCGCATCTGTAATCCAACTTCCACTTTTTGTTAATCAATACTTTTAAAATCTTTAAAAAGATTATACTTATAACCTCCTATCGAAATAATCAGAACTTCAACGGAATATGTCGAAAAGATTCTATGAATCCTGACACCATAAATATGTAAGATTCTAGTAAATTTAATATGAAAAATATTGACGGATTTAAAGATATATATGTAAAATCTTTAGATTTGATTTAATAGTATTTTGACAGGGGATATAACAGTAACCTTTTGGACAATTTTAGGATTACTCCTACGAGTATGTGAGAGTTAAGAATATATATATAAATATGATACTTTTTGAAAATATATATGTAAAAGTTCCTTTTTTTGCCTCGGGTTCCATATGGCGAATAGTGATATGACAAAACTTGGGACTGTGGAATGATGCTGGTGATTGAGACAGCAAGGAAGCTGGTAAAAGGTTGAGAAATGGGCACTGTGGCTGGTCTGTTGGCAGCATGGATTTCTTATTCAGGTTTGATTAATTTATGCAGAAACACACATGACTCAATTCTAGTCTGAATAGACCACTTAAGAACAGAATAGAAATGACAGAGAGGTGAATAATTAAGTAACTTAGATCTTTTTAGATAATAAGTTGGATCCATTCATACTAAAAATGCATAGTATAACACGAGGCAGGGAAGATGCTAAAATACTTCACCAGAGGAAGAAAAGAATGAAGGCATATGGCACGGAACAGGAGCAAGGAAACCAGCAGCAACACACAACTAACACGTAACTAAGCGCCAGATAGGGACTCGTGGATACCCAACGAACAGGTAACTGGGGAATCAGAGGGAGGCAACGGGAACTGCCGGGGAGCCGCTTGACCTCCACAGAGATATTGGCTAGAGTAAAACTGCAACTTCAAGCAGTAGAAAGTCGTTGGAACTCAGGAACGTACGCCGGCAAGACGTATGGATAGGACTGTCAACTGGAACTCAGATTATCCAATCTTTTGATCCGTTATTGAAAAACTATCTATTTTCGATAAAAAATATCCGTCCGATAATTATCGGAATCGAAAATTGATATTTCTGATAAGTTATCGAAATCAGAAACGGAAACACTTATTTTTATATTTATTTTTTTATTTTTAATTTCAATTATTATTAAGTTTATTATTAATAATAAATATTAACCTTTGAATCATTTTTAATCTAACAGGTGAAGAGAGGGACTTTTGTAAGAAGGGAGGACCCTAATAAATTTTAAATAAATAAATTAAGAAAATAATAATTTTTTATAATTATCAAAATTAATATCTGGTTCCGATATCAGAATAAAAAACAAATCGAAAACAGAAAATACACTTTTCGATCTTATCAGAAATGGAAAATGCATTTTTCGATCTTATCGGAATCGGAAATAAAAATAGGTTACTGTTACCGGAATCAAAAAATAGAAACACTTATTTCTGTACCCTACCCGTTTACAGCCCTACGTACTAATAATGCATAGAAATGCAAGCACCACCAATAATCTCCATGATCTCGAAAGGGGATCCACATCTAGCCAAATCCTCGAAGAGTCACTGAAGCTACGGATTATATCTAAGCAACAAAAACATGAAATAGTAGTAACACAAAGCACAATCGAGGAAGGCAATAAAGAGGGAATAAGGGACATCAACTCAACTCAACTCAACTAAGCCTTAATCTCAAATAATTAGAGTCAGTTATATGTATTTGCTGTCTCTACTCTAAACGATTTTGGACTACCTCTTCTGAAAGGTTTAAAACCTTCAAATTATATTGTACTATCATCTTCCAAATTAATTTAGGTTTATCCCTTCCTTTCGTCCCCTCCTCTATCCTATGCTTCATTTTTCTAACTGGAGTCTCTCTAAGTCTATGCCTAACATATCTAAACCATCTTAATCCATTTTCTCTCATTTTGTTCTCAATTGATACCACTTTCACTTTTTCTCTAATATACTTATTATGAATTTTATCTAGCGTAATATGTCCGCACATCTACTTTAACATTTTCATCTCGGCAACACTCATCTTGGAGGCATGTTGTCCCTTCATCGCCCAACACTCGCTACCACACAATATTGCATGTCTTATCGTCGTACAGTAAAAATTTTCTTTTAGCTTGTTAGGATCTTATAGTTACACAAGACTCCCGTGACAAGTCTCCACTTCACCCATTCTACTTTAATTCTATGGCTAACATCCTCATCGCACCATCCATCTTCTTAGAAGATCGAACCAAGATATTTGAAATGAGTACTCTGGGATATTACCATCCTATCTAAGTTAACTCTCTTCTTTTCACCCATCTGACTTTTAGTAAACCTACAATACATGTATTCTATCTTGGTTCTACTTAACTTGAAATCCTTAGACTCTAAGGTGCTCCTCCAAAGCTCTAGTTTTCTATTAACTCTCTCTTACGTCTCATCTATCAACAGAATATCATCCGCAAATATTATACATTACGGAATGTCTTCTTGTATATATATTGTTAAATTATCCATAACTAATATGAAAAGATAAGGACTTACTGCTGATCCTTGATGTATTCTAACAGAAATAGAAAAATCTCTTATTTCTCCTCCAACCGTGCGGGCTAGTAGTTGCTCTTTCATATATATTTTTCAATACTTGTATATACCTAGTAGATACTCTTTTGTGCTTTAACACTCGCCACAAAACATCTCTTGAAACTCTATCATAGGCCTTCTCCAAATCGATGAACATTACATATAAATCTTTCTTCATATCTCTATATTTCTCTATTAAGTTCCTAATAAGAAAGATAACTTCTATAGTTGATCAACTCGGTATAAAGTAGAATTGGATGGCCAAGATAGTTGTGTCACAACGTAAACGATGTTCTGCAACTCTCTCCCACAGCTTCATAGTATGACTCATGAGCTTAATTCATCTATAATTTGAGCAACTCTGGATGTCTCTATTTTTTTAAGAAATAGTACAAGAGTGTCCTTTCTCCATTCATCTGGCATTTTCTTAGAGACTAGGATCTTGTTAAACAGTCGAGTCAACCATTCCACTCCTACATCTTCTAAACATTTCCACACTTCAATAGGAATTCCATCAGGGCCACAAGCTTTACTTACTTTCATCTTCTTCAATGTTTCATTGTCTTTCGAAAATCTAATCATCGTAATATAGTTCACATTATGCTCTGTTGTACATTCTATGCCCACTATGTTTCCACTATGATTATCATTAAAAAGATTGTCAAAGTGGCGTCTCCATCTTTCTCTGATGTCCTCATCTTTTACCAAAAACCTTTTATTCACTATCCTTGATATACCTAATTTGATTAAGATCTCGACGTCTTTTCTCTCTTATCGTTGTCAATCTATAAATATCTTTTTTTTTACTTTCCTTAGTTCCAAGTTTCTCATACATCTTTTCAAAGACCTGAGCTCTTACCGGACAAACAGCTCTTTTTGCTATCTTATATTTTTCATAAGCCTCATTATTATCATACTTTAGCAATCTTTTATATCACTCTGTTTTACTCTTCACTGCCTTTTGTGCCTCCTCATTCCACCACCACATCTCCTTCGTAGGTGGGCCATGTCCTTTAGACTCTTTGAGCACTTTTCCAACTACTTCTCTAATTTTTAAGACCATATCTTACTTCATCCCTTTTGATTCCCATCACCTTGTTCTAGTAGCAGTCTTCCTTCTAAACATACCGGACCACCTCTTGATCTTAATATTTAAGACTATTAATTTGTGTTAACTTGTTAAGGCCTCTCCGTTGATAACTTTGCAATCCTGGCATAAAGTACGATTTGTCTTTCTTGTGAGAAGGAAGTCAATGACTATTATTTTGTCCACTTTTATAGGTCACTAAATAAGATTTTCCTTTTATAAAGTGAGTATTCGCTAGTATAAAGTTGTAAGCTATAGCAAATTGAGGATGCTTTTTCCCTCCTCATTTATAGTCCCAAACCAAAAACCTCCATGAACCTTCACATAACCCTGACGTTCACTTCCTACATGCCCATTGAGGCCCCCACCAATAAAGATATTATCTTCATTTGATATGTTTTGTATAAGGTCATCCATATCCTCCTAAAACCTCCGTTGACTCTCACTATCTAATCTAACTTGTGGAACATAGGCATTAACTACATTAATCACATCTCCCACTATAATTAATTGCACTAGGATAATCATATCTTGTACTCTCCTCACCGCTACCACTATATCCTTCAAAGTCTTATCAACAATAATACATATCCCATTCTTACTTCTCTCTTTTTCTGTATACCATAATTTGTAACCTGCATTTTTTACTTACTTTTCTTTCTTACCCATTTAATTTCTTAAATTCAAACAATATTGACTTTTCTTCTCTCTATAGTGTCAACAAGTTCTATCAACTTTCTTGTAAGAGACCCGATATTCTAAGAACCTATTTGTAGACACGCTAATTTTGACGTCATTTCGAGTAAATTTCATATCATATAATAATGCCTCAGAATGGTCTGATAATTAATCATTAATTAATTTTTATTAATCTTTTTAAGTGTCGGGTCGAACAGACATGTTTAAGTTAATCAATTAAATTGATTTTAGCTCAAATTTCAGTTAAAATATGAAGAATTCTAAAAGGCGTCGACCCATGTGGACGCTATTTAGAGTTTATTCGTATTTTAACGTTTAAATTTGAATTTTAATTAATTGATTTATTAACTAAAAAGGCGTCTGTGAAGGTCGACGCGTTTTAGGTTTCCTAAGCTATCTTAACTTCTCTTCCGGATGTTTATCCTTATCTTAATTAGTGTAAAAGACGTCTACACACGTGGACGCGTTTTAGCTAATAAAGATAAAGATAAGTTTTTCCGGATATTTATCCTTATCTTAATTAATCTGAAAGGCGTCAGCCATGGTGGACGCGTTTTAGATAATTACAGATAAAGATGAATTAATCAGTAATTATCTGCCGATTAAAGTAGATAAATCCTAGATTTTTCTATGTTAATCGCGAACGCAGAAAATGCCTATAAATACCTTGCCTATGTCAAGAGTTAAAAAAAAGAGAGAGAGAATTATTGAGCCACAGCGTTATAGCGATTTGAAGATCGGAGCAACCACGCCGGAGTGCTGCCACCAGAAGTCGGCATCCTTCTTCAAGATCTTCATCCTTCAAGGCTTCTCCAACTGGGCATAAGTTTTTCATATCTGAATTTCATTTTCATTCATTAGTTTCATTCTCTCATATTCACTGCATGCAACACACACCACCTCATTAATTTTCCAAAACCATCTGTTTTAAAGGGGTTTCAAAGTCAATTAAAACAAGTGAGTTGCTGTTAATACATGTTTATAATCATGGTTAGCTTTGATATTATTTCCATTTAGATTCTCATCATTGTTTCTTCTTTATTTTTCTGTTTCTCTGTCTCTGCTGCATTCAACAACAACAACAAGAGTTCAAAAAGAGGGAAATCAAGCACGAAGCCAGGAGAACTTCTGGACGATCCTCAACATTCAACAGCAAGAACAAAAGAACAAAGAGGCTCTCTTTCTTCAGCCGGCTGAAGGAGGGGAACCAAGGATTCATTCTTCCGCGTTTAAACAGGTAGGCGATCAAACTCTTTTGAAGCTTTTTAGTTAAAAGTTTCTGGCGATCACTGCACCTTAGTTGCATTTTTTTTAAATAGGTTAATTTACTCTAAACAACCTAGTTTTTCACATTAATCACACGAGCAAATTTTCAGCACCTACAGCTCTTTTGGCGATCACGATGGGACTTGGTCTCGCCGTCTTTTAATTTCTTTTGTTCTTGCTATTATCATACCGGGCACCCACGGTGCACCACTTGTGTCTTTCGACACGTCCTCACCAATTGGTGAGTGTTTAGTTTGTTTAATTTCCCTCGTGCACCACGTGCACACCCCAGTGGCAAGATCTTGCCTCCCCTTTGATTAGTTTAAAAAGCTGTTTTTGGTGATAAAATGCTGTGTGTTTGAGTGATTTCTTAGTTGTTTAGATAGTAAACCATCCTGTTTAAAATCTGAAACTAAAAATCTTTGCATGAGTCGATTATTTATTGCATTTTTCCCTGTTTAAGGAGGATTCGACCCAGAAAATCCTTCTGGAAATCTGTTTCTGCGAACTAAAAAGCGTCCAGGAACAGCGACGCGTTTCAAAACCGCGTCAGGACACCTGGACGCCTTTTAGCCTCCAGATTCTCTCTGTCGTTTACATCTGTTTCTGTGAAATAATTAACTTCTGTGTTGAATAGCGTCGACCATCATCGACACGATTAAGACAGTTTTTAGTTATTTTCCAGGTTTTCTCTGCTGTTTGCATCTGTTCTCTGCGAAAGAATTAAGTTCTGTTCTGAATAGCGTCGACTATAATCGACGCGATTCAGACAGTTTCTTAATTATTTTTCAGTTTCCAGATTTCTGTGTTGAGTGCTAGCTACCAATTACTCTATTAAGCATTAGAGGCCATCCAGGTTGCAGGGCATACGCATTGAGGCTAAAACCCTTCTTTTCTTAGGAACACATTACTCGACGTTAGCAACTCTCTCTGATTGGGTTGGTCCCTTGATCAGACTAGAGAAGTTGACGTTGAGACCTCCATAAGTCCCCAAAATCAAGGTATTCCTCCTTGATCATCGGACTGGTTGTACCAATTGAAGTCCCGGCTAGATTCCGAAAGCGTTGTGAAAGAGAACCCTAGAGAATAACGGTGGAAACTGAACTGAAACTAGGATCCTTCCCTGAGCGAAATTGTGGTTTAATCCAATTCAAATAACTCAATAAGGAATCCTGAAATCACGTTAAGCATCCACTTGTTTGATTAATCTCTGCACAACTTGTTTGATTAATTTTTTTGAAAAGAGAATCTAATATAATGTTGCTGCGATCAGGCAGAGATTTGAGTATGGCCCAAGACGCCATTATCAACTACGAGGGAGATGCTAATGCCCCTCGCAATTCTGATTTCAACTACGAGAACGGGAGAGATGCTGATGCCTCTCGTAATTCTGTCCCCATTCCAGTTCGACATGACGGGAATGTACGAACTCCTCTTTTTAATCCGCACGATCAATATCATGATCTTCCTCCGCATGAATATGCGATTCCTAATCCTGACCTTGAGGGGGACATGAATCAGTATGATCCCCCATCCTCCGATCCTATGGATCTTGTCAATGCTCTGGGAGTTCTTGCCTCCCGACTGGACCCTCAGCAGTTCGAGGCGATCCAGTCTATCTTGAAGGGGAAGGCACCCATGCAGCCTGCTGAGCCGAATCCTGTGGCTCCCCCTGTTGTTCCTCAACAACCTCCTCCTCCTTATATCCATCAGGCCATGGAAGGCCTTCATCTTACTTCTCGGCCAACTGGGCCACAACTTTCGTCATCCAGGCCACCGGCTAGACCGCAGACGCCCATTTATCAAAATGCCCTCGGGCATGGTGGAAGCTCTGCCGGACCTCATCCTTATTATCCTCCTTGTCCAACGTACTCTAGGCAGCAGGCCTATCAAGTACTTCCTCCTCCTCCTCCTCCCCAGGCAGATCTGACCACGCAGACGTTGCTGGCCAAGATGGAGCGCATGGACGAGCAGTTTAACAATCTCCAGAAGATGATGGGGGTTAAAGCTGTGCCAGAAATTAACTTACCGAGCCTGCCAGTATTCCATCTGCCACCCTCTGAAATGCCAGTATATCGAAAGTATAACGGTACTGGTAACCCCTTCACGCACCTGAAGGAGTTCATGTACGAATCCTCTTTCTGGCAGAATGATAAGAGGTCATTGGCTTTCTTGTTCAGGAGATCCCTAGAGGGACCAGCCCTCGAGTGGTTCTTTTCTCTGGAACCCTCAGAAGTAGAGGATTATGGTATCGTTTCACGTAAATTTATCCAACGATACCAGGACAGAGTTGCACCCTCCTTGTCTATCACGGATCTTATTGCAGAAAAGATGAAACCGGATGAGGAGTTTGTCAGTTTCGCTGACAGGTGGCGGGGCCTGGCTGAAAAAGTGAAAGATCACTTGTCCGAATCCGAACAAGTGAAAATGTTGATTTCTAACGCCACGCCCCAGTTCAAGCTAGTCCTCTCCTTGAACAACTTGACGAACATGGCAGAGCTCTATGAAAGAGCACGGTATTGCCAGAATGCTTTCAAGGACGCTACGTTCTCTAGCGTCTTTGATCCTCATAGACCTAGCAGGCCTCTACCTCGGAAGCCTGCAGTGCCAAATTCTCCCAGCTCAGGTCCAACTACTGAGGGCACGCTCTCTCACGAGCAGGTCAGTACCATGAACAATAACTCGCCCCAGTTTGTGAGGAATCAGCAGTACCAGAGGCCACCACAGCCGAGCCAGCAGGGGTACAGGCAACAGCAGAACCCCCATTACCAACAGCAGTACCAGCGGCCCCAGCAGCCGAGTCAGCAACAGCTACAGCAACAGCCGCAACGGCAACAGCAGTATCAGCAGCCACATCAGCAGCAACAGCAACAGCCACAGTACCAGCCGCGTGCACCGCCGGCGTACCACAATGTCCCTCCTCCTGGTGACTACAACCAGCAAAGGAGACCTCCAGGCCCGAAAAGGGCAGAGTACCCGGCCCTCCCAGAATCCTTGGCAGATATCTTCAGCGCTTTAATGGCAGCCAATGCCTTAGTTTTGCCGAGAGAGAAGGCCGTCTGGCCTCAAAACGCCGATACGTCTAGGTATTGCTATTTCCACAGATAACCTGGGCATACCATTGACACATGCTTCCAATTCAGAGATTATATCCATGATCTCAACGAGCAGGGCGGCATTGACTGGGAGGAAATGAAGAAATACATAACAGCCCTGAAGGCAAGAAGACCGCAACAGCAGCAGCAGCAGCAAGCAAGACCACCGGCACAGGCAGTAGCACCACCCAACATGGGTATAGTGCAGAATCCACTCCCGGAGCATCAGAACCAAAGCCAGGTTGCTCCCATTCTGACGAACAGCCAGTCTGAGGCTGGTCGTGGGCAGCAGTGGAGAGTAGAGGACTCTTCCTCTCTTTGTTCAACGGGTCACGTTCAAAGTACCGCAGAGCGACCACCACGCCGCACCATCCACATACCAAGGCCACAACCCGTTACTATCACCCCCATACCCACACCCACATATCACTCGCCCACACCCAATAACCCATTACCACTACCCGCCTTCCTTAGGCCCATCACGCCCCGCACTCCTACACCTCCATCATATAACCCCCCGCAAACCAATAACGCACCCCTCCTACCATCTAGGCCGCTATTACGCATACCATTTCCTACTTCACCCGCTACCACTACCACCTATCCAGATATGCCCTTACCATCTAAATCGCTATTACGCGTACCATTCCCCACTTCGCCAACTACTTACCCATCCACTATCCAACCCTCTAGGCCTTTAATCCGCACCGCGCCATCACCACCTAGCCCTACGCCATCACCTACCTACCAACCCTCTACGCCATCCGCACCATCCAACTCTGCGATACTTAAGGTGTCACCCGGATCCTCCACGGTTGAGGAACACGCGCTCCGGAGTGGAAGGATTTTCAACAAGGTCTTTCCTCAGTCCACAGTCAGAGACGGCCCATCACAGCCGACTGAGGAAGCCCACAATGAAGAGAGTGCACCAGGCACTCAATATGACTTGTTGAAACACCTGGATCGGACACCGGCACGGATCACTATACTAGAACTGATCAAAAGATCCAAGAGTCACCAAGAAGCTTTGATGGAATATCTGCAGAAGGTGATGGTCAATGAAGACGTGCCGGTAGAGAAGATTGCAGCACTACTAGTTCCTCAGGGGGATCAGCCCTCTATAACATTCCATACATCGGAACTAGCACCGCCAGCAGCCAGAAGTATGGCTCTAAGTATCACAGTCAACATCTGTAAGAAAGCCGTGGATGCATGCCTGGTCGACACAGGGGCTTCGATTAATGTTCTACCTCCGAAGACCCTAGAGCTATGCGGTGTGCCCAAAGAGAAATGGCTGCCCAGCCCCATATCAGTAACAGCATATGACAATTCTACCCGTTCCCCTCTGGGAATGGTTTATTTAAAAGTGGAGCTGGGCCCTGTAAGTCACGCAGAGGTCGAATTTCACATCTTGGAAATCGACCCTTCCATAAATGCCATTTTAGGTCGTCCTTATATTAAATCTCTTGAGGCGATTCCTTCTACGAATCATCAATGCCTCAAATTCCCCTACACAGGACGAATAATTAAAGTAACGAGCATGCCGATCCTTGCTGCTGCTCATTCCTTGAACATTAAATCTGCTGTTTTACCTGGCCGACAACCTTTTCTGTCGGTATTACAGGTCTACCGCCCAGTGGCTGATCCTCTGAAAGCCGCCACTATTTCTCCATATCCGTTAGATGCTATCAAAAGGGGGAAGTGCATGAGTACCCCAGGATGGAGGATTATGATGAAGAACGGCTACAAGCCTGGGAAAGGTCTGGGCACTCAGTTGCAAGGCAGGACCACTCCTGTCAGAAATCATCGAGCGGCACCTGGAAGTGGTCTGGGCTATAGGCCAATAAAACTGAAGCAAGATCTGGTTCAGAAAGCAGAGATCGAACAAGGCCCGAAAATCTGGGAGGCAATGTCTACACCACCCAAAGAAGGCCGAGATCCCTTAACATGGACCCTGTGTACGCACTTTGTGAAAGGGCCCATACTTAGCTATGACAACACGGTGGTCATTACTTCATGTTTTGACTTCCATGACATATATGGGAGGGACTTGGCCAGACATTGCTCTGAATTACTTACGTACCAATCCTTGGAGGCTCTGCGGCCTATGAAAAGGAGGAGATTTGATGACCCTGAATGTGAATGGTACAGGTGGTTCGAACTGAGGGACCTGTATATTGCACTGAACAGACTATTTCTGGATCCTGCAGAACCTAAGTGGCCGCCGCAGATTGATGAACTAATTGAAAGCCCTGGTGCCATATTTGACAAGCGGATACTGCTATCTGAAGAAACCGATGAAGGGGAGCCAGATGACCCTTATGAAGCCGGTTATACAACAGATCTGCTCTGGAGAGGGACATATCCTTCACATGTCTTCATGCTCCATACTCTTTTTCGCACATTGCTTTTGACCCCGACTTGGTCGCGGGTCATAATTGAAGATATTCCACGGGCTCCGCCCGTCATGATTACTCTGTCCCCTCGGGACATTATACCACAACCTCCTCTCGATCTGGAGAGGTTGTATGATCTGATCTGGGACATATTACTATATGATCCCCCTAATCCTCTGGCCTTGGTGCCTCTTCCTCCGTCTGATTCTCCTCCCATTTGTATTCATTCTTGCTTTATGTTTAATTCTTTCATTTTCCAAAAAAAAACGCCAATCTGGCAACAAATTCTTCCCAAATCCTCATTGAGGAAACATCTTACTTGTCCGATTGCACCCCACCGCGCGGGTCCTTCGGTCAAGACTCTCTCCTAGATTTACTCTGTCCCTCCCCTCGGGAGGATTCTCTTGTATTTCCACTTGTATCCCAGGATTTTCATCCTGCTTCGTCTTCGTTAGGTTATGATAGTGAAGTTAGGCAGTCTAGTCAGGTTAGTCAGTCTAGGAAGCCTAAGGGTAGGCAAATTCCAGATAGATACCTCCAGGACTTAGCTGATAAGTGCTCTTCTTGCTCTCTGATCCCTCAGTTTCTAGAAAATCCAATTCAGATGCCAGAAGATTGTATGGACGATGAGTCAGTCAATGATGGGTACGGGGTATATGAATTAGTACATGAAAAGGACTCCATTATTGAAGAAGAAGATGACGAGGACGCGGCTGAGGCATATGCCAGTGGAGTGAAGAGATTTGATGAACCCTCAGCTGCCGTAGAAGAACCTACCAAAGAAATTAATTTAGGGACTGAAGACGAACCTAAGGTTGTCCTCGTCAGTAAAAATCTTTCTTCAGAGGATGAAAAAGCAATGGTACAAGTACTCAAGGACTATAAGGACACTTTCGCCTGGAGTTATGAAGATATGCCGGGGTTAGACTCGTCTTTAGTTGAACACAGGTTGACATTAAAAGACGGAGCTAGCCCGGTCAAACAGAAATTAAGGCGATTCCACCCACAAATGGCTTTAAAGATGAAGGAAGAGGTTGACAAGTTACATAAAGCCAAATTTATTAGAGTTGTCCTTTATCCGCAATGGGTGGCTAATATAGTCCCGGTTATGAAGAAGGACGGGAAGGTCAGGATTTGCATTGACTTCCGCGATTTGAACCGGGCATGTCCTAAAGATGATTTTCCATTGCCTCATATTAATGTACTCATCGATAACACTGCTGGCTATGAGACGTTATCATTTATGGATGGATTTTCAGGATATAATCAGATTAAGCTGGCAGAAGAAGATCAAGAAAAGACGTCATTCACTACACCTTGGGGAACATATTGTTATGTTGTCATGCCATTTGGATTAAAGAATGCTGGAGCCACTTATCAGAGGGCTATGATGGCAATATTTCATGACATGATGCACATAGACTTGGAAGTGTATGTGGATGACTTATTAGTTAAATCGAAAACAAAGGCTGAGCATGCTAAAGTTTTGGCAAGGGTATTAGAAAGATCGAGAGAATATCAGTTAAAGATGAACCCCAAGAAATGTGTATTCGGGGTATCTTCAGGGAAATTGCTTGGATTCATTGTCAGTAAACGGGGAATTGAGATCGATCCTAACAAAGCGAAGGCTATTAGAGAAATGCCACCTCCTAAAAACTTGAAAGAGTTGAGAGGATTAATCGGAAGGTTGCAATTTATTCGCCGCTTTGTCTCCCAGCACTCACAAAGGTGTAAGCCTTTTTACGAGCTTACCAAGCCGGGAGTCAAATTCGATTGGGACGATAAGTGTCAGGAGGCGTTTGATGGATTGAAGGACTACTTAGCAAGTCCTCCTGTTCTGAGACCACCATCTCCAGGCAAACCATTGATACTTTATATTTCAGTCCTGGATGATGCAGTGGGGGCTGTCTTAGCACAAGAAGATGAAGAAGGAAAAGAGAGGGCAGCCTACTATCTCTCTAAACTTCTCAACCCCGCTGAACAGAGATATACGGCGATGGAGAAAACATGTGCAGCATTGGTTTGGGTTGTGCAGAAACTGAAGCATTATTTTCTGGCCCATGAAGTCCATCTCATCGCTAGGATGAATCCGATCAAATTTCTTCTAGAGAAATCTGTTCTTACTGATAGGTTAGCACGATGGCAAAGCTTTCTATCTCAATTCGACATCATCTATATTCAGCAGAAAGCGATCAAGGGCTATGCCATAGCAGAACATCTAGCTCATCATCCCCTTCCTCGATTTGATCCAGTGCGATCAGAGTTTCCGGATGAGGAACTGATGTCCGTAAATCAAGTCAGAGATGATATGTGGACTCTGCATTTTGACGGAGCTCTGAATTCTCATGGAAAAGGGATCGGTATTGTTCTGTTATCACCTGAAGGTATCACCATTCCACAAGCCTTTCAGCTTGATTTTCCAGTCACAAACAATATAGCTGAATACGAGGCACTCCTTGCTGGTCTCGAGGCTGCTCATTATCATGGTGCTACCAAACTCAGGATTGTAGGTGATAGCCAATTAATTCTTCGCCAAGTGCTGACCAAGTATCGAACTCTCGATCCCAAGCTCAAGCCTTATCAAGAGCTTACTTCTACTTATTCAAAGCTTTTCACGAAATTGATCTTTGTCCATGTCCCTAGGAATCAGAACATCTTAGCTGACGCTCTAGCTTCACTTGCATCATCTCTTGATTTTCCAATCAGCAAACAATCCGAATCAATCATAGTTCATAGGCGTCTTTCACCCGCCGTGAAAGATCCTTCATTCCTTAGAACTAAGGAGAAATTGCTGAAGAAAGTCAGGGACGGAGATATCATTGAAAAAAGAGAAATCATGTTAATGGAGCTGTTAGAAGAGATGGATGATGAACAGAAGCCATGGTATTATGAAATTGCAAAATATTGTGAAGATCAATCATATCCTGAGGAAGCTACAACTGAAGAGAAGAGAGCTATCAGGAGAGTTGCTCAACGATACACCCTAGTTGGGGGATCATTATATAAGAGAGGTTTTGATGGAGTTCTTCTGAGATGTCTAGATGAAGATGAGCTTTGGAAGGTTATGGAAGGAGCTCATAGTGGAGTTTGTGGTGGTCATGTCAATGGACAGATGCTAACAAAGAAAATCCTTAGACAAGGATTTTATTGGCCAACCATGGAAGAAGACTGTGTAGGATTTGTTCGTAGATGTGCTAAGTGTCAACTTCACGCCGACAAAATTCATTCTCCTGCATCTTCACTCCATCCTGTTTCTTCCCCATGGCCTTTCTCCATGTGGGCTTTCGACATTATTGGACCTCTTGGCAATCCAGATTCCGGCATCAAGCAAAAATCTTTCATTCTCACGGCAACAGAATACTTCACCAAGTGGGCAGAAGCTGAAGCGTACGTGGAGATCAAAGCATCAACCGTCTGCAAGTTCATCATGAAGAACATCATCACTCGATTTGGAATTCCAAGCACCATCGTCACCGACAATGGACCGCAGTTCGTGTCACAAGAATTGAAGGACCTCTGTAACAGGTATAAAATTGCATTGCATCATTCATCTCCTTATTATCCGCAAGGCAATGGCCAAGCAGAGGCAACTAATAAGACTTTGATAAAAATCATCAAAAAGACGTGTAAATCTAATAAATTCTCAGATTGGCCAGAAAAATTGGTTGAGGCTCTATGGGCCTATCGAACTTCAATCCGCACGCCTACTGGGCAGACTCCTTATTCCTTAACGTTTGGAATGGAGGCGGTAGTTCCATATGAGATCCTTATACCATCATTAAGAGTACAATTGAATAAGGAATTTTCCATTGATGAACATCGTTCAGCACTCCTTGCTCAATTGGAACTTTTAGACGAGAAAAGATGGTCAGCTGCTAATCATGTAAAAGTCTATCAAAATAGACTAGCACGTTTTTATCAAAAGAAAGTCATTGAACGTAAGTTCAAAGTCGTTGAAATGGTTGTCAAAAGAATTTTTATAAAACCTGGTGGTCCGCGTTCTAAGCTCCAACCCAACTGGGAAGGACCTTATGTTGTATCTCACGCTTTTCCTGGTAATGCTTATCGTCTTGTTAATGCAGAAGGAGAAGAGCTAAAACATCCCTGGAATGGTTTACATCTTAAGAAATACTACCCTTAGGTTAAAGAGTCGATCAGTATGGTACAAAGACCAGTGGAATCAGAAAGTTTATAAACTCAAATTTTCTTATCAGTCTGGATAACTTAATTTTAAGCTCATTACTGCACACACTGACACGTTTGATTCGTGAGTAACAAGAGATGACAAGTCCTAAAGAATATCGAAAGCTTGACCACAAGTGCGAAGTCCAAATCATTCATTTTTAAAGCAAAATTCTGTTTTAAACTCGGCCCATGATGTCGGAACGAGGCTTAGAATAGACTACCAAGAATACCCGCCATCTTAGTAGGAGGCCGTCATAAAAAAAAGGGGGAGATCCGTCCCAAAGCAAAAAGAAAAAAAAACAAAAGGCAAAAGCCAAATGTCAAATCGAAAGGCCATTACATTACAAACGTTACATCAAGGCCATGAAATGAAATAAAAGGGAACGCAAGGTCGATAAATACCCCGGAAAGAAAATGACCGAACCCCAACGGATATTAGGGTAGGAAAGGGACATCTTTTTAAGTCTCCGGAACCTTCTCATGGGCTTTCTAAATTCATTCATCTTTTCTTTCCAAAGAGATGTACTTCAAACTTAAGGAATGGTTTAGATTGACTAAGGGTCAAATCATCAAATGGGATCACGAATGGAAACACAAATTCAAACACGAGGGGTTTAAGTTAAGTTGTTAAAGAACAATTTGGAAATTAAGTTAATAAATGAATATGATCTTTTGATCTAAGTACCATGCTGATCTTTTAGTCAAAAAGTCAAAAAAAATACACATGTTTCAAAAAAAATCCAAAAAAAAATAATATACATATGTTTCAAAAATCAAAAAAAATATACATATGTTTCAAAAATTCAAAAAAAATACATAAGTCAAAAAAAAATTCCAAAAAAAAATACATATGTTTCAAAAAAATCCAAAAAAAAAATACATATGTTTCAAAAAATCCAAAAAAAAATACATATGTTTCAAAAAATCAAAAAAAAAATACATATGTTTCAAAAATCCAAAAAAAATACATATGTTTCAAAAATCCAAAAAAAATACATATGTTTCAAAAACCCAAAAAATATACATATGTCTCAAAATTCAAAAAAAATACATATGTCAAAATTCAAACAAAAAAAAGCATATATTTCAAAACCCCAAACAAAAAAAATGAATATTTCAAAACAACAAAAATATTTCAGTTAGCATCTGCTTGTTGCATTTAGTATGTTTCATTTTTTTTTATTTTCAGTAAGCATCTGTTTGCTTGTATGTTGCACTTTGCTTAAGTTTGATTATTCTCATTACCTTTGTTAATAAAGGCTATGCCCCTTGACCCTTCTATCAAGGATAGGATCAAGTAGTCGGTTACTTAACCAAGCAAGGGGCTAAGCCTGAATAGATGCTTAACCTGTTTGTTCAAGTCATATACAGGACACAAGGCATTGGTAAAGTTGGAATTCGAATAGATAACAGTCAGAAACTTGTTTCTGTGAGTGAAAGGCGTCGAGGAGCACTGACGCGTTTCAATGTTTAATGGCGTCTGCGCGACACGACGCGTTTTAGCCTTTTTGTGATTTATTCGAAATTCTGCGATGTTTAAATTGAATATTTATTGGAATTACTAATTATTTTGATTGCAGAAAATTCAAGAAAACTGAAAATGTCAAGAAGATCCCACTGTGGGAATTTATGAAGTCTCGACCGTGGCTAAAAAGACGGTTATCTCTACCCTTATATTATTTCATGTAATTATATTGCATTCAGCATTATTATATGATAAATATTTATTAGAGCATATCAAGGACCTTGAGTTTTGATGAAACTGGAATTCGAGTTCCCCTACAACAAAAACAGTGATAATTCCAGAGGATTCTTAATCGCACGGATAGGCCGTTGGATTGTTAATTGGTGAGGACGATGGTTCCACTTTTATGAAACGGTGCGTGGATAAACGAGCTTCGGCTTAGCACTGAATTACAAGAATTGGTATCTTGACTCATTAATGACAATTTAACAATATTATCCTTGATTAATTTATATTTTATTTAACTTTATATTTTTCTTTTAGCCCAGCATGCATCATGTAGGACTTTGAAATCATTGTAATAAGAATTAATTATTGATTAAGTTTCAGACCATTAAATTAAATAACTCAAAACATGATATGAAATATTCCATTCTGAATTGAGTATCTTGATTATCTTTGAGGTTCGCTTGAAGATATCTTTGGAATTCTATCCTTGATTGGATTCTTTATCCAATATTCTTGTTTTCTTTTAAGATCCATCATGGCTGCAGCACGTCCACATTGGCTGGCAAACGCTCCCCATGATGAAACCTACAGTGTCTACGACATGGGGTACTTCCCACTCCGAGGAGGTTGATCGACTTTATTTTATTTCCTTGTCTACCTCATCCAGACAGGATTGATTCAATTGATCTCATTGAACTATCTTCATTGATGATTTCGAGAAAAATTCCAATCATGTGATGTTAAGAGCGTGTCTCATCACACCTTGGCATCACCTTTTCAGTACATTCCATTCCATTTCACTCCCTTGCAAAGACGATGCCAAGGTGAGGCAGCTGTAGACACGCTAATTTTGACGTCATTTCGAGTAAATTTCATATCATATAATAATGCCTCAGAATGGTCTGATAATTAATAATTAATTAATTTTTATTAATCTTTTTAAGTGTCGGGTCGAACAGACATGTTTAAGTTAATCAATTAAATTGATTTTAGCTCAAATTTCAGATAAAATATGAAGAATCCTAAAAGGCGTCGACCCATGTGGACGCTATTTAGAGTTTATTCGTATTTTACCGTTTAAATTTGAATTTTAATTAATTGATTTATTAGCTAAAAGGCGTCTGTGAAGGTCGACGCGTTTTAGGTTTCCTAGGCTATCTTAACTTCTCTTCCGGATGTTTATCCTTATCTTAATTAGTGTAAAAGACGTCTACACACGTGGACGCGTTTTAGCTAATAAAGATAAAGATAAGTTTTCCCGGATATTTATCCTTATCTTAATTAATCTGAAAGGCGTCAGCCATGGTGGACGCGTTTTAGATAATTACAGATAAAGATGAATTAATCAGTAATTATCTGCCGATTAAGGTAGATAAATCCTAGATTTTCTATGTTAATCGCGAACGCAGAAAATGCCTATAAATACCTTGCCTATCAAGGAGTTAAAAAAAAAAAAAAAAAAGAGAGAGAGAATTATTGAGCCACAGCGTTATAGCAATTTGAAGATCGAAGCAACCACGCCGGAGCGCTGCCATTACCAGAAGACGGCATCCTTCTTCCAGATCTTCATCCTTCAAGGCTTCTCCAACTGGGCATAAGTTTTTCATATTAGAATTTCATTTTTCATTTATTAGTTTCATTCTCTCATACTCACTGCATGCCACATACACCACATCATTAATTCTCCAAAACCCATCTGTTCTAAAGGGGTTTCAAAGTCAATTAAAACAAGTGAGTTGCTGTTTATACATGTTTATAATCATGGTTAGCTTTGATATTATTTCCATTTAGATTCTCATCATTGTTTCTTCTTTATTTTTCTGTTTCTCTGTCTCTGCTGCATTCAACAACAACAACAAGAGTTCAAAAAGAGGGAAATCAAGCACGAAGCCAGGAGAACTTCTAGACGATCCTCAACATTCAACAGCAAGAACAAAAGAACAAAGAGGCTCTCTTTCTTCAGCCGGCTGAAGGAGGGGAACCAATGATTCATTCTTCCGCGTTTAAACAGGTAGGCGATCAAACTCTTTTGAAGCTTTTTAGTTAAAAGTTTCTGGCGATCACTGCACCTTAGTTGCATTTTTTTTAAATAGGTTAATTTACTCTAAACAACCTAGTTTTTCACATTAATCACACGAGCAAATTTTCAGCACCTACACTATTCTGATCCTTTTCTCAGCTTGCACTTTCCTATAATTCTTTATGTAGTAACATCTATTATTCTCTAAGTTTGTCCTATGTCTTATTCTTTGTTCGGTTCCATAGACTAGCTTCTTTACCTATATCCTTCCATGATGTGGGAACCCTTACGCATTTAACATCATATCTGAGTGCCGACATGGCATGTCGCTGCGGGGAATGCCCTCCACCACCCTTGCCTATTTCTCACTACACCCGGTCTTTAGTACAACACGTTGTAAGTAGAGGACGTCCCAACATTAATTTTGATTGAATCCATATTATAAGATGTGACAAGATTTTTATGTTGGTGATCACCTACCGCAACCCTCCTCCTTTATCCGGGCTTGGGATTGGCTAAGCACAAGAGGCTCATACTTGGGTAGAGTTGGAACAAGGGACAACAAAGCAAACATAAAAGTTGATGACAGACCCAAGGGTGTCGTAGTCCCATGGGGGGGTGGGGAGGAAGGGAGCAAAAGGGTAAGCTAAACTTACCCAAGAAAAAAAAGAGGAATAGGAAGGCATGACAAGAACTGAAGAGGAGGGAGTGGGAAACAAGGATGGAGATGGAGGTAGGTCGTAAGAAAGTAGAAGGGAGGGATTATGTGAGTCGATGAGGATGACGACAAATGGTTGGCAAAATAAGAGGCTAGGGAATGGAAGGAAGGGATCGACTAGTGGGGTTATGGTGTGTCACAACGGTGGGAACGGAGGGAATCTAGAGGGGTAGGGAATAGAGGGGTCATAACACGAGGAAGAGGTTAGGAAGGGGGAGTGGAGAAGATCTTTAGAAGTGGGGGTCACAGCTATGAGACGAAGGAGCACGAAGATGTAGGGGAGGGGTAGAGGAATAAAGAAAGGGATGTTAGTTAGTGTCCCCGTCAAGCCAACCACGTGACTATTTTACAACCTTGTTTTCTTAATAATAATAAATGCACCATATTTATTACATGTAATTCGATATACCGTTTCATAATGAAGTCCATGAATATGTGCAATAGATATTAAATTATGATAAGATCATAATAATGAGATTAATATCCTATAAACACGTATTTTTAATCATTCTTAGTTGAATGATATTTAAGAAAGACTTCAAATATCAGGTAAGACTAGTACGAGTTACTTCTGCTCATAAGATGAGGATGACTGGTCTTACAATCATTTGTGTAAAGACACTAAGTCAAACTTGTAGGTACTCATTGGTGAATGAATTCAATGAACTGATCTGACATGAATCACTGGACTGTAATATTACCTAACTGTCAACTAGTTTGATTCATCATCACAGTAACATACTTGGTCCTTTGATCTGAGACACTAAAGACATCTTGTTGGTAGACTTCTAGATTTTGTCCTTAGCTTATAGATCTCTAAGCATGAGATCTTAATTACTTATTGGGATTGGATCTAGTGGAATATATTCGAAGGTGATTGTGTGATCAATAAGGGATTATTCGCCCTCGATAATCACAGAGAGAATGGTCTAGAAAATGATGCTTAAAAATCTTTGGCCAGGATAGGACAATATATTAGAAAAAGTGTAAAAATCTTTGGCCAGGATAGGACAATATATTAGAAAAAGTGTTCTTTGATAGTGCTTTGAGGTATCTGATCCAAATGAGTGAACTAATTAGGGTTTGATAGTTTTTTTACCCTAGTTCACTTGAGAGCATTAGTACGATTGAAGAATTATAGCCATGTGGTAATAAACCACATGATAACTGATGACGAAAAGATTTTTTAAGCAGGTTGTGGAATCTCATTACCTTACGGGATCATGTTTCTTAGCACCCAACTTGGTTGGAAGTCCGGTTGATTATCATGAGATGATAAATCAATTAAGTAATTATTTATATGAGATATTAAATAAATTACTTTAAGTCAATAAGGTATTACTGGGATTATTAGGCTGAAAACTGGGCACTTGGGCCTAGAGGGTCACGCATACAAGGTTCTCGGTTGATGAAACTTAAGTGAGAATTATATTAATCTAGGGATTTTTATGAAAAGTTGTTGAGAATTAATATAAATATATGTCAAAGGGGAACCCTTGGCCAACTCCAAGGTTTCCCTACAGTGTGGCCATCCCCTCCTCTTTCTCCTCTAGTTAGCCCACAGAGAGGAGCCCTCTTCTCTCTTCTATGTTCTTTTCGGTTTCTACCCGTTGGAGCATCTGCTCGCATGCCGTGAGCACCTGTGACGTGAAGAAGGGCGAGAGATCAGGAAAATCCCTCTAGAGAAGAAGCGAGGACAATCCCTCAACTGGAGAACTATGTGGATATTGTTGAAGGACAGACACCTACACGACTAGCGGCATCGGTCAGACAAAATCAAGTTTCGATTGTAAATTTGACTCCACTCAAGGTAAATAATCGTTCTTCCCTTATTTTAGTTCTCAAAAACAAATTAAGATATCATGGGAATTGTTTTAATTTTCGTTGCATAATCATTTTAATATATCTTGTTCTTTCTCCTAGTGGGATCCTTACAGTGGTATCAGAGCCAGACTCTGCTCTAATCCATTTATGTTCTTCGAAGATTATTATGTTTAGTTTTACATAATGCATGTTCTTGGTTTTCTATTGGTATTTTGGGTTAAACATTGCTCTAGATCCGTTAGAGGGATGTCGAGGGGTGATAGCGGCGTTGGTCGGCAGTGGTGGTCTTTCCAAGGTGGGCCCCCATTAGAGGTGGTGGTATTCTATCTATACCCTAGTGTTTCTATTCTCGGACATAAACACGTCTAGTCGGGTGGAAGTCTATTGAATTAGACATCTATTCAACTGGACATGTTACTTTGTTAATTCAAAAATAAAATTACTTAGATCAATTAGATAAACCAATCCGGTTAATGGCCCAATAAGCCCAGTGACTCCTCATTGACTCGATTAATAAATTAATAACTCATATTAATTAATTAATCAATCGAATTGATATTGTACATCGAATTCGATCGGATCTCCGATCACGTTGGGTACCAAACAATACTGCGTGAATCTGGAAGGTATCGGGGTTAAGTAACCCACTCTTGGAACCTTTCTGTTGATAGTTACCGCGTAGATATAATCCTTCATTCGTACAATGCTCTCAAGTCAACTCAGGGTATGACGTGTTGTCAAACCCTAACCGGTCGACTTACTTGGATTGAATGCTACCGTATAATATTAGAAAACTCATTTCTCGATATTATCGTCCACCATGGCCAGGGACTTTTGCGCATCCTTCCTAGAGCATTCTCTCTCATCGTACCGAGAGCGAATGATTCCTTATTGCCACTCAATTTCCTTCGACGGTATTCCGCTGTACCTGATCCTTGGCTGTTTAGAATCCCGTGGTTAGAGATTCATAAACCAAAGTTAAAGAACAGAAGTCTACTGACAAGGTGTCCTTGGTGTCTCAGGTCCGAGGACTATTCACGCAACTGCGATAATAGAATCAAGTTGGTTGATAGTGAGGTACAATACCATCCAGCGATTCAGTCGGATCAGTTCAGTGAACTCATTCTCCAATGAGCACCTACAGATTCACCTTAGTGTCTCCATACAAGTGACTATGAGATCAGTCACTCTCATCGCATGAGCAAGAGTAATCTGTACTAGTCTAACCGAATATCCGATGTCCTTCTCGGATATCCTCCGACTAGGAACGATTAAGAATATGTGTGTTTAAGTGATCAGTCTCACTAGTATGATCTCATTATAATCTGATCACTATCGCACATATTCACAGACTTCATTATAAGACTATAATTAATACGATTTACACATAATGAATATTATGCCATTATATTAATAAATATGAACGAGATTACAAAGTCATATTGGCTTGTAGGCCACCTAAGACTAACAATCTCCCACTTGGACTAAACCCAATCACCTTTATACAGTAAGCCTATAGACTCTAGGTGACGCTCAAACACAATTTGAGCCAACGGCTTTGTCAGTGGATCTGCTATATTGTCGACAGATGGAACTTTTTCCACCACAACATCTCCTCTGGATATGATCTCTCTGATAAGATAAAAGCGCCTCAGAATATGCTTCTATTTTTGATGAGATCGCGGTTGTTTCGCTTGCGCAATCGTTCCATTGTTGTCGCACAACAGCGGAACAGGTTCAGAGATACTGGGAACTATGTTGACGTCGGTGATGAATTTCTTCAACCACACTGCTTCCTTGGCGGCTTCAGCTGCAGCAATGTACTCAGCTTCAGTCGTCGAATCTGCAGTGGTTGCTTGCTTGGAACTCTTCCAGCACACTGCGCCTCCGTTCAAAGTAAACACGAATCCAGATGTAGACTTGCTATCATCTGGATCTGATTGGAAACTTGAGTCAGTAAAGCCTCGCAGTTTCAAGTCACATCCTCCATAGACAAGAAACATATCCTTAGTTCTTCTCAAATACTTAAGGATATATTTCACTGCCTTCTAGTGCTCTTCGCCTGGATTAGCTTGAAATCTGCTCGTAACACTTAGAACAAATGCAACATCAGGCCACGTACATAGCATGGCATACATGATAGATCCTATGGCAGAGGCATAAGGTACTTTATCCATGAGTGCCCTCTGATCATGAGTCTTAGGAGACTGCTCCTTTGAGAGACTAATTCCATGTCTCATAGGTATGAGACCTCTCTTGGAATTTTCCATGCCAAACCTTTTGACTATGGTATCTATATACAACGATTGGGTCATTCCAAGCATCCTCTTTGATCTATCTCTATAGATCCGTATTTCTAATACGTAGGATGCTTCTCCCAAATTTTTCATGCAGAAGTTTTTCGACAGCCAGATCTTTACTGATGACATCATAGCTACATCATTCCCAATGAGCAGTATGTCATTTACGTAAAGAACTAAGAAGGTGACTACACACCCACTGGTCTTCTTGTACACACAAGGCTCATCTTCATTCTTAATGAAGTCATAAGACTTGACAGCCTCGTCAAATCTTATATTCTAGCTCCGGGAAACCTGCTTCAGTCCATAAATGGACCTTTGAAACTTGCACACTTTATCTGGAGATTCATTAGATATGAAGCCTTCTGGTTGTATCTGTTAGTCTTAGGTGGCCTACAAGCCAATCTGACTATGTAAATCTCGTTCATTTTATTAATATAATGACAATATTTCATTATGTGTAAAATTCGAATTATCGTTTCATAATGAAGTTTGTAAATATGTGCGATAGTGATCAGATTATGATGAGATCATACTAGTGAGACTGATCACTTAAACACACATATTCTTAATAGTTCCTAATCGGAGGATATCCGAGAAGGAGATCGGATATCCGGTTAGACTAGTACAGATTACTTCTGCTCATATGATGAGGGTGACTGATCTCATAAGTCACTTGTATGGAGACACTAAGGCGAATATGTAGGTGCTCATTAGAGAATGAGTTCACTGAATTGATCCGACTGAATCGTTGGATGGTACTGTACCTCACTGTCAACCAGTTTGATTCTATTGTCGCAGTTGCGTGGATGGTCCTCGGACCTGAGACACCAAGAACACCTTGTCGGTGGACTTCTGTGCTTTGACCTTGGTTTATGAATTTCTAACCACGGGATTCTAAACAACCAATGATCGGGTATAGCGGAATACCGTCGAAGCGAATTGAGTGACCTGGCCAGGGCGGACGATAATATCGAGAAATGAGTTTTCCAATATTCATCAGCGGCATCCAATCCAAGTGGGTTGACCGGTTAGGGTTTGACAACATGCCATACCCTGAGTTGACTCGATAGCATTGTATGAATGAAGGATTATATCCATGCGGTAACTGTCGGCAGAAAGGTTCCAAGAGTGGGTTACTTAACCCTGATACCTTCCGGGTTCACGCGGTGTTGCTTGGCACCCAACGTGATCCGAGGCCCGACCGAATTCGATGTGCGACATTGATTTGGTTGATTGATTAATTAATAAAGAGTCATTAATTGATTAATAAAGCCAGTGAGGAGTCACTAGGCTTATTGGGCTATTAACTGGACTGGTTATTGGGCCTAAATGGTCACACGCAAAAGATTCTCAAGGCGATGGATAAATAAATGGGTTTTATATAAATCGGGGGTTTTTATGAAAAACCGCGCGGTTAATATAAAATGTAGCGAACGGACTGAGCAGGCCAAGCTGCTGCTAACCCTAGCCGCCCCTTATCTCTTCCTCTCTCTCTCTAGAGCCCCAGGCCGGATCCGGATCCCCGGATCTGCTCCGCCGCTTCTCCGACTCCCGTTCGACGGGAAATCGTCTGCACGTTGCAGTGACCGGCGGAGGTTTCGTGGCTGCGAAGAACGAGGAACGTGAGGATATCCGCCGCGAGGAGGATTGCGTGGACTCCGCTAGAGGCTGGGTGCTTGCGCGGCTTGCGGTGTCGCACCGACGGAACCAAACGGTTGCGGATTTGAATCCGCACCAGGTAAGATTTGATAATCTGATTATCGAGATTTTGATTTTTTCGAAACGGGAACGGATCTCCGTTTTTATTTTTATTTCCGTTGTACGGGAGATCCAGAGAAACACGAGAACCTAACAGTGGTATCAGAGCCAGGTTCCACTGTTTCTCGTCCTGTTTCAGATTCCGAAGTTAATATTTCATGCGTTATTCCATGCACGCGTTCGATTAATTGCTCGATCCGTATTCATGCGATGAATATGATATAATAAGATTATTATTATTTTGCAATTTTTCGATATTTCTTTGGGACTTTTCGTGTTCTTCGTGGGACGAAGAATGGCGGGCGTTTCGTTGTTGTTCGGGCATCCCAAACGTTGGGAAAGAGGGCCAGGACTTCGGATCCTCAAGGAAGTATCGCTGGTCCTCACTGGACTTATGGCTAAAGCTGGAGAGGTTGCTGGTGGTGGTCGGAAGGTGGGGTTTTCGCTTCTTCTTCATTCGGTTTTATGAAAACCTGAAAGTCCAGTTTTTAGAAGATGAAAAGAGGCTCGGCCAGTAGGTTTTTGGGCCCCCTTCGGCGAGCCCACTGACGTCGGCAGGATCGTAAGGCGTCGGGCAGCCAGCGGCTGGCCAGGTCGCCGCCGCCGAGGGCCCTGCTATCCCTCCACCGCCGACTACAATGGAGTTCCTCCTACAAAGGAGGGCTCGGCCTATGCTGTAAATGGGCCTGCCGGTGCCGAGGGCATCTCCGGCGGGGCTAGCCGGCGCCAGGAGCCAACCATCGGGCGGCGCCACACAGGCCCGCCGCCGGACTCCACCATCTTCCACCTGCTTGAGAGGGAGTTAGGATTTCGGAAGGGGAGGGTGGTTCGTGGCCGGCCCGGGTCAGGGCCCCAGTTAAACCGGGTCGGGCCACCTGGTCTGAACCAGCGCCCCTGGTTCGAGCCCTGGCCGAGCCAGGGGCTCAAGCCAGTTGCTAGTTGTGGCTCGAGCCAGTGGCTGGTTGAGCCATTTCCCTCTAATTTCCCCTTATAAACCCCTAGTATTTCCAATTAAACCCAAAAGACCATTTAAAATCAAATTGAATTTTTCATTTAAATACTTCAAAACAGTTTTGAATTTTAAATTATTATTCAATTATTATTTTATTTGACATTAATGATTTTCAATCATTAATATTGACAAAGTGTTGTTAATAATTGGAATTGGTTATTAATTTAGGTGTTAAATTAATAATTAATTTTAATAGACTAATTTAAATGTTAAATTAGTAGTTATTAGTTAATTGGAATTAATTGTTAGTTTAATTGTTAAATTAATAATTAATTTTAATTAATTAATACAATAGTTTAATAAGGAGTTATTAATTATTAATTTAAGAGTTAAATTAATAATTAATATTAATCCAATAATCTAAGAGTTATATTAGTGGTTAAATAATTAATTTGTGTTAATTACTAGTTTAAGAGTTAAATTAGTTATTAACATTAATTAATTAACTAGTCTAAGAGTTAGATTAGTAATTAATAACTAATTAGAGTTGATTATTAATTGCCTCAACGAAATCGAGCCCCTCCGCCTCCGGCTTGTGATGAGGACCCTGGGCCTCCACCAGGAATGGATCGATGAGGAGGTCCCGGAGGGCGTCGGGAGGAGCATGAGGGGCAAGCAAGCCCTCACAGATTGGCGCGTAAAATTCCCAGAGCAATATGAAGACTGGCATCGCCGGGGTGTCAGAGTGGAGTCCCGAGCGGAGAGTAGCGAGGCCTACCTCCAGCAGTACCGGGCCCACTACGCCGATCAGCTTCGGCTCCTCCGACCACTCGATGTAAGTATGCATTCATGCATCTTTAATTTTATTATTATCTTGATTTATGTTTGGTGAATGAATGTATGTATGTGTGATATGCAGGATGCACGTGATGCGGTCATCATCGACCTCCAGGCCCGCCTACATGATGCGGAGGCCCAGCTCGAGCAAGTCCAGAAGGAACTGTTTGACCTGGTATGTATGAATGCTTATGAATGCATGTTTTAATTAATTTATTTTTGGCGATTGACACTGACAGTTGTCTTTTGGTGCAGCGAGCCGTCTACACTCAGGCGGCTCCCCCTTCCTTCGGAGCTTCATCTTCTTCCTCGTCTGCCTATGATGCTGCTCTGGCTGACCTCCAGAGACAACTCGCCTCCGCCATCCACCGTGCTTCTCTTGCGGAGGAGGACCGGGCTGCTCGGGTAAGTTCTTCGACTTTTCGAATTTTGATTTTGATTTTGATTGCCTTGAACTAACAATGACTTCTTTTCAGGTTGCTGAGCTTCAGGAAGCCCTTCAGAGGGCTGAAGCGGAGCTGGAGCATGCCCGTGCTGCAGCGGCTCGTGCCGAGGCTTACGTTGCGCAGATCCGGTCTCTGGAGGAACAGGTGGCCCGACTCTCGACTGGAGATCTTGCGCGCCTCCAGATTCGCCTGGAGGTCGTGACCGAGGAGAGAGATCGCAACCGCCTTCGACTGGAGAGTCTTCAGGGTCGGCTGTTAGTTGCAGAGCATGAGCGCAAGATGGTGGAGGAGAGGTATCAGCGAGCTCGACAGCGTGCCCATGAGCGTGGTTTGACCAGTGCTTTCACGGCCAGTGTCGCCATGTCTTCTGGCCAGGCAGGGCCGAGCGCGATGGGACCACCTCCACCTCCCAGCCGATGACCAGCACCAGATGCACCCAACGAGGCCCAGAGCAAGCTCGATGAGGGCGGAGGGGAGAGCCAGCCTTGAGGGATTATGTATCTTCTTTTCTTTTCATGTATCATGTACAAAAACACCTTTTGATGATATACATGAAACTTTTGGGCTCCAATCTTGTGTTCCTGTGCTCGTGTGCTGTACATCACTTAACAAACATGTTAAGTATCTATTTAGGCTTAGCCCCTTGCCTGACCAAATAAATGGTCAATCGATCTTTTCCTTAAATAAATAGTCAAGGGGCATAGCCTTTATTAACAAAGGTAATTGAACTATAAGCAAACTTAAGCAAAATGCAACATGCAAGCAGACAGATGCTCACCGAAAACAAAAGGAATGAGACATACTGAGTGCAACAAGCAAATGCTAAATGAAATATTTTTGTTGTTTTGAAATATTCATTTTTGTTTGGGTTTTGAAATATATGCTTTTTTTGGATTTTGACATATGTATTTTTTTTTGGATTTTTGGTATATGTATTTTTTTTTATTTTTGACATATATATTTTTTATTTATTTTTGAAATATGTATTTTTTTTGGATTTTTGAAATATGTATTTTTTTTGGATTTTTGAAATATGTATTTTTTGGATTTTTGAAATGTACTTTTATTGAATTTATGAATTTTTTGAAATAAAAGATCAGCATGGTACTCAGATCAAAAGATCATATTCATTTATTAACTTAATTTCCAAATTGTTCTTTAACAATTTAACTTAAACCCATCGTGTTTGAACTTGTGTTTTCATTCGTGATCTCATTTGATGATTTGACCCTTAGTCAATCTAAGTCATTCCTTAAGTTTGGAGTACGCCCCTTTAGAAAGAAAAGGAAGAATAAGTTTAGAAAGCCCATGAGAAGGTTCCGGAGACCTAAAAAGATGTTCCTTTCCTACCCTAATATCCGTTGGGGTTCGGTCATTTTCTTTCCGGGGTATTTATCGACCTTGCGTTCCCTTTCGTTTCATTTCATGGCCTTGATGTAACGTTTGTAGTGTAATGACCTTTTGACATTTGACATTTGGATTTTGCCTTTGTTTTTCTATTCTTTTCTTTTCTTTGGAACGGATCTCCCCCATTTTTTTTATGACGGCCTCCTACTAAGATGACGGGTATTCTTGGTAGTCTATTCTAAGCCTCGTTCCGACACCATGGGCCGATGTGTAAAATAGAATTTTTCTTTAAAAAGAAATGATTTGTACTTTACACTTTTAGTCAAGCTTTTGATATCCTTTAGGACTTGGCATCTCTTGTTACTCACGAATCAAACGTGTCAGTGTGTGTAGTAATAGGCTTGAGTTAAATTATCCAGACATATAAGGAAATTTGAGTTTATAAATTTTCTGATTCCACTGGTCTTTGTACCATGCTGATCGACTCTTTAACCTAAGGGTAGTATTTCTTAAGATGTAAACCATTCCAAAGATGAGTTAGCTCTTCTCCTTCTGCATTAACAAGACGGTAAGCATTACCAGGAAAAGCGTGAGATACAACATAAGGTCCTTCCCAGTTGGGTTGGAGCTTAGAACGCGAACCACCAGGTTTTACAAAAATCCTTTTGACAACCATTTTACCGACTTTGAACTTACGTTCAATGACTTTCTTTTGATAAAAACGTGCTAGTCTGTTTTGATAGACTTTTGCATGATTAGCAGCTGACCATCTTTTTTCGTCTAAGAGTTCCAGTTGAGCAAGGAGTGCTGAATGATGTTCATCAATGGAGAATTCCTTATTCAATTGTACTCTTAATGACGGTATGAGGATCTCATATGGAACTACCGCCTCCATTCCAAATGTTAAGGAATAAGGAGTTTGCCCAGTAGGCGTGCGGATTGAAGTTCGGTAGGCCCATAGAGCCTCAACCAATTTTTCTGGCCAATCTGGGAATTTGTTAGATTTACACGTCTTTTTGATGATTTTTATCAAAGTCTTATTAGTTGCCTCTGCTTGGCCATTGCCTTGCGGGTAATAAGGAGATGAATGATGCAATGCAATTTTATACCTGTTGCAGAGGTCCTTCAATTCTTGCGACACGAATTGCGGTCCGTTGTCGGTGACGATGGTGCTTGGAATTCCAAATCGGATGATGATGTTCCTCATAATGAACTTGCAGACGGTTGATGCTTTGACTTCCGTGTACGCTTCAGCTTCTGCCCACTTGGTGAAGTATTCCGTTGCCGTGAGAATGAAAGATTTTTGCTTGATGCCGGAATCTGGGTTACCAAGGGGTCCAATGATGTCGAAAGCCCACATGGAGAAAGGCCATGGGGAAGAAACATGATGGAGTGAAGATGCAGGAGAATGAATTTTGTCGGCGTGAAGTTGACACTTAGCACACCTACGGACATATCCTACACAGTCTTCTTCCATAGTTGGCCAATAAAACCCTTGTCTAAGGATCTTCTTTGCTAGCATCTGTCCATTGACATGGACACCACAAACTCCACTATGAGCTCCTTCTATAACCTTCCAAAGCTCATCTTCGTCTAGACATCTCAGAAGAACTCCATCAAAACCTCTCTTGTATAATGCTCCTCCAACTAAGGTGTATCTTTGAGCAACTCTCCTGATAGCTCTCTTCTCCTCAGTTGTAGCTTCCTCAGGATACGATTGATCTTCACAATATTTGGCAATTTCATAGTACCATGACTTTTGCTCATCATCCATCTCTTCTAACAGCTCTATTAGCATAATTTCTCTTTTTTCCACAATATCTCCGTCTCTAACTTTCTTCAGCAACTTCTCCTTAGTTTTAAGAAATGAAGGGTCTTTCATGACGGGTGAAAGACGCCTATGAATTATGATTGATTCGGATTGCTTGCTGATTGGAAAATTAAGAGAAGATGCAAGTGAAGCTAGAGCGTCAGCTAAGATGTTTTGATTCCTAGGGACATGGATAAAGATCAATTTCGCGAAAAGCTTTGAATATGCAGAAGTAAGTTCTTGGTAAGGCTTGAGCTTGGGATCAAGAGTTCGATACTTGGTCAGCACTTGGCGAAGAATTAGTTGGCTATCACCCACAATCCTGAGTTTAGTGGCACCATGGAAATGAGCAGCCTCGAGGCCAGCAAGGAGTGCCTCGTATTCAGCTATATTGTTGGTGACTGGAAAATCAAGCTGAAAGGCTTGTGGAATGGTGACACCTTCAGGTGATAACAGAACGATACCGATCCCATTTCCATGAGAATTCAGAGCTCCGTCAAAATGCAGAGTCCACATATCATCTCTGATTTGATTTACGGACATCAGTTCCTCATCCGGAAACTCTGATCGCACTGGATCAAATCGAGGAAGGGGATGATGAGCAAGGTGTTCTGCTATGACATAGCCCTTAATCGCTTTCTGCTGAATGTAAATGATATCGAATTGAGATAAAAAGCTTTGCCATCGCGCTAACCTATCAGTAAGAACAGATTTCTCCAGAAGGAATTTGATCGGATTCATTCTAGCGATGAGATGGACTTCATTGGCCAGAATAATGCTTTAATTTCTGCACAACCCAGACCAATGCTACACATGTTTTCTCCATCGCTGTGTATCTCTGTTCAGCGGGGTTGAGAAGTTTGGAGAGATAGTAGGCTGCCCTCTCCTTTCTTTCTTCATCCTCTTGTGCTAGGACAGCCCCCACTGCATCATTTAGGACTGAAATGTAAATTATCAATGGTTTGCCTGGAGATGGTAGTCTCAAAACAGGAGGACTTGCTAAATAGTTCTTTAATTCATCAAATGCCTCCTGACACTTATCGTCCCAATCGAATTTGACTCCTGGCTTGGTAAGTTCGTAAAACGGCTTACACCTTTGTGAGTGCTGGGAGACAAAACGGCGAATAAATTGTAACCTCCCGATTAATCCTCTTAACTCTTTCAAGTTTTTGGGAGGTGGCATTTCTCTGATAGCCTTCGCCTTGTTGAGATCGATCTCAAATCCCCGTTTGCTGACGATGAATCCAAGTAATTTTCCTGAAGATACCCCGAATACACATTTCTTGGGGTTCATCTTTAACTGATACTCTCTCGATCTCTCTAATACCTTTGCCAAAACCTTGGCGTGTTCAGCCTTTGTCTTAGATTTAACCAATAAATCATCCACATACACTTTTAAATCTATATGCATCATGTCATGGAATATTGCCATCATAGCCCTCTGATAAGTGGCTCCAGCATTCTTCAATCCAAATGGCATGACCATATAGCAGTATGTTCCCTAAGGTGTAGTGAATGACGTCTTCTCTTGATCTTCTTCTGCTAGCTTAATCTGATTGTATCCTGAAAATCCGTCCATAAACGATAATGTTTCATAGCCAGCAGTATTATCAATGAGTACATCAATATGAGGCAATGGAAAATCATCTTTAGGACACGCCCGGTTCAAGTCGCGGAAGTCAATGCAAATTCTGACCTTCCTGTCCTTTTTCATAACCGGGACTATGTTGGCCACCCATTGTGGGTAAAGGACAACTCTAATAAATTTGGTTTTGTGTAATTTGTCGACCTCTTCCTTCATCTTTAGAGCTATTTGTGGGTGGAATCGCCTTAATTTCTGCTTGACAGGGCTAGCTCCTTCCTTCAACGTCAATCTGTGTTCAACTAAAGATGAGTCTAACCGTGGCATATCTTCATAACTCCAGGCGAAAGTGTCCTTATAGTCCTTAAGTACTTGTACCATTGCCTTCTCATCCTCTGTAGAAAGATTTTTGCTGACGAGGACAACCTTAGGTTCGTCTTCAGTCCCTAAATTGATTTCTTTGGTGGGCTCTTCTACGGCAGCTGAGGGTTCATCGAATCTCTTCATTCCACTGGTATATGCCTCAGCTGCGTCCTCGTCACCTTCTTCATCTTCAATAATGGGGTCTTTTTCATGTACTAATTCATACACCCCATACCCATCATTGACTGACTCATCGTCCATACAATCTTCTGGCATCTGAATTGGATTTTCTAAAAACTGAGGGATTAAAGAGCAAGAAAAGCATCTATCAGCTAAGTCCTGGAGGTATCTATCTGGAATTCGCCTACCCTTAGGCTTCCTAGACTTCCTAACTTGCCTAAAACTAGACTGCCTAACTTCACTAAACTCCCTATTATAACCTAATGAAGATGAAGCAGGATAGAAATCTTGGGCTACAAGTGGAAATACAGGAGAATCCTCCCGAGGTGAGGGGCAGAGTAGATCTAAGAGAGAATCTTGACCGAAGGACCCGCGCAATGGGGTGTGATCGGACAAGTAAGAAGTTTCCTCAATGAGGATCTTGGAAGGATTTGTTGTAAAATTGGCATTTTTTTTTGGATATCAGAGGAATTAAACATAAAACAGGAATGGATACAAATAGGAGGAGAATCAGATGGAGGTAGTGGCACCAAGGCCAAAGGATTAGGGGGATCATATAGCAATATGTCCCAAATCAAATCGTACATCCTCTCTAGATCGAGAGGAGGTGGTGGAATGAGGTCCCGAGGGGACAGAATGATCATAATGGGCGGAGCCCGTGGAATATCTTCAGTAATGACCCGCGACCAAGTCGGGGTCAGGAGCAGTGTGCGAAACAGAGTATGGAGCATGAAGACATGAGAAGGATATGTCCCCCTCCAGAGCAGATCTGTAGTGTAACCAGCTTCATAGGGGCCATCTGGCTCCCCTTCATCGGTCTCTTCAGACAGCAATATCCGCTTATCAAAGATGGCACCGGGACCTTCAATCAGCTCATCAATCTGCGGCGGCCACTTGGGTTATGTAGGATCTAGGAACAATCTGTTCAGTGCTATGTAGATGTCTCTCAGATCGAACCACCTGTACCATTCGCATTCAAGATCATGGAATTTTCTCCTTTTCATAGGCCGCAGAGCCTCCAAGGATTGGTACGTAAGTAGTTCTGAGCAATGTCTGGCCAAATCCCTCCCATATATATCATGGAAGTCAAAACATGAAGTAATGACCACCGTGTTGTCGTGGCTAATTATGGGCCCCTTTACAAAGTGTGTATACAGGGTCCATGTTAGGGGATCTCGGCCTTCCTTGAGCGGTGTAGACATTGTCTCCAAGATTTCCTGACCATCTTCTTGTTGAACCGTGTCTTGCCTCAGTTTACTTGGCCTATAGCCCAGACCGCTTCCAGGTGCTGCTCGGTGATCTTTAATAGGAGTGGTCCTGCCTTACAACTGTGTGCCCAGACTTCTTCCAGGCTGGTAGCCGTTCTTCATCATAATCCTCCATCCTGGGGTACTCATGCACTTCCCCTTTTTTATGGCATCTAATGGGTATGGAGAAATAGTGGCGGCTTTTAGAGGATCAGTCACTGGATGGTAGACCTGTAATACCGACAGAAAAGGTTGTCGGCCAGGCAAAGCAGCAGATTTAATATTCAAGGTATGAGCAGCAGCAAGGATCGGCATGCTCGTCACTTTAATAATTCGTCCTTTGAAAGGGAATTTGAGGCATTGGTGATTCGTAGAGGGAATCGCCTCAAGAGTTTTAATATAAGGACGACCTAAAATGGCATTTATAGAAGGATCGATTTCCAGAATGTGAAATTCGACCTCTGCATGACTTACAGGACCTAGCTCCACCTTTAAATAAACCATTCCCAGAGGGGAACGGGTAGAGTTGTCATATGCTGTAACAGAGATGGGGCTAGGCAACCATTTCTCCTTGGGCACACCGCACAGCTCTAGGGTCTTCGGAGGTAAGACGTTGATTGAAGCCCCTGTATCTACCAGGCATGCATCCACGGCCTTCTTGCAGATATTGATCGTGATGCTCAAAGCCATGCTTCTAGCTACTGGCGGTGCTAGTTCCGATGTATGAAATGTAATAGAGGGCTGATCCCCCTGAGGAACTAGTAGTGCAGCAATTTTTTCCACCGACACGTCCTCATTGACCATCACCTTCTGCAAATATTCCATGAGAGCTTCTTGATGACTCTTCGACCTTTTGATCAGTTCAAGTACAGTGATCCGTGCCGGTGTTCGGTCCAGATGTTTCAACAAATCATATTGAGTGCCTGGTGCACTCTCTTCATTATGGGCTTCCTCAGTCGGCTGTGATGGGCCGTCTCTAACTGTGGACTGAGGAAAAACTTTGTTGAAAATCCTTCCACTTCGGAGCGCATGTTCCTCAACCGTGGAGGATCCGGGTGACACCTTGAGTACCGCAGGGTTGGATGGTGCGGATAATGTAGAGGGTTGGTATGTAGGTGATGGCGTAGGGTTAGGTGGTGATGGCGCGGTGCGGATTAAAGGCCTAGATGGTTGGATGGTGGATGAGTAAGTGGTTGGTGAAGTGGGGAATGGCACGCGTAATAACGGTCTGGATGGTAAGGGGGTATCTGGGTAGGTGGTAGTGGTAGCGGGCGAAGTAGGGAATGGTACGCGGAGTAATGGCCTAGATGGTAGGATGGGCGTGTAATTGGTTTGTGGGGGGGTATATGGTGGAGGCGTAGGTGTATGGGGCGTAATGGACTTAAGAAACGCGGGTAGTGGTAATGGGTTATTGGGTGATAGAGGGGTGATGGTAATGGGTTGTGGTCTAGGTATGTGGATGGTGCGGCGTGGTGGTCGTTCTGCGGTACTCTGAACGTGACCCGTTGAATAAAGAGAGGAAGAGTCCTTTATTCTCCACTGTTGCCCACGGTCAGCCTCAAACTGGCTATTCGTCAGAATAGGGGCAACTTGGTTTTGGTTCGGATGCTCCGGGAGTGGGTTCTGCACTATGCCCATGTTGGGTGGTGGTGCTGCTTGTGCTGGTGGTCTTGCTTGTTGCTGCTGCTGTTGCTACTGTGGTCTCCTCGCCTTCAGGGCTGATATATACTTTTTCATCTCCTCCCAGTCTATGCCGCCCTGCTCGTTGAGATCATGAATGTAATCTCTGAACTGGAAGCATGTGTCGATGGTGTGCCCAGGTTGCCTATGGAAATAGCAATACCTGGACGTGTCGGCATTTTGAGGCCAGACGGCCTTTTCCCTCGGCAAAACTAAGGCATTAGTTGCCATTAGAGCACTGAAGATATCTGCCAAGGATTCTGGGAGGGCCGGGTATTCTGCCCTTTTCGGGCCTGGAGGTCTTCTCTGCTGGTTGTAGTCACCAGGAGGAGGAACATTATGGTATGCCGGCGGTGCGCGCGGCTGATACTGTTGTTGTTGCTGATATTGCTGCTGTTAGGGCTGCTGGTACTGTTGTTGCCGTTGCGGCGGCTGCTGTAGCTATTGCTGTTGCTGGTTCTGATTCGGCTGCTGGGGCCGCTGATACTGTTGCTGATAATGGGGGTTCAGCTGCTGCCTGTACCCCTGCTGGTTCGGCTGCGGTGGCCTCTGGTACTGTTGCTGATTCCTCACGAACTGGGGCGAGTTATTATTCATGCTACTAACTTGCTCGTGAGAGAGCGCGCCCTCAGTAGTCGGACCTGTGCTGGGAGCATTTGGCGCTGCAGGCTTCCGAGGTGGAGGCCTGTTAGGTCTGTGAGGATCAAAGACGCTAGAGAACGTAGCGTCCTTGAAGACATTTTGACAGTACCGTGCTCTTTCATAGAGCTCTGCCATGTTGGTCAGATTGTTCAGGGATAGGACTAGCTTGAACTGGGGCGTGGCGTTGGAAATTAGCATCTTCGCTTGTTCGGACTCGGACAAGTGATCATTCACCTTTTCGGCCAGGCCCCGCCACCTGTCAGCAAAACTGACAAACTCCTCATCAGGTTTCATCTTTTCTGCTATGAGGTCAGTGATGGACAAAGAGGGTGCAACTCTGTCTTGGTATCGTTGAATAAATTTTCGAGAGACGATACCGTAGTCCTCTACTTCGGAGGGTTCCAAGGAAAAGAACCACTCGAGGGCTGGTCCCTCTAGAGATCTCCTGAACAAAAAGGCCAACGACCTCTTGTCGTTCTGCCAGAAAGAAGATTCATACATAAACTCCTTCAAGTGTGTGAAGGGGTTACCAGTACCATTGTACTTTCGGTACACTGGCATCTCAGAGGGTGGCAGGTGGAACATGGGCAGGCTCGGTAAGTTGATTTCTGGTACAGCTTTGACCCCCATCATCTTCTTGAGGTTGTTGAATTGCTCATCCATGCGCTCCATCTTGGCCAGCAACGCTTGCGTTGTCAGATCTGCCTGGGGAGGAGGAGGAGGAGGAGGTGGAGGTACTTGATAGGCCTGCTGCCTAGAATACGTTGGACATGGGGGACAGTAAATAGGAGGTCCGGCAGAGCTTCCGCCATGCCCGATGGCATTTTGATAAGCAGGCGTTTGCGGTCTAGCCGGTTGCCTAGAGAATGAAAGTTGTGGCCCAGTTGGCTGAGAAGTAACATGGAGGCCTTCCATGGCCTGATGGATGTAAGGAGGATGAAGAGGAGGTTGTTGAGGGACAACAGGGGGAGCCACAGGGTTCGGCTCAGCAGGCTGCATGGGTGCCTTCCCCTTCAGGATAGACTGGATCACCTCGAACTGCTGAGGGTCTAGACGGGAGGCAAGAACTCCCAAAGCGTTGACAAGATCCGAAGGATCAGAGGATGAGGGATCATTCTGATTCATGTCCCCCTCAAAATTGGAATTAGGAACCGCATATTCATGCGGGGGAAGATCAAGATATCGATCATGGGAATGAAAGAGAGGTGTCCGGACATTCCCATCTTGTCGATATGGAATGGGGACGGAATTACGGGAGGCATCAGCATCCCTCCCGCTCTCATAGTTGTAGTCGGAATCACGAGGGGCATTAGCATCTCCCTCATAGTTGATAATGGCGTCTTGAGCCATACTTAAGTCCCTGCCTGATCGCAACAGCATGATGTTAGATTATTTTTTTTCAAAGATTTGACAAACAAGTTGCACAGAGATTAATCAAACAAGTGGATGCTTAACGTGATTTTAAGATTCCTTGTTGAGTTATTTGGATTTGATTAAACCACAAATTCGCTCAAGGATAGGATCCTAGTTTCAGTTCAATATCCACCGTTATTTTCTAGGGCTTTCTCTCACAACGTTTTTATGGAATCTAACCAGGACTTCAACTGGTACAACCAGCCCGATGATCAAGGAGGAATACCTTGATTTTGGGGACTTATGAAGGTCTCAACGTCAACTTCTCTAGTCTGATCAAGGGACCAACCCAATCAGAGAGAGTTGCTGACGTCAAGTAGTGTGTTCCTAAGAAGAGGAGGGTATTCGCCTCAATGCGTATGTCCTATGGCCTGGATGGCCTCTAATGCTTAATAATAATGGGTAGCTAGCACTCAAGTCACAAAAATCTGAGAACTAAAAAAAAACTAAGAAACTGTCTGAATAGCGTTGAGGGTGGTCGACGCTATTCAAAATAGAACCATATTTTTTTTCGCAGAAACTCAGATGCAGACAGCAGAGAAAATATGACTGAAAGGCGTCTAGGTGTAGCGACGCGGTTTGAAACGCATCGCCTTTACTGGACGTCTTTCAAGTCGCAGAAACAGTTTTTCCAGGAGGAATTTGTGGATTGATTCCTCCTCAAACAGGATAAAAGCAGTAAATAATCAATTCATGCAAAAAAAATTTAGTTCTAGATTTTAACATGATGATTTACTAACTAAACAACTAGAAAATCAATCAATCACACATCATTTTCATCATAAAAACAGCTTTTTAAACTAATCAAGGGGAGGGCAAGATCTTGCCACTGGGGTATGCACGTGGAAAATTAACTAAACTAAAACACTCACCAATTGGTGAGGACATGTCGAACGACACAAGTGGTGCACCGTGGGTGCCCGATTGATGATAGCAAGAACAAAAAACTAAAAGATGGCGAGATCAAGTCCCACCGTGATCGCCAAAAAAGCTGTGAGTGCTTAAAATGCTAGTGTGATTATCATGAAAAATCTAGGTTATTTAGTGCAAAATAATGCCTATTAAAAACAGAAATTAAGTGCAGTGATCGCCAGAAACTTTTAACTAAAAAGTTCCAAAAGGAGGTATGATCGCCTACATGTTTGAATGCGGAAGATATTAAACTCTTGGTTCCCCTTCCTCAGCCGGCTGAAGAAAGAGAGCCCTTTCTTGCTTTTGTTCTTGCTGTTGAGGTTGAAGTTGAGGATCTTCCAGAAATCCTTGTGACTTGATTTTGCTACCTTGATTTTCCCTTGCTCCGTGCAGCAAAAATAAAAATAGAAACGAAGAAATGATGATGAGAACTTAAGCAACAATAATATCTATTCTAATCATGGTCTTAAACATGCAATTAAACAGCAAACTTACTTGTTTAATGGCTTTGAAACCCCTTAATCAAATAGGTTTTGAAAAGAATGCAGGTGTTGTGTGTTGCATGAAGTGATGATGAAGAATGTAGAACTAAATGAAATGCAGATACAAAAATAAAAGACTTATGCCCAATGGTTGAATCTTTGAATTAGATGAAGAATCTTGAATGGACGCTGACTCCTGGAAATGGCAGCGCTTCGGCGTTTCGACGTTGTTGCTTCAATTCAATCACAAACTCTTTTCAATAACGCTCAACATTCAGCATTCACCCTTTTTTTTAACTCAACATTGATGCAAGGTATTTATAGACTTCTTCTGCGTCTGCGATTAACATGGAAAAACCTCAGATTTATCCATCTTAACCAACAGATAAATACATATTAATTCATCTTTATCTATAATTATCTAAAACGCGTCAGCCATTGCAGACGCCTTTCATATTAATTAGGATAAGGATAAACATCCGGTAAAACTTATCTTTATCTTCATTAGTTAAAACGCGTCTACATGTGCAGACGTCTTTTACACTAATTAAAATAAGGATAAACATCCGGAAGAGAAGTAGAAATAGCCTAGGAAACCTAAAACGCGTCACTACTGACAGACGCCTTTTAGCTAATTAATCAACTGATTAAAATTCAAATTTAAACGTTAAAAATAAGAATAAAGTATAAATGGCGTCCACATAGGTCGACGTATTTTAAGCTTCTTCATATTTTAACTGAAATTTGAATTAAAATCAATTCAATTGATTAACTTAAACATGTCTGTTAAACCCGACACTCAAAAAGATAATAAAAATTAATCAATGATTAAATATCAGACCATTCTGAGGCATTATTATATGATATGAAATTTACTCGAAATGATGTCAAAATTAGCGTGTCTACATATGGTTGAATGAATATTTATTAATTGTTAAAAAATAGAGGTTTGCGCACTTCTCTCTCTCTCTCATATTCTGATGTACTTCTACCTCCCTCTCTCTTGTACTCGTCATAAGGCTTTCTTGTGTTTACATGTAAACTCTAGAATTTAATGTAATCCGATTGAGACAACCGAAGAAGGAGCGAGGATGATCCATAGACACAACCAGGAAGACGATGTGATGCAGATCCTTTGCTTGCGTGTTTGCTGAATCTCTAATGTAAATGTTATATTAGAATTGTGTGTGCGTTTGACTGTTGGCTCCAGTCAAACCTACTGTGCTATCTATGACTACACTAAAGATATGTATGAGATGCATTGTTTTATGTTTGATTATGAATAAAAAAAATAGTATTTAGTAAATATATACGATATATTTAAATGCTATCACCTAAGAGAGGCCAAGATAAAAGTTATCCAAAATACACTCATCTTAATTCTAAGCCATAACGCGAGTAGTTAAGAACTTACCGCGTGGTCCACCATAGTTATAGTCATACGGTTCGAATCACTTTAGGCAGGTTTGTTGTGTTATCACAAGGCCTGTTTAATTGTGAGGAGAGACTGTGGCTATGACATTAGATGCCTATATAATCGGGGTAGAGGAACCATGTAGCTTTGTTGTGCTATCCATAAGGACTGCATGCAAATCTATACTCGTCGTGTAATGATGGTTAGCTTAGACCAGAATTAGTGGCTTGTTGTGCTATCCACAAGACTATTAAATCTCTAGGGACCGAAGATATGATCGGATATTACAAGGAGTTGCAAGTCCCATGAGATGAGTGCTCTTTGATTGTTTTACAACTTTCTTGTGCTATTCACAAGGTTGTACTGCAAGTCATTGAGATTCTGATCCCCATTAGGAGACTCTCGGCGTCTCCCATTTTATATAATTGAGGGTTATACAGTCCGTCGAAAATTAGTGGGAGTTAAAACTTGATTAAAAGACCATGTCTTGTTTTAAAAGTTAATAATTGAACATCTGTTGAATAGATTTTATCTATCTCCTGTAAAGAATAATGTCGTCAAATAACTCACTCCGTGACATACTTGATACCCTTTTCACTTACCTGATCTACTCGGATTGGCTCATACACTTGAAGACTGTCTTCAGATCTGAGCAGATTGCCTACGCCCTTGATGCTGATTCTCCTGCTGAATCGACATTAGATACCCCTAATGCAGAGATGATAGCTAACGATAAAAGATGGAAGGACAAAGGCAAAAGAGTAGTAAAGGGTGACTGCTTCTACTATAAGCAGAATGGTCACTGGAAGAGGAACTGCAATGAGTTCCTCAATGATAAAGCTCATGGAAAGGTGAAGCTGTCTGAAGCTTCAGATATCTATATGATAGATATCAACTTGTCAGTTAGAGATTCCACATCTTGGATATTAGATACCGGATGTGTTTCTCATATCTATCATGATGTGCAGATGCTGACAAGTAAGCGCAAGCTCAGAAAAGGCGATGTGGAATTGAGGCTAGGAAATGGCGCAAAAGTTGCGGCGGTTGCTTGGGACAGCAAACCTCAGGCTTCTATCAGGAGACGTCTTATCATTAGAAGATTGTTATTATGTTCCTATCATAATAAAGGACATCATATCAGTATCTTGTTTGGATAAGATATGATATAGGTTAACTATTGGGAATAGAAGCTGTTCGATTTATTATGGTAATAAATTAATAGCTTCGATTTATTATGGCATTGTAGACTAGGGCATATTAGTGAAAGTAGGTTGCAAAGGTTGCACAAGCATGGTTATTTAAATGCATTCGATTATGAATCGTTTGTGACATGTGAATCCTGCCTTATGGGAAAGATGGCAAAATCTCCATTTACTAGACATGAAGAACATGCCAAGGACATATTGGAACTAATACATTCGGGTGTATGTGGTCCCATGTCCACCCAAGCTAAAGGTGGCTTCTCGTACTTCATCACGTTCACCGACGACTTCTCAAGATTCGGTTATATGTACTTAATGAAGTACAAGTCGGAAATATTTAAGAAGTTCAAGGAGTTCAAGAATGAGGTAGAGAAGCAGTTAGGAAAGAGTATTAAAACTCTTCGATTAGATCGAGGAGGAGAATACTTGAGTAGTAATTTCACACAATTCTTAAAGGATAATGGTATCCTTTTTCAGCTGACCCCTCCATATACACCACAAATGAATGGTATATCAGAAAGGAGAAATCGCACCTTGTTAGACATGATGCGATCCATGATGAGCTCTTCGAGATTGCTAGTGTGCCTCTGGGGGTATGCTCTAGAGTCAGCAGCATACCTACTGAACAGAGTACCCAGCAAGTCTGTGACATTTACTCCATATGAGATATGGAAAGGCAGGAAACCAGAATTTAAACATGTTAAAGTCTGAGATTGTCCTGCTCATGTAAAGAGGCATGATCCAGACAAACTGGAATCACGAACTGATAAATGTAGGTTTGTGGGATATCTAAAGGAAACCTTTGGATGCTACTTTTACCATCCTGGTGAACAAAAAGTGTTTGTCGCCAGAAAAGCTGTCTTCCTATAAGAGGAATACCTTCTCCAGGAGGACAGTGAGAGTAAAATAATACTGGAAGATGTTCCAAATCTCCAAACAACAGCATTATCATCAGATGCAATATCAGCTCCTGAATTTGTTCAGGTACACACAGATGAGTCTCGTAGATCTGATAGATTACCTAGACTACCCGAACGATATGTAGGACATATCGCTGAAGGTGAGTCTAAGATAGAATATAATAAGGATGATGATCCTAAAACCTACTAGGAGGCCATAGAAGGCCCAGAAGCCGAGAAATGGCAAGAAGCCATGAACTCAGAAATCCAGTCCATGTACATAGATACCATAGTCAAAAGGTTTGGCATGAAAAATTCCAAGAGAGGTCTCACACCGATGAGACATGGAATTAATCTCTTAAAAGAGCAGTCTCCTAAAACTCCTGATGAGAGGGCATTCATAGATAGAGTACCCTATGCCTCTGGCATATGATCTATTATGTATGTCATGCTATGTACACGGCAGTGAAATGCATCCTTAAGTACTTGAGAAGAACTAAGGATATGTTTCTTGTCTATGGAGGAGGTGACTTGAAACTGCAAAGCTTTACTGACTCGAGTTTCCAGTTAGATCCAGATGATAGAAAGTCTACATCTGGATTTGTGTTTACATTAAACGGAGGCGCAGTGTGCTGGAAGAGTTCCAAGCAAGCAACTACTGCAGATTCGACAACTGAAGCTGAGTACATCGCTACAGCTGAAGCCGCCAAGAAAACAGTGTGGTTGAAGAAATTCATCACCGACCTCGGCGTAGTTCCCAACATCCATAAACCTGTTCCACTGTTGTGCGACAATAATGGAGCCATTGCCCAAGCGAAAGAGCCGCGTTCTCATCAGAAATCGAAACATATTCTGAGGCGCTTTCATCTTATCAGAGAGATCATATCCAGAGGAGATGTAGTGGTGGAAAGAGTTCTATCTGTTGACAATATAGCAGATCCACTGACAAAGCCATTGAGTCAAAATGTGTTTGAGCGTCACCTAGAGTCTATAAGCTTACTGTATAAAGGTGATTGACTTTAGTCTAAGTGGGAGATTGTTAGCCTTAGATGGCCTACAAGCCAATCTGACTATATAAATCTCATTCATTTTATTAATATAATGGCAATATTTCATTATGTGCAAAATTTGAATTATCCTTTTATAATGAAGTCCGTGAATATATGCGATAGTGATCAGATTATGATGAGATCATACTAGCGAGACTGACTACTTAAACACATATATTCTTAATAGTTCCTAGTTGGAGGATATCAGAGAAGGAGATCGGATATCCGGTTAAACTAGTATACATTACTCATGCTTATATGATGAGGGTGACTGATCTCATAAGTCACTTGTGTGGAGACACCAAGGCGAATCTGTAGGTGCTCATTAGAGAATGAGTTCACTGAACTAATCCGAGTGAATCGCTGGATAGTACTGTACCTCACTGTCAACCAGCTTGATTCTATTGTTGTAGTTGCGTGGATGGTCCTCGGACCTGAGACACTAAGGACACCTTATCGGTAGACTTCTGTGCTTTGACCTTGGTTTATGAATCTTTAACCACGGGATTCTAAACAGCCAAGGATCGGATACAGCGGAATACCGTCGAAGGGAATTGAGTGTCTATCATTCGCTCTCGGTATGATGAGAGAGAATGCTCTAGGAAGGATGTGTGAAAGTCCCTGACCAGGGCAGACGATAATATTGGGAAAAGAGTTTTCCGATATTCATCAGCGGCATCCAATCCAAGTGGGTCGACCGATTAGGGTTTGACAGCATGTCATACCCTGAGTTGACTCGAGAACGTTGTATGAATGAAGAATTATATCCACGCGGTAACTGTCGGCGGAAAGGTTCCAAGAGTGGGTTACTTAACCCCGATACCTTCCGTGTTCACGCGGTGTTGCTTGGCACCCAACGTGATCCGAGGCCCGACCGAATTCGATGTACGACATTGATTTGGTTGATTGATTAATTAATAAAGTGTTATTAATTGATTAATAAAGCCAGTGAGGAGTCACTAGGCTTATTGGGCTATTAACTGGACTGGTTATTGGGCCTAGATGGTCACACGCAAAAGATTCTCAATGCGATGGATAAATAAGTGGGTTTTATATAAACCGGGGGTTTTTATGAAAAATCGCGCGGTTAATATAAAATGTAGCGAACGGACTGAGCAGGCCAAGTTGCTGCTAACCCTAGCCGCCCCTTCTCTCTTCCTCTCTCTCTCTAGAGCCCCAGGCCGGATCCGGATCCCCGGATCTGCTCCGCCGCTTCTCCGACTCCCGTTCAACTGGAAATCGTCCACGCGTCGCGGCGAACGTAGCGGCGACCGACGGAGGTTTTGTGGTTGCGAAGAACGAGGAATGTGAGGATGTCCACCGCGAGGAGGATCGCGTGGACTCCGCTAGAGGCCGGGTGCTTGCGCGGCTTGTGGTGTCGCACCGACAGAACCGAACGGTTGTGGATTCGAATCTGCATACGGTAAGATTCGATTATCCGATAATTTGCACACGGTATGATAGATATCAACTTGTCAGTTAGAGATTCCACATCTTGGATATTAGAAACCGGATGTGCTTCTCATATATGCCATGAGTGTAGATGCTGACAAATAAGCGCAGGCTGAGAAAAGGCGGGGTGGAACTGAGGTTAGGAAACGAAGCAAAAGTTGCGGCGATTTCTGTTGGTACAACAAACCCCAGGCTTCCATCGGGAGACGTCTTATCATTAGAAAATTGTTATTATGTTCTTAGCATAATAAAGAACATCATATCAGTATCTTGTTTGGACAAGATGGGATATAGGTTAACTATTGAGAATAGAAGCTGTTCGATTTATTATGGTAATAAATTAATAGCTTCGGGATCTTTAGTCAATGACCTATATCTCTTAGATGTTTCTTATTATAATCTTCATATTGATAATGTTCTTAAGAAGAGCAAGAATTGTGCGAACCAAGCTTACATGTGGCATTGTAGACGGGCATATTGGTGAAAGCAGGTTGCAAAGGTTGCACAAGCATGGTTATTTAAATGCATTCGATTATGAATCGTTTGCAACATGTGAACCCTGTCTTATGGGAAAAATGGCAAAATCTCCATTTACTGAACATAGAGAACGTGCCAAGGACATTTTAGAACTAATACATTCGGATGTATGTGGTCCCATATCCACCCAAGCCAAAGGTGGCTTTTCATATTTCATTTCGTTCACCGATGACTTCTCAAGGTTCGGCTATGTATACTTAATGAAGTACAAGTCGGAAGCATTTGAGAAGTTCAAGGAGTTCAAGAATGAGGTAGAGAAGCAGTTAGGAAAGAGTATTAAAGCTCTTCGATCAGATCGAGGAGGAGAATACTTGAGTGCTCATTTCACACAATTCTTAAAGGATAATGGTATCCTTTCTCAATTGACCCCTCCATATAAACTACAGATGAATGGTGTATTAGAAAAGAGGAATCGCACCTTGTTGGACATGGTGTGATCCATGATGAGCTTTTCAGGATTACCAGTGTCCCTCTGGGGGTATGCTCTAGAGTCAGCAGCATATCTACTGAACAGAGTATCCAGCTAGTCTGTGGCCTCTACTCCATATGAGATACGGAAAGGCAAGAAGCTAGAATTTAAACATGTTAAAGTCTGAGGTTGTCCTGCTCATGTAAAGAGGCATGATCCAGACAAACTGGAATCACGAACTGATAAATGTAGGTTTGTGGGATATCCAAAGGAAATCTTTGGATGCTACTTTTACCATCTTGGTGAAAAAAAGGTGTTTGTCGCCAAGAAAGCTGTCTTCCTGGAAGAGAAATACCTTCTCCAGGAGGACAGTGGGAGTAAACTAGTACTGGAAGAGGTTCCAGATCCCCAAACAGCTTCATTATCATCAGATGAGATATCGGTTCCTGAATCTGTTCAGGTACGCACAGGTGACCCTCGTAGATCTGGTAGATTACTTAGACTACCTGAACGAGATGTAGGACATATCGCTGAAGGTGAGTTTAAGGTTGAATATAATGAGGATGGTGATCCTAAAACCTACCATGAGGCCATAGAAGGCCCAGAAGCCGGGAGGTGGCAAGAAGCCATGAACTCAGAAATCCAGTCTATGTACACCAACCAAGTTTGGAACTTGGAGGACTTGCTCGAAGGTATTGTACCCATCGGATGCAAGTGGATCTTTAAGAGAAAGATCGGTGCTGATGGACGGATCGATACTTATAAGGCAAGGTTGGTGGCAAAGGGATATCGTCAAAGGCAAAGAATTGACTATGACGAGACTTTCTCACCAATTGTCATGATAAAGTCGATCAGAGTTATACTCGCCATAGCTGCACGCTACAATTACGAGATTTGGTAGATTGATGTGAAGACTGCCTTCCTCAACGGTAACCTTGAAGAAGAGGGGTATATGATACTGTTGGGTTTTTGTATTTCTCCGGATCTCCCGCGTAGCGTAAATAAAAATAAAAACGGAGATCCGTTCTTGTTTCGAAAAAATCAAAATCTCGATAATCGGATTATCGAATCTTACCGTGTGCAAATTCGAATCCACAACTGTTCGGTTTCGTCGGTGCGACACTGCAAGCCACGCAAGCACCTGGCCTCTAGCGGAGTCCACGTAATCCTCCTCGCGGTGGACATACTCACGTTCCTCGTTCTTCGCAGCCACGAAACCTCCGCCGGTCGCCACAACGTTCGCTGCAACGCGCGGACAATTTCCCGTCGAACGGGAGTTGGAGAAGCGGCAGAGTAGATCCGGAGATCCGAATCCGGCCTGGGGCATCAGAGAGAGAGAGAGGAAGAAAGGAGGGGGCGGCTAAGGTTAGCAGCAGCTTGGCCTGCTTAGCCCGTTCGCTACATTTTATATTAATCGCGCAGTTTTTCATAAAAACCCCTGGTTTATATAAAACCCACTTATTTATCCATCGCCCAGAGAATCTTTTACGTGTGACCCTTTAGGCCCAATAACCAGTCCAGTTAATTGCCCAATAAGCCTAGTGACTCCTCACTGGCTTTATTAATCAATTAATAACTCTTTATTAATTAATCAATCAACCGAATCAATGTCGCACATTGAATTCGATCAGGCCTCCGATCACGTTGGGTGCCAAGCAACACCACGTAAACCTAGAAGGTATCGGGGTTAAGTAACCAAGTCTTGGAATCTTTCCGCCAACAGTTACCACGTGGATATAATCTTTCATTCGTACAATGCTCTCGAGTCAACTCAGGGTATGGCGTGCTGTCAAACCCTAACCGGTCGACCCACTTGGATTGGATGCCGCTGATGAATATCGGAAAACTCCTTTCCCGATATTATCGTCCGCCCTAGCCATGGACTTTCGCGCATTCTTCCTAGAGCATTCTCTCTCATCGTACCGAGAGCGAATGATTCCTTATTGACACTCAATTCCCTTTGACGGTATTTCGCTGTACCTGATCCTTGGATGTTTAGAATCCCGTGGTTAGAGATTCATAAACCAAGGTCAAAGCACAGAAGTCCACCGACAAGGTGTCCTTGGTGTCTCAGGTCCAAAGACCATCCACGCAACTGCGACAATAGAATCAAGTTGGTTGACAGTGAGGTACAATACCATCCAGCGATTCAGACGGATCAGTTTAGTGAACTCATTCTCCAATGAGCACCTACAGATTCACCTTACTGTCTCCACACAAGTGACTATGAGATCAGTCACCCTCATCGCATGAGCAGGAGTAATCTGTACTAATCTAACCAGATATCCGATGTCCTTCTCGGATATCCTCCGACTAGGAACGATTAAGAATATGTGTGTTTAAGTGATCAGTCTCACTAGTATGATCTCATCATAATCTTATCACTATCGCACATATTCACGGACTTCATTATGAGACGATAATTAATACGATTTACACATAATGAATATTATGTCATTATATTAATAAATATGAACGAGATTACAAAGTCATATTAACTTGTAGGCCACCTAAGACTAACAAGTACACCATACCCTGAGTTGACTTGAGAGCATTGTACGAATGAAGGATTATATCCATGCGATAACTGTCGGCAGAAAGGTTCCAAGAGTGGGTTACTTAACCCCGATACCTTCCAGGTTCACGTGGTGTTGCTTGGCATCCAACGTGATCGGAGGCCCGATTGAATTCGATGTGCGACATGAATTTGATTGATTATTTAATTAATATGAGTTATTAATTGATTAATCAGGCCAGTTAGGAGTCACTGGGCTTATTGGGCTATTAATTGGACTGGTTATTGGGCCTAGAGGGTCACACGCAAATGATTCTCAAGGAGATGGATAAATAAGTGGGTTTTATATTAATTGGAGATTTTTATGAAAAAACGCGCGGTTAGTATAAAATTTAACGAGCGGACTGAGCAGGCCAAGCTGTTGCTAACCCTAGCCGCCCTCTCCTCTCTTCCTCTCTCTCTGGAACCCCAGACGAGTCCGGATCCCCGGGTCTACTCCACCGCTTCTCTAACTCCTGTTCGACGGGAAATCATCCGCCCGATGCGACGATCATTATGGCGAATCGCGGAGGCTTCGTGGGCTGCAAAGAACGAGGAACATGAGGATTTCCGTCGCGAGGAGGATCGCGTGGACTCCGCTAGAGGCCGGACGCTTGCATCGCTTGCGGTGTCACACCGACGGAACCGATCGGTTGTGGATTCGAATCCGCACACGGTAAGAACTGATTATTTGATAATCCGGTTTTAGTATTTTCGAAACGGGAAACGGATCGCCGTTTTAATTTTATATTCCAGTGCGTGAGCCATCCGGAGGAATAAGAGAAATCAATAGTGGTATCAGAGCTAGGTTCCACTGTTTCTCATCCCGTTTCGATCTCCATATTAATTTTTCCATGATATATTCCATGCTATACATTCAATTAATTGTGGGATCAAGTTTCATATGATGAACGAAATTAATTAAATTAATTGATTATGCAAAATTGTATTTTTTATTTGGGGGTTTGGTATTCTTCGTAAGACGAAGAACGGCGATATTCGGGCATCCCAAGTGTTGGGGATTAGGCCGGCACCCAGATCCTGCTTGCGGGGTCTCCAGTCACCATCGGACAATAAGGTCTCTGCCGAAGAACTCGATGAAGCTGGCCGGATTGGAGGAGAACTCCTTTCTTCTTCCTCTTTTTCGTTTTTCAACAAAAACCAGGAAATAAGGGGATGTCTAAAGGGTCGGCCATGGAGCCTTTTTGGGCTTCTGAGGGAAGCCAGTCGGCGCCGGGAAGCCCGCCGGCGCCGAGGGCGTCGCCGGTGAGGCCGGCCGGCGTCAGGGGGCTGCCGCCGGGCGGCGCCGTTCAGACCTACCGCCGGCCTCCTCCACCTTCAACCTGCAACAATAGGGGTTAGGGTTTTCTGGTTTTGGGGAAGAAAGGAGGGGTGCTGGCCGGTCCCGAGCCGGTCTGACCAGCTGGGCCTGGTCAGGCTGCTGGCTTGGCCGGGCTAGGCTAGGCTAGGCTGGGCCTAGCCATGAGCTAGGGTTCGAACCTGGTTCGAACTAGGCCCACGCGTGGCTCAGTTTATTGGGCTAAGCCCATTTATTTCATTCCCCATTTAAATCCCTTACCCTATTAACCCAATTTAAATGCAATTGGATATTAAATTTAAATTCAAAATTGTTTTGTTAATTTAAATTATTATTCAATTTTATTTATTTGAGCAAAATAATTATGGAATTATTTAAATTAACAAAGTGTTGTTAATTGATTAAGGATAGTTATTAATTTAAGTGTTAAATTAATAATTAATTTTAATTGACTAATTTATATGTTAAATTAGTAACTATTAGTGAATTGGAGTTAATTGTTAATTTAAGTGTTAAACTGATAATTAATTTTAATTAACTAAAATAGTGGTTTAATTAGAAGTTATTAATTAATTGATATTAATTATTAAGTTTAAGAGTTAAATTAGTAATTAACATTAATGTACTAATCTAAGAGTTAAATTAGTAATTAATAAATAATTAGTATTAACTGTTAGTTTAAGAGTTAAATTAATGATTAACATTAATTAACTAGTCTAAGAGTTAGATTAGTAATTAATAACTTATTAGAGTTGATTAATAATTTAAATGTTAAATTAATAATTAACTTTAATGGACTAATCTAAGAGTTAGATTAATAATTAATCATTGATAGTTTAATTGTTAGATTATTAATATTGCTTAATCCTAATGTTAGATTGTTTAATAATTAGAAATGTTCTAATTTGCATGGAATAATATGGAATTATTAATTTGGAGTGTGTGCACATGTGATATGTGTTTTATGCTTTTAAATTTGATTTAATTGCATGCTTAAGTTATTAAAAGAGTTTTCAAAAATTCAAAAGTCAATTTTGATTGGATTCAGCTTTTTGAAAGCCAAAATTATTTATTTTGAAAAAACTCTTTTGTTTAGGCCATGTGATGTGCTTATCTTGTGTGGAATGGTTTAAAACACACCGTGGTCATAGATATACACTTTTGAATTATTCATGTGATGAATGGATTATGTGGATCGTGGATGTTTGAATTATGGATATTTATTAATTGTTAATAAATAGAGGTCTGCGTACCTCTCCCTCTCTCATACTCCGATGTAATTCTATCTCCCTCTCTCTTGTACACGCCATAAGACCTTTTTTTTATTTACATGTAAATTATGAATTTATTGTAATATGATCGAGGCAAACGAGGAAAGAGCGAGAACGATCCACAGATGCAACCAGGAAGGCGATGTGATGGAGATCTCTTGCCTATGTGTTTGCAAAATTATCTGATGTAAATGTTATGTTAGATTGTGTGTGCGTTTGACTATTGGCTCCAGTCAAACCTATTGTGCTATCCATGACCACACTAACGACATGTATGAGATGCATTATTTTCTTTTGATTATGAATCAAAACAAGTATAATATTAGTAAATATATACGATATATTTGTATACTATCACCTAGGAGAGACCAAGATAAAAGTTATCTAAAATACACTCGTCTTAATTCTAAACCGTAACGTGAGTGGTTAAGAACTTACCGCGTGGTCCACCATTGTTAATAGTCATAGGATTCGAATCACTTTAGGCAGGTTTGTTGTGCTATCCATAAGGCATGTTTAATTGTAAGGAGAGACTATGGCTATGGCATTAGATGCCTATTGATCGGAGTAGAGGAACTATGTACCTTTATTGTGCTATCCACAAGGGCTGCATGTAAATCTATGCTCATCTCGTAACGATAATTAGCTTAGACCAGAATTAGTGGTTTGTTTTGCTATCCATAAGGCTATTAAATCTCTGGGGACCAAAGATATGATCGGATATTGCAAGGAGTTGCAAGTCCCATGAGATGGGTGCTCTTTGATTGTTTTACAGCTTTCTTGTGCTATCCACAAGGTTGTACAGCAAGTCATTGAGATTCTGATCCCCACTAGGAGATAGTTGGCGTCTCTCGTTCTGTATAGCTGAGGGTTATACAGTCCGTCGAAAATTAGTGGGAGTTAAAACTTGAATAAAAGACCATATCTTATTTTATATTTAATAACTGAACATCTGCTAAAATAGATTTTATCTCCTATAGGGAATTATGTCGTCGAATAACCCACTCCGTGGCATACTTGATGCCAATCTTTTGACTAGACCGAACTACTCGGTTTGGCTCAGAAACCTGAAGAGTGTCTTCAGATCTGAGCACATTGCCTACGTCCTTGGAGCTGATCCTCCTGCTGAACTGGCATTGGATGCCCCTGAGGCAGAGATGATCGCGTACGATAAAAGGTCGAAGGACAAAGGCAAATGAGTAGTAAAAGGTGACTGCTTATACTGTAAGCAGAATGGTCACTAGAAGAGGAACTGCAAGGAGTTCCTCAGCGATAAAGCTCATGGAAAAGTGAAGCTATCAGAAGTTTCAGATATCTATATGATAGATATCAACTTGTCAGTTAGAGATTCCACATCTTGGGTATTGGATATTGGATGTGCTTCTCATAACTGCCATGATATGCAGATGTTGACAAGTAAGCACAAGATGAGAAAAGACAAGGTGGAACTGAGACTAGGAAACGGCGCAAAAGTTGCGGCGGTTATTGTCGGGACACCAAACCTCAGGCTTCCATCGGGAGATGCCTTATCATTGGAAGATTGTTATTATGTTCCTAGCATAATAAAGAACATCATATAAATATCTTGTTTGGACAAGATAGGATATAGGTTGTCTATTGAGAATAGAAGTTGTTCGATTTATTATAGTAATAAATCAATAGCTATATTTTTTAGATGTTTCTTATTGATAATGCTCTTAAGAAGAGCAAGAATTGTGTGAACCAAATCTACATGTGACATTGTAGACTTGAAAATATTGCTGAAAGCAGGTTGCAAAAATTGCGCAAACATGGATATTTGAATGCATTCAATTATGAATCATTTGCGACATATGAGTCCTGCGTTATGGGAAATATGGCAAAATTCTCCATTTACTAGACATGGAGAACATGCCAAGGACATTTTAGAACTAATACATTCGGATGTATGTGGTCCCATGTCCACCCAAGCTAAAGGTGGCTTCTCGTACTTCATCACGTTCACCGACGACTTCTCAAGATTCGGTTATGTGTACTTAATAAAGTACAAGTCGGAAGCATTTGAGAAGTTCAAGGAGTTCAAGAATGAGGTAGAGAAGCAGTCAGGAAACAGTATTAAAGCTCTTCGATCAGATCGGGGAGGAGAATACTTAAGTACTAATTTTACACAATTCTTAAAAGATAATGATATCCTTTTTCAGCTGACCCCTCCATACACACCACAGATGAATGGTGTATCAGAAAGGAGGAATCGCACATTATTGGATATGGTGCGATCCATGATGAGCTTTTCAGAATTACCAGTGTCCCTCTGAGGGTATGCTCTAGAGTCAGCAACATACCTACTGAACAGAGTACCTAGCAAGTCTGTGGCCTCTACTCCATATGAGATATGAAAAGGTAGGAAACCAAAATTTAAAGAGGCATGATCCAAACAAGCTGGAATCACGAATTAATAAATGCCGGTTTGTGGGATATCCAAAGGAAACCTTTGGATACAACTTTACTATCCTAGTGAACAAAAAGTGTTTGTCGTCAGGAAAGCTGTCTTCTTGGAAGAGGAATACCTTCTCTAGGAGGACAATATGAGTAAAATAGTATTGGAAGAGATTCCAGATCCCCAAACAGCTGCATTATCATCAAATGAGATATCAGTTCTTGAATCTGTTCAAGTACACACATATAAGTCTTGTAGATCTGGTAGAATACCTAAACTACCCGAACGACATGTGGGACATATTGCTGAAAGAGAGTCTAAGGTAGAATATAATGAGGATGATGATCCTAAATCCTACCAGGAGGCTACAGAAGGCCCAGAAACCGGGAAATGGCGAGAAGCCATGAACTCAGAAATCCAGTCCATATACACCAACCAAGTTTGGAACTTGAAAGACTTGTCCGAGAGTATTGTACCCATCAGGTGCAAGTGGATCTTTAAAAGAAAGATCGGTGTTGATGAACGGATCGACACTTATAAGGCAAGATTGGTGGCAAAGGAATATCGTCAAAGGCAAGGAATTGACTATGACGAGACTTTCTCACTAGTTGCCATGATAAAGTCGATCAGAGTTCTACTCGCCATAACTGCACACTACGATTACGAGATCTGGCAGATGGATGTGAAGACTACCTTTCTTAACGGTGACCTTAAGGAATAGGTGTATATAATACAACCAGAAGGTTTCACATCCGAAGAATCTCTAGAAAAAAGTGTGCAAGCTTCAAAGGTCCATTTATGGACTGAAGCAAGCTTCTCGGAGTTAGAACATAATATTTGACAAGGCTGTCAAGTCGTATGACTTCATTAAGAATGAAGATGAGCTTTGTGTGTACAAGAAGACCAGTGGGAGTGCAGTCACTTTCTTAGTTCTTTATGTAGACGACATACTACTCATTGGGAATGATGTAGCTCTGTTGTCATCAGTAAAGATCTGGTTGTCGAAAAACTTTTCTATGAAGGATTTTGGAGAAGCATCCTACGTATTGGGAATACGGATCTATAGAGATAGATTAAAGAGGATGCTTCGAATGACCTAATCCTTGTACATAGATACCATAGTCAAAAGGTTTGACATGAAAAATTCCAAGAGAAGTCTCATATCGATGAGACATTGGATTAATCTCTCAAAGGAGCAATCTCCTAAGACTCCTAATGAGAGGGCATTCATGGATATAGTACAATATGCCTCTGCCATAAGATCTATCATGTATGTCATGCTATATACACGGCCTGATGTAGCATATGTTCTAAGTGTTGCGAGCAGATTTCAGGTTGATCCAGGCGAACAGCATTGGAAGGCAGTGAAATGTATCCTTAAGTACTTAAGAAGAACTAAGGATATGTTTCTGGTCTATGGAGGAGATGACTTGAAACTATGAGGTTTTACTGACTCGAGTTTCCAGTCAAATCCAGATGATAGCAAGTTTACATCTGGATTTGTGTTTACTTTGAACGGAAACGCAGTGTGCTGGAAGAGTTCCAAACAAGCAACCACTGCAGATTCGACGACTGAAACTGAGTACATCACTGCAACTGAAGTCGCTAAGGAAGCAGTATGGTTGAAGAAATTCATCACCGACCTCGGCGTAGTTTCCAGCATCTTTGAACCTGTTCCGCTGTTGTGCGACAACAATGAAGTCATTGCACAAGTGAAAGAGCTGCGGTCTCATCAGAAATCAAAGCATATTCTGAAGCGCTTTCATCTCATCAGAGAGATTATATCTAGAGGAGATGTAGTAGTGGAAATAGTTCCATCAGTCGACAATGTAGCAGATTCACTGACAAAGCCGTTGTCTCAAATTGTGTTTGAGCGTCACCTAGAGTTTATAGGCTTACTATATAAAGGTGATTGACTTTAGTCCAAGTGGGAGATTGTTAGTCTTAGGTGGCCTACAAGCCAATCTGACTATGTAAATCTCGTTCATTTATTAATATAATGCTATTATTTCATTATGTCTAATACGTGTTATTATCGTCTCATAATGAAGTCCGTGAATGTGTGCGATAATGATCAGATTATGATGAGATCATAATAATGAGACTGATCACTTAAACACACATATTCTTAATAGTTCATAGTCGGAGGATATCCGAGAAGGACATCGGATATCTGGTTAAACTAGTACAGATTACTTCTGCTCATATGATGAGGGTGACTGATCTTAAGTCACTTATGTAGAAACACTAAGGCGAATCTGTAGGTGCTCATTAGAGAATGAGTTCACTGAACTGATCCAACTGAATTGCTGGATGGTATTGTACCTCACTGTCAACTAGCTTGATTCTATTGTCGCAGTTGCGTGGATGATCCTCGGACTTGAGACACCAAAGAAACCTTGTCGATGAACTTCTGTGCTTTGACCTTGGTTTATGAATCTCTAACCACGGGATTCTAAATAGCCAAAGATCGGGTACAACGGAATACTGTCGAAGGGAATTTAGTGTCAATAAGGAATCATTCGCTCTCGGTACTTAGAGAGAGAATGCTCTAGAAAGGATGCGCGAACGTCCCTGGCCAGGGCGGACGATAATATCGGGAAAGGAGTTTTCCGATATTATACAGCAGCATCTGATCCAAGTGAGTTGACTGGTTAGGGTTTGACAGTACACCATCCCTGAGTTGACTCAAGAGCATTGTACAAATGAAGGATTATATCCACGCGATAACTGTCGGCAGAAAGGTTCCAAGAGTGGGTTACTTAACCCCGATACCTTCCGGTTTCACGCGGTGTTGCTTGGCACCCAACGTGATCGGAGGCCCGATCTAATTCGATGTGCGACATGAATTCGATTGATTAATTAATTAATATGAGTTATTAATTGATTAATCAGGCCAGTGAGGAGTCACTGGACTTATTGGGCCATTAACTGGACTGGTTATTGGGCCTAGAGGGTCACACGCAAATAATTCTCAAGGCGATGGATAAATAAGTGGGTTTTATATTAACCGGACGTTTTTATAAAAAACCGCGCGGTTAGTATAAAATATAGCGAACGGACTGAGCAGGCCAAGCTACTGCCAACCTTAGTCACCCCCTCCTCTCTTCCTCTCTCTCTTTGGCGCCCCAGACGAGTCCGGATCCTCGGATCTGCTCCGCCGCTTCTCCGACTCCCGTTGAGGCGATCGTTACGGCGAACCACGAAGGCTTCATGGGCTGCGAAGAACGAGGAACGTGAGGATTTCCGTCGCTAGGAGGATCGCGTGGACTTTGCTAGAGGCCAGTCGCTTGCGCGGCTTGCGGTGTCATACCGACGGAACCGATCGATTGCAGATTCGAATCTGCACACGGTAAGAACCGATTATTTGATAATCCGGTTTTAGTATTTTCGAAATAGGAAATGGATCGCCGTTTTAATTTTATATTCCGCTGCGTGAGCGATCCGGAGAAATAAGAGAAACCAACAGCAACAACAGTCCCAGCACTAGCATCCTCGGCAGTGGAGGTCTCGGTACCCTTGAGAGAAGCAGTTAAGTCAACCGCCTCTACAGGGAAAGCATCAGCGGCTTCGCCAGGCATTTCCTTCTCGGACTCGTATGCTAGGTTGCCCTGCTCCAGCTACCCCAAGCCCTTGACCTCAAGGAACAAAGCCACCGCTTGGCAAACGACTATCTTAAACTTGGCCACGAACCCCTTCTTAGTTCCTTATTATAGCCAACAATGTATTGGGCCAAGCTGAACTCAACCCGCTCGTCTTCCTACTCCTAGGAAGCTTTGAAAAGTTCAACGGCCTGGGCAGCTTCTCCCTCGAGGTCTTGGGCCCGAGTGCGAGCCGTCTCTAAGTCCTATTGGATCGAGGCCTTGGCCTCCTCCGCCATCTTCCTCGCCTCCACTGCCTTGCCAGTGCGATGCTCGACAAATTGGAGGGCATTCCCTGCATCCTCAACCTTTTTCCTAGCCCTTGCTGCCTCCTTACAGGTCCCCTTGAGGCTCTCTTGCAGCTCCAACATTAACACTTCAAGCCATCAGACTCCATCTGAAGGCTAGTGAATCTCTAGTAGAGCTGGTAGGCCGAGGCCAAGGTCCGGAGGTGCCACTGCAAAGCCCGTAGGAATAACTCCATGTCCGGTCGGCCCTCCATCCTACTCCGCTCAGCGGGGATCCACACACCCTACGCGTGGTCCTGAATGACCTCTACGTTAAGAAAGGTGCTGGACTCAGAGACCCTCCATTGAGGATGCCACATAACCGAAGTCGAGACCACTAGATAAACTATGGGAGATCTCGACCGTAGCGTTAGAGGGACTTCTAGGATTTCTCGGATAACACAGAATTAAAGGAAGAGATTTTTGGGACGAGAATTCACAAAAAAAATCCCGTCGTCGATCAAAGTGTTCGTCATCCTCACAAACATGCACCTAAAGAGGATGGCCGTGGGATTCACTTGATGTTTGTGACAGGGGAGGAGGAATGAGTAAATATAGAACCATACATTTAGGGCCAGCTGAGCAGGGGCGAGATTGTACAGCTTTAAGGGACTGGCAAAAAAAGAGGGACAAGGAGTCATAAACCAGCGAGGAATATTTCCCTATAAGTAAGGAATGACTTAAGGGACTCTGAGTAGAGGCGATCATCGAGACCAGCCTCTATGAGAAGATAGCCATAAGGGACCTTGTAGTCCTGCATCATCTGATCCAGCTCCGCTTGCTTGACAACGTTGTGGCTGCTGTAAGAAAGAGATGGGGGATGTCGCTCCATTGGACCATATGAGTTAAACGCTCCCTCTGAGGCCATGGCTGGCGGGGAGGAGAGGAAGAAGGCGTATAGGCAGAGCTCAGGGTCCTTTTGATCCAAGTAGAAGACGTTGAAAAAGAAGCCCAAAGGTCCAAGAAGAAGATCCCTCTAGCGAGAGAGAGGGGTCGATGGTCTAGGAGGACCTTGAGGACGAAGAAGGAGACAATGAAGAAGAGAGAACCAGGTTGAACTCACTCGGAACCATGCCGGCCACTGTAGAGCTTGTGGAGAAGACCTCTGCACCTTCACCGGCAGACCAAGAGAAGCGGCCGGCTAACAAGTAGAAGAATGGGGATTAGGGTTACTCCCTATCATATATAGGGGAGGCTTAAGATTGCCCTTGTAGCCGTAGATCCGTGAGGCGCCAAGTTGCGGCTCATCATAGTTGAAGGGAGATTTTATCGGGAGGAGACGAAGTGGTGTTCTAGCCGAACCACCTTCATTCGGCTACACTGAAGGCAAAACATAAGCGGTACGGACGTGAAGCGGCAGCCCAAGGCATGAAGCGTCAGGTTGACATCATACCTCCCATAAATGGGGATCCTCTCACTGTTCTTCATTTTCTCAAACCACGAGCCCACTAATCCTTCGAAAATCATCCTAGGACCGCGTGCTTCCTCGTCGCTCCCAAACTCATAGGCCACAAGCTTAGGAGCGAGGGGGCCAATGAAGAGGGGTAAGTAGACACTGGGCCGTCACCACAATCAAACAGCCCGCAGCCCAATTAAAGAGAAGCAGCATGTAATGCCCTATTAGGCCCAACTTGATGGCCCATGAGGGTAGCCCAAAGTGGAGGTCCCAAGCAGAGACCTAAAGGGGCCTCTTGACCAAGTTTCCGACTTCCCGAGAAGTCGAGACACTTGGGACGGTTCAAATTCCCTTTCTCCCCTCCTCCTGGTGGGAGATCCCAGTCAAAGGTGGTAACTGCCCCAAATACAAAAGGTTCCATGATCTCCGCCACTCGGCCGAAGAGGAAGGTGGCACCTTCCCACTTTGCCACCCGTGATCACTTGTAATCAAGAGGCCTCTAATCATGGGTGGCAAGAAGCTGCAAGAAGGCAGGTCCCCTCCTCAAAGGAGGACCATATATATAAGAGGGGTCTCCGCAAGAATAAGGTACACATGACTTACAAAAAATCCTAACATTTGACTTCCACCAAGAACTGACTTAGGCATCAAAGAGTCTTTCCCCTACATAGACGGAAGTCTCTTGACTGCCTTTTGGTGTCTACCGATCTTAGATCGGCATAGCTCCACTCGAAAACAAATCTCATCATATAATAGGAGACCGGATTGAACAGTCCTTCACCCTACCCAACTTTCCTCTTTTACACAAGTCATTCGTCGCACACACTATTTCACTTACAAACCCTAATTGTGGGCCGTCATATCTTCTTGTTTATAAAATTGAGAGGTGAAGGAGACATATCCCATTTTCAATAGGGACAACAAAGGATTTCACTTGTACTACCCCCCCGTCTCGAAAAGTCCTATAAGAACCTATTTGGATGCGGGCCACAAATGCGTACAAGCTTATCTAATAAACTCACTTTTTGTAATAACCCTAGTTTTGATGGTAAAAAGATTAGGTTACCATATATTCACTCAAATAAGGCCCTGTTTGGTGCAACAAGAATACATGAACAGATTTCTTATACACATTTATCATAAACCATGTATCATAAACAAGTTTTCTATAGTTATCTTACATAAACTTAAGTGAGCTTATGATAAGTCTGAAAGACTCCAACATAAACCAACTCCCAGTACATTTATAGAAAAGGCACTTATGGGGTTGTTTTGAGTTTATGAAAAACTCCGGTGTGTTTATGGTAAACCTACTTTCTTACCATCCAAACTAAGGTTATGGTGGGAAAAAAAACGTCTATTATGAGTGTAAATGCATTTATGACTTGCATTTAACCAGGGCCTTAACCTCCCACAAATGCATTTTTCATGAATCTACTTGAAGTTATTTATGCTGCTTAAACTCGAGTTTGTCATAAATTCAACATACTTGCACAAAATAACAAAACACAAGTTTACAAAAAATACGTTTATGATAAATGAATTTATGATAAATACATTTCATCCTGACTCCGTTAGCATTCTCTTAAGTCGCATTCAAAGAGAGACGTAGAATAAAATCACTCCATAGGCTTCACCAGCTTTGCGTCAGTCAAGGTACTTCCTGCGCCTTATATGGTCTCCTGTTCTAAAGTCTGCACTTCTTGCTGTTGGATGAAGCTGGAAGAAGTTCGGCAGCCAGAATCGAGAGGCCTGGGTCCATGTATGAGGATTATTCTCATACAGGATCCAAGGAATAGTAAGCACTCATCGCATATAATTTGTTATTTCAAGGGTATTTAAAACAAGGGAGGAGAAGTTCCCCTCACTTCTCATGAGCCCCTTCTCCAGAACACCCTGCCAACTGTGCATGAATGAGCTTGTGAAAAAAAAATCCCCTCAACCATTGCTAGATCGAGTCAGAATGAAGAATTCATTGCATCTTATCCGGCTTCTGCTAAAATTTATACCGAAATATCTATTACTGGTCGTATGATCTAACATACCGTGGTCGATTTTTTTCCCCACATTGGCATTCACAAAAGCCCTCTAAAATGGTAGTTCCAATCAGAAAACATGTTTTACTTACACGTCCACTTATTTTCACTCAACATGAACAAGCAATCACCAGAGGATGCAAGGAAAACTTGGTTCATTAATGGCATTATTGAGCTTCGGGAGTATTCAACTTCCCAGTTTGAATGCATCCACAAAGAGACCCAAACAAACACCTGCCTTCCAGAAATTTACCATTTCTACAAGGGACTGAAATCTTCCAGTCCTCATGGATGTTGACCTTTTGTACATGAGCATGCCTATTCCCTCAATGGCAGCAACCACAACCCCAGCAACTAACACATCCCAGTCACCAGTCTGCCCTAGGATTGTTGCCAACGCATTGGCTGTGTAGAAGCCCAAAAGGAGAAGAAAAATTTTCATGGGGAAGTTCTTCCTGGTGCCATTCAGCTTCTCTAAAAGCTGCTTCCCGACAGCACGGACAATGGCGCCTAATCTTGTCCTCCCAAGCCCCGGGCTGTCTCCACTGACGTCCTCCTGCCCACCATTATCAGGAGTTCCTCCTGTATCCAGAGCAAAGGCTATCCTCCAATATTTTCTTCTCTGATAACTATGCCACACAATAAAAACAAATGTATAATAAGGATGCTGTCACCATTTACATTGTTCAATGGTTTTTTCAAAATACAAAAACATTCCTTGAAAGCAGAGATTCAAATGTCAGTATGTGCAGGAAAAAAAAATAAATCAAACTACCTGATGGAGGGGGATTTGAATGTTACATTTCTGCATGGTGATACAAGGTTATGAAAATAGCAGCAAAAAGAATAATAGCCATGCAACCAGGGATGGTGATAAAATGTTATGAAAATAGCCCCTGGATGGTACAATGACGCAGCTCAGGTGTCCTAGCTATTTGCCTGGGGTTGGGGAATCATTGCCAAATATTGATCCAACCGGACTCTTTGGGAGAAAATGAACATATGTGACAAAAAACTCTGTTTCAATTTGCTGGCGATCACTGAAATTCACGATTCTACTTATAAAGCAGATATTTTATAAAAAATAGTGATTGCTACCAAGGGAGAGAATGGATTGTTTTATAAATCACTATTAGAGAACTTTTGATGAGGGGGTGTCCTTGAAGGAGCTAAGCTCATAAGATGGACAGAATCAGAGTTTCACTTTTAGGTGGAGTTTGATTCGATTAGGGATTATTGATTGATTGAAAATATGGAGCTCTTCCAAGAGGATCTGACATGAGACAAAAGCAAGTGCAGCAATATCAACAGGAACTGATACACGTCAGCAATGTCTGAGCAAACTGGAAGTCCGGGATCACGAGTATATCTGATCCGAATAAGGCGCATACACATGAAACATCCACACAAGGCAGAAGAGGGTGGATCGACTGGTAGTCGCAAAACCACCGATGTAGGTAGAATACATCCAACCTATCAGATGTGGCAGAGCCGAGGTAACGGGAATCAGACCTCATGCACTCTCGCAACAAACAGCGAGTCACATATGATAATAAAGTATGGGAGTGGGCACTCGTCCTTATTGTGCAAACAGATATCAAAAAAAAAAAAAATCGCAAAATAATTCCACAAGGATCAAGTAGAGGCATGTTAACTGATGCTTGCTGTAATTCCAACATTGGAAGATGAGCGTGGACGAAGGGTATTGGTGCGGGAATCGAGCATGAGGACAACTGCCAGTTCTCCGTAGGCATGTACAGACAAAAATGGACAGGGCACTGCCGGTGAGTTGTCCCACAGCTTACAGATGGGTACTGCGAGTGGAAAAATGGCCGTGCATGGATGACAAGGCCGCTAGGGGCATGGCCTATAGGCACCACGTGTCTGGATACTCCTATGGTGTGGATCAGGGAGAAGGAAAAAAGGAATAGAGAGAAGAAAAGGACCCAAGAAGAAGAAAAGGATGATGGCTGGTGAGCTACATGTCCAAAAGGGTTACTGCGTGGCCAGCGGTAAAGGAAGAAAGTGGGGGAGAAAAAGAAAAAAAAAAAAAAAACAAGGGGCAGAGAACAAGAAACAGAAGAGGACAAAAGAGTGATAGGAAGCGGTCAACAAGGGGGTGGGGTGGGGCAGGTGGCACGATGTCACCTACCTGGTGCTGTACGGCATAGAAGAAGAGGAAGAGGGAGTAGAGGGGCTGGTGGGCCGACGCCCATGGATCTAGCCATCGTTGCAGGTCAGGCTTCAAGGGAAGTAAGCAGCAGGGTGCGAAAAAGAGGGAGAAGTGGAGAAGAAGGCCAGCAGGACTGGCATGTGGCCCCCCTCCTGTTCAGCACCATATAGCATGGGAGGGGAATAGGAGCAAGAGAGGAGAGAGCGCGAGAGAGAAGCAGAGAAACAGGCGCATGGGGGTGTGTACAGAAGCGGCGGCCTAGTGGTAGTGGTGGTTCTTCAAATGTGCGAACCAGCGAGCGACAGATTTGGATTATGGACAAGGTTGGCTGGTAATATTGTGAAGAGCAGGGTTTGGGAAATTTGGCCAACTTCTTCCAAATTTGTATAAGTTTTGAGTCATGGTGATCCACTAGCCAGAATTTAGTATGAAGAACAGCCTTCCTTTTTTGCTGAATGTATTAAGAAATGCTGTTTCCACTAATTTTTCACACCTCTAGAAGCAGAATTTCTTTTTCTGCACTATGTGTTAAGAAGTCTTTGGTTCTCGAGGGAAATCACTCAAGGCCATGCGGATCATAACATAGTCGTCCTCCTGAAACTCTTAGCGTCACCCGCATGCATCTGCCAAACATGTATAGGTCTCATTGCTAACATTGATGCACTTGCTGGTGTCCTCATGCAAACTTCAAATGCACTGTGCAAGAGACTTTGTAGCCTCTGAGACCCTAGAATGCAATGCAAGCAGCTCGACTAACTATGAGACTAGGACATGTTGACCCCTGATATGTTGTATATTGGACTCCTTGAACCCTCATCATCATCAAAGACTTATCCTATCTATTTGGGGTTGGCTACATGAATCATATCCCGCCATCTTAATCTATCAAATGCTAAATTTGAGGTAACACGTAACAATGTCATGTCCTTTTAATAACATCTAATTATCTCATCTTAGGTCTTCCTCGATGTCTTTTACCCTCCTCCACTCTAATTTTATCACCCCTCTTAATTGGTGCTAAACTTGGACGATGGTGTACATGACCAAACATGGATTGCGGAATCGGCGGGTTCCGATCCGATTGGGGGGGGATTTCACTGTTCCCCCCCCCCCCCCACCGATTTGAAAAAAAAAAAAAAAACGGCCGAAATCGGCCCGAACCGGACCAGATCGGGGCCGGACCGGCCAGATCGGCCGGTCCGGACCCAATCTGGTCTGGTTCGGGCCGGTCCCGATCCCCCCCTTAAGGTTTAAGGGTTTAGGGGTTTAGGGTTAAGGGTTAAGGGTTTAAGGGTTTAGGGTTTTAGGGTTTTAGGGTTTTAGGGTTTAGGGTTTAGGGTTTAGGGTTTAAGGGTTTAAGGGTTTAAGGGTTTAAGGGTTTAAGGGTTTAGGGTTTTAGGGTTTTAGGGTTTTAGGGTTTAGGGTTTAGGGTTTAGGGTTTAAGGGTTTAAGGGTTTAGGGTTTAGGGTTTAGGGTTTAGGGTTTTAGGGGTTTAGGGTTTTAGGTTTAAGGGTTTAAGGGTTTAGGGTTTAGGGTTTAGGGTTTAAGGGTTTAAGGGTTTAGGGTTTAGGGTTTAGGGTTTTAGGGTTTTAGGGGTTTAGGGTTTAGGGTTTTAGGTTTAAGGGTTTAAGGGTTTAAGGGTTTAGGGTTTAGGGTTTTAGGGTTTTAGGGGTTTAGGGTTTTAGGGGTTTAGGGTTTTGGGTTTAAGGTTTAGGGTTTAGGATTTAGGGTTTAGGATTTTTTATGGATGTACATGAATTGCATTCATTCTTATTGTACATCAATTGAATAATATGCATGTAATTTTTTCTGATTTTTTTTTAATTTTTTCTGATTTTTCTTGATTTTTTCTGATTTTTTTTTCCGGCCGAGTCGAACCGGCCGGACTGAGTCTGGATCGGCCGACTCGGCCGATCCAGATCCGATCGGGTCGGGATCGCCGGGTCCCGATTCCCGGTCCCGACCCGACCCGGAATTCCTTGTGACCAAACCACCGCAACATATTCTCCCTAAACTTGATGTCAATAAGAGCTACACCTAAATCCTTGCGTATATATTCATTCCTAATTTTATCTTTCCTAGTCTTACCACACATTCACCTTAACATCCTCATCTCAGCAACACATAACTTTTGCACATGATCCTTTCTCGCAGCCCAACACTTAGAATCATATAACATAACAAGTCTCTCAGCTGTCCTATACTACCTTTGAGTTTTAAGGAGACCCGTCGATCATAAAGGACTCCTGATGCACTTCTCTACTTCAACCAACCTATCTTGATTCTATCAGTGACATCTTATTGGATCTCCCCATTATCTTGAATAATAGATCCTAAATATCGAAAGTTGCTACTTTTAGGAGTAACTTGACTTTCAATAGTGACTAAATCTACTTGATCAATATTTCTATTACTCAAATTACATTTCATATATTCTATCTTAGTCCGACTAATCCTAAAGCCTTTGGATTCCAAAGCAGACCTCCATTGTTCTAATTTATCATTCTAATTCTTAATATCATCATCAATCAGAATAATATCATCTGCAAATAACATACACCAAGGGATGTCATCATGTAAGTGTTTAGTAATTTCATCTATAACTAAAATAAAGAGATAAGGACTTTAAGCTGACCCTTGATGTAGTCCAATAGTAACAGGAAACTCAAACGTACTCCTGCAATAGACCTTACACTAGTATAAACTCCTTCAAATATATCTCTAATCACATGTATATAATCTTTTGATACTCCATTCTTCTCTAAAGTCCACCAAATTAGTTTCTTAGGTACACGATCATAAGCTTTCTCTAAATCATGAAAATCATGTATAAATCTTTCATCATCTCTCTATTTCTCCATCAATTAATCTCAACAAGAAAATAGCTTCTGTAGTAGATTTATTGGGCATGAACCCGAATTGATTTTTTGAAACACTAGTAACACTCCTGAAACGTTTCTCTACTACTCTCTCCTAAAGTTTCCTAGTGTGGCTCATAAGTTTAATTTCATGATAATTATTATAATTTTGAATATCGTCTTTATTTTTTAAAGAAGGGAACCACAATTTTTTTTTTCCAATCATCATGCATTCTTCTTTTTTTTAAAATCTTATTAAAAAGTCCAGTTAACCCTTTAATACTTATATTACTTGTCATTTTCTAAACTTCGATAGGTATCCCATTTGATCAAAGGGCTTTACCGACTCTCATCTTTTTAAGAGCATCTTTAACTTTTGAAAATTTAATCTGTCGAATGTAATGATAATTAATTTGTCTGCTAGAGTTATTAGTCTCTACAAGGGTAGCCTCTAAATTGATCCTCATTTAACAATTTCTCAAAATAAGCATTCAATCTGTCCTTAATCTTACAATCTTTTACTAGAACCCTATCATCCTTATTCTTAATACATCTAATATCATTAAGATCTTTACTCCTTTTGACTCCTAGTTTTGCAAGTCTAAAATGTCTTTTTCATCTTCTCGAGTTCTCAACTTATGATATAGTTCCTCAAAAACCTTAAACTTAGCTTCACTAACTATTTTCTTAGTGTTTGTTCTTGGAATTTTGTAATCTTTTAATCTTTGACCATTTTTACTCCTTTGCCATGCTTTAAAGTATTCTCGCTTATTGTTAATAGACTTTTGAATTTCAGTATTCCACCATCATGTCTCTTTTTTAAGAGATTCTAAATTTACAGACTCTTACCATGTCGTGCCTTTGGAGGGGATGTGTATGGTGATTTTTCTGCCATCATGCAGGAAGGAACATGAGTTTGACCAACCAAAGAGTGTAACATTCCGATTGTAGATCCATGGCTTGCCCAAGATGTTGCTGCAAACCTCCATGGGAAGGACATCACACTAGATATGGTCCTGACAAGATCAACACTAGACAAGAACAAGATAGTATTGGCAAATCAAGATGGAGGTCGCATCTACCCAAGTAACTCAATGCGAAAGAGGATGGGCAATTGGTGTAAGCTCTTAGCGAGAGACAGTGTCTGTGGATATGGCATTACTATCGCTCCCACTGTCTACGATAACCTTGCACATCTTTCCTCCAAGGCAAAAGAAGGTATGGAAGATCGAAGTGTAATGCCAATCATCAGTCCCCTCTAATTGGGTCATGCTACACATGACAACTCCAAGTTGTAGGTCAACTGAAGGATCAACGATAAGAGTTGGGTATGAGTCACTGACCTAAACACACTTTACCACTCTACTACACCGCAAACTCCTCAACTAATTGGGATCTACCTCATACGCCTGCTTCACTGCTACAACAAGAAGAACTTCATCATCAGAATCTCCCACATGAATTGCTCAAGCGGGGCACTGTTCGGCATAAAGGCCATACTCATTGGACCAAAAGCATTGACAGTGCAAACTGTTGCCCTTAGGAGGCTTGCTTGTCACCCCCTTTTCCTTATCCTCTCTCCCCGTGGTAGGTATACGGGTTGGAGGTCGCACTGGAGAAGCTGAGGAAGCACTTGGTCTCTTGATCCGAGGGGCGGGACGAGTAGGACTACTAAGTGGGTCAAGTTGATGCAAAAACTGAGGCCTAGGTGGCTGCGACCTCTAGAACCTTTTACGATATATGGCGATTTGATAGGCATGCTCTAAAGTAGTCACCTTATGCAAAAAAAGCTTACACTGAATGTCATCATGTAAACTAGCCCTAAATCGTGACAAGGTCACCGCATTGTCCTTGGTAATACCGCATCGCAAGAAGAACTCGTCAAACTTGGCAATGTACTCTGACACTGGCTGGCTACCCTAGGATAGATGTCGTTGTTGATCGAGGAGTCGCTGCCGATAAAAAGTGGGCAAATATTTCTCTTTTAGCTTCAACTTCATCTCATCTTATGCCTCATTGGCTCCTGTCGTCTGACGGCAAAAAAGACATTCAATGTTCAGCCAATCCTCTGACATATCATACCACTCAAAGTAGTGATCTGTACTGGCCTCCAATCAAAATAGACACTCAGATCTAGGGAGATGACAAAACTAGGGTCCTCTATGCGGGACACTCTGCAACATTTTTTCATCAGGATCAAGGGGTTTACGAGGAGACTCTTGATTGGTGCACAGTCCCTCTCATGACCTAGGTAAACTGGGCGAGGTCTACGACCTACTAGGTCTCTAGGGTACTCACTCACATTTAGACTGACCTTGAAACTCCAATAATGCTGCTACGCAACCAGCCACACCTCTAATAATCCCATCTAAGGTCCGAAACCTTTCACTGTTCTCCCTAACTGACTCATTAATACCATCCAAATGGTGGTTTATCTGACCAACCTGGCAACAAGGACCCAAAGCAACTCCACCATGTCAATGTCCACTATGGGGTCAGAACTGGGAGACATAACCTCTACGTGTAGGCATGCAATGGTGCAATGCAGTGAAAAACAATTTACTGATATGTGCAACGACTGACTCCAGTAAAATAAAACAAAATAAATGCAAATGCAGCCAAACAAAATAGACTAAATTCACGATGATGCACCCTAACCTACCCTAGAGGCTCTGATACCAAATATGATGTGGGATAATAGCACAAGCAGTAATATCAACAGGATCCAATAAAACATCAGCACTGTCTGAGCAAATCAGAAGTCCAGGATCATGAGTATATACGATCCCAACGAGGTGCAAACATATGAAATGCCCCACACGAGGCTGAAACAGGTGGATCAATAGTAGTTTCAGAACCATTGACATAAGCAGGATACATTTCCAATCTATCAACTGCAGGAGAGCTAGGGTAATGGGAATCGGACCTCATGCACTCACAACTAGGGGTGGCAATCAGGCGGGCCAACCCGCAGCCCAACCCAGCTCAACCCGTTTCCACCACGGTTGGGTTGGCCCGAAATTGTAATTTTGGGTTGGGTCAAATAGGGCAAACCCAAATTCAAAACAAGGCATCAAGCCAGCCCGCATTAGCCCGGAGGGGAGAAACCCTAGCCAACTCGGACTCCAAAGCTTCCTCCCAAGACCGCCGTCTCCAGGCTTGCGTGGTGCTTCTCACTTGTCAGCATGGAAATCGCCACCGTCGTCGCACCGCCCCACCGCCTCGCCATCATCGTGGCCCCACCGTGTCACCACCACCGTCACCCCACTGCGTCACCGTCGCCCCACAGCCACCTCACCGTTGCCCTGGGGCCGCCTACAGGCATTGCCGCCGCAATCATCCCAGACCAAGGACCCCAAAGCGCCATCCGTTGCTGGCCTGCATCCCCCCACCGAGAGGCCACACCGCCGCAATCAGCCAGCTCAGCATCGTCTTCAGCCATCCCGTCATCATCTTCAGCTGCCCTCACCTCGTCGGCTGGCATCACCCATCAGAGGGTGTGCCGGACCACCTCTTCACCTCGTTTACTTTCATTTTTTGGTCCACTGGAGATCCATCACTCGCATGCAGGAGAGAGACCTTTATGTCTCAATCTCGTTCAGGCAGGTGATGACAAAGAAATAAAAAGATCTTAGATCTCATTAGGTATTTTAAGCAATTTTTTCCATACCTGCCTGTAAATGGTGTATTTGACTTTGAATATAGAACACAGATTCACAATCTATGTTTTTTAAGAATCTTGATTTGATAGGTCCATTCAACTCTTCCCTTGGGTAAAATAACATAGTTTTTTTTTTCTATTATGTTATTTTATCAGATTCTTTTTTTCTTTATGTATCTTGAAAGAAAAATTAACTTCCATGGTTAAAAAACTTAAAGCAATGGGCTGTAGACTGTGATGCTATTTATCGTACCTTGATTTTAGTTGGATTAAGATATGTAAGTTAGATGACCCAATATTATTGAGAAGAAGATAGATTCAGTGCCCCAGTCCGATTAAAATTGACACTTGTGATTGTATTATATGCATTCTTCTATTACATCTCATCTAGATCGCTAGAAGGAGGTCTAGGGTTCAGACATTGCTTGCTTCAGCCTTCTGAAATCTGGAGTCATAAATTTGTTACCCTTTTTTTGTTTTTCCAGATCAAGGGGGGGCATCTTGAAGCTGGTGCTCTTGAGCTGGGTCAAGGACCTCAAGGTATATTTCCCTCTGCTTACTTCTAATATTCATAGTCCACTTGATGGGCTTTTGTTGAATGCATGGAATGAATCATGTTGAATTTGCCTAAGTATCAATGGGGCCATCAAGTGTGTGACCACACTTCACAGAATTTTGGTTGTTGGAAGTGTTGCATAACCTTCACAAAATTCTAGCCAAATGCTTAACATTAATCCCCATCTACATTATTCAAGATGGTATTTAGGCTATGGTTAATATGAAGTCTCAGCTGCATTGAGCATTGACATGGGATTTACGATATCTTGCATCATGCATGTATGCACATGAAATTTAAAGTGTATGTACGCCCTAAGATTTGACTAAGATGTGCATAGCATGAGGTTTGACGAAGTATTAGAGATTGGCATGAAATTTGACCAAGTGTAGGAGCTCGTAATTTTTCTGAATTAGAGCAGTATATTGTGATTGATATCTGCTGTTTTCTCTTCTTTTTTTCTTGTCTATATTTGGTGGCATGATGTTGTTGCATTTTGTTTTACTATGCCTATCTTTATGAATTTTCTTCTTGATAGATGTCTAATTCAAATAGTATGAGTGTTGCAGATGCTACCACAACACCATCAAGTAAGAAAAGGAGAAGCATACATAAATCATTGTCTTTTGTATGGATGAATTTCACAGAAATTGAAACTAGAGATGATATTAGTGGATAGTGCAAGTGCAATCATTGTGGAAAAATGTACTCATGTAGAAGTAGACTTGGCACAAGTCATTTAAGGCGACATTTATTGACTCAATGTGATATATTTCAATGACAAAGTTCAATGGGAAATACTAGTGGTTTGAGTATGGGAAAGGCACTATGGAAGTTTGATCAAGATCATAGCAAAAGTTGATTGTTTCATTATCAATAATGAATTGCCTTTTCAACTAGTAGATTGAGTTTCATTTAAAACTCTCATACACAATCTTCAGCCAAAGTTTACTTTTGTTTCTCAAAATATTGTTAGAAAAGATTGCATAAAGCTATTCAAGGAAGAGAAGGCAAAACCCAAGTTTGTCTTAAAGAGCAGTACTTCAAGAATTTGCCTTACCACTGATATGTGGACATCTAACCAAACTATTGGTTATTTGTGTTTAATTGCACATTTTATTGATGCTAATTGAAAATTAACTTTACTAAGGTTTCATCTCCATATACAGGAGAAGTAATGTCAGATACTATTATTAATTGTGTTTCAAATTGGGGCATTAAAAAGCTATGCACCATCACTCTTGATAATGCCATAATAAATGATCTATTTGTCCATTTTTTGATTGATGAGTTCTCTTCCAAAAATATGTTGATTTTGAATGGAAGAATGTTCCATTTTTGTTGTGGGGCCAACATACTCAATTTGTTAGTGCAAGATGATTTGAAAGAGATAGGTCCATCTGTTAGTAAAGTTCGTGAGTGTGTGCAATATGTTAAAGGGCCAACAACCATAAAACAAGATTTTGATGAATCGGTTGCCTGTGAGCGAATTTCATCAAGTAAGGAATTGATCATTGATTGTCTCACTTGTTGGAATTCAACTTATCTTATGTTGTCTTCCGCATTATGTTATAAGTGGGCTTTTTTACGCTTAAAAGCACATGGTACCCCATATCTTGTGCCGCCTACTAGTGATGATTGGAATAATGTGGAGATGGTATTGCCAATTTTTGGGAATCTTTTATAGCGCAACGGATGTGCTTTCAGGTTCAAAGTATTGTACATCAAACATATTTTTTCATAAGATACATGTCACTCAGTGTTCTTTGCTTGAATTTTCAAGGAGTTTAGATGATAGACTAAGAAAAATGGCCATTAACATGCAAAAGAAGTTTGACAAATATTGGGAAGTCAATAAGTATAACTTGCTTTAGTTGTGACAGTGGTTCTTGATCCAAGATACAAGCTTGAATACTTGAAATTTTGTTATTCAAAAATATCAGAATCAAGAGTAGATAGTTTCATGACACGTGTTATGGACACTGATGCGGGACGAAGGGGAATAAGAAGTGGGGTTTAGAGGAGGGGGAACCGATCGGCGTCGCACCGATGGGCGGTCTCCGGCGTCACACCAGAGCAGGGGTTCCCTCGGCGTCGCACCAAGGAAGTGGGGTGGAGAGGGTCTCCGTCGCAAAGACCAAAACGCACAATCAAGTTTTTTTTTTTTTTTTTTCAAAATTCATCATCTCCTATTCTGTTGACAGCATACATATATAGGGAGTGGATTTGTAACCCCTGACCCTAGAGATTCCTATATGACTCTAGGACTTCCCTTATTCATGTTTCTATAACTCCTAGAAGATAATAAAGACATAGTGGGCTATTAAGAGGCCTAATAAAAGCAAATACATGAGAGCTCCAAGCATGCATCGTTTCTTGCACCAATCTCCTCTGGTTCGAAAAAACTCGTCCTCGAGTTTTGAAATGCGCTAGTATAATCAAGCGGATGATTGGATCATCTGTGGGAGTCTTCAAGCAGAGAATCATATCAAGAATCACCACCCAGTCTGCTGTATGTGAATCACAGAAGGTTTGCCATATCAAATCAGTAAGATCCGATCCTGATTCCACAACTAACAGAGAATCTGAACTCTCTGGAGAAATGAGGTCATGCCCACCACTGCATAATAAGTCATCATCGGAAACAACAACATCAAACATGTGTAACCCAGAATCCACAAATAAACTATGATCCCATGAATCTACAACCAATAGCTCACTAGCAGCTGACAACAATATGTTGTCTTCACATACATCCTCTGATTAATCATCTTTTATAGCTGGGGAGACTATATCAAGTACCTTTGATGGTGTTTCCATCACCTTAGGAGAATAAAGTGACGATTCCAGAAACGTGAACTTACGTCCATCAAGATGAGGGTGTACGAGGGAGCATCGACGTCTATCACAATCCACTGTCGCTTGGCGCTCTGATAGACACTCTCAACCCAAGCAAATAGAAGAGCTCCAAGGATTTATAGTACACCAAGCTCCATCCACATATGTAGTGGAGTGTCCCGTGGTGACACCTTTAACTCACCGATAAAACTCCACAAAAGCTTTATCATCCTTTACAAAAATCTCGTCCGTCTTCAACAGTTAATCAACAATATACTGAGGAATCACATTATCACTCGCTCTCTCATCTAATATCAATGTCGTCCATTTTCGATTCGGCAAGAACACATCGAAATGGAAATAAATGGAAGACATGTTGCAAGAGATTACCCTAAGGCTCCCATTATGATAGAATCAATCAGTGGTCCGCAGAACAGGGCGTCGTAGGGGCAACACCACTCTGGAGCTGAGTCCATCTTGCTGAGACGAAGCCAATGACGCGATCGATGCAAGAAATGGAGCCCAAAGGATGACCTCGATATGCATGCAGCAACGGCACGTAAAACGAGACAAGTCGAAAACTCAGCGTGCCAGATCTGGTCGATCTCGTTGAGATGAATCCGTCGGCGTGAACGATGCATAAATCGGAGTCTAAAAATGACCTCGAACAACGAGCCCAAGTGTCCTCGTAAAGCGTGCAAGTGCAGCACGCAAAACGAGGCAAATCGGGACGCTGACCGCTGCGAAATCAATGGGCCGAGATGCTGGCACGCAAATCGAGATGACAATAGTGGACCCCGGGATGTGCATTCGGGATCTTCGGTTAGCGTGCTAAAGTGGCACACAAAGCGAGGTAAATCTTGGATGTTGCACCTGGATCTGAATAGGCCTCGTCGATACGAACCCAACGGCGCAGACGGCGCACGAATCGGAGTTCAGAGCAGTTCTGCACGAGGGCGGTGCGCTAATGGCCGCAATTGCACCACCCGACACCTAGCACAGACCTGTAAGGCACCCTGGCTGGGACCAGACCGCACATTGGCTTGGAGGGTTGAAACAAGTGGCTTGGACCACTTTACCCTTTAAAACCTAGTCAGATCAAGTAAGATTTAAAGCCTGGTTGGATCCTTAAGTAGAGTGGCTCGGACCAAAGGCGTCTTGGGCTCGAACCGGGCACTTGTGGCTCGGGTGGGTTGGGTCAACCTGGTTTGACCACGTCTTAACCCAAAAGGGCATGAACCCCTTCTTCTCCTTCTTCCTTCTTCTCCTTCCCTAACCGAACCTGCTGTGGAGCGGGAGGCTATGGGGCGCAGGGGTGAAGGGGCTCCGGCGGTGGACAGCGACGATGACGGTGGACAGCGGGTGACGACAGCAAGGGGGGATATGGCGACGGCGGCAACGCTAGTGAGAGCGGCTGCGGGTTCCGACGGCGGCAAGGGCAGGGCCGGGTAGGGCACGTGCCTGTTGGTGGAAGACGACGGCGAGGCCGACGGGGCCTGCGACAGGTGGAAGGGCCGGCGGCAGTGGTAGGGGGTGCTACGGCCGGCGGCAACGGCTGAACCTGGTGACGATGGTGGCTGTGGAATCCGGCGATAGCGCTGGGGTTTCCAACGGGAGCGAGGCACAGGCGGGGCTGGGCGAAGGCGACGGTGGTGGCCGGGGACAGTGGCGGCAATAGCACCGGCGAATGCCGGCAATGGCTGCGGTGAAGGCCACAGTCTCTCCCGCCGTCCTCTTCTTCACCACGAACTCGGCAGACAGCTGCGAGGGCTTGGGACTCCAGCAGTCTTCGGTGGTGGCGGTTCCCGGCGGAAGACGGCGATGGCGCGACAGCGCAGCAGGGATCGAGGTATGCTCTGATACCAAACTTGATGCGGGATGAAGGGGAATAAGAAGTGGGGTTTATAGGAGGGGGAACCGATCGGCGTCGCACCGATGGGCGATCTCCGGCGTCACACCGGAGCAGGGGTTCCCTCGGCGTCGCACCAAGGAAGAGGGGTGGAGAGGGTCTCCGTCGCAAAGACCAAAACGCACAGTCAGGTAATTTTTTATTTATTTTTTCAAAATTCATCATCTCCTATTCTGTTAACAACATACATATATAGGGAGTGGATTTGTAACCCCTGACCCTAGAGATTCCTATATGACTCTAGGACTTCCCTTATTCATGTTTCTATAACTCCTAGAAGATGCTCCAAGCATGCATCGTTTCTTGCATCAGACACTCTTAATGAGATCTTTGATGAGTATGCATCTTTGTATCAAGGTCCTAGTAGTCTCATGGACCAATGTGATGCGTACATCAGAACTTATGTTGAGCACGAAGGTACTTCTAGATCAAAGAAAGTGTTCGACTTAAAAAAGGAGTTTCAAAGATATAAGAAGGATGAAAGCTAGATAAGATTCAAGTATGAGTTAGATCCCTATCTGGAAGAAAATTTTAATGACACATGCGAAGATGAAGATGACGATGAGGAGTTTGACATTTTAGGGTGTTGGCATTCTAGTTCATCATGATATCGTAGCTTATCTTGTGTTACACGTGATCTACTGGCCATTCCAATTTCCACCATTGTTTCTGAGTCCGCTTTCAATATAGGAAGTAGGATACTTGATCAATATCATAGCAGAATGAGTGCAGAGACTGTTGAGTGCTTAGTTTGTACACAAGATTGGCTAAATGGTCCATTAGAGATGCATAAGTTGGAGGAGGAGAATGAGGACGAGGAAGAGGATGATGATGATGACAACCTCTTAGGTACTTTTAAAAGTTTTAATGTTAATTCGGTTTACCTTCGAACTGTGATTTTCTTTTAAATAATAGGAGTACCATCAAGGCCTGAGTAGATTTTAGACTAGATATCCTTGACGTATTTATCCTCTTTCCCTTTTTAACATGGAAGATATCGTTATTCCTCTGCTTGTTTACTAGTCCCTTTCTAAATTATTGTTTTGGAACCTTTCTTCACTTTTTCTATCAGACATGGAAGTATTAGAATACTAATTATATTCCTTATCACACAGCTGTTTGGGACAGAACCTTTCTACCAGCACCTATGTGGGAGAAATAAGTTTTGCAACCATTATTGTTGTTCTGGGTTTAGTGCTCTTTGGTTTGCGTATTGGGAATACGCAAGTAAGTTTACATTCAGGTATTGAATCAATTTGCTACTGGTTATCTTCAATAGATGCATGATACTGTCATAGCATAATACTGTCACAGATGCATAAATGATATTGAACTTTATAATACCCATCTGATTGTCATTTCTTTCAAACAGCTCTCTGCCAGACATGTGAACACCATTATAACTAAACAATCTAAACTGAACTTAACAAGAATAGAACGAGCCATATGTCTGAATTCTCTGCGCCAAAGGGAGCATTTGTTGTTTCTATTCTCTTCTATTACCTCACTTTTATGATGAAACTGCATAAATCTTTAATTATTTCCTTTTTTTCACAGGCTCGGGAATGAAAAGTTTGATCACCTCTATCTCTGATTCTTTTTGGTTCTGCTCTTTGTGTTTGCCATCCATTTTTCCATCTTCTGGGGGATGGAAGTGCTCTTGATGGTGAGATCCACGAGAACATTGTTCAGTCCATGGAGAAGCTTTTGCTGGTTCTTGGAACGTTGTTTGGGACTTCTATAGTTGTACTAATGATTCATTACTTGACTGGGGAACAAGAATCATTGACATGGAGTTGGATGTGCGATTTGTGGATCATATTGATTCTGGGAAGCAGTGTAATATTGAGAGAGGTGTAATGTTTGTCTGTGCCTAGGGACATTTATTGATGTATGTAATAAAGTTTCCCTTTAATTTTTTTATTAAACATATGGCTCGTACAAGACGTTGCTGATTATTTTTCAGAAAAATATGAGCACAGTTTTTATTTAACTTAATGAATGAAGTTTAATTATGATTTAGACTGTACAATGATGATATGAGGGAAGTCAGTTACTTTAGTCATACTGCTTGAATTTGTCCTTGCACAGTAGTTTCATGTGGCACTGTTGAGCCAAGGAATGACTTGGAAATATTTTGCAGAGTGTTTGTGATTAGCAAATACAAAGGGGACTACTATGTGTGCTTGTTAAAGACATCCAATCAGCTAAAAGGAGGATTTTGCGAGTCAATTGGTTTTAAAATATGATAATTTATGACACTTCAAATATACGAAAAAGTAAAACAAAATTATTTTAAATCCCATTTTACATCTATTTACAATGTTTTTTGTAACATTTTATGATACACCAAATAGCCCCTTAGAATAGATTAATTATTCTTTCTCTTTGAAGGCTCTAGGAGTAGAATGATTTGGCATAGAAAAAAAAAAAAAAAAGTGCCTTGCTCGGCTGACATCCAATTAATGTTGATCAGATGGCAGCGGCATCAAGCATTTCTCATAGATTAATATAATTAATTTTGAGGGTTTAATATGTAATAATTAGTGATTTGCTATGGTAATAGTTTACATTAAGTTGCGCCAAGATGGGCCAGCCCAACCCAAGTTAATAATTTGATTTTGGGCTGGGTTGGGCTACAGTAATCTTTGCTTATTCAGGGCTGGGCTGGGCCCATTTTTAAATTGGGCTGGCCCACTTTGAGCCCTAGCCCAGCCCAGCCCAGCCCACCCAACTGCCATCACTACTCACAACAACCAATAGCGAGTCACATATGATAATAAAAGAACAGGAGTGGGGACTCACTTTCGTTGCACAAACAGATATCAAAAATAAAGATTTACACAAAAAAAAAAAAAAAGTCCACAAGGATTGAGTAGAGGCATGCTAACCAATGCTCGCCGTGGTTCCGCCCTCAGAAGACAAGACATGGACGAATGGTGCTGGTACAGGAATCAAGGATGAGGACAACGGTTATTCCTGTATGGGCATGTGGGGACACGAACAGACAATGCATCGATAGTGAGTCACCCCATAGCTGACGGGACGGGTGCTGTGAGCGAGAACATGCCCGTATACAGATGACGAGGCCACCAAAGGTGTGGCCAACAGGTACCACATCTCTGGATACTCATGCGGTGCAGACTAGGGAGGAGGAAGAAGGAATAGAGAGAAGAAGAAGAAAAGGACCCAAGAAGAAGAAAAGGATGATGCCTGGTGAACCATGTGCCCAAAAGAGCAGCTGCATGCCCAGTGGTGAAGGAAGAAGGTGGGGGAGAAGAGAAAAATAAAAAAACAAGGGGAAGAGGTCAAGAAACAGAAGAGAACAAAAAGGGGGCTAGGAAGTGGTTGAGCAGGCATTGGGGTGGAGCTGGTGGGCCAACGCCCACAGATCTAGCCATTGTTGCTGGGAAAAAGAGGAAGAAAAGGAGAAGGAGGCAATGGGACTGACACGTGCCCCCCCCCCTTCAACGTCGTACGGTGCAGGTGGAGAGAACAGGAGCAAGAGGGGAGAAAGAGCATGAGAGAGAAGCAGAGAGAGGAAGAGAGAAATGAGTGCAGAGGGCGTGTACAGGAGTGGCGGCTCCTTGGACCTCTCACCCAACCCCTTTCGGGCTCCCTCTCCTAAGGCATTGTAGACGCAATTAGGGTAGAAAAATTCTTGTTCATCATCAATCAATAACCATGAAATGTGCACAAGGGTCCCTTTTAAAGGGGAAAAATGTAGAATTACAACCATACCATGTAAAAGTCCTGAATAACAGAAATATCCTAGAATAATAGAAATAATGCTAAACAATGCTACCAACTCCTTAAAATAAATAAAAAATAAGATTGAATAAATATTAAAGAAAGACTCTTGGGCGATGCTCCATCAATTTGGCATGTAATCCCCAAGCCACAGAGAGATTAGGGCTGTCCCTCGACATTGTCGTCAGATCACTCTCTGTTCTGACTGTGTTAGCAATTTAGCAATTTAAAGTAAACGTAGAAGGACCTTTTTTGAACGGGTTAGTGCCTGCGAGAAATCCCAACAGAGGCTAGGGGGCAGCTCCAGGCCAGACACCCAAGTATACTGCCAGAGAAGCAGAGGCTGAAGGCAGCTCCCAGGCCAGACACGCGAGTATATAGGGCAAACCGCCCAGCAGACAAGGAGGGACAAGGTGTTGGGTAACTACTTGGGAAAATGCAGGGACTCGAACCATGCCCCGCGTGCCCCCCAAAACATAGAAGGACATGACAAGCGATCCTCCAAGAAATTGAAGCATCAAGATGGACACTCCAGTAGATCATTCTTTGAATTCTAACATCAAAACATGCATTGTCTCTCTTTTTTCCCGATTTTTCACCTTAAGAACTGAGTTAGTGAATAGGGTGAGGTACTTGAACCTTAAGTTATTAGCATAAACCACCCCAGACAATAAGTTCAATGATATCTAAAAAAAAGCATGGAGAATTGGACACAGTTAAGAGAATTTTGAGTTTTGGACATAACATTGCACAATAGCCCATGTGTGATATGGAAAGAGATAATCATCAAGACATATAGTTCCAGAATCAGAGTTTTAGGAAATGATATTGCATAATAGTCCATGTGCGATATGGAAAGATAAATGACAGAAAATCTGACAGTCTTGTGACATTGCATAATAATTCACTTGTCTTGGAAAGAGAAATGACAGAAAATCTGACAGTCTGGCAACCAACAAAAGGAGAATTCCTGCACAATTTTTAAGCCAGGATGATGCTCTAATGGAATCAGATATAGGGTTAACATATCAGCATTGAATATTTGGAGTTTGCCATTTTATTAGCTGCATTAGTATTTGTTCAAGTACATTGTATAGAAACTAGTTAAGTAATTATTCCTACAAAATCTCATCGTAAGCAGGATCGGCACGGATAGGACTAAATCCGCTGATCTCATCGGTTATGTGCCTGTCCAATCTGATACATATCCCCCATTCTGTGACATAACAGGGATTGATCAGATTTGGGGGATCACTTTGGATCGACCCATGGATTGGTTGATCCAGATTGATCCAAACTAGCCACTGGGACTCCATCAACTTGTCACTGTTGGAGACCAAGGTTGATCCAGATTGATCCCAACTAGCCAGTGGGACTCCATCAACTTGTCGCAAACGGCTGTTTCAGGAGGGGGTGTTGGCTTGAGGGCTATTTATAGCTACACTTGGCCATACACACCACCATTCCAATCTTCTCTCACTCTCTTCTCTTTCTTATACACTCTTTCTTCTCTTACTCTCAACTTAAGCTCCCTTATCTGTTTGTTTACATTGCAATCCAATCAAAGAAGCCATTCTAATGACTTCAATATGGCACAAGAGCCAAAAAGAAAGCATCGTCATGGTATTATGCCACAATGAGATCATCAAAATATTTTCTTGTAGGCACAAGTAGATACATATAATGTAGACCATATTAGACAATTTGACATCAAATGCAAGGCGACCACATTGGACAATTTTACTCTCAGGATAGTTAATTTTTTATGCCTTTTCATTTTAGGATGCATTTTTATTTTTAGTATTTTCAATGTTTTTTTTGGACTTTTTGAAATACAGATGGGGGCCAATTTTGGCCAAGGTGGATCAGTCGAGATTGGCTCTAGATCGGCTAGATGGTATCAGGATTGACTGATCCAGGTTGATCCAAGTTTCACTGATCCGTCCCAATCCTTTATGCTACCTCCCTTGTAGTATTTGATTTATTGTGCCCAATCCTTTATGCTGCCTCCCTTGCAGTATTTGATTTATTGTGTAGATATCTTGCCTCTTATTTAATCAAGCTAATTGGCAATTGACTTTAGGTAAAGAAAAACTCATGCATTTTCCTTTCATTTTCTCTTTCAATGCCTTACTCAAGGCTCCAGCACTTATCATTTCATTGGCATTTATTTAATGTATGGTTTCACTTTCAAATAAACACAACATTTTACTTTGATCTTCAAAATGTATTCTTCAGACCAGGCAAACAGAGAGAGGACTAAAGCCAGAAGAGAAGGTGATAAGAAATGTATGGGTGCTGAACTCTGAGGTTTTTTCATCCTCGTGACTGAATTAGTTCTCTGTCTGAAGTTTACATGAACAGTGAAATAATGATTGATAGGCATCCCAAGGTCTTCTTACATTGAACTACTACTCGGTTCTGTTAGATGCACCATCACACCTTTTATGTTTTGAAATAACACAAAGATATGACATTCAAATTAGAAATTCGTCCAGTAAAGCTAACCTAAAGGTCCTAAACATTTAACGAATGCACAAAATGACTCATAATACATGCTAGACAAATATCACCACAGACTTAGTCTAAGGATCTGAGAGGCCTAATTACTTGTGAACAAAGGATGAAAGATTATCATAGCTGAAAGATATGAGAAACAACCTTGATTCCCGAACAAATGTACATTTAGAACCAAATGCACAAAATTGCAGACAAAAGTTTGTCTTGACTTCCCAGCTTCGCATCGAACTGTAGACTCTATGAACTGCACTTGGCTTGTCCAAGAACTCATGGTCCACCATCATTAAGGCTGACTGAGCCATCATCAATCCCATATTTGTACCGTGTTGCACTACACAAAAGATTAAAAATTCCTAATAAAATGGCCAAACAAATGTTTAGCACATGTTCTTCCAGAGCAAAGGAATCAGAAGAACACCAACATTAAAATATTCAGACCCTATTGACAAGGAGAATTCTTTTGAAACAAAAAAAAAGAAACATTTAGTTTAAATCGGCAAGTCTTATGCAACATTCCTTTCTCAAATGGGGAAGAAAGCTATTTTTATAGAAATAGGCATCAAGGCAGAGTTTTTGATTGTCGATAGAGAAACTGACTCAAGTGGAAGCACAGACAGGAAATCTGCGTGCCTATTGCCTGCATTATCAATGACAATGATTGGCAGGACTGGGTCAGACTGGACTAACACAGATTAATTTGGCCATGCAACCTAGGGTTCAGAACTGCCTCATTCACCCGCTTAGCTCATTCTACTTCCAAACACTATCAATGAGCAAACTGTAAGAATTTCCAATGGATTACATGCTCCGGGCCACGGAGTTCGTTTGGAACCGAGCCAGGGAAGCAAACTTCTTTCACAACATCCACCACTTCCCTTCAGCTGAAATGGATGGGCCATACCATCTCTTGATATGACAAGAAACCATCTTTCCCGCTCGTTGGGCACATCCAGACTATCTAGCGGCAGCCAACTACTACTCTCGTTGCCAGCAAAAAGATAGCACCTTTGAGCATCACCATACCTGATGAGAGAGTTGGGATGACCCGCCAGTTTAATCCGCAGATGCAAACTGTGCCCTCCACAGCAAGCAACACCGGCGGCAGCGGCAGCAGGAGGTGAAGGAGGAAGGGAGAAGAGGTGTCGGATGGGGTCTGTGGGCCCCACAGCGCAACAGGACGAACAAGGGCGGTGGATGTCGGCGGGGCGGAGAGGCGGGAATCGCCGCCTCACCACTGTCTCTGCTCCGCAGAGTGGCGAGACGAGCCACGAGGCTGGGAACAACCCCCCACCCCCCTCCCTTTCTCGGCGTCCGCAACCCAACTTTGGTTGGACCGAAGACACAGTCTGTATTGTATGTTTGAAAGCAAGGTTTGTCGTATGATACGAGTCGATTCGTATCTAAGCTGACTCGATCTATTGGGACAAGCTGAGTTAGAACGAATCACACCGTTTTAATATAGTCATACATATATAATGACTTATTTTAGATTGAGTTTTACTTATTTGATAAATAAAATCATATTTTATATGAATTAATAGAATATTTTTTTCTAAAATATAATTTAAACTTATTATTTTTAATTTTTTTAAATAAAAATTTATTGGCTTGACTCGTACAACTCGTGCGAGTCAGACCGAGTTAGTCAAAGTTTGAATCGATATCGTATCATATATGAGAAGATCTGATCATATATGGATCAACGAGTCGGTGAACATTGTTTCAAAGATTCTAACTTTTGGATGTCAAATTAATAAAATTTCGGACACAACATTGGCAGGCCTAATTAGTCTTATTTTTTGAGGATTTTAACTTCTATCTTGGAGAGAGAGAGAGAGAGAAAGTGTAAATAAAGGAAATGATGACTTGGAAATTTTATAGAAGGATTTTAGAGTTGGGTTGAAATTATAACCCAATAAAATTAAGTGCGTTTAGACTCTCAATTTGTCCATGGAAAATCACAGCTCGATTCCAACTCTAACTAGTTCTCCACTCAAGGATTTAAAAGACACTATTGGTCATGATTTGTCACCCCAATTGAGCTTAGAACACTAAAAATTCAATAGATAAAGGATTAAAAAATTCTTGATACTTGTAATTTTATATTTGGCGTTGGAAGAGTTTGTAAGAGAGAAAGTGAAAGAGAGATTTCCATGTTTTGAAAGAGAGTTTGAGAGAGAAAGTTTTCTATAAGAGGAAGGAAGAATGTCGTGACTCAAATTTTATTTTAAGAAACTAAAAAAATTCAAGGGAAGACCAAGACTATATTAAAAGAAGGCTAAGAAGGTAGAGGAGGAGAAGAAATCCTTTATTTGGAAGATAGGGATAAGAACTTGAAAGGAAGGGTACTTAGAAGTCCAAAAGAGGCAGCCCATTGGGCTCAATTTACAAGGTCTATGTCGACTGTAGTTCTTGAAAAAGCCTATAAAGAGATGACCATTGGGAATCTACTTCATGAGAGCCCACATGCCATGAAGTGGTCAAGAATCCGTTCTCTCAATTGACTGCAAATAGAGGGAAAAGTCTACCATTGTAATGTCATGTACTCTACTATCAAGGTATTATCCACTTTGGCCTGCATGTCTCACGGTTTTATCTCCTTTTGGAGGTAATTGGTTCTAGAGTGGAGGCTTCCTGAAAGATCACCCATCTCGATACTCCGTCTGATTAAGCACGCTTAACTATGGTGTTCTTTACAATAATCGATTCAATATTTGAAAAGATGTCTCGATAATTGGAGATACAACTTAACCATACGTGAGGGTTCTACCCCTCTTATATAGGTGACGTCCTCGTCGCAATATTACCTAACCTACAACTAGTTCACTAGGCAAGTGGGACTCTAGACATAGCTCCCACTATGTAGCTTCATACTGTGGTATTATGTATCACCGTCCCATAGATAGCCCTCTTATGGTATAGCACTTTACCTTGTATGGCACTTAACTCCTACACTTCTAGCTAGTTCATGTCTTTGATACTACTTGTTGTCACACCCCCTCGAATACCAAGTTGGGTCACCAGTCTATTATGGAGTCAGCACATGCATAGTAGATAATAGTTAAAATAGTAGATAATATTCACATCTGAAGAATATGAAGTTCTAAACACATATCTAAATTCAAAGTCAAGAATATGCAGTTCTAAACATATATCTAAATTCAAAGTCTCCAATCATCGAGGTGTTGTTTCGAGTATTGGCTCGATTTTTGTAAAGAACTCCATAGTTAGGCATGTTAAGCCGGGAGTATTACAAAGACGGGTGACCTCTTAGGAAAATCGTACTTTGGAACCAGTTACCTCTAAAAAGAAACAAAACCATGAGGTCCACATGCTAAAGTGGACAATATCTTGATGGTGGTGTACAAGGCATTATAGAGTGGTATCAGAACATTAATTTACCCAAATTATTGAGATGGTGGTGGAATTCTAATCAATGTCATTTGGACTATTTGTCGTACCATTTGATCTTAGTATTTGTGTACTTAGTTGTGGGTATAATAGGATCCTCTTGGTTGTTTCAGGTTATCGCTAAGAGAGAGACCTACTCGGGAAGTTAACCCTACCCTTAGAGAACCAGGACTAGAAGTTTCAACATCTATTTTAGTTAAATTGGGAGCCATGAATCCTAGAGAATTTGAGAGTTTCCTGCAGACATTTCAAGGTTTATTTCAGACTATGTAGGCCCAAGTTATAGTACATGAGTGAGAGAGTACATCTGGGGACTCTATTATAGACAAGTTTAAGAAGTTGGGACTTCCATCTTTTAAGGGGGAAAGCAAGCTAGAGATAGCAGAAAATTTGTCTACTGCAGATGGAAAATATTTTTGATACAATTGGTTGTACAGTAGATGTTAGTCTTACGTGGCCTACAAGCCAATATGACTTTGTAATCTCGTTCATTTATTAATAAAATGACATTATATTCATTGTGTGTAAATCATATTAATTAATGTCTCATAATGAAGTCCGTAAATATGTACGATAGTGATCAGATTATGATGAGATCATATTAATGAGACTGATCACTTAAACACACATATTCTTAAAAGTTCGTAGTCGGAGGATATCCGAGAAGGACATCGGATATCCGGTTAGACTAGTACATATTACTCCTACTCATATGATGAGGGTAACTGATCTTATAGTCACTTGTGTGGAGACACTAAGGTGAATCTGTAGGTGCTTATTAGATAATGAGTTCACTGAACTGATCTGACTGAATCGCTGGATGGTATTGTACCTCACTATCAACCAGCTTGATTCTATTGTCGCAGTTGCATAAATGGTCATCGGACCTGAGACACCAAGGACGTCTTGTCGGTGGACTTCTGTGCTTTGATCTTGGTTTATGAATCTCTAACCATGGGATTCTAAACAGCCAAGGATCGGGTATAACAGAATACCGTCGAAGAAAAAATTGAGTGTCAATAAGGAATTATTCACTCTCGGTACTTAGGGAGAGAATGCTCTAGGAAGGATGCGCGGAAGTCCCTGGCCAGGGCGGACGATAATATTGGGAAATGAGTTTTCCAATATTATATGGCAACATCCAATCCAAGTAAGTCGACTGGTTAGGGTTTGACAATATATCATACCCTGAGTTGACTCGAGAACATTGCATGAATGAAGGATTATATTCACGTGGTTACTATCGGCAGAAAGGTTCCAAGAGTGGGTTACTTAACCCCGATACCTTCCAGGTTCACGCGGTGTTGCTTGACACTCAACGTGATCGGAGGCCCGATCGAATTCAATATGCGACATTAATTCGATTGATTAATTAATTAATATGAGTTATTAATTGATTAATTAGGTCAGTGAGGAGTCATTGGACTTATTGGGCCATTAACTGGACTGGTTATTGGGCCTAGAGGGTCACACACAAATGATTCTCAAGACGATGGATAAATAAATGAGTTTTATACAAACTGGGGGTTTTAATGAAAAACCACGCGGTTAGTATAAAATTAGCGAACGGGCTAAGCAGGCCAGGCTGCTGCTAATCCTAGCCACCCCCTCCTCTCTTCCTCTCTCTCTCTCTGGCGCCCTAGGCCTGTTCTGATCTTCGGGTATGCTCCGCCGCTTCTCCGACTCCCGTGCGACGCGAAATCGTTCGCGGGTTGCGGCGAACGGCAAAGGTTTCGTGGGCTGCGAAGAATGAGGAACCATGAGGATATCTATCGCGAGGACGATCGCGTAGACTCTGCTAGAGGCCGGGCACTTGCACGGCTTGCGGTGTCACATCGACGGAACCGATCGGTCGCAGATTCGAATCTACGCACGATAAGAACTGATTATCCGATAATCTATTTTTTTTTTTAGATTTTCGAAATAGGAAACGGATCGCATATATTTTATTCCGCTGCGTTTTGCGATCCGGAGAAAAGTAAGAACCCAACAATGATATCAGAGCCATATTCCACTGTTTCTCGTCCCGTTCCGGTCTCCACATTAATATTTCCATGATTTATTCTATGCATAAGTTCGATTATTTGTTAGATCCGTGTCCATACGATGAACACGTAATAATTAGATTATCAATTTTCTATAAAAATCGGATTTTTTGGGGTTTTTTCCGGAGTTCTTCATGTGATGAAGAACAGGGTTAATGGTGGCTTCGTTCGGGTTTTCCCAAGCGTTGGGATGGAGGACCGGGTCCCTGGATCGTCTGGGGAAAGTCGTAGGTCATCACAGGGCTCCCCACCGGCGTCGGACATGGCGGGTTGGAATGGCAGGCCACCCTTCTCTCTTGTTTTCAAGTTTTGAAACTAGAATTTTATTGGGGAGAGCAGCTCGGGCCTGCATGTTTATGGGGCCGCTGACGAGTCCGCCAGCACTGGGGGTGTCGTTGGCGGGACTAGCAGGCACCGGCGGTCGCTGCCAAAACCTCCACGCCACCGCCTAGTTCTTGCAACTAGGGTTTCTGCAATAGGGCTCGGGCAAGCACGTTTGGGGGCACCGCCGGCTGCCCTACTGGCACCGGGGAGCCCACCAGCGCGGGGGGCGTCACTAGCCGGGCGCTGGCCACCGAAGCCCCTGGAACCTCCTCCGCCGCCGCCCATGGAAGCCTACATCTGCTGCTGTGGATAGTTAGGGTTTCAGGCTTAAGGGCGAACCAGGCGGGCCGGCCTGGGCGGTCCGGACCGGGCCGGGCCAAATGAGCTAGTTCGAGCCAGGCCGGCCCCTGGTCTGAGCCATGGGGTTATTGCTCTGGGTCCTTGGCTTATCCGATGGGGTTAAGCCCATTCCCATATTTCCCTATTATTTTAAACCCTATTTCCCAAATTAAAACCCCAAACCCCATTAGCCCAATTGAAAAATAATTGGATTTTATTTCTAAATTTTAAAAGTTGTTTTGAATATTGATTTATTATTCAATTTCATTTTTAATTGGGCATTAATGATTATGAATCATTAGAATTAACAAATTGTTGTTAAATAATTAAAGTTAGTTATTAATTTAAGTGTTAAATTAATAATTAATCTTAATTGACTAATTTAAATGTTAAATTAGTATCTATTAGTTAATTGGAGTTAATTGTTAATTTAAGTGTTAAATTGATAATTAACTTTAATTAACTAATTTAATGGTTTAATTAAAAGTTATTAATTAATTTGTGTTAATTATTAGTTTAAGAGTTAAATTAGTAATTAATATTAATAAACTAATCTAAGAGTTAGATTAGTAGTAAGTAATTAATTTCTGTTAATTATTAGTTTAAGAGTTAAATTGATGATTAACATTAATTAATTAACTAGTTTAAGAGTTAGATTAGTAATTAATAACTAATTAGAGTTAATTATTAATTTAAATGTTAAATTAATGATTAATTTTAATTAACTGATCTAAGTGTTAGATTAGTTATTAATTATTAATAGTCTAAATATTAGATTATTAATATGATTAATCTAAATGTTAGATTGTTTTAATTATTAGAAATGTTCTAATGACATGGAATAATATGGAATTTTTAATTTGGAGTGTGTGCATATGTAATGTGTGTTTTATGATTTTTAAATTTGATTTAATTGCATGTTAAGATATTAAAATGAGTTTTCAAAATTCAAATGCCAATTTTGATTGGAACCTAACTTTTTGAAAGCTAAAGTTATTTATTTTGAAAAACTCTTTTGTTTAAGCCATGTGATTAGCTTATCATGTGTGGAATGTTTAAAACGCACGGTGATCTTGGATATACATTTTTAAATTATTCATATGATGAATGATTGTGTGGATCGTGGATGTTTGAATGAGTATATTTATTAATTGTTAATAAATAGAGGTCTGCGTACCTCTCTCTCTCTTTAATACTTCGATATAATTCTACCTCCCTCTCTCCTGTACTCGCCATAAGGCCTTCTTCAATTTACTTGTAATTCTAGAATTATAGTAATATGATCGAGGCAACCGAGGAAGGAGTGAGGACGATCCACAGCTGCAACTAGGAAGGCGAAAAGATGAAGATCTTTTGCCTATATGTTTGCAGAATGATCTAATGTAATAGTTATGTTAGATTTTGTGTGCGTTTGACTGATGGCTCTAATCAAACTACTTTGCTATCCATGACCATAGTAAACATGTATGAGATGCAATGTTTTTTCTTTTGATTATGAATCAAAGCAGGTATTGTAATTAATAAATATATACGATATATTTATATACTATTACCTAGGAGAGACCAAGATAAAAATTATCTAAAACCCTCGTCTAAACTCTAAGCCGTAACGTGAGTAGTTAAGAACTTACTGGGTAGTCCACCATCATTATAGTCATAGGATTCAAATTAATTTAGGCTGGTTTGTTGTGCTACCACAAGGCCTGTTTAATTGTGAGGAGAGACTGTAGCTATGGCATTAAATGCCTATTTGATCAGAATAAAGGAACCATGTAGCTTTGTTGTGCTATCCACAAGAGTTGCATGCAAATCTATGCTCGTCTCGTAACGATGGTTAGCTTAGATCAAAATTAGTGGCTTGTTGTGCTATCCACAAGGCCATTAAATCTCTGGGGACCGAAGTTATGATCGGATATTGCAAGGAGTTGCAAGTCCCATAAGATGGGTGCTCTTTGATTGTTTTACAACTTTTTTGTGCTATCCACAAGGTTGTACTGCAAGTCATTGAGATTATGATCCTTACTAGGGGATTGTCGCCGTCTCCCGTTCTATATAGTTGAGGTTTATACAGTCCGTCGAAAATTAGTGGGAGTTAAAACTTGATCAAAAGACTATGTCTTATTTTATATTTAATAATTGAACATCTGCTAAAATAGATTTTATCTCCTGTAGGAAAATATGTTGTCGAATAAACCACTCCATGGCATACTTAATGCCAATCTTTTGACTAGCCCGAACTACTCGGTTTGGCTCAAAAACCTGAAGAGTGTCTTTAGATCTGAGCACATTGCCTACATCCTTGGAGCTGATCCTCTTGCTGAACCGGCATTGGATGCCCCTGAGGCAGAGATGATCACGTACGATAAAAGGTCGAAGGACAAAAACAAATGAGTAGTAAAGGGTGATTGCTTCTACTGTAAGCAGCATGGTCACTGGAAGAGGAACTGCAAGGAGTTCCTCAACAATAAAGCTTTTGGAAAGGTGAAGCTATCTGAAACTTCAGATATCTATATGAAAGATATCAACTTGTCAGTTAATGATTCCACATATTGGGTATTAGATATTGGATGTACTTCCCATATTTGCCATGATGTGCAGATGCTGACAAGTAAGCGCAAGCTGAGAAAAGGCGAGGTGGAATTGAGGCTAGGAAATGGCGCAAAAGTTGCGACAGTTGCTGTAGGGACAGTAAACCTCAGCTTCCATCGGGAGATGCCATATCATTAGAAGATTGTTATTATGTTCCTAGCATAATAAAGAACATCATATCGGTATCTTATTTGGACAAGATAGGATATAGGTTGTCTATTGAGAATAGAAGTTGTTCGATTTATTATGATAATAAATTAATAACTTCGGTATCTTTAGTCAACGGTCTATATCTTTTAGATGTTTCTTATTACAATCTTTACATTGATAATGCTCTTAAGAAGTGTAAGAATTGTGTGAACTAAGCCTATATGTGACATTGTAGACTTAGGGATATTGGTGAAAGCAGGTTGCAAAAGTTGCACAAACATGGATTGAATGCATTCGATTATGAATCAGTTGCGATATATGAGTCCTGCCTTACGAGAAATATGGCAAAATCTCCATTTACTGGACATGGAGAACATGCCAAGGACATTTTGTAACTAATACATTCGGATGTATGTGGTCACGTGTCCACCCAAGTCAAAGGTGGCTTCTCGTACTTCATCACGTTCACCGACGACTTCTCAAGATTTATGTGTACTTAATGAAGTACAAATCGGAAGTATTTGAAAAGTTGAAGGAGTTTAAGAATGAGGTAAAGAAGCAGTTAGGAAAGAGTATTAAAGCTCTTCGATCAAATCGGGGAGGAGAATACTTGAGTACTAATTTCACACAAAAGGATAATGGTATCCTTTTTCAGCTGACCCCTCCATATACACCACAGATGAATGGTGTATCAAAAAGGAGGAATCGCACCTTGTTGGATATGGTGCAATCTATGATGAGCTTTTCAGAATTACTAGTGTCCCTCTGGGGGTATGCTCTAGAGTCAGTAGTATATCTATTGAACAGAGTACCCAGCAAGTCTGTGGCCTCTACTCCATATGAGATATGGAAAGACAGGAAATCAGAATTTAAACATGTTAAAGTTTAGAGTTGTCCTGCTCATATAAAGAGGTATGATCCAGACAAACTAGAATCACGAACTAGTAAATGCAGGTTTGTGGGATATCCAAAGGAAACCTTTGGATACTACTTTTACCATCCTGCTGAACAAAAGGTGTTTGTCGGCAGGAAAGCTGTCTTCTTAGAAGAGGAATACCTTCTTCAGGAGGACAATGGGAATAAAATAGTACTGAAAGAGGTTCCAAAACCCTAAACAACTGCAATATCATCAGATGAGATATAAGTTCCTAAATCTGTTCAGATGCACACAGATGAGCCTCGTAGATATGGTAAAGTACTTAGATATCGCTGAAGGAGAGTCTAAGGTAGAATATAATGAGGATGATGATCCTATATCCTACCAGGAGGTTACAGAAGGCCCAGAAGCCGGGAAATGGCGAGAAGCCATGAACTCAGAAATCTAGTCCATGTACACCAACCAAGTTTGGAACTTGAAGGACTTGCCCGAGGGTATTGTACCCATCGGGTGCAAGTGGATCTTTAAAAGAAAGATTGGTGCTGATGGACGGATCGACACTTATAAGACAAGATTGGTGGCAAAGGGATATCATCAAAGGAAATGAATTGACTATGACGAGACTTTCTCACCAGTTGCCATGATAAAGTCGATCAGAGTTCTACTCACCATAGCTGCACACTACAATTACGAGACATGGCAGATGGATATAAAGACTGCCTTCCTCAACGGTAACCTTGAGGAAGAAGTGTATATGATATAACCAGAAGGTTTCACATCTAAGGAATCTCCAGATAAAGTGTACAAGCTTCAAAGGTCCATTTATGGACTGAAGCAAGCTTTTCTGAGTTGGAACATAAGATTTGACAAGGCTGTTAAGTCTTATGACTTCATTAAGAATGAAGATGAGTCTTGTGTGTACAAGAAGACCAGTGGGAGCACAGTCACCTTCTTAGTTCTTTACGTAGATGACATACTACTCATTGAAAATGATGTAGCTATGATGTCATCAGTAAAGATCTGGTTGTCGAAAAACTTATCCATGAAGGATTTGGGAGAAACATCCTACGTATTGGGAATACGGATCTATAAAGATAGATCAAAGAGGATGCTTGGAATGATCCAATCCTTGTACATAGATACCATTGTCAAAATGTTTGGCATGAAAAATTCTAAGAGATGTCTCATACCGATGAGATATGGAATTAATCTCTTAAAGGAGTAGTCTTCTAAGACTCCTGATGAGAGGGCATTCATGGATAGAGTACTCTATGCCTCTACCATAGGATCTATCATGTATGTCATACTATGTACACGGCCTGATGTTGCATATGCTCTAAATGTTACGAGCAGATTTCAGGCTGATCCAGGCGAAGAGCACTGGAAGGCAGTGAAATGTGCCCTTAAGTACTTAAAAGAACTAAGGATATGTTTCTGGTCTATAGAGGAGATGACTTGAAACTGCGAGGCTTTATTGACTCGAGTTTTCAGTCAGATCCAGATGATAGCAAGTCTACATCTGGATTTGTGTTTATTTTAAATGGAGGCGTAGTGTGCTGGAAGACTTCCAAGCAAGCAACCACTGCAGATTCAACAATTGAAGTTGAGAGTACATTGCTGCAGCTGAAGCCGCTAAGGAAGCAGTGTGGTTGAAAAAATTCATCACCGACCTCGGCGTAGTTCCCAGCATCTTTAAACCTGTTCCGCTGTTGTATGACAACAATGGAGCCATTGCGCAAGCGAAAGAGCCATGGTCTCATCAGGAACCGAAGCATATTCTGAGGCGCTTTCATCTTATCAGATAAATCATATCCATAAGAGATGTAGTTATGGAAAGAGTTCCATCTGTCGACAATGTAGCATATCTACTGACAAAGCCATTGGCTCAAAATGTGTTTGAACGTCACCTAGAGTTTATAGGCTTACTATATAAAGGTGATTGGCTTTAGTCCAAGTAGTAGATTGTTAGTCTTAGGTGGCCTACAAGCCAATATGACTTTGTAATCTCGTTCATTTATTAATAAAATGACATTATATTCATTGTCTGTAAATCGTATTAATTATCGTCTCATAATGAAATCCGTAAATATGTGCGATAGTGATCAGATTATGATGAGATCATACAAATGAGACTGATCACTTAAACACACATATTCTTAAAAGTTCATAGTCGGAGGATATCTGATAAGTTCACAATTTTACATAAATAACAGATGAAATTTACACACTTTGCTATCAATTTAATGAACAAAATCACATGGAATGATAGATAAATCATTTGTGCATTCAAACATATCAATTTTGAAAAAAAAATCTGAATTTCAAATATCATCACTCCATGGATTGAAGAAGGGTAGCAATTTCATTCTCAAATAAGATTTTCTCAACAATTATTTAATGTGTAGTTGGATGATTTATTGCCGCATGAACTTAACTGTTATTTTATGTAAATGTAGGACATGAACAAGTAGATGGCATAGTGGTTGAACTACTTTGATTTCAAGGAAGTGACTAGGGTTCAAATCGTAGAAGGAACAAGATTGTATTTCTTTTTGTCTTAAAAGGGGAACCACAAGCCAACTAAGAGAGAGAAGAGGGAATTTCGGAATTCAAATTTCAAAAATGTTATTTCAAAATCTTGAAAATAACATTTATTCTTCAATTCAAAATTCGAATTTTGAAATATCCCTCTCCAAATTTAAATTTCAAATATGCATTCACGGATAATCCTCTAATCAAGGGGGAGCTTAATGCGAGCAATTAAGTGCCCATTTATTAGAGGATTTGAAATTTAAAATTTGAATTAAGAATTCTCTTCTATGAAATCAAGAGAGAGAGGAGGAGGGAATCCTGAAATTTAAAAATAAAGATATTTATTTCGAAATTCAAAATTCAAAATAGTCTTTATGGGCTTAAAAGAAGATCCACTAATCAAGGGGGAGCTTAATAGCCTATTTATTACCCTATTTGAAATTCAAAATTTGAATTAAGAATTCTCTTCTATAAAACCATGGGAGGGGAGAGGAAAAAGGAAGCTTGGTTTTTTTTGGAAATTCTTTCTCTCAATTTCTCTCTCACTTTCTCCCTCTCTTTCTCTCTCTCTCTCTCTACATCTCTCTCAAACCAGCGGCTATTAGTGCAAGAAGTGGATTCGAGGCACTGCAACTGACCATTGGAAGGAGCCCAAGGCTACCAAGGATCCGCGCGAAAGGCTACGGCGGCTGCAAACATCAATTTTCTCTCTCCACTGTTTCTCTCTAGTTTTTGAGTTCTCCATGTTACACTGTATTTCGAATATGTTCTGTAAAAATTTTCTTATAAAAGTTATGTTAATGTTTGATTTTTAATGTCTCTGTAAAATTTAATATTGGTCTGATAATGAATGACAGTAACTCCTTTGAAAAAAGTTATCTTTTATCCATCGTTTTGTTCTAAAACTTTTATTTTTTCTTATGTTGACACTACTCAAATTTTATATTCAACTTTTAATTAGTGTTTTAGAGGTAGTCTTAGTTCAGTAAATGGTCTGATTATGCTCTTTTAGGGGTGCTCTTTTTGTGAGTTCATAGTAAGTCCGATTAATTTTAATTCTTAACAAATCAAATCATCATGCTCCCTCTTCTTTCTTCTCTATTTTAACTCTAAAAACTCAAAGTTTTCAACTTTAAAAATCTATTTCCCTGTGAATTCGACCAAATCTCACCACTTGCTATTTTTCAAATAATTATATGTGGAAATTAGAATTTTAAGATTGATGTTCGAATATGCTTAACGACATATAATTTCGAGCGATCAATTTTTGGCGTTGTTGCCGGGAAATTAGAATTTTAATTTTGATTATTTTGGGTCCATTTGTATAAATCCATACTCACATTCATTTTCTCTTTTTGCAAGAATTTCTTTTTTAAAAAAAAAAAGAAGACAAAAGGAAAGCTCAACTTGGTGAGTTTGTTCCTATTTCTTTAATATTTTTATTTTCAAATTTGCTTAAAATAGATATAGACCTCTTTAAATAAAAAAATAAGAAAAAAAAATTTAAAAAAAATGCATTTCAAGATTAGAAACCAAACTACCATGTTTTAGGATATGCATCATTTAGGAATGTATTAGTTTTAAATTTTTGTCATTTGTTTCATGTTGAAGAGTGCGGGAGGCAAGGTAATTTTTTCTAAATTGTGCAAATAACATGTTCATGCATTGTCATTTCATTATTGTACAAAACAAACTTGATTGAATTGTGGTGTGCATCTCATTGATAAAATAATTTAAGGGCATCTTCATAACAAGATAAGGTGGGGATTTCATCACCCTTCCTTGGCCCACAAACCACAAACACTCCATCTTGCATTGTCCCAAGCCCAATAAAAATCAAATAACAATTGCACCTAGGGTTCACACTATGATTGGACCGAGCTTTGAATTCATTTCTACTTTGGACAACGGTGTCTAGGCTAGATGTTACAAAGGTAAACGCCTAAGTGGACAAGTGGTTATTTAATTAGGTCCCTACGAAAGTAGGGGGAGCCTCCCACTATCCCACCTCTTACCTGGCCGATTGATCTATTGTAGGGGTGATTCATAGTGAATTCTAGCCATTTTGTGAGAAATCTCATCCTTAAGTCTAGGATACATTTAGGTCATTAGGAATTTGTTATTAACTTGTTTGTCTTTGCATAAATAAACATAAAAAATATATAAAAATAAAAATCACAAAAATAACCATTCTCATCTCATCTTGGTCTAGTGTATGCTAGGTAGAAGATCTCAACAGCCATATATTATCAAACCCATTCAAGAAATTGAGAGATACCTACATCACCAAACCAATATTCAACATCAAATGGCTGAAAATAATCAACAAATGCCTAAACAAATGAAGGAATACTTCATTCCTCAAGACTATAATCCTTCATCTTGTATCTAATTGCCTAATGTCCATGCTAGCCATTACGAGATCAAGCCAAGCACCATGCAAATGCTCCCATCTTTTTATGGGAATACCAATGAAGATCCATATAAACATTTGGATGAATTCTTTGAGATTTGTTCAACCGTGAAAATTCCATATTTCACGGAAGATGCCCTTCGACTTACCCTATTCTCTTTCTCACTTAAGGACAAAGCCAAATATTGGCTTGGAACGATAGGGAAGCCCATTAGGACTTGGCCCGAAATGCAACAAGAATTCCTAAAAAAAATTCTATCATATTGGGAGAACAAATACTATGAGAAGGGCTATAACTGGATTCTCACAATTACCAGGAGAACAAATTCATGAATCTTGGGAACGATTGAAAGAATTGTTGAGAAAATGTCCACACCATGGATTGTCTAGATGGCAAATTGTGCAAACATTCTATAAAGGTTTAGATGCACAATACAGGAAAATGGTAGATGCATCTTGTGGAGGAGCATTCATGAGCAAAAGTGAGGAAGAAGCTTATGATTTATTTGAAATGCTAAGTGAAAATTCAATAAATCATGCTTCACTTTCATCATATGAAAGATCTGTGGGAACATCCAAACGGACTGGAGTTTATGAAATAAGAAATAGAGGAGAATTTGCGAGAACCCAATAGTAGAGAGCAAAGTGAAGTTGGATATATTTCTTGAGAAAGATTTCTAGTGGAGTTTAAGAAGGAATATTTTTCTGCCTATATCAGAGATGCTAAGGTGCTAGAATTTCTGAATCTAAGCCAAGGAAGGATGACTATAGTAGAGTATGAGGCTATGTTTGTTGTGTTATTGTTGAGTAATTTGTGGTCTGCATATTCCCCATGTTTTGGTAATAAGACACTATAAAAACAATAGGACTTTGTGTATGTAAGACTGAGAGAAATCTCCCTTCATATTCTCCATGTTTTGTGATAAGTGTGAGAAATCTGTTTGTTTCATTAGTTTATGTGCTGACAGTTTTTATCATAAGTTGTATAAGTTCTATAACTTAGTCGCTCTCAAGGTTCCTTAACTCTCTCAAATTAAAGAGTTAACTGGAATTTCGATTAAGTTTCAGAACTTCATGCAACTTCCAATTAGTTTAGCATGTTCTTGATCTGTATTGTGTTCTTCGTGAATACTTGCCTAATTCTTAGGCACTTATTGTACCTCAATCTTGCACTGTTCCTCTTCCTGGTTGTGGAAGAGAGGACATGCTGAAAATAGAAGATTGTTCCTCTTCTTGGTTGAAGAGAGGGCATGCAATTGTAGCAGGTTGTTGTATAACCTGTAAGGGGTTGGTATCTTGCTGTTAGTAGAAATCTCAAGTGATTTCTTAGATATTGGATATAGGTCTGGATAGACTGAATCAGTACAACTTTTATGTGCATTTATTTGTAGTTGTTTCCTCATTTTCATCTCCTTCTGTCCATTTATTAGCTTCTACATTTAACTTCTGTTAGAGTAATTTTTATTTACCCATTCACCCCCTCGGTTTAGTCTAGGCTTGGGCAACATTAATGAGGTATGCCCCTCAATTCTTTGCTAGTGAAGACGAGAGAGTGAAGAATTCTGTAAATGAACTGAGAGGTTTAATCAGAGAAAAGGTAGCTCCATTCAGATTGAAGACCATAGCAGAAACATTGGAGACCACTTATGTGGTAAAGAAGGAGTGGAATGCATTTATGGATGTGCAGAGAGCTAAAAATAAGAGGAAGCCCTTTACATCACTCAGAAAAAGGTTGATGAAAAGAGGAAGAGAGCGTTTCAAGCTACTGTAAAAGGGTGGAACATCCACTTTGTGCTAAGTATGGAAGAAGGCATCTAGGTCAGAAATTTTGGTGGACCAATAAGAGGTGTTTTGGCTATGGAGAAATAGGCCACATTATCAAAGATTGTACAAAGTTGAAAGGCGAGCAAGCTAGTGGAGGGCCTGTTAGAGGAAAGGCCAGGGTGTATGCACTGACCAAAGAGAATTCAAAAATCACAGACAATATGATTGTAGGTTTTTGATCTTTGGACTTCTTGCTAAAGTTTTGTTTGACTCTAGTGCTACACATTCTTTTATTTCTTCTGAGTTTGTTTGAGTTAGACATGATTGTTTGGTTTAAAGCACTAGACCCTTGACTATTGCTGCTGCTACTGATGAGGAAGTGACCACACAATCTACACTTTTAGATTTACTTGTTCAGATTAGAGTTAGGTGCATGCCTTTAGTTGCTTACGTTATAGACTTAGCAGATTTTGATGTCATTTTGGGTATACTAGTTGGAGAAGTATTTTACTATATTAGATTGTTTTAGGAAGAGGGTAGTGTTTCAGATTCCTGGATAAGTGTTTTATTTTTAGTGCCCCAACAGGAAGTCTAAAAAGGTGTTGCTATCAGCCTTGAAGGTAAGGAAGTAGATTAATCAAGGTTGTGAGGCTTATTTGGTCGATGTGCTGTTGAGTGGAGGTCCTAAGAAGTCATTTTCAAACATTAAGATTGTTCGAAAGTTTTCAAATGTGTTTCCAAAAGATTTATCAGATTTTCTACCAACCAGAGAGAATGATTTCACCATTGAACTTGTCTCTAGTACCATACCTATTTTTATGGCACGATACAGGATGACCCCTGCTGAGTTAGTTGAGTTGAAAAAGTAGTTGTAGGAGCTTTTGGGCAAAGGATTTATCAGACCTAGTATGTCACCTTGGGGTATACTTACATTGTGTGCGAGGAATAATGATGAATTTATGAGGCTGTGTATTGATTACGAGCAATTAAATCAGGTGACTGTAAAGAATAAGTATCCTTTGGCAAAGATTGATGACCTGTTTGGTTAGTTGAGAGGAGCTAAGGTGTTTTCTAAGATCAATTTGAGATTTGGATATCATCAGTTGAGAATTAAAGATGAGGATGTGTCTAAGACAGCATTCAGGACAAGATGGACACTATGAGTTCTTAATCATGCCTTTTGGATTGATAATGCACCTGCTACTTTTATGGAATAGAACTTTCAAGCCTTATTTGGATCAGTTTATGGTTGTGTTCATTAATGATGTACTGATTTATTCTCCAAGCGAGGAAGCCTATAGAGAGCATTTAAGGATTGTATTGAAGAATTTAAGAGCTCACAGACTGTACACTAAGTTTAGTAAATGTGAGTTGCGATTGTAGTAAGCTCAGTTTCTTGGTGATATTATTTTTGGAGATGGAGTTTCTATAGATCTGCCAATGTGGATATTGTTATGAAGTGAGATGCACCTAAACTATGCTGAGATTAAGAGTTTTCTTTGATTAGCTAGTTATTACCGGAGATTTATCAAAGGATCTTCTGTTTTGACTGCTCCTATGACTAAGTTGACTAGGAAGGGTATGATATTCATTTGGTCTGAAGAGTATGAACATAGTTTTTAAGAATTGGATAAGACGTTGACCATTGTACCTGTACTTGTTTTACCAAGTATATTGGAAGGCTTTGTTGTTCATATAGATGCATCTAGAAAGGATTGGGTTGTGTGCTTATGCAGTATGGTGAAGTTATAGCATATGCTTCCAGACAATTGAAAAAGTATGAACAAAATTATCCCACATGATTGAGAGATGGCTGTTGTCATTCATGCTTTAAGAATTTGAAGACACGATTTGTATGGAGCTCAGTTTGAGGTGTTTATGGACTATAAGAGTCTGAAGTATATCTTTTCTTTGAAAGATTTGAACTTGAGATAGAGGCGGTGGGTAGAATTTTTAATAGATTATGACTTTTCATTGAATTACCATACATGGAAAGCTAATGTACTAGCAGATGCTTTGAGTAGAAAGTTAATGTCACTACAAATATGTTCATATTGGAAGACATTAGAGGATGTGGTGGAGGTGAAGTATCACGAACATAATAAAAGGTCTTACTTGATGAGTTTGGCTATGCATCCGACTTTACTTGATAAAATTATTGAAGCCTAAAAAGATAATCGGGTAGTTACTGTTACGCCTATGATATGGTTCAGTCAATTAAACTCACTTTAGATTCAAGCTACGTAATTAAGGAACCAAATTACCATACAAATTAGACATGAATGATGATAGACAATAACCAAATAATAAATATGACATTAACTATCAAATAAATCTAAATATTCTATCATATTGCCATAACCAGGATTCTCAAATTACATCAAATATGTAGCGGAAATAAAATATCTCAACTCACTAAAGAAATATAAAAGTACATATCATCTCTCAAATCTCCGTTACATCAAATCTAAGAAAAATAGTAAAACTAATTCTAGATAACCTTATGAAGATATCAAAACCTCAATTAGAAGTCTCTGCAAATCTCAATTCCTCCTCACACTTTGAAAATGTTAAGGAGATTTATGAGTACAACCACTTAGTAGGCAAATCAAACTCACCAAATGCTAACAATGTAATAAATAAAAAGTTCTACATATAGGTCAAATAAGAACGTGATACAAAAACATGATAAAATATAAGTTTATCAAATCAAACATGTTTTCTAATAACATGTATTCAACTAACATATAACATATATGGTGTGATTGAATTCAAATATGACTGAAATAAATTCTACTAGCCAAGAACTGAACAAATCACATTTTTCATATTACAGATCTGAAGCAAATAACATGGTACAATAGTTTATCAAATTTCAAATCAAATCTTGTTTATAAATGAATCAAAAGTTCTTATGAGCATAGCTAGAGCAAAGGATAATTGATCAATAATATTAAATAAATGAACTAAATAGAATATATGCTAAATTCAAATGATCTATTTAATAAATTATATTTCATAATTATGTATCAAACGAATCTTAACCTAACATATCAAATAGACATATATCTAATCACTATATAAGGAGTCAAATAAACAAATATCAGAGCATATAGGCAAGTATGCTACAGTCATGGCACGTGCATAGCCGATGTTTCATGACCCACTTGAATAACTGATCACAAATTTATAATTACTAGGATTTTTCCGTTGCCCACAAGCAGAACTCATCTATAGATACTTATAGAATGAGTTACAATCTTCTTAAGATGACAATATTCAAATATATACTAAACAAATATGGCACAAGCATATTTTCACATATTTCAGACTTATCATAGATCTGAAAATTTAATAGACAATATGATACATATACATATGAGTCAAAATATACTTCTTTTACATACAAAATAACCATTTAAGATTCAAATAGGTCATATATACAGAGAATATCAGAGCTAAGATGATCTAAACAAGTTATTGAACATAAGAATATACTATTAATTTTTTCTTAGATGTTTTAGATAAAGAATTATAAATTTTGACCAATAAAATTAATTCTCAAAATTGAAAAATCAACAATTAAGGTCGAAAATAGTAAAGAGATTTAAAAAATTATCAAAATTGATGAACATGTCAAATATGTCAACTAAAACATGTGGACAAAGTTTCAAGCAAATTGCATATCGTTTCAGTGATTTAAAGCATTGGATTGTATATGAAGAACTTGAGTGGATTGTAGCCAATAGAATAAATGGTAGAATAATAAAAAATAAAATTTCAAAAATTATAAAATTTTGTAGGCACTTATCGTTCATCAAAATAAAGTTGTGATTAAAGTTTGAGGTCATTTAACCAAGAAACGAAGTAGTTAAGATAAAACAAGTTGAATTAGATTCTCAAACTGACAATAGATAGAGCAGTTTAAATCGCGTCGACACAGGTCGCGCCTTTTAAATCGTGTCTCCTTTAGCCAATGCATTTTAGATTGAAAATTGAGTTGAAAGAGAGTTCAAATCACTACGGTTGAAGAGAGTTTAGTCGAGCCGACGTCTGCGTCCACTAAGATAGACATCTTTTAGGAAAAAAATTTAGAACTATAATATTTTAAAGAATTAACATAGAATTGAGGGACCAAAGTGTGAACTAAAATTATAGACTTATAGATTAAAATTTTAGAAACATCTTTTGACCACTTGAAAATCAAAACAAAATTTTTATGTTAATACAAAATAAACACTTAATGGGTTATTATCGCCTACCTCTTGAAGAAAGAACAAACTAAGAACAATACCTTCTAATCCTTCCCTCGAACTCCAACCACAAAATTATCTTGATCTAAAACTCCTTCATTAGTATCAATTCTCAAAAGATTAAACCAAAGATTCTCCTAGTTTTTGATAAAAAATACTATGTTACTTACCCTTGTTGAGTAATTTGTGGTTTTCATATTCCCTATATTTTGTTGATAACACACTGTGAAAATGTCAGGACTTTGTTTATATGAGAGTGAGAGAAATCTTCCTATTTCATTAGTTTAGTAGCTCACAGTTTCTATCATGAACTATATAAGTTCTATAACTTAGTCGCTTTCAAGATTCCTTAACTGTCTTAGATTAAAGAGTTAACTAGAACTTCGATTAAGCTTCAGGATTTCAAGTAACTTGTAATTAGTTCATCACTAATCGAAACATCATTTGCTGGTTTAATCAGATTATTTTTTTAAGTGTTTTATCGATTAGGTGACTAAGGTTCACTTCGATTAACATTATCTCTGTCAATTCGAGTAAAGAGCTTAAAGTTTCCTATTGATTAGCTTTATAAGATTGCTATTGATTAGCGTTTTAAGTTCTCCATAAAGTCGCATTCGATTACCATTTAAAGTGTTGACTTTAAATCCATCTAAGTCTGACTTCGATTAACATTTAAGCAACTACTTCGATTACCTTGATAACGTTTCGAAACTCAACTTAGAGTTTCGTTTTGTGTCTTAATCAAAATAGACTTTTAAGTTTTATTTCGATTAACATTGTAAGATATCCTTTCGATTAGTGTTATAACGTTAATCGAAGTTTTGCTCTCAGACTTCACTTCGAATAACGCTAAGTTTCACTTCAATTAACATTACCAACATTACTTTGATTAACGATGTTCTATCGATTACTGATCAAAAGTCTTACTAAGATTATTGAACATTCTGAGACTTCGATTAGTAGGACACTTTAGTAATTATTTCATATCTTATCTCCTCGATTAACGCTTTAAGTTGCCACTTCAATTAATTGTTTCTTACATTTTAAGTTAAGTCGTTCCTCTAGTCTAAGTAAGAGTCACCTATACTTTGATTAACAGATTGTTTGTGAGTTAGACGTACACTTACTTACGAACTTTGATTAGTGGCAAGATTCTCACTTTGATTAAGCATTTATTTATGACTTATATTAAAAGAATTGACATTTCGATTAACTTACAACTTCGGCTAACGTTTACTTTACTGAATTCAATTCAAATTAGCTAGTATTCTCATGTTATATTTTATGTGTACTTTTTGCTTGAAGATCTTTGCCATATCTTTGACTGATAGCTTTGTTGCAGTTTCTATATACCTTGTTCTATCATAAACTTCTACGAGCAACAGATGCAATGGCAGAAAAAGTAACTTACCTTTCTAGTGTTTGTGCTTTTTGCAGGTCTGACCTGACAGCATAAGGTCTGCACCCGAGGAAGCTTCTATGCATTAATTCATGTGACCTTGAGTCCAACAATGTAGAAGACCAGCCATGCTTTCTCTCCAACTTCTCTCTTGGAAGTTTGAACGTTAGACACATGCGGGAAGAAGCCTTCTTGCAGCAAAGCAGTCTTACAGATTAATTTTGAAGAAGGGATGTAAAGAGAAGCCCCTCACCAAAGACTAATAATAGTATAAGTGTTGAACAAAGAAATACACAAGAGCAAGTATGTAAGGATTGAGATTTTGGATATGGTTATCGGGTCAATTTCGGGGTCGGATCCCTTAGTTTGGATGCCACGTGGGCGCCACGTGGGCGCCACGTGGAGCGCGAGAGTACGGCCCCGGTCATATCGTCTGAATGGCGTCTTGGAAGGACGACGCCATATAAAGTACGACCCTGGGTTGTCAGTGTACGGCCCGGTCTTGTCATTTGAATGACGTCGGGCTTGCACGACGCATTTTATCCAGCTTCTGTTTGACCCTGCGAACCCTCCTTCCTTTCCCTCATTCTCTCCTTTCCTCTCTCTCTCCTCTTCCCCCTCCGAGCTCCGGCGAACCACCTCCCCTTCTCCTTGCTTTCCTCCCTCCATTCCATCTCTCCCTCCACTCCATCAACCTCCTAACTCCCACCACTACCACCACCATCTCCTCCGCGGTGTTTTTCTCTCCGGACGGCGGTCGACGTCTCGGTGGAGTAACGACGTCCACGGCGGTACCGGCGGCGGCGTGTGGCGAAGCGGGTTGGCGGCTTGGAGCTAGGAGGAGTTGGAGTAACCGGTAGGGTGACGATCCCTGTTGTATTTCGTTTAAAAATCATGTTTTTCCCACTTTGGAGCATGTTTAGGGGTTTTCTTGGGGTGAAAATATTAAATGCATGTAATGAGAAATTGGGTGTTTTAATGGATATCTAGGTTCTTCTCCTCCTTCTCCACTTTGTTCGTATTTTTACACGATTTGGGGGAGGAAATTCCACCCCGTGGATTGGGGAAAGGCGGAGGGAGAATCTGTCTGTGAAGGTTGAATGGCGTCGGGGGACAACGACGCCTTTTAGAAAGGTGGCTTCCACCCACGACGCGATTTGACCAAGATAACAGACTCTGTCTCTGGAACTGAATGGCGTCCAGGGATAGCGACGCCATTTTAATCGCGTCCTCCGTGAACGACGCCTTTTAGGCCAGTTTTTCCATTGAACCAATTTAGGGGTCTTGAATGACGTCGGCCTTGGGCGACGCGATTCAAGCCAGAATTTCATTAATCCATGCAATTAACACATGTTTACACTGTTAGATAGTTTCGTTAATTGCATGTGTAGAAATGTACTCGATGACATTGGATTCTATGTGATCGGATTGCACCGTGTTGTGTTTTGTGCAATCGTGGGCCTAGAGTGACAGTTGTTAGAACTTAGGCACCCTGTGTCGGTGTGGGAGTGACACGGCGCCGGTGTGGGAGTGGCGGGGTGACGCTTAGGGAGAGGGTCACCTGGTGTACCCTAGGGTATAGCTAGTACCGGTGTGAGAGTGGTACATTCGGAGTGTCACTCATTCTGGGGGAAGCAGAAACCACCTGGAGCCTGTCGGGCCGGAATAGCCAGCGCGCTATCCGAGGGGTTGCTGTTTGGTCTCAGCGGGTCGATGTTTTCCGTGTTCGGCCATGCGACTTGTGTGTTTCGCCGAGACGCGGGTTGTGGACTTGTGACGGAGTGGTTTTTAGAATTGTGCATGTTACCGTTTGAATGCATGCGTTTCATAACGAAATTGGAAAATGTATGTAATGCTTTAATTGCTTAAATTGTCTATATTTATGTTGTTATACTTGTTGGTGCGTGAGTGGGCGGTGGGGATCGAAGGATCCCTACTGAGTCTTTTCGATGAGACTCACCCTGCAGTTTTCAAGTGAGGGTTCCAGGCAGGCATAGTGAGGTGAGTGTTGCTTTAGGTCTCGCGCCAGCAGCCGTTGTTCCGGGGTATGCCCCGATGTAGTTGTCATTTTATTTTCTGGCATGTATGCTTAATTATTTCTTTTTAGTTGGAGTATGTAATTATTTGCTGAGTCGAGTCGCATTGTAATAATTTTTAATTCTTGTACTTCCTTTTCAATTCAGTGCGATGTGAATGTTTAGTTTAGTTTATTATTTATTTTTCAGACTTATCTAGATCCTGGTTTGGCTCCAAATTAATGATTCGGTACCCATTTAGTAATCGGATCCCCGATTATAGAGTAGCGGGTCGTTACAGAGTATAAGCATTGAATAGAGAAATACACGAGAGCAACATTCTTCTAAGTTTGAGAGATAGTAAACCAACACGCACTAGTCTGTTGAGAGAAAGAGAGCTTGAAGATCTTAGGAGTTGTGTTTCATCACTCTTACAAGAAGCACTTGGATATCCTCTTCAGATCAAGACCTGTGCAACATAGTTGTCTATTTTTTGTCTTGATTTGTATCATATTCTTCATGAACATTTGCCTATTTCATAGGCACTCACTGTACCTTAATCTCGCTTTGTTCCTTTTCTTGGTTGCGGAAGAGAGGGCCTGCTGGTAGCAGGAGGTTGTTCCTTTTCTTGGTTGAAGTAAGGGTCTGCTGGAAGCAGAAGGTCGTTCCTCTTCTTTATGGAAGAGAGGGCCTGCTAGAAGCAAGAGGTTGTTCCTCTTCTTAATTGAAAAGAGGGCCTACGGTTGCAGGAGGTTGTTGTATAACCTATAAGGGATTGGTACCTTGCTGTTAGTGGAAATTCAAATAGTTTCTTAGGTATTGAATGTCAGTCTGTATAGACCCAACCAATATAAATTTCCTATGCATTTATTATGTGATTACTTTCTTGTTTCTATCTCCTTCTATTGAGTTATTAGCTTCTGCATTGAATTTCAGTTAGAGTAATTTTATTTACCCAATCACCCTTCCCCCCGGGTTAGTCTAGCCTTGGGCAACAAGTGGTACCAAAGTCCGATCGCTCATTTATTTGACCTAATAGTCAAGAGAGTAATAGCTATGACAAACAATTGTACTGAAGATCAGTCTATCAACCGCCCTCCACTGTTTGATGGGGAAGACTACTCCAATTGGAAATGTCATATGGAATATTTCCTTAAAGGGGTCGACCTTGATCTATGGAATGTATTTGAGGACGGAGACTATGTCATAACTGTTCCCAGAGAGAGATGGACAGGCAATGATAAACATTTAATTTCTTTGAATAAAAGGGCTAAAAGCATCCTCTGCTGCGCTCTAGCAAAGTAGTTCAACTAGATATCTACCTGTAATACTACAAAGAAAATGTGGCTAAAACTTCAACTTACATATGAAGGCATAGAAAAAGTCAAAAAGACTAGGATAGATATTCTGGTTACTCAATATGAGAAGTTCAAGATGGAGTCTTTAGAGACCATCACCTAAGTGTACAAAAGATTCACAGATATCACAAATGGGTTGATGGCTCTCGGGAAAGAATACAACAGTGGAGATCTAGCCAAAAAAATGTTAAGATCTCTCCCCAGCCAGTAGACACCTAAAGTGATTGCTATTGAGGAGGATCATAACCTCAGTACCCTGACACTTGAAGACTCATTGTGTTTCTCATGCCCCATGAGATAAACATGGAGAGACTTGGGGAGAATACCCCTAAGAGAAGAGTATCAACACCTCTAAAGATCTCACAACTAAGCAATAGTGGAAAGCATCATCAAGTGAAGACAATGATGCTGACAGTGAGGAAGAAGCACTGCTATCTAGAAGGTTGCAGTAGATTCTAAAGAAAAAGAAGTTTCAAAGCAATCACAAATACTACAAGAAGAAGACTCTTAAAGAGAAGAAGTAGGAAACAACCTGCTATGAATGCAATCAACCTAGGCACATGAGAGTAGAGTACCCACAACTGAAGAAGAAGGACAAGAAGAAAGAATACACCAAGAAGTCCAATTTCTTCAAAGAAAGGCTATGACAGCTGCTTGTGACAATGAAGAAAGCTCATCCTCTTCCTCAAGCTCAGAAGAAGAAGAGGAGACTGCAAACTTGGCTCTTATGGCAGCAAGTTCTCATCAATATGATGAGCAGGTAGGCCTGGGAGCATCAAGATGGTACATGGACAGGGGATGTTCTAGGCATATGACAAGAGACTATACCTTGTTCAAATATGTCAGATCAAAGGATGATACATTCATCTATGGAGACAATGGCAAAGACAAAGTGGTTGGTTGTGGCACAGTAGGCAGCAAGTCTATAGATCTAATAGAGGATGTACTGACGTGGATGGTCTGAAGCACAACTTGATTAGCATTAGCCAACTTTGTGAGAAAGGACACAAAGTGATCTTTGAAGCTTCAAAGAATCTTTAAAACTCACAGGGAGAAGAATTTGTATATCCTTCATTAAATGAGCTTAAAGATAAAGATGCATGCTTAGGAGCTAGATACTCAGAATAAGTAGATATGTGGCACGGAAGACTTGTTCATGCAAGCCAAGGAGCAATTCACAAGCTGATCAAGCATGACTTGGTGGTTGAACTACCCAAGTTGAAGATGAAGACAACAAGCATCCGTGCAGCATATGCCAAAGGCAAGTAGAGCATAACCTCATTTCAGTCCAAGACCATTACAACAACCCCTAAGCCTACAGAGCTGATACACATGGACTTGTTTGGGCTTATGAGGATAGACAACCTAGATGGCAATGTCTATGGATTTGTCATGTTAATGACTACTTTAGATTTACCTGGGTGGTCTTCTTGGAAAGCAAGTCTGACATATTTGAAGCCTTTCTCAAGTTTAGTAAAGTGGTGCAGAAAGAACAGAAGCTGAGCATCATTGTAATTAGATCTAACTATGGTGGAGAATTTCAAAATACTGAGTTCATTAAGTTCTGTGAAGAAAATGAAATTCAACACAACTTTTCAGCACTAAAAACTCTGCAACAGAATGGTGTAGCACAGAGAAAGAATAGAACATTATTGGACATAGCCAGAAGTATACTATTAGAGAAACATCTACCAAGATACTTCTGAGCAGAAGCAATCAACATAGCTTGCTACATCATCAACAGAGCAATGATCAAGCCAATACTTAAGAAGACACCATATGAGATGTACAAAGGGAAGAAACCAAGTGTGGGGCACCTGAAGCCATTCGGTTGCAAGTGTTTCATCCTCAACAATAGGAAAGATAACCTTGAGAAACTTGATGCAAAATCAGATGAAGGTTTGTTCTTAGGGTACATTTCTAAACTCATGGATATAGAGTATTTAATAAAAAATCTTTAATAGTAGAACAAACTATTCATGTTTGATTTGATGAATATAATCCATCTACCAAAGGAAGATACAATTTTTATGATGATGATAATGCAAGTGACATTATTAGAAAGATGGACAAGATGGAACTTAATGAGAATTAGAAGGAAGATCTACCCTTAGAAGATCTACAACAAATTGAAAATCAACATGAAGATCAATCCAAGGATTGAAGATACCATAAGGATTATCCAAAAGAAAATGAGAAATTCCAATCAGGGAGTTACAACTTGAAGTAAGATAATTCCTTGTGATTATTTACCTTTTATTTCCCAAATAGAGCCTAGGACAGTCAATTAAGCACTGGAAGATGAATCCTGGATCTTAGCATTGCAAGAAAAACTAAATCAGTTTCAGAAGGTATCTAGACTATATGATCATCTTGTCTTTGGCACCAAATGGGTGTTTAGAAACAAAATAGATGAGTCAGGTGTGATCACTAGAAATAAAGTTAGACTGGTAGCTCTCAAGGCTATTGCCACGAGGAAAGCATAGATTTTGATGAAACTTATGCCCTAGTAGCCTGACCAGAGGCAATTCACATTCTTTTAGTATTCGCATCTGCATATGATTTAAAATTATGTCAAATGGATGTTAAAAGTATATTTTTAAATAGTTATATAAAAGAGGAAGTTTATGTTGAATAGCCTCCAGGTTTTGAAGATCATAGTTTTTCAAATCATGTTTTTAAATTGCATAAGGTACTATATGGTCTAAAACAAGCTCTCAGAACCTGGTATGAGAGACTGTGTGGTTTTCTCATATAACATAGTTTCATTAGAGATATAGTAGACAATACCTTGTTTATTCAGAAATATAATAAAAAAACCTTGATAGTTCAAATATATGTAGATGATATCATCTTCAAGTACTAATGAATCTCTTTACAAGAAATTTGAGAAGTTAATCTATGGAGAATTTGAGATGATCATGATGGGAGAGTTGAGCTACTTCCTTAGACAACAAATTAAGCAAATGAAGGAAAGGATTTACATCAATCAAGTCAAATACATCAAAGATCTATTTTAAGAAGTATGACTTTGATCAAGCTAAAGCTCTAACTACTCCCATGAGTACAGTTACTAGGTTAGATGCATATCTAGAAGATAAGAAGGTAGATCAAAAGATCTATAGAGGTATGATAGGATCTTTACTATATCTTACTACAAGTAAACCAGACATTTTATTTAGTGTATGCATGTGTGCTAGGTTTCAGACAAATCCTAAAGAATCTCACTTGATCTGTGTCGAGAGAATATTTAGATATCTAGTTGATTCCTGTGATTTAGGACTACGGTATCCTAGAGGATGCAATTTCAGTTTTCTTGGATTTTTTGATGCTAACTATACTGGTTGCAAAGTTGATAAAAAAAGTACCAGTGTTACCTGTCAGTTTTTTGCAGGATGTCTGACTTTATGGTCCTCAAGAAAGTAAAACTTAGTAGCCTTATCAATGGTAGACGCAAAATATATAGCAGCTGGAAGCTGCTGTGCTCAACTATTGTAGATCAAGCATCAGTTAGAGGACTTTGGACACAAGTTTGAAGGGGTTCCATCCTATGTGACAACACAATCACCATCAACTAAACCAAGAATTGGATTCAGCACTCAAGAACCCAACATATTAAGGTCAGACATCATTTCATTAGAGATCATGCAACTAACGGTGATATTACAATGGATTTTGTAGATACTTGTATAAACTAGCTAATATCTTCACAAAATCTCTTTCAAAAGATAGATTTACTTCTATCCAAAGAGTGTTAGGAATGTGTAATTTGTAGATTAATCAGTTAGACTTTCTTTTCATTAATAAATCTACATAGTTCTCCTAAAAATACACACAAATCTAAAGCGGACAGACTAATTGAAACTTATATTGAAACTTTCTTCATTAATCAAAATTCGAAACTCATTGTTCAATCTTTCGAACTCTTAGATTAATCGAATAAACTTGAACTCTAATCGAGGACAATTCTTCTACTCTAATTGATACTTCGATTACCTCCTTTTTTCATTCCCATCTATTCAGTAATCGATGTGTTCGGTTGTTAGCTAATCGATGTTCTGCCTTTAATTATTAATCGAAGCTGAACTTGTCTTCTGTAATTGAAGCTTGTGACTTCTTTGATAATCTAAGCATGCACTTCTCCTTATCACTTTGATTACCCTCTACTCATATCTTTTCGTTTTGCACCCTTAGGGCAAATCGACTTTCTGTTTTGATCCTTGATCTTTATAATCGATTCGCCTCTATTTGATCGACTACATTTGTTAATCTATCTAAGCTATGCTTCACTTACTAATCGATTACATTATTAGTTTAATTATTCTTTACTTCGATCGATATCAATTCATGGGTTATCCGATTGCATATCTGTATAGCTTTCTTTGTTCTACTAATTAGTCAATTATATCAGTCAATATCACTTTTCCCACTCTTTGAAACTTTAGTTCATAATCGAATATGTTAGATCGACAACAACTTTTGACCAACTAACAGAGTCGGTATGACTTGATTAGTCTAGATTGTTTAGTCCACTTCCTTTCTTTTTATCTCTTCTTGCCCGTGAATCCCTTGTACGAGATTATAATTCCTTTTAGGTCTCCCTGGTCTATAAAAGGCCTGCATAGCTCAACTCCATGACATATCAAACTTGAGCTACTTGGTAGACATCCTAAAGCAAGCTTTCCTTCAGATTTTTGAGAAGCCTTTCCTCATCTTTAGCTTATACCTCTAGCATATCTTGAATCCTATCCAACAATCATGTATCCTACTTTAGTCGTTTGGTGTTCGACCCTGATGAGGTTCTGTTGTGCTTCTGGATGTGTGTGGAGTGAGGACCATGGAAGGGAAGAATCTACCTCAACCAACTTTTGACGAACTCATTCTGTTGGGCTACTGGTTCTCTATTGAATTTCACTAAATAGTTTCTCTAAACACCATCCAGACAGAGCTTCCATTCTCACCCATATTGGTGAGCTCCTCCACACACAATCCTAATATTCTAGTGGAGGGTCTCACATATGACAACATTGGAATCATGAGAATGGAAGTCTTACCTTCCCTAGGTGAGTGATGCACATACATGTTGTGTTCTGTCACTATCTAGTGAAGAACTTTCTTTTCAGACACAACAGTAAGAACTGCAACACAAGCTGAACCTGTATTTCATAAAATGCAAGAGGAACAGCTCACCAGAGGAGGAGCCGTAAAGTGAGGGGGGGGGGGTAAAAGGCCAAGAGAGAGAGTTAGCATCACTGGTGTTGAAATTCTTTCCACCTAGTTGTTTTTGAACATCAAACTATTTTGTATTTTATATTTTCTTTGTGTTACACACAGTGGGAGCAAACTGTTTTATAAATCTATATCTTTCATTTGATAAAGATCATTTTATGTTCCTAGAAAAAAGGTTCCTTAGACTCTTTATGCACTTCTTGTAAGAATGATCTTGCTCTTTACTGATTGGTGTGTATCTTTCCCTGTACTTCCAATAATCCTTTCTCTTTATTTCAAACACACTCTGTATATCAATTTTAGAATCCAATATATCTTAGTGTTCTCTCCTATCTATGTATCTCTCCTTCATTGATTCCCTATGTGTAATTACCTTTTTGTGTGAACGACAAAAAGGAGGAGAAATAAACTATCCAACATTCATACAAACTGCATCTACATATAAGGGAGAAATAAACTATCAAACATTCATACAAACTGTATTTGCACATAAGGGAGAAATAAACTATCTAACATTCTCCTAAACTACAATTGAATATAAACTGTCCACTGATTTTAGCTTTGACAAGTTGTTTATATGTTATTTCGTTTAGTTCTAATACCAGTTTCATTTTCTTCAATATTTGAATTATTTTTTATTATGGGCTTATTATTTCTAAAAGTGTTGTCATTTTCAAAGCATTCAATTTTCAAGTAGTTTTGTCATCACCAAAAAGGGGGAGATTGTTGAGTAATTTGTAGTTTTCATATTCCCCATATTTTGATGATAACATACTCTGAAAATGTTAGGACTGTGTTTCTATGAGAGTGAGAGAAATCTCCTTGTTTCATTAATTTAGTAGCTGACAATTTATGTCATGAGTTGTATAAGCTCTGTAACTTAGTCACTTTTGAGATTTCTTAACTCTCTCAGATTAAAGAGTTGACTGGAACTTCGATTAAGCTTCAGGACTTCAAGTAACTTTCACTTAGTTCAATAGTAATTGAAACATCACTTGCTGGTTTAATCGGTTTAATTTTTTAAGTGTTCTATCAATTAGGTGACTAAGGTTCACTTCAATTAACATTGTCTTAGTCACTTCGAGTAAAGAACTTAAAGTTCCCTATTGATTAGCTTTATAAGATTTCTATTAACTAGTGTTTAAGTTCTCTATCGATTAACATCTTAAAGTCGCATTCGATTATCCTTTAAGTGTTCATTTTGAATCTATCTAAGTTTGAATTCGATTAACATTTAAGCAATCACTTCGATTACCTTGATAACATTTTGAAACTCAACTTAGAATTTTGTTTTGTGTCTTAATCGAAATAGAGTTTTAAGTTTCATTTCGATTAACATTTTGGGATGTCCTTTCGATTACTCTTATAACGCTAATCGAAGATTTGCTGTCATACTTCACTTCGAGTAATGCTAAGTTTCACTTTGATTAACATTACCAGCATAGCTTCGATTAACGATGTTCTATCGATTACTGATCGAAAGTCTCAGTGAGATTATTGAACAATCTAAGACTCGATTAGTAGGACACTTTAGTGATTATCTCATATCAATTATCTCCTCGATTAACGCTTTAAGTTACCACTTCAATTAACTATTTTTTGCATTTTAAGTTAAGTCATTTTCTCTAATCTAAGTGAGAGCCACCTGTTCTTTGATTAAGAGACTATCTGTGAGTTAGACGTACACTCACTTACTGACTTCGATTAGTGGCTAGATTCTCACTTTGATTAAGCATTTGTTTATGACTTATATTAAAAGAATTGACATTTCGATTAACCTGTAACTTTAGCTAACGTTTACTTTACTGAATTCAATTCAAATTATCTAGTACTCTCATGTTATATTTTATGTGTACTTTTTGCTTGAAGATCTCTGTCATATCTTTGACTGACAGATTTGTTATAGTTTCTATGCACCTTATTCTATCATAGACTTCTACTAGCAACTGACGCAATGGCATAAAAAGTAACTTACCTTTCTAGTGTTTGTGCTTTTTGCAGGTCTGACCTGACATCATAAGATTTGTATCCGAGGAAGCTTATATGCATTAAGTCATGCTACTTCGAGTCCAGCAACATTGTAGACTGGACATGCTCTCTCAGCAGCTTCTCTCTTGAAAATGTAAACATTAGACACATGCTAGAAGAAGCTTTCTTGCAGGAAACTAGTCTAACGGATTGATTTTGAAGAAGGACTATAAAGAGAACCCCTTCACCAAAGACTAATAATAGTATAAGCGTTGAACAAAGAAATACACAAGAGCGAGCATAAGCATTGAATAGAGAAATACACGAGAGCAACATTCTTCTAAGTCTGAGAGATAGAAAACCAACACGCACTAGTCCGTTGAGAGAAAGAGTGCTTGAAGATCTTAAGAGCTATGTTTCATCACTCTTACAAGAAGCACTTGGAGATCTTCTTCAGATCAAGGCCGGTGCAACATAGTTGTCTATTTTTTGTCTTGATCTATAGTACGTTCTTCGTGATTTACCTATTTCATAAGCACTCACTGTACCTTAATCTCACTTTGTTCCTCCTTCTGGTTGTGGAAGAGAGAGCCTATTGGAAGCAGGAGGTTGTTAAACTTCTTGGTTGAAGATAGGACTTGCTGGAAGTAGGAGATTGTTCGTCTTCTTTGTGGAAGAGAGGGCCTAGTTGAAGCAGGAGGTTGTTTCTCTTCTTTGTGGAAGAGAGGGCCTATTGGAAGTACGAGGTTGTTCCTATTCTTGGTTGAAGAGAGGGCTTGTTGAAAGTAGGAGTTTGTTCATCTTCTTGGTTGAAGAGAGGGCCTACGACTACGTTAAGTTGTTGTATAACCTGCAAGGAGTTGGTACCTTGATGTTAGTGAAAATCTCAAGTGATTTCTTGGGCACTAGATGTAGGTCTAGATAGACTGAACCAATATAAATTTTATTTACATTTATTTTGTGATTGTTTCCTTGTTTCTATATCTTTTTATCCGGTTATATTTAATTTCAGTTATAGTAATTTTATTTACCCATTTCCTCTCCCTCTGGGTTAGTCTAGCCTTGGGCAACATAATTGAGGTTGCGTGTAAGAGGATCCAAGTATGATCCCAAGGCTCTATTTATAAATCTTTCCCTTCTTAATACTATCCAAATTAAGTCTTCTTTATTGTAGAGTCAGACTCCAATAGATGGAGTCTGAATCAATAAGTAAAATGAATTCGTTTACAACTAGAACTCATATTTTTGTACATAGTGTGTTTTCTTAACTAAATTCCCTCGAATTCGACCCCTCTAATGACTAAACAAAATCCCTTTTAACAAAGTTATAGTCTTTTGTTTTCTCTTTCCAACCATATCTGTAGACACGCTAATTTTGACATCATATTGAGTAAATTTCATGTTACAATTATAATATCTTAGAATGGTTTGATGTTTAATCATTAATTAATTTTTATTGATTTTCTCTTGAGATTCGTTGAATCACGTCACTCACGCGTGACATAATTTGGATTTCTAGCAGAAATCAATTCAGAATTAAAATTAGTAAATTTAGGAGGAATTAACTTAATAGCGTCGCCTATGGGCGACGCCATTTAAGTCCTAATCCACCTAGGTTTACGATTTCTAATTCTAATTAATTTCCTAAGTTATTTAAAGCACGTCGCGCTTGAACGACGTCTTTTATGTTTCCTAAGTGTTTTCGATTTTCTTTTCTGGATTTATTTCTATTCTGGCCGCATTAATTAACTGAAAAGCCTCCCCCTTGAACGACGCGTTTTAAGAGTTTCCTGATAAACATGATTTAGCCAAGATAATTTGGTTCCAGAGGTTGGAAGGGTTTTCAATTCCCTTTATGATCATCCAAGGCAATTTCGAGCCGCGGGAGTGTCCTTTTGAAGGCCAAAATACTCTAAAATCACTTCTTATAAATACATATGGACATTGACCTTTGAAAAATGTTGGCTATTGGAGAATTCGGAGCTTCCTACAAGGTTTTTGAAGGCCCTCAAGAAGAAAAACGTGGCCAGCAAGGGAAGCTTGATCTTCTTCATCCTCTTCATCCTTTGAAGCCCATTGAAGACCAAGGCTATGAAGGGGCCATCCTTTTCCTCTTTTCTTGATTTTCTTCATTGAATTTTGATAAGATTCATATAGTTTAAATTCCTCATTTCATATAATTCTTCATTGCATCACTTCATTACACATATTCACTTCATATTTTTCATACCTATACATCCTTTAGGGGTTTAAAAGAACACAAAGCAAGTGAGTTCTTTTGTTTAAGTTACATAATAGTTTTGTTGGATATAATAGATACTACCTCTCTTTAGTCCTAATCTATTTTGTTTTTAATCTTTTTTGCAAGGTTTGAAGGAGATTTAGAAGAAAGTTTGTAGTTTAGATGGATGAAGAAATACCTCCAAAGAACAAGAGTAAAGAAAAAGAAGGCTCTTTTCTTTTGGCCGGCCGAAAGAGAGGAACAAAAGAACCCCACACTCTCCCGATTTGCAAGGTTGATAAGCGATCACTTTTCCTTTGAAACCCTCGGTTTCTGGTGATCACAATTCCTTTTATGTTGTTAATCATAATAAACATTTGATAGTATGATGAACATACACCCTTTTTGAGCATTACAACTTTTTGGCGATTACGGTGGGACTTGTCTTGCTGTTTCTTTTTATTTAGTCTTGTTATTTTCATTGGGCACCCTTGGTGCACCGCTTGTGTCCCTCGGGCACGTTTGATGGTTTGTTGGTTGGCTATTTGATCCTTATCCTCACGTACACCTCGTGCACATCCCCTTGTGGCAAAATCTTGCCCTCCCTTGATTGCCTTGAGAAGTAGTATTGGAAAGTGTGTTTTGTTTGAATTAATATCCATGATGTCGCATGATTAACCTATATATTTAACTGTCGTCGCATGAGAAGTTGATCTATTATTCATCCTATTATTTGGAGAGGGAATTGTCCCTGATTTTGCTGTATGTTTATGGCTTTCTGGACCTAAAGCGGGTCTGCACAGAGCGACGCGTTTTATTAAGCGCGTAGCCTTCGAAAGATGCAATTTAGTGCCCCTTTTATCTCTCTTACTACCCGAGCCGCTGTGAACAGGAGGGGGTACTGTCTTGAATAGCGTTTGCGAACAATGACGCGATTCAAGCTCTATTCCCTTCTGGTCACTAACACTTGGATCATTGATTTCTTTGTTACCTATACTTATTTATTCTACATTAGAGGCCATCCAACCCACATGCCATTTGCATCGGGGCTCACCCCCCCTTTCATAGGAACACCTCTCTTAGTATCCTCACCTCTCTCTAACTGGGTCGGTCCCTCGGTCAAACTAGAGTGGTTGGTGTTAAGACCTCCGTAAGTCCCCAAAAGTAAGGAATTCCTCTTTGTTCATCGGACTGGTTGTACCATTTGAAGTCCCGGGTCATACCGTTGTGAGTAAAGCCGTAGAGTATAACGGCGGAAATTGAATTTAAATTAGGACCCTACCTATTGAGAGAACTTGAGTTTAAAAATTCAATTAGCCCAACAAATAACTCTCTAAACAGCGTAACCATCTACTTGGTTGTTAATTTGTGCCAACTTGATTGAAATAATTGTTATCTCAACACAATGATGCTACGTTTAGGTAGAACCGTCAGCATGGTTGCCATTGAACAAGAAGAACTGGTCGAGTACGAGGGAGATACTTATGCCCCTCAAGTTCATGGTGCATCTTATTATGAAGATGAAAGGGACGCCTATATCTTTGGTTATTCTGACCAATTCCAAACCATACACGAGGGAGATGCTCATGCCCCTCAGTTTCAGGATAATTCAATCTATGATCAATACCACCCGGATTTGGGCGATCAATCACGTGTCCATGTCATCTCCAATCCTATCTTTGATAGAGCCCAAGACCAAGTTGGGCCCTCTGCCAATCATCCTTCTGACCTTGCTACCCTTATGGGAGCTCTGTCTAATCATGTGGATCCTCGTCAATTTGATGCCATCCAATCCATCCTAAAAGGGAAAACTCCGCTGCATCCTTCCAAGTCAAGTCCCTTGGTTCACCCTTCTGCTTATCAAGCTCCTACCTAGGCCATGGAAGGCTTTCATATTTCCACTCCGCGGCACACAGGCCCTCAACAATCTGGTTCACGGCATCCTGTTAGGCCGCAAACCCCAATTTATCAGAATGCTTTCGGGCACGGCGTGAATGCCGCTAGTTCACAACCTCACTGTCCTCGCAACCCTGCTTATTTGCGAAGGCAGTCTTTTCAACAGCCACCACCTCTACCAGCAGATTCTACCACCCAATTCCTACTTAACAAATTTTCCCAAATGGATGAGCGGTTCAAGAATCTTGAAAAGAATATGGACAACAAAGCCGCTCCCGAATTCTCTATCCCTGATTTGCTAGTATGCCATCTTTTGCCTTCTGAAATGCCAATCTACAGAAAGTACAACGGCACAGACAATCCTTTCCTTTACATCAAAGAATTCATGTATGAATCATCATTTTGGCAGGATGATAAAAAAGCACTGGCTTTCCTCTTCAGAAGATCATTGGAGGGATCAGCCTTGGAGTGGTTCTTCTCTTTAGACCCGAGTGAGGTAAAGAACTTCGACATGGTATCAAAGAGGTTCCTACAAAGATACAAAGACAGGGTGGCACCTACCTTGTCTATTACTGACTTGTTCAATGAGAAGATGAAGCCGGATGAAGACTTCATAGTGTTCGTCGATAGGTGGCGAGGGATGGCTAAAAAGATAAGAGATCACCTGTCTTAATAAGAATTGGTAAAGATGATAGTTGCCAACACCACCCCACAGTACAAGCTAGTGCTGACACTAAATAACTTGACCACCATGGTAGATCTGTATGAAAGAGCGCGTTATGCTCATAATGCGTTCAAAGACTCCACCTTTGCTAGTGTCTTCGATCCTCATCGACCCAATAGACCTCCACTTCGGAAGTCTATTATCCCCAACTCTTCTTCTATGGGTCCAACTACCGAGGGTACACTGTCTCATGAACATGTCAGTATAATGAACAATAATCAGCCCCAGTTTATGAGGAATCAACAACCATATCAGTCACCGAGGCCTCAAAACCAACAGGGTTACAGGCCTCCTACTCAGCAGCTTCAGTCAACACTGCAACATCCTCCCCAGCAAGTATACAATTCACCTCGGCAGCAGCTGAATTACACTCATGTTCCTCCTCCTAATGACTATACACAGCAGAGGAAACCTCTTGGCCCTAGAAGGTCGGTATACCCCCAATTACCAGAATCCCTCACGGATATATTCAATGCCCTTATAGCGGCCAACGCCTTAGTGCTGCTGAAGGAAAGGGCCGTTTGGCCACCAAATGTTGATATGTCCCGTTACTGTGTGTTCCATCGTCAACCGGGACACACAGTAGATGCTTGCTTTCACTTTCGGGATTACATTCATGATCTCAATAATCAAAGAGGGATTGATGGGGAAGAGATGAAGAAGTACATAACCGCCATGAAGGCAAAAAGACAACACTAGCCACAGCCACCACAGCAGTAGCAGCCAATCTAAAGAGCCCCGGTACAACAAGCAACACCACATGATATGGGCATAGTGCAGAACCCGCTGCCGGAACATCAAAACCAAATCGCCCCCATTTTGACGGGTAGCCAGTCTGAGGCAAGTAGAGGGCAACGATGGAAAGTAGGGGATTCTTCTTCTATCTATTCAACAAGTCATGTATCAAGCACTGCCGAGCAACCGCATGTAGACACGCTAATTTTGACATCATTTTGAGTAAATTTCATATCATATAATAATGCCTCAAAATGGTCTGATATTTAATCATTGGTTAATTTTTATTAATCTTATGAATTAATTATCTAAATAGTATCGGGTCAGACATACATAATTTAAGTTAACTAATTAAATTGATTTTAACTCAAATTTTAATCAAATATGAAAAAGTCTAAAAGACGTCGACATGTGTAGACGCCATTTAGAGTTTATTCATATTTTGATATTTAAATTTAAATTTTAATTAATTAATTAATTAGCTAAAAGACGTCTGTCGGACACGACGCCATTTAGGTCTCCTAAGCTATTTCTATCTCTTTTTTCGGGTGTTTATCCTTATCTTAATTAGTCTAAAAGACGTTTCCCATGGGCGACACGTTTTAGATAATTACAGATAAAGATAAATTAATCTGTGTTTATCTATTTGTTAGCTGGATAAACTTCAAATTCTTTCATGTTAATCCATTAATAACCACGGATGTAAAGCCTATAAATACCCAACCCCTTGGTCATTGAAGAGTTAGTAGTGATAATTATTGAGAGTAATGATAGCAATAAGTGAGTAGAAATTGGAGCAAAGAATCTTGGCGACGACATCCAGACGCTGAAGGATTGAGGTGCTGCTACTTCCAGGAGTCCGCGTCCTTTCTTCATCCGTTCTTCATCCATTCAAGAGCTTTCAAGACCAAGGCTTTCTAGGGGCTATCCAATTTAGTTCTTTTCATTAATATCTGATTGTCTCATCATATTAGTTCAAAATCTCATTCATCATATCACTCCATGCAACACACACTCACTAGCATTATTTTCCAATTCATATTTTAAAGGGGTTTAAAAGACCATCAAAACAAGTGAGTTCTTTGTTCAAGTTGCATGATTAAAATTTCTACTAGAATAGATACTACATCTATTTGAGTTCTTATTGTTCCCTCTTTCTTTCACTTTTTGCAAGGTTCAAAGGTACAAAAGGAGATCAAGAGGAGAGAATCAACAAACAAAGGAAGCTAGATGATCCTCAAAGTCCAATAAGCATCTAAAGCAAGAACAAAGTCAAAAGGGCTCTTTTTCTTTAGCCAACTGAAGGAGGGGAATCAAGGATTCGAACATCTCCCACATCCAAAACAAGTAGGCGATCAAACTTTTTCTTTTGGAACTTTTTAGTTAAAAGTTTCTGGCGATCACATTCACTTAGTTTTAATAGGTTTATTTGTCACATAAACAACATAATTTTCATGATAATCACACACCTAATTTGAGCACTCATAGTTTTTTGGCGATCACGGTGGGACTTGGTCTCGCCATCTTTTTAATCTTTGTTCTTGCATTTATCAATCGGACACCCACGGTGCACCACTTGTGTCTCTCGACACGCCCTCATCGATCGGTGAGTTTTTAGTTTAGTTGTTATTCCTACGTGCACCGCGCGCACACCCCTGTGGAAAGATCTTGCCCTCTCCGTTTGATTAACTGAAGAGCTGTTTTTGTGACAAGAAGCATGTGTGATTGATTGATTGTTTTGTTGTTGACATGATAAATCATGCTGTTAAGAAATTGAAATAAAAAAAGATTCGTATGAGCCGATTATTTACTGCTTTCATCCTGTTTATTTGAGGGGGAATCGATTCAGAAATTCCTCCTGAAATATTGATTCTGTGACTTGAAAAGCGTCCAGGAGCAGCGACGCGTTTCATACCGCGTCGCCAATCCGAGACGCCTTTCAGGAAATTTTCTCTGTTGTCTGCTGCCTTAGCTTCTGCAAAAAAAATAAGTTTCTGTTTGAATAGCGTCGACTAACAGCGACGCGATTCAGGCAATTTCTTGTTTTTTCTTCAGTTCTCAGATTTCTGATTTGTTTGCTCCTACACATTACGTAATAAGCATTAGAGGCCATCCAGGCTACAAGTCATACGCACTGGGGCTAACACTCTCCTCTTCCCTTAGGAACACCTTTCTTGACGTCTTTAACTCTCTCTGATTGGGTCGGTCCCTCGATCAGACTAGAGTGGTTGGCGTTAAAGACCTCCGTAAGTCCCCAAAATCAAGGTATTCCTCTTTGTTCATCGGGCTGGTTGTACCAATTGAAGTCCTGGTTAGATTTTCATAACGTTGTGAGAGAAAGCCATAGAGTATAACGGTGGAAGTTGAACTGAAACTAGGATCCTATCCATTGAGTGAATTTATGATTAATTGAATCCAAATAACCCAACAAGGAATCCTGAAATAACGTTAAACATCCACTTGTTTGCTTAATCTCTGTGCAACTCGTCTGCAAATCTTTGAAAAAATCTAATATCATGCTACTTCGATCAGGAAGGGATTTGAGCATGGCTCCAGATGCTCTAGTCAACTATGAGGGAGATGCTAATGCCTCTCTTGAGTATGATTACCATTTTGAAAGCGGGGGAGATGCTGATGCCCCCCGTAATCCCCATTCTTGTCCAGTTCGATACGAGGGAAATCAACAAACCCCTCTTCCTTGTGCTCACGATCAATATTCTGATCTTCCTCCGCATGTGCATATGGTTCCTAATCCTATTTTTGAGGGGGGCATGAACCCGAATGATCCATCATCTTCCGATCCTTCGGATCTAGTGGACGCTTTGGGAGTTCTTGCCTCCCGCCTGGATCCTCGACAGTTTGAGGCAATCCAGTCTATTTTGAAGGGGAAGACGCCTATGCAGTCTGTCGAGCCGAACCCTACGGTTCCCCCTGTCATTCCTCAACCACCTCCTCATCATACTTCCTTCATTCACCAGGCCATGGAAGGCCTCCACGTCTCAACTTCTCGGCCAGTTGGGCCACAACTTTCTTCTTTGAGGCAACCAGTCAGGCCGTTGACGCCTACTTACCAAAATGCCCTCGGGCATGGCAGAAGCTCTGCCGGACCTCAACTCTATTGTCCTCCTTTCCCTACATATTCTAGGCAACAGGCCTATCATGTACCTCCACCTCCCCCTCCTTCCCAGGTTGATCCAACAACACAAGCGTTCCTGACAAAGATGGAGCGTATGGATGAACAGTTCAACAACCTTTAGAAAATGATGGGAGTTAAAGCCGCACCTGAGATTAATCTGCCAAGTCTGCCTGTGTTCCATCTGCCACCCTTTGAGATGCCAGTGTACCGAAAATACAACGGTACTGGTAACCCCTTCACTCATTTGAAGGAATTCATGTATGAGTCATCTTTCTGGCAAAACGACAAGAGGTCGTTGGCATTTTTGTTCAAGAAATCCTTAGAGGGACCAGCCCTCGAGTGGTTCTTTTCTTTAGAACCTGCTGAAGTAGAGGACTACAGTATCGTATCACGAAAATTCATTCAACGATACCTGGATAGAGTTGCCCCCTCTCTGTCCATTACCGATTTGATAGCAGAAAAGATAAAGCCCGACGAGGAGTTCGTCAGTTTTACTGATATATGGAGGGGAATGGCAGAAAAAGTGAAAGATCATTTGTCTGAGTCGGAGCAAGTAAAAATGTTAATCTCCAATGCTACACCTCAATTTAAGCTAGTCCTCGCCCTGAACAACTTGACCAGTATGGCAGAGCTCTATGAAAGAGCGCGGTATTGTTAGAATGCATTCAAGGATGCTACGTTCTCTAGTGTCTTTGATCCTCACCGACCTAGCAGGCCTCCACCTTGGAAGCCTGCCATGCTAAATTCCCCTAGCACGGGTCCAACCACTGAGGGCACGCTCTCCCATGAGAAGGTTAGTAGCATGAACAACAACCAGTCCCAATTTGTGAGGAATCAGCAACCACAGTACCAGCGGCCGCAGCAGCCAAATCAGCAGGGTTACAAACAACATCAGTCGAACCCACAATATCAGCAACCTCAGTACCAGCGACCTCAGCAGCCGAACCAGCAGCCACAATAGCAGTGACAACGACAATTACAGTATCAACCCCTACAACAGCAGTAGTACCAGCCGCGCGCACTGCCGGCCTACCACAACGTACCTCCTCCTGCTGATTATAACCAACAGAGGAAGCCTCCTGGCCCGAAGTGGGTAGAATATCCAGTCCTTCCAGAGGCTTAGAATAGACTACCAAGAATACCCGCCATATTAGTAGGAGGCCGTCATAAAAAAATGGGGGAGATCCGTCCCATGAAGAGGAAAGCAAAAGCAAAAGGCAAAAGCCAAACGTCAAATCAAAAGGCCATTACACTACAAACGTTACATCAAGGCCATGAAATGAAATAAAAGGGAACGCAAGGTCGATAAATACCCTGGAAAGAAAATGACCGAACCCCAACAGATATTAGGGTAAGGAAGAAACATCTTTTTAGGTCTCCGGAATCTTCTCGTGGGCTTTCTAAACCAATTCTTCATTTCTTTCTAAAGAGGCGTACTCCAAGCTTAAGGAATGACCTAGATTGACTAAGGATCAAATCATCAAATGGGATCACGAATGAAAACACAAATTCAGGCACGATGGGTTTAAATTAGATTATTGAAGAACAATCTGGGAATTAAGTTAATAAATGGATATGATCTTTTGATCTAAGTACCATGTTGGTCTTTTAGTTTGCACAATATTCCAAAATCCAAAAAAAGCACATATTTCAAAATCTAAAAAAAAAGTACATATTTCAAATTCCAAAAAAAGCATATATTTCAAAATCTAAAAAGTACATATTTCAAAATCTAAAAAAAGTACATATTTCAAAATTTAAAAAAAGTACATATTTCAAAATCTAAAAAAAGTACATATTTCAAAATCCAAAAAAAGCACATATCTCAAATAAAAAAAATAGATATTTCAAAATCCAAAAAAATAATATGTTCCAAAACCCAAACAAAAATGAATATTTCAAAACAACAAAAATATTTCAATTAGCATATACTTATTACATCTAGTGTGTTTCATTCTTTTTATTTTCAGTGAGCATCTGTCTGCTTGCATGTTGCATTTTGCTTACAGTTTGATTACTTCATGCTACCTTTGTTAATAAAGGCTATGCCCCTTAACCCTTCTACTAAGAAAAAGATTGATCGATCATTCATTTGACTGAGCAAGGGGCTAAGCCTAAATAGATACTTAACCTGTTTGTTATGTAATGTACAGGACACAGGACAAACACGTGGGACGCAAAGCTGAAGGAAAAAGTTTCGTATATATATCAAAGTCTGTTTTTGTACATGATACACAAAAAGAAAAGAAAATACATGATATGCAGCCCTCAAGGCTGACTCTCCCCGGCCCCTTCATCTAATTGGCTCTGAGCCTCATCAGGAGCATCCGGTGCTGGTCCTCGATTAGGCGGAGGTGGTGGTCCCATCAGACTCAGACCAGCTTGGCCCGATGATATAGCCACACTTGCGGTGAACGCACTTCCGTGCCCCCTTTCCTGCGCTCGCTGGCGGGCACGTCGGTAATGCTCCTCCACGCTGCGTCGCTAATGCTCCGCGACACCAAGTTGGACTCGGAGGGAAGTCACCTCGGCATCAACTCGCTGTCGCTCCTGCCGTTCCCGCTCTCGGTCCTCGGTAAGCATTTCCAGACGAATCTGGAGGCGTGTCAGCTCATGAGGAAGGTCATCGCTGGAGAGGCGTGCCAACTACTCCTCCAAGGCTCTGATACATGCAGCATCGGCCTCGGCACGAGCAGCCGCTGTACGAGAATGCTCCAGCTCCGCTTCAGCCCTCTGAAGGGCCTCTTGAAGCTTAACAACCTGCAGAAGAAGATATTGTTAATCCAAGGCAATCAAGCAATTAAAATCAAATTCAGGAAAAGAAAGGGAAAAGGATAAAACTTACTCGAGCGGCACGGTCCTCCTCCGCGAGAAAAGCCCGGTGGATGGCGGAGGCGAGCTAGCCCTGGAGATCAGCCAAGGCAGCCTCGTGAGCAGCCGGATATGAGGAAGATGAGGCTCCATAGGTAGGGGGAGCCGCCTGGGTGTAGACGGCTCGCTTCACCAAGAGACAACCGTCAGTGGCTAATTGTCAAAATAAATTAATTAATTGAAACATTCATTTGCATGCATGCATACCAGGTCAAACATCTCCTTCTGGACCTGCTCCAGCTGGGCCTCCGTATCATGTAGGCGGACCCGGAGGTCGATGATGACCGCATCTCGCGCATCCTGCATACCATACATACATTCATTTACAAATATAAGTTAAAGATAATAATAAAATGAAAGAAGCATAAACACATACTTACATCGAGTGGTCGGAGGAGCCGTAGTTGATCGGCGTAGTGGGCCCGATATTGCTGGAGATAGGCCTCGCTGCTCTCCACACGGGACTCCACTCGGACGCCGCGGTGGTGCCAATCCTCGTATTGTTCCGGGAATTTGGCGTGCCAATCTGTGAGGGCTTGCTTGCCCCTCATGCTCCTCCCGATGCCCTCCGGGACCTCCTCGTCAATCCACTCTTGGTGGAGGCCCAGGATCCTCATCACGAGTCGGAGGCGGAGGGGCTCAATCTCGTTCAGGCAATGTAGCCACATTTGCCTGCCGAACCTCCTCCGGCTAGCCATCACCCACGGCTGGCCCTCCTCACCCATGCCCAGATATGGGCGCCAGATCACCTGCATACAGGTTATATGTATTCATATAAATAACTTGGATTTAATAAATGAAAGATTGCATTTAATAAACAAAATTGAACAAATTAAAAACTCACCAAGAGCTCGGGGTAATCGAGGAACTGACGGCAGAGGGCCGTCAGCTGGTGGTGCCGAGGCACCGTATCCACTATTGGCTGCCAACGGCAGGCCAATGGGACGGCACCAGGTCTCACTATCCTCGCTCGGCCGAGCGGGAAGTAGTGGTAACTCCACACCTGCATACATGAACATACAGGTCAGAAAAATCATTTCATTACATTTCATATCATGAACAAATAATAAAATAATTTAATACCTGGAGAAACGGCGAGAAGCTGTTAATGGTGGTCTCACGATCAGGCGTGACCGTGGACAAATCTGCGAACAGGTGGGCCAGGAGGGCCGCACCCCATGCATACTCATGTAAGCTATCTAGGTCATCTAAGAGGAAAAGAAACTTACAATGGATATGATCGCCCTTCATACCGAAGAGCAACCGACCGAAGAAAAAGACGAGAAAAACTCGAAGCTGTCTATCTACCTCCTCCTCCTAGCTAGGGTCGCTACAATATACAGAGGAAGAGGACTCTGCTAGCCTATCCCTAAACTCTGCCCGGGTCTCGTCAGACCGACGCCGGGGCTCTACTAATCCTAGGGCAGCCTCTACCTCTACCCTAGGGACCATCCTAGACTCCCTACCTAGGCTAGACACCTCTATGCCTAGTAGGGCCTCTGCCAATCCTCGGTAATCGGGGTAAGTCACCCCGCTCATCGGTCGGCCCTCTACCCTTAGGCCAGTAATCCTAGCCACATCATCTAGAGTTGGGACCATGTGGCCCCAAGGCATTAGGAAAGCCCTGCTTTCCGCATGTCACCTCTCCCGCAGCGCCTGCAGGAGGACCAAATCGAGCCAAAATGGCTCGATCTCGAGAATCTCGCCGAACCCCATCCGACGTAGGTACGCCTTCTGGAAGTCCGGGAGCTCCCGGTATGCACCTACTATTAAGTCCCAAGAAATCCTCGCCCTCATCGTCCCCTGCAAATAAGAACAAGGAACTTCATCAGTTATGGATATGAAAACAAATAAAATATTCCTAATTGAAAGGCGTCGGGCAACATGGACGCCTATTGAAAGGCGTCTACTAGTCTTGACGCCATTTAAGTTTATTTTCTGTCCAATTACACATTTTGAATTTTGGTTGAATGGCGTCGGAACAGGACGACACCCTTTGAAAGGCGTCACCTGGTATGGACGCCATTCAAACCCGATTTCGGGTTCTTCCAAAGAACCCCTTTCCTCCCTCCTTTTCTCATTCCATTCAATCACATAGAGACTTACCAGGTGGAGGTCGCCCTCCCCTCCTTCTTTCTCGGTCATGGGCGCCGAAGGAGCCTCCTCCTCCTCCAAAAAGGCCTCCACCGCAGCAAGCTCGGCCGGCACTTCTTATTCCTCCCTTACCGTGGTCCGTCGGCGCTTCACGATGGCCTTGGCCTTGCAGGACCCTTCACCGTGCTCCATAGATTTGAGAGAGAGAGAGTTTGCAAGAGGGAAAGAGCGGGGAAGATCGCCGGTGATCGTCGGAGAAGGGTAAGAAGAGAGAGAAAAAACTTGAAAGAATGAGGAAGGAAGCAGGGCCTTCGCGGGTTCTGTTTGGAAAACTTGAAACGTGTCTGGGTACAGCGACGCCATTCAGGGCGCATAAACTGAGGCGGTAAAGCCAGGTGTTTGAAATTTACTAAAAGGCGTCTACACAAGACGACGCGTTACAGTTTAAACCGCCAATTCAGGTCAGAATAGTACAAGGCATGATGATTAAAGATGTCCACACACAACGACGCGTTTCAGGGGATTAATCACATAATTAATGGTGGAATTCTGGAGAAAAGTAAGAGAGAGAATTGAAAGGCGTCTGCACTGGTAGACGCGTTTTAAGGGGAATTCAGGATTTTTAGGATTAATCTCTGATTTTTGGAAAATGAATTATGGTTAAAAGACGTCTCTCTGTATGGACGTGTTTTGCATTAAGTAAACCCGAATTGTAATATTTTAAGGAAAAATCAAATTTTTTTACTTAAGGAAAAATCTTAAACAAGTCACAGGAGATTGAGGATCGATTTCAAAACATAAATGAACGATTCTTTATTGAAATAAATTCTTTATTACATCGAAAAAGGAAAAGAAAAGAGAACATTCAAGGAAGAAATTCCCGAAGCCGCAGTATATATGGAACATCTAATCCTCTATTTGTTTCTCGAGAGGACTTTACACGATATTCCACAAAGTGACTATAAGTTAAGTGGCTTCATAATCTTCATCGGATTCCAAGGCACGCTTCTTGATTGAAGATGTATGGGAAAATTCAGGGAATTCATAGCGAGGCAAACTGAGTTGGGTAAAGCATCGATGAGGATTGTACAGCACGAACTCAGTAGCCCCGATCAATTTAAGCTCTGCACCCAAATGAGCTTTCCTACAAGGGCAAGAGGTGAAGAGTCGAACCCATTTGATGACATCCTTCTCAGATAATCTCTCCAGTCAGCTTGAGTCTTGAGTTTTGGCACTCGATTGATCATCTTCTCATTGAATTTCACAATGTTGGAAATATGGAAGATTGGACTATTCTGATAGATTTGAGACGGTCTTGCAGAGTTCCTCGTGTGATATTCGAACTTGAAGTGCAACTCGACCGATAGAGCGAAGAGTAGCATGCAACTATAGGGAGGCTGACCTGTAGACACTGCAGAGAGCCCACTGTAGAGATAAGCCAGAATCGCTGTGCCAATATGTTTTCCCTTGAAGATTTCGCAGATCGCACTGACTTGATCATCTTCAAGAATGTTGTCTTGAGCAGGAAAGAACAAAGCTCTAGCTAGGCACGTGGTGAAAGCTTTCGTCACGTTCTCAGTGTCATCCTCTCTAAGATCTTCAATCTCGTATAAAGTCCACTCTGCTAGCTTTGCAATTCCTTTCTTGGTGAGGCACCCTTTAACTTCTGTGGGGTCCTTCATGATCTTCATCTACAATTGTTGACCAGTGATCTTTTCCCTCATCAGAGCCATCTTATTCTGGATCACTTCATTGTCACCGTACAACTTGATTTTGGGAAGGCCCAATAAGAGTTCAACTTCCTCTAGAAGAATTGTGCATTCAAAATCAGGAAAGAGGAAGGTATGGGTTTGAGAATGCCATAACTCAATCAGAGCACCCATAGCCGCCCAATCCACATTTGGACTCTTGTAATGCTTTGCATGGACTACTAGACTTTGGAGATTCCACTTGGAAATAAAGGATTGCATAGAGATTGTGGTACTTTTAGCAAGCTTTTGAATCTAAGGAAGAGACGTAAATTTTCTTGAGCCGGGAAACAAAGGATATGCCTAGAAAATAGAAGGAGAATTGTTATGAAGAATATGAAGAACATTGAAAGAAAAAGGAAAATTGAAGAAAAGGATTGAAAGAAAAGAAGGTTCAACTTACTTGGAGGTTAGGATCTCTTCCACTTAGATGATTTTCCACATCAGAGAGTTTCTCTAACGCCTTTCTCATCCTTTTGCTTGAAGAATCCATCTTGTTCTTTGAATTTTTTCTTCTTGAAGCCTTAAAAACCTTGAAAATCCTTGAACTTTGAAGAAAATCCCTTGCTTCAATCTCTAGATTGTGTTAGGATTGCCTTGATACAAGTTTATGAAGTTTATATAGAGAGAATTGCGATCCTAGGAAGGCTTTTCCGGATTGGAGAAGAGATAAGTATGGGAAGAGTTGGAATCCGGGTGGGAATCAGCTAGAACCTGTTTCTGCGACTGAAAAGGCGTCCTTGAACAGTGACGCGTTTTAGTCAGATTAATGGAGTCGGCTCGACACGACGCATTTCAGGCTTTTTTGTTATTCACCCGAAATTCAATGTTTTTACATATTTTGATGCTTATTTGAAGTTACTGATGAATTTGTAAGTGCAGGAAAATTAAGAAGAAGCTGAGAATATCAAGAACATCCCACTGTGGGAGTTTATGAGTCCCGACCGTAGCTAAAAAGACGGTTATCTCTATCCCTTGTACTATTTCATATGATTAATTTGCATAATCATTACTATATGTTAAATATTTATTAGACTATATCAAGGACCTTGTGGTTTTGATGAAACTGGAATTTGAGTTCTCCTTTAATAAAAACGGTGATAATTCCAGAGAATTCTTAATCGCACGGATAGGCCGTTTAATTGTTAATTAGTAAGGACGATAGTTCCACTTTTGTGAAACGGTGCGTGGATAAATGAGCTTCGGCTTAGCACTGAATTACAAGAATCGGTATCTTGACTTATTAATGACAATTTAACAATATTATCCTTGATTAATTTATATTTTATTTGACTTTATATTTTTCTTTTAGCCCAGCATGCATCATGTAGGACTTTGATATCATTGTGATAAGAATTAATTATTGATTAAGTTTCAGACCATTGATCAAATAATTCTAACATGATATGAAATATTTCATTCTGAATTGAGTATCTTGATTATCTTTGAGGTTCGCTTGAAGATATCCTTGGAATTTTATCCTTTCTTGAACTCTTTATCTAATATTTCTTGTTTTCTTTTAAAGATCCATCATGGCTGCAGCACGTCCACATTGGCTGGCAAACGCTCCCCATGATGAAACCTGCAGTGTCTATGACCTGGGGTACTTCCCCATCTGTGGAGGTTAATCGAACTTATTTTATTTCCTTGTCTACCTCGTCCAGACAAGATTGATTTTATCGATAATATTGAGCTATCTTCATTGATGATTTTGAGAAAAATTCCAATCATGTGATGTTAAGAGCGTGTCTCATCACACCTTGGCATCACCTTTTCAGTACATTCCATTTCATTTCACTCCCTTGCAAAGACGATGCCAATGTGAGGCAGCTGTAGACACGCTAATTTTGACATCATTTTGAGTAAATTTCATATCATATAATAATGCCTCAGAATGGTCTGATATTTAATCATTGGTTAATTTTTTTAATCTTTCTGAATTAATTATCTAAATAGTATCAGGTCAGACATACATAATTTAAGTTAACTAATTAAATTGATTTTAACTCAAATATGAAAAAGTCTAAAAGACGTCGACATGTGTAGACGCCATTTAGAGTTTATTCATATTTTGATATTCAAATTTGAATTTTAATTATTTATTAATTAGCTAAAAGACATCTACCGGGCACGACGCCATTTAGGTCTCCTAAGCTGTTTCTATCTGTTTTTCCGGGTGTTTATCCTTATCTTAATTAGTCTAAAAGACGTCTCCCATGGGCGACGCGTTTTAGATAATTACAGATAAAGATAAATTAATCTGTGTTTATCTGTTTGTTAGCTGGATAAACTTCAAATTCTTTCATGTTAATCCATTAATAACCACGGATGTAAAGCCTATAAATACCCAACCCCTTGGTCATTGAAGAGTTAGTATTGATAATTATTGAGAGTGATGATAGCAATAAGTGAGTAGAAGTTAGAGCAAAGAATCTTGGCGACGACATCTAGATGCTGAAGGATTGAGGTGCTGCTACTTCCAGGAGTCCGCGTCCTTTCTTCATCCGTTCTTCGTCCATTCAAGAGCTTTCAAGACCAAGGCTTTCTAGGGGCCATCCAATTTAGTTCTTTTCATTAATATCTGATTGTCTCATCATATTAGTTCAAAATCTCATTCATCACATCACTCCATGCAACACACACTCACTAGCATTATTTTCCAATCCATGTTTTAAATGGGTTTAAAAGACCATTAAAACAAGTGAGTTCTTTGTTCAAGTTGCATGATTAAAATTTCTACTAGAATAGATACTACATCTATTTGAGTTCTTATTGTTCCCTCTTTCTTTCACTTTTTGCAAGGTTCAAAGGTACAAAAGGAGATCAAGAGGAGAGAATCAACAAACAAAGGAAGCTGGATGATCCTCAAAGTCCAATAAGCATCTAAAGCAAGAACAAAGTCAAAAGGGCTCTCTTTCTTCAGCCGGCTGAAGGGGGGGAATCAAGGACTCAAACATCTCCCACATCCAAAATAGGTAGGCGATCAAATTTTTTCTTTAAGAACTTTTTAGTTAAAAGTTTCTAGTGATCACATTCACTTAGTTTTAATAGGTTTATTTATCACATAAATAACATAATTTTCATGATAATCACACACCTAATTTGAGCACTCACACCGCCTCGCCGCATCCTCCGCATACCCAAACCACATCCCATCACCATTAAACTCATTACACCCTCCGTCACCATATCTTCACCAAACAACCCTTCGCAAACTACTATACACCCCTCATGCCATCTAAACCATTACTCCGTATACCATTCGCTACATCACTTACAACAACCACTCACCCCGGTACCATACAACCCTCTAAACCGCTTATCCACACAGTACCTCCATTAAATAATCCGTCACCATCACCCGTTTATCCACACCTACAACCCTCCAAACCACTCATCCGAGTTCCCTTACCTCTATAAAATAACCCACCAACACCTGCTTACCAAACTATTACACCCTCCAGACCACTCCTCAACACGGCAGTGCTCAAGATAACGCCTGGACCTTCCACTATTGAAGAACATGCGCTCCGAAGCGGCCGAATATTCAACAAGGTGTTCCCCCAGTCAACGGTATGAGATGGCCCATCACAGCTAATAGAAGAGGTCCAGAATGAAGAAAGTACACTGGGTACTCACTATGATTTGTTGAAACAGCTAGATAGAACATCAGCCCGCATTTCTATACTAGAGCTGATCAAGAGATCTAAGATCCATGAAGAAGTCCTGATGGACTACCTATGACGAAGAATGGTCAGCGAAGATGTGCTAGTAGAAAAGATCACTGCATTGTTGGTCCCTCAGGGGGATCAACCCTCTATATCCTTCCATACTTCTGAACTAGAACTATTGGCAGCAAGGAGTATGGCGTTAAGTATAACTGTCAACATATGTAGAAAGGCTGTGGATACATGCCTAGTAGATACCGAGGCCTCTATCAATGTGTATCCCCAAGAACTTTGGAGCTCTACGGAGTCCTGAAAGAAAAATGGTTGCCTTCTCCTATTTCTGTCACAGCTTATGATAACTCTACTCGTTCCCCTCTGGCCATGGTCTATTTGAAGGTAAAGTTAGGCCCCGCTTGCCATGCTGAAGTTGAATTTCATATTCTTGAGATCGACCCCTCACTAAAAGGCATACTCGGTCGCCCTTACATCAAGTCACTTGAGGCGATTCCATCAATGAACCACCAATGCCTCAAGTTCCCTTACAAAGGACGTATCATCAAAGTCACTAGTATGCCTATCTTTGCTACAACCCACTCGCTGAATATAAGTCCAAATCTAGTCCTTCCGACTGTTCAAAGGCCAACCATCTCTTTATGCCAAACCTACGTCCTTTCGGTAGACCCCTTTAAGCATATCATACCTACACCTTACCCGATCGGTGCCGTGAAGCAGAGGAAGTCCATGAATACCCCAGGCTGGAACATCATGCTGAAAGTGGGATATCAACCTGGAAAAGGTCTGGGCACCCGGTTGCAAGGAAGAATTAAACTAGTGACAGATGAGAGAAGGATATCTAGCAGCGGCCTAGGCTACAGGCCGGAGAAAGTGAGGCATAATATTGTGGAACAACAAGAAGGTGAAGATGGTCAGAAGATTTGGAAAACAATGTTTACCCCTTGCAAAGAAAATCGGGATCCCTTGACTTGGACCTTATCCACTCATTTTGTTAAAGGGCCCGTGATTCAACATGATCACAATAATATAATAGTGATTACCTCCCATTTTGACCTCCATGATGTATATGGGAAAGATTTGGCTAGACATTGTTCACAACTGCTGACATACTAGTCTTTAGAGGCTCTACGGCCGATGAAAAGGAGGAAGACTCAATATCCAGAATGTGAATGGTACCGCTAGTTTGACATATGGGACTTGTATATTGCACTGAACAGACTATTCTTAAATCCATTAGAATCAAAGTGGCCGCCACTGATAGATGAATTAATTGAAAGGCCCGGGGCCATTTTTGATAAAAGGATTTTGCTAACTGAAGAAACTGATGAAGGGGAGCCGGATGACCCCTATGAAACCGGATTCACCACTGATCTTCTATGGAAAGGAACCTATCCCTCTTATGTTTTCACCCTCCACACTCTGTTCCGCACCCTGTTCCTGACCCTGACCTGGTCGCGGGTCATTACTAAAGACATTCCATGGGCTCCGCCCATTATTATTACTATATCCCTTCAAGATCTTATTCCTCAGATTCCTCTTGATCTTGAGAGGATCTACGATCTGATCTGGGACATACTGTTGTATGATCCCCCCAATCCCTGGGCACTGGTGTCATTACCTCCATCATTTCATTCTCCCCCTATTCATGTCCATTCTTGCTTTATGATAAACTCAAGTAATTCACAAAAAAAAAAACGCCTATTTGGCAACTGCTTCCTCCCAAATCCTCGTTGAGGAAACTTCATATTTGTCCGACTGTACCCCACTGCGCGGGTCATTCGGGCAAGATTCTCTCTTAGATCTGCTTTGTCCCTCCCCTCGGGAGGATTCTCTTGTATTCCCTCCTGTACCCCTTGTTTTTTATCCTTCTTTGTCCTCATTAGGTCAGGATAGGGAGTCTGGTGAAGTTAGGGAGTCTAGTGCTAGGCAGGTCAATTAGGTTAGGAAATCTAAGGGTAGACGAGTTCCAAATAGATACCTCCATGATTTAACTTGAAGATGCCTTTCTTGTTTTCAGATCCCTCAGCTATTAGATGTAAGGATCGTGACCTTCGGATTCGGTTTTCGGGATCGGACCTTGTAGTTCTGACCTTAGTAAGGGCGGAGGTTCTGAGTTGATTCGCGTCAGGAAATCAAGACGCGTTTTGAACGGCGTCCACCGTCGTAGACGCATTTCAAGTTCTGCCACGTGGGTGCCACGTGGGCTGGTTTCGGGCCGCGAGGGTACGGCCCTGTCTTGTCGCCTGAACGGCGTCCACGTGTGTCGACGCCTATCAGACTGCGACTCTGGGTTTGTCAGAGTACGGCCCTGACATGTCGTCTGAACGGCGTCTGCCTTGAACGACGCGTTTCAGAGTCTTGTCAGAGCAGCCGTCACATCAACTGAATGGCGTCCGTGGATGTCGACGCATTTTAGCCAGTCTCTGGTTAAGCCCGCGAGCCCTCCTTATTTCCCTAATTTTCCCCTCTTTTCCTCTCTTTCCCTTCCGACGATCTCGGCGGCGATCCCTCCTCCTCCCTCTTTTCCTCCCACCATTTCATCTCTCCCTCCACTCCATCCTCTACCTAGCTCCTACCACTACCACCTCCACTTCCACTGCGGCGTTCTACTCTCCGGACGGCGGCCGACGTCACGGTGGAGCAAGGACGACCACGGCAGTACCAGCGGCGGCGTGGGGCGAGTCGGGTGGACGGCTTGAAGCTAGGAGGCGTTCAAGTATCCGGTAGGGTGACGGTTCCCATAAGCGTCGTGTTTTAAGCCATGTTTACCCCCGTTTAAGCTTGTTTGGATCTTTGGTTTCGGGGGGTAGAACGAGCATGTTTAGGTGTTCTTTTTATGATATGGGGGTCTTGCTATGAATGTGATTTCCTATGAATTGTGTTGCCCCTCTTTCTCCTCCATTTTTTGGTGATTTTGAGGTTATTTGAGTTGAAAAGGGAGCCCTCGGGCTCATGGCAATTCTGTTTCCTGGGGCTCATAGATGTATTTCCTGAGGAGCTGCCTGGCCTTCCTCCTCAGCGAGAGGTCGAATTTACCATCGAGCTTGCACCAGGTACGGCGCCCTTGTCTAAGGCCCCGTATCGGATGGCGCCAGCCGAACTCGCTGAGTTGAAGGCGCAGTTGCAGGAACTGCTGAATAAGGGTTTTATTCGTCCCAGTACATCTCCTCTAGTTCTGTTTGTTAGAAAGAAGGATGGTTCTCTGAGATTGTGCATTGACTATAGGCAGCTGAACCAGGTAACAATAAAGAATAAGTACCCACTTCCAAGGATTGATGATTTGATGGATCAGCTGCAGTCCGCGAAGGTATTTTCCAAGATCGACTTGAGATCCGGATATTATCAGATGAGGATCTGGGATGTTGATGTTAGCAAGACGGCTTTCAGAACTCGGTATGGACATTATGAGTTTTTGGTTATGCCCTTTGGCTTGACCAATGCTCCGGCGGCCTTTATGGAGCTGATGAACCGAGTCTTCAGGACCTACCTGGATCAGTTTGTGGTTGTGTTTATTGATGATATTCTGATCTATTCTTCTTCTGAGGAAGAGCATGCCACCCATCTTCGGGCTGTATTGCAGGTCCTGAGGGAGCACCGACTTTATGCCAAGTTCAGCAAGTGTGAGTTTTAGCTAGACGAGGTGCATTTCCTTGGGCATGTTATTTCTGGCAATGGTATCGCAGTGGATCCAGCCAAGATCGAGGCGGTGATGGATTGGAGCAGGCCGACTTCAGTGACTGAGATCAGGAGCTTTCTGGGGCTTGTCGGTTATTACAGGCGGTTTGTTCAGAGATTTTCTTCGATAGCAGCCCCCTTGTCGAGGTTGACTCGAAAAGGAGTTCGCTTTGTGTGGACCGAGGATTGTGAGCAGAGTTTTATTGAGTTAAAGACCCGTCTCACGTCAGCCCCTGTACTGGTGCTTCCATCTGGATCAGGTGGATTTGTGGTTTACTCTGATGCGTCCCGTCGAAGTTTGGGCGCAGTTCTAATGCAGTATGGCAGGGTAGTGGCTTATGCTTCTCGACAGCTGAAGAAGCATGAAGAGAACTATCCTACTCATGATTTGGAGCTGGCAGCTGTGGTATTTGCACTCAAGATCTTGAGGCATTATTTATATGGGGAGAAATTCCAGGTTTTCACAGATCACAAGAGTTTGAAATATGTGTTCACTCAGAGGGACCTGAATTTGAGGCAGCGAAGGTGGATGGAGTTCATTAAAGATTATAACTTTGACCTTTCTTATCATCCGGGCAAGGCGAATGTAGTGGCAGACGCTTTGAGTCGGAAGACGGTCATGTCATACCTTATGATTCAGGAGTGGAAATTATTCGAGCAGGTGGTGGAATCTTCCTTTAGGGTTCCACGTGAAGATGACAGAGCCGTGCTGGGCAGTTTGACTGTGAGACCAGCTGTGTATCATGCAGTAATTGAGGCTCAGAGGGCAGATGTTGAGCTACCACAGATCCTCCAGAGGTCAGAGGTGGAGTTGTGGGACGACGGTACGGTCAGGTTCAGAGGTAGACTTTATGTTCCGACTGAGGAGGACGTGCGCAGATGTGTTCTTGATGAGGCGCACCGTTCGAGATATGCAGTGCATCCTGGGACGACTAAGATGTATCATTGTTTGAGGAGGCACTTCTGGTGGCCCGGTATGAAGAAAGATGTGGCTGAATATGTGGCCAGATGCATGACTTGTCAGCAGGTTAAAGCCGAGCATCAGAGACCTGGTGGATTGCTACAGCCCTTGCCGATTCCAGAGTGGAAATGGGAGCATGTGACGATGGACTTCGTGATGGGATTGCCTACATCCCCTAGCAGGAGAGATGCCATCTGGGTCATCGTTGATCGGCTGACCAAGTCGGCACACTTCCTAGCTATTAGGAAGGACTGGTCAGTCGGCAAGCTGGCAAAGTTGTTTGTAGACCGGATCATCTCTCTGCACGGGGTGCCTTTGTCTATTGTATCGGATCGAGATCCAAGGTTTACTTCCAGATTCTGGAAGAGCTTTCAGCAGGCATTAGGCACTCAGTTGGCTTTCAGCTCAGCCTACCATCCCGAGACTGACGGGCAGTCGGAGAGGACTATCCAGACCTTGGAAGATATGCTCAGAGCTTGTTGTCTAGACTGGGGAGGTTCTTGGGAGCAGTATTTGTCCACAGTGGAATTTGCCTATAACAACAGTTACCATTCCAGTATCGGCATGGCGCCTTACGAGGCTTTGTATGGGCGACCGTGTCGATCTCCAGTATGTTGGTCCGAGATCGGTGAAAGGCAGATAGCAGGACCCGAGTTAGTACAGCAGTGTGCTGAGATTGCCAGGTTAGTTCGGCAGAGGTTGACCGCAGCGCAGAGTAGGCAGAAGAGTTATGCTGACATCCGACGGAGACCGTTTGAGTTTGAAGTTGGGGACCACGTGTTTCTCCGAGTCTCACCCTCCAAGGGTGTAATGAGATTCGGGAAGCGAGGCAAGCTGAGTCCGCGATATATTGGGCCTTTTCCCATCCTTGCTCGGATTGGGGAAACCGCGTACCAGCTGGCCTTGCCGCCCAGTCTTGCAGGGGTGCACGATGTGTTCCACGTTTCCTTACTGAGAAAGTATGTTCAGGATCCGTCCCATGTCTTGGATTTTTCAGAGTTGGAGGTCGCTGAGGACCTGTCTTTTCCAGAATATCCTGTTCGTATTGAGGATCGCAGAGAACAGGTCCTGCGGAACAAGATTGTACCATTGGTCAAGGTGATTTGGCAGTATCGTTCCGGAGGTGAGGCAACCTGGGAGCGTGAGGATGAGATGCGGGAGCAGTTCCCTTACCTCTTTTCGTAAGTTTTCTTGTGAACTTGTATCCCTGTTTTGACCTTGTTAATTCTAAGCAGTTAATTTCGGGGGCGAAATTCTTTTAAGGGGGGGAGATTGTAACGATCGTGACCTTCGGATCCGGTTTTCGGGATCGGACCTTGTAGTTCTGACCTTAGTAAGGGCGGAGGTTCTGAGTTGATTCGCGTCAGGACATCAAGACGCGTTTTGAACGGCGTCCACCGTCGCAGACGCATTTCAAGTTCTGCCACGTAGGTGCCACGTGGGCTGGTTTCGGGCCGCGAGGGTACGGCCTTGTCTTGTCGCCTGAACGGCGTCCACGTGTGTCGACGCCTATCAGACTGCGACTCTGGGTTTGTCAGAGTACGGCCCTGACATGTCGTCTGAACGGCGTCTGCCTTGAACGACGCGTTTCAGAGTCTTGTCAGAGCAGCCGTCACATCAACTGAATGGCGTCCGTGGATGTCGACGCGTTTTAGCCAGTCTCTGGTTAAGCCCGCGAGCCCTCCTTCTTTCCCTAATTTTCCCCTCTCTTCCTCTCTTTCCCTTCCGACGATCTCGGCGGCGATCCCTCCTCCTCCCTCTTTTCCTCCCACCATTTCATCTCTCCCTCCACTCCATCCTTTACCTAGCTCCTACCACTACCACCTCCACTTCCACTGCGGCGTTCTACTCTCCGGACGGCGGCCGACGTCACGGTGGAGCAAGGACGACCACGGCGGTACCGGCGGCGGCGTGGGGCGAGTCGGGTGGACGGCTTGAAGCTAGGAGGCGTTCAAGTATCCGGTAGGGTGACGGTTCCCATAAGCATCGTGTTTTAAGCCATGTTTACCCTCGTTTAAGCTTGTTTGGATCTTTGGTTTCGGGGGGTAGAACGAGCATGTTTAGGTGTTCTTTTTATGATATGGGGGTCTTGCTATGAATGTGATTTCCTATGAATTGTGTTGCCCCTCTTTCTCCTCCGTTTTTGGGTGATTTTGGGGTTATTTGAGTTGAAAAGGGAGCCCTCGGGCTCATGGCAATTCTGTTTCCTGGGGTTAAAAGACATCGTGCATGGACGACGCCTTTTTGAAGGGCGTCGGACCATCACGACGCCTTTTAAGATATGAATCGCCTTACTGAGGAGTTGCCAGTTCGGGATTCTGGGGTTAAAAGACGTCATGGGACAACGACACGTTTTTGAATGGCGTCGGGAGGCCATGACGCCTTTTAAGGCAGAAATCCCCTGGGTGGTTTCTTTGGAATTTCTGGATTTCTGTGCTGAATGGCGTCTGAGGATGTCGACGCCTTTTAAAAGGCGACCACTGGTGTCGACGCCTTTTAGGGCCTGATTCTGAAGACTGTTTTACATGAACCTGTACATGGAGCTTGAATGGCGTCGACCTTGGAAGACGCGATTCAAGACAGAACCTCACTAATTCATACCAGTAAAATGTGTTCACACTGTTAGACGGATGGTTAGTGCATGTTTTAGTGTACCCGGTAGAGATAGATTCTTCATGACCGGACGATGCTACATGTATGTTATACGATCGCGGACTTTTCACGTGACCGGATCGTACTTGTTGGGTTTTGTGTTACTATGGACCTGGAGTGACATTGTAGCGCTTTATCACCCTGTGCTGGTGGGGGCGTGAGCACAGCGCCGGTGGGGGCATGGGCGGGGTGACGCCTAGTGAGAGAGGGTCACCTGGTGAACCCCGGGGTCAGCTAGTACCAGTGTCGGAGTGGTACATTCGGAGAGTCACTCATGCTGAGGGAAGGAGTAGCCACCTGAGCCGGTTGGGCCGGAGTAGCTAGTGTGCTATCCGAGGGGTTACTGTTTGGTCTCAGCGGGTCGAGGTTTTTCCACCGTTGTTGTGTGGTTAGCGAGTTCTATCGAGACGACAGTCGTGGGTTTCCTAGCCGGCTGGTTTAATATATGCATGTTTATTATATTATGATTGCATGTGATTTCACGTTAAGAATTAGGAATTGTACCTCTTGTGCTTATCACCTTTCCGTTAGCTGTACCTTGCACTTGTGGGTGTGTGTGTGGGCAGTGGGGATCGAAGGATCTCTACTGAGTCTTGTCTTTGAGACTCACCCCTCCTGCGGTTTTCAGGTGAGGACTCTCAGCAGACCTAGCGAGGAGAGTGCGGTCGTAAGTTGAGCACCGTCAACAGTTGCTCCGGAGTATGCCCCGACGTAGTTGTTATTTTATTTCTGGCCTGTACGTTTAATTATTTCCCTTCTGTTGGAGTATGTAATTATTTGCTGTATCGAGTCACATTGCAATAATTTTTAATTCTTGCACTTTTATTTCAGTTCAATGCGATGTGAATGTTTAGCTTAGTTTATTATTTATCTCCCAGACTTGATTAGATCTTGGTTTGGTTCCAAATTAATGATTCGGTACCCATTTAGTAATCGGATCCCCGATTATAGGGTGGCGGGTCGTTACATTAGAAAATCCCATTCAGATGCCAGAAGATTGTGAAGTTGATGAGTTAGTTGATGATGGGTATGGGGTATATGAATTGTTACATGTGAAAGACCCTATTAATGAAGAAGGAGAAGACGACGAGGACGTGGCTGAGGCATATGCCAGTGGAGTGAAGAGATTTGATGAACTCTCAGCTACCGTAGAAGAGCCTACCAAAGAGATTAATCTAGGGACTGAAGATGAACCTAAGGTTGTCCTCGTTAGTAAGAACCAGTCTGAAGTAGACGAAGTGGCAGTGGTCCAAGTTCTCAAAGATTATAAGGACACTTTCGCCTGGAGTTATGAAGATATGCCGGGACTAGATTCTTCCTTGGTGGAACATATATTGACATTGAAAGATAGAGTTAGCCCGGTTAAACAAAAGTTAGGGCGATTCCACCTTCAGATGGCTTTGAAAATAAAAGAAGAGATCGATTAACTGCATAAAGCCAAATTCATTAGAGTTGTCCTCTATCCGCAATGGGTGACTAATATAGTCCCGGTCATGAAAAAGGATGGGAAAGTCAGAATTTGTATTGACTTCCGAGATTTGAATCGGGCGTGTCCTAAAGACAACTTTCCACTGCCTCACATAGATGTACTCATTGACAATACGACTGGCTATGAAACATTGTCATTTATGGATGAGTTCTCAGGGTATAATCAGATTAAGTTGGCAGAAGAGGATCAAGAGAAAACATCGTTCACCTTGGGGAACTTATTCCTACGTCGTTATGCCATTTGGATTGAAAAATACTGGAGCCACTTATCAGAGAGCTATGATGCCAATATTCTATGACATGATGCACATTAACTTAGAAGTGTATGTGGATGATCTGCTGGTGAAATCTAAGATGAAAGCTAAGCATGCTAAAGTTCTGGCAAAAGTTTTGGAGAGGTCGAGAGAATACCAGTTGAAGATGAATCCCAAGAACGGAGTATCATCAGGAAAATTATTGGGATTTATTGTAAGTAAATGGGGCATTGAGATCGATCCCAACAAGGCAAGGGCTATCAGAGAGATGCCACCTCCCAAAAATTTGAAAGAATTAAGAGGATTGATCGGGAGGTTGCAGTTTATCCGCCGCTTTGTCTCCCAGCACTTACAAAGGTGTAAGCCGTTCTACGAGCTTACTAAGTCGGGAGTCATGTTTGATTGGGACGATAAGTGCCAGGAGGCATTTAATGGATTAAAGGATTATTTGACAAATCTTCCTGTCTTGAGACCACCATCTCTAGACAAACCTTTAATTCTATATATTTTTGTTCTGGATGATGCGGTGGGGTCTGTCTTAGCACAAGAAGATGAAGAAGGAAAAGAGAGGGCAGCCTATTATCTCTTCAAACTTCTCAACCCCGCAGAACAAAGATACACGGCGATGGAGAAAACATGTGCAGCACTTGTATGGGTAGTTCAGAAGTTGAAGCATTATTTTCTGGCCCATGAAGTTCATCTTATCGCTAGGATGAATCCCATTAAGTTTCTTCTTGAGAGATCCGTCCTCACTGATAGGTTAGCACGTTGGCAGAGCTTTCTATCCTAATTTGATATCACTTACATTCAACAGAAAGCAATTAAAGGCTATGCCATAGCAGAACATCTTGCTCATCATCCTCTTCCTCGATTTGATCCAGTCCGATCGGAGTTTCCGGATGAGGAACTGATGTCCATAGACAAATCAATGATGATATGTGGTCTCTGTATTTTGACGGAGCTCTGAACTCTCATGGTAAGGGCATCGGCATTGTTCTCCTATCACCTGAAGGTGTCACCATTCCACAAGCCTTTCAGCTTGATTTCTATGTCACCAACAACATAGCTGAATATGAGGCCCTCCTTGCTAGCCTCGAAGCCGTCCATCTCCATGGTGCCACCAAACTGAGAATTGTGGATGATAGTCAGCTAATTCTTCGCCAAGTGCTTACTAAGTATCGCACCCTTGACCCAAAGTTTAAGCCCTATCAGGAACTCACTTCAGCTAATGCCAAACTTTTCACCAAATTGATCTTTGTCCATGTTCCTCATAATCAAAACATTCTAGCTGACGCTTTAGCTTCTCTGGCATCTTCTCTAAATTTTTCGATCAGCAGGCAATCTGAGTCGATCATTGTTCATAGGCGTCTTTCTCCTACCGTGAAAGACCCTTCCTTTCTTAAGGTTAGAGAGAAACTGCTGAAGAAGGTTAGGGATGGGGATATTATAGAAAAGAGAGAAATTATGTTGCTAGATTGGCAACAAGAAATAAAAGACGAGAATAAACCATTGTATTATGAGATTGCCAGATATTGTGAAGATCAGTCATACCCTGAAGAAGCCACTACTGAGGAGAAAAGGGCTATCAGGAGAGTTGCTTAGAGATACACTTTAGTTGGAGGAACTCTATATAAACGTGGATTTGATGGTGTTCTCTTGAGATGTCTGGATGAAGATAAGCTTTAGAAGATCATGGAAGGAGCTCATACCGGAGTTTGTGGTGGCCATGTTAACGGACAGATACTATCAACAAAAATCCTTAGACAAAGATATTATTGACCAACCATGGAAGAAGATTGTGTAGGATATGTTCGTAGGTGTGCTAAGTGTCAACTTTATGCTGATAAGATCCATTCTCCCGCATCTTCATTCCATCCTGTTTCATCCCCATGGCTTTTCTCCATGTGGGCATTCGACATCATTGGACCCCTTGGTAATCCTGATTCTGCCATCAAGCAAAAATCTTTCATTCTCACGGCAACGGAATATTTCACCAAGTGGCCGGAAGCCGAAGCATACACGGAGATCAAAACATCAACGGTCTACAAGTTCATCATGAGGAATATCATCACCATATTTGGAATTTCAAGCACCATCGTCACTGACAATGGACCGCAGTTCATATCACAAGAGCTGAAGGACCTCTGCAACAGGTATAAAATTGCATTGCATCATTCATCTCCTTATTATCCGTAAGGCAATGGCCAAGCTGAAGCAACCAACAAAACTCTAATAAAAATTATCAAGAAAACGTGTAAGTCTAATAAATTCTCGGACTGGACAGAAAAATTAATTGAGGCTCTATAGGCATATTGAACTTCAATCCGCACACTCATTGGGCAAACTCCTTATTCCTTAACATTTGGAATGGAGGCGGTAGTTTCGTATGAAGTCCTCATCTCATCATTAAGAGTACAATTGAGCAAGGAATTTTCCATTGATGAGCATCGCTCTGCACTCCTCGCTCAGCTGGAATTCTTAGATAAGAAAAGATGGCCATGCGCTAATCATGCAAGAGTATATCAGAACAGATTAGCACGTTTTTACTAATAGAAAGTTATTGAACGAAAATTCAAAGTTGGTGAAATGGTTGTGAAAAGAATCTTTATAAAACCTGGTGGTTCGCGTTCTAAGCTCCAACCCAACTTGGAAGGACCATATGTCATATCACATGCTTTTCTTGGTAATGCCTATTGTTTGGTTAATACAGAAGGGAAAGAGTTAACTCACCCTTGGAACGATCTGTATCTTAAGAAGTACTACCCTTAGTTTAAGCGATCAGCATGGTGCAAGGACCAGTAGAGTCGAAAAATTTGAAAACTCAAATTCCCTTATTAGTCTTTGGTAATCTAATTCAAATGCATTATTGCACACAAACACGTTTGGTTCGTGAGTAATAAGAGATGTGAAGCCCGAGGAACATTGAAAGCTTGGCTAATAGTAGAAAAGTACAACTCATTCTTTTTAAAACAAAACTTCCATTTTACTCTCGGCCCACGATGTTGGAACGAGGCTTAGAATAGACTACTGAAAATACCCGCCATCTAAGTAGGAGGCCGTCATAAAAAAAGGGGAAGATCCGCCCCACAAAAGCAAAAGAAAAAGCAAAAGGCAAAAGCCAACCAAATCAAAAGGCCGCTCAACATTACAAATATTACCACAAGAGGCCACAAAATCAAATGAAAAGGGAGCGCAAGGTCGTTAAATACCCTGTAAAAATAAAAATGACCGAACCTCAACAGATAATAGGGTAAGGGAAGGACTTCTTTCTGAGTCTCCGACACCTTCTCGTCAGGCTTTCTAAACCAATTCTTCCCTTCATTCTAAAGAGGTGTACCCCAAACTTGAGGAATTGCCGAAGTTGACTAAGGGTCGGACCATCGAATGGGATCACGATTACAAACATGATTCAAGCACAATAAGTCAGGATTAGGTCATTAAAGAATGATGTGGGAATTAAGTTAACAAATGAATATGATCTTTTGATCCAAGTTCCATACTGGTCCTTAGTATATTCAATTGGTGTCTTATTTCAAAACTACAAAAAAATTGAATATTGCAAAACCACAATTTTTTTTTTGAATATTTTAAAACTATAATTTTTTTTTGAATATTGCAAAACCACAAAAAAATTGAATATTTCAAAACCATAAAAAAAATTGAATATTTCAAAACTACAAAAAAAAATGAATATTTCAAAACCCCAAAAAATTTGGATATTTCTAAAATTGCAAAGCAAAAACATATTTCAATTAACATTTGTTTGTCACATCATATGTGTTGCATCCTTTTTATTTTTCAGTGAGCATTTGCATGCTTGTATGTTGCATTTTACTTCATTTTAATTATTTTTATTTGCCTTTATTAAATAAAGGCTTCGCCCCTTGACCCGTCTATCAAGGATGGAATCAAGTAGCTGGTTACTTAACTGGGCAAGGAGCTAAGCCCGAATAGATATTTAATTTGTTTGTTTAAGCCATGTGTAGGTATAAAACGGAAAGACAGTAAAGAATACTACCAAGACAACTCAAGTATGAAGAAAGTCCTTTCATATATCGAAAGAGTTTGTGTACAAGATGTAAGTCCATCCGCAGGACTTCAAAATAAAAAGAAGAAAGTACATGATGGCAGCCATCACGGCTGACTCTCCCCCGCGCCCTTGTCCAGCTTGCTCTGCGCCTCGTCTTGGACGTCCGGTCCTCATGCTGGCAGCGGTGGTGGTCCCATAATGTTCTGCCCTGCCTGGCCAGAGGATATTGCTATGCTGGTGGTGAAAGCACTCGCCTGTCCTCGCTCTAACGCCCGCTGCCATGCACGCTGGCAACAAGCTTCTATACTCTGGCGCTCGTGCTCCACCACTGATAATCGGCCATGGAGACTCTCTAATCGAGACCGATCGCGATCCCTTTCCTCCGTCAAGATCTCCAGTCGAACCTGGAGTCGTGCAAGCTCGCGAGGAAGATCACCCGTAGAGAGCCTTGCCAGTTGCTCCTCCAGCTCAGCAACCCGGGCTGCCGAACTGCGGGCCTGCGGCAGTTCAGCATCTCTCTCTCCAAGAGCCACGCAAAGCTCTTGGACCTGCAACAGAAGACATCGTTAGCCAAATGATCAAGTAAGCAAAAGGCATCATGCAAGAAACAAGTTGAAGATTTACCCGAGCAGCATCATCCTCCTCAGCCTGAGTAGCTCGGCAGAAGGCTAGAGCTAGCTGACTCCGTAGGTCGGCAAGGGTGGCCTCATGAGCAGCATAAGAAGAAGATGAAGGACCAGTAGCAGGGGTAGAAGGGGCAGCCGCGTGGGTGTAAGTGGTACGCTGTAACAAAAGGGAGATCACCCTTATTGTATAAGTGCCAAAACAATTTAATAATAAAAAGAAGCATTCATAAATACCTCTGTTATCCATCCACATCACACTTACCAATTCATCCAATTATTTCTGGACCTGCTCTAACTGGGCCTCAACATCCTGGAGGTGGCCTCGGAGTGTGATGATGGTGGCATCCCGTTTATCCTGCATTTTTCATAACATGTCATACATTTACAAATATAAGCAAGATAATTAACAAAATGAAAGACGCATTCATGAGCATACATATCATAATACTCACATCGAGAGGCCGAAGTAGCTGGAGGTGGGCCGCGTAGTGGGCCCAGTAGTGCTGCAGGTAAGCATCGCTGCTCACCGCCTGTGACTCTACCGAGACTCCATACCGGTGCTAATCATCCTGCTAATCTGAGAATTTGGCACCCCAGTCAGTGTGGGCCTGTTTTCCCTGCATCGTCCTCCCGATCCCCTCAAGGATCTCCTCCTCCACCCACTCCTGATGTAGATCCAGCGTCTGCATCACCAGCCTCAGGCGTAGCAGGGCAATCTCGTTCAAGCAATGAACCCAAACTTGACGCCCAAACTTGCCTCGCCCTTGCTTCATCCATGGCTGTCTAGCGTCAACCATACCCAGGTACGGACGCTAGATAACCTGCATTCATATAGGTTAATTCAATTGCATTTCATATGGAAATAAAAATAATAACCAACAAGTCATATCATAATAAACATTTAAAATATCTAACATCTAAATCATCATTCGAACATGCAATTAAATAAATGTTAATTTAAAAAATAGCTAAAAAAACATTTTAACAAAACAATTAGTTAATAATTAAGCAGTTTAACAACATTTTAATAAAACAAATAACTAATCAAATATGAAACATAATAATAAATGACAAGAGAAGAATTAAAACTCACCAGAAGCTTCGGATAGTCAAGGAACTGATGGCGGAGGGCCGTCAGCTGATGATGCTGTGGCGTCGTGTCCACCAACAGACGCCAACGCCGGGCAAGCGGGACTGCCGCCGACTGTGTAGATGGCCTCGCTCGGCCTAGAGGAAAGTAATAATATGTCCACACCTGCATACACGAACATATAGGTTAGAATCATCATAATCATATGCATTGCATGCATTGTATCATAACATTTAATGAAACAAACATAAAATGAATTAAATACCTGAAGGAATGGCGCAAAGCCGCCGATAGTGGTCCCCCGATCAGGCGTGACAGCAGAGAGGTCGATGAAGAGGTGGGCCAGAAGGGCCGCACCCTAAGCATACTCGCCTAGTCGATCTAAATCTACAAGGAGACTCAGAAAGCGACAGTGGATGTAGTCGCCCTTCGTCCCAAAGAGAAGCCTACCAAAGAAAAACACTAAGAACCTCCTAAGGTCCCTATCTGCTCTAATCCTATCACTAGGATCCTGGCAATATACCTTGCTAGTTGCCCTCGCTAGTCTAGATCTCAACTCGGCCCGGGACTCATCAGTTTGCTTCCTAGGCTCCTCTAGTCCTAGGGATCTCTCTACCGCTGTCCTGAAGAGAGTTCGAGACTCTCGACCCTCCAGTCCCGTGCACTCTAAGCCCAACAACTCTTGAGCTAGTCCATGATAATCGGGATACGTGATCCCGCTCATTGCCCGACCATCTACCCGAAAGCCAGTGATCCTGCACACATCCTTGAGACTGTGAGTGCTTAAAATGAGTGTGTGATTATCATGAAAGATCTATGTTGTTTAAGTGCAAAATAAACCTATTAAAAGGAAACTAAGTGAAGTGATCTCCAGAAACTTTTGACTTAAAAGTTCCAAAAGAAAGAGTTTGATCGCCTACCTGTTTGAACGTGGGAGATGTTGAGCTCTTGATTCCCCTCCTTCAGCCGGCTGAAGAAAGAGAGCCCTTTCTTGTCTTTTGTTCTTGCTGTGATTGCTGTTGAGGATCGTCCAGAGTTCTTTGTGATTTGCTTGTTGATTTCCTCCTTTTTTGATTTTCCTTTGTAACTTGCAGAAAATAGAAAGAGAAATGAAGGAATGATGAGAATTCAGGCAAAAGTAGTATCCATTCTAAACAGAGTTTTAAACATGCAACTAAACATAAAACTCACTTGTTGGGATGGTCTTTGAAACCCCTTTAAATTGGTTTTGAAAATGATGCTACTGTAGTGTGTTGCATGGAGTGATGTGATAAAGAATGTAGAATTAATAAAGTGAAAATGCAGAAATGAATTGAAAAACTTATGCCGGTTGGATGAAGTCTTGAATTAGATGAAGATTTGATGAAGAACGGACGCCGACTTCTGGAAACAGCAGCATTTCGGCGTTTGGACGTCGTTGCTTCGATCTTCAATCACTAACTCTAATTCTGATTCTAACTTTGATTCTAACTTTTTTTTACCCATTCAAAATGCAAGGTATTTATAGACTTCTTCTGCGTCCGCAGATTTACATGGAAAAATTTGGGATTTATCCATCTTAACCAACAGATAAATACCGATTAATTCATCTTTATCTGTAGTTATCTAAAACGTGTCAGCCATGGAAGATGCCTTTCAGATTGATTAAGATAAAGATAAACATCCGAGAAAAACTTATCTTTATCTGTATTAGCTAAAACGCGTCTACATGTATAGACGTCTTTTACACTAATTAAGATAAGGATAAACATCCGGAAGAGAATTAGAAATAGCTTAGGAAACCTAAAACGCGTCATGTCTCACAGACGCCTTTTAGCTAATTAATCAATTGATTAAAATTCAAATTTAAACGTTAAAATAAGAATAAACTCCAAATGGCGTCCACATAGGTTGACGTCTTTTAGACTTCTTCATATTTTAACTGAAATTTGAGTTAAAATCAATTTAACTGATTAGCTTAAACATGTTTGTTAAACTCAACACTCAAAAAGATCAATAAAAATTAATCAATGATTAAATATCAGACTATTGTGAGGCATTATTATATGATATGAAATTTACTCGAAATGATGTCAAAATTAGCGTGTCTACAGCTGCCTCACCTTGGCATCGTCTTTGCAAGGGAGTGAAATGAAATGGAATGTATTGAAAAGGTGATGCCAAGGTGTGATGAGACACGCTCTCAACATCACATGATTGGAATCTTTCTCAAAATCATCAATGAAGATAGTTCAAGGAAATCAATGGAATCAATCCTGTTTGGATGAGGTAGACAAGGAAATAAAATAAGGTCGATCAACTTCCTCGGAGTGGGAAGTACCCCAAGTCGTAGACACTGTAGGTTTCATCATGGGGAGCATTTGCCAGCCAATGTGGACGTGTTGCAGCCATGATGGATCTTAAAAGAAAACAAGAAATATTGGATAAAGAGTCCAAGAAAGGATAGAATTCCAAGGATATCTTCAAGCGAACCTCAAAGATAATCAACATACTCAATTCAGAATGGAATATTTCATATCATGTTTGTATTATTTGATTTAATGGTCTGAAACTTAATCAATAATTAATCCTTATCACAATGATTTCAAAGTCCTATATGATGCATGCTGGGCTAAAAGAAAATATAAAGTCAAATAAAATATAAATTAATCAAGGATAATATTGTTAAATTGTCATTAATGAGTTAAGACACCAATTCTTGTAATCCAGTGCTAAGCTGAAGCTCGTTTATCCACGCACCGTTTCACAAAAGTGGAACCATCGTCCTCACTAATTAACAATCTAACGGCTTATGCGTGCGATTAAGAATCCTCTGGAATTATCACTATTTTTGTTGAAGGGGAACTCAAATTCCAGTTTCATCAAAACCACAAGGTCCTTGACATACTCTAGTAAATACTTAACATATAGTAATTATGATGATGCACAATAATTACATGAAAGGAGTACAAGGGTAGAAATAACCATCTTTTTAGCCACGGTCGGGACTCATAAATTCCATAGTGGGATCTTCTTGACATTTTCAGCTTTACTCGGGTTTTCTTGAATTTTCTACATTCAAAATCATTAATAATTCCAAACAAATATCCAATTTAAGCATAAAAAACCACAGAAGTTCGGGTAAATCACAGAAAGGATGAAACGCGTCATGTCGCGAAGACGCCATTCAATGTTAAAACGCGGCGGTGTCCCTCGACGCCTTTTGCTCGCAGAAACAGGTTTCTGGTTGTTCTCTACTCGGATTCCAACTCTTCATGCCTAGTGTCCTGTATATGACTTGAACAAACAGGTTAAGTATCTATTTAGGCTTAGCCCCTTGCCTGGTTAAGTAACCGACTACTTGATCCTATCCTTGGTAGAAGGGTTAAAGGGCATAGCCTTTATCAACAAAGGTAATCGAACTGTAAGCAAAATGCAACACACAAGCAGACAGATGCTCACTGAAAATAAAAGGAATGAAGCATACCATATGCAATAAACAAATGCTAATTGAAATATTTTTGTTGTTTTGAAATATCTCTTTTTTTTTTGGGTTTTGAAATATGTATTTTTTTTTACTTTTGAAACATATGTATTTTTTTTTGGATTTTGAAATATGTATTTTTTTTGGATTTTTGACATATGTATTTTTTTTTGGATTTTGAAATATGTATTTTTTTTTGGATTTTGAAATATGTATTTGAACTAAAAGACCAGCATGGTACTCAGATCAAAAGATCATATTCATTTATGAACTTAATTTCCAAATTGTTCTTCAACAGCTTAACTTAAACCCATCGTGTTTGAACATGTGTTTCTATTCGTGATCTCATTTGATGATTTGACCCTTAGTCAATCTAAGCCATTCCTTAAGTTTGGAGTACGCCTCTTTAGAAAGAAAGGAAGAATAAGTTTAGAAAGCCCACGAGAAGGTTCCGGAGACTTAAAAAGATGTTCCTTTCATACCCTAATATCCGTTGGGGTTCGGTCATTTTCTTTCCGGGGTATTTATCGACCTTGCGTTCCCTTTTGTTTCACTTCATGGCCTTGATATAATGTTTGTAATGTAGTGGCCTTTTGATTTGACGTTTGGCTTTTGCCTTTTGCTTTTGCTTTTTCTATTCTTTCTTTGGGACGGATCTCTCCCATTTTTTTTATGACGGCCTCCTACTAAGATGGCGGGTATTCTTGGTAGTCTATTCTAAGTCTCGTTCCGACATCATAGGCCGAGTGTAAAACATATTTTTGCTTTAAAATGAATGATTTGTACTTTACACTTTTAGTCAAGCTTTCGGTATTCCTTAGGACTTGGCATCTCTTGTTACTCACGAATCAAACGTGTCAGTGTGTGTAGTAAATGTGTTTGAAGTTAAATTATCCAGACTGATAAGGGAATTTGAGTTTATAAATTTTCTGATTCCACTGGTCTTGGGTTCTGCAGGATCTAGAAACAGTCTATTCAGTGCAATGTAGAGGTCTCTTAGATCGAACCACCTGTACCATTCACATTCAGGATCATGGAATTTTCTCCTCTTCATAGGCCGCAGAGCCTCCAAGGACTGGTACGTGAGTAGTTCCGAGCAATGCCTGGCCAAGTCTCTCCCATATATATCATGGAAGTCAAAACACGAAGTAATGACCACCGTATTGTCGTGGCTAATTATGGGCCCCTTTACAAAATGAGTGTATAGGGTCCATGTTAGGGGATCTCGACCTTCTTTGTGTGGTGTAGACATCGTCTCTCAGACTCTCTGGCCATCTTTATTCTCTGCCTGCTGAACAATGTCTTGTTTCAGTTTTCTTGGCCTATAGCCCAGGCCGCTTCCAAGTGCCCCTCGGTGATCTTTGACAGGAATGGTCCTGCCTTGTAATTGTGTGCCCAGATCTCTTCCAGGCTGATAACTGCTCTTCATCATAATTCTCCATCCTGGGGTACTCATGCACTTCCCCCTTTTTATGGCATTTAACGGGTAAGGAGAAATAGTGGCAGTTTTCAGAGGATCAGCCACTGGATGGTACACCTGTAATACCGACAGAAAAGGTTGTCGGCCAGGTAAAGAAGTAGGTTTGATATTCAAGGAATGAGCAGCAGCAAGGATCGGCATGCTCGTAACCTTAATGATTCATCCTTTAAAGGGAAATTTGAGGCATTGATGATTCGTGGAGGGAATCGCCTCGAGAGTTTTTATGTAAGGACGACCCAAGATGGCATTCAAAAAAGGGTCGATTTCCAGAATGTGAAATTCGACCTCTGCATGACTTACAGGGCCTAGCTCTACTTTCAAATAAACCATTCCTAGAGGGGAACGGGTGGAGTTATCATATGCTGTTACAGAGATGGGGCTAGGCAACCATTTTTCTTTGGGCACACCGTACAGCTCCAGGGTCTTCGGAGGTAAGACATTGATTGAAGCCCCTGTGTCAACCAGGCATGCATCAACGGCCTTCTTGCAGATGTTGACCGTGATGCTCAGAGCCATGCTTCTGGCTGCCGGCGGTGCTAGTTCCGATGTGTGAAATGTAATGGAGGGCTGATCTCCCTGAGGAACTAATAGTGCTGCAATCTTTTCCACCGGCACGTCCTTGTTGACCATCACCTTCTGCAAATATTCCATCAAAGCTTCTTGGTGACTCTTCTATCTTTTGATCAGTTTAAGCACGGAAATTCGTGCCGGTGTTCGGTCCAGATGTTTCAACAAATCATACTGAGTGCCTGGTGAACTCTCTTCATTGTGTGCTTCCTCCGGCGGCTGTGATGGGCCGTCTCTAACTGTTGACTAAGGAAAAACTTTGTTGAAAATTCTTCCACTCCGGAGCGCATGTTCCTCAACCGTGGAAGATCCGGGTGACACTTTGAGTACTGCAGAGTTGGGTGGTGTAGGTGATGCGGTGTGTTGGTATGTAGGTGATGGCGTGGGGTTAGGTGGTGGTGGCGTGGTGCGGATTAAAGGTCTAGATGGTTGGATGGTGGATGGGTAAGTGATTGGGGTGGATGAAGTGGGAAATGGTACGCATAGTAGCGGTCTGGATGGTTGGAGGGTGTCTGGATAAGCGGTAGTGGTAGCGGGTGAAGTAGGAAATGGTACGCGTAATAGCGGTCTGGATGGTAGGAGGGGCGCGTAATTGGTTTGCGGTAAGTTATTTGATGGAGGCGTAGGAGTGTGGGGCGTAATGGGCTTGAGGAAAGCGGGTGGTGGTAATGGGTTACTGGGTGCGGGTGAGTGATACGCGGGTGTTGGTAGAGGGGTAATGGTAATGGGCTGTGGTCTGGATATGGTGATGGCACGGCGTGGTGGTCGTTCTGCGGTACTTGGAATATGACCCGTTGAATAAAGAGAGGAAGAGTCCTCTATTCTCCACTGTTGCCCACGGTCAGCCTCAGACTGGCTGTTTGTCAGAATAGGGGCAACTTGGTTTTGGTTTTGATGCTCCGGGAGCGGGTTCTGCACTATGCCCATGTTTGGTGGTGGTGCTGCTTGTGTTGGTGGTCTTGCTTGCTGCTGCTGCGGTCTTCTTGCCTTCAAGGCTAATATGTATTTTTTCATTTCTTCCCAGTCTATGCCGCCCTGCTCGTTGAGATCATGAATGTAATCTCTAAATTGGAAGTAGGTGTCAATAGTATGCCCAGGTTGCCTATGGAAATAGCAATACCTAGACGTGTCGGCATTCTGAGGCCAAACTGCCTTTTCTCTCGGCAAGACTAAGGCATTAGCTGCCATTAGGGCACTGAAAATGTCTGCCAAAGATTCTGGGAGGACTGGGTATTCTGCCCTCTTTGGGCCTGGAGGTCTTCTCTGCTGATTGTAGTCAGCAGGAGGAGGGACATTATGATATGCCGGTGGTGCGCGCGACTGATACTGCTGCTGCTGCTGGTACTGCTGCTGGGGCCGCTGATATTGGGGCTGCTGATATTGAGGGTTCGGCTGCTGCCTGTACCCCTGCTGGTTCGGCTGTGGTGGCCTCTGGTATTGCTGCTGACTCCTCACGAATTGGGGTGAATTGTTGTTCATGCTACTGACTTGCTCATGAGAGAGCGTGCCCTCAGTAGTTGGACCTGTGCTGGGAGAATTCGGCACTGCAGGCTTCCGAGGTGGAGGCCTGCTAGGTCTGTGAGGATCAAAGATGCTAGAAAACGTAGCGTCCTTGAAGGCATTCTGACAGTACCATGCTCTTTCATAGAGCTCTGCCATGCTGGTCAGATTGTTCAGGGAGAGGATTAGTTTGAACTGGGGCGTGGCATTGGAAATCAGCATCTTCACTTGCTCCGACTCGGACAAGTGATCTTTCACTTTCTCGGCCAAGCCTCGCCATCTGTCGGCAAAACTGACGAACTCTTCATCGGGTTTCATCTTTTCTGCTATTAGGTCAGTGATGGACAAGGAGGGGGCAACTCTGTCTTGGTATCGTTGAATAAATTTTCGAGAAACGATACCATAGTCCTCTACTTCGGAGGGTTCCAAAGAAAAGAACCACTCGAGGGCTGGTCCCTCTAAAGATCTCCTGAACAAAAAGGCCAATGACCTCTTGTCGTTTTGCCATAAGGATGATTCGTACATGAACTCCTTCAAGTGGGTGAAGGGGTTACCAGTACCGTTGTAGTTCCGGTACACTGGCATCTCGGAGGGTGGTAGGTGGAACACTGGCAGGCTCGGTAAATTGATCTCCGGTGCAGCTTTGACCCCCATCATCTTCTGGAGGTTGTTGAATTGTTCATCCATGCGCTCCATCTTCGCCAGCAACGTTTGCGTTGTCAGATCTGCCTGGGGAGGAGGAGGAGGTGGAGGTATTTGATAGGCCTGTTGCCTAGAGTACGTCGGACAAGGAGGACAGTAAAGAGGAGGTCCGGCAGAGCTTCCGCCATGCCCGAGGGCATTTTGATAAGCAGGCGTTAGTGGTCTAGCCGGTTGCCTAGAAGATGAAAGTTGTGGCCTAGCTGGCCGAGAAGTGATATGGAGGCCCTCCATGGCCTGGTGAATGTAAGGAGGATGAAGAGGAGGTTGTTGAGGGATAACAGGGGGAGCCATAGGGTTCGGCTCGGCAGGCTGCATGGGTGCCTTCCCCTTCAGAATGGACTGGATCACCTCGAACTGATGAGGGTCCAGACGGGAGGCAAAAACTCCTAAAGCATTGACGAGATTAGAAGGATCAGAGGACGAGGGATCATTTTGATTCATGTCTCCCTCAAGAATGGGATTGGGAATCGCATACTCATGCGGGGGAGGATCAGGATATTGCTCATGGGGATGAAAAAGAGGGGTCCGGGCATTCCCATCATGTCAAAACGGAACGGGGACAGAATTACGGGAGGCATCAGCATCTCTCCTGCTGTCATAATTGTAATCAGAATCGCGAGGGGCATTAGCATCTCCCTCGTAGTTAATCATGGCGTCTGGAGCCACACTCAAGTCCTTGCCCGATCGGAGCAGCATGATGTTAGATTCTTTTTTCAAGGATTGGCAAACAAGTTGTACAGAGATTTAAACAAACAAGTGGATGCTTAACGTGATTTTAAGATTCCTTGTTGAGTTATTTGGATTTAATTAAACCACAAATTCGCTCAAGGGATGGGATCCTAGTTTCAGTTCAATATCCACCGTTATTTTCTATGGCTTTCTCTCACAACGTTTATGGAATCTAACCGGGACTTCAACTGGTACAACCAACCCGATGATCAAGGAGGAGCACCTTGATTTTGGGGACTTACGGAGGCCTTAACGCCAACTTCTCTAGTCTGATCAAGGGACCGACCCAATCAGAGAGAGTTGATGACGTCAAGTAGAGTGTTCCTAAGAAAATGAGGGTATTAGCCTCAATGCGTATGACATGTAGCCTGGATGGCCTCTAATGCTTAATACATAATGGGTAATTAGCACACATATCACAAAAATCTGAGAACTGAAGAAGAAATAAGAAACTGCCTGAATCGTGTCGATGGTAGTCGACGCCTTTCAAATAGAGCCTTAATTTTTCGCAGAAGCTCAAATTGTAGACAGAAGAGAAATAAGACTGAAAGGCGTCTGGGTTGGGCGACGTAGTTTGAAACGCGTCGCTGTACCTGGATGCTTTTCAAGTCGCAGAAGTAGTTTTCCAGGAGGAATTTCTAGGTTGATTCCTCCTCAAACAGGGTAAAAACAATAAATAATCAGCTCATGCAAGATTTTTTTAGTTTCAGGTTTTTAACATGATGATTTTATCAACTAAACAACTAAGATATCAGTTAATCACACAGCATTTCATCACAAAAAGCAGCTTTTCAACTAATCAACGGGGAGGGCAAGATCTTGCCACTGGGGTGTGCACGTGGTGCACATGGGAAATTAACTAAACTAAAAACACTCACCAATTGGTGAGGACGTGTCGAGAGACACAAGTGGTGCACCGTGTGTGCCCGATTGATAACAGCAAGAACAAAAGAACTAAAAGATGGCCAGACCAGGTCCCACCGTGATTGCCAAAAAAGCTGTGAGTGCTTAAAATGAGTGTGTGATTATCATGAAAGATCTATATTGTTTAAGTGCAAAATAAACCTATTAAAAGGAAACTAAGTGAAGTGATCGCCAGAAACTTTTGACTTAAAAGTTCCAAAAGAAAGAGTTTGATCGCCTACCTGTTTGAACGTGGGAGATGTTGAGCTCTTGATTCCCCTCCTTCAGCCGGCTGAAGAAAGAGAGCCCTTTCTTGTCTTTTGTTCTTGCTGTGATTGCTGTTGAGGATCGTCCAGAGTTCTTTGTGATTTGCTTGTTGATTTCCTCCTTTTTTGATTTTCCTTTGTAACTTGCAGAAAATAGAAAGAGAAATGAAGGAATGATGAGAATTCAGGCAAAAGTAGTATCTATTCTAAACAGAGTTTTAAACATGCAACTAAACATAAAACTCACTTGTTGGGATGGTCTTTGAAACCCCTTTAAATTGGTTTTGAAAATGATGCTAGTGTAGTGTGTTGCATGGAGTGATGTGATGAAGAATGTAGAATTAATAAAGTGAAAACGCAGAAATGAATTGAAAAACTTATGCCGGTTGGATGAAGCCTTGAATTGGATGAAGATTTGATGAAGAACGGACGCCGACTTCTGGAAACAGCAGCATTTCGGCGTTTGGACGTCGTTGCTTCGATCTTCAATCACTAACTCTAATTCTGATTCTAACTTTGATTCTAACTTTTTTTTACCCATTCAAAATGCAAGGTATTTATAGACTTCTTCTGCGTCCGCGGATTTACATGGAAAAATTTAGGATTTATCCATCTTAACCAACAGATAAATACAGATTAATTCATCTTTATCTGTAATTATCTAAAACGCGTCAACCATGGAAGACGCCTTTCAGATTGATTAAGATAAAGATAAACATCCGAGAAAAACTTATCTTTATCTGTATTAGCTAAAACGTGTCTACATGTATAGACGTCTTTTACACTAATTAAGATAAGGATAAACATCCGGAAGAGAATTATAAATAGCTTAGGAAATCTAAAACGCGTCATGTCTCACATACGCCTTTTAGCTAATTAATCAATTGATTAAAATTCAAATTTAAACGTTAAAATAAGAATAAACTCTAAATGACGTCCACATAGGTCGACGTCTTTAAGACTTCTTCATATTTTAACTGAAATTTGAGTTAAAATCAATTTAACTGATTAACTTAAACATGTCTGTTAAACTCGACACTCAAAAAGATCAATAAAAATTAATCAATGATTAAATATCAGACCATTCTGAGGCATTATTATATGATATGAAATTTACTCGAAATGATGTCAAAATTAGCGTGTCTACAGAGACTGGGGACCATGTGTCCCAAGGGCATTAGAAATGCCCTACTCTCAGCGCCACCTCTCCCTAAGTACCTGCGACAACACTAAATCTATCCAAAAGGGTTTGATCTCTAATATCTCTCTAAACTCCATCTCCGCTAGTCGTGCCTTCTAGGAGTCCGAGAGACCTGTATAGGCAGCCACCACTAAGTCTCAGGAGATCCTAGTCCTCATCGTGCCCTGCAATTTTCAAATAATTGCTCAGAATCATCGTTAAAATACTAATAAACAAATTTTAAATTAATTTTAAGGTTTAATCACCAATTTTGAATCGTGTCCGGGTGCAGGGACGCGTTTCAAAAGACGTCCCTGTCCCCATACGCCTTTTACCACAGGTTCGAGAACCTGTGGCCGGGCTCTTTCTTCTCCTCAAAATTGAAACTTAAAATATAAAAGAGGGTGTTTCGAGGTTTACCAAACGTGGGCCGGCCTCCTCGGCCGGTGCCGCCGCTTCCTTACCCACGGGAACTACGGGAGGGGCTTCCTCGGCCTCCATGATGGCTGTCGCCTCCATGAGCACCAATTCCTCAGTCGGCGTCGGAGCTTCCTTCTCGCCCACCTCCACCACCTCGACGGTGGTAACTCTCCGCCGCTGCCCGCTCACACCGCTAGGATCCCCGGATTCCATGGGAACGAAAGAAGAGAGGGAAATAGAGGAAGAACTAGAAACGAAGGAAGAGAGGAAGTTTGAGGTTGAGAGAGTGGTTAACGATGAGAGAGGGTAGCCGAAAGAGGTCGCCGTCCACGGTGATCACCAGCGCTAGAGAAACTCGTCGGAGCAAGAGGGGAAAGCCGCCGTCGTCGGAGAGGAAGAAGAGTGAGGAGAGAGAAAGAGTTAGAGTGAATGAGGAAGAAAGGGGCTCGGGCTCGCGAACCCTTGTTAAAATTCATTAAATCGCGTCTTGGGACAGCGACGCCATTCAGTAGCACACAAACTAAGGCGGCAACTGAAAATTTTTGAAATTTGTGAAACACGTCCCAGGATAGCGACGCCTTTTGGATTTTATCGCCTTTTCTTCTCAGGGCTGTACCATGGGAAATTTGAAAGAATTATTATTCGCGTCTTGAAAGGAGGGCGCTATTCAGTCGGTTAATTGTTGGAAATCTCTGGAAAATAGGAGAGAGAGAACGGAAATGCGTCTTACTGACTGGACTCGATTTGGGATTCTTTTTTAGGATAGATATTTATATTTGGAAAATTGATTTCACTAAAAAGCGTCTCTCTGATTGGACGCAATTTGAATTAACTGAACTTGAACCTTCATATTTTAAGGAAAAATCATAGTTTCATTCAAGAAAAAATTATAGAAAAATTGCAAAGCATTAAAGGAGGATTTCTATTGTATTAAAGAATGATTTCTTTGATGAAAATATATAAAAAATACATTAAATTGGAGGATAAGGATGAAGAGATTTCAAGGGCGGATTTTCATGAGCTCCTTTACATATGATTTTCATAGTTTTTTATTGGCTTTATAAGGAGTTTTTATACAACGGGTGAAGCCGATGTTCCACAGAGTTGCAATAAGTTCAGTTGCCTCTAAATCTTCATCAGTTCCCAAAGCTCGCTTCTTAATTGGAGAAAGAAAAGAGATCTTAAGAAATTCATAGTGAGGCATGCCAAGTTGAGGATGACAGCGATGTGGATTATAAAGAATGAACTCGGTCGCCCCGATCAGTCAGTGCTCTGTGCCGGCACCACAGCGCACACGAACCGCTTTTTTCATGAGAGCAAGTGGCGTGGATTCGAATCTAGTTCTGGGCATAGTCTTGAAGTAACTATGCCAGTCAACTCGAGTCTTGAGGTTGGGCACTCAATTGGTCATGTTGTCATTAAACTTCATAATGTTGACAATATGAAAGATAGGACTACGCTGATACGCCTGAGATATCCTTGGAACTTTTTTCTCATTATAGTTGAATTTGAAGTGGAATTCCACCCATAGAGCTAGAAGTAGCATGCTACCGTAAGGAGATTGACCTGTAGAAGCTGTAGAGAGCCCACTATAGAGGTAGGCTAGAACCGTTGTGCTAATCTGCTCCCCTTCAAAAATCCCATTGATTGCGCTGATTTGATCATCTTCTAGAATGTTATCTTGAGCAGGGAATAGTAGTGCTCCAGCTAGGCATGTGGTGAACGCCTTCGTCACATTCTCTGTATCTTCATCATTGAGGTCTTCTATCTTCTTTAGGGTCCATTCAGCTAATTTAGTAAGATTAATTCCCTTCTTTGTAAGACAACCTTGAATTTCCTTTGGATTCTTCATAATCTTTTTCAATAATTGTTGACCCGTGATTCTTTCTCTCATGAATATCATCTCACTCAAATCAGGTTCATCATTGTTGACTTTAAACTTAGGAAGACCCAATAAGAGTTCGGCTTCTTCTAAGAAGATGGTGGCTTCGAACGTGGCAAAGAGAAAAGTATGAGTTCGTGAATGCCATAGTTCGATCAAAGCACCCATTGTAGCCCAATCCATCAATGTGCTCTTGTAATGTTTGGCATGGACGACCAATCCTTGGATATGCCACTTGGATATATAAGATAGCATGGAGAGATTGATCTTGTTAACAAGTTTTTGAACCTATGGAAGTGAAAAAAATCTTCTTGGACCAGGGAAGAAAGGATATCCCTAGATAAAGAAGGAAATTGAAATAGTTCTATCATGCCCATCAAGAAGTAGAATATGGAAAACATGTAGAGAGTTGCATAGAAAGAATTGATTAGAAGAGAGATTAGCTTACTTGTAAGTTAGGATCTCACCCACTTAGATGGTCTTTTACCTCAAAAAGCTTTTCAATCGCCTTTCTCATCCTCTTATTTCAAGAATCTTGTGAAGAATCCATCTTCCTTGATTTGATTCCCTTGACTTCTTCTTGTTTTTCTCCTCTTTCTCTTGAGCTCTAGAGAGAATCCTTTACCTTTCCTTCTTGATTGCTTGTTGTAATGCTTTGATATAAAGAAATGAAGGTTTTATAGAGTGATTTGCGAGATTGGGAAGCCCTTTCCGAATTGGAAGAGGGATGTGCATTAAGGCAAGCAGAGTTCGGATCGGAGTCAGAACATAGAACAGTTTCTGTAACTTAAATGGCGTTTGGACGGGGCGACGTCATTTAAATGACGTCTGTGAACAACGATTCTATTTGATGAGTTTTATGAATATTTGTTATTCTTCCGAAAATCTATAATTGCATGATATTTAGTTTGCTTGAAGTTATTGATGAAATTCTGAGTGTAGGAAATAGCAAGAAAGTGAAAATGAAGTTGATAATTTCATTAAGGTCCCACTGTGGAATTTCATGAGTCCCAGCCGTGACTAAAAAAAAAAGACGGTTATCTCTACCCTGTATTCTTTTATGTAATTGATTTGTATCATCATTATTATATGATAAATATTTATTAGAGTACATCAAAGACCTTATGATTTTGATAAAACTGGAATTTGAGTTCCTCTCCAACAAAAATAATGATAATTCCAGAGAATTCTTAATCGCATGGATAGGCTGTTAGATTGTTGATTGATGGGGACGATGGTTCCGTTTGTGTGAAACGGTGCGTGGATAAACAAGCTTCGGTTTAGCACTGAATTGCAAGAATTGATATCTTGACTCATTGAAGATGATTTAACAATATTATCCTTGATTAGTTTATATTTTATTTTATTTTATGCTTTTCTTTTAGCCCAGTATGCATCATGTAGGACTTTGATATAATTGTGATAAGAATTAATTCTTGATTAAATTTCAGACCATGGATCCAATAAATCCTAACGTGATATGAAATATTCCATTCTGAATTGAGTATTCCGATAATATTTGAGGTTCGTTTGAAGATATCCTTGAAATTCTATCATTTCTTAGATTTCTCACCTAACATTTCTTGTTTCCTCTTAAGATCCGTCATGGTTGCAGCACTTCCACATTGGCTAGTAACCGCTCTTCATGACGAAACTTGCGGGGTTTGTGACCTAGGATACTTCCCAATCACGGAGGTTGATCGATCTTTTATTTCCTTTGTTTTCTTCATCCATACAGGATTGATTCCATTGATATTTTCGAGTTATCTTCACTGATTGTTTTGAGAAAAATTTCCATCATGTGATGTTGAGAGTGTATCACATCACACATTGCCATCACCTTTTCAGTACATTTCATCCCCTTGCAAAGCCAATGCCAAGATGGGGCAGCTGTAGACACGCTAATTTTGACATCATATTGAGTAAATTTCATGTTACAATTATAATGCCCCAGAATGGTCTGATGTTTAATCATTAATTAATTTTATTGATTTTCTCTTGAGATTCGTTAAATCACGTCGCTCACGCGCGACGCCATTTGGATTCCTAGCAGAAATCAATTCAGCATTAAAATTAGTAAATTTAGGAGAAATTAACTTAATAGCGTCGCCTATGGACGACGCCATTTAAATCCTAATCCACCTAGGTTTACGATTTCTAATTTTATTTAATTTCCTAAGTTATCTAAAGCACGTCGCGCTTGAACGACGTCTTTTATGTTTCCTAATTGTTTTTGGTTTCCTTTTCTGGATTTATTTCTATTCTGGCCGCATTAATTAACTGAAAAGCGTCCCCCTTGAACAATGCATTTTAAGAGTTTCCTGATAAATATGATTTGGCCAAGATAATCTGGTTCCAGAGGTTGGAAGGGTTTCCAATTCCCTGCATGATCATTTAGGGCAAGTTTGAGCCACGGGAGAGTCTTTTTGAAGGCCAAAATACTTTAAAATCACTTCTTATAAATACATATGGACATTGAACTTTGAAAAAGGTTGGCTATTGGAGAATTTGGAGCTTCCTACAAGGTTTTTGAAGGTCCTCAAGAAGAAAAATGTGGACAACAAGGGAAGCTTGATCTTCTTAATCCTCTTCACCCTTTGAAGCCTATTGAAGACCAAGGCTATGGAGGGGCCATCCTTTTCCTCTCTTCTTGATCTTCTTCATTGAATTTTGATAAGATTCATATAGTTTAAATTCCTGTTTTCATATAATTCTCCATTGCATCACTTCATTACATACATTCACTTCATATTTTCCATACCTATACATCTTTTAGGAGTTTAAAAGAACACAAAGTAAGTGAGTTCTTTTGTTTAAGTTACATAATAGTTTTGTTAGATAGAATAGATACTACCTCTCTTTATTTCTAATCTATTTGTTTTATTTTGTTTTTAATTTTTCTTGCAAAGTTTGAAGGAGATTTAGAAGAAAGTTTGTAGTTTAGACGGACGAAGAAACACCTCCAAAGAACAAGAGTAAAGAAAGAGAAGGCTCTTTTCTTTCGGCCGGCCGAAAAAGAGGAACAAAAGAACCCCACACTCTCCCGATTTGCAAGGTTAATAAGCGATCACTTTTCCTTTAAAACCCTCGATTTCTGGCAATCACAATTCCTTTTATGTTGTTAATCATAATAAACACTTGATAGTATCATGAACATGCACCCCTTTTTAGCACTACAATATCCACTATGCGAATTTTGAAATTTTGTGGGCGAAGTTATCGCATCTCCACTATGCTACTGTCACACAATTTATAGCTTGAAATTTGACTAAGGGCCCATTTGATAACACTTAATGGGCCACTTAATTGTGAAGCGATTAGACATCTTAGGTTTTCAGACTGTTCGATAAAGAATCTAAATTGATGTCTAACATCCACTTACATCTAAAATACTTCTTAAAGTTTAAATAAGTTGAAGGTTACTTTTCTATTTTTAGATGTTCATTTCTCCTTAAACCTTCTGAATCGCAATCACCCCGCAGTCCGCCTCCTCACCTCTCCTTGCGCTCTTCTCCCTCCTCGAAGCCGCGCCCCTCTTGGCCACCTCTGTCGCTGCCCTCTCTTCCTCTGTTGCTGTTGACAACTTGCCTGCCGTCCTATATTTCCAGTCCTATGCTACCATTGAATCGTGCTTGGCGGCCCTGCTAGATCGTGGTTGCTATGGCACTGCTGAATCATGGTGGCACTGTTGCCTACTCCATCGCTGATCATGGTCGCCCCCCTGCGTGCGATGCCGTTGGATCATGGTCACTGCCATTGGATTGTGGTTGCTTGACGCCCTCTGCTACCTCTAGCGTCATTGGTTGACAGCTTCTGGTGGTGGGCGATGCCGTCATGTGCCCTATGAGAGGAGCCCCACCTACTATAGCACTGCGTCCTCCTCGATGCTATCAATGAAGAGAGGCACATGTGAGGGCGGGCAACATGGCCAAGTTGTTGGGAGATGGTGGCAGCCTGGTTGTAGGTAACCCATGTCGCGGATTGGAAAATTGGAGAAGAAAGGGTGGATGGCATTCATTAATAGAAAATGTCCTCTCTAGGGCATTGCAGATATTGTTCTAGGTGATCCATTAGAGATTATTATTGGTTATATGATTGAGGTTTGATATTTTTCAATCTTGTGAGAAGCTCGTACTTTGATATGCGTTCAAATGTGTAGTTTATTTTGATTCTCGAATCAAGGTGATTTTTAAGTTTCAGATTTGTAATCTTTAAATCTGTAGAATATAATGATAAAAAATATCCCTATTTAAAATTTTAGATGCAAGTTAAGACTAATTATCAAACATAAAATTATCTATTATCTGAATCATTATCAGTGCTTTTTTGAGACTAGGTAAGACATTAGACTTGAACAAAAGGATTTAGACAATAGATGTAAGTGTTATCAAACGCCACATACGTATTGGAAACCAATTAGTTTCTTAATTGGGTTACTAATGGGCTTATTAGCTCTTATTAGACTTGACTAATGAGTTATCCATTCTAAATCTATTGTTATATTACTAAATAAATATTAAATATTTTTAAATTATTTTAGCCCGCTAATTGACTTAAATAAACTTACTTTGATCTAATTGGGCTTAATTAACCTTAGCCCATTAATAAATTAATGGATTTAAGATCTAGTGTATAACATCCTCTCCCTCTTAAAGAAATTCTATCATCGAAATTTAAATTAGGATAACTTACCAAATAATAATAGATACTTTATCTTCATGTCTTCCTGAGTCTCTTAGGTAGCTTCCTCTGTAGAGCAGTTCCACCATAAAACCTTTACAAGAGGAATCACATTGGTTCGAAATACTTGCTCTTTATGATCCAATATGCGAATCGGATTTTTTTCATATGATAGATCATGTTGTACATCCAACGGCTCATACTTGATTACATGAGATAGGTCTGATATGTACTTTTTAAGCATAGGCACATGAAACATTGGATGTATATTGGCCAATGCAGGTGGTAAAGCCAAGTTGTAAGCCACTTTACCAAGTAATTGTAGGATCTTGAATAGCCTAATAAACTTCAGACTAAGCTTTCCTTTCTTCAAAATGTATTACACCCTTCGTAGTGATAGAAATATATGCCTTGCAAGCTAATCACATGAGATATGTTGGTATCATTTCATATAATTATCTCATTCTTATTAAAATAAATGGTAATTCTTCATTACGTCTTATCATTTTATGTGCATTTACCGTTTGATGTGATGAACTCCTGCAACACATGTGATGATGACTGAATCATGATAAGATTATGATAATGAGATCAATCATCTAAATGCATGTGTTCGAATTGTTTTGGTCATAAGATCTCCAAGATGGGACATTGAAAATCTAGATAGACCAGTACAAGTGATACTTATATAATGAGGGTAACTAATCTCAAGGTCACTAGTGTTTTGACACTAAGTTATATGTGCTGGTGCTCATTAGTGGAATGAGTTTACTGAACTGTTCCGACTTAGAATTTATGAATGGTCATCATACTGATTGTCAATCGGGGTATTCCACAGTCACAGTAGCATAGTTGGATCCTAGACTTGATTCACCAAGGATGTGTTACTTGAGTAACACTGAGTATTTGATTATTGACATAAAGTCTCAAGTCTGTGATTCTGTATGGTCAATTATTCGGACTCAGTGGGATTCTCGCGAAAGCAATTGAGTTGACAACATAGAATCATTCACTTTTGGTATGTCATTAGAGATAACGTCCTATAGATAGTACTCAGAAATCTCTGGACAGGGTTTGATAATTAAATGAAAAAAGAACTTTCTATTTAATTTAATATTGAGTATAAGGTTCCATAAGATTAAGACATATTACGGCTTGACAGTTAAACCATACCCTAGTCTGACCCGGATATTGCATGATGTTGGGATCGCTGTGTCGAGATCCGACCGAAAAATGTAGCGGAACAAAATATTTCGGGATCGGATCCATCTCATTTCAATTAACAAAATAAAAGTGGAGTAAATCAGATTTACCTTGCGCGGATTCGAATCCGCATTTGTTTTTCGGTTCCGTCGGAGCAATGCCGCAAGCCGCGTAGGTGACCGGCCTCTAGCGGTATCCACGCGGTTCTCCTCGCGATGGATCGTCCTCGCCTCCTCGCTCGATGCAGCGTTCGTGGATCCCGTCTGGCTGCGCGTAATATGCCGCGACATGCGGATTCGGAATCTCCCGTCGGACGGAAGGTGGAGCAGTCGGGATTCGAAGCGGAGCCTCTAGATGGCCGCCTCATGTCGCACGCGCAATAGAGAGGAGAGAGAGAGAAAGAACGACGGGTAGGTCAGGGCTGCTGGCCCCCGACGTAGTATCCGTTCTTTTATAATAAGTCTGTTTGCGTTTTTTCGTAAAAACCCAGACTTATCCGAAATCCTATCGGATTATCCATCGACTTGAAAACCTTTTGCATGTGACCTTCTAGGCCCAATTACCAGTCCAGTTAATAACCCATTAAGCCTAGTAACTCTTTATGGACCCACTGAATTAATTAATATCCTTATATTTAATTAATAAGCCAAATTTAATGTCCCACAATAAATTCGGACGGGCTTCCGAACACGTTGGATGCCAAGCAACATCGCGTGATCCTAGATGGCACTGGGGTTATCGCAGCCCTCTATTGGAACCTTTCCGACAACGGTTACCGCGCGGATATAATCCTTCATCCGTGCAATGTTCCCGAATCGACCTAGGGTATGGTATACTGTTAAACCCTAGCCGGTCGATTCACTTGAATCAGATGCCGCTAATCTATATCGGATAACTCTTTATCTGATATAGAGTCCGCCCTGGCCAGGGACTTAAGCGCATCATTCCCGGAACATTCTCTCTCAAACTACCGAGAACGGATGATCCCGTGTTGAACACACAATTACCTTCGAGGGCATTTCCTTGAACCTGATCACTTGACTTATTGATAACCCATGGTTATGGATTCGTTAGTCAAGGTCAAAGTTCAGAAACTTACCAACAAGATATCTTTGGCGTCTCAGGTCCAAGGATCATCTACGCAACCGTGACAAAAGAATCTAGCTGGTTAACAGTGAGGTGTTTACCATCCAACGATTCATAGTCGGATCAGTTCAATGAACTCATTCGCCAATGAGTACCTACAGGTCCAGCATAGTATCTCCATACAAGTAACTTATAGGATCAGTCATCCTCATCATATGAGCTGAAGTAACCTATACTAGTATATCCGGAAGTTTGATGTCCTTCTCAAACATCCTATGACTAGGAACAATTAAGAATATGTGTTTATAAACCTTCGGTCCCGTAATTTTGATCTCATTATAATCCGAAGATTATTGCACATGTTCATGGACTTCATCATGATACGATAAACATAGGTCGAATTAATTACACACAATGAATTAATGCCATTTATTAATAAACTGAATCAATACATAGTATCGGATTGGCTTTGAGACCATCTAATACTAACACATGAATGAGGATATATAGCTATATGGTATCTATAGACGAAAGCTACGATTAGTAGGTTGCATATCCTCGATGTCTTTTGAGATCATGAGGTACAACTTGGTATCGTTCATGATCAGAAAGCTCAAAGAATTTATTATGTAATGATGGATTATCGATTATATGATAATCAGATCAAAATTCATTATATGGTAATGAATAATAATTAATTAAGTCAAATAAGTTGTTATTGACTTAATGGGCTGAAAACTAAATAGATAGTTGGGCTTAGAGGGTCACACATAAACGAGTTATCGTAGATCTATAGAGGATTTAAATTTTTATAAACTTCTGAATTTTTGTGAAAAATAACGGAAGTCTATAAGTAGTAGCTATAGAGGAATCCTAGCCAGACTTTAGGGTTGTCCTCTACAACTAGTTGTCATCCTCCCTCCTCTCTCTCTCTGGAGCCATCTTTTCTCTTCCCTCTTTATTCATGGTGGAGTTCAGATGTGGGCGAGTTTGCAGAGTGTGGAGGAGATCTAGACTGCCGTACATCTAGAGGCCGGACGCTTGAATGGCACGCTATGCTGATCCTGAGGTCGACTACTCATTCGTCTCATATTCGATAAAGGATTTACATCCCCGTGATGGTGAATATCTGATCTTCATATTTTAATGATTATATTATTGTGATCTAAATATTTGAGAATTGATGCATGTAGATCAATGGAAGATTTAATTAATTTTTAATTCTATTGCGCTGTCGTTCTTCCCACCACAAATCTTACAATAGTATCAGAGCCAAGTTCTCGGCTCTGTTTAGATTGTTTTGATGTATTTTGTGTTATTTTTTATCATCGCATGCATGATGTTTGGAGCCACTTCGTCGTAAGCGTGCATGTGATGCCACCATCAATCTGACTGTCACAAAGCATTTGTAGTAGTTGGATATATTGTCGAACTCGTGGACTATGAGTTGGGCATTAGAATGACACATAAGGATCGTTTTGAACCCCTTAAAATGCAATTTTGTCATCCATGTACATAGATTTGTGGGTATAGTGTTTTGATTTTATGACATTCTTTTCTTATCCAGATCATCTTGGAAGTGTTCCAAGATTGTTAAGCATCGAAAATTGCTCATAGGAAAATTTGTTTCACTATTTTTGGGGTCCGAAAGAAGGAGAACGGCCGTCGCGATAGTTTGGAGCAAAAACGAGCCGAAAAGGCCTAAATAGCCACCACCGCCGGCCAGACTGCACCGGTGGCATTGGTGGCCAGTGGCGGTGCCAACCCACCGCTGTTGTTGCTATTATATGAGGTAGGGGGCGAGGGGAGCACTAACGGGTAGAAGGGATGAAGGGGGCCGGGCCTCTTCGTGGGTCCGTTGGACCCAACGGCCCAGATCCAAACCGGATCCGCAGGAATTTAATAGGCACATTCCTCGCAATTTAGCTCATTGCAACCCCATTTTAGGCCCAATTAAAACCATTTAAAAGGGAATTTAAATCTTTTAATAGTTTTAAAAAGTTTAAGACTATTTAAATTTACTTTATATATTTAATTTTTTTTAATTTATTTTAAATACTTTAAGTATACCAAAGGATTTATAAACCCTTTTATTTCATGGTTAACAAGTTTTAAAATTATTTTAAAAATTATTAACTTAAGTTTAATTAATTGTTATGTTAAGTATTATATTAATTGTGATTAGAATATAATTATAATTAATCAATTAATTGTTTTGTCTGAAACTCAGTATGCAATGACTAGAAATACATTATTGTCAAAATTCTTTAGAGTTTGTTTATATTTTTAACTAAAATTGTTTAGTTAAAAGTAAATATTTTTTAATTATATTTTAAATATAATTAATATTTTTGAAGTAATATTTATTTCAACATTAACTATGTGATAGTTAACACTAAAATCATGTGATGTATTTGTGTGTGTGGATGGATGATCATAAGACTAAATTAATCATGTGATGATGCTGAGGAAGGAGAAATCCTTCTTTCTTTATGAGAAGCACCAGGAAGATGCCACCCTTGTCTAGTATTATATGTTGGCTCTATGATTAAAGAGTTATAGAGGCAATATGAAAAGATGGATGCTGAAGGCATTCTGATTCCTCTTGAGGAGCTTTTTAGAGCTCTAATAGAATAGAGAGATATGAGATATCGAAAAATCTATTCGGGGCAAATGTGTTTGAGGGAGCATCTGTGCAAGTATATGTTCTCAAGATGATTGAGTGGAATGAAAGATTAACAGAATTAAGTTTTCCAATGAAATTAGAACATATTGTTGATTTAATTTTGCAATCTCTTCTTAGCTCATTATCGTAGTTCATTATGAACTTTAACATGAACATGATAGAATGACCTCTGACAAAACTTCTGAACATGTTAAAGACTGCTCAGAGCATTATGAACAATGGGAAGCCTCCAATGATGCTTGTTGGTTAGACTAATAAGAAGAGAAAGACTCAGCATATCTTTAAGAAAGGTAAGGCAAAGAAGAAATCATAGTAGGCAAAGGTTACCAAGAAGGAAGAGGCTAAGAAGGACAAGGACCATGCTTCGACTGTCACAAGGAAGGACATTGGAGGAAGAATTGTAAGCTGTATCTTGTAGAGAAAGTAAAGCAGAAGCTTGGAGAAGCTTTAGATATGTTCATGATTGACCTCAACTTGTCATATAGATCCACATCGTGGCTATTATACTAGATGTACATCTCATATCTACAATGATTTGTGGGTGCTGACAAACAGTGGGCGACTGAACAAAGGAGAGATTGACTTACGATTGGGAAATAGAGCGAGAGTTGTTGCACTCGCCGTCGGAAGTGTGAACCTCAGGTTATACTCAGGAGTTATCTTAGGACTTAAAGAATGTTACTATGTTTCTTCTATCATTAAGAACATAATTTCCATTTCATGCATGATAAATGTAGATTTATTGTGAGCTGTGAAAAATAAAAGTTGTTCTTTGTTTTTAAATAGTTAATTGCTTGCCAGTGGGAGCATAGTAAATAGTTTATTCCTATTAGATATAAATATTCTTGTGATGTGTGTAAATAATCCTCTTAAAAGAAAGGGGACTGATGTGAATCAAGCTTACCTCTAGTACTGTAGGCTTGGTCATATTAGTGAGAAAATGCTTAACAAGTTGCATAAGGATAGATACATTGATCCATTTGATTATAAATTATATGCAACCTGTGGGTCTTGCCTCATGGGATAGATGACCAACTCTCTATTTATTGAACATGGAAGAGAAAGCCATAGAGTTGTTAGAACTCATACATTTTGATGTATGTAGACCTATGTTCACCCAAGCCAAAGGAGGTTACTTATAGTTCATCACTTTTACTGATGATTTCTCTAGGTATAGATATGTGCACTTAATGAAGTACAAATTTGACGTCTTTGAGAAATTCAAAGGGTTTAAGAATGAAGTAGAGGAACAAACTTGAAAGTGTATTGAAACTCTTTGATTAGATCGAGGAGGAGAACACTTAAGTGCAAAATTCACACAATATTTGAAGGATAATAGGATATTATTTCAGTAGGGACCTCCTTACATACCTCAGCTAAATGATGTAGCTGAGAGGAGGAATCGTACCTTGTTGGACATGGTATGATCCATGATGTGCTTTGCTAAATTACCTTTATTATTATGTGGCTATGCCCTAGACACTGTTGCTCACTTATTGATCAAGGTTCCATCTAAATCAGTGTCTTTCACTCTATATGAGATATGGAAAGGAAAGAAACCAAACCTTAACATGTTAAGGTTTGGGGATATCCTGCACATGTCAAAAGACATAGTCCAAACAAATTAAAGTCTAAAATAGAAAAGTGCAGGTTTGTGGGATATCCTAAAGAAACTTATGAATATTATTTCTAGCAACTTAACGATCAAAGAATGTTTGTCGCTAAACGTGTTGTATTCCTAGAGGAAGAGTATATCCTTAAAGAAAACAGTGGGAGCAAGGTAGAATTAGAAAAAAATTCTAGAACTACAAACAAGCAATGTGTTGCCTTAGGAACCTCTTAACACACAAACTGTTCATAAGTCTGGACGTGTACCTATTCAACTAGACAGCTATGTTGGACATATCTTTGATGGAAGGAAGATTCCAAGACCTACGAGGAGGCAGTAAATAGTATTGACTCCAAGAGATGGCGAGAGGCCATGAAACCTTAGATGGATTCTATGTACTCCAACCAAGTTTGGAACTTAGTAGATCCACCTGAGGGTATTATACCTATTGGTTGTAAGTGGGTCTATAAAATAAAATTGAAACACATGAAAGGGTTAAAACATATAAGGCCAGACTGGTAGCGAAGGAATATCATTAAAGATAAGGTATTGACTACAATGAGACTTTCTCACTAGTAGCTATGATTAAATTTGTCAAAATTTTACTTGCCATTACTACATACCATGATTATAAGATCTGACAGATGGATGTGAAAACGCCTTTCATTAATAGAAATCTTGAAGATGTGGTGTATATGATACAACCGAAAGGATTTAGATATAAAGAGCATCTAGATAAAGTATGTAGGTTTCTGAGGTCCATTTATAGACTGAAGCAAGCTTCCCGCAGTTGAAACATAAGATTTAATGAGGCAATCAAATCTTATGACTTCGTTAAGAATGAAAATGAACTATGTGTGTACAAGAAATTGAGTGGTAGTGCAATCACTTTTCTGGTACTATATATGGATGACATGTTGCTCATTAGGATTGATGTAGGTATGTTATTGTCAGTCAAAGCCTGGCTGTCTAAGAACTTCTCTATGAAGGACTTGAGTAAAGCATCCTATATGTTAGGGATTAAGATCTACAGAGATAGATCAAAGAAGATACTAAGCTTGTCCTAGTCTATGTATGTAGCCACTATTGTCAAAAGGTTTGACATGGAGAACTCCAAAAGAAGTCTCATACGGATGAGACGCGGAGTTTACCTCTCTAAGAGATGTCTCCTAAAACTCCCAAAGAGAGAGAGCATATAAGTAGCCTTCCCCATACCTCTGCTATAGGGTCTATTATGTATGTCATGTTGTGCACAAGGCTTAATGTAGCATATGCTTTAAGTGTTACGAGCATGTACCAGACAGATCTAGGTGAGCAACATTGGATGGCTGTGAAGCGTATCCTTAAGTATTTAATAAGGATTGAAGATATGCTTCTGGTATGTAGTGGAGAGTACTTGAAACTTTGAGGTTACACTGACTCGAGTTTCCAATGTGATAAAGATGATAGTAAATCAAATTTAGGGTTCATCTTTATCTTGAATGATGGGGAAGTAAGTTGGAAAAGCTCCAAACAAGAAATTATTACTGATTCGACAACTGAGGCTGAGTATATTACTGCTATCAAAGAGTCTAAAGAAGCGATTGAGATGAGTTTGAGTGTGTAAAGCCTACATAAGTCCTTGAAATGTCTGTATGAACCTACTAAAGTCCATATTGACCGGCAGTGTGTTGACCATCCTTGTCCTTGGGTTGCAGAAGAACCTTTTGCATAGGGGTATCCTCAGAAGACGGGGGTTGAACAGGAGGAACCGCAGTAGGACGATAATGCCTCGACATATTCTGAAATCCAATACCTCAAATAAGGTCTCAAATCCAATAATTTAGCACTTCTACGTCTATCTCAAATCAAAACTTAACTATTCTATGACCTATATTCAACATATGTTCTCAAATCCATCAATCAACTACCCAAGCTTAACAAATCCGCTGTTGTGGAAATCAGAACTCTCAAAATTGTTCTCATACCATGATCTATAACATCATGAGCCCCGTGTCCAGTCATATCTGATTTTCAGTAGAATTCGGGGAAGGTACATGTACGGAACATAATATATACATAACATAAATGAGAAAATAAGAGTCCACAAGACAAAACAAATAGCCATCCATCATAAATTTCAAATAATAATAAGCCAACACATTTTATAAAAGTCTCATAATAATAACTGTTTCAACACAACATAATCAACATCTCTCAACTCCCAAGGATGTCACAAATTATATAATAGACTCAATTACTCATACTACATAAATCTACTAAAAAGAAAATACTCATATATCACAACTAGCCTCGAATCCAATAGCTCCAAACAAGTCCTACGCCTCGTGGTCAGAATCAAAATCCAACTCTCCGGCCACTTTTTTTGAAAAATTATCTAACAAACTTACTGAGTATAAAACTCAGTAGGTATTATCCATTTCACAGGCTAAACATATAATAATTAAAATTTACGTGATAATCATATCATAAACCATTCACAATATTACATATAGATCAAATAAGAAAATGATGCAAATAAGATCTCATATATATCTCATATCAAATCGAATGTATTTTCTAATAATCTGAAACAAACATAGTAATTCATAATACTTATCACATATATCAAACTTCCTTACTTTGCTTGAAACAAATTATTAGCCATAAACATATCACATAATTTCTCCAATACATAGGGAGGCACATATCACATAGCATATGGTTAAAAATATAACTAGTAGCATATATCAAGTTACACATTCCAAAATTCATATTTCTGAAAATTTCACATCATAAAATAAATTTATAATGCCTTAAAACAAATTCAAATGATTCACAAATATGTGTCAAATTATCACAATTTCATATCTTAATCGGATAAGCATTCAAACCACAATATAGCCACGTACACATATACCGGGTACTTAGGCAATCGTATCATCTTAGCTACCCCAAAATCAGAGATCACATATATCCCTCCGTTACACCATATTGAAGTAGGTTTCATAGATTTTACTCATTGCCTTTAGATCACATAATACCCTATCTAACAAAGACGCCTAATTGGAATTGACAATATCCATATCACACATATTAAATTAGATGGCACATATCTTATAGAAATTAAAATTCATCATAATCTAAAATTTAACATTCATCATATAGCCAATGATATTCTTTTGCAAAATAATATAATTTTCTTTAAAACAAGACATTTTAAAACAATATGATGTTCTACTGTTCAAATTGATGTAAAACTAATTCCAATAGATTATAAATATTTTAAATATATTTTTAATTTTTTTTCAAAATTTTCTAAAAACGAAATATAATTTCATGTCAAAATTTATTTTTCAGTGCTAAAAATTTCTTAAATAATATAAATAATAGCAAATAGATTCATAAAATAACTATACTTGGCAGACATAATACAAATATCATGTGAAAAGTATCTGAAATGTTTCGTTAAGATCTGAATTTATATGGTATAAATTTAGACATTTATAGAATGCTCAAATTGAGTCACTTATAGCAGTTCTGAATTGATTACTGAAATAAATATTAAATAAATTTTAAAAATTATAAAATTTTTCAGACAAGTTAAAAACATATTGATGAATCTTTGGTCAATATTTTAGGTGAATCGGAGTTAAAATGACTGATAAAGAAGATTAGGAAGTTCAACAGAAAACTAGGTTATGAGTCGTGATACTGTAAATACCGATCGACCGACCTAGTCGTATCGGTCGACTGAATCCGACCAGAATAAGTTAAAACATATTTTTTCAAGGGTTTATGATCCCATCTTCAAATATTTTGTTTGTAATCAAATTTAATAATATTTTCAACATATTTTAGGCACTGAAACATTGTAAATAAACTAAGGTTTTCATATAATACAAAATATCTATATTTTGGAGAATCATCACCTACCTTTTAGACTAGAACTCCCAAAAATCGAAATCCATCAAGAGATCTTGGCCCCAAGCAAGAAGCACCACTCTATAGCCTTCTTCCTCGACCTTAAATGCTTTTAGAAAGCAAAATAATCATAAAATTATAAGCTATTCTCAAGATCAACGTTCATCTTCTTCTCTTTCTTCAAGAATATGAACAACATATCCACCTTTCTCAATATATAACGGCAGCTAGATTTGACCACATCCCCAACCTCATATTTATAGAATTAATAATCCTCTTCTGATCTCAAACAACCTCTACAAACTACTTTGGATCAGATTAATCTTCCTTTCCACGAATTAAAAACAATTCGACTCCAAATCGGACTCCTCTCCCGCAACTCTTTCTTCTCAAACTGAACTTTTACTTTTTCGGCCTAGTAAACAAACGAATCAGCAAAATTGGTATTCTAAAACGTTGTAGGTATCTTCAATCTCTTTCTAACGGTACTAAGCACGCCAAAATCTAAACTTTATACTAATAGTTATCGCTAAAATACCGACCTGCTGTCCTTGAAATCCAAACCCAAAAAATTCTGCTAACTCAATAGGCTAAACTACTTATAAAATTAAGTTAATGGACTTACTCTAATTACCATATTACACTCTATATAATTCTTTAATTATTATTACTATTATTATTTATTTAATTATTATTTATATTTTTTAAAAAATACCGGATATTACATAGATGCCAAACTTGTTTTCTTGTTTCTGGCTTTCTGTATATTCCATAGACAACAAAGTATATGGTGATGTGTTTCTTTTCAAATTTTGATGGGTGTGGGCTGACCTTGTTGAATAATCTTTTGGTAGAGCAGTTGTCTGTCTTGATGTGGGTGATATCCCAGAGGGGAGCAAGACCAAACCAATCGGACATAATTGCATTCTAAGAGGGTATGTTCAATAGATTCTTCCGTTTGAGAGCAGAATTTACATATCTTGCCAAGCTCAAGAATTCTTTTAGCCAATTTGCACTGGAAGTGCTTAATTTAATGCTTTTCAAATAAAGAGGATAAACCTGGAAGGAATGCTCTTTGTGAGGCTGGGATCCCAAAGCTTTTTCTAGACAAGATTTGAGGATGAGGAGGTTGGAGGGAAGGTAGATTCACTAATGAATCTATATGCAGATTTCATGGTGAGGACTCCACCTTCTATCTCCTTCCAAATCAGAATGTCCTCATTTGGTTTAGGAGAATGGGGAAGGGGAATCTGAGTGATGATATCCACCAAATTTTGAGTAAAAAGTTCCTTAATTTTTAATTATTCCAAGTTTTATTACTGATCAGATCTGCAACTTTGTTAGGTAGTTCCTCTAAGAGGTCATAATTAGGAACCAACTTCATACAATTGTCTTGGATCCAAGGATCATGCCAGATGCTGATACTAAATCCATCTTGAATGAAGATAAGGAAACCCCTTCTGAGTTTTTCCCTGACAGAGAAGATTGCCACCCAAGTGTTGAACATGAGTGCTTCTTTGTTGCTTCCCAAAAGGAATCCTGCTGTAAGTATTTTGCCCTTAATAAGATAGCCGAAAGTGAAGACTGACTTGCAAGAAATTCCAACACAATTTAAGGATTACAACCCCATTAGCAATTTCCATATCTTTGATTCCCAGATCTCCCCGCATTTTGTGTTGTCTAATATTTTGCCAGTTGCATAATTTAATTCTCTTTTGGTTCTGAATGGCTTTTCACCGGAAAGTATTTTGAAGTTGAGTAAGCCTCTTGATGGCGTGGTTCTGGGCAGGCGTGTGGTGATCATCACATGGGAAGGGATGGCAGCCAAGGTGAAATTTATAAGTAGAGTTCTACCGGCAGGAGATAAAGTATTAGCTTTCCTTAAATTTAGTCTACCTCTATTCTTCTCCTCCCAAAATCTGTAATTATTTATTCTACCTCTGCCAGGCAGATGAGAACTCCCAGATACAAGTCATTTTTTTTTAAGAGAATGACAACCTGAGAACTGATAGATTCCTTACTTATAGGAATCAAAATAACCATACAAAACAACTAGGTAACTATACTTGACAGCGATTCGACTCAAGGCCGTCACGCAAGAGACGTGGAGACGGGGTCCACCTTGGCGCAGCTGCCGCACCCACATACAGAAGTTCCGGTCCACCTCTACCGGATGGTCGGATGCCGTCCGGGGTCGCCGCCGGATCCGGCTGATCTGCATTATATGCGGTGCGGCAAATATTATTAAAAATTATTTAACGTAGGACACGCTGATCTGACATTCATGGCATGTAATTGCAATTGAAAAAATCATTTCTTATGATTGATAGGATTGATGAAACATTAAAAAGCTAAACTAGATGAAAGGAATATTGATGTGAAAATATTTTCAGTTAAAATATAGTTTTAATTGTTACTTTAAGAAAAATATAATTTTAAAATAATTTTTTACAGAAAATAGATGAAAAAGTCATTTACGGTCGTTGCTCCTACGATACCACGTACGGTCTTTGGGGCTTGCGGTTTCAACAGCACCACAGGATGCGGCAAGATGGGCCGCGCCGATTGCGCTCTCTCCCGGTACCGGCGCTCGCAAGCTAGCCGGATGATGCCGATGTGACTGGCATACCGGCCGGCAGAATGCCGCTAGGGCCCGGGCTGCTGCCGCTGCCAGCTACCCTAGCACCGAGAGCAGTACGTGCCCCGCTTCCGGGTCCTCACGGCGTCGAAGGACCGCGGATAGTCGCCGTCGGTCCTCAGTTTGATGTTGGCATACTGTGCGTCAGGCACGCAAGTGCTGGCCTGATCCGGCGAGAGCAAAAGTTTGTGCATGGTCATGTTCCGGCGGCGCAAGTGTCCAGCGCATGCAGAAGGTTGCAACGTCATGCCTGTGCGCGGCTACCGTGCACGCCTTCTGTGTGCGGCGCCGGCTGTGTTGCCTGCATAGTAGGCTTCATTATATCAGATATGTTTATATAACTTAATTTTTGATCGGACAATTTAAAAACTTAAAAAAAGAAGAAAAACCAAATCCGATGAATAACTCACTATGTCGGACATGATTAAATCTATCATAAATAAAATTTAAAAAATAAAAAGGTAAAACTTTTTACTATGGCCGCCCGATCTAAATAGATCTGACCGCTGCCCATTTGCCATGTGTGTTGCACCGCCCCTCAAGCGGTGCAGCGTGTATAACTCCGCCTGCATGTAGTGGTTGGGCTTTAACCCGGCCCGTGCTTGCCTTGGACGCAAGATAGAACCGAAGTTTGTGAGATGGCGTTCCCTAATGTAGACCCAAGAACAAAAGTAAAAATTCAAAAAAGAAAGAAAAGACAATTCATTTTACTATGAAAATCTTAAGGCTCTATGGATATTTCATTCATGAATGCATCACTAGCGTCATACATTTCAGTATTAATTTGTGTAGGTGGCCATTGTTAGGGATTTTAGGAATACCTGAAGCGGAAACCATCCTTAACGAAGGAGGAAGACGACACCGGAGTCGATCTCCACGCGCTGCAAGTCTCGGAAGAACTGCACGAACTCCGGACGAAGAGACGGTGTAGCCCTAGCATCCTCTCCACTGGTTTCCTCTCTCTATTTCTCTTGATGCGTATGACCTAATGGGGAGTCACATGCTTCTTTTATAGAGAGGAGGGACCAGTCCCGTTCAAACTACTAATGGATCCTACCCATTACAGGATCCTAATGGGCACCTAATGGGTTAAACCTAATAACTTTATTCTATTAATTGGATGCTTAATGGTGTGTATGTGTGCAGCTTAGTAAGTACAAGTGGACCACTAATTAAGTAAAAAATCCAACATTCTCCCACTTGGTCCAACTTGTCTTAAGCACATCAAATCTTCCTTTGAAAACATACTTATAGTATAAACATATATATAGTTTCAAAAGGACTCTTGAAGATTTGACATCATGGGTATACACCTAAAGAGAAAACCACGGTATGCACGTACACGATAAAACAAAAACTATACACCATTCCAATTAACGAAATCTTAAAAATTCAAGAATAGTAAATCAAATGACATGGGTCATGACGGTAAATGTATTTAATTGCACACCTCCTTCCATATACCACAATGCCACCAACTTACTATAATTGAACATCAAATATGGAACTGTAGATAAACTCAAACATAATGTTTATCTATGGGTCACCACTTAAACATGCAATCTGCCAACCATAATCTATAACCAACATGTATACAAAATAAATGGAAAATGCAGAAAGCAATAGAAGAATCATGATATAAATATGATCACAAATAACTGAATGTGTCAGATTGAGAAAGTTACAACATATCGAGAGAACTGATAAGACCCATCCGAATCACATGACTACAAAAAGTACTAGCAGGTAGTCCCTTCGTGAGTGGGTCAGCAACTATAAGATTCGTCCCAATATGTTCTATAGACACTTCATGATTATTCACTCTGTCTCTAAGAGCAAAATACTTAATGTCTAAGGCTCTACCACCTTTGGACGCCTTATTGTTTTTAGAGAAAAAAACTGCAGCGGAATTGTCACAATATATCCTGATGGGTCTGGAGACGAAATCAATAAATGATAGACCTGTGAGCAGATTCCGTAACTGGATGGCCTGTGCACTAGTCTCAAAACTAGCAATGAACTCAACTGCCATCGTGGAAGCCACTGTATGTGTAGCTCCTCCTGCTAAGAGGAAGATATATCCTGTAGTGGACTTCCTCGAATCAAGAAAGCCGCCAAAATCAGCATCAGAATATGCAATGACTTCTAACTGATCTGATCTTCTGTATGTGAGCATGAAATCTATTGTGCCTTTAAGATACCGCATGACTTTCTTGGCAGCTTTCCAATGATCCATGCCTGGGTTGCTCTGGTACCTGCTGAGCATACCCACGGCAAAAATAATATCTGGACGTGTACAAGTCTGAAGGTGTAAGGACTGAGGTTTCGAGTTAAGTTTTCGGGTCGGTTTCGGACCGGATCCCCTGAGTCGGACCTTGAGGGGTCTGGAGAGTTTCTTCTGAATGACGTCTACACTACACGACGCCTTTTAAACGGCGTCTTGATAGGTGGACGCCATTTAGACGTATTGTTGTTGTGCCACGTGGGCGCCACGTGGGCGGGTTTCGGGCCGCGAGAGTACGGCCCCCTGTCTCATCGTCTGAACGGCGTCCATGATGGTCGACGTGATTCAGACTGCCACCCTGCGATGTCAGTGTACGGTGCCTGACATGTCAGCTGAAAGGCGTCCGTGGTGGTCGACGCGTTTCAGACAGATGTCAGTACGGCCCATCATGTCATCTGATAGGCGTCCTTCTCGCTCGACGCGTTTTAGGCAGTTCCTGGTTGACCCCGCGAGCCTCCTTTCTTTCCCTCATTTCTCACCCCTTCACTCTCTCTCCTCTCCCTCTCCGCCTCCTCCGATCCCAGTCTCCCCCTTTCCCTTCCTCTTCTTCCTCTTCCACCACTCCAACGTCTCCCTACTTCTCTGCCACCACCACTTCCTTCGCGGCGTTCCATTCTCCGGACGGCGGCCGACGTCCCGGCGGAGTGGCGACGTTCTCGGGGTACCGGCGGCGGTCTGCGGTGCGGCGGTTGGGCGACACGGAACCAGGAGGAGTTCAAGTATCCGGTAGGGGGACGAACCTTGTATGCGTTGCTCGTGTTTTCTTAAGCATTACGTGATGTGCTTTGGGCTAGATTAAGCATGTCTAGGGGCTGTTCTCGTGGATATGGCCGCGTTCGTGAATGGGGTTTCGTAGTATGTTTGTGGTGAATCAACTTCTCTTCCTCCCCCTTTCCGTTTTGGGGCTTTTCGGGGCATTTGGGGATTAAGGGAGGAACCCTCGGTTCGAACCAGGGAACCAGGTTTCTGGCGCTAAACGGCGTCGTGCCTGGTCGACGCCTTTCAAAAGGACGTCAGGGCAGTACGACGCGTTTTAGGGCAGAAACCTCCCCGTTCGAGGTTTCTCGAGTTAGGGGTTTAGGCGCTAAATGACGTCATGGATGGACGACGCCTTTCAAAAGGACGTCGGGCCATCATGACGCCATTTAGGCATGAAATCACCTCGACTGAGGGTCCGTCAACTCGGGATTATGGGGCTAAAAGACGTCATAGGTGGACGACGCGATTTGAATGGCGTCGGGTAACCATGACGCCTTTTAAGGCAGAAATCCCCTGGGTAATGTTTTCCTGGAATTCTGGATTTATCAGCTGAATGGCGTCGGAGGATGTCGACGCCTTTCAAAAGGCGACCGCTGGTGTCGACGCCTTTTAAGCCAGATTCCCGTGGCCTCTGTTTTATGAACCAATTTAGGGAACTTGAATGGCGTCGGCCTTGGGCGACGCGATTCAAGACAGAACAACACTAATTCATGCCAGTAAAATGTACATACTGCTAGATAGTTGGTTAGTGCATGCTCTAGTATACTTGGTTTCTTTATGATCGGATGGCATTGCGTTGTGTGTAGTGCGATCGCGGGCTTTTCACGTGACCGGATCGTACTGTGCCGGGTTTTGGTGTTTTGAGTTACTGTGGACCTGGAGTGACATTGTAGCGCTTTATCACCCTGTGCTGGTGGGGGCGTGAGCACAGCGCCGGTGGGGGCGTGGGCGGGGTGACGCCTAGTGAGAGAGGGTCACCTGGTGAACCCCGGGGTCAGCTAGTACCGGTGTCGGAGTGGTACATTCGGAGAGTCACTCATGCTGAGGGAAGGAGTAACCACCTGAGCCAGTTGGGCCGGAGTAGCTAGCGTGCTATCCGAGGGGTTACTGTTTGGTCTCAGCGGGTCGGTGTTTCCTACTTGTGCTTGCGTGGACGGTGTTTCCCACTTATGACTGTGTGGTTGGTGTTTCCCGCTTTCGGAGGCGTGGTTGGCGTGTTCTGCCGAAACGTGAGTTGTAGGCTCCTTGATAGAATAATTTCAGATATATGCATATTACATTTCGAATGCACATGATTCATATCGAGATTTTAGGAGTAGTGTGTTATAGCTTTACTTGCCTTATTACCTGTATCATTGTTGCTGCACTTGTGGGTGTGTGTGTGGGAGGCGAGGGATCGGATGATCCCTACTGGGCCCAATTTTGGTGTGGCTCACTCCCTGCGTTTTCAGGTGTAGACCTTGTGGCGTGTGGTGGCGCGTGACGCTCTCCTTGGTGTTCGGACTAGCAGCTATCCCAGTTCCCGGGGTATGCCCCGATGTTGTTGTACTTTATTTCTGCCTGTACTTAATTTATTATTTGGACATGTAATTATTGTTGGACTGTATACGGACATTATTATTTTACTTCCTGCGCACTGTACCCTTGTAGTCCGTGTGAATGTTATATTTAATCTTGTTTAACGCTTACTCCTCCAGATGTGTGTATAAGATCCGGGTGTGAACCTACAGTTAATGGGCCGACATCCATTTAGTGACTGGGTCTCCGGTCATAGGATGGCGGGTCGTTACAGAAGGTACATCAAGCTCAACAGCTGAAGCATATGGGATATGCTCCATCAACTTCCTTTCCAAGTCATTTCTGGGACACTGTAATTCGCTGAATTTATCACCTTTTACAATGGGTACTTTATCGAGTGCGCAGGACTGCATGTTGAACCTTTCCAAGACCTTTGAGATGTAAGCTTTTTGAGAGAGACTAAGAGTACCTGAAGGTCTATCTCTAGTGATTTTAATGCCCAAAACATAGTAGGCATCACCCATATCTTTCATCTCAAAGTTCTTAGAAAGGAAATCTTTAGTTTCGTGCAATAAACCAAGATCACTGCTAGCAAGCAAAATGTCATCCACATACAAAAGCAAGACAATGAAATTACTCCCACTGATCTTTAGGTACAAACATTCGTCAATAATGTTTTCCTTAAACTCAAAGGACAGTATGATTTCATTAAACTTTATGAACCATTGGCGGGAGGCTTGCTTAAGTTCGTAAATAGATTTCTTTAATTTACATACCAAGTGTTCTTTCCCTTCAGCACAAAACCCTTGAGGTTGCTCCATATACACTTCTTTATCTAGGTCCCCATTGAGAAAAGCCGTTTTCACATCCATCTGATGTAACTCTAAGTCAAAATGAGCTACCAACGCCGTGACTATTCTGAATGAGAGCTTCTTAGAAACTGGAGAGAATGTCTCATCATAGTCAATGCCTTTCCTTTGAGTGAAACCCTTAGCCACCAATCTGGCCTTATATCGTTCAACTTTGCCTTTAGAGTCTACCTTAGTTTTGAATATCCATTTACATCCAACAAGTTTGGACCCTTTAGGCAAGTTAACGAGATCTCAGACTTGATTTTTAGCCATTGAGTCAAGCTCTTCTTTCATGGCTTCAAACCAATAGGCAGATTTTTTACTCTTCATGGCTTGTGAAAACGTCACTGGATCATCAATGTCACCCCTGTCTACACTGTCTTCCTGTAGGTACACTATGAACTCATCAGATATAGCAGGTCTCCTGACTCTTTCAGATCGACGCAATGTTGGCTCCTGATTCACCTGAGGAGGTAGTTGGTCAACAACCGCGACATCTTCTGGCTCTGGAGCAACTTGGGGTGGACCAACTGCAACTACTTTCTCCCCTAGGATTTCATTCCGAGGAATGAATATGGGAACAACGTTGTCAGTTGTTACAGGTGTTTCAACCTGATCCTGTAACTCCTCAAAAGAAATCTCTCGAGAAGGTCCACTCCCACTAACTCTGCCATCTTCAAGGAACCTTGCCTTATCTGTTTCTATAATGATGGGAACATGGGATGGATAATAGAATATATACCCTTTTGATCTCGCTGGATAACCAATGAAGAATCCACTAGTTGTTCTGAGATCAAAAACCTTTTCCTGTGGATTGTATGGTCTAGCCTCAGCTGCACACCCTCACGTGCGCATATAGCTCACAGAAGGTTTCCTACCACACCATAACTCAGAGGCAGTCTTAAGCGCAGCCTTCGTAGGAACCTTATTCACAATGTGAGCAGCTGTCTTAACGGCCTCGCCCCACAAGGATAAAGGAAGGGTAGAATGACTCAACATTGCCCTGACCATTTCTTTAAGCCTTCGATTCCTTCTTTCTGCAACCCCATTCTGATATGGGCAGCCAGGAGTAGTGTACTGAGGTACAATACCCTCCTCTTTAAGGAATCTAGCTAATGGACCAGATCTTTGTCCCATCTCAGTATACCTACTATAGTACTCGCCACCTCTATCAGACCTGACTATCTTAATTACTTTTCCTGATTGTTTCTTTATTTCCTTCTTGAAATCCTTAAAGACATTGAAAACATCTGCTTTTTCAATAAGTAAATAGAGATACATGAATCTTGAATAGTCATCTATAAAGGTGACAAAGTACCTCTCACCAGTCAGACAGGGTGGAAAAGGACCACAGATATCAGTGTGTATTATTTCTAAAATTCCAGAACTTCTTGTGGCATTTTTATTAGGCGTGTGTGTTTGCTTTCCTTTAATGCAATCAACACATGTCTCGAAGTCAGTGAAATTCAGAGTGTGTAACACTCCTTCTCCTACTAACTTCTTAAGCCTCTTAATGGAGATGTGTCCTAATCTCCTATGCCACAACATAGATGAATTTTCATTAACTCTACCACGCTTGTTGCCAGTAAGAACCGAAGTATGTAGGGTATTATGAGATTGTTCAATCACATTGCTAAGACATAATTTAATCAAACCATCAGATATAGAACCAGTACCAATAACAATATAATCCTTTATTAATTCAACTGAAGAATTTTCAAGATTAACTTGGAAACCTTTTGAATCAAGTCTTGATACTGAAACCAAATTTCTACTAAAAGATGGTACATAAAAAGTGTCTTCTCAATCTAGAACAAATCCTGATTTCATAATTATTCTATAAATTCCTACGGCCTTGACTTGTGAGCGCATCTTGTTTCCTAAAAAGATGCTCCGCTCACCCTCATTCGGAGGTCTTTAGAAAAGGAATCCCTGCATAGAAGTGGCAACATGCACAGTAGAACCTGAGTCAATCCACTATGTACTTTTAGGAACATTGACTAAATTAGGCTCATAGCAAACATAAGATGAGAGCTTACCTTTCTTTTCAAACCATGCCTTCTTTTTCAGACAATCTTTCTTAACGTGTCTAGGTAATTTGCAGAAGAAGCACTTGTCATTTTTGCCTTTTGACTTGTCCTTCTTCTTGCCCTTCTTCTGGACACTCTTCTTCTTTCCTGATCCACTTTTCACTTTATGAGAGGTAAACAAAGTAACATTGTTCCTCTCTCCTCTCAATTTCTCCTTCTCCTGGACACACATGGTTATCAATTCATTGACTGACCATTTAGCCTGATGTGTGTTGTAGGAGATCTTAAATGCCTCATATTCACTTGGTAAAGAGTTGAGAATAAAATAGACTAGGAAAGTGTCTGAAATAGTAACTTCCATGACATTCAGTTGAGCAAAAATATCTCTCATAATCATTATATGCTCTCAAATACTACCACTAGTATATTTCATTGAGGACAGTTTAGCCATTAAAGTACTGGCTTTGGCCTTATCAGAACTAATGAACTGTTCCTTAATGGCTTTAAGAAATCCACTAGCAGTGGTCTGATCTGGGATAGATCCCTTGATGTTTTGTCCAATATGTCTCTGAAGGAACAGAAGGCAGAGACGATTGGACTTTTCCCATTTTTCATAATGAGTCTGCTATTCCATTGAACTTTCTGGAGTAAGTGGGGCCGGCATAACCTCACGTAAAGACAAATCTAAGTCCATGCAACCCAAAGCAAACTGTACCCTTTGTTTCTATTCAGTGAAATTAGTGTCATTCAGATACGGCATACTAGCAGTAAATGGTGCAAACAAAGGAGAAGCAGCTGAAATAAACAAACACATGCTCACATATAAGACAATGGAACTAATATATTGTAAGTAATGAGGCAAGATTTAAATTGCAAAGTAATTCAATAACTTAAAATGAACTACATTATCAAGTCGTCCGATAGCTTTATGGACGAACTCCCCAAATTAACTTAAGTGATAAAACTAAAATTTATAAGCATTTTGATATCAAGAGAGAGTACCTTTGGGTACATAACTCTCAAGAATCGCCATGTAGATAAATTTTATTTTATCCTGCTCATGACATGAAAATAAACACTCCTTTTGGAGTTAAATTTACAATCAAGTTAAAAACACAAACATTTGATATCATTTTAATTTCTTAACGAGTATATTTTATTATTCTCCATGCATAAGGCCACTTTGGTGATCTACTTACACACTTTGAATTCTAAAACATCCTCCCCCAATTAAAATGATAACAAATAACCAAATGCTCATTAATAATGCTATTTAAAACTTAATATGGTTAAATTTTATCAATCCTCGTGATTAGTGCCACTTTGGTGGTCAAACTAATCATTTAGAAATCAAAATTTACCACAAAACTACATAATAGCATCAATTAATACTAAATATGAGCAAAAAGGACATAAACACAATAATTAATGCAATCTGAAATAGAGATATTCATGCATGATTAAAACTGTAAAGATGACAAATTATCAAAAGAAATATCTCCTAAGTTTATAGCAATAATTATTGATTCATAAACAATCTTAATCATGCTTAAAACTACATTAAAATGGACACTTTATAAGTTTATAGCATGCTGTTATATATATGTCATTTTCTATTTGGAGGAAAGAAACCAGAATTGCAAACATAGTCAGTTCTGTTTACAGAAATATCCATAATTGTAAACATGTCCTTTTCAGTTTGCAAGAATAACCAGAATTTGCAAACATATCTGTTTTCAATTTGCAAAAATAAACTGAATTGCAAATATATCTATTTCTGTTTGTAGAAATAACTAAAATTACAAACAGTTTTACAAAAATTGTGTATGTATCCAAACAGGTTTAAAAGAGGATCTTTTATCCTTTAAAAATCACTAATGGGTCTAAAACGGCCCAGAAATAAGGGCCTAAGATCCAGAACTTAATGGACCCATTAAGTGACCATTAGTGAACTTTAAAAGATAAAGATGACTAAAGAAATTTAAATTAAACAATTTTAAATCTTAAATGATACATATAACACAAACGGATATAAACGGATGTGGGCCTGGATCTTAACTGGTTAGATATGGGTTGGATTAACGGAATTGGGTCGGAAAGTTAATCGGATTCGAATTCGGGTCTTAATAATATCCAAACAGATATTGTACCCAAAATTGAATCCAAATCCCGTTAAAGAGGATCCATTACGGATTGCTTAAACGGATATGGATTTGGATTCATATAGGATCCAAACGGATCTCTTTACCCAAAATCTATACCCAAAATTATTAAATAGGATCCAATATCGATTTAAAATTTAACCCAAAATAAAACTCAAAAGATCCATTAAAATCCATCATCTTCAACCTCTCCAAACAATTAGGGTTTCTATTTTGGAAGGGATCCTACGGAGAAGATGAAGTGGGAGCCGTCGCCCCTCGCCGGAGACCACGCTGGAGAGCGGCTCCCCCGAACGCCGGCGGCGCATCGACACCCCCCACGGGCGGCGGGCTGCGCAGGGCGAGCCCATGCAGGGCGCTCGTCCGCGTGGGATGTCGCCCCCGCCCGCACTGGGCGGGCCTCTGTGGGGCGCTCGCCCGCACGGGGGCGGCGCCCCCCGCCCGCGCGGGGCGCCTCGCGCAGGGCGGGCCCTGCGGGGCGGAGCCCCCCCGTCCGCGTGGTGCGGGCCCCCGCGGGGCGGCCGCACTAGGTGGGCCCGCCCGGCGGGGCGCTGCGGGGCAGCGCCCCCACCCGCGCGGGGCCGCGCGGCACGCTCGCGGCGGCACTACGGCCGTCCGGTGTCCAAGAAAAATTATTATTATTATTATTATTATTATTTTTCATGTTCGGGAAGAACATCTTAAATCGGAGCCTCAGAAACGCCGACACGGGCTCTGATACCACTTGTTAGGGATTTTAGGAATACCTGAAGCGGAAGCCATCCCTAACGAAGGAGGAAGACGACGCCGGAGTCGATCCCCACGCGCTGCAAGTCTCGGAAAAACTGTACGAACCCCGGACGAAGAGACGATGTAGCCCTGGCATCCTCTCCACTGGTTTCCTCTCTCTATTTCTCTTGATGCGTATGACCTAATAGGGAGTCACATGCTTCTTTTATAGAGAGGAGGGACCAGTCCCATTCAAACTACTAATGGATCCTATCCATTATACGATTCTAATAGGTTAAGCCCAATAACTTTATTCCATTAATTGGATGCCTAATGATGTGTATGTGTGCAGCCCAGTAAAACACAAGTGGACCACTAATTAGATAAAAAACCCAACAGCCATCGCTAGCATGCGGACTCATGCGCTAAAGACATGCATGTGGCATGCACGTCAAGTGCTGCCATGGTCGTCGTAGCTGCCCAAGCCCCTTGGCGTTTATCATATGCGTGACAGTGATCTCCTCAGTGTGGCCGCATGCACCGGTTGCATGTGTAATGCCATGCATGCAAGTTCCTTTTATTCCACGTCATCAACCAGTGGCATCATACAGAATTCATATGCGATCACAAAGTAAACAAACGCACAATTCTCACAATAAAAGTGCCTACTTTTATCCTCAGCCTTTTCTTTGAGAGAAGAGTAAACAGGTATAAAGGAGAAATAAATGACACACTGTGTCCTCTTTCTTTCACACGTTAACTTCTCATACCTTTTCCAGCAGAGAAATACTATTCAGGGCAGTGACTTTGATAGGGTTGGTCCCTGCCCATTTGGAGCTGGACCTAGTTGCTCAACCATTTGATCTATACAACCAAAAAAAAATGGAGAAGTAAATACATATTTGAATAGTGTAACTAAAAAGAATGGTGTTCGGCCGTAATGGGCCTACAGGTCAATTGTGGCTGCTCAGACCCATTAATTGTCTGTATGTATGAGATAAAGCCCATCCCTTCCGCACAAGACTGTCGAAAAGTGTTAAGCCATCAGATCACAATGGAAAATAACTTATGCAAGCCACAACCATCTCTTGATGGCAGTGGTTTAACCATCTATGAGAATTAGCTCAGCACACAGACAAAAACTCCTTTTCTAGTAGACTGTTGCTTTGATATAGAACACAAGATCTAGTCAAAAAGGTCTAATACTTACAAGATAAGTTCACCTCTCCTATAAGACATTTTTCATAGGAACGTAAATGTGAAGTTCCTTGACCAAGGTGGACAATACTTCATATGAAGTACAGTTAACTATTGACTGTAACAATAATTGTTCAGAAATTTTAATAGTTTGAATGTTTGACAAGGTATTGAGATTATAAAATATAAATCTGTGTAATTTCTAACCGTTATACTTTGGAACTGTTCTTTTCTTCAAACTCTACGAATCCATCAGAGGTGAATTCTCATGGGACACCATATTTCTCAGTTATTAATGAATATCTGTCTATTTCCTCTTTCATCCTATTTGACTCGAATAAGAAAATTAGATTCTCTAAAGAATATATAGAGAATTATTTTGTTGAAAAGAACTTGTAACAGTAGGACAAAATAATGTCTACATCATTTTCAGATACTAGCTAACGCAAGAGAGCAAAACACTCAGTACATGGACGATAAGTTGATGCTAGCTTTTACAACACGCAGTAGATGGAGGTCAGTTCTACGCAAGCATCGCCAGTAACACCAATGGACACCCACAGCTGCAAGATGCCAGGTTTAACTCTGAATTCCTAGGCAGAAACGTGAAAATACGAAGACTTCATACATGTTGAACTTAAAGTTGCCAAAGTTGCGAAAACAGGGTGTGATTTCGTGTGGATCTTGTTGCAGGAGGCGAGTGTTTTTTTCCTTTCTTTATAATCTTTTCTTCTCCTCTTCAACGTGGCAAGAGTAAACACAGGGTGCCAGAGAGGAAAGAGGGAATCCTTTTGGTGAGTTACAAACGCGTGCAAAGAGACAGATGAATAAGACGTGACAAGGCTCCATTTCCGGTGCATGAAGAAACATGGAGAAAAAGGAGAAGATGGCTAATTGGAGGGGCACTATGAGGGAACAGTGGTTCACACTCTTGCACTCGTCTTTCTTGGTGTCACAAGAAGAAACAAAAAGAATTATTTGTTTGAAACGCAAATGTAATGTACAGTGTACAGTCACATGCTTCAGCCATTAGATGGTCATCCACCTTGTTAGAAGCAACAAGGATGACTAAATGGGATGGATTTAACTTGTGGTTAACATATTTGGGTGTAGATTATATCAAATCAAAGAAAGTGCTAAGGTTTTAGCATCCTAGACGAGGTCTCCAATGATGTTTACGATTGCATAGCTATGAGAAAAGGAGGGAGTATTCATATGAAAAGAAATACCATCCGGAGACAAATACCCAACAATACTTAAATGAAACATGAAGAATGCTAGTGCTCATCGAAGAAGAGGGTTTGCACTTTGCATGCGGCGGTATCTTAGCTTTAATTTCTGTGACCGAGTACACTCCACTTTTTATGTTCGGGCAATCACGTTAGAGTATAGATCCTCTACAGTCTTCAGCGGACCGTTGATGGTCGGTAAAGTAGGAAGGAGGGTTCGCATTTTTTGCCCTCCCTTTTCTTTATTGACCCTCTATAGTCCGTCGAAGAGGGTAAAAGATTTGTGTTCCTCACATTAACACACCCACTCTCACAAAATAAAAAATAGTTAATACCTAATGAGAGGCTTAGGTTGGATTTAGCCTGAGCAAATTAAGTAGAGGAATTATTCCTTAGCCCTCATCCCAAGGGGAATGTTTTGCTGCGGGCCCCGTCCACTGCAATTACAAGAATGTGCATGGGGAAGATAAGTTGCCTGCCAGAATTAAAAAAAGGAAGAAGATGGATTGAGTGTGCAAGAGAGGTGGTCACACATGGAAATGGGGTAGATATCATTAGGTAAATATGCTTTTGTTTTCGTCTACTTGCACGAGAGGGAAGGAGAGTAGGAAGGCACACCAGGAAAGGTGGGGGTGGGGTTGCAGGGCGTTTTCAACTTTTGTTATCATAGTATATATTGGTGAGTGCTCTGCATTATCACTGCTCAGAAAGTGGCGTAACACTGTGTTGTAGTGCCATGTGAAAGGAGGAAGTATGATCATACCTACTTATTCTCTTCCTCCATGCCCTTGCTTGTGCTCTCATGGCTAGAAGAATCTTTGTGAGCATGACGAGACATGACACATCACACCTTCTGCAAAAATCATAAACGAAAAATAGACGAAGCAACAAAAACACTTCCGCATATCATAATCCACAACGATCACTTGTTGCCGTAAATCAAACAAATGGACATAATTTTCCTCCGTTTTCGGATATACAGTCAAGCAAAATGCACATGTTATTACTAAAAACTCGAGAATATTTCTCAAACCCACCAAGAAATATAACACAAGGTGATCGATCCACTGACCACGTTTCCTTCTCAACGAGAAATCATAGACCACGCCATGGCAGGAGGCAAGAGCAATACGGTTCTTTGATCATATACTAAAAAAGAGATAAAAAAACTAAAAAGCTTGACCACCTTGATCACTCCAATTCATCTGAAATCTCCACTTTGGCAAAAGACCACACCTTTGAAGCCAACCTAAAAAAAGTTTCACATGTTCACAGTAACGGAGAGAGAAGATAGAAGATGAGAAAGAAGAGAAGAAACCAGAAGGAGAGATGGAGAGAGAGAAAGAGAGGAGAATAAGAGCAACTCCACTTAACCTGTCAAGTACTGTTAGGTCTTCCAAATGAACTGCAAGCTGATCACCCACCATCACCATTAACATGAAAAAATTCCCAAAAGAGAGGAAAGAGAAAAGTAATGTAACACCAAACTTGTTCTTCACCTCAATAAGAAAGACGTGTATAAACCCCCTTCATCTTTCTATAACCTTCACCATGATCCTGCACCACCACCCATCACCCCATTCCAGAACCCGGAAGGGTCACCTCCTTGCACTCTATTCTGCTCAATTAACTCAGCAGGAGTTGATGAAACCTGCCTCAAGTCCTCGAGGGGGAAGAACATCCTTCCCCCACCCTCTTGCACCCCTTGCCCGTTGCCGTACCCGACGCCTCCACCGATGGCATCCAGAGAGAAGCCAAGCGAGGCCGATCTGAAATCCTGCAGTCCGAACACGGCCGGGTAAACTGCACCCGCCTCCGGGGCCGCCATCATAGGCATGAAAGGGCTCGGCCCCTGCGGGGAGAGCCCACTCCGCAGGAGCTCCATGGCTGACAGAGAACTGCTGTTAGCGGCAGAAGAGCACGTAGATGGGTTACCCGCCGCGGCAGCCGCGTTCGCGTTGGTGCTGCTCCCTACGGTAGGGAACTCGCCGAGGTTCCTGTTGACGAGCTGCTGGGGAAAGGCCAGATTCAGGTCTTGCCCTTCATGAAACTTAGGGTTCTGGAACGAGGGGGAGGAGCTGGGGGGAGGGGGGAGGTCGGGGAGCTTCCTCGCCGAAGTGGCGGACGATGACAGCGACGAGGTGGGGGTGGTCGATGGCGTGGAGGTCTTGGTGGTGATGGTGGAGGAGCTGGAGGGCCTCTTGTTCTTCCTGGAGCCCCCGCCCACGGGGACGTTCCTAAGGGAGCCCCCCTCCGTCCAATACCTGCGGCAGGTCTTGCAGAAGTACCTAGGCTGGGTGAGGCTGTAGTTGTTGTAGTAGCAGAACTTGGTGTTGGTGGACTGGCACCTCGGGCAGCTCAGTGCCTGCTCCTTCTGCGGCCGGGGCCTCCTCTCCATCAGCTGTGGCCGGGCGGAGCATGCGGTGGTGGTGGGGGAGGGCACCATCTCCTCCAGAGAGGGCTTCACCACCAGCCCTATCTCCTGTAAACACAAAACCCATGGTCACAAGGGAGAAGGTGGAAGGAGATCTAGAGGGAGATGAAGAGAGTAGAGGTCAGTGGAGATTATAAGCCTTCTGAAAACATTAACTTGGAGAACAAACAGACCAAAACAAAAGCAAAAGGTGGCTCCTTTATGATTTCAGGAAGGCACACCAAGCGAAAAAGCAAAAGGAGATGAAAAATAAAGGAGACAAATGGGAGTGGAAAGGAGAAAATTTTGCCTTTTGAGCGGATCAAAAAGAACAACACCATAACTTTTTGCTCAATCCGGGTGCTTTATTGATTGGGCAACAAGAAAGGGGAGAGAAGAAAAAAAAAGTTTGTGCTACCTTTCAAAGTTTAAAGGTGAATTTTGAAGACAACAACACCACACCACCCAAAGAAACGAGGGAAGTGCAGCAGTGAGAGGCTTGAAGATCCATATCCCCAACAAGGGTCCCCATAGGAGAGAGAAATAAGCACCAATTCCATCAGGCCACACAACCCAATAAAACCCACAACACAAAAGAAGGGAGATGAGAAAAAAGAGGGAAAGAAAAGGCAAAGGTAGCTCCCCCTACCCTCCAACACATGCACCCAAAAAGAAGAACCAAGAAAGAGGAGATAAAGAGGAAAGCTCAGATCAAGAACCAGACGTTTACTAGATGTCGTGGGTCTGAATTTGCCTGGGGCCATTGAGCAGTATCCATGCAGACCCTCTTTCTTGGCTGGGAAGAGGCCTCTGCAGCGAAAATCTGAAGGAAGAAGGGGCACAGAAAAACCAAGTAAAATTTAAGACCAGCTGCCTCTCCCCTTCTATTTCCTGTTTCCTGCAGCTGCCGAGCTCTTCTCGTCCAGCCTGCAAAAAGTAGTGCTTCTTCTCCCTTGGACGGCCTTTGAGTGGGGAGTTTATTTTTTAGGTGATGCTTCGGCAGACCTCGCCCCCCCTGAAATGAGGGCTCGTGTGTGCATACGTTTACATGTGTGTGCTGTTTCGGGAACTATTATATTATATCTGAATACTATATATATGTGCCTCCTCCTCTCCTCCGCGTAATGTTACTTACCACTGACCTTTTTCCATTTATGTAGTCGACTGTTCAGTATGGGTTGGTTGAAGGAAACGTCCTGTACGTGTGTACATGTGCTCTTACATCATGAAAGTCTATCTTAATTTACACAATAATCTCATTAATTTCTCTCCTATGTACTTAGCTAGATAGACTCCACAGGCACCTTCTTAGAGTGTAGAATTGTAGACTCCATTTGAACGGTTTATAAAGAAAAGAAATGATTGTGAACTCGACCTCACCATGAGGGGTGAGGTCGAGTTCCACAATCAGAGGTATTTTTTTACTTTACTCCCATTTGAAATCCAACATCTCACCTCCCAATTCTCCAATGATGTTAGAGAAGGAGAAGCCTTTACTGAAGAAGGCAGAGCTTTCTATTCCAGGTTATAGTAACATGTATTATGTAGCTTCATGATCTAGGCAATGGAGACCCCACATTGGAGAATCTAAGTCCTCGGAAAGGAAAAGTCTTCAACAATGATCGATCGTAGTAATTATGGAGATAATGGGTTTCAATTTCCACTCTAGCAACATGATTTTAAATTTAGGAAGCTTTTTGACTATCATAAAGAAGAAAAGAAGATCATAGACATCAGCTAATTTCTTTTATTAACTATTAAAATGGCCCCTAATTTAAATTACTAGACATGGTACGTAGGTCATGTTTGTTACATGTGGGAATCATCCACTCCTTTGACCAACCCTTCTCGGTTCTCACACGCATGATCCACATTCTTTCAGATGAAATCTCAAAATCGCGGTGTTGAGATTCATAGGCACAGGCTTATATGCACTGGAATCATAATTTAAAAATTGATATATGACTAATTGTCCAAAGTCACCATGGGTCAATAGCCAACACTCCCCCTCACGGCCACCATGGGCCGTGGAAATGAAAGGAGAGGCGAAAGAGGTCAGGTCCAGGATCAATGCTCTGATACCAAGATGAAATCCCAAAACTGCAGTGTTGAGATTCAGATACACAGGCTTATATGCACTGGAACTATAATTTAGAAACTAATATAAGACTAATTGTCCAAAGTCACCATGGGCCAATAGCCAACACTTTCTCTTAAATAAGAAGTGGATGTTTTCTTTCCAATGCAATGACCCCTTCATCTTCCTTTTAGAGATGAGCACTTCCCTTCATACGTAGGCGTCACCGCATCTACTCCATGCAAACCTCCTTCATCTTGAGCAGCAGCAACAAGAAGGTGTGGCTGCAGCAGATCTGGCTGGCCGTCACCACCTACACCAGCAGTTGTCCAAGAATCCTCAATGCCAGTCACGCACCTTCCTCCTCCCAAGGTCTAGGCATCCATCTCTTCCCCATCATCCTCTCTTTCCTGACCACCCATCACCACCACAAGAACCCTGCATCATCTCGAACACTAGATGTGAGCAACTCTGTGGTGCCTTTTATTGTTTATTTTGGGATTTGGATTTTATATTTGTGCTTGTGTGCTTGATCTGAATCATTCAGATGATTGCGTTTGTTTGTTTGACCCGATCCCGCTACCTATAAATAAAATAACGTTAATTATATCCTTCAAAGAAAAAAACTTTTGATTAATCGTCGGAAGAATTTGACATAACACCTTTTAAAATGACATGAATGAAATGACGAGAATGCATTAAAAGATTGATGGATTTTTGTTTGGCATTTAGAAGGAAATTCATTTTTTAATTGCAGAGTTAAGTCTATGACAGGAGGCGCATACTCAACTGTCATTTTGCTTTCTTTGGTTATTTTCAAAAACATTGTCAGGAGATTTGGTTTTTTATCTGTTCATTAATTGACATGGATGGGAGATATTTTTTAGTCCTTTTTGAGTGATGTATATAAATATATTAAGAATTTATTTGAGTTTTTTCTGTTTTGAAAGTGAATATGAAGTTTAAGTCTGCGGCAGGAGGGCGCATACTCATATGTCATCAATGGAAATACTTAAGTTTGTTTGATTTTTTTATTGCAAGAGGAATGGAAATCCTTTTATGATTTTTTAATGGATGTGGGTGATGTTTTCTATAGAAATTAGGATTTGATGCTTAAGTGCAAGTTTTTAGTTTGTTTTTATGACAAAAGAATTTATTGCATTTCTTATTGCATTTTTTCCATCATCCTTTAAAATTAAAGTGAAGATGCTTTGAATTTTGATTGTGAGATATGAAAAAATGTTTTTGTGCTTCTTAGATGGTTTCAATGAAGAATGCTTCAATGATTTGAACTTCTTATGTTTGGAATTTGCAGATTTTTGAAGAATGAGTCAGGGACAGGGAAGCGCAGAATCAACTGTCAAGGTGACTTATTCATGAACATCTTTTGTATTCTAAAGGGGTGACTTTGAGTTTTATTTGACTTTTGATTTACGGGAAGCATGTGATTTTTCTTTGGGACTTTGGGTTGTTTTGGAGGAGACCAAGTTTGGGGATTTAGGTTTGGATTTAGGGGTTGAGTATGTGGCAGAGAGGCGCAGACTCAGGTTTTTAGTCAGAAATGACTCTTTGTTGGATTTTTTATTTATTTGATGAATGTATGTCTGATCTTATTTGATGATGATTTGCAGGCCTAAAGATAAACACAAGTCTATGAGGCCATGGATATCTGAGAAGAGGAGTTAGGTCTTTGGCTCAAGGCGCAGACTCAAATGAAGAACATTTCCAATGTTTTGAGGGGAGTTTCTTGTGGAGATGAAATCTTTTGAAATTGAGAAGATATTCAATGCTTTCAAGAGGTAAAGTGAACTTGTAGTAAGTGTTTTTGTAGTCAATGAAGAATTTGATCCTCCGGAGACAATGCATATGAGGAAAAGGGTTTAAGTCTGTGCCAGGGGGTGCAGACTCATCTATTTTTGTATTTGAATCCATTGGCTTGAGGGGATTTAGATCCTTTGTAAATCGATTTTATTTGTATGTAATGAAACATTTGAGCTGTTATTTCATGATTTTGATGACATCTTTTGAGAAAGATCTTTGGTTATTTATTTTGGTTCTTTCTTTGGTTTTTTCTTTGAAATAAGCCTGTGGAAAGGGGTGCAGACTCAAAGGTGTTTTTTAGAAAGGACAACAAACTTGGATTTATGCTGTGAAACATTATTCTTATCAAAGGGTTTGCTTTGTTATTAAGTCATTTGGACAGTTTTCATCTTTAAGCCTGGGACAGGAGTGCAGACTCAAACTGGTTTCCATGATTTGTGTTTATTCAATGAGAAATATGTTGATTTTAGATCCTTTTTAAATTGTATATAGGTTTAAAACCAATTATTAAGATGTTTTATGCAATAGACATAGTCCTTAGTCCACATGGTCCATCATTTGGCATATTGAGCTGAGTCTGCGCATGGTGGTGCAGACTCAAACTGAAAACTAGTTTTCGATAGAACCTGCACGATTCAAGTTGCAATTCATTCAAACAATGGATTATCACAAGTCAATCAAATTAGGTTTAAGACATCCAGAGTTGGAAAAACAATTGTACCCAAATCCCGGATAAATCCCCATGCTTATAGCTTATAGAGGTGCAGACTCAAAATCTTGAGCCTATACTTAGTTTCACATGGGTCAGGAACTCTGCTATTGGCTCTATCCATGACACAATCTACCCAATAGCTTGTACGACCTCCTTTTAGATGCTCAATCATTTGAGCTCTTCGATAAGCGTTGATCGAGAGGGCACTAACCCAATTAATGATGCTAGCCAAGATAGCGAATCAGCCTTGCCATTCTCCTCTCTCGGTATTGGATTACCTCGAAGTATTCGAGTCCTTTAGTCTGGCACCAAACCTCTTACAGGTACCAACTCATGCTTGGGTCTCGAGCTTCAAAATCTCCACAAATCTGACTGACCACTAATTGGAAGTCGGTAAAGATTTTGATCTTGGTGGCCCCCATGCTTCTGGCCATACGTATGCCCCACAGAAGGGCCTCATATTCAGTAACATTGTTGGATGCCGGAAACTTGAAGCGTAGGGCATAATGTAGCTCAATTCCCTTAGGGGACATCAAGACTAGCCTCGCGCTGCTACCTAAAGTGCAGGAGGATCTGTCGACGTAAAGCTCCCAAATTGGATCGAGACTTGCATTGCCTGCTTCCTGCGTTGGGATAGTGCGCTCGATCATGAAGTTAGTGAGAGCATGTGCCTTTAGGTGGTTTTCGACTTACAGGTGATGTTGAACTCTCCAAGCTCAACTGCCCACTTGACCAAGCATCCTGACGCTTCAGGATTTTACAGGATCCTCCCTAAGGGCTAGCTTGTGTAGACCATGACGGGGTGGACTTGGGAGTAGGGGAGCAGCCACCTGACCGAGTGTATAAAGTCCAGGGCAAACTTCTTGGTTATGAGATATCGCAACTTGGGGCCTTGGCCTTGTAGGACCTTGTAGGTGTAGCAGATTGGTGTCTATATTTCATCATCTCTCACTAGCACAGAGCTCAGCGAGTGAGGAGTGACTAACATGTACAGAAATAAGCGTTCCCCAGCAACTGGCTTGGATAGGATCGGTGGCGAGGCCATGTAGCATTTTAGCTCTTGAAATGCATCTTCACATTCTTGAGTTCATTCGATCCTTCCTTTGTTTCCTGATTGCTTTTGGATGCTCTACAAACTTTGAAGAAGGACATGCACCTTTCTGTTGCTCTTGACAGAAAACGACTTAGAACTGCTACTTTTCTAGTCAGGCATTGGATATCTCGGATCCTGTCGGGGTGTTGTATGTCTTGGATGGCTCAAAGCTTCTCCAGATTAGCCTTGATTCCTCTATGGGTTATCAAGAATCTCAGAAACTTTCTCGACTTGACAGCAAATGCGCACTTGGAGGGATTTAGTTTCATGTTGTACCTCCTTAGCGTGTTGAGGGTTTATGCAGGTCGGAGAGATGATCGGTAGCATTCGAGCTTTTTGTGAGCATGTAGTCTATGTAGACTTCCATGTTCCTCTTGAGATTTGAACATGGAATTCATCAGGTGTTGATACGTCACTCTAGCGTTCTTGAGGCCGAAATGTATCTTTATATAGTAGTAGATGCCTAGGTCGGTGATGAAAGCCATCTTTTTCTCGTCAGATGGGTTCATCCTGATTTGATGGTACCCCGAGTACGCTTCAAGGAATCTCAGCATTTCATTATCTGACGTTGAGTCGTCAGTTGATGAATATTTGACAACGGATAGTAGTCCTAGGAATGTCCTTGTTTAAGTTAGTGAAGTCTACACACATGCGCCACTTCTCGGTAGCTTTCCGAACAAGGACCACATTGGCAAGCCATTTAGGGTACTGGACGGGTATGAGTAGACCAGTTTTCAACCTCTTGGTGACTTGCTCCTAGACTGCTTCCTGCCTCTCGGGTATGCACCTCTTACTTTGTTGTTGGATCGACTTCCTATCTAGGAGAAAGTTGAGATGATGTGCCGCCAACTCGGTAGAAATGCTTGGGAGATCCTCTTCGGACCAGGCAAAGACATCTTGATACCAGGATAGGAAGGATTGGTACTCCTCCACCTACGAAGCTGAGAGGATCGAGCCGACAGGGACTATTCGATCCAGATATTCGCATAGCTGGATGTTCATGAGATCGTCAGCAGGGGAGGCAACCTTTATCTCCTTCTCAGGCTCTTAAGGGAATTTTGTTGATCGTTTATTTTGTCCCTTAGAGGCAATAAGGTAGCAGTGACGAACTTCCTTTTGGTTTTAGCTAGCCTCCCCGACATCAAAAGGAGTCGGAAACTTCAGCTTCTGATGGTAGGAGGAGCCGACCCCTGTCACTCCTCCGATGATCCCTCTCCCAATAATGGCGTTGTAGGTACTCATCTCTCAGATGATGACGAACTCGGCAATAAAGGTGACCTCCTGAGGAGCGGTCCTAAGAGTCACTACCAACACTACCACTCTGATTGGGAGTACAACATTGCCTGCGAAGCCATATAGTGGCATGCGCATCTGTCGTGTAGGGAGGGACATCAGCACCCATTCGGAAGAAACAATCATAATTGATAACGTTGGGGCCGCTGTTTACGTCTACTAAGATGCGGTGAACTTTACATTTGTTGACTGTTGCGGTCACAACGAGAGCATTTCCATGAGCAACGGTCACTCCTACCATGTCTTCGTCCGAGAAAATGATGGGATCCTTCATTCGGTCCCTTACAATGCTTTTCTCGGGTTCGGGGCGCTTGGGATCAGGAGTTAAAAGGTTCACTTAGTGAGCATACCGCTTCTTCCTATGGCGGCTGTCTCCCCCTAACGCTGGACCGCCTGAGATCATGTGGATCTCCATTCTATGGAGGCGGTTCTCGATCCGAGGGGCTTTGCGTTCCTAAGCGAGCATTGCCACGTACTTCCCGAGATAGTCCTGTCGTATCATGGATTCTATCTCATCCCACAGTTGCCGGCATTCCTCTGTAGTATGGCCGTGATCTTTGTGGAAGTGGCAATGCTTTCTTCTATCTTGGTACTTGGGGTTGATCCTCATTTTCTGAGGCCAGTTGACGTATTCCTTATTTTCGATATCCTGTAGGATCTCGAATACGGGAGTAGTAAATAGCGTATAAAGTCACCCTCCTCTCTACGGAAGTGGTAGGCAGTACCACTTCCTCACAATCAGCGTGCTAGTGTGTGAGGTTGATGAGAGCATTCAAAGTCTTGGGAGCCTAAAGGACTATACCCCTTTAGAGGGCATCGTCTCGGGTGCCTTGGGTGAGGGCTGTCACCACCGAAGATACCTCGAGTTTTGAAACTTAGAGAGCCTTGTCATAGAAGTACGAGATGTAATCCTTGAGGGATTCTCCTCACTTTTACTTGATGGCTATTAAGCTGGCCGATGACCTCTTCCAGTGGGCACTCGCGAAGTGGTCTCAGAACAACTTCCGGAGTTGTCTGAAAGAATGTATGGACCCTGGAGCTAGAGAGGAGAATCACGCATGTGCTGTTCCCGCCAATGTGGTTGCGAAAGCGTGACAGTGGATGGCATCCAGGACCCTCTGTAGTCTCATATGAGACTGAAAGTTGTTGAAGTGGGTCTTCAAGTCCCCCTGCCCGTCATAGGTGTTGAGGTTGTTGACGGGTAACTTTCTGGGGACCAAGACATCTAAGATCTCGATGGAGAAGGGGCAAAGATCCCCTTCTTTGTCGGAGAGGGATAGCGAGTGCCTCCTTTGTAGGAGGTCCTCGATACGCCTCTCTCGACACTCTCGTAGGTGCTTTTGTTCACCGAGTCTTCTCTCCAACTCGTTGATGTACTGGTGGATGGCCAGACTCTCCTGTGGAGAGTAAGATCTCGTCACCCGGGAGCGATGACTTAGACTCTTTCGACCGCTTTTCCTCTTTGAAGTGGAGTTGTTCGAGTCTGCGACTTTCGAGGCGGCAGGCTGCAGGTTGTTGTGGCAGATTTCCCCGTAAAGGATGAGAAAACTACTGTCGGGGCTTTGCACACCCTACCGCCGGCCGACAACAGTTGGAGGTTGCCAGACTTTCCTTTGAGGTTCTTCTTGGGGCGCACTCCCAGGTGGGGTTCTGCACCTGTTGGTGGTGCAGGAAGGTGCTCCTACATCAAGGTAAGCAGGGCGCCAAATTGTTCGGCGACTAATCCCATGAGATCGTCGCCATTACTTGATGGCCCAGAAGACGTACTTTGGGACCGGTAAGCATTGGCGTTGACCCCAACGTCATTGACTTGCGATGCAACTCCGACGTGCTGGCAATTCTTGTTGCCTCTTTCCATGGTTTTTCGTGCGATTCCCACAGACGGCGCCAATTGTGTAGCGATCAGAAACTGGTCAAGTGACAATGACCGTCCAATCATATCTTCTGACTACTTGATAGAATTTGTAAGATTGGAAACGCCCAAGGTAGAACCTGAAAGAGGAAGAAGAGACGTCAGAGGACCTCCCTTCTCTGGGGGAGTAAGACCCTCTGATGCCTAAGTTAAGTTTTGGAAGGGAAAGGATTATCTGGAGTTCAGTGTCGTATTGAATGTATTTTTTACAGGAGAGGGTCAGAGATATATATGGTCTCTGCCTAATGCGGCATCAAAGGGGTTGTTGCCCTTGGGAGTTAATTGGCCTACGATCCACGCGCCTTGATTGAGGGGATCGTGGAATGCTGGGCTGGGTGAAGGGATCTCCTCTCATGATTGAGGGAACAGATCGTAGGGACTTACCTTAAGTGAACGATTATGCCATTAGCCTATAAGACCTGCCTGATAGCGAAGAGGAGTTACGAGTCCAAGCCCCTTGCACAAGACTCCAACAGTCACTAGTCCAAGGGTGACATATGTAAAGTTGGCACACTTTTTGAGATGTGTCTCATTGCAACTAGAGGCTTTTTTTTGTTCTCGATTTTCTAGTTTTCAGATACATCAGATAGCATTTAAATACCATCAAGAGTACAAGATTACAATTGTACTTTAAAATACATCCCAATGCACCTATATATAATTCAAATTGTACGAATATACTGGAGTCCTATTCAATATTGCACTATACGAACTGAAATCTATATTTTGTGTCGGATTCTCAAGGAAAGGGAGGCAATGGTGGCAGCGGGGGATGGAAGCGTCATTCACTCACCACAGTGGGACCCGCCAGAGCTGGAGACTCAACGTGGCGCGTGCGGCGGGGAGCGAGAGAAGTCGCTGGCGAGCCGACAAAAGGTAGGGCCGCACATGACCACCCATCGCACTTCTGCCCTGCTGTGGGACCCACTTTGTTCAGTGCGCCAACGAGAAAAATCCGGTGCCACCGCGTCAACTCGAGAAGCTCACTGCAGATACGTTAGCGTACATATATGAGAAGTGAAGTGGGTATAGTTTCTTTTGAGATTGAATTATACATAGATATACATATAGACAAATATTATAATACTAAATTTTTCATAAAATTTTAAATATTTAATATATAAAAAATTTATTAAAATATTATAATTTTTATAAAATTTTAAATATTCAATAATTCGTTTAAGATTATTTTCATCTCCTATAGTTTTATTTTGACTATCCAATCGTAATTCGATTTTAAAACTCGATTTCAGTCATCTATCCGGTATATGTAAATCTCGATTTTTAAAAATTATTAAATAATAATAAAAAAATAAAATATTCATCACATTAGTCCCTAAGATACTTTCTATCCCTCAAGATGTTACTATTCATCACCAATTTATAAATATAAAATTAGACAACTTATGTTGAATAGTTTTACTTATTGCACCACAACAAGTTGACATGGAATGGACCTTTCAGTCCCATTCTGTCATCTCATCTAGAGCGTGCACATGGTATGTCCTCTTGCATAAATACGTCACAACGTCAGTCAAAAAATAAAAAAAATTATCCCTCCGTATGTGATCTCGAGTTTGTCCTGAGACGCTAGAGAGCATTCTAGACTCTCCAACGCATGAGTGCACTAGACTCATGCGTAAGAGAGTGCCCTAATCCGCTAGAGAGTGCCAAGATGTTCTTGAGCACTTCATGGTGCATTCTCAGACACTCGAGAGCATCCTAACATTCTCTAACGCACTAGACGCTTTCCAGTGTATGAGGCCAATCCGCTCATGTGTTGGAGAGCACCCTAATGTGCTTAAGAGTACCGGCGCTCTCGAGAAGATGCGCTCGAGGAGCACAACTTGTGGATAATTTTTTTTTATGTTTATCTTTTTTGGTTGACGCCAGGGTGTATTTATGTGGAGGACAAGCCCATATATGTACTTGAGATGGCAAAATGAGATTGAGAGGTTCATTCTATGTCAGTTTGCTGCGGTGCAGCAAATAAAACTCTATATTGAAAGTCTCACTATTCAACAGTGAAACATAAGCCAAAAATATTTAAAAATTTATCCTAATTTTTATTTTTTAAAACATGAGGAAGAGATCGGAACAGTGCATGCAGTTTGTCCACATGCACTATAACATTCGCACCATAGTACTCCTCTCTCTCTCTCTCTCTCTCTCTCTTAATACTCATACTCTCTCTCTTAATACTCATACGGCCAAGGTAATTGGTAAGGTCTAACCGTACCGTTATCTCAACCGTCAGATTCAAGAGAAACAAACGTAAAAGAAAGTGTGTTGCCGCACCTTTAGCGCCTAAATTCATGGAGAGACAGTCTCATTGTGAAGAAGGGAAAGGGACAAGCAAAGTAGAGGCCATCGATCTTTGATCCAACGATCAGATGCCATTCTACCCCACATGAAACTATTATGCGCAGGCGAAACAGGTAGGAAAGTTTTTTCTTTTTCTTATTTTTAATAGCAACCATTTGATTAAAATCCAACGATCATGTTTAAGTATGGTTAACCGTACCAAACCCCTTGCCTGAATAATAATATTTCTCTCTCTCTAATATATATATATATATATATACAAACCATATATACATTCCAGCAAATCATATACTGTATTCATATATATACATCTGACTCTCACATTTTGCTAAATATTTTTAAGATCTTGAAAATGCTCCGAGCAAAATACCGTGAACTACAACCAAATATGTCAAAAAGATTCCGTAAGTCCTGATAAAATTAGAGATACATACATACAATTTTAATGAACTTAGTGTGCATATGTAGAATATTAGTGATTTTGGTTATATGTGCCAAATCTTTCAGTTTGATTTCATGGGATTTTGACAAAGGAGCATAAGATTTTAAGGATATATATAACAGTACGTGGGATTCAGAGATATACAAATAGCTGTAGTTTATAGGGATGCATATACAAAATTCCTTTAAGATTTATATTTATATGTACATATATATTCTTATAAATTATCATATTTGACATTCGTATATATATTGTTAATTAATACACATTATTTTAAATACCACCGATATTCACGTAAAAGTTACACGTATAGTCTTCGTTCAAAGTAATGTGAACTCCAACTGGTTCAAAAAGATTCAAAACTTTGTGCACATATACTTCTAAATTTGTGAGAGTTTAGTATGCATAGATACCTGACTGCACCAGAACTAACGAATCTTTCTCCCATGTTCAGTTTTAGAGTTCATGGATGTTGACGGAAAGATAAATTAAAGTACATATAACTGCGGTCCTTTTGATGATACGAGGGGTATTTATTATGATATGCGGAGGTCACTGGTACATAATTTAAACATGGCAGTGTATAGGAGTACATTAAAAAAAAAAAAATCCATTCTTGATCTCTTATTCAGGTAAATTTTATTTAAGATGAATTCATATTAACTACTCTTATAAATTAAATTTCAAAAATACTATTTTATTTGCATATTATCCTCTATACCCTTACAATAGCATATGCATCAAATTTGACATCTTAATGACATATATGAAATGTTTATACATATCAAATATGTCATTGCCATGATAATTTTAAAAATATTATATATATTAGGAGGGTATGTATGATAACATGAAAATAGATATGATATTTTTGAAATTTAACGTACAAGAATGATTAGTATGAAATTATCCTTTTTATTTTTAAAAGTATATATAAGAGCATATTTGTTTTGACACTATTGAGGTGGAAATTCTGACTCGACCCCCACAGTCAATAAAGAGACCTGTCTACAGATCATAACAAAAGACACAATGTGAGAGTAGCAACTATACATGGATCTATGGGAACAGACAAGAATCTGATCTGGAGGCCTGAGTTAGATTGTACTTCATCCCTACCTGAGGAGCACGACCTAACAAAGAGCCTGACTTGTAAGGAAAACCAGTCGGGTGAGTCCTAGAACATGTCAGGCGTAGCGACACGACTCGACTACCTCTAATGGTTAAGTCCATATATGATAGTCGACCAAAGAATGGAACTGCCAAAGGACGAACTGTCGGGTGAAATAACCAGGTGAAATATCAGGTATCCATTCATCTAAATACCTGAAGACTATTTATACATAGTTGGATTTAGGGAGTCAACGGTCTGGGTCTGGGTAAACCTATGTCCAAAATGAATGAACCTAAACACGATTAAGATCCAATAATTGTCACTGATAAAATGGGTAAATGGGTCGGGTTTTGGGCCTACTTCTTATTTATTTAATGTTAAAAGATAAATGGACCTAATATAGAATTTATTCATCTTAAATTTCTGTGTGCCAGATAATTGGATTTGATTTTAAGTCTAAATTCTAAGAAATTGGTTCACAAATTTTTGCAACGCATGACCGTAGAAAACTTAATGGATAAACGAATATATCCAGATCCATTACTGGTGGGTCCAAACGGATCTATTAACGGGCCTGGGCTCATTTTGACAGCCCTAGTTGGATGTCCCTGCTGAATTTGGCGCATATATACATATGCTAATATAAGACGAGTAATTGAGTGATCCGCTAGCACTTTCACATGGTTAATTATATCTCATCCCCTCATGGTGTAGTAGTTTGACCATTCTTATGAAGACACCGTTAATTTAAAGAAGAATCTTGTCATCATGAATGTGAAAGTGTAGATTTTGTTTAATCACTATCTTAATATTATTAATGGTCCACTTCCAAGGACTATATATTAAAGGGTTGTATATATTGCAATAGCATCGCGTATCCCCATGTATGACGTGGATCACCATCCGATTTTTGATTGGATGCTCTAAACAACTATTACAAGAAAACCCAAAAACATAAAACGGTCCTATCCCCGCTAGGCAGGGAGCAGGTGCGGTGATAATTGTACATTTTTAGGCACTAAAAGATAAGATTCAGACATTATACTCGTGATTTTATGTGCAAAATTATATGAAATGATAGATAATTCAGTCTTATTTCCAATGACATCAACTTTGTAAAATTTTGAGTTAAAAATATCGTTAGTTTATATGAAAAACTGAGTGTTAGTGCAGTTGTGACTTTATGACGATTTACGAGGCTTGAGGGGTGTTTAAAATTTTTTATCATGGCATAAACACACTTTTGTTCTTCACAGAGATCTCACCTTTATTTTTTGTGTTTACAAGATATAAAAAGTATGTGGCTTAGTTGGTTAGATCATTGGGCTTCCATTAGAATGTTTAGGGTTCAAATCTTGACAAAGATAAGAATTTTTACAAGTAGGATAAAACTAGGAGCATAACGGGCAAAATGGTAATAGAAGGGTTCCCCTAACTTCTCATGGCGGTCCCCCGTTCTCTTGTAGCCATCGTGTGCTTCCTTGGCACACAAGAAAGAAACTTCTCTTTCCTGTTTTTGGGGAAAGAAAATCGAGAAATAAATCTTGGGGAAACCCTAATTTTCCTCCCTTTAAAAAGATCCTAAGAGGAAGCCGCCAGGGTTTCTTGATCTCTCTCTCTCCAAAGCCTTCTTTCTCTCTCCTTGTTATTCTCTCTCTCTCTCTCTCTCTCTCTTACTGCACCACACCTCATCCTCCTCTTCTACCTCTTTCGTCATCTTCTTCTTTGTTCTCTCTCTCTCTCTCTCTCCACGCCCTACCTCGGTTGCCGCCATGCCATGCAGCACTTGCTGGATGCGTCCTACCCAACACTACCGTGCCACGCGACGCCCCAACATAGCACGCAACATAGGGAACTGTTGTCCATGCCTACGTGTGGGTGGGTGCCCAAGTGCGCCTGCCATGCGACGTATTTCCGTGCTCTCCCTCTCGCCCGTGTGCCCCCTGTTGTGCCACATGGTGCCCTCTGGTGCGTCTTGCTCGCCTGTTGCCACTACTACCTTCTCATACGTCACGCCGATGCACACTTCCGCGCGGCCACAACCACTCTATTGCATGGCTTCCTTTGCTGTGCCTGCTACTACTGCTTCTCTCTCCTCTATTTTATTTGAGTTTTTGTTAATTTTAATTTAGTTATTTTCACAATCATTTAGTTTGTTTGTAGGGGTTAATCTCTCACTTTATAATTTTATTTTATCCTTAGACTTTGCTCTATTCTTTTTAATGTAGAACGAATAGTGAAGTATTGTTCTTTTTAGTATCATTTTCTTCTCTTAATCTATTTCTTTCTCCCTCGCTTGTACTTGTGCTTATTCTTCTATCTTTTTTGGAACTAGTTCACTTAGATTTGCATGGTACTATTTGATTTCGTTAATTAGTTATGTTTTAGTGATAATTTTAATTTGGTGTTTTAAAAAACTCTTAAGACGTGTGGTTAATTTCTTTTAAGTGTTCAATTAGTTTGCTAATCTTAAGTTTCAAGTCTACATCGATTAACAGAAGGAAGGTTAACTTGCTACAAGTTTTCTTGTTCTAATCTTCTTTCTTTTGAAATCTCTCTCTTTGAAGATTTTAAGTGAAAATTCAAGATTTTCAAAACTAAAATCTAGTTCTTTGTGGAATCGACCTGGCTATTAGTACTGCTTAACCATTTTCTATCTAATTGTAAGTCTAGATTTTTAAGATTGATATGTGTTAGTGTTAACGATGCATTTAGTTGCTATTAATTTTTTGGCGCCGTTGTCAGAGAATTATATTTTTTAGTTTTGACAATTTTGAATTCATCTTGTATATTTATATTCATATATTTTTCTTATTTTTCAAGTACATTAAAAAAAAAAGAGTATTTAAAATTGAAAAAAAGAAGAAAAATCTTCCTCTTGGTGAGTTTGTTCCAACGTGCCTTTCTTTATCTTTATTTCTTATTCTAGTTAGTTTCTTAATTTAGCTAGGTTTCTATTAATTAAAAAATAAAAAAATCTAAAAGTAAAAATCTTCATTACAAGATTAGAAACTTTCCATGTTAGGGCATGCATCATTTAAGAATGCATTCAATTAGTTAGATTTCCTTAGTCAATTTTCTTTTTTGTTGAAGAGTGCGGGGACAAGGTGAGTTCTTTCGAACTTTCTTTAAAAAACATGTTAATTCATGTTTGCATAGATCCCCTTGTTTGATTAAATTGGTTGTTACATTTCATATTAAATCACTCTAGGGGCAATACCCATACCAAGATAAGGTAGATATTTCATTACCCTCCTTGGCCTACAAACAACCAACTTTGCATGTTGCATTCTCTTAGTCCTAATAAAAATAAGTAGCAATAGATACTAGGGTTCACACCGTGATTTGTCTAAATCTTGAGTTTTCTTCTACTTTGGACACTAGAGGTTATAAAGGCAAACGCCTAAGCGGGCAAGTGGTTTTTTAATTAGATTCTTACGATAACAAGGGGAGCCTCCCACTGTCCCACTTCTTACCTAGCCGTTGATTAATTGTGGTGTGACTCAAGGTGAATTCCATTCATCTTGTGAGAAAATTCACTTGTAGGTTTAGGTGACACTTAGGTCATTAGGTTAATTTGTGTGTCAGCTTGTTTGTTCTTGCATAAAAAAAAAATCTCTCTCTTCTCTCTCTTCGTCTTAGTGCATGCAAAGTAAGACTTCTCAAAATCCCAATTTGCTAGGACCAATAGCTGAAATTGAGAGAGTTTCATACTAAAGGAATCAACCTCAAGATCTAATGGCTGAGAATCATGATCTCCTGAAACAAATGAATGATTATTTCATTCCAAACTAATATCAACCTTTATCTTACATTCATATCTCTCAAAATCCAGCCATTCAATATGAAATCAAGTTAAGTTTAATTCAAATGCTCCCATCTTTTTATCAAAATACTAATGAGGATCCTTATAAGCATCTAGATGAATTTCTTAAGATTTGTTTTACGGTAAAGATCTAGTATTTCACAGATGATGCCCTTAGATTGATCATCTTCTCCTTTTCACTGAAAGATAAGACAAAATATTAATTAGGGACCACAGGGAAGGCTATTAGGACTTGAGATGAAATACAAAAAGAATTTCTGAAGAAATTATATTCTATAAGGTGCACCAACACTATGAAGAGGGCAACCATGGGTTTTACTCAAACCTCCAGGGAGCAAATACATGAGTCATGGGAGAGACTCAAGTACTTACTTAGGAAATGTCCTCATCACGGGTTGTCCAAGTGGCAAATTGTCCAAGCTTTCTATGAGGGATTATCTAAACAATTTAGGCAAATGGTGGATGCGTCGTGTGGAGGAACTTCATGATGAAAAGTGAGGACAAGGCTTATGATCTGTTTGAAATGGTTAATGAAAACTCTATCAATCATGCCTCTGTGTCATCCTACGAGAGATCTGTTGGGCCCTTTAAACGGTAGGGTTGTATGAGATGAAGAACCGGGAGGAGCCTAAATCCAAGATAGACATAAACATCATCAACCAAAAGTAGGATAAAGTGGATATTTTGGCCCAAAAGTTAGACCAACTCTTGGTCCTGAACAAACAAGAACCCACTTATCAACTTCCATCAAGTTCATACTCAAGTCCATCTTCTACTTCCCAGGAAATTTGTGTCTTGTGTGTAAGTCTGACCCACCATGTGTCTGAATGCCCAATGGCAGCCGATCTTCCACTGTTCATCTAAAAAAAAGTCCAAGCCGCCCAAAGATTCTCCAAGCCTAATCAGGATCCATTTTTGAACACTTACCACCCCGGCTGGAGAAATCATTCTCACTTTTCTTGGAAGAACCAATAAGCTCCACCGCAAATAGCCAATCCTTCCATCCCTCGAGCCCTAAAGCCACCAATACAAAATTTATTTCAAACTCAACCTAATTTCTCTAAAGCAGCCCAATATCCTCCCCTTCCCCCCACTTACCAACTACCTCCTCAGCCTAATTTTGATGAGAAATTCAAAGGACCGATAGCCTATCTAAGAAATCAACTTCAGGGTTTCCCTCCTTAATAGGGCCTTCTACCTTAACCAAGCCCACCACCACAACCAAAAGGGCCACAATTCGAGAATGTCAAGGTCATTTCAGCCTTAAAGAGTGGTATAACATTAAAAGAGCCATCTAAGGCTAAGGAGGTAGGGAATATCTCAATCCAAAAAGGCTAAGATGATGAAAGCGAGAGTGAGGAAGAACCCACGCCGAAAAAGAGTGCAAGGGATAGAAAAGGAAAAGGAAGGCCTGATGAGGATCCAAACTCATACTAGCCCAGAGTGCCTTTCCCTAGTGCTTTAGAATCCAAGCCCAATGATAGGAAAAAGTCGGCCCAAAATGAGAAGTTATGGAATTGTTTCAGTAAGTGCACATCAACATTGCACTCCCCGATGCCATCAAGCATGTTCTGACTTATGCCAAATTCTTCAAGGAGCTATGCACTCAAGTAAGGAAACCTAAGTCAGCTCCCAAAAGGGTTAGGCTTTCTAAAGATTTTATTATGGTATTATTAGATCATCTCCCTAGAAAATTGAAGGGCCTAAGTACTCCGTTGATCTCATGTGATTAGGTGGAATAACTTTTAATCATGCACTCCGTAACCTAGGAGCTAGTGTGAACTTATTGCCAACCTCTATATATGAGCAATTTGATATAGGAGAACCCAAGCCTACGTCTATCATCCTTCAACTAGTTGATAGGTCCGTCAAGACACTATTGGGACTCATAGAAGATGTTATAGTCAAAGTCAATGACTGCTACTTCCTCGTGGACTTCCTCGTCTTGGACATGGCCTCACCTCAGGAGCTAAGTCACACTCCTATCATTTTAGGACGTCCATTCCTCGCCACTATTAAAGCCAACATCAACTGTGTTGTGGGGATGATAGACATTTCTTTTAGAGGACAAACAATCTCACTGAATGTGTTCAAAGCCTCTCAATATCTGGACTAAGAGGAAGAATGTCAAACCATTGATGTCATAGACGAGCTAATTGAGGATAGTTCGGGTGTTACACATGATATGTTACAGGAATCTAGTGCCTTCCATGATTCTCCCCATCTCCTTACATCATGGCCCAAAGTCGAACCTCTACTAGCCTTGCAATCCGAGCCTACCCTTCCATCTCTCAAGGATCCGCCTAAGTTTAAGTTTAAGCCATTGCCTAATTTTTTCAAATGTATTTTCTGAGGCCCCAATCAAACTTTGTCGATTATTATCATTACCTCTAACCTCACCCCTACTCAAGAAGCTCAATTGATACATGCCCTTAAGGCTCATAGGGGTGCCATAAGTTAGTCAGTTGCCGATTTGAAGGGAATTAGTCCATTTATATGCATACATCATATCTACATGGAAGAGAATGCCGAGCCAAGCAGGGAGATGCAAAGAAGGTTAAATCCAATATGAAGGAGGTTGTAAAGAAGAAAAGGGTGAAGTGGCGAGTGAAGGTATTATCTACCCCATCTTCGATAGAAAATGGGTAAGCCTAATTCAAGTTGTAAGGACTAAGGCTTTCGGATCCGGTTTTCGGGGTCGGACCCTGTAGTTCAGGCTCCAGTGGGGCAGAGACTCTATGATGTTTCGGGTCAAGCGGGTTCGACGCGGTTTAAACGGCGTCCACCGTTGCAGACGCGTTTTAGGTTCTGCCACGTGGGCTGGCTTTGGGCCTCGAGAGTACGGCCCTGTTGTGTCGTCTGAACGGCGTCCGCATGGGACGACGCCTTTCAAACTGTGACTCTGGAATTGTCAGAGTACGGCCCTGACATGTCTCCTGAACGGCGTCTGTGTAGAACGACGCATTTCAGAGTCCTGTCAGAGCGGCCGTCACGTCACCTGATAGGCGTCTGTCCATGTCGACGCGTTTTAGCCAGTCTCTGGTTAACCCCGCGAGCCCTCCTTCTTTCCCTCATTTTCTTCCTCCTCTCTTTCTCTCCTCCCTTCAGGCGATCCCGACGGCAGCCCCTTCTCCTCCCTCTTTTCCTCCCACCACTTCATCCTTTCCTCCACTCCATCACCCACCTAGCTCCCACCACTACCACCTCCACTTCCACTGCGGCATTTTACTCTCCGGACGGTGGCCGACGTCACGGTGGAGTAAGGACGACCATGGCGGTACCGGCGGCGGCGTGGGACGAGTCGGGTGGACGGCTTGAAGCTTGGAGGAGTTCAAGTAACCGGTAGGGTGACAATTCCCATAGTGTTCTATGTTCAAACCATGATTCTCCCTCTTGAAGCATGTTTTAGATCTATGGTTTTGGGGGTAGAACAAGCATGTTTAGGAGATCTTCTTGTTGAAATGGGGGATTTCTATGAATATGGATTCGTGATGTTTGGGTTTGCCTCTCTTTCTCCTCTGTTTCGGGTGATTTTGGGGTTTTTGGGGATGAAAAGGGGAGCCCTCTAGCTCATGACAGATCTGGTTCCTGGGGTTGAAAGACGTCGTGCATGGACGACGCCTTTTTGAAGGGCGTCGGGCCGTCATGACGCCTTTTAGACAGGAACTGCTTTACTGAGGTTCTGTCGGTTCAGGGATTCTGGGACTAAAAGACGTCATGGGTGGGCGACGCGATTCGTAAAAGCGTCGGGTAACCATGACGCCTTTTTAGGCAGAAATCCCCTGATTAATGTTTTCTGCAAATCCTGGATTTCTGTGCTAAATGGCGTCTGAGGATGTTGACGCCTTTCAAAAGGCGACCGCTGGTGTTGACGCCTTTTAGGCCAGATTCTGAGGCCGGTGTTTTATGAACCAGTACAGGGAGCTTGAATGGCGTCGGCCTTGGGCGACGCGATTCAAGACAGAACTACACTAATTCATGCCAGTAAAATGTGTTCATACTGCTAGATAGTTGGTTAATGCATGCTTTAGTGCACTCGATAATGATGGATTCTTCATGACCGGATGGCACTACGTTGTGTGTCGTGCGATCGCGGGCTTTTCACGTGACCGGATCGTACTGTGCCGGGTTTTGTGTTACTGTGGACCTGGAGTGACAGTTGTAGCGCTTTATCACCCTGTGCTGGTGTGGGTGGAGCACAGCGCCGGTGGGGGCGTGGGCGGGGTGACGCCTAGTGAGAGAGGGTCACCTGGTGAACCCCGGGGTCAGCTAGTACCGGTGTGGGTGTGGTACTTTCGAAGTGTCACTCATACTGAGGGAAGGAGTAACCACCTGAGCCAGTTGGGCCGGAGTAGCTAGAGTGCTATCCGAGGGGTTATTGCTTGGTCTCAGCGGGTCGATGTTTTCCCTACTGTTGTTTGTGTGGTTGGCGTGTTCTATCGAGACGGCGGTTGTGGGTTCCCTAGTCGTCTGGTTTAGAATTATGCATGTTTAATACATTTCGATTGCATGTGATTCGCATTGAGATCTGGGAATAGTAATTACCACTGTGCTTGTTACTTTACCGTCAGCTGTATTCTTCACTTGTGGGTGTGTGCGTGGGCAGTGAGGATCGAAGGATCTCTACTGAGTCTTGTCTTTGAGACTCATCCCTGCGGTTTTCAGGTGAGGACTCCCGGCAGACCTAGCGAGGAGTGTGCGGCTGTGTGTTGAGCGCCGACGGCTGTTGTTCCGGGGTATGCCCCGATGTAGTTGTTATTTTATTTCTGGCCTGTATGTTTAATTAATTCACTTCTGTTGGAGTATGTAATTATTTGCTGCATCGAGTCGCATTGTAATAACTTTTAATTTCTGCATTTTTCTTTCAGTTCAATGCGATGTGAATGTTTAGCTTAGTTTATCATTTATTTCCCAGACTTACTTAGATCCTGGTTTGGTTCCAAATTAATGATTCGGTACCCATTTAGTAATCGGATCCCCGATTATAGGGTGGCGGGTCGTTACAGTTGGTATCAGAGCATTCGGTCTGGCAAATAAATGAATAACTAGGTTAAATGTCGTGAGTCCGGCAAATAATTACATTATCCCGTACAGGTATGACGGTAGTATAGGTTTTAGGATTCTAACTAGAACTTTTCGATTTTGTGTCTATAGGCGATTAGATGGTTCCTAGGAAGAGGATGCCGGTTATTCGAGAGCGGGGAGATGTCCCTAGTGGATCTGAGGTCGGGAGGCCGAGTGTAGAGCAGTTTATGGAGGCTATGATGGACACTATGGCTAGATACCAGACCCGAGACCCTAGTGAGAGTTCCAGTACTCGGGGAGGGTCTACAGCTACACTTGAGAGATTCCTGAAGCTGAGGCCACCTCACTTCACCGGTCGTCCCGACCCTGATGAGGCCGTTCACTGGCTTAGGGAGATAGAGAAGACTTTCGATACTATGGATTGTGCAGCAGTGGAGAGGACTCCGTTGGCTACCTTCATGTTGAAGGATAGCGCCTATGATTGGTGGACCACTTTGAAGAGTTTGTCATATGAGGATAGGAGTCTCAGGGAGATTTCATGGGAGACTTTTGTAAAGGAATTCAATGCGCAGTATTTCCCTAGGCATGTCCAGAGGGCCAAGGAAAGGGAATTTATGGAGCTGACTCAGGGGAGTATGACAGTACTCGAGTACCAGGCGAAGTTTGTTTCGCTTGGGAGGTTTGTGCCCTTCATCTCCGGGGACGAGGAGCGACGTACTGAGAGGTTTGTGGATGGGCTAAGGCTCAGTCTGAAGAACTTTGTGGCATCTCTCTGTTGTACATACTTGGCATCAGCAGTTAGGTGTGCAGCAGCAGTGGAGGCACAGCAGAACCAGTCAGCCCGGGAGAGAGGACTGACTGCCCAGGGACCAGTTCGTGGCAAGGCAGCGGTAGCGGCCCCTTCGTCCGGATCGGGATCGTCGTCACTCGGCTCCCGATTCAGGAGATTCTTTCGAGGCGGTGGCAGCAATAGTGGCAGCAACGGTAGCAGCAGACCCAGGTAGGGTCAGCAGAGCCAGTCAGTATCCAGTGCACAGTAGGAGCCAGCTCAGAGGCTTCCGGCAGTTTGTCAGCACTGTGGTGGCGCCCATGGCGGGACTTAGTGTCCTACTCTTCCTAGGAGGTGTTTCACTTGTGGCCAGTAGGGCCATTTGGCGAGGCAGTGCCCGCAGGGGCATGGTCAAGGACAGGGTTCAGGTGATCAGAAGAAGCCGAGGACCCAGGGGAGAGTTCAAGCTATCACCAGGAGGGAGGCTCGCGCGTCCAACTTGGTGGAAGGTACACTTTCTGTCCTTGGGAACTCTGCACATGTGTTGATCGATTCGGGTGCTTCGCATTCTTTCATTTCTGAGCAGTTCATGGATATTCTTTCTGCACCCGTTGATGAGTTATCTGAAGGATTGATGGTAGAGGTTCCTTCTGGAGATTTCATGTTATCTTATAATTGTTTGAGGGATGTTCCCTTGACCATTGAGGGTCATGAGCTACCTACCCAGTTGGTTGTACTTGCCATTCGTGACTTTGATATCATCCTGGGCATAGATTGGTTGGAAGCTTTTTATGCTGAGGTGGACTGCCACAGGAAGAGGGTGCGTTTCTCTATTCCGGACATCCCGACCTTCTATTTCCAAGGTATTAGGTTCTCTTCTCGAGGCATTCTCATTTCTACCTTTAAGGCTCGGAGGTTGCTTGCTGGTGGTTGTGAGGCCTTCCTTACCTCTGTTGTTGTTTCTGATGTCCGTGATAGTCCCAGTCCTTGGGAGGTGCTAGTAGTGTGTGACTTCGTAGATGTGTTTCCTGAGGAGCTGCCTGGCCTTCCTCCTCAGCGAGAGGTCGAGTTTACCATCGAGCTTGCATCGGGTACGGCGCCCTTGTCTAAGGCCCCGTATCGGATGGCGCCAGCCGAACTCGTTGAGTTGAAGGCGCAGTTGCAGGACTTGCTGGATAAGGGTTTCATCCGTCCCAGTACTTCTCCGTGGGGTGCTCCAGTTCTTTTTGTCAGGAAGAAGGATGGTTCTCTGAGATTGTGCATTGATTATAGGCAGCTGAACCAGGTGACGATAAAGAATAAGTACCCACTTCGAAGGATCGATGATCTGATGGATCAGCTGCAGTCTGCGAAGGTGTTTTCCAAGATTGACCTGAGATCTGGATATTATCAGATGAGGATCCGGGATGTTGATGTCAGTAAGTCGGCTTTTAGGACTCGGTATGGACATTATGAGTTTTTGGTTATGCCTTTCGGCTTGACCAATGCTCCGGCGGCCTTTATGGATCTGATGAACCGAGTCTTCAGGACCTACCTAGACCAGTTTGTGGTGGTATTTGTTGATGATATTTTAATATATTCTTCTTCTGAGGAAGAGCACGCCACTCATCTTCGGGTGGTGTTGCAGGTCCTGAGAGAGCACCAACTCTACGCCAAGTTTAGCAAGTGTGAATTCTGGCTAGACAAGGTACACTTCCTTGGGCATGTCATTTCTGGTGAGGGCATTGCAGTGGATCCAGCCAAGATCGAGGCAGTGATGGATTGGAGTAGGCCAACTTCAATGACTGAGATCAGAAGCTTTTTGGGGCTAGCAGGTTATTACAGGCGGTTTGTTCAGGGGTTTTCTTCGATAGCGGCCCCCTTGTCGAGGTTGACTCGAAAGGGAGTTTGTTTTGTATGGACCGAGGAGTGTGAGCGGAGTTTCATTGAGTTAAAGACTCACCTCACTTCAGCCCCAGTGTTGGTGCTCCCATCAGGTTCTGGTGGGTTTGTGGTTTACTCAGACGCGTCCCGTCGAGGTTTGGGCGTAGTTCTAATGCAGCATGGCAGGGTAGTGGCTTATGCTTCTCGGCAGCTGAAGAAGCATGAGGAGAACTATCCTACCCATGATTTGGAACTGGCAGTTGTGGTATTTGCACTTAAGATTTGGAGACATTACTTGTATGGTGAGAAATTTCAGGTTTTTACTGATCACAAGAGCCTGAAGTATGTGTTCACTCAGAGAGACCTGAATTTGAGACAACGAAGGTGGATGGAGTTCATTAAGGATTATGACTTTGACCTTTCTTATCATCCGGATAAGGCAAATGTAGTGGCAGACGCCTTGAGTCGGAAGACGGTCATGTCATACCTTATGATTCAAGAATGGAAATTATTCGAGTAGGTTGTGGAATCTTCCTTTAGGATTCCACGTGAAGATGAGAGCCGTGTTGGTCAGCTTGACCGTGAGACCAGTAGTGTATCATGCTGTGATTGAAGCTCAGAGGGCAGATGTTGAGTTACCACAGATTCTCCAGAGGTCAGAGGTGGTGTTGTGGGATGACGGTACTGTCAGGTTCAGAGGTAGACTTTATGTTCCGACCGAGGAAGACGTGCGCAGGTGCGTACTTGATGAGGCGCACCGTTCTAGATATGCAGTGCATCCCGGGACAACCAAGATGTATCATTGTTTGAGGAGGCACTTCTGGTGGCCTGGTATGAAGAAAGATGTGGCTGAGTATGTGGCTAGATGCATGACTTGTCAGCAGGTTAAAGCCGAGCATCAGAGACCTGGAGGGTTGTTGCAGCCCTTGCCGATTCCAGAATGGAAATGGGAACATGTGACTATGGATTTTGTGATGGGATTACCTGCATCCCCTGGCAGGAGAGATGCTATCTGGGTTATTGTTGATCGGCTGACCAAGTCGGCACACTTCCTGGCTATTAGGAAGGACTGGTCAGTCGGTAAGCTGGCTAAGTTGTTTGTAGACCGGATCATCTCTCTGCACGGGGTACCTTTGTCCATCGTATCAGACCGAGATCCGAGGTTTACTTCCAGGTTCTGGAAGAGTTTTCAGAAGGCCTTGGGCACTCAGTTGGCTTTCAGTTCGGCCTACCATCCCGAGACTGATGGGCAGTCGGAGAGGACCATTCAGACTCTGGAGGATATGCTCAGGCATGTTGCTTAGACTGGGGAGGTTCTTGGGAGCAACATTTGTCTACAGTGGAGTTTGCCTACAACAACAGTTACCATTCCAGTATCGGCATGGCGCCTTACGAGGCTTTGTATGGGCGACCGTGTCGATCTCCGGTGTGTTGGTCCGAGATTGGTGAAAGATAGATAGCGGGACTAGAGTTGGTGCAGTAGTGTGCTGAGATTGCCAGGATAGTTCGGCAGAGGTTGACCGTAGCTCAGAGTAGGCAGAAGAGTTATGCTGACATCGACAGAGACCGCTTGAGTTTGAGGTTGGGGACCACGTGTTTCTCCGAGTCTCACCCTCCAAGGGTGTGATGAGATTCGGGAAGCAAGGCAAGCTGAGTCCGCGATATATTGGACATCTTCCCATTCTTGCTCGAATTGGGGAAACCGTGTATCAGCTGGCCTTGCCGCCCAGTCTTGCAGGGGTGCACGATGTGTTCCATGTTTCCTTGCTGAGAAAGTATGTTCACGATCCGTCCCATGTTTTAGATTTTTCAGAGTTGGAGGTCGCTGAGGACCTGTCCTTTCCAGAGTTTCCAGATGATATTGAGGATCGCAGAGAACAGGTCTTGCGGAACAAGGTTGTGCCTTTGGTTAAGGTATTTTGGCAGTACCGCTCCGGGGGCGAGGCAACCTGGGAGCGTGTGGACGAGATGCGGGAGCAGTTTCCTTACCTTTTCTCATAAGTTATCTTGTGAGCTTGTATCTCTATGTTTTGACCTGATAATTCTAGCAGGCAATTTCGGGGGCGAAATTTTTTTAAGGGGGGGAGAATGTAAGGACTGAGGCTTTCGGATCCGGTTTTCGGGGTCGGACCCTGTAGTTCAGGCTCCAGTGGGGCAGAGACTCTGTGATGTTTCGCGTCGAGTGGGCTCGACGCGGTTTAAACGGCGTCCACCATTGCAGACGCGTTTTAGGTTCTGCCACGTGGGCTAGCTTTGGCCCGCGAGAGTACGGCCCTGTCGTGTCGTCTGAACGGCGTCTGCATGGGACGACGCCTTTCAGACTGTGACTCTGGAATTGTCAGTGTACGGCCCTGACATGTCTCCTGAACGGCGTTTGTGTAGAACGACGCATTTCAGAGTCCTGTCAGAGCGGCCGTCACGTCACCTGATAGGCGTCTGTCCATGTCGACGCGTTTTAGCCAGTCTCTGGTTAACCCCGCGAGCCCTCCTTCTTTCCCTCATTTTCTTCCTCCTCTCTTTCTCTCCTCCCTTCCGGCGATCCCGACGGCAGCCCCTTCTCCTCCCTCTTTTCCTCCCACCACTTCATCCTTTCCTCCACTCCATCACCCACCTAGCTCCCACCACTACCACCTCCACTTCCACTGCGGCGTTTTACTCTCCGGACGGCGGCCGACGTCATGGTGGAGTAAGGACGACCATGGCGGTACCGGCGGCGGCGTGGGACGAGTCGGGTGGACGGCTTGAAGCTTGGAGGAGTTCAAGTAACCGGTAGGGTGACGATTCCCATAGTGTTCTATGTTCAAACCATGATTCTCCCTCTTGAAGCATGTTTTAGATCTATGGTTTTAGGGGTAGAACAAGCATGTTTAGGAGATCTTCTTGTTGAAATGGGGGATTTCTATGAATATGGATTCGTGATGTTTGGGTTTGCCTCTCTTTCTCCTCCGTTTCGGGTGATTTTGGGGTTTTTGGGGATGAAAAGGGGAGCCCTCTGGCTCATGACAGATCTGGTTCCTGGGGTTGAAAGACGTCGTGCATGGACGACGCCTTTTTGAAGGGCGTCGGGCCGTCATGACGCCTTTTAGACAGGAACTGCTTTACTGAGGTTCTGTCGGTTCAGAGATTCTGGGACTAAAAGACGTCATGGGTGGGCGACGCGATTCGTAAAAGCGTCAGGTAACCATGACGCCTTTTTAGGCAGAAATCCCCTGATTAATGTTTTCTGCAAATCCTGGATTTCTGTGCTAAATGGCGTCTGAGGATGTTGACGCCTTTCAAAAGGCGACCGCTGGTGTCGACGCCTTTTAGGCCAGATTCTGAGGCCGGTGTTTTATGAACCAGTACAGGGAGCTTGAATGGCGTCGGCCTTGGGCGACGCGATTCAAGACAGAACTACACTAATTCATGCCAGTAAAATGTGTTCATACTGCTAGATAGTTGGTTAATGCATGCTTTAGTGCACTCGATAATGATGGATTCTTCATGACCGGATGGCACTACGTTGTGTGTCGTGCGATCGCGGGCTTTTCACGTGACCGGATCGTACTGTGCCGGGTTTTGTGTTATTGTGGACCTAGAGTGACAGTTGTAGCGCTTTATCACCCTGTGCTGATGTGGGTAGAGCACAGCGCCGGTGGGGGCGTGGGCGGGGTGACGCCTAGTGAGAGAGGGTCACCTGGTGAACCCCGGGGTCAGCTAGTACCGGTGTGGGTGTGGTACTTTCGGAGTGTCACTCATGCTGAGGGAAGGAGTAACCACCTGAGCCAGTTGGGCCGGAGTAGCTAGAGTGCTATCCGAGGGGTTATTGCTTGGTCTCAGCGGGTCGATGTTTTCCCTACTGTTGTTTGTGTGGTTGGCGTGTTCTATCGAGACGGCGGTTGTGGGTTCCCTAGTCGTCTGGTTTAGAATTATGCATGTTTAATACATTTCGATTGCATGTGATTCGCATTGAGATCTAGGAATAGTAATTACCACTGTGCTTGTTACTTTACCGTCAGCTGTATTCTTCACTTGTGGGTGTGTGCGTGGGCAGTGGGGATCGAAGGATCGCTACTGAGTCTTGTCTTTGAGACTCATCCCTGCGGTTTTCAGGTGAGGACTCCCAGCAGACCTAGCGAGGAGTGTGCGGCTGTGTGTTGAGCGCCGACGGCTGTTGTTCCGGGGTATGCCCCGATGTAGTTGTTATTTTATTTCTGGCCTGTATGTTTAATTAATTCTCTTCTGTTGGAGTATGTAATTATTTGCTGCATCGAGTCGCATTGTAATAACTTTTAATTTCTGCATTTTCCTTTCAATTCAATGCGATGTGAATGTTTAGCTTAGTTTATCATTTATTTTCCAGACTTACTTAGATCCTTGTTTGGTTCCAAATTAATGATTCGGTACCCATTTAGTAATCGGATCCCCGATTATAGGGTGGCGGGTCGTTACACAAGTGGTACCCAAGAAATCCAACTTGACTATTGTGATGAATGATCAAGGAGAAGAGGTACCCACTAGGCTTACTATAGGATAGAAAGTGTGCATAGACTATAGGAAGCTCAATGCCATGACCAAGAAGGACCACTTTTGACTCCCACTTATTGATCAAATCCTAGAGAAGTTAGCGGGTTAGAAATTCTTCTGTTTCCTAGATGGGTACTACAAGTATGATCAAGTGACAATCTACCTAGAAGATCAAGAAAAGACCATCTTCACATGCCCTATGACATGTTTGCTTTTAAGAGAATGCCATTTAGACTATGCAATTCTCCTGCCACTTTCCAGTAATGCATGATGGTCATCTTCTCCAATATGGTGGGGGAGTTCCTTGAGGTATTTATGGTTGATTTCTCTATCTTCAAAGACTCTTTTGAAAATTACTTAGAAAATCTCAAAAAGGTGCCGACTCGATGTATCGAAACCAACCTTGTGCTTAGCTAGGAGAAGAGCCATTTCATGGTTCGAGAGGCATCTATAGTGTCCGATCAGGTTATCAAAGTGGACAAGGTAAAGATTGATCTAATATCCAACCTTCTCCCTTGTACCTTCGTGAAATAAGTGCGTGCATTTCTTGGCCATGTCGGGTTCTATCGTTGGTTCATTCACAACTTTTTCAAATTTCCTGTCCTTTAAATCTTCTCCCAGCTAAAGAAGTCACATTTCACTTTGATGATTTATGCCTCGAGGTATGCAATCTATTGAAAGAGGCTTTGACCAAAGCTCCCTTCCATCCTCCAAACTCTTAATTGGTCTCAGCTCTTTGAAATCATGTGTAATGTCTCGGACTATGCCATAGGTGCTGTTTTGGGACAAAAGATTGACAAGCGTCCCGTAGTGATTTACTATACTTGCCGCACACACGTCGATGCTCAATTGAACTGCACCACTACGGAAAAGAACTCCTTGTTGTTATCTTCACCCTCGAGAAATTTTAATCCTACCTTTTAGGGCTGAAGATCATCATCTACTCTGATCACTTTGCTCTTAAGTATATTTGTCCAAGAAGGAAGTCAAACCAAGGCTCATCAGATGGTTCCTCCTACTTCAAGAATTTGATCTTGAGATCTGAGATAAGAAAGGTTCTAAGAATGTCGTTGCTGATCATCAGATAAGAAAGTGCACCCATGCACGACTCCTCCGATAAACACCTCTTAGCTGTGTTGGGTTCTCGGGTTTCTCCGGATCTCCCGTGTAGCGGAAATAAAAATAAAAACAGAGATCCGTTCCCGTTTCGGAAAGCTAAAATTCACGATAATCAGATTATCAGTTCTTACCGTGTGCGGATTCGAATACGCAACCGTTCGGTTCCGTCGGTGTGACACCGCAAGCCACGCAAGCGTCCGGCCTCTAGCAGAGTCCACGTGATCCTCCTCGCGACATATATCCTCACATTCCTCGTTCTTCACAGGCACGAAAAGTCCGCCGATCGCCACAACGATCACTGCAACGCGCGGACGATTTTCCGTCAAACGGGAGTCGGAGAAGCGGCAGAGCAGATCCAGGAATCCCGATCTGTCTGGGACGCCAAAGAGAGAGAGAAACAGAGGAGGGGGCGGTTGGGGTTAGCACCAGCTTGGCTTGCTTAGCCCGTTCACTACATTTTATACTAACCGTGCGGTTTTACATAAAACCCCTCGGTTTATATAAAACCCACTTATTTATCCATTGCCTTGAGAATCATTTGCGTGTGACCCTCTAGGCCCAATTACCAGTCCGGTTAATAGCCCAATAAGCCCAGTAACTCCTTACTGACTTTATTAATCAATTAATAACTATTTATTAATTAATTAATCAATCGAATTGATGTCGCACATTGAATTCGATCCGGCCTCCGATCACGTTGGGTACCAAACAACACCGCGTGAACCCGGAAGGTATTAGGGTTAAGTAACCCACTCTTGGAACCTTTCTGCCTACAGTTACCGCGTGGATATAATCCTTCATTCGTACAATGCTCTCGAGTCAACTTAGGATATGACGTGCTGTCAAACCCTAACCGGTCGACTCACTTGGATTGGATGCCACTGATGAATATCGGAAAACTCCTTCCCGATATTATCGTCCACCCTGGCCAGGGACTTCCGCGCATCCTTCCTAGAGCATTCTCTCTCTAAGTACCGAGAGCGAATGATTCCTTATTGACACACAATTCCCTTCGACGGTATTCCGCTGTACCCGATCCTTGGCTGTTTAGAATCCCGTGGTTAAAGATCTATAAACTAAGGTCAAAGCACAGAAGTCCACCGACAAGGTGTCCTTGGTGTCTCAAGTCCGAGGACCATCCACGCAATTGCGACAATAGAATCAAGCTGGTTGACAGTAAGGTACAATACCATCCAGCGATTCAGTCAGATCAGTTCAGTGAACTCATTCTCCAATGAGCACCTACAGATTCGCCTTAGTGTCTCCACACAAGTGACTTATGAGATCAATAACCCTCATCATATGAGCAGGAGTAATTTGTACTCTCTAACCGGATATCCGATGTCCTTCTCGGATATCCTCCGACTAGGAACGATTAAGAATATGTGTGTTTAAGTGATCAGTCTCATTAGTATGATCTCATCATAATTTGATCACTATCACACATATTCACGGACTTCATTATGGGACGATAATTAATACGATTTACACACAATGAATATTATGCCATTATATTAATAAATATGAATGAGATTTATATAGTCAGATTGGCTTGTAGGCCACCGAAGACTAACAAGCTGTCTCTCACGTCACACTCCCATGGTATGCTCACATCATTAACTACGTTATGGTAGGTCAAATTCCAGAGGGATGGTCTAAGCATGAAAGGGAGCACTTTTTTTCTAAAGTCAAATTCGTCTTCTTGGAGGAACTTGAATTGTTTTACATGGGCCCAGATCAAATCATTAGGAGATATATCTCCGAAGAGGATCAACAAAGCATACTCCACTACTATCACACTCTTGCTTGTGAAGGACATTTTTCAGGCAAGAAGATGACTGCTAAGGTCTTGCAAAGTTGATTCTATTGGCCCACTCTATTCTAAGATGCTTATGAATTTAGGAAGACATGTTTTAGATGCCTAGCTATGGGGAATAATTCTAGGAGAGATATGATGCTACTCCAACCCATCCTAGTAGTTGATATTTTTGAAGTTTGGGGGATAAATTTCATGGGACTATTCCTGCCATCATTTGGTTATGAATATATTCTTATGGTGGTTGACTATGTGTCTAAATAGATAGAAGCTATAGCCACCCTGACCAATGATCACAATGTTGTCATGAAGTTTGTTCGCAAGAACATCTTCTCTAGATTTCATTGTCATAGGGTCAAAATTAGTGATGTGGGTCACACTTCACTCATTCCCAGTTCTGAATTTTGTTGAGAAAGTATGAGATCACTCATAAGCTTGTTACCTCCTATCATCCCCAAACGAGTGGCTAGGTAGAAGTTTTCAATAGAAAAATTAAAAACATTTTGCAAAAATCTGTTCGGCCTAAGACGTAAGATTTTTTTGAAAGATTAGATGATACTATGTAGGCCTATCAGACTGGTTAGAAGACTCACATTGGAATGTCATCTTATGAGCTAATTATTGGCAAAGCCTATCACCTACCTGTGGAGTTAGAGCATAGGGCTCATTAGGCCATCAAATAGTTCAATTTGAACTTAGCCTAAGTTGGAGCCCATAGAGCCTTACAACTCAATGAACTAGAGGAACTGTGCAATGAAGCTTATAAGAGCTCCAAAATCGAAAAAGCCAAGACCAAGGCCTTCCATGAGAAACACATTTCGAGGAAATGCTTCCATATCAAAAGGTCTGGCTCTTTAATTCGAGGTTGTGCTTATTCCCCGGTAAATCGAAGTCTAGGTGGAATAGACCATTTGTTGTTTTTAAAGCCTTTGACTATAGAGCTGTCAAAATCTTCGATCCAAAAATTGGTCGAACCTTTATTGTCAATAGTCAACGCCTAAAACCTTATTTAGAAAATATGCAACTCACACCAAAAGAGTCCACTATGTTGAGTGATCTAAAGTAGATTCATGAGAACTTATATACGCTTGATTGAAATGTTAAATTTAGTACTAATTGAGAGGCTTCCTAATATTTTAGGTTTGTATAATAATTTTTTTATCTTTTATTTTTCGGTGTTAATAATATAGGTGGCAACTGATCTTAGTGAATTTCTTAGGGTGTTTCTTTCCTCATCATCTCTGCTGGTTCTTATGGCTACATAATTTTATCATACCTTTTGCCATTGAAGACGATATCATTCAAGCTAGGGGGGGGGGGGGAGGAACCATTGTACATTCTTATAAAAAAACCTTTTGGAGAAAACTTACTTTTTTTGTGTCAATTTTTTTTTTAAAATGACCAAAAAGTTTCAAAACTCCTACATTTTCACACCCCAACTGGTTTTTCATTTGATCATGCTTCATAAAAGGAGGCTTAAACAAAATTATTTTAATCTAGTCAGTTGGTTGGCCGAAGTCAACTTTAAGCAACCTTAAAAAGTTCAGAATAGCCCCTCCTTTGCAAGGAGCTATGATCGAGAGGATGTTTATTGTAATGACCCGTCACCCTATAATCGGGGATCTGATTACTAAATGGGTACTGAATCATTAAAATTAGGAATCAAACCATGATCTCAAATAAGTCTGAGAAATAAATGATAAACTAAGCTAAACAATCCACACAACATCGAATTGTAAAGAAAGTACATGAATTAAAATTTATTACAATTCGACTCGACTCTGCAAATAATTAAATAATCCAACTAAAATGAAATAATTATGCATACGGGCCTGAAAAAAGAAAGTACAACTACGACGGGGCATACCCAGGAACAGTGGCCGCTGGCGTGCGACCCGAGATGAAACCCCACATCGTTACGCTTACCGAGAACCTTCACCTGAAAACTGTAGGGGTGAGTCACACTATAATGGACTTAGTAGGGATCCTTCGATCCCCACCTCCTACATACGCACCCACAATCGCAACAACACAAGGATATAGGCAACATAAACGTAAGTAAAGCAGTAAGCGAGTCACACATCTACCGAAAAGGAATACACAGGAAACTGTCAAGCCAATTGGGAAAACATCGATCTGTTGGGATGGAACAGCAACCCCTCAAATAGCGTGCTGGCTACTCTGGCTTGTCTAGCTGTAGGTGGTTCTGCCTCCTCCCAGCCACGAGCGACATTCCGAAGTGTACTACTCCCATACCAATACTAGCTATTACCTAGGGGTAAACTAGGTGACCCTCGCCTATTAGGCGTCACCTTGTCACTCCCACACCGACACAGGGTGTCAAACACTAACAACTGTCACTCTAGGTCTATGATCGCATAAACACAACACAATGCGATCCAGTCACATGGAAATCATCGCCCCCAATGTATGATTTCAAACATGCATTTAACAGGGTTGTCCAACAATATACAAGAATCTAATTGACATTTTACATAATAGTCACACATGCCAAATGTAGGAAATTAAGGGGTTTTGGCTTGAATCGCGTTGCTTGGGCTCGACACCATTCAAAGCCTTAAAACTGGTTCGCACAGAAACTGGCCTCGGGATATAAGGGATCTGGGCCTAAATCGCGTCGCCCATAGCCGACACGACTTGCAAATCGTATCGCCTTGGCCCAACACCACTTAGCGTCCAAAACAGAATTTCTCTCCGGCCTCCCCCGAGCCACAACACAAAAAACCCCAATCCCAAATGAGCAAAAATAACACAAAGGAGATAGGAGAAAACCGTAAATCGCATTAACCATGCCAAACCCTTTTCCAAAACACCCTTTTTCCATCAAGAACCCCCTAAAACATGCTCAATTCTATACCCAAAATCACCCACATATCCATAGCATTCTCCAAAGCGGGAAATCATGATTTTTAAATAATCGACTACATGTGAAGACGGTCACCCTACTAGTTACTTGAACTCCTCCTAGCTCCTCGCCGCCGATTCGCAACACCAAAAATCGCCGCTAGTACCACATAGACGCCGTCACCCCACCGAGATGTCGGCCGCCGTCCGGAGAGTGAAGTGCCATGGAGGAGATAGTGGTTGTAGTGGTAAGAGGTAGGAGGGTGTTGGAGTGGTGGAAGAGGGAGAAGGGAAAGAGGAAAGGAAGGGAGAAGGGGAAGGGATTCGGAGAGAGGGAGTAGAGAGAGTGAGAAGGATAGAATGAGAGAAAGGAGGGAGGGCTCAGGGCGTCAAACCCGACCAGCTTGAATCGTGTCGTCCCCAGACGACGTGGTTCAGGCGATAGGACAAGGGTCATACACTAGTAGATCTCTGAATGGCGTCGTCCATGCAAGATGCTGTTGGGATCCGAGCGGGAAGCGAATAATGCAGCGGAAACAAAAAACAAAATCGCACCTGATGCCCGTAGATCCGTTTCGGAACGAAAGCAGTAAATCGAAAAATCGGGAGTGATCGAATTACCGTGCGTGGATTCGAATCTGTGATCGTGTCGGTTCCATCGAGGCGATGCTGCTAGCCGCACAAGCGTGCAGTGGTTCGTCCTCACTCCCTCGTCCAAATCAACATGCTCGTTGAGGAATCTTAGCCGCAACAGCGTTCGAAACTCGTGGACGGGAATTCCCAACTTTCGAGAATTGCGCGTGGCAGAGACGGGAAAGCACCCAATGCCCTAAGAGGGGGTGCCCAGAGGAGGAGAAGAGAGAGAGAGGGGGACGGCTAGCCTTGAGAGCTCTTGGAGCTTGGCCCAGGGTTTCTCAACAGCCCGTATATATATTAAGTCGGCACGACCTTTCATAAAAGTCTCCCAGTTAATATAAATCCCACTTAAGTACCACCGACTGAGAATCAATTTGCGTGTGACCCTCTAGGCCCATTAACCAGTCCAGTTTTCAGCTGGTTAAGTCTAATAACTATTTATTAACTTATAGTAATTAATTAATATCTAGTATTTAATTAATTACTTAATCAAATTAGCATCTCATGTTAATTTAGTTGGACTTCCGATCAAGTTGGGTGCCAAGTAACACCGCATGATCTCGGAAAGTAATGGAGTTCAACAACCCAGTCATAGAACCTATCCGTCCACAGTTACCGCATGGCTATAATCCTTCATTCGCACAATGCTCTCGAGTCGACCTAGGGCATGGTCAACTATCAAACCCTAGATGGTCAATTCACTTGAATCAGACTCCTTTGTACAATATCAGAAAACACATTTTCTAATATTGTGTCCGCTCTGTCCAGATACTCCTACGGATCTATTCTAGAGCATTCTCTCTCTAGTTATTTGAGAGCGAACACATAATCACCTTCGAAAGTCTTCCACTAGACCCGATCCTTGACTATTAGATATCCCGTGGATAGAGATTCGTAAGCCAAGGTCAAAGACCAGAAGTCTGCCGACAAGATGTCTTTGGTGTCTTAAGTTCAAAGACCAACCACACCACTGTGACATTGAATCAAGCCAGTTGACAGTCAGATAAATTATCATTCAGTGATTCATATCGGATCAATTTAGTGAACTCATTCCCCAGTGAGGACCTATAGGTTTTCCATAGTGTTTCTACATAAGTGACTAACGAGATCAGTCACCCTCATCATATGAGCTAGAATAACCTGTACTAGTCTTGTCGGATGTTTGGTGTCCTTTTCAAACATCCTACGACTAAGAACAATTAAGAATATGTGTTTATAAATCATCAATCTCATTATTATGATCTCATCATAATCTAATGACTATTGCACACATTTAAAGATTTCATTATGCATAATTATTAATACACCAATCTACATAATGAAATAAATGTCATTTATTAGTTAACCAAATTGAAATAGGTGCCTTATGATTGGCTTTGAAAACACCTATTTCCATCAATCTCCCACTTGGACTAAAGTCAATCACCTTCCCATTTGATATCCATCAAATCTAGGTGATGCTCACATAAAGTCTATGACTAGGGTTTGGTCAGGGATCTGCTAAATTATTCATAAATTGAATAATTTCCATTACGTTATTTCCTCTTAATCCTTTATCTCTAAACTTGCGAAAGAGTCTCAGAACGTTCTACAACTTCTAATGAGACCAAGGCTCAATCACAAAATTGATCACTCCCACTGTTGTCCTACAACAACGGGACGGGATCAGAGACCTTTTAGAACTATATTTAGTTCAGAGATGAACTCTTTCATCCATACTGTTCAAATAATAGTATCACTCATCTACGTCGTCATCTTAATAGCGAGTTCTGGGTTGGAACCCTTCCAATCCACTCCATACTATTCTAATAATAGTATAAATTGTAATCATGTTAGCAGTGATTCTTGCTTGGAACTTTTTCAATTTACTGCATTCTCATTAGAAGGTTAAACCCATGTCTGATTTAAAATTTGAGTCAGTGTGACCTCATTGTTTCAAATCATCCTCTCCATCATTTAGGAGTGCACCCTTAGCACTTCTCAAGTACATAGTGATGCGTTTCACTCCTTTGGTCAAGATTCTCCTGTATCCTTCAAGGAACATTTTCTTAAAAAAATAAATTTCATGTCTTAATAATTGAGACTAATTATGGAATTTATCATGTCAAACATTTTGGCATATAGGTAAGTTTTAATTGATGGTAACATCCTTATCGATCAATCTTAAATACGCAGGATGTTGTATCCGAACCTATTCTGGAGAAGTACATAGATAATAATGCTTTTATTGATGGTAATATCCTAATGTCATTCCCAATGACTTTGATGTTACTATCATAAAGCATAACCAATGAGATCATGCTCATTCTTAATGATCACTTGATGTTTGACCATTAGGTTAAAACTCTGATTGTAACTTTGAGAAGCTTTAATTTGATTCAAAATTAATCTTTGAAATCATAACATACTTTTTGGATATTCTAAAAGCTTTAAAGTTGTATCATATGTGAGTGCTCAAATTGTGTGTGTGATTATCATGAATCATGTATTATTTAATGACAATAAAATAATTAAAAACTAACATGTGATCGCAAGAAACTTTTGACTAAAAAATTTCAAAAGAAAGATTTGATCGCTTACCTGTTTGAAATGAGGCAGATATGCGTATTCTTGATTCTCTCTCTTCAACTGGCTGAAAAAAGAGAGACCTTTTTGCTCTTGTTCTTGCTTGATTTGGGGATCGTCCTTTTTGCTCTAGAATTTCTTCTTTTCTTGATCTTCACTTGATCCTTTGATGCTCTTTTTGATATTCCTTGCAAGAAAATGAAGAAAGGAAAGAGAAAAGCTAATTAGAACTAAATAAGAATAGCATCTATTCTAATAAGATCATCAATCATGCAACTAAAACAAGAAACTCACTTGCTTGATGTTTGTTTAAACTCCTATAGCATGTGTAGGATTTGAAAGGATTATGTGAGTGAGTGTGTGAATATGAAGTGGAATGAATATAATGATGAATAAGAAATTAATGAAAGAAAAGTTTTAGATGGCTCCTTGAAGCCTTGGGTCTTGAATGAATCTTGAAGGATGAAGATTGAAGAGAATGAAGCTTCTTAAATACACTTTTTTCCTTCAAGAACTCTTAGAAGTCATTACGTAGCACTCCGATCCTTCAATGCTTAAACCTCTTCAATCATTTTTACACTCTTTCTAACTTGACTCCTTAACCTTCTTTTCTAACAATTTTCTATGATCAAGGGTTTGGGTTTATATAGAAGTAGTGTCAAGGCTCTCACGCGCCTCTGCGGCCGCTTATGGATTAACTTGAAAGAGTTTGAAGCCAATCCAACCAAGGAAACAAGATAATCTCGGTCAAATCATCATTATCTGTAATTAACTAAATCGCATAGCCCGAGGGAGACGTCTTTTAGTTAAATTAAAGCTAATGATAATCCAAAAAGAAGGAATCCTAAATGGCGTCGGGCATAGATGACGTTCTTCAGTTAATTAGGAAATTAACTAGCAATCAAATTAGAAACCGAAATGGATTAGGAAACCTAAATGGCGTCTGGAATAGTCGATGTCATTTAGAAATTTTAATATTTCGACCAAGAATTTGAGTTGCAACCAATTTCATTTAATAACTTAAATGGCGTTGTACCGGACCGACGTCATTAAGACAATTAATCAAGAAAATTAGATAAAAATCAATTAAAGATTAAAAATTAGACCATTTTCAGATATTATTATATGATATAAAATTTACTCAATATGATGTCAAAATTAACGTGTTTACAGCTGCCCCACCTTGGCATTAACTTTGCAAGGAAGCGAAATGAAATGGAGTGTACTGAAAAAGTGATGCCAAGGTGTGATGAGACATGCACTCAACATCATATGATGAGAATCTTTCTCAAAATGATTAGTGAAGATAATTAAAAAAATATATATCAATGGAATCAATCATATCTGGATGAGGTAGACAAAGAAACAAAATAAGGTCGATCAACCTCTACGATTGGGAAGTACCCTAGGTCACAAACCTTACAGATTTCATCATGAGCAGCGGTTACCAGCCAATGTGGAAGTGCTGCAACCATGATGGATCTTAAAAGAAAACAAGAAAAATTTGGGATAAAGAATCCAAGAAATGATAAAATTCCAAAGATATCTTCAAGCGAACCTCAAAGATAATCAAGATACTCAATTCAGAATGGAATATTTCATATCATGTCGGGATTTATTTAGATCAATGGTCTGAAACTTAATCAAGAATTAATTCTTATCACAATTATTTCAAAGTCCTACATGATGCATGCTGGGCTAAAATGAAAAATAAAATGAAATAAAATATAAATGAATCAAAGATAATATTGTTAAATTGTTATTAATGAGTCAAGACACCGATTCTACAATTCAGTGCTAAGTAGAAGCTCGTTTGTCCAAATATCGTCTTACAAAAGCGGAACCATCGTCATCATCAATTAACAATCCAATGTCCTATCCGTGCGATTAAGAATCCTTTGGAATTATCACAGTTTTTGTTGAAGGGGAACTTAAATTCCAGTTTCATCAAAACCACAAGGTCCTTTATATAGTCTAATAAATATTTAACATATAGTAAATGCCAATGCAAATCAATTACATAATAGAATATATGGATAGAGATAAGATAACCGTCTTTTTAACCACGGTCGGGACTCATTAACTCCCACAGTGGGACCTTCTTGAGATTTTTAGCTTTATTGTCATTTCTTTAAATTTCCTGCACTCAGAAATCATCAGTAATTTCAAGCAAATATTCAATTAAGTATCAAACATGTAATTTCGAGAAAATAACAGGAAAACCATGAAAAACGTCGTGTCGCGCCAATGCCATTAGAATGAATCAAATGACGTCACTGTTCACCGACGCCTTTTAAGTCGCAGAAACATGTTTCCCTGTGTTCAATATGGAGTCTAATTCTCTTCAATGCATATCCTCTCTCCAATTCGAAAAAGAATGTTCAATGTCGCAAACCTCTATACATAAGCTTCCTTAACTTGTATTAAGGCAAATCTATACACAATCTAGAGATTAAAATAAGGGATTCTCTTCAAATGCTCAAGGTTGACTAAAGAGATGGATTTTTCAAACAAGAGGATGAGAAAAACACTTGAGAGGATTTCTGAAGTGAAAGATCATCTTAGTAGGAGAGATCCTAACCTACAAGTAAGTTATTCTCTCTATCCTTCTAATCAAATCCTCTTCCATGTTCTTCATATTCTTCATGTTAAGGTTAGAATAAATTATTCTTTTCTATTCATCTTAGGAATATCCTTTCTTCTCTGGTTCAAGAAGATTCTCTTCACTTCCTTAGATCCAAAAGCTTGTGAACAAGATCAATATATCCATGCAATCATATATTTCCAAGTGGCATATCCAATGATTGGTTGTCCATGACAAACATTATAAAAGCACAAGTATGGATTGGGCGGCTTTGGGAGCTTTGATTGAGTTGTGGCATCCACAAACTTATACCTTTCTTTTCCCCACTTTTGAAGCCACTATCCTTCTTGAAGAAGCCGAACTTCTATTAGGCCTTCCTAAACTCAAGATGAGCAATAATGAACCATGTTTGAATGATATAATGCTTATGAGGGACAGAATCACTGACCAACAATTGCTAGAAAAGATTATGAAGAATCCAAAGGAAATTCAAGGCTGTCTTATGAAGAAAGAAATTAATCTTGCAAAATTAACTGAATGAATGTTGAAAAAGATTGAAGATCTCAAGGATGAAGAAACAGAGAACGTGATGAAGGCGTTCACCACATGCTTAGCTGGAGCTTTACCATTCCATTCCCAAGATAATATCCTAGAAGATGATCAAGTGAATGCAATCAATGGAATCTTTGAGGGAAAGCCAACCGGCATAGCGGTCCTAGCCTATCTCTACAATGGACTCTCTGCAGCTTCTATAGGTCAGTCTCCTTATGGCTGTATGCTACTTTTTGCACTGTGGGTTGAATTTCACTTCAAATTCTATCACAATGAGAGAACCGTTCTGAGGATATCTCAAATATATGAACAAAGTCCCATCTTTCGCATCTCCAACATTGTGAAGTTCAATGACAAGATGATCAATCACGTGCCCAATTTCAAAACTCGAGCCGACTGGCGCGCTTATTTGAAGAAAATGCCAAAGTACGGATTCGAATCTTCACCACTTGCTCTTATAAAGAAACCAATTCGCGTACGCCATAGTCCTGGTACAGAACTCCGACTGATCGGTGCTACTGAGTTTGTTCTATATAATCATCATCGTTGTCATCCACAAGTCGGCATGCCATGCTACGAATTTCCTGAGTTTTCCAATCTCTCTCTAATAAAGAAGCGGGGGTTGGAAACTGACAAAGATTATGAGGCGATTGAGCTCATTGCTACTCTATGGAACATCAGGTGCTTCCGTTGTGTAAAATCTTCTCGTGAAGCCAATAGAGGACTGTAAAAAATATACGTAAAGGAGCTTCAGAAAATTCGTCCTTGAAATCTCTTCCTCATCTTCCGTTTGATGTAATTTCAATTTTATTTTCAATAAAGAATCCATCCTTTATACAATAAAAATCACCACTTAATGTTCTGTGATTTATTCATGATTTTTCCTCTATTAAAATCATGATTTTTCCTTAAAAGATTAAGTTTCGGATTTACTAAATGTAAATCGCGTCTACTCAGAAAGACGCCTTTCAACCTTGATTAATTTCCGAAATTGCAAAGATTAATTCCTTAAAAGGCCATATTACGCCTACAACGCGCCTTGTGAACTAGACGCCTTTCAATTCTCTCTCCTACTTTTTCACAGAATTCTGCCATTAATCCTATAATTAATCCACTAAAACGTGTCGTATAGTGAGGACGTGGTTAATCATGGTGCCTGGTACGGTTCTGACCAGAATTGGCGATTTAAATTGAAACACGTCGTGATATATGGACGCGATTCAGACAATTTTAAAATTCTGCATTGCCGCCTCAGTTTATGTGCAATGAAAAGGTGTCGTTGTTCCTCGACGTGTTTTAAGTTCTTCAAACAGGGGCTACAAGTCCGAGCCCTCGTTTCTTCCTCATTCTCTCTCTCTCTTTCTCTCACCTCTCTTCTCCTCCTTCTCCGGCGATCTCGACGTGCTCCGGTCACTATCGACGGCGGCGATTCTCTCCGGCGACTACCACGTCCATCATCCTTCCTCTCCATCTCTCTCTCACTCCCTTTCTTCCTCCTCATTCAAAAACACCCAAACCTCGCCATAGAGAAGGGGCAACCGAGCAAGACCAAGGCTGTCGTGAAATGCCGACGGACCGCACCCCTCTCAATGCTGACGGTGGAGGAAGAGACTCCCGAGGTAGCGCCGGCCAACCTTGCGGTGGTGGCGGCATTCTTGGACGAGGAAGAGGCTCCACCCGCGGCCGTGGGAGAAGAAGAAGAAGCGGAGGGCGGCCCTCACCTGGTAAGCTCCCTGTGGATGTATTTGGGTGTGGGAATGAGCAGGGGAAAGGAGGTCTTAGGACCTCGGATCTTTGTGTTGAATGGCGTCCGACGCCATTCAAGGTAGTAGTTCCTTTTTTAATTTAGAAAATGAAGAAGGAAAACAACGTCAAGACATGTGGACGCCTTTCAATGGGCGTCTACTATGTCCGATGCCATTTAGACATTTTTTTTTTTTTTTGAAAATTAATTTTTTAATGTCCATTATCTAATAAAACTTATTGAATTATTTGCAGGGGACAATGAGGGCCAGGATATTATGTGATCTGGTCATCGGTGCTTACCGTGGCCTGCCCGACTTCTAGAAGGCGCGACTGCACCGGATGGGGATCGGCGAGATCTTAGATATCGAGCCCTTCTGGCTCGACTTGGTGCTGCTACAGGCTCGGCGGGAGAGGTGGCATACGGAGAGCAGGGGATTCCTGATGCCCTGGGGGCATATAGTCTCGAACTTGGAGGACGTGCCTAGGATCACCGGTCTCCGCGTGGAGGGCCAGACAGTGAGTTGGGTTACATACCCCAATTATCGTGGACTGGTGGAGAGCCTTTTAGGTATAGAGGTATCTAGCTTAGATAGGGAGTCTAGGACCATACCTAAGGTAGAGATAGAAGCAGCTCTAGGATTAGTTGAGCCTAGGCGATGATCTGACGAGACCCGCGAGGCCTTTAGGGATAGATTAGCTAGGTCAGCCTCCGTAGTCTATTGTAGTGACCCGAGTCAGGGGGATGAGGTAGATAGGTAGCTTAGGGTCTTTTTAGTCTTTTTCTTCGGTCGGTTACTCTTCGGCACTAAGGGTGACCATATCCATTGTAGATTCCTTAGCTTGCTAGATGATCTAGAATATCTACATGAGTATGCTTGGGGTGCGGCCCTCCTGGCCCATCTGTTCGCAGATCTATCCGCGGTCACGCCGGACTGCGAGACCACCATCAACGGCAAAAAGTTCTTCAGGTATTTATCATTTTAATTATTGTTTATTTATGCAGATGAATGAAATGATATGATGATTTCTAATTTATATGCGCATGTATGCAGGTGTGGAACTATTACTACTTCTCGCTCAGTCGGGCGAGGATTGTGCGACCAAACGCTGTCCTGTTGGCTCGGCGCTGGCAGTCAATCGTAGACACGGCTCCCCAGCACCACTAGCTGACAGCCCTCCGCCGTCAGTTCCTCGACTATCCCGAGTTACTGGTGAGTTTTAATTTAATTGTTTATTTATTCAATGCAATCTTTCATTAAATGTAATTTATTTATTATGAATGCATTCAACCTGTATGCAGGTGATCTGGTGCCCGTACTTGGGGATAGGAGAAGCAGGCCAACCGTGGATGACGGCTGGTTAGAGGAGGTATGGACGCCAGATGTGGGTCCTTTGCCTCAACGAGATTGAGCCGCTTCGCCTCTGCCTCGTGATGTGGACCCTCGGCCTCCATTAGGAGTGGGTGGAAGAGGAGGTACCAGAGGGAGTTGGACGGTTGATGAGGGGGAAGCAAACCCTCACCGATTGGCGGGTGAAATTTCCGGACCAGTATGAGGATTGGCACCGCCAAGGCGTCCCGGTGCAGTCAAATGCGGAGAGTAGCGCAGCCTACCTCTAGCAGTACCAGGCGCATTATGCCGATCAGCTACGGCTCCTTCGTCCACTCGATGTAAGTATGCTTTTATGCGTCTTTCATTTTAATTATTATCTTTATTTAAATTTGTAAATGAATGTATGTATATATGTTATGCAGGATGCACATGATGCGACCATCATCGACCTCCAGGCCCGCCTCCAAGATGCGGAGGCGCAGCTCGAGCAAGTCCAGAAAGAATTATTTGACCTGGTATGTATGAATGCATGTTTATGAATGTCTATTAAATTGTTTTGATGTTAAGCCACTGATAGTTGGTTCTCTTGGTACAACGAGCCGTCTACACCCAGGTGGTTCTTCCTCCCTCATCTGCCTCTCTTGGCACTTCGTCGTCTTCCGCTCCTTTTGCGGCTTACGAGGTTGCCCTTGCTGATCTTCAGGGTCAGCTTGCTTCCGTCATCCATCGAGCCTCCCAGGCTGAGGAGGATGCAATGGCCTGTGTAAGTCTTCAACTTTCTTCATAATGCATTTGCTTGAATTTTGATTGGTTAATCTGACTGTGATAACTTCTATTGCAGGTTCAGGATATTCAACAAGCTTTCGAGCAGAGAGATGCCGAGCTCGCATGCGCTCGGAGTTCAGCTGCCCGGATCACAAAGCTGGAGGCTCAGGTAGCGTGCCTCTACACCGGCAATGTTGCACGGCTCCAGATTCGTCTAGACATCTTGACGGAGGAGAGGGATCGCGACCGGGCTAGGATGGAGAGCCTACAGGGACGTCTCTCTGTAGCGGAGCATGAGCGTCGGATGGTGGAGGAGTAGTACCAGCGTGCTCGGCAGAGAGCAATCGATCGTGGCCAGGCGAGTGCCTTTACTACCAGTATCACCATATCGTCTGTCCAGGTAGGGCCGAGCGCCATGGGACCGCCACCGCCTCCGACTCGTGGGCCAGAGGGACCTGATGAGGCGACAAGCCAGTATGAAGGGGCCGGGGAGAGTCAACCTTGATGGCTGTTTATCATGTATTTTCTTTTCTTTTGTGAGTCCTGATGTTGATGGACTCAGATATGTATACATGACACCTTTCGATGATATACATGAAGCTTTTATCTTCAGATTTGTGCTTTGTGTGGATCCTTCTTCAATTATGCCCTGTATATCTCTTAACAAACAGGTTAAGCATCTGTTTAGGCTTAGCCCCTTGCCCGGTTAAATAACCGACTACTTGATCTTATCCTTGATAGAAGGGTCAAGGGGTGGAGCCTTTATTAATGAAAGTAAGGAAATAATTGAAGGAAATAACAAAGTAAAATGCAACATACAAGCAGGCATATGCTCACTGGAAATAAAAGAAATGCAACATACATAATGTGACAAACAAATGCTAATTGAAATATTTATGTTTTTACAATTCCAATTTTTTTTGGGAGGATTTTGCCATATTCAACTTTTTTGTAGTTTTGCAATGAAATATTCAATTTCTTTGTAGTTTTGCAATGAAATATTCAATTTCTTTGTAGTTTTGCAATATTCAATTTTTTTTGTGTTTTTTTGAAATATTCATTTTTTTTGTGCTTTTGAAATATTCATTTTTTTTTAATGCTTTTGAGATAAGACATAAACTAAAAGAGCAGTATGATACTTAGATCAAAAGCGCATATTCATTTATTAACTTAATTCACAAATTATTCTTCAATAATCTAACTGAAACTCATCATGCTTGAGTTGTGTTCTCATTCGTGATTCCATTTCATGGTCTAACCGTTAGTCGACCTAGGCCATTCCTTAGGTTTGGAGTACGCCTCTTTAGCAAGAAGAGAAGAGTTTGTCCAGAAAGCTCACAAGAGGATTCCGGAGACCCAGAAAGATGTCCCTCTTTTACCCTAATATCTGTTGGGGTTCGGTCATTATCACTTTACATGGTATTTATTGACCTTGCACTTCTCTTTCTTTTGATTTTGTGGCCTTTCGGAGTAACGTTTGTAATGTGATGGCCTTTGACTTTGTATCAGCTTTTTGCCTCTTTTCTTTTGCTTTTGTAGAGCGGATCTCCCCTTTTTTTATGACAGTCTCCTACTAAGATGGCGGGTGTTTTTAGTAGTCTATTCCAAGTCTCGTTTCGACATCGTGGGCCGAAAGTAAAATAGAAGTTTTGTTTTAAACGGAATGAGCTGTACTTTTCCACTTTTAGTTAAGCTTTTGGTATTATTTGGACTTCACATCTTTTGTTACTCACGAACCAAACGTGTTAGTGTGTACAGTAATGCGTTTGAATTAAATTATCCAGACTGATGCGGGAATTTGAATTTCCAAATTTTCTGACTCCAATGGTCCTTGCACCATGCTGATCGACTTTTTAACCTAAGGATAGTACTTCTTAAGATACAGACCATTCCAAGGGTGAGTTAACTCTTGCCCTTATGTATTAACTAAGTGATAAGTATTACCAGGAAAAGCATGCCAAATAACATAAGGTCCTTCCCAACTGGGTTACGCGGACCACCAGGTTTTACAAAGATTCTTTTAATAACAATTTCACCAACTTTAAACTTTCGTTCAATGACTTTCTTTTGATAAAAACGTGTTAATTTATTTTGATATACTCGTGCATGATTAGCAGCTGACCATCTTTTCTCGTCTAAGAGTTCCAATTGAACAAGGAGTGCTGAGCGGTGCTCATCAATGAAAAACTCTTTGTTTAACTGTACTCTTAGTGACGAGATGAGGATTTCGTATGGGACTACCGCCTCCATTCCAAATGTTGAGGAATACGAAGTCTGCCCAGTGGGTATGCGGATTAAAGTTCGGTATGCCCATAGAACCTCAATTAGTTTCTCTGGCCAGTCTATGAATTTATTAGATTCGCATGTCTTCTTGATGATTTTTATCAGTCTTATTAGTTGCTTCTACTTGGCCATTGCCTTGCGGATAATATGGGGACGAATGATGCAATGCAATTTTATACTTGTTGCAAAGGTCCTTCAGCTCTTGTGATACGAACTGTGGTCCATTGTCGGTGACGATGGTGCTTGGAATTCCGAATCTTGTGATGATGTTCTTCATGATGAACTTGCAGACTGTAGACGCTTTGACTTCTGCGTAAGCTTCGGGTTCTGCCCACTTGGTGAAGTATTCCATTGCCGTGAGAATGAAGGATTTCTGCTTAATCCCGGAATCAGGATTACCAAGGGGTCTAATGATGTCGAAAGCCTACATGGAGAAAGGCAATAGGGAGGAAACATGATGGAGTGAAGATGCAGGAGAATAGATCTTGTCTGTATGAAGTTGACACTTGGCACACCTACGAACATACCCTACACAATCTTCTTCCATAGTTGGCTAATAGAATCCTTGTCTAAGGGTGGTCTTCTTTGATAACATTTGTCCATTAACATGGCCACCACAAACTCCAGTATGAGATCCTTCCATAACCTTCCAAATCTCATCATCGTCCAAGCATCTCAAGAGAACTCCATCAAAACCTCTTTTATAAAGTACTCCTCCAACTAGAGTGTATCTCTAAGCAACTCTTCTGATAGCCATCTTCTCTTCAGCTGTAGTTTCTTCAGGATATGATTGATCTTCACAGTATTTGGCAATCTCAAAATACCATGGTTTCTCTTCATCATCCATCTCTTCATGCCATTCTAATTGCATGATTTCTTACTTCTCCACTATATCTCCATCTCTAACATTTTTCAACAATTTCTCCTTAGTCCTAAGGAATGAAGGGTCTTTCACGGCGGGTGAGAGACACGTATGAACGATGATAGATTCAGATTGTTTGCTAATTGGAAAATTAAGAGATGATGCAAGGGAAGCTATAGCATCGGCTAAGATGTTCTGATTTCGAGGAACATGGACGAAGATCAATTTGGTGAAAAACTTGGCATAGGCAGAAGTGAGTTCTTGATAAGGCTTGAGTTTAGGATCAAGAGTTCGGTACTTTGGTGAGCACTTGGCGAAGGATTAGTTGACTATCACCTACAATCCTGAGTTTGGTGGCACCATAGAGATGAGCGGCCTCGAGACTAGCCAGAAGAGCCTCATATTCAACAATATTGTTGGTGACAGGAAAGTCAAGCTGAAAGGCTTGTGGAATAGTGACACCTTCAGGTGATACCAGAACAATGCCGATACCCTTACCATGAGAGTTCAGAGGTCCGTCAAAATGCAGAGTTCACATATCATCTTTAATTTTGTCTATGGACATCAGTTCCTTATCCGGAAACTCCGATTAGACTGGATCAAAATGAGGAAGAGGGCGATGAGCAAGATGTTCAGCGATGGCATAGCCTTTGATTGCTTTCTGCTGAATGTAGATAATGTCAAATTGAGATAGAAAGCTTTGCCATCGTGCTAATCGATCAGTGAGGATGGATTTCTCAAGGAGAAACTTAATGGGATTCATTCTAGCGATGAGATGGACTTCGTGGACTAGAAAATAGTGTTTCAGCTTCTGAACTACCCATACCAGTGCAGCACAGGTCTTCTCCATCACTGTATATCTTTTGTTCCGCGGGGTTGAGAAGTTTGGAGAGATAATAGGCTACCCTCTCCTTTCCTTCTTCATCTTCTTGTGCTAAGACAGCCCCCACCGCATCATCCAGGACATAAATATAAAGAACTAAAGATTTATCCGGAGATGGTGGTCTCAAGACAAGAGGACTTGCTAAATATGTCTTCAGTCCATCAAATGCCTCATGACACTTATCGTCCCAATCAAACTTGACTCCCGGCTTAGTAAGCTCGTAAAACGGCTTATACCTTTATGAATGTTGGGAGACAAATCAGCGAATAAACTGCAACCTCTCGATCAGTCCTCTTAACTCTTTCAAGTTCTTGGGAGGTGGCATTTCTTTAATAGCCTTTGCCTTGTTGGGATCGATCTCAATGCCCCGTTTGCTTACAATAAATCCCAATAATTTTCCTGATGATACCCCGAATACGCATTTCTTGGGATTCATCTTCAATTGATATTCTCTTGATCTCTCCAGAACTCTCGCCAAAACTTTAGCATGTTCAGCCCTAGTCTTAGATTTTACTAACAGGTCATCCACATACACTTCTAAATCAATGTGCATCATGTCATGGAATATTGCCATCATAGCCCTTTGATAAGTGGCTCCAGCATTCTTCAGTCCAAAAGGCATGACGACATAACAATATGTTCCCCAAGGTATGGTGAATGACGTTTTCTCTTGATCATCTTCCGCCAACTTAATTTGATTATATCTTGAGAATCCATCCATAAATGACAATGTTTCATAGCCAGCTGTGTTGTCAATGAGTACGTCAATATGAGGCAGTGAAAAATCATCCTTAGGACACGCCCGGTTCAGATGTCGGAAGTCAATACAGATTCTGACTTTCCTATCCTTCTTCATAACCGGGACTATTTTGGCCACCCATTGCGGATAAAGGACAACTCTAATGAATTTGGCCTTATGTAGCTTATCGACCTCTTCCTTCATCTTCAAAGCCATTTGGGGGTGGAATCGCCTTAATTTCTGTTTAACCGGGCTAGCTCCATCTTTTAATGTCAATCGATGTTCTACTAAGGAAGAATCTAATCCCGACATATCTTCATAGCTCCAAGCGGAAGTATCCTTATAGTTTCTGAGAACTTGAATTATTGCCTCCTTATATGTTTCAGAAAGACTTTTACTGACGAGGACAACCTTAGGTTCGTCTTCAGTTCCTAAATTAATTTCTTTAGTAGGCTCTTCTACGGTAGCTGAGGGTTCATCAAATCTTTTCACTCCACTGGCGTATGCTTCAGCTGCATCCTTGTCATCTTCCTCATCTTCAGTAACGGGGTCTTTCTCATGTATCAATTCATACACCCAATATCCATCATTGACTGACTCATCAACTTCACATTCTTCTGGCATTTGAAAAGGATTTTCTAATAGCTGAGGGATCTGAGAACAAGAAAGGTATCCAGTAGCTAGATCCTAGAGGTATCTATCTGGAATTCACCTACCCTTAGATTTCCTAAACTTCCTAACCTGATTAACTTGCCTAGAACTAGACTCCCTATCTTCACTTAACTCCCTATCCTGACCTAGTGAGGACGAAGAAGGATAAAAATTACAGGATAAGTGATACAAGTGAATCCTCCAGACATGAGGGACATAGTAGATCTAGGAGAGAATCTTGCCCGAACGACCTGTGCAATAGGGTACAGTCGGACAAGTATGAGGTTTACTCAACGAGGATTTGAGAGGAAGAAGTTGCCAAATTGACATTTTTTTTGTGAATTATCAAAGTTTATCATAAAGCAGGAATGAATATGAATAGGGGGAGAATGGAATGATGGAGGTAATGGCACCAGTGCCAAGGGATTGGGGGGATCATACAACAGTTTGTCCAAGATTAGATCATAAATCCTCTCAAGATTGAGAGGAGGCTGAGGAATAAGGTCCCGTGGGGACAGAGTAACAATAATGGACGGAGCCCATGGGATGACTTCAGTGATGACCCGCGACCAAGTCGAGGTCAAGAGTAGGGTGCAGAACAAAGTGTGGAGGATAATAATATGAGAATATGAGAGGGATATGTTCACCTCCAGAGAAGATCAGTGGTGAATCCGATTTCATAGGGGTCATCCAGCTCCCCTTCATCAGTTTCTTCATGCAGCAGAATTCTCTTATCAAATATAGCCCTAGGGCTCTCTATTAACTCGTCTATCAGTGGCGGCCACTTCGGCTCTGAAGGGTAAAGGAATAATCTGTTCAGTGCTATGTATAGATCCCTCAGGTCGAACCACCAAATACCATTCACATTCAAGGTCTTAAAATTTTCTCATTTTCATCGATCGCAGAGCCTCCAAGGACTGGTATGTCAACAATTCAGAACAATGTCTGGTCAGATCTCTCCCATAAACATCATGTAAGTCGAAATGGGACGTGATCACCACCGTGTCGTCATCATTATGGTTGATCACGGGTCCTTTGATGAAATGTGTATAGAGAGTCCAAGTCAAGGGATCCCTATTTTCTTTGATGGGTGGCTATTGCCTCCCATATCTTTTGGCCATTTTCATCTTCATGCTGTTGGAGGATGTCATGCCTTACTCTTCTTGGCCTATAGCCCAGGCCATTACTAGATGCTCTTCAGTTATCTTTAATGGGCGTAGTTCTACCCTATAGTTGTGTGCCCAGACCTCTTTCAGGTTGATAACCGCCTTTCATTATGATGTTCCAGCCAGGGGTACTCATGCACTTCCCTCACTTTATAGCATCAACTAGATACGGATCGAGTGTGGTGGTTTTTAAAGGATCAGCCAAAAGAGAATAGACGTATAATACTGACAGACTGGGTTGTCGGCCAGGTGAGAAAATTAGTTTGATGTTCAATGAATGAGCAACTGCGAGGATTGGCATGCTCGTGACTTTAATGATTCGTCCCTTGTATGAGAATTTGAGGCATTGATGGTTTGTAGAAGGTATAGCCTCAAGGGACTTAATGTATGGGCAACCAAAGATGCCTTTTAATGAATGGTCGATTTTCAAGATGTGAAATTCGACCTCAGCATGATAAATGGGGCCTAACTCCACCTTCAAATAGACCATTCCCAGAAAGGAACGGGTAGAGTTATTGTATGCCATGATAGAGATAGGAGAGGGCAACCATTTTTCCCTGGGTATGCCACAAGATTCTAGAGTTTTTGGTGACAACACATTTATAGAAGCCCAGTATCAACTAGACAAGCATCTATAGCCTTTTTGCATATATTAACCGTAATGCTCAAGGCCATGCCTCTGGTTGTAGGTGGTGCTAGTTCTGATGTATGAAATGTTATAGAGGGCTGATCCCCCTGTGGAATTAGCAGTGTAATTATTTTCTCTACCGGCACGTCTTCATTGACCATTACTTCTTACAAGTATTCCATCAGGACTTCTTGATGGGTTTTTGATATTTTGATTAGTTAGAGCACGGAGATCCGTGCCGGTGTCCTGTCTAGCTGTTTCAACAAGTCATATTGAATGCCTGGTGCACTCTCTTTGTTCTGTGCTTCCTCTGGTGGCTACGATGGGCTGTCTCGGACTTGGGATTGAGGAAAAACTTTGTTGAAGATTCTCCCACTCCAGAGCGTGTGGTGCTCAATAGTGGAAGGTTCAAGTGTTCTCTTGAGCACCGCCAGGTTGATGAGTGGTCTAGAGGGTGTAATGGGTTGGTAAACAGGTGTTGGTGGGTATTTGGTGGAGGTACCAGATGGATGAGCAGTTTGGAGGGTTGTATGGGTGAATAAACGGGTGATGGTGAGGGATTATTTGGTGAAGGTATTGTGCAGATAAGGGGTTTGGAGGGTTGTATGGTACTGCTTTAAGTGGTTGTAGGCGAGGTGGTGAATGGTATATGTAGCAATGGTTTAAATGGCATGAGGGGTGTATAGTTAGTTTGTGGACGGTTGTTTGGTGAAGGTATGGTGGCAGAGGGGGTAACGGGTTTAATGGTGATGGGTTGTAGTTTGGGTACGCGTAGGATGCGACGAGGCGGTTGCTCGGCGGTGCTTGGTATATGACTTGTTGAATAGACAAAGGAAGAGTCCTCTACCTTCCACTGTTGTCCCCTGTTAGCCTCAGACTGGCTATTTGTCAAGATAGAGGCGATCTGATTTTGATGCTGGTGCTCCGGCAGCGGGTTCTGTACTATTCCCATATTTGGTGGTGCTGCTGCCTGTGCTGGTGCTCTTTGTTGCTATTGTTGTTGTTGTTGTGGGTGTTATTGAGGTTGTTGTTGTTGCTGGGGTATCTTCGCCTTCAAAGCGGTTATATATTTTCTCATCTCTTCCCAGTCAATCCCCTCTTGTTCATTGAGGTCATGGATGAAGTCCCAGAATTGGAAACATACATCCACCGTATGCCTAGGTTGTCTGTGGAAGACACAATACCTAGAGGCATCGGCATTCTGGGGCCATATAGCTTTCTCCCTAGGCAGAACCAATGCATTGGCCGCCATAAGGGCATTGAAGATGTCTAGGAGAGATTCTGGGAGAGCAGGTATGATGCCCTCTGCGGGTCTGGAGGCTTTCTCTGTTGATTGTAGTCGCCTGGAGGAGGTACATTGTGATATGCTGGAGGTGGACGAGGCTGATACTACTGCTGTGGCTGGTATTATTGTTGTGGCTGATTGTAGGTTGGTTGGTACTGCTGCTGAGGTGGCCTGTAGCCCTGCTTGTTCGGAGGTCTCTGCCTTGTGTACTGCGGTTGCTGCTGTTGGTTCCTCATGAACTGTGGCTGGTTGTTGTTTACAGTGCTTATTTGTTCGTGGGAGAGCGTGTCCTCAGTTGTCAGACCCATGCTGGGAGAGTTTGGCATAGCAGGCTTCCGAAGTGGAGGTCTACTGGGTCTGTGAGGATCAAAGACGCTAGAGAAAGTAGCATCCTTGAAGGCGTTTTGGCAATAACATGCCCTCTCGTAAAGTTCCGCCATGCTAGTCAGGTTGTTCAGTGTAAGGACTAGCTTGTACTGGGGGGTAGCATTAGAGATCATCATCTTCACTTGTTTGAATTCAGATAGGTGAACTTTGATTTTCTCTGCCATTCCCCTCCATCTATCACCAAAATTGATGAAGTCCTTATCAGGCTTTGTCTTTTCAGCCATTAAGACGGTTATGGACAGAGACGGTGCAACTCGATCCTGGTATCTTTGGATGATTTTTCTTGACACAATACCATAGTCTTCCACCTCAGATGGTTTCAAAGAGAAGAACCACTCGAGGGCTGGTCCCTCCAATGATCTTCTGAATAAGAATGTGAGTGACTTCTTGTCATTCTGCCAGAAGGAAGATTCATACATGAACTCCTTTAGGTAGGTGAAGGGGTTAGCAGAATCATTGTACTTCTTATACACTGGCATCTCAGAAGGTGGCAAGTGAAATACTGGTAGACTGGGAAGAGTGATTTCGGGTACTACTTTGACTCCCATCATCTTCTTGAAGTTGTTGAACTGCTCGTCCATGCGGTCCATCTTTGCGAGCAGAGTTTGAGTTATTGGATCAACTTGGGGAGGAGGTGGTGGTGGATCATGATAAGCTTGCTACTTGGAATAGGTGGGGCAAGGTGGATAATAAGGCTACGTTCCGGCAGCACTTCCGCCATGCCCGAAGGCATTTTGGTAACTCGACGTTGGCGGTCTGGCCAGATGCCTTGAAGAAGATAACTGTGGCCCAGATGGCCGGGAGGTTGAAACATGAAGGCCTTCCATGGCCTGATGAATAGAAGGAACATGGTAAGAAGGAGGAACTTGACGAACAACTGGGGGAACCACAAGATTCGGTTCGGTAGACTGTACGGGCGTCTTCCCCTTGAGGATAGATTGGATCGCCTTAAGTTGCTGAGGATCCACATGGGCAGCTAGAGCTCCTAGGACAGTAATCAGATCAGGAGGATTCGTAGGTGAGGGCTCAGCTGGATCTGGAGCTCTCTCAAAAGTGGGATTGGAGATTACATGGATATGGGGATGATCAGTACTAGGGTTGTACTGGTCGTGAGGAAAATGGGCCTGACCTTGAGGGGCGTGAGTGTCTCCCTCACACTCAGGATGATAGGAATCAGTATTACGGAGGGCATTAGCATCTCCTCCGTTCTCAGAGTAGCAATCGAATTCTCGAGGGGCATTAGCATCTCCCTCGTATTCGACGATGGCATCCTACTCATAAGCAGCCATACCCACAAATTTACCTGATCGAAGCATCATAGTATTAGATTTTTTTTTGACAATCAAGTTTAAATAAATTGTGCAAGAGATTAAGCAAACAAGTGGATGTTTACGTTGTTTTAGGATTCCTTATTAGATTACTTGGATTTTTACACAAATTCTCTCAACAGGTAGGATCATAGTTTCAGTTCACTTTCCACCGTTATACTTAATGGTTCTTTCTCACAACGACATGAATATCTAACTAGGACTTCAATTGGTACAACCAACTCGATGAACAAGAAGGAATTCCTTGCTTTTAGGGACTTACGGAGGTCTTAACACCAACCACTCTAGTCTGATCGAGTGACCGACCCAATCAGAGAGAGGTGAGGATGTCAAAAAGGTGTTCCTACGAGAGGGGGGGGGTTAGTCCCAGTGCAAATGACCTACGTCCTGGATGGCCCTTAATGTATGATAAGATAGATATAAGTAGCAATCAAACCAAGGATCCGAGGGCTAGTGACCAAAAGAAGAAAGAGCTTGAATCGCGTCACTGTTCGATGATGCTAGTCAAGACAGAGACTTCTACTGTTCACAGAACCTCCGGCAACAAACAGACAAGAAATATTAATAAATGGCGTCTTCGTCTAGCGACGCAGTTCTGAAACCCGTGGCTGTCCTAAGATGCTATTCAGGTCACAGAAACAGTAAACAACAAGCAAAAATCGAGGGCAATCCCTCCCAAGTTATCAAGGTAGAGCAGTAACTAACAGATCATGCGAATTCAATTTTTAATAAGGTTATTTATCAGGCAAACAAACAAAACCCAATCAAACACACACCTTCCTATCACAATAACAAAGGATGTGCACGTAGTGCACGTTGGGATGAACGTAACCAAACTCTCCAATTGATAAAAAATGTGCCCGAGGGACACAAGTGATGCACCGTAGGTGCCCGATGATAACAACAAGAACAAAATATTTAAAAGATGACAAGACCAAGTCCCACCGTGATCGCCAAAAAACTGTGAGTGCTCAAATTGTGTGTGTAATTATCATGAATCATGTATTGTTTAATGACAATAAAACAATTAAAAACTAACATGTGATCGCCATAAACTTTTGACTAAAAAGTTTCAAAAGAAAGATTTGATCACTTACCTGTTTGAAACGAGGGAGATATGCGTGTTCTTGATTCCCTCTCTTCAGCCGGCTGAAGAAAGAGAGCCATTTTTGCTTTTGTTCTTGGTTGATTTGGGGATCGTCCTTTTTGCTCCAGAATTCCTTCTTTTCTTGATTTTCACTTGATCCTTTGATGTTCTTTTTGATGATCCTTGCAAGAAAATGAAGAAAGGAAAGAGAAAAGCTAATTAGAACTAAATAAGAGTAGCATCTATTCTAATAAGATCATCAATCATGCAACTAAAACAAGAAACTCACTTGATTGATGTTTGTTTAAACCCCTATAGCATGTGTGGGATTTGAAAGGACTATGTGAGTTAGTGTGTGAATATGAAGTGGAATGAATATAATGATGAATAAGAAATTAATGAAAGAAAAGCTTTAGATGGCCCCTTGAAGCCTTGGGTCTTGAATGAATCTTGAAGGATAAAGAGTGAAGAGAATGAAGCTTCTTGAACACACTTTTCTCCTTCAAGAACTCTTGGAAGCCGTCACGTAGCACTCCGATCTTTCAATGCTTAAACCCTTCAATAAATTTTTCACTCTTTCTAACTTGACTCCTTAACCTTCTTTTCTAACTCTTTTCTATGATCAAGGGTTTGGGTTTATATAGAAGTAGTGTCAAGGCTCTCACGCGTCTCTACGGCTGCTTATAGATTAACTTGAAAGAGTTTAAAGTCAATCCAACCAAGGAAACAAGATTATCTTGGCCAAATCATCATTATCTGTAATTAACTAAATCGCGTCGTCCGAGGGAGATGTCTTTTAGCTAAATTAAAGCTAATGATAATCTAGAAAGAAGGAATCCTAAATGGCGTCGGGCATAGATGACGTTCTTCAGTTAATTAGGAAATTAACTAACAATCAAATTAGAAACTGAAATGGATTAGGAAACCTAAATGGCATCTGGAATAGTCGACGTCATTTAGAAATTTTCATATTTCGATTAAGAATTTGAGTTGAAACCAATTTCATCTAATAACTTAAATGGCGTCGTACCGGACCGACGTCATTAAGACAATTAATCAAAAAAATAGATAAAAATCAATTAAAGATTAAAAATCAGACCATTTCGGGACATTATTATATGATATGGAATTTACTCAATATGATGTCAAAATTAGCGAGTCTACATCATATGCACCTTTTCCTCAATCACATTGAGGGAATGCTTTTTAATATCCAACTACATTTATCTCATCATCAAGATAGGCAGTTTTGGTAAGTAGAATTCTAATAAACTTAATTATAGTAACTACTGATAAAAAATTTGTCCAAGTTAACATTTTGACCTTAACCATTTTCTTCAGTTTGGCATATAAGTTTTAATTAGTCTATTTGTACTAATTTTCATTCTGAAGATGTACTTGTTTCTAACAAGTACAATACCCTCAAGCAATACTATCAAGTTCTGAACTTGATAAGTATTATGGACTATAATTTTTTGAATTCTTAACCTTTTTGCCAATTTTAAAGTTGTAATTATAATAGAGAGCTTTCTTATAGATTTTAGATCGTAATTCACATCTTTAAGCTCCTCTCATTCTGCTATCTCTGATATGTCAAACATATCATTTTAGCCATTGAGAGAATCTCAAAAATTCTATGAAGCTCTCAAATATGTGTTATGAATAGTTCCAAACATCTAAAAATTATCTAATAATCTTGTGTTAATTTGTGGGTTTAGAACATCTTCTAGTTTTATTAGATCTGACTGTCTTCTTTGAGGACATATTCCTCTTCATAGAAGACAGTTTTTAAGATGATTATTATTCTATTATTGCCTGGCCAATAAGTGTAATGTCCAAACTCTTTGGACATCTCTTAAATTCACACTACACTACGTCCTTTTAGATCCAACTTCTTTGGATCATGTCTTTTCCAAAAGACTAGGACATAACTTGATTTTAATATACTTAAAATCAGATTTTTCTTATAATTGATATCTCATATGAATTATCTTATCTCCATATCTTATATGGACATACTGTCTTATTTAGAATCATGTGTAAAGTATGGACATCAAATGTTCATACTCATATTTACAAGGATATAAGAATTAGACAAATCTTATTATGAATAACACTATATCCAATAAAGTGCAATTTCTCATTATATCATATTGCTATGATATGCCATGAGGATCAATCGAGAAATGATACAATTATCCTTTTTAATAACTTGTGTGAATCATGTATTCAAGTATTAATTTTCTTGATCAAATTAAAGAATTCTAATACTCTTTCCAGTTAGTCACTTCACCTTGATCTTCTATATCTTAATCTCTCAAATACATTTGACTAGTACTTCAGCAAGTACACACAGTCGAATCTTTCCAAGAGGAAACTATTAAGGTAAGTCAATGAAAGTGCTTATCTTTACCTTAAGAAGATATTGGGATATTTACATCAGTATATATAAGTACCAATAATTTATTATTGTACAACCTAGTGTATAATGCCATAGATAATCAAGATTCACACTGTCATTTTCTATAGGAAACTTGTGAACATTTATCACATGATAAGTCATATTAAGAATCTATAGTGCATTGACTGGTTTTAAAATCTTTCATTTGATTTCTAAAACCATATGGAATAATGCTTGTTCCTTCTCAATCAATGTTATTCACTTTTAAATTTTTTGATAATTAATGGAACTAAATAATGATTATTCAGTTTCATCTTAGTCTCCTAAAGACATATAAAGATTTATTGTCTATCAACCTATACATCTTTTGAACTATTGTTGAGTCTAACTCAACATTTTTATTTTCTCGATTTCTTTTTATTTGTCTAAATCTGCATACTATTGCAGATCTGATAATCATTTCCAATATCTCATATTGGAGATGCTAATTTTCTCTAATAGACATGCAAAAATAAGAATATCCAAAACTTCTTACAAGTTTCATATTCTTTTTGTCCTTTCCAATATCCTTATTGGTTGCAGTGGGAGAACTGCTCATTCTCTCTTTTAGTTGACTTGCCTTTATCCTTCTCAGGTGTGGGTTCGACTATTTAAGATCTTACCTCTTGTCTTACTTAAAGATATACCATGAATACCTCTTCTTTTTGGTCTATCCAAATAAGAGATTTCATGACAATCACTGCCTTTCATAAAGATATACCATGAGTACCTCTTCACCTTTGGTCTATGCAAGTAAGAGATTTCATGATATCTGATTAGAATAATGGCTATCACTTGGTACTGAAGACATTCTTCAGAGTCCTCTAGCCAATCTGAATATGAGAAGTATTGGCATCCAGTATGCAAAATCTCAGATTAATAGACGACATTTTAGTTAATAGAGGAAATAATGTGGTTTAGGTAGATAGTTATTATAATTCAATTATGGTATTTTATCTTGAATTATTTTCTACTATTTTTCGACGGACTATATAATCCTCAGATATACAGAACGGAAGACTCCGATGGTCTCCTAGCATGGATCAGAATCTCAATGACTTGTAGTACAACCTTGTGGCTAACACAACAAATTGTAATACAATCAAAGAGCACCCATCTCATAGAACTTGCAACTCCTTACAATATCTGATCCTATCTTTGGTCCCCAGAGATTTAATGGTCTTGCAGATAACACAACAAACCATTAATTCTAGTCTAAACATTACCATCATTATAAGACGGGCATAGATTTGTATGCAGCCCTTGTGGATAGCACAACAAGGCTACATTGTTCCTCTACCTCGATCAATAGGCATTTGATGCTATAGCCAGAGTCCCTCCTTACAATTAGACAAGCCTTGTGGTAGCACAACAAACTTGCCTAAAGTAATTTGAGTCCTATGATTATTACGATGGAGGACCACACAGTAAGAACTCAACTACTCATGTTATGGCTCAGACTTTAGCGAGGGTTTTAGATAACTTTTATCTTGATCTCTACCTAGGAAATAGTTTATAAATATATTGCATATATTAAACTATACCTAGATAATAGCAATTTATTAATAATCAAAAGTAAAACATGCATCAACCATACATGTGTTAGGATCGCTGTGTCGAGATCCGACCAAAAAACGCAGTGGAATAAAATATTTCGGGATCAGATCCGTCCCGTTTCAATTCACAAAATAAAATCGGAGTAAATCGGATTTACCTTGCGCGGATTCGAATCTGCGTTCGTTTTCCAGTTCCGTCGGAGCGATGTCGCAAGCCGCACAGGTGCCCGGCCTCTAGTGGTATCCACGTGGTTCTCGTCGCGATGGATCGTCCTTGCCTCCTAGTTCGATACAGCGTTCGTGGATCCCGTCTGGCTACGTGTAATCCACCGCGACATGCAGATTCGAAATCTCCCGTCGGACGGAAGGCGGAGCAATCAGGAATCGAAGCGGAGCCTCCAGATGGCCGCCTCGTGTCGCACGCCTAGTAGAGAGGAGAGAGAGAGAAAGAACGACGGCTAGGTTAGGGTTGCTGGCCCCCGACGTAGTATCCGTTCTTTTATAATAAGTCTGTTTGCGATTTTTCGTAAAAACCTAGACTTATCTGAAATCCTGTCGGATTATCCATCGACTTGAAAACCTTTTGCGTGTGACCCTCTAAGCCCAATTACCAGTCCAGTTAATGACCCATCAAGCCCAGTAACTCTTTACGGACCCACTAAATTAATTAATATCTTTATATTTAATTAATCAGCCAAATTTAATGTCCCACAATCAATCCGGACGAGTTTCCGATCACGTTGGATGCCAAGCAACATCGCATGATCCTGGATGGCATTGGGGTTATCACAACCCTCTATTGGAACCTTTCCATCAACGGTTACCGAGCGGATATAATCGTTCATCCGTGCAATGTTCCCGAATCGACCTAGGGTATGGTATACTGTTAAACCCTAGCCGGTCAATTCACTTGAATCAGATGCCGCTAATCTATATCGGATAACTCTTTATCTGATACATAGTCCGCCCTTGCCAGGGACTTAAGCGCATCATTCCCAGAACATTCTCTCTCAAACTACCGAGAGCGGATGATCCCGTATTAAACACACAATTACCTTTGAAGACATTTCCCTGAACCCGATCACTTGACTTATTGATAACCCATGGTTAGGGATTCGTTAGTCAAGGTCAAAGTTCAGAAACCTACTAACAAGATATCTTTGGCGTCTCAGGTCCAAGGATCATCTACGCAACCATGACAAAAGAATCGAGCTGGTTAACAGTGAGGTGTTTACCATCCAGCGATTCATAGTCGGATCAGTTCAATGAACTCATTCGCCAATGAGAACCTACAGGTCCAGCATAGTGTCCCCACACAAGTGACTTATAAGATCAGTCACCCTCATCATATGAGCTGAAGTAACCTATATTACCGGATGTTTGATGTCATTCTCAAACATCCTATGACTAGGAACAATTAAGAACATGTGTTTATGAACCTTCGGTCCCGTAATTATGATCTCATCATAATCCGAAGATTATTGTACATGTTCATGGACTTCATCGTGATACGATAAACATGAATCAAATTAATTACACACAATGAATTAATGTCATTTATTAATAAACTGAATCAATACATATTATCGGATTGGCTTTGAGACCATCTAATACTAACAACATGTTTATCATGTGGTCATGTACAACACAATGATTAACTGGAGCCATATAATTAATCACCACAATAATATAACAATTATATTATCTAAAAACATGCAAACACATAGGCTCTAGTGATCCAATCTCCTGACACCTTCCTAGTTGCACTTGTGGATCATCCTCGCCTCTCCTCGGCCAACACGATCAATTACATGTAATGTAGAATTTGAAACAATTTTCAAAGACAAATTAATTGTAAGAGAAAGTCTTATGGCCGAGTACAATAATGGAGAGAGATAGAATTACATCGGAATGAGAGAGAGAGGGAGACTTGCATGCCTCATTGATTAACATTTAATTAACCCACATATCACTTTCCAAAATAATCCACATAATCACACAACATTACATGATATGAAATTAACTAAGTGCATGTTCATGACCATCTCAAATTTTAACCATCTACACATGATTATACACATCACATGAGGGCTAAATTTTTTGAAAATTATAATTTTGGTTTTCTTAAAACCTGAGTACCAATCAAAATTAGATAATTTGGATTTTTGAAAATCTTATTTTCCAACATACATTTAAGTCTAATTTAAAGCATCAAACACATCATCATGCACACAATTCTAAAATTAAAATTATAAAATATTACATGCATTATTTAGAACACTTCTAATGAATTAATCTAACACTTAGATTAATCTCAAATCACATTAAAAATAATTATTAATGTGAAATAATCTAATATTTAGATAGTATTAAAAATTCCTTAGTAACTCTTATAAAAGAATTTATAATTCTAATTTTAATTCCTTAACAATCATTTGTTAGGAACCCCTTTATTAAATAATATTTCTCAATAACAATTATTAAGAAATAATAATTAGAACATTTCTAAATAAGATTACTCTAACAATTAGACTTAATTCAATCTCTTAATAACTTTTATTAAAAGGTCCCTTTTTAACTAAATTAGATCTATAAAAACTTTAATTAAGAGATCCTTTGGAAAATTAATTAATTATCTTAATAACTATTATTAAGACTTAATTAATCCTTAATAACTTTTATTAAGTTTTATTCTCAAGAAATAAATAACTCCAAATAGTCATTAATCACTTAATAACCTTTTATAAGGTGTCCCTTAATTAAAGTAATAATTTCATAACAATAATTGCCAAGAAATTATATTTATCTAATCACCTAATTAAAATAAAATTAACAACATTGCTTAATTCTTATTAAGATCATATCTTAAAGAACCCTTCTAATTACTTAATTAAAAGTAAACTAACAACAATTGTTAGTAAAATTTAAGATCACATCTTAAATATCAACCCTTTAAGATCACATCTTAAACATAAACTCCTTTTAACCAAAAACAAAAATTTAAAATATAAAACAAATTATAAATAAAATCTTGTTTTAATTTTAAGCTTAAAAGGGGTTAATTATTCTTTAATAAAGGGTTTTAGGGTTTAAATGGGCTTGGCCCATTAGGCCTCTAGGGCCTGGGTCCGATGCTAGCCAAGGCCTGGCCTGGGTCCGATGCTAGCCAAGGCCTGGCCTGGCTCGGACCAGGCAAGGCACCTGGGCTCGGGCCAGGCGCTAGAACCTAGGCGCTACCTGGCCTAGCCAGGTCTGAGGTGCCCGGGTTGGGTGCACCCCCCTATTGGGCTGAGTCAAACTCCTGGTGGGCTCGATGCCTGTGCGCCTGGCTGCGCGGCTAGGGTTTCCCCTTAGCCGCCGCCAGGCACTGCCACCTGCTCCACCTTGGTTCTTCCCCGACGCCGGCACACAGCCCCACACCGGCGCCGGAGATAGGTCAGGCGAGCCTTGCTGGCAAGGCCGGTGCTGCAGAAGACCCCCCTCCCCAATGCCGGCAGTGGAACTGTGGTCTTGTATCCATTGCCCTTTCCTCCACCTTTCTTATTTGATAAGTACACATTTTTAGATAAACAATAGATGAAATTTACGTACTATACTGTCAATTTTATGTACAAAATCACATGGAATGATAGATAAATCGATTATGCTTTCAAAATATTAAATTTGCAAAATTCGAATGTCAAATATCGTCATTTCATAGATTAAGTAAGTGTGATAATTTCATTTCCAATAAGAGCTTCTCGGCAATGATTTAATATATATTTGAATAATTTATTTGCCGTATGAACTTAACTGTTATTTTATGTGGATATAGGACATGAGCGAGCAGATGGCATATTGGTTAGACCACCCAAATTTCAACGAAGTGACCAGGGTTCAAATCTTGGAAGAAACAAGACTTTATTTTTGTATTTTCGCTTCAAATGGGACCCACATGCCAACTAAGAGAGAGAGAGGAGGGAATTCTGGAATTCAAAGAGAAGAATATCTATTTCAAAATTCAAAATACCATTTATTATTTTTAAAGAGGATCCCCTAATCAAGCGGGAGTTTAATGCAAAGAATTTAAAACCTCTTTTACTATTTTTTGAAATTCAAATCCTCCCCTGTTTTCTATAAAACCAAGAAGGGAGGTCAAAGGAGGGGGTGGCTAATTTTCAGATTTTTCCTATAAGAAAACGAGCTCTCCACCTCTCATTTTCTCTCTTCTCAGTTCATCTTTCCCCCTCTCACAGTTTTGAAAAAGATTATTTTTATTTTTTCCCTTTCCCAGCACCCTCTCTCTCTTCCCATAGTCCTCTCTCCTTCTCTGTCGGATTTTTCTCCCTCTCCTTATCTCTCTTACGTCGGCCAACTCTCTCTCTGGAGAAGGCCACCGCCACGCGACGCTGCGCGATCGCTTCAGCAGCAGTTGCCGAGACCCGCCAGAGCCACGTGGAGTGCTCCCGCTAGAAGCAGCCGCAGCTGCCTGCCACGCGGCGCCCTGCTACGCCTTCCCGCGGCCCCGCCACCGCACGCCTTGCCACGCGGCAAAGCCGTGCGTTTCGCCACCGCAGCTCCTCGTCGCCCGTGCCTACACGAGGCGGGCATTCCTGCTCAACCTCCACCACGTGGTGCCCTCAGCTCCACACCTTGCCTACCACGCCAGCCACGCGGAGCCCAGTGCTGGTCCACAACACCCGCAGTAAAGTGCCCCTGCGCTTCAGTACCCGAGCCCCGTTTGTATGCCGCCTTGCTCCCGCGCCTGCCACGCACCCACGTCGGCTCACTGCACCGCCCGAGCCTCACAAAGCTTCTGCCAGCAGCGCACTGCACCGCCCGAGCCAGAGCTTGCACTGTGTTTTCTATTACTCCTTTTACTTAGTTTATTTTAGTTGTTAAACAATTAGTTAGTATTTATGTTATTACATCTTTTTGAAACATTGTAATCTTTCTCATTCCATTAATAGAGATTAAGTTATTGTGTCTTCTTTTTATCTTGTGGATATTTCTATTAGTCTTCTTAGATTATTTAGTTAAGTATCTCTATTTTCTTTAATCACATCAATAGTGTCTTAAGTAATAATTTCTTGATAAACTTTAGGTGTTTTAGTGTTTTAAATGTGTTAGTAAATTCTGGTAATTATCTTCTCTAGATTTGCTTTTTAAAAAAATCACACTTATGAACAACTTTTGCTAAAAATCTCAAAATTTTCAAAATAAAAATTTTATTTCCTTGTAGATCGACTCGGTCTCAACCATGCACTACATTGCTATCTTTATTTGAGATTCGGAATTTAAGATTGATGTTATTTGTGTTTTAACGACCGCATTTAAATATGCATCAATTTTTGCGTCATTGCCGGGGATTTAGATTCTTAATTTTGATAATTTTGGGTCCATTTGTGTATATCCATACTCACATTTATTCTCTTCTTTTGTAGGTACTTTGAAAATAAATAAAAAAAGAAGGAAGGAGAAAAGGAAATTTGGTGAGTTTGTTCCAACTTATCAACTTTTTTTTTTCCTTCATATTTTAGAATTGTGATAGAACCCATTAAGTAAAAAGAAAAAAAAATCAGAAAACCAAAATGAAAAAAAAATCATTTCAAGATTAGAAATCAAACCATCATGTTTTAAGACATGCATCATTTAGAAATGCATTAGTTTTTAAATTTGTGTCATTTTAATTTATGTTGAAGAGTGCGGGAAGCAAGGTGAGTTCTCTCAATTGTGCCAATAACATGTTCATGCATTGTCATTTCATTTTTGCATAAAACGAACTTGTTTGAATTGTGGTGAGCATCTCATTGCTAAAATAACTTAAGGGCATCTTCATAACAAGATAAGGTTGGGATTTCATCACCCTTCCTTGGCCCACAAACCACCAACACTTCATCTTGCATTTCCCAAGCCTAATAAAATCAATTAGCAATTGAACCTAGGGTTCACACTATGATTAGACCAAGTTGTGAATTTGCTTCTACTTTGGACATCGGCGTCTAGGCTAGAGGTTACAAAAGCAAATGCCTAAGCGGGAAAGTGGTTATTTAATTAGGTCCCTACGAAAGTAGGGGGAGCCTCCCACTACCCCACCTCTTACCTGGCCGTTGATCCTTTGTGGGTGTGATTTACAGCAAATTCTAGTTGCTTTGTGAGAAAAATCATTTTTAAGTCTAGGTTGCACTTAAGTCATTAGGTTAATTGTTTTCAACTTGTTTGTCTTTGCATAAAATTTTTTTTAAAAAATTTAAATTAAAAACAAAAATAAATCCTCTTCTCTCTCTTCGTCCAGTTTATGCTTGGTAGAAGATCTCAAAATCCATATATTATCAAACCCATTTAAGAAATTGAGAGATACCTACATCACCAAACCAATCTCCAAAATCAAATGGCTAGAAATAATCAAGAAATACCTAAGCATATGAAGGAATATTTCATTCCTCAATACTATAACCCTTCATCTTGTATTCAATTGCCCAATACCCATGCAAGCCATTATGAAATCAAGCCCAGTACCATCCAAATGCTCCCATCTTTCTATGGGAATACCAATGAAGATCTATATAAACATTTGGATGAGTTCTTTGAGATTTGTTCTACCGTAAAAATTCAAGATTTCACAGAAGATGCCCTTCGTCTAACCTTATTTCCTTTCTCTCTTAAGGACAAGGACAAATACTGGTTTGGTACAATAGGGAAACCCATTAGTGCATGGCCTGAAATGAAACAAGAGTTCTTGTAGAAATTCTATCCTATAGGAAGAACTAATACCATGAGACGGGCCATAACCGGATTTTCACAATTACCCGATGAACAGATCCATGAGTCATAGGAAAGGCTGAAAGAATTGCTTAGGAAATGTCCACATCATGGACTATCTAGATAGTAAATTGTGCAGGCATTTTATGGAGGTTTGGATGCACAATATAGGCAAATGGTTGATGCTTCTTGTAGAAGAAGCATATGATCTGTTTGAAATGCTAAGTGAGAATTCAATAAATCATGCCTCACTTTCATCATATGAAAGATTAGTGGGAGCATCAAAACGGACTGGAGTTTATGAAATCAGAAACCGAGGAGAATTTGATTCTAGGATGGATATCAATGCATTAGCTCAAAAGTTGGACAAAGTGGACCTTCTGGCCCAACAAATGAGTAAAATAGATTTGATGGCCCAAAAGTTAGACCAAGTTCTAGCTTCAAACAACCAATGATCTAATATCCAATCACCATCAAGATCATACTTAGAAGCTTCTCCATCTTATCAGGAAGCTTGTAGTCATTGTGCTAGCCCACTCACCATGTCAGTGAGTGTCCTACGGCAGCCCAACTACCACCTTTCATCCAAGAACAAGTCCAAACAGCCCAAGGTTACTCAAAACCCAATCATGATCCATATTCTAACACCTATAACCCGGACTGGAAAAATCACCCAAATTTCTCATGGAAACCTCAACAAGCCCAACCTCCAAACCCACAAACATAAAACAGGGCCCACCAACAGAATTATTATCCAAATCAAGCCTTCAATAAGGGTCAATCTAACCAATCTCAATCCCAAGCTCCATTTTTTCAGCCTAATAACAATCAAAACATGTTCTCTCAACCTTCATATCAAATTCCACATTCTCAGCCACTAAACCAAAATGATGACAAATTCAATATGATGCAACAATTACTCATGAACCAACAACAACAACAGCAACAATTGCAACAATTGATCATCTCCCAACAACAATCTATTTCATAATTAGAAGTCCAATTGGGCCAAATGGCTGATACAACCATGAGGAGAGAAGTAGGCCCATTACCTAGCCAACCCATCGCAAACCTACGAAATTATCCTCCAGGTTTTCAACACCAACCACTCTTACCTAATCCTCAGGCCCAACCTCAAATGGGCCCAAATCCACAAAGAGGCTTACAGCTAGAAAATGCGAAAGCAATTTTGGCCTTAAGAAATGGTAAAATTTTGCCAGATCCTTATCCAAATCAAGGATCTAATCAGGCCAATCATGAGCAAACCGAAGAAGAAGAAGAAGAAGAGGAGAGTGAAGAACCTAATATCATTCAGGACAAAGGGAAACAAAGAATTGAGGAATCTCTTGAGAATTATAAGCCCAAAATTCCTTTTCCACAAGCTTTAGAAACGGGTAAAGAAAGAAGAAGCATCAAATCCAAACCCGCAATGAAGAGTTAATGGACTTATTTAAACAAGTCCACATCAACATACCTCTGGTAAATGCCATCAAACATGTGCCAGCCTATGCCAAATTTCTGAAAGAACTTTGTACTAATAAAAGAGAGCCCAAAACAGTTCCTAAGAAAATATTTTTGTCTGAAGAGGTGAGTGCCATTCTGCTTAACTAATTATCCAAGAAGATGAAAGATCATAGAGCTCCACTTATCTCTTGTGTCATTGAAGGAAGTACATTTGATAAGGCATTATTGGACCTTAGGGCAAGTGTGAATCTACTGCCCACTTCAGTTTATGAAAAAATTGGGATAGGAGAATTAAAACCAACTCTGGTGATCCTGCAACTTGCTGATAGATCTCTTAGGACACTGAAAGGAATGGTGGAAGATGTCATTGTCAGGATTGACTCTTCTTACTTCCCAATTGATTTTGTCATCCTTGATATGGAGCCCATTCAACATTTGAAAAGTAGCCTGATTATATTGGGCTATCCTTTTCTGGCTACTGATGGATATTTTATTTGGGGATCACAAAATATCTCTCAATATTTTCAAGACATCCGGACATATGCAAGATGGGGAAGATTGCTTTGCGATTGATGTAATTGATAACATCTTAGAAACATCCCCTTTGACCCAATTTGAAGAAGTAGAGGAGCTAATGTCCACATCTGATTGGAGTAAAAAGGCCTGGCGGCCCAATAAGGTTGAACCTTTACCTGAACTCAATCCAAAACCTACTCCCCAATCGCTCCAAGTCCCTCCTCAGTTGGAACTTAAACCTTTATCGGACTCCCTCAAATATGTCTTTTTGGGTCCGTCCAAAACCTTGCTTGTGATCATAGCAGCTGATCTTAACCCTACCCAGGAGGAACAACTCCTTGAAGTCCTCCGAACTCACAAAGAAGCCATAGGGTGGTCTGTAGCTGATTTGAAAGGAATAAGTCCAACCACATGCATGCATCACATTTATCTAGAGGATAATGCTAAGCCTAGTAGAGAGACGCAAAGAAAATTGAATCCCATCATGATGGAAGTGGTCAAGAAAGAAGTTGTGAAATGGTTGGATGTGGGTATTATATACTCAATATCTAATAGTAAGTGGGTAAGCTCAACCCAAGTGGTACCAAAGAAGTCTGGATTAACTATGGTAAGAAATGATAAAGGTGAAGAAATGCCCATTAGGCTGACCATGGGGTGGAGAGTTTGTATTGATTACAGAAAATTGAATACAAAGACAAAGAGAGATCATTTCCCACTCCCGTTTATTGATCATATTTTAAAAAAACTAATGAATCAGAAATATTTTTACTTTCTAGATGGGTATTCAGGCTACAATCAAGTGACTATTTACCCAGAAGATCAAGAAAAGTCCACATTCACCTGCCCATATGGCACATTTGCCTTCCGAAGAATGCCATTTGAACTATGTAATGAACCAACAACTTTCCAAAGATGTATGTTGGCAATCTTTTCGGACACGGTAGGAGAGTTCCTTGAAGTATTTATAGATGATTTTTCAATATTTGGGGACTCATTTGAGATTTGTCTGGAAAATTTGAAAAAAGTACTTGGGAGATGCATAGAGACCAATTTGGTGTTAAGTTGAGAGAAGAGTCATTTCATGGTAAAATAAGGCATAGTTTTGGGTCATATAGTTTCTGGAAGAGATATTGAGGTGGACAAAGCCAAGGTTAGCCTAATTTCCAATCTTCCTCCACCTACCTCGGTAAAGCAAATTCGATCCTTTCTAGGCTATGCCAGCTTCTATCGCCGGTTCATTCAGAACTTCTCCCAAATTGCTCGACCATTAACCCTTCTCTTAGCCAAAGATGTCCCATTCCATCTTGATGATCGATGCTTAGAGGCATTCAAATCTTTAAAGGAGGCTCTGACTAAGGTTCCCATCTTTCAATCTCCTGATTGGTCTTTGCCTTTTGAAATAATGTGTGATGCTTCTAATTATGCTATAGGGACAGTATTGGGACAAAGAATCAATAAAAAAGCCCGTGATGATTTATCATGCAAGTCGTACACTTGTAGATGCTCAAATGAACTATATCACAACAGAAAAGGAATTGTTAGCTGTCGTTTTTACCCTAGAAAAATTTCGTTCCTACCTTCTGGGGGCAAAAGTGATAATCTATTCTGATCACTCGGCATTGAAATATTTGTTAACAAAGAAAGATGCCAAACCAAGATTAATAAGGTGGATCCTACTCCTCCAAGAATTTAATTTGGAGATTCGGGACAAAAAGGGATCCGAGAATGTGGTAGCCGACCATCTCTCCCGAATCATGATTTCAGATAATGAACCAATGAAAGATTCATTCCCTGATGAACATCTATTGGCTATTTCTCACATTTCACCACTATGGTATGCACATATTGTAAATTTTAAGGTGACTGGACAACTTCCTTAGGGATGGACAAGAAATGAAAAAGATAAATTCTTCTCTCAAGAGAAGTATTATTTCTAGGAAGATCTTGAACTCTTTAAAATTTGTCCAAATCAAATCATTCGTAGATGTGTCCCTGAAGAAGAGCAACAAAGTGTCTTAAACTTTTGCCACAACCTCGCTTGTGGAGGCCACTTCTCAGGAAAGAAAACCGCAGCAAAAGTTCTACAAAACGGTTTCTATTGGCCCACATTTTTTAAGGATGCATATGAGTTCAGTAAAACGTGCTTAAGATGTCAAGCTGTTGGGAACATGGCCTAAAGAGATATGATGCCACTCAATCCAATCCTAGTGGTTGAATTTTTGATGTTTGGGGAATAGATTTCATGGGCCCTTTTCCACCATCCTTTGGATACGAATATATCTTGGTGGCAGTGGATTATGTTTCTAAATGGATTGAAGCAATAGCCACTCGGACCAATGATCATAAAGTGGTAATGAATTTTTTTCAAAAGAACATTTTTTCTAGGTTCGGATGGCCCAAAGCTATCATTAGTGATGGGGGTTCACATTTCACTCATTTTCAATTTCGAGAATTGCTCAAAAGATATGGGATTACTATCCCTTACCATCCCCAAACTAGTGGCAAAGTGGAAATATCCAATAGAGAAATAAAGAATATCTTGCAAAAGTTTGTTAGGCCCAATAGAAAAGACTGGTCCGAGAGGTTGGATGATACTTTGTGGGCCTATCAGACTGCATACAAAACTCCTATTGGCATGTCACCATATAGGCTAGTCTTTGAAAAAGCCTACCATCTCCCAATGGAATTAGAGCACAGAGCATATTGGGCTATCAAACAAGTCCACCTTGACCTAGCCTAAGCCGGTTCACATAGAACCTTACAATTGAGTGAATTAGATGAAATGTGCAATGAAGCCTATGAGAATTCAAAAATCTATAAAGCTAAGACTAAAGCTTTTCATGACAAACATATTGTGAGGAAATCTTTCCATCCTAACCAAAAAGTCTGGTTATTTAACTCTAGGTTGCGTTTATTTCTTGGAAAATTGAAAACAAGATGGGATGGCCCATTCATGGTAATTAAAGCTTTTGACTATGGTGTGGTCAAGATCATGGATCCAAAAAATGGACAGACATTTACTGTTAATGGGCAACGCTTAAAACCTTACATTGAAAATCTTCAAAATTGTCTATTGGAATCCATGCAGCTAAGTGATCCACAATAAACATGCTTTTGTCTAGTTGAAGACATTAAACTTAGCGCTTATTGGGAGGCAACCCAGCTTTCTCATTTTTATTATAATTCTTTTCTTCCCTTTTTAGGAGACTGAGACCATCCACCTTGGTGTACATAGAGAAGCCTCTCCCATACCTCAGGTTGTATCTTTGCTCAGTATGAATTTCATGTTAAATAATTCTTTCCATTACCATGTCATTGAGGACAATGTCATTCAAGTTGAGGGGAGAGAATCATAATGCATATTGAATAATTGTTTAAAATGAACAAAATTTTTGAAAAAAAAAAAGCTTCATTTTTCACACACAATTTTCAAAAATTTCTTCATTTTCACACCCCAACATAAATTCTTATCTATCATGCTTCATCTAAGGAATCTTAATCTATGTTGAGCTAGGAAATTGAGTAAAAGTTTGAATTAACCCCCCCTCTCTACAAAGAGTCATGACGGGATGATTTTCACACACACACGGTAACTTGGAAAGAGTGGAAGATCCTGAAAGTGTAGAGTTGTTGGAGCTAACACGAAGTATAGGATTACCCATTCTGTTTTTATTTTTAGGTCAAACGAAAGGGAGATTAGGATTCGTAATAAGAGACCAATCCACGTAGCACTTTAAGGAGACGGTCATCTTGAAAAAAAAAAAAAAGGACAATTAGAAGCATGAAAATCAAATAAATATGCTTCAAAAGAGGCAAAGGAAGGACGGTGGCAAAAAGTACGCACCCTCCCCTCAGGCAAAGTAAAAATGATGGCAAAAAGTACACACTCTCAAAGCACAACCAAATGAAAAAAAACAATTGCGCTAAATAAAAAAATCCTTCATAACAAAATAAGACCAAATCCTAAAAAAGTGTTGAGTTGATACAAGAACCGAAAAGCGAACCTCACCAACTAATCTGGAGATCTCTTTTTTTTTTCTCTTCCCTAGGTAGTTCTTCACCAAAGGTCAGCGAAAACAACGATATACCAAACAAGATAGAAATGAACTCCAAGTATCTCAAATGATATGCACAGTCACCTGTCTTAATTCCAAGTATAGTGGGTGGGAAAATGAAAGACTTTAATTCAAAATTGCCTACCATTTACAATAGATATCCTTTAAAATGAACTTTGATTCTTTTTACTAATCATGGTAGTCCTAATTTTTCAAATGATTACATTGCTAAGGGACTAGCAATGATTAAGTTGGGGGATGTGATAAGTACACATTTTTAGATAAACAATAGATGAAATTTACACACTATACTGTCAATTTTATATACAAAATCATATGGAATGATAGATAAATCGATTATGCTTTCAAAATATTAAATTTGCAAAATTCGAATGTCAAATATCATCATTTCATAGATTAAGTAAGTGTGATAATTTTATTTCCAATAAGAGCTTCTCGGCAATGATTTAATATATATTTGAATAATTTATCTGCCGTATGAACTTAACTGTTATTTTATATGGATATAAGATATAAGCGAACAGATGGCATAGTGGTTAGACCACTCGAATTTCAACGAAGTGACCAAGGTTCAAATCTTGGAAGAAATAAGACTTTATTTTTGTATTTTCGCTTCAAATGGGACCCACATGCCAACTAAGAGAGAGAGAGAGGAGGGAATTCTGAAATTCAAATAGAAGAATATCTATTTCAAAATTCAAAATTCAAAATACCATTTATTATTTTTAAAGAGGATCCCCTAATCAAGCGGGAGCTTAATGCAAAGAATTTAAAACCTCTTTTACTATTTTTTGAAATTCAAATCCTCCCCTCTTTTCTATAAATCCAAGGAGGGAGGTCAAAGGAGGGGATGGCTAATTTTCAGATTTTTCCAAAAAGAAACCGAGCTCTCCACCTCTCATTTTCTCTCTTCTCAGTTCATCTTTCCCCCTCTCACAGTTTTGAAAAAGATTATTTTTATTTTTTCCCTTTCCCAGCACCCTCTCCCTCTTCCCTTAGTCCTCTCTCCCTCTCTGTCAGATTTTTCTCCCTCTCCTTATCTCTCTCACGTCGGCCAACTCTCTCTCTGCAGAGGACCACCGCCACGCGGCGCTGTGCGATCGCTTCGACAGCAATTGCCGGGACCCGCCAGAGCCACGCAGAGTGCTACCGCTGGAAGCAGCCACAGCCGCCTGCCACGCGGCACCCTGCGACGCCGTCCCGCGGGCCCGCCTCCGCACGCCTTGCCACGTGGCAGAGCTGCGCGTTTCGTTGCCGCAGGTCCTCGTCGCCCATGCCTGCACGAGGTGAGCATTCCTTGAGCCTCACAAAGCTTCTGCCAGCAGCGCACTGCACCGCCCGAGCCAGAGCTTGCACTGTGTTTTCTATTACTCCTTTTACTTAGTTTATTTTAGTTGTTAAACAATTAGTTAGTATTTATGTTATTACATCTTTTTGAAACATTGTAATCTTTCTCATTCCATTAATAGAGATTAAGTTATTGTGTCTTCTTTTTATCTTGTGGATATTTCTATTAGTCTTCTTAGATTATTTAGTTAAGTATCTTTATTTTCTTTAATCACATCAATAGTGTCTTAAGTAATAATTTCTTGATAAACTTTAGGTGTTTTAGTGTTTTAAATGTGTTAGTAAATTCTGGTAATTATCTTCTCTAGATTTGCTTTTAAAAAAAATCACACTTATGAGCAACTTTTGCTAAAAATCCCAAAGTTTTCAAAATAAAAATTCTATTTCCTTGTGGATCGACTCGGTCTCAACCATACACTACATTGCTATCTTTATTTGAGATTTGGAATTTAAGATTGATGTTATTTGTGCTTTAACGACGGCATTTAAATACGCATCACTGTTCATCCGTGAACATCTCGAGCCTTCTGAAGCCACAGGGGGAGATTTTTTGGCGACTCTTGCTAGCGACCGGTTGTAGACATGCTAATTTTGACATCATTTTGAATAAATTTCATCTCATATAATAATGCCTCAAACTGGTCATATATTTAATCATTAGTTAATTTTTATAATCTTTCTAGATTAATTATAGGTAAGACAGACATAATTTAAGTTTATTAATGAAATTCATTTTAACTCAGATTTTTAATCAAATATGAAAGATTCTAAACGACGTCGACATGTGAAGACGCCATTTAGGGTTTTATTCTTATTTCATTTTTTAATCTAATTTTTAATTAATTTATTAATAAACTAAAAGACGTCTGCCATGTACGACGCCATTTAAGTGTCCTAAAATGTTTTTGTTTCTTCTTCCCGATGTTTATCTTTATCTTAATTAAGATAAAAGACGTCTCCCATCGGGACTTTCCTATGGGGACGCGTTTTAGTTAATTACAAATAATGATGAATTAAGCTGTGTTTATCTATTTCTTGGTTGGATTGGCTCCAAACTCCTTCATGTTAATCCATAAGTATCTGCGGACGCGCATAGAGTCATGAACTTAAGTCTATAAATACATAAGCTTATGAAGAAGGAAAGGTTAAGGATTTTAAGAAAAAGACCACGTCCAAACGTTGAAGGAAAAGAAAGATCGAGGCGCTGCTACTATCTTCAGGAGTCTTGAAGCTTCGTCTTTTCTTCATCCCCTTTTCATTCTTTCTTCGTCCATTCAAGAACCAAGACTTTCTAGGGACCATCCAACTTATTTCTTCCTAATCAATTTCTGCACATCTTGCTCATATTTTCATTGACAACATCACATCACTTCATACCACACACACTCACTAGCATATTTCTCCAACCCATATGTTTAAAGGGTTTCAAAGACCACAAAACAAGTGAGTTCGTTTGTTGAGTTGCATGATTAGAATTATCATTGGGATAGATACTACCTCAATTTAGTTCTTATTAGTTCATTCTTTTCATCTTATTCTTTGCAAGGTACAAAGAAGATCAAAAAGAAGGAATTAACAAGGAAATCTGGACGATCCTCAAAACTCAATAAGCATTCAAAGCAAGAACAAAGTCAGAAGAGCTCTTTTTCTTCAGCCGGCTGAAGGAGGAGAATCAAGAACTTTAACATCTCCCACGTCCAAAACAGGTAAGCGATCAATCTTTGTCTTTTGAAATTTTTTAGTCAAAAGTTTTTGGCGATCACATAGTTTTTAATAGTTTTATTTGTCACATAATCAACAAAATTTTCATGATAATCACACATCATTATTTGAGCACTCACACCGGCGCCCCTAGCCGTGCCGTACAATTCCAGTGGGGTCAGTCGACACCGGAGATGCTCCAAGGGCCGTAAGGGGAGATCAAGCTGGTTGCCTTCCCCTCCCTTTTATTATTTCCAACCCTTGAAAATAGAAATAAGGGAAGTAGCACCGTCGACCATCGGCGTCTACAGGGGTTCTCCGGGCACTAGTAAGGATAGCTGGTCACTCTAGCATGCTCAACGATGGTCGCTGATCACCATTAAACCCCATACCATGCCCTTGAAAGCCGATTCTTCATCTCCATGAAGAACACCATGAAACCCCAAAAAATCAGTTTTTCTCCACATAAATATAATCCATATATTATTGTTCATCCTATGAACAAATTCTACGAGAGAAAAAATAAATTTATGCATGGAATTACTTTAGAATAATAATTTCGCCGCCCCGAAACGGATCAGAGTGGAACCTGGCTTTGATACCATTGTTTGGATCCGGGTGGGACGCGAAGAATGCAGCGGAAACAGAAAATAAAATCCCCCCCCCCCCCCGATGCTTGCAGATCCGTTTCAGAACAAAAGCGGTAAGTCAAAAAAATCGGGAGCAATCGAATTACCATGTGCGGATTCGAATCTGAAATAGTGTCGGTTCCGTCGAGGCGATGCGGTTAGCCGCACAAGCGTCCAACCTCCAGCAGTATCTACGCGATCCTCCTCGATGGTTCGTCTTTGCTCCCTCGTCCAGATTAGCACGCTCGCTGAGGAATCTTCGCCGCAACAGCGTCCAAAACACGCGGACGGAAATTCTCGACTTTTAGGAATTGCGTGTGGTCGAGACGGGAAAGTACCCGGCGCCTTAAGAGGGGGCGCCCAGAGGAGGAGGAGAGAGAGAGGGGGACAGCCAGCCTTGAGAGCTCCTAAAGCTTGGCGTAGGATTTCTCAATAGCCCGTATATATATTAAGGCGGCGTGACTTTTCATAAAAGTCCCCGAGATAATATAAATCCCACTTATGTAATACTGACTGTGCATCAATTTGCGTGTGATCCTCTAGGCCCATTAACCGGTCCGATTTTCAGCCCGTTAAGTCCAATAACTATTTATCGACTTATAATAATTAATTAATATCTAATATTTAATTAATTACTTAACTGAATTAATATCTCATGTAAATTCAGTCGGACTTCCGATCAAGTTGGGTGCCAAGCAATACCACATGATTCCGGAAGGTAATGGGGTTCAGCAACACCACTAATGGAATCTGTCCGTCCATAGTTACCGTGTGGCTATAATCCTTCATTCACACAATGCTCTCGAGTCGATGTAGGGTATGGTCATCTATCAAACCCTAGATGGTCAACTCACTTGAATCAGACTCCGCTGTACAATATCAGAAAACACCTTTTCTGATATTGTGTCCGCTCTGGCCAGAGACTCCTGCAGATCTATTCTAAAGCATTCTCTCTCTAGTTATCTGAGAGCAAATGATCCTCTATTGAACACACAATCACCTTCGTAGGTCTTCCGCTAGACCCGATCCTTGACTATTAGATATCCCATGCATAGGGATTCGTAAGCCAAGGTCAAAGAAGTCCACTGATAAGTTGTCTTTGGTGTCTCAAGTCTAAGGACCAATCACGCCACTGTGTCGTTGAATCAAGTCGATTGATAGTCAAGTAAATTACCATTCGGTGATTCATATCGGATCAATTCAGTGAACTCATTTTCCAATGATTGCCTACAGGTTCTCCATAGTGTCTACACACAAGTGACTAACGAAATCAGTCACCCTCATCATATGAGCTGGAATAACATGTACTACTCTCACCAGATGTTTGATGTCCTTTTCAAACATCCTACGACTAGGAACAATTAAGAATATGTATTTATAAGTCATCAGTCTTATTATTATTATCTCATCATAATTCGATGACTATTGCACACATTCAAGGACTTCATTATGCGTAATTATTAATACACCAATCTACGTAATGAAATAAATGTCATTTATTAGTTAACTAGATTGAAATAGGTGCCTTATGATTGGCTTTGAGGACACCAATTTCCATCAGATGCCATTCAGACGACAAGACCGGAGCCGTACACATACGTCCCAACGCCCACCCACGCGGCACACCAGCAAAGGCTTCTAAATGGCCTCCTCCTAGGCCGACGCCATTTGAAATCGCTGATGCACCAATCTCAGAAGGACCCGAACCAGGGGGGTTTGATACCAAAATCGACTCGATAACTAGATCCGAAACTTTAGCCCTTACATTTACACACACGTATGGCAACCTAGGGCGAGTGGAAGACCCTAAAAGTATAGAGTTGTTAGAGTTGGCCCAAAGGATAGGACTAACTTTTCTTTTTCTTTTCGGCCGAATGAAAGGAAGGTCGAGATTTGGAATAAGGGATCAATCCACTCAGCAGCCTAAGGAGGTGGTCGTCTAAAAAAGGGAGAACATAAGCACGCAAAACAAACTTCAAATGATAATTGTGCTTCGAAAGAAGTAAAGGAAGGTGGGTGACAAAAAGTATGCATCCTCCCTGAGGCAAAATAAGGAGGGTGGTAAAAAGTATGCACTGTCAAAGGCAAAAACTGCAATAAAATGAAAAAGCCACACGAAAGTTAAAAGTCCCTCATACCAAAGTGTTCCAAATCATTCATTCATTCATTGATTTAAGGTAGCGTTAGCCATTAATTGAAGTAAGACCAAGTCCTAAAAAATGTTGAGTTTGGACGAGAGCTGAAAAGAGATCCTTGCCGACTAATTGTGAGACTTCCTATTTTCTTCTTTCCTTCTCCCCTAGGATAGTTTTGCTACAAGGGTCAGCAAAGGCGAGGATAATCTAGAAAGGGTGGAAATGAACTCTGAGAGTGTCAATTGTTTATACACAATCACTTGTTGCGACTCGATGTGTCGTAGGGGAGATGAGAACTTCAAATAAACTGACTAGCCACTATTATTTGCAAAAGACAACCTTAAGTTGAAACATGACATTCTAGAATGATTGGTAGTCCTAAATTTTCACTATTTTCATTGCTAAGGGACCAACATTGATTAATCGGGGGGTGTGATAACTGCGTATTTTTAGGCATTAAAATATAAAATTCAGGCATTATACTCATGATTTTAAGTGTAAAACCATATGAAATGATAGATAATTCAGTCTTATTTCAAAGGACATCAACTTTATAAAATTTTGAGTTAAAAACATCATCATTTCATGTGGAAAACTGAGTGTTAGTGCATGTGTGGATTTACAACAATTTATAAGGCTTGGGGAATGTTTAAATAATTTTATCATGGCATAAACACACTTTTGTTTTTCATAAAGACCTCACGTTTACTTTTGAGTATGCAGGAAAAAAAAAGTGTGCAACTCAAGTGGTTAGATCACTGGGCTTCCACCGGAGTAGCCAAGGTTCAAATCTTGACAAAAATAAGAATTTTTACAAGCGGGACAAAAGCGGGGGCATTATGGCAAAGCAACAATATGAGGGTTGCCCGACCTTCTCATGGCCCGCCCTCATTCTCTTGTAGCCGTCATGCGCTTCCTTGGTACACAAGAAAGAAGATTCTCTTTCCTATTTTTAAGGAGAGAAAATCGAGAAATAAATCTTGGGGAAAACCTAATTTTCATCCCTTTAAAAAGATCACAAGAGGAAGCCACTGGGGTTTTTTCATCTCTCTCTGACGCCCTCTTTCTCTCTCCCTATTATTCTCTCTCTCTCTCTTACCATACCACACCTCTCTCTCTTTATCTCTCCTCTTTCCCCTTCTTCTTCTTCTTCTTCTTCTTCTTCCTCTTTTGTCTTATTCTTCTTTCTCTCTCTCTCTCTCTCTCTCTCTCTCTCTCTCTCTCCCCACACCCTACCTCGGTTGCCACCGCGCCACACAGCACTCGCTGGACATGTCTTGCCCAGCGCCAGCTGCCGTGCCACGCGAAGCCCTAGCGCAACACGCAACATCGGGTATCGTCACCCGTTACCGCATGCGCACCGGTGCCTGAGCGCTCTTGCCATGCGGCGCGTTGCTACACCTTCTTGCTCCACGTGGCGCCCCCTGGCACATCCCGCCTACCTGTTGTTGCTGTTGTCTTCCCACGTGCACTTCCACTCGACCGCAACTGCTCTACTGCACTGCTTCGTACGTTGTGCCTGCTACTGCTGCTTCTCTCTCCTCTATTTTATTTGAGTTTTTGTTAATTTTAATTAGTTATTTTCACAATCATTTAGTTTGTTTGTTGGGGTTAATCTCTCACTTTGTAATTTTGTTTTCTCCTTAGACTTTGTTGTATTCTTTTTAACTTAGAAGGAATAGTGAATTATTGTTCTTTTTCGTATCATTTTTTTCTCTTAATCTATTTCTTTCTCCTTTGCTTGTACTTGTGCTCATTCTTCTATCTTTTCTAGAACTAGTTCACTTAGGTAGATTTGCATGGTACTATTTGATTCCATTAATTAGTTATGTTTTAGTGTTAGCAATGCATTTAGTTGTCATGTAGCAAGTATTACTCTTGGGAAAAAACCTTTGTTATCAACTAGTAATTGGGCCTCCAGATAAGATGATGTTTGAGACCCAATAACTAGTTTTAAGCGCATCCAAGCAAGTGGACACAAACCGAATGAGACATATAGGGGACCAGACACATAACCTAGGTCATGTCTAGTTGAGCTGATGCCTTATAACTGAGTACAGTGGATACCTACTGGGGCATTTGAGACCCTTGATTGAGACCTAGGTCAAATCCACTTGATTAGACGTCTTCACAATAGGTTGCTTGAACTCACTTATGAGGTAATTTATTATGACTAAGATTTTATAAAGACCAATAATCATGTTAGATGAATGGAATAAATTTGTTAATTAATTAAAAAAAATAATTTCATAGTTAATTATGCCCATTAACTTGAAGTTTTAGATAGCCCGATGGGAAAATTAGGCTATTTTCAAAGTTAAATAGATAGTAAATATTATGAAAATCATAACTTATGATCTGACTGTCCAAATGAGGTAAAATTTAAACCATTTGTTGGATATTTAATTTAGATGCTATTTTCATGAAGAACACTTTTGTTAATGTAGAGGTTTAGAGGGTCATTTTTGCAAAATATCGTCAAGAGATCCAATTTACAGACAACTACATAATGACAGTTGTGTCCTATGGTTCGCTTTTGAATAGGAGGTTGGAAGGAAGAAGGAAACTCATGAAAAAGTGGTTTGGGAAGGTTTCTTAGTGGAATTGGAATAGGATTAGGATCCCTAACTAGTATATAAAGTGTTCTAAGCACCTTACCTTAGATTTTTGTTTGAGAACGTTAGCCATCTCTAAGATTGGTGCTGGTTGAGAGGTCATCTAGCTAGAAGCTTGAGGGATGTCTTAGAAGGGAGAGATTCGTAGGGATTTGTAGGATTCTTCGTCGAGTGCTTAAAGAATCCGTAGAAGGGGAAAATATCCTATCGATAGATATATGATTAACTTAATCTTGCATAGTTTTAATATATATTTTATTCGGTTTCAAAATTTAAGAACTGATGTTGGAACTATAAATTCCCATCCCATGCCTCAAACCACTTAAAAATCTATATTTTGATTTTACTTAGAAAAAGTTGATCATTTTGAAGGGATTGGTCACCGATTCGCCCGTACGTTCTGGACATATTTTGCTATAAAATAATAGTGTATAAGAATTGACTATTATTCGGCTTTTCCTATTGAATTTCTTAATGTTTGCTTTCTTTCATTTTAAGTCCAATTGACGTGAAATTTTAAGGAGAGCTTGATTTTAAATCTAGAAGATGTTTGTAAATTTTTGACATTATTTGATATTAGTTCTATAATTAATTGAGTTTTAGCCTATTTTTCATAAACTAAATGTCAAAAATTATGATTTAACTTCAAATTTCTGAAAATTGTTTTACACTTTTAGGACATCATATTTGAGTTCTATAAATTTATTTTATTCATATTTATTTACTAGATTACTCTGTACATTGAAATGTGTCTTATATCACTATATGTGCTTAAGCAAATTCACTCTAGTTTAACCTTAATTATGCAAACTTAATTTATGTGACCATTCTACATGAAATATATAATTTGGACAGGGCTATCTTAACGACTGAATCTGGTATAGGCATCTTTATTGGATAGCGGATAAAATACATGAAATCAAACCTCAATTCGACGTAATGGTGGGATATCTGTGGTCTCCAATTTTGTGCTAATCAAGACTTGATAATATTGCGTAGGTGTTTGGCATATATATGCATGACCCCTTATGTTATAGTTCGGATGCGTGTTTACTTAAGTAAAATGAAATTTGATAATTTGCCTTATGAAACTCATATACTTTTTATTGATAAACTCTTGATTAGCCATATATTTTGTGAACCTTTAAGACAAGCCACGAAATGCATGACCTGAATTATGATCATGTAAGTCATATGATGTGTAATATGTGTAACAATTCTTTGTGTTTGAAATCAATCTGTAAGATACGTTGCTTACATGTTTAAGTCTATATATTACGATTTGATTTGAATTATGATCATGATATAAAACTTATTAAATCTGAAATTTAATATAAGACATCTTTGTATGCACACTATGCCTATATGACATGTTTTGAGTTATTTCTATCTTATTATGTGTTATATATAGAATTCATGACATGATACCAAATATGTTAAGTGTCAATTTGAATTTGTAAAATCACTTTGTGTTTAACTTGTGCAGGGTTAAGAATTGGAGGTCAAAATAATGCTTTATAGTTTAGGCATAAAGCACACTGTGCCGCATGAAGTGCTAATTTTGGAGGTTTGTTGTGATGGCATTTTTTAATTAGTTTTAACCGATGATTTATTTGTAAAAACTCAAAAGAACTAATGATCTTAAGGGTGAAATAATTGGATGGCTTATTCGGATTACATGGGTTTATTTCCTTTGGTTGGTGAGATGCACTATTGAAAGTGAGAACAACTTGCTTAGAAAAATTTTGAATATGAAATTTGACAAACAATTCAAATTACTTATAATTCTAGCTAGAGTTAAAGTTAAAGACACATTTTTATTTACTCTACTTTTTTTATTTTTTTTACTAAATTTATTTTATTTACTTTTATAATTAGAGAGGCCATTGCTTAGCCTAGAATGGGCCGACTGAAAACTGATGCAATGTGTGCGGTTAAACTACACGAACTGTTTTGAACCTCATCCTCATATTTTAAAAATATTATTTTTTTAATAAAATTTTAGATATTTAATAATCCTTCTATGGTTGTTTTCATCTCCTAAGATTTTATTTTGACCATCCAATCATAGTTCGAACTTGAAACTCTATTTTAGTCGTCTATTGGACACATTTAAATCCCGATTTACAAAAACTATGAAAAAATATTAATAAAATAAAAAAAATTGTTAGATTAACTCTTAAGCTCGTCTCATCCCTTGAGATTTTAGTATTCATCATCAATTTACAAATGTAAAAAATTAGATGACTTACGATGAAAGTTTCACGATCCAACGGTGAAACTTAAGTCAAAAGGGATAAAATTTATTTTGGAGTGAGTTGAATATTTAAAGATTTATCATAATTTTTATTTTTTAAAATATAGAGAAGAGGTTAAAACAGTGCATGACATACTGTAGCAAATGCACCATAGCACTCCTATACATATGCTCCTCTCTCTCTCTCTCTCTTTCTCTCTCTCTCTCTCTCTATATATATATATATATATATATATATATATATATACAACCTTTTTATGCTCAAAACTCATTATATCTTTATGGCCTGCATTTTTAATGCTTAAATAGCTGTCTTGATCTTAAATTTGAACAGTTTTAAATAATACTTCGAAAGAAAAATATAGTACTTGGCCTAAGATTTGTTAATTACCATGTGAACAGGACCAAACTAGCCGCTGCATCTAATTGTTCTCAGTTTTTCGGAATTTAAATGAACCAGATTAGAGAACTCACTTTTCCTATTTGTTTGGGTTTACCATTTAATCTGATCGGACTTTTAAAACAAAGTGTGTAAGTAAGATTTTTCAACAACATAAATCACTAAAAAAAGAATATTTGCTGCAATGCTTGAAGGCAGTACAATTGCATGTGATCATTGCAAAGTGATCAGATAGAACCATCTCGGGTGCAATTTTTTTTTCTTGGTCATCGGGTCTCTTCTAGCTTCATTTAATGACTCAAATTGATCACATGGAGGTGCCATCCAACAGGTAATGCAACAAATATTATTCGGTAAAAAAAGAAAATACATAATTTTGGGCCTTTTGGCTTTATATCGACCATAATCGCTCGGTGAAAAAAAATTGTTCGTGTTCTTGGAATTCCATGGGATACATACTCTAGACACCCGTACACCTTTTTTTTCCCATCTCCAAGCGAGGGATCCGGCCTTCATGTTGTGTGCTTCCAGTTGCCGAGCAGCACACGAGACCAGAAAGCGAGTTGTCAACGTAACCCGGCACCCATGCGAGACGAAAAAGCAAGCAGGGCAGGTGGTGTGTTTGGAGAAGCAGCACCATCATCAATGTGGCCCCCGAAGTGATCAATTGCAGCGGCGTGCAACGCTCAATTCCCCTGTGCTCTTGGTGGTCGGGGCACGAAACAACACAGCAAACTCCAAGCAAGAAGAAACACGGTGCAAGTAGTAGTAGTAGTGGTAAGAGTGGTAACAGCACCAAGCTTACAAGAGTAGTAGTAACAGTAGCAATAGTAATACAAATAGTGATAATAGTAGAAGAAGATGAGAAGGGGTTGATCACACTCTTCCTACCGTACCTGGTACACTGAACGTGGCGTTCTGCCAGGGGAAAAGAGGCACTGTAGAGACTGAGGGAAACATGGCAAGCACTTTTTGACAACGCCACTACTCAGCAGCCCCTTCTCTATGATAGTGGTGGAGGTGATAATGGCGGTGGGTGGCGACGGTGAGGTCCACCTCCCACTCCCCCGTGCCCGTCCATCACATCACTGTTCCTCTCAACCATGATGGCGATAGTTCCATTTCCCATGAGCCCAAGGTCCCCATTTCGGCCAGGATCACCAGAAGGGTCCTTCCACACGTCCTTACTACGACTTTGCTGCCCTGCTTCTCCTCCTTAATTCCTCGCTACACCCTCAGCAGCTACCATGGGGTCAGCATAACCCTCATTAAAAACTTCCCACCTAGGTTGATGATGTTAACTGTTGAACGCAAGCGCAACAGGTCAGTGGAGGACAAGCCTCGGCGTCGCTTTTCTATTAGCGAGTGTGGAGGAGTTGCGTGCTGGAAAGAGGAGTATGAGATCGCAGAGTGGTGTTTTGGTCCTCGTCCTCGGCCTTACATGGAAGCCATGGAATGTGGAGGGTGGGATTCTTTTTATTATAGGCGGGCCGGGAGCCCAGTGTTATTTGTCGTAATGATGTCTGTTTCTGTCGGATGAGAGAGAGAGAGAAAGAGAGCGCATCACCAGTTTAAAGAGAATGTCGATGGCTTCAGATCCATGTGGTCGGAAACACTGTTCTTCCCCAGAATCGACAGGGATTTATGATTTCTTTATTGTTCTCCATTACAGCAGATTCTTGAGTCATGGGATTGATGAGCGTGGGGTTTCCTGTACCACATGCAAACACCGAGACCTTGGACAAACTAGGTTGGAGCAGATGGAATGTTGCATCATCCGCTGAACTGTCCATGACCAGAAAATTTCAAGGCGTGAATATATCAATCGATAATATAAAAATATTATAAAAAAGTTTGAATTGGCATCCTCTCATAGCACGATATAAATTATTTTCTCTTCGTATTTAAAAATAACAAAATTCATCAATAATTTTTAAATATTCAAATAGATTCTTAAGGTTGTTCACATTTCCGGGATCTTAATTTTTACCGTTCATTCTTGATGATCAATCTTAGTCATCTGATTAGATGTGTATCAAAAATCAACATCTAAAAATATTAAAAAATAGTTAAAAAGTAAAAAAAAAATCAAATTAACCTTTAAGATTAATTACATCTCTAGGTGATTTTAACTTTGTTCTCCAAACAACAACGTATTTGATTGGATGACTACTGATGTAGCCGAAGCTATCACGACCGGATTCCGAAGCTGGAATCCGAAGAGATGGATCCGGAGCTGGGTCGGATCGGCGTTCGGAGGCCCGACGGGGATCCGGAAGGCGAAGGATGCAGAGGCGAAGCCGAAGGTCCGAAGGCCGAGGGGTGCTCGGTCGGTGCAGGCTTGTCTTCGGGATGTCGGGGCCGAAGCTCCTTCGGCGGACGAAGGGGCGGCGCGAGACCGGGTCTCCTCTGTCGCGGGGCAGCCGGCGTACGGCGTCGAGACCAGAAAGAGGAATCCGAGGTCGGAGGCCGAGACCGACTCGGGAAGGTCGGCGATGATTCGAACCGAGCTCCTGCAGGAGGGAAAGAAGAAGAAAACCGGTCAGTAGGAGTTCCCGGGTTCGGCCCTGGGGAACCCCCTCCGACGGTCAAGTTAGCTCCTGATTGATTCGATTCAGAAGGCAAAGAGTAGCTTTAATGCTTTTTGGACTATAGTCCTTAAGGGTCTCGGAGGCTTAAGAGAGCATACCTTTGGCAATAAATAGCGGTGTATTTATAGCAGAGGATAGAGGATGGTTAACGGTGGTAGCCGATATAGGACTAAATGCGGGCTTACTGGTAAACCGCCATAGTGCATGGTCCGCCACCGGAGTGGGCCGGACTTCGGCTATCGGGCCGAAGGGGGTTGGGCCGCTGATGGGCCGAAGCCTGTTGGGCCCTAGGCTGCCGCGCTGCTCCCGGGCCGTAGGCTGGTGGGCCGCTGATGGGCTGAAGCCTGTTGGGCCGGGAGCGACGGTGCCGCTTACGGGCCGAGGGCTGTTGGGCCGCTGATGGGCCGAAGGCTCCCCGAGGGCCTTGTACTGCTGCTGCTGGGCTGAACGGGGTTTGGGCTTGTTTTAATGGGCCGAATCGGATTCTGCCTCATCACATAGCCCCCCACTCTTGTCTTCCTCAGTTCTGAGATGGCGAGAGTATAGCCCGAAGTGTGCCGAGAAATAGTGCAGTCAGGTGTCTTACCCGAAGCTTTGTTCTCTTTCTTTGAGAAGAGGGTGCCCTCGGTCGGCCGAGGGCTAAGCGGTTGCTTCGTCTTCACTCGGGGTGGCGACGAAGGCTCATGGCTCTGACGGCGAAGGGCCGAGCCCTCTGGCTTGTGCCAGGCTTTATTAAATGGACGGGATGGGCGTCGCTTCGCGAAGAAGCACGGGACACGCGTCGCACATCCGGCCGCTCCGTAAAAAGCACAAAAGGATCCTGACCGCTCGCGGGTCGCGGATCACCTCGGCTCTCTGCCCGAGGTTCTACTCGGATTGCCGCCGCTCCCATCTCCGGCACGCGGATCGGGACACGTGGCGGGCATCCGAGTGATCAGCCGAAGGGTCGGAGCGCTTTCGGCCGTTGATCGTTCTGCTTCAAGTCCCGGAGCCTGCCCGTCATCATTGCCGAAGGACGGTACACGCGGCGGGCATCTAGGAGGAGCGGTGAGACGACGGGGGCGATTTCGGCCATCGGCTTCGGCGGGAGGCGCTTCGGATGGAGCTTATAAATAGAAGCCCCTCGCAGGGCACTATTCTTCTTCCTGCTCCTGCGCCTGCGTTGCTCTGCGATCACCCGAGCTCTCCCTCCTCCCCGGCGAAAGGCTAGCTTCTTTGAATGCGTCATCGGAGCTTGCTGGCCATCGTAGGAGGATCTCCATCCCTCGGAGCGCCTTGCAGGTGGAGTTGGGTGGTTTGAGAGGCTGAGCTTGATTCAGGAGAGATCCTTTCTTCTTTTAGAGTAAGCTTCGATATCCTTTCTCATCTCCGCGACCTTATAGTTCGCAGCTCTTCTTCGAGCGAGATTACTCTTTCGGACGAGGAGTATACTCCGTCCCACTCTCCCAAGTCTTCTCTGTCCTCACCCCTTACTCTGGACTCCCTCGTCTCGGCGATGTCCGAGGAGCCCGAGGCTTCTGGGGCCGAGGCTTCCAGGGCCGAGGCTTCCAGGGCCGAGGCTTCCGGGGCCGAGGCCTTCGGGGCCGAGGCCTCCGAGGAGGTCCGGAACCCGGGCCGGGCTTCCACCTCGGGACGTCGTCGTCCCGACACTGCTTCGGAAGCAGCCTGCACCCTTTCGGACGAAGAGGTTAGCTACTTCGCCTCGTACTTTCAGCTTCCTTCATGGATGACCCCTTATCGGCCTGGTTCCACCACCAGAGCCAATACCTCCCGCCCGGGTACCTTTTCCATCTATATAGATAGCTTCCAGGCGGGTTTTTGTCTTCCTCTTCCCACTTTCGTCATTAACCTTCTTTGCTTCTACGGGCTGGCCCCGTCTCAGCTTTTTCCCAATTCCTGGCGCACTGTATATGGTTTTTTGGCCGTTTTTGCCCGTATACGGACTGTTCCTTCCATCAACATCTTCCGCTACCTTTTTAAAATTCAAAGGCAGGGGAGATCCGAGTGGTATTGCTTTGTCCCTCGGATCGGCCGAAGCATCTTCTCCGGGAAGCCCTCGTCCATCCATGGCTGGAAGAGGAAGTTTATCCTCATTTATTTGCTGGAGAACGAGAAGAGCGTGTGGCCCTTCCCTACCGAATGGGCGCCGCTGGCCGTAGGCCTCTCGGATCCTCCTGCTCTGACCTCCACCCAGAGCACCCTTGTGGACCACATCCAGACCATGGCCCCGTACAACATCTGGGGGCTTCTCAGCAATGCGGAGCGGCTGGTGAATGCCGGGGTATGGCCGGACCCTCAGTTCGATCCGGAGCGGGCCTTTCCATACCTTCCTCTCGGGGAGACTCCGCAGGGCAGCGAAGGAAGCGCTGCCGCTCCTCCGGCCGAAGCTCCTCCGGCCGACGAGGTTGATGAAGCTTCGGCCGAGGGTAAGTCGGTCTTGAGTTTGCAACTGGTCGTGTTATTTCGTTTTTAACACGTCTTCTCTTGCTTGCAGCAATGTCTGGGATCGATGCCCTACTCGCCCGGATATCCGAGCAGCGTGACCAAGGCCAGCTACCACCCCCGCAGGCGGCAGGCGGGTCTGGTCGAGGCGCATGAGCTCCGAGGGCCCGAGGCGGAGTTCCGAGGACTGCGGCCTCCTCCGAGGGCCGTGCTGCCGCCGCCGCTCTCGAGAGGGAGAGAAAGACCAAGTCCGCCGCCCGAAGGGGCGGTCGATTGTCGAAGCGGCCTCGGGTGGAGGAGCTTGAAGAGGCAGAGCCGGCTCCATTGATAAGGAGAACTGCCGGGGCCCGAAGGGCCGTAAGGCTGGCATCCTCCGAGACGCCGAGGGGCGACTCTCCTCCGGCCTTGATGGCAGGGGCAGAGTATGAAGGCGCCGGGTCGCAGGCGCCTCGCGCGCAGGAGCGCGAGATGTGGGCCCCCGAGCCGGGGGTCTACAAAGATGAGAGTATGGAGGATTCGCAGACGTGCCTCCGTCTGCTCCGCAGCCTCACTCTCCCTTCGGCTTTCGTAGAGCTGAAGGACCACTCGGTCACCGACCTGGCGGCGATGAGCGCCCGGTTGGCGGTCCAGGTAAGAAGCTTCTGAGTGTGCTTCAACTTGGCTTTCCTTAGCTTACTTTAATTCTTTCCGATCCTTGTCTGCTTTCGGTCCGCAGGCCGCGGTAACGGGCAGTGTCCTGATTCACCATCAGGAGCTGCTCCGGAACAAACTCCTGGAGGCCGAGGGGGCGTCGGCCTCGGCAGGTTCGGGTGAGGGCCCTTCGGCGGGGCCTAACATCGAGCCCATGATCGACGGGCTTGTGGCCGCGAACGCCCAGACGCGGGCGCAGCTGGAGGAGAGGGCAGCAGAGGCCCGTGCTTCCGCCTAGGCCAAGGTGAAGGCTGAGCGGGAGAAGGAAAAGGCCGAGCGGGAGCTTGCTGCTGCCCAGGCTGAGATCCGGGCCCTTAAGGACCAGATCCAGGACAAGGACTCCCGGCGTGCTTCGGAGAAACGCCGCCACGCCGAGGAGATATCGACTCTGAAGCAAGAGCTGGAGGAGGCGGTGGACTCGGCCGTAGCTGATTATAAGGCCGGCCCGGACTACGCCGAAGAGATAATCCAAGCCCAGCTTCTAGCGGCCTCCTCGGTCTTCGACCTCGGGCTGGCTGTTGCCCAGAAGGCCTGCCCGAACGTGGACTTAACCGGGTTTGCCTTGCCGATGGGTGAGGAAGCCAGGGAGCTCCTATCCTGGTGGAAGGGGCTTATGGCCGAGAGGGCCTCGGCCTCAGCGCAAGGCGACGAAGCCGTACCCACCGAGGAGGCCCCTGTCGAGGCTACCCCTCCTGAGGCTGTGCAGATCGTCGATTCCCCCTCTCCCTCTCCTGGCCGAAACGCAGTTGAAGTGGAGGAGGAGGGGGTTGTCGAGAACTGATACGAGGGCTCGCCCCGGTTTTTATTTTTCTCCTTTTGTAAACCTGCGGCCAGGTGGATGACCGATTTTGTACTTCCCCTTTTGTGAATACAGGAAGTATTTTTGGGCTTTACCTTGATGCTTTGTGCACGATTGACCGAATCTGGCCTTTCAGAAGTTCGAGATCCTGCCGTCGTTCGCTATAACTCGCGAAGCCGAGACCCGATGTAGGTTCGGATAGGAAGTTGATAGAATATCGCCAGTATATACGGCCGGGGCCTTTGCTAATGTGGTTCATAAGATCCGAAGGGGTATCTCACCGCCCTAGATGCGGTTTGTGTGGCCGAAGCCACTCCTGCTTTGTCTTATGCGGACTTAGAGATATCCTGCCGCTCCCTGATCCGGTATATGTGGCCGAAGCGACCCTCAGATCAGGTTATCTGCGGATTTTAGAAGAACCATGCCGCTTCCCGATCCAGAATACATGGCCGAGCGCCATTCGTCGGATCGAAGGATTCGTGGACTTAGAAGAACCATGCCGCGTCCTGATCCGGAATACATGGCCGAAGCCATTCGTCGGATCGAAGGACTCGCGGACTTTAATATACCTTGCCGCTTCCCGATCCGGATTATATGGCCGAAGCCATTCGTCGGATCGAGGTACTTGCGGACTTTAGAAGAACCATGCCGCGTCCTGATCCGGATTATATGGCCGAAGCCATTCGTCGGATCGAAGGACTCGCGGACTTTAGAAGAACCATGCCGCATCCTGATCCGGATTATATGGCCGAAGCCATTCGTCGGATCAAAGGACTCGCGGACTTTAATATACCTTGCCGCTTCCCGATCCGGATTATATGGCCGAAGCCATTCGTCGGATCGAAGGTACTCGTGGACTTTAGAAGAACCATGCCGCTTCCCGATCCGGATTATATGGCCGAAGCCATTCGTCGGATCGAAGGATTCGAGGACTTTAATATACCTTGCCGCTTCCCGATCCGGATTATATGGCCGAAGCCATTCGTCGGATCGAGGTACTCGCGGACTTTAGAAGAACCATGCCGCTTCCCGATCCGGATTACATGGCCGAAGCCATTCGTCGGATCGAAGGTACTCGCGGACTTTAGAAGAACCATGCCGCTTCCCAATCCGGATTATATGGCCGAAGCCATTCGTCGGATCGAAGGACTCGCGGACTTTAATATACCTTGCCGCTTCCCGATCCGGATTATATGGCCGAAGCCATTCGTCGGATCGAGGTACTTGCGGAGTTAAAAGAACCATGCCGCGTCCTGATTCGGATTATATGGCTGAAGCCATTCGTCGGATCGAAGGACTCGCGGACTTTTAGAAAAGCCATGCCGCGTCCTGATCCGGATTATATGGCCGAAGCCATTCGTCGGATTGAAGGACTCGCGGACTTAGAAGAACCAGGCCGCGTCCTGATCTGGATTATATGGCCGAAGCCATTCGTCGGATCGAAGGACTCGCGGACTTAGAAGAACCATGCCGCGTCCTGATCCGGAATACATGGCCGAGCGCCATTCGTCGGATCGAAGGATTCGCGGACTTTAGAAGAACCATACCGCGTCCTGATCCGGATTATATGGCCGAAGCCATTCGTCGGATCGAAGGGCTCGCGGACTTTAATATACCTTGCCGCTTCCCGATCCGGATTATATGGCCGAAGCCATTCGTCGGATCGAAGGTACTCGCGGACTTTAGAAGAACCATGCCGCTTCCCGATCCGGATTATATGGCCGAAGCCATTCGTCGGATCAAAGGACTCGCGGACTTTAATATACCTTGCCGCTTCCCGATCCGGATTATATGGCCGAAGCCATTCGTCGGATCGAGGTACGCGCGGACTTTAGAAGAACCATGCCGCTTCCCAATCCGGATTATATGGCCGAAGCCATTCGTCGGATCGAAGGATTCGCGGACTTTAATATACCTTGCCGCTTCCCGATCCGGATTATATGGCCGAAGCCATTCGTCGGATCGAAGTACTCGCGGACTTTAGAAGAACCATGCCGCTTCCCGATCCGGATTACATGGCCGAAGCCATTCGTCGGATCGAGGTATTCGCGGACTTAGAAGAACCATGCTGCGTCCTGATCTGGAATACATGGCCGAGCGCCATTCGTCGGATCAAAGGACCCGCGGACTTTAATATACCTTGCCGCTTCCCGATCCGGATTATATGGCCGAAGCCATTCGTCGGATCGAGGTACTTGCGGACTTAAAAGAACCATGCCGCGTCCTGATCTGGATTATATGGCCGAAGCCATTCGTCGGATCGAAGGACTCGCGGACTTTAGAAGAACCATGCCGCGTCCTGATCCGGATTATATGGCCGAAGCCATTCGTCGGATCGAGGTACTTGCGGACTTAGAGAAAATACCATGAGGTTTCCTGAAAAAGAGACCTTTATTCATACCTTCCGGCCGAAAGCCAGGGAAGAAGTGATTCACATAAAATAACGCCGAAGGCGCTCTACATTCTAGGTGCGAGGAAGAGGTTGGCCCGAAAGGGTCTCCAACCGATAAGCCCCTCGTCTGATCACCTCTTTGACCCGATAGGGCCCCTCCCAGTTGGGGGCATGCTTTCCTGAGGCTTCGGCCGGTTTAGAAGTATGAGCATTCCTCAACACGAGGCTCCCGATCTCAAAGCTTCGGGGCTTCACTCGAGTGTTATGGTATTTGGCCATGCGCTGCTGATAAGCTGCCAGCCGGATACGAGCCTTGTCTCGGGTCTCTTCAATGAGGTCCAGATAATCTTTCAAACCTTCTTCGTTGGCCTCCGGATTGTAAGCAACGACCCTGGGAGAGGGAAGGCCGATTTCTACCGGAATAACGGCCTCTATCCCATAAGCCATGCGAAAGGGAGTTTCGCCGGTGGGAGTTCGGCTTGTCGTCCGATAGGCCCACAGAACACTCGGAAGCTCCTCTACCCATCGGCCTTTGGCTTCGCCGAGGCGGGTTTTCAGTCCCTGCAGTAGGCTTCGGTTGGTAACTTCAACCTTGCCGTTTGCCCGAGGGTGAGCTACCGAAGTGAATTTGTGGAGAATGCCGAAGCTGGCGCAGTTGTCGCTGAACTGTCGGCTGTCGAACTGCTTTCCATTATCTGATATGATGGCCCGAGGGATGCCGAACCGGCAGATGATGGACTTCCATACGAAGTTCCAAGCATTGCTATTGGTTATTGACGCAAGGGGTTCGGCTTCTACCCACTTAGTAAAATAGTCTACCGCCACGATGAGGAATTTTCTCTGGCCGGTGGCGATGGGAAAAGGCCCCAGGAGGTCGATCCCCCATTGAGCGAAAGGCCAGGGATTGGTCAAGGGGGTCAGAAGGGTGGCTGCCTGGTGAATGAGGGAGCTAAACCTCTGGCACTGGTCACAGCGCCGTACGATGGCTAAAGCGTCCTCTCGGAGCGTCGGCCACCAGTAGCCTTGCCTTAGAAGCTTGTGAGCCAGGGCCCTTCCTCCCGCATGCGCTCCGCATACCCCTTCATGTACTTCTCTAGTGGCGTAGTCGGCTTCAGCCGGGCCGAGGCATCGCAGCAACGGTCAGCCGAAGGATTTTTTGTATAACACCCCGTCCAGGAGAAGGAAATGGGATGAGCGTTGCCGAATGTGCTTCGCCTCCCTTGGGTCTGGCGGGACTTCTCCTCGGAGAAGAAAGGCGACGAGGGGAGTCATCCATGTCTCGGCTTCGGCCTCAGTGACTTGCATGGCTTCGGGCTCGCCGAGGCTTGGTTCAGCGAGTTCCTCCACTAGGATCATTCGGCCTCCTCCCCCATCTTGAGTTGACGCCAGCCGGGAAAGTGCATCGGCTCGGGTATTCTCGGCTCTCGGGATCCTCACGATTTCATAAGAATCGAATTGAGCGAGGATCTTGCGAGTCACCTGGAGATAAGATACCATTACTGCATCCCGAGCCTTATATTCCCCGGAGATGTGGCTGGCGATCAACTGAGAATCGCTGAAGGCTTTCAGGTTCCGGGCGCCGAGCTTCTTCGCGGCCCGGAGGCCAGAGATGAGAGCTTCATACTCGGCGGCGTTGTTAGTTGCTGGAAAGGAGAAACGCAAAGCGTACTCCGTGACGATCCCTTCGGGTGATGCCAGGATCCACCCGGCGCCGCTGCCCGTGGAGCACGCGGAGCCGTCCACATAGAGTTGCCATTCGTCTGCTGGCGCAGGAGCCGAAGTGGCTTCGGCTTCGGGCACGTCGGGTTTCGGCTGAGGTGCCGAGGAAGCGCCGGGGGTGAGTTCGGCGATGAAGTCCGCCAGCGCCTGGGCTTTTATTGTTACCCGAGGTACGTAGGAGATGTCGAACTCTCCTAGCTCGATCGCCCACTTTGCCAGCCTGCCGGACACCTCCGGCCGGGAGAGAACCTGCCTCAGGGGCTGGTCGGTAAGAACCTTAACGGAATGAGCCAGAAAATAAGGCCGAAGCCTCCTCGCGGACGAGACGAGGGCCAGAGCCAACTTCTCCAGGGCAAGATACCGGAGTTCTGCTCCTTGAAGGGCTCGGCTGGTATAGTAAACTGGATTCTGAACGCCATCTTGCTCTCGGACGAGGACGGCGCTGAGAGCCGTCTCGGAGACTGCAAGGTACAGGCTCAGAGGCTCCCCGGGAACCGGTTTGGACAGAATGGGGACTTTGGAGAGGTAGGCCTTCAGCTGGTCGAAGGCTGCTTGGCACTCATCCGTCCATTCGAAGCTATTGGCCTTCTTCAGTAGCTTGAAGAAGGGGAAACAGTAATATGCCGCCCTTGACATGAAGCGGCTTAGAACTGCGATCCTCCCGTTCAGCTTCTGTACCTCTCGGAGGTTTACAGGGGGGCGCATTTGCATGATGGCCGAAACCTTCTCGGGGTTGGCTTCCACCCCTCGGTGAGTGACCATGTAGCCGAGGAACTTCCCGGAGGCTACCCCGAAGGCGCACTTGGTCGGGTTTAGCTTCATCTTGTACCGCCTAAGGGCGGAGAAAGTCTCGGCCAAATCGGCCAAATGCTCTGCGGCGACGCGGCTTTTGACCAACATGTCGTTTATGTAGACCTCCATGTTTCGTCCGAGCTACGGGGCGAACACTTTATTGACCAGGCGCTGATATGTCGCACCGGCGTTCTTCAGACCGAAGGGCATCCGGGTATAGCAGTATAAGCCCAGATCGGTCGTGAAGCTGGTCTTGCTCTCATCATCCGGATGCATCCGGATCTGGTGGTAGCCTGAATAGGCGTCGAGGAAGCTTAAGAGCTTGTGGCCGGAAGTTGCGTCCACCACCTGGTCTATCCGAGGCAACGGGAAGCTATCCATCGGACAGGCCTTGTTGAGGTTGGTGAAGTCCACGCACATTCGCCATTTTCCATCTTTCTTTGGCACCATCACCACGTTGGCGATCCAGTCCGGATGATGCACCTCTCGGAGGTGTCCGGCGTCCAGCCCCTTCTGCACTTCGGCTTGGATGGCGGCTCTCCTTTCCTGATTGAAGGTGCGCCACTTCTGCTTTACCGGGGGCTGGCCGGGATCAGTATGGAGTCGCTGCTCTGCTACCTCCGGGTCGACCCCGGGCATGTCCGCCGGAGACCAGGCGAAGATGTCGAGATTCTTTTTCAAGAACTTGGTAAGCTTCTCTGCTTCGGTCTCCTCTAGGCCGGAGCCTATCATCAGGATTCGTCCCTCGCCTCCCGGAACCAGAACGGCGAGGAGTGCTTCTCCCGGAGATGCCTCGGCCGATGACTCGATCGCCAGCGCTTCGGCTGCAGCCTTCCCCTTGACCGAAATCATATAGCACTGCCGGGCTGCTTCTTGGTTCCCTTTGGCCTCGCCTATTCCATGGCTGGTATGAAACTTCAGCTTCTGATGGAAAGACGAAGGCACGGCTCCGACCCCGCCTATTAGCCTTCGGCCGAAGATGGCGTTGTAGGCCGAATCGACTTTTACAACGGCAAAGTCCGTTTCAACGGTTAATTGCCGAGGGGCGGAGCCTAAGGTTACAGGGAGTCGGACAATGCCCTCTACTCGGCAGGGCGAGCCGTTAAAACCGAAGAGGGGGCCCCGGTGAGGCTTCATATTAGCCTCACTCAATCCCATTTTTTCAAAACAATCATAAAACAAGATGTTTGGGGCACTTCCATTATCGACAAATATTCTATGTACATCATAGCTATTTATTACAGCGTTTATGACGAGGGCGTCGTCGTGAGGGACCTGAATATCAGTCAGGTCCTCGGAGCCGAAGGTGATAGCTTCTTGGCGAGGCCGCTTCGGCTCGACGTCAATTGCTGCTACAGCGGCAGAGCTGCGCTGCCGCGGCCTTGATCCTTCCCCCGGCCCTCCGGATATCATCATGATAGACCCGGAACTGGGTCTTTGATGGGATGCTTCTACCGGGGCCGAGGTGACCTTCGGCGGAGGAGCGGCTTCTATCGCCGGGGGTTGTTGTTGCCTGGGCGCCGCAGGGACGTCCCGATTTCACTGTGGCGGGGGCTGCTCCCGTCGGTACTGCGGCAATCTTCCCTCTCGGATGAGGCGGTCGATCTCCTCTCGGAGCTGCCGGCACTCATCCGTCGTGTGGCCGATCTCCCGGTGATACTCACAGTATTTTCCGGGGTCCCTTCGGCGAGGATCCGACTTCATGCGATCTGGTCGCCGGATCATGCCCTTCACCTCCATAAGCATCCGGGAAGGGGGAGCAGGTAAGGGTAGGTACCGCGGTTGCGGGTCCCGTCGCCTTTCCCTGTCCCAGTCCTCCCGGCGATATCGCTTTCGGGAGGGCTCTTAGTCTTCTGGCCGAGGTCGGACCACCTGGGGAGCAGGTGCCGAGGTGGCTTCGGCCGCGCCTTTACCTCTGGACATCATCAGGGCCTCCTGGTTGATGTATTTATGGGCCCGGGCCACAAGGTCCTGGAAGGTAGGGGGATGACGCTTCCCGATGGAGCCGAGGAGTCCTTCGTCCCGACACCCGCTGATCACGGCCGAGACCGCGATCGAGCTGTCGAGGTTAGGGATTTGGGCGGCCTCGGTCCGGAACTTGGTGAAGTATTCCTGGAGAGTTTCGGTGGGGCCTTGCCAGATGGCCAGCAGGCTGGCAGAGGTTTTGCACTGCCGGGTGGCATCATAAAACTGGTCGATGAATAACTGGCCCAACTGGATTAGGGAGTGGATGGAGTTGGGGGCCAGTGTCTCGAACCAGGTGAGGGCGGTCTTCTCAAGGGTGAGGGGGAAAAGTCGGCAGCGGACTGCCTCGGTGACCCCTCGGACCAAGAGGTATGCGTTGAATCTCTGGAAATGACAGACCGGATCTGTCATTCCGTTGTAGAGAGGGCCCTTCGGCAGCTTGAAATTGGAGGGCACCTCGGTTGCCAGGAGCTCCGCCGTGAACGGGGTCTGCTTCAGGATGTTGCTGGCGAGAGGTGCCCCGTGGGGCCGAGACACCATCTGCTGCATCTCCTTGCGCATCCCGTCAGCCGCCGGTCCAGGTCCGAGGCGGTCGAGGTGGCGACTGATTGTCCTCCGGTCCGGGCCGGGCGGAACTTCGACGAAGCATAGTCCTGCTCCGTCAGGTAATCAGCGCGAGGAGCCCGGGCAGGTAGTGCCGAGGGCTCGCTGCGTGTCACCGCGGTTTCGTTGGGAGAAACCGGTGTAGGCGCCGGCCGGAAACGGGCATCTTGTACTGGATAGAGTGGGGGGAGTGGCGTCTGCTGAGGAAGCTGCCCCATCAGGCCTACGCGCTGGGCGATGGCAGACACCATCTCCTGAAGCGGCGCTAGGGAGGCGACGGCAGCTGCTAGCGTTGCCATTTGCTGCTGGAGCACCCCCACTCGGTCTTCCGAGGCGAGAGACTCCGGTATGGTTGGCAGAGGCAGGCTCGGCGGGGCATAAGGGGCGCCTTCAGAAGGCAGCATCTGCGCCGAGGCCTCCCGTGCCTCTGCCTCGCTCTGTCCGGACCGTTGGGTAACAGGTCTTTGAGACATGACTTGTTTGTTGGTTTCCCACAGACGGCGCCACGTGATGTAGCCGAAGCTATCACGACCGGATTCCGAAGCTGGAATCCGAAGAGATGGATCCGGAACTGGGTCGGATCGGCGTTCGGAGGCCCGACGGGGATCCGGAAGGCGAAGGATGCAGCGGCGAAGCCGAAGGTCCGAAGGCCGAGGGGTGCTCGGTCGGCGCAGGCTTGTCTTCGGGATGTCGGGGCCGAAGCTCCTTCGGCGGACGAAGGGGCGGCGCGAGACCGGGTCTCCTCTGTCGCGGGGTAGCCGGCGTACGGCGTCGAGACCAGAGAGCGGAATCCGAGGTCGGAGGCCAAGACCGACTCGGGAAGGTCGGCGATGATTCGAACCGAGCTCCTGCAGGAGGGAAAGAAGAAGAAAACCGGTCAGTAGGAGTCCCCGGGTTCGGCCCTGGAGAACCCCCTCCGACGGTCAAGTTAGCTCCTGAAGATAATTCGATTCAGAAGGCAAAGAGTAGCTTTAATGCTTTTTGGACTATAGTCCTTAAGGGTCTCGGAGGCTTAAGAGAGCATACCTTTGGCAATAAATAGCGGTGTATTTATAGCAGAGGATAGAGGATGGTTAACGGTGGTAGCCGATATAGGACTAAATGCGGGCTTACTGGTAAACCGCCATAGTGCCTGGTCCGCCACCGGAGTGGGCCGGACTTCGGCTATCGGGCCGAAGGGGGTTGGGCCGCTGATGGGCCGAAGCCTGTTGGGCCCTGTGCTGCCGCGCTGCTCCCGGGCCGTAGGCTGGTGGGCCGCTGATGGGCTGAAGCCTGTTGGGCCGGGAGCGACGGTGCCGCTTACCGGCCGAAGGCTCCCCGAGGGCCTTGTACTGCTGCTGCTGGGCTGAACGGGGTTTGGGCTTGTTTTAATGGGCCGAATCGGATTCTGCCTCATCAACTACAGTTAGTTTTTTCAATCTAACAATGGAAATTAAATCTCAAGATGTTAAAATCAATATAAATGAGGGTATTTGAATATTTAAAATTTTTGAAGATTTTCTTTATTCTTTTTAAGATGGAGAAGTGAGAGTTTCGAGGGAGACTCATCTAAGCTAGATGAGCCCTAGAGCTCATTATAGCAGGTCCTGTATATATATATATATATATATATATATATATAAAGAAAATTATTTGTTCATTGTGAACATCAAATACAAAAGACAATTACATAAATTATGTCTCAAATTTAAGTATATGATTGTTATAATAGAAATTCAAATAAAAAATGATAAAAAATAATCGTTATGTTATAAAGTCAAAGCATCTTTAGCAAAGTGAAACATCTATAATACTAAAATCATCTTTTGGGGGGATCATGATAAGGTCCAAGGATTCAAACCAAGATGCTACTCATTGATCTCACTTTCGAATTGTAGAATTATACATTAAAATAAATATCCTAATTACTTCATTTGAAAGCATAAGTATAGTTAAAATCATCATACCCTAACTTCTAAGAGACAATATTCATGTTTTATTTTTACTTATTAAGTGTATCAACTAAGATAATGATAAAGAGTAATATTCATTAGAAACCAAATTATGATAATTGGAAATACATAAAAATTAATGGATTTATATCAAAGACATATCAAAAAGGAAAATGAAGAAGTTAAATAGGAAGGTGAAAAATATTTAGAATGAAGACCTAATTCCATCTACAATATCAATAATCACTTTAATTATCTAGAATTTAATCTGATTGGATAGAAAATTAGTCCTTTAAATGAAACTTCCACTAATAATAATCTATGGTAATCTATTACAGATTTATCAAGAACAAAGATTTCTACAACTACAATTTTATTTCTACCTATATCACCTTTATTATCTCCCTACCTATATGACCTTTATTAGCTCCAAGTCACCCACATGCTTAGACATTTTGAAATCAATGTCTTATTGAAAGAACTATTATTTACAACAAAAAATAGTAAAAATGAAATGAAAAGTATATGATTCATACTTCCAATCAGCAAAACTTCGTCTTAAGTCAAATGCTTCCTATATAAGGAAAATTCAAATATGATAATGATAGAATTGGGTCGGTTAAAAGCTATTCATAAATTCACTTTGTACATTCTAGTTCAATATTTTTAATAAAGACATTGTTTTTAATATGTGGTTCTTATATATTTACCTATCGTAATGAAGTCCATAGACATATGTAAAGAATATTGAATCATGATGAGATCATGATAGTGAGATCAATCTTCTGTAAATATTTGTCTTAAATTATTCTCGATCATAAGATATTTGAAATAGACATCAAATATTCGAAAAGATCTATACAAATTATGTCTACTCATATGATGAGGGTGAATGATCTCACAAAGATAAATTTGTACATACTCATTAGAGAATAAGTTTACTGAACAGATCCGAATAAGAATCTCTAGATAGTCATTATACCTAATTGTCAATCAAGATATTCAGCTATTGCAGTAGCACAGTTGGTCTTTAGACCTGAATCACCAAAAATACTTTGTTGTAGACTATTGTGTCTTGATTTCTAGCTTATGGACTTTAGCCATTAGGTCCACAATAGTCATTCTTTTAGACACAGTAAAAAAATTTGCCATGAAAATTGAGTGAACAATAAGAGTGTAGACACGCTAATTTTGACATCACACTAAGTAAAATTTATACCATAATTATAATGTCTCGAAATGATCTGATTTTTAATCATTAGTTAATTTTTATTGATATATAGAAGGGCGTTTGATATGTACATGGGATGATCTCCCGCAAATACAGTGCACAGTTATAACAAAGAGGTAAACATGGAAGGCATCGGCCAATGGAAAGTGGCAGACATGAGGTGGTGGCGTGAGAGTTGAGTTGTTCTGCAGGCTCATCTCTTGCGGGATCACAGGAAAGTGTGAGTCCGTTATCACACAGTCGTCGGATTCTGCATGCACTGGGAGGCACGTTGAACTGCGAAAGATATGTCGGGCCGAGTGAGAGTGACGTACTGTAGAGCACCCATTGGTTGTCTATAAGGTAGAGGGTCCGACAAGGGTTCACCATCCAGACGAGATGGGCTTGATGATGTGCTACATGGACTTAGAAGACCCTTGGAGTCAAACATGCCAGTGCGTTGCAGAACCTCTAAAACATAGCGCTGTTGGGAGAGAATCATGCCATGTGTAGTTCTAAGTATTTCAATGCCCAATTGACCCTAATCTTTTCAGGAAAATTGGAAAGTTGATGAAGAACATCCTGAAGAAGCTTCGAGTTGTTGCCAGTAAGAATGACATCATCAACATATACGGGAAGATATAATGTGGCAGTGCCGTCTATATAAATGTAGAAGCTAGAGCATCAGACTTGGCATCCCTAAATCCAAAGTCGACAAGGAACGAGTTAAGATGGATAAACCATGTTCGAGGAGTTTGCTTGAGTCCATATAAATGACTTTTGCAATAAACATATGTGATTTGGAAAACACGGGTCAACAAAGCCCGGAGGTTGGCTCATGTAGACTTCTTGGAGCTGGCCGTCGAGGAAGGCATTGTTAATGTCAAGTTGATGGATCGGCCGTGACGGCCAGATAGGATGACACGGATGGTGGTGGGATGCATTCAGTGGCAGATGCAGCTCATTCCTTAAGATTCTATTGAAAATTTAAAATTTTATTAAAAAATCTTAATTTAATAAGATAAATTTCAAAGTTAAGTATAAGATGACTCCACTGAATTTTTTAGATGATCCACGAGGCTCCAGTTCCACTGAATTTTTTACATAAGATTATGATTTATATTTATAATTTAATAAAAAATTCGTTGAGTGTATTTGTAAGAAAAATTCTTCGTAACGAAGTGTATCAATTTTATAGAAGTATATTATTTTTATAATGATTAAAATATATTTATTTTTATTTTATTTTTTTAATGTAATAAAAATAAAATATCGATATATTTAATAAAAATTCGAATGATCCCACTGGACAAAATTTCTGCGTTCGCCACCACTGGATGCGCCACAGGACTAAACGTGTCAAAATAGTCTACACCTTCTTGCTGGCTAAATCCTTTAGCAATGGGGCGTGCTTCATGTTGGGTAACGGAGCCATCCGGGGCCCACTTGCAACCTATAACATTCATATTGGGACGCGGTGGTAGGAGGCTGTTGAGCCTCCACTTTGACCCATGGTTTTGGGGTAAGTTTATGCCTTATCATATATTAACAAAAAACTAAAATTTTTACTTGGAAAAAATCTGAAAAATTATATAATGTAGACGTGTGAACTGAAAGATATGTGTGAATTGATGGTCGAATTCTTATCTATTGGAATAAGTATTATGCGATGAAAGTGTGACCGTAAATGAGAAACAAATCTCATCTATGTAAAGACATTCTTTTTTGGGACTGTTTGAATATCGATCTCTATAACTGTAGCGAATTTAAATAAATCCTTGTGTCATATGTATTTCAATATTAGTCTCTATAAACTTAACATAATTTAGTAATAAATACTTCTAATTAAGAATCATTTAAAACGACAAGTGTTCATAGAATAATCTTCAAAGCAATGTTAAAACGGATACAAAGATTTGAAATGACTTTAAAAAATAAAAAAATTGAGCCCAATGAACAGTAAAAAGTGACCTTAATGAGGCGAACCCAATGACAATTCTTGATTTTTAGATTCAGGGATTGTCTAATCGAAAATCGAGTTGCACGGACAAGAGGGACATATCTGGGACGGCCTAAAAAATCTCATTTTTTTTCTTATTTTGGCTGCACTAGCAGCTAGTGCAGCACCGACTGTCAGAATAGTAAGTAAAATTCAAAATCTAAATAAGTGTATGAGTGACTTTTTCAAATTGCATTAAAGTAAACTCTTGTTTAACTATGATAGACTTAAAAAAACTTATAGAAGCGAATGGTAAATATTAAAAACTGAAAATTTAAATATATAAAGACTATAATATCAAAATCCATAAGATATAAAGACTTATTCTGAATTCAGGATAGATATCAACAATAGCTTTCATTTTTTGGGTCATAGGTAGAGTAAGTATCATAACTTACCCGCTATAACAAAGTATAAGGAGTGAGAAGCATAAACTGACACATGTACAACTTGTAATTAAGCACAACTATCATATATTCAAACCAGTTCAAATTGCACAGTTGAAGCCTTCCGGTGATCCTTGTCGGCACCACGCTCAGACCAACCCAGCTTCGAGTTGCTTTTGGATTTGTGGTAGGATCTTGAAGGTTGTTTTGGAGTTTCTGGAGATCTCTGCTCCTCCCTTTCCTTTTTGCAGTGTAATTTCAATCTCCTGTATTTTCCCTTCGATTTGGTCAGTATTTGTGGTAAGCATTCCCTGTGGCAAGCCATATTATGTTACATCTCTTGTTCATGTACTCTGTTAACTAAGTAATGAAGGTTATGTTTTATTGATAAAAAAAAAAAGGTGTAATTTGCGAACACGCGTATGCCTTACACTTTTGCACGGTCACACCCATTTCATGGTACAACAAGAGGCTAAGCTCATACAAAGTATAGGATTTTTAGACTGTGTTCGGCACAATTTCTATTTAAAGTGTTTTTGTATTTCTATTTAGCAAAGTTTAAGATCGAACAAGTCTCGACCAAAGGTTTCCTCTGCTGAAAGAATCAATCAACAATAATCCTTGCCGAGATTTTGGAGAGATTGTCAGTTTCAGCGAATACTTTGGCACAATGAACAGTTTGTTGAATTGATCTTTGGTACGTTTGAAGATATCTTGTTCTAAATGGGAGATCATATCAAACAAGCAAGAGATGACCTGAAAGCGGATAGACTAGTCCATAAAAACACCTTCATGAGTTTACCAATCGACCAATCCAAATGAAGAGATGCTCTGAGTCTAAGGACACTATTCATGTAATACCATCCTTCGACTCATGATTTTCAAACTGTTTCCATTGATTTGACTGCGATTTGGCTCATTACTTGATTTACATTGAGGTTGAATTTTTAGGGATTAAATAATTTTCATATTTGTTGGAATGTTAACTAGACGTATTAGATTTGGCCATATCAGACTCAATGGGCTTTGCGGACGCTTGTTATCTTTTAATGGATTTGACAGAACTTGGCAAATTTATGGGCCAACGAGATTAGATTGGGAGGTGGACTCATCATAGAACAAGAAGCACCTTGGAATGTGTACAACGAGGAATACTTGTTGCACCAACTCTAATGCCGCACCGAGGGTCAGTGCAGTGGAGTAAAAAAAAATTAAATTTTTTTATCCTTTTTAGGTCGGCCCCGAGGTGCGTTACATGTCGGTACAAGCCGATCTCCCATCGGATGAGCCAAAAAAAATCTGAAAAATCAAAAATCTAATCTAATTAATAGTAAAATAATGTCTTTAATGGGCTGAGCTCAATAATTTTATTTTTATTTTTTATATTTTTTTGGATCATCCGATTAGAGATCTACTTGTACGGACATATAGGACACCTTAGAGCCAACTTAAAAGCATACAACAAGTGAAGACATAATGTGCAAGCATGCGTATGTCTCACGTACTTACCAATTTTATGGTACAAAAGCGAGGCTCATACATATATGCTAATAGGTATAAGCTTTTTAGCAAAGTTTAGAACCCAACGCCTTGACCAAGGATTTTTTTTAGCAACAAGTTTAGAACGTAACATCTTGACCACAGCTTTCCTGTGCCGCAAGAACTCGTCAACAAAAATTTTTGCCACATTTTTTGGGAGATTGTCGATCTCAACGAACACTTTGGCGCCATGAATAGTTTGTTGAGTTGATCGTTGATATGTTTGAAGATTTCTTGTTGTGAATGGGGAGATAAAGAACAATGAAGAGAGGATATAAATGCGGATAGAGCAAGTCATAAAAAAACTATCATGAGTTTACCGATGAACCAATCCAAATGAAGAAATGCTATAAGGACTCCACCATAAAGGTGCCAAAAAAACCAATCAATTTGACACGGCTAATAGATGTGTTGTACGATCAATGGTGCATGTAAAAATTTTATTCAATAGAGTCATTCGGACAGTGAGTCAATGATGTCACTCTATTAAGCTGAATCAGTGAATCATTATGGTCATTCCCATTGGCGGATCCAACTGGTTTCAGTGGGTCCTAGGATCCCACTGAAATTTTAAAATTTTATTATAAGGGTCTTAATTTAATAAGATTAATTTTAAATTTAGGTATAAAGTGACCCCATTAGATTTTTTAGATGGACTCCACTGAAATTTTAGAATTTTATTATAAGGGTCTTAATTTAATAAGGTAAGTTTTAAATTTAGGCATAAGGTGACCTCACTTGATTTTTTAGATGACCCACAAGACCCAGTCTTATTTGGAACTCAATTCCACTAGATTTTTTACATATTGTTATGATTTATATTTATGATTTAATAAAGAATTCACTGAGTGCATCTAGAAGAAAAAAATACTCGTAACAAAGTATATCATTTTTATAATGATTAAATATTTTTTTTTTATTTTTTTTTTTTTAATATTTTTAATATAACAAAAATAAAATATAAATATATTTAATAATGATCCAAATGACGCCACTGGACAAAGTTTCTACGTCCGCCACTGGTCATTCCAATAAGCGAGGCCAGTCATCTTAATAGGTCAAAATTAATAAGTCTTCATAAAGTTTACAAAATCCAATGAGATCATGGGACGTCATTCACCGCGGGACCTTACTGATCATACGCGGCATCCGCCACTGTGTACAATTCATTAGGATAAAGAATGGAGATGGAGAAATAAATCATGATAAATTAACCTTTGGTAATGACAGCTCCGAGAAATGGGAATCAGGCCCTATCATAGGACAAGAAACACCTTAAAATAGCAACATAAAGCCTTACCTTAGGAAAGGAAAAGAAGAGAACCTCTCACAAAGATGAGTAAATTTTCAGACAACTAAACTGCCAACAAAGCCCTCCAAGGAGGGAAATGATCGTGTAGGTAAGTCACTCTAAACCCAATGGTCCCAATCTGTGTGGAATTGTATTTACACTTCAGCATCACCGTCCTTACGTGATTTTATCAAATCCTTGATTAAACTTGGGGCGCCAATGCACATTATAATGTTGATATGAAACTTTATCCCGTCAAACATGAGCTGGATCAATTATTAGATTCGAGGAGAACCGGCATGGAGAGTAGGACTGTTAATGGAAACCCAGTTATCTGATTTTTCGATCCGTCACCGAAAAAAATATTCATTTTCAATAAAAAATATCCGTCCGATATTTATCGAAATCGAAAACGGAAATTTTTGAGAAACTATCGAAATTGGAAACAGAAACACTCATTTCCATATTCGCTTTCTTATTTTCGATTCCGATTATTATTAAAAAATTTAAGTGTAATTTTATTGATACATGATTACACTCACTGTGCTTTAATCTTATTGAACATTATCTAATATACTAGACGTATTGGTTATATTTAGGTCTCATTTTATATGTTTTAAATAAATAAATCAAGAAATTAACAATTTTCGATAATTATTGAAAATAATATCCGATTCCGACCGATTGTGATATCAGAATCGGAAACAAATTAAAAATGAAAAATAAATTTTCTGATTTTATCAGAAACAAAAATAGAAAATATAATTTCCAATCTTATCATAATCGAAAAAGAAAATAAGAAAATAGAAACATATGTTTCCATATCCGTATCTTATTGATTGACAGTTCTAAAGGAGAGAGAGAGAGAGAGAGAGAGAGAGAGAGAGAGAGAGAGAGAGAGAGAGAGAGAGAGAGAGAGAGAGAGAGAGTCGAATCACTACAAAACCCTTAACAGTAATGATCTAGCCTAGCGACAGGGGCAGAACCCTGGTGGCGGCAATGGTAAAACCTTGGCTGCAGGGTCGGATATAGAAATGGGCGGCAGCGGAGAGGATTACCGTGAAGGAGATGAAAGAGAAGATTAGGAGGAACGGGCTGGGTTGGGTCCCCAAGGACCTTCCAGGGAGGTGGTAGGACCGGACTGGGCTGCGCATGTCATGGAAGGGGCCGGGTTAGACCATAGGTAGTTAAATATTGTGCGGGCATTATACAGCAAAAATATATTTGGATATAATTTGATTTGAAATTTGAATGATACGATCAAATTTCGGTCAAATAATAAAAGATCAAAAAAAAGATTTGGCAAGACATTCATAAAATTTATTATCAAGATTTTACAAAAGTTAAAATAAAAGCTATAATCATATAATAAATAATTATTAATCAAAGCATGAGTTTTTGTCAATGAAAAAGTAAGTTTTTTATTATATAACCTCAAGTTCTATGATATTTAAGTAGTAAAAGCCTCATTTTAAGTCAATAATATAATTTATTAAACGAAAAAATTAAACGCTTTTATATTATATATGAATAAAATGGTTGCCATAAAAAAATACGTATTTTTTCTTATCTTTCTATTCGGTGCGACGTACAAGAGTTTAATTTAGAAATTGAAAAGCATGCGAATTTTACATTTATTATAAAGTATTAAACTAACTATGGGCTGAACTACAGATGGGTTGGGCCCTTCCCGACCCATTGAGGGCCCTAATGGACGATGGATAGGAATGCGCTAGATGCAAATTCTTTTGTTGTGAAAAAAAAGAGGTTTTTTTTATATTAGTCCTTATAAAGTTATGTATTTTGAAATAAATTCATATATCTTACGTATTTGGATATTAATTTTTAAGGTTCACTTTGTTTGCTGAATATGACCGAAATAACCGGTATAAAGGTCCTATTCTGGTTTGATTGAGGGGATGCCTAATTCCCCTAATTCTCCCAACTCCCTAAATATCTGGAATATTTAATTCTCTCAATTTTATCTTTTATTTCACTCCTTATTCCACTTATTCCTATCAAATCACTTGAATAGTACAGTATAATTCTCCTTAGTCTAGGTAGAATATTAATAACTTACCAAATCAAAATACATCTTATTCTGATTTAAGAAATCCTCGTAATCTTATTTAGATTTAAGCTATTCTGCAAATAAAGTCACACTAAATACGCTCATCTTTTATCTTTTAATCCCTGCCGTTTCATTCCGTCAAAACTGGTTAACCTAACCATAGTGAAACGTGAGTTACCCCTAACCCACCATCCGGATGACAGAAGCTCGCTCGCTCTCTCTCTCTCTCTCTCTCTCTGTCCCCGAACTCCCCGCAGCTCCCCCTAGGAGAGCCACGGGCACTGGATCCTCCGCCGAACTGGTGCATTAAGCAGCTGCATGATGAACTCCTCCGACCCTGTCATCCCTGCAAACACCACCACAGACCGCCATTAACATCCACCTCCTCTTCCTTCATTGATCTCACCATGGAGCGACAAGAGCAAGAGCAACCCGTTTACGTAACAATGGATCATCGCCGCAACTTGCACCTGGGAAGGCAGCCCTCGATGGCAAGCGTCTGGACGCGACCCTACAGCTCCGAGTGGACCTGTTGTGTGCCGACGAGGTCATGGCAGAGGCGATGACGCATGCGGCACCCGCTCTGCGCCGGGGGCCTATAGGGAGGCAGGTGTCGGACCACGTCATGTAGCTGTGCGCGTGATCGGCTGTGGTTTTCCAGGGCGCCACCTTCAAGATGGACGCCGGCGTCATCGATCTCTGCAATCTGGAAAGGGTACCGGCCGGCATCCGCAACGGTTCCGGATCCACCAATAACGGTGGCGGTGACCGTGACGGCGACGACCGTGGCCACCCCACCGTAGTGGACACCGCCGTTGGAGGAGAAGCTTAAAGGATCTGTCCCATATGTTAGGAAGGACTCGAAGACGACGGCATGGGCAGGGAGGCTGTGAGGACCCATGCCCGCTCTCGCCAGTTTCACATGCCGTGCAACGTGGATCAGTATCCCAGGAGCGTCCTTCGCCCCGTCTGCAGAACCACAATGCGCAAAAGAGCCAGTGTATTCCTTATTTGGCCAGGCAACCATTACTTGCGAGGGTCGTTGCCTGATCTTGAACGCCGCCTCTGTCAAAAGGACTAGTGATTGGTCCCGCCTGCCAACCTTCCATCGGAGTAGCGCGTACTCCGCTCGCCAGCGGCGCGCCAAATGGAGAAGAAGCCGAGACGCGGTCGGAAGATTCGGACGACGTGCTCCGCAGTGATGTTGCTAGGCTTCGTCGCCTTCTGGTGCTGCACCGTAACAAAGTTCAAGAAGGCCAAGGTACGTAGTTAAGGAGGCTGGCATTTCACTGAGCACTAGGCCATTTTGTTGGTTAGTGATGTAAGAATCACGGAGTCTTTTACCTGGTCTATAGGAGATGTTTTTCCTTGTTAGTAGGGAGATTCACGTCTTTATCCACGTTTCCATTGGTGTCTCACGTATTATGAATATTTCCACATGTTAACACTTGTAACTTTGCCTATTTAAAGGCTTGAACAGATGAATATAGTTGAAGGTTTTTTGGGTCTGTGCTCTAGACACTAATCTGCTCCTTGTTCTGTTTTATGCTCGTCTATGTTTTCTGTCCTGTGTGTTACAGCAGTGTTCTGCAGGTACTCTCTGTAGAGGCAACCTTGCAGTGACGAGTTCTACGAGTGGTATCAGAGCTAACTAATCCAGAGCTGAGTTGGCCATTGAATGCACAAGTTCCCCTGCAGACTTGGTGAGTTCTTCTGCAATTTTTTAGGTTGAACAAGGTCCACCCATCACCTATTCGACAAAAAGTCTGCGAGCCCTTTATTTTCATGGCCACTCTTAATCTGTCTCCTTCAAACCAAACTCTTATTCCTATATCTAATGGTGATTGTTATGACTTCTGGAGTTTTAAGATGAGAACCCTGTTCATTTCACATGATCTTTGGGAGATGGTACGTAATGGTTATGCAAAACCACTAGAAGTGGAAGTTCAATGTTTGACTTCAGCTCAAAAGAATGAATTGAAAGACAATAGGAAGAAGGATGCTAAGGCATTGTTGATTCTCCAGCAAGCTGTCACTGATGCCACATTTCTAAGAATTTCTGTTGCAACCACATCTCAAGAAGCATGGGACATCTTGAGAAGTGAATACCAAGGGTTAGATAAGGTAATCTCTGTGAAACTCCAGACTCTTAGACGAGATTTTGAGACTTTATATATGAAATATTCAGAATATGTCCATGATTTCTTCAATAGAACTACAAGAGTAGTCAATCACATTAGATCCCTTGGTGAAGATCTTTTTGACCAAAAAATTGTTTAAAAAGTCTTGAGGAGTTTGCCAGTGAAATTTGACCATATTGTTGCTGCCATTGAGTCCCAAAATTTGTTCAAATATTCTCTCAACGAACTAATGGGTTCCTTATTAGCACATGAGCAAAGGATAAATAGATCTGCAGAAAGTGGAATAGAACAAGCACTTGCCTCAAAGCTAGAAGTCTCAAAGGAAAGTTTAGAAGCAAACAAATCAACAACTTCTTCTCGGGGCAGAGGAGGCTCTCGAGGAAGAGGAGGTTATCGTGGAAGAGGAGGCTCCAGAGGAAGAGGTAGAGGTAGAGGAAGATCTCATGATGAAAAAGGAAATTCTGAAGGCCAGAAAAATTCCTACATTGGTAGGGGCAATGGTAGAGGTAACTATCACTATAACACTCAATGCCGTTTTTGTTTGAAGTATGGGCATATTGAACGCAATTGTTGGGAGAAACAAAAGGAGCAGGCTAATGTTGCTGAAAAAGAAGAAAATAAAGAAAGTGCTAATCTCTTTCTCACTTGTTTTTATGTTAAAGAAAGCAAAAATGATGTTTAGATGTTAGATAGTGGGTGTAGCAATCACATGATAGGTTTGAAAGATATTTTTAAAAAGCTAGATGAATCTGTGAAATTAACTGTACAGATTGGAGATGGCAAAACAGTCCAAGCTAAAGGAAAAGGGGTATTATGGTGAGACTCAAATCAGGTACCGAAAAACAAATTCATGATGTTCTATATGTTCCTGGACTAACTCATAATCTCTTAAGTGTCGGTCAATTGATTGAGAAATGATACATTGTTAGCTTTTCTAAAAATTCTTGTGAACTTCATGATCTGAATAGTGGTCTGGTTATGAAAGTGAACATGACTGCAAATAAAATGTTTCCATTCAGTTTCTCAAGTATAGATGATTGTGCATTATCCACATCACTTAAGAATGAATCATGGTTATGGCATATGCGATATGGATGTCTGCACTTTAATGGCCTGAAGTTATTGAAACAGAAAAGCATGGTGATTGGTTTGCCTAGTGTTAACAATGTTGATGAGGTGTGTGAAGGATGCATGTATGGAAAGCAACATAGGGCTTCATTTCCAGCTGCAAATTCATGGAGAGCTCGTGAACCACTCCAACTCATTCATGCAGATATCTATGGTCCAATGCGCACTCAATCACTAGGGAGAAGTAAGTATTTCCCTCTGTTTATTGATAACTACAGCAGGAAAACTTAGATTTATTTTTTGAAGTATAAATCAGAACCTTTCTCCAAGTTTCTTATGTTCAAGTCATATGTTGAGAAACAAAGTGATTATAGTATCAAAACTTTGAGAACAGATCGAGGAGGAGAGTTTCTATCTAATGAGTTTATATCCTTCTGTGAAGAAAATGGCATTCGCAGGGAATTGATAGCTAGTTACTTATCTGAGCAAAATGGAGTTGCTGAACGAAAGAATCGGACAATTGGTGAGATGACCAGGAGCATGCTAAAAGCAAAACATCTCCCGAATCAGTTTTGGGCTGAAGCTGTGTGGACAGCAGTCTACCTTATAAATAGATCTCCTACAAAGGTTGTGCATAATAAAACTCCTTTTGAAGCTTGGTGTGGCAAGAAACCCAATGTAAGTCACTTCAGAATTTTTGGTTCACTTGCTTATGCTCATATCAATGCTGAAAAGAGAGAGAAGGTTGATAAAAAAAGTGAGAAATGTATGTTTGTTGAGTATAGTTCTGAAACAAAAGGATATCGGTTATACAATCCTGTCACTGGCAAATTGGTTGTAAGTAGAGATGTAGTTTTTGATGAAAATGCCTTTTGAGAATGGGGAGATGATGCACAGGTTAAGATGCTACCTGAAAATTCAGAACCCACTCATCCTGAGATGGAAGAGACAGAAGAGCTGATATCTTCTGGTGATGAAGTAAACCAAAGTGTAGATTTAGAAAGTCCACCAAGGAAGGAAAAATCATTAAGAGAAATCTATGAATGTTGTAACGTTGCTCTGTTCTCTGCAGAACCAACAAATTTTGATGAGGCATTTAAAAAGCAAGAGTGGAGGCAAGCAATGAATGAAGAGATTGGAGCCATTCAAAAGAATGACACATGGGAGTTGGTGAATTTGCCACATGGTAAGAACTTAATTGGTTTGAAATGGATTTACAAAATAAAATACAATGTTGATGGCAGTATTCAGAGGCACAAAGCAAGACTTGTGGCCAAAGGTTATTCTCAACACGAAGGTATTGATTTCTATGATACTTTTTCTCCTGTTGCAAGGCTAGAAACTGTTAGAATTTTTTTAGCTTTTGCTGCTTAGATGAAATGGATTGTTTATCAACTTGATGTTAAATCTCCATTCTTGAATGGTGTGTTAGAAGAAGAGGTATTTGTCAAACAACCTCAAGGTTATGTGATTGTAGGTTTGAAAGATAGAGTCTACAAGCTAAAGAAAGCTCTTTATGGGCTTAAGCAAGTCCCAAAAGCATGGTATAGCAGAATTGATGCCTACTTTCTTAAGCTGGGGTTCCAAAGAAGTACAAGTGAGCCGACTCTATATACAAAGGTTGTTAGTAAGGACATTCTCCTTGTGAGCTTGTATGTAGATGACATTATATATACAGGTTCCTCTAGTGTCTTACTTGCATAATTTAAGAAGCAAATGATGCAGAAGTTTGATATGACTGATCTTGGTCTTTTGCAATATATTTTTGGATTAGAGGTAAGACAAACTGAGGATGACATTTTTGTATCACAAGAAAAATATGCTACTGATCTCTTGAAGAGGTTTGGAATGGTTGGCAGTAAGCCTTACAACACTCCAATGAATGCAAGTGAAAAGTTGAGGCTAGAAGATGGAACTGAAAAAGTTGATGCAAAATATTTTAGAAAATTAGTTCGAGGACTGATTTATCTCACCTACACTCGGCCTGATGTGATGTTTGCTGTAAGCTTAGTATCTCGGTTCATGCATGATCTCTCAGGACATCATTTGGAAGTTGCAAAACGAATCCTCAGATATATTTGTGGAAATGCTTCTTATGGCATATGGTATGTACCTGTGTCTGATTTTAAGCGTCTTGGTTATACTGACAGTGAATGGGCAGGTTGTGTGGGTGATCGAAAAAGCACAACAAGCTATGTGTTCAGCTTAGGCTCAGGAGCTGTATCTTGGGCTTCAAAGAAGTAGGCTACTACAGCACTGTCATCTACGGAGACGGAGTATATTGCAGCAGCATCAACAGTGTGTCAAACCATATGGATTCGACGCATACTTGAAGATTTGCGGCTACCCCAAGCTGAAGCTACTACAATTTTTTGTGACAACAAATCTGCAATATCATTGACAAAGAACCCGGTTTTTCACGGGCATATCAAACACGTGGAGATCCGGCATCACTTCATTCGTGAAGTTGCATCTACGGGGTTGATTGACACGAAGCATTGCAGAACAGAAGATCAGCTTGCAGATATAATGACAAAAGCCTTGTCTTATGACAAATTTTGTCATTTCCGTCATCTTCTTGGTGTAAATGATTTTGCATCAAGGGGGAATGTTGGTTAGCGATGCAAGAATCACAGAGTCTTTTACCTGGTCTTTAGGAGATGTTTTTCTCAGTCTGTTAGTGGGGAGACTCACGTCTTTATCCACTTTTCTACTAGTGTCCCACGTATTATGAATATTTCCACATGTTCTTCTGTTTCAGTTATATTTTTCATAGGTTATGTTGATCATGGTTCCAGGCACATTTTTGGGCAATTTACCACTTGTAACTTTGCCTATTTAAAGGCCCGAACATATGAATATAGTTGAAGGTTTTTTGGGTCTATGCTCTGGACACTAATTTGCTCCTTGCTCTGTTCTATGCTCGTCTATGTTTTCTGTTCTGTGTGTTGCAACAGTGTTGTGCAGGTGCTCGCTGTAGAGGCAACCTTGCAGTGACGAGTCCTACACATTTGCCCTCGTTCCGATTTAACTCCTTTCTCATCTCAAGTTCTTATTAACGTTGTGGTTATGGATATGGTAACTGAGAGTTTTAAACATTTGTTCTCAGCTTGAAGGAGTAGGACATGAAGCTGGATGGCAACCTCTACTCCATGCCTAGGACGGCCGCGTTCGTGCTGGGCGTCATGGTGCTGGTCTACCTCTCGATGGCTCGGATCGTTGGCACGTCAGCGGCCATAGTCCGGCTGCTGCATTCCGAGGGCAAGAAACTAAGCACGTCGGCAGCTGACAGAAGGTCGGTTGAGCGGTCACCACGCTCACCCTCTCCTGGCTAGTACCAACACCATGACGTCTCCATTCTCCTCTCTCTCCCTTTGTGCGTGCGCGCGTGTGCTTTCAGTCTGCCCATCAACGCACTTGGCGCGAAGTAAATTGGGTGGGGCTAAGTCTGGTTACGTGATAATTTGGGTTTAATTCAAAGTCACAACAATGCAGTCGAATTTTAGCGCAGTCCAAATTCAACTTAAATTTAACCTAAATTAAGTCTCAATTCAATAGTAAATGGATTGAATTTGATTGGGATGGACTGATCCTATTTATAAATAGTTTGTTAGAAGTATTTTTTTTTGTATGAATTATTATAAAAGTCAATAGATTAAACTGGGTCAACCCGTTTTCAACTTAACACAGTCCAGATTTAACTAATGTCAATCTAAATTTAGCCCAACCTAATTTATATATCTTGGGTTAACCCAATTTCCTTTAATATGGACTGAGTTGGATTGGACTACGGGTTGGCCCACCCGATTGACACCCTAAATGCACCGGTGTCGGAGGAGATTCTATCTTTCTCAGTGAGGGTTAAAAGACGACTTTTAATCCCGATTTGTTTGTACAATATGTTATTTAGAATTATTTATCTAGAGTAACGTATACTAAAATATGAGGCGCTTAAGTTTGACAGTTATGTGAGGTCGACTGGCGAGATAGAAAGAATAAATAATTCTTAGGTTATGGAATTATTTATTCTCCTTATTTTGGTATAAGTAATTGTTATAAATTATTTCATCTATCAAACTAGAAGTAGTCTTATTTTAAAAATAAAACTCCTTATTCTTCTCTTATACTCCTGTCAAATCTACATTTAACGATTTTCTGTTAATTTTAACGCCAGTTAGAGAGTATTCTAAGAATATTCTCTTTGTTCATACGGATGTTAATTAGAGGGAATTATTGATAACATAGGTTAACTTTTCAGAGATTAAAAATTAAATACGCAAGTTATAGGGACCTTTTTCGAATTCACTGTATTTATAAGGATCGGTACCAAACAAAATTGGAGCCGAGACCACCACGGCTTGACATCGACAGTCAAAGACAATCTAAAGCTGGATGCCGATAGGGATCTCTCGACAACGTATTAGCTCTCTTACGGAACACACACAGAAGCAATAAATTAGCTCAACTTGCTATGTTAGTGTTAAGATTTTGTTTTCTCTTGAAGATTTAAAAGTAGTCTTTTCACATAGTCACAGGTTTCTTGTCCCTTTTATCTTTCTTTGTTATTAGAAGAAAGTTGTCTTCCATTATGACTGAACAATATGATTTTTTTATTTAAAAGTTTATCCATCTCTATATCTTTTCATTTTTTAATTTCTTATGTTTAACTTCCCATGTCAAGCTTTTCCTCTCCTAGTTTGATTAACCCTTTCAAATATTATTAAACTGGTGATTTTAAAATCAAAAATTTAAAAACCAGAGTTTATTTTTATTGATTTAAAATCGGTAATTCTAAAACCAAGATTTCACGACATTTCAGGATGCACCAAATGAACCTTTAATAAATAATATGTTCAATGGTTTCTTTTGCACAATGCAACATCATGATTTTTATTTTAAATAAAGATTTTTAAGTTTTTCCGTTATAATAGTTCTACTCTGCTCGCCTTTCAGAACTTTCTGGCTCTGCCCCACTGATCAAGTTTGAACCACCACGGCAAAATGTCCATGGGAACAGGGTTTTGAATCAATTTCTAGATGAACATCATCAGCTACCCAAACTAGGCAAAGAAGATGCTACTTATTCCATTGAGCTACCAATCTATTGCCAAAGATAACCAGAAGCAGCATTGGTGTATATATAAGGTGGCACCAAGGGACAGATGTTTCCTCTTCATGATCCACCGCAAACAAGTAAAAAGATAAATAAATAAAATCCCTCCAAAGCAAGCTAAATACATGCACCAATTAGATTACCATTGGACAAGGATTTCTGAGAAAAAATTAACCAAAAGAAGCCGTGAACTGCTTTACATTCAATTCTTTTGTTAATACATCAGTTTGTGAATACCGTTGGTATAACACATCAATAGATCCCTAGTACTCTGCTTCACATGTCAGTTGTCTCCTCTGCCTACATCTGCTTTCAGTGGAGGTGCAACCACTCCAATTTTGTTACCAAAGGGTGCCTCAGGAACCCTAACACCAAACTTTACAGGACCATCCAATGACTATAAATTTAGATGCCAAGATGAACAAGGGAGGCAACTAAACAAAATGTTCAGTGGGGTACTCCTTCTCATACCCATTGTAGTCATAATACAATCTTTCACCTTTGGATATATCTCTGATTGCAATCAGCAAGACCCGGCATTCTCCGTCCACATCAAATCTCACACATTTCAGATTCTGCTTCTTCCTTCCTCCCCTGCATCAAGGAACCACATTTGCGATAAGAACAGATGCTAGACTGAGAAGCAAAATGCTTGGGCAGGCACAAGACAACCAGAAAGAGGAAATTTTAGCTGGTGAAGGGGAGGGAGATTACGGGGTGTGGTTGTTAATGCCATTGATGAAACGGGCGATGTTGCCGCGCTTGTCCGGGCAGATGACCAGGCTTTTCGAGGGATCCTCTGCCGAGAGTAGAGTCATCAAGCTGTCGCCGTCGTCGTGCTCTCGATTCTTCAAGAAATCGACGTCGCCGGTGTATTCGGTGACTATCGTCAAGTCCTTGATGGATCTGTCTGCCTCCACAGTGAACCTGTTTCCATGGATCACTTCAATGGACTGAACAGAGACAAAGATGACAGAAAGAACAGCAGAAGCCAATAAGGGACATAGTCGTACAGATAAGACTCACCCTTCTTGCGAGTCAAAAACCACCATTAGAGGAGCACATTTCCCCATCTCCATCATCCTCTTGCAGAGATTTAAGGTTTCAGCATCCTCTCTTGAAATGAGCTGAAAATTTACATGACCCCATGTCTGTCTTACTTCTAGGACCAACCAAGTTTTAACTTATTGAAAGAAGAAAAAAAAAAGCAATTTTGATAGCAATTCTGAAGCAACCAAAGCCAATTTGGGGTTCTCCTCACCTGCATTCCCTCCCGCTCGAGGGCGGCGCGGTTGGCCGAGCGGGGGGCCATGCCGTGCACGTAGGTGAGCTCGTCGCTGAACTCCGTTCCCGTCGTGGTCAGCGCCGTCGCCAGGGACGCCATCTGCTCCAGCCTTCGATTGGGGTCCTCGCTGGGGATGAAAGGCAGCAGCTTTCTCTTCTTCTTGGTCACCACAAGCCCCCCCACCCGCTTCCGCCGCTGCTTCTGGCACAGTGCCTCGTCGGGCTCCAACGGGCACCGCTGGATCCGGAAGAAGTCCACAATCTTGGTCTGGACGAGTGGGAAACCTGGAAAACAAGCAAGCCAAACGATTTAGCACGAACACGAACACACACACACACACACACAGACACAGAGAGAGAGAGAGGCATACGGCGGGGCTTCTTGGGCTTAGAGCAAGAGGGGCAGAACCAGGGGCCACTGGGCACGCAGGCGAGGATGGGCCGCAGGCAGAAGGTGTGGAAACCCCGGTCGCACTTGTCGCACAGGAGAAGCACCTCGTCGGAGTGGCCCGAGCCGCATTCCTCGCACCTGATCTCGAAGGCGGCGGCGCCATCGACGGGTGGAGTAAGAAGAGGGGAGGGAGCGGGGGCACGGGTTCGCTTCCGCAATGGGACTCTGGGAGCCATTGTTGAGAGCAGAGGGGAGGAAGGGGCCGAGGTGGGAGGAGGCTTCGGGTTGGAGGGTCACTGTTGCGTTCTTCGCCGGGATCGCTATTTCTGTGGCCTTTTCCCTTTTTTCTCACAGCGCGGGAGTCGGAGCGGGAGCGGGAGGACGCAGTTTCGGCTTCGCGCCAAAATTTGTATTTTCCCGGGAAAACAAATGGGCGTCGCGGTGGCGGCAAGCGAGTTTTGACAACAAAGCCGGCGAATTCGAGCGTGCGGTACTTCCGAGGTGGACCTGTGGATCTTGACCGTTTAACGCTTTTAAACACATGAAATACGGTATATGAGTTATTTATTTTAAAAAATGGCGTGCATAATATATGTACGGTTTGATTTTATTTTATGTGTTTGATGGACATTAAATTATTCAAACGTACAGATCCAAACGATCTCGTTCCAGAAAGAGAGATGCTCTGCCACATTAAGGATGCATATTTGCTCTGCATTATGTTAGATTTTCACTGGGGCAAACGAGTCGAGCCGAATCTTGAAGTTTGGTTAGATTTCTATTAGGGGTGCAAACAAGTCGACCGAGTTTCAAAATATATTGTTCAAGTTAAATTAGTTTAAAAATTCACTCAACTCACGAGCCCAAATCTACTGTTCAGGTGCAGTTAGGTTAACAACTCGTCTAACGTGAACTCAACTCACAAGCCCAAATCTACTGTTCAACTTCAGTTAGTTTAAGAACCCGTCTAACTCGAACTCAACTCGCAGGCCCAAACTGAACTCGGCGCACAACCATAAATGATGGGTTTATTCTCGTAAAACTTGGCCCAATGAGCACACCGTTCACTAACCCGGTAAGGATTGGGCAACGCTTCATTCACTTCCCCACCGAATTGGGCTACCAACAAAACAGTCAGAGGCTGGCGTTTTAGAAACCTGGCCTGGCGCCAGCATTTGTAAATTCTCTTATGCTATCCGCAGAAGCACCCAACAAGCCCCATGAACCCCATCCTCCTTCTCATCCTCTTTAAAGATGAGCCCTTACAATTGTACATGTTAACCATTAACTCTCGTAATTTTTGTTCTTATTTATGGCATCTTATAATCTTAAATCTGATCAGATCGATCCATTCATGCCTGGCCAGCTCACGCCCCCCCCCCTTTTTTTTTTTTTTTTTTGTAATATTGTGGCTCAGTTAGTTGCTTGTATATATATACATATATAAGAGATTATAATACAATTTCAAACAAAATCTAATACTTTCTCTTAACGGAAAGATAATTCCACTTAATATTGATAAATCCATCTAATTTGATAATAACTCCAGGACCAAGCAGAGAAACAATCATGCAGGGAGAATGGGCTCTAAATCACATTCGTATAGCGAGTTGGCCGGAAATCAAATGAACGACGTTGATGTAACAGGGATTTAATCTGAATTTATTCCCATCAAGACCCAAAGCTTCCTTCACCTATAGTGAAGTATGTCAATGTGTGAAAGTAATAAATTCTGATTCTTTTGGCAGGTTCTACAAATGTACCCATTGCCCATTCAAGTAGCATGGGAAGAGAAGGACATGAGAAGTATAGGGGGTTAGGGGTGATGAAGAAGATAAGAGCACATGCTAATGGCAAATTGCCTGTGCACATTGACATGAAATGTAGGAGACATTTGGAGAGAATGCGGATCATCTCATTAGTGAGATCTCAAGATTGGTAAGACTTTTTATTCCTTTAGATGTGCCTAAATGGAAGGACGTTTCGGATGATCAAAAGATGAAAACTTATGAGAAACTTAATTTTGGTAATGGATTCTTAACATTACTTTTACTCTCTTGTATTACAAGTTTTTTTTTTTTTTTTCTAACAATTGATGCATGATTATTATTATAGGACAAGTTTGAATTTGGAGTTGATGTATGATTATTATTCTAACGAAGATATAACTATGGATGTTTGGAGATGCCTGATCACTTATTTTGGATCTCCAAAATATCAGGTATTGATATTATTATTTTGTTCACGCTAAAAGTTTATTCATTTAATCAACTACATTCACCTTTATATTTGATATAGGCTATGAGCGACCGCAACAAAGCGAATCGATCAAAACAAGTTGTTAGCCATATTACGAGCATAACGTCATTTAAACAAGTTAGCTGGACAAAGGTAAATATATCTATACTCAGTTATATGCCTTCTACATAAAATTAAGAAATGAATTATTCTATTTTCCTACCATAGCAAAATGAAGAGGGATTCGAGCCTTTGCCTCATGAACTTTGGAGATTCACTCATCAAAAGAAAGATGGTTCTTGGGGTAGTTAGCAGACAAGACAAGTTTACAAATGTTGAATCCCAAGTAAATTAGCAGACAAGACAAGTTTACAAATGTTGAATCCCAAATTTTACTACCTATGCATGTTTATATATACATATATTTGTTAGGCTAATACCTATCTTGCTTTACTTTTAATGTAGGAAATCGTCAAAGAGAAATTGGCATTGTTTTCACAAGCTTTTGAGTGGGGAGAGTCAGGGATCTTGCCAACCCCAGAGGAGGTATTCACCTCTGTTGTTGGAGAGAGGTCTGATCACATGAGAGGACATGGTTAGAGCCCAAGGCCTCCTCCCATTTGTAGACATTTCAGCTAGGATTGCTAGGCTTCAAGCCCAATTGCGAGAGAAAGATGACCTAATAGCACAGATGAAGCATACTATGAGCTATTAGCAATTGCGAAGGTGACTTCTGAGGTGACCGCTCAGTTAACCAAAGGTTAATGGACATGGTGTGCCGATTCCCTCGGCCTTCTGGATCCGGATCGAGCTGATTGTATAGGTTTCTTTTATGTGCACTTATATGTCATTTGGCCTAGATTTGGACTTATAGTTGAACTTTGACTTATGGTGTCAGATTTTATGTATGTATTTGAATGTCTTAGGTTTGAACTTGTAGTTGAACTTTAACTTGTGTTGTAATTTGATTTTATGTATGTATTTGAATGTTAGTTTACAAATGTTGTTTAGTTGATAGAATATGAATGGTATTAGTTATGGGTGTCAGTAAACGGAGAATGTTATGTATAATTTACAAGTAATTTAAAAATATCAATGTATATATTGTGTTTTTTTATTTTTAAAATGTTTTTTCCAGCATCATAAGTCACTACAATTACGGCAACATGTTTTGCCACAAAAACATCACTATGCCACTAACCTTTATCGTCGTAAAAGTTTTTTGGCAATATTAATTGTCGCCGTAAATAATGTTTTATGGCGATCACAACATGTCGCTGCAAAAATAGTAAATGACAAGGTCTCTAACGGCGACGTATGGTTATTGTCGCCGTATATTTTTATTGTGGCAATAATTTGGCCTTTTATGGCAACAAAAATCGCTGCAAAAGGTCGTCCTCTTTGTAGTTGTTAGTCTTAGGTGGCCTACAAGCCAATCTGACTATGTAAATCTCGTTCATTTATTAATATAATGGCATAATATTCATTGTGTGTAAATCGTATTAATTATCGTCTCATAATGAAGTCCGTGAATATGTGCTATAGTGATCAGATTATGATGAGATCATACTAATGAGACTGATCACTTAAACACATATATTCTTAATCGTTCATAGTCAGAGGATATCCGAGAAGGACATCGGATATCCGGTTAGACTAGTACAGATTACTCATGTTCATATGATGAGGGTGATTGATCTTATAAATCACTTGTGTGGAGACACTAAGGCGAATCTGTAGGTGCTCATTGGAGAATGAGTTCACTGAATTGATCCGACTGAATCGTTGGATAGTACTGTACCTCACTGTCAACCAGCTTGATTCTATTGTCGCAGTTGCGTGGATGGTCTTCGGACCTGAGACACCAAGGACACCTTGACGGTGGACTTCTGTGCTTTGACCTCGGTTTATAAATCTCTAGTCACAGGATTCTAAACAGCTAAGGATTGGGTACAGTGGAATACCGTCGAAGGAAATTGTGTGTCAATAAGGAATCATTCGCTCTCGGTACTTAGAGAGAGAATGCTCTAGGAAGGATGCGCGGAAGTCCCTGGCCAGGGCGGACGATAATATCGAGAAAGGAGTTTTCCGATATTCATCAGCGGCATCCAATCCAAGTGAGTCGACCGGTTAAGGTTTGACAGCATCCCATACTCTGAGTTGACTCGAGAGCATTGTACGAATAAATGATTATATCCACACGGTAACTGTCGGTGGAAAGGTTCCAAGAGTGGGTTACTTAACCTTGATACCTTCCGGGTTCACGCGGTGTTGCTTGGCACCCAACATGATCGGAGGCCCGATCGAATTCAATGTGCGACATCAATTCGATTGATTAATTAATTAATAAAGGGTTATTAATTGATTAATAAAGCCAGTAAGGAGTTACTAGGCTTATTGAGCTATTAACCGGACTGGTAATTGGGCCTAGAGGGTCACACGCAAATGATTCTCAAGGCGATGGATAAATAAGTGGGTTTTATACAAACCGGGGATTTTATGAAAAACTACGCGGTTAGTATAAAATGTAGCGAACGGGCTGAGCAAGCCAAGCTGCTGCTAACCCTAGCCACCCCTCCTCTGTTTCTCTCTCTCTCTGGCATCCCAGACAGATCCAGATTTGCTCCGCCGCTTCTCTGACTCCCGTTCGACGGGAAATCGTCCGCACGTTGCGGCGACCGGCGGAGGTTTCGTGGGCTGCGAAGAACGAGGAACGCGAGGATATCCGTCGCGGGGAGGATCGCGTGGACTCCGCTAGAGGCCGGGCGCTTGCGCGGCTCGCAATGTCGCACCGACGGAACCGAAGAACGGTTGCGGATTCGAATCCGCACACGGTAAGAACTGATTATCCGATAATCTGGTTTTTCCGATTTTCGAAACGAGAACGGATCTCTGTTTTTAGTTTTAAATCCGCTGTGCGGGAGATCCGGAGAAACCCGAGAAAACCAACAGTGGTATCAGAGTCAAGTTCCACTGTTTCTCGTCTCGTTTCGATCTCAAAATTAATTTTTTTCATGAGTTATTCCATGCGTTTAATCCAATTAAAATGATGGAATAGTGTTCATAAGATGAACACAAATAATTAGATTATTTTTCTGTGATTTTTCAGATTTTATTTGGGGTGTTATGGTGTTCTTCATGAGATGATGAACTGAGATTTTTCAGCGACTTCATTCGAGCTTTCCAAGCATTGGGATGGCCGACTGAGACTCTGGATCCCCTGAGGATAGTCACCACTATCCACCGGTCACTAAGATCGCTGCCGGAGTGCCCTTGGAGGTCTTTAAATTCAAGCCCTAAATCGGTTTTAAAACCTGTGAAAAACGAGTTTTTTTTAGGTGGAAAGGAGGTCTTAACCGGCCCCCTTTTGGGCTTCTCCGGAACCCTTGCCAGCGCCGGGGGCGTCGCCGGCTGGGCAGGGCGACGCCAGGGCCGGCCGGCGGCGGCGCCGGTACCCCCCCTTTCCCACCTGCAACTCCTGCGTTTTAGGGTTTCGGGAGGTTAGGGAAGGGGGGCCTGTGCGAGCGGACCGGGCGGGTGGACCGGCCAGCAAACCGGGCCGGACCGGGCCTTATCCTGATGGCCTTAGCCATGTGACATGGACCGAACCAGGATGTGCCTGGTTCGAACCATGGCCTGTGCCATGGCTCAGCAACTAGCTAAGCTGATTAATTCCTCAAACCCCTTTGACCCGTTTAATAATTAAATTTGATTTTAATTTTAAAATTCAAAATTGTTTTGAGGATTAAAATTATTATTCAATTTTAATTAATTAAGAATTAATGATTTTGAATCATTAAGTCATTTAAGGATTTATTAATTAGCAATTAGTTGTGAATTAATTGAGGTTAATATTAGGTTAAGTGTTAAATTAATTATTGACCTTAATTTGTCTAATTTTAAGAGTTAAAATTAATGGTTAATAATTATTAATCTAATTGTTAGATTATTAGTTATTAATACATATAATTGTTAATTATTAATTAACTTAGATGACTAATTTAAATGTTAAATTAGTAGTCCTTCATTAATTATTGTTAGTCATTAATTTAAAAGTTAAATTAATGATAACTTTAATTATCTAATCTAAGAGTTAGATTAATTAATTATTAATTAGTTAGTGTTAATTATTAGTTTAAGAGTTAAATTAATAATTAACATTAATTGACTGATCTAAATGTTAGATTAGTAGTTAATAATTAATTATAATTGATTATTAATTTAAGTGTTAAATTATTAATTAACTTTGTTGGACTAGTATAAGAGTTAGATTAGTTATTAATAGTCTAATTGTTAGATTATTAATGAGGTTTAATCTAAGTGTTAGATTATTAGAAATGTTCTAATTTGCATGGAATAATCTGAAATTATTAATTTGGAGTGTGTACATATATGATGTGTGTTTCGATGCTTTTAAATTTGATTTAATTGTATGCTAAGTTAATTAAAAGTGTTTTCGAAATTCAAACACCAATTTTGATTGGATCCCAGCTTTTTGAAAACCAAAATTATATATTTTGAAAACTCTTTTATTTTAGCCATGTGATGCGCTGAATCATGTGTGTGATGTTTAAAACACACCGTGGTCATGGATATGCACTTATTTAATTATTCATATGATGAATGATATGTTTGAGTGAATCGTGGATGAATGATAGATGTTTATTAAATTGTTAATAAATAGAGATCTGCGTATCTCTCCCTCTCTCATTCTCCGATGTATTTCTACCTCCCTCTCTCTTGTACTCGCCATAAGGCTCTCTTCTAATTACATGTAATTTTAGAATTTATTGTAATATGATCGAGACAACTGAGGAAGGAGCGAGGACGATCCATATATGCAACCAGGAAGGTGATATGATGGAGATCTCTTGCCTATGTGTTTGCAGGTTTATCTAATGGAAATGTTATGTTAGATTGTTTGTGCGTTTGACTGTTGGCTCCAGTCAAACCCACTGTGCTATCCATGACCACACTAGACATGTATGTGATGCATTGTTTTCTTTTGATTATGAATCAAAGCAGGTATAGTATTTAGTAAATATATACAATATATTTATATACTATCACCTAGGAGAGACCAAGATAAAAGTTATCTAAATACCCTCAGATAAATTCTAAGTCGTAACGCGAGTAGTTAAGAACTTACCGCGTGGTTCACCAACGTTATAGTTATAGGATTCGAATTACTTTAGGCAGGTTTGTTGTGCTATCCACAAGGCCTGTTTAATTGGGAGGAGAAACTGTGGCTATGGCATTAGATGCCTATATGATCGGGGTAGAGGAACCAAATAGCTTTGTTGTGCTATCCACAAGGGCTGCATGCAAATCTATGTTCGTCGCGTAACGATGGTTAGCTTAGATCAAAATTAATGGTTTGTTGTGCTATCCACAAGGCCACTAAATCTCTGGGGACCGAAACTATGATCAGATATTGTAAGGAGTTGCAAGTCCCATGAGTTGGGTACTCTTTGATTATGTTATAGTTTGTTGTGCTATCCACAAGGCTGTATTGCAAGTCATTGAGATTCTAATCCCCATTAGGAGACTGTCGGCGTCTCCCGTTCTGTATAACTGAGGGTTATACAATCCGTCGAAAATTAGTGGGAGTTAAACTTGAACAAAAGACCATGTCTTGTTTTATTTTTAATAATTGAACATCTCCTAAATATATTTTACTTATCTCCTGTAGGGAATTATGTCGTCAAATAACCCACTCCGCGGCATACTTGATGCCCTTTTAACTTACCTGATCTACTCAGATTGGCTCAGACACTTGAAGAATGTCTTCAGATCTGAGCAGATTGCCTACACCCTTAATGCTGATCATCCTGCTGAATCGGCATTAGATGCCTCTGAGACAGAGATGATCGTATACGATAAAAGATTGAAGGACAAAAGCAAAAGAGTAGTAAAAGGTGACTGCTTCTACTGTAAGCAGTATGGTCACTGGAAGAGGAACTGCAAGGATTTCTTAATGATAAAGATCATGGAAAGGTGAAGCTATCTGAAGCTTGAGATATCTATATGATAGATATCAACTTGTCAGTTAGAGATTCCACATCTTGGGTATTAAATACCGGATGGACTTCTCATATCTGCCATGATGTGCATATGCTGACAAGTAAGTGCAAGCTGAGATAAGGCGATGTGGAATTGAAGCTAGGAAACGGCGCAAAAGTTGCGGCGATTGCTGTTGGGACAGCAAACCTCAGGCTTCCATCAGGAGATGCCTTACTATTAGAAGATTGTTATTATGTTCCTAGCATAATAAAGAACATCATATCAATATCTTGTTTGGACAAGATAGGATATAGGTTGACTATTGAGAATAGAAGTTGTTCGATTTATTATGGTAATAAATCAATAGCTTCGGCATCTTTGGTCAACGGTCTATATCTCTTAGATGTTTCTTATTACAATCTTCAAATTGATGATGCTCTTAAGAAGAGCAAGAATTGTGTGAACCAAGCCTACATGTGGCATTGTAGACTTAGGCATATTGGTGAAAGCAGGTTGCAAAGGTTGCACAAGCATGGTTATTTAACAGCATTCGATTATGAATCGTTTGCGACATGTGAATCCTGCCTTATGGGAAAGATGGCAAAATCTCCGTTTACTGGACATGGAGAACGTGCCAAGAACATTATGGAACTAATACATTCGGATGTATGTGGTCCCATGTCCACCCAAACCAAAGGTGGCTTCTCATACATCACGTTCACCGACGACTTCTCAAGATTCGGCTATGTGTACTTAATGAAGTACAAGTCGGAAGCATTTGAGAAGTTTAAGGAGTTCAAGAATGAGGTAGAGAAGCAGTTAGGAAAGAGTATTAAAGCTCTTCGATCAGATCGAGGAGGAGAATAGTTGAGTACTAATTTCACACAATTCTTAAAGGATAATGGTATCATTTCTCAGTTAACCCCTCCATATACACCACAGATGAATGGTGTACCGGAAAGGAGGAATCGCACCTTGTTGGACATGGTGCGATCCATGATGAGCTTTTCGGGATTACCAGTGTCCCTCTGGGGGTATGCTCTAGAGTCAGCAGCATACCTATTGAACAGAGTACCCAGCAAGTCTGTGATCTCTACTCCATATGAGATATGGAAAGGCAGGAAACCAGAATTTAAACATGTTAAAGTCTGGGGTTGTCCTGCTCATGTAAAGAGGCATGATCCAGACAAGCTGGAATCACGAACTGATAAATGCAGATTTGTGGGATATCCAAAGGAAACCTTTGGATACTATTTTTACCATCCTAGTGAACAAAAGGTGTTTGTCGCCAGGAAAGTTGTCTTCCTGGAAGAGGAATACTTTCTCCAGAAGGACAGTGGGAGTAAAATAGTACTGGAAGAGGTTCTAGATCCCCAAACAGCTGCATTATCATCAGATGAGATATCAGTTCCTGAATCTGATTAGATACACACACATGAGCCTCGTAGATCTGGTAGATTACCTAGACTACCCGAACGATATGTGGGACATATCGCTGAAGGTGAGTCTAAGGTAGAATATAATGAGGATGATGATCCTAAATCCTACCAGGAGGCCATAGAAGGCCCAAAAGCCGGGAAATGGCGAGAAGCCATGAATTCAGAAATCCAGTCCATGTACACCAACCAAGTTTGGAACTTGGAGGACTTGTCCGAGGGTATTGTACCTATCGGATGCAAGTGGATCTTTAAGAGAAAGATCAGTGCTGATGGACGGATCGATACTTATAAGGCAAGGTTGGTGGCAAAGGGATATCGTCAAAGACAAGGAATTGACTATGACGAAACTTTCTCACCGGTTGCTATGATAAAGTCGATCAGAATTCTACTCGCCATAGCTGCACACTACGATTACGAGATCTAGCAGATGGATGTGAAGACTGCGTTCCTCAACGGTAACCTTAAGGAAGAGGTGTATATGATACAACCATAAGGTTTCACATTCAAAGAATATCCAAATAAAGTGTGCAAGCTTCAGAGGTCCATTTATGGACTGAAGCAAGCTTCCCGGAGCTGGAACATAAGATTTGACGAGGCTGTCAAGTCTTATGACTTCATTAAGAATGAAGATGAGCCTTGTGTATACAAGAAGACCAATGGGAGCGCAGTCACCTTCTTAGTTCTTTATGTAGATGACATACTACTCATTGAGAATGATGTAGCTATGATGTCATCAGTAAAGATTTGGCTGTCGAAAAATTTCTCCATGAAGGATTTGGGAGAAGCATCCTACGTATTAGGAATACGGATCTATAGAGATAGGTCAAAGAGGATGCTTGGAATGACCCAATCCTTGTACATAGATACCATAGTCAAAAGGTTTGTGTAAGGACTGAGGTTTTCGGATCCAATTTTCGGGATCGGATCCTGTAGTTCAGGCCCTAGTGGGGCTGAGACTCTGTTCTGTTTCGCGTCGAGCCTGCTCGACGCGGTTTAAATGGCATCCATCATTGCAGACGCGTTTTAATTTGTGCCACGTGGGTGCCACGTGGGCTGGCTTTGGGCCGCGAGAGTACGGCCCTGTTGTGTTGTCTGAATGGCGTTCGCAAGGGGCGACCCCTTTCAGACTGCGACCCTGGGTTGTCAGTGTACGGCACCAGTCTTGTCGTCTGAACGGCGTCCTGGATGGACGACGCGTTTCAGACTTCTGTCAGAGCGGCCCGTCATGTCGACTGATAGGCGTCCATACATCTCGACGCGTTTTAGCCAGTTTCTGGTTATCCCGCGGACCTTCCCTCCTTTCCCTCATTCTCACCCTCACACTCTCTCTCCTCACCCTCTCCACCCTCCGACTCTCCCCACTCTTCCCCTTCCTTTTTCCCCTTCTTCCTCTTCCACCTCTCCACCTCTCACCACTACTACCACCACTTTCTTCGCGGCGTTCCATTCTCCGGACAGCGGCCGACGTCCCGGCGGAGTGGCGGCGTCCTCGGAGTACCAGCGGCGGTTTACGGTGCGACGGTTTGGCGGCGGAGCCAGGAGGAGTTCAATAATCGGTAGGGTGACGATTCCCGTAGTGTTTTATTCTAAAACCATGTTCTCCCGCTTGAGGCATGCTACGGATCTGTGGTTTTTGGGTAGAATGAGCATGTTAGGGGCTTTTTCTTGATGGGAATGGGAGTTTCTGTGAATGTGGTTTTGTGATGGTTTAGATTGCCCCTCTTCCTCCCCGTTTGGTTTGATTTTGGGGCATTTGGGGGTGGTTAGGGAGCCCTTGGACTGGGGACAGAACTCGGCTTCTGGCGCTAAAAGACGTCATGTATGGACGACGCCTTTATCGAAGGACGTCGGGACATCATGACGTCTTTTAGGTAGAAATCGTTCCACCGAGTCTCTATCAGTTCGGGAATCTGGCGCTAAAAGACGTCATGTATGGACGACGCCTTTTAGAAGGACCTCGGGCCATCATGACGCCATTTAGGCAGGAAATCACCCCGACTGAGGTCGCAATCTCGGAATTTGTTGTGAATGGCGTTGGAGGACGTAGACGCCTTTTGAAAAGGCGGCTTCCCAAGATGACACGTTTTAGGCCAGGTTCTGAGGCCGAGGTTTTATGAACTAGTTTATGATGCTTGAATAGCGTCGGCCTTGGGTGACGCAATTCAAGACGGAACCACACTAATCCATACTAGTAAAATGTATTTACACTATTAGATAGTCGGTTAAATGCATGCCTTAAATCTACTCGATGATGATAGATTTATTCGTGACCGGATCACACTGTACCGTGTTTTGTGTTACTGTGGACCTAGAGTGACAGTTGTAGCGCTTTATCACCCTGTGCTGGTGTGGGTGGAGCACAGCGCCGGTGGGAGCAGTGGCGGGGTGACGCCTAGTGAGAGAGGGTCACCTGGTGAACCCCGGGGTTATCTAGTACCGGTGTCGGAGTGGTACCTGTGGAGTGTCACTCGTGCTGGGGGAAGGAGTAACCACCTGAGCCAGTTGGGCCGGAGTAGCTAGCGTGCTATCCGATGGGTTACTGTTTGGTCTCAGCGGGTCGGTGTTTTCCTACTTTCATTGTGTGGTTGACGTGTTTTGAGGATACGCTAGTTACTGGTTCCCCGGTAACTTGGAATTATGCATGTTAAATATACTTCGAATGCATGCGATTCATATCGAGATTTAAGTGTAATAATTACTGTTTTACTTGGTTACTGTATCTCTAGCTGTACCTTGCACTTGTGGGTGTGTGTGTGGGCAGTGGGGATCGAAGGATCCCTACTGAGTCTTTTCGTTGAGACTCACCCCTGCGGTTTTCAGGTGAGGGTTCTAGGCAGACTTAGCGAGGTGTATACTGCTGTAAGTTGCGTGCCGCCAGCTGTTGTTCCGGGGTATGCCCCGACGTAGTTGTTATCTTTACTTCTGGCATGTATGCTAATTATTCCTCTTTGTTGGAGTATGTAATTATTTGCTGTATCGAGTCGCATTATAATAACTTTTAATTTCTGCACTTTCCTTTCAATCCAATGCGATGTGAATGTTTAGCTTAGTTTATTATTTATTTCCCAAACTTACTTAGATCCTGGTTTGGCTCCAAATTAATGATTCGGTACCCATTTAATAATCGGATCCCCGATTATAGGGTGGCGGGTCGTTACAGTTTGGCATGGAAAATTCCAAGAGAGGTCTCATACCGATGAGACATGAAATTAATCTCTCAAAGGAGCAGTCTCCTAAGACTCCTGATGAGAGGGCAATCATGGATAGAGTACCCTATGCCTCTGCCATAGGATCTATCATGTATGCCATGCTATGTACACAGCCTGATGTTGCATTTGCTCTAAGTGTTATGAGCAGATTTCAGGCTGATCCAGACGAAGAGCACTAGAAGGCAGTGAAATGTATCCTTAAGTACTTGAGAAGAACTAAGGATATGTTTCTTGTCTATGGAGGAGGTGACTTGAAACTGCGAGGCTTTACTGATTCAAGTTTCCAGTCAGATCCAGATCATAGCAAGTCTACATCTGGATTTGTATTTACTTTAAACGGAGGCGTAGTGTGCTGGAAGAGTTTCAAGCAAGCAACCACTGCAGATTCGACGACTGAAGCTGAGTACATCGCTGCAGGTGAAGCCGCCAAGGAAGCAGTGTGGTTGAAGAAATTCATCACCGACCTCAGCGTATTTCCCAGCATCTATGAACCTGTTCCGTTGTTGTGTGACAACAATAGAGCCATTGCGCAAGTGAAAGAGCCGCGATCTCATCAGAAATCAAAACATATTCTGAGGCGTTTTCATCTTATCAGAGAGATTATATTCAGAGGAGATGTAGTGGTGGAAAGAGTTTCATCTATCGACAATGTAGCAGATCCACAGACAAAGTCGTTGGCTCAAATTGTGTTTGAGCGTCACCTAGAGTCTATAGGCTTACTACATAAAGGTGATTGACTTTAGTCCAAGTGGGAGATTGTTAGTCTTAGGTGGCCTACAAGCCAATCTGTCTATGTAAATCTCGTTCATTTATTAATATAATGGCATAATATTCATTGTGTGTAAATCGTATTAATTATCGTCTCATAATGAAGTCCGTGAATATGTGCTATAGTGATCAGATTATGATGGATCATACTAATAAGACTGATCACTTAAACACATATATTCTTAATCATTCATAGTCGGAGGATATCCGAGAAGGACATCAGATATCCGGTTAGACTAGTACAGATTACTCATGTTCATATGATGAGGGTGATTGATCTTATAAATCACTTGTGTGGAGACACTAAGGCGAATCTGTAGGTGCTCATTGGAGAATGAGTTCACTGAATTGATCCGACTGAATCGTTGGATGGTACTGTACCTCACTGTCAACCAGCTTGATTCTATTGTCGTAGTTACGTGGATGGTCCTCGGACCTGAGACACCAACGACACCTTGACGGTGGACTTCTGTGCTTTGACCTTGGTTTATGAATCTCTAGCCACGGGATTCTAAACAGCCAATGATTGGGTACAACGGAATACCATCGAAGGGAATTGTGTGTCAATAAGGAATCATTCGCTCTCGGTACTTAGAGAGAGAATGCTATAGGAAGGATGTGCGAAAGTCTCTGGCCAGGGCGGACGATAATATCGAGAAAGGAGTTTTCCAATATTCATCAGCGGCATCCAATCCAAGTGAGTCGACCAGTTAGGGTTTGACAGCACGCCATACCTTGAGTTGACTCGAGAGCATTGTACGAATGAAGGATTATATCCACGCGGTAACTATCGGCGGAAAGGTTCCAATTGTGGGTTACTTAACCTCGATACCTTCCGGGTTCATGCGGTGTTGCTTGGCACCCAACGTGATCGTAGGCCCGATCGAATTCGATGTGCGACATCAATTCGATTGATTAATTAATTAATAAAGGGTTATTAATTGATTAATAAAGCCAATAAGGAGTTACTAGGGTTATTGGGCTATTAACCGTACTGGTAATTGGGCCTAGAGGGTCACACACAAATGATTCTCAAGGCGATGGATAAGTAAGTGGGTTTTATACAAACCGGGGGTTTTTATGAAAAACCACGCGATTAGTATAAAATGTAGCGAACGGGCTGAGCAGGCCAAGCTGCTGCTAACCCTAGCCGCTCCTCCTCTGTTTATCTCTCTCTCTGGCGTCCCAAACAGATCCAGATCTGCTCCGCCGCTTCTCCGACTCCCGTTCGACGGGAAATCGTCTGCGTGTTGCGGCGATCGTTGTGGCGACCGGTGGAGGTTTTGTGGGCTGCGAAGAACGAGGAACGCGAGGATATCCGTCGCGGGGAGGATCGCGTGGACTCTGCTAGAGGTCGGGCGCTTGCGCGGCTTGCGGTGTCGCACCGACGGAACCGAAGAACGGTTGTGGATTCGAATCCGCACACGGTAAGAACTGATTATCCGATAATCTGGTTTTTCCAATTTTCGAAACGGGAACGGATCTCTGTTTTTATTTTTAATTCCGCTGCGTGGGAGATCCGGAGAAACCCGAGAAACCCAACAGTAGTGAGCAATGATAAACTCTATCAGAATTCTCCTAGCCATTGTTGCACATTTTGATTATGAAATATGGCAAATAGATATGAAGACGACTTTCCTCAATAGACGACTTGAGAACGAGAAGTATATGATACAACCTCAGGATTTCATATCCGCAAATTTTTTTGGCAAGGTGTGTAAACTGCAGAAATCTATTTATAGATTGAAGCAGGCCTCTCGCAACTAGAACATGAGATTTGATAAGGCAATCAAATCTTATGACTTCATTAAGAATGAAATGAATCATATATATACAAAAAGGTCAGTAGGAGTGCTCTAACTTTTCCTTATCCTTTATATAGACGACATTCTACTCATTAGGAATGATATAGAAATGTTGTCTTCTGTAAAAGAGTAACTGTCAACACATTTCTCTATGAAAGACTTAAGAGAAGCATCATATATTTTAGGGATTAAGATCTATAGAAATAGATCAAATAGGATACTTGACTTGTCCCAGCCAATGTATATAGACATAATCGTTAAAAGGTTTAACATAAAAGATTTCAAAAGTGGTCTCATACCGATGAGACATTGAGTCTATCTCTCGAACAAGATGTCTCTTAAGCCTCCTAAAGAGAGAAAGTACATGAGTCAGGTAGCCTATGCTTCGACTACTGGGTCTATCATATATACGATGTTATGTACTAGGCCTGATGTAGCAAATGCTCTGAGCATAGTCAGTAGATATCAGGCTAATCTAGGTCCAACACTTGACAACGGTGAAATGTATCCTTAAGTACTTAAGAAGGATTAAGGCAATGTTTTTTATTTATAGAGGATATGACTTGAAGATTGTGGGATACACAGATTCTAGCTTTTAGTAAGATCATGATGACAAGAAATCCACTCTAGGATATGTCTTTATCCTAAATGGTGGAGCAGTGAGTTAGAAAAGTTTCAAACAAAGTACGACAACTGATTCTCCTACCGAGGCAGAGTACATAGCAGCTTCAAAAGTAGCAAAGGAGGTGATTTGGATGAAGAAGTTCATCTCTAAGCTTGGGATTGTACCCAGTATCTCTGATCTAGTGCCCTTATTTTGTAACAACAATGGGGTAATAGCGCAAGCTAAGGAACCCAGGTCTCCTCAAAAGTCAAAAATATTCTACGAAAGTTCCACTGATCAGATAAATGATTACTCGAGGAGATATTGTTATGGAAAGAGTTCCATCTGAAGATAACATTTCGGATCTACTAACAAAGCCTCTAGTTCAGAATGTGTTTAAACATTACTTATAAGGGTTGGGATCAGACATGTAGGTGATTAGATGTAGTCGAAGTGGGAAAATGAAGGAATTAAGGTGTCCTCAAGCCAATTACATTAGATGTAATGGAATGAATTCCTTTAATTCTTATTCAATAATAAATAGTATTTCTCATTATTTATATATATTTTGTTGTGCAATATATTTATGTCCATGGACTTATGCAATGAGGATTAATTCACAAAGAGTTATGCTAATGAGATTAATCTTCTGTAAACATAAGTCCTAAATAGTTCTCAGTCATATGATGATCGAACTGGACATCGAGTATTTGGTTAGACTGAGACATGTTGTATCTGCTCATATGATGAGGGTAGTTGATCTCATAACTACTTGTATGGAGACACTAAAAAAAAAAATGTGGGTGCTCACTATTGAAATGAGTTCACTGAACTAATCTGCTCTAGGATTCTTGGATGGTCAATTATACTTATATGTCAACCAGGACATTCTGCATCGCAGTCGTACGGTAGATCCTTAGACTTGAGACATCAAGGACACCTTATACAAAGACTATTGTCTCTTGGCTCTTGATTGAGGACTCTGATTATGTGGGTCTGAATATTCAGGTGACCATTAACAGTAGAATTTGTACGAAGGCAATTGCGTAGTCAAGATGGGATCGCCCACTTTCGGTATGCTTAGTAAAATCTTTGGCCAAGGTTAATGGGATTATCAAAAAAGAAGTTTTTCTAGAATATCTTGTTGAGCATTTGATTCATTTAGTGATTGAGGAGTTTAATAGTTTAACCATGCTCCATTATCACTATGAGACTTTATGTGGGTGAAGGATTGATTCCGTACGACAAACTGATAACATACAGGTTCCGATAGTGGGATGATGTTCCTCGATTCTGGGATCACAAGGTGTTGCTTGGTGTTGTTCGCCATCAGAAGGTCTACGGAATAAATAATTATGTGATAATTAATTAATTCATTTGATCATGAGATGATAAATAAATTAATTTAATCTTAAAAAGTTTTTTAAGGTTAATGGGCCTACAACTAGACTAATTGTTGGGCCTAGAGGGTCACACACATAAGGATTCTAGTGAGACCAAGCTTATTGAGAGTTTTATAAGTTATCTGGGTTTTTGTGAAAAAGTTGAAACACTATATATATATATATATTTATATATATATATATAATCGTAGGACCTGGAGAAAATCCTAACCAGCACGTAGGTTCTCCCTTGGCCGTGCCCTCTCTCTCTCTCCCCTAGCCATCCTCCTCTCTCTCCCTCTTTTGGGCGGTGATGATAGTCACGTCGAACTTGTGAGGAGAAGAAGGAGCCGTCTGCATGAGGGTCTATCTAGATACATCTAGAGGTTGTGCACATGTGCGGCTAACTCCATCCCATGAATCCTCTACATCAAACATTGGAGATTCCTCATCTCTACACAGTGAAATTCTGTTAAACCAAGCAACCGATAACTTGGGGTCTTGGAGAAAGAAAAATAACTTTAATATTCCGCTACGTTCTTGATCCCTGAGACCTTACACATGCCACCATGGATTTCGTGATGTGACTACTAAGAACTCAGAGAAGGCATGACTCCATAAGGGTGATTGGGACATACTAACTAGATCAGCACATTTTTTGGCCATGAATAAGACCCAGTTGTTAGAGGATTTAGTACAACTATACATTAGAGAAATTTTGAGGTTGCATGGTGTACCAGTGTCCATCATATCTGATAGAAACTCCAAGTTCACTACTAAATTTTGGAGGAGTCTATAGCAAGCATTGGGCACACAGCTAAGGTTCAATTCAGCTTTTCACCCCCAAACTGATAGGCAATCAAAGAGAACAATCCAAACCTTAGAGTATATGCTGAGAGCCTGCAATTTGGATTGTCAAAGCAGCTAGGATCAGCAACTGTCATTAATAGAGTTTGCCTACAACAATAGCCACCATTCTAATATTAGAATGACACCCTATGTAGCTTTATATGGTAGGCCCTAAAGATCCGCAAGCTGTTGGGATGAGGTTGGAGAAAGAAGATTAATTAGATCAAAATTAGTTCAGGATTGTGTAGATAAAGTTGGATTGATCAGGAAGAGGTTATTGATAACACAAAGCAAAAAGAAGAGTTATGCAGATCAAAAAAGAAGGAAGATCTAATTCTAGATTGGTTACTATGCATTCATGAAGGTTTCTCCTACCAAAGGAATAATGAGATTTGGCAAGAAAGGGAAGCTCAGCCCTAGATATGTGGGCCGCTTTGAGATTCTTCAGAGAGTAGGTGAAGTGTCTTATTAATTGGCCCTTCCATCAGCACTATCAAGGGTTCATAGAGACTTCTATTTGTCCATGTTGAGGTAGTTGTAGACACGCTAATTTTGACGTCATTTTGAGTAAATTTCATATCATATAATAATGCCTCAGAATGGTCTGATACTTAATCATTAATTAATTTTTATTGATATTTTTGAGTGTTGGGTTTAACAGACATGTTTAAGTTAATCAATTAAATTGATTTTAATTCAAATTTCAGTTAAAATATGAAGAACCATAAAAGGCGTCGACCCATGTGGACGCTATTTATAGTTTATTCCTATTTTACCATTTGAATTTTAATTAATTGATTTATTGACTAAAAGGCGTCTGTAAAGGTCGACGCGTTTTAGGTTTCCTAAGCTGTTTTAACTTCTCTTCCGGATGTTTATCCTTATCTTAATTAGGGTAAAAGACGTCTACACAAGTGGACGCGTTTTAGCTAATAAAGATAAAGATAAGTTTTCCCGGATATTTATCCTTATCTTAATTTAATCTGAAAAGCGTCATCCAAGGTGGACGCGTTTTAGATAATTACAGATAAATATGAATTAATCAGTGATTATCTGTCGATTAAGGTAGATAAATCCTAGATTTTTCTATGTTAATCGCGAACGCAGAAAATGCCTATAAATACCTTGCATCTCAAGGAGTTAAAAAAAAAAAGAGAGAGAATTATTGAGCCACAGCGTTATAGCAATTTGAAGATCGGAGCAACCACGTCGGAACGCCGGAGCGCTGCCATTTCCAGAAGACGGCGTCCCTTTTCAAGATCTTCATCCTTTCAAAGCTTCAACCAACTGGACTGGGCATAAGTTTTTCATATCTGAATTTCATTTTCATTCATTAGTTTCATTCTCTCATACTCACTGCATGCAACACACACCACACCATCAATTTTCCAAAACCCATCTGTTCTAAAGGGGTTTCAAAGCCATTTAAAACAAGTGAGTTGCTGTTTAAACATGTTCATAACCATAGTTAATTTTGATATTATTTCTACTTAGATTCTCATCATTATTTCTTCTTTATTTTTCTGTTTCTCTATCTCTGCTGCATTCAACAACAACAACAAGAAATCAAAAAGAGGGAAATCAAGCACGAAGCCAGGAGAACTTCTGGACGATCCTCAACATTCAACAGCAAGAACAAAAGAACAAGAAGAGGCTCTCTTTCTTCAGCCGGCTGAAGGAGGGGAACCAAGGATTCATTCTTCCGCGTTTAAACAGGTAGGCGATCAAACTTCTTTTGAAGCTTTTTAGTTAAAAGTTTCTGGCGATCATAGCACCTTAGTTGCATTTTTTTTAATAGGTTAATTTACCCTAAACAACATAGTTTTTCATATAAATCACACGAGCAAATTTTCAGCACCTACAGCTCTTTTGGCGATCACGGTGGGACTTGGTCTCGCCGTCTTTTAATTTCTTTTGTTCTTGCCATTATCATACCGGGCACCCACGGTGCACCACTTGTGTCTTTCGACACGTCCTCACCGATTGGTGAGTGTTTAGTTTGTTTAATTTCCCTCGTGCACCACGTGCACACCCCAGTGGCAAGATCTTGCCTCCCCTTTGATTAGTTTAAAAAGTTGTTTTGGTGATAAAATGCTGTGTGATTGCGTGATTTCTTAGTTGTTTAGATAGTAAACCATCCTGTTTAAAATCTGAAACTAAAAATCTTTGCATGAGTCGATTGTTTACTGCATTTTTTTCCTGTTTAAGGAGGAATCGACCCAGAAAATCCTTCTGGAAATCTGTTTCTGCGAACTGAAAAACGTCCAGGAACAGCGACGCGTTTCAAAACCGCGTCAGGACACCTGGACGCCTTTTAGCCTCCAGATTATCTCTGTCGTTTACATCTGTTTCTGTGAAATAATTAAGTTCTGTGTTGAATAGCGTCGACCATCATCGACGCGATTCAGACAGTTTTTAGTTATTTTCCAGGTTTTCTTTGCTGTTTGCATCTGTTCTCTGCGAAAGAATTAAATTCTGTTCTGAATAGCGTCGACTATAATCGACGCGATTCAGACAGTTTCTTAATTATTTTTCAGTTTCCAGATTTCTGTGTTGAGTGCTAGCTACCCATTACTCTATTAAGCATTAGAGGCCATCCAGGTCGCAGGGCATACGCATTGAGGCTAAAACCCTCCTTTTCTTAGGACACATTACTCGACGTTAGCAACTCTCTCTGATTGGGTTGGTCCCTTGATCAGACTAGAGAAGTTAACGTTGAGACCTCCATAAGTCCCCAAAATCAAGGTATTCCTCCTTGATCATCGGGCTGGTTGTACCAATTGAAGTCCCGGCTAGATTCCGAGAGCGTTGTGAGAGAAAACCCTAGAGAATAACGGTGGAAACTGAACTGAAACTAGGATCCTTCCCTGAGCGAAATTGTGGTTTAATCCAATTCAAATAACTCAACAAGGAATCCTAAAATCACGTTAAGCATCCACTTGTTTGATTAATCTCTGCACAACTTGTTTGATTAATTTTTTGAAAAGAGAATCTAATATAATGTTGCTGCGATCAGGCAGAGATTTGAGTATGGCCCAAGACGCCATTATCAACTACGAGGGAGATGCTAATGCCCCTCGCAATTCTGATTTCAACTACGAGAACGGGAGAGATGCTGATGCCTCCCATAATTCCGTCCCCATTCCATATCGACAAGATGGGAATGTCCGGACCCCACTCTTTCATCCACAGGATCGATATCCTGATCTTCCTCCGCATGAATATGCGATTCCCAATCCTGACCTTGAGGGGGACATGAATCAGCATGATCCCTCATCCTCCGATCCTATGGATCTTGTCAATGCTCTGGGAGTTCTTGCCTCCCGACTGGACCCTCAGCAGTTCGAGGCCATCCAGTCTATCTTGAAGGGGAAGGCACCCATGCAGCCTGCCGAGCCGAACCCTGTGGCTCCCCCCATTGTAACTCAACAACCTCCTCCTCCTCCTCCTTATATCCAACAGGCCATGGAAGGCCTGCATCTTACTTCTCGGCCAACTGGGCCACAACTTTCATCTTCCAGGCAACCGGCTAGACCGCAGACGCCCATCTATCAAAATGCCCTCGGGCATGGCGGAAGCTCTGCCGGACCTCATCCTTATTATCCTCCTTGTCCAACGTACTCTAGGCAACAGGCCTATCAAGTACTTCCTCCTCCTCCTCCTCCCCAGGCAGATCTAACCACGCAGACGTTGCTGGCCAAGATGGAACGCATGGATGAGCAGTTCAACAATCTTCAGAAAATGATAGGGGTTAAAGCTGTGCCAGAAATCAATTTACCGAGCCTGCCAGTGTTCCATCTGCCACCCTCTGAAATGCCAGTGTATCGAAAGTATAATGGTACTGGTAACCCCTTCACGCACCTGAAGGAGTTCATGTACGAATCCTCTTTCTGGCAGAATGATAAGAGGTCATTGGCTTTCTTGTTCAGGAGATCCCTAGAGGGACCAGCCCTCGAGTGGTTCTTTTTCTCTGGAACCCTCAGAAGTAGAGGATTACGGTATCGTTTCACGCAAATTTATCCAACGATACTAGGACAGAGTTGCACCCTCCTTGTCTATCACGGATCTTATTGTAGAAAAGATGAAACCGGACGAGGAGTTTGTCAGTTTTGCTGACAGGTGGCGGGACCTGGCTGAAAAAGTGAAAGATCACTTGTCCGAATCCGAACAAGTGAAAATGTTGATTTCTAACGCCACTCCCCAGTTCAAGCTAGTCCTCTCCTTGAACAACTTGACGAACATGGCAGAGCTCTATGAAAGGGCACGGTACTGCCAGAATGCTTTCAAGGACGCTACGTTCTCTAGCGTCTTTGATCCTCACAGACCTAACAGGCCTCCGCCTCGGAAGCCTGCAGTGCCGAATTCTCCTAGCTCAGGTCCAACTACTGTGGGCACGCTCTCTCACGAGCAGGTCAGTACTATGAACAATAACTCGCCCCAGTTTGTGAGGAATCAGCAGTACCAGAGGCCACCACAGACGCGCCAGCAGGGGTACAGGCAGCAGCAGAACCCCCATTACCAACAGCCGTACCAGCGACCCCAGCAGCAGAACCAGCTACAGCAACAGCCGCAACGGCAACAGCAGTATCAGCAGCCCCCTCAACAGCAGTATCAGCAGCCACATCAGCAGCAACAGCCACAGTACCAGCCGCGCGCACCGCCGGCATACCACAATGTCCCTCCTCCTGGTGACTACAACCAGCAGAGGAGACCTCCAGGCCCGAAAAGGGCAGAGTACCCGGCCCTCCCAGAATCCTTGGCGGATATCTTCAGTGCTTTAATGGCAGCCAATGCCTTAGCTTTGCCGAGAGAGAAGGCCGTCTGGCCTCAAAATGCCGATACGTCTAGGTATTGCTACTTCCACAGGCAACCTGGGCATACCATTGACACCTGCTTTCAATTCAGAGATTATATTCATGATCTCAACGAGCAGGGCGGCATAGACTGGGAGGAAATGAAAAAGTACATAACAGCCCTGAAGGCGAGGAGACCGCAGCAGCAGCAGCAGCAAGCAAGACCACCGGCACAAGCAGTAGCACCACCCAACATGGGTATAGTGCAGAATCCACTCCCGGAGCACCAGAACCAAAACCAGGTTGCTCCCATCCTGACGAACAGCCAGTCTGAGGCTAGTCGTGGGCAGCAGTGGAGAGTAGAGGACTCTTCCTCTCTTTGTTCAACGGGTCACGTTCAAAGTACCGCAGAGCGACCACCACGCCGCACCATCCACATACCAAGGCCACAACCCGTTACCATTACCCCCATACCCACACCTACATACCACTCGCCCACGCCCAATAACCCATTACCACTACCCGCCTTCCTTAGACCCATTACGCCCCGCACCACTACGCCTCCATCATATAACCCCCCGCAAACCAATAACGCACCCCTCCTACCATCTAGGCCACTATTACGCATACCATTTCCTACTTCACCCACTACCACTACCACCACCACCGCTTATCCAGATATGCCCTTACCATCTAGACCGCTATTACGCGTACCATTCCCCACTTCACCAACCACTTACCCATCCACTATCCGACCCTCTAGGCCTTTAATCCGCACCGCGCCATCTACGCCTAGCCCTACGCCATCACCTACCTACCAACCCTCTACGCCATCCGCACCATCTGACTCTGCGGTACTTAAAGTGTCACCCGGATCCTCCACGGTTGAGGAACACGCGCTCCGGAGTGGAAGGATTTTCAACAAGGTCTTTCCTCAGTCCACAGTAAGAGACGGCCCATCACAGCCGACTGAGGAAGCCCACAATGAAGAGAGTGCACCAGGCACTCAATATGACCTGTTGAAACACCTGGATCGGACACCGGCACGGATCACTATACTCGAACTGATCAAAAGATCCAAGAGTCACCAAGAAGCTTTAATGGAATATCTGCAAAAGGTGATGGTCAATGAAGACGTGCCGGTAGAGAAGATTGCAGCACGACTAGTTCCTCAGGGGGATCAGCCCTCTATAACATTCCATACATCGGAACTAGCACCGCCAGCAGCCAGAAGCATGGCTCTGAGTATTACGGTCAACATTTGTAAGAAGGCCGTGGATGCATGCCTGGTCGACACAGGGGCTTCAATTAATGTTCTACCTCCGAAGACCCTGGAGTTATGCGGTGTGCCCAAAGAGAAATGGCTGCCCAGCCCCATCTCAGTAACAGCATATGACAATTCTACCCGTTCCCCTCTGGGAATGGTTTATTTAAAGGTGGACCTGGGCCCTGTAAGTCACGCAGAGGTCGAATTTCACATCCTGGAAATCGATCCTTCCATAAATGCCATTTTAGGTCGTCCTTATATTAAAACTCTCGAGGCGATTCCTTCTACGAATCATCAATGCCTCAAATTTCCTTATAAAGGACGAATTATTAAAGTAACGAGCATGCCGATCCTTGCTGCTGCTCATACCTTGAACATTAAATCTGCTGTTTCACCTGGCCGGCAACCTTTTCTGTCGGTATTACAGGTCTACCGTCCAGTGGCTGATCCTCTGAAAGCCGCTACTATCTCTCCATATCCGTTAGATGCTATCAAAAGGGGGAAGTGCATGAGTACCCCAGGATGGAGGATCATGATGAAGAACGGCTACGAGCCTGGAAAAGGTCTGGGCACACAGTTGCAAGGCAGGACCACTCCTGTTAAAAATCATCGAGCAGCACCTGGAAGTGGTCTGGGCTACAGGCCAATAAAACTGAAGCAAGATCCGGTTCAGCAAGCAGAGATCAAAGAAGGTCCGAAAATCTGGGAGGCAATGTCTACACCACTCAAAGAAGGCCGAGATCCCCTAACATGGACCCTGTGTACACACTTTGTGAAAGGGCCCATACTTAGCCACGACAACACGGTAGTCATTACTTCCTGTTTTGACTTCCATGACATATATGGGAGGGACTTGGCCAGACATTGCTCTGAACTGCTTACGTACCAATCCTTGGAGGCTCTGCGGCCTATGAAAAGGAGGAAATTCCATGACCCTGAATGTGAATGGTACAGGTGGTTCGATCTGAGGGACCTGTATATTGCACTGAACAGACTATTCTTGGATCTTGCAGAACCTAAGTGGCCGCCGCAGATTGATGAATTAATGGAAAGCCCTGGTGCCATATTTGACAAGCGGATACTGCTGTCCGAAGAGACTGATGAAGGGGAGCCAGATGACCCCTATGAAGCTGGTTACACAACAGATCTGCTCTGGAGAGGGACATATCCTTCACATGTCTTCATGCTCCATACTCTTTTCCGTACATTACTCTTGACCCCGACTTGGTCGCGGGTCATAATTGAAGATATTCCACAGGCTCCGCCCGTCATGATTACTCTGTCCCCTCGGGACATTATACCACAACCTCCTCTCGATCTAGAGAGGTTGTATGATCTAATCTGGGACATATTACTATATGATCCCCCCAATCCTCTGGCCTTGGTGCCACTTCCTCCGTCTGATTCTCCTCCCATTTTTATTCATTCCTGCTTTATGTTTAATTCTTTCATTTAAAAAAAAAAAAAACACCATTTTGGCAACAAATTCTTCCCAAATCCTCATTGAGGAAACATCTTACTTGTCCGATTGCACCCCGCCGCGCGGGTCCTTCGGTCAAGATTCTCTTTTAGATCTACTCTGTCCCTCCCCTCGGGAGGATTCTCTTGTATTTCCACTTGTATCCCAGGATTTTCATCCTGCTTCATCTTCGTTAGGTTATGATAGTGAAGTTAGGCAGTCTAGTCAGGTTAGTCAGTTTAGGAAGTCTAGGAAGCCTAAGGGTAGGCAAATTCCAGATAGATATCTCCAGGACTTAGCTGATAAGTGCTCTTCTTGCTCTTTAATCCCTCAGCTTTTAGAAAATCCAATTCAGATGCCAGAAGATTGTATGGACGATGAGTCAGTCAACGATGGGTACGGGGTATATGAATTAGTACATGAAAAGGACCCCATTGTTGAAGAGGAAGATGATGAGGACGCAGCTGAAGCATATGCCAGTGGAGTGAAGAGATTTGATGAACCCTCAGCTGCCGTAGAAGAACCCACCAAAGAAATTAATTTAGGGACTGAAGACGAACCTAAGGTTGTCCTCGTCAGCAAAAATCTTTCTACAGAGGATGAAAAAGCAATGGTACAAGTGCTCAAGGACTATAAGGACACTTTCGCCTGGAGTTATGAGGATATGCCGGGGTTAGACTCGTCTTTAGTTGAACACAGGCTGACATTAAAGGAAGGAGCTAGCCCTGTCAAGCAGAAATTAAGGCGATTCCACCCACAAATGGCTTTAAAGATGAAGGAAGAGGTCGATAAGTTGCATAAGGCCAAATTTATTAGAGTTGTCCTTTATCCACAATGGGTGGCTAATATAGTCCCGGTTATGAAGAAAGACGGGAAGGTCAGGATTTGCATTGACTTCCGCGATTTGAACCGGGCGTGTCCTAAAGATGATTTTCCATTGCCTCATATTGATGTACTCATCGATAACACTGCTGGCTATGAGACATTATCATTTATGGACGGATTTTCAGGATATAATCAGATTAAGCTGGCAGAAGAGGATCAAGAAAAAACGTCATTCACTACACCTTGGGGAACATATTGTTATGTTGTCATGCCGTTTGGATTAAAGAATGCTGGAGCCACTTATCAAAGGGCCATGATGGCAATATTTCATGACATGATGCACATAGATCTGGAAGTGTACGTGGATGACTTATTGGTTAAATCGAAAACAAAGGCTGAGCACGCCAAAGTTTTGGCAAGAGTATTAGAAAGATCGAGATAATATCAGTTAAAGATGAACCCCAAGAAATGTGTATTCGGGGTATCTTCAGGAAAATTGCTTGGATTTATCGTCAGTAAACGGGGAATTGAGATCGATCCTAACAAGGCGAAGGCTATCAGAGAAATGCCACCTCCCAAAAACTTGAAAGAGTTGAGAGGATTAATCGGGAGGTTGCAATTTATTCGCCGCTTTGTCTCCCAGCACTCACAAAGGTGTAAGCCGTTTTACGAGCTTACCAAGCCGGGAGTCAAATTCGATTGGGACGATAAGTGTCAGGAGGCGTTTGATGGATTAAAGAACTATTTAGCAAGTCCTCCTGTTTTGAGACCACCATCTCCAGGAAAACCATTGATACTTTACATTTCAGTCCTGGATGATGCAGTGGGGGCTGTCTTAGCACAAGAAGATGAAGAAGGAAAAGAGAGGGCAGCCTATTATCTCTCTAAACTTCTCAATCCCGCTGAACAGAGATATACGGCGATGGAGAAGACATGTGCAGCATTGGTTTGGGTTGTGCAGAAATTGAAGCATTATTTTCTGGCCCATGAAGTCCATCTCATCGCTAGGATGAATCCGATCAAATTCCTTCTGGAGAAATCTGTTCTTACTGATAGGTTAGCACGATGGCAAAGCTTTCTATCTCAATTCGATATCACTTATATTCAGCAGAAAGCGATCAAGGGCTATGCCATAGCAGAACATCTTGCTCATCATCCCCTTCCTAGATTTGATCCAGTGCGATCAGAGTTTCCGGATGAGGAACTGATGTCCGTAAATCAAATCAGAGATGATATGTGGACTCTGCATTTTGACGGAGCTCTGAATTCTCATGGAAAAGGGATCGGTATTGTTCTGTTATCACCTGAAGGTATCACCATTCCACAAGCCTTTCAGCTTGATTTTCCAGTCACGAACAATATAGCTGAATACGAGGCACTCCTTGCTGGTCTCGAGGCTGCTCATTTTCATGGTGCCACCAAACTCAGGATTATAGGTGATAGCCAATTGATTCTTCGCCAAGTGTTGACCAAGTATCGAACTCTCGATCCCAAGCTTAAGCCTTATCAAGAACTCACTTCTGCTTACTCAATGCTTTTCACGAAATTGATCTTTGTCCATGTCCCTAGGAATCAAAACATCTTAGCTGACGCTCTAGCTTCACTTGCATCTTCTCTTGATTTTCCAATCAGCAAACAATCTGAATCAATCATAGTTCATAGGCGTCTTTCACCCGCCGTGAAAGATCCTTCATTCCTTAGAACTAAGGAGAAGTTGCTGAAGAAAGTCAGAGACGGAGATATCATTGAGAGAAGAGAAATCATGTTGATGGAGCTGTTAGAAGAGATGGATGATGAACAGAAGCCATGGTATTATGAAATTGCAAAATATTGTGAAGATCAATCGTATCCTGAGGAAGCTACAACTGAGGAGAAGAGAGCTATCAGGAGAGTTGCTCAACGATACACCCTAGTTGGGGGAGCACTGTATAAGAGAGGTTTTGATGAAGTTCTTCTGAGATGTCTAGACGAAGATGAGCTTTGGAAGGTTATGGAAGGAGCTCATAGTGGAGTTTGTGGTGGTCATGTCAATGGACAGATGTTAGCAAAGAAGATCCTTAGACAAGGATTTTATTGGCCAACTATGGAAGAAGATTGTGTAGGATATGTCCGTAGGTGTGCTAAGTGTCAACTTCATGCCGACAAAATTCATTCTCCTGCATCTTCACTCCATCCTGTTTATTCCCCATGGCCTTTCTCCATGTGGGCTTTCGACATCATTGGACCTCTTGGTAATCCCGATTCCGGCATCAAGCAAAAATCTTTCATTCTCACGGCAACGGAATACTTCACCAAGTGGGCAGAAGCTGAAGCGTACGTGGAGATCAAAGCATCAACCGTCTGCAAATTCATCATGAAGAACATCATCACCCGATTTGGAATTCCAAGCACCATCGTCACCGACAACGGACCGCAGTTCGTGTCACAGGAATTGAAGGATCTCTGTAACAGGTATAAAATTGCATTGCATCATTCATCTCCTTATTATCCGCAAGGCAATGGCCAAGCAGAGGCAACAAATAAAACTTTGATAAAAATCATCAAAAAGACGTGCAAATCTAACAAATTCGTAGATTGGCCAGAAAAATTGGTTGAGGCTCTATGGGCCTACCGAACATCAATCCGCACGCCTACTGGGCAAACTCCTTATTCCTTAACATTTGGAATGGAGGCGGTAGTTCCATATGAAATCCTCATACCGTCATTAAGAGTACAATTGAATAAGGAATTTTCCATTGATGAACATCGTTCAGCACTCCTTGCTCAATTGGAACTTTTAGACGAGAAAAGATGGTCAGCTGCTAATCATGCAAAAGTTTATCAAAATAGATTAGCACGTTTTTATCAAAAGAAAGTCATTGAACGTAAGTTCAAAGTCGATGAAATGGTTGTTAAAAGAATTTTTATAAAACCTGGTGGTCCGCGTTCTAAGCTCCAACCCAACTGGGAAGGACCTTATGTTGTATCGCACGCTTTTCCTGGTAATGCTTATCGTCTTGTTAATGCAGAAGGAGAAGAGTTAAAACATCCCTGGAATGGTTTACATCTTAAGAAATACTACCCTTAGGTTAAAGAGTCGATCAGTATGGTACAAAGACCAGTGGAATCAGAAAGTTTATAAACTCAAATTTCCTTATCAGTCTGAATAACTTAATTTCAAGCCTATTACTGCACACACTGACACGTTTGATTCGTGAGTAACAAGAGATGACAAGTCCTAAAGAATATCGAAAGCTTGACCGAAAGTGTAAAGTCCAAATCATTCTTTTTGAAGTAAAATTCTGTTTTAAACTCGGCCCATGATGTCGGAACGAGACTTATAATAGACTACCAAGAATACCCGCCATCTTAGTAGGAGGCCGTCATAAAAAAAAAGGGGAGATCCGTCCCGAAGCAGAAAAGAAAAGAAAAGCAAAAACAAAAGGCAAAAAGCCAAATGTCAAATCAAAAGGCCATTACATTACAAACGTTACATCAAGGCCATGAAATGAAACAAAAGGGAACGCAAGGTCGATAAATACCCCGGAAAGAAATGACCGAACCCCAACGGATATTAGGGTAGGAAAAGGACATCTTTTTAAGTCTCCGGAACCTTCTCATGGGCTTTCTAAACTTATTCATCCTTTCTTTCTAAAGAGATGTACTCCAAACTTAAGGGATGACTTAGATTGACTAAGGGTCAAATCATCAAATGGGATCACGAATGGAAACACAAATTCAAACACGATGGGTTTAAGTTGAGTTGTTAAGAACAATTTGGGAATTAAGTTAATAAATGAATATGATCTTTTGATCTAAGTACCATGCTGATCTCTTAGTCAAAAACCCAAAAAAAAAAAAATACATAAGTCAAAAATAAAAAAAAAACATAAGTCAATAATCCAAAAAAATACATGTTTTTAAAAATCAACAAAATCAAAAAAAAATACATATGTTTCGAAAATCCAAAAAAAAATATACATGTTTTCAAAAATCAACAAAGTCAAAAAAAATACATATGTCAAAAATTCAAAAAAATACATATGCCAAAATTCAAAAAAAAGTATATATTTCAAAACCCCAAACAAAAAAGAATATTTCAAAACAACAAAAATATTTCAATTAGCATCTGCTTGTTGCATTTAGTATGTTTCATCCCTTTTATTTTCAGCGAGCATCTGTTTGCTTGTATATAGCACTTTGCTTAAGTTTGATTATTCTCATTACCTTTGTTAATAAAGGCTATGCCCCTTGACCATTTATTGAAGAAAAGATTGATTGACCATTTATTTGGTCAGGCAAGGGGCTAAGCCTAAATAGATACTTAACCTGTTTGTTAAGTGTGTACAGGATGCAAGATAAACACAGGAACACAAGATTGGAGCCAAAAGTTTCATGTATATTATCAGAAGGCGTTTTTGTACATGATACATGAAGAAAAAAGAAAAGATACATAAGCCCTCAAGGCTGGCTCTCCCCTCCGCCCTCGTCCAACTGGCTCTGGGCCTCGTCAGGCGCATCCGGTGCTGGCCCTCGACTAGGAGGTGGAGGTGGTCTCATCGCACTCGGACCTGCATGTCCGGAAGATACAGCAGCACTAGCAGTAAAGGCGATGGTCAGACCACGCTCATGGGCACGCTGCCGAGCTCGCTGGAACCGTTCCTCCACCATCTTGCGCTCATGCTCCGCAACCGACAAGCGGCCCTGCATAGCCTCCAGTCGAAGGCGGTCGCGGTCTCTCTCCTCAATCACAACCTCCAGGCGAATCTGGAGGCGTGCAAGATCTCCAGTCGAAAGAAGGGCCACCTGCTCCTCCAGAGCCCGGATCCGCTCTGCATCAGCCTCGGCACGAGCCGCTGCAGCACGGGCATGCTCTATCTCCGCTTTAGCCCTCTGAAGGGCTTCCTGAAGCTCAGCAACCTGCAAAGGAAGATTTTGTTAGTCCAAGGCAGTCAAAATAATCAGAAAATTCAAGAAAGCTGGAAGATCCCACTGTGGGAATTTATGAAGTCTCGACCGTGGCTAAAAAGACGGTTATTTCTACTCTTGTATTATTTCATGTAATTAATTTTGCATTAGCATTACTATATGATAAATATTTATTAGACCATATCAAGGACCTTGTAGTTTTGATGAAACTGGAATTTGAGTTCCCCTACAACAAAAACAGTGATAATTCCAGAGGATTCTTAATCGCATGGATAGGCCGTTGGATTGTTAATTGGTGAGGACGATGGTTCCACTTTTGTGAAACGGTGCGTGGATAAACGAGCTTCGGCTTAGCACTGGATTGCAAGAATTGGTGTCTTGACTCATTAATAACAATTTAACAATATTATCCTTGATTAATTTATATTTTATTTGACTTTATATTTTTCTTTTAGCCCAGCATGCATCATATAGGACTTTGAAATCATTGTGATAAGAATTAATTATTGATTAAGTTTCAGACCATAAATCAAATAATCTCAACATGATATGAAATATTCCATTCTGAATTGAGTATCTTGATTATCTTTGAGGTTCGCTTAAAGATATCATTGGAATTCTATCCTTGATTGGATTCTTTATCCAATATTTCTTGTTTTCTTTTAAGATCCATCATGGCTGCAGCACGTCCACATTGGCTGGCAAACGCTCCCCATGATGAAACCTACAGTGTCTACGACCTGGGGTACTTCCCACTCCAAGGAGGTTGATCGACCTTATTTTATTTCCTTGTCTACCTCATCCAGACAGGATTGATTCCATTGATTTCTTTGAACTATCTTCATCGATGATTTTGAGAAAAATTCTAATCAAGTGATGTTAAGAGCGTGTCTCATCACACCTTGGCATCACCTTTTCAGTACATTCCATTTCATTTCACTCCCTTGCAAAGACGATGCCAAGGTGAGGCAGCTGTAGACACGCTAATTTTGACGTCATTTTGAGTAAATTTCATATCATATAATAATGCCTCAGAATGGTCTGATACTTAATCATTAATTAATTTTTATTGATATTTTTAAGTGTTGGGTTTAACAGACATGTTTAAGTTAATCAATTAAATTGATTTTAATTCAAATTTCAGTTAAAATATGAAGAACCATAAAAGGCGTCGACCCATGTGGACGCTATTTATAGTTTATTCCTATTTTACCATTTGAATTTTAATTAATTGATTTATTGACTAAAAGGCGTCTGTAAAGGTCGACGCGTTTTAGGTTTCCTAAGCTGTTTTAACTTCTCTTCCGGATGTTTATCCTTATCTTAATTAGGGTAAAAGACGTCTACACAAGTGGACGCGTTTTAGCTAATAAAGATAAAGATAAGTTTTCCCGGATATTTATCCTTATCTTAATTTAATCTGAAAAGCGTCATCCAAGGTGGACGCGTTTTAGATAATTACAGATAAAGATGAATTAATCAGTGATTATCTGTCGATTAAGGTAGATAAATCCTAGATTTTTCTATGTTAATCGCGAACGCAGAAAATGCCTATAAATACCTTGCATCTCAAGGAGTTAAAAAAAAAAAGAGAGAGAATTATTGAGTCACAGCGTTATAGCAATTTGAAGATCGGAGCAACCACGTGGGAACGCCGGAGCGCTGCCATTTCCAGAAGACGGCGTCCCTTTTCAAGATCTTCATCCTTTCAAAGCTTCAACCAACTGGACTGGGCATAAGTTTTTCATATCTGAATTTCATTTTCATTCATTAGTTTTATTCTCTCATACTCACTGCATGCAACACACACCACACCATCAATTTTCCAAAACCCATATGTTCTAAAGGGGTTTCAAAGCCATTTAAAACAAGTGAGTTGCTGTTTAAACATGTTCATAACCATAGTTAATTTTGATATTATTTCTACTTAGATTCTCATCATTATTTCTTCTTTATTTTTCTGTTTCTCTATCTCTGCTGCATTCAACAACAACAACAAGAAATCAAAAAGAGGGAAATCAAGCACGAAGCCAGGAGAACTTCTGGACGATCCTCAACATTCAACAGCAAGAACAAAAGAACAAGAAGAGGCTCTCTTTCTTCAGCCGGCTGAAGGAGGGGAACCAAGGATTCATTCTTCTGCGTTTAAACAGGTAGGCGATCAAACTTCTTTTGAAGCTTTTTAGTTAAAAGTTTCTGGCGATCACAGCACCTTAGTTGCATTTTTTTTAATAGGTTAATTTACCCTAAACAACATAGTTTTTCATATAATCCCATCGTGATCGCCAAAAGAGCTGTAGGTGCTGAAAATTTGCTCGTGTGATTTATATGAAAAACTATGTTGTTTAGGGTAAATTAACCTATTAAAAAAAATGCAACTAAGGTGCTGTGATCGCCAGAAACTTTTAACTAAAAAGCTTCAAAAGAAGTTTGATCGCCTACCTGTTTAAACGCGGAAGAATGAATCCTTGGTTCCCCTCCTTCAGCCGGCTGAAGAAAGAGAGCCTCTTCTTGTTCTTTTGTTCTTGCTGTTGAATGTTGAGGATCGTCCAGAAGTTCTCCTGGCTTCGTGCTTGATTTCCCTCTTTTTGATTTCTTGTTGTTGTTGTTGAATGCAGCAGAGATAGAGAAACAGAAAAATAAAGAAGAAATAATGATGAGAATCTAAGTAGAAATAATATCAAAATTAACTATGGTTATGAACATGTTTAAACAGCAACTCACTTGTTTTAAATGGCTTTGAAACCCCTTTAGAACAGATGGGTTTTGGAAAATTGATGGTGTGGTGTGTGTTGCATGCAGTGAGTATGAGAGAATGAAACTAATGAATGAAAATGAAATTCAGATATGAAAAACTTATGCCCAGTCCAGTTGGTTGAAGCTTTGAAAGGATGAAGATCTTGAAAAGGGACGCCGTCTTCTGGAAATGGCAGCGCTCCGGCGTTCCGACGTGGTTGCTCCGATCTTCAAATTGCTATAACGCTGTGGCTCAATAATTCTCTCTCTTTTTTTTTTTAACTCCTTGAGATGCAAGGTATTTATAGGCATTTTCTGCGTTCGCGATTAACATAGAAAAATCTAAGATTTATCTACCTTAATCGACAGATAATCACTGATTAATTCATCTTTATCTGTAATTATCTAAAACGCGTCCACCTTGGATGACGCTTTTCAGATTAAATTAAGATAAGGATAAATATCCGGGAAAACTTATCTTTATCTTTATTAGCTAAAACGCGTCCACTTGTGTAGACGTCTTTTACCCTAATTAAGATAAGGATAAACATCCGGAAGAGAAGTTAAAACAGCTTAGGAAACCTAAAACGCGTCGACCTTTACAGACGCCTTTTAGTCAATAAATCAATTAATTAAAATTCAAATGGTAAAATAGGAATAAACTATAAATAGCGTCCACATGGGTCGACGCCTTTTATGGTTCTTCATATTTTAACTGAAATTTGAATTAAAATCAATTTAATTGATTAACTTAAACATGTCTGTTAAACCCAACACTCAAAAATATCAATAAAAATTAATTAATGATTAAGTATCAGACCATTCTGAGGCATTATTATATGATATGAAATTTACTCAAAATGACGTCAAAATTAGCGTGTCTACAGTAGTATGTTTCAGACCCTTCCTACATTATAGATTATGAGTCACTGGAGTTTCAGCCATATCTTACATATGAAGAAAAATCAGTTCAGATTCTAAACAAGAAAGATCAAGTGATGAGAAGCAAAGTGATTCTCATGGTGAAGGTGCTGTGGAGAAGCTATTCAACAGAAGAAGCCACCTGGGAGTTAGAGGAAGAAATGAAGAAATTGTATCTTCATCTATCTGGTAAGTTACTTTAAATTTTGAGTACGAAATTTATTTAATGGGGATAAGACTTTTAATACCCAGATATTAGGCAATCATTTTAGCCTAAATATGTTGATTAGAGTGGATTTTAGATAGCAAATATGGGTAGAAAATCCTTTAGCATCACTTTAATAGCAGAATAGGTTATCTTGAATTACTTATACCAAAATTGCTTATATCGGAATAAGGGATGTTTCACTTTGATAGTGGTATAGGGCCCACTGGCGGAATAGGTAGAATAAGCAATTCTTGGGTCTAAGGTGGAATTGCTTATTCTCCTTATCCAAGAAATAAGTAATTCTGACGCAGTATAACCTATTCCGCCTATCAAATTAGAATTAGCCTTATTCTAGGAATAAGACCCCTTATTCTTCCCCTACGCTCCTATCAAAGTGGCACTTAGAGTATAACAGGTTTTCAGTAAACAGAACTCAGAAAATTTGACTAAGTCCTAGATAATCAATTAGAAGAGCTAAAAGAAAGCCTAATTTAACTAATTAGTTAGTTGTAATTAAAGTCAAAGTAAGCTCTATAATTGAGGTTAATATAAGCTTTACAATTGAGTTTAAGAAAAGTAATAATCGATTTAAAATAAGCCAAATAATTAAGTTAAGATAAGCTGATAATCAAAGTTAATAAGCCTTATAATCAAAGTATGGCAAGGCACAAAATTGATTAATGGATAAACAGAAAATCGATTAAGTCATGTAATTAAAGCTAAAATAAGTCATGTAATCGATTAAATGAAGACAGATAATCTATTTACATAAACCTTGTAATCGAAGTCAAAATAAGTCAAATAATAAATAGAAAATTGATTATAAGAGCAAGGGAAATCGTTTATAAGATCAATTAGAAGAACAAGAGAAATCGATTATAAGAACAATATACAATCGCTGGGAGATCAATTAGAAGAACAAAGGTAATCGATTTTAAGGACAATGTGAAATCGATTAACAGACTCAATAGGAAATTAATTAGTCGATAACTTGTAATCGATAACTTAAGCAGTGAAATCAATAGAAAATTGATTAGATGAACAATGTGTAATTGATAACTTAAGCTTGTCATCAATACACTACGAGGAAGAGGGGATTTGTTTGCAAGTATATGTCAACGACTATGGATATACGTTGACAAAGGAACCATTAGTCGACAACCAAGAGTGGACCCTCTACAATGTAATTATATGTCGACGGCCGTATGAGGCGTTTACATATATTTAACATATGTCAACGGCTAATGTATTAGCTGTCGATATATGTAGTATTTGTCAATGGCTACACTGTTAGCTATCCATATATGAGAAAATTAAGAACAAAAAAAATTCAAAAATTATATGTCAACGGCTATAAGTATAGCCATTGACATATAATCTATATGTTAACAGCTATATGTCAACGGCTTTACTTATAGCCATTGACAAAGGATTTCACAGAAATCGCTGCCGCACGCCCCCTTCCCTTTCCCTCTCCCCCTCTTTTCCACCTCCTGTGCCCTAATCTCCGCTCCTCTCCCATTGCTCGGCTCACCGCCGTTCGCCACTCCCGTCGTCACTGGAGGCCTCCCATTAGGCCCGCAGTCGCCCGCTGCTTCCGTCGTCGCTGCCGGCCTCCTATTAGGCCCGTCGTCGCCCACCTGCTGCTCCCCTTCCTGCCGTCCGCCAGCCTCCCGTTAGGGCCACTGTCGCCCATCTATTGCTCCCCTTCCTGTCATCCGCCAGCCTCCCATTAGACATGCCGTCACCCACTTGCTGCTGCTTCTCCCCTTCCTGCCGTCCGCCATCTCCCACTCGGTCGTCGGTCTCCCCCTCAACCTGCTCCCGTGCTCCTGTTGCTACTCCGACTGACACACCCATTAAGGGTAACGCAGGTAAGACATTCGCCCCCATCCGTCCCACTTTGGTTTTTCCTTATTGGTTCTTGGAATATATGGTGGCCTGTCATTCTCTGGGATGTCTCCCTCCTTTAGGGCAAAAAAAATGAGAAGAAGATGAAATGTATGAAAAGGGAGACAGGTAAGACCTTGGAGGGTTAATAATGTGTTTGTGGGAAATATATATATATATATATACAGTATTCCTCTTTATAGCTGGGTGGTGATGGTGGATCAAAGGGCTGGAGATCAGAGGTCTGTGGCACCTGTTCCCTTCAGGCTTTCGTTTCTTTCTATGTCAGCAGCACTTGTGCAATTTACACCATGTTTTGCTTATCACATCTAGCTGTCCATATGCTCCAGAGTGTTTCAGCTCCCCTGTTAAGTGCTAGGACCCAATTGCGCTGGGTAGATTTTTTGTCTAACTCCGCCCAGACCTGCAACCAGTCATCTACTGAAGCTTCTGTGTTAGTGTTGGTGAGGACTAAACTAGAAGTAAACCATGTGGCTCTTACGTAGTTGCAGATAGAGAACAAGTGCTCAGCAGTTTCACTATCCTTCCCACACATTGAACACCTTGGATCAGCTTTGCAGTTGTATCTTGATCTGTGAGCATTGAGTGAATAATGTGTTCGACAACATTCTCCACAAGAAATATGATACTTTAGGCGGTAGCATGGTATTGAGTTTTCTGTCCCACGTACCTTCCATATTGGGTTGGGTGAAGATGAGGATGGATGGATGTCTTCCATCGCCAGCATTCTATATGCTGATTTGGCTGTGAAGGCCCCATCTTTTGTCAACTTCCAAATAACTTCATCTTTCCTCTTGGATTTGTCTGCCAAGAGTGGGATTGCCAATATCTTGCGTGTAACGACCCGCCACCCTATAATCGGGGATCCGATTACTAAATGGGTACCGAATCATTAATTTGGAACCAAACCAGGATCTAAGTAAGTCTGGGAAATAAACAATAAACTAAGTTAAACATTCACATCGCATTGAATTGAAAGAAAAATGCAGGAATTAAAAGTTATTATAATGCGACTCGATACAGCAAATAATTACATACTCCAACAGAAAAGAAATAATTAAGCATACAGGCCAGAAATAAAGATAACAACTACGTCGGGGCATACCCCGGAACAACAACTGACGGCGCGTGCCACACAGCAGCATACCCCTTGCTAAGTCTGCCTGGAGTCCTCACCTGAAAATCGCAGGGGTGAGTCTCAACAAAAAGACTCAGTAGGGATCCTTCGATCCCCACTGCCCACTCACACACCCACAAGTGCAAAGTACAGCTAGAGGTACAGTAACCAAGTAAAGCAGTAATTACTACACCCAAATCTCTATATGAATCACAAGCATTCGAAGTATATTTAACATGCATAATTCCAATTTACGAGGGAACCCGTAACCAACGTATCCTCAAAACACGTCAACCACACAACGAAAGTGGGAAACACCGACCCACTGAGACCAAACAGTAATCCCTTGGATAGCACGCTGGCTACTCCGGCCCAACTGGCTCAGGTGGTTACTCCTTCCCCCAGCACGAGTGACACTCCACAGGTACCACTCCGACACCGGTACTAGCTAACCCCGGGGTTCACCAGGTGACCCTCTCTCACTAGGCGTTACCCCGCCACTGCTCCCACCGGCGCTGTGCTCCACCCACACCAGCACAGGGTGATAAAGCGCTACAACTGTCACTCTAGGTCCACAGTAACACAAAACACGGTACAGTGTGATCCGGTCACGAAGAATCCATCATAATCGAGTAGATTTAAGGCATGCATTTAACCTGACTATCTAATAGTGTAAATACATTTTACTGGCATGGATTAGTGTGGTTCTGTCTTGAATCGCGTCGCCCAAGGTCGACGCTATTCAAGCATCCTAAACTGGTTCATGAAATCTCGGCCTCAGATCCTAGCGTAAAACGCGTCGTCTTGGGAAGTCGCCTTTTAAAAAGGCGTCGCTGTCCTCAGACGCCATTCACAACTGAAACTTGCAGAATCCTTAATCAGGGTGATTTCTGCTTAAATGGCGTCGTACTGGCCCGTCGCCATTATAAATGGCGTCATCCAGGTACGACGTCATTTAACGCCAGAAACCCAGACGGACAGAACCTCAAACAGGAAGATTTCTGTCTAAAAAGGCGTAGTACTGGCCCGTCGCCATTCTAAATGGCATCGTCCAGGTACGACGTCTTTTAGTGCCAGAAACCCGGTTCCGCAGTTCAACCCGAGGGTCCCCCTTTTTGATCCCCAAGAGCCCCAAAATCACACAAAATAGAGGGGGAAGAAGGGCAAGCTAAACCATCACAAATCCACATTCACAGAAACTCCCATTCCCATCAAGAAAAAGCCCCTAACATGCTCATTCTACCCAAAAACCATAAATCCGTAGCATGTTTCAAGCGGGAGAACATGGTTTTAAAATAAAACACAACGGGAATCGTCACCCTACCGATTCTTGAACTCCTCCGGGCTCCGCCGCCAAACCGTCGCACTGCAAACCGCCGCCGGTACTCCGAGGACGCCGCCACTCAGCCGGGATGTCGGCCGCCGTCCGGAGAATGGGACGCCGCGAAGAGAGTGGTGGTGGCAGTGGTGAGAGGTGGAGAGGTGGTGGAGTGGTGGAAGAGGAAGAAGGGGAAAGGGAAGGGGAAGAGTGGGGGGTGGAGAGGGTGAGGAGAGAGAGAGTAAGGGTGAGAATGAGGGAAAGGAGGGAAGGTTCGCGGGGTAACCAGAAACTGTCAAAAACGTGTCGAGCTGTACGGACGCCTATCAGTCGACATGACAGGCCGCTCTGATAGAACTCTGAAACGCATCGTCCATCCAAGACGCCGTTTAGACGACACGACAGGGCCGTACACTGACAGCCCAGGGTCGCAGTTTGAAAGGCGTCGTCCCTCGCGGACGCCGTTCAGACGACACGACAGGGCCGTACTCTCGCGGCCCAAAGCCAGTCCACGTGGCACCCACGTGGCACAATCTAAAATGCGTCTGCAATGCTGGACGTCGTTTAAACTGCGTCTTGCGGGCTCGACGCGAAACAGAACAGAGTCTCAGCCCCATCAGGGCCTGAACTACAGGGTCCGACCCCGAAAACCGGATCCGAAAACCTCAGTCCTTACATTGCGAGTTGTCTCCTCATCGAAAGTCTGCCTGATCTTCTATTGTTCTCAATTTCACTAAGCCTCACTTTGTTTGCAGAATAAGTTTTTACGTGGGGCCCACTAACGGAATGGCGTATACCAGAATAAGAGATGTTTCGGTTTGATAGTTTTGTGGGGCCCGCTAATGGAATAAGAAGAATAAGTGATTCTTGGGTCTAAGGTGGGATGGCTTATTCTCCGAATACGCTATTCTGCACCGGTATAAGCCATTCTGCTTGTCAAAGCAAAATTAAGCTTATTCTCCCCTTATTCTCCCTTATTCTTCTCCTATTCTCCAATCAAAGTGGCCCTAAGTAATTAATTTATCTTCCTTGGTAGGCCTTGCATTTCCTGTGGAGGTTCAACTTTGTAATGATCTTCCGTCCAACTATATGTCTAGATATCTATATCCTTGCCATCTCCCACCACCCAATGTGTACCTTTCTATACAAGGTGTCTGATCTCCATAACGCTCTTCCAGATCCTTGAGTTTGAGCTCCTCGGTCTGCTATTCCCTAATGTTTCTTTGCTGTAATATTTACTTTTGAGTAGTCTTTCCCATGTTGTGTCTAGTTCTTGGATAAGCCCCCAACACAGTTTCATGAGTAGGGTCTAATTTACTTTGTCTAGATCTTTTATGCCCAACCCTCCCATTCTCTTTGGGGCATTTGAACTTATGTCAGGCTTCCCCATACCAATGTTTTTCTTCTGTTTTGTATCCCCACCAAAAATCCCAAGATCCCAAGATTAGTCAATCGAGATGAAAGTGACAAAGGAGATAGTGAAAATAGTGGCAACAAAGCACTTTCATATAGAACTTAGTTACTAGTAAGGGTGCCAATTAGGCGGGCTATCCCGTGGCCTTACCTAGCCCAACTTATATTATAGCAAATTGAGTTGACCTTAGTTATTTAAATTGGATTGGGTTAAGTTTAAGTTGACATTAGTCAAATTTGGATTGGGTTGGGTTGAAGATAGGCTGATCCAGTTTGATCCATTGACTTTTATATTACTTCGTACAAAAGGTAGAATATTTTTAACGAACTATCTATAAATAGGGCCAATCCAACCCAACCCAACCCACTCATTGTTGAATTTTAGCTAAATTTGAGTTGACATACGTATGTCTACCTTGCATAGATTTAATGTTATTTATGTCGACCTTACAGATATTAAGTGTGGATCTTGAAGTTGGATTATATAGTTTCCTCTTTTGTTTTGTTTTGGTATCTGCATATGTAAACGACATGTCTACTACTTTCAGCATACATACTTGATTAATGTGGTTGTACTTGTGTGAAGGATGATACTATCTTTTTTAAGTAACTTTAACAAAGGTTCATCATTGATAGATATAGATTTTTTTTTTGTCAGACTATATTACTGTTTTGGTACATCAAACTAACAACCCCAGTGCGTATAGGTTTACCTCCGCCTAGTACTAAAAGGTAATATATAAGTAGATGGATCTATACTTGTGGATGTGCATATGAATTAGAATATAATTTCTCTATTGTGTATGTGGATATGGATGTGAGACGTTTGTATGTGGATGTGATTTGATATTTACATGTGGATACAAGAAAACTATTTCTTGCAGGTACGGACAATGATGTGGATGTGTATGTGTATGTGGATGTGCATATGTAAATACAGTTTTGTATGTGGATGTGGTTGGCCTTTATTTTATTTTTTTTCCGTTCAAGACTTTTGTTATGATATATGTTTTTACTGTCTTTTGACAATAATGACATATATCGATCATAAGGTCTTGAATTGTCCTATTGGACAGTCTGTGGATATTTGATCATCTAATGTTCTTTGTTATATGTGTTTCATGATTATCTTAAATTTTCAACAGTATCTTCTCACTCTTTTCCAATATACCTGCTAATTTTGACTACTCTTTTTGTCACTTGTAGTTCATACAAGTGACTTTTTGAGAAAAATTAAAATTAGTAAATAATGGTGGTATATTGGAGAAATGTGAGGAGATGCTGCTGAAATTTTAGGATAATCATGAAGCACATATAATAAAGAACATTAAATGATCAAATATCTATAGATGGGCATGTTATGTGATGTAGGTACCCTTTTTTTATGAGATTGTATGAAATCAGACAGGTGTACAGGTGTGAAAAATCTACAACTTTCAGAGGAGATGCTGTCGAATTTTTTTTATAAATGTGTATATCTATGTCTATAAATCTATCAACTTATCTACTTATATCTTTCTATCTATCTATCTAACTAAATATCTATATATCTAGGTCTTCTATCTATCTATTTATATAGTTAAATATGTACATATCTATGTATATATCTAGCTATCTTGTTATCTATATATCTACTTATCTATCTTATCTAACTATTTATTTATGTATCTGTCTATATATTTACCTATCTAACTATATATCTATCTATGTATCTAGCTTGCTATCTATGTATATATATCTAACTATCTATCTACCTACTTAGATATCTATCTATCAATCCATATATCTATCTATCTATCTATTTATCCACCTATCTATCTACCTACTATCCTATCTATGTAACTGCCTACTATCTATCTAGCTATCCTATCTATCTATCCTATGTATGTAACTATGTTATCTATATACCTACCTATTTAGTTATGTATGTAACTATCTTACCAACCTATCTATCTATCTTGCGAGCTATGTACGTATCTATCTATCTAGGTACCATTTTTTTATGAGATTGTATGCAATCAAACAAGTGTACAAATGTGAAAAATGTACAACTTTTAGGGGAGATGCTGCCGAATTTTTGTTAGAAATATATTTATCTATGTCTATAAATATATTTATCCATCTATTTATGTGTTTAACTTCTATTAGTAACACTTTTGAATTAATTAAATATGATGACGATGCATTTGTCTTTGTAGGTTTTTTGCGTGTGTATCATGGGTATTGTGTGTGAGGCGATGATAATGCACTTGGCTTTGCAGCCACTGCAAGGCGTCTACTAACAGCGTGGCAGCCCTGGACGGCCTTGGTGGGCAATCGGGTTGCAGCCGTTTGTGCAAATCGCTGAAGCATACAGAAGCCCCTAGGGGCTAAAAACATTTTCCATCTGAGCCTCCGGTTTCCCCTCTTCTTAATTTTATGGAGAGGCAGCTGTGTGTGTTTGTGTTTTGCGTGCATGTGCAATGTACTTATTATAAAAAATTGGACCCCCTTATCTAATCAACGTGGTTGCTCGTGGCTTGTGTACTTATTGGCTAAGTTCATACTGTGAAGGACCACGTTGAGGAGATGAGAGGATCGAGTTTCTTGTGTTGTGTGAGGCGATGATAATGCACTTGCTTTTGCAGCCACTGCAAGGCATCTGCTAGCAGCGTGGTAGCCTTAGACGGCCGTGCTGGGCAATCGGGTTACAGCTGTTTGTGTAGATCGCTGAAGCATACGGAAGCCCCTAGGGGCTAAAAACATTTTTCATCTGAGCCTTCGGTCTCTCTTCTTTTAAATTTTATGGAGAGGCGACTATGTATGTTTGTGTTTTGCATGCGTGTGCAATGTATGCAATGTACTTATTGTAAAAAATTGGACCCCCTTATCTAATCAACGTGGTTCCTTGCGGCTTATGTACTTATTGGCTAAGTTCATACTGTGAAGGACCACTTTGAGCAGATGAGAGGATCGAGTTTCTTGTGTTGTGTGAGGAAATGATGATACACTTGCCTTTGTAGCCACTACAAGGCATCTGCTAACGGCGTGGCAGCCCTGGACGGCCCTGGTGGGCAATCGGGTTGCAGCCATTTGTGCAGATCGCTGAAGCATACGGAAGCCCCTAAGGGCTAAAAACATTTTCCATCTAAGCCTCCAGTCTCCCTTCTCCTAAATTTTATGAAGAGGCGACTGTGTGTGTTTGTGTTTTGCGTGCGTGTATAATGTATAAGTTATTAATCGATCATATTTGTTAATATGTAGGTTAAAGGATACATAGAAATGGCTGGACTTGACAAGAGTTGGATGAAGTTTGTTCATAATTGAGGAGATCCTAGATATGAAAGAGGGGTAGCTGAGTTTTTGGACTTTGCCTTTCATGAAAATAGAACAAGTTTTAGGAATGAACAAAACAATGAATTGATATAGTGTCCATGTCGGAATTGCTTTAAGGGAGTGAAGTTGACTCGAATAGATGTTGAGACCAATCTTAAGGTAGACGGAGTATAGGTGCATTATACAAATTGGGTGTGTCATGGAGAGGTACCATTAGATGATATGCTCAGATATCAAACCAACATCCCTCCTGTAGAGATGACTGAACAACAAGAATCTTTTATTGCTGATAGCACAGTTGAGATACTACATGAGTTGCAAGAAGCTGGAAGTGTTATTACAAAATAAGAGCATGAACCGAATTCTAAAGCGAGACTTTTATAAACTATTGGAGGATGCTGAAATATCATTGTATCTTGGGTGCCAGAAGGTTTCAAAGTTAACGTTTCTTTTAAAGTTGTTGCATATTAAGACACTGAATCAGGTGACGGGAGCATGTATGAATATGTTTCTTAAATTCATCAGAGAAATATTATCAGAAGGAGCCAATATATCTCAAACATGGTATAAAGCAAAGAAGATTATTAAAGATTTGGAGTTGGGATACGAGAAGATAGATGCATGTCAGAATGATTGTCTATTATTTTGGAAGGAATATGAAGATAAAGATCGGTGTCCACAGTGTGATGCATCGAGGTATAAGGAAAGTATGCAAGACTTGAAAAACCAATTATATAATGTAAATAGAAGACTTTACGTACATGGTAGGGACCGGGAGAAGGGTCGAGCTCTTCCTATTAACAGAAATTTGAGGAGCAAGCTGTGGAGATGCATACCATGAAAGAAAAAATCAAAGCACAAGGGGAGGAGATGGAGTGGATGCGCAAACAAATGACAGACATGAGCGCATTTATGAGCCGATTTTAGGCAATGCAGAGTCCTACTTAACCTCAGATAGCTGTTGTGGATGAGGGTGACGCCCAAGGCGAATCAAATGACAAGGGAAATGATTTTGATGGTGATGACGAGGAGTAAGCCGAGGATATAATTGATACATTAATTATTTGTGGATGTGTAATGTGAATTTTTTGTGGATGTGTTTATTAATTTTATGTGAATGTTTATTTATGCATGTGGATGTGTTTATTTTGAAAGTGTGAATGTATTTATTTGAAGGTGTGAATGTGTTTATTTGTGTATGGATGTGCTTGTATGGATGTGTTTATTTGTTTATGTACAGGTTTGTGTATCTACAGGTTTTTGTGCATTATTTAATATTTTATTTTATTTTTTAAAATTAATAACCATTTGTCGACGGCTAGAACCGCTAACAAAAGTTTCTGTTAACATATGTCTACGGCTATGATGTAACGACCCGCCATCCTATGACCGGAGACCCGGTCACTAAATGGATGTCGGCCCATTAACTGTAGGTTCATACCAGGATCTTATTTGCACATCTGGAGGAGTAAGTGTTAAACAAGATTAAATATAACATTCACACGGACTACAAGGGGTACAGTGCGCAGGAAGTAAAGTAACAATGTCCGTACACAGTCCAACAATAATTACATGTCCAACAAATTAATTAAGTACAGGCAGAAATAAAGTACAACAACATTGGGGCATACCCCGGGAACTGAGATAGCTGCTGGTCCGCACACCAAGGAGAACACCACGCGCCGCCACACGCCACAAGGTCTACACCTGAAAACGCAGGGAGTGAGCCACACCAAAATTGGGCTCAGTAGGGATCATCCGATCCCTCGCCTCCCACACACACACCCACAAGTGCAGTAGCAAAGATACAGGTAATAAAGCAAGTAAAGCTGTAACACGCTACTCCTAAAATCTCGATATGAATCATGTGCCTTCGGAATGTAACATAGATATTTCTATTTCTAAAATCATTCTATCAAGGAGCCTACAACTCCCGTCTCGGCAAAACACGTCAACCACTCCTCCGAAAGTAGGAAACACCAACCACACAGCCGTAAGTGGGAAACACCGTCCACACAAGCACAAGTAGGAAACACCGACCCGCTGAGACCAAACAGTAACCCCTCGGATAGCACGCTAGCTACTCCGGCCCAACTGGCTCAGGTGGTTACTCCTTCCCTCAGCATGAGTGACTCTCCGAATGTACCACTCCGACACCGGTACTAGCTGACCCCGGGGTTCACCAGGTGACCCTCTCTCACTAGGCATCACCCCGCCCACGCCCCCACCGGTGATGTGCTCACGCCCCCACCAGCACAGGGTGATAAAGCGCTACAATGTCACTCCAGGTCCACAGTAACTCAAAACACCCAAAACCCGGCACAGTACGATCCGGTCACGTGAAAAGCCCGCGATCGCACTACACACAACGCAGTGCCATCCGATCATAAAGAAACCAAGTATACTAAAGCATGCACTAACCAACTATCTAGCAGTATGTACATTTTACTGGCATGAATTAGTGTTGTTCTGCCTTGAATCGCCTCGCCCAAGGCCGACGCCATTCAAGTTCCCTAAACTGGTTCATAAAACAGAGGCCACGGGAATCTGGCCTAAAAGGCGTCGACCCCAGCAGTCGCCTTTTGAAAGGCGTCGACATCCTCCGACGCCATTCAGCTGATAAATCCAGAATTTCAGGAAAACATTACCCAGGGGATTTCTTCCTTAAAAGGCGTCATGGTTACCCGACGCCATTCAAATCGCGTCGTCCACCCATGACGTCTTTTAGTTCCAGAATCCCGAGTTGACGGACCCTTAGTCGGGGTGATTTCCTGCCTAAATGGCGTCATGATGGCCCGACGTCCTTTTGAAAGGCGTCGTCCATCCATGACGTCATTTAGCGCCAGAACCCCTAACTCGTGAAACCTCGAACGGGGAGGTTTCTGCCCTAAAACGCGTCGTACTGCCTTGACGTCCTTTTGAAAGGCGTCGACCAGGCACGACGCCGTTTAGCGCCAGAAACCTGGTTCCCTGGTTCGAACCGAGGGTTTCTCCCTTAAACCCAATTGCCCCGAAAAGTCTCCAAAACAGAAGGGGGAGAAAGAGAAGTTCACTCCCCACAAACCTACTACAAAACCACATACAGGAACACGGCCATACCCACAAGAACACCCCCCCTAAACATGCTCAATCTAGCCCAAAACACGTCAAAACACGCCTAGGAAAGCACGAGCAACACACACAAGGTTCGTCCCCCTACCGGATACTTGAACTCCTCCTAGCTCCGTGTCGCCCAACCGCCGCGCCGCAGACCGCCGCCGGTACCCCCGAGAACGTCGCCACTCCGCCGGGACGTCGGCCGCCGTCCGGAGAATGGAACGCCGCGAAGGAAGTGGTGGTGGCAGAGGTGAGAGGTAGGGAGGCGTTGGAGTGGTGGAAGAGGAAGAAGAGGAAGGGAAAGGGAAAGAGAGGGGTCGGAGGAGGCGGAGAGGGAGAGGAGAGAGAGCGAGAGGTGAGAAATGAGGGAAAGAAAGGAGGGCTCGCGGGGGTCATCAGAAACTACCTAAAACGCGTCGAACGAGAAGGACGCCTATCAGATGACAGGACGGGCCGTACTGACAGCTGTCTGAAACGCGTCGACCACCATGGACGCCGTTCAGCTGACATGTCAGGCACCGTACACTGACATCGCAGGGTGGCAGTCTGAATCGCGTCGTCCATTATGGACGCCGTTCAGACGACAAGACAGGGGCCGTACTCTCGCGGCCCGAAACCCGCCCACGTGGCGCCCACGTGGCACAACAGCAAATCGCCTAAATGGCGTCCACCTATCAAGACGCCGTTTGAAAGGCGTCGTGATGTGTAGACGTCATTCAGAAGAAATTCTCCAGACCCCGCAAGGTCCGACCCAGGGGATCCGGCCCGAAACCGACCCGAAAACCGAACCCGAAACCTCAGTCCTTACATATGAACCGTGGACATACCTCCTTTGTCAGTGGCTTAAGCCATTGACATATGCATAGCATGTGTCAACGGCTTCAGCCGTAGACAAATAAACCATTTGTCAGTCAGCGGCTTGTCTGTTGACATTTGAGCGATATGTCAACGGCTGAAGCCACTGACAAATGTATTTGTTAGCGACTTGAGAAGCCGTTGACAAATATGTTTGTCAGCGCCTTCAGCGCCGTAGACAAATACGTTATTTGTTAGCGGCTCCAACTGTTGACACTGCCCTCGTATGTCAGCGGTTTGAACCGTTGACAAATATGCCATTTGTCCAAGGCTCAGAGCCATTGACATATATTTTCCTTTGTCCATGGCTAAGAGCCGTCGACATATGTCTTCTTTGTCCATGGCTTACGGCCATGGATATATGAGACATATGGCAGCGGGTCCTTTTAGCTGTTGACAAATATTTGCCAACAACGCTTTTGTCCAAGGTTGTGTCAGCGGCCCACTAGCCATTGACATATACTTTAGTTAACGGCTTTATGCTATTTGTCAGCGGCTCCCAGCCGCTGACAAATCCTATTTTCCTTGTAGTGATAAGAAAATTGATTAGCGATACACATATAATTGATATCTAAGATACTTATAACTGATGACTTAAAGCCTTGTAATCGATTAATAGAACAATACATGTAATCGATAGATAGGACCTGTGTAATTGAAGACTTAACACATATAATCGATTTGATGATTATCTTTAATTTATCAAGGACACTTACAAAAAAACTTATATTTAGAGGGTTGCAAGTGTTGGGTCTTAGTGCGTTTTGACGGTAAAATTAATTAGAACTTTCCTAAGTTCTTAATGGGATTTCTGCCCCATTTGACAGCATATGGGGGACACTTGGCTTTGGTATTTTTACAATCTGTTAGCGATAGAAATGACCTATCTAGCACTAGGTTTATAACCCATTTTCGATGAGAGTTAGCTTATTATTTTCATGATTTTGTTGGGAATTAAACAAAAGAAGAATAAGAAGAGGTAAAGAATTTTGAGCACCAGTAGTAAAAAAATTCTTAGGAATTCCTAGAGATTAGATGCAGATTCTTGATTTAAGATAGGTGTATGATGAGCCAATTCATGTTACTCTGTTATCTATATACTAATTTAAATCTATGTTGAGCTTTGAAGAATATGAAACCTACATGTATGACAAAGTTTATAGCATAGTATATGCTATTTATGTTTACCTGTATCACTGATCAGATTTGTGTTACAGTAAACTTATATCTGATTTTTTTATTAAGAATTTATTAGCAGCTTCCTATATTTAGGACATTAAATGTCATGCAAATTATTTTGTATCCAAATTCCCCTCGTCTATTCTAAAAAATCGTAGTAAACGAGATGTCTGTTTTGAAATTTAAGAAAAATAATATGCACGATAGTGCCATCTAAGGAAGGATAGGGACTAGTAATGCAGTAAGTATCTGTTACAGTCTAATCATTTTATGGACCTAACGGATGACAAGTAATAGGCAAATCATGAAGCTAAATTCCGATTTAGTGGAAGGTGGGCAATGACCCTGATCCCAGCTGGTTGTATCAAGACCATGACCTTGCACTTGTCCAAGTGCCAGGGTGTTTGTAAGATCTCCTTTTGTTGTGGTTAGATAACTGTCCGAGGCTTACGATAAAATTTAATTAGTATAATTGTGATTCGATCTCCTAAGACATGATTTGATATGATGGAAATGTGTATGTGAGTGCCTGTGCAGTAGGTTTTTTGAAATAACAACCCACCTTATGCTTTGTTAGAAATTTTAATGAAAGCAATGAGCTGTGTAAGTTCAAAAATCATTTGCTATATATGTCTATTTTTGTCCTATTTGTTAAGCAATTTGTGTATTCATATTCCCCATGTTTCAATAATAACACACTATGCAAATGTTAGGACTTTGTTTCCAAGAGAGTGAAAGAAATCTTCTTGTTTTATTAGTTAAGATGATGACAGACTCTAACATAAGCTATGTAAGCTCTGTAACTTAGTCGTTTTCAGGGTTCTTTAAGTCTTACGATTAACGAGCTAATTGAAACTTCGGTTAAGCTTCAGGACTTTAAGTAACTTAAAAAGAGTTTAGCATTAATCGAAATATAACTCTCTACGTTAATCGAAATAGTTTTATACCAGAACCATTTGATTTTATCTAAGTGTTCTATCGATCAAGTAACTAAGTATTGATTCAATTAATGTTCACTTAGTCGCTTCGATTAAAGAACTAAAGATTCACCTCGATTAACCTTGGAAGTTGCCTATTGATTAATTTTGTAAGTTTCCTGCATATTAACTTTGTGGGTTTTCTAATCGATTAACCTTGTATGTTTCTTGTCGATTAATGTTACTAAGTTCTATTCGATTACCGTTAAGTTACTCACTTCGGGTCAAGTCTAAGTCTAACTTCGATTAATGGTTAAGTGACCATTTCGATTAGCTTTATAACGTCAATCAAAACTCAACCTAGAGTTGTGCTTTGTGCTTTAATCGAAATAATGTTTTAAATTTCATTTCGATTAGCATTCTAAGATATCTTTCAATTATTGATATAATGCTAATCGACGCTTCACTTTCGGAGTTCACTTTTAATAACACTGTAAGTTTTATTTCGGTTAGCATTTTCAGTGTTACTTCGATTAACGATGTATTTTATTCTGTCTGAACTTAAGTGTCATTTCGATTTCTGATCATAAGTCTCACTACTCACTGCAATTACTAAACAAATTGAGACTTCGATCAGTGAGAAACTTCACTCAAGTTTCACCTTATATCTCATATCGATTAAGTCTTTGATTAACGTTTTAGACATCACTTCGATTAACTAATTCTTGCATTTTAAATTAAGTCATTCTTCTAATCTGAATGAGAGCCACCTGTATATCGATTTACGGTCTGATTGTGTGTTAAATTAACACTCACTTACTTCGATTAGTGACCAGATTCTCACTTCGATTAGCGATTCCTTGTGACTTAAACTCTTAACTTATATTTAAACGATTGCCATTTCGATTAACTTGTTATTTTGACTAGTGATTACTTTACTGAATTCAACTTGAATTTAGCCGGTACTCTTAGGATATATTTTATATGTACTCTTTGCCTGAGATCTTTGTCATATCTTTATTTGACAGATTTGTTATCTTTTCGATGCAACTATGTACTATTATAAGACTTCTACTACCAACTGACATTATGGCAGGAAAAGTTAACTTGCCTTTCTAATGTTTGTGTTTTTTGCAAGTATGATCTGACAGCATACCTACCACTAACCTTGATGGCCGGATATGTACTCGAAGAAGCTTCTTTGCATGAAACAAACTACCTCGAGTCTAGCAATGCAGAAGTCTAGCCATTTCTCTCTCTAGCCTCTCTTTGAAAAATTTACACATTAGACACAGGTGGGAAGATGTCACCATCAACCATCAACCAGTCCAATGGACTGATTTTGAAGAAGTTGTATATCTATAGAACCCCTTCACCAGAGGAGCAGATAAGCAATAGACATACACTAGAGCATATACTTCATTGCAAAGTGAAAGGACATCCAAGTCTTCACAAGTGCCTAAACGCTTAGTTTGCTGATAGAGAGAGCCTTAAGATCTTAAGAGCCCTGCTTCTTGAATCCTAAAAGAAGCTCTTAGAGATCCTCTTCATATCAAGACTTTTGTTGCATCATTGTTTATTTATTGTCTTGACTGTGTTGTGTTCTTTGTGAACACTTGACTAATTTAAAGGCATTCTTTATTGATTTAATCTTCTCTATGTTGTTCCTCTTCCTGGTTGTGTAAGAGAAGGCCTACTGAACCAGGAGGTTGTTTTTCTTTATGTTAAAGAGAGGGCCTGCAGTTGCAGGATGTTTATGTAGAGTGTAACCTGCAAGGGGTTGATACCTTGCTGTTAGTGGAATTCCCAAGTGATTTTTTGGGGATTGGATGTAGGTCTAGATAGACTGAACCGGTATAAATATGTTGTGCATCACCTCCCCCACCTCCCCCCCCCCCCCCAAGTTAATCTAGCCTTAGGCAAGAAGTGTTGTCAAAGTCTAGTCTCTCATTTATTTGACCTAATAGTCAAGAGAGTAATAGGTATGACAAATAGTTATGTTGAAAGTCAGTCTATTAATCGCCCTCCACTATTTGATGAGGAAGACTACTCTTACTGAAAATGTCGTATGGAATGTTTCCTTAAAAGAGTTGACCTTAATCTCTGGAGTGTGTTTGAGGACGGAGATTATGTCATAACTGTTTCCAGAGAGAGATGGATAGATAATGACAAGCATTTAATCTTTTTGAATAACACGGCTAAGAGTATTCTATGTTGCACCCTGGCAAAGAAGGAATTTAATCAGATCTCTGCCTGCAAAACTATCAAAGAGATATGGTTGAAATTATAGCTACCATATGAAGGTACAAAGAAGGTTAAGGAGACCAGAATAGATATTTTGGTTACACAATATGAGAAGTTCAAGATGGAGCCAACTAAGGCCATTACCTAGATGTATTCTAGATCCACAAACATCACCAACGGGTTAATGGCTTTCGAGAAAGAATATCAGTCTAGAGACCTTATTCGAAAAATCTTAAGGTCTCTCCCCAGCCAATGGACACCAAAAGTGACAGCTATTAAGAAAGCTCACGACCTCAGTACCCTGACACAGCTCTCAAGACTTCACAACCGAGCACCAATGAGACATAATCATTAAGTAAAGACAATGATGCTGACAGTGAGGAAGAACCCTTGCTATTAAGAAGATTGTAGAAGATTCTAAAGAAAACGAAGTCTCAAAACAGTCATAGATATTATAAGAAGAAAACCTTCAAAGAAAAGAAGCAGGAACCAACCTGTTACGAGTGTAGACAACTAGGACATATAAGAGCAGAGTGCCCTCAACTAAAGAAGAAAGATAAGAAGGGTACACTAAAAAGTCCAAATTCTTCAAGATAAAAGCAATGGCAGCAACTTGGGACAACGAAGACTCCTCAACTTCATCTAGCTCGAATGAAGAAGAGGAGACAACCAATCTTGCTCTAATGGCTGACAGTACTCATCAAACTGAGAAACATGTAATTTCTACTCCTCTCTTCAGATCAGATTCTGATTCTGATGAAGAGCTATCTCTTGAGGAAGCTTTTGATGAGCTATATAAAAATTTAAAATACTTTCAAAGGAGTTCAAGATGCTTAAAATAAATCATAAAAAAACTGAGTGTTATGAGTGTTTATCTAAAAACTGAAAACTTAGAATTAGTACGGGCTAATGAAAGACTAAAATCTAATAATGCACACCTTGGTGAGGTAAATAAAACAAAGGACATTAAGCATCACGAACTACATATTGAACTGTCAAAGATAACCATGGGAAACATGATTGCTAATAAAGATAAAATAGAACAAAATGAATTAATAAAAAAAAACCAATACTTAAAATCCTCTCTTGAGAAATTATGTAAGGATTGAGGTTTCGGATCCGGTTATCGGGTCAGTTTCGGTGTCGGATCTCGTAGTTTGGGCCCTGGTGGGGCTGAGACTTAGTTTCTTTGACGCGGTTTAAACGGCGTCCAACAATGTGGACGTGTTTTAGGCTGTGCCACGTCGGCTGGCCTTGGGGCGCGAGAGTACGACCCCGGTCATATCGTCTGAATGGCGTCATGGATGGACGACGCCATTTAGAGTACGACTCTGGTTTGCCAGTATACGGCCCGGTCTTGTCATCTGAATGGCGTAGGACTTGCACAACGCGTTTTACCCAGCTTCTATTTGACCCCGCGAACCTTCCCTCCTTTCCCTCATTCCCTCCTTCCTCTTCTCTCTCCTCTCTTTCCTACGACGATTCGACGAACCTTTCCCCCTCACCTTCCTTTCCTCTCTCCATTCCATCTCTCCCTACACTCCATTAACCTACCAACTTCCTCTACTACCGCCACCACTTCCTCCGCGGCATTTTTTTCTCTCCGGACGGCGGCCGACGTCCCAGTGGAGTAACGGCCTCCATGGCGGTACCGGCACCGGCGTGTGGCGAGGCGGGTTGGCGGCTTGGAACTAGGAGGAGTTCGAGTAACCGGTAGGGTGACGATCCCTGTGGTATTGTGTTTAAAAACCATGTTTTTCCTGCTTTGAAGCATGTTTAGGGAATTTTTGGGGTGAAAACACTAATTGTATGAAATGAGAAATTGAGAGTCTTAAAGGGTATCTAGGTTCTTCTCCTCCTTCTCCACTTTTCTTAGTGTTTTACACGATTTGGGGGAGGAAATCTCACCCCGTAGATTAGGGGAAGGCGGAGGTAGAACCTGTTTGTAAAGGTTGAATGGCGTCGGGGGACAGCGACGTCTTTTAGAAAGGCTGCTTCCACCCGCGACGCGATTTGACCCAGATAACAAACTCTGTCTCTATAAATGAATGGCGTCCAGGGACAGCGACGCCATTTTAATGGCGTCCTCCGTACACGACGCGTTTTAGGCCATCTTCCGAGGCCAGTTTTCCTATGAACCAGTTTAGGAAGCTTGAATGATGTCAGCCTTGGGCGACGCGATTCAAGCCAGAATTCCATTAATCCATGCAATTAACACATGTTTACATTGTTAGATAGTTTAGTTAATTGCATGTGTAGAAATGTACTTGATGACATTGGATTCTATATGATTGGATCGCACCGTGTTGTGTTTTGTGCGATCGTGGGCCTAGAGTGACAGTTGTTAGCGCTTAGGCACCCTGTGTCGGTGTGGGAATGACACAGCGCCGGTGTGGGAGTAGTAGGGTGACGCCTAGAGAGAGGGTCACCTGGTGTATCTCGGGGTATAGCTAGTACCGGTGTGGGAGTGGTACATTCGGAGTGTTACTCGTGCTGGGAGAAGCAGAACCACCTGGAGCCTATCAGGCCAGAGTAGCCAGCGCGCTATCTGAGGGGTTGCTGTTTGGTCTCAGCGGGTCGGAGTTTCTCGTGTTTGGCCGTGTGGTTGGCGCATTTTGCCGAGACGCTGGTTGTGGGCTCCGTGGTAAAATGGTTTCAGAATTGTGCATGTGTTTTATATCGAAATCTAGGAGTTATGTTTACTGCTTTATTTTGCTTAAATTATCTATATTTGTGTTGCTGAATTGTGCATGTGTTTTATATCAAAATCTAGGAGTTATGTTTACTGCTTTATTTTGCTTAAATTATCTATATTTGTGTTGCTGCAGTTGTGGGTGTGTGAGTGGGCGGTGGGGATCGAAGGATCTCTATTGAGTCTTTTCGACGAGACTCACCCCTGTAGTTTTCAGGTGAGGGTTCCAGGCAGGCATAGCAAGGAAAGTGTTGCTTTGGGTCGCGCGCCAGCAGCCGTTGGTCCAGGGTATGCCCCGATGTAGTTGTTATTTTATTTTCTGGCCTATATGCTTAATTATTTCTTTTCAGTTGGAGTATGTAATTATTTGCTCAGTCGAGTTGCATTGTAATAATTTTTAATTCTTGCACTTCCTTTTCAATTCAATGCGATGTGAATGTTTAGCTTAATTTATTATTTATTTCCCAGACTTATCTAGATCCTGGTTTGGCTCCAAATTAATGATTCGGCACCCATTTAGTAATCGGATCTCCGATTATAGGGTGACGGGTCGTTACAAATTAACTAGGGGCAAAACACTTTTACACATGTGCTTAAAAAGATGGGGAAGATAACATAAAAGATGGACTTAGTTTTGTGCAACATAAAGCCTCTACACAGATAAAACTCACAAATAACTATCCTACCCCTAGATTTGTAAAATTCAAAACTGAAACAAGCTCACAACCAAACGCTCCTCAAATAGATTGTTGTTCACATTATGGTAGATTGAGACACACTTCTAAAAGTTGTAAGATGAGGAAGTGAGTATGGGTACCTAAGGGATCAATCCCTACTACTAACTATAAAGGACCCAAAAAGTTTCGGGTACCTAAGTTCTCCAAGTGATAATTGCAGGTTGGCTTGGGAGCATCAAGATGGTACATGGACATTGGATGTTCAAGGCATATGTCAGAAGATTGTACCTCGTTCAAGTCCCTCAGATCAGAAGATGGTACAATCACCTATAGAGACAATGGCAAAGGAAAAGTAGTTGATTGTGGTATAGTGGGAAGCAAGTCAGTAGACCTAATAAAAGATGTATTGTGTATAGCTGGTCTGAAGCACAACCTAACCACCATCAACCAACTATATGACAAGGGACATAAGGTGATTTTGAAGCCTTAGAGTGCACCATCACTAAGAAGGATAAAAGAATCTTTAAAGCTCATAAGAAGAAGAACCTTTATATCCTTCATGTAAATGAGCTTAAAGACAATGATGTGGGCCTAGCAGCAACCAGTTTAGAGAAAGCAAATTTGTAGCACAGAAAGCCAGGTCATGCACGCCAAGGAGTAATTCACAAATTGATCAAGCATGACTTAGTGGATGGACTACCCAAGTTGAAGATGAAGACTACAAGCATTTGTGTAGTATGTACTAAGGGCAAGTAGACCAATATCTAATTTCTGTTTAAGACCATTGTAACAACTTTCAAACCTCCAGAGTCGATACATATAAATCTGTTTGGGCCTATGAGAACTGTCGGCCTAGGTGGTAAACCTATGGGCTTGTCATGGTTGATGACTACTCTAGGTTCACTTGGGTGGCCTTCTCAGAAAGCAAGTCTGACACATTTGAAGTCTTTCTCAAGTTTAGTAAAATGGTGTAAAAAAAGCAGAAACTGAGTATCATTGCAATCAAATCTGACTATGGTGGAGAATTCCAAAATGCTGAGTTCATCAAATTTTGTGAAGAGAATGGGATCCAACAAAATTTTTTAGCACCTAAGACTCCGCAGTAGAATGGTGTACTAGAGAGGAAGAATAGAACACTACTGGACATGGCCAGAGCTATGCTATCAGAAAGTAATCTACCAATATATTTATGGGCAGAAGTCATCCACATAGCTTGCTACATCATTAACACAGCAATGATCAGGCCAATACTAATAAAGACACCATATGAGCAGTACGAATGCAAGAAGCCAAATGTGGGGCACCTGAAGCCATTCGGATGCAGGTGTTTCATCCTTAATAATGGGAAGGACAACCTTGGCAAACTTCATGCCAAATCAGATGAAGGTTTGTTCTTAGGGTACATTTCTAAACCTCATGGCTTTAAAGTTTTCAACAAAATAACTTTAGTTGTTGAACAAATTGTATATGTAATATTTGATAAAGCTAATTCATCTTTTAAAGGAAGAGAAAGGTATTGTGATGATGATGATGCAGGTGATATTATTGAATGCATGGACAAGATGTAACTTAAAGAAGATGAGAAAGAAGATCCACCCTTGGAAGATCTGCAGTAAATTGAAGATCAATATGAAAATTTACCTAAGGAGTGGAAGTACCGCAAAGCTCACCCAAAGGAGAGCATATTAGGAGATCCTAGTCAGGGAGTTACAATAAGGAGTAAAATCATTCCTTGTGACTAACTAGTTTTTGTTTACAAATAGAGCCTAGGACAGTCAATGAAGCACTAGGAGATGAATCCTAGATCTTAGCAATGCAAGAGGAACTAAATCAGTTCCAGAGAAATCAGGTCTGGTCTCTTGTACGTAGACCATCTGATCATCCTATTATTGGCACCAAATGGGTATTTAGAAACAAAATAGATGAGTCAAGTTTGATCATTAGAAACAAACCTAGACTGGTAGCTCAAAACTATTACTAGGAGGAAGGCATAGACTATGATGAAACCTATGGCCCAGTAGCTAGACTAGAGGCTATTCAAATTCTTTTGGTATTTACATCTGCATTTAATTTAAAAAATTTCAAATAGATGTTAAAAATGCATCTTTAAATAGTTAGTTAAAGAAGGAAATTTATGTTGAACAACCTCGAGGTTTTGAAGATCATGTTTTTTCAAAGCATGTTTTTAAATTACATAAGGCACTGTATAATATGAAACAGGCTCCTAAAGCTTGGTATGAAATACTGACTACTTTTCTCATCAATCATGGTTTCAAACTAGGCCAAGTAGATAGTATCGAAATTTTGAGAATGATACATTAATTGTTCAAACTTATGTGGATGACATTATATTTGGTGCTACTAATGAGACTCTTTGCAAGGATTTTGAGAAATTAATGTAGAGTGAGTTTGAGATGAGCATGATGGGAGAACTGAGCTACTTCCTTGGACTATAAATCAAGCAAATGAAGGAATGGATTCATATCAATCAAGCCAAGTACATCAAAGATCTGTTGAAGAAATATGACTTTGACCAAGCTAAATCTCTAACTACTCCAATGAGTACAGCTACCAGGTTAGATGTATATCCATAAGGTAAGAAAATAGATCAAAAGATCTACAGAGGTATGATAAGATCTCTACTTTACCTTATTGTAAGCAAACCTGATATTTTATTCAGTGTAGGCATGTGTGACAGATTTCAAGTAGATCCTAAAGAATCTCACTTGATTTGTGTCAAAAAAATCTTTAGATATCTAATTGATACATGTGACTTAGGACTGTAGCATCCTAGAGGATGCAATTTCAATTTGTTTGGATACTCTGATGCTAACTATGCTGGTTGCAAGGTTGATAGAACAAACACCAGTGGTAACTGTCAGTTTCTTGTAGGATGTTTAATTTCATGGTCCTCTATAAAGTAAAACTCAGTAGCCTTGTCAACAACAAAAACAGAATATGTAGCAATTGGAAGCTATTGTACTCAGCTACTGTGGATCAAGCATCAGCTAGAGGAATTTGGACATAAGCTTGAAGGGATCCCAATGTTGTGTGACAACACAAGCGCCATCAACTTGACCAAGAATCCCACCCAGCACTCAGATCAGGCAAATGTTGGAGAGGCTATTGACAGAAAAAGTAGAATTTATGTATGTATATGTCAGGAAGAAAGTGTTTAGTCAGAGAGAGGCAGCCAAGGCCAGCTAACCCTTCACCTCGCTCTCCTACATCTATTCCTCCACTTTCTCCACCCCAAAGACCTCAAGCTGGAGAAGAGCCTACCTCCTTGTAACCTCGAGCCTCGTCTCCTAATCATCTGCACCTCCTACCGCTCCTATTCCATCTTCTCTACAGGTAAATTGTCTGAATGTATACAAGCCACCTATTCTTGGCACCATCCATCCCATTTCTGAACCTACTATACAAACCTCTACATCTCTTGCTCCACCTCCTACCAACCAACCAACTTCTTTATCTACTAGAGCTCCTCCCTCTACTCCTACCAACTCTCCAATAGGTCCCTCATCATCAGCCTCACCTACAACTATAGTTGCTCCTTCAATTTCTTCTCCTCTATCTGCAATAGCTTCCACCTATACATCTGCACCTCCCCATGCAGATGCTCCTATTTCTACAGCCATTCCAGCTACAACACAAGTCTCTTCCTCAATTAAACATTATGATGTAGCCAGCTCCTCTTCAAGTTACACAAAGTCTTCTTTTGATTTCTTCTCCTCTATTTGTAGTAGCTTACACCTATACATCTGCACCTCGCCAGACGATTTGACTGATCCTGCTCCCGCCACGACATTTTCACATTTAGATGCTACTACCGTACTATCAAGAGTATTAGCTGCCAAAGGATTTTTATCCAGCAGTAAATCCTTTAGATTCAACATCAACTATGCTCCAACCTCGGATCGTTGGCGAGGGACATTATAAAACTGCGCAAAAAGTTCAACAATTGAGCCTCAGGCACCTTCAAAGTGGCCTCCAGTGTTCTAGCATTCCTTGTGTAGTTAGAAGCAGAGGAATCTGCACCTGCTGAAGACATCCAAGGTTTAGTTGGTGACACTCCCATCACCCATATGTTCTTCTCGAAGAAAAGGGCAGCTCTTGGACCCTCAGAAGTTCTGTAAGGATTGAGGTTTCAGATCCAGTCATCGGGTCAGTTTCTAGGTCAGATCTCCTGGTTTGGGCCCTAATGGGTCTGGGGAGTGCCTTCTAAATGACGTCTAGGATTCACGACGCCTTTTGAACGGCGTCTTGCTGAGTGGACGCCATTTAGTTGAGTTGTTGTTGTGCCACGTGGGCGGGCTTTGGGCCGCGAGAGTACGACCCCTGTCGTGTCGTCTGAACGGCGTCCTTGATAGACAACGCCATTCAGAGTACGACCTTGGGTTGTAAGTGTACGACGCCGGTCTTGTCATCTGAACGGCGTCTTTGATAGGCGACGCGTTTCAGAGTCTCTGTCAGTATGGCCCGTCATGTCAACTGATAGGCGTCTGTGCCGTACGACGCGTTTTACCCAGCTTTTGCTTGACCCCGCGAACCCTTCTTCCTTTCCCTCATTTCCTCCTCCCCCTTCTCTCTCCTCTCTTCCTCCGGCGGCTCCGGCAACCCCTCTTCCCCCTCCTTCTTTTCCTCCCACCATTTCATCTCTCCCTCCACTCCATCGACCTCCTAACTCCCACCACTACCACCACCACCTCCTCCACGGTGTTTTCTCTCCGGACGGCGGTCAACGTCCCGGTGGAGTAACGACGTCCTCGGCGGTATCGGCGGTGGCGTGGGGCGAGACGGGTTGGCGGCTTGGAGCTTGGAGGAGTTCGAGTAACCAGTAGGGTGACGATCCCCGTGGTGTTTTAACTTAAAACCATATTTTCCCGCTTTGAACCATGATGCGTGTATGGGGTTTTTAGGTAGAATAAGCATGTTAAAGGGCTTTCTTGATGGATATGGTGGTTTCTATGAGTGTGGATTTGTTAGTTTTCCTGTGATGGAATGGTTTCCCTCTTCGTTTTCCCTTTTTTTGGTGTTTTTGGGATAAATTTGGGGTTAAAGGGGACCCTCGGGTCGAATTGCAGGAAATCGGCTTCTGGCCCTAAATGATGTCGCGCTAAGACGACGCCATTAAGGCAGAAATATCCCAGAAGCGGTTTCTGTTAGAACATATTTCAGTGTTGAATAGCGTCCAGGGATAGCGACGCCTTTCAAATGGCGGCTTCCCCAGACGACGTGTTTTAAGATAATTAACCGTAGTCTGTCTCTGTTTCTGTCGCTAACAGGCGACTAGGGACAGCGACGCATTTTAAAAGACGACTACTAGGCACGATGCCTTTTAGGCCATGTTCTGATGTCGAGATTTCATGAACTAGTTTAGGAGGCTTGAATGGCGTCGGCCTTGGGCGACGCAATTCAAGACAGAATCACATTAATTCATGATATTAATATATGTTTACACTGTTAGATAGTTCAGTCAATGCATGCTTTAAATTGTACTCGAGGATGAGGATTTGTATGTGACCGGATCGCACTACGTTGTGTTTCGTGCGACCGTGGACTTCTTACGTGACCGGATCGCACTGTGTTGTGTTTCGTGCGACCGTAGACCTAGAGTGACAGTTGTAGCGCTTGCCACCCTGTATCGATGTGGGTGGGACACAGCGCCGCTGTGGGTGTGGCGGGGTGACGCCTAGAGAGAGAGTCACCTGTTGTACCCCGGGGTTAGCTAGTACCGGTGTTGGAGTGGTACCTGTGGAGTGTCACTCGTACTGAGGGAGGTAGTAACCACCTAGAGCCAGTTGGGCCGGAGTAGCTAGCGTGCTATCCGAGGGGTTACTGTTTGGTCTCAGCGGGTCGGTGTTTTCCTGCGTTCGGCTGTGTGGTTGGCGTGTTTTGCCGAGACGCTGGTTGTAGGTTCCCTCGTAGAATGATTTCAGAGTTATGCTTGTTACATTCCGAATGCATGTGGTTTATATCGAGATTTAGGAGTAGTAATTACTACTTTACGTGCTTACTTTACTTTTATCTGTGTTACTGCACTTGTGGGTGCGTGAGTGGGCGGTGGGGATCGAAGGATCCCTACTGAGTCTTTTCGTTGAGACTCACCCCTGCGGTTTTCAGGTGAGGGTTCCAGACAGGCTTAGCGAGGAGTGTGCTGCTTTGGGTTGCGAGCTAGCAGCTGTTGTTCCGGGGTATGCCCCGATGTATTTGTAATTTTATTTCTGGCATGTACGCTTAATTATTTCTTTTCAGTTTGAGTATGTAATTATTTGCTGTATCGAGTCGCATTGTAATAACTTTTAATTCTTGCATTTCCTTTTCAATTCAATGCGATGTGAATGTTTAGCTTAGTTTATTATTTATTTCCCAGACTTATCTAGATCCTTGTTTGGCTCAAATTTAATGATTCGGTACCCATTTAGTAATCGGATCCCCGATTATAGGGTGGCGGGTCTTTACAGTTAGTATCAGAGCATTCGGTCTAGCAAATAAATGAATAACTAGGTTAAATATTGTAATTCCAGCAAATAATTACATTATCCCGTACAGGCACGACGGTAGTGTAGGTTTTAGGATTCTAATTAGAACTTTTTAATTTATGTGATTGTAGGCAATTAGATGGCTCCTAGGAAGAGGATGTCAGTTATTAGAGAGCGGGGAGATGTCCCTAGTGGATCTGAGGCCGGTAGGCCGAGTATGGAACATTTCATGGAGGCTATGATGGACACGATGGCTAGATACCAGACCCGAGACCCTAGTGAGAGTTCCAGTGCTCGGGGAGGATCTTCAGCTACCCTGGAGAGATTCTTGAAGCTGAGGCCGCCTCATTTCACCGGTCGTCCCGACCCTAATGAGGTTGTTCATTGGTTGAGGGAGATGGAGAAGACTTTTGATACTATGGATTGTGCGGCGGTTGAGAGGACTCCGTTGGCTACCTTCATGTTGAAGGATGATGCCTACGATTGGTGGACCACTTTGAAGAGTTTGTCATATGCAGATAGGAGTCTCAGGGAGATTCCATGGGAGACATTTGTGAAGGAATTCAATGCGCAGTACTTCCCTAGGCATGTTCAGAGGGCCAAGGAGAGGGAATTTATGGAGCTGACCTAAGGAAGCATGACAGTGCTTGAATACCAAGCAAAGTTTGTTTCGCTTGGGAGGTTTGTGCCTTTTATCTCAAGAGACGAGGAGCGTCGGACTGAGAGGTTTGTGGATGGACTGAGGTCTAGTCTGAGGAGTTTTGTGGCATCTCACTGTAGTACGGATTTGGCATCGGCGGTTAGGTGTGCAGCGGCAGTAGAGGCCCAGCATGATTAGTCAGCCCGGGAAAGGGGATTGACTACTCAGGGGCTAGTTCGTGGCAGGGGAAAGGTAGCAGCAACAGCTCCTTCGTCCGGATCAGGATCGTCTTCACTCGGCTCCAGATTTAGGAGGTTCTTTCAAGGCAGTGGCAGCAGTAGCGGCAGCAGCGGTAGCAGCAGACCTAGGCAGAGTCAGTCGGTGTCCAGTGCTCAGCAGGAGACAACTCAGAGGCTTCCGGCAGCCTGTCAACATTGCGGTGTCACTCACGGTGGGACTCAGTGTCCTACTTTTTCTAGGAGGTGTTTCACTTGTGGCCAACAGGGCCATTTGGCAAGGCATTGCCCGCAGGGGCATAGTCAGGGGCAGGGACCAGGTGATCAGAAGAAGCCGAGGACCCAGGGGAGAGTTCTAGCTATCACCAGGAAGGAGGCTCGTGCATCCAACTTGGTGGAAGGTACACTTTCTGTCCTTGGGAACTCCGAACATGTGTTGATTGATTCGGGTGCTTCGTATTCTTTCATTTCTGAGCAGTTTATAGATGTTCTTTCTGCACCCGTTGAAGAGATATCTGATGGATTGATGGTAGAGGTTCCTTCTGGGGATTTCATATTGTCTTATAACTATTTGAGTGAAGTTCTCTTGACCATTGAGGGCCATGAGTTACCTACCTAGTTAGTTGTGCTTGCCATTCGCAACTTCGATGTCATCCTGGGCATGGATTGGTTGGAGGCTTATTATGCCGAGGTGGACTGCCACAGGAAGAGGGTGCGTTTCTCTATTCCAGACATCCTGACCTTCTACTTCCAAGGTATTAGGCTCTCTTCTCGACGTATTCTCATTTCTGCCTTTAAGGCCCAGAGGTTGCTTGTTGGTGGTTGTGAGGCCTCTCTTGCCTCTATTGTTCTAGCTGATGTTAGTGGTAATCCCAGTCCTAGGGAGGTACCTGTAGTGTGTGACTTTGTAGATGTATTTCCTGAGGAGTTGCGGTCGAGTTTACTATTGAGCTTGCACCGAGTACGGTGCCCCTGTCTAAGGCCCCGTATCGGATGGCGCCAGCCGAACTCCCTGAGTTGAAGGCGCAGTTGCAAGAATTACTGGATAAGGGTTTCATTCGTCGCAGTACTTCTCCGTGGGGTGCTCCAGTGGGGTGCTCCAGTTCTATTTGTCAGGAAGAAGGACGGTTCTCTGAGGTTGTGCATTGATTATAGACAGCTGAACCATGTAACGATAAAGAACAAATACCCACTCCCTAGGATCGATGATCTGATGGATCAGCTGCAGTCTGCGAAGGTGTTTTCAAAGATTGACTTGAGATCAGGGTATTATCAGATGAGGATCCGTGAGGTTGACTCTAGTAAGACGGCCTTTAGGACTCGGTATGGACATTATGAGTTTTTGGTTATGCCTTTTGGCTTGACCAATGCTCCGGCGGCTTTTATGGATTTGATGAATCGGGTCTTCAGGGCCTACCTTGTAACAACCCGCCACCCTATAATCGGGGACCCGATTACTAAATGGGTACCGAATCATTAATTTGGAACCAAACCAGGATCTAGATAAGTCTGGAAAATAAATAATAAACTAAGCTAAACATTCACATCGTATTGAATTAAAAAGGAAGTGCAAGAATTAAAAGTTATTACAATGCGACTCGACACAGCAAATAATTACATACTCTAACTGCAAAAAAATAATTAAGCGTACAGGCCAGAAATAAAATAACAACTACGTCGGGCCATACCCCGGAACAACAGCTGCTGGCGCGCACCTCTAAGCAACACTCTCCTAGCTAAGCCTGCCTAGAACCCTCACCTGAAAATCGCAGGGATGAGTCTCAGCGAAAAGACTTAGTAGGGATCCTTCGATCCCCACAGCCCACTCACACACCCACAAGTGCAATAACACAGATACAGGTAGAATAAGCAAGTAAAGCTGTAACACTCTACTCCTAAATCTCGATATAAACCACATGCATTCGAAATGTAACATGCATATCTCTGAAACCATTCTACTAGGGAGCCCACAACCAGGGTCTCAGCAAAACACGCCAACCACACAACAGAACGTGGGAAACACCGACCTGCTGAGACCAAACAGTAACCCCTCGGATAGCACGCTAGCTACTCCGGCCCAACTGGCTTAGGTGGTTATTCCTTCTCCCAGCACGAGTGACACTCCAAAGGTACCACTCCGACACCGGTACTAGCTAACCCCGGGGTACACCAGGTGACCCTCCCTCACTAGGCGTCACCCCGCCACTACTCCCACCGGCGCTGTGTCCCACCCACACCGACATAGGGTGACAAAGCGCTACAACTGTCACTCTAGGTCCACGGTCGCACGAAATATAACACAGTGCAATCCGGTCACGTAAGAATCCATCGTCCTCGAGTACGATTACAATCATGCAATTAACCAAACTATCTAACAGTGTAAACACATATTAATAGTATGAATTAATGTGATTCTGTCTTGAATCGCGTCGCCCAAGGTCGACGCCATTCAAGTCTTCTAAACTGGTTAATATGAAATCTAGCCCTCAGAAATGGCCTAAAACGCGCCGTCGCAAGTAGCCGCCTTTTGAAAGGCGTCGCTGTCCCTCGTCGCCTGATAGCGACAAAAGCAGGGACAGGCTACGGGGTGATTCCACTAAAACACGTCATTCAAGCAAGTCGTCTTTCTAAAAGGTGTCGCTATCCCTGGATGCTCGTCAGTCCAGAGACAGAGTCTGTTAATGGGGCTAAATCGCATCGTGGGTGGGCGCCGCCTTTCTAATAGGTGTCGCTGTCCCTCGACGCCATTTAGTCCCGACAGACAGGTTCTCCCCTCCGCCTTCCCCAATCCACAAGGTGTGATTTCTCCCCCAAACCGTACAAAAAGGTCACAAAACATGGAAGGGAAGGAGGAGAACCTAACTACCCATTAGAACACCCAATTTCTTATTTCATGCATTTAGCATTTTCACCCCAAAAATGCCCCTAAATATGCTTCAAAGCGGGAAAACATACATGCTTCAAAGCGGGAAAACATGGTTTTTAAATGAAATACAATGGGAATCGTCACCCTACCGGTTACTCGAACTCCTCCAAAATCCAAGCCGCCAGCCCGCCTCGCCCCACGCCGCCGCCGGTACCGCCGAGGACGTCATTACTCCACCGGGACGTCGGCCGCCGTTCGGAGAGAAAACGCCGCGAAGGAGGTGGTGGTGGTAGTGGTGGGAGTTAGGAGGTCAATGGAGTGGAGGGAGAGATGAAATGGTGGGAGGAAAAGAAGGAGGGGGAAGAGGGGTCGCCGGAGCCGCCGGAGGAAGAGAGGAGAGAGAAGGGGGAGGAGGAAATTGTTAGTATTAGATGGTCTCATAGCCAATCCGATACTATGTACTTATTCAGATTATTAATAAATGACAATAATTCATTATGTGTAATTAATTCGATCTGTGTTTATCGTATCACGATGAAGTCCATGAACATGTGCAATAGTCTTCAGATTATGATAAGATCATAATTATGGGACCGAAGACTTATAAACACATGTTTTTAATTGTTCCTAGTCATAGGATGTTTGAGATAGGACATCGAACATCCGGATAGACTAGTATAGGTTACTTCAGCTCATATGATGAGGGTGACTAATCCCATAAGTCACTTGTGTGGAGACACTATACTGAACCTATAGGTGTTCATTGGTGAATGAGTTCACTGAACTAATCTGACTATGAATCGCTGGATGGTAATCACCTCACTGTTAACCAGTTTGATTCATTTGTCACGGTTGCGTGGATGATCCTTGGACCTGAGACTCCAAAGATATCTTGTTGGTAGGTTTCTGAGCTTTGACCTTGACGAACGAATCCCTAACCATGGGTTATCAATAAGTCAAGAGATCGGGTTCAGAGAAATGCCCTCGAAGGTAATTGTGTGTTCAATACGGGATCATCCGCTCTCGGTAGTTTGAGAGAGAATGTTCCGGGAATGATGCGCTTAAAGTCCCTGGCCAGGGCGGACTCTGTAATCGATAAGGAGTTATCGGATTCAGATTTGCGGCATCTGATTCAAGTGAATCGACCAAATAGGGTTTAACAGTAAACCATGCCCTAGGTCGATTCGGGAACATTGCACGGATGAAGGATTATATCCGTGCGCTAACCGATGACAGAAAGGTTCCAATAGAGGGTTGCGATAACCCCAGTGCCATCCAGGATCACGCGATGTTGTTTGGCATCCAACGTGATCGGCAGTCCGTCCGAATTTATTGTGGGACATTAAATTCGGCTGATTAATTGAATATAAGGATATTAATTAATTCAGTGGGTCAGTAAAGGGTTACTGGACTTAATGGGCTATTAACTAGACTGGTATTTGGCCTAGAGGGTCACATGCAAATGGTTTTCAAGTCGATAGATAATCCGACATGATTTCGAATAAGTCTGGGTTTTTATGAAAAACCGCAAACTGACTTATTATAAAAGAACAGATTCTACGTCCGGGGCCAGCAACCCTGACCTAGCCATCATTCGATCTTTCCCCCTTTCTCTCTCTTCTGGGCATGCGGTTCCCAACTGCTCCATCTTCCGTTCGACGGGGATTCCGAATCCGCATGTCCCGACGGATTATGCGCAGCCAGACGGGATCTACGAACGCCGCAGCGAGCGAGGAAGCGAGGACGATCCATCGCGAGGAGAACCGCGTGGATACCGCTAGAGGTCGGGCATCTGCACGACTTGCGGCATCGCTCCGACGGAACCGGAAAACGGACGCGGATTCGAATCCGCGCAAGGTAAATTCGATTTACACCGGTTTTATTTCTAGGATCGAAACGGGAAAGATCCGATCCCGAATATTATTTTTATTCCGCTACGTTTTTAGGATCGGATCCCGACACAGCGATCCCAACAGTGGTATCAGAGCCAGGTTTCACTGTGTTTTCGCCGTTTCGGTCTCTAAAATTATGGTTTTTGAATTTATTCTATGCTTAAATTTATTTTCTTGAAAGATTTAAATTCATTAGATGATTACTGCGATAAGATCGCGATTTAAATCTGAAGAAAAATATTATTTTTGGGGGTTTTTCGTCGTGTTCTTCGTTGGACGAAGAACGGGGTATTTTTGATAAGGTCGGATCTATAAAGATGGATCTTAAGGGGTTTTAATCACTGTAAATCATGCCCACTGACCCTGGTCGAGTTTTTGGTGGCATGGGAAGCCGTGGAAGATCGGCCATGGACCTTCTTCTTCCTCTCCACGGGTTTGAGAAACCTGCAAAACTGAATTTTTGGAGAAAAAGGGAAGGCGTAAAAACCCCTTTCTGGAGCACCTCCTTGGCCGCCGCCGGTCGCCAGACCTCGTCGGAGGTAAGGGCTTCGCCGGCGGCAAGGCGCCGTCCCCGGCCGCCGCCGGGATCTGCGCCGGAGAAGACCCGTAAAAGGGGGGCGGCGCCGTCGGGTTCCCTACTGTGCAGGGAACCAGCAGGGAACCCTCGGGCGGTTCGGCCGGGCGGCTAGGGTTTCCCTAGCCGCCGACCGGGCCTGGCCCGGCTAGGCCCTGGCTCGTGCCAGGCGGCCCGAGCCAGGGGCTCAGCAGGGCTGAGCCCTGTGGACCCTTCCCCATTTAATTATTTTAAATTATTTTGGGGGCCCGTTGAAATTAATTTAATTTCGTTTTATTATTAAAAATTGATTTTAATAATAATTCTAAAATTATTAATTTTTGGGTCATAATAATAAGATTATGAATTTTCATAATTAATTAACAAATGTTGTTAATTCAAATAATTAATCTAAGTTGTTAGATTAATTGTCATATTTAATTGTTAAATATCCCCACAAATATTTGAATGGTTCAAATTAAGCATGGAATATTTCTAAACCATTGATTTTAGGATTTGTGCATATTTGATGTGTTATAAATTGTTTGTTTAATTTCGATTTAAGTTAAGCATGCATAAATTAATTTTTCGAAAATTCTAAATCCAATTTTTGATTGGTCCCTGGTTTTATGAAACCTGAAATTATTATTTTCGAAAATTTTATTTAGCCATTTGATGTGCAATTCATGTGTGGTTTGTTTAACTAAAACACATGGTGGTCATGGACGGGCATTAATTGTGGATGTGGAATGTGATTGTGTAGTTTATTGTTTATTAATAAATAGAGGTCTGCGAACCTCTCCCTCTCATATTTCATTGTACTTCTACCTTCCTCCTCGATGTAATCGCCATAAGGCTTCCTCTTTTGAATTATTATGTAATTGAGAATTATGATGTAATTTGATCGAGGCGGCTACGCGCGGAGCGAGGATGATCCACAACTGCTGACCAGATGAAAATGAAGGAGTTCATTGAATCCATGGGTTTGCAGACTCATGATATAAGTTGTTATATTGTGTATGTGTGTGCGTTTGACTGTCTGGCTCAAGTCAAACCGCAGTGCCGTCCATGACCACACTTATGACATGTATGTGATGCGTGTGCTTAAATATTTGCTAGGTTATTAGTATTTATATATATTCGATATATTTAATACTATCACCTAGGATGAGACCAAACTAAATAAGTAAAACCTTCGTTACAAATTCTAAGTCGTAGTGCGAGTCATTGAGAATGCACCGCGTGGCTCTCTATCAATATGATCAATGGAACTTAATTCAGTCATGGCAGATACTATGTGTTTACCCGAGGTCTGCCATTGTCTGTTGAGAGGACTGTTGATCATGGCATTAGATGCCTTTGGATAAGAGTAGAGGAACGATATAGTTATCCACGTATTTATCCGCGAACTATATTTCTACTTTGCTCTGTCACGTATTGATGGTAAAGCTTAGACCGGGGATAATGGTCTACTGTGTTTACCCGGGACCATAAAACTTGGGAGCCGAAATATGATCAGATATGCTCTGAGATAGCGGTATGATACTACGTGTTTAACCGAAGTCATATATTTGAAGGTTATACAGTTCGTCGAAAATTAGTGGGAGTAAAACTAGATAATAAAAGACCATATCTTGTTTTAGTTAATCTGAATATCTGCTAATTATCAATTGATTATCTCCTGTAGGCGAAAATGTCGCACCATAACCCGTTGCGAGGCATACTTGATGCCAACCGTTTGACAGGCACCAATTACTCATACTGGCTCAGAAACCTGAAGATAGTCCTCAGGTCTGAGCAGATTGCCTACGTCTTGGATAATGAACCTCCTGCTGAACCAGCATTGGATGCTCCAGAGGAGGAAATGATAGCGTATGAAAAATGGATGGAAGATTCCACCATGGCCCAATGCTACATGTTAGCCTCTATGTGTAAGGACTGAGGTTTTCGGATCCGGTTTTCGGGGTCGGACCCTGTAGTTCAAGCCCTGATGGGGCTAAGACTCTGTTCTGTTTCGCGTTGAGCCTGCTCGACGCGGTTTAAACGGCGTCCAGCATTGCAGACGTGTTTTAGATTGTGCCACGTGGGTGCCACGTGGGCGGACTTTGGGCCGCGAGAGTACGGCCCTGTCGTGTCGTCTGAACGGCGTCCGCAATGGACAACGCCATTCAGACTGCGACCCTGGGTTATCAGTGTACGGTGCCAGTCTTGTCGTCTGAACGGCGTCTTGGGTAGACGACACATATCAGAGTTCTGTCAGTACGGCCCATCATGTCAACTGATAGGCATCCGTACAGCACGACGCGTTTTACCTAGTCTCGGGTTACCCCGCGAACCCTCGTTCCTTTCCCTCATTTCTTCCTTCCCTCTCTCTCTCCTCCCTTCCTCCGGCGATTCCGGCGACGCCTCCTTCCCCTCCCTCTTTTCCTCCCACCATTTCATCTCTCCCTCCACTCCATCGACCTCCTAACTCCCACCACTACCACCACCACCTCCACCGCGGTGTTTTCTCTCCGGACGGCGGCCAACATCCCGGTGGAGTAACGACGACCTCGGCGGTACCGGCGGCGGCGTGGGGCGAGACGGGTGGGCGGCTTGGAGCTTGGAGGAGTTCAAGTAACCGGTAGGGTGACGATTCTCAGTGCATTTTTCATTTGAATCTATGTTTTCCCGTGTTTGAAGCATGTTTTGGGGTGATTTTTGGGGTGAAAACCCTAAGTACATGTATGAGAAATTGGGTATTCTTATGGGTAGTTGGGTTCTCCTCCTTCCCCTTTATGTTTTGTGCCATTTTCTATGCATTTTGGGGGAGAAATCCCACCTCAAGGATTGGGGGAAGCGAAGGGGAGAACCTGTCTGTCGGGGCTAAATGGCGTCGAGGTGAAGCGACGCCTTTTAGAAAGGCGGCACCCAACCACGACGCTATTTAACCCAATAACAGACCCTGTCCCGAACTGATAAGCGTCCAGGGACAGCGACGCCTTTTCAATAGGCGACTTGCGTCGACGACGCATTTAAGTGAAAATCACCCCATGGCCTGTCCCTGTTTTTGGTCGCTAAAAGGCGACGAGGGACAGCGACGCCTTTCAAAAGGCAGCTACTTGTCGCGACGCATTTTACGCCTGGTTCTGTGGCCGAGTTTCTGTGAACCAGTTTAGGAGACTTGAATGGTGTCGGCCTTGGGCGACATGATTCAAGACAGAATCACACTAATTCATGCCATTAAAATATGTTATACTGTTAGACAGTTGTTTAGTTGGTTAAATGCATGCTTTAAATTATACTCGATGGTGATGGATTCCTTCTAACCGGATCATACATGTGGTGTTGCGTGCGACCGTGGACTTCTTACTGTGCTGTGTTTTGAGATACTGTGGACCTAGAGTGACAATTGTAGCGCTTTATCACCCTGTGCTAGTGTGGGTGGAGCACAGCGCCGGTGTGGGTGTGGCGGGGTGACGCCTAGTGAGAGAGGGTCACCTGGTGGACCCCGGAGTTAGCTAGTACCGGTGTGGGTGTGGTACCTTTGGAGTGTCACTCGTGCTGAGGGAAGGAGTAACCACCTGAGCCAGTTGGGCCGGAGTAGCTAGGGTGCTATCCGAGGGGTTACTATTTGGTCTCAGCGGGTCGGTGTTTTCCCCACCTTCGTTTGTGTGGTTGGCGTGTTCTACCGAAACGTTGGTTGTGGGTTCCCTGGTAGATTGGTTTTAGAAATATACATGTTAAATATATTTCGAATGCATGTGATTCATATCGAGATTTAAGAATAGTAATTACTACTTTAATTGTTTACTGTACCTTCAGCTATGTTTTACACTAGTGGGTGTGTGAGTGGGCGGTGGGGATCGAAGGATCCCTACTGAGTCTTTTCGTTGAGACTCACCCCTGCGGTTTTCAGGTGAAGGTCCAGGTAGACTTAGCGAGGAGTGTGCTGCTGTGAGTCGCGCGCCGTCAGTTGTTGTTCGAGGGTATGCCCCGACGTAGTTGTTATCTTTATTTCTGACATGTATGCTTAATTATTTTCTTTATGTTTGAGTATGTAATTATTTGCTGTATCGAGTCGCATTGTAATAACTTTTAATTCCTGCATTTTCCTTTCAATTCAATGCGATGTGAATGTTTAGCTTAGTTTATTGTTTATTTCCCAGACTTGCTTAGATCCTGGTTTGGTTCCAAATTAATGATTCGGTACCCATTTATAATCGGATCCCCGATTATAGGGTGGCGGGTCGTTACAGTTGGTATCAGAGCATTCGGTTGTAGACACCGATTTTGGACCACCCTTTTGGTCATAAGTCCTATCCACCATTAGCCCTTTACCACTACAATTCCCTCATTTAGCCATTTCAGCCCACTAACAACCAAGCCCATTAACCAAATCCCGACTCTAGCCACCTTTTCGTGGAAGGCCAGCCCCCTTGCCTTCCACCTCCTTCGAAGGCCACCCCTTGCCTTCTACCCCCTTAGAAGGCCAGCTACCTTGCCTTCCACCCTTTTGGCCACCTTTTTTCACTTTTTCCTATCTTTTCGTGGAAGGCCAGCCCCCTTACCTTCCACCTCCTTCGAAGGCCACCCCTCGCCTTCTACCCCCTTCGAAGGCCAGGCACCTTGCCTTCCACCCTTTTGGCCACCATTTTTCACTTTTTCCCATCTTTTCGTAGAAGGCCAGCCCCCTTGCCTTCCACCTCCTTCGAAGACCACCCCTCGCCTTCTACCCCTTTCAAAGGCCAGCCACCTTGCCTTCCACCCTTTTAGCCACCTTTTTCACTTTTTTCCACCTTTTTCGTGGAAGGCCAGCCCCCTTGCCTTCCACCTCCTTCGAAGGCCACCCCTTGCCTTCCGCCTCCTTCGAAGGCCACCCCTTGCCTTCCACTCCCTTCGAAGGCCAACCGGGCCGCCTTCCACCACAAGAATGGAAGGCATGTTACCTGGCCGTCCACTCCTTAACCACCCCATTGACTCCGTCTTCCCCACGATCTCCTCTACTCGCCGCCCTCGTCCCCCACTACTCCGACCACTCCCCACTCCGGCCACTGCCGTGTCCACTACCTCCGACGCTTGACCACTCCCTATTGGTTGAAGGTTGGTTTACGGGGATTTAGACCCCTGTTTTCTCCTATTTTTCCTTCACCTATTTAAACCCCCCATATCCTCTCGAGCAAGGGGGGTTAAGAGGTGGCTTCTTGGAGGGAAGGATCAGAGGAGGTTGGCAAGCGGTCGGGAGGAGTCTCAGTAGAATCCTTCGCATCCCAAATGGGCTTGTTTTCTTAACCCTCTTCTATTTTCTCTTCTTTCACTTTCAGCACATCATTTCACTTCTCACACACGAGCACTTATCTGCATGCATGCATCCTAGAATGACTTAGCAATCCCTATTTACCCCCAGAGGTTTCAAACAAAAAACGGGAGGTGGGTGGCCATAACATATGGTCACCTTCCCTCCCAAACACCCATCTGGTGCGTCTCCCTCCAATTCTAGTTAGTTTTTATATTTTTATGGATAGATTCTGCATATTATAGTTCTAATCGGGTTATTTTCTGCTTTGTCTTTTCTTTCCAGGGATCCTTACCACATTTCCGCGTGCAGAGCGCCGGGTGTAGGTGCTGAAAATGCTCGTGTGATTAACATGAAAAAGCTATGTTGTTTAGTGTAAACTAACCTATTAAAAATAGCAACTAAAGTGCAGTGATCGCCAGAAACTTTTGACTTAAAAGTTTCAAAAGAGAGTATGATCGCCTACCTGTTTGAACGCGGAAGATATCGAGTCCTTGATTCCCCTCCTTCACCCGGCTGAAGAAAGAGAGCCATTTCTTTGTTCTTTTGTTCTTGCTGTTGAGTTTGAGGTTGAGGATCGTCCAGAAATCCTTCTGGCTTTGTGCTTGATTTCCCCTTTTGTTCTCTTGTTGTTGTTGAGTGCAGCAGAAACAGAGACAGAAAATAAAGAAATACTGATGAGAATCTAAATAGAAGCAATATCCAAACTGATCATGATGTTAAGCATATAATTGAACAGCAAAATTACTTGTTTAAATGGCTTTGAAAACCCCTTAAATCAAATAGGTTTTGAAAGATTTATGCTGTGGTGTGTGTTGCATGAAGTGAATATGAAGAATGAAATTAATGAAGGTGTAGAATGAAAAAGCAGAATTGAAACACTTATGCCCAATGAGTTGAAGCCTTGAAAGGATGAAGATTCTTGAAAGGGACGCCGACTTCTGGAAATGGCAGCGCTCCGGCGTTCCGACGTTGTTGCTCCGATCTTCAACTCGCTATAATAACGCTCTCTTAATGGCTTTCAACTATGACTTTTTTTTAACTCTTCAAGATGCAAGGTATTTATAGGCTTTTTCTGCGTTCGCGATTAACATAGAAAAATCTAGGATTTATCTATCTTAACTGATAGATAAATACTGATTAATTCATCTTTATCTGTAATTATCTAAAACGCGTCCACCATGGCTGACGCCTTTCAGATTAATTAAGATAAGGATAAATATCCGGGAAAACTTATCTTTATCTTTATTAGATAAAACGCGTCTACATGTGTAGACGTCTTTTACACTAATTAAGATAAGGATAAACATCCGGAAGAGAAGTTAAAATAGCCTAGGAGACCTAAAATGCGTCGACCCTCACAGACGCCTTTTAGCTAATTAATCAACTGATTAAAATTCAAATTTAAACGCTAAAACAGGAATAAACTCTAAATCACGTCCACATGGGTCGACGTCTTTTAGAATTCTTCATATTTTAACTGAAATTTGAGCTAAAATCAATTTAATTGATTAACTTAAACATGTCTGTTAAACCCGACACTCAAAAATATCAATAAAAATTCACCAATGATTAATTATCAGACCATTCTGAGGCATTATTATATGATATGAAATTTACTCGAAATGACGTCAAAATTAGTGTCTACAGCTGCCTCACCTTGGCATCGTCTTTGCAAGGGAGTGAAATCAAATGGAATGTACTGAAAAGGTGATGCCAACGTGTGATGAGACACGCTCTTAACATCACATGATTGGAATTTTTCTCAAAATCATTAATGAAGATAGTTCAAAGAGATCAATGGAATTAATCCTGTCTGGATGAAGTAGACAAGGAAATAAAATAAGGTCGATCAACCTCCTCGGAGTGGGAAGTACCCCAGGTCATAGACACTGTAGGTTTCATCATGGGGAGCGTTTGCCAGCCAATGTGGACGTGCTACAGCCATGATGGATCTTAAAAAGAAAACAAGAAATATTGGATAAAGAATCCAATCAAGGATAGAATTCCAATGATATCTTCAAGCGAACCTCAAAGATAATCAAAATACTCAATTCAGAATGGAATATTTCATATCATGTTAAAATTATTTGATTTAATGGTCTGAAACTTAATCAATAATTAATCCTTATCACAATGATTTCAAAGTCCTACATGATGTATGCTGGGCTAAAAGAAAAATATAAAGTCAAATAAAATATAAATTAATCAAGGATAATATTGTTAAATTGCCATTAATGAGTCAAGATACCAATTCTTGTAATCCAGTGCTAAGCCGAAGCTCGTTTATCCACGCACCGTTTCACAAAAGTGGAACCGTCGTCCTCACTAATTAACAATCCAGCGGCCTATCCATGCGATTAAGAATCCTCTGGAATTATCACTGTTTTTGTTTTGTTGAAGGGGAACTCAAATTCCAGTTTCATCAAAATTACAAGGTCCTTGATATACTCTAGTAAATACTTATCATATAGTAATACAAATGCAAACTAATTACATGGAATAATACAAGGATAGAAATAACCGTCTTTTTAGCCACGGTTGAGACTTCTTGACTCCCACAATGGGATCTTCATGATATTTTTCAGCTTTACTCAAGTTTTCTTTGAATTTCCTGCAACCAAAATCATTAGTAATTCCAAACAAATATTCAATCAAAACATCAAAATCCACAGAATTTCGGGTAAATAACTAAAACGCGTCGTGTCGCACAGACGCCATTTAACGTTGAAACGCGTCAGTTCTCCTCGACGCCTTTCACTCACAGAAACAGGTTCTGGCTGTTCTCTACTCGAATTCCAACTTTACCAATGCCTTGTGTCCTGTATACAACTTGAACAAACATGTTAAGTATCTGTTTAGGCTTAGCCCCTTGCCTGGTTAAGTAACCGACTACCTGATCCTATCCTTGATAGAAGGGTCAAGGGGCATAGCCTTTATTAACAAAAGTAATGAGAATTATAAACAAACTTAAGCAAAATGCAACATACAAGCAGACAGATGCTTACTGAAAGTAAAATGAATAAAACATACTAAATGCAACAAGCATATGCTAATTGAAATATTTTTGTTGTTTTGAAATATGTACTTTTTTTTTTGTTTGGGTTTTGAAATATATACTTTTTTTTGAATTTTGACATATGTATTTTTTTTTTGATTTTTGACATATGTACTTTTTTTTGGATTTTTGATATATGTATTTTTTTTGGATTTTTGATATATGTATTTTTTTTGAATTTTTGATATATGTATTTTTTTTGGTTTTTTTGACTAAAAGATCAGCATGGTACTTAGATCAAAAGATCATATTCATTTATTAACTTAATTCCCAAATTGTTCTTTAACAACTTAACTTAAAACCCATCGTGTTTGAATTTGTGTTTCCATTCGTGATCCCATTTGATGATTTGACCCTTAGTCAATCTAAGTCATTCTTTAAGTTTGGAGTACATCTCTTTAGAAAGAAAAGATGAATAAGTTTAGAAAGCCCATGAGAAAGTTCCGGAGACTTAAAAAGATGTCCCTTTCCTACCCTAATATCCGTTGGGGTTCGGTCATTTCTTTCCGGGGTATTTATCGACCTTGCGTTCCCTTTTATTTTATTTCATGACCTTGATGTAACGTTTGTAATGTAATGGCCTTTTGATTTGACATTTGGCTTTTGCCTTGCTTTTTTTTTTTTTTTCTATTCTTTTCTTTGCTGTGGAACGGATCTCCCCCTTTTTTTTTATGACGGCCTCCTACTAAGATGGCGGGTATTCTTGGTAGTCTATTCTAAGTCTCGTTCCGACATCATGGGCCGAGTGTAAAACAGAATTTTGCTTTGAAAACGAATGATTTGTACTTTACACTTTCGGTCAAGCTTCTGATATTCTTTAGGACTTGTCATCTCTTGTTACTCACGAATCAAACGTGTTAGTGTGTGCAGTAATGGAGTTTAAAGTTAAATTATCCAGACTGATAAGGAAATTCGAGTTTATAAATTTTCTGATTCCACTGGTCTTTGTACCATACTGATCGACTCTTTAACCTAAGGGTAGTATTTCTTAAGATGTAAGCCATTCCAGGGATGTTTTAGCTCTTCTCCTTCTGCATTAACAAGACGATAAGCATTACCAGGAAAAGCGTGCGATACAACATAAGGTCCTTCCCAGTTGGGTTGGAGCTTAGAACGCGGACCACCAGGTTTTACAAAAATCCTTTTGACAACCATTTCACCGACTTTGAACTTACGTTCAATGACTTTCTTTTGATAAAAACATGCTAGTCTATTTTGATAAACTTTTGCATGATTAGCAGCTGACCATCTTTTCTCGTCTAAAAGTTCCAATTGAGCAAGGAGTGCTGAACGATGTTCATCAATGGAAAATTCCTTATTCAATTGTACTCTTAATGACGGTATAAGGATCTCATATGGAACTACCGCATCCATTCCAAATGTTAAGGAATAAGGAGTTTGCCCAGTGGGCGTGCGGATTGAAGTTCGGTAGGCCCATAGAGCCTCAACCAATTTTTCCGGCCAATCTGCGAATTTGTTAGATTTGCACGTCTTTTTAATGATTTTTATCAAAGTCTTATTTGTGGCCTCTGCTTGGCCATTGCCTTGCGGATAATAAGGAGACGAATGATGCAATGCAATTTTATACCTGTTACAGAGGTCCTTCAATTCTTGTGACACGAACTGCGGTCCGTTGTCGGTGACGATGGTGCTTGGAATTCCAAATCGGGTGATGATGTTCTTCATGATGAACTTGCAGACGGTTGACGCTTTGATCTCCACGTACGCTTCAGCTTCTGCCCACTTGGTGAAGTATTCCGTTGCCGTGAGAATGAAAGATTTTTGCTTGATGCCGGAATCTGGATTACCAAGAGGTCCAATGATGTCGAAAGCCCACATGGAGAAAGGCCATGGGGAGGAAACAGGATGGAGTGAAGATGCAGGAGAATGAATTTTATCGGCGTGAAGTTGACACTTAGCACACCTACGAACATATCCTACACAGTCTTCTTCCATGGTTGGCCAATAAAATCCTTGTCTAAGGATCTTTTTTGCTAGCATCTGTCCATTGACATGGCCACCACAAACTACACTATGAGCTCCTTCCATAACCTTCCAAAGCTCATCTTCGTCTAGACATCTCAGAAGAACTCCATCAAAACCTCTCTTATACAATGCTCCTCCAACTATGGTGTATCTTTGAGCAACTCTCCTGATAGCTCTCTTCTCCTCAGTTGTAGCTTCCTCAGGATATGATTGATCTTCACAATACTTTGCAATTTCATAATACCATGGCTTCTGTTCATCATCCATCTCTTCTAACAGCTCCATTAGCATGATTTCTCTTTTCTCAATGATATCTCTGTCTCTGACTTTCTTCAGCAACTTCTCCTTAGTTCTAAGGAATGAAGGATCTTTCACGGCAGGTGAAAGACGCCTATGAACTATGATTGATTCAGATTGTTTGCTGATTGGAAAATCAAGAGAAGATGCAAGTGAAGCTAGAGCGTCAGCTAAGATGTTTTGATTCCTAGGGACATGGACAAAGATCAATTTCGTGAAAAGCTTTGAGTAAGCAGAAGTAAGTTCCTGATAAGGCTTGAGCTTGGGATCGAGAGTTCGATACTTGGTCAGCACTTGGCGAAGAATCAGTTGGCTATCACCTACGATCCTGAGTTTGGTGGCACCATGGAAATGAGCAGCCTCGAGACCAGCAAGGAGTACCTCGTATTCAGCTATATTGTTTGTGACTGGAAAATCAAGCTGAAAGGCTTGTGGAATGGTGATACCTTCAGGTGATAACAGAACAATACCGATCCCTTTTCCATGAGAATTCAGAGCTCCGTCAAAATGCAGAGTCCACATATCATCTCTGATTTGATTTACGGACATCAGTTCCTCATCCGGAAACTCTGATCGCACTGGATCAAATCTAGGAAGGGGATGATGAGCGAGATGTTCTGCTATGGCATAGCCCTTGATCGCTTTCTGCTGGATATAAGTGATATCGAATTGAGATAGAAAGCTTTGCCATCGTGCTAACCTATCAGTAAGAACAGATTTCTCCAGAAGGAATTTGATCGGATTCATCCTAGCGATGAGATGGACTTCATGGGCCAGAAAATAATGCTTCAATTTCTGAACAACCCAGACCAATGCTGCACATGTTTTCTCCATCGCTGTATATCTTTGTTCAGCGGGGTTGAGAAGTTTAGAGAAATAGTAGGCTGCCCTCTCTTTTCCTTCTTCATCCTCTTGTGCTAGGACATCCCCCACAGCATCATCCAGGACTGAAATGTAAAGTATCAATGGTTTGCCTAGAGATGGTGGTCTCAAAACAGGAGGACTTGCTAAATAGTTCTTTAATCCATCGAATGCCTCCTGACACTTATCGTCCCAATCGAATTTGACTCCCGGCTTGGTAAGCTCGTAAAACGGCTTACACCTTTGTGAGTGCTGGGAGACAAAACGGCGAATAAATTGTAACCTCCCGATTAATCCTCTTAATTCTTTCAAGTTTTTAGGAGGTGGCATTTCTCTAATAGCCTTCGCCTTATTGGGATCGATCTCAATTCCCCGTTTACTGCCGATAAATCCAAGTAATTTTCCTGAAGATACCCCGAATACACATTTCTTGGGGTTCATCTTTAACTGATATTCTCTCGATCTCTCTAACACCCTTGCCAAAACTTTAGCGTGCTCAGCCTTTGTTTTATATTTAACTAATAAGTCATCCACATACACTTCCAAATCTATGTGCATCATGTCATGAAATATTGCCATCATGGCCCTTTGATAGGTGGCTCCAACATTCTTTAATCCAAATGGCATGACAACATAACAGTATGTTCCCCAAGGTGTAGTGAATGACGTTTTCTCTTGATCCTCTTCTGCCAGCTTAATCTGATTATATCCTGAAAATCCATCCATAAATGATAACGTCTCATAGCCAGCAGTGTTATCGATGAGTACATCAATATGAGGCAATGGAAAATCATCTTTAGGACACGCCCGGTTCAGATCGCGGAAGTCAATGCAAATTCTGACCTTCCCGTCCTTCTTCATAACCGGGACTATATTAGCCACCCATTGTGGATAAAGGACAACTCTAATAAATTTAGCTTTATGTAATTTGTCGACCTCTTCCTTCATCTTTAAAGCCATTTGTGGGTGGAATCGCCTTAATTTCTGCTTGACAGGGCTAGCTCCTTCCTTCAACGTTAATCTGTGTTCAACTAAAGACGAGTCTAACCCTGGCATATCTTCATAACTCCAGGCGAAAGTGTCCTTGTAGTCCTTAAGCACTTGTACCATTGCCTTCTCATCCTCTGTAGAAAGATTTTTACTGACGAGGACAACCTTAGGTTCGTCTTCAGTCCCTAAATTGATTTCTTTGGTGGGCTCTTCTACGGCAGCTGAGGGTTCATCAAATCTCTTCACTCCACTGGCATATGCCTCAGCTGCGTCCTCATTATCTTCCTCATCAACAATGGGGTACTTTTCATGCACTAATTCTTATACCCTGTACCCATCATTGACTGACTCATCATTCATATAGTCTTCTGGCATCTGAATTGGATTTTCTAAAAATTGAGGGATCAAAGAACAAGAAGAGCACTTATCAGCTAAGTCCTGGAGGTATCTATCTGGAATTCGCCTACCCTTAGGCTTCCTAGACTTCCTAACCTGACTAATCTGACTAAAACTAGACTGCCTAACTGCACTAAACTTACTATCATAACCTAATGAAGATGAAGCAGGATGAAAATCCTGGGATACAAGTGGAAATACAAGAGAATCCTCCCGAGGGGAGGGACAGAGTAGATCTAAGAGAGAATCTTGACCGAAGGACCCGCGCGGCGGGGTGCAATCGGACAAGTAAGATGTTTCCTCGATGAGGATCTGGGAAGAATTTGTTGCCAAATTGGCGTTTTTTTTTTGACAATGAAAGAATTAAACATAAAGCAGGAATGAATACAAATGGGAGGAGAATCAGACGGAGGAAGTGGCACCAAGGCCAGAGGATTAGGGGGATCATATAGTAATATGTCCCAGATCAAATTATACAACCTCTCTAGATCGAGAGGAGGTTGTGGTATAAGGTCCCGAGGGGACAGAGTAATCATGACGGGCGGAGCCCGTGGAATATCTTCAATTATGACCCGCGACCAAGTCGGGGTCAAGAGTAGTGTACGAAATAAAGTATGGAGCATGAAGACATGTGAAGGATATGTCCCCCTCCAGAGCAGATCTGTAGTGTAACCAGCTTCATAGGGGTCATCTGGCTCCCCTTCATCAGTCTCTTCAGACAACAATATCCGCTTGTCAAATATGGCACCAGGGCTTTCAATCAGCTCATCAATCTGCGGCGGCCACTTAGGTTCTGCAGGATCCAGGAATAGTCTGTTCAGTGCGATATAGAGGTCTCTTAGATCGAACCACCTGTACCACTCACATTCGGGATCATGAAATTTCCTCCTTTTCATAGGCCGCAGAGCCTCCAAGGATTGGTACGTAAGTAGTTCAGAGCAATGTCTGGCCAAGTCCCTCCCATATATGTCATGGAAGTCAAAATAGGAAGTAATGACCACCGTGTTGTCGTGGCTGAGTATGGGCCCTTTCACAAAGTGCGTACACAGGGTCCATGTTAGGGGATCTCGGCCTTCTTTGGGTGGCGTAAACATTGCCTCCCAGATCTTCGGACCTTCTTCGATCTCTGCTTGCTGAACCGGATCTTGTTTCAGTTTTATTGGCCTATAGCCCAGACCACTTCCAGGTGCTGCTCGATGATTTCTGACAGGAGTGGTCCTGCCTTGCAACTGTGTGCCCAGACCTCTTCCAGGCTCGTAGCCGTTCTTCATCATAATCCTCCATCCTGGGGTACTCATGCACTTCCCCCTCTTTATAGCATCTAATGGGTATGGAGAAATAGTGGCGGCTTTTAGAGGATCAGCCACTGGACGGTAGACCTGTAATACCGACAGAAAAGGTTGCCGGCCAGGTAAAACAGCAGACTTAATGTTCAAGGTATGAGCAGCAGCAAGGATCGGCATGCTCGTCACTTTAATAATTCGTCCTTTGTAAGGGAATTTGAGGCATTGGTGATTCGTAGAGGGAATCGCCTCAAGAGTTTTAATATAAGGACGACCTAAAATGGCATTTATGGAAGGGTCGATTTCGAGGATGTGAAATTCGACCTCTGCATGACTTACAGGGCCCAGCTCCACCTTCAAATAGACCATTCCCAGAGGGGAACGGGTAGAATTGTCATATGCTGTCACTGAGATGGGGCTGGGCAGCCATTTTTCTTTGGGCACACCGCACAGCTCCAGGGTCTTCGGAGGTAAAACATTGATCGAAGCCCCTGTGTCAACCAGGCATGCATCCACGGCCTTCTTACAGATGTTGACCATGATGCTCAGAGCCATGCTTCTAGCTGCCGGCGGTGCTAGTTCCGATGTATGAAATGTAATGGAGGGCTGATCCCCCTGAGGAACTAGTAGTGCTGCAATCTTCTCTACCGGCACGTCCTCATTGACCATCACCTTCTGTAGATATTCCATTAAAGCTTCTTGGTGACTCCTGGATCTTTTGATCAATTCAAGTATAGTGATCCGTGCCGGTGTCCGATCCAGGTGTTTCAACAAGTCATATTGAGTGCCTGGTACACTCTCTTCATTATGGGCTTCCTCAGTCGGCTGTGATGGGCCGTCTCTAACTGTGGACTGAGGAAAGACCTTGTTGAAAATCCTTCCACTCCGGAGCGCGTGTTCCTCAACCGTGGAGGATCCGGGTGACACCTTAAGTACCGCAGGGTTGGATGGTGTGGATGGCGTAGAGGGCTGATATGTAGGTAATGGCGTAGGGCTAGGTCGTGATGGCGCGGTGCGGATTAAAGGCCTAGAGGGTTGGATGGTGGACGTGTAAGTGGTTGGCGAAGTGGGGAATGGTACGCGTAACAGCGGTCTGGATGGTAAGGGGATATCTGGGTAGGTGGTGGTGGCGGGTGAAGTAGGAAATTGTATGCGTAATAGTGGCCTAGATGGTAGGAATGGCGCGTTATTGGTTTGCGGGGGGTTATATGATGCAGGCGTAGGAGTGCGGGGCGTAATGGGCTTAAGGAAGGCGGGTAGTGGTAATGGGTTATTAGGTGTGGGCGAGTGATATGTGGGTGTCGGTAGAGGGGTGATGGTAACGGGTTGCGGCCTAGGTATGTGGATGGTACGGCGTGGTGGTCGCTCTGCGGTACTTGGAACGTGACCCGTTGAACAAAGAGAGGAAGAGTCCTCTATTCTCCACTGCTTCCCACGACCAGCCTCAGACTGGCTGTTCGTCAGAATGGGAGCAACTTGGTTTTGGTTCTGGTGCTCCGGGAGTGGATTCTGCACTATGCCCATGTTGGGTGGTGCTGCTGCTTGTGCCGGTGGTCTTGCTTGCTGCTGCTGCTACTGTGGTCTTCTCGCCTTCAGGGCTGATATGTACTTCTTCATCTCCTCCCAGTCTATGCCGCCCTGCTCATTGAGATCATGAATATAATCTCTGAACTGGAAGCAGGTGTCAATGGTATGCCCAGGTTGCCTATGGAAGTAGCAATACCTGGACGTATCGGCATTTTGAGGCCAGACGGCCTTCTCCCTTGGCAAAACTAAGGCATTAGCTGCCATTAGAGCACTGAAGATATCTGCCAAGGATTCTGGGAGGGCCGGGTATTCTGCCCTCTTTGGGCATGGAGGTCTTCTTTGCTGGTTGTAGTCACCAGGAGGAGGGACATTATGGTACGCCGGCGGTGCGCGCAGCTGGTACTATAGTTGTTGCTGCTGCTGATACTGCTGTTGGGGCTGCTAGTACTGCTGTTGCCGTTGCGGCTGTTGTTGTAGCTGTTGCTGGTTCTGATTCGGCTGCTGGGGCCGCTGATACTGCTGTTGATAATGGGGGTTCTGCTGCTGCCTATACCCTTGTTGGTTCGGCTGCGGTGGCCTCTGGTACTGCTGTTGGTTCCTCACGAACTGGGGCGAGTTGTTGTTCATGGTACTGACTTGCTCGTGAGAGAGCGTGCCCTCAGTAGTCGGACCTGTGCTGGGAGAATTCGGCACTGCAGGCTTCCGAGGTGGAGGCCTGCTAGGTCTGTGAGGATCAAAGACGCTAGAGAACGTAGCGTCCTTGAAGGCATTTTGGCAGTACCGTGCTCTTTCATAGAGTTCTGCCATGTTGGTCAAATTGTTCAAGGAGAGGACTAGCTTGAACTGGGGCGTGGCGTTGGAAATTAACATCTTTACTTGCTCAGATTCGGACAAGTGATCTTTCACTTTTTCAGCCAAGCCCCGCCACCTGTCAGCAAAACTGACAAACTCCTCATCAGGTTTCATCTTTTCTGCAATGAGGTCCGTGATAGACAAGGAGGGTGCAACTCTGTCCTGGTATCGTTGGATAAATTTGCGTGAAACGATACCGTAATCCTCTACTTCGGAGGGTTCTAGAGAAAAGAACCACTCGTGGGCTGGTCCCTCTAGAGATCTCCTGAACAAAAAGGCCAACGACCTCTTGTCGTTCTGCCAGAAAGATGATTCGTACATAAACTCCTTCAGATGTGTGAAGGGGTTACCAGTACCGTTGTACTTTCGATAGACTGGCATCTCAGAGGGTGGCAGATGGAATACTGGCAGGCTCGGTAAACTGATCTCTGGCACAACTTTAACCCCCATCATCTTCTGGAGGTTGTTGAACTGCTCATCCATGCGCTCCATCTTGGCCAGCAACACCTGCGTGGTCAGATCTGCTTGGGGAGGAGGAGGAGGTGGAAGTACTTGATAGGCCTGCTGCCTAGAGTACGTTGGACAGGGAGGACAATAAAGAGGAGGTCCGGCAGAGCTTCCGCCATGCCCGAGGGCATTTTGATAAACAGGCGTTTGCGGTCTAGCCGGTTGCCTAGATGATGAAAGTTGTGGCCCAGTTGACCGAGAAGTAATATGAAGGCCTTCCATGGCCTGATGGATATAAGGAGGAGGAAGAGGAGGTTGTTGAGTAACAACAGGGGGAGCCATAGGGTTCGGCTCAGCAGGCTGCACGGGTGCCTTCCCCTTCAGGATAGACTGGATGGCCTCGAACTGCTGAGGGTCCAGTCGGGAGGCAAGAACTCCCAAGGCGTTGACAAGATCCATAGGATCGGAGGATGAGGGATCATTCTGATTCATGTCCCCCTCTAGATCGGGATTAGGGATCGCATATTCATGCGGGGGAAGATCAGGATATCGATCCTATGGATGAAAAAGAGGAGTCCGGACATTCCCATCATGTCGAATCGGAATGGGGACAGAATTACGGGAGGCATCAGCATCTCTCCCGTTCTCATAGTTGTAGTCCGAATCGCGAGGGGCATTAGCATCTCCCTCGTAGTTGATGATGGCATCTTGGGCCATACTCAAGTCCTTGCCTGATCGCAGCAACATGATGTTAGATTCCCTTTTCAACGATTTAACAAACAAGTTGTACAGAGATTAATCAAACAAGTGGATGTTTAACATGATTTTAAGGTTCCTTGTTGAGTTATTTGAATTGGATTAAACCACAATTTCGCTCAGGGAAAGGATCCTAGTTTCAGTTCAATTTCCACCGTTATTCTCTAGGGCTTTCTCTCACAACGCTTTCGGAATCTAGCCGGGACTTCAATTGGTACAACCAGCCCGATGATCAAGGAGGAATACCTTGATTTTGGGGACTTATGGAGGTCTCAACGTCAACTTCTCTAGTCTGATCAAGGGACCAACCCAATCAGAGAGAGTTGCTGACGTCGAGTAATGTGTTCCTAAGAAAATGAGGGTATTCGCCTCAATGCGTATGCCCTACGGCCTGGATGGCCTCTAATGCTTAATAAATAATGGGTAGCTAGCACTCAAACCACAGAAATCTGGAAACTGAAAAATAATTAAGAAACTGTCTGAATCGCGTCAATGATAGTCGACGCTATTCAAAACAGAACTTAATTCTTCGCATAAACAGATCTGAAAAATAACTAAGAAACTGTCTGAATCGCGTCGATGGTAGTCGACGCTATTCAACACAGAACTTAATTTTTTCGCAGAAACAGATTCAAACAGCAGAGAAGATGTGAAGACTGAAAGGCGTCTAGGAGTGTTGACGCGGATTTGAAACGCGTCAGTACTCCTGGACGCTTTTCAGTTCGCAGAAACAGTTTTGCAGGAGGATTTTCTGGGTTGAATCCTCCTCAAACAGGATAAAAAGCAGTAAACAATCGACTCATGTAAAAATTTTTTAGTTCCAGATTTTAAATAGGATGATTTACTAACTAAACAACTAGGAAATCTATCAATCACACATCATTTTTATCACAAAAACAGCTTTTTGAACTAATCAAGGGGAGGGCAAGATCTTGCAACTGGGGTGTACACGTGGTGCACGAGGGAAATTAATTAAACTAAAACACTCACCAATTGGTGAGGACGTGTCGAGAGACACAAATGGTGCACCGTGGGTGCCCGGTTAATGATAGCAATAACAAAAAGAAACTAAAAGATGGCGAGACCAAGTCCCACCGTGATCGCCAAAAGAGCTGTAGGTGCTGAAAATGCTCGTGTAATTAACATGAAAAAGCTATGTTGTTTAGTGTAAACTAACCTATCAAAAATAGCAACTAAACTGCAGTGATCGCCAGAAACTTTTGACTTAAAAGTTTCAAAAGAGAGTATGATCGCCTACCTGTTTGAACGCGGAAGATATCGAGTCCTTGATTCCCCTCCTTCAGCCGGCTGAAGAAAGAGAGCCCTTTCTTTGTTCTTTTGTTCTTGCTGTTGAGTTTGAGGTTGAGGATCGTCCAGAAATCCTTCTGGCTTTGTGCTTGATTTCCCCTTTTGTTCTCTTGTTGTTGTTGAGTGCAGCGGAAACAGAGACAGAAAATAAAGAAATACTGATGAGAATCTAAATAGAAGCAATATCCAAACTGATCATGATGTTAAGCATATAATTGAACAGCAAAATTACTTGTTTAAATGGCTTTGAAAACCCCTTAAATCAAATAGGTTTTGAAAGATTGATGCTGTGGTGTGTGTTGCATGAAGTGAATATGAAGAATGAAATTAATGAAGATGTAGAATGAAAATGCAGAATTGAAACACTTATGCCCAATGGGTTGAAGCCTTGAAAGGATGAAGATTCTTGAAAGGGACGCCGACTTCTGGAAATGGCAGCGCTCCGGCGTTCCGACGTTGTTGCTCCGATCTTCAACTCGCTATAATAACGCTATCTTAATGGCTTTCAACTATGACTTTTTTTTAACTCTTCGAGATGCAAGGTATTTATAGGCTTTTTCTGCGTTCGCGATTAACATAGAAAAATCTAGGATTTATCTATCTTAACTGATAGATAAATACTGATTAATTCATCTTTATCTGTAATTATCTAAAACGCGTCCACCATGGCTGACGCCTTTCAGATTAATTAAGATAAGGATAAATATCCGGGAAAACTTATCTTTATCTTTATTAGATAAAACGCGTCTACATGTGTAGACGTCTTTTACACTAATTAAGATAAGGATAAACATCCGGAAGAGAAGTTAAAATAGCCTAGGAGACCTAAAATGCGTCGACCCTCACAGACGCCTTTTAGCTAATTAATCAACTGATTAAAATTCAAATTTAAACGTTAAAACAGGAATAAACTCTAAATCGCGTCCACATGGGTCGACGTCTTTTAGAATTCTTCATATTTTAACTGAAATTTGAGCTAAAATCAATTTAATTGATTAACTTAAACATGTCTGTTAAACCCGACACTCAAAAATATCAATAAAAATTAATCAATGATTAATTATCAGACCATTCTGAGGAATTATTATATGATATGAAATTTACTCGAAATGACGTCAAAATTAGCGTGTCTACACCGGGCTCTCCTCCTCTGGCCGGCCGGAGGAAGAGAAGGAGGAACCAGCATTTCCCGCTCCCACAGAACGCGCGATCACTTCCTACACTCCTGCGGAGCACAGGGACCGAAAGGTAATGCTCCTGGCGATCACACTTCAACTTCTAATCCCCTTTTGAATCGCCACAGTGCTAAGACGAACGGAGGGACCCTCGGTCGGAAGCCCGCAGCGGCGACGGGGGGACGTTCCGGGCGCCTACAGCCCTCTGGCGATCACGATGGGACCTCTGTAGCCCTCTGCACGCGTCACGATCAAAGGAAAAGAAGGTAAGGATCCTGAACTCGGCATCATCTCTGGACGGCCAGCCCCTGGCCGTCGAAGTCCTTGGACAGCTAGCATTTGTCCGCCGGACCCCTTGGACGGCCAGTAGTTGGCCGTCGACATACCATTAGACGGCCAGCACCTGGCTGTTCGACCCCTTGGACGGCCATGACTTGGCCGTCGACCTCCCCGTCGACACACCATTCGACGGCCAGCACCTGGCCGTCCGACCCTTTGGACGGCCAGGACCTGGCCGTCGACCTCCCCGTCGACATCCCCTTGGACGGCCAGAACCTGGCCGTCCGACCCTTTGGACGGCTAGTTCCTGGCCGTCGACTACCCACTGGACGGCTGACACCTGGCCGTCCGACCTCTTGGACGGCCACCCTCTGGCCGTCGACTCCGTCCTCTTCTGCTCGCCATTGCTATATGATTTGCTGCTGCCTTTGATGAATTGTTAGATGTTCTGACCTGCTGTTTGTTAACTTTATGGGTTTTTTTGGGGTGTTCTCCGTGGGGGTTTTTAAGGAAGAGCCGGCATCACACTTCTAGTTACCTCTCCCGCAGGATCTGACTCTCCACCTGAGGATTCCCACTCGGGTGCGACTAGTCTTATTCTGATGGGAACCTCCATCAGTCTCCGCGAGCCAGGGATTCCCACTTGGCCGCCGAGCAGGTTGTACCCGAAACCACCCTGTAGGAACCTCGGGTTTGTGTGAGAGATTAATTAAACCTTTCCTTTCACAATCATCCACCTATAGGTGTCACCGAGAGAATCATTTCAAAATTTAAAAACACCTAATTAAACCTTGGTGGAACATGTTTTGAAAGAAAAATTCCAGGGTCGTTAAGGGTTTGAACTTGATTTGTTAGAAACTGACTCTCATAATACACAGTTAACCTTCCAAGTGAAATATAAAACCTCTTAGGATTTGTATTTCATGATGAACAGAATGTATGTTAACACTGTGTATGATGACATATATGAGTTTGGTAACAATGTCACACACAACCCTCTATTTGAGATTGAAGAGCATCCACAACCAACATTTGTAGGCATGTTCCAAACACCTGGAGAGGAATTTAGGAGAAGATACTTGGATGAATCTTCCTCTTCAGAAAGTGACCCTGTAATCTCCAACAGAAACTTCCAAAACCCGAGGGAGGATCCGGAACTTACTGCCGTGTTATCACGGTACACCCCTGATCAACTCATCCGGTTGGCCTCTTGTGGCAAAACTCAAGATGCCACTCCTCGGAGAACTCATTTCCAAGGATCTCCCAACAGTGCTCAGACCCGCATCAACCAGCCAACTCCTACTCCAGTTGCTCCACCTGTCATGCCGATTCCAGTCTCTCCAACTACGCCTCCTCCCGAGCAGAAAGAATTCATCTACAAAAGTGAGGTTGAGACCTGTGTGCATAAGCTCATGGCCGAGAAACTTGCCCTGAAACAACCGCACTCTCTCTCGAGCTATTGTAAGTTCCCTCCGGCCTACTTTCCACCAGGATTCAAAGCTCCCGAGTACAGAAAATATGATGGCACCTCTGACCCTCATGATCACCTTTCAGGTTTCCTCATGGATTCCCATCAATGGCTCTACGACAGAGTCCTCCTTGTCCATCTGTTCCAGAAATCCTTAGAAGGTGAGACCTTAAGATGGTTTTCTTCCTTGCCCGCCACTGACCTAATCAATTTTGATATGGTCTCTGAAAAATTCATCACTCAGTTTAGTCATATGACAACCATGCCTCCCACCTTGGTGGATCTTGTGATGGAGAAGATGAAGCTCGAAGAGGAGTTCACGTATTTTGCCAACATGTGGAGGGCAATGGCCTCTAGGGCAGAAGTGGAAATCCCCGAATCTCAAGCTATCACCATGTTGGTCAACAACGCTACCCCGCAGCTTCGGTCTATCCTCATGCTAAGTGAATTTCACACATTCGCACAACTTTATAATCGAGGTCAGGTAGTTCAATCTCAGATCTGGAGTTCCACTTTGCCATCCTTTTTTGAAAATCAGAACAGAAGTAAGAGGATTCCACCAATAGAGAGAGTGACAATCAATGAACAGGTGAGTGCCTTGGGGCAGTCCTTTAGGTCACCCAGTCCTATGTCTAGATCAGACAACCAATCCAACCAGAAACCATATTCAGCAGTTCCCCCTTTCTCCAGTGCCAGGATCAATTGGGGGCACATGAAAGAGGCTGCTGAAACCTTGGAAGTCAAGGGCCCTCCGCCCTCTTATCAGGTGGCCCAAGATCCATCTAGCTCTCTGGAAAGGGTGAGCACCCTTGACAAAAATTTGGAACCAAATGTCGATCGCAGAGGACAGTACTGGGAGTATGAAGAGGTTGGGATATGGCGTGAGTGCCCTACTAGGACGACCAAACCTAGAGAGCCGTTGCAAGGAGTCTCCACTATCATCCAAGACAAACCTTTGGTCTTGATACGACCTAGGGAACAACCAACAGCCATCAACCCAGTTACTCTGGTCCAAGTTCCTTCAATTTCAATCAGAGAACCTCCCCCATCCATCTTGTGTCCAACACCAAAGCCAGGTCCGGTAACCCAATTCTGCCTGATGAATTCACCACCAGTTCAACCACTAAAATCAGATCAAGAAGTAGACCCCAGTCCGATTGGGGTTACACTGGGAAATCACATCATTCCCCCAACAAGTCAACCCTTGGACTCTCAAGAGGATTCAGATCTGTCTAAGTATGACATCCTACAGCATCTAGGGAAAACTCCTGCTAAGATGCCAGTCCTAGGGTTGATTAGGAGATCTCCTACACACAAGGAGACATTGTTCAAATTCCTCCAGCGAATTTCACTCAATGAAGATCTTCCTATCAGGGGGCTCACAAATGCCATTCTCTCAGTCACCCAGACACCTACCATATCCTTCACAAATAAGGGTCTAGCTCCCCCTGAATGCCAATCCCTTCCCTCATGCTTAACTGCAACACTCAAGGGTCACTCATTGGACTCCATCCTGTTGGATGCCGGGGCATCAATCAATGTCTGTCCACCCAAGACCCCCAAGAAAGTAGGGATTGATCCAGAGAAGATTGAGTCTACTTCCATGATGGTCTCAAATAGGAACCTGGAAATTGGCCCAGTGGCCTTGATCTTTGAATTCTACATCCTTGATGTCAAACCCATATACAACGTCATTTTGGGAAGGCCTTGGATAGACCAGACCCTGGGAGTGCCCTCCACTAATCATCAGCACCATAAATTCCCGTACAATGGGAAGATTGTCAAAATGCAGAGAACTCCCTGTCTTAAGTCTTTGGGATCACTCTCGACTGAACAAATTCTATCCATGATCACTTCTGGAAAAGGGGCAAAGCTCATCCCTTCATCGGTTGACTCTCAGCTCAAGTCCCAGCCTAGCATAGGTTGGCAGCTTATGGACAAAATGGGGTATAGTTCGGGATCTGGGTTAGGCAATGAAAAGCAGGGAATTCAAGAACCTATCTTTGAAAATCCGACCAGTGGAGGATTCAAACCAACTGAAGGATCAGGAAAAATTGAATCTCTTGGATCACTTTGTGAAGGAAAGTCAAGAGGTACTCAAGATACACTATCTTGAGGATGAGTTGAAGGAAACAAGCACTGAAGCTCAAAGAGAAGATGCAGAAGATTTCTCTATACAGCTGTTGTTCTATGAATCAACCACTCGACAAGCAGGAGCCTCCTTAGTAAGGGATGAACAGGTACCCACCGCTCTCATTCCCTTACTGTTCCATACACCTTCCCTTCTCAGGCTTTTATCACCGGTCGTAACACACTCCTTGGGCAATTCTGCCATCACTGGGTCTTTGTCTCAAGGACCCACCTTTGCAACGTGTCTGACTCACCCTCTGAGTCTTGTGCATAATCGCTTAGGGATTGGATAGCTTCCTCTTTATCTACAAGTTGTAGAGGTAAGTAGGTTCTTTCATTTCTTGTTAGCAAATAAGTGTAAATATTTGAAAATTGTTGAAAAGCTTTCCTTGGATAGGAGTCTACTTGAAGAAGTTTTACCCTTAAAAATACAAAAAAAATCAAAAAATTTAAAATCTCAAAAAAGTCGAATATCCAAAAAGCATCAAAAATATTTGTGTGTATACTTCAATGAAAATGAAAAAAAAAAAAACACAAAATCCAACTATCTGGTGACTGCCATATAACCCCTGTCTAGGTCTAGTTGCATGATAGATTGGGATAACATTAAGATTTGGCTAAGATTTTGGTCCACCAGAACCTTGGACGTGTCTACTTTATTTTCATATGGATCCCTACGATCATTCTGAGATGCACACACTTACATGTTTTTTCAAAAGAGAACCTTCTTAAAGTGAGTTCCAAGTCTTTAGTGCACTATCAAAATGCAACATTTGCTCTTCGCCTCTCAACCGATCAGGACAGTTGACACCCTTAAACGGTCAAGCTCAGCAAATTGCGGTTCCTCCACAACCCGATAGATGTAACCCCTCAAAAGGGCCCAAAATTGAAATGTAAAGGACCAGAGCACGTGAAGAGGGCAGTGTCCCCGCAGGCGGAATATCAAATAACCCCAAAAAATGTCAAGAGCAGAAAAGAAATACAAAAAAGAAAAAGGGGTTCAAGGAATCATGAAAAAAGCCTGGTCGTGACCGTGCCTAGCCATGAAATCCAATAAAGGCCTGAAAAGTCAAAATTGGGGCATCTAAGAGGTCAAAAGGAGTCCGTTTTGTCACAGCTCGTCCTTTTAACGATTTTGTCAATCCTCCTTTGAGGTTTATCTCCAAAATTTCTTCATTTTTTCCCCCTCAAGGTTAGCACGAGATAGCTATCTAAAGACCGAACTTCATTTTAAAATGGTTCGTTTTCGAAAATCGTCACATGCTCACATGATCACAGGAGTCTACAATGGGTGAAGAGTAATGTCGATGTTTCTGGTGAACTAATTTCTTAACCATAATCTCAATGTGTACTCTCGAAAACTTCGGGCTTAGGTCAATGCATGCGCGTCACCAATCGGTGCGACGGCGTCTGATTCCGGGTCAGCGTCGCGAGGTTGACCGTTAGGGTTCCAAGGTGTTCCATCATATACCTTCTAGATTGTGAGGAAAGAGACCCGGGTCGGGCAAATCATTTACCTCGAAAACTTTTTGGGCAAACTTGGTGGTCGGAAGTAGCTGTGAGCCTAAGCATGGCATGACGGTATTGTCATCAGTATGAGTCTTAGCCGGTCAAGGTTAGTTTGAGGAGTCTAGAGGCCCAAATCAATCTAGATGTGTGCTTAAGATACCTGGGAAGTCGAGTGTGCATTTCCCTTTCATCATTCAACCAGCCTAAGTTTGGGCAGTCACCAGGCAGGCGGAATCAAAAACATGTTTTCATCACACACTCCACTTGTTAATATCCGCTATCATTTGCATATTTACTTCTTGCATCAGTTTCGATAGTAACACGGCCCCTTGACTCTATGCGAAGGCTAGGGAAAAGGTAGTTGCTCTTTTGGGCAAGGGGCCGAAAACAGATACTACTAACTACTTCCCCTTCATTCTGTGCATACAGGAAAAAGGATTCTGTCCAAAAGGTGGACACTTTTGCTGTCGAGTCGAAGCCAAAAGCAGCCGGATTGGCATTCTACTTTGAGAATGGCCATATCTTCCACGCTGGCTTCGACTCGACAGGGACCTTTGTCCCTCGTTTCCTTGCAGCTTGTCATTAAGATATTGTCATCATTGATTATTTACATTTACTAATGTGCTTTCTTGCAGCTGCAAGGAATCGGAAGCAAGTAGGAACAAAGACACAGGAGGCTAATAACCTAGGGCGTATAGACTCTGAGTTCCTCTTTAAACAAAACAATGAGGAGTCTATATTCCCCAAGTTATTCGATTGGCCAATAAACTCCTCCTGTTTGCATTAGGAATTGCATTAGGAATTTGTTAATTTTAAACTAGCATGCATTTGCATAAGCATTCATCCTCGCCCTAGGGGCAATGACCATCATTCATCACTCTGCTTAACCCATCGCTGATCTGTGATTCTGGCAGTTGTATGTCTGTTAGCCCTTTGAATTGCAAGACCTCTTCCTCTTTTCAGCACGTGTGCTTGAGATTCTCTCACTTGGCGATCCCATGATGCGCCAGGCCACCGCGCGCCCGTTGTGTTGAGAGCTCTTCAAGTCACACTCCTACACCTTTCATGCTCGAGATCCCCTTGGGCCAGATCGCTACATTCTGGTGCGCCAAGGCCTCGCTGTTCCAGCACCCGAGAGTCCCACGGACTGTGATTCTCCAGTACTGAACTTTGTCCCTTTTCTTGAACCACTCTTGCAACTCACATAGCTAGCTTCCATGCATTTGCCGCATTCGCATATCATCCTTGGTTAGCTCATCTTTCTCCGGGCTGTCCAAAATCTGGTTCGATTTCCGGAACACCTATTTATCATTCTGTTCCACTCTACTGCAAAACAGGTGTCCCGGAGGGGCATTTGTAGACACCGATTTTGGACCACCCTTTTGGTCATAAGTCCTATCCACCATTAGCCCTTTACCACTACAATTCCCTCATTTAGCCATTTCAGCCCACTAACAACCAAGCCCATTAACCAAATCCCGACTCTAGCCACCTTTTCGTGGAAGGCCAGCCCCCTTGCCTTCCACCTCCTTCGAAGGCCACCCCTTGCCTTCTACCCCCTTGGAAGGCCAGCTACCTTGCCTTCCACCCTTTTGGCCACCCTTTTTCACTTTTTCCCATCTTTTCGTGGAAGGCCAGCCCCCTTACCTTCCACCTCCTTCGAAGGCCACCCCTCGCCTTCTACCCCCTTCGAAGGCCAGGCACCTTGCCTTCCACCCTTTTGGCCACCCTTTTTCACTTTTTCCCATCTTTTCGTGGAAGGTCAGCCCCCTTGCCTTCCACCTCCTTCGAAGGCCACCCCTCGCCTTCTACCCCCTTCGAAGGCCAGCCACCTTGCCTTCCACCCTTTTAGCCACCTTTTTCACTTTTTTTCACCTTTTTCGTAGAAGGCCAGCCCCCTTGCCTTCCACCTCCTTCGAAGGCCACCCCTTGCCTTCCGCCTCCTTCGAAGGCCACCCCTTGCCTTCCACTCCCTTCGAAGGCCAGCCGGGCTGCCTTCCACCACAAGAATGGAAGGCATGTTACCTGGCTGTCCACTCCTTAACCACCCCCTTGACTCCGTCTTCCCCACGATCTTCTCTACTCGCCGCCCTCGTCCCCCACTACTCCGACCACTCCCCACTCCGGCCACTGCCGTGTCCACTACCTCCGACGCTTGACCACTCCCTATTGGTTGAAGGTTGGTTTACGGGGATTTAGACCCATGTTTTCTCCTATTTTCCCTTCACCTATTTAAACCCCCCATATCCTCTCGAGCAAGGGAGGTTAAGAGGTGGCTTCTTGGAGGGAAGGCTCAGAGGAGGTTGGCAAGCGGTCGGGAGGAGTCTCAGAAGAATCCTTCGCATCCCAAATGGGCTTGTATTCTTAACCCTCTTCTATTTTCTCTTCTTTAACTTTCAGCACATCATTTCACTTCTCACACACGAGCACTTATCTGCATGCATGCATCCTAGAATGACTTAGCAATCCCTATTTACCCCCAGAGGTTTCAAACAAAAAACGAGAGGTGGGTGGCCATAACATATGGTCACCTTCCCTCCCAAACACCCATCCGGTGCGTCTCCCTCCAATTCCAGTTAGTTTTTATATTTTTATGGATAGATTCTGCATATTATAGTTCTAATCGGGTTATTTTCTGCTTTGTCTTTTCTTTCCAGGGATCCTTACCACATTTCCGCGTGCAGAGCGCCGGGCTCTCCTCCTCTAGCCGGCCGGAGGAAGAGAAGGAGGAACCAGCATTTCCCGCTCCCACAGAACGCGCGATCACTTCCTACACTCCTGCGGAGCACAGGGACCGAAAGGTAATGCTCCTGGCGATCACACTTCAACTTCTAACCCCCTTTTGAATCGCCACAGTGCTAAGACGAACGGAGGGACCCTCGGTCGGAAGCCCGCAGCAGCGACGGGGGGACGTTCCGGGCGCCTACAGTCGGTACCAATTTATAATCGGATCTCCGATTATAAGGTGGCAGGTCGTTACAGTTGGTATCAGAGCATTCGGTCTGGCAAATAAATGAATAACTAGGTTAAATGTCGTAAGTCCGGCAAATAATTACATTATCCCGTACAGGCACGGCGGTAGTATGGGTTTTAGGGTTCTAATTAGAACTTTTAGATTTTGTGATTGTAGGCGATTAGATGGCTCCTAGGAACAGGATGCCGGTTATTAGAGAGCGGGGAGAAGTCCCTAGTGGATCTGAGGCTGGTAGGCCAAGTGTAGAGCATTTCATGGAGGCTATGATGGACACGATGGCTAGATATCATACCCGAGACCCTAGTGAGAGTTCCAGTGCTCGGGGAGGGTCTTCAGCTACACTAGAGAGATTTCTGAAGTTGAGGCCGCCTCATTTCACCGGTCGTCCCGACCCTGATGAGGCTGTTCACTGGTTGAGGGAGATGGAGAAGACCTTTGATACTATGGACTGTGCGGCAGTTGAGAGGACTCCTTTAGCTACCTTCATGTTGAAGGATGATGCCTATGATTGGTGGACCACTCTGAAGAGTTTGTCTTATGCGGATAGGAGTCTCAGAGAGATTCCATGGGAGACTTTTGTGAAGGAATTCAATGCACAGTACTTCCCTAGGCATATTCAGAGGGCTAAGGGGAGGGAATTTATGGAGCTGACTCAAGGGAGTATGACAGTGCTCGAGTACCAGGCGAAGTTCGTTTCGCTAGGGAGGTTTGTGCCCTTTATCTCAGGAGACGAGGAGCGTCGGACTGAGAGGTTTGTGGATGGACTGAGGTCCAGTCTGAGGAGTTTTGTGGCATCTCACTGTTGCTCAGATTTGGCATCGGCAGTTAGGTGTGCAGCGGCAGTGGAGGGACAGCAGAATCAGGCAGCCCGGGAGAGAGGACTGACTACTCAGGGACCAGCTCGTGGCAGGGGAAAGGCAACAGCAGCAGCTCCTTCGTCCGGATCAGGATCGTCTTCACTCGGCTCCAGATTCAGGAGATTCTTTCGAGGCGGTGGCAGCAGTAGTGGCAGCAGCGGTAGCAGCAGACCCGGGCAGGGTCAGCAAAGCCAGTCGGTGTCCAGTGCCCAGCAGGAGTCAGCTCAGAGATTTCCAGCAGTTTGTCAGCATTGCGGTGGTACTCATGGTGGGACTCAGTGTCCTGCTTTTCCTAGGAGGTGTTTCACTTGTGGCCAACAGGGTCATTTGGCGAGGCATTGCCCGCAGGGGCATGGTCAGGGGTAGGGTTCAGGTGATCAGAAGAAGCCGAGGACCCAGGGGAGAGTTTTAGCTATCACCAGGAAGGAGGCTCGTGCATCCAACATGGTGGAAGGTACACTTTCTGTCCTTGGGAACTCTGCTCATGTGTTGATTGATTCGGGTGCTTCGCATTCTTTCATTTCTGAACAGTTCATAGATGTTCTTTCTGCACCCGTTGATGAGCTATCTGATTGATTGATGGTAGAGGTTCCTTCTGGGGATTTCATGTTATCTTATAATTGTTTGAGGGATGTTCCCTTGACCATTGAGGGCCATGAGTTACCTGCCCAGTTGGTTGTGCTTGCCATTCGTGATTTTGACATCATCCTGGGCATGGACTGGTTAAAGGCTCATTATGCTAAGGTGGACTGCCACAGGAAGAGAGTGCGTTTCTCTATTCCCGACATCTCGGCCTTCTACTTCCAAGGTATTAGGCTCTCTTCTCGAGGTATTCTTATTTCTGCTTTTAAGGCTCAGAGGTTGCTTGTTGGTGGTTGTGAGGCCTTTCTTGCCTCTGTTGTTCTAGCTGATGTTAGTGGTAATCCCAGTCCTTGGGAGGTACCTGTAGTGTGTGACTTTGTAGATGTGTTTCCTGAGGAGTTGCCTGGCCTACCTCCTCAGCGAGAGGTTGAGTTTACCATTGAGCTTGCACCGGGTACAGCGCCCCTATCTAAGGCCCCGTATCGAATGGCGCCAGCCGAACTCGCTGAGTTGAAGGCGCAGTTGTAGGAGTTGCTGGATAAGGGTTTCATTCGTCCCAGTACCTCTCCGTGGGGTGCTCCAGTTCTATTTTTCAGGAAGAAGGATGGTTCCTTGAGGTTGTGCATTGATTATAGACAGCTGAACCAGGTGACAATAAAGAACAAGTACCCACTTCCAAGGATCGATGATTTGATGGATCAGCTGCAATCTGCAAGGGTATTCTCAAAGATTGACTTGAGATCAGGGTATTACCAGATGAGGATCCGTAAGGTGGATATCAGTAAGACGGCCTTTAGGACTCGGTATGGACATTATGAGTTTTTGGTCATGCCTCTTGGCTTGACCAATGCTCCGGCGGCTTTTATGGATCTGATGAACCGAGTCTTCAGGGCCTATCTGGATCAGTTTGTGGTGGTATTCGTAGATGATATTTTGATATACTCTTCTTTTGAGGAAGAGCATGCCACTCATCTTCAAGTAGTATTGCAGGTTCTGAGAGAACACTAACTCTATGCCAAGTTTAGCAAGTGTGAATTCTGGCTAGACAAGGTACACTTCCTGGGGCATGTCATTTCTAGCGAGGGCATCGCAGTGGATCCAGCCAAGATTGAGGCAGTGATGGATTGGAGTAGGCCAACAACGGTAACTGAGATCAGGAGCTTCTTGGGACTAGCAGGTTATTACAGGCGGTTTGTTCAGGGGTTTTCTTCGATAGCGGCCCCCTTGTCGAGGTTGACTCGAAAGGGAGTTCGTTTTGTGTGGACCGAGGAGTGTGAGCGGAGTTTCATTGAGCTGAAGACTCGCCTCACTTCGGCTCCAGTATTGGTACTTCCATCTGGTTCAGGTGGGTTTGTAGTTTATTCAAATGCATCACGTCGAGGTTTGGGTGCAGTTCTAATGCAACATGGCAGGGTTGTGGCCTATGCTTCTAGACAGCTGAAGAAGCATGAGGAGAACTATCCCACCCATGATTTGGAATTGGCAGCTGTGGTGTTTGCATTGAAAATCTGGAGACATTATTTGTATGGAGAGAAATTTCAGGTTTTTACCGATCACAAGAGCTTGAAGTATGTGTTCACACAGAGGGATCTGAATTTGAGGCAGCGTAGGTGGATGGAATTCATCAAGGATTATGACCTCGACCTTTCTTATCATCCGGGCAAGGCAAATGTGGTGGCAGACTCCTTGAGTCGGAAGACGGTCGTGTCATACCTTATGATTCGAGAATGGAAATTATTTGAGCAAGTTGTGGAATCTTCCTTTCGGGTTCCACGTGAGGATGATAGAGTCGTGTTGGCCAGCTTGACTGTGAGACCAGCAGTGTACCCTGCCATGATTGAGGCTTAGAGGGCAGATGTAGAGTTACCCCAGATCCTCCAGAGACCAGAGGTGGAGTTGTGGGATGACGGTACAGTCAGGTTTAGAGGCAGACTCTATGTTCCGACCGAAGAGGACGTGCGCAGGAGTGTCCTTGATGAGGCGCACCGCTCTAGATATGCAGTGCATCCCGGGACAACTAAGATGTATCGTTGTTTGAGGAGACACTTTTGGTGGCCTGGTATGAAGAAGGATGTGGCTGAGTATGTGGCTAGGTGCATGACTTGTCAGCAGGTTAAAGCCGAACATCAGAGACCAGGAGGGTTGCTGCAGCCCTTGCCGATCCCGGAATGGAAATGGGAGCATGTGACTATGGACTTTGTGATGGGATTACCTGTATCTCCTAGAAGAAGGGACGCGATCTGGGTTATTGTTAATCGGCTGACCAAGTCAGCACACTTCTTGGCTATTAGGAAGGACTGGTCAGTCGGTAAGTTGGCTAAGTTGTTTGTAGATCGGATCATCTCTCTGCACGGGGTGCCTTTATCCATCGTATCAAACCGGGATCCAAGGTTTACTTCCAGGTTCTTGAAGAGTTTTCAGAAGGCCTTGGACACACAGTTGGCCTTCAGCTCGGCCTATCATCCCGAGACTGATGGGCAGTCGGAAAGGACCATTCAGACTCTGGAGGATATGCTCAGGGCATGTTGCTTAGACTGGGGAGGTTCTTGGGAGCAGCATTTGCCTACTGTGGAGTTTGCCTACAACAACAGTTATCATTCTAGTATCGACATGGCGCCTTACGAGGCTTTGTATGGGCAACCGTGTCAATCTCCAGTGTGTTGGTCCGAGATTGGTGAGAGGCAGATAGCAGGGCCAGAGTTAGTACAGCAGTGTGCTGAGGTTACTAAGATGGTACGACAGAAATTGATCGCAGCTCAGAGTAGGCAGAAGAGTTATGCTGATATCCGGAGGAGACCGCTTGAGTTTAAGGTTGGGGACCACGTGTTTCTCCGAGTCTCACCCTCCAAGGGTGTGATGAGATTCGGGAAGCGAGGCAAGCTGAGTCCGCGATATATTGGGCCTTTTCCCATTCTTGCTCGAATTGTGGAAACCGCGTATCAGCTGGCCTTGCCGCCCAGTCTTGCAGGGGTGTACGATGTGTTTCATGTTTATTTGCTGAGAAGGTATGTTCAGGATCCATCCCGTATTTTAGATTTTTCAGAGTTGGAGATCGCTGAGGACTTGTCCTTTCCAGAGTTTCCAGTTCGTATTGAGGATCGCAGGGAATAGGTCCTTCGGAACAAGGTTGTGCCTTTGGTTAAGGCGATTTGGCAGTACCGCTCCGGGGGCGAAGCAACCTGGGAGCGTGAGGACGAGATGCGGGAGCAGTTTCCCTACCTTTTCTCGTAAGTTCCCTTGTGAGCTTGTATCTCTATGTTTTGACCTCGTTAATTCTAGCAGGTGATTTCGGGGACGAAATTCTTTTAAGGGGGGGAGAATGTAAGGACTGAGGTTTTCATATCCGGTTTTCGGGGTCGGATCCTGTAGTTCAGGCCTTGATGGGGCTGAGACTCTGTTCTGTTTCGCGTCGAGCCTGCTCGACGCAGTTTAAATGGCGTCCAGCATTGCAGACGCGTTTTAGATTGTGCCACGTGGGTGCCACGTAGGCGGACTTTGGGCCGCGAGAGTACGGCCCTGTCGTGTCGTCTGAACGGCGTCTGCGATGGACGACGCCATTCCGACTGCGACCCTGGGTTGTCAGTGTACGGTGCCAGTCTTGTCGTCTGAACGGCGTCTTGGGTAGACGACGCGTATCAGAGTTCTATCAGTACGGCCCGTCATGTCAACTGATAGGCATCCGTACAGCACGACGCATTTTACCTAGTCTCGGGTTACCCCGCGAACCCTCGTTCCTTTCCCTCATTTCTTCCTTCCCTCTCTCTCTCCTCCCTTCCTCCGGTGATTCCGGCGACGCCTCCTTCCCCTCCCTCTTTTCCTCCCACCATTTCATCTCTCCCTCCACTCCATCGACCTCCTAACTCCCACCACTACCACCACCACCTCCACCGCGGCGTTTTCTCTCCGGACGGCGGCCGACATCCCAGTGGAGTAACGACGACCTCGGCGGTACCGGCGGCGGCGTGGGGCGAGACAGGTGGGCGGCTTGGAGCTTGGAGGAGTTCAAGTAACCGGTAGGGTGACGATTCTCAGTGCATTTTTCATTTGAATCTATGTTTTCCCGCGTTTGAAGCATGTTTTAGGGTGCTTTTTGAGGTGATTTTTGGGGTGAAAACGCTAAGTACATGTATAAGAAATTGGGTATTCTTATGGGTAGTTGGGTTCTCCTCCTTCCCCTTTATGTTTTGTGCCATTTTCTATGCGTTTTGGCGGAGAAATCCCACCTTAAGGATTGGGGGAAGCGAAGGGGAGAACCTGTCTATCGGGGCTAAATGGCGTCGAGGTGAAGCGACGCCTTTTAGAAAGGCAGCGCCCAACCATGACGCTATTTAACCCAATAACATACCCTGTCCCGAACTGATAAGCGTCCAAGGACAGCGACGCCTTTTCAATAGGCGACTTGTGTCGACGACGCGTTTTAGTGAAAATCACCCCATGGCCTGTCCCTGTTTTCGGTCGCTAAAAGGCGACGAGGGACAGCGACGCCTTTCAAAAGGCGGCTACTTGTCGCGACGCGTTTTATGCCAGGTTCTGTGGCCGAGTTTCTGTGAACCAGTTTAGGAGACTTGAATGGCGTCGGCCTTGGGCGACGCGATTCAAGACAGAATCACACTAATTCATGCCAGTAAAACATGTTACACTGTTAGACAGTTGTTTAGTTGGTTAAATGCATGCTTTAAATTATACTCGATGGTGATGGATTCCTTGTAACCGGATCATACACGTGGTGTTGCGTGCGACCGTGGACTTCTTACTGTGCTGTGTTTTGGGATACTGTGGACCTAGAGTGACAGTTGTAGCGCTTTATCACCCTGTGCTGGTGTGGGTGGAGCACAGCGCCGGTGTGGGTGTGGCGGGGTGACGCCTAGTGAGAGAGGGTCACCTGGTGGACTCCGGGGTTAGCTAGTACCGGTGTGGGTGTGGTACCTTTGGAGTGTCACTCTTGCTGAGGGAAGGAGTAACCACCTGAGCCAGTTGGGCCGGAGTAGCTAGGGTGCTATCCGAGGTCTCAGCGGGTCGGTGTTTTCCCCACCTTCGTTTGTGTGGTTGGCGTGTTCTACCGAAACGTTGGTTGTGGGTTCCCTGGTAGACTGGTTTTAGAAATATGCATGTTAAATATATTTCGAATGCATGTGATTCATATCGAGATTTAGGAATAGTAATTACTACTTTAATTGTTTACTGTACCTTCAGCTATGTTTTACACTTGTGGGTGTGTGAGTGGGCGGTGGGGATCGAAGGATCCCTACTGAGTCTTTTCGTTGAGACTCACCCCCGCGGTTTTCAGGTGAGGGTTCCAGGCAGACTTAGCGAGGAGTGTGCTGCTGTGAGTCGCGCGCCGTCAGTTGTTGTTCCGGGGTATGCTCCGACGTAGTTGTTATCTTTATTTCTGACCTGTATGCTTAATTATTTCCTTTCTGTTGGAGTATGTAATTATTTGCTGTATCGAGTCGCATTGTAATAACTTTTAATTCCTGCATTTTCCTTTCAATTCAATGTGATGTGAATGTTTAGCTTAGTTTATTGTTTATTTCCCAGACTTACTTAGATCCTGATTTGGTTCCAAATTAATGATTCGGTACCCATTTATAATCGGATCCCCGATTATAGGGTGGCGGGTCGTTACACTATGAGCAATGAGTTGCAGAGGCAACATGAAGAGATGGATGCTAGATCCATCATGCTCCATTTGAAGGAGCTATTTGGTGACCAGAGCATAATCGAACGATATGAGATATCGAAGAATCTGTTCAAGGCTCAGATGGCAGAGGGAACTTCAGTACAGAATCACGTGCTGAAGATGATTGAGTGGGTGGAGAGGCTAGATGCTCTTGGGATTACACTTCCCAAGGAGATGCACACAGACCTCATGTTGTCTTCACTTCCACCGTCATATGCTCAGTTCATCATTAATTTTAACATGAACAAGATCCAGGCCACCTTAGCTGAACTGCTGAACATGTTAAAGAATGCTGAGGGGAACCTTATGAAGGATAAACCCCAAGTCCTAATGGTTGGTAGGACCAACAGAAAAAGACTTGCAGTCCAAGCTTTTCGAAAGAATAAAAACAAGGTTCATAGAAAGGCAAAGGTTACCAAGAAAGACAAGGGTAAAAGTGCTGAGAAAGGTGATTGTTTCTATTGTCACCAAAAAGGGCATTGGAAGAGGAATTGCAAAGAATACCTCAAGGATAAGGCTCAAGGAACTATGAAGCAGCAGGACGCTTTAGGTATCTATATGATAGATGTAAACTTGTCAATTAGAGATTATACATCATGGGTATTAGATACTGGATGTGTATCTCATATCTGCAATTCTGTGCAGGCACTGACAAGAAGGCGTAAGCTGAGGACCGACGAGGTGGAGCTGAGGCTAGGTAATGGCGCAAGAGTTGCGGCGATCGCTGTGGGGACAGTGAAGCTCAAGCTACCATCCGGAGGCACATTTTTATTAGATGAATGTTATTATGTACATAGCATAATAAGGAACATCATTTCTATTTCATGTTTAGATAGAATTGAATACAATTTAAATTTTGGGAACAATAGTTGTTCAATTTATTTCGGAAATAAATTAATAGCTTCTGCTATTTTGTCCAATGGATTGTATCTATTGAATGTGTCTCATGATAATTTACATATCGGTTCTTCAATTAAAAGAAGTAAGTATGAAATGAACAAAACCTACTTGTGGCATTGTAGGCTTGGACACATTGGTGAAAACAGACTCCAAAGGTTGCATAAAGATGGATATTTGGATCCATTTGATTATGAATCATATGCAACCTGTGAGTCATGTTTAATGGGTAAAATGGCTAAGTCTCCATTTAGTGGAACTGGAGAACGAGCCAAAGGCATATTAGAACTCATACATTCAGATGTATGTGGTCTTATGTCAACCCAAGCCATTGGTGGTTTCTCATACTTCATTACATTCACTGATGATTACTCAAGGTTTGGATGTGTATACTTATTGAATTATAAATCTGAAGCCTTTGAGAAATTCAGAGAATTTAAGAATGAAGTAGAAAAACAAACAGGAAAGAATATAAAAACCATCCGATCTGATCGGGGTGGTGAATACTTGAGTACTAAGTTCATTAAATACTTAAAGGATACTGGTATCCTTTTTCAGCTTACACCTCCTTATACACCTCAGATGAATGGTGTATCATAAAGGAGAAATCGCACATTAATGGAAATGGTGCGATCCATGATGAGCATGTCCAAATTACCAGTGTCGTTATGGGGATATGCACTTAGCTCGGCTATGTATATCCTGAACAAGGTACCCAGCAAATCTGTTGAGACCACTCCATATGAGATATGGAATGGAAGGAAACCAGACCTTAAACATGTTAAAGTCTGGGGATGTCCTACTCATGTTAAAAGACATGATGCAGATAAGCTGGAATTCAGAACTGACAAATGCAGATTTGTGAGATATCCAAAGGAAACTTATGGATATTACTTTTATCTTCCTGGCGAACAAAAGGTGTTTGTGTCCAAGAGAGCTGTCTTTCTGGAAGAAGATTATATTCTCCAGAAATACAGTGGGAATAAAGTAACACTGGAAAAAATTCCAGACCCACAAACTGGCAATGGTTCATCAGATGAACCGTCAGTGTCTGAACCTGTTCAAAATGATACACAGGAACCTCGTAGGTCTGAAAGAGTACCTAAACCACCAGAAAGATATGTGGGACATTAATTTGGATGGTTCAAGGATACTCTATAATGAGGATGATGATCCCAAGACTTACCAGGAGGCCATTGAAAGTCCAGAGGCCGGGAAATAGAGTGAAGCCATGAATTTTGAAATACAGTCCATGTACATCAACCAAGTTTGGAACTTGGTAGATTTACCCGATGGTATAGTACCTATCGGCTGCAAATGGATCTTTAAAAGAAAGATCGGTGCAGATGGACGTATTGAGACTTATAAAGCGAGATTAGTGGCGAAAGGCTATCGTCAAAGACAAGGTGTTGACTATGACGAAACCTTTTCACCCGTTGCTATGATTAAGTCCATCAGAATTCTTCTCGCCATTGCTGCCTACCATGATTATGAGATCTGGCAGATGGATGTGAAGACTGCATTCCTCAATGGAAACCTTGAGGAGGAGGTGTATATGATACAACTAGAAGGATTCACATCCAAAGAATCTCCAGACATGGTATGCAAGTTGCAGAGGTCCATTTATGGACTGAAGCAAGCATCCCAAAGTTGGAACATAAGATTTGATGAGGCAATCAAATCATATGGCTTCATTAAGAATGAAGATGATCCCTGTGTATACAAGAAAAATAGTGGGAGCGCAATCACATTTCTGGTTCTTTACGTTGACGACATCCTACTCATTGGGAATGATGTAGGAATGATGTCATCAGTAAAGATATGGCTGTCAAAGAACTTCTCCATGAAGGATTTGGGAGAAGCATCTTACGTATTAGGAATACGGATCTATAGAGATAGATCAAAGAAGATGCTAGCTTTAACCCAATCCATGTACATAGAAACCATTGTCAAAAGGTTTGGCATGGAAAATTTCAAAAGAGGTCTCATACCGATGAGACATGGAATTTCACTTTCTAAAGGTCAGTCTCCAAAGACACCTGAAGAGAGGGAAGTGATGGATAAAGTCCCCTATGCTTCTGCCATAGGGTCCATCATGTATGCCATGCTATGTACCAGACCTGATGTAGCATATGCTCTAAGTGTTACGAGCAGACATCAGGCAGATCCAGGTGATGAACACTGGAAGGCTGTGAAATGCATCCTTAAGTACTTAAGAAGGACTAAGGATCTATTTCTAGTCTATGGAGGAGGAGACTTAATGCTGCAAGGATACACTGACTCGAGTTTTCAGTCTGATCTTGACGACAGCAAGTCAACATCAGGTTTTATTTTCACACTCAACGGGGGAGTAGTGAGCTGGAAAAGTTCCAAGAAGGAAACCACTGTTGATTCGATAACGCAAGCCGAGTATATTGCTGCTGCTGAAGTCGCCAAGGAAGCTGTATGGATGAAGAAATTCATCGGCGATCTTGGTGTGGTGGAAAGCATATCGGGTCCCGTCTCACTGCTGTGTGACAACAATGGGGCGATTGCTCAAGCAAAAGAGCCGAGGTCTCATCAGAAGTCGAAGCACATTATGCGGCGCTTTCATCTGATCAGAGAGATTATAGCTCGAGGAGATGTCGTGGTGGAAAGAGTTCCCTTAGCCGACAACATAGCATATCCACTTACAAAGCCTTTGTCTCAAAATGTTTTTGAGCGTTACTTAGAGAATATGGGTATTCTGTATAAAAGTGATTGGCTTTAGTCCAAGTGGGAGATTGTTAGTATTAGATGGTCTCAAAGCCAATCCGATATTGTGTACTTATTCAGATTATTAATAAATGGCAATAATTCATTGTGTGTAATTAATTTGATCTGTGTTTATCGTATCACGATGAAGTCCATGAACATGTGCAATAGTCTTCGGATTATGATGAGATCATAATTACGGGACCGAAGACTTATAAACACATGTTCTTAATTGTTCCTAGTCATAGGATGTTTGAGATAGGACATCGAACATCCGGATAGACTAGTATAGGTTACTTCAGCTCATATGATGAGGGTGACTGATCCCATAAGTCACTTGTGTGGAGACACTATGCTGAACCTATAGGTGCTCATTGGTGAATGAGTTCACTGAACTGATCCGACTATGAATCGTTGGATGGTAATCACCTCACTGTTAACCAGTTTGATTCATTTGTCACGGTTGCGTGGATGATCCTTGGACCTGAGACTGCAAAGATATCTTGTTGGTAGGTTTCTGAGCTTTGACCTTGACGAACGAATACCTAACCATGGGTTATCAATAAGTCAAGAGATCGGGTTCAGAGAAATGCCCTCGAAGGTAACTGTGTGTTCAATACGGGATCATCCGCTCTCGGTAGTTTGAGAGAGAATGTTCCGAGAATGATGCGCTTAAAGTCCCAGGACAGGGCGGACTCTGTAATCGATAAGGAGTTATCGAATTCATATTAGCGGCATCTGATTCAAGTGAATCGACCAAATAGGATTTAACAGTAAACCATCCCTAGGTCGATTCGAGAACATTGCACGGATGAAGGATTATATCCGCGCGCTAACCCATGACAGAAAGGTTCCAATAGAGGGTTGCGATAACCCCAGTGCCATCCAGGATCACGCGATGTTGTTTGGCATCCAACGTGATCGGCAGTCCATCCGAATTTATTGTGGGACATTAAATTCGGCTGATTAATTGAATATAAGGATATTAATTAATTCAGTGGGTCAGTAAAGGGTTACTGGACTTAATGGGCTATAAACTGGACTGGTATTTGGGCCTAGAGGGTCACACGCAAATGGTTTTCAAGTCGATGGATAATCTGACATGATTTCGGATAAGTCTGGATTTTTATGAAAAACCGCAAACTGACTTATTATAAAAGAATGGATTCTACGTCCGGTGTAAGGATCGAGACTTTCGGATCCGGTTTTCGGGTCAGACCCTGTTGTTCTAACCCTTGTGGGGGGCGGAAGTTCTGAGTTGAATCGCGTCAGGACCTAGAGACGCGTTTTAAACGGCGTCCACCTTGGCAGACGCATTTCAGGTGCTGCCACGTGGGTGCCGCGGGGGTTGGCCTTGGGCCGCGTGGGTACGGCCCTGTCAGGTCGTCTGAACGGCGTCTGCGAAGGACGACGCCTTTCAGACTGCGACTCTGGGTGTGTCAGAGTACGGCCCTGACAAGTTGTCTGAATGGCGTCTGTGTAGGACGACGCGTTTCAGAATCTTGTCAGAGCGGCCGTCACATCACCTGATTGGCGTCCGTGGATGTCGACGCGTTTTAGCCAGTTTCTGGTTAACCCCGTGAGCCCTCCTTCTTTCCCTCATTTTCTCCTACTCTCCTTCTCTCCTCCTCCTCCGGCGACCGGCGGCGACCACCTCCTCCTCCCTCTTTTCCTCCCACCATTTCGCCTCTCCCTCCACTCCATCCTCTACCTAACTCATACCACTACCACCTCCACTTCCACTGCGGCGTTCTACTCTCCGGACGGCGGCCGACGTCACGGTGGAGCAGGGACGACCACGGCGGTACCGGCGGCGGCGTGGGGCGAGAAGGGTGAACGGCGTGGAGCTTGGAGGAGTTCGAGTGTCCGGTAGGGTGACGTTTCCCCGTAGCGTTGTGTTTAAATCATGTTTTCCTCGATATGTATGTGGTAGATCTTCGGTTTTTGGGGGTTAGAATGAGCATGTTTAGGTTCTCTATGGGGGTGTTTGCCTATGAATTGTCCTGCTCTTCGTTTTCCCTCCAGTTTGAATGATTTTTGGGGTTATTTGGGGTTGGAAGGGAGCCCTCGGGTTTAGGGCGTTCCTGGTTCCTGGGGTTGAAAGACGTCGTGCATGGACGACGCCTTTTTGAAGGGCGTCGGGCCATCACGACGCCTTTTTAGACAGGAATCGACTGACAGGCAGACTGTCAGGTCGGGGATTCTGTGGCTAAATGGCGTCATGGGTAAACGACGCATTTTTGAATGGCGTCAGGCGTCCATGACGCGTTTTAACCACAGAAATCCCCTGAATAAAGCTCTTGGAATTTCCGGATTTTCGTGTTGAATGGCGTCTGGGGATGTCGACGCCTTTTAAAAGGCGACTACTGGTGTCGACGCCTTTTAAGGCCAGAATCTGAAGACTGATTTATATAAACCTGTACTTGGAGCTTGAATGGCGTTGACCTTGGTCGACGCGATTCAAGACAGAATCTCACTAATGCATGCCAGTAAAACGTGTTCATACTGCTAGATAGATGGTTAGCACATGTTTTAGTGCACCCGATAGAGATGGATTCCTCATGATCGGAGGGTTCTATGTGTTATGCGATTGCGGGCTTTTCACGTGACCGGATCGCACTGTGTTGGGTTTTCAGTTACTGTGGACCTGGAGTGACATTGTAGCACTTTATCACCCTGTGCTGGTGGGGGCGTGAGCACAGCGCCGGTGGGGGCGTGGGCGGGGTGACGCCTAGTGAGAGAGGGTCACCTGGTGAACCCCGGGGTCAGCTAGTACCGGTGTCGGAGTGGTACATTCGGAGAGTCACTCATGCTGGGGGAAGGGGTAGTCACCTGAGCCGGTTGGGACGGAGTAGCGAGCGTGCTATCCGAGGGGCTACTCCTTGGTCTCAGCGGGTCGAGGTTTTTCCCACCGTTGTTTGTACGGTCGGCGAGTTCTATCGGAACTACAGTTGTGGATTTTCTAGCGGTTGGTTTAGAATGTGCATGTCTATTATGTTTCGACTGCATGCGTTCTCACGTAAAGAATTAGTTATTGTACCTGCCACTACACATGTTACTTCACTGTTAGCTGTACCTTGCACTTGTGGGTGTGTGCGTGGGCAGTGGGGATCGAAGGATCCCTACTGAGTCTTGTTCTTGAGACTCACCCCTGCGGTTTTCAGGTGAGGACTCCCAGCAGACTTAGAGCGGTGTGTGGGGCCGTGTTGTGTACGTCTTCGGCAGTTGTTCCGGGGTATGCCCCGATGTAGTTGTTATTTATTTCTGGCCTGTATGTTTAATTATTTCCTTTCAGCTGGAGTATGTAATTATTTACTGTAATCGAGTCGCATTGTAATAATTTTAATTTCCTGCACTTTCATTTCAATTCAATGCGATGTGAATGTTTAGCTTAGTTTATTATTTATTTCCCAGACTTACTAGATCCTGGTTTGGTCCCAAATTAATGATTCGGTACCCATTTAGTAATCGGATCCCCGATTATAGGGTGACGGGTCGTTACATCCGGGGCCAGCAATCTTGACCTAGCCGTCATTCGTTCTTTCCCATTTTCTCTCTCTTCTGGGCGTGCGGTTCCCAACTGCTCCATCTTCCGTTCGACGGGGATTCCGAATCCGCATGTCGCGGCGGATTACGCGCAGCCAGACGGGATCTACGAACGCCGCAGCGAGCGAGGACGATCCATCGCGTGGAGAACCGCGTGGATACCGCTAGAGGTCGGGCATCTGCGCGACTTGCGGCATCGCACCGACGGAACCAGAAAACGGACGCGGATTCGAATCCGCGCAAGGTAAATTCAATTTACACCGGTTTTATTTCTAGGATCGAAACGGGACAGATCCGATCCCGAATAATATTTTTATTCCGCTGCGTTTTTAGTATCGGATCCCGACACAGCGATCCCAACAGAAATGAGGGAAAGGAAGGAGGGTTCGCGGGGTCAAGCAGAAGCTGGGTAAAACGCGTCGTACGGAACAGACGCCTATCAGTTGACATGACGGGCCGTACTGACAGAGACTCTGAAACGCGTCGCCTATCAAAGACGTCGTTCAGACGACAAGACCGGCACCGTACACTGACAACCCAGGGTCGTACTCTGAATGGCGTCGTCCATCAAGGACGCCGTTCAGACGACACGACAGGGGTCGTACTCTCGCGGCCCGAAGCCCGCCCACGTGGCACAACAGCCACTCAACTAATTGGCGTCCACTCAGCAAGATGCTGTTCAAAAGGCGTCGTGCATGCTAGACGTCATTTAGAAGGCACTCCCTAGACCCATCAGGGCCCAAACCAGGGGATCCGACCCAGAAACTGACCCGATAACTGGATCCGAAACCTCAGTCCTTACATTCTCCCCCCCTTAAAAGAATTTCGTCCTTGAAATTGCCTGCTATAATTAACGAGGTTGAAACATAAAGATACAAGCTCAAAAGAGAACTTACGAGAAAAGGTAAGGAAACTGCTCCCACATCTCATACTCGCGCTCCCAGGTTGCCTCGCCCCCGGAGCGATATTGCCAAATCACCTTAACCAGAGGTACAACCTTATTCCGAAGGACCTGTTCCCTACGGTCCTCATTACGTACTAGAAACTCTGGAAAGGACAGGTCCTCAGCGACTTCCAACTCTGAAAAATCTAAAACATGAGATGGATCCTGAACATATTTCCTCAGTAAAGAAACATGGAACACATCGTGCACCCCTGCAAGACTGGGCGGCAAGGCTAGCTGATACGCCATTTCCCCAATTCGAGCAAGAATTGGAAAAGGCCCAACATATCGCGGACTCAGCTTACGTCGCTTCCCGAATCTCATCACACCCTTGGAGGGCGAGACTCGGAGAAACACGTTGTCCCCAACCTCAAACTCAAGTAGTCTCCTACGGATGTCTGCATAACTCTTCTATCTACTCTGAGCTGCAATCAATCTCAGCTGTACCACTCTGGCAACCTCAGCACACTGCTGTACCAACTCTGGTCCTGCTATCTGCCTCTCGCCAATCTCGGACCAATTCACAAGGGATCGACACGGTCGCCCGTACAATGCCTCGTAAGGCGCCATGCCGATACTAGAATGATAACTGTTGTTGTAAGCAAACTCCACTGTAGATAAGTGCTGCTCCCAAGAACCTCCCCAGTCTAGGCAACATACCCTGAGCATATCCTCCAGAGTCTGAATGGTCCTCTCCGACTACCCATCACTCACGGGATGATAGGCCGAGCTGACGGCCAACTGCGTGCCCAAGGCCTTCTGAAAACTCTTCCAGAATCTAGAAGTAAATCTCGGATCCCGGTCTGACACGATGGATAAGGGCACCCCGTGCAGAAAGATGATCTGATCCACAAACAGCTTAGCCAACTTACCAACTGATCAGTCCTTCCTAATAGCCAAGAAGTGTGCCGACTTGGTCAATCGATCAACAATGATCCAGATCGCGTCTCTTTTGCCAGGGGATACAGGTAATCCCATCACAAAGTCCATAGTCACATGCTCCCATTTCCATTCCGGGATCGGCAAAGGCTGCAACAACCCTACTGGTCTCTGGTGTTCTGCCTTAACCTGCTGACAAGTCATGCACCTAGCCACATACTCAGCCACATCCTTCTTCATACCAGGCCACCAAAAGTGCCTCCTCAAACAATGATACATCTTAATCGTTCCGGGATGCACTGCATATCTAAAACGGTGCGCCTCATCGAGGACACTCCTGCGCATGTCCTCCTCGGTCGGAACATAGAGTCTGCTTCTAAACCTGACTGTACCATCAACCCACAACTCCACCTCTGGTCTGTGGAGAATCTGTGGTAACTCTAAATCTGCCCTCTGAGCCTCAATCACGGCATGGTATACTGCTGGCCTCACAGTTAAGCTGGCCAACACAGCTCTATCAGCCTCACGTGGAATCCGAAAAGAAGATTCCACAACCTGCTCAAATAATCTCCATTCTCGAACCATGAGATATGACACGACCGTCTTCCGACTCAAGGCGTTTGCCACAACATTCGCCTTTCCCGGATGATAAGAAAGCTCGAGGTCATAATCCTTGATGAATTCCATCCGCCTACGCTGCCTCAAGTTCAGATCCCTCTGCGTGAATACATACTTCAGACTCCTGTGATCAGTAAAAACCTGAAATTTCTCTCCATACAAATAATGTCTCCAGATCTTCAGTGCAAATACCACAGCTGCCAACTCTAAGTCATGAGTGGGATAGTTCTCCTCATGCTTCTTCAGCTATCTAGAAGCATAGGCCACGACCTTACCATGCTGCATCAAAACTGCACCCAAACCTCGATGTGATGCATCTGAATAAACTACAAATCTACCTGAACCTGATGGAAGCACCAACACTGGAGCCGAAGTGAGGCGAGTCTTCAACTCAATAAAACTCCGCTCACACTCCTTGGTCCACACGAAACGAACTCCCTTACGAGTCAACCTCGACAAGGGGGCCTCTATCAAAGAAAAACCCTGGACAAACCGCCTGTAATAACCTGCTAGTCCCAAGAATCTCTTGATCTCAGTTACTGTTGTTGGCCTGCTCCAATCCATCACTGCCTCAATCTTGGCTGGATCCACTGCAATGCCATCGCCAGAAATGACATGCCCCAGGAAGTGCACCTTGTCTAGCCAGAATTCACACTTGCTAAACTTGGCATAAAGTTGGTGCACTCTTAGAACTTGCAATACCACTTGAAGGTGTGTGGCATGCTCTTCCTCAGAAGAAGAGTATATCAAAATATCATCTACAAATACCACCACAAACGGATCCAGATAGGCCCTGAAGACCCGGTTCATCAAATCCATAAAAGCCGCCGGAGCATTGGTCAAGCCAAAAGGCATAACCAAAAACTCATAATGTCCATACCGAGTCCTAAAGGCCGTCTTACTAACATCAACCTCACGGATCCTCATCTGATAATACCCTGATCTCAAGTCAATCCTTGAAAACACCTTCGCAGACTGCAGCTGATCCATCAGATCATCGATCCTCGGGAGTGGGTACTTGTTCTTTATCGTTACCTGGTTTAGCTGTCTATAATCAATGCACAACCTCAGAGAACCATCTTTCTTCCTGACAAATAGGACTGGAGCACCCCAAGGAAAAGTACTGGGACGAATGAAACCCTTATCCAGTAATTCCTGCAACTGCGCCTTAAACTCAGTGAGTTCGACTGGTGCCATCCGATACGGGGCCTTAGACAGGGGCGCCGTACCTGGTGCAAGCTCAATAGTAAACTCAACCTCTCGCTGAGGAGGAAGGCCAGGCAACTCCTCAAGAAACACATCTACAAAGTCACACACTACAGGCACCTTCCAAGGACTGGGACTACCACTAACATCAGCAAGAACAACAAAGGCAAAGAAGGCCTCAGAACCACCAACAAGCAACCTCTGGGCCTTAAAGGCAGAAATAAGAATACCACGAGAAGATAGCCTAATACCTTAGAAGTAGAAGGTCGAGATGTCCGAAATAGAGAAACGCACCCTCTTCCTGTGGCAGTCCACCTCGGCATAATAAGCCTCCAACCAGTCCATGCCCAGGATGACATCAAAGTCGCGAATGGCAAGCACAACTAACTGGGCAAGTAACTCATGGCCCTCAATGGTCAAGGGAACTTCACTCAAACAGTTATAATACAACATGAAATCCCCAGAAGGAACCTCTACCATCAATCCATCAGATATCTCATTAACGGGTGCAGAAAGAACATCTATGAACTTCTCAAAAATGAAAGAATGCGAAGCACCTGAATCAATCAACACATGTGCGGAGTTCCCAAGGACAGAAAGTGTACCATCCACCAAGTTGGATGCACGAGCCTCCTTCCTGCTGATAGCTAGAACTCTTCCCTGGGTCCTCGACTTCTTTTGATCACCTGGTCCCTGCCCCTGACCACGCCCCTGCGGGTAATACCTCGCCAAATGGCCCTGCTGGCCACAGGTGTAACACCTCCCAGAGAAAGCAGGACACTGAGTCCCACCATGAGTGCCACCGCAATGCCGACAGGCTGCCGGAAGCCTCTGAGCTGTCTCCTGCTGAGCACTGGACACCGACTGACTCTGCTGGCTTTGCCTCGGTCTGCTGCTACCGCTACTGCTGCCACTGCCTCGAAAGAATATCCTGAATCTGGAGCCGAGTGAAGACGATCCTGATCCGGACGAAGGAGCTGCTGCTGCTGCCTTTCCCCTGCCATGAACTTTCCCCTGAGTAGACAGTCCCCTCTCCCGGGCGGACTGATCATGCTGTGCCTCTACTGCCGCGGCACACCTAACCGCCGATGCCAAATCTGTACAACAATGGGATGCCACAAAACTCCTTAGATTGGACCTCAGTCCATCCACAAACCTCTCAGTCCGACGCTCCTCGTCTCCTGAGATAAAAGGCACAAACCTCCCAAGCGAAACAAACTTCGTCTGGTTTTCAAGCATTGTCATGCTTCCTTGAGTCAGCTCCATAAACTCCCTCTCCTTAGCCCTCTGAACATCCCTAAGGAAGTACTGTGCATTGAATTCCTTCACAAAAGTTTCCCATAGAATCTCCCCAAGGCTCCTATCCGCATATGACAAACTCTTCAAAGTGGTCCACCAGTCGTAGGCATCATCCTTCAACATGAAGGTAGCCAATGGAGTCCTCTCAACCGCCGCACAATCCATAGTATCAAAAGTCTTCTCCATCTCCCTCAAGCAATGAACAGCCTCATCAGGGTCGGGACGACTGGTGAAATGAGGCGACCTCAGCTTCAGGAATCTCTCCAGGGTAGCTGAAGACCCTCCCCGAGTACTGGAACTCTCACTAGGGTCTCGGGTCTGGTATCTAGCCATCGTGTCCATCATAGCCTCCATGAAATGTTCCATACTCGGCCTACCGGCCTCAGATCCACTAGGGACATCTCCCCGCTCTCTAATAACTGCCATCATCTTCCTAGGAGCCATCGAATCGCCTATAATCACATAAATTAATAAGTTCTAATTAGAATCCTAAAACCTACACTACCGCCGTGCCTGTACGGGATAATGTAATTATTTGCTGGAATTACAATATTTAATCTACTTATTCATTTATTTTGCCAGACCGAATGCTTTGATACCAACTATAACGACCCGTCACCCTATAATCGGGGATGTGATTACTAAATGGGTACCGAATCATTAATTTGGAACCAAACAAAGATCTAGATAAGTCTGGGAAATAAATAATAAACTAAACTAAATATTCACATCGCATTGAATTAAAAAGGAAGTGCAAGAATTAAAAGTTATTACAATGCGACTCGACACAGCAAATAATTACATACTCCAACTGAAAAGAAATAATTAAGCGTACAAGCCAGAAATAAAATAACAACTACGTCGGGGCATACTCCGAAACAACAGCTGCTGGCGCGCACCTCTAAGCAGCACGCTCCTCGCTAAGTCTGCCTAGAACCCTCACCTAAAAACCGCAGGGGTGAGTCTCAACGAAAAGACTCAGTAGGGATCCTTCGATCCCCACAGCCCACTCACACACCCACAAGTGCAATAACACAGATACAGGTAGAATAAGCAAGTAAAGCTTACCCTACTCCTAAATCTCAATATAAACCACATGGATTCGAAATGTAACATGCATATCTCTGAAACCATTCTACTAGGGAGCCTACAACCAGCGTTTCGGCAAAACACGCCAACCACACAACCGAACGTGGGAAACACCGATCCGCAGAGACCAAACAGTAACCCCTCGGATAGCACGCTAGCTACTCCGGCCCAACTGGCTCAGGTAGTTACTCCTTCCCCCAGCACGAGTGATACTCCACAGGTACCACTCCGACACCGGTACTAGCTAACCCCGGGGTACACCAGGTGACCCTCCCTAACTAGGCGTCACCCCGCCACTACTCCCACCGGCGCTGTGTCCCACCCACACTGACACAGGGTGACAAAGCGCTACAACTGTCACTCTAGGTCCACGGTCGCACGAAATACAACATAGTGTGATCCGGTCACGTAAGAATCCATCGTCCTCGAGTACAATTACAATCATGCAATTAACCAAACTATCTAACAGTGTAAACACATATTAATAGCATGAATTAATGTGATTCTGTCTTGAATCGCGTCGCCCAAGGCCGACGCCATTCAAGTCTCCTAAACTGGTTCATATGAAATCTGGCCCTCGAAAATGGCCTAAAATGCGTCGTCGCAAGTAGCCGCCTTTTGAAAGGCGTCGCTGTCCCTCGTCGCCTGATAGAGACAGAAGCAGGGATAGGCTACGAGGTGATTCCACTAAAACGCGTCGTTCATACAAGTCGCCTTTCTAAAAGGCATCGCTGTCCCTGGACGCTCGTCAGTCCAGAGACAGAGTCTGTTAATGGGGCTAAATCGCATCGTGGGTGGGCGCCGCCTTTCTAAAAGGCGTCGCTGTCCCTCGACGCCATTTAGTCCCGACAGACAGGTTCTCCCCTCCGCCTTCCCCAATCCACAAGGTGTGATTTCTCCCCCAAAACGTACAAAAAGGCCACAAAACATGGAGGGGAAGGAGGAGAACCTAACTACCCATTAGAACACCAAATTTCTTATTTCATGCATTTAGCATTTTCACCCCAAAAACACCCCTAAATATGCTTCAAAGCGGGAAAACATACATGCTTCAAAGTGGAAAAACATGGTTTTTAAATGAAATACAATGGGAATCGTCACCCTACCGGTTACTCGAACTCCTCCAAAATCCAAGCCGCCAGCCCGCCTCGCCCCACGCCGCTGCCGGTACTGTCGAGGACGTCGTTACTCCACCGGGACGTCGGCCGCCGTCCGGAGAGAAAACGTCGTGGAGGAGGTGGTGGTGGTAGTGGTGGGAGTTAGGAGGTCGATGGAGTGGAGGGAGAGATGAAATGGTAGGAGGAAAAGAAGGAGGGGGAAGATGGGTCGCCGGAGCCGCCGGAGGAAGAGAGGAGAGAGAAGGGGGAGGAGGAAATGAGAGAAAGGAAGGAGGGTTCGCGGGGTCAAGCAGAAGCTGGGTAAAACGCGTTGTGCGGAACAGACGCCTATCAGTTGACATGACGGGCTGTATTGACAGAGACTCTAAAACGCGTCGCCTATCAAAGACGTTGTTCAGACGACAAGACCGGCGCCATACACTGACAACCCAGGGTCGTACTCTGAATGACGTCGTCCATCAAGGACGCCATTCAGACGACACGACAGGGGCCGTACTCTCGCGGTCCGAAGCCCACCCACGTGGCACAACAGCCACTCAACTAAATGGCGTCCACTCAGCAAGACGCCGTTCAAAAGGCGTCGTGCATGCTAGACGTCATTTAGAGGGTACTCCCTAGACCCATCAGGGCTCAAACCAGGAGATCCGACCCAGAAACTGACCCGATAACCGGATCCAAAACCTCAGTCCTTACATACCTGGATCAGTTTGTGGTGGTATTTGTAGATGATATTTTGGTATACTCTTCTTCTGAGGAAGAGCATGCCACACACCTCCAAGTGGTATTGCAGGTTCTAAGAGAGCACCAACTCTATGCCAAGTTTAGCAAGTGTGAATTCTGGCTAGACAAGGTGCACTTCCTGGGGCATGTCATTTCTGGCGATGGCATTGCAGTGGATCCAGCCATGATTGAGGCAGTGATGGATTGGAGAAAGCCAACAACAGTGACTGAGATCAGGAGCTTTTTGGGGCTAGCAGGTTATTATAGGCAGTTTGTCCAAGGTTTTTCTTCGATAGCGGCCCCCTTGTCGAGGTTGACTCATAAAGGAGTTCGTTTCGTGTGGACCGAGGAGTGTGAGCGGAGTTTCATTTAGTTGAAGACTCGCCTCACTTCGGCTCTAGTGTTGGTTCTTCCATCAGGTTCAGGTGGATTTGTAGTTTATTCAGATGCATCACGTCGAGGTTTGGGTGCAGTTCTGATGCAGCATGATAAGGTCGTGGCTTATGCTTCTAGATAGCTAAAGAAGCATGAGGAGAACTATTCCACTCATGACTTAGAGTTGGCAGCTGTGGTATTTGCACTGAAGATCTGGAGACATTATTTGTATGGAGAGAAATTTTAGGTTTTTACTGATCACAAGAGCCTAAAGTATGTATTCACGCAGAGGGATCTGAACTTGAGGCAGCGCAGGTGGATGGAATTCATCAAGGATTATGACATCGACCTTTCTTATCATCCGGGCAAGGCGAATGTGGTGGCAGAGGCCTTGAGTCGGAAGACGGTCGTGTCATATCTCATGGTTCGAGAATGGAGATTATTTGAGTAGGTTGTGGAATCTTCCTTTCGGGTTCCACGTGAGGCTGATAAAGCCGTGTTGGCCAGCTTAACTGTTAGGCCAGCAGTGTACCATGCCGTAATTGAGGCTCAGAGGGCAGATGCAGAGTTACCGCAAATTCTCCAGAGACCAGAGGTGGAATTGTGGGATGATAGTACAGTTAGGTTTCGAGGCGTACTCTATGTTCTGGCCGAGGAGGACGTGCGCAGGAGTGTCCTGGACAAGGCACACCGTTCTAGATATGCAGTGCATCTCAGAACGACTAAGATGTATCATTGTTTGAGGAGGCATTTTTGGTGGCCTGGTATGAAGAAAGATGTGGCTGAGTATGTGGCTAGGTGCATGACTTGTCAGCAGGTTAAGGCAGAACACCAGAGACCAGGAGGGTTGTTGCAGCTTTTACCGATCCAGGAATAGAAATGGGAGCATGTGACTATGGACTTCGTGATGGGATTACCTGTATCCCCTGGCAGAAGAGACGCGATCTGGGTCATTGTTGATCGATTGACCAAGTCGGCACACTTCCTGGCTATTAGGAAGGACTGGTCAGTCGGTAAGTTGGCTAAGCTGTTTGTGGATCAGATCATCTCTCTGCACGGGGTGCCCTTATCCATCGTGTCAGACTAGGATCCGAGATTTACTTCTAGGTTCTGGAAGAGTTTTTAGAAGGCCTTGGACATGCAGTTGGCCTTCAGCTCGGCCTATCATCCCGAGACTGATGGGTAGTCAGAGAGGACCATTCAGACTCTAGAGGATATGCTCAGGGCATGTTGCCTAGACTGGGGAGGTTCTTGAGAGCAACACTTGTCTACAGTAGAGTTTCCTTACAACAATAGTTGTCATTCTAGTATCGGCATGGCGCCTTACGAGGCATTGTACGGGCGAGCGTGTCGATCCCCTATGAATTGGTCCGAGATTGGCGAGAGGCAGATAGCAGGACCAGAGTTGGTACAGCAGTGTGCTGAGGTTGCCAGAGTGGTACAGCAGAGATTAATTGCAGCTCAGAGCAGACAGAAGAGTTATGCAGACATCCGTAGGAGACCGCTTGAGTTTGAGGTTGGGGACCACATGTTTCTCCGAGTCTCACCCTCTAAGGGTGTGATGAGATTCGGGAAGTGAGGTAAGCTGAGTCCGCGATAAGTTGGGCCTTTTCCCATTCTTGCTCGAATTGGGGAAATAGCGTATCAGCTAGCCTTGCTGCCCAGTCTTGCAGGGGTGCACGATGTGTTCCATGTCTCTTTACTGAGGAAATATATTCAGGATCTATCTCATGTTCTAGATTTTTCAGAGTTGAAAGTCACTGAGGACCTGTCCTTTCTAGAGTTTCCAGTACGTATTGAGAATCGCAGGAAACAGGTCCTTCGGAACAAGGTTGTACCTCTGGTGAAGGTGATTTGGCAGTATCGCTCCGGGGGCGAGGCAACCTGGGAGCCCGAGGATGAGATGCAGGAGCAGTTTCCCTATCTTTTCTTGTAAGTTCTCTTGTTAACTTGTATCTCTATATTTCAAGCTCGTTAATTGTTGCAGGCATTTTTGGGGACGAAATTCTTATAAGGGGGGGAGAATGTAAGGATTGAGGTTTCGGATCCGGTCATCGGGTCAGTTTCTGGGTCGGATCCCCTGGTTTGGGCCCTAATGGGTCTGGGGAGTGCCTTCTAAATGACGTCTAGGATTCACGACGCCTTTTGAACGGCGTCTTGCTGAGTGGACGCCATTTAGTTAAGTTGTTGTTGTGCCACGTGGGCGCCACGTGGGCGAGCTTCGGGTCGCGAGAGTACGGCCCCTGTCGTGTCGTCTGAACGGCGTCCTTGATAGACGACGCCATTCAGAGTACGACCCTAGGTTTTAAGTGTATGGCGCCGGTCTTGTCGTCTGAACGGTGTCTTTGATAAGCGACGCGTTTCAGAGTCTCTGTCAGTACGGCCCATCATGTCAACTGATAGGCGTCTGTGCCGCACAACGCGTTTTACCTAGCTTCTGCTTGACCCCGCAAACCCTCCTTCCTTTCCCTCATTTCCTCCTCCCCCTTCTCTCTCCTCTCTTCCTCCGGCGGCTCCGGCGACCTCTCTTCCCCCTCCTTCTTTTCCTCCCACCATTTCATCTCTCCCTCCACTCCATCGACCTCCTAACTCCCACCACTACCACCACTACCTCCTCCGCGGCGTTTTCTCTCCGGACGGCGGCCGACGCCCTGGTGGAGTAACAACGTCCTCGGCAGTACCAGCGGTGGCGTGGGGCAAGACGGGTTGGCGGCTTGGAGCTTGGAGGAGTTCGAGTAACTGGTAGGGTGACGATCCCCATGGTGTTTTAACTTAAAACCATGTTTTCCCGCTTTGAAGCATGATGCGTGTATGGGGTTTTTGGGTAGAATAAGCATGTTAAGGGGCTTTCTTGATGGATATGGTGGTTTCTATGAGTGCGGATTTGTGGGTTTTCCTGTGATGGATTGGTTTCCCTCTTCGTTTTCCCTTTTTTGGGTGTTTTTGGAATAAATTTGGGGTTAAAGGGGACCCTCGGGTTGAATTGCAGGAAACCGGCTTCTGGCCCTAAATGACGTCGCGCTAGGACGACGCCATTTCAAATGGCGGCTTCCTAGGACAACGCCATTTAGGCAGAAATGTCCTAGAAGCGGTTTCTGTTAGAATAGATTTCAGTGTTGAATAGCGTCCAGGGACAGCGACGCCTTTCAAATGGCGGCTTCCCTGGACGACGTGTTTTAAGAGAATTAACCATAGTCTGTATCTGTTTCTGTCCCTAACAGGCGACTAGGGACAGCGACGCATTTTAAAAGACGACTACTAGGCACGACACCTTTTAGGCCATGTTCTGAGGCCGAGAATTCATGAACCAGTTTAGGAGGCTTGAATTGCGTCGGCCTTGGGCGACACGATTCAAGACAGAATCACATTAATTCATGATATTAATATGTGTTTACACTGTTAGATAGTTCAGTCAATGCATGCTTTAAATTGTACTCGAGGATGAGGATTTGTATGTGACCAGATCGCACTGCATAGTGTTTCGTGCGACCGTGGACTTCTTATGTGACTGGATCGCACTGTGTTGTGTTTTCTGCGACCGTGGACCTAGAGTGACTGTTGTAGCACTTGCCACCCTGTGTCGGTGTGGGTGGGACACAGCGCCGGTGTGGGTGTGGCGGGGTGATGCCTAGAGAGAGGGTCACCTGGTGTACCCCGGGGTTAGCTAGTACCGGTGTTGGAGTGGTACCTGTGGAGTGTCACTCGTGCTGAGGGAAGTAGTAACCACCTAGAGCCAGTTGGGACTGAGTAGCTAACGTGCTATCCGAGGGGTTACTGTTTGGTCTCAGCGGGTCGGTGTTTTCCTACGTTCGGTTGTATGGTTGGCATGTTTTGCCGAGACGCTGGTTGTAGGTTCCCTGGTAGAATGATTTCAGAGTTATGCTTGTTACATTCCGAATACATGTGGTTTATATCGAGATTTAGGAGTAGTAATTACTGCTTTACTTGCTTACTTTACTTTTATTTGTGTTACTGCACTTGTGGGTTCGTGAGTGGGCGGTGGGGATCGAAGGATCCCTACTGAGTCTTTTCGTCGAGACTCACCCCTGCGGTTTTCGGGTGAGGGTTCCAGGCAGGCTTAGCGAGGAGAGTGCTGCTTTGGGTTGTGCGCCAGCAGCCGTTGTTCCAGGATATGCCCCGACGTAGTTGTTATTTTATTTCTGACCTGTACACTTAATTATTTCTTTTCAGTTGGGGTATGTAATTATTTGATGTGTCGAGTCGTATTGTAATAACTTTTAATTCTTACACTTCCTTTTCAATTCAATGCGATGTGAATGTTTAGCTTAGTTTATTATATATTTCCCAGACTTATCTAGATCCTGGTTTGGCTCAAATTTAATGATTCGGTACCCATTTAGTAATCGGATCCCCGATTATAGGGTAGTGGGTCGTTACATGTTCCAAAATTTAAAGCACCTAAGAAGCCCAAGAGGAGAACCAAGCACCATCTCTTCCCCTTATTCTTAGATGTCTTCTCTTCTACTACCAAGATAAAACTTGTGTGCATAGAATACCTTCAGAAAAATGCAACACTGGAAGTGATGGATCTTCCAAATGTGTCACTACAGTTGTTCTTGGATCAGTTCATTGCCTAGCACTATCTGACCAAGGATGACAATGATCAAGTCAGGAATCAGTCAGCCATCCAGATAGAGAAAGAATGGGGCAATTCAAATCCCCGATTATATTATTCGTTTCTACAAGATAACTTTACTTGAGCCCATCAAAGATAGCAAACTATGGCTCTTGTGGATTGGCTGGCTAAAGGGTATGAAGCATATTGAGGAAGGTATAAGGAATCTGCCAAGTGAGAATACTAGCATTTACTGCAATACCTTGACAGGAGAAGGGCAACAAACAAACCAGAGCTCAGTCTGAGGCTGTAACGACCCACCATCCTATGACCGGAGACCCGGTCACTAAATGGATGTCGGCCCATTAACTGCGGGTTCACACCCGGATCTCACACAACACGTCTGGAGGAGTAAGTGCTAAACAAGATTAAATATATCAATCGCACGGACTACAAAGGTAAACGAGTGCGCAGAAGGGGAAATAACAATGTCCGTATACAGTCCAACAATAATTACATGTCCAACAATTAAATAAGTACAGGCAGAAGGAAGTACAACAACATCGGGGCATACCCCGGAACTAAGACAGCTGCTGGTCCGCACACCAAGAAGACACCACGCTTCCGCTCGCCTCGAGGTCCACACCTGAAACCGCAGGGAGTGAGCCACACCAGAAATGGGCTCAGTAGGGATCATCCGATCCCCTGCCTCCCACTCACACACCCACAAGTGTAACAACAGGAATATATGGCAATTAAAGTAACGCAGTAAACACAGCACCCAACTCTGATATGATACGCACGGTAAGCAGTGTAACAAGAACCATTCTAAGTAACCCGAAGAACTCAACACAGAGTCACGACTCACAGTCAAAGTCCACGAGGCGACTAAACCACACTGTCGACCGAAGTCGAACGTCGCCTCCCAACACTACCACCACTGCTCACGCCTGTCCACCCCTACAGTGTTCCGGGGCACTGTAGGGTGAGGCAGTGAGCCAAACTAGGACTAGCTGGACTCAGTGTACCGCCACTGCCAGCTACGTGTGCACACAAGCAGTCTAGACTACTGTCCTACCACCGGATTGCCTCCACGCTAGGCCTCAGCGCTTCAGGAGGGCCCTGGGGACCGGCGAACCCCCGTCAAGCCGAAGCTACAGGAACTACCCACAAACCCAACTCTCCCGGGCTGCGTCAGGCCAAGGGCTATAGGTACCACTCGTAACCTTGATCAAAGGTCACATCAGGCCCACTGGCTAAAGGGTAAACCAACTCCCACCAGTAACACCACCAGCTCCACAGCAGGAAACACGCCAGAAGCTGTCACGACAACCAAGGGAAACCCCGACCCGCTGAGACCAAACAGCAACCCCTCGGATAGCGCACCAGCTGCTCCGGCCCGACGGGCTCAAGGTGGTTCTGCTTGTCTCAGCCAAGGGTAAAACACAACGTGCACCACACCACAGACACCATGACCCTGTCCCCATCGGTCCATGGTGACAACGTTAACCACAGTTATCACGGTCCATATTCGCGTAGCACAAACACACATGTGATGCAATTCCACTCACGAAGAAGTCCCCGTCTCAGTATACAACCCGAAACATGCATTTAAACCATCCCATCGTGAAACCCACATGAAATAGCAGGATTGAAGCATTTCTGTCTTGAATCGCGTCGACCGAGGTCGACGCCATTCAAGACCCATAGACAGGTTTATTAAAAGCCCGATTTATCCTTAAAACGCGTCCACCGTTGAAGTCGCCATTTAAAACGCGTCTGGGTGTCTCGACGCCATTCAACCCAGAAATCCAGATTTACAGAACCTTAAACGGGGGCATTTCCTGCCTAAATGGCGTCATGATGGCCCGACGTCCTTCAGAAAGGCGTCGTCCATCCATGACGTCATTTAGCGCAGAACCCCTAACTCAGGAAACCTTCGCACAGGGAGGTTTTTGCGCTAAAACGCGTCGTGCTGACCGGACGTCTTTCGGAAAGGCGTCAACCCAGCCCGACGCCATTTAGCGCCAGAAACCAGGCTTCCTGGTTCGACCCGAGGGCTTCACCCTTGAACCCCGGGCACCCCGAAAATCCCAAAATCAAAGGGGGGAGGAGGGAAACTCAACCACACAATCATGCCTACGAAAACACGATCACAAACACCGTCGTTCCCTCAAGGAAACCCCCTAAACATGCTCAATCTAGCCCCACACACGCCACATTACGCCGAAAGCAACGAGCACACATGCAAGGTTTCGTCCCCCTACCGGTTCTCGAACTCCTCCAAGCTCCTCGCCGCCGACCCGTCTCGCCCCACGCCGCCGCCGGTATCCTCGAGGACGTCGCCACTCCGCCGGGACGTCGGCCGCCGTCCGGAGAAGGGAACGCCGCGAGGAAGGTGGTGGAGGTAGAGGTGAGAGGTAAGGTGGCTATGGAGTGGTTGGAAGAGGAAGAAGAGGAAGGGAATGGAGGAAAATCGCCGGAGAGGGCGGAGAGAGCGAAGAGAGAGAGAGTGAAGGTGAGAATGAGGGAAAGAAGGGGAGGCTCGCGGGGTCAACCAGAACTCCTCTAAAACGCGTCGATCGAGGCAGACGCCATTCAGTCTGACAGGACGGCCGTACTGACACCGCTCTGAAACGCGTCGCCCACCGAGGACGCCGTTCAGACGACAAGACAGGCCGTACTGACAACGCTCTGGCGCCGCACCCTGACACCGCAGGTGTCGCAGTCTGAAACGCGTCGACCAAGCTGGACGCCGTTCAGACAAATCTGACAGGGCCGTACTCTCGCGGCCCGAAACCCGCCCACGTGGCGCAACAACCGACAGACCCTAAATGGCGTCCACACAACCTGACGCCTTTTGAAAGGCGTCGAGCGGTGCTGACGCCATTCAGTCAGCAATCTCAAGACCCCTCCAGGGTCCAAACCAGGGGATCCGGCCCGAACCCGACCCGAATACAGAACCCGAAATCTCGGTCATTACAGAGGCAATTCCAGTATGAAGTTCAGAGACTCGGCTCAACATCCTAGTGAGACTGTACAAATCAGCATAAATCTAGATGAAGCATATGTACCCATGAAATTTCCTCAACTACATTATTTGAAGATGGATACAGCAAAAGGCTCTTAGATTATAGAGTTGTATGGAAAGATGAAAGAAAAACATGTAGCTAATTTCAACTCAGTTCTTCTCTTCTCTCATTTCATGAAGCTGGCCATTCATAATGGGAAGGTGAAATCAGAGACATTCTTCATAGTTTTCTCCCATACTGAATGGTACACAGAAGAAGAATAGACCCAAGCCTACCCAGATCTTCATGAGCAACTCCTCATAGTAAACAGAGAAAGGGAACCTCACAAGAAGGAGCCTCTGTCTATTAGAGAGTTTGAAGATCAGCAGTCTATTACCTTCTCCTTTGACACTTATTTCAACTACAAGTGCATCTATTTGGCCTACAGAAACATGAAACAGACACTCAAGCAAGCAAGCCTAGTTTCTCCCTTCAAGATACAAGGTTTCATACAATATGGGATGAATACAATCCTAGGTATCTAAGACATAAAGTGTCCAGAGAAGAATACAAAGCCAGCATGCAACAGGGATATGAGTAGTACTGCAAACGCCAGACAGAGCTAGGCTAGCCAGTCAAGATGTCTCCCCAGAAGTATATAGTCATATCAGAGGAAATTGAGTAGAAGACCTCGGAGATTGTCACCACTCATGCTCTGACCTGCTCGGACAAGTTCTTACAGTTCTAATCTGTTGTCCCCTCTCTAAATTTTTATGTCCCACAACTTTGTATCTCCTCAAACACACTTATCAATTTTTGAAATTTAATATCTTTTTCTTATTGTCTTCCACTCTCTGTGTATTTCTTTCGTTTACAACTATGTGTGATTACCTTTTTGTATGAATGATAAAAAGCGGGAGAAATAATTTATCCAACATTCTAAACAAAAACTACATATGCATATAGCTTACTTGGTTAAGCTCTGATAGCATTCTAATTTAGCTCTGATAACAGTCTTTGCACCTTCGCTTCGATATATGTTTTTAAATGAATGTTGCTTTGTTTCTGATGGACTTATGTTTTCACGAAGTTTTGTCATCACCAAAAAGGGAGAGATTGTTGAGTAATTTGTTTATTCATATTCCCCATATTTTGGTGATAACACACTATGAAAATGTTAGGACTTTGTTCCCAGAGACTGTGAGAAATCTCCTTGTCTCATTAGTTAAGATGTTGACAGACTCTAACATAAGTTGTGTAAGCTCTGTGACTTAGTCGTTTACAAGGTTTTTTAAGTCTTACGATTAAGGAGCTAACTAGGACTTCGATTATACTTCAGGACTTCAAGTAACTTAAATAGAGTTCAGTATTAATTGAAACATAACTCTCTGCATTAATTGAAATAGTTTTCTGCTAGAACCATTTGATTTTATCCAAATGTTCTATCGATCAAGTGACTAACTATTACTTCGATTAATGTTCACTTAGTCACTTAGATTAAAGAACTAAAGATTCACCTCGATTTACCTTGTAAGTTGCCCATCGATTAACTTTGTAAGTTTCTTCTCGATTAGCTTTGTGAGTTTCCTAATCGATTAACCTTATAAGTTTTCTATCGATTAACGTTATTAAGTTCCATTCGATTACCGTTAAGTTACTCGCCTCGAGTCAAGTCTAAGTTTGACTTCAATTAATGGTTAAGCGATCATTTCGATTAATTTTATAACGTTAATCGAAACTCAACTTAGACTTGTGCTTTGTGCTTTAATCGAAATAACGTTTTAAGCTTCATTTTGATTAGCATTCTAAGATATCTTTTTATTACTGATATAACATCAATCGAAGCTTCGTTTTCGGACTTTACTTCAAATAAAGCTATAAGTTTTATTTCGATTAACGTTTCGAACGTTACTTCAATTAACGATGTATTTTATCATGTCTGAACTTAAGTCTCATTTTGATTACTAATCATAGGTCTCACTGCGATTACTGAACAAACTGAGACTTCAATTAGTGACAGACTTCACTCAAGTTTCGCTTTGTATCTCATATCGATTAAGTCTTTGATAAATGCTTTAGACATCACCTCGATTAACTGATTCTTGCATTTTAAATTCAGTCATTCTTCTAATCTGAGTGAGAGCCACCTGTATATCAATTAGCGATCTGATTGTGTGTTAGATTAACACTCACTTACTAACTTCAATTAGTAGCCATATTCTCACTTCGATTAACAATTTTTTGTGACTTAAACTCTTGAGTTATAGTTAAAGGATTGTCATTCCGATTAACCTGTTGTTTTGGCTAATAATTACTTTACTGAATTCAACTTAAATTTAGCCGCTACTCTCTCAAGATATATTTTATATGTACTTTTTGCCTGAGGTCTCTGTCATACCTTTATTAGATAGATTTGTTATATTTTCGATGCAACCATGTACTATTATGAGACTTCTGCCACCAACTGATGCCATGACAGAAAAAGCAAACTTGCCTTTCTAGTGTTTGTGGTTTTTGCAGGTTTGATCAGACAACACACCTTGATGCCAGATCTGTACCCAAAGAAGCTTCTATGCATGAAATAAGCTACCTCGAGTCTAGGAATGCAGAAGTCCAGCTATTTCTCTCTCCAACCTCCTCTAGAAAATTTAAACGTTAAACACGGGAGGGAAGATGTCACTATAAACCACCAACTAGTCTAACAGACTGATTTTGAAGAAGTTGTATATATATAAAAGTCCTTCACCAGAAGAGCAAATAAGTAAAAGACATACACTAGAGCATATACTTCGTTGCAATGAGAAAGGGCATCCAAGTCTTCACAACTGCCTAAACACTTAGCTTGTTGATAGAGAGAGCTTGAAGATTTCAAGAGCCTTACTTCTTAACTCCTAAAAGAAGCTCTTCGAGATCCTTTTCAGATCAAGATTTTTGTTGCATCATTGTTTATTTATTGTGTTAATCTTTGTTGTGTTCTTTGTGAACACTTGCCTGATTTAAAGGTATTCTCTGTTGATTTAATCTTCTTTGTGTTGTTCTTCTTTCTGATTGTGGAAGAGAGGGCCTGCTAGAAGCAGGAGATGGTTCCTCTTCGTGTTGAAGAGAGGGACTGCAAATACAAGAGGTTTAGGTGGGGTGTAACCTACAAGGAGTTGGTACCTTGCTATTAGTGGAATTTCCAAGTGGTTTCTTGGAGACTAGATGTAGGTCTAGATAAACTGAATCGGTATAAATCTGTTATGCATTTACAATGTGATTATTTCTTTGTTTCTTTCTCATTCTGTCCACTATTAACTTCTGCATTCAATTTCAGTTCAAGTATTTTTTTTATTTTATTTTTCTAACCTATTCATCCCCCTCCCCTATAGGTTAGTCTAGCCTTGGGCAACATTATGTTTAAGTATGTGTATAACTTGTGAATTAATAGTATGTTATCAAATGAATTGTGAATTTTGTTATTTAGTAATCCTGCTTTTAGTTTTGACACCTACTGAGTATTTGACTCGCACTTGTGAGTGGGTATATTTTCAAGATATTCCAACAGGAGGCACTAGAGGAGTTAGGCTGGAACTTTGAGGATCTGGGTCTCGTGAATTTCTGTAATAGAAAGTAGGTTGAAATATAATTTTGTTCAGACTTTTGATGAAATTTTTATATTTTAGTTTTGTATCAGTTATTAACTTAAAATATGTTTTAATTAAGTAGATGTTGGTATTGTTTTGTGTGAAAGTTCAAGTGGCACTGCCCTCGTTAGAGGGGTGGCATATGATAGTATTCGGGTGAGATTAGCTTCCAACCTTGGACAACCCATCTACAGTCAAGCTTAGCGGCAAGGGAACCACAGGTGTTGTCTTTATCATTGCCGACAAGTCAGTGAACTAGTCCCCCTGTGCCTATCGCTTCTTCACCCTCAATCATCTCAAAGAGGCCTCCTCCTTCCACCGCCTAGTCTAATGCCAAGCTATGCATCCACTAAAAGTTCAACCCTTCCCTCCTTTCTTCATCTCTTGGAGACCCCTAACCTTCTTGCCAAACAATGAAAGTTATATGCCACTGAGATAGTGAATGTTTCATAAGGGGAAGGACCACTCCCTTATGGACAAAGTAGCTCAAACCACTCATATTGTGTGAGCTTGGAAAAGAATTGGGAGCTATAGTGAGTTTGCCCCTTCTCCCAGAAGGCATGTTATTCTAGCAACTTCCCAAGGTTACCAAACCATTACTGCCTATTTGGCTTTCATGTTGCCAAGTTGAATACCATTTCAATGTGCAAGTGTCTTTTGCAAAATGGAGGAAAATCTAATGCCTGCAAACTCCACATTAATCTAAGAAAACCTAATGTTTATTGAATGGTCTCCAAGGTAGAAATCCATGCACACTAGCACACAAAGATTTCTAGGACGTGAGAGGGAAGGGCTCTCCACCTTCTCCTCCCAAAGTCCCACCTCCCTTTACGTTCCACCTCCTTTCAAGGAATCTCTCTCTCTCTCTCTCTCTCTCACACACACACACACAAACACACACACACACACAGATGCGTGTATGTGCTCACACCCAAAAGAATAATGATTTTAATTTCTTGCAATGTTTATATATATATATATATATATATATGTCACTTTAAGGATTAATTGTAGACTAATATCATACTTCTTTGATTTATTGTAGAGTGAACTAATTATTTTTATATGTTCAGTCATTTATGAGGGTGAACTTATAACTTGGATGAGTAAGATATGATTTGATGTGCTTATCTCGCTTTGAAATATTTTTTTGAACATTTTATTGAAATAATGTCTACCAAACATGTCTATTCCATTTTTACAAATTATGACAATCCTGCCAAATAGGTCAACAAGGGAGTTATAGAATTTTTAAGAATTGGATCAAAAACTAACATGATTTAAAAATTTAAAAGCGAAAGTCATAAAACAAAAAAAAAAGCTCCCCATCACCCTATAAAGAAATTCTTTATAAACCGCCATCTATCTAGAAATACCTTTCTAGAGCATTTTAAAAATACAATCATAGTTAAGTGTCATACTAATCCAAACATCTCAGGGTTATTACTGTGATTGAAGTTTCGTATCATGTGATTTTAACATGTTAGATCCGTAGATAGGACTATATATTATACCGGGATAATTCCTTGCTAAAAATTAAATTTGCAGATTTTTCTATCTTATTTTCATATTATTATAAATAATCTCATTGTATCACAAATGCTCCTAGAGTACACTTTCATTGGAGTTTATATCTATGTGATCTTGGAAATCACCAATGACTGACCTACCTTAATAACTTTAAAAGACCAAAGGATCTTGATACCCTACTTAAATTGCAGATACTATCTGCCATGCCTGTGACAAATGGCTAGATAAAAGTTTTAGATTTGAATGCAGTACGCATTAAGTAGATGATGCTCAATATGGTATGCATCAGAAATTTCAGCAGAAAAAGCTTAAAAGGTAGACAAGAATATCAATTAATCAACCTACTATTTATCTGGATTGACATTTAACTACTAAATCTGAGAGGCGGGCGGATTAACAAAATTTAGGAAGAAAGCAAAAAATAATGAGCCCAATTCAGACAATCTTTGGCTCAAAGACATTCTAGGGGGAATTTTGGACTAAAGAAGCTTATCGCTATTGCCTTCCCGCAGCTTATAGAACCACTAATTTACATTACATAGGAAAGATGCTTGCATCAGCCAACAATACATACACAGCCATGCAAGAGATCCTCCCCTACAAAAACCCAATGAATTATATTGACAGCTTACATTAAGGAAGAGACAACAACATTCGGCAGCCCACCACATCTTACATTCCAGATCAATTGGATCAGGTGACTAAATAATTTACAACTTCCTTGGGTTTGCTAGCCTGAGGAACCATCCATGAAGCAGACCGTGCAGCATGATGGTGTCCAGTAGCTACTTGGCGTCCACTCTCAAGGGTTATTGACCTCCTATACTGGTTCTGGCAGTCGAGTTAGCTCTTTGTCCGCATAGTGTAGAAGTCTTCTCAATCTCAGGACCATGTCACAATGGAATGGTAGTGCAGTCCGCCTCTCAAGATAAAGTGGACTAACAGTCATCCAAGAGAGAGAATGAAGATCGGCCGCAAGAGACTCTACGATGCAAGTTGTTTCTAGTTCATAATCTCTGGAGCTCCCCTCTAACACTCCACTCCTCTGTTTACTGCCACTACCACTGTTAATATTGGCTCGGTATTTTTCTTGGAAATTGGTGCTGCCTCCATGGTAGTCCACAAGGCTGACTGAAAGAATTGATGGCCATTCTTCCTTGGCGGCCCCTGCCAAATCTTTTCTAACCGAAGGGACTGCCTTCGATACCACAAACCCAGATGTAAGGGGAATTGCACATCCTTTGCTGTGTAACAGATGGGCGAGGGGTGGAGATTCTGACGTAAGGGTTGTTGGAAGCTGCAAGGGGACTGAAGGGAGATAATGCATGCTCAGAGAAGGGATGAATATATAGGATGCTGAAAGGGACCCGAGAGACTTCACAGGACTGAACCCTTCCAGATAACCAGAAAGGGGGGAGCTGCCACTGTTTTGAGTTGCTCCTGTAGAAAGAAATCCTCTGTCAAAACAAAACAGTTCTCACACAAAAACATCAAAACTGCATATGGATGCAAGAATTAGTATTAGGTCCACAAGATGGCCATTAAGATGCAGCCTGTAAGGGACTATCAACATTGTCCTATACATGGGAAGCATCAAAAAGTTAAGAGTAGGCATGGTGAGGGAAAATAATTTTTAAGATGAAGATCAAATTAGAAGATAGTTATTCTGATTAAAAATCATACACCATCATGTTCAAATTGATTTACAAGCATTGGGCATTCAGTTTTCCTTTTTCTTTACATATCTGCTTTGCTCTCGTAAGATTTTAAAAACATTTACCATGACAGTTCATTGGTGACATCTAAATTTATTGGAAACATCATAAGCTCAATCATAAACTGTAACCAGCAAAATCCTGTCCAACCTACTTGAGGCCACCTTGATAGTATCGGTTGCATTAGTAGCCATGGTTTCAACACAGAAAGGAAACAAGGACAAGAGTAGCAACATTTCTGGGAGGAAGTGGCCATGTTAACCTTTAAGAAACAACATTAGTGCAAAGAAATGATTTGTGCCCTAAAAAACCATCTGCAATGACCATAATACAGAATATATGAAAAGTACCTGACAAAGGCGCATCTGCTGGTAGCATTAGTTGCAAGGAATGATCAATTGAAACTCCAACTAAACTGACGCTCAGAACAAACTGGAACAGGCCCTTTGAGCAATCTGCTGCTGTTTGTCCTGCTGAGAGCTGCTTCTTTGTATTAGATTGTATTAAACTACTCTTCATGTAGCTTGATTTTGCATGGGGACTGTATAAAGGACTAGGCGAGGAAGGTATCGATCTTTCTTGAATTGAACTCATGTCTTGTTGTAATGAGGTCCCATTATTTCCTGAGCCAACCCCATCTGTGGCAGACCTCCGTAGTTGCAATGCCCATTTCTTAACCTCATTTCCACCAACTGAATAAATAGCTTTCTGCCATTCTGTTGATGACAGCAATCAGTAAACTTTATATCATGAATTCAACTGAAAATTAAAAAAGGGGGAGAAAAAAAAACTCAGCTTATAGTACCTTGGCGTTCAAGCTCAAAGAAGAAACCAATACGTGTAATGATAATGTCCCTTGGCCTGATGTTACCAGAATCAGAAGACCATGATAATATTTGACAACCCTGGTGAAGCATTTGAACGAAAAGACATTGAAGAAGTTTTGTATCTTGCCGGCTGCTAATACCACCAAAAGGAAAGACCTGGCTATCAAGCAATTCACCTCTAGAATCTGTCCAGACGGAAACCAACCAACGCCAGTCTTCAGTCCACCCATAACAACAATGAAGGCTAGGTGCCTTTGGTTCATTCTCTGATCCATCAACAATGGAGCTCACGCCAGTATCTGTATTTCCTCCTGAAACTGAACTTTGAATAGAAGTCCCACCACTATCATCCACCACAGCTCTCAGTGTGGAAGACTCTGATAATGAACTAAGAGAAACTGCATTCTCAACAGGTCTAGGCTCTGCCAATATAAAAAGTGGTTCAAACAGGAATCGAACGTCATCCTGAGGAAGAGAGTCAGATGGTCTAACAGACTGCCAGGAATTGTCCCAACTGCCAGATCTTAAGGCAGCATCAAGTTCAGCATCTCTGGCAAGGGTGGTTGCCGAAATCCGTGAAGCAAGACAATCCTTCCAAAGGCCAGGTACAGGAGAGCTCACATGCATTAATGCAGATTGAGACCTCCCTGAAACAGCTGATTGAACTACATCAACTGTAGAAGACCGAGGAATTCTTCGAGCTTTATTGTAAACTGTGAAGGCATACTCCTTTAACATCGCAAGCTCATTTCCAGGTTTGACTCTTAATAAGGAGTCTACAGTCACAATCTGCAAGACCAGCTTGGGGATGTTGAAACCTGAGAGCATGAGAACATTTGATATCGAAGCTTCATCAGCAGCAGCAGCACAACTTAAAGCCTTTGTAACCTGAGAGAGCAATATAGACCGCCGTTCCCTGTCTGATGCAAGAAAATTTGACCCAAGAGCAGCTGAAGCCTCAACTACAGTTTGCAGAATTGCAGTGGGTTCAGGGAAAGGGCACACAACATACACTACCTGACAGATTCAGAAGACACGGTTCAGTTTAGCTGAACCTCAACATCAAACAATTACTTTGATGAATTTCATTTTCCTTTTTTCTTGTAAAGCCAAACAGTAAAGAAATTGACTTTCATGGAAAATGAGGATTATTTTATTGGGGATATACCACCTTGGAAAGAATCAAGTTCTCAAAGCAACAGAGCAGTAATTCAGAGCTCTTCTAAATTTATCACACGAAAGCACTTCTACGATTTAAAGGCATGACAGAACTTCCAAGAAGAATTGTAAAATCAGAATGAGATCCACAATCAGGCTAAGTAACTGATTTGGAGATATGAGCCAACACGAGTACATAGCCATAAATCAAAAAGATTACATAAGAAAGCCATTTGAAAGACTAAGGGCAAAAACTAGGATTTGCACCATGAGGGCTTTATACCAAATAATAAACTTATTTCTAGCAACCAATTTCTTAGAACTGAGTGCAGCTCAATAAGAATGGTCCAACAACCTGGGGGTGAGGATACAGGTGAAAAGTACAGCTCCAATGCACAAAATATATTGCTTCAATGCACAAAACGAAGGGAGTTAACTAAATGTGTAGTGATTTAGTCACGACCGAGCAGGAGGACATGGCAATTCATAGGAGAGGGATACCCGTGAAAGAACAGTGGTGTGGAGCTACCATGGTGACGTGCCACCATCATGTTGGAGGGCTAGGGCAGGAGTGAATCAGATTAGCCCCGTATCATAGTTGTCCAAGCAGCGACGCGACCCAAGGCGTGCTTGGGGTCCCCGAGTGCCTAAGCGCTTAGGCGCCCGCCTAAGCATCCACCTAGGCGTTGCCTAGGCATACACTTCAGAATAATATATTTACTATCACAGTCATATGACATTAACTTGAAAATTATAAGAAAGATAACACTAAAATGGCATTAACATGAAAACTAATTGAAACACCAAAGATAAATATAACTGAAAATAATTACAAAAAATAAAATTAATAATAAAAATACTAACTGAATATTTGTTGACTTATTCTAAAATATGTAATATAATGCTCACAACAACAATGTATATACGATGCAATACTCAATAAAAAAGACAAATTCATAATACCAAAGAAGAAATCATCAACTACCAATCAATCACACATTATCCATCACTAAGTAGAAAATAAAAAAGACAACAATATTAAAGTCAAGACCTACACAACAGTGTAGTGCACTGTTGTGTGCGCACGAGAGAGAGAGAGAGAGAGAAGATGGTGGGGGAGGGAGAGATTGAAGAAGATAGAAGGGAAGTGAGAGAAGATGGACTAGGTGGAGGGAGATAAATTGAGAGAGGGGAGAGAGAGAGAGACTAGAGAGAAGAGAGAAGATGGAAGATGGTGGCGGGAAAGAGAGATCAGGGTGCAGAAAAGGGAAGGAAAGGGGGTTACTTGTGGTGGATGGTGCTTGGCGGACATGGAGAGAGGTAAAGAAAGCAGCCTCATTCGGAGGCAGCTGATTGTGGCAGATAAGGACGGCGGCGGTGGCTGCTCGATGACGTGGACTGCTAGATGAGGCCATTTGACCCATGGAATTCTAGATCCGCTCGGGGGTCCTAATCGGACCCCGATGATCCCGATTCGGTCCGGATCAGATCAGCCAAATCGGATCGGCCGAGAATCGGCCAGAATTGGCCGAGATCGTCCGGGGATCGGCTGGAGATCAGCCACCATAAAAGAGGGAGAAATGCCCTAGATCAGCCGATCCTAGCCGATTCTAGCCGGTTCCCCCTAGAATTTGATCGGCTATGGCCGATCCGAATTGGCCGATCCAGATCGGGATCGGCCGATTTTGCACTTGCCTGGGCCCATTTGACCCAACGGATCGTTAAGGAGGATTTCAAGGGATCCAAGTGGATCTGGACCCAGTCAAGTCAAAGGGCCCAGGCAGGCCAAGGCGGCCCAGGCAAGCGCCTTGGGCCACCTGGGCTGTTGAAGTGAGCGCCTTGGGCATTTTTCAGCATATTCAAAAGGCATCTCAATGCCTTAGGCTGGGTTTCTCACCTTTCCACCTAACCATCGCCTAGGCAGATGCTTTGACAACTTTGTCCCATATCAAAAAAATAAGAAAAAGTTGTTGGACTATGTATGGGGCACTTAGATCCATAACCTGTGAGGCCACCTGTTCGGGATAAAACTATATGGACTTGGTCGAAAGCAGATAATACTTTTAAGGGTTCAATCAAGTTGTTACATGATGATATCAAAGTAGGACATATGCAATACGATATGGGCTAGTTTGGGGACGAATCATGCGAAAGCTAGTGGGCGTAAGATGGCCTAGTTACGAGCCACGCAAGAGGAAAAGGATATCTAATAGGAGAGGGCTATCCACAAGCATGCTTTACCATATTGTACCAAATCGTGCCAACTCATATAAGTCGACTCATGTCTGGGCAAGTTTGATCCACTGGCATGCACCGAGTCAAACCATATCATGTCAACTCATACATACATAGTGGGTTGTTTTATATCAATTAATAGGGTACATTTTTCTAAAATGTGGCTTAAACTTATTTCTTTTAACAACTCATTGGCTTGACTCGTGCGAATCCGACTAAGTCGGATCGATGTCATACTGTATCTAGGAAGATACGATCTGATATACATAAGTGATATGGTGAACCTTGCCCATAAGGTAAAATTAGTCTAAAGCTACCACAGCATGAAGCCACCACTCACCACTATGTTGGGGGCTGGCATGGGAATGAATAGGATTAGTCCCATACCAAAAAATGGAAAATATAGGTATGCTATATATGAGGGACTTGAATCTATAATTCATAGAAGACAAAATTGTGTGGACTTAATCAAGAGCATATAAAACTCGCTTGAATAGAATAACTACAAAGAGAAACAAGTTATCAAGATATTCTAGTCTAGAAGTACAGATAATGACATATTGTAAAAAGGAGTTGGCGATGTATAGTAATAAGCTTATGGCTCCTTGATGGAAAGAAACATGGGGATGTCCGATTTAGATGACCACAACAGTCTGACAACAACTATGATATGGATAACAATTATTGAACAGGTGACCAGATGTAATGTATAAGGCTAACAATTAGGAAAGAATTTTAGCACCATTCAGATGGTTCAATAAGTCAATGGAGTGTCATTGAAACATCACCATCACAAGAGCTTCTAAATCAGACTAATTAGGGTCAAGGACATAGATTGTATTTTTCCATATGTTACATATCATATTTATATCCAAATTTATCTTTTTCAGTTGCACCTATCCAAGTTTATTTTGGTCTTCGTTTACCTTTTTAGGATCCTTATAAATGGTGACAAAGAGCCCCCTCGAAGTAAAAAACATCATGTGGAGAGCTTCGTCGGACATGCTCCCCACTTGTAATAGGATTGCTAGGTTCCTCCGATCACTTAATACAACTTGTCTATGTAGGGTGGAAGAAGAATCACGTGATCATCTATTTTCCATCTGCTCATTCGCTAGTAAGGTTTAGCAACTCATTCTTTAGCTTCACCAATGCGGTGGCCGACAATTTGGTTCTTTGGAGCAGCTTCTCTATTTCTAGGGGAGAACTTGGCGGTGCAAAGGAGACCCGATCATTTGGTGGTTAAGACTCCATACTACTATTTGAGCCCTCTGGACGAAGCAGAACATAAGAATCTTTAGGAGAGAGGCTTTCATTGATGAGAGAGTTGCTTCTTTTGTTTGTAACAGAGGGAGGGAATGGGTGTCCCTTTCTTGTAACGTAAACCTTAGTAACTCCTGACGTTTTTATTTTCTTGGGGGGAATTGATAGAGAGCTATTCCTAATTGGGGTTCTGTAAAGGGGGGATTTTTATTATGTATCTTCCTTACATTTGTACATGCTCTCTTTCTTTGTAAAAGACGCGTGGTACCATCCACTTAACAAAAAAAGGAAAAAGAATAGTCTTCATTACACAAATGTTCATGGGCTCTATACTTTACACCCCCCAATTGCTACTAACTCTACAATCTCTCCCGAGTAGAGTAGTATGATGCAAGGTTCACCGTATCGCTGATCTGTATCAGAATGTGTCTTCACAGATACTGTACGTACCAATCTGACTTGGGACGACTCGGTCCGACTCGCACAAGTCACACAAGTCCAACCAATGAGTTTGTTAAAATCAATGAGTTGCTTGTTAAAAATAACGAGTTTAAGTCACATTTTAGATAAATGTATCATATTAATTGATATAAAAAGTATAATTTTACTTATCGAATAGTAAAAACCCAACTTAAAACAATCCATTAAACATGTATGAGTCGGCACGATCCGGTCTGACTCGGTGCCTATCAGCAGATTGGTCAGCCCAGATACAAGTCGGCCAAGATACGAGTCGGCAAAATCCGGTACGATACGGCAAACCATGGTTTGATGTACGAACCTGTCTTGTCTTGCCACGACGTAAAGCATTGGGGGAGCCACTGCGCATTAGGGAAGCCACAAAAATATAGAGAAAGGCACATGGCGAAAGAGTCAATGCAGACTGGCTCAAATACCATGTTACAAGTGGAGGTGACAATAGACCTATATAAGTAACTGACGAGGACAATAGCCTGATATATATACAAGTCAACAAAGCATCCTCTGATATGGTGTACACCACCACCCCTGAACAATATATATATGTAGGAGTCCTATATGCCCAATACATTATCGATATGCAGAACTATAGCAAGTCCATTGTGGACTTTGGGCTACTCTGGATTAGTGCTAACCTAGGAGTTTTATCAAAGATCTCAACACAGCCACTCACTTTATGGGAAGGCATTCTTGCAGCCTGGGGTTTGGAAGTAAGCTGCTCATTTTCAACATGCCATAACAAAGGTTCCAGGTGATTAAACCCAAACACAGGTTGGGCCCAGCTTTAATTCTTTTAATCAAAACTGAGAATCAGGTTATAAGGTTTTAACACCAAAGATCAAATCAATTATTGACTACTCCAATGGGAACCTGCCGATCATGATAAGAATAGGCCAGCACTGCAAACCATGCATGGCAATGGCCCCATGCAGAAAGTTCATGGTGAGACCACTCAGACCAGCATATATGTTCATCACAGATTGGGCTATCAAATGTCCACAGGATCTAATGATGTGGAAAGTCAACTACGCCTTCAAAGACAGTTTCTTATGCAAAGAGTAGTGAAGGATGTAGCATCCACCTATGATCAATTGGCTAGTTTCCTAAAGGAGATTTTTCTTGCAAGTTGCGCAGGCTGAAAAAGAAAATTAGGGGCAGCAACTTTCCTTAAAGTGCCCAGTGGTTGTGGAATTTTTGGTGCAGGTGAGTTAATCGGCAACAGCAAGGTGGACCGTTACAGCATCTACCATAACACTCACTTGTTTTAAGAAGCGCATATCTATAGTCTCTAAAAGTATAAACATAAACATAAGAAATTTAAGGTTTAAATGCACTAAGCAAATAGCATAGGATTTGATCAAAAAGATTATAGGGCGTTTGGATACATTTTTTAACCTCTTTTCTCTTCAAATTCAAAATTAAAAGTAAAATAAGGATAAAAACCTGTATCCCACCCTTCATAAATCTCTCCCTAAAATAAAAATACCCAAGGGTTGTTTTTATTTCGAGGAAACCCTCTCTCTCTCTCTCTCTCTCCCCCCCAAGTTTTATTGGGCCAGAAAACCCCTTAATTGGCCTGTTTTATGAGGCTAGTAATGGGTTGGACTTGGGTGTTAGTAAAAGCCCCTAATAGGCTGCCCCCAGCAGGGCTGCAAGCAGGTCGGAGACCGAAATGGAAATGGCACCTTCCGCTTCCATTTCCTATAAGGTTTATAAAAGATGGAAATGAAATGGAAATGAGTATTTCCACCTCCAAATCTATTTCTGCTTTTAAATCGGAAAACGGAAATGGAAACGGAAGTAAAGGAAGTCTCCGCCATCGTCATCACTATAATAAGAAGCTATTTTAAATCATTGTTACAATCCACTTTCAATAAACATTCCTCCAATAAATGAACATTTTTAATCCACAAGGCCTTTATGTAAGTTCTTGCAATCTACAAACTTTAAATTTTGAGATCTACTTTATCTATTGGTCTAAACTTAAATCTACATTTTATGAATCTACCCAAATCATATACCACAAAATCACATTACACTTCAATAAGGGTTCCTACTCCCTACTGTGGCTTAATTCTGTCAAAGTGTCAAGAGATATCCTCACCGATGGATGTGAGGGACCCATCTATGGTTCAAAGTTTACCTCGTAAAATAATATATATCTTTCGACCATCTTTCGATGGTTAATATGAAATATAAGGACCGCTACTAGAAGCAGAACTACACCTTTGATCGTGAAATATTGATTGCTTATTAAACCCTGTGAATCACATGAAAGTAAGATACTCAAAATTCGGGTGTCAAAGAGTTGCATAAATTATTCGGAAATGGAAACGGGTTAGCAGATGCAGAAACAACTGTTTCTGTTTCCGACTTTGATAATTATCAAAGGGGCATTTCTGTTTCTGATAACTTAATTGGTCATATCTGTTAACAGAAACAGAAACAGGTTGAATAATTGGAATTCATCCATGGCATACTCATGGCAGTTCAGCCCCTATAGAAGGAACTGCCTCACCCTCTCATAAAAGGAGGTGCATCCAGCCATGTTCATCCAGCCGAAAGAGGAAAGCAGGAGTTTGAATCAATAGTTGATGTTGCATTGGCATTTCCACTAGTCCCAGTGAAGTGGAGAAGAGAGAGAGAGAGAGGAAAATTCAGAAAAACAGGGACAAAAATCCGTGTACAGCAGAGAGAAAAAATAGAGGAGGAAAAGCAAGGGCATAGCTTGGGGAAGGAGGGCTCTATCTTGCGAGTTTGGTTCATGAGTTCAAAGGGCTGGAAGACGAGAACTCTATAAGCAGCTGAAGTTTACTCGGGGAAAAAAAAATAGGGAGTATAAGTTACCCTTGTAGCCGTAAGCCAGTGCGAATCAAAACAATCCCTAGCAGAGGATTATTGAAGTAGGAGTCCCGTTGATTAAATTGGATTATGAGCTAATGATTTTCTTCTCCTCTAATTTTTTGTGCTTATCTTCAAGTCTAAGCAGTCTTTTTTAGGGGAGATGTTGTCCAATTGAAACCAAAAATTAGTGGGAAAGTCTACCGATAATCATGTTTTTCTTCCCTAGTCCCACTATGATAGAATTTTATTTCTCTCATGAATTTATCTAGTCAAACATGGTATTCAAGTTGAGAATTATGGGTTTCTATACATTTCCACATTGTTTCATCACTTTAAATGGTCAGCATGTCCTAGATAGTAAAGCACTTCATTTTTTTGAGGGCCCCTGCCGCAGTGGTGGACTGGGCCCTAGCAGAGACAGTTCACATTAATCAGAAAAGCGCTCATCACCCCAGGTTTGATCCTGGGGTGAACCACCGTGACCCCCCTACCCCGTACCAACTGGGCTACAGCCCACTGGTTAGTAAAGCAATTTATTTACTGACATGGATGTGAATAAAAGAGTAGTTTTGGATAGCTTTCACAAGCATAAATCTAAGTCACATAGTCTAAATTGTGAATTATTATTGGAAAAGAAGAGTTTTTGTTTAAGTTTAATGGTGTAAGGAATCTTGTAGCATATGGGTTACCTACATGTAAGGAAAAGATTCAATCTTTCCCTTTATAGATTTAAGTTCCATCTGGATTATTTATAGGATCATAATATGGCAATCTTGTCTAGTCAAATTGTGGGTTTCATTAAGTCGTACAAGATGGCTCTTGTTAATGGTGTCAAAGTGACCAGTGAGGCTATGTGAGTTATTAATGGCCATAGAACATGATCTCCTTTATGGTTCACAAGTTGTCCATATTTAGGGAAACATTAATATTAAAAAGGCCAAAAGAGTTCCATTAAGCAGAATGGTATGGTAATGCTTCCAAGTAAACAAGGTTGGTTGCCAACCATCAGTTATCAAGCTGGGTATTGGGTTGTCATCTGGAGAGTACTCCAAGCAAGGAGTCATATTTATTAAGGATTTTTTCATATAAACCCAAGGTTCGCCTTATCGCTGATCCGTATCGGATGGTATCTTCCCAGATATGATACAATATCGATGGGCCGACTTGGTCCAACTAGTATGAGTTGCACGAGTCCAACCAATGAGTTTGTTAAAATTAATGAGTTTAAGCCACATTTTAGAGAAATGCACCCTATTAATTGATATAAGAATATAATTCTACTTATCAAATAGGAGGATAGGGTCGGCCCAGATACAAGTCGACTTGTACGAGTCGGACCGATCCGGTACGATACGGCAAACCTTGTATAAACCATCCTTCAAAGTGAATTGGCAAAAAAACCATTCCTAGAAACGTATTAGCACACATATCATTATTTTTAATGAAATGTTGCAAAAATACCCAAATGGTTGCATTTTTTCAACATTTTCGTTAAAAGTAACATCGCAAAAATGTCATTATTTTGGCATTTTTGCACCATTTCGTTAAAAAGTAATGATATGTGTGCGATTACGTTTCCAAGAATGGTTGTTTTGCCAATTCACTTCTAGGGATGGTTTATATGCAAAAAACCCTATTTATTAAGTGTCATAAAAAAAAGACTTGAAATGGCTTGACATGTCAAATCGCCAATATGGTAGCCGTTTATGAGTGGGTCCCAAGTAGCAATCAAGGACCCATTTTTGTATGAATTTCCTCTTTGTTTGGAATTTTTACTTTTTCCTCCCTATAATCTTCCAATATTCCTTATATTCCTTATTAGTCCTTATGATTATTTAAAATGTCCCTAAAAGGCTCCTCAACCCTCCTTAAAAAGCCCCTCTTAAGGTGTTCTTTTTTTTTCTTTTCTTTTTTCTTTTTTTTTTTAGGGGGGGGGGGGGGGGTGTTTGGGGGTTGTTGAAGGAAATATGAAGATTACAAGAGTTTAGAAGGTATATTAGAAGATCATAGGGACTGAATACTAAAAAAATCCCTTGTTTTTAGGTAAAGCGACGCTCTCGCACTAATCTTTGTTTCCCTTACCGTACCTCTCCTCTAGAGCAGGGTAAGTAGAATTAGATCAGGACCAAGAATCGCTCGGTCTCCATCTGGTCCAGATTAGGATTGAATCAGCCAATCCAAGGGAAAAGGACCAATTCTTATATTGGCTCAATTTTTAATTTAAAAAATCTGAAAAGGGAGAAAATTCAAGAAAATTTGAACAAAAAAACAAGAAAATCACAAAAAATAAAAAACATGAAATTGGCACACTAACAATGAAATCTAATGGGGAATTACATTGATTTAGGTTGGTATTGGTTTGGGGACTTGGGAACTCAACTCATAACTTGAATAAATGATCAAACAAGAGAAATCGAATGCATTCAACAGTGCTAGTAGGATAAAATAAAAAATAGAATTTTTACTTTTTAGCCCTTATAATTTTTTGAAATTACAAAAAAGCCCCCCTAATCTAACTATTTATCTTGAAGCTCCCACAACTTTGGACGTTAGATTAAAAAGGCCCTACCGTTAAGTTTGTATCATAAGAGCTAACCAACGTTGAGTTGAGACAACCCGTGAATCCAACCATTTTGCTACTCTCTTCCTCCTTCCTATTCCACCTTCCCAACACTCCATGGTGGTGCTGGCGGCTGCAGCGGAAGAATGGCATCAGTAGTAGGAAGCTCCTCCCACGCAGCACATCGACGTACTCCTCTAGTGCTCAACGAACTCAAAATGGGCTCCTTGGAACCCGACAAAGGTGCCAGGCTCACCATCATCAGCCTCATCAAGATGTTGATCTCATCATTGCCCTGGTCAGGCCGTCCCTGTTCCCTTGTAACATCGAGCATTCCCCCCCCCCCCCTCCGAGAGTGGCGCCTAGCCTTTACACGTCCTCTCTAGTGTCATCCAAGCGTCAGAGTCCATGAAGGCATGGTGAAAGTGGTCTTCGAATCCACCACCAGCCCACCAATCAGATTTTTTCTTTTTCCCACCAAAAGAGACGACGTCAACATCTACCATGTAGAAGTAGGGGTGTTTTTGGTTGTGTAGCTCGGCCGTGTAGATGAAGGGCTCCTCAATGGAAAGGGAGGTGTTGGCCTGATCGAGGATGAGTGGGCTAGGGCAATGGAGCCACTAGGCCAAGAAAGAGTGGGAGACAAGGTAGTAAGAGAATTGCTTCACCAGGTGTGGGGAGAATGGGGCGAGTGGACCGGAGAGGGAGAGGAGGTCCCGCCCAAAGCCCACCACCCTGGTTAGCATGTCGTGCATGGTGTGGGCACAGTCGAAGGTGACGCTAGGATCATATGGCATGGGATAGGCACGGCAATATAGAACTTGGTGGAGCTTGGGGGCAACAGGTGTAATACCCAGTATTTTTTCTAAACAGAAATAATAATAATAAATAAATAGTAATAGTAATAATAATTAAAGAGACAAATAGAGTATAATGTAGTTAATTGAGTAAGCCCGTTAACCTAGATTTATAAGTGGTTTAGCCCACTAAGTTGAGCGAAATTCTGGATTCGGATACCTAGGACAGCATGTTAATAATGTGACGATAACTTTTAATGTATAACTTAAATTTTGGCATGGTTGGTACTGTTGGAAAGAGCTCGAAGAGATCCACAACTTTGTAGAAGACCATTTTCACAATTTCTATCGTTTACAAGGTCAAAAAATTAAATGTTCAGTTAAGACAAGTAGAGATACATGGGAGGAGTCTGATTTGAAGTAGGATTCTCTCTAATTCGCGGAAGGAAAGCTTGATCTGATCCAAAGGTGGACTATAGAGGTCGTGTGGAATCATAATTAGGGTGGTTGCTTTATATATAGATGCTTAGAGACGTCATTAAACCCTAACAGCCGCACTTAAGCAAGAAGGTGGGTATTTTGTTCTTGTTCTTAAAGAATAGAGAAGAAAAAGGCATTTTTGGGCTTATGGATTAATGATCTCATCTTTGTGACATGTTCTACGAAGAAAGGAAGCTTAGAAGTTGCTATATTCGTAGTAGGGTTGAAGGGATTCGTTGGAGAAGAACGATTTGTTCATAAGAGGTAGGTGATGATTTTCTAAAGTATGGATTAATTTGTATATATAGCAAAATCTAATTATTTAGATGTTTTCAAGCTTAATCTTGTGTGAAAATCTTTGTATTTCGACATAGAATCATTGTATTTGAAGAAAAGTTTCAAAGATTTCCAAAAAAACTCAAGATTTTTCATGTTTCAGACAAATCGGAGTTTTTGGAATGATACTAATAAAGCGTCCAGTCAATTGGACCTTTTGTAAGTTAAGTGTCTATGTATCTGAACGTTTTTGGACTGATAAAACGTCCAACCCCTTGGACGTTTAATTAGAAAAACGTATACCCTCTTGGACGTTTTACTTCTGCAATTTCAATTTTCTTGCCGTATGTTCAAATGTGTATATCTCCTTTGTTTCTTGTCCAAATGCTTTGAAATTTTGAATAATGATTCCCCTACATGTCTAGTTTATGCCTGTAAAATTTTATAATTTTTAATATCTTTTTAGTATTTATTTTACTATTAAATTCAGACATGTCGCAGTGTGGACTGCATAATTTAAATCGGAACCAAACTTCGAGTTGAAACGTGGGTCAAATGGATTCAGAAAATTGTGAAACTTTGCATACTTATTCTGCATGATATTTCTACCATGTCTACCAAGTTTCATTAAGTTTTGAAGTCATTGAATATTTATTTCAATAAATAGTATGCTTCAGCTTTTAATATAGAGTTTTCATGCCAGAAAATTATGAAAAATACTTCAAAAATTCTGTAAAAATTTCAGAATACTTCAAATATCATTTTTAACTTGTTAGAACCTATTTCACATGAAAAAAATTTAGTACTACTATGCAGTGCTTTAAATATGTCTCTTTTCATTCAAATGTTATTACTTTTAGCAAATTATACCATTAGGTATGTGGATATTTAAAGTTACAACAATCTAATGAATCTTAATTACTGTAATTCATGTGTCATTAAGTTAAAAAAACTTGTGATATAGATATTGCAATCTTAAAAGGATTATGTGGCCCGATTCCAATGTAAGCGTCTTTGTTGGATAGGGTATTATGTGACCCAAGGACAATAGGTAAAATCCATGAAACCATCTTCAGTATAGTGTAGTGGTGGGATATGTGTAATCCCCAGTTCTGTGTAGTGGTGGGATATGTACGATCTCCGGTTCCGCGGTAGTCAAGACTTGATACTACTGCCTAAGTACCTAGTATATATATATGTGTATGGCCCCTTATGTTGTGGTTAGGATGCTTGTCCGTTTAATATGTGAAATATGATAATTTTGACACAACGATTTCAATTGATTTTAGATGCATTAAAATATGTTGATTTCATACTCCAATTTAATATGAGATATATGTGAGATCTAGCATTATGAATTGTCGTGATATGATTTAGTTATCATGTGAATTTCAACTATTATGTGTTTAGCATGTGGAGGGAATGATGCCTACTAAGTTTTGTACTCAGTAAGTTTATTAAACAATTTTTCAAAAGAGGTAGCCAAAGAGTTGGATTTTGATTCCGACCATGAGAAATAGGTGTGCTTAGAGCTTATTGGATTCAAGATTAGTTGTGATAAATTGAATCTTTTCATTTTAATAGATTGATGTAGTAAGAAGTATTTGAGTTTTTTATGTAGTGTAAGAGATCCTAGAGAGTTAAGAGAGATTAATTATGTTATTCAGAGACAATATTTATTATGACACTTTGGTGAATTGTGCTAGCATATTATTATTTAGATTTTGCGATGGATGGCTATTTGTTATTGCCATGTGGACTCTTGTTATCTCATTTCTGTTATGTATGCACTATGTTCCGCACCAGTACCGTCTCTAAATTCCGCGGAAAGTCGGACATGACTGAACACAAGGTTCAGGGCCGTTACAGCAGGTAGTTGGGCTTCTCCTCACAGAGGATGCACTCAAAGAGAGGTGTGCAAAAAGGACTACAAAGGAGAGGATATAGTGAGGTAAAGAGAGGCAGAAGAAAACATAAAACTAGAGGAAGGAAAACAAAAGTTGCCTCCTCAAACCAATCAATGAGGGTAGAGGAGGGTTGTACGAACTTGTTGGATCTGAGTGAGTCCCGTGAGAGAGAGAGACAATGCCAATTTGCACAAAGTTATCGGAGTCCTATGAGTTGTGAGAAAGACGACGCCAGATTGGTGAAGCCGTTGGAGTCTGACAAGGCGAGAGAGAGAGAGAGAGAGCAAACCTATTAGCCAGATTGTTCGAAGTTGTCGGAGTCTTGCGAGGTGAGAGAGACGACGCCAAGTTGCTCGAAGTCATCGGAATCCTGCAGAGAGGAGGGAGTCCTGAGAGAGAGAGAGAGAGGGTGCACATCTGTCCACCGTCGGAATCGCAGAATCACAAGAGGTAATGAGGTCGCTCCTTGCCGCAAGGTTAGGACTTAGGGTTATGTTTGGGTTAGAGGGGCCAAAAGTGTCGGGATTGTATTTATATTAGGCCTAATGGACCGGGTCATGTGGGCTGGTGACACTGTTTGAGGCGACTTAATCGAGCGAAGCATGCCGAGGCGAGCGCTTAGGCGGTGAAGGTGTTTCCCACGATCGCCCAGGCAATATGGGCTGACGTGAGGTGACTTACCACCGCATCGCCTCGCCTCGTCACCCCAGCCACCTTTGATAACATAGATTGCCACATCCTCTATGTCACTTCCACATCACAGCCCCATACTGCCTATCTTCCAGCAGTGAGCTGGAGGTGTTAGGTCAAGCGTGATGCAGGGGGGAGCTGGAGTGGGCATAGCAGCTTTTGGCGATCTTCTACCATGTGGCCATGGAGGGCTCCTACTGATGGGCTATGGGGTGGCGGCACTTGGCAGAGAGGGAGGTGCCAAGGTCGACGATGATGGCACACTAGGTAGGGTAAACTTGTTGTACGAGAGAAGGTTGACAGAGATGAAGCTGATAAGGAAGCGACCCTTGTGGTAGGGAGGGTCGTAGGGAGGTCAAGGACCCGGAGGAAGATGAAGAGGGTGTGCTTACAGGGGGACGCAGCACAGTCCAGCCAGGTGCATGGCGGCAGCATGGTAGGGGCAGGTGCACGGCGGTGGCATAGGGGATGGCGCTCATCTTCTAAATAAAAGAGCAAAAGAGTACTTTGGTCTTAAATTTAACAGTAGGCAGATGGAATGTCCCTGGCATATCCCTAATTTCAAACATCCTTTAACCACATGGGTGTTTCCGTAAACATTTGAAGACTGTGGAGGCTTCTGGATTAAATAGTTGGATTAAGGGAGCTTTTTCATAACTTTTTAAAAGATTATAGGGGCTAAAAAGTAAACATCCCAACAGAATTCAACATCTAGGCAGGGGTTTAAACCATAGGGAGTTCACATCAGCTAGTTCGGATCGGGTGACTCATGCCCAATCCACACCGATATGGCTTGATTCTGGTCGATTCCATGCCAATTTAGGCCCTTTTTATTATTTTATAATTTTTCTTACAGGGAATAGTTTTCCCCCAATAAAGCGGATCGACATACATCGTTTCCAATCCAAATAGGCAAATTCAAATTAGAATTGGCTGATTTTGTAAACCATGCTATAGGGTGGGAATCGGGAACACTTGCCATCTATGACCAGAGGTTAAGTGGGGACTTTTGATAGCCCTTGCAACCATTCAGATTCTTAGGCCTACCGAGCTTAGGACAGTGAATAAATTCTTGCTTGCATGCATACATGATAAGGTTTAGCACACCAGGGTTTCATGAGCCATGCAACCTAACTAGTTTTTTGCATGTCTGCCATTCAAGATGTATGGTGTGCTATTAAGGCCGACAAGCGAGGATATAGTAAAGTTGCTAGGTAACCACTCTATCAACATGACTGATTGTGACTCGTGTGGTAGTGATTCAATCACTTCCAGGAAGAGTTTAGACTTGCCCACTTTATAAATAGAGTTTAAAAATGACCACTATATTGAGTGATGGTTAATGACACTCAGATTGAGACCAACTCACTTGCATAGTAAGAGAATTACTCCAACCTTAGATGAGAATGGAACTCGTAATGGTCCCAATTATAGATCTCCAGTAGTACACAATTCAAAAATGAGAAGATAAACTATTAACAATACAATTTAAGAGTTTAATCATGTCCATCATATAACAATGAAGTGAAAGTAAATAAATGCATATACCAAAATTTTTAAAATTACTGGCTGTACCTGAAAGGTTATATTTTTGGATTAGTCCTAGTTCCTTTTTTTGTAAAAAATATATTTTATATTTTTATGAGTCTCACGAATTGAGATCTCAGTAAGCATCATCCCTTTATATTTTCATCACTAGTTATTAAAATGAAATTTATGATAGTAATGTAATGCACTTAAGCATGAAAACTTTTGTTGATTTATTAACCATGCTAATGTTAGTATGCACAACCTATATAGCTCTATGACAGATAAAAACATTCAAAAAGAAATTAATATAAGAATATAACATATAAACTCTTAAACATCTTCAGCATCTATCATGTATAATGTATTTGTAGACATTTTTATTTTCTATTTCTCTTCAATAATATTATACACGTAGTACTAAAATTCACGTAGAAATATATAATCATTACTGAAAATAAGTCATCGTTTATCTTCACTGGATTGTATTCAGTTAAGTCCAAGTGTCATATTGACTTATTTTATGTAAGGTATGCAGGATCAACTCGGATCGGATCGACCGATCCGATCGGAAATCGACCGGACCCAACCGATCCCGAGCCCCGACCCAGCAATCTGGGGACGGGATCGACCGGATCAGTCGATCCAAGGTCTGTTGGGTAGTCTTTGGGAACCCATTTCAATGGCTTCCCAACAGCTAGAATGGACTTCTAAGTCCCTTCAACAGCCTATAAAACCCCCTCCCACCCTTCTCCCTTGTTCACACAAACTCTCATTTCTCTCTCTCTCTAAAATCTCATTCTTTCTATAATCTCTCTCTAAGCTCTCATACGCTCTTAAACTCAAAGCTCTTTTGCTCTCTAAGGGACGGACGAACGGACTACATCGATTTTTTTCATCATTTTTTCTCTTTAATATTTCTCTCTTTTTATTATTTTCTCTCTAAATTTTTAATCTCTTTTTAACATATCTGTCTTTGCTTTTTGTCTCTCTATTATTTTTTTATTTTCTCTAACATATATATATCTCTCAAACTTTTTCATCTCTAAATTTCTCTTTAAATTTTTTCTCTCTAATTTTTTCTCTCTCTAGCCATTTTTCTCTGTACCTATTTATTTTTCTCTACTTATTATTTTCTCTCTAACCTTTTTGTCTCTTTATCTTTCTTTCTCATTGTCTCTCTCAAGGTATGATATCTCACTCTCTTTTTCTCTATTTTTTCTTATTTCTCATCATCTCTCTCTCTATCATTCTCTCTCTCTCTTAATGTTTTTTCTTTTTAAAGGCGTCGACTTCGGAACATAATGAGGCCACATCTCTCACTTCTCGTGATGACCCGGGATGGAACCACTACACCGTTGTGGACATGACTTCACGGAAGATCAAATGCAACTATTGCGGTCGGATTATTTCGGGTGGAGTCTTTCGTCTAAAGCAACACATTGAGGGTGTTAAAGGAGAAGTGAAGGTTTGCACTGCTACACCATTAGAGGTAAAGAATCAATACAAAAATTACCTACGACAAAGAGAGATGGAAAGAAGAGCAGCATCAACAATGAGAGGACAAATTAGGGAGGAAATGACACATCCCTCAGGTCAAGGTATTCATATTTACCCTCTGTGAGACAAACCTTGAGAGGGAGACATAGACCCTACCAAAAAGAGGTCCACTGCATTTGAAGACTTTTCTCGAGGTAAGATATATACATTTCTTTGATTTAAAATTTCCAATTGGTTATCTACACTTCATCGCGGTTAAATCATTTATTCTATTTTTAAGATGATTTGCGTCGAGACATGGAAGAAAGTAGCAGATCTTTTGCTGAGGAGGATGTGTATAGATGCACCGACCAACACGTTAGGCAAGGGAGAGGGTCCGGACAGAAGTCCAACGAGGAGGAAATTTATGACTTGACTAGGGACAATGACCCTAGAATAGGTCCTATAGATGCTTTCATAACAAGACAGAGGGATAGACAACCATCGATCACAGCTGCCATGAAGAATCTGAAGTTATGCAAGGAGAAGATTGGACGTACTGTTTCGACATAGTTTGTTTATAACATCGTACCGGCCAATGCTGCAAAGGGTCCTTGGTGGGAGGACATGATAGAGACTATTGGAGATGTGGGTAAGGGTATTCATGGACCAACCCCCAAAGAGATATACAACACTTTCCTTCCTCAAGAGGTAAGTGATCTCCAAGAGTATATCAAGTCGTTCGAGTGAATTTAGGATGAAAGAGGCGGCACAATAATGACAAGTGACTAGACATGTAAGTACCTTGGATTAGTTTAACATATTTAGATTAATAGATTATATTTTTAAGTTAATTAAGACATTCTCTAATCTCTATAACATTATTTGAATAGGAATAACGAGAAGTATGATCAACTTCCTTATATACTGCCAAGCTGGGACTGTATTTTGGAAGTTCGTTGATGCTAGTGGAAAGGTAAAGAATGTTGAATATCTGTTCAAATTAATTGATGACATTGTGGAGCAAGTAGGAGAAGATCGGATAGTACAAGTTGTAACAGATAATTCAACTTCATATAAAGCTATTAGCCAAATGTTAATGGAGAAGAGGCCACATCTTTATTGGGTTCCTTACTCTACTCACTCCCTATATTTGATACTAGAAGATATTGGGAAAGATGTAAAAATGACTGAGACAGTGAAGTCGGCCCAATATATCACATCCTATATCTACAACCACAACTATGTGCTCACGTTGATGCGTGAACACACTGGACATAGGGAATTACTACGCCCTAGGTAACTCGTTTTGCCTCCACATACATTTCCTTGGAGAGTATACAGTCTCAAAAGCGCCCCTTGAAGCAGATGATTTCAAGCAAAGGACGGGAGAAGTGGATGACGAGGCACACGAAGCATGATGCAAGAGATAAGGGGAAATAGGTTGAGGATTTGATTGAGAGCCGAGAACATTGGAAGGATATAAAGATGATTTTGAGCATAATTGAACCTCTTGTGCGGCTTCTGAGGATGGTGGATGGTGATAAGAAAGCCACAATGTGATATTTATATGAAGCTATGGGTCGTGCGAAGACAAAAAGTGGTGGGATATCATAGATGCAAGATGGGATAGGACACTCCACCATGACTTGCATGCGGCAGGTAACAAAATAAGTCATTCCATATTACTTGGCATTTTATTTTCTATAAGTTATATTTCCTTATTTATTTCTTTCAATTTCTTAGGTCATTTCTTCAACCCAAGATACTAATATACCTCTGCTACTCAAAATTTTCCCAATGACGAAGAAGGACTCCATAGGACTCAAAATGTGATTCCGCATATGTTACATGATGAGGATCGAGCTATCATAACATGCAACAAGATGCATCACTATAGGCTCTGGTCACCACATTTGATACTTATCATGCTCAACGGGCAGTCATGTTGCTTTCACCAGGTATTTACACAGAACTAATACTTTCAAGAAATAATTATTAATTCCATAATTTACAATGCTAATCGTTGGTTGGATCATAGAATTACAGCTGACTGGTGGATGGATCATAAGAAGGCTCCGGGTTATGAAGATCTTACGTATGTTGCCATCTGTGTATTGAACCAAACCACCTCCTCTTCTGGCTGTGAGAGGAACTGGTCTACATTTAGCTTGATACACACCAAGCAAAGGAACCGAATAAGCTCAGGGAGATTTGCGCAGTTGGTCTTTTGCCACTACAACATACGCTTAAAACTAAAGAATCTTCAAAAGATTCAAGAGAACTAAAGAGAAGAAGAACGATGGAGAGATGAAGTTGTTGGCCGACCGTTGCAAGTAAAACAAGAAGTTGAGGAACCGATCAATCTAGACGAGATATTTGAGGGGCAGAACCCACTGAATGCATGGGTGGATGCAAGAAATGTTTTGGGTCCATCAGAGTTTGACCCAAATGATCGATCATGGGCAGAAGGAGAATTGGATGGCGTCCCCTTATCTGTAGAGTTCTAACTTCTACCTCCTTCAAAACGGCAAAATAAATCCACCCCACAAAGTTCAAGTAAAGGTAAAGGTAAGAGAGTAACAACTCCTATAGATATTGCAGATTTAGAAATTGTATAAGAGGAGTTAGACGAGACACCAGAGCCGAGCGACAAAGTCGTTTATCAAATTTCAGACGACTCTACTTCGACAACTAGTACCCCTAACGATGACAATGATGACCCACATGAAAGTCAAGGTAGATCCCTGCAACAGTAGTCATCTCGAGGATGTGGATCAACTCAACATGGTGAAGCTCCTCCAATTATTTTCATACGGGAGCAACAATTTACACATACTACGTAGGATGATGACCATTCCAACAGGTTGGCCAAAGGACACATCAGTAACAATAAGGGCAAAGGAAAGCAACAATAAGAGTCCCTAAGGAGAGCAAGAGAAACATCAAAAGAGTGTGCTCAAGAGCATTCGTCTGATGCATCCTCTCAAGTTTTATTAGAGGGTTATAGTCCTTATGGATATCCAGGTAGGTATTATTAATATCCACCACCCTATAATGCATCGAGTTACTTAGGAGGATATCCTACGTATCCTCCAAACTCAAATACATCATCTTATCAATCCTCAAGAGGATCTTATCATCGGCCAGAGACACAAGGATGGATATTGGTGACAATCATCTATGGTAACACAGATGAGTATAACCGGTTTCTACAGGGATATCAACAATGGCACCAAGCTTATATGTCTTGGGCCGATTATGTGCAACATTTGTATAGCACCTACAATGTAAGGTTAGAATAAATGTATGTCTAGTTGTCTACAATATGTTTGTGTTTATTTTTTTTTTCTATCATGTAATGCTTAGGGATAAGGTTTTACACCCCCCCCCCCAATGTATTCAAGTTTTTTTCAAAGTTAATAAAATTTCAAGGGCTTACTCGAGGTCCTAGATAAGTTTCGGGTTTTTTTTTTTTTTTGTAATTATTCCTATTTTTTAGACATTTTTCCTTTTTTCTTCTTTCTTCTATTTTTCTATTTTTTTTAAATTGGATCGGCCAGACCGGTCCGGATCGATCTGGGATCGGATTGGATCATATCAGCCGATCCGCTCAGTCAGGACCGGACTGATCCAAGTCTGATCCCCGTGTTGGCCTACCTTGATTTTATGTCATCAAATGACAAGTCACACATTAGCAGTCATAAAGTAGCTTAGCAAATTGATAGCCCACTAGCTTAGTCTCTCAACTTCCACATGTCCGCCCCAAAGATTTTCCAGCTACTTACTAGGTGATGTAGGTTGTAGGCCAAGCTAGAAATATAGTATCAAACTACATAGTCCAAATCCCAGTCACAACTGCACGCAAATGGTTTTACTCCCACTGTCTTAGCCTGCATGTCTTGAGTCTAGACTAAACCTCATAAAGGAAAGGGACGATGCTCCATGCTCCGACTATAGCATAAATCATAAGGAGTAGACCTAATGACACCATATCCCAAAGGACACATCGTATGAACCCATCCTATTAATGTAGTGAAGTTACTCTTTTCTATAATTAGAAAGCACTATTAAAAAAATTATTCATAACCATGTTTCATACTCATACTCATGATCGTAAATTCATGGTTTATCAACTAGTTCATCATCATAATTTATGTCATGGTTCATGATTGTGGTTTGCATACATGTTGTTAGAATAAGTATTATTTTGGGGTATGTTTGTTATTGAGGTCTTATTGTGTACCTTGGGTATAACTTATGTATACTTAGGTATATATACTCAAATTTTGTTCATTAATAGAATTAATCATAATCCTTTTCAAAATTACATGGTAACAGGGCCTAACCGATGGGTTAGGGCATGAATCTGCCCAGTCGCTGCCACCACCCACCACCGCCGTCGACCACAGTCTTTCCCATCTCCAGCGCCCTTCTTCCCAGCCGCACTCTCCCTCTTTCCTGTTGGCTCCGACCCGTGGGGCGTCTCGTTCGTAAGACCCTGTTGGTTCCGACGCACCTGGTTCATCGGGGGGGGGGGGGGGGGGGGGGGGGTGAGGTTGTTGGGCCGTGCGGGCGTCTCGTTCGTGCTGCCAAACCATGTCGACCCGCCTGGTTCGTTCGTGGGGCATGTGACCCTTGGGTTCCTTCCTCTCTGCCCAGATCAGAAACGCGAGCAGCAGGTGCAAAGATTGGTGCTTTCTGAATTAGTTCGAGAAGAACTACGTCGATTCAGGGCTTCCTGACCTGGTTCGTGCATCGTCTAGTTCGTGTCGCCGCGTGGTTGGTTTCTAGGCGTGTAGAAGTCCTGCCAGGGGCTGGTATGGCGGCTGCAGTCCTAGTATGGTCAGCACATACTTGTTTATGACTTTGTTTGTCCTTTTTTTTCCCTATGTGCTGACACTTCCTTTCAGTGGCATTGTCGACTAGGGCATCCATCTCTTTCCAGGCTGCGGGATTTTGTTCATATTTCTTCCTCAGTGACTAATTTTCAGTGTGAGGCTTGTGAGCTAGGGAAACATCATAGGGTTCCTTTTCCTTCCAGTAAAAATAAAAGGAGCATTGCTCCATTTTATTTTATGCACTCTGATATCTGGGGACCGTCTCTGGTTACCTCCATATTAGGATTTCGTTACTTTGTCACTTTTATTGATGATTTTTCTCGGATGACCTGGCTATTCCTTTTGAAAGTTAGATCCGATGTGCTTGATGTATTCAAATCTTTTTATTCAAAAATAAAAACTCAATTTTCTACCTCTATCAAAATTCTACGCACTGACAATACCAAGGAGTATGTACAGTATTCTTTTGCCACTTTTTGTTCTATGAATGGCATTATTTATCAAACATCTTGCTCTTATACATCTCAACAAAATGGTGTCGCTGAGAGGAAGAACCGGCATTTGCTTGATGTTGCTCGTACCCTCATGTTTCATATGAATGTTCCTAAATATTACTGGGGTGATGCCGTTCTTACCTCGTGTTATCTTATTAATCGTATACCGAGCAATGTGCTTGATGGAAAGGGTCACTTTTGTTGCTTATATCCAAATGACAATCCTTTTCCTCTCACTCCTCGTGTCTTTGGATGTAAGTGATTTGCTCATGTTCGTAGGCCAGGTCATGAGAAGTTGTCTCCCATATCTGTTCCTTGTATTTTTCTGGGATATTCTCGAACCCAGAAAGGGTATCGCTACTTTGACCCTCGGTCCAAGAGGTCATTTGTGGTGACTGATGTGAGTTTCTTTGAGTCGGTACCCTTTTATGCTTCCTCCTCTCTTCCGCAGACTCCTCCAGCACAGACCTCTTCCTCCCCTATGTTTCTTGATATTATTTCTCTGGATGAGCCTACGGCCGCCCCTGATTGTGGTGTTGATCAAGGTGTTGAGGATCGCAGATTTGGACAGGTTTATCAACGAAGGTCTCACAGTACGCCAGCCACTGCATTGCCTCCGTCATCTTCTTATGTAAAGGCTCCTCTACTAGTTGGTGAGATTTCTATTCCTTCTTCTGATTTGGATCTTCCTATTGCTCTCCGTAAAGGAAAATGATCCCGCACTAAGCATCCTCTTGAAGATTTCATTTCTTATCATGCTCTGTCTCCATCTTTTCCCTATTTTGCCTTGTCTATTTCTACAATCTCTATTCCCAAGAATGTCTCAGAAGCACTAGTAAAACCTGAGTGGAAAGCTGCTATGGATGAGGAAATGTTTGCCTTATTATCTCGTGGTACCTGGACCCTTGTACCTCGGCCGGTTGATGTTACTCATGTTTCCTGTCGATGGGGTTTCACCGTGAAATACACTCTGAATGGTTCTGTTGACAAGTACAAAGCCAAGCTTGTAGCAAAGGGATTCACTCAAACATATGGGGTTGATTACTTTGAGACTTTTTCTTCAGTTGCCCGTCTTAACTCAGTTCGAGTTTTATTTTCTCTTGCTATTAATCAGGATTGGACCATGCTTCAGATGGATGTGAAGAATGCTTTTTTGTATGGTGATCTTAAAGAAGTATATATGGAGCAACCTCCTGGGTACGTTACTCAGGAGGAGATGGTATGCAAATTGCATAAAGCTATATATGGCCTGAAACAGAGTCCACGAGCATGGTTTTATAAATTCAGTCAGGTAGCATCTGGAGTTGGGTTAAAAAGAAGTCAAGCTGATCATTCAGTATTTGTTCGATGTACAGGGGCTGGTATAGTGATTTTGGTTGTTTATGTTGATGATATGCTTTTAACAGGTAGTAATATTGATGGTATTTAGGAGGTTCATAAATATCTTGAAAGTCACTTTGTTACTAAAAATCTTGGGAAACCACGTTACTTTCTTGGAGTTGAGATTGCATATAGTCCTGATGGTGTTTCTTTGTCACAAAGAAAATATACTTTAGACCTATTACAAGAGATGGGATTGCTTGGATGTAGACTTGCTAATACACCAACAATCTCTCAGTCTGACCTTGATGTTAAGTCCAAAGTTTTCTGATGTTACTCAATATGGGAGACTTTGTGGTAAGTTGATATATCTGATAGTAACTCGTCCTGATATTGCTTTTGTTGTGTCAGTGGTCAGCCAGCTCATGCAAAAGCCAAAATATGTCATTGGGCAGCAGCTTTGAAGATCCTACACTACATAAAGGGAGCCCCTGGAAAGGGTCTCCTATATAAGAAACAGGGTCATATGTCTATTGAAGCTTTTTTCTGATGTTGATTATGCAGGATCTCGAATGGATAGAAGATCCACCTCAAGTTTTTGCATTTACGTGGACGGTAATCTTGTCACTTGGAGAAGTAAGAAGCAGAGTGTTGTTGCTAGGTCCAATGCTGAAGCAGAATGCAGGGCGATGGCTCAGACAGGATGTGAGATGATGTAGTTGAAATCATTGTTGGAAGACTTTGGTATAACTCATGGTGGTCCTATGGTGTTAGACTGCTATTCATATTGCAAAGAATCTTGTGTTTCATAAGCGCACGAAACATATAGAAGTTGATTGTCATTTTGTTCGAGATGCAGTTATGTCTCAGAAGAGTAGTACCATGTTCACTCCTACAGAGGATCAACTTAAAGATCTTTTTACCAAGGCTCTTGGGGTTGGTCGATTTGATGATTTGTGTAGCAAGCTGGGCATGTGTGACATATATGCTCCAGCTTGAGGGGGAGTGTTAGAATATGTATTATTTTGGGATATGTTTGTTATTGAGGTCTTATTGTGTACCTTGGGTATAACTTATGTGTACCTAGGTATATATACTCAAATTTTGTTCATTAATAGAATTAATCATAATCTTTTCCAAAATTACACATGTGACTACTCATAGTCATAATTCATAATTACGATTTAAAATTCCTGCTATCATAAATAAATCACTTGTGAATTTAATTAACGTTGATGCAAGACTTGGCTATCATGATAATCATGAATAAGACATCATAACACCATTAATTTCAATGCATTCATAAGCCTACATAAATTGGTCCTGACAAAGTCTCCTTTAATAAGATCATAATTTTTTTTTATCTCTTTACCTTTTAATTAACATAATTAAGTCCTAGCGCTAAAACACCCATATACGGTTAACCCATAAAATATCTCTTTTTAATTAAGATAAAAATCTCATAAATCAAGCCTAGCATCATATGTATTAAAAACCTAAAGTCCAACAAAATAAGTTAAACACATATAGTGCTTCTCTAAGGAGTTCCCCATCCTATTGACAGCACTTCAAATAAAAGAGGAGTTGTCAGGATTAGTCAAACCCAAGCAAATGTGCTCTCTAGAGCATAAAATTAACCCATTCAAGAGTCTCTTGATGCTTATAAAGCAAAAAGCTCTAAGAAAATTTTCAGATAAACCCTAAACTTCAACAACTACAAAAGTAGTCTTGTCTTCGACATGTGTCTTTATAGAAGCGATCAAAAAGGAACCCAATGAGTAGTTGACAACCAAGTTTAGATACTTCTAATCTTACTCCACCCAACATGGTTTAATACCGAGGATGCAGATTCGTCACAAAGTCAGCACTGTATCCATCTTCTAGTATGACGTCTCTTTCCCGTCACCTAGTCATATCCTATTGATAAAATCATACATCAATAGCTCCAATCATTTAAATTAACTACATATCCTTCATAGATTATTGCTTACGTATTATTTACTATGTGCTAACCCATGTAATTAAGCTTAATTAATTTAGATGAATTCTACATGAGTTGCCACTTGCCACTGACAACCACTGTCATATTTTGCTTTGTTAGACGGCAGGGTTGTGTAAGACATGATTAGAAGTAGTTAGATAAGCAAGAAGCAGTATTTCACTCCATAAGTAACAGCTCCTTCATAAGATATTACCTCTTTTATTTGGGATATGCGAGCTTATGTCATTGGCTATACATTTTCATCTATACCGCACACATTATTTTTACTCTTATGGATGTGAAGTTCCTAGCATGCACTTCCTCATATCTACTTTTATTTTAGCTCATAACTGGATTTCTGCAGGTACCTAAACCATTACAGTATTGACCATAGTAGCGACTCTAGCACAGCCAGCAAGGCCGGAGTAGAGATCATCACGTCTACAAATGCATTTTCCTTGAATTGGAATATGGAATAACATGAAGGCAAACAAGATCTGATTTCATGACCTTTAACATTCTATGACTTGAGAATCTGGACAGCAAGGAACTAAAGGGCCAATTAAGAGGTTCGCAAAGGACACAGGAAGGGAACGACCAAAGGATCCAGATCAAGGCATGGGCAGTAGTTTGGAACGTCTAGACCTGTTCCACAGTTCTGGGAGGATGTACAAGGTGTCTGAGTTCCAACACTACCTCTGACAGGAATATTTGTTATGGTCATTTTCACAGAGCATATAGTCTATTAGGTCAGTGACTGTGGTTTTAAAGAGGAAGCTATACTTGTGATGAAATTCTCTTATTAATATGTGGGACCAAATGGGAGAAAATTACATGATGCTTCTATAAAGACCTTTTTCACACATGAAAACATGATCACCATATAGCCCGATCTGCCAAATGCTCTGTCACCAACAAATACTTAGGTCAGTTGGAGAATACAATTGCAGACATTTACATGGGAAACAAAACATATAATTGAATGAATCACATTTCTGGATACATGATAGGAATGATAACTTCTGAAATAAACATGGTGTCTTATCAACTCTTGTTCACATTCAAATTGAGGCCCACAATCAGGGATGGCAGTACCGGTACCGGTACCCGTATTGGTGGGTACCGGTACCGGTATGTACCGGCCGGTACCGGCCCAGTATCGGCTGGTATCGGCCGATACCCTTTACATGTATCGGGTATGGGTACCGGCCGGTACTGCCTTCCATGCCCACAATCACCGTTGCCCAACCAATTTTAAAACCACAAAAAAGATAAGCCATAGAAAAGATGCAAAATAATATTAGCTACAGAATACAAGAGATAAAACCATGGTACTCCGACACTCACGGATTAGAAAAAAATATAAGGTAATACAAAACTACAAGGCTCAGGTGGACATATGAAGGTTTTGCCGGGAAACTTCTACCATATTAGAAAACCTTTCTACTTTCAAAATAACTCAATCAATTAATTATTTCAGTTTACACAACAGAGGGGGAAGAAATCAATAGATGGGGGGCTTGGACTTACCATGCAAGGCCCGCCCTTGCCTTCTTTCTGATTTATGACTGAACACGGACCAAGTTTAAGACTCTTCAGAGCCTTTGTAAGGGCCTTGATGAAACTTCTAACATCCCAACCATTTCCAAGAGCTACAAAAAAGTCAGTTATCGAGCTGATAGAAGAAATGCTACTGCTAGCTACCTTAACTGACTGGGGACAATCAACAAGGATGAAGCCAGAAGATGAATATTTTCCAGAGGCTTGCTCCATTTGGCTTCCATTTACTTGCGGTGAATGAGTCCCCAGTTTGCAAGTTTCATAGACTGCATGAAAAGGAAACCGTTACATTCAATCCACATTCTGTTCATCATTGTGATCCACAAAGTCTTATTCAATCAAGCTAGATTAAGGAACGATGTAAGATTCCCACCATAGTAGGAATACACAATCCTATCACTGTCATGGATGCCATCATGGAAAGAGTTCCGAGACAGAATAAATGTACGAGTATGTAGTTTTCCGTTTCTTCTAAAGGTGTAGCTCAGGATTTGACTTTTATACATCACAATTCTTGTGATTAACTGTATAGAAAAGGACTCTCCAGGAAATTAAACTTCTAGGAAAAAAGTTTTATCACATCTAACAAAAAATGGAACCATCATGTGCCTTCTGTCCTATCAATCAGGGATCTTTCCATAAGACTACTAGTTGCGTAAAGTAAACTCGCCCATGAAACCAACATTTTTCAGCTACATAAGTGTGCAATGAAAGATGCTAGGTTCTGTATTCATGTTAAGCGTTAGTTAAATAAGAAACTAAACAAAAAAGAGCACATGCATAATATATTGTGGAAAGTAGCATACAGTCACAACTCATTAGGAGAGAAATCATAGGATGACATGCAAAATAAAAGATGTTCCTCATTCAGTCCCCCACCCCCGAAAAAAGACAAATGTTTCTTCCACATTCCCGGGTACAATAGTTTAATTGATAATAATACAGGAAATACCATCATCAAGATGATGGAGTCTCACACTGACGGTGACACATATAAGGGGGGCAAAATGCACAATTTGACCAATGTCTGTATGACCATACGAATTAACGTACAACTTTGTGGATAGCTAGAAGTTGTAGACCAGTCCCACCGCATAACTCTTCTTAGTTTTTGGAACAGTATGGAATTCTTCACTAAAAATCTCCTTGTTTATAGTGGGCAAGCTCTTCATCATTTCACCAGGTACATTATACCATTAAGATACCAGCAAATTTCCAAGGTTTCAGCTTGTTTTCCCCATATTGTATTTGTGATTCCACAGCAACAAAAACAATTGATTAGTTGACTTCCACTGGATATCAATATGCAGGTACCACTTGCAAATGGTATAGAAGTTTCCGTCCTAACATTACTGAGGAGCCTGTAAAGAGAGGCTTTCCAAAAAAAAGTCATACCTTCAATAAGATAAGCTTCAACCACAGAATATCTTTCCACCAACCACCACAACCACTATTATGTATGGTTTTCACAAAGGATGTAATGTTAGATTAAAGGATCTCATGTTACATTATAGACAAGGTTTAGAAAAAACGGATTGGGAATAGGAACCAGGCAGGGCCAGTTCTGATCCCAGTTCTAGTTCCGGTTCAGGCCAGTTCAGGCCTGAATTGGCCAATTTTAACATATATAAAGTAATTATCTTACTTACATTAAATACAAAATATAAGACAGTGATGACTATTTAAAATGTGAAAGAGTAGAAAAATATTCAAAGAAATGATTTTGAGTCGATCTTAGGCCGTTTCAAAGTTCTTAAGCCTGTTAAGGGACAGTTTAGGCCCTATTCAGGAGGGGTTAAAGACCTGTTCAGGCTAGTTTAAGATTATTTAAAAGAAAAAACTATAGTTCTAGTTATCTAATTATCAAACCGGCTGGTTTAACAATGGAACCAGCAGAAATGGATCATGTAAGGCCAGTTCCAATCCAGTTCACCCATTTCTGGTTCGAACCAGCAAGTTTTTTAAAAGATGGTTATAGGGACATGTAATAAGGAATACACACAACGCCTAATTTAATATACTGGTCATGTGGTGTCTGTAAAAACAGCATTTACCATCACCCATCTTCCTTTTAATAGATGAATTGAAAATGAGTTCTTTAAATGACCGAAGTTCAAACAGAAGGGAAAAAGGAGGATTTTCATCTTCTTCATACAGCTCAAGTAAAAAGAAACCATCAAAACTAAAACGGATTGATAGTTGCATACTTGCATGACTTGCCTAAGTTCAAGTTCAGTTCTGTACTCATCTTAGGTTAAGATTGCAGCACAGCACATATTTGAAGGCTTTTTTAAAAATATTCTCCTCTTCCTTAGTCTGGTGCAGTTCTTTACTCATCTTAGGTCAAGACTGCAGCACAACCCATTACTTTAACAGCTTTTATAAAATATTCCCCTTACCTCCCTCCCTCCCTCCCTTCCAGCTTGCCTCGCTAACATTCAGTGTTACACAAAAACTCTAGTACACAGTAGAAAACTGGTACATTTAACCAATCATAAAACACATGACATGTTTCCAAGTAAACAGGGCCCTTTCTATGTACCCAGTGTTTCTCTGTACACAAAGCCAGGACCCAGGACACTTTGCCTATATTTCTAGGTAGCAAAGACAACTTGCCTAGATTGGTCCAAATTGATTTTATTTCACAGGAGGAAGGAAATGTGGAAGCTAGATGGCGATGATGATAATGACGAAGGGGATGAAGGAGAAGCAGCAGCAAGAATAAGAGGAGAAAAAAAGGAGACGGGGGGAGAAAGAGGAGGTGATGTTAGTGGCATAAGAGGAAAGTGTTAGAAATTATACCTTGATCTCTTCGAGACTACTCTAAGATTTCTGTTCTCCAACACGCTGAGATGGTGCAAATTGTACTTGCATGCATGGTTTGCTGTACCGGATAGACTCAGGCGACTCATATTGTATCAGGACGAACCCAAGTCGGTGCAGCTCGATCAAGTTTGTGCGGTTTGGGAGATCTTTTCCATGTGACTCGGCTGAGTCTGTGCAAGTCAACCCGACTCGTACCGGATCGTGGGAGATCCAAGTCGGTCCGACTCTTCGAGTCAGCGAACCCTACTTGTATGGAGTGGTCATGGGAGCAATAATGGGAATGCGATGGGAGCAAGGGATCTTCTAGTTTACATTTAAACTTTCATTAAGAGTAGAAGCAGGAATAGAGAGCAGGAGCATTTTTTGGAATGAGAAAAATAGCAAAATGAGTGAAGCTTGCCACTAAGGTGCCAAAATTCCAAAAGGTTTGCGCATGATGAAAATGGCATCCTTTCTCTATTCCTTTTTGCTCAAAAGATGACGAGCAGTCCAAAATGGAGATTTGGTAGGACAACCATCTTTCGCATCCATTGATGTAGACCAGAAATTGCATACCCTAGAGGGGGTGAACACGGTGTTTCACTAAACATTTAAATTAAGCAAGGAAGGCAGAAGATATGAAGCAAGGAAGGCAGGATCGGAGATGGGGCACAGATCGCCGGGGGCATTGGGCCAATCAAACCATGGCCAAGATCATCCCCTATTTGTAGCATAAAGAAATTCACAAAAACAGGAAAAGTAGAAATATAAGAAGGCATCTAAAAGGTAGAGGCATATTTTAGATAAAACAATGAAAACATACCTTGAAACTGAAAATGTCTAATCTGGTTACCTTAACTGATACCAAGTTATCCAATATGGTCCGTATCATTTGCATCTACTTGTGCTCCAAAAGAATGCATTATGATGACTCATTTTGGTATAATGTCATGTGAATGCTTCCTCTTGGGCTTTATTGCTACAGTGAAGTCATCAAAATGCCTTCTTTGGCCAAATCACCGAGTAGGTAGCCAGACACGAGAGCATAAGCTGAAATTTACGATAGGGCGAGGGAGGGAGGGAGAGAGAGTAAGAAGAAAGTGAAAGAGAGTAAGAAGGGAGTAAGAGATAGAAAGACAGAATAAGAGTTATAAGATATTGAAAGAGAGAATAAGCGAGAGAGAGAGAGAGAGAGAGAGAGAAATATGTTGAATCATTGTGTCCGTTGTTGTATTAATCCCATATTTTGATGAAGACAAATCTATAAAGTATATTACTAAAGAGGATTATTGGGTTCTTGGTCGTATAGTTCACACACTGCCCATTCGGTCTCTCATCCAGTTTAATGTTTTAACTTCTGGTTCACACTAGGTTAGAATTTTATTGGGCTCTTGGTCGTATGGTTTACGTTATTCCGTCAATTCTCTGACCTACTTTTAACATTTTGACGTACAATCAAGGTTCGCCGTATTGTAGATCTGGATCGGATCAGGTCCGGCCAGATATGAGTAAGGATCCAATCTGGATCGGCCCGACCCAGGCCGAGTCGCACGAGTCGGGCTGGTTCAAGCCGGTTCAAGATTATTATTTTTTAAGAAATGTCTAATTTATTGACATAAATATGCACTTTCATAAATTATACTTGATGTTTCTTGTTATGTTAAATGATTATGAACTACATTTAAGAGAAAAACATTAATTTCATACATTTAATTATGTAAAAATGATACCCTAACATGCTAGTTAAGAGGAATTTAATACAAAAAATATCAATTGCAAAAGAAAGCGGTACATCAAATCTCACAGAAAGATCAAATGTAAATTTTCAAGCATCAACACTGAAAACTCACAAGTTTCTTAAAGATAATAATAGACATGGTAAATATAGTACATAAGTGATGAAAAAACTCAATCATCCTCATCAAAGTCATAAGAAGAAAGAAAAGACCCTCATCATTTCCACCAAAGTCTAACTCAATCTGAGTAGGAGGTGGGACATGTGGTTGTCTCTGAATACATCTTACCATCTGAACAAATGATAGTGTGTGGACAGCAATAGATGGAATATGAAACTCTGAAAAGAATACTCACATAGCATCTACAATCTCCGCCCTAGATCTTCCTGCCAACGAAGATGTCGATAGACGCGTCAATGATGTAGGTGGCCTGGATATCGGCTGTCTAGGTCCCGTGCTAGATAATGTTTCCTCCTAGCTCAGAAACCTCTGGAATTGTACACATACATCACAAGGGACTGAAGGGCATGTCTACTTGTTGCCCCCTCCGACGATATGGAACCTTTATCAGAACCCGAGGTAGTGCCTCCACGCGGTCACCTGCCTGACGAGTTCCATAGTCATTATCCTCAGTAACATGCGTGAAGTCTTGCTCCACAGTAAAAATGATCCTACCTCCTCCACCCCCACTAGCATGGCTAGCACCATCACCACCCCCTCTAACATGGCTGGCAACATGACCATAACCACCACCAACAACACCCTCATTACCATTCCCCTCGTCACCATCATTTGTGTCATCTCTAGCTGATGAATCATATCCATTCTCTAAGAGACTAATATCAGAAGGAGATGGTGTTTCATCATGGTCATTAGGATATAGTGTATTTAAGTCTTCAATGTCAAGTGGATCACCTAAGACTACATTCGTCTTCTTCTAGCCCTTTTTGGATCCTCCTAATACCTTTGACATCTGGGACTTCATACTACTCCATCCCTTCTTCTCCTTTGAACCTACTTCTTTGTCACATGCTTGTTTCTTGACTATACCAACTGAGAGGTGTGTTGGAGGGTGTACATTGAAATCACATTAACTCTGACTAGAAGAATGTCATCGTGCACCTCCACTCTGTGTAGGTTGAGATCTGGATGGATGTCGAGGTGCAAGTACAACTAGAGGATAATGAGGTATAGGTGCAAATGGAGGACGCTGAGGTGCAGGACCCTGCATTAGCTGCTCCCACTCTACATCATCCTGAGCTACTCTACTCTTGCCTCTTGTGACCAACTGATCATCACCATCATCAGCCTCTAAGTCAACCTTCTGATCATGACCTTGTGCATACTCCTAATCATGACCATGTCCAACAATATATTCATCATCAAGGTCTCCACCCTGGCCTACTGTTGTTAATACTTTTGCTGCCAAGAAGGTGTTATGACGAGGACCCTCATCAAGATCTAGTGTCTCATCAAACTCTGGTTCCCCACGATCTGTTGTTCTGGCAACTCAAGCAACCATAGGATCATCATCATCTCGAAGGTTAACTAAGATCAGTGAGATCATAATTACCTTCTCCCTTCTTTAAATCCTTTTACAAATGTTTAATTATCCGCCTCCTATTGTAGTAGACACACAAACTTGCCTAACCGGATATATGACAAGCGATTCATGATCTTTGTATGTATGAATGCAAAAGTAAACAAGTTTCGCTCACATCCACTAGAAAAAGAAGTCTGCAATAAGATCTTCATGGCTATCTCTCTCAACTTTGGTACAGATTTGCTAAAATTTAACCACCACTCAATTACAAAACAAATAATAGAAGTCTCTATCAAGATATGAAAAATAGAAAGACAAGTATGTAGAACTCTTCTCTAAATAATTTTTTTTATACCAGCATCACATCTCTCATGGCCAATTATAGATGATAGCTTTGCAAAGGTCCCTATTACCTTCAGAAAGAATTTCAACTGCATAATTAACAATATTATTAGAACTGTTGCATAGTAGACACAACAAATGAAATAAGAATAGATTAAGCACCCGACTTCATTCAGTGCCTCCACTGCTACATTTGGATCATCCACAAGTCGGTTGACCACTATTGTCACGGTTGCAATCAAGTCATCATTATATGCTACTCATGTGCGTACTGAAATGTCGGATAAAGATAATACGCTGTAATAAAAGTGCATCACACATCAAGCATCACAAAAAAGTAAAAATTATCACCAAATGTCATGAAATGTAAATTTTTCACCTGCCATATGCAACTATCTGTCCATCTGAAAGTTCCACCGTCTTTCTATAATCTTCACAAAATTTTCTGCATACTTTCTTGAGATTGTAGGTATATTCCTCTTTGTAGTCTCCAATTTGGCATACACTAACGCTAAGGTTGGTGTCCGATCTCCATCCACGCAGCGCAAGACCTCATATACTGACTCAATAAGTTGTACAATAAACTTTATCTGCACCCAAAATTCGCTCTTGTTCACTAAACCTTCAATCTTCTTTTCTTCGTCTATCGCAGAAAAGGTGGAGTGCAGTCATTTGTCACTTCTAAACATTTGTTTTAGGCCTACTTCATGTTTCAACATATTCTGCAAGGCAATAAAGTTGGTGGCAAATCTTGTGATGGTAGGCCTTAACAACTCACCATGTGTATGATCTCTTATCAGTCTTAATACATAATAATAGTTGTAGATATATCGTGTAATCTTCTGTCCCTTGGCAACATTCTTCTTGATAGCATCTAGCTATCTGTCTAATTTCTTTCAACATCAAATTTACACAATGGGTTGCACATAGGGTCTAGAACAAATGAGGTCTGCGGAGCATTAGCTCCTCTCCTGCCTTCTTGTACGTAGAGCCATTATCTATCATCACTTGGACAATATACTTCTCGTCAATTTCCTCCACAACACTATGTAGTCAGAGGCGAGAGGCGACCAGAAGTTTGCCTCAGCCTCAAATGCCTAGACGATTGCCTAGGTGGTTAAGGCGATGTGTTCTCTCATAAATCACCATGAAATCACTATGAAGGAAAAAAAATAAAAAGAACATCTAAGATAATCATATGTAAAACTTTAAGAAGCATTGCTCATATCCAATATATAATATCCCAAAACCATCTACTGCTCATATAAGTAGTGGATGGTCTTAGAAATCATCAAAAATACGAAAATTTGTTAAAAAAAGTATTAGCCACTTTGGAATAATTAAGAATAAGAAAAAACAACACTACATAATTAAAAAGAAAAAAATATTTGGAATAGATATTATAGGCAAATGCCCAAGTGAGTGAGACGAACATGAGGCGAGGCGAGGCATTTTGGCTCGCCTCAACCTATTTGATTGCCTAGGCAAGCGAGGCGATCGCCTTTGATAACATAGACAACATTGTCCATGAGTTCTATAATGTACTCATGGTTGTGTATTTGATTTGATGCATCCACAAACGTATGATAAATACTTGTTTGTCGCAGTACACAAAAAATTAATGAGACTACTTTTGGTGGTTCCTGATCAGCCATCACACATCAGGGTAACTCTATACTTCTCCCACTTTTTCTTGAATGAATCAATGTACTGCTTGATCTCCTTGACCTCATCATCAAAATATTTCCCTGCCAGTTCTTTTGGAGTGGGGGCTTAACATGTAACTCATGAGCTTGTGCTTCATGGATCATACTGAAATAGTAAGGGTTGTTTGCTGCATTGAACGAGATGCCTGCATGATGCCAAAATTTTGCAACAACCCTTCCCACTATATACCTCATACCATTCTTCTTATAGCTATCATCAACTCTTGTTTGTTTCCCATGCTCCCTATGAAACATTTAAAGGTCAACCGCCTCAACAGGAATGCCTGACTTGAACTTCTGAGGCCGACTTGTAGGCATAGTTTGTCGTATCGTACCGGATCAGGCCGACTCGTACGAGTCTACTCATATTTGGACAAGTTCGAGTCGCTGCGACGGTTCGAGTTGTCGAGTCACATCCGACTTGAGCTGACTCGATGCGACTCGGTCTGACTAGTTCTGACTCGTACATGACTCGTGCCAACTCGATGTGACTCGTATGTAAATCGTAACGACTCGTGCGGTACGTTGCGATCCGGTGCGAGTCCCTGCGATCCGGCTCAAGCCTACTCAATGTGATTTAATGTGACTTGTATCTTATTAAGTAGATATTTTCCTAATTTAATAAGTAATTAGACTTTTTTTTCTCTAATTGATAAATAATTAGACTTTTTCTCTAATTTAATAGGTGATTTACACTTTTATATTGATTAATATGATTGATTTCTCTTAAATTGGTCTCAAAGTCATTGTCATTAATAAGCTATCGGAGTTAAAAGTTTATTTCTATCATAATTATTCACAAAATTAAAGAATATTAAAAAAAAAAAACATGTATTGACCTGACTCATACGAGTCAGACCAAGTCGGATCGGTATTGTATCGTATCTAGGAGGATACAATCCAATACGGATCAACGATACAGTGAATCTTACCTGTAGGTACTGGTCCACTAGTGAAATAGGAGGATATACTCCTAGGTTGAGCCTGCCCCCTGGAGGAACTCCCATTAGCACCTAATGATCCACCAACACCCAGCTCTGCCCCTTAAAAGTGAACCCCCTGAGCTCTCATAAATTCTCTCTCCCGTTACTCATGCCTACTGAGCTCCAACACTCATCAAGCACGTGGAGGAGGCTCACGGCTATGTACCTTTATTTCTATCATAATTATTCACAAAATTAAAGAATCTTAAAAAAAAAAAAGCATGTATCGACCTGACTCATGCGAGTCAGACCAAGTCGGATCGGTATTGTATCGTATCTAGGAGGATACAATCCAATACGGATCAACGATACAACGAATCTTACCTGTAGGTACTGGTCCACTAGTGAAATAGGAGGATATACTCCTCCTAGGTTGAGCCTGCCCAATGGAGGAACTCCCATTAGCACCTAATGATCCACCAACACCCAGCTCTGCCCCTTAAAAGTGAACCCCCTGAGCTCTCATAAATTCTCTCTCCCATTACTCATGCCTACTGAGCTCCAACACTCGTCGAGCACGTGGAGGAGGCTCACGGCCATGTACCTCCTGAACTGTGTTATCAAAGGCGTGCGAGGCGATCGCCTAGGCGACGAGGCGAGGCGAGGCGAGGGTTTGGCGCCTCGCTTTCCCGGTTTTCGCCTAGGCGATCGCAGGAAACGCCTAGATCGCCCAGTCGATCGCCTAGGCGCGCCTCGCACGCCTTCAGCGCCTCAGGCGCCTTACAGAAAGAGCCCACCAGCCCGCTACGAAAAAGCCCACCGGCCCGGTTCGTTTGGGGCTTAAAGTGGCCCAATACGAAACGGCCCACCCTTATAAGCCTACCCCCCTCCATGTTTTACCCTAAAACCCATTCCCTTTCACTGCGTCCCGACACGAGCGGCAGGCGATCGCGGTCTCCTCCGGCAAGGACACGAGCGGGCATCGGCGGGAACCGACTCCGGCGGCAGCGGAGAACTTCTCCGGCGACAGCGGCGGCGGCAGGTAAGTCGTCTCTCTCTCTCTCTTTGTGGGTGGGTGTCTTTCTCGCGTTGTCTCCCTCTCTCTCTCTCTCTCTCTCTCTCTCTCTCTCTCTCTCTCTCGCCCTCACTCTCTGTCTCTGTGTCTCTGACCCCCGACCCCCTCATTCTCTCTGTCTGCCTCCCCCGACCCTCTCAATCTCTCTCAGCCTCTCTATCTCTCTCATCCCCGACGCTCACTCTCACTCTCTCTCACCCCTGACCCTCACTCTCTCTGTGTGTCTCTCAATCTCTCTCCGTCTACCTCCCCTGACCCTCTCAATCTCTCCTAGCCTCTCTGTCTCTCTCTCACGCTTACTCTCTCTATCTCTCTCTCACCCCCGCCCTCACTCTCTCTATCTCTCACCCCCGCCCTCACTCTCTGTCTCTCTCAATCTCTATCTCTCTGTCTCTCCCCTCCCCGACCCCCACTCTCTCTGTCCTTCTCTCTCACTCACTCTTGCTCTCTGTCTCTCTGTCTCTATCTCTCCACTCCCCGACCCCTACTCTCTCTATCTTTCTCTCTCAATCTCTCTCTGTCTGTCTCTGTCTCTCCCCTCCCCCGACCCCCACTCTGTCTCTCTTGCTCTCTGTCTCTCTGTCTCTCTCAATCTCTCTCTGTCTCTCCACTCCCCGACCCACACTCTCTATGTCCTTCTCTCTCACTCTCTCTTGCCTGTCTCTCCCCTCCCCCGACCCCCACTCTATCTCTCTTGATCTATGTCTCTCTCAATCTGTCTCTCCCCTCCCCGACCCCTACTATCTCTCTCTGTCTCGCTCACTCTCTCTTGCTCTCTGTCTTTACTATTTACCAAGGTAGGCCAACTCGGGGGTCGGACTCGGATCGGTCCGGTCCTGACCGAGTGGATCGGCCGATCCGATCCGATCCCGAACCGGTCCGGACCGAGCCGGACCGGTTTGGCCGATCCAATTTATAAAAAGGGGAAAAAATAGAAGAAAATAGGAAAAAAATAGAAAAACAAGTCCAAAAAATAAGAAAAAAATTCAAAAAATCAGGAAAAATTATATTTACCCAAAACTTATCTAGGACCTTGGGTAAGCCCTTGAATTTTTATTAACTTTGAAAAAAACTTGAATACAATACATGGGGGGGACATAAAACCTTACCCCTAAGTATTACATGATAATAAAAAAAAAACACTCACACAAAGTGACAGAACAAGTAGACATACATTTATTCTAGCCTTACATTGTAGGTGCTATACAAATGTTGCACATAATCGGCCCAAGACATATAAGCTTGGTAACATTGTTCATATTCCTGTACAAATCGGTTATACTCATCTGTGAATGGGTAGATTATTGTCACCGGTATCCATCCCTGTGTCTTTGGCTCATGATAAGATCCTTCTGAGGTTGAGGATTGATAAGAGGAAATATCTGAAGTTGGAGGATAAGTGGGATATCCTCCTAAGTAACTCGATGCATCATAGGGTGGTGGATGTTGATAATATGTACCTGGATATCCATAAGGACTATAACCCTCTAATGGAACTTGAGAGGATGCATCAGACGAATGCTCTTGAGAGGATGTTCTCTTTAGGAGCTCTTGTTGTTGTTTCCCTTTGCCTTTATTTGTTGCTGATGTGCCCTTAGCCAACCTACTGGAGTGGTCATCATCCTGCGTAGCATGCGTAAATTCTTGCTCTCCTGTGAAAATCATTGGAGGAGCTTCACCATGTTGACTTGATCCTCCACGTCCTCGAGATGACCGTTGTTGCAAGGATCCACCTTGACTTCCATGTGGATCATCATCGTCATCGTCAGGGGTAGTCGTTGCCGAAGTAGAGTCGTCTGAAGTTTGGTAAACGACCTTGTCGCTCGGCTCTGGTGTCTCGTCTGACTCATCTTCTTGTACAGTTTCTAAATCTGCAATATCAACATCCATTAGTTTGCCTTTACCCTTACCTGAACTTTGTGGGGTGGATTTCTTTTGCCGTTTTGAAGGAGGTGGAAGTTGAAACTCAACGGACAAGGGGACACCATCTAATTGTCCTTCTGCCCATGACCGATCGTTTGGATCGAATTCTGATGGACTCAAAACATTCCTTGCATCCACCCATGCATTCAGTGGGTTCTGCTCCTCAAATATCTCGTCCAGATCGATTGGTTCCTCAACTTGTTGTTCTGCTTGCACCGATCTTCCAGCAACTTCATCTCTCCATCGTTCTTCTTCTCTTTGGTTCTCTTGAATCTTTTGAAGATTCTTTAATTTCAAGCGCATGTTGTAGTGGCAAAAGACCAATTGCTCTAATCTCGCTGAGCTTAATCAGTTCCTTTGCTTGGTGTGTATCAAGCTAAATGTAGACCAGTTCCTCTCACAGCCAGAAGAGGAGGTGGTTTGGCTCAATACACGGATAGCAACATAAGCAAGATCTTCATAACCTGGAGCCTTCCCATGATCCATCCACCAATCAGCTGTAATTCCATAATGATCCAACTAACAATTAGTATTGTAATTTGTAAAGCCTATGCATGATAAGTTGATAACAATTTTTTGAAAGTATTAGTTATGTGTAAAATTCTAAATACCTGGTGAAAGCAACATGACTGCCCGTTGAGCACGATGAGTACCAAAATGTAATGTCCGGAGCCTATAGTGATGCATTTTGTTGCATGCTATGATAGCTCGATCCTCATCATGTAACAAACGCCGAATTACATTTTGAGTCCCACGGAGTACTTCTTCATCATTGGGCGCATGTTGAGTAGCAGAGCTATATTTGTATCTTGGGTTGAAGAAATGACCTAAAGAATTAAAAAATAAATTAAAAATGAAATAAAACTTATAGGAAATAAAATGGCGACCAATATGGATTGACTTATTTTGTTACCTGCCGCATGCAAGTCATGGTGGAGTGTCCTATCCCATCTTGCATCTATAATATCCCACCACTTTCTGTATGTATTTTTGTTGGCCCTAGCAATGTCTTCCTTTGCACGGTCCATAGCTTCATATAAATATCACATTGTGGCCTTCTTATCTCCATCCACCATCCTCAGAACCCGCACAAGAGGTTCAACTACGCTCAAGATCATCTTTATATCCTTCCAATACTCTCGGCTCTCAATCAAGTCCTCAACCTGCTTCCCCTTGTCTCTAGCATCATGCTTCGCGTGTCTTGTCATCCAATCCTCCCATCCTTTACTTGAAATCATCTGCTTCAAGGGACGTTTTTGTGATTGTATACTCTCCAAGGAAATGTATGTGGAGGCGAAACGAGTTACCCCAGGACGTAGTAACTCCCTCTGTCCAGTGTGTTCACGCATCAACGTGAGCACATAGTTATGGTTGTAGATATAGGATGTGATGAATTGGGCTGACTTCACTGTTTCAGTAATTTTGACATCTTTCCTAATATCTTCTAGCATCAAATCTAGGGAATGAACAGAGCAAGGAAGCCAATATAGATGTGGCCTCTTCTCCATTAACATATGGCCAACAGCTTTATATGAAGCTGCATTATCTGTTACAACTTGGACAACCCGATCTTCTCCCACCTGCTCCACAATGTCATCAATTAACTTGAAAAGATATTCAGCATTCTTTACCTTTCCACTAGCATCTACAGACTTCCAAAATACAGTCCCAGCTTGACAGTATATAAGGAAGTTAATCATACTTCTTCTCGTAATTCCTATTCAAATAATGTTATAGATGTTAGCGAATGTCTAAATTAACTAAAAATATAATCTGTTAATCTAAGATTCTAATTTCTAAATATGTTAAACTAATTCAATGTACTCACCTGTCCAGCCATCTGTCATTATTGTGCATCCTCTTTCATCCCAAATTCGCTCAAACGACTTGATATACTCCTGGAGATCACTTACCTCTTGAGGAAGATAAGTGTTGTATATCTCCTTGGGGGTTGGTCCAGGAATACCCTTACCCACATCTCCAATAGTCTCAATCATGTCCTCCCAATAAGGACCCTTTGCAGCATTGGCAGGTACACTGTTATAAACAAACCATCTCGAAACAGCACGGCCAATCTTCTCCTTGCATACCTTCAGGTTCTTCATAGCAGCTGTGATTGATGGTTGTCTACCTCTCCGTCTTGTTAGGAAAGCATCTATAGGACCCACTCTAGGATCATTGTCCCTAGTCAAGTCATGAATTTCCTCCTCGTTGGATCCATGTCCGGATCCACTCCCTTGCCCAACGTGTCGACCGGTGCGTCTATACACATCCTCATCAGCAAAAGATCGTCTACTTTCGTCCATGGCTCGACGTATATCATCTTTAAATTAAAATAGATGATTAGACTAATTTAATCGAGATGAAGTATAAAGAAGTAAATAATTAATTGAAAATTTTAAATCAAATAATACCTCGAGAGAAGTCTTCAAATGCAGTGGATCTCCTTCTGGTAGGGTCTATGTCTCCCTCCCGAGATCTATCTCCCGGAGGGTGAATATGAATACCTTGACCTGAGGGCCGTGTCATTTCCTCCCTAATTTGGCCTCTCATCGTTGATGCTGCTCCTTTTTCCAACTCTCTTTGTCGTAGGTAATTTTTGAATTGATTTTTTACCTCTAGTGGTGCAGCAGTACAAGCCTTCACTTCTCCTTTGACACCCCCAATATGTTGTTTTAGACGAAAAACTCCACCCGAAATAATCCGACTGCAGTAGTTGCATTTGACTTTGCGTGAAGCCATGTCTACGACGGTGCAGTGGTTCCATCCCGGGTCACCACGAGAGGTGACAGATGTGGCCTCATTATGCTCAGAAGTCGACATCTTTAAAAATAAAAAATATATTAATAGGAAAAGAGATAATTAGTAATTAACTAATTACATAAAGAGAAATGGTGAGAAATAAGAAAAAACATAGAGAAAGAGAGTGAGATTTCATATCATACCTCGAGGGAGAGTGAGAGACAATGAGAAATAAAGCTACAAAGACAAAAAGAGGTTAGAGAGAAAAATTAAAATGCAATAAAAATAATATGATGAAAAAAAATTGATGTAGTCCGTCGGTCCGTCCTTTAGAGTTTAGAACTCTAGAGAGCTTTGGAAGTTTGGAGAGAAAGAAGTTAAGAGAGCTTTGAGTCTTTGAGAGAGTATGAGAGCTTAGAGAGAGAGAGAGAGAGAAGTTTTAGAGAGAGAGAGAAATGAGAATTTGTGTGAATGAGGGAGAGAAGGGTAGGAGGGGGTTTTATAGCGACTTGGGGGGGACTTGGAGGGGCTTAGAAGCCCCTCCCAACCGTTGGGAACCCATTTGAATGGGTTCCCAACGGCTACCCAACGGCTAGTTCAGAACTAGCCGTTGGGTGGCCGGGTCGGCCGGACCGGTCCGACCCGGACCGACCCGGGTTGGGGTTGGCCGACCCGACCGAGCCCAACCCGATCCCAGCGATCCCGGCTGGGATCGTTGGGTCGGGGCTCGGGGTCGGGTCGGACCGCTCCGATTCCGAGCGGACCGGGCGATCCGATCCGACCCGGTCCGACCCGGCCGACCATGCTATTTACAGGTGCACTGTGGACATTTATTTAATTTTTAAGATGACCACACCAACCGGAGGTTCGTCTCATTCGTCTAATCAAGGGTCTACCGAAGGGAAGGGGAGAAATAAAGATCCAAGCTGGAAATATGGTACTTTGGTGAATCCAAATAATAGGGACTGGGTAAAATGCAACTTTTGTCAGAAAGATTGTAAAGGAGGGATCTACCGGTTGAAACAACATCTAGCAGGTACTTATACAAATGTAACAGTTTGCTTGAAGGTAACACCCGAGGCAAAAGAAGAAATTAAACAATATATGGAGCAATCAAAACAAGCAAAGATTGAAAAGAAATGTTTGATTAGGGAAGCGGAAAGTCGAGATGATATTTTTAGAGATTCAGTTTCCAAAGATTCATCCTTTAAGGTGAATCAAGTTGACGACATTCTTGCAAAGCCTCCTCGGATGAAAGGTCCTTTAGATAGATTTTGTACTCCTAATCCTGAAGATTCAAAGGGCAAATCTATCAAAGATAAGAAGCATGAGAAGGAAGCACGAGAAAGGGTCATCCAATACATAGCTAGGTGGATGTATCAAGCTGGAATTTCATTCAATACCGTGCGTCTAAATAGTTTCCAAACAATGTTAGAAGCTATAGGACAATTCGGTCCGGGATTGAAAGGCCCTACCTACCATGAAGTTCGTAAGACCCTTCTCCAGAAGGAGATTCAAAAGACTCAAGAAATAGTAGATTTACAAAAAGCTAGTTGGGTGAAGTTTGGTTGTACTATCATGTCTGATGCATGGACAGATGGGAAAGGCCGTACTTTGATAAATTTTTTGGTCAATTCACCTACTAGAACTGTGTTTTTGAGGTCTATTGATGCATCTCAATATGTCAAAGATGCAAAGTTGTTGGCTGACTTATTGAACAAGATAGTTATAAAGGTTGGTGCGGAGAACGTGATACAACTTGTCACAGATAATGAAGCAAGATATGTTGTTGTAGGAGAAATGTTGATGGCAACCCATCGTCACTTATTTTGGACACCATGTGCTGCCCACTGCCTAGACTTGATATTGGAGGACATTTCCAAGGTGTCTCCAATCAAGTCAACCATTCGGAGGGCAAGGATGGTTACTACATTTATTTATGCACATACGAGAGTGCTTGCTATAATGAGGAAGCATACAAATGAAAAGAATCTTGTCCGTGCAACTGTGACTCGCTTTGCCACAAATTATTTGAATCTACAAAGTTTGTTGGATTGTAAAGATGGTTTGAGAAGAATGTTTACATCTAGTGAATGGACAAGTAATAATAAGTGGGCAAGAAAAATTGAAGGAAAGAAAGCACAAGATATAATTTTGAAGACTCAGTTTTGGAAGGGAGTTATTTATGCACTAAAGATATTCAAGCCTCTTGTCATGGTTCTGCGCTTGGTTGATGGAGAGAAGCCGTCAATGGGTTACATTTATGAAGCCATGGAACGCGCCAAGGAAAGTATCAAGAATGCTCTGGATGGAAAAGTAGACAAGTATGGTCCACTTTGGGAGATCATTGATAGGAGATGTGATTTTCAGCTTCATCGTCCTTTACATGCAGCTGGATACTACCTTAACCCTCAATTCTATTATGCAAATCCAGAGATTGATTCAGATGATGAAGTGAAGCAAGGACTATATGATGTCATTGAGAAGTTAGTTCTTGATCCTAATGTACAAGATGAGATTACCAAGGAATTGGCGTGTTATAGGAATGCTATGGGTTTCTTTGGGAGAGAAATGGCCATAAGACAACGTACCACATCTAATCCCGGTATATTTCTATATGGACTACTAGTACATTTATTCATTAAATTCTTTTTGATGTGAAAATTAAATACTATTTGGATCTCTTATGTAGTTAATTGGTGGGTGGATTTTGGGAGCAAAACTCCTAATCTGCAAAAGATGGCCATTCGCATCTTGAGCCTCACTTGTAGTGCATCTAGCTGTGAATGCAATTGGAGTACATTTGAACAGGTTTTGATTTTTATTAACTTTCATTGACTAATACATGTTATGTTTTTTTATTCTATATTAATCTAATAATTATATTTTTCTAAGTGCACACTAAGAAAAGGAATAGGTTGGAGCAAAAGAAGCTGAATGATCTCGTGTTTGTGCAATACAACCAATGCCTTCAAGATCGTTTTTTACGTTTCCAACAAAGTGAACTTGACCCTATAAGCTTGGAAGATATTAATGATTGTAATGAGTGGATAGCACATTCTCATGATAATGAAGATGTTGTACATGAGGATGAAGACCTCACATGGTTCGATGTTGAGATTGCTGCAGGAATTGGTGAAGAAGAAGGTCTACGTACAAGGACAACATCAAAGAAACGTTGTTTAGGGAAGGGAAAAGCAATTGCAACAAGTTCCACATTAGAGTCTATTGATGAGCTTTGGGTCTGATGATACAACGGAAGACTCTGAAGGTGAACTTCCACTTGAGCAAGATGAGGATTCTGAGAGTGATGAATGAGTGAGGCTTGAGAGTTGTGAAAGGAATGTATTCATAGGCTTGTTAGCCTTATTTGGAAATGTTGGCTACTTATTTTCTTAAGGAACATTTGAATGTTGTAATAGACATATCTTACATTTGTACATTTATATTGTGTTTGCTTAGCATTTCATTGATAAAATTCATTATAGTGAATTTAATTAGTAGTAAAATGTCTATGAATTTGTTGATTACATATTTAAGTAATTAAAATTTATTTCAATTACTTTGATTTAAAATTATATGGTTATATTTGATAATTTGAGTGAATAAATATCATTATGTATGATTATTTGGCTATTTTGTATAATAAGTAAATTATAAATATTATTTTTTTTAAATGTCGCCTCAAACGCCTAGGCCATCACCTAGGCGTTTGAGGCTGAGGCGACCCCCCGATCACCTCAGTCGCCTCTCGCCTCTGACTACATAGCTCCTGAACATCATCATCATCATCATCGGACTCAGTTCAGCCTCCTTCATCATCATCTCCCCAGCTAACAACTCCGCAGATCATGCATTCTTCCATCCCCTTGTCTGCAGCCTTCTTTAAGCAGACTTCCACCTGACTTTTCAAGTGTTGAGCCATCTAGGTTCTGACCTTCCTAGGAACATCTTACACCCAATGACTTCGTTATACCCTATTATTTTTCCTCTTGTAAGCTGATGCTCAAACCAAGAAACACCACCACCTTATCCTACAAATTGACAATAGTTCCACTTGAACTTGGTCTTGTTGCCTCAATCATGGTCACATGCTGCCATCTGATGTCTCTGGACCCTCAACGAGGGGGTAGGGCCGCCAACTACTTGTAATGAACAAAATAAAAATAACAACAACAAAAATACATTAAACAACAAATAAAAAAAATATGACTAAAGGTGTTGCTAAAATTATCCTTACATTAAAATAATTTTACTATTTTTTATTAATTTTAAAAAATAAATAAATTTTTAAAGTAAACTTAACAAATTAAATAAATTACAAATATTAATTAGACATATTTATAAAAGCATGACTTAAAATGCTATTAAAATTTTCCTTACATTAAAAAATAATTACTATTTTTTATTAATTTTTTACAGATAAATAAATTATTAAAATAAATTACAAATATTAATTGGACATATTTAAATTTTGATGTGCATGAAGAAAACAAATATAATTTGAGGCATGTCCAAAATTTGTATATAAGTATCACATTTAAAAAATATTAAGTAATGATATATCATATCATTAATTAATTTAATTTCTCAAAAAAATAATAAAATTTTTATATTTAAAAAATAAATTTAATCATGTCGCCTTGCATGTTTATAACTTTATATAGATAATTTTACTTCTAGAGTAGACAATTTATAAATTATTTTATACTTTTAAATTTATTTAATAATTTAATAATCATATTAATAAATTATTCTCCATACTTTAAGATTTGAATCAAAATTTCATCAAACATGTGAAAGTCATAGATCTACATCCATCTTCATATAAATAGATCATTTATTTAAATAGATCATAGATCTATTAATAAATAATCATATTAATAAATTATTCTCCATACCTTAAGATTTTGAATCAAAATTTCACCAAACATGTGAAAGTCATAAATCTATGTTAATCATCATATAAATAGATCATTTATTTATTTTTTATATTTTCTTAATATTTAATAAAAATCTATAAATCAACCCCAAATTTGAACAAATCAAAAAAAATTCATGTCAAAATTATAAAGAGGCAATAGATCTATCTATCCTAATCAACATCAAACAACAAAAAAAGATGAAAATTTTTAAAAAAAAAAAAGGGTTTGGATGCTTACCTTCTTCAAGTCAGATGGAAACGGTCCTTAAAACTTGAAAACCCCTTCTCCTTCAACAAAATTACCTCCAAATGCTCCAAATCCCTTGCATCTCCCAGAAACACCAAGAAAAAGGGAAGAAAGAAGAGGGGGGAAGGGCTAGAAGGGTGCGAGTGCTTCGTCTACTACATTTTTGTCCGAACAGAAACGCAACAGATAGGAACAGGAAGCTTTTAAGGTGTTTCGTATTGGATCGAGGCATATCGGGTCCTACTCGGGCCGGATCGCACCGACTCGAGCAGAACCGCGATCGGCTCGCACTGGATCGCAACGGCTTCACCCCGTATCGTGCAATACGGCATGAGTTGAACACGATACTGCTCGAGTCGGTGCGACTCAGAGACAGTCCAAGCTGGATCGTCCGATCCGAGCCTAGCAGCGAATCAGGTCAACCCATATACGGACCGACTCGTACGAGTCAGTCCGATCCGGTACGATATGGCGAACCATGCCTACAATTGGTTTAGAACTTTATGCTACACAATTTAGTTATGATCTTATGCTACAATTGCATATTATCGATTATATCTCAAGTTTTATCTCAGCCTTTATTGATTTTATCAAGATCCATTGATTATGTTTTTGGGTTTTATCTTTGCTTTATTGATTAGATGAATCATATAATAGATCGCTATATCAATTAGATGAGCCCATATAATTGATCGCTCTATCGATTAGATGAGTCATATAATCAATCGCTCTATAGATTAAACGAGCCCATATAATCAATCACTCAAATGATTAAACGAGCCCATATAATCGATCGCTTTATCGATTAGATGAGTCATATAACCAATCGCTCTATTGATTAAACGAGCCCATATAATCGATCACTCTATCGATTAAATGAGCGCATATGATCGATTATCTATCAATTAATTGTGCCCATATAATCTATCGCTTTATCAATTATAATCGATCGCTCTCTCGATTAGACAAGCCAATACAATTGATCGCTTTATCGATTAGATGAGTCATATAACTGATCGCTCTATCAATTAGACAAGCCCACACAATCGATCACTCTATCGATTAAACGAGCCAATATAATCAATCTTCTATCAATTAATTGTGCCAATATAATCGATCCCTCTATCAATTAAATAAGCCATATAATCGATTGTTTATCAATTAGATGAGATATATATAATCAATCATTTAGCTATATCGAGTATCTAATCAATCTATCAATTATTTAAGCTCATAAATAATCGATCCCTCTATCAATTAAATAAGCCATATAATCGATTGTTTATCAATTAGATGAGATAATATAATCAATCATTTAGCTATATCGAGTATCTAATCGATCTATCAATTATTTAAGCTCATAAATAATCGATCATTTTATAGTTTAACTGAGCCACTTCAACTGATTATTCATGGTTTCAAATTGAACATACAACTTTATGATAATTCATGCTTCATATAATCAATCATTTCTGAAGCTCTTTATATTTTATTGAAATATTTTTCAAACTATAAAGTCCCCGCACTTTTTCTGAGCTATCTTTTTAGAGTTCCCATGAACTGACAGACTAGTCAAAGACCAGTAAATGTTTCTTTTGTTTTTCTATTGGTGCAGATATATGTCATATCTTTTCCAGTTTACCTAACCAAGGTGTATTAAAGCACAAATCTGGAAACCTGCTACCTGCACCACAAAAGAAAAAGTGAAGGAGAAGCTCTCTGCTGATGATGAACTGATTGGACATGTCATGAAGCTTAGAGTCTAAGACAAGGATTCAAACGTTAACACAGCAAGAATTCTCCAATTTAACGGCCATTTCCTTTTGCCTAATGGGAAGATTCAAATGGAGCTATATATTGAAGCCTGTTAAAGAACAAAGGGAAAATATACAGAAGCTGAACCAGAACCAAAAAGCTTCGCTGCTCAAACACTCCCATCTCTAGAAGCTCTCTAGAAGTTCGTTCACTGCAATGCCCAAATTCACAACCTATGAGAGAGATAAGAGAACAGAAGAGACCAAGAGCCATGCATCACCTTGAAGCACTAAGCGCCATCTTCATCATCATCTGCTATGCAACTTCAAGGAGCTCTCAAGGCCATCTACATCTTTATCAAGACTCTACATCTTCACTCTCATTCTAATCTTGATTTGATTCATTTCTTTGATCTTCACTTCACACATTGTAGCCTATCTAGAGGCATTATTGTGTAGCTTGAACAGATTTAATCTGTTGTACTTGCTGGAGGTCGGAATCTAGTGTTCCTTCCTGAGGGGAAAGGGCATATTGAGGATAGGAGGTTGTACCTGCTAGAGGTCGGAATCCAGTGCTCCTTTCTGAAGGGAGAGAGGGCCTGCCGAGGACAGGAGGTTGCACTTGCTGGAGTTTGGAATCCAGCATTTCCTTCCTGGGGGGAGGGCCTATCGAGGACAGGAGGTTGAACCACTAGGAGGTCGGTAACTTATGTGTTCCTTCCTAAGGGGGTGGGGCCTGTCGTGGACATGAGGTAAACCTTGATGGAGGTTGGAATCTTGTGTAGCTGTTGTGCTAGTAGAAATCCCAAGGGTTTGCTTGGGGAAGGGATGTAGGTCTGCAGACCGAACTAAGATAAATCTGTTGTGCATATTCTTTGTGATTGCTTCCTTGTTTCCCTCTCCATTCTTGTTTAATTTGTGCATTCTCTTATTCACTTGCTACACTTGATTTAAGTTATCTGCATTCTATTTATAGTTAACTGTTGTATAATTTTTATTTATCCATTCACCGCTGGGTTAGACCATCGCCTGGGCAACAAGAGAGAGAGAGAGGGGGGGGAGGGAAATGAGAAGATCTTGAGATGGACGTGGGAATGGCCAATTGCAGCTATTTGTACCCCCACCTTCCCCAAACCCCAACTATCCTTTGGAGACCACTTAGCATGAGCTAGAGTTGGTCTCTAATGGCTTGTTCAGACTAGTGCTGGAGCCTAGCAGCCTCGTTAGGATCAGTCCCTATTGGAACCAAGGAAGGAATGAGAATCGGGCATAAATTGTTCCAGCCCAGACAGATCAGATCAACCGATCTGATCCGATCCAGGCCCATCATCCCACCGATGATAAGTTCCCTGGTTGATATGGTGCTCAGTTCACCAAAGTAAAGGAAATGCAGAGTCTCTACTAAATGATTGAGAGAGAGGTTATGCATGTGTGTGTTTGTGATTGTAAGCTCAAAAATATGATCACAAGAGCAGTAAATGCAGCAAACACAATGAAGAGGAAAGGAGGGAAAGAAGAGAAGTTTGTGGATGCTTGAAACAAATGCTAAGTATTTCTTATTTGATGGAGGCTCTCTATTTCTCAGCTTAACTGAAGTTAGGCGTACTCGTGGAAGACTCGAGTATGCTCCTTTCAGCTCTATATTCTCAGATGCTCCTCTTCTGGTCAATATGTTCATTTATAGCTCTTCAACATGTTAGCCATTTGAACTTGAGGTAGAATAGAAGCTTCTGTTTTCAAACAATTCAGTGACTAGCGGCTTCCATGCACATAGAACTTCAGATTGGAGCCACACATTGTATCTTGTTCAAGACTTAACTATCAGACGTCGTAGGTGCGTCAAACTGTTCAAATTATATTTTAGATTAAAACGTGAGATGTTATTTCTCCAACGAGCAAGAAACTGTAACTCGTTGATAGCCATTTCCATCAATTAAGCTATCATCCACTCAATTGACTAAGCAGTCATCCATTTGATCAATTGACTAAACAGTCATCCATTTGAGTGATAAGTGAGCCACTTATATATAAGATACAATAGATGAACCTTTAGAGTGATTGTCCACTCAAGTAGAAAACATAGCGGTTGAGAGTATAAGTTGACCGATATCATCCATTAGCCATGCAATGACAAGTGGATGAAGCACTTGTCCATTCATGCAGATATGTATAGCGGATGAATCATTCAACCAGTCAATCATATAAGCCACCAGTGGACAAACTTGTACACTACATTTGTCTAACAACAGCGAATGAGCTACCGTCCACCTGCTCATAATGCCAGTGACAGGGCAATTATCCACTGAGTTCAACACGAGTGGATCAGTGATCATCCGTTTGCTCATATAAACCTAGTGAATGACTGTATGTTCATTCACTCAACTGACTCTATGTTAGACTGACTGTCCACTACTTAAGGGTAAAGGAGTCATCCACTGTTTAAAGTGGTTATTGCTCACTGCCTTTATCCTAGGTTCCTGTGCACTAATGTGCTAGGGCATTTCATCCACTAAATTCAGTGGACAAGCGTAAGAAGGCCAAGCGTCCATCATAAGTGAAATCATCATCCATTTGCTCTTAAGAATGCCTTGTAGGCTGAGTGGTTGACTCAACTGCCAAAATTGGCTAGCTGTTCACTTGGCTGGATACATAGGTAAATTTAACATGTAGGCACTACTTACTACTAAGTTTGACTTCCCAACCTTGGGTCCATACTGTTGCTTAAGGTTTTGTGAATATCTCTAGTTGATTTTAGCATCCATGCCATCTTTAATTAATAATCATAGCTTGGCCCTTTTGGCTGGCATACTTAGCACGCTAAATAGGTTTTGTTATCAACTTGGGCTTGTTCAAGATTTGATCAGGCTGGGGTTCAACAACTGGGGGAAAGTTAATGGTTTACTAAGATACATGAAAAGATATCAACGAGTAGGGTAATTCAAGATTCCTCTAGCTCTATGGGAACAAGCTATGTTAGTATGGAGCAGATTATTGATCCGATGCCCTTAACGTTCTTCAACAATGAATGCAGAGTTGGGAAGGCTGATTGAATCTAGCTGATAAACGATCTAACATATTTCAGTCTTGTACAGCAATCGAGAAAGGAGACAGCTAGGACCACTTCCAAATTAGAAATAAGTTCATCGTTGCAGTGAGCCCGTAATGAGCCCTTAATTTAAGCACCCTTCATATGTCTTCTAAGTTTATGAAGTTTAAACCTACCATACAATATGTGAGCAGCAAGACACAGCTGGAAAGGAGAGAGTGGCAAGAGTAGAATGGGAGAGAGATGGATGGGAAGGAATGCAAGGAACTAAAACCCGGATTTTGGAACTGGACAGCTCCAGTTCTGGGTCCAATCCGGTTCCAGCTGGTTCTGATCTGCTTCAGCCAGTTTTCAATTCCAAAGAAGAAATGGCAAATGATGGGAAAAGGAAAAGATGGAAGAAGAAACTCTGCCCTCTGTGCATCTTACAAGGACAATGGCAGCAAGATCCACTAGAGCAGTGATGTGTAGTGTAGGAACTTCAAACGTAGCAGCCGGGTTCAAGATTGCACCTTTCCGACACAAAGGAGATTGGTCCAGTGGAGGTAAAGTGGCAAACATATTCCAACAATGGAAGCTAAGCTACTAAGGCATGGATGGCAATACGTACCGGCCAGTACCGGTACGTACCGGTATCGGCCGGCACCGGTACCAGTTCAGCCATTAATGGCCGGTATCGATAGTAAAAAAACAAAAACACTGTACCGGGCCGGTACTGAACCGGTATGCCCTCCCCTCTCACAGAAACAGATCTGTGAGAGGGGAGGGTCGTTTTTGGTAGTGGGAGGGGAAGGGAAGGAGGGGGAGGAGCCGCCGCCAGAGACGTTTTCACCATTTTGGGTGGAAGAAAAACATAAGGTATGATATATATTTTAAATCTAGTGAATATTTTTTAATTGTTAACTAATTATTAGATTGTTTACGTTTATTTTCTTAGTAAATTAAACAACTCTCATGTTTAGACCCTAATTAGCGGTTAAAAATTGGAGGTTTTATCTAATTAGTTAAATTAAACATCAATTGAAACCTAATTAAGGTTCATTGCATATTTTAAAATAAGTGTGATGTCAATTGCGTTGATCGACGGTTAATTAGGAAAAAATCCCAATTTAGACCCTAATTAGTGGTTCAAAATTGAGACTTTTGTCTAATTAGTTAAATTAAACATCAATTGAAGCTTAATTAAGCTTCATTGCATATTTAAATGTTCTTATATTTGTTTCTACTTTTTTCTTTCTTGTTGTAGAATCATGGCTGAACAGCAAGAGCAGGACCCAGGGTGGACCCATATCACCTTAGTTAATACTGCAAAGAGGAGAGTGAAATGCAAATATTGTGGCAAAGAGATGGGTAGTGGAATCACTCGAGGAAAAGAACATTTAGCAAGGAAGACAGGACAGGTGACAAGGTGTATTGTCTGTCCCCGACAAGTTGCCAACGAGATGCGTGAATTGTTCCGTGGCCAGAAAGCACAAAAGGAGCAAAAGAACGAAGAGGAGGTTGAACTCCAAGATGAGATTTCAGGTAGACATAATAGAAAAGGCAAAGGGATGAATACCGGGGCCAGTGGCATTTCTATATGTAAGAGGCAAAGGGCTGAACAAATTGTAGACTCTAGTGATGATGATGATGATGATGAAGATCTTGAGATGGCTGTAGCTAGAAGAAAGAGTTTGTGGCATCAAGAAGAAGACAAAGCCCGAAGGAAAGGTGATGGACCATCAACAAGAGGCACAAGTCAAGCTAGAGGCCAAGTGGGTCTTATGGACAGTTATCTTTTTAGAAGATAGAGTTCTACTCAGCCAAAAATCAAGGAAGCAATGAGAGGAGTAAAAAAATCAGCTAAAGCAACAGAACATGCTTTTAAAAGCATCTGCAAATGGTTTTTGCTTGTAGGTGTTCCCTCACATGATGCTCAATCTCCTTACTTTCAGCCTCTGATTGACGTAATAGCAGATCATGGTCGTGAGTTCAAAACCCCCACACGTCGAGATATATATGGACGGGGGCTTAATGGAGAATATAAGGAGCTTCAACAGTGGGTTGAAAGTTTTAAAGTTGTATGGAAGGAAAGAGGATGCTATGTGCGATGGCTGGACTGAAACCACGAAGAAGTCCATGATTAATTTCCTTATTTATTGTACTGAAGGGACAGTTTTTATAAAATTTGTTGATGCATCAAACTATTCAAAGAACGTCAAATATTTATTTAGGTTGATGGATCATATGGTGCAGGAAATTAGAGGAAAATGTTGTCCAGGTGGTCACTGATAATGAACCAAGTTATAAGACTACAGGGAAGAAGTTAATGAACAAGCGCAAACACCTTTATTGGCTCTCATGTGCAGCGCATAGTCTGGACTTGATGCTTGAAGACATTGATAAGGACCCGACTGTTAGCAAGACAATAAAGAGAGCACAAAGAATTATCCAAGTTATTTATGGTCATCCTATGATCTTAAACATGTTCAGAGAAAAAGCATCTGGGAGTCGAGATCTAATCCGTGCGGGGCCTACAAGATTTGCATCGAATTTTATTTCTTTAGAATCTTTGCACAAATTCAAGAATGAGATCAAGAGGTTTATGTTTAATAAGGAGTTATTAGAGTATATGCAGACTACCTCTAATGAATCTAAATGCGAATATTTAGAAGTAGGAAAAATCATAGAGAACAAAAAATTTTGGAGTCATAGGCACACTTATCTGAAGTTGGTGGAACTACTCGTACAGGTCTTAAAATTGGTGGATGGAGATGATAAGAATTACATGGGATATTTGTACAAGACAATTGACATTACTAAGGTGCACACCAAGAACGCATTTCCCAACACTTATATGAAGTGGTGTGACCTTATTGATCTCATATGTGAAAGCACATTACACCATGACTTGCACGCAGCTGGTAAGTGAAGTATTATACTGTTACATGGGGGATTCTTTATTAAATTGTTATTTATTAATTATCCACCTAAATGCATGTTATTTTTTAAATCATCGAGTAATGTACAATCGTCAAGTGCACATTGATGGAGAAGTGATCCAAAGCACACTGAATGTGATTGCACGCTTGTTGAAAATAATAGAAGATAGAATTGAGGTAGAGAGACAGGTGTTTATCTCTTATATGAAGAATTGACTTTAAGATATATCCAATTACTTGTATTTTCAAGAGTCCATGAATTATATTAATTATTAATTCCATCTTTGTAGATGGAGGCTTATAGGCTAAGGCTGGAGACATATAATGAAGACCCTATACAAATTGCCGTAAAGAAAGTGAGCCCAGGTATACTTAGTGATTACATTGTTGTCATATGTGCATAAGAAAGAAGAACATTCATTGATTAATTTTTTTTATTTTTTTACTGATGGCACAGCTGAGTGGTAAATAATGGTGTACAACAAAGATAGGTGTTATAATCCCTTGACTTCCGTTGTAGTAAGGGTTTTGAGTCAGACGACATCGGCAAGCCAGTGTGAATGAAATTGGAGCATGTTCAGCCTTACGCACTCAAAAATTCGTAACCGGTTAAAGGCTGAACGATTGATGTACTACCATTACAATATGAGATTGAGGATCAAAAACATCTGGTTGAGACAACAATTGAGGGAGAAACGAACTGCAGGGCAGACAGAAGATGTTGTTGGCCAAATTGATGCGGAAGACTTATTTGATGATGATAATCCCTTGCAGACTTGAGGTGAGATACGAGCAACTTTCAATGAGCCAGTTTCTTATCCTGATGATATAGAATAGCCATAGGGCATACCAGATGGAGCTGTTGCTAGAGATCCAGAATTAAGAACCTCAAAAAGGCAAAAAGAAAATTCACCTCCTCCTTTGCATGAGCATCAGAGTCAGACTGAGCATGTGCTTTTATTTGCACCTGATACTGAGCTTGAGCCTGCTAGACACTCAGAATTAGATAGTAGGCCAGTCACTCTTAGAATGGTTGGGCCACCATCATTCTTGAGAAGGAATACATGTACACTTGATAGGGCTAATCTGGCTGCCAGAAACAATCTTGCGATTGATGAGATGATGCAAATTTATGTGAGACATACACCACGAGGAAAAGGATTATTGGATCGGTTCAACTTGCAAAAAGATCTAGAAAGAAAATAAAGCCAACAAAAACAAGCATCACAAAAGAAAAAATCAAGTAATGTCAAGATGAAGTTAATTGTTGATTATGATCAAGATCATGATAATGATGATGATGGGACACAGTCTCCTAGTGATGATGCTGGTGCAGCTGCAGGTGCTACTACCAGGGGGGAGTGTATGCATCTTCTTTCTCCTTGCATATTGACACTGGAAGAGGACAGCATGAAAGTCAAGGAGATTATGATTCACAAGGTCAGTATGGACAACAATCAGGTTATGGAGGTGGCCAACAAGAAGCAAGCATGTATAGCTAAGGAGATCGAGTAGAGTATGAAGGCTTTCAATTACATCCACCCAGTAGCAATTATGGTCATGGTCTTCTTCTTATCCTCAAGCTGCTTCTTTGCGTCCTGATTTTGGAATTTCATCAACTCAACAAGCGTATACTCCAAGAAGGATTCAAAGAGGGATGCACGATTTGGCTGCATCATTATTTAGTTATAGTGAATATAGAGAACATATGCAACATTATTATAGATACCAGCAACAGCAACTAGAGGATGAATTAGAAGGATCTACAGGTTATTATCCATATTAATATACTCACTCATGTTTTTCATAGGTAAGGATCGTTTGATTTCGTTAACATTTATTATTTGTAAATGTTTAATACATTAGCATAATATTTTTCATGTTTAATCTGTATGAAAATAGTCATTTAGTATGTGTTACGTACACTTCTTTGTCTTAACCCATCTTTGTCACACTCAACACATATCTAATTAATTGTTCACATTTTATCTGATTTTTTATGATTTATTTTATTTTTTTCTGATTTTTCTGATTTTTTTTTCTGATTTTTTTTTGGCCCTTTTATGCCTGTACCAGCCGGTATGGCCGGTACCGGTACCGGTACTGCCATCCATGTACTAAAGTGGGTCTCCCTGCAGAGGCTGATAAAGGAGGGAAGTGCCTCCATCCAATTTGGTGATTAGAATTACAAGCAAGGGCAAGATGTTGCAATTGTCACAAAGGTACCAAAAGACAAGTGGTGAAATGGCTGTGGCATTTGGGGAGACTTGTTTATTAATCAGATGCCGTACTCTGCAAGTGACACAGGAGATTCAAAGAAATAAGAAGGCTACATAGAAGGGAAGGGATTCTAAAGTCAAGAGATAGGGTGCTAGAGTGGAAGTGCTAATGTTGAAGAGTCAACATAGCTAATGAGAGATAGAAGGGTCAACATAGCTTATTTACAGGAAATGAAATGGAAGGGTTTTAAAGCTAAAGAAATTGAAAATTTCAAACTTTGGTATGTAGGTAGGAGTAGTAATAGAAATCATGTAACTATTATCATAGACAGAGTTTAAAGACAAAGTTGTAAAAGTTAGAAGGGAGGGGGATAGACTCATATTAGTTAAACTTGTAACAGGTGAAGAAGTTTTAAATATAATTAGTGCTTATGCACCTCAAGTAGGATTAGAAGTTTTAAATATAATTACTTATAGACAGCAGAGCTGTTGGCAGAGGTGTCGGCCGCTGGGGCTACCAACGAGAGGTGGTTCCTCCCACCCTCTTCTTTTTTTTTTCGCGTTGCAAAACAAAGACCGGGAGAGAGAAGGAAGGAGGAGAGGAGCGGTATGAACAGTACCGCGGTACTGTTCACGTAAATAGTAATCACAGGTGTTGTTCACCGTGAACAGTAATCACGGATAATGTTCATCATGAACAGTAACCTCTTTTTGTCCCTTTTTTTGTGTGGTTCCCGTGAAAGGGCCGCCGAGAAAAAAAACGATATGGAGTGAAAAAAGAGGAGGAAGAAGGGTGTGGTGGCAGCGGCAGTCGGTAGTTGCTGTAGCCGGACAGCTATGGTGAAGACGGGATGGAATAGTAGCGTGGTAGGGATCGAAGTTTGCTCTGATACCAAATTTGATAAGGGACAAAGACGATGAAGGAGATGGGAGAGACTACCGACGTCGAACCGGCAGTAGGGAGTCCTCTGGCATCGCACTGGCGGCTTGGGCGCACACCACGCCCCGTCGCAGGGAGATTCAACCCCGTCGCAGGGTCGTCTTCTCCGTCGTAGAGAGAAACTCCAGAAAATAACTCAAAATTCACAGCAAATATTCATTGAAAAAAAAAAGTATGTCATACAAGAATATTTAAAGAGAAAACAAACCATAATGAGTCCCTAAACTTTACTTAGGACCAAAATACCCTTGACATGAAAAAATAGTGCGAAAATCGTACAACAATTCTTAAAAAAAATATAAAAAGACCTAAACGAGTCTCAAATAGGCTAAAAAAATATCTACGGACTCGTTTAACAATAAGCTACACATCAGACAAGCTTGATTGAGTTTTCTAGCCACAATGAAGCAGAACGACTCTCCAACGGCGGTAGATATACTCCATCACGTGTAATGCAGTAGTATGCTGGTCTTGGATTCCTATCAATAATTCAAGATATCCCTAATGGTGAAAGGACTTTTGTCGGGGGAGATTTAAATTGCCATATAGGAAAAGATAATCGTGGTTATGAGAGGGTCCATAAAGGCTTTGGCTTTGGTGATAGAAATGGCATGGTGCGACCATTCTTGATTTTGCTATTGCATACGATTTAATAATTACAAATACTTACTTTAAAAAGAGAGACGAACATTTGATTACTTATAAAAGTGGAATGCATAAAAAGCCAAATAGATTATTTCTTATAAAAAAAAAAAAGTTGACTGATCATTATGTAAAGATTGTAAAGTCATTCTTGGGGAGAGTCTTGCCCCTTAACATAAAATTTTAGTAATGAATGTTTACATCCAAAAGTTGAAGAAAAATGGTGTAGTAAATAACTGCCCAAAAATTAAATGGTGGAATTTAAAAGGATAGCATTAGATGCCTTTAGAAAGTATCTATTAAAGAAGTTGGGATTCTGAGGGAGAAATTAACATAATATGGAATAAAATAGCTACTTGTATAAATAGAGTAGCAAAAGAAATCTTAGGTAAATCTAAATGTAACAGAGTTCTCAAAAAAAAGACTTGGTGGTGGGATAAGGAAATTCAAAAATCTATTAACTATAAAAAAGAATGCTTTAAAACATGACAAATGCGTAAAAATGATCAAACCTTCAAAGATTATAAAATTGCAAAAACAAACACTAAGAAAATAGTTAGTGAAGCTAAGTTAAAGACTTTTAAGGATTTGTATCATAAGTTGGAAACTCGAGAGAGTGAAAAAGATGTATATAAACTTTCTAAACTAAGAGACAAAAGGAATAAGAATTTTAATCATATTAGATGTATTAAGAGCGAGGATGGTAGAGTCCTAGTGAAAGTTTGCGAGATTAAGGAGAGATAGAGTACTTATTATAAAAAATTGTTAAATAGGGATCAATTTAGAAGTTATCCTGGTGAAGAAATCAATGAGTTTAGTAGACAAATTAATTATAAGTATATTCGACATATTAGAGTTTCAGAAGTCGAAGATACTCTAAAAAGGATAAAAGTGGATAAAGCCCTAGGACCATATGGGATACCTATTGAAATTTGAAAAAGTATAGGTAGCATAGGTATTAAGTAGCTTATTGAACTTTTTAATAAGATTTTAAACGAGAGAGAAGTATTGTGATTCCATTCTTTAAAAATAAAAGAGATATTCAAAATTACAATAATTACCGTCATGTTAAATTTATGAGTCATACTATGAAACTTTGAGAGAGAATAGTAGAAAAACATTTAAGGCGTATTACTAATGTTTTAGAAAAACAATTTGAGTTCACCTAGTAAGTCTACTACGAAAGATATCTTTCTATTGAGATAATTGATGGAGAAATACAAAGAGATGAAGAAAGATGTATATATGATTTTTATTGATTTAGAGAAAGCCTACGATCGTGTACTTAAAGAGATAATTTGGTGGACTTTAGAGAAAAAGGGAATACCTAAAGGATATATTCATGTGATTAATACATATATATATATATATGAGAGGACTTCTACGAGCGTGAGAACTAATGCTGGAGAGACATCAGAGTTCTTTGTTACTATTAGATTACATCAAGGGTCAACATTAAGTCCTTATCTTTTTACCACACTTGCATGGTGACATCCATTAGTGTATGTTATTCGTAAATGATATTGTTCTAGTTGATGAGGACATTAAAAGTTTGAATAATAAATTAGAACAATGGATATTCGTTTTAGAATCTAAAGGCTTTAGGATCAGTCGAACTAAGACAGAATATATGAAATGTAATGTCAATAAAATAAAGGTTGACCAGATAGATTTAATTACTAACGAGGATCAAGTTATTCCTAAAAGTAACAATTTTCGATATTTAAGATCTATTATTCAAATTAATGGAGAAATCTAGGAAGATGTCACTTACAGAGTCATGGCAGGTTGGCTGAAGTGGAGAAGTGCAACTAAAGTCCTTTGTGATCGACGGGTCCCATTAAAACTCAAAGGCAAATTTTTTAGGATAGTTGTAAGACCTGCTATGTTATATGGTTCTGAATTTTGGGCTGTGAGAAAGGATCATATACAAAAGTTGTGTGTTATTCAGATGAGGATATTGAAGTGGATAAGTGGTAAAACTAAAAAGATAATATTATGAATGAATATATACGTAAGGATTTAGGGGTAGCTCCCATTGACATTAAGCTTAGGAAGAATAGACTGCGTTGGTTTGGTCATGTACATCAACGCCTAAGTTCAGCACCAGTTAAGAGGTGTAATAGAATTAGAGTGAAGGAGGATAGAAGACATCGAGGAAGACTTAAGATGAGATAGTTGGATGTAGTTAGAAAAGACTTGGCATTATTACGTGTTACTTCTAATTTGGCATTATAGATTAAGATGGCAAGACAAGATTCATATAGCCGACCCCAATTAGTTGATATAAGGCTTTGATGATGATAATGATGACGATGACGATGATACTAAATAACAGTGAACTCATGCCATTTTAATTGAAATATGAAGATGGATGGAACATTCTCAGCGATGTTGATGGAATATTCCTCTTTTTGAATGTTCCATGACCACAAGGGTTTGTTTCCAATGGTAGAAATCTATGGGGGGTTACAAATAAACAGTCAGATTAAGGGGTGTGTCCCTAGATACAAATGTTCTAGGGTGGTATATCCAAATCCCTTTATTTATGTCCCTTAATATGGAGTATTCTAACTAGAAGACAGGATTCATGCTTCATCTGCTTGTGTACATCCAGAAAGATGCCAAGGCAACACTATCAAGTTGTTAGGGTGAAACCAAGGAAGGCATAATCAAAGATCGGACTCAGATCGGTCCAGTTCTAGACCGATCGAATCGGCCGATCCGATCCGATCCAGTCAGTCCCCCCACTTTCTTAAAAAAAGGTTAAACTTCAAAAAATGCAAAAAATCAGAAAAAATGAAAAATAGGTTTCCATTGCCCGAAACTTATCCAAGACCTTGGATAAGCCCTTGGGGATCTATTAATTTTTAAAAAAGGGGTAACACCTTACCCCTAAGCAACTTAATAACATGAATCAATGATAGAACAACAAAGAAATAAGTTGAAACAAGAAAAGAAAACTGACTTGAGGATATACTTGGCTTCATTGTAGTCTCACACAGTAAGTATTATACAAATGTTGCACATAGTTTTCCCAATGCATGTAAGATTCGTACCATTGCCTATATTCTTCAAGAAATTGTTGATACTCATATGTGTGGCCATAGATGATTGTCACCAGCTATAGAGAGAACAATCTTAGAAAGAGAGAAAGATCTTAGAGAGAGAGAAATGAGAATGGGTGTTGGTGGGGATGCGGAATGGGTTTGGGGGGTTTATATAGACCCCTCGTACACTTGGCTAGCTGTTGGGAATGTTCCCAATGGCTAAATGGTTAGTTTGAAACTAGACGTTGCTGTCCTGATCCGTTGATCCGGCCGATCTGATCCCAAGATCGGCCAATCCAGCCCAATACATCCAATCCCGGCAAGGGAACGGTGGATCGGGGCATGGGATCAGACCGATTCAGCCAAAAACCGATGGGATCAGTCGATCCGATCCAATCAGTGCCCATGATGTGTTTGAATTTGAAACCTAACTCTGCATGTAGCAGGGCTTTCTATGGATTGTATGGTCAGGAAATATCTCCAATGTCCATGGACATTGGCCTGTCTAAGTCTGGAGCTGGACAAGGAGGTTTTAGAAACTCATTCACACAGCACAACTCCATTGGCACGACACCATCAAGAAGGGTTAGTCAAATATCTTCTGAGGTGAAAGATGGGTTTCCAACCTCATTAAAAACTTGAATAGTGTATAAGAAAATAGTTGTATGGTTGCAGATACAATATGAAAAGGCATTTAACAAGAATCTATGGATCCATGAAACACCAAGATGGGAAGCAGAGCTTCATATTTCATCATAAGAATTCATTCAATATGTAGAACTTTGGAGAAAAACCAATGCAACATAGACGAGCATAAAAAATGAAATGGAAACATACCAGTTCCTAACTGTAGAAAGAAATCAGCAGCAGCAGAAGAAAGAAGATCAATATCCGGACATAAAGCATAGTAAGTGACCTAGAACAGTAGAGAAACAACAATACATATAAGAAGGTTACAATGCAAAAGAGAAGCAATGTACGTTATGCGTGTGTGCACGTAACATGCATACACATGCATGTGCATGTGTTTTATGCGCATACATCTGGTAAAAAAAACTCTGCAAAAAACTTACAGGTTTTGGTAGAGCATAAGGTTCAAGGGGACCTTTCTCCCATAGTTCTATGGAGCTTGCTGATGTTCTCAACCAGTCATCTTGATACCTATATTATGATGTTATTTATATTCAGAATGAAAAGCTGTGACAACAGGCTCTCCTTAAGCTGGTTACATTCAGAAACATAAGATAATATTGCAAACCAACCATACTAATATTGCAAAAGAAATCATACCCAACAAGCAAAGCAGGAAATGGAACCAATGAAATTGTTGGCCTAAACCGGGAATTTGGCTGCTCAAGCTCAGAAGTAGAGTTCTCTTGGTTAGGTCTTCTTTGTAATGTATCATCCATTCTAGTATTATCTGTAGAAGTAAATGACTTAATAATTCAATTACTTATAGTGGTCTTCAACAAAGCACATTCTGCATGCACACAAGAATTCTACCTTTTAGGCAAGCCGAACCACCAGTCAAGGCTTGAGGTGGGCTAATTGGCTCCCCACCAAGGGTAATAGCACTTGAGGAATCTCTAGCTTCAATCCCAATACAGTCAACAGAAAATACATCTCCAAGTGCCATAGAATCACCTGATTGGTTACGACCCTTGCACCAGTCAGCCACAGATAAAGGACCATCAAAGTTCCCAAAAGCATTTTTCATTGCCACTTTAATGTCAGATTGCAGCAAGCTGATCACAAATGAGGCATGTACCTGCTCCATGGAAACAACATCCAAATTTAGTTGACATTTGGATTTACATTAAGAATGGGCAATTATGCCTCCAAGTGGAAAAACAGCTTGCATAATAATCATGTGCAGTAAAAACCACTACTCCATGGAAACCACAAATATAAACTATCCTTCTCTGAGAAAATATGCATGTCATTCAGGCATTGAAAAAATTGACAAGATCTGTGTCCACATAAATTCAATAAATAACAAAATCTTATGTACAAGACTCTGAAGTATCAACATCACAATCACGTCTCTGCTAAGTGTAGAGACTTATCCACAGCATAGTGCAGAAAAGAGCACAAGCAGTGAAAAATGCCCCAAACTATCCCATGATAGAAACTTCCTTTTTTGATATTCTTACACACAATATGGTTCACTATACGCCAGAAATGTTAACAACACTCATACAACGTCACATAATGATTTACTGAAAGTTGATAATCCAGAAAATGGGTACGACAGAGTAAGCTCAAAACTAAGGTTGGTTTAAAAATCAAGGGAAAAAACTCAGAGCAGACACGACAGTCATAACCACAATGAGGACATGGAAACAAAATGTTGTGTGATCTAAGTGCAAATCAATGACTGTGCAGGCCCTACAAATACTCCTTCTCCCATTGCCCTTCTTTTTGGACACCAAGAAGGATACAACATAGGAACTCAGACTTACCAAAAAAGAATGAAACACCACAAACAGAAGTATTGCATGTTGCCTAGGCCATGACCTTACCCAGAGGGGAGGGTGAATGGATAATTAAAAAATCTAAGTACATAGTAGGAGATAAATGCAGCAATCGAAGGAAGGAAATGAGAGACAATAAGCAATCACACGGAGATGCACACAGTATTCTTATACTGGTTCAATCTGTGTCCTACGTCCAGTCCCCAAGCAACATTCTTGGGATTTCCACTAGCACACTAGTCTACACAGGATACCGGCATCCTGTAGATCACAATAATACCAATTGCAGCTGGCCTTCCCTTTCAAACACTGAAAGAGGCACAAAAACCACCCAGCCTCAGCAGATCTTCCCTTCCCTCAAAAAAGAGGCACAACACCCTGCCGCGGTAGGTCTTCCCTTTCCCGCAAGAAAGAGGAAAGATCCAAGTCCATTCAAAGTTACACAGAAACGCCTCTTAGAAGGCTACAATGTGTACGATAAAATCAAAGAACAACTCAAGACAGAAATGAGAATGAGAAAGTAGGTATTGGTTGTCGATGAAGAGGTCCGAGAGCTTTGGAGTAGCACAACGAATGTAGAGGATGCAGTAGGCTCTTCTGTGTTTGGAGTAAAGCAGGCTCTTGGGGCTCTTATCTCTTTCTCTCTTAGCCGTGTGGGAGTTTGGGTCTAGAGAGAGTGCTTGCATTGCTGTGAGTGTGTAGAGTGTTCAAGAGAGTCTTCCATCTAAAGGAAGGCTTCAATTTACAGGCAAATTTTAATATGCTCCATTAGATAGCTTCCATCCATTGCCTGTGTAAGGCTCTTTGTGTCTAAACATTAGCTCGGTTGAGTTTAATGTTAACTGAGCATGCGCACCATAGATTTGTCATTATTTGCCAAGAAGCTTCCATTCTCGTCTCTAAGACTTGCCAATTGGGTCTTCCATATCCTACATTCCTACCTAATCCCTATTGCAATACTAAGAAAAGAAAGCCCATCTGATTCTCCAACTGAAGGGTAGGTAAGTAGCAAAGAATCTGCAAAAGCAAATCAAAAAGGTTGGGGACAAAATCCGCATCGCGTCAGGAGAACAATTAAGGTTCAAAAGGATCAATTAAATGAAGCCATATGATTGGTTAAGTCCCAGTTAGTCACACAGAAAATCAATTAACAGAAAAAACAGCCACTTGATTTAATAAGGCATAGACAGTCAAAGTCACTCAAACGCCAAATAATGGATGTAGAGAGAAAAAACCGATACAGTGAGCTCAAGTTAATCGCTAGCTAGCCAGTTGATCACTTAAGTCAATAGGGGCATTAGTTAGTCGATAACTTCCCAGTCGGTCGATAGTTGGTCACTTAGTTGAAAAGGAGCGCAAAACAATCAGTTAATCGATTAACAGGCTCAGTTAGTCAACAGCGCAAGTCAGTCGATCAGATGACTTAATTGATAGCCGATAGCGTTAATCCATAGCACGATCAATTAAGTAAGCCTAGAGAGGGCAGACCGAGGGCCTGTTTGATAACCCTTAATGAAACCCTTAATGAACATCTAACTTCTGAAGCAGTTAGACATGTCAAACTTCAGACTGTTTGGTTAAATTTTATTAATTAATATCTCATTCACTCTCTTAAATCTTAAACTCCTCTTAAATTTTAAGTGAAAGGGAGGCTACTTTTTCCTTTTCAGAGGTAACCCTCATGCTCCCGACATTGCCTGCACCAAGCACTATTCCCGCAGCCTCGCTCGCACGCCATGCAGCCCTTCCCTCGCCCTCACAGCCCCATTCCCTTGGCCCATAGGCCACATGCTCGTCTTCCTCTGATCACCCCCTCATCTTTGTTAGCCTCCTCTGCTCGGCGCGCAAGCCACGCTCATCCCCATGTGCCTCCTCTGCTCGGCGCATACGCTTCATCTGCTCGCCTCCTCTACTCAACTTCCCTCTGTTTGGCCTGCCCAGGTCACCAGCTATATCCCTCCTCTGCTCGGGTTCGACATGCTCCTCTTCTCATCATCCCAGATCAGATCTCTCTCTCTCTCTCTCTCTCTCTCCCCCTCTATGTTCTAGAGGAAGATGGACCCAACCACCGCCAACATTCTTCCTCTATATAGCTGGTTTGGGATGGATGGGACATGAAGAGGTAGGGGTTCTGCAGCAGCAAGGAGGCAAATTTTGGTATAAAAATTGCCATCAGATGATGGATCGGAGTTCCCGTTCTTCAAGTTTTGGATCTAATCTTTTTTGTATTTCCTATAACTTGTGATGTTTTGGTCTATTTCTTGTAACGTTGTGATTTGGAATTAAGGCTCAGTTCCTGGCCCCAAAAATTTCATATGTTTTCATGAAGCTAAATGCAGAAAATCCAGAAAATACTAGGCATTTCAGTGTTTTACATAAATCCAAGCAAACCTGAAAGTGGACATCACCATTAGAGAGATAGGCACCTGGGGAGAGGCCAAAGAGGGCAGAGAGAGCCGTTGTACTTATTTTGATAATTACCGTCAAAGAGTGTAAGGATATTCCGATTCAGATGTGAGTTAATTATTATCAAACATAAAAAACGTATGAGACCTTAGTTATTGTCCGCACTTATTTTAATACAAAGTAAGATATTAGAAAAGAAGAAAAGACTTTAGACATTAGATTTAAGTGTTATCAAACACCGCCTTAGTCAATAGAGAGATCGATTAAGTGACCTTGACAGGAGCACTTAATCGATAGCGAGATCAATTAAGTAAACCTCAAAGGGCCGTTGCATATTCACCATATAATCGATTAAGTGTGAGAGACTTAATCGATGTTTCAAAGAGCTAATTGATAAAGGATAGAGTGCAGGCTCTGTTAACTCCTAAAATCGACCAAGTCTGAGAACAATGAGAAATTGAGACTGATATGTATGGTCAACATGCTCAAGGTAATCGATTAATTCCTTCAATTAAATTGCTCAACCACAAAATGATTTCTTTATTTTCATTAATTGTTATCACCAAAACATGGGGAATTTAAATGGAAGGACCCAGTGGTTCAACAATATGACTCTCTCAAGCACCCTACATAGCTAAGACAGAAAGATAGAAGAGCCCAACAGCCTGCTTCACTCCAAGCACAGAACAGTCTATTGCATCATGTAAATTCGTTTTGCTACTCCGAAGCTCTCGGACCTCTTCACCGACTTACTATCTCATTATCAATTTTATCTTGAGTCATTCTTTGATTTTATTGTACACATTGTAGCCTTCTAAGAGCCATTTATGCAACTCTGAACAGACTTAGATTCGTTGTGTTTCTTTGTTGTATGAAAGGGAAGACCTGCTGTGGCAAGGTGTTATGCCTCTTTCATGAGGGAACGGGAAGACCAGCTGAGCCTGGGTGGTTGTTATGCCTCTTTTAATATTTGAAAGGGAAGCCCAGCTGTAGCTAGATGTTGTTGTGACGTGTTGGACTCTGTAGCCTAACTAGCCTAGTGTGTTAGTGGAAATCCCAAGAGTGGTACTTGGGGACTGGATGTAGGTTTGCGGACTGAACCAGTATAAAAATATTGTATGCATATCTTGTGTGATTGCTTCATTGTCTATCATCCCCTTTTTTGTGATTGTTACATTTACCTCCTGCTATCTGTACTTTGATTTTTTAATTACCCATTCAACCCCCCCTCTGGGTAAAGCCATAGCTTGGGTAACATTGCACAGTTGATAAACTATGCAATATTGCTTGCACAAGGCTATAAAATCTCAAAGCCTACAACATGCCCAAACATGAAAACATGATGAAGGAACGGATGATTTTTTTTTCAAAGGGACTATTGTTTGAATGGCTTATTTTATTAAATAAATTGAGGCAACACAAATGAAGTAGGAGGAAAGGATCGCCTGAACCTAGGACACATACAGGAAGTACAACCATAGGAGGTGTCGCTTTTACTGGTTCAATTTTCTTTAGCAAAAGGGAATGGAAACAGGATGCAAAAGTGTGATAAGGAGTAGGATATGTAAAAATGATGATCCTACTTCCTGGGCAGTGTTTGGAAATGTTTCATGGCCAATCATGACCCAATTTAAGCTAGCAAATATTGTGGGCCTGACATAAAATCATTTTCAAACATTCATTGGATGGGAAATGGATGTCCCAGGCAGCATAGAGGGGCGTGCTGTACAAGAGCCCATTGTAAAGATCAGGGTAAATTTTTTTCAGATTTTATGAAGTGCAGGTATGCATGTATCATTGTAAATGTTTAGAACATGAGAGGTCAGAAATTTCCTAAAGCCTGACCCTAACAGCCCGGTTATTGGGGCAGGTGGAGACCAATTATGGACCCCACTAACCAAAGGTCCAATAAGGCCAATAGGCTTTCAGGAAACTTCTAAATGAACTCTTTATGTTTAAACAATTATGTGCATATCCCGTCCCTTGTAAAATTTAAAAAAAAAAAAAAAAATTGTTTTTTACCATGAGAGCCCTTACACGATAACAGACTCCCAAGCCATCCTTTACTTCTAGGATGGCAAGAATGGCTACACATACAACTGTAAAGGGTAATGCTGGCTATGGATACAATCATACAAATGATAACCAACAATCCATAACTGATTCAATTATTAACATTTTCACAGGACAGTGGACATAGTAGACAAAACCAAAAACTTAATGGATGCAGTTGTGGAATGAACAATTATCTGAAACAAGGATGTCCAGAGCGATGCGAGCTGGTGCTGGGGTTCCATCAGTCACCTCTGGAGACAACCGTGTCCCGCTCAGGACAGGTCGCCGGCATAAGGATGATGAAGTGGATGAGTTTGAACAGCTCCTCCTTCTTTTGCAGTTTCTCCACTTCTTCCTCTTCTCCTGATACATGGACCTGGAGATTGAAGGCTAAGGGGAGTTTCTCCGTTCGATCTGTGCAACAGACCATTGTTGATGGTGGACTGAGACACCCTCTCGCACAGTTTGTTTGGAAGCCCAAATTGCCATTGAAGGTCAAGGTTTTGTTTGGAGAGTCGGTCAATGGGAGACTTCCCACTTGTGATCTACTGGCCCATTTTTTGGAGACATGCCTTCTACATGCCTGCTGTGTCGGAGCGAGGACAAGACAGTGGAGCACCTATTCACAGGGTGTTCGTTCTCAAGGGAGGTGCAGCAGCTGATTTTAGGCATGCTGCAGGGGCAGGGCCCTCGGTTCTACCAAATCGTTGGGCTTTTCATCTTCTAGGAGAGGAGTTGCCCAACTAAAGAGGATCACCACAGCTGGTGGTTGGTGCTTCATGCCACTATATGGGCAAATCTGGGGTGAGCGGAATAGAAGAATCTTCAGGAATGAAGCTTTGGTTCCAGAAAGAGAGGTGTGGTTCATTTGTTCAAGGGTGAGAACTATAGCCTTTTGTAATGAGTCAATTTGTAACTGTTCCCTTTTTGTTTTCTTGAGGGATGGGTGATGTCTACACCTTCTCGGTGCTCTGCATGTAGGGCTTTTGTAAGAGTCACTAATGCTTATACTTGTATATTCCCCTTTTTCATATTTTTTGAAGATAATTATGGAATCTACCACCAATTTTATTAGAATAAATAGAGGCAGTACATCCGTTCAGAGAGAGGAGAGGTTCCTCTCCCTAAAAAAGTAAACGAAATGACATCAATTATAAAATTGGAAAGAAATTAAGGTGACAGTGTTCTTATCGCTTCTGCCCACGATTCTGCAGTAATTCCCAGGATGAATCGACTCCATTGGTATAAGAAGGAAGTTGCTTGGATACATATATTTTCAATATATACTGTGCTTCCTTGGAAGAAGTTATCATTCCCTTTCTCATATTAATACATCAGTGGTACCATCCATTTTCAAAATAATAGATGCAGCTTTGGATGGCATACTCACATCGATGTATAACCAAAACCAATAACTGATACTGTATTGAAAATAAATAGATTAATACAGTATTAGTCATTATCATGACATGTAATAGTAACTCATTCATCATATCAATCCTTTGAGCCTAACATTAGAGATATAATACGAAATTAAATACAGTTTACCTGATACCAATAGTATTACCAGATCAGGTTACAGGTTTAGACATATTCAAGGCTTATATGAACTGGACAAGTTGCAGATAGTCTGTTCCCTTATTGGATTAGAATGAACCTTGTGTCTGCTCCATAACCGGTCCATTTGGTTGCTCATTATCTGCTGCCACGGTGCTGTTAGCCGTCACCTCACTTTTTGGGACCAGGCTGCCACTAATAATATTGTGTGCTATTATGTGTGTGTGTGTGTGTGTGTGTTTTTTTTTTTTTTGTGTGTTGGGTTGGGGGGGGGAGGTGTTGGTATTTTCTCCCACCCTTTTTCCACACCCCCCTTCCCCAAATAATGACCAAGTAAGGGTGGCTATTGAGGAAAGTAATGGAGGTGCCAGACACATACAGCCAGATTTTACCAGTTTCTATGCACAACCAGAATCCAAACTGGCCATGACAGGCCATGTTCCATTCCAGTTCTTAATTCTTTGGCAATTCTAAATGATGCATGAGTGTCTAATAATTAAATCAAGGTTTCACAAAGGATAGAGGAAGACATTTTGAATTTTCAGAAACAATAGTAAGATTTCAGCTGCAGACATCTTGCACCGTAAGTTTGCCAAACTTGTTAAAGGAATTATAAGAAATGGGTAGCTCAACCCCATGGTGTTACCACCACTTTGGGCTCTGGGGAGGATCAATTGTATGCAGGCTATCCCTGGATTTGCACAGAGGCTGTTTCCAGTTTTTAACACTTTTTTTGGAAAGTGGTTGGTACCACTGAATTGTATTAAACTGAAATTAGATAGTTACAAAATAGTGGAAAAAGACCCTCAAAAAGCCTCACTACACAAGGCACCAAGATAGTGCATCAACCTATGTCCTCCAAGCAAACAAAAAAGGAGGCACTAGCAATATGGTCTTTACAAAAAGGACATCATCCAGTCCCTAACTCTACAACAAAGAAAAGCAACCACTCTTTCCAGGTTTGACGCCTCCTTCCTAAACATCCTCTTGTTTCTTTCCGACCATATGGCCCACAAAGTCGCATGAAGGATCAAGCACCACATGATAGCACCACCATTGTTAAGTGACAAAGCAGACCATACCAGAATGAGAGCTTCCACAGTATGTGACAAGGGTATAACCTGCTGGAACTTGATACTCAAAATTGCCACACTTAGAAGGTGCATCCCATGAAGACATGATCAATAGTCTCATCCACTTCTCCACATAGAGGGCAGAAAGGGGGAACATCGCAGCCAAAATTCAGCAGTCTGTCGGAGGTCGGGAGTCTGCCAATGGAAATTCTCCAAATAAGAACCTTAACATTGAGGGAGGATCTGGGGGCCCACATTTGACGAAGGAAGGGGGTTCTCGTCCCACCATCAGCAGCAATAGGGGAGTAGGCAGACTTTACGAAAAATCAACCTAAAGTGTCCCACCCCCACTTCTAGGAATCTGGAACAGGCAGATCAACCATGAGCTCCTGTAGAATTAACGACAGAGAAGCCAAATCTTGAATCTCCTCATCTCTTAGACTCCTGAAAGATAATCTCCACTCCCTGTGTCCTTGAGGATGTTCTTCCACCATGTGTGCCACCAGGGCACTAGGGCTGGTGGAGATAGGGGTGCAAAAGAGAATGATCCAGTAGGATCCGACCCAGATCCGAGTGATACCCAGATCCACATTATCAGATCTGGACCCGGATCCGAATGCTAAGTTGATACATACGGACCTCCGGATTCGGATCCATTCGTGCTTTCATGGATGCTGATCCAGATCTGGAACGAAGCGTCCGTGTCGGTCTTAGCTTCCGCAAATCGCTTCTTCCTGGTGCTTTCCCCACTGCTAGGTCGCCATCGGGCCTCTGGTTAGCAGCGTCCACAGAGGTCGCGATCTTGATCTCCCTATCATAGAGCACCTTCTTCATCGAATCGGAAAGCCCGGTCCACGCCTCGCACACCAGCCTCAAGGTCTCATCGGTGGATGCGGCAGAGGTGGAGGTGGATGGTGGAGGGGAAGCCGACGACGGAGGAGGAGGCATCGAGCTGGAGCACCGTACGTACTAGTCAATGTGGTTGTTGAGCTGGTGGCGTTGGGCGACAAGGAGGATGTCGGCGGCGGCGAGGACATAATTGGGGCTGTCGAGGAGGAGGTTGGCCTCGACGTCGTGCTCCGCGAAGGCCCTATGCCCAGCAGCTGCTCGGCCAACCACAACAGGCGCAGCATCTCCGCGTATTTGTCATCAGCGACCCTCATCTCTGTCGGAATATGGGCATACGACGGAGGTCCGTATGTCGAAGAGCTTGCCGACGACGACCTTGCCATCCCGGCCACCTACTTGAGGACTCCTCGCCGCATGTGGTCATAGGGGGGAGCCTCTCTAGTGCGACCCATCGGAGGTCGGCCTCGTCGTCCTCGTCATGCCGCAACCTGGAGTAGAACACGTTTGAGGGGGAGGCAGGGCATTGCCGATCCATGGACCACTGCGAATGCGCCAGGGCATTGCCAATCCATGGGTCTGGATTTCTGGCAAGTGAGAGGAATAGGGAGAAGCAGGTCGCCGGAGATCTCGTGGAGGATAGAGTGCAAAGGCACGTTGAAGACACCATGTGGTCCACGCCTTGACGCTGCCACCACTACGTCCCTAATGAGATTTGCAGGTCCGACGAAGGTCTGCCTCTTCAGAAAACGTGAAACCATGCCTCCATTTCCATAGCATCTAGGTATGTTCTACATCCGAAAAATTAGGATGCGGTTGGAACAAATCCGGATAGATCCGATCCATTTTACAGCCCTAGGTGGAGATAGAGAACAACCTAGGGAATAGAGAGGAAAGAGGTTGCGTGCCACACCACTTGTCTGCCGAGAATAGACAAGTCTGACCATCACCCAGCGACACCTGGGTAGCCACCAAAACGACGTCCGAAGCTTCTAGGATGCCCTTCCACATTTGTAAAACATTGTATTTCATCTGAATGTAAATGTCCCAAACCCTTCCCCTGGAATAATACTTCTAACGGACAAGCAGTATCCATAAACCTGAAGAAGCCGATCCAAGTTTCCAAAGCCAATTTGAAAGAAGTGTCAAACTAAAATCTCTAATATCCTTGATCCCTAGTCCTCCATTCTCTTTTCTCCTACACACCCTCCTCTAAGACAGCTCGAAGCATCCAGGAACAAAATCCTTTACATAGCCCTTCTAAAAAAATTGACTCCGAATAGCTTCCAGTTGCTTGGCTACCATCTTCGGAATTCTGAAAATAAAGAGAAAATATATCGGCAAACTATTCAAGACAGATTTACATAACACCATTCTCCCCCTATAAGATAGAAGCCTTCCTTTCCACCCTATTAGGTGGGAGTGAAATCTGCTAATAACAGGCTACCAATCCCCACATCTAATGGAACCCGACGACAAAGAAGGCCTAGGTACTGAACCAGAAATGAACCACACTGACAACCCAAGATGATGGCAGCCCTCCTCAAATCCTCGTCTGAAATATTGATACCAATAGCTACACTCTTCTGGAAGTTAGCCTTAAGGCCTATGATCTCATGTAACAGCTCCAGCATCAATCTAGCAACCATCAATTGATCTTCTCTACTGGTACTAACAAGAAAGTGTCATTTGCGTACTGAAGATGAGATACAGTCTTCCCAGCAGATCCTATGTGAAAGCTGGATAAAAGGCCCACCTCCTCCGCCCTCCCCTAAAAACAACTAATGACCTAAGCAACTAAGAGAAACAGAAGGGGGGAAAGAGGATCCCCTTGCCTCACCCCTCTGCCATTAAGAAAGGACCGTGGGAACTCTATTGACCAGAAAAAGATGCAGAAGAAACACATGCTCTGATCCAAGACACCCATTTCTTCCCAAAACCCATCTTAAGAAGCACATCAAACATGCAGTCTCAGCTCACTCTATCATAGGCCTTCTCAAAGTCTATTTTGATCACCACATCCCTCTTTCAAAGAGACTTCATCCCATAAAGGCATTTATGAGCAACCAAGAAACCTTCTTAAATATGCCTACCTCTGATGAAAGTGATCAGATTGTCACTGATGACTATATCAATAACTTTTACCAATCTAGATGACAGCATCTTAGAAATGATCTTGCAAACACCATTGAGGAGACTGATAGGTCTAAAGTCAGATAAGGAAACCGCACCTTCCTTCTTTGGAATGAGAAGGATGAAAGTTCTATTAACACCTCTGAGATGTGACTTCCCTTCCTAGAATTCCATCACCGCCTGCAATAAAAAAGAATGGACCACATCCCAGTAATGTTGGTAGAACACCAGGGGAAAACCATCTAGTCCTGGGGCCTTATCCCGAGGCAAGGAGAATATTGTCTCTTTCATCTTCTCAAGAGATAATGGAGCAAAGATAAGAGTCTCTCTTCCGCCGACAAAGAGGGGATAAGGTCACCAACAAGGGAATGCCTTGCACATCCTCCTATGTATAGTCGTGAGCATGGAAATCCCATAGGTGTCTTTCCACATCATGCTTCTTACAAGATAACCTGTTCTTCAGACATGAGGCTGCCAACATTGTTCTTCCTCCTCCTAGATGAAGCAATACTATGGAAGAAAGCAATGTTTCTATCCACCTCTTTGATCCATCTATCTCTAAATCTTTGTTTTCAGTAAATTTCCTTGAGAAAAACATCTTGAAATTGAGATATGAGCTTCTCCCTGGCACGTCTATCCTCCTCATCCAGAAGTTCTACCTCCTCAAGTGCATCCGGACCATGTAGCGAGAAATAATACTATCCTTCTCTTCTTTCCTTAGCAACCTCTTCGCCTCACCCCATTCTGTAAAAGCGTGAGCCCGAGATCTCAAGTTGCAAACTAGGGTAGCCGTAGTTGATCCCTGCTAGGGGCAGGCACCCCACACCTGAGAGACAAGGTCCATAAAACCCACCTCATGTAGCCAATATCTCTCCAATCTAAAAATAGGCTTCCTCCTATAGTTGAAGCAAGAATTGAGAAAGATAGGCTTGTGGTCTGACACTGTCCTCTGAAGGCAAGAAGCTTGTAGATTAGGGAAGTGCTCCTCCCAGTCAGCAGACACAAGGAACATGTCCAATCTGGAACAAACCAACTACTCCCTGAGATTGGACTAGGTGTAGAAGGCATTATTAGTGTGGACGTCTCTCAAGGCTACCTTATGAACAAAGTGCTGGGAAATCTTCCATGGGACCCTGGTAGTAGACCCCATCCGACCTCTCGTCATGAGTCAAAGTAGCATTAAAGTCCCCACCCACACACCAGGGCCTTCCAGAATGGTTGTCCCACAGCAAAATCTCATCCCATAAAGCCTTCTTCTCCACCCTCCCCTGAGGACCATAGACACCATGAAATCCCACTCAAAGCCATCCTCCACACACCTAAAAGTGACAGAGATAGCACATCTCCACATCTTTCTGCCCACCTCCTCAAAAACAAATTTGTTCCACATGACAATGATACCTCTCGATCTACCTGGAGTGAAGACTCCTTTGGCCAGCCTAGCCCCACCAACCTCCCTCTACACCCTATCATCCATTCTTCTAACTTAGTCTCCTGTATACATAGTAAGTCCACCCTACACCTCCTGACCAATTCCCTTACCACCACCTTTCTCTTGCCACTCCCTAACCCCCTAACATTCCATGAAACAATCTTCATGAATTAAGATAAATTCCCCCCCTCTCCCTTCCCCTCACCCTGATACACCACCTCCTTACCCTCCCTCCCGTGCCTAGCTGTCACTAATTGTGGATCCCGTAGAAGACCACATGGACATCCTTCTCCAGCCTGTCAAAAAAAGAACCCTATTTTCTCCGCCACCCCCAAGCTTGCTCTTCCATGAATTCCTCAACATGAGCAATAGTCTTTTTGACCTCCTCCTCGTCAAACCCTCCTCTCATAACACCTAAACTGAGATTAAGGATCTCTGGGACCCTCTCCTGACCAAAGGCCTCATCGCACAACTCCTCCGGCAAGATCGACACCTAAGCGTCTTCTAGAAACCCAAAAGCAAGGTAAGAGTGCCACCTTCCAGCCACTTGTTGCATATCTTCCTCCCCCACCAGAATACCTAGCATATGTTGCAACCCCCCCCCCTCCCCCAAGGAGCACCACTGGTATCATCCTCCGCTACAGGTTGAACTTGGTAAGAGCACCCAGGGTACCCTAGTGCAAGCCACGGCCAGCCTCCTCCCTCTCTGGTGGCGCAGGACGGTTGCCCTTGGAACTGGACAGGTCTTCCCGGTGCCTACGACAACCAAGGACCGCCAAACCCACCTCTATATGCTGCTGCACTCCCCTCCAGGCAGTCCCTTGGCCGGACTGAGCAAAAGATCCTTTGTAGGGTCCACCCGAGATTCAAGGATGCTAGCCGCAAGAGCACCTGCCGACTGCTAAGCGGTCAGCACCACATCGCTGAAGTCCCCCATGCTCGCACGGCCGTGAAAGCCCCAATATTCCAAGTCTCCACCTTCTCCCGTGGTTGTCAGGCGAGAGAGAGAGGACTCGATTGGGTCCAAGAGTGGGCACTGACAAACCGATAGTATTGGGTAATTTGCGGGTCCACCCCGCCAACCCCCAACCACACACGGCACCCAGCTCAAAGGTGACCCGACTCCTTAAACCAGTATCCTGGACTGACTTCAAACCTCTCTTAAGACATATGCCTGGCCTGAATGTCAGATGGTTCGTGAATCGACATGGCGAGCCAATTGGAAGATTTGGAATTTGAAACGAAGCCCAGGGCCGCACCATATACCCCCACCTCCTCCTATTCATTTCCTAGCTTCCAACTGGGGATCCCAAACCCTAACGCCTGCGTAGAAGGCAGCGATGTCGGCAACTTCTTCTGGATCACATGGATCCTGAAAGGAAGGAACCTCCCGCCAGCCTCAAACAACGACATATTGGGAATCTCCTTATCGCCAATCACCCAAAAAGTACCCTCCACAACAAGGATACCGTTGCTCTCCGCAAGAATCATGCCATTCTCCTCCCAAATCCTAACCTCCTGGAACAAGAACTACAACCCCTCATGATCACACATAAAGAAACCCTTGCCACGCTGAAACGAAGCCATGAGGGTAGCACCTCTGGATAAGAAAAGTGGTGAGCTTCCTAAACAAAGGCCTACAAGACCACTCCCTCCCCTGTGAGGAAACCTCATGTTACCAATTTACCTACCTCCTCCTCCGAAGGAGCTAGCCCTAGGAAACATTTACCGAACGCCCCGCTCTCCCACTCCCCGAAAGACTTTCTCCCTCTCTCCACTGTCTGCTTGACATTTTCTATAGAGGGCCTACCCACCACCAGACAAAGCCTCACACAACTCCGCAACCGGCTCAAGCGAGGACCTAGGAGCTCTAAGGGTGGAGACGCCACCATATAGGGAGAGATGATGGATTTCTCCATCTTCTTGACAGATCTTCTTCCATTGGCCGCCACGACCACTCCAAAGGTCCTATTCTTCCGAAAGCAGGCTCCCCCACACATGTCCCATTCCCCTGACATCGGAGACACCGAACAAGGTCCTTGCATGCTTTAGACATGTGACCTTGCCTGACACAACGAGTACACGTCCTTGTTGTACCCCTAGCACCTTCAAGATCTACTGGCCACTTACCTCCACCTAGGGGAACCGATTTGCACCGAAGGCGACCAAGAGTACCCATGGGCATTCCCTAGCCTATCAGGTTCCATCCTGTTTCCCTCCAGTTTTTAACACTTAATCGAATTAAGTAATGGATCATCTAGAAAATAATGCAAAGAAATGAAAGTTTAATATTAATCGTCTAAAGCAATAAAAAAGAACTCAAAATAGTAAATTTGAAGACTCCATTTTTTATAAACTGGTCTGTACAACACCTCATAGATAAAAAGAACTTACACATTTACATATGTAGCACCAGACTGCAAAATCCCTTAACAGGCACCATAAAGCTATATACACCCACCAAGAGGAAATAGAACAGAAAATAGCCTTCCAAGCAAGAGTCCCACATCTAAATGGCTGGTGACAACAAATCTCTTGTAAAATATTACCCTTCACAATACCCCCTCCACAATCGAACTCATTACAGGCAGCGAACCCACTTCCTCACCACTTCAATGATCCATCAACAAACACTGCTGTGAGCCCTCAACAATCCTGGACTTCTTTCTAATATAAATGTACCCCCAAACTATGCATTTGCCAGTGTTCTTTTGGTAAGGAAGAACAGGCTTAAGATTATGTAATTGCCAATGCATGTCAATATGATATTTGCTACTTACAAGCATTCGGCACAAATGAAGATAATAGGAAAATAAAATGTACTATCCCCCAAAAGACGAAGGTAAAAATAAAATGATTTAGATATAGCTGAGCATCATAAAGCTGAGAAAAACTATAATGCAACACTTTCTCCCAAAAGAAGAAGATAAAAATAAACAATTTAGATATAGCTGACATATAAACTGAGAAAAACTATGTTCAGATCAGTTGCTTACATCAGAAGAAAGTGGATCAACCAAGTCAACACCAGCTATGTCCATTGAATGACAGGCAGCTAATAGCCCGCCACAGCCAGCATGGACCATGGAAGGACCACATGAAAATCCACGCCTCTGCTGCTCTTGCAATGCGAGCCAGCAATTGGGGTCCTCCCCATCATATGAATCAAGAGCAATGTCAACAAAAGAAGTAGATTGCTGAACTAGCAAAGCCATAGCATCAAGAAACACTTGCAGAGGTTGGTTTTGCTGCTTTTGCACATTCTCAGGTAAACATTCCTCAACGAATGTATTATGTGGCAAAGATGAGGAATTCTCTACTTTCACTGTACTCAATGGTTTTGTACCTTTGGTAGTACCAACAGATCGCCAAACACGCACTGGCGAAGGGAGGGGTATCCCAAGGGTTTCACTATCAACATCACCTGCAATTCTGACTGGTATTGAATCTTTTTTCTTCACTTCATGCCTACCAGAAATTAAAACTGGCAGGGCAGTTGTTTCACTCAGGACCTGATCTGAAACCATGCTTCCCATTACTTTAGTCAATGAACTGCAGCTTTGGTTCCTACACGAGAAGAGTGTATGTCGAATCCTACACATGGCAGCCTGAAGCATCATGCACTCAACTTCTGTAGCAAGGACAGTCGTCTGGGATAACAGAAAATCACCCACATCCAAAGTATTGTCAGTTTTCTTGCCCTGGATGTGTAAGGAAGTTGTAGGCAAGCTAATGGCAGAAACAGAAGATGGTGCATCTCCCTTACATGAATTCATATCGCTATCCCTATGGGTTATACTTTTGTCACCTTGTTTCTTCCCTCTTTGCACATGTGTATAGTATATTGAAGACTGGACAGAGGAATTAACATCATGCCTGCTAGGACCTAACTTTCCTTTTGTGGAAATTTCAGACTTTTCTTCAGACGTTTCAATAAAAGGAGATGGTGGTGGTGTTGCATTGTAGAGATAAGCACCAGTACATGGACGTGAGCTTTCAACCCTTTTGGATTTTGGCAGGTAAGGACTTCTGAAAATTGAAGTGGAGAACTCACTGACGGGTGTTTCGACAGCTGCATATTCAGGAGCAAATGTCATCATCGCTTCAGCTTTTGACAGGTAGTCATACTTACCAGATGAAGGTGCTGAAGAATTGGTATCATCAACTGATGACCGAGCATCTCTCATATTATCTAAAATTCTATTACCACTCTCTTCCACCCTTGTAGGAGGTAGATGGTTGAAGCTTTCGAAAGATGAAAAACCTATAGGCAAGAGTGTTTGTTCTTGTACATCCATCCCCCCAGCGCAAGGACTGCCATTGACATCTCCACAATCAGCAGCCGAAACCATAAGAGCCTGAGATTCAGCAGTACCTGGAGGCTGAATCAAAGGTATGCTTGATGATTAACAAAATTAAAAATGATACAGAGTGAAAATTTTCCAAAAATGGAACCTCATTCATGAGAAAGTCACATGAAAACTTATTGAACAAGGAATAAAGGATCATATAGGATGGAACTGTCACTAAATTTTGCCCTCAGAAGAACAAATCGCTAGAATAAATTAGACATTCTAGGAAAAGAAACATATGTCTCCATACTGTAATCATACTCAAAGGAGCGAAAATATAATACCTCCCCAAAGGCAAGATTGTCATTCACAAAGAAGTCACCAAAATCTCCAAATTCAGAAAGAAGTGACTGGATATTAATTCCATAATCTCCATCATCATCACCCAAATCCCAATATGAACCAATCCCATCATTTGTCACAATCGCACTGGCAGAATTGTTTGCTTGAACCACACTATACTCGGACTTGTATGTTTCTTGTCTAGTTGCAGTGACAACTGTTCCTGCTTGACCACATGATTCTGCTATGCCTGTTCGGGGACGCTTGGAAACCTGTAAAGAAACATACATCTATTTAATGAATGCAACAGATTAATAAAGAAGTGGGAATATACATCTTACAACCACATCAGATTTAAAGAATAGAAAATTAGTAAAGCAATGCCAAAAACAAAGTTTGACTAAGAGACATGCAATAAACTGAACAGAACAGAAATTATATTCCTCGTTTTAGTGAAATTATTCTCTTTCCCGCTAACTGGACGCTTTTGGAATTCGTGAAAAACAATGGATTGCATTTCTCCCCTATACTATAAAGTGATGAATAAGGACGATGAATGTGAATACCAATTTGGTAATCCAGCTAGAAATCACAACCAGCAACTAACCACTCTGTCGTATGCTCTTATCCTTTCCATCAACCATGGCTTCTTTGGCTACAGGGACCAGATAACAAAAAGTCGAACAATTTTTTTTAGCCAACTTTTGGGTGGTCCAATCTCTTACCAGGAGAACGTGTCAGGCACACACAAGTTGTGGCGAGTAGTAAAAGAATTACCCTGTACATCAGCTAAAGCCAAACCCCAAATATTCATGTCAAGAATATAGTAGGAAGAAGTAACTAAGATGTGGTCCCCCACTCTAACAGTTACTTAGCAGGACACCTGCCCAGGGATAAAATTCAAATGAAAAATTATGTTCATCAGCCCATTTGCCAAATCTATACTTATACAAGCATGCATAACATAGAGATAAGATGCAAATGGTGATGACATGAATAAGAAGTCTCCAAAAAGGTATTTAGGGGAAGAAGGAACATCAAAAGATGCAATAACATCAATGTTAACTATGCAGAGAATCCTTCCGACTTAAATGAAAAATAGCGTTTGATCCAGGAATATGCATGTGCACTTGCATCCATCATAAGCATAGTGAATGACACCAAGTTCATGCCACCCCATATTGTCAACTGCATATGTTCAGGAGCCACATTAATGGATTAAGATCATTTCTACAGTTTTCCCATCTCTATTCCCACTCAACGCCCACTGTTTCCAAGGACTAGGTGTTTCTATATTCCACCTGAATTGTGGAGGTTTATCAATTATCATCCTGGAATCTACCAATCAATAATCATTTGAACTTGTACCAACAGAAAAAAAAAAAAATGCAACATCAGCGAAGCTAGGACCATTTAACAAGGAACCAAAAAGACTTCAAAGAAGGATAGTCTCAACATTCTTTGCAGGCCCAAACAAGCACCTTCGACTCTGAATATTCAAGTATCAAATTCCACTTTGCATGAGCTGAAATGCTCCAATATAGCAATAGGTTGTCAAAGCCAGGAGTATAATTAGGTGTATTCACAGGTCAGTTTGTTTTGGATTACAAGAAAAACAAAATTCAAACCAAAGTGATTTTTCAAATGAACCAAACCAAACTGAAAAATCTTTTGGTTTGAACTGACTTGGGCGCGCCAGGCTCAGTTGGGTTAATTGGGTCAGCCACCCGGGCACCTTAGCTAAAGGATGCATGTGGTATTTGGTTCCACATTGGGATTTTTAGGAAGTTCTTTCTCATAGTTTATGAAGAGGCAAACATGAATGTTCACTTGCACATGACGGTGGATTGCAGGTGGGTAATTTTGAAAGGGATTTTTGCAAATATACTCCTGAAACTAGCATATTTGTATCTATACGCCCGGGGCCCCAACTCCCATATATTGTATGAAATACACCCAAAAATCTCAGAAGTGTTGTGGTCATAACCGTCTGTCAAAATGCAGTGAACTTCACACAAATATACCAAAGAGATTCTGTAAATTCCTGTAAAGCCACAGGCATATATGCAAAAATTTAATGAATATAAGGGATATACATGTAAAAATCTCTAAAATCTTTTTGGTACATCAGTTGGAGGTCATGGCATATCAATGGAGGGGTATAACCAGAATGCTTCTGAGGTTTTCTGGGGCATTTGGAGTCTGGGTTATAGATACACTAGTTTTCCGGTTATATATGCAAAAAATCCATTTTGAAATAAACCATTGATAAAAATGATTTAAATTTATATTAATATATAAGGTTATGGTTTTCTGAGCTCGGTTTGGTTTGGTTTCCCTGGGTTGAAGGTTTTTGCAACCAAGTCAAACCAAGCAATTTTTCAAACTAACCAAACCAATGATTTGGCCCAATTTAGTTTGGTTTCTCAGTTCCAACACCACTAAGTATAATAAGCATTTAGCCAACAAATTGAAAACCAAAACCAGATGTGGCCAGGACTAGGTGAAGCAGTAGGGTGTTGAGGCCAGGAGTAGAATAAGACATTTAGCCAAGGAACTAAAAACACAGGCAGAACAAGCTGGAACAAGTCTGGTTCCAGCTCTGATTCAACCCAGAAACTGGCCAGTTCCAGCAACACACAACCAGTTCCTGCTGGTTTCAAGTGGAGGACCAGAGGAACAGGAGGGTGAGGCAAACAGGAGAAGGATGAGGAGGAGAACCGGAGAAAGAGAGACCTCCTTCTCTGTCCTTCCTACTCCTTTCGGAATCTGGAGGCTACTGTGGAAGAGGAGGACAATAGATGGCACCTGCAATGGCAGACTGGATGTCCAGCCATGATAGATGGATCACATGATGGGAGCAGATGGAGATGCAGTCACAGACGAAGCAAATTGCGGTGGCCGAGGGGCATATGAGCAACAGTGGAGGGCTACCTCCATTCAACATTTGCAGAACCGGAAGCGAAACCAGAACCAGACAGGTTGGTTCCGATTCAAACCAATGTGGAACAGGTCAAACCAGGACAGAACAGACAAAAACCGGCCAGCTCAGACCAGATTGGCGGTTCCAATCCAGTTCTGTCGGTTTCAGTTTGAACCGGCCAGATCTGCAAACCATGCCCCCATCCATCCTCAAATGATAAATAGCGTAGAGCATAAAACTTAAAAAGGGTTCAGGCATTTTATAAAGCATTCTCTTGATAAGAAAAAATGTGCACATTGTTACTTAAATTATAAGAAAATAAAACACTGAAAGGGCTTTTGTTGATGCCTGTCACGACTACTACTCATCATTGCCAATGTCATCACCATTACCACCAACATTGGCCCCAACAAAACTACTGTAAAACCCCCACAGGAAGCACCATTGGCCACCAACATTGGCCCCACCACCACATTGTTAAGGTATAACTGATGAATGGGCCAATTCATGGTGACTGCAATGGAGAGAATAATGCAGTTAGTGGTTGGTCATACTACAAGACTGCAGCTGTCATGGTAGCCGACCCCTTCCTGACAGTTGTAACCTTTAGGCAACAAGACAGGCCTTGTATCATGCGATAGAACCATTCAGCATCCTTTTGGTGTGAAATGACCATTTGCATCCCACAGCATTCATGTTCAGGCAACGAGAAACCAAACACCAGGTGTCATTCTTGAATCAGGCATGGAGCTTGCCAAGCATGGTAGCACGCTAGTAATTGTGGCAATTGGCTTCATTGAAGCATGTGGGGTTGGGTTCATCAAAGAGATGGGTAAGTAAAGGTTGGGGAAGGGTATGTTTGGTGTCCTTGGCAAACGATCGAGGATTTGGATGTAGTTCAATGGGATGTGTGTGTCCAGGTGGTGGAGGTCGACAGGTGGGTTGGAGAGAAGCAGAGGGAGTAGGAAGATTTACTACCACTGGGACGCCTTCGGGGTTGCAAACATATTCATTAAGGGCCATTTGAGTGGGAAGGATGGGTCCAAGGGAGGTGGTACAAGTAGCAGGGAATGGATCATGGAGCTATATAGAATAGAGGCAAGAGGCAACCGAGGCGATCAGGGGTTTGCCTCAGCCTATAATGCCTCGGAGATTGCCTAGGCATTTGAGGCGATGTGTTCTCTCATAAATCACCATGAATGACGAAAATGGCAGTACAAGAAAAATAAAGAGCATATCCAAGATAATCATATGTGAGACTTTGAGAAACATTGATTATATCTAACATGTAAGGAGTAATTCATATAAAGCACTCATATAAGTAGTGGATGCTCTTGAGCAAGGTTTAAAAACTCGGCTTGGATCGGCACGGATCAGCCGAGTCGGACCGGTTTTGGGCCGTCCGTGCCGATCCCGAGTAACCTGGCCGAGTCCAGCATTCGGATCGCCCGATCCGAGCCGGATCGGGCCGGGTCGGCTCGGATCGGCCCGACCCGGCCCCCAACGGCTAGTTTGACTAGCCGTTGGGGGTCAACCTAACCGTTGCTGGCCGTTCCCAAACGGCCAGCAACGGCTAGTTTGGGCCTTGGGGGTCTATTTAAACCCCCCCAAGGCCCCCCTAAGGCTCCACAAATTTCCTTTGAGCCTCCTAACATTCTTGCTCTCTCTCCCACTCTCTCGATCATAGAATTCTCTCTCCATCTCTCCCACGAGGTCACTTCTAGTCTACTACAAGCTCTGCGATCTCTCATCTTCTTGTGCTGTGAAGGAATGGCATCTCAAGGTGCTGCTGAGCAGTCATCTGGGAATCCTCCTACCGTTGATCCTGCTTGGGGTCATTGCACACCGGTGGACATGGGCCAAAGAAAGGTACAATGCAAATATTGCAACCGGGTCGTCTCTGGCGGGGACTACCGATTCAAACAACATCTTGCTAGAATAAAAGGTGAAGTTGCAGCGTGTGCTCGAGTTCCTTCAGAGGTTATGATCCAATTTCGAACTTATATGAAGGAGAATGAATCAAACAAAGCAAGTACTGCCAGAAGAAGATAGGAAATTCGAGAGGAATTGTCTGAACCAGCGCGAAGGTCTGATGTTGGAGTCCGACTTGGTGGAAGTAATCAACCTATAAATGTTGATGATTGGGATACAAGTAAGTTTCTTATTTAACTTATTTTCATGTTCTTCATTTAACGTTTTCAGACAAATAGTTATAATAGATTAAATTTTTTTTCTTTTACATTTAAAGCTGAATTGCGATGTGCAATGGAAGCAAGCCGGCGGTCCTTTGCAGATGAAGACTTATTTCGGCAAACTGGAAGATATGGAGGACAAGGAAGTGGCTCGACACCTTTTGCACAAGAGAGCACTAGCGCCGGCATGAGCGCTAATGTATGCAAGGAGCTACCTCAGGAGTTCACTAAAGCTGGAGATCCTAGAGTAGGTCCAATAGATCCCTAGCTCACCAAGAACAGGGATAAACAACCTTCTATTAGTGTTGCATTCAAGAACTTAAAACTTTGTAAGGAGAAGATAGGGAGAGCTACATCTAGGTGGTTTTTCTATAACAGTATCTCTGCTAATGCTGCCAAGGGGCCAGATTATGAGTCCATGATCGAGACCATACAAGAAATTGGCAAAGGGTTGAGGATCCTTCTCCATATGAGATATACAACAAGTACTTTGATATGAAAGTTGATGACATCCGAACATACATTAAATCATTTGAAAAGATCTGGGATGAGTATGGATGCACTTTAATGTGCGATGGATAGACAGGTACATAAATCTTATCTTCAGTTTCTTATCTTATCTTCATTTTTTCTTAATCAGAATGGGTCTCTTTCTGATTTCTTATCACGTTTGGAACTTTACAGGGATAACAAGAAGAAGTATGATCAACTTCTTAATTTACTGCAAAGCCGGAACCATGGATTGCGGAATCGGCCGATTCCGATCCGAATCGGTTTGAAAAAAAAAAAAAACGGCCGAAATCGGCCCGAACCGGACCAGATCGGGGCCGGACCGGCCAGATCGGCCGGTCCGGACCCGATCTGGTCCGGTTCGGGCCGGTCCCGATCCCCCCTTAAGGTTTAAGGGTTTAAGGGTTTAGGGTTTAGGGTTTAGGGTTTAGGGTTAAGGGTTATAGGGTTTAAGGGTTTAAGGGTTTAAGGGTTTGGGGTTTGGGGTTTGGGGTTTAGGGTTTTAGGGCTTTAAGGTTTAGGGTTTAGGGTTTTAAGGTTTTAGGGTTTAGGATTTTAAGGTTTTAGGGTTTAGGGTTTAGGGTTTAAGGTTTAGGGTTTAGGGTTTTTTATGGATGTACATGAATTGCATTCATTCTTATTGTACATCAATTGAATAATATGTATGTAATTTTTTATGATTTTTTTTTTATTTTTTCCTGATTTTTTCTGATTTTTTTAATTTTTTATTATTTTTTAATCTGGCCGAGTCGGACTGGCCAGACTTCATCTGGATCGGTCGACTCGGCCGATCCGATCGGCGGGTCCCGATCCGATCCGGAATTCCGTGGCCGGAACCGTATTTTGGAAGTCCATTGATGCATCTGGAAAAATAAAGAATGTCCAGTACCTATATGAATTAATTGATCAAATGGTGGAAGAAGTGGGCGAAAAAAAGATTGTCCAAGTGGTTACGGACAATGCAGCGGCGTTCAAGTTAGCTGGACAAATGTTGATGCAGAAGAGAGAACATCTATACTGGGTTCCATGTTCTGCTCATTGTATTGACTTGATGTTGGAAGACATTTGCTCTGATCCGATGGTAGATGGAGTAGTCAAGAGTGGTCGATTTATCACCACATTCATCTACAACCACAACAACATTCTAGATATCATGCGCACACATACTCATGGAAGAGAGTTGCTTCGTCCATGAGCCACCAGGTTTGCATCTCAATATATCTCTCTAGATAGTTTAAGTCAACAAAAGAACAACTTGATTAAGATGGTGGCATCGGAAGATTGGGAGAATCACATATTGCGGCATGTACCAACTAAGGTTAGAGAGAAAGGTAAGAAAGTGGCTGATCTAATTCAGTCTAGACCCTTCTGGAGGGGGGTGCAAGCGGTGTTAAATATTGTAGAACCGCTTGTCCGTGTCTTGCAATCTTGTGATGGAGAAAGAAGATCGGATATGGGATATTTATATGAAGTTATGGACAGAGCTAAGGAGCTCATTCAACTTAACAATCCAACAACCTATGTGAAGTGATGGGACATAATAGACAGACGTTGGGAACACACTTTACATCACGATCTTCATGCAGCTGGTAAGCTACTAACTTTCTATATGTATTATTTGTATACACATTTCTCTTAAGTAATAACTAACTTCGACTTATTTATTTAGGTTATTTTTTCAACCCTCAGTACATGTTTAGAACTGATGGGAAGAAGGATAGCTATGATAGTTGCTCGGAAGTGTTGATGGGGGCTAAGTCTGTTATTAAGCGCATGCTTGCAGATGAGGACAGAGCAATAATGGCATGCAAGCAAATGCATAATTACAGAATGATGTTATACCACTTTGGGACAAGTACTGCTCAAAGAACTGCCAAAATTTTGAGTCCATGTTTGAAAATTATTAAGTAGATGTTCTACTTAAATTTTAATTATAGCTTGCACATTGTTGACATGGCCAATTTTCTATTTACAGCTGACTGGTGGCTAGATCATAGAAAAGCATATGGGTATGAAGATCTAGCCTATGTTGCAATTCGGGTCTTAAGTCAAACAACCTCTTCATCAGGTTGTGAGAGAAACTGGAGCACCTTTGGCTTGATTCACACCAAGCAAAGGAATAGATTGAAGTCGAGCCGTTTAGAAAAGCTAGTATTCTGTCATTATAACATGAGGTTGAAACTAAAAAATCTAGAGCTCATAAGGAACCTTCAAAGACAGGAGAAAGAGAGAATTTCCAGACAAGCCACGGAGACGACACATGCAGAAGAACCCATAGACTTGGATGAGCTGTTCGATGAGCAACATCCACAAAATGCATGGGTTGATGCAAGCACCTCAAATGAGCCTGAATTCAACCCAAATGATCGGGAATGGGCGGAAGGTGAGTTAGATAATGTTCCATTACTTACTGATTTTCAACCTCCTCCTCCAAACCGTCAGAAGAAGAGCAAAAAACAAGCACCAAGCAAAAGGAAGAGTGGTACTGGAATTCAGATTGCTGATCTGGAGACTATCGAGGAAGAGGATGAAACGCCGAAACCAAGTGATGAGGTCCAATATCAAACCTCAAATGACTCGACATCAAAGACGAGCTCCGACAGTTCTGAAGATGGCGGAGATGCTACCAGTGCCCCAGCCCCAGCTCCACCAATTCAATTCACTGGAGAAGAAGAATACACACATGCTACCCAAGATGAACATCATGGTAGCAGAGCAGGACATGAAGAATCTTCCATTCAAACATTCAGCAGATCAAGGAGGAAGGACAAAGGTAAAGCTCCTCAGTGTGCAGAGGTCAAAGAAGAACTTAGGAGGGAGAGAGAATATCAGGAGCAACTATCAGATGCATCGTCATATTCTCCATACAAAGGGTATAGTCAGCCTACTGGATATGTAGTTTACCCTCCTCAACATTCTGATACATCCGACTATTCAGGGGGTTGTCTAGAATATCCACAATTGTCAGTCATTTATACCAATACGGATGACTATAGCCGGTATGTGATGCAATATGAACAATACTACCAGAGCTATATGTCATGGGCTGAGTATGTTAGCCATATGTTCATTCAGTATAATGTACGTTTAGAATAAATGTAAGTTCATAATCATATATGTAAGTTTATTCAAGGTTTTTTTGTCCAACAACATCTTATGTACTTCAAATCAATGTATTTCAACACAATGATGCATTAGACTTGTGTTTTATATTTTTTCCACATTTTTTCATATTTTTTTCTATTTTTTTCTACTATCCGAACCAGCCGAGCCTGACTCAGCCAGGATCGGCCGGGATCGGACTGACTCGGATCGGAATCGGCCGATCCGATCGGTTTTGGACCGGACGATCTGGGACCAGATCCCGGGTTTCTTAACCTTGCTCTTGAGAATCATCAAAAATAAGAAAAAATTGGCAGTGTGCAAGAAGAAAAAGGTATTGAACATTGTTCAAAGAAGCATTAACCATTGGAAATAAGCAAGAATAAGAAAAAACAATACCACCTAATTAAGAAAGAAACAAGCATTTGGCATGGACATTATAAGGACATGTCTACTTGAGTGAGGCAAACATGAGGTAAAGCGAGGCATTTTAGGCTTGCCTCAGCCTACTTTATCACCAAGGCGAGCGAGGAAATCGCCTTTAATAACATAGGGATGGAGTACCATCATATGAGACTGTGGGAGGCAAGGATGGCAATGAGCAAGTTGGGCCAATGGCTTGTGATCTGCAGGGCTGCCGGACTAGCAGTCATTGTCAGCCGAGTGGTCATAACACTTGCAGATCTGACACCTTGTCAGGGGACATCAGTTATTAGAGAAGGATGTCGGATGGCCCGTGTTGGATAAGGAAAAGATGGATGATGAGAACAGCCATTATTGTGACCTCTAAAGGCACTGAGGTCTGCCTCTGATTGCTACCTATGACAGGTTTGCAGAGGGCACAACATCCACTGATGTTGTTGGCTGAGATTCCGTGAGACAGATATACACATTGAAGGCTATGAAGCTCGGCAAACTGGACAGGATTTTTGCAGCTAGAGGTAACTGCAACTACAGCAGCATAACTGGGGCCAAGGTTGCAAAGAATGATGCATTGATCTCCTCCGGCAGAGGAGCACAACGGCAAGGGTCTTGGCCTGCTGGAGATAACCGAAGACAGATTTATCTCCTTTCTTGAGGCTTTGAAGTTGGATGTGTAATTGAACCAATTGGGTGTCTTGGCGAGTCAAACACCTGATGAAGAGCAATATGTAGTCAGAGGCATGAGGCGACCGAGGCGACCAAGGGGTCGCCTTAGCCTCATAGCCTAGGCATTTGAGGCGATATTTTTATTTAAAAAATATAAGAAATCAGAAACATCAAAATATCATTAAATATGACATAAATCCATAAATAAGACATGTAAATTTACCAACTTCATATATAAAGTGTACCAAGTTCATATCAAATTTAACATAAAAAAGATGCCATTACAAAATTCATATTAAATTGAACACAAAGAAGATGCAGTTACGAACAGCAAGATATGAGATCAATTTAAAAAACAGAGGAAATACAGCAAAGAGAGAGTGTGCAAAAGGAACTGCAAGGGAGAGGACATAGAGAGGCAAAGAGAGGCAAAAGAAAACATAAAAATGGAGGAAGGAAAACAAAAGGTGCCTCCTCAAACCAATCAGTGAGGGTAGAGGAGGGTTGTACAAACTCGTTGGAGCTGAGTGAGTCCCTTGAGTGAGAGAGACGACGCCAAATTGGTGAAGCCGTTGGAGTCCGACGAGAGAGAGAGAGAGAGCACCTGTTAACCAGATTGTTCGAAGTCGTCGAAGCCTTGCGAGGTGAGAGAGAGACGACGTAGGTTGCCCGAAGTCGTCGGAGTCCTGCAGAGGGAGGGAGTCCCACAAGAGAGAGAGAGGATGCACATCGGTCCGTCGTCGGAGTCGCAAGAGGTAACGAGGTTGCCGCTTGCCGTAGGGTTAGGACTTAGGGTTATGTTCGGGTTAGAGAGGCTGAAAGTGTCGGGATTGTATTTATATTAGGCCTACTGGGCTGGGTCATGTGAGTCGGTGGCTAGGGGTGTTCACTATTCGGTTCAAACCGAAAACCAAACCGAACCGGTCAATTCGGTTTGGTTTGATTTGGTTTGAACTTCTGAAAATTTCGGTTTGGGTTGAAACCAAACCAAATTAAGAAATTTGGTTTGGTTTGGTTTGGTTTCTCTTGTTCATAAACCAAACCAACCCGAATAAAACAAATTACGTTAAAAGAGTATAATATAAGTATTAGATTCTTAGACTAAGTGTGAGTTTATGTAAATTACAAGATAAAAAAAAAATATTTTATTTTTAGATAATACCTTTTAAATCGTCATATTGTACAAACAAAGGTGTTGAGTCCTTAATAAAATAAGATATTTAATTATAATAGTCCATTTCGAGACTTAAACCTCTAAATAATTTTTAAATAATATTTTTTCAATAACTATTCTTCAAAAATAATGTTGAAATGGATTATTTAACATAGTGGCCCATTATAAGGCCCAAACCGCCAACCGAACCGAACCAAACCAAATTATTTCGGTTCGGTTTCAAACTATTACGATTTGGTTTGGTTCGGTTTGGCTCTCTACTTCGGTTTGGTTTGGTTTCGAAAGTTTTGCCCTCAAACCAAACCAAATCAAACCATGAACACCCCTACCGGTGGCGTTGTTTGAGGTGACTTAAGCGAGCGAAGCGTGCTGAGGCGAGTGCTTAGGCGGTGAAGGCGTTTCCCATGATCGCCTAGGCGATATAGGCCAACGCGAGACGACTTACTACCGCCTCGCCTCGTCACCTAGGCGGTCACCCCATATGCCTTTGATAACATAGAGAGTAAATCACACTTAGCACCATACTCCCTTTAGTTTGGGCCTTGGGAGGTTATAAAAGGTGCAAAGTTCATGAAAATAAGGAGGAACTATGTTAAGATATTTCTGTTTTGGGAAACCATTAAAGGGGGTTGATGGTACATAAAAGAACATGTTCTTCGTGACTGTTTTTTGCAGATTCCTACTGTTTTAGAAAGAATCATGTTAGGCAGCGCTTTATATGCTTAAGAACTACTAGATGAAGCTTAGCTTATGCAAAAGAACATGGTTTATCATGCTCCAGGTTTTATTTCAGCATGTATCACGTTGTTTAAATACGGTTTTATTAGGAAGCATGCTAGATTTTACTTATTGCTGCATATTGAAAGAACCCGAAAGATTCATATGAACCCCAAATAAACCATATGATGATTTGTTCTCAAACTTGGAGAACTGTTTCCCCGAGGAACCTGACTGGGATGTCTAAAAGTAAAAGATTAGTATGAAAAGTAAGTGGAACCTTCCTTTCCATGAAATGAAAAGAACCCAATGGACCAAGTCCATCCAAGACTTAAAAGAGCATGAAAGATTACTTTATGAAATGAAAGATTTAGAATTTCAAAGCTCCATATGTTATTTAGTTTCTATATTATTCCTATTGTAGCATGAAATATGAAAGAATCCTACGATGATGACCCCAAGAAGGGGGAAAAAGAACAAGAATAAGAACACTAGGAGGCACACTCTAGTGCACTCTCTATGAAGAAAAGAATCCATAAAACAACTCATGAAATGAGTTTAAGGCAAGAAAACCTTCTATGAACAAAGATTATCATGATCTTTTTATTCTTTTAATATGGAAGTGACATCACTTCCTTAGCGAGATGGGCCCACGAGATCTGTTCTCTGGAGATATGAGAATGCCAGGGTCAACCTCCTACAAGATGTGTGGTGTCGAGGCGCGGAACATCCCTTCTTTTCTTATGATTCTAGAATCCAGATTCAAAACCTCGACTTAGGCATATGATAGTAATCCTACTCAAGTGCACTCAGGAGTTAGGACATAGATACTGTAGCAAACTGTTAGCAGACTAATGATCCAGCTTAGCCTACTTTCCCGTCTTACCCAACAGGTTTTCACAGACATGCTGGGGTGGGACAAGTGGAAGCCGAAAGGACTATCAGTGGACGGCCTACTTGACCAATACGACCGCTAGTAAGTGGTTATCCCCGTTGCTTCAGGTCAAAAGGTGACTCATCTTGTCAACAAGACAACAGACTACGAACTCAAGACTTGTTAAAGATATGAACTAATAAATGGCTCATCCATGAGACCCTATAATGATGACTTGCAGTAAATATCTTTATATTTTCTATATTAGTACGTGTTGAAGTTATTGGGCCATCCAACTCAAAACCTTAAGGCAATGAGTGGAGTAGGTACCATCTACTAAACACTTTTTGATTTTGTCATTTTTCCGATGTAGGACTATTCTAACATGCCCCCTCACATGTAGGCCGATTTTAGGCTCTATCACGTGGACCACAAATATGGGTTGTGCGGCCCGGTTCGTAACCATGGGCTCTGATACCATGTTGAAGTTATCGGTTCGTAAACATGGGCTCTGATACCATGTTGAAGTTATTGGGACATCCAACTCAAAACCTTAAGGCAATGAGTGGAGTAGGCACCATCTACTAAACACTTTTTTATTTTGTCCTTTTTCCGATGTAGGACTATTCTAACAGTACGGATTATCATTAATTACTAGGAGAAAAGAATACGAAAGATCGGAGCTGATGAATTGTTTAGAAAGTTAAAGAAAAAGTATATTTGTTACTGTCTTCTTAAGGTTTCTTCACCGGTTTCACACTGTCTTATAATAAATGCATCCCATATTATATTGATAGTCGTTCCATGAATCACATGAGTAAATACATGGCACGTTGGAAACTAATGATTAGAAAGTAGCTCTTATATAAGGATGAGCAAATGTGTTGGTGAGTGAGAGATAACAGTAAAGATGTAAATGATCCCTATTGAGATCTCATTTTGAGTTCTCATAAAAGATTATAACACATTTTTCAAGGACCAGAAACCAAAGACATAAGACCAGTGCGTATTTTGAAATATTTCAGATATAGTCAATTTGTTTAATTTCTTAGGATATGTGTATTATTTCCTTTATATTTCTATTGTATAATGCACATGACCCTCTTATTATACTTTTACTTTAATGTACCATATTATTTTGTTTTTTAGAGTTGTGCACGTACCAATGATCTGCAAGTGGGACCGTTACAATTGCAATCTTGGCTTCCTTGAGCACTCATGGGGTTCATGATGAACTTAAAGGGTGCAAGAGGGAGAACTCATTCTATCTGTGTGCATCGGCAAAGGAAGAACTCAGGAAAGAGGCATCTGGCAGCTGAAGAGAGAGGAAATTTAAGCCAGACGATGATGTTGCAGATGATGACAGTTGGCATTCTGATCAACAGCAGCAGCAACAACTATGGCAAATTAGGAGGCGGCAATAGGGTGGCACCGAATGAGAGAAAGTTTGTCCTTCATGCAGTTCGTGCCAACCCCAGGGATCCTGTTGACTATTCTCAGTTTCAAATGTTGCTGCTTCAAACAAAAGCAGAACCAGAAGAGGGAAAGTGGTCCGCACCGATACAGGCTGTACTTTCTACTCCAGGTCAGTGTAGTCAAAGCAGCAACCAAATCTCCCTTCCAATCTCACCCTCAGCTGCACCTGAGGAATGAAAAGGGCTAGCAAAGGCATAATACTTCAAAATTTCCACCATTCATAACTGGAGCAATGAAAAGTTAGTGGAAAGGGTTGAGAAACTGGGGATTCAGGTTCAGAACAAAGCAGGGCAGCTTGGTAAACTGTGGAAAAAGATTCAGAGGCGGTGAGGAATTAACAGTTTAGTAAAAGCTGATTCAAAGGGTATTCACAGTGAGAAGAAGGCCAGTACAAGGAGTCGAAGGAACATCAGAAAGAAAAATGATTTTGTTCATGGAATATCAGAGGAATTCATAACAAAAACCAAACATGGTGCTGTCAGGGACTTCATGCATAGACGGAAAGTTGATCTGCTATCTGCTCAATAGACTAAGATGGACCAAATGGAAATGGAATTTGTCAAGATGATTACTGGCCGTAATAATGCAAATTTTGTCATTAGAAGATCCAGAGGACAGGGTAGTGGTACATTAATAACATGGGATGCAGATACTTGGGATCGCAAACTATCAGATGTTGGAGAATGTTCGATCACTGTTCAGCTTCACAAGCATCCTTCTAGATTTGTTTGGCTAGATGCACCAACTGTCAGAAATTCTGGTAATAGTTTGCTGATAATACAGCAGGAAATTTCACAGGAGGAAGTAAAAAAGCACTTAGGGGAGAAAGCACCAGGTCCTGATAGATTTCGTACATTTTTCTAACAGAAATATTCGGAGACAGTTAAAGGTACCGTAGTGCCAGCTAGAAAGGAAGAGGCTGAGAGTCCGTAAAACAAAAAATTTGGTGTCGCTTCCCAAGAAGGATGAAGCTTAGACTTAAAATATTTTCACCCCATCAGCTAATAAATGGATCTTACAAGATTATGGCAAAGGTCTTGGCAACTAGGTTATCCAAAGTTCTTAATGAGCTTATAGAAGAAAATCAATGTGCATTTGTTCAGGACAGAAGACACAAGGATGCCTTCTTAGCTGCTCATGAGGTGGTGCATTCTTTGAAAGAAAAAAGGGGGAAAGGGATTTCTTTTTATTTTTGCAAATTGGATTTTAGCAAAGCTTATGACAAAATTTTCTGGCAACATCTTTGGAATGTTTTGGATCCACATGGCCTTCAAGAGAGGTGGACTGGGGCTCTGAAGAATTGTGTTACAACTGCAAACTTTTCTATTATTCCCAGTCATGATGTATATAGATACTTTACCAAATTGCCGGGGTTTGAGACAAGGAGACCATTTATCACCCCTTCTCTTCGTGCTTGCAGCCAATACTTTAAGCAGAATGTGCAAAAAAAAGCTGAGGAGGTAGGTTAGATGACAAGGTGCAGATTTTGAGCTCTCCAGTGAGGTTATTCCGCTTACAACATGTGGATGATACCTTGAGCTTTGTGGAAGAATGCATGAATCAGCTGAGGCTTCTTCACTTTGTCCAAGAAATGCTTTAACATGTTTTTCGGTCGAAGGATTACCTTGCTCAATTCAGTTTTATCTGCTATTCCTCAATGTTCTTCATGCCACAGGTGGTGAGGAGGAGATTTCTTTGAGGTTGCATAAATGATCAATTAAGATCAATTTATTTAATCAAATGGGAGTAAGTTTGTCAGCCCTTGAGCAAAGGTGGATTAGGGTTAAAAAGGTCTACACTACATGAACTTGGCTCTGTTAGGGAATGGTTATGGCAGCTGTGTTCAGATGACAAAGCAATTGGGCCTCTGTCTCATAGAAGAATTATTACTAGAGGACATAGAAGCAAGTGGTGTCCCATAGGTGAGGTCAATTGTACATCTTGTGGTGTAGACAATGAAGATACGGACCATCAATTTTTTCAGTGCAAGGTCAGCAGAGATATATGGGCTTTTACTCAACTCACAGATGTTAATCCTACCTTCATGACAGTGCAAGAAATGTGGTGTTTCTTTAAAGCCATAAAATTCTCGATGGGAAAAGACATCAAAGGTAAATTACTCCTTTTACTACCACATACCATTTGTTGGAGTATTTGAAAGGAATACAACGATGGACTTTTCAAGGAAGAAGAATATATGTTGTTTTAAAGCCATTTTTCTCTTTTTAGCTGGTCTCATGTCTTGTTGAAAGTTAATGCTCAGGCTACTAGGAGTGTGTTAAAGTCATGTAATAACATCTCTTTTATTACTTTTCTTTATTGGTGTAAGAGGAACCTCTCCTATCACCCTATGATTGTACTACCTCTATTTATTCTCAATAAAATTGGCAGTGTAACCATTATTTTCTTGGCAAGAGAGAGAGAGAGACCCCCCGCCAACCGCTGCTTGTTCCTCCGCCACCTCAACTCCCGATGCACTAGGGTGGCTATGTATGGGAGGGAGGGGACCCTGTGCAGAGCCACTTCTCCTCTATTGCACAGCTTGTGAGGGGAGAGAGAGAGAGAGAGAGAGAGAGAGAGCAATGGACTTCACCGGTCCACAGCAATGACATCTCTTGGGCATGGTGGGGAGACAGCAATGGCCATGGAATGCAAAATCGGCCAATCCCAAGTCGGATCGGCCTATTCGACTTGAGATCGGCCAGGGGCGATCCGATTATGGGGAGAACCAGTCATTCCCCCCTTAGTTCCATAGGAATCGACCTAAATCGGTCGGGATCAACTTGAATCGGCTGCGATCAGCCAGAATCGGCCAATTCAGGCATTTAGTTTTTTTTTTTTTAATAACCAAATCAGGCCGTATCGGGTCGAATCGGACACAGATCAGCCGATCTGGACCGGATTCAGCCCGATATGGGCCGATCTGGATCCCCTCTTAAGGGGATTGTGCTGCTACTACTGTTGTCTGTTCGCTATTGCTGCAATTGTCCGTTGCTCCTACCGCCGCCGACCCGCTGTCACCCCCTCCTTCTCTCTCTTCTCCCCTCTCCCTCTCTTCTATTCCTAGGATCCTCTTGTCCACCCATTTTTCGTCCCCCTACACTACCATATTCAGACATCAGCAGCACTACCAAGGGGTACTCTGGACATCCACCTATTCAGTATGGCATTTTTGCCCCTCCAATCCAGTCAGGAGAAAGATTAATTCAACAAGCAAATACACCTCAAGATATTCAAAGGAGATTTCAAGACCTTGCGAACTCTTTGTTTGGCTATGCATATCTAGATATATGTAGTCAGATTATGGGCTGTCAGTTCAAAATTATGAACCGAAAGATGAAAGATTACAAATGTGATCTTTGTAAGGTATTTTTCATTTATTTTTTGTTAAAAACTTCATAACTTGTCTTTTCTAATTAGTGTAGAACAATAACTATAAGCAAGTTAATCATCTTTAATGTTTTCTTTTATGGATGTACATGATTTGTATTCATTTTCATCATGCATTCATTGAATAACATATTTACATTTTTTATAATTTTTCTTATTTTTTAGATTTTTTATTTTTTCTGATTTTTTTTATTTTTCTTAATTTTTTAAATAATTTTTTAATCGGGCCAATCTTGGATCGGCCTGATTCATGCAGATCGGCCGATCCAGGCGATCAAATCGGGATCGCAAGGGTCCGATCCGGACACCGGACCCAATCCAGAATTTCATGGCAATGGCCGCACTTCGTGGTAACATCCCTCGATGAAAAGGCATCCAAGAGAGGGAATAGGGGCCACAGAGAGGGGGTTGGTGTCAAGGATATCTTAAATAGTATCTGATGAGATCCTATCAAGGCCTCGGTAGGTCCAAGGCATCCATATGTGCACCTTGAGCCACTTGAGCGTCAGCCTAGTGCACTTTATGGTGCACTGGAAAGGTGCCTGAGCACTTTTGAGGTTCAAACCCACCTAGGCACCTAGGTGATGCCTAAGGACACCCTGAGAATAGCGTATGCAAGAGACATGGAACATTCAGAACAAATGATAATAACGTGAAATTGACCAATTCAATAACACAATTATGGCACAAACAATTGCCAAAGAAAGTACTGAAAAAAAGCTAATATCTCATAGGCAACTATGAACATTAACTAAGAAGAATGATAAAAAGAAAGGGATTCTTATGTGACTACCCAATCAAATTTTACTCATGTAAAGCAACCCTTCAAATCATGACATCATGAATATCTTCAAATCAGAACATCATGAATACCCTTCTGAAAGGGAAAGCTATATTATACCCTGTTTTATTCCATAAATACTCTTCGTAGCAGTATTGTTTACATATCTACACCTTTAGTGATATGGAAAAGGGTAATCACATATTTCCTCTAAAGACTTATTTATAATACTACAATTTTAAGAGGTGTTTCTTACATGAGCAAAATTTTACTGGAAGCATTCACGCAAAAATCCACAAGCAAATCACTATGATAATCCATGTGGACAGACACAATTGTGTCAAATGTATATACATGAGTCTGTGTTACCACCCATTCAGAAACTTTCACGAATTGCAAAGTTTGAAATGTAATTACCTAGTACATGACAGCATATATTGATAGAAAGGTAACTTTATGATTTTGCAGTGGGCTAGTAATTTGTTCAAATCAAATGAACTTATTAAAGAAACTGACGAAACAAAATCACCATTTTGCGGCCACTATTATCAAACTGCTCATTCGTAGACAATCCAGATTGCCTGCAGGTCAGAGAATCAGCATCTGCTTCAAGATCACGAGCTCCAAAAGCTGCTGTATACTCACTGTCACTAGATGTGCTACTTATACTGCTGAGGCTGCTACTATTGCTGTTGCTGCTGCTATTGTACTTGTGCTGTGTCCGTGCAGCTGATTCACCCCAAAGGTCATCCATTGACTCCATGATGCCAGTACTTCCAAATCCCAAACTGCGTCCAGTTTCCAGAAAAAGAACAAAAATCACGGAGTTGCTCCAAAACAATAAAGAAAAGATCTCCCATCAAGCGGAAAGTGAACAAATGAGCTAACAATAGTAACATTTTGCAACACCCACATATTAATGCACATAACAAATAATGTAGACCATGTTAATACATTGATATGATATTGTAAATTACCTTTTAAAGTCAATTGTTTAAGTGATGGTGTTTTACTCTCTTTTTTATGAATGTGGATGGAACCACTTGTATTATAAAAATAGAAATAACATGTACAAATATGTGTGAATCTCTAATATCCTTCCCCAATCAAGCCAAAAAGAGAAGAGTTACAATCATCCACCCCAAGGTTCTAAAAACCCGATTGTAAAACCGGATCGGCTAAGGCTGGTCCTGATCCCGGTTCCAGTTCCAAGGCCGGTTGAGGCCGGTTTCCGCCAGTTCTGTCTGGTTCAGGCCGGTTTTGAACCAGACCGGTTCTGGCAGGTTGTGATCCGGTTCAGCTGGTTCCGATCTGGTTCGGCCGGTTTCTAGTACCATGATCCACCCTACACGTGAGCCTAGGCCATTCCTTGACCTTCTCGCACACAAAAGAGAAGACCCTATGCGGGGAATTAGCCTCCCGCTTAAAAATTCTACTGTTATGTTCTGTCCAGATGACCCACACAGTGGCATGCAAAATCAGCCACCACACTAAGCGGTCTTCCTTCCTTTGTCAATTCTTCCCCCACAAGAGAAGTTGTTCCACGGCCTCCCACTGGGCTGATCCCGTATGACGATTGTGAAAAAGCATCTGCCACACCTCCTCCAAATGAGAGGAAGCCGTGAATAGGTGATCCATCATCTCCTCTTTTTTAGCACAAAGACAGCAGCAGGTGTTCAGACTTCAGAGGAATTGCGCACTCCGATTGCATGTCGGGACTCTACTAACAGAGGACCTCCATAAAAGCAGCTGCACCTTGAGAGAACTTACAACTTTCCACGTAGTAGAGAAGAAAGGGTATCTCAAAACCAAACCCAGAACCCCCCCCCCAAAAAAAAAAAATTAAAAAAAAATAAATAAATAATCAGCCATAATGGATTAAGCCAATTTAACCGAGAATCTACCCTTGCTGTCCCATCTCCAGGACTAAGAATCCTTTATGGAAGGCATCAAATGAAAGTACTGCAGCAGCTGAAGCAAATGCAACAGGTCTGATACTTCATCTCTCAGGCTCCTCCTAAATATAGGGCTCCAAGAAGCTTGAGGCAGGCCATCAAAAAAAAACGTTGGTTACTACATCATAAGAATTAACCATAATGGTAAAAAGTCTAGGAAATAGATGATGTAGGGGATGAGTAGAACACCAAACATCCAATCAAAATAGAGTGGACCTGTCGTCACCCACAATAATCTGAAAACCAGCCATCAAAACATCACAGCAATCAAGGATACCTTTCTAAATGAGAGAGACATTATATGCGGCCGGAAGAACCACATTCCAAAGTCTAGATTTGGAATAATGCTTCTGGAAAATAACCTCCCACCACATACCAAAATCAGAGGTCACAAGCTTCCAAAGCCATTTAATATAGAGAGCAGTGTTAAAAAGAGGGGTGTTCTTAAAACCTAATCCTCCATTCTCCTTAGCCTTGCACATCCTCCCCCAGCTCACAGCAAAACCACCCCTCTTGGGGTCTCCAGAACCATGCCAAAAGAACCTAGCTTGAATAGCCGCCAACTTCTTCGCCACCATTGGGGATCTTGAGGATGGACAGAAAGTAGATGGAGAGGTTGTCAAAGACTAAAGTGCACAGAATCAGTCTGCCTCCTTAGGATAGAAGTTTCCCTTTCCATCTACACAGTCTCTTCTCAAAATAAGGAACAATCTTCTCCCAATCCCAATAGAGAAGGGGTCCAGGAGTGAGTGGAAGCCCTAAGTATGAAATGGGGAATGCACCTCTGGTGCAGTCAGGAATAAGTGAAGCTCTCCTCAAGTCACTCTCTCCCATGTTTAAGCTGACAAACTGACTCTTCTGCAAATTAGCTTTCAACCCTGAAACCTCTTCAATCAGATCCAACAAGAAATGAACCACAAACAATTGATCCTCCTCCTCCGAAAAGAAGAGGATGGTGTCATTGGCATACTGAAGATGAGGGTTGTTCATACCCTGTTGAGAAACCTGGAAATCTCTAATCAGACAGTGAGACTCAGCTCTCTCTCAAACTCTCTTGAAAATATGGGACACCAAAATGAAGAGCAGAGGAGAAAGTGGGTCTCCCTAGCGCAAGCCCTTCCCACTGGGGGAGAAAGAAGTTGGTTGACCATTAACAAGCACAACAAAAGAGGCAAAGGAGACACAGTCCTTGATCGACCTAACCCACCCCTCCCCAAAACCCATCTTGGAGAGTACTTTGAGTAAGCACCCACAGTTGACTCTATCATAGGCTTTCTCAAAGTCTAGTTTCAACACTAGCCATTTTCTATCATATAGCTTTATTGAATGAAGTCCCTCATCAGCCACCGAGAAATTCTCCAAGATGTATCTACCTATAATGAATGCTCCCCGGCTTGTCTACCACTTTGACCAATCTAGTAGCCATAGTTTTGGTAAGAATCTTATAAACCTCGTTGAGCAAACTGACCAGCCTATAGTCCATCAAGTTGTCTGCTCCCTACTTCTTAAGAATCAAAATAATGAAAGTCACATTGATGCCCCTAAATGAAAGTCCTGTCAATGCCCCTAACGTGGGCTCTCCCCTCCTGAAACTCTAGTAACGCCTTGCATAAGTCAGCTTTAACAATATCTCAATAAGCCTGAAAGATGAACATGAGGAATCCATTCGGACATGGCACCTTGTCACCTGCTAGTGCAACAACAGACCTCCTAATCTCCTCATTAGAAAAAGGAGTAGAGATGGCATCTCTCTCCTCTGCCAAAATAGATGGGAGGAGATCATCTGTAATAGAAAGTCTATCGGAGTCCTACTCAGTGAAAAACCTGGAGTCGAACTACTGAACATGGTCACAAATATGATGAGCAAAAGAAAAGATCTGATCTCTTGCCCTCAAGCATTTGATCTAATTCATTCTCCTTCTACATGATGCCACTCTCTTAAAGTAAGTTGCATTCCTATCTCTCTCCTTAATCCACCTCTACAAGGATTGTTGCTTCCAATATATCTCCTCTTTCAGGAGGATCTCATAGAATCCCCCCCCCAAGCGAATTCCTACTATATTTATCCACTAGATCCAGAAGGCCAGCTTCCTCAAGAACATCTAAGGCATTCAGTTGTTCCACAATTCTATCTTTAGCAAACCTTCCCGGGAGTCTTGGAGGCACCCCAAGCCATGGAATTCTGGTTTCCCGAGATCGGGACCCGCCGATCCCGATTAGATCCGGATGAAGTTGGGCCGATCCGAGTCGGCCCTATTAAAAAAGTAATTAAAATTAAAAAAATAGAAAAAATAAAAAATAGAATAAAAATGTACACATATTATTCAATGAATATATAATGAAAATGAATGCAAATCATGCACATCCATCAAAAAAGAATATCAAAGATAAATAACTCTAATAATTATTATTGTGCACTAATTAAGGAAGACATTATGAAATTTTTAACATGAAATTAAGGAAAAATACCTTACAAAGATCACATTTGTGATCCTTCATCATCCGATTCATAAGTTTGAGCTGGCGGCCCATAATCTACCGGCATATACGTTGGATACCCATAGCCAAATACACAACTAGCGAGCTCTTCAAATCCCCTTTGAATACTTCAAGATGTGTTTGCTTGTTGACTTGAGCTTTCTCCTGATTGTACTGGAGGGACATAAATGCCATACTAAATAGGTGGAGGTCCAAAGTACCCATCAGTAGTACTACTGATGTCTGAATACGACAGTATAGGGGGTGAAAAATAGACAGATAAGAAGATCCATATTCCCAGCTTAGCCAATCATATCATGCTTATCTCTGTTGGCCTCCAAATCGCCTTTGTTGTCCTTGTCTTTAGCCTTAACTTCCTTTAGAATGACTCAGAGGTGCGGAGTAACCTTCATATCATGAATAACTACTCTCAAAGTCCATAACCTCCTGATAGTCCTCTGGATCAGGGTCATCTGGATTAGGGTCATTTGGATCTTCATCATCATCATCATCTAAATTGATCGGCCGTTGAATAGACAGATTGTAATCCCTTCGTGTCTGGCGCCATGATGTCTCATCTTGCAGATCCATCTATTGTCGAGCTTTTAAATTAGTTTGGACTTTTTTACCCAACATGTAAGCCCTCATTTTCCTCTTCAACTCCAGTAGAACTGACTCACATCTGCTGACATTTCCTATTATGCTAGCAATATCATTTTTTAAGCGATACACACATCCACCCATCTCCTTTGCACACCACTTATATTTGACCCTCCTCTGTCTAGCGTCCGACAATGTGCAATGCTGCCCACCAGGATTACTGCCCTGTTGTTTCACCTCATGTTCATGATGTCCTTACTCAGCCATATTCCTAAATAACATGAAAATGCACAAATAAATTCAAGTAGCACTAATCACATGCAATTAATGCATAAACCTGAACAATCATGTTCTAATAAGTTCAACTAAGTGTTTGGCATACTCAATTGAACCCTAATTATACTAATCATACATAAGTTCTAACTTATAATCCTTAATTAAAGTTAATTGTGGGTAATTAGTACTAATGACGTGCAACTAATGCACAAATCTATGTAATCAAATTCTAATAAGTTCAATTGAATTTTTAGCATACTTAATTGAACCTTAATTACACTAATCATACAAAAGCCTTAATTTATAACTCCTAATAGGGTTAATTTTGAGAAATTGAAGCTAATGACATATAATTAATGCACAAATCTGTACAATCAGCTTCTAATAAGTTCAATTGAATGTTTGGCATACTCAATTGAACCATAATTATACTAATCATATAAAAATCTTAATTTTTAACTCCTAATTAGGATTAATTATGGGTAATTAGTACTAATGATGTGTAATTAATATACAAATCCATGCAGTCATATTCTAATAAGTTCAATTGAGTGTTTGGCACATTCAATTGAAATCCTAATTACACTAATCATATAAAAGTCCTAATTTTTAACCTCTACTAGAATTAATTTTAAGAAATTAACGCTGACGAGGTGCAATTAATCCATAAATCTATGCAATCATATTCTAATAAGTTCAATTGAGTGTTTGGCACACTCAATTGAATCCTAATTACACTAATCATACAGAAGCCCCAACTTTTAACTCCTAAATAAGGTTAATTTTAAGAATTTTGTCTTATGTTAAATTTTTTTCTAAGCTAAACATTTATAGATATACACTATCATAAATAATTTTTAATTTTTTGAGAATTTAAAAAATTTCGGAATCGAAATATACGTTAACCCGGATCGAGATCCGACGAAGAAATCCGATGTCAACAGCAGCTGCTGCCAGACGGCCGGCGGTGATAGGGTGAAACCCTTGTCCTTTTTCGGCCAGAGAGAGAGAGGAGGATGGCGGCAGTGGCAGCAGACAGCCGGTGATAGTCGCAGTGGAGGAGCCACAGCAGCAGCAAAGCAACAGTAGCACGCAACAGCAGCAACAGCGAACCTGAGAGGATCGGCTGATCCAGATCGTGATCGGCTGATCCTACAATCCATGCCCCAAGCAGAGAGCCCCATCACCAATTTCTTAACTTTAATATTAAGCATGGTCATGGCATCATAACTGTGGCAAGCTCCCATCCAAACTTTGTTGAAGAAATTAGAAAACCCCTCCTCTCTAAGCCAATATCTATCCATCTTAATCTTGATCGCCTATGAGGGTAGTTGTGAGAGAGAAGAATAATTGGCTTATAGTTGGAAGTCGTCCTTGTCACGCATTCTACCTGCGCCTGCGGGAAGTGATCTTCCCAATCAATTGAAATCAGGAACTTGTCCAACCTTGAAAGGAAAGGATCCTCCCTAAGATTTGGACCAAGTAAATGACACATTAGGAGTGTGAACATTACTCAGAGCTGCTTCAACAATAAAGTCCTTGAAATTTCTATGTCCCTTGCTAAATGGGAGGACCAACTACTCTCTTCTCGAGTTGCAATTGCATTAAAGTCCCGTCAGATACACCATGGCCTATCGACCTGCCGCTGAAAAACAAGGAGCTCATCCTATAGAGTCTTCTTCTCAGCTATTAGCTAGGGCCCATGTCTACCTGCAAAATCCTACTCAAATCCATCATTAATACAACTGAATATGAGGGTCACTGCAGAGGCACTCACTTTCCTCCATCCTTCAACTTCCTCCACCACAAACTCGCTCCACATAATCATAATCCCCCATGCATTGCCTATAGCTGGAGAGGCAATGGCCTTCATAAGCCTAGAACCACCAATCTCATTCATAACCGACTCCCCCTCTTGTTCTCCGCACTTGGACTCCTAAAGGCAGAAGATATCAAGTTTACACCTCTTCACAAACTCCCTCACCGCTCTTCTCTTCTCCTTCCCACAAACTCCCCTAACATTCCAAGAAATCATTCTCATTGAGACATAGATATCCCCTCCTCCTCTACCCCCTCCAAAGACCTAGCTCCCACTCCCTAATTCTCCCTCTTGGTGGATTTTTCCCCTCTAGTCATCCGAGCCAATCCTATCTTCCACCTGTAGATCTTAGAAAAAACTTGCCTTACCTCTTTTTCCAAGCCACCGAACGACACCCGTACTTTCCCCGTAACCTCCCTACCTTAATCCTCCGTAAGACAACTCACATTGGCAAGATGTTTAATTTCCTCCCAGTTCAAGTCCGTCGGTCCTACCTTCTCCTCATCACTTGCATCTCCTGCTGCTGAGGAGCTCTCCATCCCCCTGGCACTCCTTCCTCACAAGAATTGGGGACCACCAAAGGCATACCTTAGGAATTTGCACCATATCCATCAATCATGCAACCCCCCCAATAAGGAGGAGGTACTCCAAAGGCAGACGCCTCAGTCCCATGTCCTCAGAATCCCCCACGCTCAGTATCTACATATTTACCCTCTTCGTCCCCTAATTAGGACAATTATCTTTCGGGGTGTCCCCCTGTTGAACCCGAAATTTTTTTATGCAAATAATGCCGTTTGAGTATGCATGCATATGCATATGGCATACACTCACATCGATAGGAAAATATATACATATGCATGACGACATGTTCACGAAGAACTATGTTATGCAAAACAAATATGTACCTATGATACGAGTGTATATGGAAAAAACATAAAGCCATAGGCTCACATTATGAGGCTAATGGAATAGGAGGCATACCTAGGCCAAAAAGGCCTTGATTGGGATTTTTAAGGAGGCCTAAGACAGCCCCAAATCACCCTCGTAGACTTCCGAAATCAACTCCTAAGCCTCCTTCGCAACCCTTGATGGTGAGGCCCAAAGGAGGACCCTAAATGCAGCAACAAAGGGGAGCCAAATGCTGCGAAATAAGGGCCAAGATCAGTCCCGAAATAGACCAAAACCAGTCCCGAAATGGACCAAAACCAGTCCCGAAATGAGCCAAAATCAGTCCCAAGACTTGCCTAAAATGGCCCCAAATGAAGGCCCAATGACAAAGGGTTATAGGCCCAATAGATGGCCCAATAAGGGACCCAATATAAGGCCCAATAAGGACCCCAAATGAGCCCAAAAATCAGTCCCACAGGGGCACCGAATCTGCAGGCAGGAAGGAAAAAAAAATCTGAAAAACCCAAGGAAGAAAATTCCCAAAATAGAAGTGGACCCCTCCACCTCATTCCCCTCCATTTAAATAAGCCAAGAGGGGGTGGAGGAGAGAGAGAGGGAACTGGTGGGGGGCCCCCCCACCGGTTCCAAGAGGGAAACCGGTGGGGGGGGAGGAGGATCTCCCTCCCTCTTCCTTCTTTCCAGATTTTAAAATTCAAAATGGGGGGGGATTAATTAAAAAGAAGGGGAATTAATGAGGTTTTTAACCCCATTTACATGGGTTAAGAACTCCAGGTAAACCCCCATTAAAACTCCATCCTAAACCCCTTTCACATTGAAGCCAAGTCTGAAATTAATGGGCAAAAAAACCCCTTTCACACTTGGGAAAATCTGAAACCAAAAGGGGCAAAGGCTCATTAAGAGCCAAAAAAGTGGGAAAAGTAAAGGAAATGGGGGAGGGGAACACCCCCCACCGGTTTCCCAAAACCGGTGGGGAGACCCCCCCCACCGGTTCCCAACCGACGGGGGGGGTCCATGGCCGGTGGCCACCCCCACCAGTTGGAACCGGTGGGGGTGCCCACCGGGTTCCCCCCTCTCTCTCTTTTCAATGCTCTCTCACTCCCTTCTCTCACCCATTGGCCATTGGGATTTAAAAATAAAAAAAGAGGGGAGGGAAGAGGATGTAAACGGTGGCACCCCCCACCGTGGCCCATTCCGGTGGCACCCCCCACCGGGCCCAAATTCGGGCCTATAAATAGGGCCCCTTGGCCCCCAAATCAAACACACAAGGCATACACACAAGGCACACAAAAGGCATACACACAGCAACATATACACATCCGTATACAAGAAGTGAGGAATTAAGAGGGGAGGTTCAGCTTGAAGATCAAATTTGGGTTTCTTAAGCCGGGTTTGCTGCGATTTTTGGAGTTCTTTTCCTTTTCGAAGAGTCTTCTTTCCGAAGGTTCAATCCTAAGGAGAGGCTCTGCCGAGTAATTATTGTAATATGCCTTCTCATAAGGCGAATCCCTGGCGAAATAAAGACTGATATTTTCATGGCTGAAATGTGTGCTTCTGTGTCATTAAACTAATTAAATAATATCATGCTTTCATACTTTATATACATGTATACTTAATTTCATAAACCCAAAATATGTGTACACCTTCAACTTAACCTTGACCTCCCCCCCATAAATAAATTAAATATAAGTTCAGAAATCATAAAAAAAAAAAATCATACTTAAGTCAAAAAAATAACCTATAATTAATTAATTAATAAAAATTTATAAAATTATTTAAAAATCAGTAAAAATCAGAAATGCAACCTAAAAATCATATTAAACTAAATAACCCAAAATATCCCTCATATATTTAATTAATTAATTAATTAATCATAAAAATCAGCAAAATTAATAAAATAAAACCATTAAAAAATCAGTAATAAACAGAAGACCAAATCTGAAAGAGTATAAAAGTTTCTTAAATAATTAAAAATGTATATAGAACTTAATAAAATTACGAAAATACCCTCACTCATAATAAAAGTCTATAAAAATCAGATAAAATCCTTAAAAATATCAGAACTTATTTTATGACCAAAATACCCTCCATACAATAAAAATCTCATAAGAAAATAGACTCTAAGCACAATAAGCCCGGTTTGGGATAAAAATTACTAAAATACCCTTACATACTTAAAGATTAATTTCACAAATCTCATCAGGTTTCAAAACCATTAAAACTTGCTCTCGTATGCTTATAAATCATAATACCTCCATAATTCCTAAAAATTGCGTAATTGCAAAAACACCCCTACGGGTTTAAAACATTTGGAATTAATCCAAATAACTTGGAATCAATCCAAATACATTGGAATTAATCCAAAAATATATAAAACCCATCTCAAACTGGGGTGAGGCCAAGAGTTCAACCTAAAATGCACCTTCATATTCATATGTATGTGCTACCTGTAGTAGTAGTAGTGTTGCATGTTATAAGGACATCAACGGACGGTTAATCAAAGGTTGTCGAGCGGTTGCTTGACGTAATTAACACTGACTGAGGTCAGTGGAGAGAGGTCATATACTCGAATCTTCGCCTGATTCGAAGTCCCGGATTCCCTAAGGGCTAATCCCAAGCTCTCATAATCTAATAAAATATAAAACCGACCTATATTTCTCTAGATAAAAATAAAAAAATGGATTTCCGAATAATCCGATAGGAGAGAGGTCTAGATCAGGTCCCAACGGAGGGCTAAGAAATAAACCTCCCAAACAGAGATGGCACGCCCGATGGGACCTCTCTTCCCCTTCATCTCTCCGTCCGGTGATGCCCTCACCATAACTCTCGTACTAACTTCGCCATGTCTTATGCAGGTGATCGAGTCTTTCGCCTGACAGATAGCAATGGCAGCAAGGGTCACATACGGCCCCCTCGCAGTAGCGGCCCACGCTCGGTGTGGGTACCTTACCACTCCAACCTGCTTCGGCGATTTCCCCGCAGTCGTGGGGTCCCCATCCTTTTTGGGAGTGATCCCGGCGCTGGAGTCAGTTCCAGCACAAGAAAAGAAGCGCACCTCCCGCGCAAAGGAGGCCAACAAGGGTGGGAAACGACAAATTGTCTACACCAACAATACCATCAGCGCATCTCTCGCTTCCTCGTCCAGTAGGAGGCAGAAGCGGAAGAATGCTCCCCCGAGTCCCTCCCGAACCGGGAAGACGATACTGGTTGAGGACATGCGCATCCACCTGGATGGCGGAGAGCCAATCATCCCCAAAACTCGGCATGTTCTGACGATTCCAGTCCGTAATCGTTTTGGAATCCTGCCCAAGGTTTGCCAAGATGTGGCAACCTTCAAGAAGAAAAAGAGGACGCAAAAAGCCGTTGTTCATCGGCATGCGTCTATTACACCCCAACATGCTGGAGGCAATCCCGCACCTCGAGCACGGGATAATACCATTCCCCAAGATGGGGGCAAAAACAAGGAGGGGCATCCGCTCCGCCTCAAGAAAATGTGGGTGACCAAGAAGGAAGCCCGCGAAATACGCGAGGCTAGGGCCACCCTAACAGAGCAACAACCTCCCAAGCCTGCAGGGCCGATGAGGGAAATAACCCATCCAACAACTTGGCTTCATCCTAAACGAAGTCGAGGAAAGAAGAATATCTACGAGGCACAAGAACCTGCCCAAAAACGGGTTTCTGTCTTCGAAAGACTCGGCGCTTTGGTACGACCAGCGCAGAGGAAGAAGAGGACTACACGAATGACAGATGATGGCATCCGAATATATACTTGCTATACTTCTAACACAAATCGGCAGCCTTCTCAATCAGAAGAGCCGAGTAATGTTGCTGAGATGACGCAAAGAGGCGGGCCGATTACCCGCCAAATGGAGCAAGCCATGCGCCTGTTGGGCCAAGTGGGCCAGGGGGCAGAGCCACCTCAGAACAATGAAGGTACAGCTAATGCCCAAGAGCCTGGAGTTGCACAGCTGCCACAAGAACAACCACAACCTCAGACTATTGAGGAAATTAGGCAGGAAAACTAACAATTAAAGGCTTTGTTGTATGGCCTGATACAGAAAATGGAGGAGCAACAAAGGGTGGCCCCCGCTCCTCCAGTAAATCTACCTCCACCCAGGGCTATTCATGCACCAGCCGGACCCCCAGTTGTTGAGGTCAACTTCAGTCCTGAAGAGATCCAGGAAGACAGGGCTGAGGAACCCAATTATAATGCTCAACAGTCACGTGCATCGGCAGAAGATGCGACAGCATCGCAAAAGCATTTGATCAAGCAAATCGTCGAAGCCAAGATGGTCGAACAGGACGAAGGAATAAGCACGATTGATTTATATAAAGTGCCATTTCCGGTTCGTCACATGTTCAAAAGGCTTCCAGCGGATCATAATAAGCGCCCTATTATGATGGGGAGGGCTCAGCCCAAGAGCATATAGCCCATTATATGAGTGACCTGGGAGAACTGGCAACCGAGGAGGCATACCTTTTGAGGTTCTTCTCGACTTCCCTCACTGGCACGGCATTCCAGTGGTATGCCAAGCTGAAGCCCAACTCTATAAGTAGCTGGGAAGAAATGCAGAAAAAGTTCATTGATCGCTTCAAAGTATCGGAGCGGAAGGTCACTATTACTGAATTAGTGACGCTCAAACAAAGAAAGAATGAGTCTGCCGTGGATTATATTAAGAAATGGCGGAACCTCAGCATGAGGTGCGACAATCCATCCGTCCATGAGGACGCAGTGAGATTGTGCAGAAGGGGTTTGAAACCCGAGATAAATGAGAAACTGATCGGAGCCAATGTTAGAAACTTCGATCAACTCAACAATATCGTGACGGAGATTGAAATGTTCTTCGCCGATTATCCCACTATACTTCCAAATAAAGGAAAGGCACCAAGGGAGCGAGGCACTCCGGTTAAAGAAGTAAATACGGTTGACTTTTCTCCAGCTCCAGAAAAGAATGACGTCAGGGGAAGCCCCGGCACCCAGCAGCTAATAAAAAAGGGGAAGGGAAAGCGCCAGTTTCTTCTCTTGCCGAAAGAATGAAAAAGCCATACTCTTTTACCCGCGAGCATACAAGGAAATTGTTCGAAACATGTATGCGGGCAAAACTTCTGTCGCTCCCTGAACCCAAAAAGTCGGCTGAGGCAAGCAGGGTTAATGAGTCAAATTATTGCCCGTATCATCGCATGCTAGGGCACGTCATACAAGATTGTTATGTCTGCAAAGATGAAATAGAAAAGCTTATCCGCGAAGGCGCGGTGGAGATGGGTAAGCATTTGATAAGCCCTCCTCAGCCTCACCAAAGAAATAAACAGACATTCGCTGTTAATGTCATTTATATGAGCGAGAGCTCGTCTGGGTATCACCCTGAAGAAGAAGCGGTGAAGGCCTCTCCAGAGCGTGAGGCAACGCCAATATATACTCCAGCAACTCCTCCCCCTGGGGACTCAGTCATGGCGACATTGGAAGAAATCCAGACAAGTCTGACACGACTTTCATGTCAACAGGAGGAGCTCACCCAGATGATGGAGAAACTCTCCAGGCAGCTTTCAGAAACCCTGCCGTTCAACAAGGTTGACAGGTTCTTCTCTTCCGAGGGGTTGGAATCGGATCCTGATTGCCCTTCAAGAAAAAGAGGCAAGCAAACTATGTTTCCTAGAGGGGACATAGAAACATATCGCCAAGAAGAAACGACCTCTTATAGAAGGAGTCATGAAAGCGTAAAAATAGCCGAAAAAGGGCGTCAAGCCAGGCGAATGGTCGATAAAGAGGCTGGAATACACTTCAGAAATTCCTTGACTTTGAAGGAAAGGCGTGCAAAGCCCTACTCGTTCCCCAAAGACAAAGTTCGGGAACTCTTCCGACTTTGTATGAAGAAGAAAGTCATCGCTCTTCCAAAGCCAAGAAGGGAGGAAGAGATGCATATGACAGATGATCCTAACTTCTGTCACTACCATCGTGCCCTTGGGCACCGAACGGAGCATTGCTTCGTCCTCAAGGATGAAATAGAAAAATTAATCCAAGAAGGACAAATAAATATGGGGAAGTATCTGGTTGATCCCCCATAACCTCATGTAACTAATTATTCTGTGAATATGGTCCATAAGTTCTCCTCCAACATAGAGGACACCACGGAAACTACATATAAGGGAATGGCACCTAATAGGCCGCCCACTTCTCACGCCATTGATACTGTGGCAGCAATAGGCAGAAAGATGCAAATGTTGGGCATAAAATGTCAACAAGAAAATCCGGAGGTGCATCCCTCCAAAAAGTCCGCGAAGGAAATATTCGGCGAATATCAAATGTTGCCAGATTCGATGGTCGAGCAAACTGTTAAAGCCACTCTTAACCACGATCAGCCAGAAAGTCCGTGGAGTAAGGCAAAGAAGAAAAAGAAGCATAAAATGACTAAATCCTTGCAAACACATACGGCAAAAGGAAAAGTTGTGGTCCATTTCGACCCACTTCCAGAAATGCCGACCCGGCCCAGCTTCGTTCAAGAAGCAGCAAGGAGAAAGAAACAAGAAAAGAATAGAAGAAGAAGTGAGAAGAGAAGGTTAAGGAAGCAGGAAATGCTTGCTAATGCCATAGATATGTCTAAGGACAAAATCTCGCCACTTCAAAGGCTACAGAAAATCATTGATGAATTGGAAGAATATCAGCCAAATCGGCCAACGGAGGATGTCCCTCTGGGTCAATATATTCCATGGGAGGAGCTCGATCGACGAGCTCGCCTCAGAGCCTGGCTGTTAGACCTTCAGGGTCGCATACGGAAAGCTAGTGAGGATGAGCTCTCCATCCCGGACGATGTTAGCATATTCTGGGAAGATGGGTTAACGGTGGAAAAAGTAGAACAACAATATCGAGCATGTCATGTAGTGTCGGCTCAACTTCAAGATATCTCGGATGGCGAAGCGAGACACGCTTCACCAGAAACTGGAACTCCTTTGGCTACCTACCAAAGAAAGGGGAACCGAAGGAATCAAAATAGAGGTCGAGGCCGAGGCCGAGGTCGAGACCGCGATAATGGTCAAAGTAAAAGTCAGCCAAATCAAGACAAAATCATCTACTTCAGGAGAGAAACCCCGAGACCAATTCCGGAGCCAAAAATCCGTGGTAATATTCGCTTATGTCCTTCTTCCGATGAAGAGGAACACTCTCAACAAGCAGAAAATGCTCAATCCACCAAAGAACAAGAAAAGATAAACTCGTTGGCTCAGCCTGATCCTGCAGAAGGAGCCGAGGCCTTGGCGGAATTATTTGCCGAAGAAGCACAAATTAATCCTGCAAAAGGGGAAATGCAGACAGGAGAATCCCCGACTTCTGGGGAGCAGTCAAAAGCCTTGAAGGAGACCCTTCATAGCATGGCGGAAATAATGCCTCCTATCGAACAAGCCCGAGCTAGGGCAGATCGAAAGGTGCTACAAAATATGAAAAGAATGACAGCATCCCTCAGCATATGGGAAGCAATAGCCTTGAGCAAGGAATTGAGGGAGGCTTTGATTACTGCCCTACAAAATCCTGAAACATATGAGGTCCATATGGTCGAAATAAGGGCTCAGGTATATGAAACATATGAGGCTACAGTAGCTTTTACCGATGATGATATGCTGCTATCGTCGCCATGCCATAACAGACCGCTATATATGCGGGGCAAAATCAACGGCCGAGAGGTCGATCGAATATTGGTAGACTCAGGCTCTGCGGTAAACATATTACCCCTCAAAACATTTCAGGCGTTATACCTCACTCCATATATGAAGAGGGTGCAAGGCATAACGATATCAGGATTCAACCAAGAGGCAGAAGAAGCCCTTGGTCGGGTCGATGTGGAGTTATGTTTGAACGACTAGGTGACCCAAGTGTCTTTTCTCATAGTCGACTCCAATACCTCCTTCAAGGCATTACTCGGTAGGCCTTGGTTACATAGAAATTGGGTGGTGCCTTCGACTATCCACCAATGCCTCAAATATACAAAAGACGGTGAGCAACACCAAATATTTGTTGATTTGGAGCCGTTTAAGGCATATGACTGTCATCTGGCGGATGCCCAGCTATACTTCGATAAGGCCTCAGACCCAGCGACTGGCGAAAGCCGTCGTAAAGGGAAGAAGATAGCCGATGAGTCTCCCGATGAGGAGGGCAGAATTACAATTAATGAAGCCAAAGCTGCCAGGTTCCGGCAAGGAATAAAACACGGCCAATCTCATCGAAAGTCGGCTAAATTTGATAGGCCAGCCATCAATTTAGAGGCTAATACTATCAGCAAAGAAATAGAGGCTAGCATATGCCTACCTCCCGGCCTTATGAAGCCTATATTCCCAAGGGAAGTCCACACAGTGGAGGAATTAAAAACCCTCACAGTCCGTCACAAAGATGGGCGGTGCATCGTATTTTATAAAGGAGATCTCGTGCCAGAGGGTCCTCCCGAGGACGGGTTTGGGCATAAAAATGTCCGGCCGGAAGTGGAAGAAGTAGTCCAAGAAATAGACGATATGCCCCAATATATAAAACAGAAGTGCAAACGTCAAAGCATCCCAGATTGGCAAAGTGCAGCCAGGAATAAATTCTTTCGAGAATTATGGTATCCTGCAGAAGCCAGGGAGTAGTCATCCAATCAAGATAGAAGAGGCCTCGGGTATAGGCAACGCTATTGGTCTCCTACCCTGTACGCAGTTCATATGGTAAGTTTACCATCAGGGGTAGAGGAGCCAATTGGTCACATCATATTTGACAGTTCGGGAGATGGAAATGAAGAAATCCCTCTATCTGTCGAGATAGCCTCAACTGAAGCAAATTCTATTTGTGAATGGGAACAATGTCCGGCAAGGCCTTCCCAAAACACAAATGAAAGTCATGACATTAATATGGAAAAGCAAAAGGGACCTTCGGGAGCTGCTAGTGCAACCTCCCAAGACCCGCCTGAAAATGCAGACGAATGGTATGAAGCCTATTCGGCCGATATAGATGAAGATGAGGACTTCATCGATTTTCAGCCAGCTCCTCGCGAGATAGAGGACGGAGGACAAGCCACGGTTGACGAACTGGTAGAGATTAATCTCGGCAAGCCAGAAAACCCTCGTCCGATTTTCCTCAGTGCCCTCCTGAGCAATAAGGAAAGACAAGCGTACATTGAACTCTTGATAGAGTTCAAAGATTGTTTTGCCTGGAATTATAAAGAAATGCCTGGTCTGGACCCTTCGGTGGCAGAGCATGAATTATCAATTCTCCCAGAAGTCAAACCAATAAAACAGACTCAGAGGCCAATGCGCCCGGAGTTAGAAATCATGGTGAATGCCGAAGTTGATAAGATGCGAGAAGTTGACTTCATCGAATAATGTATATACCCAATATGGCTGGCAAATATTGTGCCGGTGAAGAAAAAGAATGGCCAGGTCCGAGTATGCATTGACTTCCGCGACCTAAATAAGGCATGTCCGAAAGATGACTTTCCATTGCCGATAACCGAGACTATGGTGGATGTCACCACAGGATATGAAGCCTTGTGTTTCATGGACGGGTCATCGAGCTATAATCAGATTAGAATGGCCCTCAAAGATAAAAATCATACAGCCTTTCGTACTCCGAAAGGGATATTCAACTACAAAAGGATGCCCTTCGGTCTGAAAAACGCCGATGCTACCTACCAAAGGGCAATGACCAAAATATTTGACGAAATGTTGCATAATTTGGTCGAATGCTATGTTGATGACCTCGTCGTGAAATCTGCAAAGAAAGACGACCATCTCGGGAACCTGCGCAAAGTCTTCGAAAGGCTCCGTCAATATCAACTCAAAAGGAATCCCATGAAGTGCGCTTTTGGCGTCTCTAGCGGGAAATTTTTGGGCTTCATAGTCAGATATAGGGGAATCGAGATCGACCCCGACAAAATCAAAGCAATCAGGGAGCTGCCCCCTCCCAGGACTCTAACTAAGCTTAGATCCTTGCAAGGCAGACTGGCTTATATCAGGAGATTTATCTCCAATCTATCCGGAAGGTGCAGGCCCTTCTCAAAATTAACAAAGAAAGGAGCCCCATTTATTTGGGACGAAGAGTGCCAAAAGGCTCTCGATGACATAAAAGAATATCTCCTCAGACCGCCTTATTGGCACAAGAAAATGAGGATGGAAAAGAGCAGCCGCTCTATTACCTCAGCAGGATGTTGGTGGGTCCTGAACACCGATATACTCCAACAGAGAAGATGTGCTTGGCACTTATATTCGCCACAAAGAAGCTGAGGCATTATTTGCTGGCACATGAAATCAAACTAATATCGCGGTTTGATCTGCTAAAATTCCTGCTTCACCAACCTGTGTTGTCTGGGAGGCTAGGAAAATGGGCATTACTCCTCATGGAGTTTGATATTACTTGTCCCTCAGAGGGCAATAAAAGGACAAGGTATGGCCGAATTCCTGGCGGCACACCCGATTGCTAAAACTTCCCCTCTGAATAATGAATTGCCTGATGAAGAGATCTTGCCGGCACAGAAAATATTGTATGTGCAGTAGGCAGAAGTAAAGACCTGGCAGTTATATTTTGATGGGGCCTCGCGAACCATTATAAAGCCGGATGGCACATCGACCACGAAAGCGGGAGCTGGCTTGGTCCTAGTCACTCCGGAAGGAGGGGTATTGCATCACTCATGTACCCTGATGGAATCTCTAACCAATAATGAGGCGGAATATGAAGCTCTGATTGTAGGGCTAGAAATCGCCTTGGAAATAGGTGTCAGATGTATCCAGGTATATGGGGATTCCCTGTTGGGCATCCGACAAATTCTCGACATATTCGAGGTCAGGAAGACCGAGTTAATAGCTTCTCATGCGGCGGCTGTCCGGCTTAGCGAGAAGTTTTACATCTTCACAATAGAACATATTAGAAGAGGACAGAATGCTCAGGCCGATGCGTTAGCTAAATTGGCTGCAGCGCTGAAATTGCCTCCCGAAGGAGAAGCTGAAATAGTTGCGAGGGATAGGAGACTCTTCCCCGCCTCATTAAATGAAGAAGATGGTCTGACAGTGTTTGAAATCAATACGCCGGAAGACCACAGTATCCAAGAAGAAGATGATTGGCGTGTTCCTATCATCAAGATAAAGAATGGTTGGCTCCCTGATAACAAGGTCGAAAGAATCCAGCTGCTGCGAAGAGCAACTTCATACCAACTGATAGATGGCATACTATATCGCCGTGTCCCATCCCAAAAAAATTTCCATACATATGCCAACAAATATAAAACATACGTATACAATAAATAATCTAAAAATAAACATATAAATGTATAAATAACACAAAATTAATGCAATAGAAACATTGAGGATAGATTTATGGGTTTACAAATGAGTATATTCATCAAATGAACCTCCCAAAATAAGTTTATAAGGAGCTTAAGTAGTTAAGAAAATCTCATGTAAAAATACAAATTCTGATTGGGAAAGGCCAGGACAGGCTCGGACAAGCAGGCACAGACCGGGATAGATCGGGATGGGCCGAGACAAACCAGAAACTGTCCCGTCCCATTTTCTCACTAGGACAGGATGTCCTGGCCGAGACAAGCCGGGACAGGACGGGATCGACTACTATGAAATAAAGGCACTAGAGTCGTGGACAGAAGAAATCTGGGGCAAATTAAGGAAAGCCATCGAGCGTGGAGGTATTTTATGCAAATTAGTAATTAAGTTGAACAATGGAAGTAAGTTTCACTATCCGATCAAATAATATTATGTGGCACATGCAACCCCACACACTTAGATGGATGTAAAGCCAAACTAAATGTTCCCAAAAGCTAGATTGAGGCCACATACTAAAGCAGTTGGTCAAGCCGATACATATCGCTTGGTAAGTATAGATATCAGGCTAGACAAGGATGAAGTCGTGAATGAAACCATTCTAGGCACCCTAAATTAAAAAGAAAAGATAAAAAATAAAATAATGGTATCGAACCAGTACTAGGTCAAACTCGACCAATACTGATACCGATATGTATCGATTTCAACCACACCCGATATACTGTCAGATACCACCACTGCCATCCTTGTGCAGCATTCAAGTTCAAGAATATATTATCTATTAGACTAACATGAGCAAAGGGACCTTTAGGCACACTTATGGTGTAGTAACCTAGTCACAAGCCAGACAAGAGAAAAGGGTTATGCGTAAGAAAGGGCTACCCGTAAAGTAAGTTGGAGTAGAGCCACCATAGTGTGAAGCCACCAATATATCTAGGAGATAGAGCAAAAATGACCTAAATTAGTCTCATATCCAAAAAACATTATTGGGCTATATATGAAGAATTTGAATCCATAACCTGTGAGGGCTTTTTGAGAATAAGATCATACAAGCTTGGCTCAAATCCTACAATACCTCACAAGGGATTGGATCAAGTCGTTACATAATGGTACCAAAATGAGGTCTATGTAGTATAATATGGGTTGGTTTAGGGACAAACCACACAAAAACTTCCGTAGTGACCTAGTCATGAGCCAAGCAGGACAAAAAGGCTACTTGTAGGAAATGGCTATCCACAAAGTAAGTCGGAATGAAGCCACCAATGTGCATGAGGGCTGGGGTGGAAATGAACTGGATTAGTCTCGTATCAAAAAGACAACAAAAGTTGTTGACCGTATATGAGGGATTTGGATGCATAACCTATAAGGCACCTCTTAAGGACAAAACCGCAAAGGCTTTGTCCAAAGCGGACAATACCTTACAAGGTCGGACCGGTTCATTACATGTGGACTTATTTATGTGGAATGGATCATTCTTTAAATCTCTCTCTCTCTCTTAAGTGGATAATACCATGTGTATTATAAACTCTCTTTTTTTGAAAAAGGTTCTCAACTATGCCACCAACCTCTGTTGTCAAGGCGCTCGCCTAGGGGCCGCCTAGGCGTCGCCTAGGCGCCAAGGCGCTTTCACAAGCACCAAGGCGCTGGGCGCCTTTCCAACATGTGAAAAGGCGCCCAAGGCGCCTGCCTAGGCGCCCAGATTTTTGAAATTTGGGGTTCTTGCCCCTTTTTTTTATATATATATACATATATGTATATATATACACATATAATTATATAAATACATACTAATACATATATATAGACATATTACATATATGTCTATATATATGTATTAGTATGTATTTATATAATTATATGTGTATATATATACATATATTTAGATTTATATATACAAACATGCATATATATGTATATGTATACATCTAAATATATGTATCATGTATGTAAAATGTGTATATATATATATATCTATCTATCTATATATATATATATATATATATATATATACATATTCATATTCCATACATACATTTAGATATATTTGTGTATATATATGTATATATTATGTAATTAGACATTTACACATATTACATACATACATTTATACATAGATATATATGTATGTATGTATATATATGTGTGTAAATCTAAATGTATGTATATATATATATATATATATACACATATACATATTACATACATACATTTAGATATATTTGTGTATATATATGTATGTATATTATATATATATATATATATATATATATATATATATATATATATATATATATATATATATATCTTAAATTAAAATATTATATGCATATATATATACAAATATGCATATATATATATAAATATTATATGCATATATATATACAAATATGCATATATATATATATACAAATATGTATATATATATATATATACATCTATATACATATACATATTACATACATACATTTAAATATATTTGTGTATATATATGTATGTATATATTATATAGTTAGACATATACACATATTACATACATACATTTATACATAGATATATATGTATGTATATATATGTGTGTAAATCTAAATGTATATATATATATATATGTATCTAAATGTATGTATGTAATATGTGTGTACATATATATATATATATATATATATATATATATATATATATATATATATATATATATTATATATATGTATATATATATATATATATATATATATATATATTATATATATGTATATATATGTATATATATATATACATATATATACATATATATAATATATATATTATATATATGTATATATATATATATATATATATATATATATATTATATATATGTATATATATATATATATATATATATATTATATATATGTATATATATATATATATATATATATATATATATTATATATATGTATATATATATCCTAAATTAAAATATTATATTATGAAGTTAACGCCTAGGCGGGCGCCTAAGCACTTAGGCGGTTTAGAACCCCGAGCACGCCTTGGTCGCCTTACCGCCTTGACAACTATGCCACCAACTTATTAAAACAAATCGAGGCAGCACAATCAAAAAGAAGAGACCTTACCCATCCGCTACAAAGGAAAAATAGTAAGAAAAGTTCTCACATGAATAACTGCTATCTTAATAAGCTTATATAGCCTCCTAAAAGATCTGTTGTAAACTGAGCCCCTTCCCTGTTGATGACCCAAAATTGTGGACAATTGGCTATGTCCCACTTCCGCTACTCAATCTTGGACCGCCAATGCGAGTCTTTTGAGGAAACTCATGTTGTGGAATCTATCCTTCTCTCAGTTCTTGATTGTGAAAGATGTTCTCAAAGCTACATTTTAACAATATCTTTCGGTATATTAGGAAGCTCCCTCTAGTCCCTTATTGGTTTGATATTGTTGCCATAGCCTTCGAAACTACCCCATTTTGTTCTGAATTTGAATACCTAGGACCATGGCATTTCCTACTAGTTCTTCGTCACCCCAATCTGAGAGGAGATTTGAATGTAGGTTTGTATCACCTTTCCAACCCTACGTTGTCTAAAACTAGTAGTTGATATCCCTCAATTTGAAGAGTCCTTCTAGATGCCGTCAGATAAGTTCCAGGCCCTGTTCCCATCCCCATATAAGCAAGATGAAAGTAAAGGAAATTAAGCAAGATCTGCCGCAATAAGGTTACCAAAATACTGACCTGGGGAAGATTCTAGAGACACGAGACAACTATGGAATGTCTCCTTTATTCTTACAATCCATTTGGAAATGTTACCTTCTTTTTAAGATTCCAACATGTTGGGTTTCTCAATAGAGAACCTAAGTCTATCCTTGTATCCTCCCATCACCAATTACCAATCACCAGTGCTGCTAAAGGACACTGGAATCATCTCTTATGGAAGCAGAGAGGGACTCATCAGTTCTTCCTGTGAGTTTTTCCCAGATCCCACAAGTTGTGACGCAAAGTGTGAGATTGCCTCCTCCCAGGAGGCGCCATATATGGAGATGACAAGTTTGCCCCCCTCGCCCAGCATAAGAACCTTGTTCCCTTCATTATGGCCAGTTTATCAGATATCTAAATCTTTTTCTTTTCCTTTGGAAATCCCAAAGGGCGCGTTTGCCTGAGCACATCTTTACTGCTAATTGGCTCCATTGTAACTTGGGTTGTGTCAACTTGTTTGAAACCATATGTGCATAGAGAATTGACTCGGTCATCCTCTTCCTCTTACCAAAATTCTTCATGGCATGTCTCTCCCTGTAAGCTTGCGAACCTGGACCACTTCCTTGTGCATACATCCCACATTGTTCAGAAGACCAGATAGCATAAATAATTCGATACAGCCTTTGGTTAAATCAAAAAGTCGAAACTCTCGGCTTTAGAGCTTCTGGAATCTCCAACCTTTGACTGACTCACACCAATAATCTAGTTCCAAGTTGTTCCATAAGTTGGTGCCCCCATCCCGTAAGTTGGTGCCCCCGTCAACTTCTTTTGAAACTCCAAATGGGGCAATTATGTTGCTAGTATCTCTAAGAATTAAAAACTTCTTGCTGAGAGCTAGATACCAGATGTCTGCATTGGCAAAGAAGACCAGAGCCCCCTTATCATCAAGTTTACGAGTCTTCCAAGATGATGCAGCTGGCCACCTATGTTTTGGAGCTATTGCCAGTTCCCCTCTTTTCAGGAACCTGCCTTGTACAGTGTCTAAAAGGATCCTTGCAAAAGCTTGTGGGTTCCGATCAAACTGCTGGAAATAGAGTGTTTCAAAAGAGAGTGTTACTGAGGAACTCCCCTGGGATTATCCATCTTAGGATCTGCTGGAAGTCAATCAAATTCTCTTCACAGAGGTAGCACCTGTGACCCACAGCTTTGCATCTCCAACATACTGAAGCATTCCGGCAGGACGGTGCCTAATGCCCGTTGCTTAAACATCAAATCATAAGTTACTTTTGGCACTTGGCCTACAGAGATGTGTAGGCTCGTGAGCCTTTTAAAACTCTGCTCTTACAGTCCATTTGTGGCAGATAATCTCCAACTGCCTTCCTATCCATTATGCCGAGCCTCTATGCCTTCTGAATGCTTTGGTTTGTCCTTCTGCATTGGGTCAAAAATGAAGTCTTTAAGCTGTGCAATGCTGTAATGCTGGCATTATGGCGAATGCATCTATCATCGTGGATGCATAAATAAAGATACCAATTAGTAGTCTGATTGGATTTGTCCTTCTGCATCAGGTCTTCATAGCCTATTCTCTCACTCATTCTTTAAAGAGAATGCTCTTCCCCGTTGTTATCACCTTCACTCTTGCCCTCACCTTCACCCATCATTCCCAAAACTCAAGAAAAACAGAGGGAGAACCCAGCAACAGCACACTCTTTGCAAAACATGTTTCAAGCCTCTCTCTGTTTATTTAGTCATTCCTTCTTACTTGTTTCTGAATTTATCCATGAAAATTGTCCTTTTGGATTCTTGAATATACTAGTTAGTTAGCCAGATTTGTTTCGAAAATGTTGTAGATTATACCACCAGTTATATTAAACATCTAGAGGTAGTACAATCGACAGCTTGGAGAGATTCCTCAACCCTCGCCGAACTACAAAAGGAAGACTTCTAGAAAGACTATAGACCTATTATTCAAATTTAGTCTTTTAAACTCTAGAAACAGCTAAAAATTATTTATGGCTTGCCATGTTATTATCAGTAAAAAATATTGTGGTTTAAAAGATTGTTTTGGATTATGTTGTAAATAGGCATCACCAACATCTGCATGTCCTGGCAAATACTAACAATCACATCCTTATACATGCACCATAATAGCCATCAACGTCAACATGGAGTGCTAAATAGGCATCACCAACAAAACAAAAACACAACAGGGCTTATAGGGATATATGCCATCTCAAAATATGGACATTGACAACTATCCAACTGACAGTATCAAACATCCAATCTTGCTAAAATTACAGAACATGTAGCACAAGTTCTATATGGAACGTAGCCCAACATTCACAAATCCGTTGGTTAGCCTCCCATTATGCAAAGATGCATTCCTAAAATTTGGTCATTTCTCGCTATTCATATCAACCATGACTTCATGAGACACCCCACACCATCCATGGCACCAAGGAGGCAATCCCTTCCAACCTCACAGTTGGTCCAACAATAGATCTGCATTAATGCACAACCTGAACAAGTGAGACCTGGCATGGGTTCAACAATGATTAATCTACATCTTGCAGTAATTTTACGGGGTTCCTAGCACATGGCTTTTGTTTCAAAATCAACCCTCCAATGATAGGTGTCCACACATTTAACAAAGCCGCATTTTGGACCCTTCCCAGGTAAAATAACCTGGCAGATCTTTTCATCAATCAAAATATTGCTTCTCACTCTGTTGATCAAAGTAGGAAATATTTTAGTTGTTTAGAGGCCAAAGAACGCATTTCCTGAATGATTATCACCTCAAGATTGCTGTTGACCTCACATTGCCAAATAGAGGCAGCCCACCTAGCATTACGAAATTTATGGCCACCAGGAAAATTCAATCAGGAGGGAAAAAAAAGCAGAATACAGAAATTTCTAGGACTGGAGTTTTACTTCCAGTTAAAATAGTTTATAGTAAAGCAGGCATAGAAGTTTTTTTTTTTCGAGCATAACATTGATTATACCACCAATTTTGTTGATAATAAATAGAAGGGTACAATCAAAAAAGATAGGAGAGGTTCCTATCAAAAAAACACAACTAAGAGAGGCATATACTAGCTAAATGCCTTATCCAAGATTCAGCTGAAATCCCTATTTTATGACAAGACCAACTATACAAAAAAATATATAGACTTCTAATGGAAATGTTTCCAACATCAATTTTACTTCCCTGCAATACCGCATCATATCTCTCTCTCCATATGCTCCAGCAGATTGCATGAGGAATATTACACAATGCTTCTCAAATCCCATGACGTGTTTTCGTCCTCAGTTTGGAAATTTGGCTTGAAATCCCACCTAAATGTGGCTTCAAAATGCTTCTCCAAAACAGTTTGGAAATGTTGATTGAATTTAACATACTGCCAAAAATACTCCACACAATGAGCACAAAGTATCTTCATTAGGGCGCCACTTGCTTCTGTAAACCTTTCTAATAATCCTCTTCCCATACAAGAGCCACCTAAATGCCTTTACTTTAAGTGGTGACTTCACCTTCCACGCATAATCATTCTTCACATAGTTAGGTAACTGACCTTCAAGCACCGAGTAATAATAACTGTAAACTTCCCATTATTTTGTCCCCAAATCAGCTTGTCACGTTCAGAAGTGTCAATACTTGCTGAGTACAAAGCCTCATAAGCAAACAGAATTTCTCAATTTCTTCCTCTTTCATATTCCAGCATGTCAGAACACACCAATGAACATTATTTCTTCTTGTTCATAACATTATTCCTTCTTCTCAAAAATACTCATAGTTGGGCATAGAAGTAAATTAAAACTGATTTTAGACCTTACACCAGACAATCTTTAAAAAACAGCAAGGTGCTCCTTAGGCATCATCTGAAATTTTGAAGACACTTCCCCAAGTATAACTTATGGAGAAATCTGAATTTTGAATACCACCACATCATCAAGGTATCTATGTAGATTTGAAGAGAAGTCACCTTTTTAAAATTTCATTTGGAAGGAGCCAAAAAATGAGATTTGGAAATTATCTAAAAGACTAGAATGTCCTTATCCCACCCACTCAGGACTACCTTTCCCTTCTGCACGTCGTCTCTCCTTCTTCCTCTTCCCTCTTGTTCTTCCCTACATTAGATGCAAACAGATACAAGCAACGGCAACAACCTGCCGCGGCAGCTCCCATCCTCGTCATTGTGTTCCCCTCCAGCCACTGTGCTTCTCTACCCCATGCAAACAGCCCAACGCAACAGTAACAGCAATGGAAACAGGCAAGGCAGCCGCAGGCAGCTCCTCCCATCTTTGTCATCATCTTCCCCTCCGACAACACATGCCATCTGCTGCATCCTCTAGATCTGCATCATCTTCTGCTGCAACCAGTGTAGAAGGGGAAATGGGAGGGAAAAGAAAAGGAGAACAAGCGGTCCGGGCTCTGTCCTCAAGGAAAAGATATCAATACCCATGTAATTTTGGAAACTTTTGGAGTATAAAAGTGGAAAGAGCCAGGCGGAACCCATGTGAATCCAGGGATTTTCCTCTTATCCTCTTTTCAATTAAATGACCCTGTTTTAACATGTGCCCAGGTGCAGATTTCGATGGAATGTATCTACCCTTTACTCATTTGAAAAAAAAATCTGCAGTTTTTGGATTTCCGCCAAATCTAAACTCGCTGAATCTGAACTCCAATCCTTACCAAATGAGGCCTTAGTATCAAAGGATAGAAAAAAGAAGATGCTCTCAGGTCCCAACAAGGGAGGTCTACTGTCATGACGTGGATGACGTTCCAGCATACTAAACTTTTAATATAACCACAGCAGTCACTCCTATTGCACAAGGAAATCTGTGAGTGTATATATTCAACAAATACTGACATTTGCATAACTAGAAGTATATCATTGTGGTGTCTGAGAAAACAAATTAACCCTACCCAACACAAGTACAGAAAAAGGACAGAGAGCATGTTTGAAGACAGGCTAAACTCATGATAGAGAACTACTGATTTATGGTCAACCAAACAGTAAAACATTAACAACTCTTTCTTCAATGGTAGCTAAGTAGCACAGTTAATAAAAGGCAAGTGTGAGAACTAACCTTTGGACAAGCATGGAAGGATCAGATGGATCCCACAATGTCCAAATATCAGAAAATGATGTTCCCACCCAGTTGGGCAGCCAAAATCTGCAGATTCCCATTTTAAATGGCCTGTAAGAGGGTCTAAGCAGCAAATAGAGAAGCTGAATAGAAATAGCACCTCTTCGGAGAAGATTTAGCAAAGGCATGGTACATGACTGGAACCATCACTGTTTCAACTGGGTAAATAAATGTTCTCTGAAGATTTGGAAAATGACAACATAATCCCTGTTTCTTTTCACCTCTTCCCAGAGCACTGAGATGTGACTCATCGGTACTCTGCAGAACACTTTTGCTGGAATCTAAAATTGACTGCGATGTACACCCAACAGCAACTTCGACATAGCAGTTTTGTCCCTTCAATCGGCAGCCAGAAGGCATACTGACACTGTTTCCATTTGACGATTTAACCTTGCTGGCATAGACAAAAAAGGAGAAAAGGGGGGCACTTAGAATGAATTACAATTCCTGAACTTCTCTTTAACATGTAGAGTTGTAGAGTTAATCATTTGGGCATTACTTTTTTTTATGGATTACAATGAGAAACATTGTTATAAATTTATAATTGATATGTTTATGATTGTTTATATGAATATAAGTGGAAGAAATGCATTGTGCATGTGTTTGCATGACAAAGAGGAGCTGGAGAAGGTTTATATTGATATAGCTAGGAAAAAAATGATTCACTTAAAGGAATAAACTACACTTAGAAAAGCTTACACCTCATAAACTTCATTAGAATGGAATCATTCCAATGTGGAGGCTGTGGACATCTGAATCCAACTGTCAAAGAACAAAAGGTCCATCCCATCGACTGCCGTGAGCCACTGAGCCTAAAATCAGGTTCAGATCTCATGAGACAAATCTTTTGGCCTTCTATCAACCTGACAACCAACACTCCTAATATTCATGTGATGCACGTAAGCATGCATGGTGGATAAGAAGATACCAGATTCAACATGCTATTTGAGCAATCTATGCATTTGACCATATAGTAACCTCATTAAAAGTACCAAACTTTTGGATATTTGGCCCTCTCAAATAATTTAGGAACTTGGCATAAGACTAATCAGTCTAGGCATCTGCCATCTAGCAATAATCCATCAAGGAATCATTAGGCTATCTATGTCCACTCTTTCTTTCTTTTTTGAAATAATCAGGTGTACTATCAATTTTATTAAAATAAATAGAGGAAGTACATCCAAACACAGTCTAGAGGAGAGGTTCCTCAGACCGAAGAACAGTATGACTTGTTACTCTATTCCAACTATCACTTGAAATGCCTAAAATGTGCCGACTCCACTGGTACCACAATGAAACCACCTGCAGAACAAATATTTTCAATGTAGACTTTGCTTGCCTTGAACAAATTATCATTCCTACTCCTCCATATACTCCAACACACGGCATGCATCAGAATTAATAGTATTTTTTGATGAATCATTGTCTTCCCTGATGAAAATTTTCTGAAGAATGAGAACATGTCTTCTATGTGTTGAAAATTCAGCTACATCTTCTGACTTGCAGAAAGTATTCTCCATACTTCTTTATTGATCGCACAATGGATGAATAAGTGGTCTACATCCTCATTATACATATTACACATGGAACAAATAGTTGAACAGTTTGTATCCCAGCGTCTTCTGTACATTTTAGTAACAATTCTCTTTTGGAATGATAGTCACATAAAAGCTTTAATCTTCAGTGGTGACTTTACCCTCCAAATTCCCTTAAACGAAGGAGAATTAGAAAATTTTCCTTCAATCAAGGAATAAAATGATTTAACAGAAAAGACCCCATTGTTTTCTTTCCAAGCAATCCTATCTTGTCTCTCTGAATTGATCTTATCATACAGGAAGCACATAAGTTATGAGAATTGTTCCATTTCTGAGTCCATCAGATTCCTCCTAAGTATAACATTCCAATAATACTTTCCCTCCTCACAAGTATACACCCCTTCAACTTTTTTCCATTTATCCACAGCACAATTAAAGATAAGAAAGAATTTATCTTTAAGCATGTACCCACCAACCCATCTATCATACCAGAAATATGTATTCTTCCTATCTCCCACTCTGATCTTACTGAATTTAAAGACTCATTCTGCAGATTTCATTATGCCCTTCCAGATTAGAGACCAAACTCTGTGGTTTGTGTTGAAAATTCTGAATCTACCACTGTTGGCATAATACCCGAGTTTCATAATTTCTTTCCACATATGTGCTTCATCATTTAGCATTCTCCATAACCATTTCCCCAGCAAAGACAGATTCATAATGGTCAAACTTTTTACTCCCACTCCTCCATTTTTTTTTGGCTGACAGACTTTCTTCCATTGTACCAGGGGAATTCCTTTTTTATTTTCATTATTGCCTCCCCACAAAAAACGCCTTCTGATTTTATCAATTATTTTGATGACCTCCTTTGGCATGATAAAAACTGACATATTGTACAAATGAATAGAAGAAAGGACAGAATTGAAAAGAGTGATCCGGCCTCCAAGACTCAGATTCTTAGCCTTCCACTATGATAATTTCCTATGCAATTTGATTATCATTGGCTCCCAATCAGCAATCTTTGTTGATGTGTAATGAAGGGGTAATCCCAATACACAATTGGCAGCCCTTCAATTCTGCATGCTAGAACCTAAGCACACTCTTTCAATTTCTCTTCCTACATGTTAACTCCTATAATAGAGGTTTTTTTCAAAATTGATTTGAAGTCCTGAGGTGAACTCAAACGACTTGAGTACAAACAGAAGCCTATGTAACTGATTTGTCCCTCCTTCTAAGAATAATAAAGTATGATTTGCATATTGCAGATGAGATATATAAAGCCCAGAATTCAGCACTTTGACTCCATGGAACCAATCTTCCTCTTCTGCCCTTTGACACATGATACTTAAGATATTTGCCACTAAAATAAAAAGATATGGGGATAATAAATCTCCTTGCCTTAATCCTCTGAAGCTTTTGAAAAAACCTTCCACTCTTCCATTAATTATCATAGAGAAGACAGCAGTGGAAATACAAATCTTCAGAATGTGCACCCACTGATCAGGAAAGTCATGCTTATGTAATACATTGCACAGGCATTCCCAAGAAACTTTATCATAAGCTTTATGAAAATCCAATTTTATCATCATTCCTTTCCTCCTCTCTCTCTTCATGACAAATAGCACCTCATGTACTATAATAAAAGAGTCAAACAAATTCCTCCCGGGCACAAAAGCCTTTTGTTGCACATTGATCAGTTTCGCGATTATCCTGCCCATTCTTCATGCTAAGATTTTTGTAAAAATCTTGTAAGACCCATTTAACAGATTAATTGGACGAAAGTCTTTCAGCTCCATTGCATTTTCTTTCTTGGGTAATAAAACAATTAAGTGTTTGATTCACATATTCCCCTCCCTTCTGATGATGAAACCAATATCAAACTGCCGGAATCACATCTCTCCCCACTAAATCCCAAAAAGATTGATAGAAGAACATTTGCACACCATCAGGACCTGGTCCTTTTTCACTTCCCAACTCAAAACATGCATGTTTAACTTCATCCTCGGAAATATGGGACATCAACATGTCCTTATCATCTTCATCAAGTTTAACCACATCATTATTCTGCCAGGCTGGATACCATCTTTGTTCCGCAAAACAAATTTTGGTAAAAATTGATCTTTGTTCCGCAGAAAACAAATTTCAGTAAAAATTGAGTATTTCCCCTATGATAACATGTTCATCATCTATCCACACCCCATTTACTACCAGTGAAGAAATAGTGTTTCTTCTTCTTCTTCCATTGCAATAACATGAAAAAAGCTAGTGTTATTATCCCCCTCTTTTAACCACTGGATTCTGGACCTTTGTCTCCATTTAATTTCCTCATCTATCCTTCATTCATTCATTTGTATCATGAGCATTGTCAATTTTGCTTTCTCCTGATCATTAAGTGATCGGACTTCTTCTATGATCTCTAATTCATTGATGTCTCTTGTCAATGCAGAAAATATCTCATTATTTTGTTTCTTCCATTGCAGAGCCCAAAACTTAATTGCAGTCTTTAAGGTTTTCAGTTTAAACGCCAAACATTTAACCCCTTGCAAGTCATCATGGACATTATTCCAAGTGTATTCCACCATTTTTCTGAAATCTTCTACTTTCATCCAGCTCTTTTCCAGTCTAAACGGCCGATTCCTTGGAATAGTTTGGCTACACTCCACCATTAGCACATAATGATCTGACACAATACCAGGCTTTGCACTTAACAATGCACAAGGGAACAAATTTTCCCATTTGACATCAATAAAAACCCTATCAATTCTTGACATTGAAGGGTTATTCCTAGATTTGCTCCATATAAACCTTCTACAATTGAGTGACAGTTCGATCAATTCCATAGAAGTAATCCAATTGTTGAAGTCCTTCATGCCTCTTGTAACTCTTCCCCCTGAGCTCTTTTCGACTGGATCTCTCACCTCATCGAAATCCCCAACTGCACACCATGGAAGGTCAAATTTCCCTTTACATAAGGTCAGTTCTTCATAAACTAATCTTCTATCCATATATCTATTTGGACTATATACTCCTGAAAATAGCCATTGTGGTCCATTAGGCAATGACTGTAACACAATAGTCACTGAGTGTTCTCCCACATCAGCAAGCATTCCTTTCCAGTTCTTAGATTCCCAGGCAATAAGGATTCCTCCAGATTGTCCTTCAGCTCTACGGAACACAAAATCTAGTAAAGTGAACCCAGAAATCATCTTAATCTGACTAAAATCAAAAGCTGCCATAACTTTCCACCTCTTGACAATATCTTTAACTGCCATTTGCTGATTTCTACCATTCAGGCCCCTGACATTCCAACTAATAATCTTCATGTGTGACTACGGACACCCCTTCTCTGCACCTGTGAAAATTTTGCTGAGCTATCACAATCTTCTTCCACAGACTTAAGCAAATTACACAATTCCCTTGATCCTTTTGGCTTGGAAATAGAATTACCCTTTTGGCTACACTGTTATCCCATAACTTCCTGTATTGCCCTGTCTTCTTCTTCAAATCTAAGCCCAAAACCTCCGCCTTGTCCAGTAGCTCTTGATCTGTCATATCGCCTAATAGAGTCAACTGCATAGACCCCTTCTATTCTTTATTTTGTAATATGCATTCCTCCCTGCCTTTCCCTTCCACGCCTTGGGCCTCAGCTTTTTTAGCATGTTGTAAACAGGAAAGAGGAAGAGGGATTTCAGGAGGATCCTGCATGCAAAAAATATGCATACCCGGAATAGCGGAAACCCCCCGATCCGAAGCACCCACAGGTTCGGCAAGGCATTCTTGTATGCCTCTGATGCACCTAGATGACAAGTGACGGATTACCGATTTCCCACCCTTAGGTCTTAACGATAACTTAAACATAAGGGTGCATATCGAGTAACAGAGCTAGTTCACAAGATTTTATAAATGGCAATTGTGTCTAGAGTATGTGACAACCTCCCACAATGGCAATAGATTCCCCCTCATTTAAGGATTCCTCCTTATTCGAAGGAATAACAAGTTATTCTTAATTTTTTTCATGGACACAGAGTCAATTATTCAAACAAATCAAACCTAATCCTTACCCCCTTATTCCAAGCAATTAGAGTTGGCTAGGATCACATGGACACCAAAAACAGTTGACTAAAAGTAGTGACCATTTGTCAATTTGATGTTCCACCCTTCTGTTTACATCATCTGCCTGCCTGTTGGGAGTTCATGTACAGCATACAATGGTCTATTTTCCATCATTTATTAAGAATAAAATGAGAAAAGCTTGTTCAAGTAGCAATGTACCTGAGATACACTTGTTTCACAAGATCACTTGGGCAACGACCAGTAAGTCTACCTCGCATTCCATTTGGAGCAATAATGACTGCAAGAAATATCAGATAATCAGCAAAAATAGAGTGCGACTAAGATAAACAGTCTACATTTGGGGCTAAGATGGGAAAAATATGACAATCATAGTATAATTTGATTGCCAGCATATGCTAGCTAAATAAATTAGTCATGCACCAAGTCTCAGGAGGTTGAATCTGTATGAGCCCAAGAAATTAACCACTGGATTTCAGAACCGGAACCAGTTCAAGGCAGGTTTTGGCCAAAAATGGGCCGGTTCTGGGCATCCTCTGCCTAGGCACTGGACCGGCTCTGGCTGTTTCCAATCTGGTTCAGTCAGTTTTTAGTACCATGGTATGCACATAACACAGAGATGACACTCATATAATATTATATCATGTTCTCCACAATCTATACTTGTCATCAAGGTTAGCACATATCGCTGATCTGTGTCAGATCATATCTTCCCAGATACGCTACGATACCGAGCTGACTCATCCGACTAGCACAGGTTATACAAGTCAGGCCAATTCAGACATATTTCTGTTTTTACCAGATTATTTAATTTTATGGACAGTTATGACATAAATAAATTTTTAACTCTAGTGGTTTATTAATCATAATGACTTTAAGCCAAATTTAGGATAAATATACCCTATTAATCAATATAAAGTGTAAATTACCTATTAAATTGAAAAAAAAGTCAAATTATTTACCAATTGGAGAAAAAAAATCTAATTACTTATCAAATTAGAAAAAATAATAATAATAAGATACAAGTCACATCAAGTCGCATCGAGTAGGCTTGAGCCAGATCACAGCATATCACACGAGTTGGCACAAGTCACATTGACTCGGCACAAGTCGGTCCGAGTCGGCTCGGATCGAATGTGTATCGGTGAGTCCATGCGTCCCAACTTATCGGACTTATCCAGATCCGAGTCGACTAATACAAGTCAGCATAATCCAGTATGATATGGCAAACTATGCTTGTCGTAACAAATTTAAGACTTAGTTGTGTTGTTGTAATCATCATCATTAAGGTATCTAAAATTTGAATTAGGCAACAAAAGTCCTAAACATAAATGGAATAGAATGTTTGGCAATTACATAGATGACATCTGAATGAATAACATGTATAGAATTGTTCCTTTATATATATATATATATATAGCTGAATGCTATTATGTGACCCGCTCTAGTGCGTCTGGCTGAACCGTATGCACTGTTTTAGTCCCCTTCACCATAATAAAAAATAAAATAAAATTCAACATAAACTTTTAAATATTCAATTACCCCCTTAGAGTTGTTTCCATCCTTTGGAGCTTTATTTTCACCGTCCGATCATAGCCGTCTATTGGACACATGTGAGACTCCCTTTTTTATTTAAAAAATCCATTGATTTTGAAAAAATCTTTATCGGATTTGAAAATCTTTACGGAAATCTTGATTTGAAAAGAGAATTTTTAGTTTTGAAAAAATGTTCTCTTTTCTTTTAGGCAAACTCCTAGGATTAATCCTCAAAGTCTGAATGACTTCTGGATCGACTGGGGATCCGTGTTCTTGACCTCTCCCCACTAACCTTGATCAGTGTTAATTACACCAATCAAAGATTGGTAACCCTTGATTAACCATCCAATTAAGGCTTAAAGAAAGCAGGAATAAGCGAGATTAATTACAGGCATGCAAGTTATTTTTTGTTCCTTTTTAGTGAGTAAAATTCCAAGGATATCCTCTAAAGGATACTTAAAGGGTACTTGAGTTCTCCCAAAGGAGTGGGTATTTTGAGGAAGATTCCTTCAAAATTATCCTTTAATTATCCTTTAAAAGGATGGAGAAATTATTTGGGCAACATGTCCTCTCATTTGAGATCTTTTGAAAAGACATAGGCTGCTTAAAGGATACTCTTAATTGATGAGACATAAAGGCCGCCACATAATTAAGAATATTCCTTAATGGTCCTTCAACCAATATGAATGAACCACAACATTATTTTAAGTCATTTAACCAGTATAAATGAACCAGAACTTAATGGTCCATCCATCAGTAGGAAAGAACCACTTTAATTTATGATTACCCTATCGATATAAATGAACAAAAAAATATTCTTATTGGTCCATCTATTAATAGAATAATCACGACTTCGTAGCCTGGCCCCCAGTTAGGATAGAACCATAAAAGTCACTGATTATACCCATTGATAGCGATGAATCAATAATCATATCATTTGGTCACTCTATCAATAAGAGTGAACCATTAATCAAGTGGTCAATCCAACAATAAGATAGAACCACTAAATTTAGGCCATTCAACCAATATGAATGAACCTAATTTTTATTACCCTTTTTTTTATTTGAAAAGAATGACCGTGGTTATCCAACCGATATGGAAGAGCCATGTTGATTTAATTGGTTGATTAACAAATTTGTTAATTTAATTGATTGAATTAGTTAATTGATTAACAGATTTATTAATTTAATTTATTGGTTAACTAACAAATTAATTTAATTGATTAAGTTAATTGATTAATTAACAAATTAACTTAATTGATTAAGTTAATTGATTAATTAACAAATTAACTTAATTGATTAAGTTAATTGATTAATTAACATATTTATTAACAAATTAACTTAATTGGTTAAGTCAATTGATTAATTAACAAGTTTGTTAATTGAATTGGTTGATTGATTAACAACTTTAACTTAATTAGTTAATTAATTGATTGTTTAACAAATTTATTCATTTGGTTCAACTTAGTTGGTTAATTGATTGATTGTTTAACAAATGTGTCCATTTGGTTTAACTTAATTGGTTAATTGATTGATTGGATAACAAATTTTTGGTCAACCAAAGATTATGGAAAAACCATGTTAATTTAATTAGTTGAATTGATTGGTTTATTAACAAGTTTGTTAATTTAATTAATTGATTGGTTAAAAATTTCAACATAATTAGTTGAATTAATCAATCAATTAACAGATTTGTTGATTTAATTGGTTGAATTAGTTAATTGGTTAACAAACTTGTTAATTTAATTAGTTAAATTAGTGGATTGATTGACAAATTAACTTAATTAGTTGATTAATTGATTAACAACTTTGTTGATTTAAGTGATTGATTGACAAATTAATTTAATTGGTTAAGTTAATTGATTGATTAACAAATTTGTTAATTCAAGTGATTAATTGATTAACAAATTAACTTAATTGGTTAATTAATAAATGTGTTGATTTGATTAGTTGAACTAGTTGGTAGATTACCAAGTTTGTTAACTTAATTAGTTAGATTAATTGATTGCTTGACTAATTAACTTAATTGATTGGTTAATTGATTAACAACTTTATTGATTTAATTGACTGATTAATTGATTAACCACTTTATTGATTTAATTAATTAATTGACAAATTAATTTAATTAGTCAATTGATTGATTAACAAATTTGTTAATTCAATTAATTGATTGATTAATTAACAGATTTTGTTAATTTAATTAGTTAAGTGATTAATTAATTAAATTAATTGGTTGATTAACAGATTTTTGGTCAACCAAATATTATGAAAGAACCATTAATTTAATTTCTTATTTTATATTTTTTAAGGAGCCAGTCGGTCCTCTTGGAGAGGCCGACTGGTCTCTTCTTCTTCTTTTTTATCCCCTCCCCCCTGCGGTTCTCTCTCTCTCTACGGTCTTCTCTCTCTCTTTCTGTGGCTCCCTCTCTCTCTCTTTGTTGCTCCCTCTCTCTCTCTGCTGGCCGAGCCTCTCTCTCCCTGCGGTTTGGTGCTTCTCTGCCTCCCCCTTGTTGGTGTCGGCTTGCTGTTGTTGGAGGCTTGGAGTGCCGATTTTGGAGGCTTCATTGGACTGTTCTTGCAGCCTCTGTTATCAAAGGCGCCCGAGGCGAACGCCTAGGCGACGAGGCAAGGCGAGGCACTAATATGGCGCCTCGCATTCCCGCTTTTCGCCTAGGCGATCGCGGGAAACGCCTCGTTCGCCCAGGCGTTCGCCTAGGCGCGCCTTAGACGCCTTCAGCGCCTCAGGCGCGTTAACGGGCCCAACTTAGATGCCTAAGCCCATACCGAGCCCAATACGACCGGTTTGATTCGGGCTTAAATCGGCCCATACGATCGGCCCAGCCGATGTAACCTAACCCCCCCCCCTCTTGGCCATCGAACCGGCCATCGAACCCTAATCTCCCTGCGTCCCGAGCCCCTCGACACGAGTGCAGCGGGAAGCATCTCCGGCAACGGCAGTGGCAACGGCAGCGGCGGGAAGTGTTTCCGACGACAGCAGCGTACTTCTCCGGCGACTGCGACGGTGACGGCAATGGCTGTGGAAGGTAAGCGTCTCTTCGTTCGTCTCTCTCTCTCTCTCTCTCTCTCTCTCTCTCTCTCTCTCTCTCACTCATCACCCCTTTCTCACTATCGCACGCACGCTCCCCTCCTCCCACCCTCTCTCTCTACCTCCCCCGACCCTCTCACTCTCTCTTGCTCTCTGTCTGTCTCTCTCTCCCCTCCCCCGACCCCCACTCTCTCTGTCTGTCTCTCTCGGTCTGTGTCTCCCCTCCCCCCGACCCTCACACTCTCTCTTGCTCTCTGTCTGTATGTCCCCTCCCCCCGACCCCCACTCTCTCTACCTGTCTCTCCCCTCCCCCCGACCCCCACTCTCTCTCTGTCTTTCTCTCTCACTCTCTCTTGGTCTCTGTCTCTCTCGCGCACTGTCTCTCTCCATCTCTCTTTGTCTGTCTCTATCTCTCCCCTCCCCTGACCCCCACTCTGTCTCTCTGTCTCTCCCCTCCCCCGACCCCCGCTCTGTCTCTCTTGCTCTCTCTCTAACTATCTCTCTGTGTCTCCCCTCCCCCCGACCCCCACTCTCTCTGTCTTTCTTTCTCACTCTCTCTTGCACTCAGTCTCTCTCACGCACTGTCTCTCTCAATCTCTCTCTTAAATGTTGTAATAGACTTATCTTACATTTGTACATTTATATTGTGTTTGCTTAGCATTTCATTGATAAATTTCATTATGGTGAATTTAATTAGTAGTAAAATGTCTATGAATTTGTTGATTACATATTTGAGTAATTAAAATTTATTTCAATTACTTTGATTTAAAATTATATGGTTATATTTGATAATTTGAGTGAATAAATATCATTATATATGATTATTTGGCTATTTTTTATAATAATTAAATTATAAATATTTTTTTTTTTTAAATGTCGCCTCAAATGCCTAGGCCATCGCCTAGGCGTTTGAGGCTGAGGCGACCCCCCGGTCGCCTCAGTCGCCTCTGACTACATAGCTTGCAGCAGACTTGAGGTGTGTATCTTCCTCTTTTGCTTGCTGATTTGTTGTAGTTTTATGCATAAAGGATTTCTAATGCATATGCAAACATGCATATACATACTCAGTCCAAAAAAAAACCTACTTTACGTATATGAAAAAAGATTGGTTCAACAGCACATACAAACCCTGATTTCTAAAAATCATGAAAAAATAATCAAAAAATAGGAAATTTGTCAAATTACCCTTAGGTTATTCCCATCCCCTGGGATTTTAGTATTCATCACCAACCTACTCGCACAAGATTGGACGACTACAATCAATTTGGATATGATCCAACGATGAAACTTTACCCCAAAGAGATGAAATTTATTGTGGGAGGAGAGTTGAATATTTAAAAATTATGGTGATTTTTATTTTTTTAAAAACATGGGGAAGGGGGCCAAACTGTGCGTGCGGTCCGAGCACACAAAAGGCCCGGTTGGCACCATAGCACGCTTCTCTCTCTCTCTCTCTCTCTCTCTCTCTCTCTCTCTCTCTCTAAATATACATATATAAACGAGAATTGTACCTTTATATTTGATAACAATATTTTAAAAACTTGAAAATGTTTAATTTTTAATTAATAATTTAATAAATAATTATAAACACACTAAATTACCATATTTAACCTATAAACAAACTTCAGTTGGTAAATACATATTATATTTTTATTGGTGGATTGACTGGATTCTATCTATAAATCGTGCATCCTTATTTCCAAGTATAGTTAATGGCACCACAAACTGACACACAAGCCCAATCCATCACATTCCAGTCTGTTGCAGCAGAGATGGGGAAATGGGGAGGGGGGGTGTGGGTCTTTATTAAGTGATAAGTTATTTTCCTTGCTTAATGATTAAGAGTAATTGCCATGTTAACTGCAATTAAGAGTTAAAGTTGATAATTTATCAAAAACTCTTAATCAAGGCACCTCTCACCATTTTGGATTTAATACCCCCATTAAGAGTGATCAAACACCGCCCAAGTCTAATCCCATAAACTGAGTTGTCTTATGTAACCATGCAGTTCTGAAAGAGAGTCGAGCAATTTCCACAGCTGGCTGCCAATTTGACCCACCTGTTTCTTCATTCCTATGCTATCAACCATAATCTCACCACACTGCCCGGTGCAAAAAGAGCCAAATAAATATGGCCATAATGTCTCCCAGTGCAAGATGGGTTGCAAGTACCAAAAGCATCCGAACAGCCATACAGACAGAATTACATAAATTGGTATGGAGACAGAAATTAAGGTAAAGAAGATAAGTGCAAACGTAGTACTTCAACCAAATACAATACTTACTTCTCGCTGGTCCCTCATCCCTGTATCTTTATCACTCTTTCTCAACATGTCAAGCTTCCACCTCACAAACATAAGGACCAGAGTGTCCTGGCCTATAAAAATACTCAACTATCTGAACTTCATCATTCTCATCCAGTCAGGTCCCAAATTTGTCTCTGAACTAACCCAACCTGACTAGTAAGTTGGCTGATAGACTGTCTCAACCCCAAAAGTCTCTAAGGTTTGATTTTCCATTACACTGTGCCCAATCCTTTGAGACCAGAGTCAAATTCAGAAAAGCCAGGGATAAGGGTAGTGAACTAATAGGGATTATGTAATTCTCACATTTTGTCAAGGTCAATTATCAATCTATGGGGTTCATGGTTGGCAGTACCGGCCGATACCGGTACGTACCAGCTGATATGTAACCATATCGGCCGGCACCGGTACAATGCCTATAAAGAGTATCGGTTGATACCGGCCGATACCGGGCCGGTACCGGCCGGTACATACCGGTACCAGTACCCACCAGCTTTTGTTGAAGCCTAGATGATGATTACTCAAGAAATGACTTACGTTCACACCAGCAACAGAAAAGCAAGTGGCTGAGGACTTATTGTGGACCTGAAGTTGATCGCAGTGATCATTCAATATGAGGTACGACATACCAACACATCTTCCCCCATTCCCCCTTCCTATGTTAGGCGCCTTCTTCACTTCCAATTATTCCATCTTCTGTTTCCCACATTCTTCACCTCTGTTTCAACTTTTTTTTTCCTGTTTGGTTAAATGATGATCAGATGGATTTCTCCTTAACCAGTAGCAATGGCAAGCAACCTCCACACAGGAACAGTTGGAAGAAGCCATTAAAGAAGAATTGACAATGGACTGCTAAGAAGTTAATCTGGGGGAGTACATGGAGGACATTAACAGGAACCCAGCTGCTGCTGCCTCTCACCTCCCTCCCTGTTATCCCTCTTTCTCTACCTCAGCCCAGTCCCCCCCCCCATTCAACCCCACTTCTTCTTATTCTTCTTTTCTCGTTTTCTGACTTCCTCTCTTGTTGCTAGTATCACTGGGAATGGATACACGTGTACAATAGCTGGTTTTTTTTACCCTTGTTTATCTCTTTTTTGTTCCTTTCTTTGAGGTAGAGGGAGTAGCCTGTCACAAGATAGGGAGAGAAATGGAGGGAATGACAGCTACAAGCCTAGAGACCAACTCTTCTTCCTCACTAGAAGGATGCATGTGGTGCCAGAGGACTCTGTCAGGAAAACTGTGTTTATTCAGATACTCAGGATTAGGGGTGCAAAAGAATCGAGCTGTGCCGAGCTATTCGAGCTCGGCTCGAGTCAAGCTCGAATCGAGCTCGACTCGTTTGATTAAACGAGCCGAATTTGAGCTCAAACATAAGCTCGTTTGATCAAACGAGCTGAGCTCGAGCACAACGAAGCTCGACTCGATAGCTCGGGAACAAGCTCGAAATGAAATATATACTTAATATTTTGTTTATCTTTAATAAATTTTAGTAAAATAGAAGAGAAAATCCAGCCCAATTATTCAGCCCGGTCCATATTTCAGCCCGACCCAATTATCCAGCCATGGCCCATATTCTACAAAGTTTTTGATGAGCCGAGCTCGAGTCAAGCTCGAGCTAGACAAGTTTTATTTCGAGCCAAGCTCGAACCTGGAAAATTAGCTCGAAGTGGAGCTCGGGCTCGAGTATATGTGTTTGAATCAAGCTCGAACATGTTAAAACTCGACTCGGCTTGATTTGTTTGCACCCCTACTCAGGATCATACCACATAGTTCATCCCAGTCAAATCATCTTTTCTCAACGAGGTCTGAACAACTTATCTTTGCTTTCACATTTAACTTGGAGCTAGTCTCATTGGAACAGCCCAATATCCTGAAAAGAGACCCATACATGTCTAAAATCAGTTACAACTCAGTAACCAGCACAACAAACTGAATAGGAATTGGCTTACAGGCTTGTTCCAGCCATAAAGCCTCTTAGTCACCCTTTTTTTTGTGAATCGAAGGGTCCAAAATTGCCAATGGTTGATGCAAATATAACTCAGATGATTGTAAGAACCACACCATATTGATACCATTTAAACTCAAGAGAGTGGTAGAAAGATGAGAAGTTAAATATGCAGCTGAACTTACCGTGGAGCTATTCTAGGTTGAATTATCCACTTTAAAAAAGTGGCAAAAAAAAGAAAGTGAATCATATTTTATCATGTATTGTGAAATCAGCTTCATCAATCTGTTCTTATTTTTTTAACGAGTTCAAAACATGCCGAGTTTTAAGTTAAATATACACAAATATAGCTCTTACTCTAAGAATACCCTGGTAGAGGCACCCATAGTGGGGTCTATATCACAATTAAGATACTAAAGACATGCATGAGAAGATGGAATGAGCCCATCAAATCCTATTGAACAATACATTAGATCGTGAACCAAGAAAGCGGACCGTCACATATACTGCCAAAAATAGAAGCCAATCTGGACGATTTCCACTATCCCATATACAAGTGCCTCAACATCCTTGGAAAGCCATAATGGTCTCTTGTTTCTCTCACACAAATGCCTAGTAATGGTTTGAGCACCACAAGTCACAGCTTCCTGTCTGCAAGCAGTAGCCACACATATTCTATACCTGACTCTATCTCTATATCAGCTGGCTGAAACCACCTCACCAGGAGGCATTCACACAATCTTTATGATGTCAAGCAAATTAGAAAAACGTGCACATGTTTTAAGGACACTGCTTTCTCTCTCAAAGCAGTAACCACACATATTCTACCCCAACTCAGAGTCTACATTCGCTAGTTGAAACCACCTAACCAGGACACATTCACACAATCTCTGTCATGTGCCTAGTAAATTAGAAAAACATGCAAATGTTGTTACGACAGTGCATATCCAGAATAGAATGCCAGCAGTCTATCATAGATCAGCGGTCATAGTCTTGACCACCCTCCAGGCATTTGACTTTCAACTTGGCATGGACAGCATCCAACAAGCCTAGGCACAGAGACCCATAGCCACCATAAGGGCGAACAGATTTTCTAATCGCCACTGCATAAACCAGTGTTCTTCCAGCTCGTGAGGCAGCATCTTACCCTCCAACAACCTAACAAATATGCCAACTCATCTTTCATGTCACCAAGTGTCAACATGACTGTTTGGATGAAACCTCATAGTAATCCACAATCAGTGTGTGCTTTACTTGTAAGGAGAACAACCTGGAGAGGAAGAACCCAGCGATGATGATCGTTTCCAACCTATTCCAATTATGGACATTGAATCCTAGTTGGACCATCCATTTCATATGTGTACACAGCTCACATGCATACAACCACTTCTGAACACATTCATTCATGAATATGTATGCACATGTTCAAACACACTCCGAGGATTCCCAGGATGAGCAGCCACAGAAATATATGGACAAACAGAAATGCAAAGCATGAATGCATGAGGCAGCAAGAAAACAATGTCAAAATACTAGTACGATGTCAAATTTTAGACAGTGTATCCAATTAAGACCATAAATTTTTGGTATACCAGGTAGCCCTTCTCCAGTGTTCCCATAAGAGTGACGTCGTAGAACTCTCTCTACATCATCACTAGAAAGTCCACGAATATGCCTAGTAAACCAGGAAGTTTGCATGTACATTAGCATAAGTTATATACAAAACAGAAGAAAACAGTGTAAAAAGTCCTTACTTTGCAGACACTACTACATGAACAAATATAGCCTCTTCAGTAGCAGCAAAAACAAACTCAAATGTTGGCTGCATTCTCCTGCAAATAACACAATGCCTAGTAAGCAGTAAAGGAAATATCAAGCAAATAACAGACACACTCCAAGAGAATAACAAATAGCGTGATGACATTTGGCACTAGATAAGGAATCTTAATAACTCCAAGTGAGCAGTAATAGAAAGAAATTATAACATTCCAGGCCGTCCGTTAATCATCTAGTCTTGCTGAATCAGGCTCTACTGTTAACTCCAGTAAATTTGTTGATGCCCTGGACGTAGCATCTTTTTGTTAAAAAATGCTTATTTTCTTATTGTATGTCTAGATTCAGAAGGGACATATTCCCTTATCCAAAGCTGCAGCAATGTGTACCTGTAGTACTTGCTCCTTTTGCCTTCTTGACCATTCCTCTGTTTCTGGACATTCTGACTGTCACAGTGGAACAAGTGGTGGGCAAAGGTGCTCAATTGAGGAAGAGGTGTAAGGAAGGGAATAGAGGAGTAGCAAGTTTGCCATCTCGGATCTTGGCTTCATCTTGAGAGGTTCAGAGATGAGACATAAGAGATCTCAGTCAAATCTCAGGAGATGGGACAAAATCTCATGACATATATGCATGATAATAACAGTGTATATATACATACACATTACATATATATCATATTATACGATAGGTATATATATATATATATATATGTATATATATATGTGTATATATATACATATATATGTATATATATATATACATATATATGTATATATATATATAAATTTTACCAAGAAAAGCCCAAGAATGTCTGAGATCTCACAAGATTGCCTAATGTTCAAGATCTCATGAGATTTTCTGAGATTTCGCCAGGGGCTTCATTCCTAGTAAGCCCATTGAAACTGAGGATCTTACAAGAATCTCACGAGATTGCATTCCATGAGCAGTAGGGGAGAATAAGAAGTTAAACCTCTTCTACCCTATCTTTTTTCCATTCAACCTCCAACCTTTTACAAAGGGGTATGGGAGGTATATATATAGTAGTAAAAGCCAATGGGGAGCTGCCAAGTGGCAGCCTGTGATTCGTCTGTGAAGGTGGGCCTCGCCTAGGTGGCAATCTCCTATTTGTCCATGAGTTCGCTTCCTTTGATTGGTCCATTTGGTGCTGACAGGATGGTGACGTGGCAGCGACAACGAGGCAAGGATGATCCACATGGCATTCCATCATTGGTCCACATGGGCACATGTGGGATCCGCTATTTTTATTTCTTGACAAAATATTTTCTCTCTTTCTTTGCAGGTGAGGGCGTGACGCCGCCACAAGGGGCGGCATGGCTGGGCGCTGCGTAGGGCTGTCAATGGGCCGGGCCGGCCAGCGGGCTTCCGGGCTGGGCCAGAGTCAGGCCGAGTTTCGGGCTGCAGTTTTGAGCCCGCAGGCCCGAATCAGGCTTGTGAAAGGGCCGCTGGGCCGAGCCCGCCAGCCCGAAAGCCCGCCCATCTCCCTCAAACCTTACTCCTCTCGGCTCCAAAACACTTGCTCATGATGACCCTGACGCAAATGGGCGGCGGAGGCCGGCGAGAAGCAAGCAAGCATGTCCCCCTAAATGGCTGGCATTTCCTGTAGAAGGTGCTCCACTCCCCACCGACCGCCCTCGCTGTCCATGGCCCCCCACCCCCACCACCCTCTGCATCGAGAAGAAGACTGCCTGGATGGCGATGTTTGTGTGTGTTTGCTTGAAAAGGCAAAAGCGACCAAACGAGGAAGGAGGAGGGTCATCAGTGGGTCGCCATGAAAGGTGGTGGCGGGGGAGGGGGCGACTCCGCTTGCCCTGCAGCACACCAGAAAAGGGACCCCGACGATTACAAGAAGCAAAAGAGCCGCAGCCTTATCTGGGATCATCTCCTCATGGGGATGGGGATGGGGTTGGGCCGCTCCCCCACCGCCGTCCCTTTGCCTTCCCTCCACTCGGCCGCCCCGCCACCTCGCCGGGCACTCCTCCTATTCCTCCGCAGAGCCATGCTCTCCGCCGCCCTCCTCCTCTCCGCCGCCTACGTCGTCTATCTTCTCTAGGCGGCCTTCCCCTCCTATTGCCGCCTCTATTACACCCACCAGCCGGCGCCAGAGGAGCAACGCAACGCCCAGACAGTACTCCGCGCATCCGTCCCTCTTGCCACCCCCATCTCCGCCAACGGCTCATCTCTCCCTCCCCCACCACCAGATCTCCTGCGGCTCCCCACAATGCTGCCCGGCGATGGCAGCCATGGCTCTGCCGCCATTGGGTCTCCTACTCTTCCTCCTCCAGTGGAGGTTGCCGCGACGTTGCTCAGGCACGTCGTGTTCGGGATCGCGGCATCGGCGAGGCTATGGGAGCACGAAAGGAGTACATCAAGGTATGGTGGTGGCCGAGGGAGATGCGGGGTTGCATGTGGCTGGACAAGGCCGTGAGGACGCCCCAAGGCGAGCAGGACCTACTTCCCTGCCTCCGCATCTCCGCCGACATCTCCCACTTCCCCTACACCCACTGAGGCAGGTTGACAAGAAGGGCCAGGTAGCCATCGGGGAGGAGGGTGGCGGAGCTTGTCTACACCGCGTTGGCATCGTACCACTGGTCGAGCACCACGGCCAGGGGGAGGTAGAGCCAGTGGATCAAGTTGCGTGCACACCGTCGAGTCTAAGTCGGGCCCCTAATGGGCCTTATGATGGAGAGGCGGGCTGGGTCGGGCCGGGCCAGATTGGACATGGTCGGGCCGGGCCAGATTGGACATGGGTTGGGCTGGGTTGACTGCGGGCTGGGCTGGGCTCAACCCATTGACACCCCTAGCGCTGCCCCCCATAGGGGTTGGCAGCCCCTTTGGGTGTTGTCACCCCCTATGGGCAGCAGACCCAAAGGGTCTGGGTATGCCGCCTAAAGGGGCCTACCGCCCACTATGGGCGGCAGCCCCAAATGGGCTGCCTTTGGGCAGCAAGTTTGGGGGAGCTCAGTAAGTATTCTGGTCTTTTTTCAACCCCCTATTTCCTGATTTTTTGATGGATTTTGGATTTTTTTATTTCTTTTAATTTTTTAGGGGATTTGGGTACTATACCCACGACAGGATACTCTTCACGGCATTGTTCATACATCTTTTACTGTAGCACTACTGTAGCTTTTTTTTTGGCAAAAGACCCTTGTACCCTCCCATTCCTTTTGTAAGTTGAGGAGGATGTTGGTCTTTTATTTTGTTTGGTGACAATTTTCTCTCCAGCACACACTTCAACAGATCTCTCTCTCTCTCTTCCCCCCCCTCCCCCCCCCCCCCAAAACAAAAAAACCAACCTAGCGCCATGGGATTTAAGCTGCCCAAGGGAGGGAGGGAGGAAGAGGAAGGGGGGGGGAGCAAAAAAGATGGGGTGAGAAAGAGGGGAGGAAGGAGAGGGAAGAATCATAACAGCAAGAAGAAGATAAGCAGATAGAGATAAAGAAAGGGATAAATGACAAGGAGAGTTGAGGGAGAATTTGCTGTCAGTTGGGGTTTTTATTAACCCTGCTTTCTTTTATGCAATCCAGAAAGCAGAAAAAGTGATGCTTCAAGCCTGATTCCAATATGAAACTTGAAGCTGTTCAGCTTCCAAAAACATGCATGGGGGTATATTTGAGGTTGGGTATACAGTTTTCCATATTGAGACATGATGCCATGCATCCTTCTCATGCCTTCCAAGAGTTTTGGGGGTTTGGGGCTCAAAGAAAAGCACCCTTGTCTAGGGGAGATGAACTCTTCAAATGTTGGCTCAAGCTGCAACCAATTTGTGGTTGGTTTTTCCTTTTTCTGGACTTGAGTTGGGATTGGCATCACTATCTGATGGTTTTTCTCTCATATGTGACATGCCCTATGATAGTTTACTTGCTTTCCAACAATTTTAAGTCAAGTCACTTACATGTTGTTTTCATGTTGAAATCACTGTCACTGTTGTAACATAATTGCTTAGTTCACAACCTATTTTAGCCATAGTTTTAGTAAGGTTAACCTCAGAATTTAAGAGAGTAGGGAATGTTGGTCCAACATTTAAGGAAAAGGTTGGATCTTTCCGAGTGGTTTGGCATTAATCCTTGATGTTCAATGTGATGGTCAATTAGTAAGTCAGATTTTAATTAAGCATGGGACATATTTTCCTAAAGCTACAATAAGCAGAGTGTGGAAACCCAATAAAGCCATCTACCCGAAATTCAAAATTTAAAGTACATTGTTGCATGGATGAGAGAATGGGCCTCAGCTTTTTGTATCAGGTGGTTCAATAACTCACCCCTTTTTGTTATGTTGGGTGTTGAGTGATGCTTACACCTTCTTGGTGTCTCTTTTACATGCGGTTTTTGTGAGCAGATTGTTTCTATACTAGTAAATTTCCCTTCTTTTTTTCTTATTAATACAACTGTGGTACCATCCACTTTTATAAAAAAAAGTACACTGGCACAGAAGTTGAGTATTTGATGGCCATATGGCTGTTAAACCCTATGAACTCTCTGCTCACATGGCCTAGGGTGCCATATGCAATAACGCATAAAATCTTCTTTAAGTGCTTGTGGCATTTGGTGGTAAAAATGTAGCTCACCAGGCCCATGTTTCATACAGAATGTGGTGTTTCATATGGGAACCCTTAATGAAGGCCTTGTACGGCATGGGTTGTGAAAGTCCCAGGTGGAACAAAAAGACCAAAAGGGCCTCCCATAGCTCCCTCTCATCTATATGTGGATTAACTTTATCCCATGCCTCCATAAATGTCCTGATATCATTTCTTTGACCCCATGGAAGTTCTAAAGTCTGAAGAATGTAATCCAATCAGCTTTAATAATCCCACATTCGAGGAACAAATGCTCCATGCTTGCTTTGAAGCAGCCACGGAATATTCAGCATTCCATTCCCTTTTGAGATAACCACCATAATCTATCGCTGGTTGTGATCTTTCCCCAGGCTACCTTCCACAAGAAGATCCTGATTTTGACAGGCAAAGACCTGTTCTACACTTGCGAACACCAGGAAACTTTAGTATCTCCCAAATTTGATTGAAAATTCACCACCTGGAGGCTATGTTCTTGTATGGTAGCAACCCAAGAGGCCAAAAGGGTTGTTGGTACACCAAGAGGATCGTCGTTTTGACTTGTGTTATGCACTTCCACTTTCGAAGCCTTACTTTATTCTAACATTGAGTGTCTTTATTCAAGGCCTAAGATAGCTAGACGCATTTCCACTTTCAGAATCTTTACTTTATTCGGACATTAAGCGTCATTATTCAGGGCCTAAGATAGGTAGATGAATGAGGAGACCAATCTGGCCTATCATACTTGAGTCATGAGTTGGACAGATGACCAGTTGACTAGTGCCTTTTGCCTCTTGTTTTGTTGTTTACGGTAGAGTGACACCTCAAATTAGATGTTTTTCTCTTCACAACCATGGATCCCTTCAGGGTGGAGATCAGAAATACAGGGGAAAAGGTTAAAACTCTGGGCAGCCCTTTACAACCATAGAGAACAAGGCGCAGGGCTACTTAGGGGCTTCCAGGCCTCCCCCGCATCTGGGGTTGTTTGTCACTCACCTTCAATATGCCAACGACACGCTGTTCTCTACTGAGAAGAGTCTCATATGTTCACAGCTAGGCTTATTCTGGAGGTGCTTAGAGAGATCACAAGTCTCTCAACCAACTTCCAAAAGAGTCAGCTTATCGGCATCAATGTTGGAAAATCGAAGCTGAATAGGGCACTACTCATCATGGGCTGTCAGAGGGGAGTGTTTCCAGTCTCCTACCTAGGGCTGCCGCTTACTATGGGAACCATGGTTGGCAGTATCGGCCGATACCGATACGTATCGGCCGATACATATCGGTATCGGTGGATATTGATACCATACTAAGTGGACCGATACCGACTGATATTGGCCCGGTACTAGGCCAAAATGGACCCAGTACCAGCCGATACTGACCGATACAACCAATACAAATATTGATACGTATTGGTATCGGTACCCTCCAATACCGGTACCGATACCGGTATTGTCATCCTTGCTGGGGACACTTCGCTGCAGAGATTGGGAAAAGGTGGTGCAGAGATTTGACTGTTGGCTGGCTGGCTGGCAGGGGAGGTTATTTTCATTTGGCGGCAGTATGACATTGTTCAAATCAGTATGGATTATCTTCTGACTTATTTCCTCTCTATATTAAGATCCCATCGGATGTGGTGAAGAGACTGGACTCTTTAAGAGCCAGGCTATGTGGTCAAAGGCAAGAGGCAAGCGAGGTGGCTAGGTATTCACCTTAGCCTCAAATGCCTAGACGTTTGAGGCGATGTATCTTCTCTCATATATCACCATGAAGAAAGAAAATGACAATATAAAGAAAATAAAGAAAACATCCAAGATAATAACATTTAAGACCTTAAGAAACACTTATCATATCCCACATGTAATGACCAATTTGTATAAAGCATTCATATGAGTAGTGCATGGTCTTAGAAATAATAAAAAATAAGAAAAAAATGACGCAGCACATAAGAAAAAAGGGAAAAATGTAGGAGCATATAAGAGAAAAATGGTATAGGACATCGCTAAAGCAGGCATTAGTCACTTTGAAGTAATTAAGAATAAGAAAAGTAGTACCACATAATTGGCAAGGAGCGGTCCATCTTTTAGCAAGTAAGGTTATCAAAGGCGTGCGGCGAGGTTTAAGGGGGGAGCGGGGAAGGCCAGTTAGGGTTTTCCGGAGGCGATGTGAGTCCGAGTCCGAGGTGAAGATGACGGAGAAGATGTTCCCCATGACAAAGCCTTCTATTTTGCGAGTGGAAAGGACACCGTCTTCAATGGCGAGGTTAGGGAACGAGCAACAACACCGTCGTGGAAGCGGGAAAGTTGTTTCCTTCGACTTGAGCGAGACACACGCGAGTACCCAAAGTTGCGGAGCAGATCAAGGGGAGGAAGCCGTGACTGGAGGAATGCCGGAACCGGGGGATCAAATTCCGGGTACGCCTAATTTACTTTTGCAGAACCCCCCCAATTTCCCTATTCCTCTGTCCTTTTCACAACTGGCAATATACTCGGAGGCGCAAAAAATGGAAAGCAGTAAAAGGAAGGGATCATCTCTTAATGAAGAGGAATGGAAGGGGTTTATGCCACTTACTTTGTTAGAAAATTTGACAGACCAAGATCTTTTAGCCAAGGCGGAGGTCCTGCGAATAGATTTGAAGGGGAAAACAGGGCATTACACGAAATTGTGGGAAAATAATGAAGACATTGAAGGTAATCTAATTCCTAAGCCTAAAGGGTCAAGGGAATTAAGTAGCCTGCTAAAGTCAGTAAATGAGGTGGGTGCTTCTTCTACCACAAATTCCCTACCACAGAGAAGGGGAGGACGCGGTCACAAATGAAGCTCATGTGCTGGAATATTAGGGGACTGAATGGGAAACTTAAGCATTCAGCAGTAAGAGAAGCAATCAAGAGATGGAAGGTAGATATTATATGCTTAGTGGAAACTAAGATAGAAGTTTTTGAAACGAGTTTGGTCAAAAAGATCACAGGTTTCAAGGTCCCAGATTTTGTGTTCAGGAGGGCGGAAGGTGCTTCTGGAGGAATCCTAATAGCATGGGAGTCCAACTCTTGGACAGGAACTCTGGCAGAGGTGGGGGAACATACAGTTTCAGTGGTGTTACAGTGTTTGCCTAACGGAATTCAATGGCTTTTATCAGGTGTTTACAGTCCTAACGGATACTTGGGAAGAAGAGTGGTCTATGATGAATTATCTAAGTGTCAAGCTAAATTCAACCTTCCTTGGTGTGTAGTGGGGGAGTTCAATAAGGTTAGAGACCCAATCGAAAAGAGCTCCGGGGGCAGAGTTACCAAGGGTAGTTACCAAGGGTATGAAAGAGTTCAATAACTGGATTAATTCCTTGGAATTAATCGAGCTACCTCTGAATGGCAGAAGGTTTACTTGGAGTAATTCCAGGATAAATCTGTCCAAATCACGAATTGACAGGGTGTTCATGGATGTGAGATGGGAGATTTTGTTCCCGAATGTTTTGTTGAATGCGAAGCCAGGAATTGTATCTGATCACTGTGTATTGATGGTGGAAAACAATTTGTATATTTCAAGGAATCGGCCATTCAGATTAGAAAAGAGCTGGATACAGGTTGAAGAGTTCTGTAAAATGGTGGAAAATACTTGGGACACTGTGCAAACTAAGTTTTATGGAGTTAAACGTCTGGCATTTAAACTGAAAAGTCTGAAGGTAGCAATTAAAGCCCGGGCTCGGCAGTGGAAAGAAAAAAGTAATGAGAAGTTTTTAGTTTTGACTACTCTCATCAATGAGTTAGAAATTCTAGAAGAAAGTAGAGAACTTAATGAACAAGAGAGAGCTAAACTGTCACTTCTCAGAATTCAAATGAACGAATGGAGGATGGAAGAGGAATGCAGATGGAAACAGAGGTCGAGAATCCAGTGGCTCAAGGAGGGAGACAATAATACCAGATTTTTTCATATAATTGCAAATGGCGGGAGAAGAAGGAATACCATCTCTTCACTGGAAATCAATGGGGTGTGGATAGAGGATGAGCAGGCTATAATCGGTGAAATTCTTAAATTTTACCAAAAGTTGTTTACAGCGGAGCATCGATGGTATCCAGTATGGCAGACTCGTGATGTGATAAAACTTGATGAAGTTGACAAAGAGATGCTGATGTTTAGTATTTCGGAAGAAGAAGTTAAACAAGCAGTATTTCAGTTAGGCAGTGACAAATCTCCAGGTCCGGATGGTATACAACTATTCTTCTACCAATCTTTTTGGGAATTAGTGGGGAAAGAGGTGTTACAGGCGGTAAGGTACTGGTTTCTTAATCATAAGGGCGGAGAATATGTGAATCGAACTTTCATCGTTCTTTTCCCCAAGAAAGAAGATGCAGCGGAACTGAAAGATTTCCGTCCAATCAGTCTTTTGAATGGATCATATAAGATTTTCACTAAAATCCTGGCAAACAGAATGAGTAGGATTATAGGGAAATTGATTAATGTGCAACAGAACGCTTTTATACCAGGGAGGAATTTGTTTGACTCTTTTATAGCAGCACATGAAATTTTCTATGTTATAAAGAGAGAGAGGAAAGGGATGTTGATAAAATTGGATTTCCATAAAGCTTATGACAAAGTTTTGTGGGAATGTATCTGGAATGTTCTTCATAAACATGATTTTCCAGATCAATGGGTACATATTCTGAAAAACTATATTTCAAATTCAATTTTCTCAATGATAATCAATGGGAGAGTGGAAGGCTTCTTCAAAAGCTCTAGAGGTTTGAGACAAGGGGATCCATTATCCCCTTACTTATTCCTTTTAGTGGTTAATATTCTTAGTGTCATGTTTCAAAGGGCGGAGGAGGCAGACTGGTTTCAAGGTGTTAAAGTGATAAACTCAGGAATTAGTATATCTCATCTACAGTATGCAGACGATACTCTACTTTTTCTAGAAGGAGGGTCGGAGGAACTGCACCAACTTATGTTTGTTCTTAAATCCTTTGAGTTTACTTCAGGTCTTCAAATCAACTTCGAGAAAACTTCTATTGTGGGAATTAATATGAAGGAAGAGGAAATGGAAGAATGTGCAAAGACTCTTGCTTGCAGAATACAAAGGTTGCCGATTATGTATTTGGGTTTGTCACTGCATCACAATTCTACTAGGACTGCAGATTGGGAGTCTTTGGTTCTTAAATTGCATAGGAAATTATCACAGTGGAAAGCCAAAAATCTGAGTTTAGGAGGTCGGATCACCCTTCTAAACTCAGTGTTATCTTCTATGTCGGTTTACTAGATGTCAGTGTTTATCATGCCAAAGGAGGTCATCAAAAAAATTGACAAAATCATGAGGGGGTTTTTGTAGGGAGGCAATAATAATAACAGTAAAGGAATTCCGCTGGTTAATTGGAAGAAAGTATGTCAGTCAAAGAAGTATGGAGGGATGGGAGTTAAAAATCTGAGTATTATGAATATATGTCTACTGGGGAAATGGTTACGGCGAATGATGTGCACTGAAGATTTTTTGTGGAAAGACATAATGAAGCACAGGTACTATGCCAACAGCACTACTTTCAGAATTTTCAATCCAAATAATAAAGTTATGTCTCCAATTTGGAAGGGCATCATGAAATCAGCAGAGTGGGTTGTTAAATTCTGCAAGATAACAGTGGGAAATGGGAGGAACACTTACTTCTGGCATGATACTTGAGCAGGTGATAATTTGCTTAAAGAAAACTTCAATCTTATCTTTAATCTAGCTGTGGATAAATGGAATAAAGTTGAAGAGGTTTACTGCTGTGAAGAGGGGAGATACTTTTGGAATATTATACTTCGGAGGAACCTGAAGGATGATGAATTGGAGCAATTTTCAGATCTTATGAGTTTCTTACACGAAATTAAGATAGATCTAAATAAGCCAGATAGGATGGTATGGAAAGAAAATAACGGGGTATTCTCAGTGAAATCTATGTACTCTTTGATTGAAGGGAATTCTCCTACATCTCCTCTGTCTAAGGATACTTGGAAGGTGAAGTCACCACTAAAATAAGGACATTTATGTGGTTGCTATTCCAAAAAAGAATTGTCACCAAGATGTATAGAAGACATTGGGGTATGAATAGTTCAACAATATGCTCGATGTGCAATAAGTATGATGTGGATGTGGAACATTTAATCATACCATGCGCAATAAGCTAAGAAGTATGGAGTATCATTTCAGCAAGCCTGAATTTGTGCCTGAATTTTCAGAGTATAGAAGAAATACACTCTCTCAGCAGAAATCCTTTAGGGAAGTCTATTAGTCAGAAAAAAATGACAGTAATTCTGATTCATGCAGTTTGTTTGAGCATTTGGAGGTGCAGGAATGATAGTATGTTCAAGGGAACCAAAGTATATGTAGAGAACATTTGTCTCCAAGCGGTTGGAATGTGGTATCAATGGTGTAGGCACAGTTTGGGGATTTCCTATGCTACCTGGAGTAGACTTAACAACCTCATGTAATAGTTATTATGTTTCTATTTTTTTGGTCAGAGGAACCTCTCCTCTAGATGATCTTTGGATGTACTCCCTCTATTTATTTTAACAAAATTGGTAGTACACCAGATTATTCTCAAAAAAAAAAAATTTAAAAAGGAACAAGCAATTGGCATAGGCCTCATAGGCAAGCGCCTAGGTGAGTAAGGCGAACATGAGGCGAGGTGAGGCATTCTTGGCTTGCCTCAACCTTCTTCATCGCCTAGGTGAGTGAGGCGATCGCCTTTGATAACATAAGAGCCAGGTTTCTCTGGCACGGTCAAGAGACACGAAGAAGGATGGCTTTGATGTGTCTTAGGCCAAGATCTGCAGATCTAAAGAGAACGGCGGGTTAGGATTGAAAAATATAAAGTTAATTAACATAGCTCTTCTTATTGAATGGTTGTGGAAGTTAGTGCAGCATGACACAGGACTGTGTATTCAGGTTATTTTCCAAAAATATTATGGTCAGGTTAGGGAGTGGGATATCCTCCTACCAACAAGGTATAATGTGTCCCCGATGTGCAAAGGTATTCTCCTCAGCGCAGACGTGTTCAAGGCATTGTTATTAGAAGCGGAATGCGTAGATCATTTTGGGAAGACGTATGGTGTTCTTTACAGACACTTCGGGTGATCTTTCCCCGATTACATGAGATCTCTCGACAGCAGGGTGCTACAGTTTCACAAGTGGTAGATGGTGGTCTAGGTTAGTTTATCTGGTGCCCAGTGTTCAGGAGGAATCTAAGAGAGGAAGAGCCAGAGGACCTTCTGCACTTGCTTCAACAGTTGCAGCAGACTCATCTTCAGCCTGACACCGCAGATCATTGGATTTGGATATGGGACAAGGAAGGCAAGCATTCTGTCAAGTCAACCTATGCTATCATTTCCGACGGGGGCTGTAGATTCTCATTCATGTATGCTATTAGGAGGGTCAAGAGTCCTAAGGTTCAGTTCCTTCTGTGGAGAGCCTCCCTAAATAGGCTCCCAACATGTGATAAGTTGGTTCATTTCATGCATGATCTGAATGTTGGCTGCTCTCTCTGTGGGGAAGCCAAGGAATCAATGGACCACATCTTTACCTCTTTTCTTTCGCTGAGGAAGCGTGGCAGATGATTGGGGCTCACTTTCATATGGTATGTACTAGATTTGATATGGTAGAGAGGTTGCTGTTAGGGTGGGGGAAACATGGATGGCAATACCGGTATCAGTACCAGTATCAAAGGGTACCGGTATCAATACGTATCGATATCGATATCGGTATCGGCCGTATCGACCGATACCAGTTTAAAATGTTTAAAAAAATTTGAAAAAATCAAAAAAATAATTAGATATTATTTGAGTATGACAAAGGTGGATTAAGGCAAAGAAATACGCATAACGCATACTAAATGACTATTTTGATACATATTAAATATGAAAAATATTCTACTAATGTACTAAACATTTACAAATAATAAATGTTAATGAAACCAAACGATCCTTACCTATAAAAAACAGAACTAAGTATACTAATATGGATAATAACCCGTAGAACATTCTGATTCATCCTCCGGTTGTTGTTGTTGGTATCCATAATAAGGTTGCAACATATGTTCCCTATATTCACCATAACTAAATAATGATGCAGCCAAGTCATGCATCCCTCTTTGGATCTCTCTTAGAGTATATGTTTGTTGACTTGCTAAAATTCCAGAATCAAGATGCAAAGAAACACCTTGAGGATAAGAAGAAAATCTTGACCCATAACTACTACTGGGTGGATAGAATTGGAAACCTTCATACTCTACTTGATCTCCCTAATTCTACATGCTTGCTTCTTGTTGGCTACTTCCATAACCTGACTGTTGTCCATACTGACCTTGTGAATCATAATCTCCTTGACTTTGACTCTGTCCTCTACCAGTGTCAATGTGCAAAGAGAAACTAAATACATACACTCTGCCACTAGTAGTAACACTCGCAATTGCACAAGCATCATCACTAGGAGACTGTGTACCATCATCATCATCATAATTAATGATCAACTTCCTCTTGACCTTACTTGATTTTTTTGTTTGTGATGTCTCTAGCTAGCTATCCATTCCTGTTGTATCCTTTTTCAGCCGTTCGAATACTCCTTTTTCTCGTGGAGTATGTCCCACATACATTTGCTTCATCTCAGCAATCGCGGGGTCATCTCTGGCAGTCAGATTAGCCCTCTCAAGTATGGATGTGCTTCTTCTCAAGAATAGTAGTAGCCCAACTATTCTAAGAGTGATTGGTCTGCTATCTGATTCTGAGTGTCTAGTAGGCTCAAGCTCAGTATCAGGCACAAACAAAAGTACATGCCCTCTCTGGCTCTGATGCTCATCTGAAGGAGGTAGATCTTCTTTTTGCCTTTTTGATATTCTTAATTCTAAATCTTTAGCAATAGCTCCATCTAATATGCCCTCTGCCCATTATGTATCATCAGGATTAAAAATTGGCTCATCAACAGTTGCTCGCATCTCAACCCAAGTCTGTAAGGGATTCTCATCATCAAATAATTCACTCACATCAATTTGGCCAACAACATCTTGTCAATGCCCTGCAGCTCGTTTCTCTCTCAATTGTTATCTCAACCAGATGTTTTTTATCCTCAATCTCATGTCGTAATGGCAGTGTCCATTTTTTCTAATCGTTCAGCCTTTAACCAGTTACGAACGTTTGAGTGTATAAGACTGAATGTGCTCTAATTGTTTTCACATTGGCTTGCCGATGTCGTCTGACTCAAAACTCTCACTGCAACGGAAACCAAAGGATTATAGCACATGTCTCTATTGTACACCATTATCCACCACTCAGTTGTTAGCAATTTGCATCTGGTCCTCATTATATGTCTCGAGTTTTAGATTATATGTCTCCATCTACTAAGATGGAATAAACAATTAATACAATCGATGAAATCTTAAAAACATAAGTAATTAATTAAATGTTAAAGTCACTTTTTGATATAATTAATAAACACATGTCTCTCTTCCTCAATTCTACCGTCTTCGACAAGCGTGCGATCACATTGAGTGTACCTTAGATCACCTCTCCATCAATGTGTTCTTGATGACTGTATATTACTCAAGGATTTAAAAAATAACATGCATTTAGGTGGATGAATTAGTAAATAACAATTTAATGAATAATGTGTGATTTAACGATACGAGACTTCACTTACCAGTTGCATGCAAGTCGTGTTGTAATATATTTTCCCATATGATATCAATAATCTCCCACCACTTGATATAACTATTGGGAAATACTTTCTTGATGTGCATCTTAACAACATCAATTGTCTCGTACAAATATCTCATGTAATTCTTATCATCTCAATTTATCAATTTTAAGACATTTACGAGGGGTTCCACCACTAAGAAATAAGTGTGCACATTGTTCCAAAAAAAAATTATCTATGATTTTTCTTATTTCCAAATGTTCACATTTAGCATCAGAAGAGCTATTTTGCACATACTCCACTAACTCCTTATTATACATAAAACCTTTGATTTCATTTCTGAATTTGTACAAAGATTCTAAGGAACTGAAATAGATACAAATCTTATAAGCCCCGCACTGATAAGATCTCGGCCCCCACTTGTTTGTTCTCTGAATATGTTCAAAATCTTAAAATGGCCATAAATGTATTGGATAATTCTTTGTACTCTCTTTACTGCCTTATGTACATCCGAGTCCTTGCCAAAATCTTCAAGCATCAAGTGTAGACTATGCACTACACATGGGACCCAATAAAAATATTTGCGCTTGTCCATTCACTTCTTCCCTGCATCCTTATAACTTGGTTCATTATCAGTGACTACTTGGACAATATTTTTCTCTCCAATCTTCTACACCATCTAATCTGTCAAACAAATAAATATTTGGCATTCTCTGAATAATTTGATGCATCAACAAATTTCATAAAAATTGTCCCTTCAGTACAATTAAACTAGAAAATTAATCATGGACTTTTTCGTGGCACCAGTCCAACTATCGCACATAATTGTGCATCCTCTCTCCTTCCATACAACTTTAAAGCTTTTAACCTACTGTTGAAGCTCTTCATATTCTCCATCAAGCCCACGTCCATATATGTCTCGACGTGTGGGGGCTTTTAACCCAGGGCCATAGTCTCCTATAGCGCACTCATAGGCTGAAAATAAGGAGACTGAGCAGTATGTGGGGGAACACCTACATGCAAAAACCATTTGCATATGATCTTAAAAGCATGTCATGCCATTTCAGCTGACCTTTTGACTCCTCTCAATGTTTGCTTGATTTTTGGCTGACTAGAACTCTACCTTCTAAAAAGATAATTGTCCATAGGACCCACTTGATGTGTGTCATATCTTATTGTATCACGGGCCATAGAACCATGGCCTCTATATTGAGTTGTGCATGTTCTTGATGGTCCAGAACCTCTCCTTCGGACTTCGTCTTCTGCTAGGTACCACAAACTCTTTCTTCTAGCTGCAGCCATCTCAGGATCCGAATCATCATCACTAGCGTCAACAATCTATTCAACCCTCTGCCTCTCACGTAGAGAAATGCCACTGACCCCAATATACAGTCCTTTGCTTTTTCTATTTTGTCTACATAAAATCTCCTCTTGGAGTTCAACCTCCTCTTCATTCCTTTGCTCTTTCTTAGCTTTCCGTCCATGCAACAATGCACGCATCTCGCTGGACACTAGTCGGGGACAGACGGTATATCTCGTGACCTGTCCCGAGATCCCTGCTAAATGTTCTTTTCCTCTAGCCACTCTACCACCCATCTCTTTGCCATAATATTTGCATTTCACTCTCCCCCTTGCAGCATCAATCAAGGTGATATGGACCCACCATGGGTCTTGTTCTTGTTGTCTCTCATCGTACTACTAATGTTCAGCCATGATCCTACAATCAGAAAGAAAAAAAGAGAAACATATATAAGTACAATTGCCATCATGTTCTTGGTCTAAAGTATGCAATGAAGCTTATTTAGGCTTCAATTGATGTTTAATTAAGGTAATTAGATAAAATCCCAATTTTTAACTATTAATTAAGGTCAAAATTGAGATTTTTCTATAAATAATGTTTAATCAACGCAATTGACAGTATGCTCCTGTCCTGAAGTATGCAGTAAAGCTTAATTAGGCTTCAATTGATATTAATTAAGGTATTAGACAAAAGCCCTAATTTTTAACCATTAATTATGGTCAAAATTTGAGTTTTTCCCTAATTCGTCCTCAACCAACGCAATTGGCAGCATGCTCCTACTTTAAAGTATGTAATGAAGCTTAATTAAGCTTCAATTGATATTTAATTAAGATAATTAGATAAAACTTCAATTTTTAACCATTAATTAAAGTCAAATTTGAGATTTTTCTCTAATTAACGTTCAATCAACGCAATTGACAGCATGATCATGCTCTAAAGTATGCAATGAAGCTTAAGTAGACTTCAATTAATATTTAATTAAGATAATTAAACAAAAATCCCAATTTTTAACTACTAATTAAGGTCAAAATTAGGATTTTTCCCTAATTAACCATGAATCAATGTAATTGACAGTATGCTCCTACTTTAAAATATGCAATGAAGCTCAATTAGGTTTCAATTGATGTTTAATTAAAATAATTAGACAAAAGTTCTAATTTTTAACTGCTAATTAGGGTCAAATTTGATATTATTCTTTAATTAACATCCAATCAACACAATTGACAGCATGCTCCTATTCTAAAATACGCAATAAAGCTTAACTAGGCTTCAATTGATGTTTAATTCTTTGGACAAAAGCCTCAATTTTTAACCGCTAATTAGGGACAAAAATTGGGGATTATGTCTATTCTGCTAAGAAAACAAACGTAAATAATCTAATAACACTTAACAACTCAAAAATAATAAAAATATTTAAAATATACTTCTTCTTTTCCTTTTTTTCCATCTACAACCTCCATGGCGATGACGGCGGCGACAGGCGGCGGCGGCGGCGACAGGCGGCGGCAGGCGGCGACAGGCGGCGGCAGGCGGCGGCGGCGACAGGCGATAGGCGATGGCAAGCGACAGGCGCAGGCGGCGGCGGCAGGCGCAGGCGGCAGTCGGCAGTGGCGGCGGCTTCTCCTCCTTCCCCTCCCTCTTGCAGGCTCCTCCCTTTCACATAAACAGATCTGTAAGAGGGGAAAGTGAAAGGCCCCTTTGAAAGGGCCCTTTCACATGTACCAGTCAGTACCGACCCAATTTCAGGCGGCCGATACAGAGTTTTCTTTTTAATTTTTAATTTGGATATTGGCCACTTTACCCAATATCGATACCGGTCCCGGCCGATACCGATACGTATACTGCCAACCATGGGGGGAAACCTTGGAGATCCAAGAAGGATAGGATTCTTTAATGGCTGATCCTTTATGGGACTATTTGAGTGTTATGGATGGAGCGGAATGCCAAGATTTTTCGGCGCAAAGCTGTTATGCCACATAGGATTTTCTCTTTTGTTTGTAAGAAGGTTAAGGAGTGGGGTATAGCTAAATGTAACTTGAATTGTACAAACTCCTCCTTGTTTTGTCTTCTGGAAGAGATGTGAGGAGGGTGGCACCATCTTGGTGTTCTTCTTTTGGGGGGTATTTTGTTCTCTTCCCCTCCATCTTTATAATACAAGTGGTACCATCCACATTCAAAAAAAAAAGAAAACAGTATAACCTTAGGCTTATTGACATCAGGATGGTGAATAGACTGTTGCTTGTATGCACATGTGGACCATGGTTCTGCAGGTTGTGCGAGCTGACTAATCCTACATTTGTCTGCCTTTGAAGATAGTCGGCATCTCATTAAGGCCAATAGGGCAAGTTTGCTTGTTAGCAACTCCATCAAGGTAATACCATATCAGCATAACTGATGCATTAACCACGTCACTTCTGGCAAATTAGATCAGGTTGCTTTGATGTTAACAAAGATTTAATCAACTGCTTGTGATGGTGTAAAAAAAATGGCCTGGTTGGAAGGAACCCAGAGTTGTCTGGTAGCCAGTGCTGGTTGACTGGCTTATCAGCTTAGATCCACCTCTCCCCAAAGCTTTCCTTTTAGGTTAGGCTAAACAAGTCTGAGTTAATAATTTTATAAAGATTAATGAGCGTGTTGTGATAAGGTATGAAGTTTTGCTCTCCTTACTGTGTCAAATACTCCTTCTGCATGTTGAAGCTATATCATATACAAAAGTGTAGACTTGATGTCTGCATCACTGGCTTTGTTTACTTATTCACTCAGAGAGGCACTTGTCTAATAAATTGCTTATTCAACACTTGCCTTTGTTTAATTAAATTGCTTACCCATTAGTTGCACTTACATGTTATTTTTATCTTTCCAGCATCATAGCACCATAATAATTTGTAAATGCTCCAATATGGGTTCAGTGAACTCACTGCCCTCTTTTTCATGCCAAGATGCTTTACTGCACTCTGTTTCGCGAGTCGATCACACTGTTGCCTTCCTTATAGCAAGGCTAACCTCGCCCAGCACTCCATCACATCAACAGTGCCTTATTTTGCATGTCACCCCTGCATGCACCGCGGAGAAACCCCTGTGCACATCTTGAGGCCTGCATCAACCACCTTGATTTACATCATTGCCCGCAAGAGCGCCCATCTTCATGGCACGCTTCCTGACATCTACACGCTTCTTAAGGCCAATGCCAGTTGCCTCGATTTGCATACCCGCTTTAGAGTACGCTCGTCTTTATGGCACACTTCCAAAGGAGGCTTCCTGCGACAATTATCCTCGACGTCTATGAAAAAAGGTGTTGAGTCTTTAATAAAGTAGGGTGTTTAACTATAATGGTTCATTTCAAGACCCAAATCTGCAAACAATTTTTAAATAATATTTTTTTATAAATATTTTTTAGAAACTAATGTTGAAGTGGACTATTTAACTGGTGGCCCATTATAAGGTCCAAACAGCAAACCAAACTGAGCCAAACCGAATTATTTTGGTTTGGTTTGGTTCGGTTTCAAACTTTTGCCTCTCCATTTTGATTTGGTTCGATTTCTAAAATTTTGCCCTCAAAACAAACAGGAACATCTCTACTCCTCCACATGGTGATCCTTATGGCATCAGTCATATTTCCTGACTTTGCTGTTCTCATCATCTCCCCGTGGATATTATCGTATTTCAGAACTCGAGGACGAGTTTTCTCGAACCAGGGTAGCTTGATCCGACGCACTTTACACGGTGGTTCAAGGACGATCCGGGAGATCCAACAGTACAGTCTCAATTTAGGCTCAGAGAATCAACAGAAGTTATCTAATGCGTAGAATTTTGGACCACGAGTCTGTAGGTATTTTGTTTGGCCCGTTTGGGGCTCATTTAGGTCTTTTTCAATTTTCTGAAATTTTTTGTGCGGTTTTCGCACTATGTTTTCAAGTTGCGTGCAATTTAGTCTAGAATCAACTTTAGGGAGTCTTTAGAGTTTGTTTTCTCTTTAAATAATGATGTAATAAACTTTTCAAATTAACAGTAAATCTTATTGCAAAGTTCTATTATTTTCGTGAGCTCCTCTTTGAGACAGAGAAGACAACCCTGCGACGGAGCCGGATGCAATGTCCAAATTTCTGCATTGCGATGGAACCGGGTATGACGCCCAAATATTCTCCTCCATCTTCCATTGTCCGGCATTAGATAGATTATATACAGTATCTGTATGGCAATACAAAATAATCTTGCAATTAGGGATGCAAATGGTAGCCGATAACCCGATTATCCAACCGATTATTAGTTTATAGGTTAGTTAACAAACAGTCTTTTAAACCAATATGTATAGCGGATAAGGTAATGGATACAGATTTTTTTCTAATCTGATGCATATGTTACACTGAGAATCTGATTATCTGACCAATTATTAGCTTATAGAGCAGCTAAGGACAGTCTTTCTACAGTGGTAGTATAGCAAATAAGGTCATGGATCCGCACCCAATCCAACCAATTTGCATCCCCAATTCCCCACATGCAATAAGCATAAGTTTTCAACCTATTTTACTTCAAATATATATTTTCCATGTGCAATTTGTACATGTTTAATTTCAGGACTTACTTTCCTACTTTTTAGAACTTTTCCACACTTTTTGAATTTTTCCAAGCTAGAAACAAGGCCAAACCCTGGCCAAGGCTAGACTAGACAGAATCAGCCCCAGATTGGTCCGAGCCAGATCAGAACCAGACATTCTAATAAGTTTTAAACTGAGCAATCCCAAGGTCAATCCCGACACTTTCAATCTTGTTATCTGCAGATGAGACAAGAAAATTTTATGTAGAAATGTAGCTTTATCTGATAATCTAACCTTTTCTGTATCTGATTCCTATAGTTTTTAAGTAAAAGGGTATATCTACGCAAGGAGAAGGATAACATTACATATATGCTTCACTTTTACAGGATAAGAAAAAGGATACAGCTTTTATTGACTGATAGGGAGCCTGTTGCATGTGTGCTTGAGCTATAGAAATGACCAAGAAGGTCCATAATCAATAACAGAATATCGCAAAGTTGAGATGATTCATCAGCAAACCTGAAATTCTTCTCGCTTGGACTACATGGATTGCATTTTGTAAATACGTCTCCAAATCTCACATAGGAAAGTGGTTTAAGAGCTCTGCATTTCCAAATAAATGGTTGATCACAAAGAGAAAAACTAGAAAGGAATCACTACAGACAATTAGAAGGAATTGAGGACCTCTCAATACAATTTCTTAGAGCTTGCGATAAGGCAAGTGCAACCTCTTCTGAGTCCCCTGAAGCCAACCAAACTCCACTCCGAATGACTTTAAGAGAGGTGAAAAAAGTAGAAATTCAATAGAACGTTGCAAGCAAGAGTATTGAAAGGTTTGGATTTCAAGTCCATAGAGAGCCAAAAAAAAAATATTTAAGTACACTGAAAAACTGGAGGAGCTAATACCTCTCAGACGTGAAACTGCACCCTGTGCAGAATCGCTAATTGATGAATGACGTCCCGGAAGAAAAAGCCAAAGCTTGATTTTCTCATCTGTTCGTAAACAAGTATTTGGAAACCAGTTTAAAGAGAACAAGACAAAAAGTACCAGACAAAAATTTGACCCTCTACTTGCAAAGCTCACCAGGGTTGTGCACGCCCTGAGATGGATCCCAAGGGCCAACAAAAGAACTGGTCCATGTGCTGAGGAACCCTTCATTTTGCAATTGGAGGTGAGAAGATATTATGGACAACGTAGCAGCATTTTTTTCTTCTGTTTTATGACTGCTGGTGGAGCAGAGATGTAGATAAAGCATGCAAGACAAAAGAAACAAATCACGTTTTGCACCTTCTTTAAACTATTCCAAACAGAAATTTTGATAGGATTATCAATGCAACAGAAAAGAACACCTTTTGTCAGGATCAGATTCATATGGAAGAAACTGAAACCAAGAAATAAGATGAAGCCCACCCTGAGCAAACAACAAAAGGAATTTGTGAGAATGTGGCAGAGAAAGAAAAATGTCCGGTTCAGATAAACAGCAGAAAATAAAAACACGAAGGCACATAATAATTACAGATACAGGTATACATTAGTTCCACAGGGCATAAACATGAAATGTTTTTATCTGTCCCTTTTTTGAAAGGAAACATGGCTTGCATGATCAACTTTATAACGATGAGTTGGAGGCAACACTAGCTGGTTGGAGAAGAGGTTCCTCCACATTCTGATCACTGACCCTGACTATGAAACGTAGAATGGCAGCTAGAAAGCTTTCCAGGCCTTCTGCCACACTCCTACTCCAAAAGGTATTCTAAGCAAAAACTTAGTTCAATTGTAAATAGATGAAGAATAGTTCAATTGTAAATAGATGAAGAACCTCTAATACAATACTTTCACTATAAACTTCACCTCCCTGCAATAAACAATCAGAGTTTTGTTGTTCTGCTAGTTTTCACTTTTCACATAAATGAAAATAAAAAGAACCGATGACAAAGATTGGAAAGTATGCCATCAATAACGAGTCAAATCAAAAAGGACACCAACTGCCTTATTTAATGCATTTTCAAAGTTGGTGCTGTATGTCATCTACAATGAAAGAAAAATGGCATGCGAAGCATACAGGAGTAGCTCCTCTATATTAAACAAAATCAACTCAAAATGCTATGCACCTTGATGCCCATCCCAAAAGAAAGGGGGAGGACACAGCCTACAACCAAGTAGGCTATGTCCTCCCTCTCATCTACCTTATATGATTTTATAAGCTGGCAAAAATAGACAACTCCTCAGCAGTGACGCCAGTGTTAAAGGCACTCCCCCCCCCCCAAAAAAAAAGGCCTGCTATCTGATCTGGTGCTAGTTTTGAGTCCTTGGATCTGCTCAGAGCCTCAGACCCTGTTCTTTTCCTCTTCATCCAGCTCGTCCAGAGAAAGGTTGAATCATACACTCTGCACTCAGATGTCAGCTAATCTGTTGAAAGACTTGTAAAGCAGCAGTTTATAACCAAGCTGAGATGCCAGGCAAAAGACAAAGTGGCCCATTAATCCATCTCCAGACCCACCCATCATCTTCCTGAATAACCCCTAGTTTTGTTCCAACCTGAAAAGAAGAGGCAACTAGAAAACCTTCTCCAGAAGTCTCTACCGAAGAAATACAACTCCACCCCTATATCCATTAGTCTCCAATGCATTCACTCTACAGAGTATTAATCTAAAGAAACAGTACCATACCACCTTAATCAATCTCCGCACATAACCAACATCACCGGTTGCAATTTCCCACTGGCATCTACATAGAGCAGAAGACCAAGAACACTTAGAGAGACATCATTCCAGATGGCTTGCGGTTAGAATTGGTCTTGAGCTTGAGTAAAATGGCGTTATCAGATCTAGATAGTTTTGCTGCCCAAGTTCATGCTTAAATCTGAGTGGATCTGAAACATCCTTACCAAGTACACATCAAATCATAGTCAAAACTAAGAGAGTATTTCACATGGTGCAGCAAATAGAGCACAGTGCTTGCAAAGAAGAAACTTTTCACTGATCAAAGATAAATATATAACTATTACAAACAGATCAATGTGATTAAGCAATTGTTTAAGGAAAAGTTAAGAGCATTACAATTTTGAAGACATTTGTCCACATAACTTCCTAAAGCCTGAACCTTTCCTCGTAACAAGTTTGTGAAATGTTATAATTGATCAAAACATATCGAAGACCGCCTGCAAGACAGACAGAAATCAACGTAAAGCAAATGACATGTCATTCCAGCTTAAGATGCAATTCATGTAAGTCAGCTACATTTTAACAGATTTTCAAATTGCAGAAAAGACACACTGGGCATTAACTCTCACCAGAATGTTCTTCCACAGTGAAGATTAAGAAAGGAAACCCAAAAAAATATTTCAGATATTAAGTTAAAGAACATCCCAAATACATTCTGTTAGTGCACTCTCAGCTCCCTATTAACCATCTTCCTTTTTCCTATTGTCAATCCAATGTTTCTACAAAAGGCCTGTCATTTGCACACCATGAAGTGTAGTAAGTATAGTTTGTCCCAACAATCAGTGGGGCGACACCTTGTTTGATATGCTTCTTAGAGGGATCATTATTCTTATGATTTTGGCTACATTTGGAACATAATCCCTTGCCCAAGTTGTCATTTCATATTAGTCTACAGATTTTTATGGCACCAACCATTGTAGAAAGAATGCCACCTATTTTGTATCACTGAAAATTTGTATGCCCCTTCGATTGGAAATTTGGAAGTTGAACCCATTTATCTAAAACTCTCAAAACATTTCAGGATTATTTGGGCTGATCAAGGTTCGATCTCAATCATCATTGCCGTCATCATTATCATAAAGCCTTATCACGTAAATCCAGATTCACCCTAGGAACTCAAAAACCAGCCCCATGGTCATGGACACAGCAATAGGAAACCAGCTGCAAGTTCTGAAATTTTCTTCCACTGGCAATGAAGAGATTACAATGGTAGGACAGGATTCGTGCCACTATCCCAAATAAATGGCATAAGGCTCTAATGACATTAATGAAAAGTCTAACATTAGCTGTTGTTTTAAGTTAAGTTTTTATTATTCATTTTAAACTAGACTGTATTAATGTAGAGTTATTTGCTTATACTAAAGAATACTTTTGTTTATAAGATATTGAACCCAGTTTTGTGGACAGTCTTTTGCAAGGACGTTTAATCAAAAAGTTTCTCCCGCATTTAGTTAAGTTTACTCCATGATGATGTTAGTTTGATTGGGCAGCCATTTACCTCAGGCACATACTAGCTTCAACTAACCCCTACACCCACCAGACAGACCTAGCCCTAGTGAACCATCCCACCTTATGTACAACCATGTGCAGGCCCCCCACCTCTAGACTACAACTATCTGATAGACGCAAAGAACATGATGTAAAAGGAAAATGAGGCAGCTAAAGTGGCACCTACTAGATATCTGAGTGGTCAGACTGACAAGCAACATGTCACCTGGCCACTCAACCCTTGTGCCCATTTTAGTTTTCATACTCAGACTTGTATGCTTGGCTGCCGCCACCCCACCCCCACCACCCTTCTGTCTCCATTTCAACCCAGTGCTGGTTTCATCCTCTTGAGAGCTCAGTCAGGAAGAAGTGAAGATTTTATAGATCCAACTGCTAGGAGATATAGAAACCTCACTAGTACTCACTCTCATGTCTTCAACATCAACTGCTATTAAGCATCAACGGTCAACAAAGCTGTCTTACAACTGATTCTACTGAACATTCCAACAGCACAGCAAATGGCTTGCCCATCTTCTTTCTGAGTAACCTCTCCACTCCCTTAAGACACAGGCAAACCTTATCTGTGCCAATCTCAGGATGGGCCCAATCAACAGCCTCCATTTTCTAGAAGCTACAACAATACCAACAATTGCAATGCAACCAGTCGTCGCCATCTCCAGTGCTACTTTCAACAAAGGAGGATTGATGAAGTACTCCTTCACTAATGCATCAACACCAACAATTTGTGGATGTCCCTATGAATCATGGGGATCTACGTTACTGAATATAATCTGTGGTACCGTCCATTTTTCAAAAAAACAAATGGAGAGCTATGAGGAGTCCACTAGAGATGCACCCCCACAGCAATCTTTAGGGAATACACCCCTCAATTATCACAAGTCACATTCTACACCTCTCAAAGAGAAATTTAATTCAGATAGGCATCATGGACAACTACCTTGTCAAGGTCATACACAATCTTTTGACATTAAACCACCATGATATTGTGGGTGGCTAATATCCACATACAACATCCAGAAAGCATTCACCGTCACCCACGACTATGGCATTTGATCGCGTCTCAAAAATAAAAATGGTGTCAACCCATTCCTTACATCTCTAGAATAAATACTTTTGCTACTTTACATGTCAACCTCCATTCTTCCAGTCTTCCTAGCTAATCCAACAGCACACAACGCCAAAGAGATCTTTGTTACTTTCTTCAGTAGGTGACCTATATCTATATGTCAATCAGGTCCTGTAGGTAACACCTATGCAACCTTTTTCATGATCCCTCATCCCCAATTCTCAAACATGAGGTGATGTGACAGTTTACATGACAGAACAAAATAACTTACTAGTATTTACATCTCTGACATTATCTCTTAGCAATTGAACTCGGTAGACAATGACAAGGTCTCTAGGGGAAAATTTGTGTGACACTACTCCGTAGAAACAAAGAAGCATCATCACCATGTAGCATTGATTCTCAATTCAAGAAGATGCCACTAGAGCCCAAAACTCAATAAAAAGAGCCCAACAACAATAATAATAATGCTCCATCACGAAGAAATATCTAGAATTGCCAAGTTCATATGGCAAAGGCATTAATCTTATGTTCCCTATAGTAAGCAGAGTAGGTCTATGTTCTTTATAGTAAGTAGATGGGTGCCAGTGATATGAAAACCAACTAGCCAATGTCCTCAAATCCTGGTTATAAAACAGCCATAAAGTGTTCTTGTTTACACTCCTATGGAGAATCATAACCAACAAAACGTCCTCCAATCCAATTGGCCTCTCCTATCCCATCTTTCCTTAGAAACAGGGCCTGCTGAGTGCTGTTTCAGGGAAGGTGGGAGGCAAACAAGAGAGAAGAAGAACGATCACCGGACGGCTGCGCAATGAGTCCAACAGCTAGCAACGGCAGCAAGGCAGAACCCCCCACCCTCCATCGTGAATTAGGGTTTAAGGCCGGGCTTCCTGAGGCGATTCGAGACGCAAAGGGATCAACAACTACAGAACAGTCACACAAAGAACACATGTACATTTCCAAAACAAAAACCCCAATTCCAAGATATTGCGAGCACAGAGAAGTGCGCCCGCATGGATACCCTAACCAAAACCACATCAAACAGCTCGTCGCGAGTAGGAGAACAGAGCGAGCTCTGCGAGCAGGGAAGAGAAGCGGAGGAGAAGAGGGGGAATGCGAGCAGAAGAGGAAGCGAGGGTTTCGAGATGGGGAGCTGGCTGGTCTTCACCAGTACCTTTCGCCGAGGCGCGCTGCGGAGCTAGCGTGTCTCGGAGAGGAGAGGTAGGAAGGCCGCGAGGGATGTGGGGGTCGCTCCGAGCGCTAGCGCCGCCGACAAGCTTGGGCGATGCCGCCGCTGCCGGCGTTTTTGTGCTGGTGTGCCCCGCCGCAGATTCCCGCTGCAACGCCTCGGCTCCGGAATCCTCGATTCACCGGGTGCGGGGCGTCAAGATGGATCCGGATCTTCTTTGCGCGCTGCACGAAGAAAGCTAAGGGCCAGTGGAAAGATGACACGTAAGATCTAAGAAGGATACTTTAGTAATTTGCACAGGAAAATGGATCTGTGTCCCGATTTTAACAAACACGGAGGAAGATGGGTGCCTCTCCAGGTTGCAAGTTCCACGGTCGGGGCATCTGATGCCATTTGGAGGATGGCATACGCAACGCTGACAGTTTTCCCAAAAGCCGATTCACCGTTACGAACGTGATTGGATCATGATTAACACCTGCAATTGAATACATGAATACAATTTCAAAAAAAAGAATACATGAATAACACTTTACATATTATAATTATAGAGAATATTTTTGTACCTTCCAAATCGTTTACCAGAAGTCACTCTAATGGCATTCTGTGCATAACATTTGAGAAGCTCTTTCTTTCGATTTTTTAAATAGAATGGTTAGCATATAAAGTTTTTGTGGTAATGTAATTGACTATCATAAAAATTAAACAAATGTAAATAGAAATTTCATTGTATAGCATTTAGACACTGCGCCATTCGATGGCATTTAGACACCTATTTTTAATTGATAATGTTATAAAACTTTGGAGGCCTCAATAGAGGATCTTCTAGAACTTGCACATCCTATCTGTCTTTTCCTTAGCTTAGCTTCTTATCTTTCCCAAATCATAGCTATTCCCTCATGTCTGGTACTAGCTGTTGCTGTAATTTTCCATCATGTCTAATATTCTATTCTAACATTTATTTCTCAAGGACCTCCATCTTTTCATACCTTAAATTCCCACCTTTTTCCCTCTACTCTCTAACTTCATAACCCTTCCATATGAGCTCCAACTAGGGATGCAAATTTGATCACAGATCCGAGATCTGCTCCGAATTCTCTTCCACCCATTGGGATCAGAGATGCATTGGATCTACTCGGATGCTTACTTCCGTCCGGAACTTATAAAGTTCTTGTTGAGTGAACCCTCCTAAGAAGGTCGTATCAGCTCCTCGTCGAAACCCTCCTCTCTTCGCCCTCCTCTTATTTATGGTGCCACCACAAGTAGTTAAGTACCATCACCAGCAGCCAACATCCATCTTCTTCCCCATCTCCAATGTTGAGAGTGGCGAAACCCTTGCCAACATCAACGGACAGCTTCACCTCGTTCATTTGTGAGAATGTCCGTGCCTCTTCTTTGTGCTATGCCCCTCTTCTTGTTGAAACCCTCCTCTCTTTTTCTCCTTCTCTCCCTGGCACTACTACGAGCAACCAAGCACCACCACTAGCAGCCAGCATCCACCTTCTTCTCCATCTGGCGTTGAGAGTGATGAGGCCCATGCCGACGTCAACTAATGGCTTCATCTCCTTCGAGGGTTAGAATGTTGGCGCCCTTGCCTTACTAGCTCACATCATCTCCAAAATCTCACCTTCTCTCTGCAACCAAGGCATCCCTTCTTCCTCTACGTGATTCATGTTGCAGCATAACCATTTATAGGTCATAAAAAAAATTGAGAAGAGAAGAGGTGTTGTTGATTCTGCCTGGATGCTCTGATATACCTAGACTACCATCTTCTTTAACGTTGCTCTCTGTTCAATATTTCAGAGTCTTTGGCCCATAATAATATATTAAAGACAATAACATATTTATAAAGAGATAGTTGTAAATTTAAAGATTTCACGAGTTATACAAAAATATGTTTTCCAATTATCAACCTCAATATTTTATCCACAAAAATTAAGAGGGTGGGGGGCAGGAGTAACGACTTGGACAAGAAGTTCAAACACCTTGTCCCCAAGCATACAGCAAGGGACGATAGCACATGTGCGTCAGCGCGCAAATCCAAATTAGATCTGAAAGATCTAAAAACCCTATGAGAATCTGAATACGTGCATTCAGATTGGATAAGATCCAAATCTAGAATTGGCCATTCAGATCCGAGTCTATATCGGATCCAGATCCACCATCACTGCATCCTTAGCTCTAACTAACTATGGGTGCCAATGGGCCGGACTCAGGTCAGGTTTAGTAAAGCCCAAGTCCAAGCCCACTATGAAAAATCAAGCCCAACCTCGGCCCAAGCCCACTTTTGTATACCAAAGCCCAAGCCTAGTCTAAGTCCAAAATAAATTGGGTTTCGGGCTTGGGCCTCGGGGCCTAAAGATAAGGAATATTGCTCCCCTTGTTTAAAATATAATTTGTCAACCTAACATGATAACTATGTACTCATTCATCTTTCTCACAAAATAATTGAACATAATTGTACATATACTATAAGTACCTATAGTTTAGGGTAAGAAAAAAGGTACAAAAATAATATTAACTTTAGTTGGCAAAATTAACATAAACAGCATGCTTTCATACCTAACCAAAGCACAATAGAGATAGATGATTCCAATGTAAAAATTAAAAGTAACAGATGTAACGACCCGCCACCCTATAATCAGGGATCCGATTACTAAATGGGTACCGAATCATTAATTTGGAACCAAACCAGGATCTAGATAAGTCTGGGAAATAAATAATAAACTAAGCTAAACATTCACATCGCATTGAATTAAAAAGGAAGTGTAAGAATTAAAAGTTATTACAATGCGACTCGACACAGCAAATAATTACATACTTCAACTGAAAAGAAATAATTAAGCGTACATACCAAAAATAAAATAACAACTACGTCGGGGCATACCCCGGAACAACAGTTGCTGGCGCGCAACTCTAAGCAGCACTCTCCTCGCTAAGCCTGCCTAAAACCCTCACCTGAAAACCGCAGGGGTGAGTCTCAACAAAAAGACTCAGTAGGGATCCTTCGATCTCCACTGCCCATTCACATACCCATAAGTGCAATAACACAGACATAGGTAGAAATAAGCAAGTAAAGCTGTAACACACTACTCTTAAATCTCGATATAAACCACATGCATTCGAAATGTAACATGCATATCTCTGAAACCATTCTACCATGGAGCCCACAACCAGCGTCTTGGCAAAACACGCCAACCACACCACCGAACGTGGGAAACACCAACCCGCTGAGACCAAATAGTAACCCCTCGGATAGCACGCTAGCTACTACGGCCTAACTGGCTCAGGTGGTTACTCCTTCCCCCAGCACGAGTGACACTCCATAGGTACCACTCCTACACCGGTACTAGCTAACTCCGAGGTTCACCAGGTGACCCTCTCTTACTAGGCGTCACCCCGCCACTGCTCCCACCGGCGCTGTGTCCCACCCACACCGACACAGGGTGACAAAGCGCTACAACTGTCACTCTAGGTCCACAGTCGCACGAAACACAAACAGTGTGATCCGGTCACGTAAAAAGTCCACGGTCGCACGAAACACAACGCAGTGCGATCCGGTCATATAGAAACCCTCATCATCGAGTACAATTTAAAGCATGCATTGACTGAACTATCTAACAGTGTAAATACATATTAATAACATGAATTAATGTGATTCTGTCTTGAATTGCGTCGCCCAAGGCCGACGCCATTCAAGCCTCCTAAACTGGTTTGTGTAAAATCTGGCCCTCGGAAATGGCCTAAAACACGTCGCCACAGGTAGCCGCCTTTTGAAACGGCGTCGCTGTCCCTCGTCGCCTGATAGCGACAGAAGCAGGGACAAGCTACGGGGTAATTTCCACTAGAACGCGTCGTCTAATCAGGTCGCCTTTTAAAAAAAGGCGTCGCTGTCCCTGGACGCTCATCAGTCTAGAGACATAGTCTGTTAATGGGGCTAAATCGCGTCGTGGGTGGGCGCCGCCTTTCTAAAAGGCGTCGCTGTCCCTCGACGCCATTTAGTCCCGACAGATAGGTTCTCCCCTCCGTTCTCCCAATCCATGAGGTGGGATTTCTCCCCCAAAACGCACAGAAAAGGGCACAAAACAAAGAGGGGAAGGAGGAGAACCTAACTACCATTAGAACACCCAATTTCTTATTTCATGCATTTAGCATTTTCACCCCAAAAACACCCCTAAACATGCTTCAAAGCGAGAAAAAACATACATGCTTCAAAGCGGGAAAACATTATTTTAAGATGAAACACCACGAGGATCGTCACCCTACCGGTTACTTGAACTCCTCCAGGCTCCAAGCCGCCAACCCGTCTCGCCCCACGCCGCTGTCGGTACCGCCGAGGACGTCGTTACTCCACCGGGACGTCAGCCGCTGTCCGGAGAGAAAACGCCGCGGAGGAGGTGGTGGTGGTAGTGGTGGGAGTTAAGAGGTCGATGGAGTGGAGGGAGAGATGAAATGGTGGGAGGAAAAGAAGGAGGGGGAAGAGGGGTCATCGGAGCCGCCGGAGGAAGGGAGGAGAGAGAGAAGGGAGGAGGAAATGAGGGAAAGGAAGGAGGGTTCGCGGGGTCAAAGAGAAGCTAGGTAAAATGCGTCGTGCGGCACAGACGCCTATCAGTTAACAAGATGGACCATACTCTGATAGAGACTCTGAAACGCGTCGCCCATCCAAGACGTTGTTCAGACGATAAGACCGGCGCCATACACTGACAACCCAGGGTCGTACTCTGAATGGCGTCGTCCATCAAGGACGCCGTTCAGACGACACAACAGGGGCCGTACTCTCGCGTCCTGAAGCCCGCCCACGTGGGACAACAGCAACCTAACTAAATGGCGTCCACTCAACAAGACGCCATTTAAAAGGCGTCGTGCCTCCTAGACGTCATTTAGAAGGCACTTCCCTGACCCATCAGGGCCCAAACTAGGGGATCTGACCCAGAAACTGACCCAATAACCGGATCCGAAACCTCAGTCCTTACAATAGACATCCAACGGACATGAACAACTCATGAGTAAGGTACCAGTATAAAGGAATGGGCTCATCGAGCTTTCAGGCTTTGGCTTAGTGAAGTTCAAGTCTAGTCCGAAAAATGAAATGAGCTTCAAAAAAAAAAATTTAAGCCCGGCCAAACTTTATTTGGGCTCAATTTTACTACTCAACCCTGATTTGAGTGGGGATTGAGTGCCAATTGTTGCATCCCCTTACATCAACACGATGCTCTCAAGCGAACCCAAGATATAATTTTACTGTCGAACCCTAATCATGTTCGCTCATATGGATTAAATACCATCTATGTGTATCATCAAAAAATTCCTTTTCTAATATGCAATTCAGTCCTAACCAAGTGTTGATTCCGACGGGACGCGAAGAACGCAGCGGAATCGGATAATAAAATCATCCCGCTCAATGCCTGCAGATCCGTTTCGGAACAAAAACAAAAAATCGAAAAATGGGTGTGATCATATCACCGTGCGCGGATTCGAATCCGCGTCAGAATCGATTCCGTCGAGGCGATGCCGCTAGCCGCACAAGCGTCTGGCCACCAACGGTATCCACGCAATCCTCTTGGTGGTTCGTCCTCGCTCCCTCGTGTAGATCAACATACTAGCTGATGATCCTTCGCCGCAATAGTGTCTGAAACACGCAGACGAAGAATTCCCGACTCTCAGGAAGTGCGCGCAGCGAAGACGAGAAGCACCGGCTCCCCTGAAGGGGGCACCCAGAGGAGGAGGAGAGAGAGAGGGGGGTGGTCAGCAGGGAGAGACTTTGGAGCTTGGCCAGGGTTTCTATACGGCCTGTCTATATATTATGTCGGTGTGACTTTTCACAAAAGTTCCTGAATTAATATAAAACCCACTAAAATACCACCGATTGAGAATCTATATGCGTGTGTGACCCTCTAGGTCCATTTGCCAGTACGATTTTTAGCATGTTAAGTCCAATAACATTTTATTGACTTATAGTAATTAATTAATATCTCATATTTAATTAATTACTTAACCGAATTAACATCTCATGTAAATTCGGCTGAACTTCTGATCAAGTTGGATGCCAAGCAACACCACATGATCCTAGAAGGTAATGGGGTTTAGCAACCCACTCATGGAACTTGTTCGTCCATAGTTAGCACGTGGCTATACTCCTTCATTCGCACAAGGCTCTCGAGTCAACTTAGGGTATGGTCAACTGTCAAATCCTAAATAGTCAACTTACTTGAATGGTCAACTTCATTCACACTTACAGGTTCACCATAGTATCTCCACACAAGTGATTAAGGAGATCAGTCACCCTCATTATATGAGCTGGAATAACGTGTACTAGTCTTACCGGATGTTTGATGTCCTTTTTCAAACATGTTACAACTATGAACAATTAAGAACATGTGTTTATAAGTCACCAATCTCATTATTATGATCTCATCATAATCCGATGACTATTGCACACATTTAAAGACTTCATTATACGCAATTATCAACACGCCAATCTTCATAATGGAATTAGTGTCATTTATCAATGAACCAGATTATAATATGTGCCTTATGATTGGCTTTGAAAGCACTTATAACCAACAATCTCCTACATGGACTCAAGCTAATCACCTTCGTATTTGATCTCCATCAAATTTAGGTGATGCTTACATAAAGTCTGCGACTAAGGCTTAGTCGAAGATCTGCTAAATTATCTACAGATGGAATATTTTCCATTACTTTATATCTTCTGCATCTTTTGTCTCTGAACTTATGAAAGAGCCTTAGAATGTGTTACACCTTTTGATGAGACCATGGCTCCACCACAAAATTGATTGTTCCTACTATTGTCCTACAATAATATCTAGTGTAGAGATGAACTCTTTCATCTATACTGTACTGTTCTAATAATAGTGTCACATGTTTATGTCGTCATCTTAGCAACGAGTTCTAGGTTGGAACCCTTCCAATCCACTCCATACTGTTCTATCAACAATATCAGCTATAATCATGTTAGCAGTGGTTTCTAGCTAGGAATTCTTCCAATCCACTGCTTTCTTATTAGAAGGCAAAATCTAAGTCTGACTTGAAATTTGAGTTAGTGTGACCTCATGGTTTTAAATCATCCTCTCCATCATCCAAGAGTTCACCATTAGCACTTGTCAAGTGCATAGTGATGTGTTTCACTCTTTCTATCAAGGTTCTCATGTATCCTTTAATGAACCTTTCCTTAAAGAAATAAATTCCATGTTTTAACAATTGAGACTTATTATAGAATTTATCATGTCAAACATTTTGACATATAGGTTAATGTAACTGATGGTAACATCATCATCGATCTATCTTAATAGATTCGTATTCTCAATATGCAGGATGTTGTATCCAAATCTATCATGAAGAAGTATATGGATAATAATGTTTTTACTGATGGTAACATCCTGATGTCATTCCCAATGATCATGATGCTATTATCACAAAGCATTAACAATGCGACCGTGCTCCAACTATCCTCCTTGTACACAATCCGTAGTCATTCTTAATGATCACTTAGTATTTGACCATGAGGTCAAAACTCTGATTCTAACTTTGGGAAGTTTCAGTTTGATTCAAAATAGATATTTGAAATCATAACATCCTTCATAGATATTTTAAAAACTTTAAAGTTGTATCATATATACCTTTTCTTCAATCATATTGAGAGAATGCATTTTTAATACCCACCTGCCTTTATCTCATCATTATGATAGGCAGTTTTGGCAAGTAGAATTCTAATAAACTTATTTATGGTAACTACTGAGGACAAACTTGTACAAGTCAACACTTTGACCTTGACAATTTCCTTCAGTTTGCCATATAAGTTTTAAGTAGTCTATCTGCACTAGGCTTCATTCTGAAAATTTACTTGATTCAGACATGTACAATACCCTCAAGCAATGCTATCAAGTCTCGAACTTAATTGGTTTTATGTACTATGGCTTAGAATTCTTAACCTCTTACCAATCCCAAAGTTGTATTAATAAAGAACATCCTCATAGATTTAGATCATAATCTACATCTTTGAGCTCTTCTCATTCTGCTATATTTCATATGTCAAGCTCTTCTATGTGTGTCATGAATGGTTCCAAACAAGTAAAGATTATCTAATAATCTAGTATTAAATTGTGGGTCTGGAACACCTTCTAGTTTTATCAGCTCCCACTGTCTTCTCTAAGGATATATTCCTCTTCATAGAAGACAGCTTTTTAGACGATAATCGTTCTATTATCGTCTAGCCAATAAATGTAATGTCTAAACACTTTGGACATCTCACAAATTCACAACACGTTATATCCTTCTTGGATCCAACTTCTTTGGATCATGTCTTTTCCACAAGACTAGGACATTCCTTGACTTTAATGTTCTTAAAATCAAATTTCTTTATAATTCACATCTCATATGAATTATTTTATCCCCATATCTTATATGGACACTGACATATTTGGAACCATATATAAAGTATGGACATCTAATGTTCATACTCATACCTATAAGGATATAAGAAATTAGGTAAATCATATTATATATCGCACTATATCTAATAATGTATAATTTGTCATTCTATCAATGAGGGATCATTCGAGAAAGGATATCATTATCCTTTTAATGATTTATGTGAATCATGTACTTAAATATTAATTTTCTTGATCAAATCAAAGAATTCTAATACTCTTTCCAGTTAGACACTTAATCTTGATCTTAAATTCCTTAATCTCTCAGATACATTCGACTTGTACTTCAGCAAGTACACATAGTTGAATTTTTCAAAGAGGTAACCATTAAGATAAGTCAATAGAAGTGATTATCTATAGCCTTAAGAAGATATTATGCTATTTACATCAACATGTATAAGTTCCAATTATTCTTTGTTGCACAACTTAAGTGTACAACGCCATAGATAATCAGGATTTACACTGTCCCTTTTTATAAAAGACTTGTGAACATTCATCACATGATATGACATCAAGGATGTATAGTGCATTGACTGGTTTTAAAATCTTTCATATTATTTCTAAAACTATGTGGAACAATGCTTGTTCCTGTTTAGTCAATGTTTTTCACTTTAACTATTATTAATAATTAATGGAACTAAATAACAATTATTCAGTTTCATATAGTCTCCTAAAGACATGCTAAGATTTACTATCTCACAGTAACCTGTACTACTCTTGCACTTTCGTTGAGTCTACCTCAACCGTTTCATACTATCGATTACATTTTATTTGTCTAAGTCTATATACCATTGTAGATCTAAGAGTCATTTCCAATATCTCATACTAGAGATGTTGATTCTCTAATAGACAAGTAAAAGTTGATAATAAGAATACCCGAAATTTCGACGAGTTTCATATTCTTGTTGTCATTTGCCATATCCTTATCTGCAGTAGTATGAGCACTGCTCATTCTCCCTTTCAGTTGATTTGCCTTTATCCTTCTCAGATATCGGTTCAACCGTTTAAGATCTTACCTCTTCCCTTTCTCAAAGGCATACCAGAGTACCTTTTCTTCTTGGTCTAACCAAATAAGAGATTACATGATATTCACTGCTTTCTCAAAGACATACTATGAGTACCTCTTTTCCTTGGTCTAGCCAAATAAGAGATTATATAATATCTGATTTAGGATAGCAGCTATCACTAGGCTCTGAAGACTTTCTTCAGAGTCCTATAGCCAATCTGAATATGAGAAGTATATCGAAGGAATGATATCTAGTATGCCAAATTTCGGATTAATAGATGACATTATATGTAATAAAGAAAATAAAAAGATTTCAGCAAACAAATCTTATAATTCAAATATGGTCTTTTATCTTGAATTAGTTCCCACTATTTTTGGACGGACTGTATAACCCTCAGGTATACAGACCGGGAGACTCTAAGGGTCTCCTAGTAGGTATCAGAATCTTTTAGACTCGTAGAATGACCTCAGATAAACACAAGTATCACACTATGATCTAAAAACCATCTCGTGGTACTTGCAACTTCTTACAATATCTTATCGTACTTCGGCTCCCAGGTCAACAAGAATCTTTGGTAAACACAATAAACCGTTATTCATGGTCTAAGCTTTACCATCATTACGTGAAGAGATAAATTCAGATGCAGCTCCTAGGGAAACGAAAGGATAGCTACACCGTTCTACTATCCCATTCAAAAGGCATTAATATGCCATAGTTCTTAGTTTCTTCATCATATACTGACAGATCTTGGAGAAGCACAAGAAACTGTTAGAACTGAATCGAATTCTAAAAACTATAATGATGGAGAGCCATGCGGTGCATTCTCAATGACTCATGTTCCGATTTGGACTTTAAAATCGAGGGATTTTAGTCAATTTAAAGTTGGTCTCATCCTAGGTGATAGTTTATAAATATATTGCATATATTTAACTATACCTAGATAATAGCAATTGATTCATAATCAAAAACTAAAAACATGCATCAACCATACATGTTCATTATGTGGTCATGGACAACACGATGATTAACTGGAGCCATACAATTAATTACCACAAAATATAACAATTATATTATTCTAAACATTCAAACACACATGCTCTGGTGATCTCATCTCCTGACGCCTTCCTGGTTGCACTACTGGATCATCCTCGTCTCACCTCAGCCAATGCGATCAATTACATATAAAATAAATTTGAAACAGATTTCAAATACAGATTATTTGTAAGAGAAAGCCTGATGGCCGAGTATAACAATGGAGAGAGATAGAATTACATCGGAATGAGAGAGAGAGAGGGAGGCACGCATGCCTCATTAATTAACAATTAATTAACCCATATCACATTCCAAACATGATCCACATTAGCCACACATCATTACATGATATGAAATCAATTAAGTGCATGTCCATGACTACCGCAAATTTTAACCATCCATACATGATCAAACACAATACATGAAGGCTAAAATCTTGAAAAATAATTATTTTGATTTTCTTAAAACCTGGGTACCAATCAAAATTGGACAATTTGAATTTTCGAAAATCTCATTTTCTTACATACATTTAAATCTAATTTAAAGTATCAAACACATCAACATGTGCAATCAAGACTAAAATTAAAATTCTAAAATATTCTATGCTGAATTTAGAATACTTTAAATAAATCAATCTAACACTTAAATGAATCTTAAATCACACTAACAACAATTATTAACGTGAAATAATCTAACATTTAGATAAAATTATAAATCCCTTGATAACTCTTTTAAAGAAATTTATAATTCTAATTTTAATTCCTTAACAACTCTTTGATAAGAACCCCTTTATTAAATAATATTTCTCAACAACAATTGTTAAGAAATATTTATTTAGAACAATTCTAAAAAAAAGCAGTCTAACAATTAGACTTAATTCAACCTTTTAATAACTCTTACTAAAAGGTCCTTTTAAAAGAGATTAGATCTTCAAAAACTTTTATTAAGAGATCATTGAGAAATTTAATTAACTATCTCAATAACTATTATTAAGAATTAATTAAAATCCTTAATAATTTTTATTAAGGATTTTTCTCAATAAACAATGAACTCTTTTAATAAACTTTATTAAGAGTTAACTAATCACTTAATAACTTTTATTAAGTATCCCTCAATTGAAAGAATAATTTCATAACAACATTTGCTAAGAAATTATATATATCTAATCACTTAATTAAAAGTAAATTAACAACATTTGTTAATTAAATTTAATATCACATCTTAAAAATCAACTCCTTTTAAGATCACATCTTAAAAACAACCTCCTTTAACTCAAAATTATAAATTTAAAGTTTTAAACATATTTTAAACAAAATTCAATTTAAATATTAAGTTAGATGGGTTGGGGTTCTTTTAATAAGGGGTTTAAATGCACCTAGGACTCGACCCCGGCCTGGGTCCAGACAGGCTTGACGCGCCAGGGCGCTCGGCCTGGTTCGGCCCGGGCCTGAGCCTAGGCGCATCGCGCCTGAGCGCCATATCTGCAACCCTGCGCCCCCCCCCCCCCCCCCCCCCCCCTAAACCGATGCCCCCCCCAGCCGGTGCCCCTATCCATGTCGGATGTTGCCAGTGGGGCCGGCCAACGTCGGCGATGCGCCAGTATCTGCACGGGTCAACCCATTCGGCTGTCACCCCCCCCAGCTGGCGGCCCTATCCATGCCAGACGCTGCCAGTGGGGCCGGCCTGCGTCGGCGATGTGCCAGGATCTGCACGGGTCAACCCATCTGGCTGTCCCCCCCCCCAAATTCCCTTTCCAACCTTTGAAAATCAAAGAGAGGGGAGGCTTCGTCGCCGGCCGCCGACGACAACATGGGTCTTGGGGATTGGCAGGGATAGCTGGTTACACCAACATGCTTAACGATGGTGGCCGATCATCGTCAAAGTCCCACCCAACCCCATGAATGCGATTCTTTATCTCCATAAAGAACACAACCGAAAAAAAACCCCAAAAAGTTTAATTTTTCTCCATATAAAATTAAATATAATATTATATGCTCATCCCATGAACAATATCCGTGAGAGAAAAATAATCTAGGCATGGAATTAATTCTAGAATATTAATTTCAACGTTGTGAAATGGATCAGAGCGGGACCTGGCTCTAATACCACTATTAGAATCTTGGCGGGACGTGAAGAATGCATCGGAATTGGACAATAAAAGCATTCCGCCCGATGCTCGCAGATCTGTTTCGGAACAAAAACGAAAAATAAGAAAACGGGTGTGATCGCATCATCGTGCGCGGATTCGAATTCGCATCTAAATCGGTTCCATTGAGGCGATGCTGCTAGCCACACAAGCGTCCGGCCTTCAGCGGTCGCCACACAATCCTCTGCGGTGGTCCGTCCTTACTCCCTCGTTTAGATCAACACGCTAGCTGATGATCTTTCACCGCAACAATGTCTAGAACACACAGACGAAGAATTCCCAACTCTCGGGAAGTGCGTGTGGTGAAGACGAGAAGCACCCTGCGCCCCTGAAGGGGGCACCCATAGGAGGAGGAGAGAGAGTGGGGGCGGCCAGCATGGAGAGACTTTGGAGCTTGGCCCATGGTTTCTACACGGCCTGTCTATATATTAAGTCGGCGCGACTTTTCACAAAAGTCTCTGAATTAATATAAACCCACTAAAACACCACCGATTGAGAATCTATATGCGTGTGTGACCCTCTGTAGACACGCTAATTTTGACGTCATTTTGAGTAAATTTCATATCATATAATAATGCCTCATAATAGTCTGATAATTAATCATTAATTAATTTTTATTGATATTTTTGAGTGTCGGGTTTCATAGACATGTTTAAGTTAATCAATTAAATTGATTTTAGCTCAAATTTCAGTTAAAATATGCAGAAATTCTAAAACGTGTCAACCTGTGTGGACACGATTCAGAATTCTAAAACGTGTCAACCTGTGTGGACGCGATTCAGAATTCTTTCTAAAACGTGTCAACCTGTGTGGACACGATTCAGAATTCTAAAACGTGTCAACCTGTGTGGACGCGATTCAGAAATTCTAAAACGCGTCAACCTGTGTAGACGCGATTTAGAGTTTATTCCTATTTTAATGTTTAAATTTGAATTTTAATTAATTGATTAATTAGCTAAAAGACGTCTGTGAAGGTCGACGCGTTTTAGGTTTCCTAAGCTATTTTAACTTCTCTTCTGGATGTTTATCCTTATCTTAATTAGTGTAAAAGACGTCTACCAGCGTGGACGCGTTTTAGCTAATAAAGATAAAGATAAGTTTTCCCGGATATTTATCCTTATCTTAATTAAATCTGAAAGGCGTCAGCCAAGGTGGACGCGTTTCAGATAATTACAGATAAAGATGAATTAATCAGTAATTATCTGTCGATTAAGGTAGATAAATCTAGATTTTTCTATGTTAATCGCGAACGCAGAAAATGCCTATAAATACATTGCATCTCAAAGAGTTAAAAAAAAAAGAGAGAGAGAACTATTGAGCCACAGCGTTATAGCGATCGGAGCAACCACGTCGGAACGCCGGAGCGCTGCCATTTCCAGAAGACGGCGTCCCTTTTCCAGATCTTCATCCATTCAAAGCTTCAACCAACTGGACTGGGCATAAGTTTTTCATATCTGAATTTCATTTTCATTCATTAGTTTCATTCTCTCATACTCACTGCATGCAACACACACCACACCATCAATTTTCCAAAACCCATCTGTTCTAAAGGGGTTTCAAAGCCATTTAAAACAAGTGAGTTGCTGTTTAAACATGTTCATAACCATAGTTAATTTTGATATTATTTCTACTTAGATTCTCATCATTATTTCTCCTTTATTTTTCTGTCTCTCCATCTCTGCTGCATTCAACAACAACAACAAGAAATCAAAAAGAGGGAAGTCAAGCACAAGCCAGGAGAACTTCTGGACGATCCTCAACATTCAACAGCAAGAACAAAAGAACAAGAAAGGGCTTTCTTTCTTCAGCCGGCTGAAGGAGGGGAACCGATGACTCATTCTTCCGCGTTTAAACAGGTAGGCGATCAAACTTCTTTTGAAGCTTTTTAGTTAAAAGTTTCTGGCGATCACAGCACCTTAGTTGCATTTTTTTTAATAGGTTAATTTACCCTAAACAACATAGTTTTTCATATAAATCACACGAGCATTTTCAGCACCTACAGCTCTTTTGGCGATCACGGTGGGACTTGGTCTCGCCGTCTTTTAATTTCTTTTGTTCTTGTTATTATCATACCGGGCACCCACGGTGCACCATTTGTGTCTTTCGACGCGTCCTCACCAATTGGTGAGTGTTTAGTTTGCTTAATTTCCCTCGTGCACCACGTGCACACCCCAGTGGCAAGATCTTGCCTCCCCTTTGATTAATTCAAAAAGCTGTTTTTTGTGATAAAATGCTGTGTGATTGCGTGATTTCTTAGTTGTTTAGTTAGTAAATCATCTTGTTTAAAATCTGAAACTAAAAATCTTTGCATGAGTCGATTGTTTACTGCATTTTACCCTGTTTAAGGAGGATTCAACCCAGAAAATCCTTCTGGAAATCTGTTTCTGCGAACTGAAAAGCGTCCAGGAACGGCGACGCGTTTCAAAACCGCGTCCGGACACCTGGACGCCTTTTAGCCTCCAGATTATCTCTGTCGTCTACATCTGTTTCTGCGAAATAATTAAGTTCTGTGTTGAATAGCATCGACCATCATCGACGCGATTCAGACAGTTTTTAGTTATTTTCCAGGCTTTCTCTGCTGTTTGCATCTGTTCTCTGCGAAAGAATTAAGTTCTGTTTTTAATAGCGTCGACTATCATCGACGCGATTCATACAGTTTCTTAATTATTTTTCAGTTTCCAGATTTCTGTGTTGAGTGCTAGCTACCCATTACTCTATTAAGCATTAGAGGCCATCCAGGTCGCAGGGCATACGCATTGAGGCTAAAACCCTCCTTTTCTTAGGAACACATTACTCGACGTTAGCAACTCTCTCTGATTGGGTTGGTCCCTTGATCAGACTAGAGAAGTTGACGTTGAGACCTCCATAAGTCCCCAAAATCAAGGTATTCCTCCTTGATCATCGGGCTGGTTGTACCAATTGAAGTCCCGGCTAGATTCCGAAAGCGTTGTGAAAGAGAACCCTAGAGAATAACGGTGGAAATCAAACTGAAACTAGGATCCTTCCCTGAGCGAAATTGTGGTTTAATCCAATTCAAATAACTCAACAAGGAATCCTGAAATCACGTTAAGCATCCACTTGTTTGATTAATCTCTGCACAACTTGTGTGATTAAATCTTTGAAAAGAGAATCTAATATAATGTTGCTGCGATCAGGCAGAGATTTGAGTATGGCCCAAGATGCCATTATCAACTACGAGGGAGATGCTAATGCCCCTCGCAATTCAGATTTCAACTACGAGAACGGGAGAGATGCTGATGCCTCTCGTAATTCTGTCCCCATTCCAGTTCGACATGACGGGAATGTCCGAACTCCTCTTTTTAACCCACACGATCAATATCATGATCTTCCTCCACATGAATATGCGATTCCTAATCCTGACTTTGAGGGGGACATGAATCAGAATGATCCCTCACCCTCCGATCCTATGGATCTTGTCAATGATCTGGGAGTTCTTGCCTCCCGACTGGACCCTCAGCAGTTCGAGGCGATCCAGTCCATTTTGAAGGGGAAGGCACCCATACATCCTGCTGAGCCGAACCCTGTGGCTCCCCCCGTTGTTCCTCAACAACCTCCTCCTCCTCTTCCTTATATCCAACAGGCCATGGAAGGCCTTCATCTTACTTCTCGGCCAACTGGGCCACAACTTTCGTCATCCAGGCAACCGGCTAGACCGCAGACGCCCATCTATCAAAATGCCCTCGGGCATGGCGGAAGCTCTGCCGGACCTCATCCTTATTATCCTCCTTGTCTGACGTACTCTAGGCAGCAGGCCTATCAGGTTCTTCCTCCTCCTCCTCCTCCTCCCCAGGCAGATCTAACCACGCAGACGTTGCTGGCCAAGATGGAGCGCATGGATGAACAGTTCAACAATCTTCAGAAAATGATGGGGGTTAAAGCTGTGCCAGAAATCAATTTACCGAGCCTGCCAGTGTTCCATCTGCCACCCTCTGAAATGCCAGTGTATCGAAAGTATAATGGTATTGGTAACCCCTTCACGCACCTGAAGGAGTTCATGTACGAATCCTCTTTCTGGCAGAGTGATAAGAGGTCATTGGCTTTCTTGTTCAGGAGATCCCTAGAGGGACCAGCCCTCGAGTGGTTCTTTTCTCTGGAACCCTCAGAAGTAGAGGATTACGGTATCGTTTCACGCAAATTTATCCAACGATACCAGGACAGAGTTGCACCCTCCTTGTCTATCACGGATCTTATTGCAGAAAAGATGAAACCGGACGAGGAGTTTGTCAGTTTTGCTGACAGGTGGCGGGGCCTGGCTGAAAAAGTGAAAGATCACTTGTCCGAATCCGAACAAGTGAAAATGTTGATTTCTAACGCCACTCCCCAGTTCAAGCTAGTCCTCTCCTTGAACAACTTGACGAACATGGCAGAGCTCTATGAAAGGGCACGGTACTGCCAGAATGCTTTCAAGGACGCTACGTTCTCTAGCGTCTTTGATCCTCACAGACCTAACAGGCCTCCGCCTCGGAAGCCTGCAGTGCCGAATTCTCCTAGCTCAGGTCCAACTACTGAGGGCACGCTCTCTCACGAGCAGGTCAGTACTATGAACAATAACTCGCCCCAGTTTGTGAGGAATCAGCAGTACCAGAAGCCACCACAGACGAGCCAGCAGGGGTACAGGCAGCAGCAGAACCCCCATTACCAACAGCAGTACCAGCGGCCCCAGCAGCCGAATCAGCAACAATTACAGCAACAGCCGCAACGGCAACAGCAGTATCAGCAGCCACATCAGCAGCAACAGCAACAGCCACAGTACCAGCCGCGTGCACCGCCGGCGTACCACAACGTCCCTCCTCCTGGTGACTACAACCAGCAGAGGAGACCTCCAGGCCCGAAAAGGGCAGAGTACCCGGCCCTCCCAGAATCCTTGGCAGATATTTTCAGCGCTTTAATGGCAGCCAATGCCTTAGTTTTGCCGAGGGAGAAGGCCGTCTGGCCTCAAAATGCCGATACGTCTAGGTATTGCTACTTCCATAGGCAACCTGGGCATACCATTGACACCTGCTTTCAGTTCAGAGATTATATCCATGATCTCAACGAGCAGGGCGGCATAGACTGGGAGGAAATGAAGAAGTACATAACAGCCCTGAAGGTGAGGAGACCGCAGCAGCAACAGCAGCAAGCAAGACCACCGGCACAAGCAGCAGCACCACCCAACATGGGAATAGTGCAGAATCCACTCCCGGAGCATCAGAACCAAAACCAGGTTGCTCCCATTCTGACGAACAGCCAGTCTGAGGCTGGTCGTGGGCAGCAGTGGAGAGTAGAGGACTCTTCCTCTCTTTGTTCAACGGGTCACGTTCAAAGTACCGCAGAGCGACCACCACGCCGCACCATCCACATACCAAGGCCACAACCTGTTACCATCACCCCCATACCCACACCCACATATCACTCACCCACACCCAATAACCCATTACCACTACCCACCTTCCTAAGACCCATTACGCCCCGCACTACTACACCTCCATCATATAACCCCCCACAAACCAATAACGCACCCCTTCTACCATCTAGGCCACTATTACGCGTACCATTTCCTACTTCACCCGCTACCACTACCACTTATCCGGATATGCCCTTACCATCTAGACCACTATTACGCGTACCATTCCCCACTTCACCAACCACTTACCCATCCACTATCCAACCCTCTAGGCCTTTAATCCGCACCGCGCCATCACCACCTAGCCCTACGCCTAGCCCTACGCCATCACCTACCTACCAACCCTCTACGCCATCCGCACCATCCGACTCTGCGGTACTTAAAGTGTCACCCGGATCCTCCACGGTTGAGGAACACGCGCTCCGGAGTGGAAGGATTTTCAACAAGGTCTTTCCTCAGTCCACAGTCAGAGACGGCCCATCACAGCCAACTGAGGAAGCCCACAATGAAGAGAGTGCACCAGGCACTCAATATGACTTGTTGAAACACCTGGATCGGACACCGGCACGGATCACTATACTCGAACTGATCAAAAGATCCAAGAGTCACCAAGAAGCTTTAATGGAATATCTGCAAAAGGTGATGGTCAATGAAGACGTGCCGGTAGAGAAGATTGCAGCACTACTAGTTCCTCAGGGGGATCAGCCCTCCATAACATTTCATACGTCGGAACTAGCACCGCCGGCAGCCAGAAGCATGGCTCTGAGTATCACGGTCAACATCTGTAAGAAGGCCGTGGATGTATGCCTGGTCGACACAGGGGCTTCGATCAATGTTCTACCTCCGAAGACCCTGGAGCTGTGCGGTGTGCCCAAAGAGAAATGGCTGCCCAGCCCCATATCAGTAACAGCATATGACAATTCTACCCGTTCCCCTCTGGGAATGGTTTATTTAAAGGTGGAGCTGGGCCCTGTAAGTCATGCAGAGGTCGAATTTCACATCTTGGAAATCGACCCTTCCATAAATGCCATTTTAGGTCGTCCTTATATTAAAACTCTCGAGGCAATTCCCTCTACGAATCATCAATGCCTCAAATTCCCTTACAAAGGACGAATAATTAAAGTGACGAGCATGCCGATCCTTGCTGCTGCTCATACCTTAAACATTAAGTCTGCTGTTCTACCTGGCCGACAACCTTTTCTGTCGGTATTACAGGTCTACCGTCCAGTGGCTGATCCTCTGAAAGCCGCTACTATTTCTCCATATCCGTTAGATGCTATCAAAAGGGGGAAGTGCATGAGTACCCTAGGATGGAGGATCATGATGAAGAACGGCTATGAGCCTGGGAAAGGTCTAGGCACGCAGTTGCAAGGCAGGACCACTCCTGTCAGAAATCATCGAGCAGCACCTGGAAGTGGTCTGGGCTATAGGCCAATAAAACTGAAGCAAGATCCGGTTCAGAAAGCAGGGATCAAAGAAGGTCCGAAAATCTGGGAGGCAATGTCCACACCACCCAAAGAAGGCCGAGATCCCCTAACATGGACCCTGTGTACGCACTTCGTGAAAGGGCACATACTTAGCCACGACAATACGGTAGTCATTACTTCCTTTTTTGACTTCCATGATATATATGGGAGGGATTTGGCCAGACATTGCTCTGAACTACTTACGTACCAATCCTTGGAGGCTCTGCGGCCTATGAAGAGGAGGAAATTCCATGACCCTGAATGTGAATGGTACAGGTGGTTCGATCTGAGGGACCTCTATATTGCACTGAACAGACTATTTCTGGATCCTGCAGAACCTAAATGGCCGCCGCAGATTGATGAGCTAATTGAAAGTCCTGGTGCCATATTTGACAAGCGGATACTGCTATCTGAAAAAACTGACGAAGGGGAGCCGGATGACCCATATCAAGCTGGTTACACAACAGATCTGCTCTGGAGGGGGACATATCCTTCACATGTCTTCACGCTCCATACTCTTTTCCGTACACTGCTCTTGACCCCGACTTGGTCGCGGGTCATAATCGAAGATATTCCACGGGCTCCGCCCGTCATGATTACTCTGTCCCCTTGGGACATTATACCACAATCTCCTCTCGATCTAGAGAGGTTGTATAATTTGATCTGGGACATATTACTATATGATCCCCCTAATCCTCTGGCCTTGGTGCCACTTCCTCCGTCTGATTCCCCTCCCATTCGTATTCACTCCTGCTTTATGTTTAATTCTTTCATTGTCCAAAAAAAAACGCCAATTTGGCAACAAATTCTTCCCAAATCCTCATTGAGGAAACATCTTACTTGTCCGATTGCACCCCATCGCGCGGGTCCTTCGGTCAAGATTCTCTCTTACATTTACTCTGTCCCTCCACTCAGGAGGATTCTCTTGTATTTCCACTTGTATCCCAGGATTTTCATCATGCTTCGTCTTCGTTAGGTTATGATAGTGAAGTTAGTCAGATTAGTCAGGTTAGGAAGTCTAGGAAGCCTAAGGGTAGGCAAATTCCAGATAGATACCTCCAGGACTTAGCTGATAAGTGCTCTTCTTGCTCTTTGATCCCTCAGTTTCTAGAAAATCCAATTCAGATGCCAGAAGATTGTATGGACGATGACTCAGTTAGTGATGGGTACGGGGTATATGAATTAGTACATGAAAAGGACCCCATTGTTGAAGAGGAAGATGACGAGGACGCGGCTGAGGCATATGCCAGTGGAGTGAAGAGATTTGATGAACCCTCAGCTGCCGTAGAAGAGCCCACCAAAGAAATTAATTTAGGGACTGAAGACGAACCTAAGGTTGTCCTCGTCAGTAAAAGTCTTTCTTCAGAGGATGAGAACGCAATGATACAAGTACTCAAGGACTATAAGGACACTTTCGCCTGGAGTTATGAGGATATGCCAGGGTTAGACTCATCTTTAGTTGAACACAGATTGACATTAAAAGACGGAGTTAGCCCTGTCAAGCAGAAGTTAAGGCGATTCCACCCACAAATGGCTCTAAAGATGAAGGAAGAGGTCGATAAATTACACAAAGCCAAATTTATTAAAGTTGTCCTCTATCCACAATGGGTGGCTAATATAGTCCCGGTTATGAAGAAGGACGGGAAGGTCAGGATTTGCATCGACTTCCGTGATTTGAACCGGGCGTGTCCTAAAGACGATTTTCCATTGCCTCATATTGATGTACTCATCGATAACACCGCTGGCTATGAGACGTTATCATTTATGGATGGATTTTCAGGATATAATCAGATCAAGCTGGCAGAAGAAGATCAAGAGAATACGTCATTTACTACACCTTGGGGAACATACTGTTATGTTGTCATGCCATTTGGATTAAAGAATGCTGGAGCCACTTATCAGAGGGCCATGATGGCAATATTTCATGACATGATGCACATAGATCTGGAAGTGTACGTGGATGACTTGTTGGTTAAATCGAAAACAAAGGCTGAGCACGCCAAAGTTTTGGCAAGGGTATTAGAAAGATCGAGAGAATATCAGTTAAAGATGAACCCCAAGAAATGTGTATTCGGGGTATCTTCAGGAAAATTGCTTGGATTTATCGTCAGTAAACGGGGAATTGAGATCGATCCTAATAAGGCGAAGGCCATTAGAGAAATGCCACCTCCCAAAAACTTGAAAGAGTTGAGAGGATTAATCGGGAGGTTGCAATTTATTCGCCGTTTTGTCTCCCAGCACTCACAAAGGTGTAAGCCGTTTTACGAGCTTACCAAGCCGGGAGTCAAATTTGATTGGGACGATAAGTGTCAGGAGGCATTTGATGGATTGAAGAATTATTTAGCAAGTCCTCCTGTTCTGAGACCACCATCTCCAGGCAAACCATTGATACTTTATATTTCAGTCCTGGATGATGCAGTGGAGGCTGTCCTAGCACAAGAAGATGAAGAAGGAAAAGAGAGGGCAGCTTACTATCTCTCTAAACTTCTCAACCCCGCTGAACAGAGATATACGGCGATGGAGAAAACATGTGCAGCATTGGTCTGGGTTGTGCAGAAATTAAAACATTATTTTCTGGCCCATGAAGTTCATCTCATCGCTAGGATGAATCCGATCAAATTCCTTCTGGAGAAATCTGTTCTTACTGATAGGTTAGCACGATGGCAAAGCTTTCTATCTCAATTTGACATCACTTATATTCAACAGAAAGCGATCAAGGGCTATGCCATAGCAGAACATCTTGCTCATCATCCCCTTCCTCGATTTGATCCAGTCCGATCAGAATTTCCGGATGAGGAACTGATGTCCGTAAATCAAATCAGAGATGATATGTGGACTCTGCATTTTGACGGAGCTCTGAATTCTCATGGAAAAGGGATCGGCATCGTTCTGTTATCACCTGAAGGTATCACCATTCCACAAGCCTTTCAGCTTGATTTTCCAGTCACCAACAATATAGCTGAATACGAGGCACTCCTTGCTGGTCTCGAGGCTGCTCATTTCCATGGTGCTACTAAACTCAGGATTGTAGGTGATAGCCAACTAATTCTTCGCCAAGTGCTGACCAAGTATCGAACTCTCGATCCCAAACTCAAGCCTTATCAGGAACTTACTTCTGCTTACTCAAAGCTTTTCACGAAATTGATCTTTGTCCATGTCCCTAGGAATCAAAACATCTTAGCTGACGCTCTAGCTTCACTTGCATCTTCTCTTGATTTTCCAATCAGCAAACAATTCGAATCAATTATAGTTCATAGGCGTCTTTCACCTGCCGTGAAAGATCCTTCATTCCTTAGAACTAAGGAGAAGTTGCTGAAGAAAGTCAGGGACGGAGATATCATTGAGAAAAGGGAAATCATGTTAATGGAGCTGTTAGAAGAGATGGATGATGAACAGAAGCCATGGTATTATGAAATTGCAAAATATTGTGAAGATCAATCGTATCCTGAGGAAGCTACAACTGAGGAGAAGAGAGCTATCAGGAGAGTTGCTCAACGATACACCCTAGTTGGGGGAGCACTGTACAAGAGAGGTTTTGATGGAGTTCTTATGAGATGTCTAGATGAAGATGAGCTTTGGAAGGTTATGGAAGGAGCTCATAGTGGAGTTTGTGGTGGTCGTCAATGGACAGATGTTAGCAATGAAGATCCTTAGACAAGGATTTTATTGGCCAACCATGGAAGAAGATTGTGTAGGATTTGTTCGTAGGTGTGCTAAGTGTCAACTTCACGCCGACAAAATTCATTCTCCTGCATCTTCACTCCATCCTGTTTCCTCCCCATGGCCTTTCTCCATGTGGGCTTTCGACATTATTGGACCTCTTGGTAATCCAGATTCCGGCATCAAGCAGAAATCTTTCATTCTCACGGCAACGGAATACTTCACCAAGTGGGCAGAAGCTGAAGCGTACGTGGAGATCAAAGCATCAACCGTCTGCAAGTTCATCATGAAGAACATCATCACCCGATTTGGAATTCCAAGCACCATCGTCACCGACAACGGACCGCAGTTCGTGTCACAGGAATTGAAGGACCTTTGTAACAGGTATAAAATTGCAGTGCATTATTCATCTCCTTATTATCCGCAAGGCAATGGTCAAGCAGAGGCAACAAATAAGACTTTGATAAAAATCATCAAAAAGACGTGTAAATCTAATAAGTTCGCAGATTGGCCAGAAAAATTGGTTGAGGCTCTATGGGCCTACCGAACTTCAATCCGCACGCCTACTGGACAAACTCCCTATTCCTTAACATTTGGAATGGAGGCGGTAGTTCCATATGAGATCCTTATACCGTCATTAAGAGTACAATTGAATAAGGAATTTTCCATTGATGAACATCGTTCAGCACTCCTTACTCAATTGGAACTTTTAGACGAGAAAAGATGGTCAGCTGCTAATCATGCAAAAGTTTATCAAAATAGATTAGCACGTTTTTATCAAAAGAAAGTCATTGAACGTAAGTTCAAAGTCGGTGAAATGGTTGTTAAAAGAATTTTTATAAAACCTGGTGGTCCGCGTTCTAAGCTCCAACCCAACTGGGAAGGACCTTATGTGGTATCGCACGCTTTTCCTGGTAATGCTTATCGTCTTATTAATGCAGAAGGAGAAGAGCTAAAACATCCCTGGAATGGTTTATATCTTAAGAAATACTACCCTTAGGTTAAAGAGTCGATCAGTATGGTACAAAGACCAGTGGAATCAGAAAATTTATAAACTCAAATTTCCTTATTAGTCTGAATAACTTAATTTCAAGCCCATTACTGCACACACTGACACGTTTGATTCGTGAGTAACAAGAGATGACAAGTCCTAAAGGATATCGAAAGGTTGACCAAAAGTGTAAAGTACAAATCATTCTTTTTAAAGCAAAAATTCTGTTTTATACTCGGCCCAAGATGTCGGAACGAGGCTTAGAATAGACTACCAAGAATACCCGCCATCTTAGTAGGAGGCCGTCATAAAAAAAAGGGGGAGATCCGTCCTGAAGAATAGAAAAGAAAGGAAGAAAAGAAAAAGCAAGGCAAAAGCCAAATGTCAAATCAAAAGGTCATTACATTACAAACGTTACATCAAGGCCATGAAATGAAATAAAAAGGAACGCAAGGTTGATAAATACCCCGGAAAGAAAATGACCGAACCCCAACGGATATTAGGGTAGGAAAGGGACATCTTTTTAAGTCTCCGGAACCTTCTCATGGGCTTTCTAAACTTATTCATCTTTTCTTTCTAAAGAAATGTACTTCAAACTTAAGGAATAGTTTAGATCGACTAAGGGTCAAATCATCAAATGGGATCACGAATCGAAACACAAATTCAAACACGATAGGTTTAAGTTGAGTTGTTAAAGAACAATTTGGGAATTAAGTTAATAAATGAATATGATCTTTTGATCTAAGTACCTTGCTGATCTTTTAGTCAAAAATCCAAAAATTACATAAGTCAAAAATCCAAAAAAAAAAAATTACAAAAAAATTACATAAGTCAAAAAAAATAAATAAATACATATATCAAAATTCAAAAAAAAATACATATATCAAAATTCAAAAAAAAAATACATATATCAAAATTCAAAAAAAAAAAAAAAATCAAAAAAAATACATATGTCAAAATTCATAAAAAAAAGTATATATTTCAAACCCCAAACAAAAATGAATATTTCAAAACCACAAAAATATTTCAGTTAGCATCTGCTTGTTGCATTTAGTGTGTTTCATTGCTTTTATTTTCAGTGAGCATCCGTTTGCTTGTATGTTGCACTTTGCTTAAGTTTGATTATTCTCATTACCTTTGTTAATAAAGGCTATGCCCCTTGACCAGTTATTGAAGAAAAGATTGATTGACCATTTATTTGGTCAGGCAAGGGGCTAAGCCTAAATAGATACTTAACCTGTTTGTTAAGTGTGTACAGGATGCAAGATAAACACAGGAACACAAGATTGGAGCCAAAAGTTTCACGTATATTATCAAAAGGTGTTTTTGTACATGATACATGAAGAAAAAGAAACATGAGCCCTCAAGGCTGGCTCTCCCCTCCGCCCTCGTCCAACTGGCTCTGGGCCTCGTCAGGTGCATCCGGTGCTGGCTCTCGACTAGGAGGTGGAGGTGGTCCCATCGCGCTCGGCCCTGCCTGACCGGAAGACACAGCGGCACTGGTCGTAAAAGCACTGGTCAAACCACGCTCATGGGCACGCTGTCGAGCTCGCTGAAAATTCAAAGAAAACCTGAGTAAAGCTGGAAACATCAAGAAGATTACGCTGTGGGAGTCAAGAAGTCTCGACCGTGACTAAAAAGACGGTAATTTCTACCCTTGTACTATTCCATGTAATTATTGTGCATTCGCATTACTATATGATAAATATTTATTAGAGCAAATCAAGGACCTTGTGGTTTTGATGAAACTGGAATTTGAGTTCCCCTACAACAAAAACAGTGATAATTCCAGAGGATTCTTAATCACACGGATAGGCCGTTGGATTGTTAATTAGTGAGGACGACGGTTCCACTTTTGTGAAACGGTGCGTGGATAAACGAGCTTCGGCTTAGCACTGCATTACAAGAATTAGTGTCTTGACTCATTAATGACAATTTAACAATATTATCCTTGATTAATTTATATTTTATTTGACTTTATATTTTTCTTTTAGCCCAGCATGCATCATGTAGGACTTTGAAATCATTGTGATAAGGATTAATTATTGATTAAGTTTCAGACCATTAATTAAATAACTCAAAACATGATATGAAATATTCCATTCTGAATTGAGTATCTTGATTATCTTTGAGGTTCGCTTGAAGATATCATTGGGATTCTATCCTTGATTGGACTCTTTACCAATATTCTTGTTTTCTTTTAAGATCCATCATGGCTGCAGCACGTCCACATTGGCTGGCAAACGCTCCCCATGATGAAACCTACAGTGTCTACGACATGAGGTACTTCCCACTCCGAGGAGGTTGATCGACTTTATTTTATTTCCTTGTCTACCTCATCCAGACAGGATTGATTCCATTGATTTCATTGAGCTATCTTCATTGATAATTTCGAGAAAAATTCTAATCATGTGATGTTAAGAGCGTGTCTCATCACACCTTGGCATCACCTTTTCAGTACATTCCATTTCATTTCACTCCCTTGCAAAGACGATGCCAAGGTGAGGCAGCTGTAGACACGCTAATTTTGACGTCATTTTGAGTAAATTTCATATCATATAATAATGCCTCATAATGGTCTGATAATTAATCATTAATTAATTTTTATTGATATTTTTGAGTGTCGGGTTTCATAGACATGTTTAAGTTAATCAATTAAATTGATTTTAGCTCAAATTTCAGTTAAAATATGCAGAAATTCTAAAACGTGTCAACCTGTGTGGACACGATTCAGAATTCTAAAACGTGTCAACCTGTGTGGACGCGATTCAGAATTCTTTCTAAAACGTGTCAACCTGTGTGGACACGATTCAGAATTCTAAAACGTGTCAACCTGTGTGGACGCGATTCAGAATTCTTTCTAAAACGTGTCAACCTGTGTGGACGCGATTCAGAAATTCTAAAACGCGTCAACCTGTGTGGACGCGATTTAGAGTTTATTCCTATTTTAATGTTTAAATTTGAATTTTAATTAATTGATTAATTAGCTAAAAGACGTCTGTGAAGGTAGACGCGTTTTAGGTTTCCTAAGCTATTTTAACTTCTCTTCCGGATGTTTATCCTTATCTTAATTAGTGTAAAAGACGTCTACCAACGTGGACGCGTTTTAGCTAATAAAGATAAAGATAAGTTTTCCCGGATATTTATCCTTATCTTAATTAAATCTGAAAGGCGTCAGCCAAGGTGGACGCGTTTCAGATAATTACAGATAAAGATGAATTAATCAGTAATTATCTGTCGATTAAGGTAGATAAATCTAGATTTTTCTATGTTAATCGCGAACGCAGAAAATGCCTATAAATACATTGCATCTCAAAGAGTTAAAAAAAAGAGAGAGAGAGAACTATTGAGCCACAGCGTTATAGCGATCGGAGCAACCACGTCGGAACGCCGGAGCGCTGCCATTTCCAGAAGACGGCGTCCCTTTTCCAGATCTTCATCCATTCAAAGCTTCAACCAACTGGACTGGGCATAAGTTTTTCATATCTGAATTTCATTTTCATTCATTAGTTTCATTCTCTCATACTCACTGCATGCAACACACACCACACCATCAATTTTCCAAAACCCATCTGTTCTAAAGGGGTTTCAAAGCCATTTAAAACAAGTGAGTTGCTGTTTAAACATGTTCATAACCATAGTTAATTTTGATATTATTTCTACTTAGATTCTCATCATTATTTCTCCTTTATTTTTCTGTCTCTCCATCTCTGCTGCATTCAACAACAACAACAAGAAATCAAAAAGAGGGAAGTCAAGCACAAGCCAGGAGAACTTCTGGACGATCCTCAACATTCAACAGCAAGAACAAAAGAACAAGAAATGGCTTTCTTTCTTCAGCCGGCTGAAGGAGGGGAACCGAGGACTCATTCTTCCGCGTTTAAACAGGTAGGCGATCAAACTTCTTTTGAAGCTTTTTAGTTAAAAGTTTCTGGCGATCACAGCACCTTAGTTGCATTTTTTTTAATAGGTTAATTTACCCTAAACAACATAGTTTTTCATATAAATCACACAAGCATTTTCAGCACCTACACCCTCTAGGCCCATTTACCAGTCCGATTTTCAGCCCTTTAAGTCCAATAATATTTTATTGACTTATAGTAATTAATTACTTAATCAAATTAACATCTCATTTAAATTCGATCGGACTTTCGATCAAGTTGGGTGCCAAACAACACCGCATGATCTCGGAAGATAATGGGTTTCAGCAACCCACTCATGGAACCGATCTGTCTACAGTTACCGCATGGCTATAATCCGTCATTCGCACAATGCTCTCGAGTCAACCTAGGGCATGGTCAACTGTCAAACCTTAGATGGTCAACTCATTTGGATCAGACTCCGCTATACAATATCAAAAAGCACCTTTTCTGATATTGTGTCCACTCTAGCCAAAGAGTTATGCGGATCTATCCTAGAGCATTCTCTCTCCAATTGCATGAGAGCAATTGATCCTATATTGAACACACAATCACTTTCGAAGGTCTTCCACTGGACCCAGTCCTTGACTATTAGAGATCCCATGGATAGGGATTCGTGAGCCAAGGTCAAAGCTTAGAAGTCCACCGATAAGATGTCTTTGGTGTCTCAAGTCCAAGAATCAACCACATCACTGTGACAATGAATCAAGCTGATTGACAGTCAGGTAAATTACCATCTGGTGATTCATGTCAGATCAGTTCAGTGAACTCATTCCCCAATGAGCACCTACAGGTTCCGCATAGTGTTTCCACACAAGTGACTAATGAGATCAATCATCCTCATCATATGAGCTGAAATAACATGTACTAGTCTTACCGGATGTTTGATGCCCTTCTCAAACATCCTACGACTAGAAACAATTAAGAACATGTGTTTATAAGTGATCAATCTCATTATTATGATCTCATCATAATCCGATGACTATTGCATACATTCAAGGACTTCATTATGCGTAATTATCAACACGCCAATCTTCATAATGAAATTAGTGTCATTTATCAGTGAATCAGATTGTAATAAGTACCTTATGATTGGTTTTGAGGACACTTAGATCCAACACTAGGGACTTCCCATGTATCATTCCGTAGAGCATTCTCTCTCAAATACCGTAAGTGAATGATCCCTTATTGACCATGCAATCACCTTCAAATGTATTCCACTAAGTTTGAGGACTTGACTGTTTAAGGCCTCATAATTAAAGGCCTACAAGTCAAGATCAAAACACAACAGTCCACCAAACAAGGTATCTTTATTATCTCAAGTCGAAGGACCAACTATACTACTATGACTGTGAATCCCTTTGGTTGACAACTAGGTATTATAACCATCCAGGGATTCAATGTCAGATCAGTTCAATGACTCATTCACTAATGAGCACCTATAGGTTCACCTTAGTGTCTCCATATAAGTGACTATGAGACCAGTTACCCTTATCTTATGAGTAAGAGTAATATGTAATAGTCTCAGAAGATATTTAATGTCCTTTTTAAATATCCTCCAACTAGGAACAAGTAAGAATATATGCTTAAAGAAGATTGATCTCATTATCATGATCTCATCATGATTCAATCTCCATTGCATATATTCACATACTTCATTATGAAACGACAAACATGTACTATACATAATGAATATAATGCTTTGTATTAATAAATAAGAACAAAAATATACAATGTAGTCATGAGATTGGCTTGGCGGACACTCATAACCAAATTTCTCCCACTTAGACTAAAGCCAATCACTTATATATTTGATCTGCATCGAACCTAGGTGACACTCAAATACAATCAAGTCAAAGACTTTGTTAGTAGATCTGTTATATTATCTATAGAAGGAACCCATTCGACCAATACATCTTCTTTGGCAATGATCTCTCTGATTTAGTGATAGCGCATTAGAATGTACTTTGACTTGTGATGAGTGCTCGGCTCTTTTGCTTGAGCAGTTACCCCATTGTTGTCACACAACAACAGGACCAGAACAGAGATACTTGACACGACGCCAAGGTCGGCGATGAACTTCTTTCTCTAGGCTACTTCCTTAGTAGCTTGTACAACAATGTATTATGCCTCCATCGTTGAATCAATAGTGGTTTCCTAGATGGAACTCTTCTAGCTCAATGCTTGTTCGTTCAAGGTAAATATAAATCGAAAAGTGGATTTGCTGTCATCCAGATCAGATTGGTAGCTTGAGTCAGTGTACCCTCGTAACATCAAGTCCCCTCCTCCATAGACTAGAAATATATCCTTAGTCCTTCTCAAGTACTTAATGATACATTTCATAGTCTTCTAGTATGCATACTTGGATATGCTTGATATCTACTCGTAACACTTAGAACAAATGGCACATTATGCCTATTACATAGCATAGCGTACATGATGGACCCTATTGCCAAAGCATACGGGACTCTACTCATGTACTACCTCTCTTCAAGAGTCTTCGGAGACATCTCCTTATAGAGGTTAATTTCATGTCTCATCGGTATGAGGCTCCTCTTAAAAATTTTACATGCAAAACCTTGTAACAAAGGTGTATATATATACGGATTGAGTCAAGTTGAGCACCCTCTTGGATCTATTTCTAAAGATCTTAATCCTTGAAACATAGGATCTTTTTCTTAAATTCGTTCTTAGTTAACCATACTTTTACCAATGGTAATATTCCTACATTATTCCGAATGAGTAAGATGTCATCAGTGTAAAGCACTAATATTACGTGTCAGATTTGGTTCTTTTTTTTAAAACTGTAACTCTAACTGCGTAATCTCGAGATAAATCCCATCATAACAAACAGCTATGAGAGCTAAACAAACATAAGGCGATTAAAATAAATGCCATAACTATCAATTAATCCAAAATATTTAAAACATAGTCAATATCAAAGTTCACAAATTACAACATCTACCAATTAGTATCTAAATTTTCAAATCTCATCAAATAAAGAAAATTACATCAATCTCTCATAATTCCGTACTACATCAATTTACTAATATGATAACCAAAAGTTCTTATGAAATTTAACATGCTTGATTCTCCGACTAGATAGATCCCGAATCGGTTTTTACTGAGAAAGGTTAGTCAAATTTATGAATTTACCGTTCAATAGGCTTCAAGCCATCCATATGATTTAACATATAATAATTTTGTAAATCACATTATCCAATTATATTAAGTATGATGATTTTGCACAGTTCTACATATAGCTCAGATAAAAAATGATAGAAAATATGATTACATATAGATTTACTAAATTAGATGTATTTTCTACTAAACATATTAAGATCAAGTACCATATAGCTTAACTTAGCATAATGAGAGTTTACTCATGAATAAATCATAGGATAGATTTATAGAATTCAAAGGAATAACTAACAAAGTGAACAAGGAATTCAAATATATATACTAAATTCAAAAGAACATAATGGATCATAGATTTCAGACTTATGTACCAATCAAATCATATTAAACATGTCATAAGGGACATGCACTCAAACCATAACATAAGCAGCCGAACAAACATATACCAAAATATCTAGGCAACAGAGCAGAGGTTTTGGCTACTGCACACAACTGAGGAGTCTAATGTCTCGCCACAATCGTACAGATGGCAGATAGGTCTATAGAGGTGGCCCCATGGATTCAAGAGGTGGCTTTCACTCAGTGTAACACTGTAGTCTACATCGCACCTAGCACCTATTGCCTAGTTATGATTTTACCCATTGCCTTCATATTACAAATTCCCCTATCCAATACGAATATTTACATTGGAATTAGGTCATATAATCTTTTTAAGTTGGCACTATCTAAACATATTTATACATACATGACAAAAGTATCATACAGAGGTATCAAAGTCATCACATATTTGAAATTATAATTATCAAGTTTTACATACATATATAAGTCAAAATAGAAGACTTTCTTTAGAAATAGGTCATTCAAGGAGTCAAAGAGATCAAATATGTAAGTTTTGATGAGAATATGGTTATAACAGGTTACTGGACTGGAAAGAAAGTCACAATAATTTTCTCAGAATTTTTAGATATTAAAATCTATTTTTCAGAACTAAAATTTCAATAATTGGGATGAAACATAGCAAACAAATTCAGAAATTAGCTAAACTTGGTGAACTTGATAAATATATTATATGTGAAGTTTCTGCAAAGTTTCATCACTTTATAAATCATTTTGATATGATTTCAGACACCTGCTTCGATTTCGAAAATTTGACTCTAATAGAATTCTAGTAATTTAAAATAAAAGGTCAGATAAATAGCAAATAGAGTCATAAAATTCTCAAACTTTACAAAGAGATCAAAGACAATATAATAAAGGTATCTATAAAATTTGGTATTATTTGGACATGAATCACGTATGACAGAAGATCCACACGTGGGGATTTTAAGACTACTAGGATAGATTGTATAGTCTGATAAGAAAATTACAGAATAAATATCAAATAAATTTATAAAATTATAAAATTTATTGGTCATGAAGTTAACATGCAATACAAGCATTTGTCAAAATTTTAAATCAATAGAAATCGAATCAAGGAGAACAAATATCTGTGATTATAGTTGAAAATAAAACAGAGTGAATGGACAGATTGCAAATGCTAAGAGAATAATCATTGAATGAATAATAAATAAGATCATAAAAATATAAAATTTAGTAAGCACGAAGTAGACATTCAGATTAAGTTTTTTATCAATTGATTAGCTTTTAAAAAAATTAAAAATAATATAATTTTTAGTACAAAATATATTATGTTTAAAGTTATCTGTGTACCTCTTAAAGAAAGATAAGTTCTTAGTGGTTCCTAGAGTTCTTCTAAGCAAGTTTCACAACCTCCAACCCTTCCAAGCTCTTCTACACACCTTCTAAGGTCCCAAAAGATTCTTCTCTTACATTGAAGAAGTATCTCTTTGCAGCCTAGTAGCCTTTCCTTTCTCTTTTTCTCAAGAACAACACGAAATAAAGCCTCTATTAGCAAAATTGTGGCCCTAATTACTCCAACAAGAATCTAAGGACTTATTTATAGCTGATTACCCTTTCCATACCAAATACTAACTCTTCCTTCTTGAAGTCGGAGCTTCACCTCACAAGACTTTCTCTTCAAGTAAAAGTGACAATTCTAGTGCAAATTAGACTTTGTTTTCACAACCTATAGTTTTCTTTTCTAAAAATCTCTACATTTGACTTCTTAACAGTCCATATTGAGACAAATGCTCTTCTACAAAGTTTTAGAACATTTTATTATCTTTCTAATGCCACCAATCTTATTATGTTTAGACTTATGTGCAAACCGTTATTCATATTTTATTAACCTACTGTTATGTGTACTCCGAACCGAGAAATTTGAGAGATTTTATTTCCGTCCAATGCGAGTTGTCTCATTTAATTTAGAATTTTATACTTGAAGTTATACTTAAAATATCAGGATTTTGTCAAGTAAATATGTACACAGAATTTTTGTTCGAGTAGGATTCAAACTATGACTTTCTACTTTCAAATTTAAATCTTAAACATATTCAAATTTATTCTCCTCTACTTCTAATCTAACTATAATACCTTTTATAACACTTTTCAACTCGTGATTTCCCTTAATTGGACTTTCCCTTGACTTTCCTAATTCGACCCAGTCCTATTAAGACTTTGTTTCTATTAGCGGCCCTTTCCATATCTTATGATCGATATTTTGACCTTTAAAATATTTAAATTAGCAAAAGTGATCCGGTAAAGAATTATGGATATTTTCTTCCTCTTTCCAAGAGTATCAATTACACCTTAATCTGAGTTCTCTATAGAAAATTATCATCATTTATTAAGTTGTTGTCTAGTGCATTCGAACCCAAAATTTTAACTAAGTTAATGGACTATTGTAATTTGCTTAAATGGGCTCGTGGGCATTTAAAATTGACTTAGTTTAACTAAATTAAATAATTTAAACTCACTAATAGACTCTCATAATTAGTTAATTGATTTAACTTAAATTCAGTAAATTTATTAATGTGTCGAGGTATAACAACTAAGAAGGCAACTGTACTCCCATTAGTCTTCTTGTACATAAATGGTTCATCTTCATTGTTAATGAAAAAATAAGATTTAACCGCTTCATCAAATCTTATGTTTAAATTTCGAAAAACTTACTTCAGTCCATAAATAGATCTCTGAAGCTTGCACACTTTGCCTGTATGCTTCTTAAATATAAAATCCACAAGTTGTATCATATACACCTTGTCCTCAAAGTTTCTATTGAGGTAGGTAGCTTTCACATCCATCTGCCACATCTCATAGTCGTAGTGTGCAGTTATGGTGATAAGAATTCTAATCGATTTTATTATCGCACCTGGTGAGAAAGTTTCGTTATAGTCAATTCTTCATCTCTGACGATAACCCTTTGCTACCAACCTTGTCTTATAAGTATCAATTCATTCATCTGCATCGATATTTCTTTTAAAGATCTATTTACAGACAATAGGTACAATACCTTTTGAAAAATCCTCTACGTTCAAACTTGATTGGTATACATAGATTGCATATTAGAATTCATGGATTCTCGCCATTTTTCAAACTTAGGGCTTTCAATGGCCTTTTGGTAGGTCTTTGTTAGTCTTAGGTGGCCTACAAGCCAATATGACTTTATGATCTCATGCATATTTATTAATGTAATGACATAATATTCATTATGTGTAAATCGTATTAATTATTGTCTTATAATGAAGTCCGTGAATATGTACTATAGTGATCAGATTATGATTTGATCATACTAATGAGACTGATTACTTAAACACACATATTCTTAATCGTTCATAGTCGGAGGATATCCGAGAAGGACATCAGATATCCGGTTAGACTAGTACATATTACTCATGCTCATATGATGAGGGTGACTGATCTCATAAATTACTTGTGTGGAGACACTAAGGCGAATCTGTAGGTGCTCATTGAAGAATGAGTTCACTGAACTGATCCGACTGAATCGCTGGATGGTATTGTACCTCACTGTCAACCAACTTGATTATATTGTCGCAGTTGCGTGGATGGTCGTCGGACCTGAGACACCAAGGACACCTTGTCGGTGGACTTCTGTGCTTTGGCCTTGGTTTATGAATTTCTAACCACATGATTTTAAACAACCAAGGATTGGGTACAGTGGAATATTGTCGAAGGGAATTGTGTGTCAATAAGGAATCATTCGCTCTCGGTACTTAGAGAGAGTATGCTCTAGGAAGGATGCGCGGAAGCCCCTGGCTAGGGCGGACGATAATATCGGGAAAGTAGTTTTCTTATATTCATCAGGGACGTCCAATCCAAGTGAGTCAACCGGTTAGGGTTTGACAGCACGCCATACCTTGAGTTGACTCGAGAGCATTGTACGAATGAAGGATTATATTCACGTGGTAACTATCGGCGAAAAGGTCCAAACAAAATACCATATACAATATGCATGCTTATAATGGAATCATGCATAATCTCCTTAAGATGATAATGTCTAAGTAAAGTCAAATAATTATGGCATGATCATATTAACAGAGGATAAATAATAAATATAGATCTAAAATTTGAATTAACAAAGTGCTACATATAAATATAAGTCAAAATACATATTTTTATATACGAAATAGCTACTTAAAGTGTCATCATAGTCATATATATATAAAATCAGAGTAAAGCTGATCAAAATATATTTCTAGATACAAAATATAACAAAAAAAAATTCTCAGAATTTTTGGAATAACAAACATATTTTTCGGCCATCAAAACTAATTTTCAGAGCTGAAAAATCAACAAATAGGCGAATATTATAAAAAATATTTATAAAATTGCCAAATTTGGCTAACATATCAAATAGATCATATGTAAAGTTTGTACAAAGTTTCATCAATTTATAGATTGATTTGATATGATTTTGGACTCCCGCTTCAATTCGAAAAATTTGACTTAAATAGAATTTCAGCAACTTAAAATAGAGAGAGAAATAAATGTCCGACGGTGTCAAAAAATTCTAAAACTTTATATAGAAGTCAAATACAATATAAAAAAGGCCTAAACATGATTTAGTATTATTTAGACATAAATCAAATGAGATAAGAGATTCACATGTTGGGATTTCAAAACTGGCAAGACAGATTATATAGTCTAAGAAGACAATTTCAGAATAAATATCAAACTAATTCAGAAAATTATGAAATTGATTAAAAATAAATATAACATGTAAAATAGACTTTTATTAAAATTAATATCAATTGCACATTAGACAAGGTATAACAAATATCTATAACTCAGGTGATCACAGTTGGAAACAAAACAGAGTGAATATAGAGATTACATATACTGATATAATAATCATGAAATAAATAGTAAAGAAAATCATAAAAATATGAAACTTGATAATTATTAAGTAGACATATGTATCAAACTTTTTAATAATTTATTAAAATTTTAAAACTTTTAAAAATAATATAAATTTTAATATAAAATATATCATATTTAGAGTTATCTACTTACTTCTTAAAGAAAGATTGGTACTTAATTTCTCTACGACTTTCTTGCTATCTATGTATGGTTCCTTCCTCTTCTAAACTCTTTTTCACATTCTCTAAGCATAAAAAAATACATAACATTGATTAGAATCGAATCTTAAAACAAATTACCATGAATCAACTATATATTCTCTCAAGAACACCACATGAACTTACCCTTGGAAGAGAGCTGCATGCAATAGAACTTACGCACGACTCTAAGGCTCTATTTATACTTATTTTCCTTCATAATATAATCACTAAGACTTATTTTATTTGTTAGAGTCAAACTCTAACACTTTATGACTTAATATCCAAGTTAAAGTAACTTCCTAGTGAAAATCAGACTCTCTTCACGCCACCTATAGTTTTTTTTCTCAAAATCCTTTAGTTTGACTATTTAAATGTCCGAATTAGAAAAATATTTCTTCTACAAAGTTTTAAGACCTTTTACTATATTTTGAATGCTACTAATCACACTATTTTTAGACATTTGTACAAAACTTTATGTCTATTTTACTGACCTACTGTCCTGAGTACTCCAAACCCAGAAATCTGGCACCGTCTAAATATGCCCTAATTTTGCCTAGTAAATGACTCAATATATGGTCTTCATTAAACTTCTAGAATTTTGAGTTAGCTTTCTAATGGAATTTGGCTTACTTAATTTAGAATTTTACACACGAAATTATGCTGATAATACCTTGACTGTGTTAAGTAAATCTATGTATAAAATCCTAGTTCAAGTAGGATTCCAATTATGACTTTCTATCCACTAATTAGAATCTTAATCATACTCAAATTTATTATGTTCTACTTTTAATTCAAGTCAAATATGTCATCCATAACTTTTCAGGTCATGGTTAACTTTAATTATACCTTCTTCTGTTTTCTAATTCAAATCCTAGTCCGATTATGACTTATTTTCTATGGACAACCCTTTCTAAAACTAATCATCGATATTTTTGACATCTAAAGTATCTAAATTAATAAAAAAATTATCCTACAAAGTTATACATCTTTTCATGTTCTTTCCAATGATACCAATCATGCCTTAATCTGAATTGTCTACAGAAAGTTATCAATATTTTACTATGCGGCTATTGCATCAAACCCAGAATTTTAACTAAATTAGTAGGCTATTCTTGGTAGTATAATTGGGATAATGGGCTTTCATAATTAGGTTAATTGGACTAAATCAAGTTACTTAAACTTACTAATATACTCTCATAATTAGTTAATTAGTCTAATTTAAATTAATTGAATTTATTAGTGGATTGTAAAAATGCAGGGTATTACACCTCATGTCATTAAATGGGATAATATAACATAATTCAACTATGGTTGCAAATAGTTACAGAGAAAAAGATCAGATGTCTAAAAGGAAAAATTTATTCACCAAGATGCGGTCTGTAAGATTGTCACCCTTACTTAGGCTCACTTTCTTTGCAGAATAACTTAAACCAGAATAAGGTTCTGGAGATTTCTTAAACCAGAATAAGAGGTATTTTGATTTGGTAGTCCACCCAGAATAATGAGAATTATACTGCGCTATTCCAAGTGATTTGGTAGGAATAAGTGGAATAAGGAGTGAAATAAAAGGTAAAATTGAGAGAATTCGAGGAATTAGATATTCCAAGTAGATTTGGGGAGTTGGGGGAATTGGAGGAATTAGGCATACCCTCAACCAAATCAGAATAGGGCCTTTATACCAGCTATTCTAGCCCCTATTCCACAAACAAAGTGAGCCTAAGAGATTTAGCCAAGACAAGAACATAATCAGTAACATACTCTAAGCTTAATGAAACAAAGACTCTCTTTTCTTTTTCTTAAATGCAAATAGTTGCCATTCAATAAACTAAAGAGAGAGAGAGGGTACAAAAAGGGGGGTAGGCCAACTAGCCAAAGAAAAGACATAACGAAGCCATACAACCAAGTAGTACAACCTTTTGGCTAAGGCACAAAGCAACCATAAACAAAAGTACACAAAAATCTAAAGTGGATACATATTCTAAAGGGACGAAGGAAGCATAACAATACATAGGAGATAATAACTGGTGCCGAAGAAGGCCTCAAAAGTTGTCGGACAAGGGGTCGAGTAGATGCCGACGGATCCAAATGCGGCTTGCTTGGGGGCCTTGGTAGTGCCGACAAAGCGACGCTGAACAACCTATGTCTTTATGAAGTTGGAAGCTAGAAGCTCGGTGGCGTATGTCGGAGAAGGACACACAGTTGTGTCGCGGTGTCTTGAGCAGCACCATCAAAGGCCAAAATCCCTGGACAAGATCCTCCGGAGAGAGTAAGAACATCCAGGAACATGTTGCAAACGTTGACGAATTCGAGATGCCCAACATGAAGATAAAAGCGAAGGCAACACAACAAGAGGAAGGGTGGGGGGATATGGGGAGGAAGATACAGACAGAGGGTAGCAACGATAATAGCCGATAAGCCGAGTTACGATAGGGGTAACGTTGGGTAAATCTCGTCAAGGGAACAAAACTTGTCAGGCAAGCCTTACCGAACAAAATTGGGAGAAGATGGGAGGATGGATGGTTAGGCGAGGTGATTAGGGACGCCGAGGGGATTGGAAGGGGGAAGAAGGCAGACAGACATCAAGGACGATGTCGAGCAAGAACAAGGGGAATAGAAAATGGGGCAGCTGAGGGAGGAAGGAGAGGGGGGGGGGATTTCTATGGAGGACTCCCCCCTCCCGAGCGTCCGTCACACAGGGCGGCACATGTTTCGTCCAAGGGGGCGAGTCTTCCGCCAGAGTCGGTGAAAGAAACGGGCGCTCGAAACAAAGACTCTCCAACACAATGAGACACTTGTATCTACATGCATAGGTAGAACATGTAGTTCATCTATAACAACATTATGTTCTAGTGAGGTAAAATGTCAGAATAGTATCCTGATCCAAACCACATAATATTGCTATGTACTCCCAGCCAAAATTCAAATGAATTAAAAGTGCCACAATATTATTTTCTCTTCAAAAATTAATTGTTGTACAATTTTCAAAGGATGTAGACTCCTTGGAACTTCAATCTGCCAAATGAGGGAAAAAAGCATGTAAAGCCATTAAAAACATAGATACCCATGCCTCAAATTTTAAGAAATTGAAACAAAGTGGTTGAATTCTATTTTTTCTTAGTAACATAAAATCTGTTTTTTTTTTGCACGTATGCCCTACTCACATAAATTGTGCACTTTAGCCTTCGTTAAAATGCATTTGTTTATGTGCACACAACGTGTGTGTACATGCATACTTGACATTCCATAACCATGTTGTAACTCTAGAAGGATGAATTTACCCATGGCTTTGGACATATATAACCCTCTAATATGATAAAGTATAAATTTAACCTTGTGTATATTGTGGTTGCGTGAATTTTTTTTGTACACGTACCATTGCCTCAGACAGCCCTCTAAGCTCAAATGGATTAGCATGTGGTTATTCGTCTACCCTAAAACCCCTAATTTCTTATCTTAAAAAAAATAACAATCAACAAAAATTTAAAACTTATTCAGATACCTCCCTCCAGGTTGTTTTTCTATCCGTTTGAATTTAATTTTCGCCATCTAATCAACGAAATCAACCGTACCCGTCCAATCAAGTTCGTCATTGTTTGGAGATCAAAATTAAAACCCCACAGGACGAGGGTCAATCTTAAGGACTAATCTAACAAATTTTTATTTTTTAATATTTATTTTTTGTACGTACCTGAGTGGATAGCTCCAGTTGATTGAATGGTGAAAATTAAAGCTCCGGGGATAGTATCAACCGTAAAGGGCCTATTTGATTATTTAAAAATTTATGACAATTTTTATTTTTTAAAATATGAGAAGGGTGGGTTTTTTAGTGGGGCACATCTAAATTATATATATATATGCCCCTAGTCGGCCCGATTCGGTCATGCTGGCCTATAGGAAACCGACTGGGCTGGCGCTATAGTGGGAACAACCTAACATCATCTATCGGCTGTAGTGAGTATAAGCATGAGACAAGATATGAATTAAAATAACACAACCTTCATATCAATAAAAGAACATCCATTAATATTCATTAACCTGAAATGAACAACTTCCACATGATCCAAGATCTCTATGAGTTCACAAAAAATTAAAAGTACATCTCATATATACTAAAATAAAATCTATCCTATACGTCTCTTACTATAACTTATCAACAAATCTTAAAAACAAATATGAAATAAGTAAATCGCAACCTACTCTAAATAGCTTCAAATCCAAAGTCAAGCCTCCCGCTCCTTGGGCTCAACCTCGGCGTCACGGTCCTCTGAAAAATATTAGTGGACAATGATAAGTCAAATAGAACTCAACAAGCTCATAATCTACAAAAACAGAGACATTTTTATGCTATAACGTAAAAGAACTTTGCATACTAATCATCGAAACATGGAGATCAATTATAATATATGTGTACCATTTTTGATCCTAGCATGCTTCTTTACCTTAACAAGATGGCAATATGGATAATATGTATGAGCTACACATGAATACTACCATGGAAGATGATCATGGACAACATATAAGCATCATAAACATGAATATTTACAGCAAGTAAATTAGACATAAACATGCATCTTTCATCATGACTTATCAAGGAATAAATATGTCAAGCAACTAATATGATTCTAGCATTACATGAACTACTCAGTATGAATTTCCAACACGTAACATAACATGATAACATATATTAAAACCTGAAACTTAGTTTTATCTTAATCTTTTAACATCATGTATGATCACACATATCGTATCTTTCTATTTTAACATAGGACAAATACCCAATCTATGACATAGAGGCATCTTCTTCTTCTTTACACAATAGTAATGGCAAACCTACTAAGTCTTCGGTTGCGCAGTCGAGGGACGCTCTCATATCCTACCCAGTAATATGTAAACACACTTCTCAGGATTTATCCATTGCCTCGGGTTCATACATGATCCTCTTAGTCATAACTAAGTAGTCATGAAAATCTAGAGGTGGTCCACATTGAATCAAGAGATGGCCTCCATCAAGTAGCACTTTGGTCTTGAGGAAAAGGTGGCTTCTCTATTGTGGCTCTTTTGTCCATGTAACACCTAGGGCCCATGTTATTAGTTGGTGCACTCACTTAGCATCTTAACATCTTAATTATCAACATGCATGCATATATGAATATGTAAAATGTAGAACATGGCTTAATGCATAACATGGTTTATACCATTAAATTAACCATGAAAATAATCTAAATTCAACACACCAATTAACCCCCTGAATCACGTCAGGGACAGGTGACACTATTCTTGAATGCGTCAACCTTCCTTAACGCCTTTCAGTGGGTTAATCTAGATTTTCATATTCATTTAAAACATCATTAATTTTGAACATTATGATCATGCATTATATTGCCATCATGATACCAAGAATCTGACATGAATCAAACCTATCTAGCATGTGAAATATCATATCACAAAACCAAAATTATTAAGCTTACATGATACTTGCATGGAATTAGCATTAAGCAACATGAAAAAAACACTTAACATGCTTGAATCGCGTCATCCCTGGGTGACGTGATTTGCAAATCGCGTCACCTGGGGTCGACGTGTTACAACATTATGTTCTAGTTTTACAGAAAATGTAGAATTGAGGGAATAGAAAAGAAAAAGGGATTTTGATACATCATATACTTCATTACAGAAGGTCTTACATGCGACCATGCACCATGTACTTGTTGTTGGGATCGCTGTGTCGAGATCCGACCGAAAAATGCAGTGGAATAAAATATTCGGGATCGGATATGTCCCGTTTCGATGGTAGAAATAAAACCGGAGTAAATCGGACTTACCTTACGCGGATTCGAATCTGCTTCCGTCTCGGTTCCGTCGAGGCGATGCCGCGAGCCGCACAAGTGTCCAGCCTCTAGCGGTATCCACGCGATCCTCCGCAGTGGTTCGTCCCCGATCCCTCGTCCGTATCAGCTCGCTCGCTGAAGATCCGTCGCCGCAACGATTGTCGAAATCCCGCCGACGGGAATTCCCGACTTTCGGGAATCACACGTGGCGGAGACGGAAACTGTTCTGGCGCATCGAACGGGGCGGCCAGAGGAGGAGAGAGAAAGGAGGGATGACGGCCAGCAAGGGGAAATCCTGGAGCTTGGCTCAGGGTTTCTCAATAGCGCGTATATATATTAAGTCGGCGCAACTTTTCATAAAAGTCCCCGAGTTAATATAAATCCCACTTATGTTCCACCGACTGAGAATCTTATTGCGTGTGACCCTCTAGGCCCATTTACCAGTCTGATTTTCAGCCCGTTAAGTCCAATAACTAGTTATTGACTTATTGTAATTAATTAATATCTAGATATTAACTAATTACTTAACCGAATTATCATCGCATGTAAATTCGGTCGGACTTCCGATCAATTTTGGTGCCAAGCACCACCGCATGATCAAAGAAGGTAATGGGGTTCAGCAACCCACTCATGGAACCTGTCCGTCCACAGTTACCACGTGGCTATAATTCTTCGTTCGCACAATGCTCTCGAGTTAACCTAGGGTATGGTCAACTGTCAAACCCTAGATTGTCAACTCACTTGAATCAGACTCCGCTTTACAATATCCGAAAACCTATTTTCTGATATTGTTTCTGCTCTGGCCAGAGACTCATGCGGATCTATTCTAGAGCATTCTGTCTCCAGTTACCTGAGAGCGAACGATCCTTTATTGAACACATAATCACCTTCGAAGGTCTTCCGCTGGACCCGATCCTTAACTATTAGAGATCCCGTGGATAGGGATTCGTAGGTCAAGGTCAAAGTCCAGAAGTCCACCGACAAGGTGTCTTTGGTGTCTCAAGTCCAAGGATCAACCACGCCACTGTGACGATGAATCAAGCCGATTGACAGTCAGGTAAATTACCATTCGCCGATTATTGTCAGATCAGTTCAGTGAACTCATTCTCCAATGAGCACCTACAGGTTTACCATTGTGTCTCCACACGAGTAACTAACGAGATCAGTCACCCTCATCATATGGGCTGGAATAACCTGTACTAGTCTTATCGGATGTTTGATGTCCTTCTCAAACATCCTACGACTAGGAACAATTAAGAATATGTGTTTATAAGTCATCAATCTCATTATTATGAACTCATCATAATCTGATGACTATTGCACATATTCATGGACTTCATTATGCGCAAATATAAATATGCCCATCTACATAATGAATTTAATGTCATTTATTAGTGAACCAGATTGAAATTGGTGCCTTATGATTGGCTTAGAGGACACCTATATCCATCAATCTCCTACTTGGACTCAAGCCAATCACCTTCGCATTTGATCTCCATCAAATCTAGGCGATGCTCACAAAAAGTCTGTGACTAAGACTTGGTCAGGGATCTGCTAAATTATCTATAGATGGAATATTTTCCATTACGTTATTTCCTATTTATTCTTTGTCTCTGAAGTTGTGAAAGAGCCTCAGAATGTTCTGCAACTTCTGAAGAGACCATGGCTCGATCACACAATTGATCGCTCCCACTGTTGTCCTACAACGATGGGATGGTATCATAGACCTTTTAGAACTACATCTAGTTCATGGATGAACTTTTTCATCCATACTGTTTTAATAACAGTATCACTTGTTTATGTCGTCTCCTTAATATCGAGTTTTGGATTAGAACCATTCCAATCCATTCCTTTCTACTATAAGGTTGAATCTATTATTTGACTTAAAATTTAGGTCAATGTGACCTCATACTTTCAAATCATACTCTCCATATACGTGAATGTATCCTTAGCACTTCTCAAGTGCTTAATGGTGCATTTCACTCATATATCTTTAAAGGAATATTTTCTTTAAGGGAATAAATTCCATATCTTAACAATTGAGATTTGTTAGGAAATTTGTGTCAAACATCTTGACATACAGGTCAATATAATATCCCCACCGATCTATCTTAATAGATTCGTAATCCACTACGTAGGATATTATAACTAAACTTATTACGGAGGAAAATATGGTTAATAATGCTTTCACTAATAGTAACATCTCGAAGTCATTCTTAATGATTTTGATGTTATTATCATAAAGCATTATTAAAGCGACCGTACTCCCACTGTTCCTTCTGAACACACACAATCCGTGATCATTGTTAATGATCACATAGTATTTGACCATTAAGTCAAAACTTTTATTACAACTTAGGAAGCTTCAGTTTGATTCAAAATGATCTTTGAAATCATAACTTGCTTCCTAGACATTCTAAAAGCTTTAAAGGTGTATCATATATATCTTTACTTCAATCACATTGAGAGAGTGTTTTTAATATCCAACTGTCATCATCTTATGATTGGCAGTATAGATAAGTAGAGTTCTAATAAACTTATCAATCTCAAAGTTGTAATGACAGAGAACATCATTCTCATAGATTTTAGATCATAATCTATTTTAAGCTCCTCTCATCTTGCTAAATTAGATATGTCAAACATATCCTCCTAGTCACTGAGAGAATCTCAAAAAATCTATGAAGCTCTCTGATGTGTGTCATGCGTGGTTCCAAAGAACTAAAGATTATATAATAATCTTATATTAATTTGTGAATTTAGAACATTTTCTAGTTTTATCAGCTCCCACTGTCTTCTTTGAGGACATATTCCTCTTCACAGAAGACAGCTTTCAGGACGATAATTATTTCATTATCGTCTGACCAATAATTGTAATGTCTAAACTCTTTAGACATTCACAAATTCACACCACGGTTGTTCATAATTCACATCTCATATGAATTATTTAGTTTCCATATCTTATATGGACACACACTGACTTATTTGGAACCATCTTTAAAGTATGGACATCTAATGTTCATACTCATGTTCAAAAGGATAAGAATTAGGCAAATCTTATTATGTATTACACCATATCTTAATAAGATGCAATTCGTCATTCTATCATATTGCTGTGATGCACAATGAGGATCAATCGAGCGAGGATACAATTATCCTCTTAATGATTTATGTGAATCATATACCTAAGTATTAGTTTCTTTGATCAAATCAAAAATTCTAATACTTCATATTAATCTTATACCTTAATCTCTTAGATGCATTCGACTTGTACTACATTAAGTACATATAGCCGAATCATTCCAAGAGTAAACCATAAGGTAAGTCAATAGTAGTAATTATCTTTGGCCTTTGATATGTTTACATCAATATGTATCAGCATCAATAATTTCTTATTGTACAACCCTGTGTACAATACCATAGATAATCAGGATTCACACAGTTCATTTCTATAGGACACTTGTGAACATTCATCACATGAAATGTCACTTCAAGAATCTGTGGTACATTGACTGATTCGAACAACTATTATTCTTTCTCAATCAACGTTATTCACTTTTACAGTTCTTGATATGCAACTAAATAACGGTTATTCAGTTTCATATTTGACTCCTATAGATATACAAAGATTCACTGTCTAACAGTAACCCATGAATATCATGAACAATGGTTGAGTCTAACTCAACACTTGCACTTTCTCGATTTCCTTTTACTTGTCTAAGTCTGCACACTATCGCAGTTCTGAGAATCATTTCCAATATCTCATATTGGATATGTTGATTCTCCAATAGACATGCAAAAGTCGATAATAAGAATATATGAAACTTCTTTCAAGTTCCATATTCGTTTTGCCTTTACCAGTATCCTTATATTGGTTGCAGTGGGAGAACTGCTACTTCTCTATCTCAGCTGACTTTCCTTTATCCTTTTTAGGTGTGAATTCGATCGTTTAAAATCTTACCACTTGCCTTTCTCAAAGGCACATCATAAATATCTCTTCATCTTGGTCTATCCAAATAAAAGATTTCATGACAATCATCGCCTTTCAATAAGGCATACCATGAGTACCTATTCACCTTGGTCTATCCAAGTAAGAGGATTCATGATGTCTGATTAGGATAGTGACTTTCACTTAGCCCTGAAGACATTCTTCAGAGTTTTCTAGTCAGTTTGAGTATGAGAAGTATTGGCATCCAATATGCGAACTTCTCGAATACACGACATTTTAGTGAATCGAAGGAAATAACGTGATTTAAGTAGATAGTTCTGATAATTCAATTATGGTCTTTTATCTTGAATTATTTCCCACTATTTTTCGACGGACTGTATAACCTTCAGGTATACAAAACGGAAGACTCCGACGGTCTCCTAGTGAGGATCAGAATCTCCAAGAATCATAGTATGACCTCGGGTAAACACATAGTATCATACCATTATCCTAGAGCAACCATCTCATGGTAATTGCAACTCCTTGCAATATCCGATCTTATTTCGGCTCCCAGGTCTTTAATGGTCCCGGGTAAACATAGTAGACCATTATCCCTGGTCTAAGCTTTACCATCAATACGTGACAGAGTAGAGTAAGAATGCAGCTCCCGGGTAAACGCGAGGATAGCTACACCGTTCCTCTATTCCAATCTAAAGGCATCATAGTGCCATAGTTAATAGTTCTGTCATCAGATGGTGGCAGATCTCCGGTAAACACATAGAAACAGCCATCACTAAGTCAAGTTTTAAGAACTATATTGATGGAGAGCCACGCGGTACATTCTCAATGACTCGCGCTCCGGCTTAGACTTTATATTGAAGGTTTTGTTTATATTAAGTTGGTTTCATCCTAGGTGATAGTTTATAAATATATCGAATATATTTAACTATACTTATATATTAGCAATCGATTCATAATCAATAACTAAAAGCATGCGTCATCCATACATGTTCATTATGTGGTCATGGACAGCACAGTGATTAACTGGAGCCAAACAATTAATCACCACAACTATATAACATTTATATAATCTAAACATGCAAACACATAGCCACTAGTGATCTCATCTCCTGTCGCCTTCCTGGTTGCATTTGTAGATCATCCTCGCCTCTCCTCGGCTGGCGCAATCAATTACAAATAATATTAATTTTGAAACAATTTCAAATACAAATAAATTGTAAGAGAAAGCCTTATGGCCGAGTACAATGATGGAGGGAGATAGAATTACAATGGAATGAAAGAGAAGTAGGCACGCAAGCCTCATTAATTAACACTTAATTAATGAACATCACATTCCATAACAATCCACAAAATCACACACCATCACATGATTTGAAATTTAACTAAGTGCATGTCCATGACCACCACAAATTTTAACCATCCACACATGATAAAGCACATCACATGAAGGTTAAAATTTTGAAATTATAATAATTTTGGCTTTCTGAAAACCTGGGTACCAATCAAAATTGGATAATTTGAATTTTCGAAAATCTTATTTTCTAACATTTAATAAATCTAATTTAAAGCATTAAACACATCAACATGTGCACACAAAGCTAAAATTAAGATTCTAAAATATTCCATGCAAAATTTAGAACAATTCTAAATTAATTAATCTAACACTTGGATTAATATTAAATCACATTAATAACAATTATTAATGCGAAACAATTTAACATTTAGATAGATCTAAAAATTCCTAAATAACATTTATAAAAGAATTTTCAACTCAAATTATTAACCCCTTAACAACTCTTTGTTAAAACTCCTTAATTAAATCATATTTCTCAATAACAATTATTAAGAAATAATAATTAGAACATTTCTAATTAAAATAGTCTAACATCTTAGACTTAATTTAATCTTTTTAATAACTTTTCTTAAAATATTAATATTAAGTAGATTAGATCTTCAAAATTTAATTAAGGGATCCTTGAGAATATTAATTAGCTTAATAACTATTAGTAAGCTTTAATTAATCCTCAATAACATTTATTAAGGTTAATTCTCAAGAAACAATTAACTCTTTAATAACTATTATTAAAAGTTAATAAAACACTTAATAACTTTTATTAAGTGTCCCTTAATCAAATACTTAATTTCATAACAACAAATGCTTAGAAATAAAAATGATCTAATCAGTTGACTAAGATTAATTAACAACATTTGATAATTAAAGTTTAAGTCACTGCTTAATAATCAAATAACAACTCTTGTTAATATAATTTTAAAATCAAATCTTAAATATAAATTAACAACCCTTGTGAATTAAGATTAAAAACATTATCTTAATTATTAATAACAACAATTGTTCATAATTAATTAAGATCCCAATTTAAATAAATAACAACATTTGTCAATATCATTCAAGATCATAACTTGAAATAAATTAATAACACTTATTAATTCAATTTAAGAACACATCTTAAATAATTCCTCTAATTATTTAATAAAAGGGATTTAACAACACTTGTCAATTAATTAAGATCAAATCTTAATAATAACCAATCACTACACATCAAATGTGGAAAAATTCCAAATAAACTTTATAATATTCCATACATGCATAATTTTTCAGACATTAAAAACTTAATTTAACAATTAAATTAATTCACTTTAATGCCTCGTTAATCTAACAATTAGATTAAGAGCTAATTAACAACATTTGTTAATAACAAATCTCCATATTAAATAATCATTTATTGGCCTATAAGTTGATCATAAAATGTAGAATCTATTTTTAAAATTTTTATGAAAATTCTGTAATTTATGGGCCAACTTGTAATTTAATATGGATTAAATGGAACTAAAAATGGGGTTAAAAGGAAATTGCAGAACCGGTCCGGTTCGGGCACAGGACCGGCCCAAGCCGGCGCCCAGACTGGGCCCAGACCGCCCCTGAGGGGGCGGGTCTGACCCGAGTCAGGCCCCGACTTGGGTCGGATCCAGGCCCGGGCGGGGCCTGATCCTTCCCTCCCACCCGCCCGACCCAGCTAGGGAAACCCTAGCTGCGCAGGGCGCGGGAGGGGGCACCCCCGCCGCCGACCATCTGCTCCGCAGGTGTCGGCCGGCGGGGCCCGGCGCCGTCGGCCCCTAGTCGTCGCCCAGGGACGTCGGCGCCAGCACCAGAGCCTTCCAAGGAGGCCGGAGAACCCCTTCCTTGAACCTGCATGTTGCAGTCCGATCCCCTCAGCCCCGCTTTTTTTTCAAACAAAGTAGGAAGATGGAGGAGGCTCGGCCGTCCTCTCTGTCGCCGGCTACGGTTCACCTTGACCACCGACGACGCCATGGGAAGAAGCCCATGTCCCGGCAAGCCATACCCAACGTTTGGGGTGTCCATGAACATGTTGTTGCTGTGCGTTCTTCGTCCAACGAAGAACACGATTTTAACCCCAATAAATTCTGATTTTAATTACTGGAATTTACATTAAATCCCTTGTGATCATCTCATGATTACAACACATATAATTAAAATCAAAGTTATGCATGGAAACAATTATAAAATCATTAATTTGGAGATCGAAACGGTGAAAACACAGTGGAACCTGGCTCTGATACCACTGTTGGGATCGATGTGTCGAGATCCGACCGGAAAACGCAGCGGAATAAAATCTTCGGGATCGGATCTGTCCTGTTTCGATGGTAGAAATAAAACCGGAGTAAATCGGATTTACCTTGCGCAAATTCGAAACAGCTTCCGTCTCGGTTCCGTCGAGGCGATGCCGCGAGCCGCACAAGCGTCCGGCCCCTAGCGGTATCCACGCGATCCTCCGCGGTGGTTCGTCATCGATCCCTCGTCCGTATCAGTTCGCTCGCTGAAGATCCGTCGCCGTAACGATTGCCGAAATCCGGCCGACGGGAATTCCCGACTTTCGGGAATCACACGTGGCGGAGACGGAAACTGTTCTGGCGCATCGAACGGGGCGGCCAGAGGAGGAGAGAGAAAGGAGGGATGACGGCCAGCAAGGGGAAATCCTGGAGCTTGGCTCAGGGTTTCTCAATAGCGCGTATATATATTAAGTCGGCGCAACTTTTCATAAAAGTCCCCGAGTTAATATAAATCCCACTTATGTTCCACCGACTGAGAATCTTATTGCGTGTGACCCTCTAGGCCCATTTACCAGTCTGATTTTCAGCCCGTTAAGTCCAATAACTAGTTATTGACTTATTGTAATTAATTAATATCTAGATATTAACTAATTACTTAACCGAATTATCATCGCATGTAAATTCGGTCGGACTTCCGATCAATTTTGGTGCCAAGCACCACCGCATGATCAAAGAAGGTAATGGGGTTCAGCAACCCACTCATGGAACCTGTCCGTCCACAGTTGCCACGTGGCTATAATTCTTCGTTCGCACAATGCTCTTGAGTTAGCCTAGGGTATGGTCAACTGTCAAACCCTAGATTGTCAACTCACTTGAATCAGACTCCGCTTTACAATATCCGAAAACCTATTTTCTGATATTGTTTTTGCTCTGGCCAGAGACTCCTGCGGATCTAATCTAGAGCATTCTCTCTCTAGTTACCTGAGAGCAAACGATCCTTTATTGAATACACAATCACCTTCGAAGGTCTTCCGCTGGAGAGATCCCGTAGATAGGGATTCGTAGGTCAAGGTCAAAGTCCAGAAGTCCACCGACAAGGTGTCTTTGGTGTCTCAAGTCCAAGGATCAACCACGCCACTGTGACGATGAATCAAGCCGATTGACAGTCAGATAAATTACCATTCGGCGATTCATGTCGGATCAGTTCAGTGAACTCATTCTCCAATGAGCATCTACAGGTTTACCATTGTGTCTCCACATGAGTAACTAACGAGATCAGTCTCCCTCATCATATGAGCTGGAATAACCTGTACTAGTCTTACCGGATGTTTGATGTCCTTCTCAAACATCCTACGACTAGAAACAATTAAGAATATGTGTTTATAAGTCATCAGTCTCATTATTATGATCTCATCATGATCTGATGACTATTACACATATTCATGGACTTCATTATGCGCAAATATAAATATGCCAATCTACATAATGAATTTAACGCCATTTATTCGTGAACCAGATTGAAATAGGTGCCTTATGATTGGCTTAGAGGACACCTATATCCATCACTTGTAATAAATATTAAAGTATATTTGAAAATAAGATTTTAATACATAAATATTATAACTTCATAGTTCTTCATCACTTGCCTCGAAACCACACGAACCACAATGCGAAGAAGCTCACCTCCAGCAAGACGGCACGTCCTCTCACTCACGAAGACGCTCATGGAATTGTCCTCTCACACACCACGAAGAATATGAAGAATACATGCCTCCTTTGTAACATTTGACTATTAATATGTAATTGGCATAATTATGTTATTAATTAATTTTGAACTAGTACCATTACATATGTTAAGATATTTATTTAGATTGAACTTGGCTGGTTAAGTCCTATAGAATAATTATATATGATCGATTGTGATAGAAAACTCAGTATAAATCGTAATCTGATTAAGGTTAGAAGGGTTAATTGGATTTTAAGGGTAAATATGCAATTACCAAAAGTTAGATGATCATTTGAATAGTTAATTAAAATAGTGGAAAAAAAATCTATAGTTGAAAACTGTAATTTATTAATTAGTGCTTCTCCTAGAAGTATTAGTATTATATTAGATAGTATAGGTGTAGTGGGAGTTTGTTGCAGTGTCAAGGGCTAGTTGGGGTATTCTAGGAATAGTCTAGTGAGGGGAGGGCACTGACTCAGATTTTTGCCCATTGCTCATTATTATTAACCTTGGTTGATGTTAATGGGTATGGTTAGGTTAGTATAACTTAGATGGGTGGGAGATAGTGGATTTTAACCCATCTAGCTAACCATAGTGGGACAAATTAAACCCTCATTATTTAAAAGATTCTAAGCTGAGTTGTCGGACATGGTTGGGCATTTCTTTCTACTTCCTTCTGAAGCAAAACATGGGAGGAACTGGGGACGGGGGTGGACGGCCAGCTTTGACGGGGGTTTTGAGCTCTTGAAGAAGGTAGGTAGTGTGGGTGCTAAAATCATAGGGGTTTCGCCAAGTTTATCATAAGTAATATGTAATTCTTTAATATTTTTTTCATCTTCATTTAAATTATATGTTTCTATGAAGTTCTCAAGTGTGAAATAATGAATGATATATTAATTTAAAATTTTGAAAGCCTAGAACATGTTACGTATAGTAACAGGTAAATTTCTACAACCTTTTTTTTTTTTTCTTTCACTCTTGTGACAACAGGATAATCTACAAATTTTGATTATTTTATTTCTTATAAAAATTTTATAAGTTTTTTAGGTATGGTTCTTAAAGATATATAAAATACCCAAATAAAATTTCATAAATTTTTATTAAGTTTTTATCTATCTGCGCTAGGGGCGATTTGTAGATACAATTTTATGATTTCATTTGATAGTGTGTTAGAACATGAATTTTAGTAATTTATGTATTTCATAAAATGATCTGAAATTTTTATGATATAATCCTTGGATTATTGGACATCTCCAAAAAAGATTTCAAGAATTTGCATTTTCATATGATGATGCTTCCAGCTCATGTAACAGGATTTATATTCCACTCTGATATTTTGGAAACTCAAGGATAGTACCCTTATGTTTTATTTTCTTCTATCTTTGTAAAGGGCCATTTGAGCCCAAACTTTTACAGGTTATACCTAACATGAATTAATATAACATGTGATTTTTTAAGGATTTCTAGAAGCGCTTTGTGCATAAATAAAATCAGTGTTTTAGATGTAGGCAGGCGACTTCTATGAAAGATTTGTGATTAATCTATATGTGTTGCCTGAGTTCATGACAAGTTGAATTTTAATTCAAGTTGGAACTTGATTTATTTGACTTTTTATTATGATTTAGACATATTCTTAGTTTATAAATTTTAGGAAGAGAAGCCATTGAAGTAGTTAATCATTTTAGTATGTACATGTTGTTGTCGCTACATAACATATTTCATTTCAGCACATGTTGGAATTTTGATTTCTTAATACCAACACCACGTGACTCAGTTTATGACCATAAAAATGGTATTGCATCTGTACATAAACCTTAAATAGATGTTTTATCTTATGGTTGTATTCGCTTTAATGAAGCCTGTTGATCGAACATAGTCGCTATCTGAGAGTAGTCCTGGAGAAATGGTGGTAACATATCCACCAAAACCCATATATTATGGGACTGTGTGTGATCGTTCCAAATTGTGCGTCGTTAAACATTCATGAAAACGTTCAATCTAAATTTATCCGGCTCACTCAAATCAGATTTTGAAAATTAACAGTGGTGAGTCCGAGTCGATCCACAGGGAGATATAATTTTAATTTTGAAAACTTTGGAATTTAGTTAATCTGAAAATAAGTGAAACTTTAAGTAAACTAATTACTTATTTAAACTAGAATTAAATTAACTAATGTTACCTAAAAATATAATTACTTAAATTAAACAAATCTTTTTTTTTCTTTTCCTTTTCAGAAATTAAACACAAACACATATATAAAAAATAAGCACAACAAAAAAAATTATAACAAAAACATTAAAATTTAACTATGTGGAACTTATTAATTATCTAAAAATTACGAAACAAATTACAAAATTTAATGGTTTAATATCCTTAAACTAAATAAACACAACATCAAATAACAACTAGCTAATCCTAATTAAATAAATAACTATTATACTAATGGGGGAAGGGAAAGAACAGAATAGCTTCTGTTAGAACTTTGTGGGTGGCTGCCGGCGCAATGGACCACTGAGAGGAGTCTTGTTGGCTGGGCTCTTCGACGTCCACGCATGCATGCATGCGCTGGTAGCCTTGTTGGAGAGCATGCACAGAAGCACGCGGTGTGGAAGTGTTGCTTGCAGCTGGTGGGTGCGGTTGCTGCTGGAGGATGCTTGGATGTGCAGCGCCGGCGGCGCGTGGACAGGTGCTGGCTTCACCGCAGCTGGCCGTTGAGATGCAGGCTTGCAGGCGACTGCTGACTGCTGCGTGGTGTGGGTGCAGCTGAGATGTGGATGCTTGCTGGCTCGTGCAGGCTTCAACGTGGAGGAGAGACCCAGCTGGTTGGAGGTTGTTGATGCAGCTGCTGGCTACGTGGAGGAGACCGGCTGCTGGGTGCGTGCGTGCATGCACGTGGACGAGGAGGGCGCTGGCAGGCTTCAACGTGGAGACCGGCTAGATGCAGGCCGGCTGCTGGTGTGTGAGCAGGCTTCAACGTGGAGAAGGCCGTCGGTGGCTTGCTGCGTGGGGTTGGAAAAGCTTGCCGGCTGAGAGGAGGAGAGATCGAGAGAGAGAACAGAGGGAGAGAAAGAGAGAAACCGAGAGAGAGGGAGAACCGGAGAGAGGGAAAACTGTGGAGAGAGATGTAGACACCAATTTTGGACCACCATTTTGGTCGTGAACCCCATCCATCATTAGCCCATCATCACCAAGCCCATCATTTTATCCATAATTCAACCCACTAAATAATCAGGCCCATTAACCAATCTCCGCTTCCTCTCACCCGTGGAAGGCCAACCAGGCCGCCTTCCTCCATCCCTGGAAGGCCAGCCAGCCCGCCTTCCACCATCCTTGGAAGGCCACCCCTCGCCTTCCACCACCCTTGTTAGGCCAGCTACCTTGCCTTCCACCTTTTGGCCACCTTTTTCACTTTTTACCACCTTTTCGTGGAAGGTCAACCAGGCTGCCTTCCAGCACCCGTGGAAGGCCAGCCACCTTGCCTTCTACCTTTTGGCCACCTTTTTCACTTTTTACCACCTTTTCGTGGAAGGCCAGCCAGCCCGCCTTCCACCACCCTTCGAAGGCTAGCCAGTTCGCCTTCCACCACCCTTCGAAGGCCAGCTGGTCTGCCTTCCACCACCCTTCGAAGGCCACCCCTTGCCTTCCACCCCCTTCGAAGGCCAACCGGACCGCCTTCCACGGGATTGGAAGGCATGGTGGCTGGCCGTCCACCCCTCTAACTACCACCTTGACCTCGTCTTCCCCACGATCTCCTCTACTCTCCGCCCTCACCTCCACTACTCCGATCACTCCCCACTCCGGCGACTGCCGCGCGCACCACCTCCGATCCTTGACCACTTCTTATTGGCTTCAAGATGATTTACGGCGATTTAGACCCCTATTTTCTCCTATTTTCCCTTCACCTATTTAAACCCCCCATGTTCCCTCGAGCAAAGGGGGTTGGGAGGGGTGAAGGAGGAGTTTCTTTTCTGGAGGGAAGGCTCAGAGGAAGTCGGCAACTGAGTCGACCTTGAGGAGTCGAGTGGGCAAAGAGTCAGAGAGCTGTTCCAGGAGGAACGTCACTCCAAATGGGCTTGTCTTCCTAACCCTCTCTTTTACTTTTCTCCTTTTTCCACTTCATTGCATCATTACTCTCCATTCCCTTCTCTCTCTCTTTTTCACCATCAACACATCATTTCACTTTTCACATACGAGCACCCTATCTGCATGCATGCATCTTAGGATGACTTAGCACCCTTTACCCCCAGAGGTTTCAAACAAAAAGCGGGAGGTGGGTGGCCATAACATATGGTCACCTTCCCTTCCAAACACCCATCTGGTGCGTCCCCCTCCAATTATAGTTAGCTTTTTTTACATTTTGGATAGATTCTGCATATCACAGTTCTAATTGGGCTATTTCTTTTCTTTGTTTGTATTCTCTTTTCAGGGGCTTTTAACAGATTCTGCGCGCGGATTATCGAGCCCTCCTCCTCTGGCCGGCCGGAGAAAGAGAAGGGGAAACCACCATCTCCCGCTCCCTCAGAACGCGATCACTCTTTCACTCATGCGGAGCACAGGGACCGTAAGGTAATGCTCCTAGCGATCACACATTAATTTCTAACCCCCTTTAAATCGCCACAGTGCTCAGACGAACTGAGAAACCCCTGATCCGAAGCCCGCGGCAGCGGTGGGGGACGTTCCGGGCACCTACAAGAGAAGAAATAGAAGAGAGAGGGGGAGAACTGCTGTGGCTAAGAGGAAGAGAGGGTGAAAACAGAGGGAGAGAGGAAAACCGAGAGAGGGAGAACTGGTGCTGCTGGGAAATAAAAAACGGAGCTGTGGAGGGCTGCGGTTGAGAAAGAATAATGGAGAGAGAATTTGGGAGAGAGAGGGGGAATATATGGGAGAGAAGAGAGAGAGCGTGTGGGAGAAGCTTGGAGAAGGGACATGATTCGGATTTGGAGAGGAAGAGGAAACTTGAGAAGGAAGAGGATTCGAATTTCTAAAAAGAGAGAGAAAGGGTTTTTAAAATAAAGAAAGGAAGGGATGTGGTTGGGAAATTGGAGAGAATGAAGAAAATAGAGAGTTTTGGGAAACTCCAGAGAAAGAAGGAATCAGCGCAATATTAGGACATCAAATTGCATTTTTACCCCTGCTTTAGTTGAATTTATTGAAATCCGAACACTGGACCTTCCCCAAATTTTCAGAAACTCCACCAGCTGCACTGCATCATTGGCATGTCCTGTTCACATAAAATAAATATAAATTAGCACATTATCATAAAAATATCATCATATTTATTTATTTCGTCTCGGTTTTGTCGAAAAACCGCAAATGCGCTATACTCCTTTAATCACATGAAATGACGATGTTTTTAAGTCAGAATTTGACGAAATTGGTACCGTTGGACTTGGTACACAATTATCTATCATTTCATGCTATTTTGCTGATAAAAACATGAGTATGATGCATATGATTGCCCTTAAATGATCAATTTAACACTTTATCACACCCCCCAACTTACTCATTGCTTGTCCCTTAGCAATGCAAATAAGGAAAAGTTAGGACAAACAATGAATTATCATGCTTCATTTGTAGTATCTTTCACAATCAATTTAAGCGGTAGCCGATTGGTTAAGCTAAAAGTTTTCATATGCCACAATATTTTGATTCACAACAGGTGATTGTGCATGAAAATTGGCACGCTTAGAACTCGTTTCCGACCTTTCTGGTATATTCTTGCCTTTACTACCATTTAGATAAGACTACTTGGGGAGGAGAAGAGAATAAAAGATTTTCCGATCAGTCAGTGAGGACCGTTTTTGAGTTCCCGTCCCAACTCAGCACTTTTCACGACTTGGTCATATTTTTGGTACGATGGACTTTTTAGCGTGGCATTTTTTTTTTTTTTTCATTTCATTGTACTTTTGCTTTTGAGAGTGCGTACTTTTTGCCACTCTCTTTGAGTTGCCTGAGAGGAGGTGCGTACTTTTTGCCACCTACCTTCCTTTAGCTCTTTTAACGCCTTCTATTGACTTTAGTGTTTACAGCTGTCCATTTTAAATGACCGCCTCTTTTAGATTGCTGTGTGGGACAATCCCCTATTACGAATCCTACACATTCCTTTCGTTCAACCCAAAAGAAAAATTAGAATTTGTCTTATCCTTGAGGTTAATTCCAGCAGTTCTATACTTTTAAGATCTTTCATTTATTCTAAGTTGTCGTGTGTGTGTAAAATCATCCTGCCGTGGATTTTTATGAAGTGGGATATTTAAACTTTGAAAGTTCTTTAACCAATGTGACAAAAAAAAAAACTGATTTGTTTAAGATTTACTTTAATGAAACATGATTTTCATGCAATTTTCATAGGACGTGAAAAGAAGTTTTTGAAAAAATTTGGCTATTTTTCAGTGAAAGATATCAGTTTTCTTCAAAAGATTTTCAATAAATGCATATCAAATTGATTGTCCCACCCCCCAACTTGATTGACATTGTCCTCAATGGCATACAAGATATGAAAAATATGTCAGCCAGAAGAGAATTTGGGAAGGAGCGAAACAACCTGGAATGAAGAGGATGCGACATACCCACGACGATTGCTGCTCAGGGACCTAAAAGGAAAAGAAATACAAAAACTGAAGTAAAATATTGAGTTGCCTCCCAACAAGCGCTAAGTTTATCGTCTTCAGTCAGACGGAAGTTCAGTTAATGTGGATTACTCAATTCTATGGATTCAGGTGGCTCATTTTGAAGATTTTCAATGAATGGTTTCAACCGTTAACCATTAACAGTAAAAGTGTTCCCACTCTTGGGATTCAGAATTTTAACGGCTCCATGATCGAAGACTTTAACGACCACAAATGGTCCATCCCATCTGGATTTCAGTTTTCCAAGAAATAGGCGAAGCCTAGAATTAAATAGCCAAACTTTCTGATTTGGAAGAAAGGATTTTCTCACAATATGTTTATCATGGAAAGCTTTAGTTTTGGCTTTATAAATCTTTTAGTTTTCATAGGCCTCGTTGTGCAACTCTTCAAGCTCACTCAGTTGTAAGGTTCGGTGGGAACCAGCTTGGGCTAGGTTCAGATTGACTTGCTTGATGGCCCAATAAGCCGTATGTTCCAATTCCACCGGAAGGTGGCACGTTTTTCCAAAAACTAGGCGATAAGGAGACATGCCAATAGCAGTTTTGTAAGCGGTCCGATAGGCCCATAAAGTATCATCCAATCTTTCAGACCAATCTTTTCTATCGGGCCTAACGGACTTTTGCAGAATATTCTTGATCTCCCTATTGGAAACTTCCACTTGGCCACTGGTTTGGGGATGATAGGGGGTGGCTACTTTGTGATTAATCCCATATTTCTTAAGCAAAGCCCGAAACTGGTAATTCGTGAAGTGCGTTCCCCCATCACTTATGATAGCTTTAGGCCACCCGAACCGAGAAAAGATATTCTTCTGAACGAATTTAATGACTACTTTATGATCATTGGTTCGGGTGGCTACTGCTTCAATCCATTTTGAGACATAATCCACCGCTACCAGAATATATGTATGTCCAAAAGAGGGTGGAAAAGGTCCCATAAAGTCAATTCCCCAAACATCAAAGACTTCAACCACCAAGATTGGGTTGAGTGGCATCATATCCCTTTTCACCATATTTCCTACGGCTTGACATCGGAGGCAAGTTTTGCTAAATTCATAGGCATCTTTGAAAAGTGTGGGCCAGTAAAAACCACTTTGCAGGACTTTGGCTGTAGTTTTCTTTCCTGAGAAATGGCCCCCACAAGCTAGATTATGGCAGAAGTTGAGAACACTCTGTTGTTCTTCTTCAGGAACACATCGCCTAATGATTTGATCAGGACAGAATTTGAATAATTCAGGATCCTCCCAGAAATAATATTTTTCCTGAGAAAAGAATTTCTCCTTTTCACTTTTAGTCCATCCTTCCGGAAGCTGATTAATCACCTTGTAATTGACAATATGAGCATACCAAGGTGCAACAGTGTGAGAAATGGTTAGTAGATGCACATCAGGAAAGGAATCAGTGATTGGTGTACTTTCAGAGATCGAAATTCGGGAGAGGTGGTCAGCTACCACATTCTCAGAACCCTTCTTATCCCGAATTTCCAAATCAAATTCCTGAAGGAGTAAGATCTATCTAATAAGTCTAAGCTTTGCATCCTTCTTGGTCAACAGGTATTTTAGAGCTGAGTGATCAGAATAGATTATGACTTTTGCCCCTAAAAGATAAGATCTGAATTTTTCTAGGGCAAAAACCACGGCTAATAGTTCCTTTTCTGTGGTGGTATAATTCATTTGAGCATCTGCAAGGGTGCGACTTGCATAATAGATCACCACGGGACACTTGTTGATTCTTTGTCCCAAAACCGCACCGATAGCATAGTCCGAGGCATCACACATGATTTCGAAGGGTAAAGACCAATATGGAGATTGAAGAATCGGGGCTTTGGTCAAAGATTCCTTCAGAGAATTGAATGCCTTGATGCAAGATTCATCTATTTGGAAAGGAACGTCCTTAGCTAGGAGAAGAGTTAGAGGCCGAGCAATTTGAGAGAAATTGTGGATAAATCGGCGATAGAAACCGGCATGGCCAAGGAATGAACGGATCTGTCTGACCGAGGTGGGAGGAGGAAGATTGGATATGAGATCGATCTTAGCTTTATCTACCTTTATCCCCCTTTTAGACACAATGTGGCTTAGAACAATGCCCTCTCGAACCATAAAATGGCTCTTTTCCCAGCTAAGTATCAGATTGGTGTCTATGCATCGTGCGAGCACCTGTTTAAGATTTTTCAGGCAATTTTCAAAAGAATCCCCGAAGATTGAGAAATCATCCATGAAAACTTCAAGGAATTCTCCCACCATATCGGAGAAGATAGCCATCATGCACCGTTGAAATGTGGCTGGTGCGTTGCGTAATCCAAATGGCATCCTCCTAAAAGCAAACGTGCCATAAGGGCATGTAAAGGTGGTCTTTTCTTGATCTTCCGGGTAAATAGCCACTTGATTGTACCCGGAGTACCCATCTAAGAAGCAAAAGTACTTCTGGCCCGATAACTTTTCCAGAATTTGATCCATGAATGGGAGTGGAAAGTGATCCTTCTTAGTCATTAGATTCAGCTTTCAGTAATCAATGCACACTCTCCATCCTGTGGTGAGCCTAGTGGGTACCTCTTCTCCATGATCATTCTTGATAACTGTTAATCCAGATTTCTTGGGTACCACTTGAGTTGGGCTGACCCATTTACTGTCTGATATGGGGTAAATGATACCCGCATCCAGCCATTTCACAACTTCCTTCTTCACCACTTCTTTCATATTGGGATTAAGCCGCCTTTGCATCTCCCAACTGGGCTTAGAATTCACTTCCATATAGATGTGATGCATGCAAATGGACGGGCTAATTCCCTTTAAATCTGCCACCGACCATCCAATAGCACCCTTGTGGTCTTTGAGGACCTCGGTTAATTGGGCCTCCTGCGGGGATGTAAGATTTGCCGCAATGATGACCGGGAGAGTTTGGTCCGGGCCCAAAAAGATATACTTGAGAGACTCAGGTAATGGTTTGAGTTCAAGCGCAGGAGGGTCCTCTAAATATGGCAAAGCGGGCTCAGACTGTAAGGCTGGTAAAGGTTCAACCTTGGGCCAAGATGTTAATGGGTCAGGAGAGTCCTGTAAAGTGTTGGCTTCCTCCAAAAGGTCATATGTGGACATCTCATTTTCTTCAACCAGATTATCCCAGACATCAATAGTATGGCATTCTTTTTCATGATCTGGGTATTGAGATGCTTTGAAGACATTAATATGGACCTTTTGACCCCCAAATGAAATGTCCATTATGCCAGTTTCACAATTTATATTAGCTTTGGCAGTGGCTAAGAATGGACGACCTAGGATGATCGGAGTGTGAATTAGTTCCTCAGGTAATGCCATATCCAGAATAAGAAAATGCACGGGAAAATAACAATCATGAACCTTCACAATAACATCCTCAATTAATCCATGTGGAATTTTCACAGACCTATTAGCCAACTGCAAGATGATGGGTGTGGGCTTTAATTCCCCAATATCAAATTTTTCATAAATGGTTGTTGGCAATAGATTCACATTAGCACCTAGATCCAATAAAGCTCTATCAAATGTAACTCCAGCTAAGTCACATGAAATTAGAGGTGCTCCAGGATCCTTTAACTTCTTGGGTAAATGATTCATCACAATTGCACTAACATCTTCTGAAAGCCGAACCTTTTCGGGTGCCATTCTAGATTCTCTTCGTGGAGTACATAATTCCTTAAGAAACTTAGCATAAGCTGGCACATGCTTGATGGCATCGAGGAGTGGAATATTAATTTGGATTTGTTTGAATAAGTCCAACAACATCTCATTCTGGGCCAGTCTCTTCCTGGCATTGGGCTTAGCTAACAAGGCATTAGGAAATGGCACCCTAGGTTGATAAGAACTTGGACCTTCATTTATTTTCCCTTATCCTTTCAGATCCTCCTCCAACTTCTCTATGTTGGGTTCAGTCTCACTATCACTTTCAATTTCATGAGGCCCATCAGTGGAATCTTTGGCTAACTCTTCATCTGCATGTGGTTTTTCTAAACTTCTCCCACTCCTAAGGGCTGAAATGGCTTTAGCATTCTCCAATTGTGGCCCTTTAGGTTGTGGTAACGGGCCAGGCTGAGGTAAAAGGCCCGATTGCTGCGGAAAACCTGGAGGTTGATTCCTTGGATTGGCAATGGGTTGACTAGTAAGTTGACCAACTTCTCTTCTCATCGTAGCCTCAACTAGTTGGCCCATTTGCCTTTCCAACTTAGCAATGGATTGTTGCTGGGTCAAAATCAGTTGTTGGAGTTGAGTGAATTTGTCATCAAAGTTGGGCTGAGGAGGTTGTGGATAAGTGGGTGGAGGATGGTATTGGGTTGGCTGTCCAGATTGGAATGAATGATAGTGGGCCGGTTGACCTAATTGGAATGATTGATAAGGGACCGGTTGGCCTGATGGATATTGGGCCGGTTGAGAAAACTGGGCTTGAGATCCCCTAGCCTGAACATTTCCATAGAAATTAGATTGCTGTTGGAATGAATTCTGTGGCTTTTGGGCTTGATACATGGGAGGATTGGACATTGGTAGTGGGGCCTGCTGATTCTTCCAAGAGAAATTAGGGTGATTTCTCCAGCCAGGATTGTAAGTATTTGAGAATGGATCATTATTGGGCCTGGAGAATCCCTGGGCAGCCTGAACTTGTTCTTGAATGAATGGTGGAAATTGGTTCGCAGTTAGGCATTCATTCACTTGATGGGTTGGACTTGCGCATAAGGCACAAATGTCATGATTAGCAGAGGATGGGCCTTCATATGGACTAGATTGTGTTGGGTAAGGAGGCTCTTGCTTGTTTAAGGCCAAGAGTTGGTCTAGTTTCTGGGCCAAGATGTCTACCTTATCCAATTTCTGATTAATCAGATTTATGTCCATTCTAGATTCGGGCTCTCCACGGGCCTTAAGTTCATATATTCCAGTCCGTTTAGATGGCCCAACAGACCTTTCATAAGATGATAATGAGGCATGATTGATGGAATTTTCACTTAACATCTTAAACAGATCATAGGCATCATCTTCATTTTTCATCATAAATGCCCCTCCACATGAGGCATCCACCATCTGTCTGAACTGTTCAGACAATCCTTCATAGAATGCTTGGACAATTTGCCATTTTGAAAGCCCATGATGAGGGCATTTTCTAAGCAATTCTTTCAGTCTTTCCTAAGATTCATGGATCAATTCCCTGGGAGTTTGGGTAAAACTCATGATGGCCCTTCTCATGGTATTGGTCCGCCCGATGGGATAGAACTTCTTGAGAAATTCTTTCTGCATTTCTTCCCATGTCCTAATGGGCCTTCCTATAGTTCCCAACCAATATTTAGCCTTGTCCTTTAATGAAAAGGGAAATAAGGTCAATTTAAGGCCATCATCGGTGAAATTCTGGATCTTCACCGTGGAACAGATTTCTAGAAATTCATCCAGATGTTTATAAGGATCTTCATTAGTATTCCCATAAAAGGATGGGAGCATCTGAATGGTGCTAGATTTGATTTCATATTGATTGGCTGGATTCTGAGGAAGATGAATACATGATGAAGGTTGATATCGATTTGGAATGAAATAGTCCTTCATTTGCTTTGGTGGGTCCTGATTATCAGCCATTGGATCTTGTGGTGGATTTCTTTGATGTAGGATTCTCTCTATTTCAGCAAGTGGTCCTAGAAGGTTAGGGTTTTGAGATCTCCTACCTTGCATACACTAGGACTGATGGAGAGAGGATTTTGTTTTCGATTTCTTGTTTTTTTTTTTTTTTAAATGCATACAATTTTGACAAACAAATTATCCTAATGATCTAATGTAAACCTAGACTCTCTATGTGAATTTTCTTACAAGATGAATGGAGTCCACCTCAAGTCACAACCACAATCAGTCAACGGCCAGGTAAGAGGTGGGGTAGTAGGAGGCTCCCCCTACTTTCGTAGGGACCTAATTAGAGAACCACTTTCCCGCTTAGACGTTTGTTTTTTTAACCTCTAGCCTAGACACCGTTTGCCAAAAATGGAGGCAACCCGAGATTTAAACCACTCACGGTGTAAACCCTAGATTCTCTTTCGACTTGCTTTTAATTGGATTAGGAAATGCCAATGCAAGGAAGGTGATTTGTGGGCTAAGGAAGGGTGATCAAATCCCTACCTTATGTGGTTAAAGTTGCTATCCTTAAAGTCTTTTTGAATGCAATACTAGGCAACATATCAATGCAAGGTGTGTTGATGCAATCATGAATGACTTGCTAAAATTGAAACATGTACCTTTCCCCCGCAATCTTCAACAATTTATGGAAATAACTGTGAAAGGAAACTAATGCTTTCCTAGAATGATGAATGCCTAGCATGGAAGGTTTCTAATCTTAGAAATGAAAGTTTTTAAATTTGGATGTTCTTCTTTTTTTTTCTTTTTTTAGTTAATGGAAATCTATCTAAACTAGAAACTACAGAATTGGAAACTAACTAAAGTAAGGAAATTGAAACATAGAAAGTTGGAACACACTGACCATGATTTCGCTTTCCTTTTTTTTTATTTTTTTCAATATACCTGCAAAAATAAGAAAAATAAGGTTAGCTAAAGAATAATTACACTAAATCCAAGATAATCAAAATTAAAAATCTAAATCCCCGGCAACGGGCCAAAAATTGATCGTTCCAAATTGTGCGTCGTTAAACACTCATGAAAACGTTCAATCTAAATTTATCCGGTTCACTCAAATCAGATTTTGAAAATTAACAGTGGTGAGTCCGAGTCGATCCACAGGGAGAAAGAATTTTAATTTTGAAAACTTTGGAATTTAGTTAATCTAAAAATAAGTGAAACTTTAAGTAAACTAATTACTTATTTAAACTAGAATTAAATTAACTAATACTACCTAAAAATATAATTACTTAAATTAAACAAATCTTTTTTTTTCTTTTCTTTTTCAGAAATTAAACACAGACACATATATAAAAAATAAGCACAACAAAAAAAATTATAACAAAAACATTGAAATTTAACTATGTGGAACTTATTAATTATCTAAAAATTACGAAACAAATTACAAAATTTAATGGTTTAATATCCTTAAACTAAATAAACACAACATCAAATAACAACTAGCTAATCCTAATTAAATAAACAACTATTATACTAATGGGGGAAGGGAAAGAACAGAATAGCTTCTGTTGGAACTTTGTGGGTGGCTGCCGGCGCAATGGACCGCTAAGAGGAGTCTTGTTGGCTGGGCTCTTGGACGTCCACGCATGCATGCATGCACTGGTAGCCTTGTTGGAGAGCATGCACAGAAGCACGCGGTGTGGAAGTGTTGCTTGCAGCTGGTGGGTGCGGTTGCTGCTGGAGGATGCTTGGATGTGCAGCGCCGGCGGCGCGTGGACAGGTGCTGGCTTCACCGCAGCTGGCCGTTGAGATGCAGGCTTGCAGGCGGCTGCTGACTGCTGCGTGGTGTGGGTGTAGCTGAGATGTGGATGCTTGCTGGCTCGTGCAGGCTTCAACGTGGAGGAGAGACCCAGCTGGTTGGAGGTTGTTGATGCAGCTGCTGGCTACGTGGAGGAGACCGGCTGCTGGGTGCGTGCGTGCATGCACGTGGACGAGGAGGGCGCTGGCAGGCTTCAACGTGGAGACCGGCTAGATGCAGGCCGGCTGCTGGTGTGTGAGCAGGCTTCAACGTGGAGAAGGCCGTCGGTGGCTTGCTGCGTGGGGCTGGAAAAGCTTGCCGGCTGAGAGGAGGAGAGATCGAGAGAGAGAACAGAGGGAGAGAAAGAGAGAAACCGAGAGAGAGGGAGAACCGGAGAGAGGGAAAACTGTGGAGAGAGAAGAAATAGAAGAGAGAGGGGGAGAACTGCTGCGGCTAGGAGGAAGAGAGGGCGAAAACAGAGGGAGAGAGGAAAACCGAGAGAGGGAGAACTGGTGCTGCTGGGAAATAAAAAACGGAGCTGTGGAGGGCTGCGGTTGAGAAAGAATAATAGAGAGAGAATCTGGGAGAGAGAGGGGGAATATATGGGAGAGAAGAGAGAGAGCGTATGGGAGAAGCTTGGAGAAGGGACATGATTCGGATTTGGAGAGGAAGAGGAAACTTGAGAAGGAAGAGGATTCGAATTTCTAAAAAGAGAGAGAAAGGGTTTTTAAAATAAAGAAAGGAAGGGATGTGGTTGGGAAATTGGAGAGAAGGAAGGAAATAGAGAGTTTTGGGAAACTCCAGAGAAAGAAGGAATCAGCGCAATATTAGGACATCAAATTGCATTTTTACCCCTGCTTTAGTTAAATTTATTGAAATCCGAACACTGGACCTCCCCCAAATTTCCAGAAACTCCACCAGCTGTACTGCTTCATCGGCATGTCATGTTCACATAAAATAAATATAAATTAGCACATTATCATAAAAATATCATCATATTTATTTATTTCGTCTCGGTTTTGTCGAAAAACCGCTAATGCGCTATACTCCTTTAATCACATGAAATGACGATGTTTTTAAGTCAGAATTTGACGAAATTGGTACCGTTGGACTTGGTACACAATTATCTATCATTTCATGCTATTTTGCTGATAAAAACATGAGTATGATGCATTTGATTGCCCTCAAATGATCAATTTAACACTTTATTAGTGTGCTACACTTAAAATGGTGGGAGCCAACTCCCGAACCCATGAGCTCTATTACCTGGGGGCCACAGGTAGAAATCCTTTGTTAAGGTGGGGTGACGACTCTCGGGGTAGTGCTACGTCCATGACCTGGCTCTGTAGGAGTTCGGTTTATATATTCTATTTCTGGATCATAGTGACGGTTGTATGTGTGTCCAGACACCTCTATAATAAGGGGAAACCTATAGTCTAAAAACTATATCTTCCAATCTATACGTCATTTTGGTAAGTCGGTTCGAAATCTAAAATTCTATATTCTGGCCCTGTTCATAGATTGGTAAGCTCATGTAGCTTTGTTTAGAACTGGCATTTTATTATGGATCATACATCTCAACATCCTTATTGGCATATCATTCTGACTCATGTGTGTATTTGTGGTAGTTTTATTTTCTGTCGTGTTTAGTGTTCTAATGCAATGTACATATCCTATTTCAGTTATTTTATTCAATGATTCTTATAAGGGCAGAGTGAGTTTGGAGCGGGGTTACTCATGGTTCGCGTAGGACGATATCTCTTTTTGGGGGAGCCTAGGGAATTGAATCAAGTATCTATTTATGCTTTTGTTTTAGTTGGAATGTATAATCATGATCCTGGCATCTATAATAACAATCTACTATGCGAAGCATTAGTATAATGTTGTAAATGGTGGAAATCTTCCTTACTATTTAGATTTGTCTTACTCATTATTATACTGCACATCCATTTGAAACATAGTATCCTTTTAATTATATGTTCTGAGGGGTCTTTTCCCTTGTTACACATTGGTTATCCCTATAATTTTCTTTGCACATTACATATTACCGGGCTAGGGCGTGACAAGTTATGGTAGTAGAGCCTGAATGGGATTCTACTATGTTTCACCCACATTAGGAGATTATACCCCAAGATCTTTGCATGGAAAGTTACTTAAAATAAACGGTTCGAGTTTAGCTTCGATGTGTGCTTAGAATTATTTGTTTTTCTGGATGTTATAGATACATGGCGAGAAGTGAGTCGAGGCGAAATAACAAGCGGCTGATTGGAATGAATCCCTTGGATGGGCATGGAGAGGCCCGGGGATCTAGAGGGGGCAAACCTAGTGGCTGCAGCAACTGGAGGATATGGAGATTTCCTGCAGACATTTCAAAGTTTGGCACAGGCTATGCAGGCCCAGTCCTAGACCCAATCTCAGTGGTAGGAGCAATTGCAGGTCATGGTTGCAACCCAACCAGAGCATTCAGACAGATTGCTAGGTGATACTTTGTCGTAGAAATTTCACCGTATGAATCAACCCTCCTTTAAGGAGGAGAGTAGGCCTGTGGTAGCCGAGAGATGGATCAGAGAAATGGAGAAAATCCTCGATGCCATTCAGTGTGATGATGGAAACAAGATTGTCTTTGGTCCATTCATGCTCTAAGAGTGATCAGATGAGTGGTGGTAGGCAACCAACATGACATTGTTCGCAAGACACGCTAATATTAGATGGGAAGACTTTCTCAAGGTGTTTAGGGCAAAGTTCTTTCCTAAGCATGTGCAAGATTAGATGGAGTTGGAATTTCTGAATTTGCAGCAAGGTTTGATGGCAGTGGCACAGCATGAGGTACGCTTCACTGAGTTGGCCAAGTATGCACCCCACTTATGCACATATGATAAGAGGGGCACCAAGAAGCTTGTTTGCGGGCTTGGAGGTCCTATTTGAGATCGTGTGTCTTTGTTTGATCACGAAACTATTGTAGCCGCCTATCGTGTTACTTGCGTTGCAGAAGGCAATATTGAAGCTATGCAAAAGAATCAGAGGGGGCATCAGCAGGGCAAGGAAAAGCCATGGAGATTTCAGAGAGATCAGAGGAAGAAGCTTAAGATTGCCCCAGGAGCATCGCCACCTATTCCAGCTACTCTACGAAGGGATCTTCCGATATGTAGTTATTATGGCATCAAACATGATGGGTTTTGTAGGAAGATGGCAGGCGGTGTTACCATTGTGGTGCTACAGACCATATGGTGAAGAACTGTCCAAAGCCAATGAGAGCTGATGGGCCAAGGGTGCCAACCAGAGTTTATAATCTCACCATAGATGATGTGAAAAATTTCGGAGCAACAACAGGAGGTACAATCCTGGTTGTAGATTCGCATGCTCGTGTTTTATTTGATCCGAGTACTATAGATTCTTTTATATCTAGAAGATTTGCTGCTATTGTACATATGCTTTATCCTATTTATGATGTTGAGTCTCTACCTATTAGTACCCCTATAGGTGAGGACAGTACTTTTCATATCATGCTTGATGTAGATGTGATGATTCAGAATAGATGCCTGCCAGCCAATCTCTACCTCCTAGATATGAATGACTTTAATGTTATTCTAGGGATGGATTCGCTCGAACATTATTATGCTATGATGGATTGTCAGTACAAGAAGATAGTGTTTCATATTCTAGGAGAGAGAAAGTTTTATTTTCAATGCCCTCAACAAGCACCTACTAAGATTGTTGTGTCGGCAATTAAAACTAAGAAGTGGTTGAGGCGAGGTTATCAAGGTTATCTCATTAGTATGGTGGCTCATCCAAAGTCTGGGATATCGAGAATTGTTGTTGATATTGAGGTGGTTCGTAACTTTTCTAATGTCTTCCCAGATGAGCTCCCAAGATTACCTCCTTCTCGGAGACTGAGTTCACTATTGAATTGATGCTTGGCACAAAACCTATTTCTACGGCTTCCTATAGGATGGCACTGGCTGAGTTGATGGAGTTGAAGAAGCAATTGCAAGACTTATTGGCTAAGGATTTCATTCGTCCGAGTGTGTCTGCATGGGCAGCCCCAATTTTGTTTGTCAGGAAGAAAGATGAGACCTTGAAATTATGTGTTGATTAGATGAAGCTCAACCAAGCTACTATCAAGAATAAATACCCATTGTCGAGGGTGGATAATCTATTTGACCAATTGCAATCAGCTTAGGTTTTTTCTAAGATTGACCTGCGGATAGGGTATCATCAACTAATGATCTGGAGTGAGGATGAATCAAAGACAACCTTCAGCATGAGATATGGGCACTATGAGTTCTTAGTGATGCCTTTCGGGCTTACTAATGCACCAGCAGCCTTTATGGATATGATGAATCGGGTTTTTAGGCCCTATCTCGATGAATTTGTAGTTGTGTTTATATATAATGTGCTAGTGTATTCTTTAAGTATGGAAACCCATAGGGAACATTTGACGATAGTTCTCCGAACTCTTCGAGAGCACCAATTGGTTGCAAAGTTTAGTAAATGTGAATTTTGGCTTGACAAGGTCCATTTGTAGGCGCCCGGAACGTCCCCCGCCGCTGCTGTGGGCTTCGGATCGACGGTTTCTCCGTTCGTCTCAGCACTCTGGCGATTTAAAGGGGGGTTAGAAATAAAGGTGTGATCGCCAGGAGCATTACCTTACGGTCCCTGTGCTCCGCAGGAGTGTAAGAGGTGATCGCGTTCTGAGGGAGCGGGAAATGCTGGTTCCTCCTTATCTTCCTCCGGCCGGCCAGAGGAGGAGAGCCCGACAGTCTGCACGCGGAAGTGTGGTAAGGATCCCTGAAGAGAAAAGACAAGACAGAAAACGACCCGATTAGAACTATAATATGCAGAATCTATCCATGAAGATACAAAACTAGTTAAAATAGGAGGGAAACGCACCGGATGAGTGGTGGGGAGGGAAGGTGACCATATGTTATGGCCACCCACCTCCTGTTTTTTTTGTTAGAAACCTCTGGGGGTAAAAAAGGATTGCTAGGTCATCTTAACATGCATGCATGCAAATGAGGGTGCTCGTGTGTGGAAAGTGAAGTAATATGTCAAAAGTGAAAAGAAGAGTGGGAGAGAGAGAATGTTATGGCATGGATGGAAAGGGAGGATGCAATGAAATGAACAGGAGAAAAATAAAAGGGGGTTAAGAAGACAAGCCCATTTGGAGTGCGAAGGATGCTTCTTAAAGTTGACTCCTTGTCTGCTCGACTCCTCAAGGCCGACTCGCTTGCCAACCTCCTTTGAATGTTCCCTCCAGAAAAACTTCTCCTTCTTAACCCCCTCCTGAGTGGACATGGGGGGTTTAAATAGGTGAAGGAAAAATAGGAGAAAATAGGGGTCTAAATCTCCGTAAATCATCCTGGAGCCAATAGGAAGTGGTCAAGGGTCGGAGGTGGTGCGCGCGGCAGTCGTCGGAGCGGGGAGTGATCGGAGTAGTGGAGGTGAGGGTGACGAGTAGAGGAGATCGTGGGGAAGACAAGGTCAAGGTGGTAGTTAGGGTAGTCTCGGCAGAGTGACGACGTCCACAGCGGTACCTGCGGCGGCTTGCGATGTGGCGGTTCGGCAGCAAGGATTTAGGAGAAGATCAAGTAACTGGTAGGGTGACGATCCTCACGTCTGTTTCAATCGATTTAACTCATGCATTTTGAATGATTCTTGCTTTAGAGCATGCTATGGATGTGTGGGGATTTTTGGATAGAAAACGAGCATGTTTAGGGAGATTTTTGATTGAAATGGGCATTTTTATTAAAATGGGAGTGGTGTGTTTTATTGTGGTTAATGGATTCCCCATATCTTTATTTGTGTTGTTTTCATTCGATTTAGGAGAGGAGATCTCGTGTTGTGGCTCGGTGGAGACCGAGGGGAGAGCTCGGTTTCAGGGGCAAATCGCGTCCACTCAGGGCGACTCGATTCAGGCCCATATCCCTGTAGTCCCGAAGCCAGTTTCTATAAGAATCAGTTTAGGACGTTGAATGGCATTTAAAGGGGGGTTAGAAATAAAGGTGTGATCGCCAGGAGCATTACCTTACGGTCCCTGTGCTCCGCAGGAGTGTAAGAGGTGATCGCGTTCTGAGGGAGCGGGAAATGTTGGTTCCTCCTTATCTTCCTCCGGCCGGCCAGAGGAGGAGAGCCCGACAGTCTGCATGCGGAAGTGTGGTAAGGATCCCTGAAGAGAAAAGACAAGACAGAAAACGACCCGATTAGAACTATAATATGCAGAATCTATCCATGAAGATACAAAACTAGTTAAAATCGGAGGGAAACGCACCGGATGAGTGGTGGGGAGGGAAGGTGACCATATGTTATGGCCACCCACCTCCCGTTTTTTTTGTTAGAAACCTCTGGGGGTAAATAAGGATTGCTAGGTCATCTTAACATGCATACATGCAAATGAGGGTGCTCGTGTGTGGAAAGTGAAGTAATATGTCAAAAGTGAAAAGAAGAGTGGGAGAGAGAGAATGTTACGGCATGGATGGAAAGGGAGGATGCAATGAAATGAACTGGAGAAAAGTAAAAGGGGGTTAAGAAGACAAGCCCATTTGGAGTGCGAAGGATGCTTCTTAAAGTTGACTCCTTGTCTGCTCGACTCCTCAAGGCCGACTCGCTTGCCAACCTCCTTTGAATGTTCCCTCCAGAAAAACTTCTCCTTCTTAACCCCCTCCTGAGTGGACATGGGGGGTTTAAATAGGTGAAGGAAAAATAGGAGAAAATAGGGGTCTAAATCTCCGTAAATCATCCTGGAGCCAATAGGAAGTGGTCAAGGGTCGGAGGTGGTGCGCGCGGCAGTCGTCGGAGCAGGGAGTGATCGGAGTAGTGGAGGTGAGGGTGACGAGTAGAGGAGATCGTGGGGAAGACAAGGTCAAGGTGGTAGTTAGGGTAGTCTCGGCAGAGTGACGACGTCCACAGCGGTACCTGCGGCGGCTTGCGATGTGGCGGTTCGGCAGCAAGGATTTAGGAGAAGATCAAGTAACTGGTAGGGTGACGATCCTCACGTCTGTTTCAATCGATTTAACTCATGCATTTTGAATGATTCTTGCTTTAGAGCATGCTATGGATGTGTGGGGATTTTTGGATAGAAAACGAGCATGTTTAGGGAGATTTTTGATTGAAATGGGCATTTTTATAAAAATGGGAGTGGTGTGTTTTATTGTGGTTAATGGATTCCCCATATCTTTATTTGTGTTGTTTTCATTCGATTTAGGAGAGGAGATCTCGTGTTGTGGCTCGGTGGAGACCGAGGGGAGAGCTCGGTTTCAGGTGCAAATCGCGTCCACTCAGGGCGACTCGATTCAGGCCCATATCGCTGTAGTCCCGAAGCCAGTTTCTATAAGAATCAGTTTAGGACGTTGAATGGCATTGACCATGGTCGACGCGATTCAAGCCAGAGCCCCGATTTTCCTGCATGCATCATGTGTGATTATTATATATTATGTCAATTAGATTATTATATATTCTTAGACAATCTTGCGAAATGCATGATTGAAATCATACATTGGGGCAGGGGTTTCCATGTGCTTGGAACCGTAGTGCTTCGTGATTGTGCGATCGTGGACCTAGAGTGATAGTTGTTAGCGCTTGACACCCTGTGTCTGTGTGGGAGTGACGCAGTGTCGGTATGGGAGTGATACGGTGGCGCCTAGGAGGTGAGGGTCACTAGGTGTACTCGGGGTAGTAGCTTGTACCAGTGTGGGAGTGGTCCATTTCAGAGTTATCACTCGTGGCTAGGAGGAGGCAGAACCACCTAGAGCTAGACAAGCCGGAGTAGCCGGCACGCTATCGAGGGGTTGCTGTTCCGTCCCAACGGGTCGCTGTTTTCCTGGTTGACTTGGCAGCTTCTTACGTGCTTCTTACTGTGGACATATGATTTATTTATCACTTTATTTATGCATGTCTTACCTATATCTCTTGTTGTGTTGCGTCTGTGTATGTGCGCAGGAGGTGGGGATCGAGGGATCCCTATTGAGTCCATTCTTGTGTGACTCACTCGCTGCATTTTCAGGTGAGGGTTTTCAGCAGGCATAGGAGTTGTGGGCTTCGTCTCGGATTACGCACCAGTAGTCACCATTCTGGGGTATGCCCCAATGTAGTTGTACCTTTATTTCTGTATATAGGCATAATCATTTCTTTTCAATTGTGGACTATATAATTTTTTGCTAAAATCGAGTCAGACTGTAATAATTTTTAATTCTTGTACTTTCTTTACAGTTCGATGTTGTGGGGAATGTTTAGCTTAGTTTATCATTTATTTCCCATACTTATTTGTGATCCTGGTTTGGCTCCTAATTTTAATGATTCGGTACCCATTTAGTAATCGGATCCTCAATTATAGGGTGACGAGTAGTTATAGTTGGTATCAGAGTACTTGGTCTGGCAAATATGTGAATAATTGAGTTAAACATCGTATTTCAGCAAATGAATACATTATCCCGTACAGGTACTGCGGTAGTTTAGGTTATGGGTTCTAATTAGAGGTTTTCGATTCTTGGGATTGTAAGCGTTTAGATGGCTCCTATAAAGAGGGTAGCCGTTTTTCGTGATTTGGGAAACATTTCTAGTGGGTCTGAGGCCGGTAGATAGAACATGTATCGCTTTGTAGAGGCGATAATGGAGACTATGACTAGGTATCAGGCACGTGATCCTAGTAAGAGTTCAAGTACTCAGGGAGGTTATTTGGCTGCTTTGGAGAGATTCCTAAAGTTGAGGCCGCCTCATTTTGGTCGTCTTGACCCTGATGAGGCAGCTCACTGGCTAAAGGAGATTGAGCAGGCCTTCGATACCTTGGACTGTGCGGCGACTGAGAAGACCCTGTTATCCATCTTTATGTTGAAGGATGACGCTTATGATTGGTGGACCAACTTGTAGAGAATGACTTATGTGTTGGGATCCGGACGGGACACGAAGAACGCAGCGGAAACGACGAATGAAATAAATCCCGCCTGATACCCGCTGATCCGATTTGGAACGAAAAACGCAAACCAAAAAACGGGTCGAAATCTGATTACCGTGTGCGGATTCGAATCCGCTTCCGTCTCGGTTCCGTCGAGGCGATGCCGCGAGCCGCACAAGCATCCGGCCTCCAACGGTATCCACGCAATCCTCCGCGGTGGTTTGTCCTTGCTCCCTCGTCCGTATCAGCTCGCTCGCTGAAGATACGTCGCCGCAACGATTGCCGAAAACCCACCGACAGGAATTCCCGACTTTCGGGAATCACACGCGGCGGAGACGGAAACAATCACGGCGCCTCGAACGGGACGCCCAGAGGGGGAGAGAGAAAGGGGGGATGGCGGCCAGCATGGGGAAACTCTGGAGCTTGGCCCAAGGTTTCTCAACAGCGCGTATATATATTAAATCGACGCGACTTTTCACAAAAGTCCCCGAGTTAATATAAATCCCACTTATGTACCACCGATTGAGAATCTTATTGCGTGTGACCCTCTAGGCCCATTTACCAGTCCGGTTTTCTGATCAAGTTGCGTGCCAAGCAACACCGCATGATCCTGGAAGGCAATGGGGTTCAACAATCCAGTCATGGAACCTGTCTGTCCATAGTTACCGCGTGGCTATAATCCTTCGTTCACACAATGCTCTCGAGTTTACCTAGGGTATGGTAATCTGTCAAACCCTAGATGGTCAACTCACTTGAATAGACTCCGCTGTACAATATCAGAAAACCTCTTTTCTGATATTGTTTCTGCTCTGGCCAGAGACTCCTGCAGATCTATTCTAGAGCATTCTCTCTCCAGTTACCTGAGAGCGAACGATCCTTTATTGAACACACAATCACCTTCGAAGGTCTTCCGCTCAACCCGATCCTTGACTATTAGAGATCCCGTGGATAGGGATTCGTAAGTCAAGGTCAAAGTCCAGAAGTCCACCGACAAGGTGTCTTTGGTGTCTCAAGTCCAAGAATCAACCACGCCACTGTGACGATGAATCAAATCGATTGACAGTCAGGTAAATTACCATTCGGCGATTCATGTCGGATCAGTTCAGTGAACTCATTCCTCAATGAGCACCTATAGGTTTACCATTGTGTCTCCACACGAGTAACTAACGAGATCAGTCACCCTCATCATATGAGCTAGAATAACCTCTACTAGTCTAACCGGATGTTTGATGTCCTTCTCAAACATTCTACGACTAGGAACAATTGAGAATATGTATTTATAAGTCATCAGTCTCATTATTATGATCTCATCATAATCTGATGACTATTGTACATATTCATGGACTTCATTATGCGCAAATATAAATATGCCAATCTACATAATAAATTTAATGTCATTTATTAGTGAACCAGATTGAAATAGGTGCCTTATCATTGGCTTAGAGGACACATATATCCATCATAATGCAGATAAGAACCGTAAGGAAATCCCTTGGGAGACATTTGTGAGGTAATTCAACATGCAATACTTTTCCAGACATGTCCAGAAGCTAAGGAGAGAGAATTCATGGAGTTGTCCTAGGAGGCATGTCAGTACTCGAGTATCAGATGAAGTTTGTTTCATTGGGGAGGTTTGTACCTTTCATATCAGAGGATGAGGAGCGTTGGACCAAGAGGTTAGTTGACAGGTTGAGGTTCGATTTGAGGAGTTTGGTGGCATCCCATTGTTGTTCAGACTTAGCTTTAGCAGTGAAGTGTGCTACAACAGTAGAGGCGCAGCATGATCAGATGGCTCGGGAGTGGGGATTGGCAGCTAAGGGATCGGGATACGGCAAGGAGAAGACAGCGGCAGCATCTCCTTCGTCCGGCTCGGGATCGTCTTCACTCGGCTCTAGGTTTAAGAAGTTCTTCCGAGGTAGCAGTGGCAGTAGCAGACCCAAGAAGACCCAACAGAGTCAGTCAGGGACTAGTGCGTAGCAGGAGGCAGCCCAGAGGGTTCCAACGACTTGTTGTTATTGCGGCGGTACATACGGTGGGACTCAGTGTCTCGCATTCTCAGGCAGGTGTTATACTTGTGGCCAACAAGGCCATTTGGCGAGGAGTTTCCCTTAGAGGTACAGTCAGGGGCAGGGCCAAGAGATCAGAAAAAGCAGAGGACTCAGGGGAGAGTTCTTCACCAAGAAGGAGGCTCATACATCTAACTTGATGTAAGGTACACTTTTTGTCCTTGGGAACTCCACACATGTGTTGATCGATTAGGGTTGTGCTCGCCATTCGAGACTTTGATGTCATCTTGGGCATGGATTGGTTGGAGGCATTTCGGCCTTCTACTTCCAAGGTATTAGGCTCTCTTCTTGTGGTATTCTCATTTATACTTTTAAGGCTCAAAGGTTGCTTGTTGGTGGCTGTGAGGCTTTCCTTGCTTCAGTGATTGTGACTTGTGATGATAATATTTCCAGTCCTTTAGAGGTGCCAGTAGTCGGTGATTTTACCAATGTATTTCTCGAGGAGTTGTCTGGCCTTCCTCTTTAGAGGGAGGTCGAGTTCACTATTGAGCTCGCACCGGATACGACACCCTTGTCTAAGGCTTCGTACCGGATGCCTTCAGCCGAACTGGCTGAGTTGAAGGTGCAGTTACAAGATTTGCTGGATAAAAGCTTTATCTGACCCAATACTTTGCCGTAGGGTGCACTTGTTTTGTTCATTAGAAAGAACGAAGGTTCTTTAAGGTTGTGTATTGATTATAGACAGTTGAACCAAGTAACAATGAAGAACAAGTACCCACTTCCGAGGATTGATGATTTGATAGATCAGTTGCAGTCCGCCAAGGTGTTTTCGAAGATTGACTTGAGGTTAGGGGGTATTATCAGTTGAGGTTCTATGAGCCAGATGTAATTAAGACGGCTTTTAGAACTCGGTATGGACATTATGAATTTTTGGTTATGCCTTTCGACTTGACCCATGCTCTGGTAGCTTTTATGGATTTGATGAACTGGATTTTCAGGGCTTATCTTGATTAGTTCGTAGTGGTATTTGTGGATGATATCTTGGTGTATTCTTCTTTTAAGGAGGAGCATACTATACATCTTCAGGTGGTGTTGCAGGTCCTGAGGGAGCACCAACTTTACGCCAAATTCAGCAAGTGTGAATTCTAGTTAGATAAGGTGCACTTTCTAGGGCATGTCATTTCTAGTAATGGTATTTCAGTGGATCCAGCCAAGGTTGAGCCAGCGAATGGATTGAGGGAGACCGACGACTGTGTCTGAGATCAGAAGCTTCTTGGGATTGGCAGGATATTACAGACGATTTGTTCAGGATTTTTCTTCCATAGAAGCACCCTTGTCGAGGTTGACTCGCAAGGGAGTTCGTTTTGTGCGAACCGAGGAGTGTAAGTGGAGCTTTGCTGAGTTGAAGACTCGTCTCACTTCGGCTCCGGTTCTGGTGCTTCCATCTGGTTCGGGTGGGTTTGTGGTTTACTCAGATGCTTATCGTCGTGGTTTAGGTGTGGTCCTGATGCAGCACGGGAGTGTTGTAGCCTATGCTTCTATGTAGCTGAAGCGGCATGAGGAGAATTACCCCACTCATGATTTGGAATTGGCAGCTGTTGTATTTGCACTGAAGATTTGCCTGCATTATTTGTATGGGTAGAAGTTTCAAGTCTTCACTGACCATAAGAGCTTGAAGTATGTGTTCATACAGAAGGATTTGAACTTGAGGCAACGTAGATGGATGGAGTTCATCAAGGGTTATAATCTGGACCTTTCTTATCATCCGGGCAAGGCTAAAGTCGTGGCAGATGCCTTAAGTTGGAAGATGATGCGTATTTAAAAGCCGTCGTTAAAACACAAATAACATCAATCTTAATTTCCGAATCTCAAAAAAATATAGCAATATGGTGCATGGTTGAGACCGGGTCGATCCACAAGGAAATAGAAATTCTATTTTGAAAACTTTAGGTTTTGTTTGTTTGGACTTTTTTTATATAATGTTCAAGTTAAAAGCTTTTATTTTAGGCATTTGAACAAAATTAATCACAGAATTTTAAATGCCTTCAAAATTTTCTAATTAACACCTACCACTACAACTTGATTAATTAAATATTAAGATTGAGCAAAACATATGATTCTAATTAAATAATACTAGTCTAGAAAAGCAAATAGAAATAACCACGGGATAAAAACAAAGACTTGATTACTATTAGTGAAAGAAATATTACAATGGTTCTAAAAAAAATAAATTAAATAACAGAAATGATAACTAATTGTTTCACAACTAAACTGAACTAATTAAAATATGTAAGATAAGTAGGCCACAGTGAAAGGCCTAGCTCGGGAGGCGCACTGCGTCGCTGGTAGTGGAGAAGGCGCAATGCGCCGTTGGCTGTAGAGAGGGCGAAGCTGGCGAGCGGGGTACAGTGGGCCACGTACGGGCAGAAGTTGGTGGGCCCGAGCATTGGTGGCTAGCGAGCGGGAATGCTCTTTGGCGTGCCGCGTGGATGGCGAGCGCTCATCCAGCAGGCTCGATCGACAAGGAGTGTTGGGTTTTCTCGGTTTCTCCGGATCGCTCACGCAGCGGAAAAAAAAAATATTTACAGCGATTCGTTCCCGTTTCGAAATCTAAAATACAAGATAATCGGATTATCTTTTCTCACCGTGTGCGGATTCGAATCCGCAACCGTTTGGTTCCGTCGGTGTGACACCGCAAGCCGCGCAAGCTCCCGACCTCTAGCGAAGTCCACGCGATCCTCCCCACGATGGATATCCTCGAGTTCCTCGTTCTTCGCAGCCCACGAAGCCTCCGCCAGTCGCCGCAACGATCGCCGCAGTGCGCGGACGATTTCCCGTCGAACGGGATTTGGAGAAGCGGCGGAGCAGATCTGGATCTGCCTGGACGCCAGAGAAGGACAGAAACTGAGGAGGGGCGGCTAGGGTTAGCAGCAGCTTGGCCTGCTCAGCCCGTTCGCTATGTTTTATACTAACCGCGTGATTTTTCACAAAAACCCCCGATTTATATAAAACCCACTTATTTATCCATCGCCTTGAGAATCATGTGCGTGTGACCCTCGAGGCCCAAGTACCAGTCCAGTTAATGGCCCAACAAGCCCAGTGACGCCTCACTGGCTTTATTAATTAATTAATAACCCATTATTCATTAATTAATCAATCGAATTGATGTCGCACATCGAATTCGACCGGATCTTCGATCGCGTTGGGTGCCAAGCAACACCGCGTGAACCCGGAAGGTATCGGGGTTAAGTAACCCACTCTTGGAACCTTTCCGTTGATCGTTACCGCGTGGATATAATCCTTCATTCGTACAATGCTCTCGAGTCAACTCAGGGTATGGCGAGCTGTCAAACCCTAACCGGTCGACTCACTTGGATTGGATGCCGCTGATGAATATCGAAAAACTCCTACCCCGATATTATCGTCCGCCCTGGCCAGGGACTTTCGCGCATCCTTCCTAGAGCATTCTCTCTCTAAGTACCGAGAGCGAATGATTCCTTATTGACACACAATTCCCTTCGACGGTATTCCGCTGTACCCAATCCTTGGCGTATTAGAATCCCATAGCTAGAGATTCGTAGACCAAGGTCAAAGTACAGAAGTCCACCGCCAAGGTGTCCTTGGTGTCTCAGGTCCGAGGACCATCCACGCAACTGCGACAATAGAATCAAGCTGGTTGACAGTGAGGTACAATACCATCCAGCGATTCAGTCGGATCAGTTCAGTGAACTCATTCTCCAATGAGCACCTACAGATTCGCCTTAGTGTCTCCACACAAGTGACTTATGAGACGAGTCACCCTCATCATATGAGCATGAGTAATCTGTACTAGTCTAACCGGATATCCGATGTCCTTCTCGGATATCCTCCGACTAGGAACGATTAAGAATATGTGTGTTTAAGTGATCAGTCTCATTAGTATGATCTCATCATAATCTGATCACCATAGCACATATTCACGGACTTCATTATGAAACGATAATTAACGTGATTTACACATAATGAATATTATGCCATTTTATTAATAATGAACGAGATTTACATTGTTAGATTGGCTTGTAGGCCACCTAAACTAACAAGGAGGAGGGGTGTGAAACCCCCAGCCTGCCGCTTGGCGGGCTCGGGCGGCTGGTGCTGGTGTGCAGCAACGCGTGGCCCTGGCGGGCCCGGCGACTGGCGGCTGTGGGCGGGCACTCTAGTATGGGCGACGATGTGGAGGACGCGGGAAGCGCCTGGAGCTGCCGTGTGGTATGCGGCGGCGGCTAGTGCTGGACGGAGTCAACGCGTGGCCTGGTGCGGGCCCAGGGGGGCGCAGTGCTCGTGCAAAAGGCAGAGAGAGGAGAGAGGAAAAAGGAAGAAAGAGGCGCAGGGGCAGAGAGAGGAAAAGGTAGAGAGAGAGAGAGAGAGAGAGAGAGAGAGAGAGAGAGAGAGAGAGAGATGCAGAGGGAGAAGAAGGAGAGAGAAAAGATAGACAGAGAGAGAAGAGAGAAATGCGTAGGGGGAGAGAGAGAAATATGAAAGTGACAAAATAGGGAGAGAGAGGAGAGTTCAAGAGATTCAAAAAGTGTCCTTTTTCCTCCCCCCTCCCATGGTTTTATAGAAAATAGGAATTTTTTGAATTATAAAAAGGCACTAAAGAGGCTTTAAATTTTTGCATTAAATTTCTCCTTAATTAGAGGATCCTCTTAAAAAATATAATCATGGACTATTTGAAATTTGAATTTAGAGAGGGATATTTGATTTTGAAATTTGAAATTTGAATGATAACAATTCGAAATTTGAATTTTAAATTTTAAAATTCAAATTTTAAAAACAAAGAATATTATTTTTGAAATTTTAATTTGGAGATTCCCTCCTCTCTCTTAGTTGGCACGTGAGTCCCAATTGAAGTGAAAATATAAAAATGAAGTCTTGTTTCTTCCAGAATTTGAACCCTGGTCACTTCATCCACATTCGAGTGGTTTAACCACTATGCCATCTACTTGCTCATGTCCAATATCCACATAAAATAACAGTAAAGGTCATGTGGCAATCAATAAGTTATTCAAATGTATATTAAATAATTGCCGAGAAGCTCTTATTGGAATTGAAATTATCGCACTTATTTAATCCATGAAATGATGATATTTGGTATTCGAATTTTGCAAAATTAATATTTTGAAAGCATAATCGATTTATCTATCATTCCATGTAGTTTTGTACATAAAATTGACAATATAGTGTGTACATTCATCTATTGTTTATCTAAAAATGTGTACTTATCACATCTCCCAACTTAATCATTGCTAGTCCCTTAGTAATGCAATCATTTGAAAAATTAGGACTATCATAATTAGTAAAAAGAATCAAACTTCATTTTAAAGGATATCTATTGCAAATGGTAGACAATTTGAATTCAAGTTTTCGTTCTCCCGCCCACTATACTTGGAATCTGGGCAGGTGATTGTGCATATCATTTGAGGTGCTTGGAGTTCATTTCTATCATATTTGGTATATCGTTGCCTTCGCTGACCTTTGGTGAAGAACTACTCAAGGGAGAGAAAAGAAAAAGAGATCTCCGGATTAGTTGGTTAGGCCCGCTTTTCGGTTCTCGCACCAACTCAACACTTTTTAAGATTTGATCTTATTTTGTTATGAAGGACTTTTTGATTTAGTGTGATTGTTTTTTTCATTTGGTTGCACTTTAAGAGTGCGTACTTTTTGCTACCCTTTTAACTTTGCCTAAGGGGAGGGTGCGTACTTTTTGCCACCATCCTTCTTTTGGCTCTTTGGAAGCATATTTATTTGATTTTCATGCTTCTAATTGCCATTTTTTCAAGATGACCACCTCCTTAAAGTATTAAGCGGATTGGTCTCCTATTACGAATCCGAACTTCCCTTTCGTTTTGACCTAAAAATAAAAACAGAGTGGGTAATCCTACACTTTGGGTTAACTCCAGCAACTCTACATTTTCAGGATTTTCCATTCTTTCCTAGTTACTGTGTGTATGTGAAAATCATCTCGTCGTGACTCTTAGTGGAGAGGGGGGTTAATTCAAACTTTTACTCAACTTCCTAACTCAATATTGATTTGTTTAAGACATCCTAAATGAAGTATGATGGACAAGAATCTCCGTTGGAGTGTGAAAATGAAGAAATTTTTGTGTGAAAAATGAAGAACTTTTTTTTTTTTTCAAAAATTTTATTCATTTTAAACTATTATTCAATATGCACTAAGATTCTCCCCCCCAACTTGAATGACATTGTCCTCAATGGCATGGTAATGTAAAGAATTATTTAACATGAAATCTATAATGAGGAAAGATACAACCTGAGGTATGTGAGAGGCTTCTCCATGTACACCAATGTGGATGATCTCAGTTTCCTAAAAATGAAAGAATTATAATAAAAATGAGGAGATTGGGTTGCCTCCTAATAAGCGCTAAGTTTAACGTCTTCAGCCAGACGAAAGCATGTTTATTGTGGATCACTCAGCTTCATAGATTCCAATGGATAATTTTGAATGTTTTCAACGTAAGGTTTTAAACGTTGTCCATTAACAGTGAAGGTCTGTCCATTTTTTGGATCCATTATCTTGACCGCACCATAGTCAAAAGCTTTAATTATCAAGAATGACCCATCCCATCTTGATTTCAACTTCCCAGGAAACAAACGCAGCCTAGAGTTAAATAGCCAGACTTTTTGGTTAGGATGGAAAGAGTTCCTCACAATATGTTTGTCATGAAAAGCTTTAGTCTTGGTTTTATAGATTTTTTAATTCTCATAGGCTTCATTGCGCATTTCATCTAATTCACTCAATTGTAAGGTTCTATGTGAACCGGCTTGGGCTAGGTCAACGTTGACTTGTTTGATAGCCCAATATGCTCTGTGTTCTAATTCCATTGAGAGATGGCAAGCTTTTCCAAAGACTAGCCTACATGGTGACATGCCAATAGGAGTTTTGTATACAGTCCGATAGCCCCACAAAGTATCATCTAACCTTTCAGACCAATCTTTTCTATCGGGCCTAACAGACTTTTGCAAGATATTTTTTATTTCCCTTTTGGATATTTCCACTTGGCCACTAGTTTGGGGATGGTAAGGGGTAGCAGGCTTATGAGTAATCCCATATCTTTTGATTAATGCTCGAAATTGGTAGTGAGTGAAGTGCGAACCCCCATCACTAATGATAGTTTGGGCCATCCGAACCTAGAAAAAATGTTCTTCTGAACAAATTTCATTACCACCTTATGATCAATGGTCCGAGTGGCTATTTGCTTCAATCCATTTAGAAACATAATCCACTGCCGCCAAGATATATTCGTATTCAAAGGATGGTGGAAAAGGGCCCATGAAATCTATTCCCCAAACATCAAAAATTTCAACTACTATGATTGGATTGAGTGGCATCATGTCTCTTTTTGTCATGTTCCCAACAACTTGACATCTTAAGCACGTTTTACTGAACTCATATGCATCCTTGAAAAGTGTGGGCCAATAGAAACCGCTTTGTAAAACTTTTGCTGCAGTTTTCTTTCCAGAGAAATGGCCTCCACAAGCAAGATCGTGGCAAAAGTTTAAGATACTTTGTTGTTCTTCTTCAGGGACACATCTACGGATGATTTGATTTGGACAAATTTTAAAGAGTTCAGGGTCTTCCCAGAAATAATACTTCTCTTGAGAGAATAATTTATCTTTTTCATTTCTTGTCCATCCTTGAGGAAGTTGGCCGGTCAGCTTAAAATTCACAAAATGTGCATACCATGGTGGTGAAGTGTGAGATATGGCCAATAGATGTTCATCAGGGAATGAATCTTTCATTGGTTCATTATCTGAAATCATGATTTGGGAGAGATGGTCGGCTACCACATTCTCGGATCCCTTTTTGTCCCAAATCTCCACATCAAATTCTTGGAGGAGTAGGATCCACCTGATTAATCTTGGTTTGGCATCTTTTGTTGTTAACAAATATTTCAATGCCAAGTGATAAGAATATATTATCACTTTTGCCCTCAGAAGGTAGGAACGAAATTTTTCTAGGGCAAAAATGACAACTAACAATTACTTTTCTATGATGGTATAGTTCATATGAGTATCGACAAGTGTACGACTTGCATAATAAATCACCACGGGCTTTTTATTGATTCTTTGTCCCAGCACTGCCCCCATAGCATAATCAGAAGCATCCCACATTATTTCAAAAGGCAAAGACCAATCAGGAGTTTGAAGGATGGGAGCCTTGGTCAGCGCTGTTGGGTTCTCGGGTTTCTCCGGATCTCCCGCGCAGCGGAAATAAAAATAAAAACGGAGATTCGTTCCCGTTTCGAAAATAGGAAAAACAAGATTATCGGATAATCAGTTCTTACCGTGTGCGGATTCGAATCCACAACCGTTCGGTTCCGTCGGTGCGACACTGCAAGCCGCGCAAGCACCCGGCCTCTAGCGAAGTCCACGTGATCCTCCTCGCGACGGATATCATGTTCCTCGTTCTTCGCAGCCCACGAAACCTCCGCCGGTCGCCGCAACGATCGCCGCAACGCGCGGACAATTTCCCTTCGAACGGGAGTCGGAGAAGCGGCGGAGCATATCTGGATCTGTATGGGATGCCAGAGAGAGAGAGAAACAGAGGAGGGGCGGCTAGGGTAAGCAGCAGCTTGGCCTGCTCAGCCTGTTCGCTATGTTTTATACTAACCGCACGATTTTTCATAAAAACCCCCAGTTTATATAAAACCCACTTATTTATCCATCGCCTTGAGAATCATTTGCGTGTGACCCTCTAGGCCCAATTACCAGTCCGGTTAACAGCCTAATAAGCCCAGTAACTCCTTACTGGCTTTATTAATCAATTAATAACTCTTGATTAATTAATTAATCAATCGAATTGATGTCACACATCGAATTCGACCGGGCCTCTGATCACGTTGGGTGCCAAGCAACATCGCATGGATATAATCCTTCATTCGTACAATGCTCTCGAGTCAACTCAGGGTATGGCGAGCTGTCAAACCCTAACCGGTCGACTCACTTAGATTGGATGCCGCTGATGAATATCGGAAAACTCCTTTCCCGATATTATCGTCCGCCCTGGCCAGGGACTTTCGCGCATCCTTCCTAGAGCATTCTCTCTCTAAGTACCGAGAGCGAATGATTCCTTATTGACACACAATTCCCTTCGACGGTATTCCGCTGTACCCAATCCTTGGCGTATTAGAATCCCGTGGCTAGAGATTCGTAAACCAAGGTCAAAACACATAAGTCCACCGACAAGGTGTCCTTGGTGTCTCAGGTCCGAGGACCATCCACGCAACTGCGATAATAGAATCAAGCTGGTTGACAGTGAGGTACAATACCATCCAGCGATTCAGTCGGATCAGTTCAGTGAACTCATTCTCCAATGAGCACCAACAGATTCGCCTTAGTGTCTCCACACAAGTAACTTATGAGATCAGTCACCCTCATCATATGAGAAGGAGTAATCTGTACTAGTCTAACCGGATATCCGATGTCCTTCTCGGATATCCTCCGACTAGGAACAATTAAGAATATGTGTGTTTAAGTGATCAGTCCCATTAGTATGATCTCATCATAATATGATCACTATAGCACATATTCACGGACTTCATTATGAAACGATAATTAACGCGATTTACACATAATGAATATTATGCCATTTTATTAATAATGAACGAGATTTACATTGTTAGATTGGCTTGTAGGCCACCTAAACTAACAATCTCCCACTTGGACTAAAGCCAATCACCTTTATACAATAAGCCCATAGACTCTAGGTGACGCTCAAACACAATTTGAGCCAACGGCTTTGTCAGTGGATCTGCTACATTGTCGACGAATGGAACTCTTTCCACTACTACATCTCCTCTGGATAAGATGAAAGCGCCTCAGAATATCTTTCGATTTCTGATGAGACCACGGCTCTTTCACTTGTGCAATAGTCCCATTGTTGTCGCACAACAGCGGAACATGATCAAGGACATAGGGAACTATGTCAAGGTCGGTGATGAACTTCTTCAACCGCACTACTTCCTTGAAAGCTTCAGCTGCAGTGATGTGCTCAGCTTTAGTCGTCGAATATGCAGTGGTTACTTGCTTGGAACTCTTCCAGCGCACTGCACCTCCATTCAAAGTAAACACGAATCCAGATGCAGACTTGCTATCATCTGAATCTGACTGGAAACTCGAGTTAGTGAAGCCTCGCAGTTTCAAGTCACCTCCTCCATAGACAAGAAACATATCCTTAGTTCTTCTCAAGTACTTAAGGATACATTTCACTGCCTTCCAGTGCTCTTCGCCTGGATCAGCCTGAAATCTGCTCGTAACACTTAGAGCAAATGCAACATCAGGCTGTGTACATAGCATGGTATACATGATAGATCCTATGGCAGAGGCATAGGGTATTCTATCTATGAGTACCCTCTCATCAGGAGACTTAGGAGACTGCTCCTTTGAGAGACTAATTCCATGTCTCATCGGTATGAGACCTCTCGTGGAATTTTTCATGCCAAACTTTTTGACTATGGTATCTATGTACAAGGATTGGGTCATTCCAAGCATCCTCTTTAATCTATCTCTATAGATCCATATTCCAAATACGCAGGATGCTTCTCCCAAATCCTTCATGGAGAAGCTTTTCGACAGCCAGATCTTCACTGATGACATCATAGCTACATCATTCCCAATGAGTAGTATGTCATATACGTAAAGAACTAGAAAAGTGACTGCACTCCCACTGGTCTTCTTGTACACACAAGGCTCATCTTCATTCTTAATGAAGTCATAAGACTTGACAGCCTCGTCAAATCTGATGTTCCAGCTCCGGGAAGCCTGCTTCAGTCCATAAATGGACCTTTGAAGCTTGCACACTTTAACTGGAGATTCTTTGGATGTGAAACCTTCTGGTTGTATCATATACACTTCTTCCTCAAGGTTACCCTTGAGGAAGGCAGTCTTCACATCCATCTGCCATATTTCATAATCAAAATGTGCAGCAATGGCGAGTAGAACTCTAATCGACTTTATCATGGCAACTGGTGAGAAAGTTTCGTCATAGTCAATTCCTTGCCTTTGACGATATCCCTTTGCCACCAACCTTACCTTATAAGTGTCGATCCGTCCATCAGCACCGATCTTTCTCTTAAAGATACATTTGCAACCGATGGGTACAATACCCTCGGGCAAGTCCTCCAAGTTTCAAACTTGGTTGGTGTACATGGACTGGATTTCTGAGTTCATGGCTTTTCGCCATTTCCCGGCTTTTGGGTCTTCTATGGCCTCCTGATAGGTTTTAGGATCATCATCCTCATTATATTCTACCTTAGACTCACCTTCAGCGATATGTCCCACATATCGTTCGGGTAGTCTAGGTAATCTACCAGATCTACGAGACTCATGTGTGTGTACCTGAACAGATTTAGGAACTGATATCACATCTGATGATAATGCAGCTATTTGGGGATCTGGAACCTTTTCCAATACTTTATTACTCCCACTATCCTCCTGGAGAAGGTATTCCTCTTCCAGGAATACAGCTTTCCTGGCGACAAACACCTTTTGTTCACCAGGATGGTAAAATAGTATCAAAATGTTTTCTTTGGACATCCCACAAACCTACATTTATCAGTTCGTGATTCCAGCTTGACTGGATCATGCCTCTTTACATGATCAGGACAACCCAGTAGGTATGCTGCTGACTCTAGAGCATACCCCTAGAGGGACACTGGTAATCTCGAGAAGCTCATCATGGATCGCACCATGTCCAACAAGGTGCGATTCCTCCTTTCTGATACACCATTCATCTGTGGTGTATATGGAAGGGTTAGCTGAGAAGGGATACCATTATCCTTTAAGAATTGTGTGAAATTAGTACTCAAGTATTCTCCTCCTCGATCTGATCGAAGAGCTTTAATACTCTTTCCTAACTGCTTCTATACCTAATTTTTGAACTCCTTGAACTTCTCAAATGCTTCCGACTTGTACTTCATTAAGTACACATAGCCGAATCTTGAGAAGTCGTCGGTGAACGTGATGAAGTATGAGAAGCCACCTTTGGTATGAGTGGACATGGGACCACATACATCCGATTGTATTATTTCCAGAATGTCCTTGGCACGTTCTCCATGTCCAGTAAATGGAGATCTTGCCATCTTTCCCATAAGGCATGATTCACATGTTGCAAACGATTCATAATCGAATGTTGTTAAGTAACCATGCTTGTGCAACTTTTGCAGCCTGCTTTTGCCAATGTGCCCAAGTCTACAATGCCACATGTAGGCTTGGTTCACACAATTCTTGCTCTTCTTAAGAGCATTATCAATATGAAGATTGTAATAAGAAACATTTAAGAGATATAAACCGTTGACTAAAGATGTTGAAGCTATTGATTTATTACCATAATAAATCGAACAACTTCTATTCTCAATAGACAACCTATATCCTATCTTGTCCAAACAAGATATTGATATGATGTTCTTTATTATGCTAGGAACATAATAACAATCTTTTAAAAGTAAGGCGTTTCCTGATGGAACCCTGAGGTTTGTTGTCCCAACAGCAATCGTTGTAACTTTTGCGCCGTTTCCTAGCCTCAATTCCACCTCACCTTGTCTCAGCTTGCGCTTACTTGTCAGCATCTGCACATCATGGCAGATATGAGAAGTACATCCGGTATCTAATACCCAAGATGTGGAATCTCTAACTGACAAGTTGATATCTATCATATGGATATCTGAAGCTTCAGACAGCTTCACCTTTCTATGAGCTTTATCGTTAAGGTACTTCTTACAGTTCCTCTCCCAGTGACCATACTGCTTATAATAGACGCAGTCACCCTTTACTACTCTTTTGCCTTTGTCCTTCGATCTTTTATCGTTAGCTATCATCTCTGCTTCAGGGGCATCCAATGTCGATTCAACAGGAGGATCAGCTTCAAGGACAAAGTCAATGTGCTCAGATCTGAAGACATTCTTCAGGTTTCTGAACCAATCCGAGTAGATCAGGTAAGTCAAAAGGGCATCAAGTATGCCGCGAAGTGGTTTATTCGATGACATAATTCCCTACAGGAGATAAGTAAAATCTATTTAGCAGATGTTCAATTAAAAATTTAATACAAGACATGGTATTTTGTTCAAGTTTAACTCCTACTAATTTTTGTCGGAGTGTATAACCCTCAGTTATATAGAACGGGAAACGCCGACAGTCTCCTAGTGGGGATCAGAATCTCAATGACTTGCACAACAGCCTTGTGGATAGCACAACAAACTGTAATACAATCAAAGAGCACCCAACTCATGGGACTTGCGGATAGCACAACAAACCATTAATTCTGGTCTAAGCTAACCATCATTACGCGATGAGCATAGATTTGCATGCAGCCATTGTGGATAGCACAACAAAGCTACATGGTTCCTCTACCCCGATCATATAGACATCTAATGCCATAGCCACAGTTTCTCCTCCCAATTAAGCAAGCCTTGTGGATAGCACAACAAACCTGCCTAAAGTGATTCGAATCCTATGACTATAACGATGGTGGACCACGCGGTAAGTTCTTAACTACTCGCGTTACGGCTTGGAGTTTATCTGAGGGTATTTAGATAACTTTTATCTTGGTCTCTCCTAGGTGCTAGTATAAAAATATATCGTATATATTTAGTAAATACTATACCTGCTTTGATTCATAATCAAAAGAAAAATATTGCATCACATACATGTCTAGTGTGGTCATGGATAGCACAGTGGGTTTGACTGGAGCCAACAGTCAAACGCACACACAATCTAACACAACAATTATATTAGATAACCTGCAAACACATAGGCAAGAGATCTCTATCTTTTCGCCTTCCTGGTTGCAGCTGTAGATCGTCCTCGCTCCTTCCTCGGTTGCCTCGATCATATTACACTAATTCTAGAATTACATGTAATTAGAAGAGAGCCTTATGGCGAGTACAAGAGAGAGGGAAGTAGAAATACATCGGAGTATGAGAGAGGGAGAGATACGCAGATCTCTATTTATTAACAATTAATAAATAACCATACATCCACGATCCACACAATCCATTCATCACATGAATATTTAAATAAGTGCATATCCATGACCACAGTGTGTTTTAAACATCCCACACATGATTCATCGTATCACATGGCTAAAATAAAAGAGTTTTCAAAATATATAATTTTGACTTTCAAAAAGTATGGGATCCAATCAAAATTGGTGTTTGAATTTCGAAAACACTTTTAATTAACTTAACATGCAATTAAATCAAATTAAAAATAATAAACACACATCACATGCGCACACACTCCGAATTAATAATTCCAGACTATTCCATGCCAATTAGAATAATTCTAATAATCTAATACTTAGATTAAACCCCATTAATAATCGAACAAATAGACTATTAAAGACTAATCTAACTTTTAGATTAATCCAACAAATTTAATTAATAATTTAACACTTAAATTATTAATTAACTCTAATTATTAATTAACTACTAATCTAACTCTTAGACTAGTTAATTAATGTTAATTAGTAATTTAACACTTAAATTATTAATTAACACTAATTAATTAATAACTATAATCTAACAATTAGATTAGTTAATTTAAAATTAATTATTAATTTAACACTTAAATTAACAATTAACCTTAATTAATTAATAATTACTAATCTAACTATTAGATTAGATGATTAATGTTAATTATTAATTTAACCCTTAAATTAATAATTAACCATAATTAATTAAGGATTACTAATTTAACACTTAAATTAGTTATTAAAATTAATTATTAATTTAACTCTTAAATTAATAACTAACTTTAAAGAATTAACAATTAGTTGATTAAACAATTAAAAATCTAACATTTAGATTATAATTATTAATCACTAAAGTTAATTCCTTAAATTAATCACATTAAGGTTAATAATTAGTTTAACATTTAAACTAATATTAGCCCTAATTAATTAACAACTAATTGCTAATTAATTAACCCTTGATTACTTAATGATTCAAAATCATTAATAACTCAATTAAACAAAATTAGATAATGATTTAAATTCAATGCACTTTGAAAATTAAATCTAAAATCTAATTGCATTTTAATTGAGTTATAAGAGATTAATGTGGATGAGTAATGAGGGGATTTAATAGTCAAACTGGCTAAGCCAGCTAGGCTCTCTTGGCCCGAGCCCCTGGCTCGGCCACGGTCGAGCCATGGCTCGAACCAGCCTGGAACCTACCCGCTGATGGATATAGGTGTCCTCTAAGCCAATCATAAAGCACCTATTTCAATCTGGTTCACTAATAAATGGCATTAAATTCATTATGTAGATTGGCATATTTATATTTGCGCATAATGAAGTCCATGAATATGTGCAATAGTCATCAGATTATGATGAGATCATAATAATGAGACTGATGACTTATAAACACATATTCTCAATTGTTCCTAGTCGTAGGATGTTTGAGAAGGACATCAAACATCCGGTTAGACTAGTACAGGTTATTCCAGCTCATATGATGAGGGTGACTGATCTCGTTAGTTACTAGTGTGGAGACACAATGGTAAACCTGTAGGTGCTCATTGGGGAATGAGTTCACTGAACTGATCCGACATGAATCGCCGAATGGTAATTTACCTGACTGTCAATCGGCTTGATTCATCGTCACAGTAGCGTGGTTGATCCTTGGACTTGAGACACCAAAGACACCTTGTCGGTGGACTTCTGGACTTTGACCTTGACCTACGAATCCCTATCTACGGGATCTCTAATAGTCAAGGATCGGGTCCAGCGTAAGACCTTCGAAGGTGATTGTGTGTTCAATAGAGGATCGTTCGCTCTCAGGTAACTGGAGAGAGAATGCTCTAGAGTAGATCCGCAGGAGTCTCTGGCTAGAGCAGAAACAATATCAGAAAAGTGGTTTTCGGATATTGTACAGCGGAGTCTGATTCAAGTGAGTTGACAATCTAGGGTTTGACAGTTGACCATACCCTAGGTTAACTCAAGAGCATTGTGCGAACGAAGGATTATAGCCACGTGGTAACTGTGGACGGACAGGTTCCATGAGTGGGTTGCTGAACCCCATTACCTTCCGGGATCATGCGGTGTTGCTTGGCACCCAACTTGATCAGAAGTCCGACCGAATTCACATGCGATGTCAATTCGGTTAAGTAATTAGTTAATATATAGATATTAATTAATTACAATAAGTCAATAACTAGTTATTGGACTTAACGGGTTGAAAACCGGACTGGTAAATGGGCCTAGAGGGTCACACGCAATAAGATTCTCAGTCGGTGGTACATAAGTGGGATTTATATTAACTCGGGGACTTTTGTGAAAAGTCGCGCCGACTTAATATATATACACGCTGTTGAGAAACCCTGGGCAAAGCTCCAGGATTTCCCTTGCTGGCCGTCAACCCCCCCTTTCTCTCTCCACCTCTGGGCGTCCCGTTCGGCGCGCCAGAACAGCTTCCGTCTCCGCCGCGTGTGATTCCCGAAAGTCGGGAATTCCCGTCGGCGGGATTTCCGCAATCGTTGCGGCGACGGATCTTCAGCGAGCGAGCTGAAACGGACGAGGGATCGAGGACGAACCACCGCGGAGGATCGCGTGGATACCGCTGGAGGCCGGACGCTTGTGCGGCTAGCGGCATCGCCTCGACGGAACCGAAACGGAAGCGGCTTCGAATCCGCGCACGGTAATCAGATTCAAACTCGGTTTTTCGGTTTGAGTTTTTCGTTCCGAATCGGATCAACGGGTATCGGGCGGGATTAATTTTTGTTCTTTGTTTCCGCTGCGTTCTTCGCGTCCCGCCCGGATCCCAACACCCGCCACATGCTCCTATGGGCTCAGGCTAATGCTGGACCCGGCCGATCCAACCGGCCCGCCTGCAAACCGGCTCAGGCCGGCTTCCCCCCAAACCTGCTGCACCCGACGCCCCCCTTAACCCTAGAAGTTGCAGGCGGCGGCGAGGAGCAGCAGCTGGGCTCCGGCCTCCGGGCCATCGGAGCCACCCAGCCCCGCCGGCGGTGCCCCCGGTGTCGGCGGGATCCCCGGCGCCGGCAGGGCCACCGGAGAAGCCCAAACAGGCTGCTGGCCATGCCCCAAAACAGTGGGATTTTTTCTGGTTTTTTCAGGGTTTCAAAACCCAAATTTGGGGCTTGATTTTGCAGGCCTCCAAGGGCACTTCGGCGCCGACAAAGATACCGGATGTGCTGTGGTGACTATCACCTAGAGATCCGGGCCGCCATCCCAACGCTTGGGAATCGCTTATGAAGCCGCCGAAAAGCCCCGGTTCATCATCTCATGAAGAACACCGAAAACCCCAAAGTAAAATTTGAAAAATTGCAGAAAAATAATCTAATTAACTGTGCCCATCACATGAACACAGATCCGACAATTAATCGAATATTTAGCATGGAATAACACATGAAATATTAATTTCGGAGATCGAAACGAGACGAGAAATAGTGGAACCTTGCTCTGATACCACTGTTGGATTCTCGGGTTTCTCCTGATCTAACGCGCAGCGGAGAATAAAATAAAAACGGAGACCCATTCCCGTTTCGAAAAACTAAAAATCACGATAATCGAATTATTGGTTCTCACTGTGTGCGGATTCGAATCCGCAACCGTTCGGTTCCGTCGGTGCGACACCGCAAGCCGCGCAAGTGCCCGGCCTCTAGCGAAGTACACGGGATCCTCCTCGAGACGGATATCCTCACGTTCCTCGTTCTTCGCAGCCCACGAAACCTTCGCCGATCGCCACAATGATCACCGCAACGCGCAGACGATTTCCCGTCGAACGGGATTCGGAGAAGCGGCGGAGCAGATCTGGATCTGTCTGGACGCCAGAGAGACAGAGAAATAGAGGAGGGGCGGTTAGGGTTACCAGCAGCTTGGCCTGCTCAGCCCGTTCGCTATGTTTTATACTAATCGCGCGATTTTTCATAAAAACCCCCGGTTTATATAAAACCAACTTATTTATCCATCGCCTTGAGAATCATTTGCGTGTGACCCTCTAGGCCGAATTACCAGTCCAGTTAATGGCCCAACAAGCCCAGTGACTCCTTACTGGCTTTATTAATCAATTAATAACCCATTATTCATTAATTAATCAATCGAATTGATGTCGCACATCGAATTCGACCGGATCTTCGATCGCGTTGGGTGCCAAGCAACACCGCGTGAACCCGGAAGGTATCGGGGTTAAGTAACCCACTCTTGGAACCTTTCCGTTGATCGTTACCGCGTGGATATAATCCTTCATTCGTACAATGCTCTCGAGTCAACTCAGGGTATGGCGTGCTGTCAAACCCTAACCGGTCTACTCACTTGGATTGGATGCCGCTGATAAATATCGGAAAACTCCTTCCCCGATATTATCGTCCGCCCTGGCCAGGGACTTCCGCGCATCCTTTCTAGAGCATTCTCTCTCTAAGTATCGAGCGCGAATGATTCCTTATTGACACACAATTCCCTTCGACGGTATTCCGCTGTACCCAATCCTTAACGTTTTAGAATCCCGTGGCTAGAGATTCTTAAACCAAGGTCAAAGCACAGAAGTCCACCGACAATGTGTCCTTGGTGTCTCAGGTCCGAGGACCATCCACGCAACTGCGACAATAGAATCAAGCTGGTTGACAATGAGGTACAATACCATCCAGCGATTCAGTCGGATCAGTTCAGTGAACTCATTCTCCAATGAGCACCTACATATTCGCCTTAGTGTCTCCACACAAGTGACTTATGAGATCAGTCACCCTCATCGTATAAGCAAGAGTAATTTGTACTAATCTAACCGGATATCCGATGTTCTTCTCGGATATCCTCCGACTAGGAACGATTAAGAATATGTGTGTTTAAGTGACCATTCTCATTAGTATGATCTCATCATAATCTGATCACTATAGCACATATTCACGAACTTCATTATGAAACGATAATTAATGCGATTTACACATAATGAATATTATGCCATTATATTAATAAATGAACGAGATTTACATAGTCAGATTGACTTGTAGGCCACCTAAAACTAACATGTGCATAGCATGGCATACATAATAGATCTTATGGCAGAGGCATAGGGTATTCTATTCATGAGTGCCCTCTCATCAGGAGTCTTAGGAGACTGCTCCTTTGAGAGACTAATTCCATGTCTCATCGGTATGAGACATCTCTTGTAATTTTCCATTCTAAACCTTTTGACTATGGTATCTATGTACAAGAATTGGGTCATTCCAAGCATCCTCTTTGATCTATCTTTATAGATCCGTATTCCCAATATGTAGGATGCTTCTCCCAAATCCTTCATGGAAAAGTTTCTTGACTGCCAGATCTTTACTGATAACATAATAGCTACATCATTCCCAGTGAGTAGTATATCATCTACGTAAAGAACTAAGAAGGTGACTGTGCTCCCACTGGTCTTCTTGTACACACAAGGCTCATCTTCATTCTTAATGAAGTTATAAGACTTGACAGCCTCGTCAAATCTTATGTTCCAGCTCCGAGAAGCTTGCTTCAGTCCATAAATGGACCTCTAAAGCTTGCACACTTTATCTGGAGATTCTTTGGATGTGAAACCTTCTGGTTGTATTATATACACTTCTTCCTCAAGGTTACCGTTGAGGAAGGCAGTCTTCACATACATCTGCCAGATATCATAATCAAAGTGTGCAGCAATGGCGAGTAGAACTCTGATCGACTTTATCATGGCAACTGGTGAGAAAGTTTCGTCATAGTCAATTCCTTGCCTTTGACGATATCCCTTTGCCACCAACGTTGCCTTATAAGTGTCGATCCGTCCATCAGCACCGATCTTTCTCTTAAAGATCCACTTGCAACCGATGGGTACAATACCCTCGGGCAAGTCCTCCAAGTTTCAAACTTGGTTGGTGTACATGGACTGGATTTCTGAGTTCATGGCTTCTCGTCATTTTCCGGCTTCTGGGCCTTCTATGGCCTCCTGGTAGGTTTTAGGATCATCATCCTCATTATATTCTACCTTAGACTCACCTTCAGCAATATGTCCCACATATTGTTCGGGTAATCTAGGTAATCTACCAGATCTACGAGGCTCATGTGTGTGTACCTGAACAGATTTAGGAACTGATATCTCAGTTGATGATAATGCAGCTGTTTGGAGATCTGGAACCTCTTCCAGTACTATTTTACTCCGACTGTCCTCCTAAAGAAGATATTCCTATTCCAGGAAGATAGCTTTCCTGGCGACAAACACCCTTTGTTCACCAGAATGGTAAAAATAATATCTAAAGGTTTTCTTTGGATATCACACAAACCTGCATTTATCAGTTCGTGATTCCAGCTTATCTTGATCATGCCTCTTTACATGAGTAGGGCATCCCCAGACTTTAACATGTTTAAATTCTGGTTTCCTGCCTTTCCATATCTCATATGGAGTAGATGTCACAGACTTGCTAGGTACTCAGTTCAGTAGGTATGTTGCTGACTCTAGAGCATATCCCCAGAAGGACACTAGTAATCCCGAAAACCTCATCATGGATCGCACCATGTCCAACAAGATGTGATTCCTCTTTTCTGATACAAGGCCAGATAAAGCATTAAACGCGGGTACAAGGTTATGGACATGACAAATACATGTGAGTAGTCATGTCTACGAATTATTTGTCATGTCTGAAAAATATCTATCATCTCTAGGTATTTGTATATAAATATTTTGGACGTGACAAATATTTTGTAGGCATGACAAATAGTATTGGTCATGCCCGTAAGGTATTTATCATACCTAAAAGTATTTGTCATCTCTACATAAGTATTGGTCATGCCCGTAAGGTATTTATCGAATGCAGTTAAGTAACCATGCTTGTGCAACTCTTGCAACCTGCTTTCGCCACTGTGCCCAAGTCTACAATGCCACATATAGGCTTGGTTCACACAATTCTTTCTCTTCTTAAGAGTATTATCTATTTGAAGATTGTAATAAGAAACATCTAAGAGATATAGACCGTTGACCAAAGATGCCGAAGCCATTGATTTATTACCATAATAAATCGAACAACTTCTATTCTCAATAGTCAACCTATATCCTATCTTGTCTAAACAAGATATTGATATGATGTTCTTTATTATGCTAGGAACATAATAACAATCTTCTAACAGTAAGGCATCTCCTGATGGAAGCCTGAGGTTTGCTGTCCCAATAGCAATCGCCGCAACTTTTGCGCCGTTTCCTAGCCTCAATTCCACCTTGCCTTGTCTCAGCTTGCGCTTACTTGTCAGCATTTGCGCATCATGACAGATATGAGAAGCACATCTGGTATCCAATACCCAATATGTGGAATCTCTTACTGACAAGTTGATATCTATCATATAGATATCTGAAGCTTCATATAGCTTCACCTTTCCATGAGCTTTATCGTTAAGGAACTCCTTGCAGTTCCTCTTCCAGTGACCAGACTGCTTATAATAGAAGCAGTCACCCTTTACTACTCTTTTGTCTTTGTCCTTCAATCTTTTATTGTTAGCTATCATCTCTGCTTCAGGGGCATCTAATGCCGATTCAGCAGGAGGATCAGCTCTATGGACAAAGTCAATGTGCTCAGATCTGAAGACATTCTTCAAGTTTCTGAACCAATCCGAGTAGATCAGGTAAGTCAAAAGGGCATCAAGTATGCCGCGGAGTGGGTTATTCGACGACATAATTCCCTACAGGAGATAAGTAAAATCTATTTAGCAGATGTTCAATTATTAAAAAATAAAACAAGACATGGTCTTTTGTTCAAGTTTGTCTCCCACTAATTTTCGACGGACTGTATAACCCTCAGTTATACAAAACGGGAGACACCGACAGTCTCCTAGTGGGGATCAGAATCTCAATGACTTGCAATACAGCCTTGTGGATAGCACAACAAACTGTAATACAATCAAAGAGCACCCAACTCATGGGACTTGCAACTCCTTGTAATATATGATCATAGCTTCGGTCCCCAGAGATTTAATAGCCTTGTGGATAGCACAACAAACCACTAATTCTGGTCTAAGCTAACCATCGTTACGCGACGAGCATAGATTTGTATGCAGCCCTTGTAGATAGCACAACAAAGCTACACGGTTCCTCTACCCCGATCATATAAGCATCTAATGCCATAGCCACAGTTTCTCCTACCAATTAAACAGACCTTGTAGATAGCACAACAAATATGTCTAAAGTGATTCGAATCCTATGACTATAATGATGGTGGACCGTGCAGTAAGTTCTTAACTACTCACGTTACGACATAGAGTTTATCTGAGGGTATTTACATAACTTTTATCTTGGTCTCTCCCAGGTGATAGTATATAAACATATCGTATATTCTTACTGAATACTATACCTGCTTTGATTCACAATCAAACATTAAAAACAATGCATCACATACATGTCTAGTGTGGTCATGGATAGCACAGTGGGTTTGACTGGAGCCAACAGTCAAACGCACACACAATCTAACATAACATTTACATTAGATAAACCTACAAACACATAGGCAAGCGATCTCCATCATATCGCCTTCCTGGTTGCATCTGTAGATCGTCCTCGCTCCTTCCTCAGTTGCCTTGATCATATTACAATATATTCTAGAATTTATAAGTAAATTGAAGAAGGCCTTATAGCGAGTACAAGAGAGAGGGAGGTAGAAATACATCGGAGTTCGAGAGAGGAAGAGGTACGTAGACCTCTATTTATTAACAATTAATAAATAACCATACATCCACGATCCACACAATCCATTCATCACATGAATATTTAAATAAGTGCATATCCATGACCACAGTGTGTTTTAAACATCCCACACATGATTCAGCGCATCACATGGCTAAAACAAAAGAGTTTTCAAAATATATAATTTTGGCTTTCAAAAAAGCGTGGGTTCCAATCGAAATTGGTATTTGAATTTCGAAAACACTTTTAATCAACTTAACATGCAATTAAATCAAATTAAAAATAATAAACACACATCACATGCGCACACACTCCAAATTAATAATTTCTAGATTATTCCATGCAAATTAGAATACTTCTAATAATCTAACACTTAGATTAAACCCCATTAATAATCTAACAATTAGACTATTAATGACTAATCTAACTCTTAGACTAGTCTAACAAAGTTAATTAATAATTTAACACTTAAATTAATAATCAACCATTATTAATTATTAAGTACTAACCTAACACTTAGATTAGTCAATTAATGTTAATTATTAATTTAACTCTTAAATCAATAATTAACACTAACTTATTAATAATTAATTAATCTAACTTTTAGATTAGATAATTAAAGTTATTATTAATTTAACTGTTAAATTAATAACAACAATAATTAATTAGGGAAACTAATTTAACATTTAAATGAGTCATTGAAATAATTATTAATTTAACTCTTAATTTAATAACTAACTCATTAATTAATATTTGGAAGATTTAATAATTAACAATTTAACATTTAAATTATTAACTATTAATCACTAATCTAACTTTTATATTACTTAAATAAAGATTAATTATTAATTTAATAATTAAACTAATAATTAACTTTAATCAATATTCACCAATCATTAATTAACTAATGATTCAAAATCATTAATGCCCACTTAAATAAGATAGAATAATAATTTAAATTTTATAAAACAATTTTAATTTTAAATTAAAATTCAATCAGACTCAAATGGGTTAATTGGGGTTTTAAAAGGGGTTTAAATTGAGAATAATAGAAGGAAATGGCTCAGCCAAGTACTGAGCCAGGGCTCGGCCTGGGCTTGAGCCAGCACCCTCCTGGCTGAGCCCGTTAGGGCACCTGGCTCGGGCCCCACGCTCGAGCCCAGGCAGCCCCTGGCTCGCCCGGTCTGGCCACGACCCGGCCGGCTGGACCGGCCCCAGACTGTCCGTCCCCAACCCGACAGCTCCGAAACCCTAGCTTGTTGAAGGTTGAGGAGGGTGCTGCCCGGCGGCCGGCGGTACGGTGCCGTCCGGCCCCGCTGGCAACGTGCCCGGTGCCGGAGGGTTGGCCGGAGATGCCCATTGCAAATTGGCCTCCAAAAACTGGTTTTCTGGTCAACCGTGAAGATGGAGGAAGAAGAAGGGAGATTCCCTTTAACCGGCCACCTCCCCAGCTGCTCCCGCCCCGGCCCACTGGTGCCGGCGATGACCGGGAGGTCCCTGGTCATACCAGGATCACCAGCCACTTCCCCATCACATGGGCCACCCGATTGAAACCTCCATTAACCCTAGTTCTTCATCATATGAAGAAAACAAAAAGACCCAAATAAAATTTCGAAAATTGCAGTAATAAAATAATCAAATTATTTTACTGTTCATCGTATGAACATGGACCTTGCAATTAACCGAATTCATGCATGGAATAACGCATAGAAAATTAATTCGGACAACGAAACAAGATGAGAAACAGTGGAACCTGGCTCTGATACCACTGTTGGGTTCTCGGGTTACTCCGGATCTCCCGCGCAGCGGAAATAAAAATAAAAACAGAGATCCGTCCCCGTTTCGAAAATCAGAAAAACCAGATTATCGGATAATCAGTTCTTACCGTGTGTGGATTCGAATCCGCAACCGTTCGGTTCCATCAGTGTGACACCGCAAGCCGCGCAAGTACCGGGCCTCTAACGAAGTCCACGCGATCCTCCTCGCGACGGATATCCTCACGTTCCTCGTTCTTCGCAGCCCACAAAACCTCTGTCTATCGCCGCAACGATCACCGCAACGCGTGGATGATTTCCCGTTGAACGGGAGTCGGAGAAACGGCGGAGCAGATCTGGATATGTTTGAGATGCTAGGGTTAGCAGCAACTTGGCCTTCTCAACCCGTTCACTATGTTTTATACTAACCGCGCGGTTTTTCATAAAAAACCCCGGTTTATACAAAACCCACTTGATGTAGCCGAAGCTATCACGACCGGATTCCGAAGCCGGAATCTGAAGAGAGGGATCCGGTGCTGGGTCGGATCGGTGTTGAGGGGGGCCCGACGAGGATCCGGATGACGAAGGACGCAGAGGCGGCGGAGCCGACGGTCCGGAGGCTGGCTCGCTCAAGAAGTAGGGGGCCGAGGCTCCTTCGGCGGGCGAAGGGGCGGCACGAACGAATCTCCTTCCGACTGATCTGTCGACGGGCGACGAAGCCGAAGCCGAAAGCCCGAGGCCGAAAGTGACCCGGACTCGGCTTGCTCTTGGATAGTGAGCCCAAAGCCCCTTCGGCGGTCGGAGGACGAAGCCGAAGCCGAAAGCCCGAGGCCGAAAGTGACCCGGACTCGGCTTGCTCTTGGATAGTGAGCCCAAAGCCCCTTCGACGGACGGAGGGGCAGCGCGAGACTGAGTCTCCTTTCTTGGGGCAGCCGACGTACGGCGTCGAGACCAGGGAGAGGAGTCCGAGGTCGGCGGCCGAAACCGACTCGGGAAGGTCGGCGAAGATTCGAACCGAGCTCCTGCAGGAGGGAAAGAAGAAGAAAAACCAGTCAGCAGGAGTCCCGGGCTTCAGCCCTGGGGAACCCCCTCCGACGGTCAAGTTAGCTCCTGAAGAAGATTCGATTCAGAAGGCAAAGAGAGTAGCTTTAATGCTTTTCGGATAGTAGTCCTTTTAAGGGTCTCGGAGGCTTGAGGAAGCATCCATCGCCCTCCTCTTTGGCAATAAATAGCGGGGTATTTATAGCAGAGGATAGCGGATGGTTAACGGTGGCAGCCGATATAGGACTAAATGAGGGCTTACTGATAAACCGCCATAGTGCCCGATCCGCCACCGGAGTGGGCCGGATTCGGCTACCGGGCCGAAGGGGGTTGGGCCGCTGATGGGCCGAAGCCTGTTGGGCCCTGGGCTGCCGCGCTGCTCCCGGGCCGTAGGCTAGTGGGCCGCTGACGGGCTGAAGCCTGTTGGGCCGGGAGCGACGGTGCCGCTTATGGGCCGAAGGCTGCTGGGCCGCTGACGGGCCGAAGGCTCCCGGAGGGCCTGGTACTGCTGCTGTTGGGCTGAATGGGGTTTGGGCTTGCTTTAATGGGCCGAATCGGATTCTGCCTCATCACCACTTATTTATCCATCGCCTTGAGAATCATTTGTGTGTGACCCTCTAGGCCCAATTACTAGTCCGGTTAACAACCTAATAAGCCCAGTAACTCCTTACTGGCTTTATTAATCAATTAATAACTCTTTATTAATTAATTAATCAATCGAATTGATGTCATACATCGAATTCGACTGGGCCTCCGATCACGTTGGGTGCCAAGCAACACCGCGTGAACCCGGAAGGTATCGGGGTTAAGTAACCCACTCTTGGAACCTTTTCGCCGACCGTTACCGCGTGAATATAATCCTTCATTCGTACAATGCTCTCGAGTCAACCCAGGGTATGGCGTGCTGTCAAACCCTAACCGGTCGACTCACTTGGATTGGATGCCGCTGATGAATATCGAAAACTCCTTTCCCAATATTAGCGTCCGCCCTGGACAGGGACTTCCGCGCATCCTTCCTAGAGTATTCTCTCTCTAAGTACCGAGAGCGAATGATTCCTTATTGACACACAATTCCCTTCGACGGTATTCCACTGTACCCAATCCTTGGCGTTTTAGAATCCCGTGGCTAGAGATTCGTAAACCAAGGTCAAAGCACAGAAGTCTACCGACAAGGTGTCCTTGGTGTCTCAGGTCCGAGGACCATCCACGCAACTGCGACAATAGAATCAAGCTGGTTGACAGTGAGGTACAATACCATCCAACGATTCAGTCGAATCAGTTCAGTGAACTCATTCTCCAATGAGCACCTACATATTCGCCTTAGTGTCTCCACACAAGTGACTTATAAGATCAGTCACCCTCATTATATGAGCAAGAGTAATTTGTACTAGTCTAACTGTATATCCGATGTCCTTCTCGGATATCCTCCGACTATGAACGATTAAGAATATATGTGTTTAAGTGATCACTCTCATTAGTACGATCTCATCATAATCTGATCACTATACCACATATTCACGGACTTCATTATGAGATGATAATTAATACGATTTACACACAATGAATATTATGCCATTATATTAATAAATGAACGAGATTACAAAGTCAGATTGGCTTGTAGGCCACCTAAAACTAACAAGAGCCTCCTTTAAAGATTTGAATGCCTCTAAGTATCGATCATCAAGATTGAATAGGACATCTTTGGCTAAGAGAAGGGTTAATGGTCGAGCAATTTGAGAGAAGTTCTGAATGAATCGGCAATAGAGGCATGGCCTAGAAAGGATCGAATTTGCTTTACCGAGGTAGGTGGAGGAAGATTGAAAATTAAGCTAACCTTGGCTTTGTCCACCTCAATACCTCTTCAAGAAACTATATGACCCAAAACTATGTCTTCTTTTACCATGAAATGACTCTTCTCCCAACTTAGAACCAAATTGGTCTCTATGCATCTTCCAAGTACTTTTTTCAAATTTCCAGACAATTCTCAAATGAGTCCCCAAATATTGAAAAGCATCCATAAATACTTCGAGGAACTCTCCCACCATGTCCGAAAAGATTGCCAACATGCATCTTTGGAAATTTGCTAGTGCATTACATAGTCCAAATGGCATTCTTCGGAAAGCAAATGTGTTATAAGGGCATGTGAATGTGGTCTTTTCTTGACCTTTTAGATAGATAGCCACTTGATTGTAACCTGAATATCTATCTGAAAAGCAAAAATATTTCTAACCCGCTAGTTTTTCCAAAATCCGATCAATAAACGGGAGTGGGAAATGATCTTTCTTTGTCATTGTATTTAATTTTATGTAATCGATACAAACTCTCCACCCCGTGGTCAACCTAGTGGGCATTTCTTCACCTTTATCATTCTTCACCACAGTTATTCCAGACTTTTTTGGTACCGCTTGGGTTGGCTTACCCACTTACTATCAGATATTGGGTATATAATACCCGCATTTAATCATTACACCACTTCTTTCTTGACTACTTCCATCATGATGGGATTCAATTTTCTTTGCATCTCTCTACTAGGCTTAGCATTATCCTTTAGATAAATGTGATGCATGTTGTGGGTGCTCAAATTGGGTGTGTGTTTATCATGAAAGATTATGTTGTTTAAGTGACAAATGAAACCTATTAAAAAGAAACTAAGTGAATGTGATCGCCAGAAACTTTTAACTAAAAAGTTCCAAAAGAAAAAAAAAGTTTGATCGCCTACCTGTTTTGGATGCGGGAGATGTTGAAGTTCTTGATTCCCCTCCTTCAGCCGGCTGAAGAAAGAGAGCCCTTTCTATCTTTGTTCTTGCTTTGAATGCTTATTAGACTTTGAGGATCATCCAGCTTCCTTTTCCTTATTGTTGGTGATTCTCTCCTCTTGATTCTCCTTTTGTACCTTGCAAGAAAATGGAAAGAAAGAAAGAACAATGAGAACACAAATAGATGTAGTATCTATTCTAGTAGGAATTCTGAGCATGCAACTAGACAAATGAACTCACTTGTTAGGTGGGCTTTTAAACCTCTCAAAATATGGATTGGAAAAGAGTGCTAGTAAGTGTGTATTGCATGGAGTGATGTGATAAAAATGTGATGCTAACGTGATGCAAAATGTGAGAAGGATGCAGAAATAAATTAAAAGCTAAGCTGGATGGCCCCTGGAAAGCCTTGGTCTTGAATGGATCTTGAAAGGACGAGGAACGGATGAAGACTCCTCGAAGTAGCAGCGCTTCAGCGTTTGGACGTCGTCGCCAATATTATCACTCACTTTTCAAAAATAATTACTAACTATCAAATAATCACTCATCATCACTAACTTTTCAATGACCAAGAGGCTGGGTATTTATAGACTTTACATCAGCGGTTATTAATGGATTAACATGAAGGATTTTCAAGTTTATCCAACTAACAAACAGATAAACATAGATTAAGTCATCATTATCTGTAATTATCTAAAACGCGTCGTTCAAGGAAGACGTCTTTTAGACTAATCAAGATAAGGATAAACATCCGGGAAAAGTTCATTATTATCTGTAATTGTATAAAACGCGTCGCCAAAGAAAGACGCCTTTTATACTAATTAAGATAAGGATGAACATCTGAGAAAAGAGATAGAAACAACTTAGGAGACCTAAATTGCGTCGTGTCGTGCATACGTCTTTTAGCTAATTAATCAATTAATTAAAATTCAAATTTAAATATCAAAATAGGAATAAACTCTAAATGACGTCTTTACATGTAGACGTCTTTTAGACTTCTTCATATTTTAATTAAAATTTGAGTTAAAATCAATTTAATTAATTAACTTAAATTATGTTTGTCTGACCCGATACAATTTAGATAATTAATTCATAAAGATTAATAAAAATTAACCAATGATTAAATATCAGACCATTTTGAGGCATTATTATATGATATGAAATTTACTCAAAATGATGTCAAAATTAGTGTGTCTACACATGTATGTGGTTAGACTTATTCCTTTCAAATCAGCTACAAACCACCCTATGGCTTCTTTGTGAGTTCGGAGGACTTCAATGAGTTGTTTTTCCTGGGTAGGGTTAAGATCAGCTGCTATGATCATGGGTAGGGTTTCGGACGGGCTCAAAAAGACATATTTGAGGGAGTCCGGTAAAGGTTTAAGTTCCAACTGAAGAGGGACTTGGAGGGATGGGGGAGTAGGTTCTAGATTGAGTTCAAGTAAAGGTTCAACCTTATTGGACCGCCAGACCTTTTTACTCCAATCAGATGTGGACATTAACTCCTCTACTTCTTCAAATTGGGTCAAAGGGGATGTTTCTAAGATGTTATCAATTACATCAATTGCAAAGCAATCTTCCCCATCTTGCATATGTCCGGATGCCTTGAAAATATTAAGAGATATTTTGTGATCTCCAAAGGAAATATCTATTAACCCCGACTTGTAGTTAATGATAGCATTATCAGTAGCCAAAAAAGGACGGCCCAATACAATCGGGTTATTTTTCAAATGCTGAACGGGCTCCATATCAAGGATGACAAAATCAACTGGGAAGTAACAAGAGTCGATCCTGACAATGACATCTTCCACCATTCCTCTTGGTGTCCTGAAAGATCTATCAGCAAGTTGCAGAATCACCAGAGTCGGTTTTAGTTCTCCTATCCCAAATTTTTCATAAACTGAAGTGGGCAATAGATTCACACTTGCCCTAAGGTCCAATTGTGTTTTATCAAAGGTGGTTCCTTCAATAACACAAGAGATAAGTGGAGCCCCAGGATCTTTCATCTTTTTGGGCAATTGGTTGAGCCAAATGACACTCACCTCTTCAGACAAAAAGATTTTCTTAGGAATTGTTTTGGGCTCTCTCTTATGAGTACAAAGTTCCTTCATAAATTTGGCATAAGCCAGCACATGTTGGATGGCATCTACCAGAGGTATGTTGATGTGGACTTGTTTAAATAAGTCCATTAATTCTTCATTTCTGGTCTGTATTTGATGTTTCCTTCTTTCTTTGCCATTCTCTAGAGCTTGTGGAAAAGGAATTTTTGGTTTATAATTCTCTGGATTTTTCTCAATTTTCCCTTTTTCTTGAATGAGATTGGGTTCTTCACTCTCTTCTTCTTCTTCTTCTGTTTGCTCATGATTGGCATGATTAGCTCATTGATTTGGGTAAAGATCTGACAAAATTTTACCACTTCTTAAGGCCAAAATTGCTTTCGCATTTTCTAACTGTAGGCTTCTTGGTGGATTTTGGCGCATTTGAGGTTGGGCCTGAGGAATAGGCAGAAGTGGTTGGTGTTGAAAACCTGGAGGATAGTTTCGTAGGTTTGCGATGGGTTGGCTAGGTAATGGGCCCACTTCTCTCCTCATTGTTGTATCAGCCATTTGGCCCAATTGGGCTTCTAATTTTGAAATAGAATGTTGTTGGGAGATGACCAATTGTTGCAATTATTGTTGTTGTTGTTGGTTCATAAGTAATTGTTGCAGCATATTGAACTTTTCATCATTTTGATTTGGTGGCTGAGAATGTGGAATTTGATGTGAATGTTGACAGAACATGTTTTGATTGTTATTGGGCTGAAAATAAGGAGCTTGGGATTGGGATTGGATAGATTGACCCTTATTGAAGGCTTGATTTGGATAATAATTCTGTTGATGGGCCATGTTCTGAAAGTTTTGTATTTGTGGGTTTGGAGTTTGGGCTTGTTGAGGTTCCCATGAGAAATTTGGATGATTTTTCCAGCCCGGGTTGTAGGTGTTAGAATATGGATCATGAATGGGCTTTGAGTAACTTTGGGTTGCTTGGACTTGTTCTTGGATGAAAGGTGGTAATTGGACTGCCATAGGACACTCACTAACATGGTGAGTTGGGCTCGCACAAAGACTACAGGCTTCTTGATAAGATGGAGAAGTTTCTGAGTATGATCTTGATGGTGATTGGATATTAGATCATTGATTGTTCGAAGCTAGAACTTGGTCTAACTTTTGGGCCATTAGATCCATTTTACTCATTTGTTGGGCCAAAAGGTCCACTTTATCTAACTTTTGGGCTACTGCATTGATATCCATCATAGAACCAAATTCTCCTCGGTTTCTGATTTCATAAACTCCAGTCCATTTGGATACTCCCACCGATCTTTCATATGATGAAAGTGAGGCATGATTTATTGAATTCTCACTTAGCATTTCAAACAGATCATATGCTTCTTTCTCACTTTTGCTCATGAATGCTCCTCCACAAGATGCATCCACCATTTGTCTATATTGTGCATCTAATTCCTAATAAAATGCTTGCACAGTTTGCCATCTAGATAGTCCATGATGTGGACATTTCCTAAGCAATTCCTTCAGCCTTTCCCATGACTCATGGATCTGTTCACCAGGTAATTGTGAAAATCCGGTTATGGCCCGTCTCATGATATTAGTTCTTCCTATAGGATAGAATTTCTTCAAAAATTCTTGTTGCATTTCAGGCCAGGTTCTAATGGGCTTCCTTATTGTACCAAGCTAGTATTTGGCCTTGTCCTTAAGAAACAAAGGAAATAGGGTTAGGCGAAGGGGCATCTTCCGTGAAATCTTGAATTTTCACGGTAGAACAAATCTCAAAGAACTCATCCAAATGCTTATATGGATCTTCATTGATATTTCCATAAAAAGATGGGAGCATTTGAATGGTACTGGGGTTGATTTCATAATGGCTTGCATAGGTATTAGGCAATTGAATACAAGATGAAGGGTTATAGTCTTGAGGAATGAAGTATTCTTTCATCTGCTTAGGTATTTCTTGATTATTTCCAACCATTTGATTTTGAAGATTGGCTTGGTGATGTAGGTGTCTCTCAATTTCTTGAATGGGATTAATGATTTCTGAGTTTTGAGATCTTCTACCTAGCATACACTGGACAAAGAGAGAGAAGAGGATTTGTTTTTGTTTTTTTAATTATTGTTTTAATTTTTATTCAAAGACAAACAAGTTGTAAACAATTAACCAATGACCTAAGTGCAACCTAAATCTAAAGATGATTTTTCTCATAAAGTAACTAGAATTCGTTGTGAATCACACCCACAAAGGATCAACGGCCAGGTAAGAGGTGGGGTAGTGGGAGGCTCTTCTTACTTTCGTAGGGACCTAATTAAATAACTACTTGCCCGCTTAGCCGTTTGCCTTTATAACATTTAGCCTAGATACCGGTGTCCAAAGTAGAAGCAAATTTACAACTTAGTCTAATCACAGTGTGAACCCTAGGTTCAATTTGCTAATTGATTTTATTAGGCTTGGGAAATGCAAGATGAAGTGTTGGTGGTTTGTGGGCCAAGGGAGGGTGATGAAATCCCCATCTTATCTTGTTATGAAGATGCCCTTAAAGTATTTTAGCAATGAGATGCTCACCACAATTCAAACCAGTTTGTTTTATGCAAAAATGAAATGACAATGCATGAACATCTTATTGGCACAATTGAGAGAACTCACCTTGCTTCTCTCATTTTTCAACATAAATTAAAATGACAAAAATTAAAAACTAATGCATTCCTAAATAATGTATGTCCTAAAACCTGATAGTTTGATTTCTAATCTTGAAATGATTTTTTTATTTATTTTGGTTTTCTGATTTTTTTTGCGCCAAAAATTGATCAATCACACATGTGCGTCGTTAAACACTCGTGCAACCGTCAATTTAAATTAAACCAAACTTATTTACTTTAAGCATATGGCATGAAGCAAGTGGTGAGCATGGGTCGAATCCATAGGGAGATCTCATATTTTAAAGTTGAAAGTATTGAATTTTTAGGGAAAAAAAATAGAGAAGAAAGAAGAGGGAGCATGATGATTTGATAGAGAACAATTAAACTAGTTGGACTTACTACAAACTCACAAAAGTAGCACCTCTAAACGAGTATAACTAAACTATCTACTGAACTAAGATTATCCCTAAAATATTAAATAGCAAAGGAATATAAAATTTGAGTGATGTCAACAGAAGAAAAGGAAAGAGCCGTAGAAGAAAAGGATGGAGAAAATGCTACTTGTTCCAAACAAACTACCATCAAATGAAATCATAACTTCATTAAATTTTACAAAGATATTGAACATGAAAAAATAATATGACTCTCATAATACAACTTTTACAAAAAATGTTCGAAAGGTTATGTAACACAGATAACTTAAAAACTAGAGAGAGAAAAGATAGAGAGAGAAAACTAGTATTTGCAGCCGTCGCAGCCCTTCACGTGGATCTTTGGCAGCCATAGACTTATTCCAGTGGTCAGTTGCAGTGCCTCAAGTTCACCTTCAACCCCTAGCAGCCGCTAGTTTGAGAGAGATGCAGAGAAAGAGAAAATGAAAGCTAAAAAGAGAGAGATTAAAGGCCAAAGAGAGGGGGGGGGAGGTTGCTACAGTACCACGGTACTGTATCTGCTACAGTACCCTAGGGTATTGTAGCATAGAGAGGGAGAGAAAAGAGAAAGAAGAAAGAGGAGAGAAGAAGAATGAAAAATAAAGAAAGCTTCGGATCTTTTAAAAAGAGAAGGAGAGAGAGAAAAGGAAAGGATAAAAGAAGGTTGGTGGCTACTCCTTATGGCTTCCTTGGAGAAAAAGTTAAGACATCCTTCTTATTGATTTTCTTGCCCAAAATGTCCTTACATTTATCTTGTGCACAAAAATAAGCATTATTTCTGGGATTTGAACTCGGGTCACTCCAATGGCACCAACTAGTCCAACCAACTGCGCCACTTGTTCTTTATGTCCTGTTCACACAAAATAATTTAAAATTAAATTTTTGTGGTGAACAAAATCTCAATTATGTTCAAATAAAATTATTATATATCCCGGCTTTGCCGAAAACCCACAAATGCGCTACACTTAGTTTTTTCACATGAAATGACGATGTTTTTAACTCGGAATTCAACAAAATTGGTGTCGTTGGAAAGTGCACAAAATTATCTATCATCACATGTAGTTTTGCACATAAAATCATGAGTGTAATGTATAATTTTAATCAATTAATGCTAAAAAATGTGTCATTATCACACTTCCCAACTTAATCATTTTTAGTAAAATAAAAATAAAATAAATGATAAGTTGGAACAAACTCACCAACTAAGAGTTTTCCTTTCATTTTTTCATTTTTTTTAAAATACCTGCAAGAAAAGAAAATCAATGTGGGTATGGATATGCACAAATGGATAAAAAATTATCAAAATTAAAAATCAACTTCCCCGGCAACGGCGCCATAAATTGATGCGTATTTAAATGTCGTCGTTAAAACATAAATAACATCAATCTTAATTTCTGATCTCAAATAAACATAGCAATGTAGTGCATGGTTGAGACCGGGTCAATCCACAAGGAAATAGAAATTCTATTTTGAAAACTTTAGGTTTTGTTTGCTTGGATTTTTTTTATATAATGTTCTAGTTAAAAAACTTTCATTTTAGGCATTTGAACAAAATTAATCACAGAATTTTAAATGCCTTCAAAATTTTCTAATTAACACCTACCACTACAACTTGATTAATTAAATATTAAGATTGAGCAAAACATATGATTCTAGTTAAATAATACTAGTCTAGAAAAGCAAATAGAAATAACCACGGGATAAAAACAAAGACTTGATTACTATTAGTGAAAGAAATATTACAATGGTTCTAAAAAAAAATTTAAATAATAAAAATGATAACTAATTGCTTAACAACTAAACTGAACTAATTGAAATATGTAAGATAAGTAGGCCACAGTGGAAGGCCTGTCTCAGGAGGCGCACTGCGCCGTTGGCAGTGGAGAAGCCGCAATGCGCCGTTGGCTATGGAGAGGGCGAAGCTGGCGGGCGGGGTGTAGTGGGCCCCATACGGGCAGAAGCTGGCGGGCCCGGGCATTGCCGGCTAGCGAGCGGGAACGCTCCTTGGCGCGCCGCGTGGCTGGCGAGCGCTCATCCAGCAGGCTCGATCGACGAGGAGGAGGGGTGCGAAACCCCCAGTGTTGCCGCGTGGTGGGCTCGGGCGGCTGGCGTTGGCGTGCAACAACGCGTAGCCCTGGCGGGCCAGGCGATTGGCAGCTACAGACGGGAACTCCTGCACATGCGACAATGTGGAGGACGTGGGAAGCGCGTGGAGCTGCCGCGTAGTAGGCAATGGCGGCTGGTGCTGGAGGGAGCCGACGCGTGGCCTGGCGCAGGCCCAAGGGGGGCGCAGTGCTCGTGCAAAAGGCAGATAAAGGAGAGAGGAAGAGGAAAAAGCAAGAGAGAGGCACAGGGGCAGAGAGAGGAAAAGGTAGAGAGAGAGAGGCAGGGAACGAGAGAGAGAGAGAGATGCAGAGGGAAAAGTGGGAGAGAGAAAAGACAGATAGACAGAGAAGAGAGAAATGCGTCGGGGGGAGAGAGAGAAATCTGAAAGAGAGAAAAGAAGGAGAGAGAGGAGAGTTCAAGAGATTCAAAAAGTGTCCTTTTTTCTCTCCTCTTCTATGGTTTTATCGAAAATAGGAATTTTTTGAATTTCAAAAAAGCACTAAAGAGGCTTTAAAAATTTTCATTAAATTTCCCCTTAATTAGAAGATCCTCTTAAAAATATAATAATGGGTTATTTGAAATTTGAATTTAGAAAGGTATATTTGATTTTGAAATTTGAATGATAAATGTTATTTTCGAAATTTGAATTTTAAAATTTAAAATTCAAATTTTAAAAATAAAGAATATTATTTTTGAAATTTGAATTTGGAGATTCCCTCCTCTCTCTTAGTTGGCACGTGGGTCCCAATTGAAGTTAAAATATAAAAATAGAGTCTTGTTTCTTCTAGGATTTGAATCCAAGTCATTTCACCCATGTTCGGGTGGTTTAACCACTATGCCATTTGCTTGCTCATGTCTAATATCCACATAAAATAACAATTAAGGTCATGCGGCAATCAATAAGCTATTCAAATATATATTAAATAATTGCCGAGAAGTTTTTATTGGAAATGAAATTATCACACTTACTTAATCCATGAAATGATGACATTTGACATTCGAATTTTGCAAAATTAATATTTTGAAAGCATAATCGATTTATCTATCATCCATGTGGTTTTGTACATAAAATTGACAATATAGTGTGTAAATTTCATCTATTGTTTATCTAAAAATGTGTACTTATCAGAAGACGGTCGTGTCATATCTCATGGTTCAAGAGTGGAAGTTGTATCAATATGTTGTAGAATCTTCCTTCAGGATTCCTCGAGAGGTTGCAGAGCCATGATGACTAGTTTGACTGTGAGACCAACAGTGTACTATTTGGTGATTGAGGCTCAGAGGGCAGATTTAGAATTACCACAGATTCTTTAGATATCAGAGGTGGAGCTGTAGGACGATGACACAATCAAGTTTAGAGGCAGACTCTATGTTTTGGCAGAGGAGGAGGTGCGCAAGAGCGTTCTTGATGAAGCACATCGTTCTATATATGCCGTGCACCTTGGAACTAACAAGATGTACCATTGTCTGAGGAAATACTTTTGGTGGCTAGGGATGAAGAAGAACGTAACTGAGTATATGGCGAGGTACTTGATTTGCCAGCAGGTGAAGGCAGAGCATCAGAGGCCAAGAGGTTTGTTGCAGCCATTATCGATATCAGAGTGGAAATGGGAACTTGTGACCAAGGATTTTGTGATGGGATTGTCTGTGACATCCAGTAGAAGAGACACAATCTGGGTGATTGTTGATCGTTTGACCAAGTCAGCTCACTTCCTAGCCATTAGGAAGGAGTGGTCAGTCGACAAGCTGGCCAGACTATTTGTGAATTGGATTGTATCTCTGCATGGTGTACCCTTGTCCATTGTGTCGAATCGGGATCCGAGGTTCACTTCGAGGTTTTGGAAGAGTTTTCAGAAGGCTTTGGGTACCAAGTTGTCTTTCAGCTTGGCTTACTATCCCGAGTCTGATGGACAGTCAGAGAGGACTATTTAGACGTTGGAGGATATGCTGAAGGTTTGTTGCCTGGAATGAGGAGGTTCTTGGGAGCAGTACTTGTCTACTGTGGAGTTTGTATACAACAGTTATCATCCTAGTATCGGCATGGCGCCGCATGAGGCATTGTACGGGCGGCCGTATCGGTCTCCATTGAATTGGTTTGAGATCGGTGAGAGGCAGATGGGAGGGCTAGAGATGGTACAACAGTGTGCAGAGGTCGCCAGAGTAGTGCAACAGAGGTTGACCGCAGCTCAGTGCAGGCAGAAGAGTTATGCAGATGTTCACAGGAAACCACTTAAGTTTGAGGTTGGGGATCACGTGTTTCTCCGTGTCTCACCCTCCAAGGGTGTGATGAGATTTGGGAAGCGAGGCAAACTGAGTCTACGGTTTATTGGGCCTTTTCCCATTCTTGTTAGAGTTGGGGAAACAACGTATCAGTTAGCCTTACCACCCAGTCTTGTGGGAGTCTACGATGTGTTTCATGTTTCAATGTTGAGGAAGTATGTGCAAGATTCATCCTATGTCTTGGACTTTTTGGAGTTGGAAGTCTTGGAGACTTCTCTTTTCTAGAATATCTAGTGCGCATTGTAGACCGTAGGGAGCAGGTCCTTCGGAACAAGGTTGTTCCTCTGGTGAAGGTGATTTGGCAGCATCGTTCCGGAGGCGAGGTGACTTGGGAGCGAGAAGATGAAATGCGAGAGCAGTTTCCCTATCTTTTCCAGTAAGGTCTTTTTTGAGCTTATAATATCTTTTTCCTTTGGTGTTACCATAGTTGCAGCAATTTCGGGGATAAAATTTTCTTAAGGAGGAGAGGATATAAGGACTGAGGTTTTAGATTTAATTATCGGGTCGGTTTCCGTATTGGATTCCCTGGTTTGGGTCTTTGTGAGCTTGGTGCATGGGTTCTGAACCGCGTCCGGCATGCAAGATGCGCTTCTGATAGGCGTCGGCCTTGGGCGACACGATTTAGGGACCATGCATGTGTGACGCGTGGTCGGACGTCGGGGCGCGTGTGTACGGCTCTGGTCTTGTCTTCTGAATGGCGTCACGCATGGTCGAGACAATTCAGACATCTGCCAGTGTACGACTCCTGTCTTGTCGTCTGAACGACGTTGGTTGGGGTTGACTTCCTGAACCACCCCTCCTATATCTCATTCTCTCCCTCTCTTCTTCCTCTCCGTCTCCTTCTCTTCCTCTTCCTCCTCCACCACTCCACTCTCCTCTACCACCTCTCACTACATCCACCACCATTTCCACTGCGGCTCTTCACTCTTCGGACGGCGACCGACGTCTCAGCAGAGTGATGACGTCCACGACGGTACTGGCGATGGCTTGCAGTGTGGCAGTTCGGCGGCAAGGAGTTGGAAGAGTTTAAGGAATAGGTAGGGTGATGATCTTCACATGTGTTTCAATCGGTTTAACTCGTACAGTTTGAATGATTCTTGCTTTGAACCATGCTATGGATGTGTGGGGATTTTTGAGTAGAAAATGAACATGTTTAGAAGGATTTTTGATTGAAATAGGCACTTTTATGAAATCGATGCAGAAGTGGAATCACACTTTTTCCTTTCTATTTTCATTTTCGTCTTCAATTAACTTTATAGAAAACAAAAGTAGAATGTGTCATTTCTATTTCCATCTCTGACTCGCTTGCAGCTTTATTCCAAAAAGATTTTTTGAGGATGATTCAAAGATTGTGAGGGCTGTTAAAGAAATATAAAAATTGCAAGGTTATCAAGAATATTTAAGATTATAGGGATTGAAAATTAAAAATCCCTAACAGCTTTCACGTTGCCTGGTTTAAGGGGAGACAGCCCCATGGTGTTCCTCACTTATTGGTCTCTTTTCCCCTGCCGCAGCCACAACACCAAACAGAGCTCCATGGCTTCCCAATCACATGGACCCCAACCCAAGCCCCCTCCTTCCTCCGACCAGCATCAGCACCCTCCCAAGGATGCGCCGCCGCAGCCCAAGTCCCCCTTTGAGGTCGCCGAGGGATTTCTCCGCCGCCTCGGCTACTCCAAGGATCTCCCGGAAGCGGCCATGAAGGGGCAGTTCCTGTCAGACCTCGTCCGGACCACCCTCAAGGTCGAGGCGCTCGAGCGCGGCCGCGTTGCCTTCTCCTTCACCGTCATCCCACAGCTCACCGTGAGTTCTCCGTTCCGGCCGCCGAGCAGAACCACATCATCTGGTTCGATTTCCTCGCTGTTGTTCGGACGATGAATTCCATCTTTTTCTTCTTTGCTCTTTCGTTGCGCATGCGAATGGAGGGCAGAATTTCTACAACACGCTGCACGGCGGGGCAGTGGCGGCAGTGGCGGAGGAGGTGGCGCTGGCCTGCCTGAGGACTGTGGCGGGAGACCAGGAGTTCTTCTTGGGGGAGTCGGCTGTGTCTTACCTGTCCGCTGCCAGGATTAATGTGAGGGAAACCTTCCACCATCCCCTCCTCTCTCCATCTATCTCACTCTTTTTTCCCTCCTACTGGCTGGGTTTGGTTTTCTAAGTATGCTGGTATGCACATATTGGCTTCTGGTGTTTTGTTAATCTCTTGAATCCATGATCAGGTCAGGGTGGAATATGCGATTTTTATGTGCATGTTTTGTGAAAAATTATCTTGGATCAGTTAGATGAGATTACTGCTTCTCATTGTTGAATAAAGAAATTTTTAAGCGGAAAAGAGCGTATTTCTGATTTTTGAGAAGCTTGTATAAGATGACATTCGTAGAGGAACATGAAGGCGACCAAAAAAATTTCAAACGTCACTTTTTATTAGGATCGATGCAAAATTTATCTACTTTAAGGGTCATATGACACATTCACCCGGTCTCCACCCCACCCACCCCAAGAGAAGATGGCTGAGGGGCAGTAAGAAGTCTGTGTTTTGTGGGATGCGACTTGGCCTCGAGGATATGACTGGAATTGTAAAGAAACTGGACAAGAAATGTGTTTTTGGTTGAGGAAAACAAACAGAAAGAGAAGCTAAAAGTGCTATTTTTCACTGTGTATGGAAAACAATAGACATGACATGGATAGACTTTTACCTTAGCAAAGGCAGATCTTTTATCTTTTCTCTTTTTCTAGGATTGAAAATTTTGAGGTCCAAGAGAAGTAGGGATTTCAGCCTTTATCTTTTATTTGTTTCCTTCCTCTACACTTTTCTCAGTATAATTGAAGATGAAACGTCAGTCTAAAACATACAATGGGTAGTATGTTATATTAGCTCTAAACATTTTCTTTTGTTCACACATTGCAAACATGGCTGTATTTAGTTACATTTTATTTCTTATTTGGCAATCTAAAAAAGTGCTAAATCAAAGTGCAACGAGACACAAGATGATTGATGGAGATTTTGGCCATAATATACATTGCGTTTTGTGAGAGAATCTTAACTAATTTTTCGGTCAATGATAAATATGATAATACAATACAAAGCATCAACAGGCTGAGCTCTAAATAGGAGGCATCAAAATGCAATATGATTTGGCTCACTCATTGTAATGATATTCAATCAGACTTGCTCATTTTCAATGATTTAATCTGATTCATAACCAATTGTGCTCTGAGCCTGAATGGATAAATCTGACTGAGATGAAGTTTAGATGATTTTATGTAATAAATTTCAGGAAAAAAAGGATATTTACAAGGGTGTTCTCGTGAAGTTACGAAGTGATGCTGCACGATCAGGTAGAGTCAAGCTGATACATATTGGGTTTCTTGAGATAGTCTAAACCGATCTTTTGTTCAGTCTTAGATGTAATGTTACTACATAAAGCACTGCCAATTTAGAGAGAGAGAGAGAGAGAGAGAGAGAGAGAGAGAGAGATGTGATTTGTCAAGGCCCTCCTAGGGTGGCCTCATGTGCACCGCACAGACAGAAAAAAAAAGAGGGAGAGGGGAAGCACAACAGAGATAAGGGGGTACCATGGGGCCACCCACCTGCAACCTCGTCAGCTTCAGGCTGACAGGAATCTAACAGTAAGAAAAAAAATCTTTGCAAGATCCTGTGAGAGGGGCAAGTGCTTTTTGTGCATGACAAAGGAGGGAGAGAGAACCCAGTCTCTCTCTCCACTATAAGTACTCCTTCTCCTCCTCTGAGGCATTAGAATAACATAAGGGTCCAAGGAGCACGTGGTAGGCAATGGTTCAAGACCCCCGAAGAGACTTTGCAAGTGTCTTGGAACTCCTGGCCTTCAAGTTTCATGTACTCAAGATCTTCAAGAACCCTGAAAGTGTTCTGACATTGCTCTGTAGAATGGAATGTTTGTTCAATCCATCAAGATTCTTCTTTTGTGTCATGTGGAGTCCTGTGATTTGCTAAATGGATCCTCGAATGGGTCCTTGCTGTGGTTGAACCAAGTTGATTAGGGGATATCTTTCCCCTAATTTTGTTGATCCTTAATGGGTCCAAAGTGTTGAAGGATCCTTAATAGAATCCTTAACAGGTCCTTCTTAGGTCCGGCCCAAGTTCAATAAAACATATGAATACTTACTGAGTCTTGAACCATATCATTTTAACCATAATCCTCATCCATTAAGGCCACATCCTTTTAGTGCACTTGGCCATTTTTCCCCTCACCGCATGTACAATGCTTTACACTCAACTTAGGCTTAGGCAAATTTGTACAACCCATAGGCCAAGCTTTCTTCTGTATTCGTTTTTTTCAAATCTGTCCACATACTAAGGCTGCTATCAGCCTCTCACTTGATGTAACCTAAGCCCTAGAGTAAACCCAAATGACCTCATTTAAGAACTTAACTAGACATCTAATACAAATGTAACTCTCAAAACCTAATTAAAGAACTTGATGTCTTTAGGCCTTCAAGCATAATATATAATGATTAGATTACCCTTAAACCTTAGAGCCCTAGATAATTAAAATGCCCTTAAAACTTTTGAAGCCATCTAGGTAACTAAAACACCTCTAAAGACCTATAAACCATCTAAATTAATTCAAATGCCCTCTAAATCCTATCCTCGAAAATAGGCTATATGCCTAACCCCCGAACCCAAGCTTAACATTAACCTAAAGTGACCTAAATGCTTTCCAACCCATAAAATGCAATCTAATTGAGTCAATCATTGTAACGCCTCCAATCCCAATCTAATCTGCCTTAACTCTCATCAGAACTTGAGCACGTTACAATGGAAATAACCCATCCAAATTTCATGTTGTTGGGAGCTAAGATAATTTACTACGAAATAAAAATACATGCCAATATGATACTATTGTTATCAAATGTCTATTTGAATAACCATACCAAATTCCATGAAATGCAACAACCAACAGGTGTCATATTACACAACCTTAGGATACCATTTTACATAATTCTCCAAATAAGCATTCTAATAATCAAATCTAAACTCACCTTAAAAAAAGAAAATAAAAAAAAGAAAATCAAATCTAAACTCAAGATGATCCAATACTCCTCCTTAAGGTCCTTCCATCATTATGCACCTTGCTTACTTGGACTCCAAATCTATATCTCCTGAAATTGTTTATAGGCTGTACGAGCCTATGTTAAACTCAATAGCAATCAAAACCCTACACATGACATATCATATTATAAACTTTGCAAATCCAAATGATACATAAGTATATATAACATGTGGGCAAATCATTTCTTACATGTATGACAAGAGCATATATAGAGCATGTCATAATGTGAAAGCTTATCAAATGAAGCATGTCTTAATCGAACAACTAGACCTGAAACTCTAATGTTTCCATGGACAGATACGCCAATTTGATATTAAATTTCATGCTAAATCATCAAATGAGATCAGCACATATATTTCATTGCTTATGGACAATTTCTTTACACAAAAAACTAAATTGTAGTTAATAATTGTGTCCAACTTATACTTGTCAAACTTATCAAATCAAATCATAAACCATATCTTGTGAGATGCAAATTCTTCATGTATAAACATATGCCATAAGGGTGGCTTTCTAAGCACTCTTAATCATTCACCTATCAAATGTCATGTTATCATACATACATCATAGATTATGTTCCAATGTGCAGATACTTGTCATAGCATAACTTTTGTCATACTTGTGTCAAACATAATTTTTTTTAGGAGAGATTACACATTTTATATCATATCATGACTCTTAGTCACACTTGGCCATCAATGGGAGATATTTTTGTATCATAACTCTTGGGCATATGTTTGCACGTCTAAATGCGGGACCTGACCTGGCTATCTTCTCCTATCGGATCTAGGGGATCCTATCGTTCTTTTTTTTTTTTTTTGGTTTTTATTTGGAGAAATATAGGTCAGTTTTATTTGTTTTATTTATTGGACCATGAGAACTTGGGATTAGCCCTCAGGGAGTCTGGGACTTCGGATCAGGCGAAGATCCGAGTATATGACCTCTCTCCACTGACCTCGGTTAGTGTTAATTACGTTGAGCAACCACTCGACAACCCTTGATTAATCGTCCGTATGATGCCCTTGAAACCATCTATACTACCACCCAACATGCATGCAGGTGAAAGATATTTTTTAAATCCTTGGTCTCACCCAAGTATTTTTAGAATATTCGGATTTGTTCCAAGGCTTTTAAGTATTTAGGATTCATTGTTTTCGGGTATCTAAAACCTTTAAGGTTGAAGTCTTCTTAGATCTTCAATATCTCATTTAGGGTTTGAAAACCCTTAGGGTATATTTTGAAATTGTTTTGAACAAACTTATACTACATGGGTATTTTAATAATTTTTCCTCGAATCGAATTTATTTAGACTTAGGGTCCATATTGAGATTTTCATCATATTAGGAGCATCTTAGTAATTTTTACCCTTCTTATTAGGTCTCGGAGGGTATTTTAGATATAGGGGTCATCTTTTTATTTTCAGGATTTTTCTTATGATTTTTGCAGATTTTTATCATATAGGAGGGACATTTTAGTGATTTGGTTAAGTTTTGGGGGCATTTTGGTCATTTCAGAATTTGTATATTTCAGATTTATCTTCTTTATGTTTTTTAACTATTTTTTCCTGATTTTTTGACCAATTCTTATATTTATTATGTCAATTTCTTAGGTAGGTAAATATCTTTTATGGCCAAACATTTTAATTATTAATTTTCTGTTTTTTACTGATTTTTATTAATTATCACTGCATTTTCTGATTTTATTTACATATCTTCATTCATTATTTCACTTTTTAATAATTAATTAAGATTATTAATGAGTTTTCATAGAAAATTAATTAGTTTATATTCATGTTTAGATTTTAATTATCCCTCCCATGTTTAGGAATGAGACCAAGACTTAGATTATGAGGATTCATAGATTTTTTTTTAATCATATTTTTAAAGTAATTAAAAAATTAATTACATGTATTAAAAGAAATAATACATGATATTAATTATTTAATTTTATGACACACATACATGCATACAATTTGACATAAAAGAGTCCTTTTATTATTTCGACAGAATTCCGCCTTATAAAGAAGGTTTTTACAACAAACAAATCGGCAGGACTTCCCCTTAGGGAGAACCTTAAGAGGAGAACCCTCCGGGACGAGAAAATCCTCCAAAACGCAGCAAACCCAGGCAAAGACACCGGATTTGGTCTTCAACACAGCAGAATCTCCCCTTAGAATTTTTCCACTTTAGAGTATATGGAGTGGGGGTGTGTGTGTGTGTGCAATTGAGGGCCTTGGGCCCTATTTATAGGTTTCAAAGAGAGAGAGTGGGGGGGGGGGGGTCCGGTGGGCACCCCCACCGGTTTAGACCCCCCACCGGTTTTGGGCAACTGGTGGGGGTACTCCCCTTCCCCCTCCTTCTTTTGCGCTCTTGCTTTTTTGCTCTTAATAAGCCTTTGTCCATTAATTCTCCCCTTGGCCAAGTGTGAATGGGGGTTAAGATCTCTTTTGGCGGAGAATTAATGAGGTTTTAGTGGGATTTTTAACTAGGTGAGGTTTAAGAACTCATTAACTCCCCCCCCCCCCCCCCCCCCCCCCCCCTCTCTTTATTTTTTATTTTGAATTTTGAAAGAGAGAGAGGGAGGGAACCCCCCCACCGGTTCGTCCCCTTTCTCTCCTCCCTCCCTCTTCTTTATTTAAATAAAGGGAGAAAGAGAGAGGGGACCACTTGGCCTCCTTTCTATTTTCGAAAATTTGGGGATTTTTTCTTCTTTGGCTTTTGGAGAATTCTTTCCTCTTTGGGCTGCAGATTTGTAAGCCCTGTGGGACTGATTTTTGAGTCCATTTGGACTTCTTATTGGGCCTTCATATTGGGTCCCTTGTTGGACCTCTTATTGGGCCTACACATCTTGCTATTAGGCCTTTATTGGGACTATTTTGGGCCTATTTTGGGACTGTTTTAAGTCCATTTCGGGACTGTTTTAAGCCCCAATTTTGTAGCATTAGGAGTATTTTTGTTGTTGCATTTTGGGGCTCCTTATTGGGCCTATTTATTGAAGCCATCAAGCCGCTCAAGGGGTAGCACATAGGAGCAATTCCAGGGCTATTTTAGGCTTCTTGCAGGAGCCCCGATCAAGGTATCTTGGCCTAGGTATACTTTTTACTCCATTGCCTTCCTAATGCGTGCATATAGGCCTATGTATTCGCATGCATATAAGAAAGGTCTTCATTTAACATGGACCTCCATATCATTGGTGCATGCTTGTTTATTTCTCCATCATTTCTACATAGCATAGGCTTATGTTAATATGCACATATGCCATGCCATGCATATTTTTCATAACATAAACTCACATCATTGTGAGTATATGCCATGCATATATATATTTTGTGTTGCACAATCATGTGCATATGCCTGCTTTGAACAACGTCATTACGCATGAAAATTTTTCGGATCAACAAATGCCCCCCGCGGGATGCGCGCCGAACACGAAGTCGGAGGCGGGTGTCCCGTGCATCATTTCATATATGTATTTTCCTTTTTGGCCATACATGCCTTTCTTTTTTTTTTTTGTATGTCCCGAGGGACTCTTTTCATGCCATATATTGGCACAACCTTACTAATTTCCCTATATTGCCCAATGCAGTTTGAGTATATTTGAATTCTTGGGAAAATAGAAATGTTGCCCCATATTTCTCGTGCAATCAATTGCACGGTTTGCCATGTATATGCTCCTACGGAGCTTGTGGTTTCGGACACCCTTCATTTTTGGTACTTAAATATTCCAGAAACGATCCTGCAAACCTCGTCTTCATGACTTTGCGGCTTCTCGGGGGCGTTTAGAAATATTCGATTCCCTTCATATTGTGGATCTTCTTGGCCTTCGTGACTTGGAGGGTCTTATAGGATTGGTGCCATCTAAATTGTTCGACACGTTGCTCGGTCCCGGGTGTCTCTTGGCTTCACGACTTGGAAACTCGTTGGGAACATAGAGCAGGTCACTCAATTCTTATGGCATCATTCCTATTTAAGGGATATTAGTACCTTGCTTTGGCATTTCCAGGAACTCAATATGAGACATTTTGGATTGGCCAAGTGTCCGCCACCTTGGCAATATATATATAAGAGGTTTGTAGGCATGATATATGCACTATACTAGTATTAGCACCCTATTCCATTTAGGCATTTCCAGGAGCTCAACGTGAGACATTTTGGATTGGCCAAACTTTCACCATATCGGCAATATTCAAGCATCTTTGCATTGACCCGACTTGCTATCGGGAGTTAGCTATTATCCTGCTTTGCACATCATTTTTGACATGTATTTTTGCCGATGTTTCCCTTTTTGCAGGTTGGTATTTCTTCCTTTGCATTATTATGGCCAATATTGGGGATATCCCCGCCGGGGGATCTTAGGAGGAGATTGCCGTATGCCCGGATGCGGGGTTTCGTTGGGTGGCTCAGCCACACCTGCAGATTACTATCGAGGATGTCGTCCCTTTTGGCCGAGAGAGCATCTACAAAGATGGGGAGTTCTTTTATTTTCTGCGAGGCGAGACAGCTCGGCATCTTCCTTCAGGCACCTCGATATACGAGCTGCTCCTTGCGTATGTTCATGTTGAAGATGAGGTCGAAAGACCATTGCTTCCTTTGGAGCGTCGCAATTTGGAGCGTACCATTTTGCTGGATCGAGATAACATAGAGGGACTTCTCCCTTTTTCATATCCAGCCTTCCCTTCCTTTGTTGATCGGTTATGGGAATTTCTTTCCCTCGATCAGGTGGGACCTATTCAGGCCATACTTTGGGTCCATGACATGACCAGGACCTATCAGCTGGCTATGTGGACGCGAGCAGGCAATCGTTGTTGTGAGGATACCAGGCATCCGCAGGGGCTATTTTTGATTGGGGCTGAAGAAGGTTCAATACATGATCCTTCTGATTTCAACATATTATTATCAGACATATGTCGAGGTGTTCGCCCCGCCTGGGATACTCGCCTCCAAGTTCGTAGCTCAAACTGGTAGCTCTCCCCACCGGTTGGAACCAGTGGGGGTGCCCACTGGAACCCCCCCCTCTCTCACTCTCTCTCTTCTCTCACCCTTCTTAAATAAAAAAGAAAAAGAAAAGAAGAGGCGAGAGAGGCAAACCGGTGGGTACCCCTCCTACCGCGGGCTTCCCCGGTGGCACCCCCCACCGGGTCCAAATTGAAACCTATAAATAGGGCCCAAGGTCCTCAATTGCACACACACACATACCCCCACTCCATATACTCTAAAGTGGGAAAATTCTAAGGGGAGATTCTGCTGCGTTGAAGACCAAGCCTGGTGTTTTTGCCCGGGTTTGCTGCGTTTAAGAGGATTTTCTCGTCCCGGAGGGTTCTCCTGTTAAGGTTCTCCCTAAGGGGAAGTCTTGCCGATTTGTTTGTTGTAAAAACCTTCTTTATAAGGCGGAACTCTGCCGAAATAATAAAAGGACTCTTTTATGTCAAATTGTATGCATGTGTGTGTGTCATAAAATTAAATAATTAATATCATGTATTATTTCTTTTAATACATATAATTAATTTTCTAATTACTTTAAAAATCTGATTAAAAAATATATATGAATCCTCATAATCTAAGTCTTGGTCTCATTCCTAAACATGGGAGGGATAATTAAAATCTAAACATGAATATAAACTAATTAATTTTCTATTAAAATTAATTAATAATCTTAATTAATTATTGAAAAGTAAAATAATTAATGAAGATATGTAACTAAAATTAGAAAATACAGTGATAATTAATGAAAATCAGTAAAAAAACATAAAATTAATAATTAAAATGTTTGGCCATAAAAGATATTTGCCCACTTAAGAAATTGACATAATAAATATAAGAATTGGTCAAAAAATCAGGAAAAAACAGTTAAAAAACAGAAAGAAGATAAATCTGAAATATACAAATTTTGAAATGACCAAAATGCCTCCAGAATTTAACCAAATTACTAAAATGCCCCTCCTATATGATAAAAATCTGCAAAAATCATAATAAAAATCCTAAAAATAAAAAGATGACCCCTATATCTAAAATACCCTCCGAGACCTAATAAGAAGGGTAAAAATTACTAAGATGCTCCTAATATGATGAAAATCCTAATATAGACCCTAAGTCTAAATAAATTCGATTCGAGGAAAAATTACTAAAATACCCCTGCAGTATAAGTTTGTTCAAAACAATTTCAAAATATACCCTAAGGGTTTTCAAACCCTAAATAAGATATTGAAGACCTAAGTAGACTTCAACCTTAAAGGTTTTAGATACTCGAAAATAATGAATCATAAATACTTAAAAGCCTTGGAACAAATCCGAATATTCTAAAAAGACTTGGGTGAGACCAAGGATTTAAAAAATATCTTTCACTTGCATGCATGTTGGGTGGTAATATAGATAATTTCAAGGGCATCATACGGACGGTTAATGAAGAGTTGTCGAGTGGTTGCTCGACGTAATTAACACTGACCGAGGTCAGTGGAGAGAGGTCATATACTCGGATCTTCGCCTGATCCGAAGTCCCAGACTTCCCAAGGGCTAATCCCAAGTTCTCATAGTCCAATAAATAAAACAAATAAAATTGACCTATATTTCTCCAAATAACACACCCCCCCCCCCCCCCCCCCCCCCCCCCCAAAAAAAAAAAAAAAAAAAAAAAGAACGATAAGATCCCCTAGATCCGATAGGAGAAGATAGCCAGGTCAGGTCCCGCATTTAAACGCGCAAACAGAGATGGCACGTCCGGTGGGACTATAATATATGGGGGGGAATTTTGGGGTATAACGCTTCCAAGGACGCAAGAAAGTCTTTGGTATAAGAAAGTTTTAAGATACAATGCCTCATCGAGGCGGCAATAGAGTTTTTAGGATACAACGCCTCCTCGGGGCGTGAATGAGAATTTTAGGATACAATGCCTCCTTGGGGCGAAAATGAAATTTTTAGGATATAATGCCTCCTTGGGGCGAAAATGAAAATTTTAGGATATAATGCCTCCTCGGGGCAGCAACAGAGATTTTATGATACAATAAGGCAGCAACAAAGATTTTAGGATACAATGCCTCCTTGGGGCGGAGATGGGAAAAAAATTATTTCGTATATTTTCGGTGTTTTTTTTTTTTTTTTTTTTGCGGAGGTAAATCTCCTTTGATGGCGTAACATCTTGCAGAGGTACACCTACGTATTTACACTTGGTGTAGTAAGAATAGGGATACCCTCTTATACTGCGTCGAGCAGAAGAGCGAGTTTCCCACTTCCTTACCGAGTCGGGAGGACATCGTCATCATCGCCTCGGTCGTAGCCCTTGATAGGGAAACTATTGTACCATTAATGTGATACCAAGGGTTTATTCGTCATTGACGACTCTGACATCCTCCCTAGGTAAGGATGTGGGAAAACTTGATCTCTGCCTTGAGCAGGCCGAATGAGTCTTCCCCCCATCGGGGAACAACTATATGGCTTTATGAGCCTATATGTTCTCGCACGAACATTATTGAACTTTCTTGGCGCATATGGCTCTTGTGCGTCATTCTCCGACTGGTTGCCGGATCATCATCTTTGTGCTCGATATATATTGGGTTTTATGATATTGGTTCATGTTGTTGCTGTTGTCGTTCAGGATGCTGATGCATCGGAGCGTTGTATTAATACAACTTCATGTGCCGGCCATTTAGTGGCGGGAAGGCCAGATTCCCTTTTCCGTCCACCAGCCTGTAAGCATCGCCCTCGTAGACTTTGCTTCTATGAATGGTCCAACCCAGTTTGGCTTGAACTTATTTTTAGGCCAAGAAGCCATAACATCTTTATGTTTGACCATTACTAGATCTCATTTCTTGAAGGTTCTCTCTTTCACCAATTTATCGAATGCTCGAGACATTCGGGCTTGGTATATTCGAAGGCGTTGATATGCTTGCAGTCTTTCACCCTTGAGGTCTGATAATTCCTCATAGCGCCTTTGAATCTCGCTCATGTCGCCCTCTTGCACTCCATAATGCAGAGCGATCCTATAAGATGCGAGTTCTATTTTTATTGGGACTACAACTTCTGCTCCATAAACTAAAGGGTATGGGGAGCACCCCGTTGGGGTTTTATAGACTGTGCGATAGGCCCATAATGCTTCATGCATCTTCTCGTTCCAATCTCACTTTCGTCCTCCACTGATCTTTACCAGAAGTTTGCATAGGGTCTTATTGATAGCTTCTGCCATCCCGTTGGCTTGGGGATAATATATTGAAGACGCATTCCAATCTATATGAAATTTAGCCGCCATTTTGTATATTGTCTGATTTTTGAATGGCGTGCCATTATCTGATGTGATCCGGTTAGGAGTGCCGAATCGATATATGATATTGTGCCTGATGAAGCGTGATACTGCCTCGCCGGTCACCTCCTTTAGGGGAATGGCCTCTGCCCAACGGATAAAATATTCCGTTGCGGCAAGAATATATTTACACCCCCGGGATGATGGTATTAATGGACCCACAACGTCCATTCCCCAATGGGCGAAAGGCTATGTGGGGGTCGTTGGGTGCAACTGATTGGGTGGTCGCCTAGGCACGGGCCCGTAGGCTTGACATTGGGGGCATCTTTTTGTCATTTTCTCGCAATCCGCGAACATAGTCGGCCAGAAGAAACCTTTAGTTTTAATGTTGATTTTCATCTTTGCGCCGGACTGGTGGGCTCCACACATCCCGACATAGACTTCTTTCATTATTTTGCGGGCTTCTCTCGGGGAATGACACCGGAGTAACACCACATTTTTGTCTTGTGGGACCAGGCGATACAACATGCCATCTATCAGTCGATATGAAGTTGTCCTTCGGAACAACTGGATTCTTTCGGCCTTATTATCAGGGAGCCAGCCATTCTTTATGTATCGCCATCTATCAGTCGATATGAAGTTGCTTTCGCAACAGCTGGATTCTTTCGGCCTTATTATCTGGGAGCCAGCCATTCTTTATCTTGATGAGAGGGATACATCAATCATCTTTCTCTTGGATGTTATGGTCTTCCGGCATATTGATCTCAAACACCGTCAGACCATCTTCTTCATTTATTGAGGTGGGGAAAACTCTCCTATCCCTTACAGTTATTTCTGCTTTTCCTATAGGAGGTAATTTCAGAGCTGCGGCCCATTTAGCTAATGTGTCAGCTTGAGCATTATGGCCTCTTCTGATATGTGCTATTGTGAAAGTATAAAACCTTTCACTTAGCCGGACAGCCGCTGCATGATAAGCTATCAATTTTGTCTTCCTGACCTCGAATATGCCGAGGATTTGTCGGATGACCAAGAGGGAATCTCCATACACCTGGATGCATCTGATATCTATTTCCAAAGCAACATCTAGCCTCACAATCAGAGCTTCATATTCTGCATCATTATTTGTTAGGGATCCCATCAGAGCACATGAGTGATGTAATATCCCGCCTTCTGGAGTGACTAGGACTAAACCGGCTCCTGCCTTTGTGGTTGATGTGTCATTCGGCTTTATGATGGTTCTCGAGGCCCCATCAAAATACAATTGCCATGTTTTTCTTTCCGCCTGCTGCACATCCAATATTTTCTGTGCGGGCAAGACCTCTTCATCAGGCAATTCATTATTCAAAGGGAAAGTTTCAGGATTCGGATGTGCCGCCAGAAATTCAGCCATACCCTGTCCTTTTATTGCCCCTTGAGGGACAAAAGTGATATCAAACTCCATAAGAAGTAATGCCCATTTTCCTAGCCTCCCAAACAACACAGGCTGGCGAAGCAGGACTTTTAGCGAGTCAAACCGCGATATTAGTTTAATTTCGTGTGCTAGCAAATAATGCCTCAACTTTTTTGTGGCAAATACAAGTGCTAAGCACATCTTTTTTGTTGGAGTATATCGGTGTTCAAGACCCACCAACATCCTGCTGAGGTAATAGAGCGGCTGCTCTTTTCCGTCCTCATTCTTTTGTGCCAGCAAAGCTCCCAAAGAAGCATCTAAGGCTGCGATATAGAGGATGTTATGGGCGCCCCCAGTACTGGCGGCTTGAGAAGATATTCTTTTATGTCATCAAAGCCTTTTGACACTCTTCATCCCAAATAAATGGGGCCCCTTTCTTTGTCAATTTTGAGTAGGGCCTGCACCTTCCAGATAAATTGGAGATAAATCTCCTAATATAGGCTAATATGCCTTGTAAGGATCTGAGCTCAGTTAGAGTTTTGGGAGGAGGCAGCTCCCTGATTGTCTTGATTTTGTCGGGGTCAATCTCGATTCCCCGGTATATGACTATTAAGCCTAAAAATTTCCCACTAGAGACGCCAAAAGCGCACTTTATGGGGTTCATTTTGAGTTGATATTGACGAAGCCTTTCGAACACCTTGCGCAAGCCTTCGAGGTGGTCGTCTTTCTTTGCAGATTTCACAACGAGGTCATCAACATAACATTCGACCAAATCATGCAGCATTTCATTGAATATTTTGGTCATGGCCCTTTGGTAGGTAGCACCGACATTTTTCAGACCGAAGGACATTCTTTTGTAATTGAATATTCCTTTCGGAGTGCGAAAGGCTGTATAATTTTTATCTTTGAGGGCCATCCTGATCTGGTTATAGCCCGATGACCCGTCTATGAAGGACAAGGCTTCATACCCCGTGGTGACGTCCACCATGGTCTCAGTTATCGGCCATGGAAAGTCATCTTTCAGACATGCGTTATTTAGGTCACGAAAGTCAATGCAGACTCGGACCTGACCATTCTTTTTCTTTACTGGCACAATATTTGCTAACCATATTGGATATATACATTCTTCAATGAAGTCGACTTCTTTCATCTTGTCAACTTCGTCATTCACTTTGATTTCCAATTTAGGGCGCATTCGCCTCTGAGTTTGTTTTACTAGCTTAACTTTAGGGAAAATTGATAATTCATGCTCCGCCACCGAAGGATTCAGGCCGGACATTTCTTTATAATTCCAGGCAAAACAATCTTTGAACTCTAATAAGAGTTCAGTGTATGCCTGTCTTTCCCTATTGCTCATGAGGGCACTGAGGAAAATTGGCCGAGGGTCTCCTGGCTTACCGAGATCAATCTCTACCAGTTCGTCGACCGTGGCTTATCCTCCGTCTTCCATCTTACGGGGAGCTGGCTGGAAATCGACAAAATCCTCCTCTTCGTCCGTATTGACCGTGTAGACTTTGTGCCATTCAAGCTCCTCTTCATTTATACACCCAGTGTCTGCTCTTACATGCGGGTCTTGAGAGGTTGCCTTCGAAGGTCCTTCTTGTTCTTTCATAATGATATCTTGATTTTCGTTTGTATTTTGGGAAGGCCCTGCTGGACATTGCTCCCGTTCACCGACAGAGTTTACCTCGGTTGAGGCTATCTCGACAGGCAGAGGGAATTTCTTCATTTTCATCCCTTGAACTGTCAAACTTAGTATCACCAATTGGCTTTTCTACCCCTGATGGTAGACTCACCATATGGACCGCATATCGGGTGGGAGGCCTGTGGCGTCGCTTATCACCAAGACTTGTTCTATCTTAGTGGGATGATGATTGCCCCCTAACTTCTGTAGGGTACGATAATTCTCGAAAGAGTTTATTTTTGGCTGCAACTTTGCCTTTCTGGAATATTTTGATGTTTATACATATGTTTTATGTATTGGGGCATATCGTCCATTTCTCGGACTTCTTCCTCAACTTCAGATTGGACATTTTCATGTCCAAAGCCATCCTTGGGAGGGCTCTCAGGCACAAGATCTCCCTTATAAAATGTAATATACCGCCCATCGTTGTGACGGACTATCATGGTCTTTAATTCTTCCATTATATGGACCTCCCTTGGGAATATAAGCTTCATGAGGTTAGGATGCAGGCATATGCTAGCCTCTATTTCCACGCTGATAGTGTTAGACCCTAAATTGATGGCGGGCCTATCAAATTTAGCCGACTTCCGATGGGATTGGCTGGGTTTCATTCCTTGTCGGAATCTAGCAGCTTTTGCCTCATTAATTGTGATTCCGCCTTCCTCATCGGAAGGCTCATCGATTATCTTCTTCCCTTTACGGCGGTTTTCGCCAGTTGTTGGGTCTGAAGCCTTGTCAAAGTATAATTGGGCATATGCCAGATGGCAGTCATATGCTTTAAATGGCTCCAAATCAGCAAATATTCGGTGCTGCTCGCCATCTTTTGTATATTTAAGGTATTGGTGGAGAGTTGAAGGCACCACCCAGTTTCTGTGTAACCAAGGCCTCCCTAGCAACGCCTTGAAGGAGGTATTGGAATTGACTATAAGAAATGACACTTGGGTCACCCAGTCGTCCAAAGATAACTCTACATCGACTCGCCCAAGGGCTTATTCTGCCTCTTGGTTGAATCCTGATATCGTTATACCTTGCACCTTCTTCATGTACGGTGTAAGGTACAACGCTTGAAATATCTTGAGGGGCAATATATTTACTGCAGATCCCGCGTCTACCAGTATTTGGTCGACTTCTTGGCCGTTAATCTTGCCCCGCATATATAACGGTCTATTATAGCATGGTGACGATAACAACATATCATCATCGGTGAAAGTCACCGTGGCCTCATATGCCTGAGCTCTTATTTCGGCCATATGGATCTCATATGTTTCAGGATCTTGGAGGGCAACAATCAAGGCCTCCCTCAATTCCTTAAGGCTATTGCTTCCCATATACTTAGGGATGCTGGCATTCTTTTCATATTTTGTAGTACTTTTCGATCCGCCCTGGCTCGGCTTACTCAATAGGAGGCATTATTTTTGCCATGCTATGAAGGGTCTCCTTCAAGGCTTTTGATTGCTCCACAGCAGTTGGAGATTCTCCCGTCTGCATTTGTCCCTCCGAGAGATTAACTTGCGCTTCTTCAGCAAATAATTCTGCCAAGGCCTCGACTCCTTCTGCAGGATCAGGTTGAGCTGAGGGGTTTATCTTCTCTTGTTCCTTGATGGGTTGAGTATTTTCTGTTTGCTGGGAATGCTCCTCATCGGAAGAAGGATAGAAGCGAATATTACCCCTGCTTTTAGGTTCCTGAATTGGTCTTGGGGTTTCTCCCTTGAAGTAGATAATTTTGTTTTGATTTGCCGAGATTTTGTTTTTGCTTCGGCTATCATTGCGGTTTCGGCCTTGGCCTTTGCCTTGGCCTTTATCCTGATTCTTCTGGTTTCCTCTCCTTCGGTAGGTAGCCAAAGGGGTTCTAGTTTCCGGTGAGGTGTGCCTCACTTCACCGTCCGGAACGTCTTGAAATTGAGCCGACACTACATGACATGCTTGATATTTTTGTTCTACCTTTTCCATTGTTAGACCATCATCCCAGAACATATTTTTGTTCTAGCATCGTCTGGGATCGAAAGGCCATCCTCATCAGCCCTCTGTATATGACCGCGGAGTTCCAATAGCCATGCTCTTAAGCGAGCTCGCTGGTCGAGTTCTTCCCATGGGATATATCGACTCAGGGAGATATCCTTTGTCGGCTGATTTGGCTGATATTCCTCTAATTCATCGATGATCTTTTGTAGTCTTTGAAGTGGCGAGATTTTGTCCTTGGACATATTTATGGCATTAGCGAGCATTTCCTGCCTCTTCAGCCTTCTCTTCTCACTTCTTTTTCTATTCTTTTCTTGTTTCTTTTTCCTTGCTGCCTCTTGAATGAAGCTGGGCTGTGCTGGCATTTCCGGAAATGGGTCAAAACAGACCACATCTTTCCCTTTTGCGGCCTTTATTTGCGATGATTTGGCAGACTTAGATTTCTTCTTTTCTACCTTAGTCCATAGACTCTCTGGCTGATTGCGGTCAAGAGTGGCTTTAACAGCTTGCTCGACCACTGAATCTGGTAACATTTGATATTCGTTGAATATCTTCTTTTCTGGCTTTTTAGAGGAACTAACCTCCGGATTTTCTTGTCTCCACTTCATGCCCAACATTTGCATCTCTCGTCCCACTGCTGCCACAGTATCAATGGCGGCTTTGGTACGAGGAGTGGGTGGCCTATCAAGATTCCCCTGTTTTGATTTGTGGGTTCTTTTGGTGGGAAATCATATAAATCTCTTTCTGTAATTTCTATGGCATCCTCCAGATTGAAGGAAAATTTATAGACTATATTTACAGAATAGTTAATTACATGGGGCTGCGAGGGATCAACCAGATATTTCCCCATATTTATTTGTCTTTCTTGGATCAATTTCTCTATTTCATCTTTAAGGATGAAGCAGTGCTCCGTTCGATGCCCGAGAGCACGGTGGTAGTGACAGAAGTTACAGTCCTCTGTCATATGCATCTCTTCCTCCCTTCTTGGCTTTGGGAGAGTGATGACTTTCTTTTTCATACAAAGTTGGAAGAGTTCACGAACTTTGTCTTTGGGGAAATAATAATGCTTTGCGCGTCTTTCCCTCAAAGTCAATGAGTTTTTGAAGCGTATGCCACCTTCTTTATCAGCTATTCGCCTGGCTTGGCGCCCTCTTTTAGCTGCTTTTACGCCTTCATGGCTCCTTCTATGAGAGGTTGTTTCTTCTTGACAGTAAGTTTCTGTAGCCTCTCTTGTAAATATAGTTTGTTTGTCTCTTTTCCTTGAAGGATGATCGGGATCCGACCCTAACCTTTTGGAAGAGAAAAATCTATTGACTTTGTCGAGCGACAAAATTTCTGCAAACTGCCTGGAGAGCCCCTCCATCATCTGGGTGAGCTCTTCTTGTTGGTGTGAAAGCCGTCTCAGGCTTGTCTGGATTTCTTCCAGTGCAACCATAATTGAACTCCTAGGGGGAGGAGTCGCTGGAGTGTATATTGGTGTTGCCTCACACTTCGGAGAGGCCTTTACCACTTCTTTTTCGGGATGATACCCAGATGAGCTCTCACTCATATAGATGACATTGACGGCAAATGTTTGCTTATTCTTTTGTTGAGGTTGAGGAGGGCTTATCAAATATTTGCCCATCTCTACGGTACCCTCACGGATAAGTTTTTCTATTTCATCCTTACAAACATAACAATATTCTATTACATGTCCTAACATGCGGTAATATGGGCAATAATTTGGCTCATTAACTTTGCCTGCCTCAGTTGGCTTTTTGGGCTTAGGGAGCGATAGAAGTTTCGCCGCATACATGTTTCAAACAATTTCTTCGTATACTCACGGGTAAAAGAATACGGCTTTCTTATTCTTTCAGCAAGAGAGGAGGCTGGCGCCTTCCCTTCTCCTTTTTTATTGGCTATTGGAGCGCTGGGGCCTCCTGGGCCATCGTTCTTTTCCAGAACTGGAGAAAAGTCAACTGTATTCACCTCTTTAATCGGAGCACCTCGCTCCCTTGGGGCTTTCCCTTTATTGAGAAGTGTAGCATGGTAGTCGGCGAAGAACATCTCGATCTCTGTCACAATATTATTGAGCTGATTGAAGTTTCTGACGTTGGCTCCGATTAGTTTCTCATTTATTTCGGGTTTCAAACCCTTTTTGCATAGTCTCACTGCGTCCTCATGGACCGTAGGATTATCGTATCTCATACTGAGATTCCGCCATTTCTTAATATAATCTACGGCGGATTCATTCTTCCCTTACTTGAGTGTCACTAATTCAGTAATAGTGACTTTTCGCTCCCATACCTTGAAATGATCAAGGAATTTTTTCTGCACTTCTTCCCAACTGCCTATAGAGTTGGGCTTTAGCTTGGTATACCACTGGAATGCCGTGCCAGTGAGGGACGTTGAGAAGAACCTTAAAAGGTATGCCTCTTCTGTTACCAGCTCCCCCAGGTCGCTCGTATAATGAGCAATGTGCTCTTGGGCCGAACCTTCCCCATCATATCTTGTAACTTTGGGGCGTTTATTGTGGTCTGCCGGTAGTTTTTTGAACATATAGCGGACTGGGAATGGCACCTTATATAAGTCAAATGTGCTTATTCCTTCATCCTGTTTGGCCATCTTGGCCACAACAATTTGCTCAATCAAATGCTTCTGCGATGCCGTTGCATCATCTGCTGACGCACGTGATTGTTGAGCATTATAATTGGGCTCTTCGGCTCTATCTTCTTGAATCTCTTCAGGGCTGAAATTGATCTCAACAGCCGGAGGTCTTATTGGCGCAGGGATAGTCCTGGGCGGAGGTAGATTCACTGGAAGGGTGGTAACTACCCTTTGTTGCTCTTCCATTTTTTGTATCAGGCCATATATCAAGGCCTTTAAGTGTTGATTTTCCTGCCTAATCTCTTCGATAGTCTGAGGTTGTACTTGTTCTTGCGGCAGTTGTGCAGCTCCAGGCTCTTGGGCATTGGTTGCACCTTCCTCAGCTCCTCTAATAGTATCACCGAGATTGACTTGAGACGGCTCTGCCCCCTAGTCCATTCGGTCTAAAAGGCGCATGGTTTGCTCCATTTGGCGGGTAATTAGTCCACCCTTTCGTGCCAGGTTGGCGACATTGTTCGGTTTCTCAGGCTGGGAAGGTTGCCGATTTGTCGTGCTAGAAGTATAGCAAGTGTATATCCGGATGCCATCATCTGTCATTCGTGCGGTTTTTTTCTTTTTCTACACTGGTCGTACTAGAGCGCCAAGCATTTCAAAGACGAAAACCCGCTTTTGAACAGGTTCTTGTGCCTTATAGACATTTTTCCTTCCTTGGCTCTGCTTAGAACGATGCCAAGTTGTTGGATGAATCATTTCCCTCGCCGACTCTACAGGCTGGGGAGGTTGCTGCTTCGCTAGGGTGGCCGTAGCCTTGTGTATCTTGCGGGCTTCCTTTTTGGTCACCCAGATCTTCTTAAGGCGGAGACTGCGCTCCTCTTTGTAATTGCCCCTAATTTGGGGGATGGGATTGTGCTGTGTCCGGGATGTAGCATTGCCCCCTGCCCTATGAACAACATATTAGGGTGCAACGGACGTCTCCTGGCGAATAGCAGTCTTTGGTGTCCTTCTCTTTTTCTTGAATGTTGCCACATCCTGGCAAACCTTAGGCAGAATCCCAAACCGATTGCGAATTGGAATCGTTGGGATATGTCGGATTTTGGGAATAATTGGCTCTCCGCCATCTAGGCGGATGCGCATATCCCCCACCAATATTGTCTTCCCGGTCCGGGACGGACTCGGAGGAGTACTCTTCCGCTTCTGCCTCCTGCTGGATGAGGAAGCGGGAGATGTACTGATAGTGTTGGTGGTGTAGACTAGCTGTCATCGACCACCTTTGTTGCTTCTTGGCGCGGGAGGCGCGCCTCTTCTTCTTTGTTGGAGCGGGCTTCGATGCTGGGATCACTCCCAGGAAATATGGTGACCCCACGACTGCGGGGAAATCCCCAAAACAGGTTGGGGTAGTGAGATACCCACACTGGGCGTGGGTTGCTACCACAAGTGGGCCGTAGGTCACTTTCGCAGCCATTGCCTTTTTTGGAACTTTACTTGCATAAAACATGACGAAGTTAGGGTTATATACATGGTAAGTATTTAGGATTCATTGTTTTTGGGTATCTAAAACCTTTAGTCCCACTTTGTTTGCCGGATTGCTTATTCTAGAATAAGTTATGCCGGATGGCTTATTCTAGAATAAGAAGTCTTTTGATTTGGCAGCGGATATGAATTGAAGATAGAAAAAGAAGTTATTCTAATTGCTTTGATTGCGAAGGGGGAAATAAGAGAATAAGCATTTTTTTTGTCCAAATTATCCTTCTTATCCTACTACCTACTAATTCTGATTTGGTAGAATAAGAAATAGTAAATGCTATTCTATGCTATACTTGTTGACCTTCATTCATGGACAATGTAACATATATATTAATATATAATACTATTGATTATACATGTTTTCATAAAAAATATTGTTAATATAATTTATAAATACTAAAATATAATAAATATACAAATTTTAGCATTAATGTCAATGTATAATATGTACACACTTATGACCATATATGTGTATATACGTGTATGTATATTTATTTATGCATATATATAGTTATATATGTACATACATAAAAGAAAAAAATAAATCCACAAATGAGAAGGCCATATAAATTTCTCAACACTTAGCACATTGGGTATTGTTGGTGGAAAACTTTTTATTCCATATCAAAGAAATAATATTTACAACAAAGTAAATACACTAGAATGTATATTATAAAGAAAATTGATTGTTCGTACAATAGTACTCTAATTTTGCCAAAAATTGCAATCTTGGTACGATAGAATTTTCTACTATAGTTGCTTTGAGAAGTCCCGATCTCCGTAAGAAGTAACATAAAAACATCTTCATAAGACCCTTTCGACGTTTACGAACATGTGTCCGAAGTTGGTAGCATCTTGCAGTGCCGTTGAGAATTAATCTCAGAAAGATGAAATGAGGAAAAAACAAAAATTAGTTAAGGCTCCTTAACAAATATAACACAAACACAATAAATGAGTCAAATCACAGTTTAAAACGTACCCGAGAAATAAGATTTATGGTAGATTCATACCATTCGACTGTAATATAAGGGAGGCTCATGCATCTTCCACAATCATGAATGAATAATAATAATATATAGCATGAAATCAATCGAGGCTTATGCAATCTCCATAATAACTTAATAAAAATAGCATGAAATCAAACGAGGCTCATGTAACCTCTATAATAAGTTTATAAAAATAGCATGAAATCAAATGAGGTTCATGCAACCTTCATAATAACTGAATAATAAAAACATGAAATGAAACGAATGCTTCTTCAAAATATTAAAATGACATGAAATAGAATGAGATTGCATGCAACCTCCAAACCATTATCACATTTCAGTCAAGTTTCATTTAATCTTTCCTCTAATAGCATGAAATCATATGAGGCTCATGCAACCTCTACCACATTCACACACATACATTTGCGACGAATTATAAGATGGACTCAGAAAAAGGAGTTTCATCATCTATTGGGGTTGCTTAAAAGCCATCCAACTAATAGACTCACTGCTTCTTTCTTCATCACTGTCCATACGTTACAATACTTAAATAGGGCTGCAATTATGCAATCCTAACATCCGAATACATGCTTAGGTAGGGTTGCACGTATGCCTTCCTACTACCCAAACGTGCAATTGGTATACAACTGCAATCATGCCTCCTGCTATCTGACTGTATGTCTAAGAAAGAAGCATTTCAACCATGTATGCGCACCACCTGTAAGAACAAACGAGAGGAAATAAAAACATTGGTACCCAAAATATAGATGAACATCAGTTTTCAGTGTATATGAATGAAAAGAAACAAAATCTAGATATGAATTAAAGTTACATGCCATACAGTGAACGATAGAAATATCTACCAAATAGAAGTAAAAATAAATTATACATGACATAACAACTAAGCAGGATAAAATGGAAAAGAGCAAATAAAGGAAACATCTACCAAATCTAATTATTCTCCTCCCAGAGTTGATCTGTAATTTCCTCCTTGACATGGTCCCCTACAACTAGCTCAGCTTGGCTAGGCGCAATGTCAACGGGGTAGTCAATATCTCCATCATCTTTTGCAAATCCACGTTCATTTGCCATGTTAAAGTATACATCATGTTCCTCCCTTCGACGAATGAAGTTGTGGACAACACAACATGCTAACACTATCTTTCGTTGTGTTTCTCATGGGTACATACAACCCTCTCTTAAGATCTGAAAACGATTCTTGAGCACACCGAAGGCACGCTCTACACAATTCCTCAGTTGTGCATGTCTATGGTTGAACTTTTCTCTTTTATTAGCATAATGTCGACTACGACCTCTAAAGCAATCAATGTGGTACCGTTGTCCGCGATAAGGAGCTAAGAAACTACGTGTGTTTGCATATCCAGAGTCGACAAGATAATACTTGTCGCGAGGCACCCGATCCAACGCCCACTTCAACACTTATATATGCTGCAAAACCTTCCCAATCAACAACAATGTATAGAAAAGTGAGGTCGAAAGAGACAACCCCCATTACATTTTGGCTTATGTAACCCTCGCGGTTACGAAAGCGACCATGATCTTTTCGTAGAATATGAGCTATTATATGTGTCCCATTAATCGCCCCAATCGCATCCTACATAGTGCAATGAAAATATAAGACCATGCATAAGATTTTGTTTTAACCATTAAAAATGAAATGCTCAAAGAAAACCAAGTACCTTGGAGTAAGAATAGAAATAAGTCTTCCCTCGGATATGAGGGTGGCATTCACCCATATTAGAAGGAAGTTGAAGCAATTCCGTCTTCAGAGATGCCAATGTCATAGCAACGTTATTGACATAATAGCTGATTGTTTGTGAAGAGTGTTGGAAGTACTCACACAATGCCCCAGTCGCAACACCATGGCCAGCAGCATGCAAGAACATCGCTAGTTGCTCATAGGCACTGACAGGTCGTGAATCAAATAGTAAGCCCCTGTCCACTAACATGTCCCTCAGCGCAATGAACATGCTAGGGTTAAGCTTGAACGTCCAATAGGCCCTCCGCTCATGCCCTTGTAGCATTTCTTGTATCCACACATGACCAGTATGCGCAGAAGTAAACATCTTTTGTCTAGACACATTCAGGGCATACTGATATGATATTGCTTCAATTATGACTTCTTCGATTTCTTCAATCATCTCGTCGTCCTCATGAATGAACTCCATTATTAACTCATTGATGTCTACATAAACCACCATTACTTGTCATTCCAATTCAAAACGGTACATAGTTCAAAGAAAATAAAGAAGATATGAAGACACAAGTTTAAAGAAGGGTACATCAACGGTCCCTCAGGGACATAAAAAGTACACCAACCAAAATTAAAAAAAGTAAGAGGACAACTAGAAACAAAAGTATTATCATGAGACAATATTGCCACGAGAACTCTGTTGACACGTGTGATGTAGTGGGATCAGTCATGGCTCATACAGTACTTGGAGTGCCCATTGCATATTCTTGACGACTAATTCTTGGTGTCAGTTTATGCTGCTCCACAACACCGTACAGTGCTGTCTCCCCCTCCTCAATTGAGTAGAACCCCTTATATCGAGCTCCTAGAAAACCATTTACTTGGGCATAACATTCTCTCCAAGTTAGGTACAAACCAGGCTCACGGCCAACCCACACAACGTAACACTTAATACGTCCCATTCTTAGTTAGAATCATATACCTGCACGGGACGTACAAGTAGAAATTGCAATTTATAGTAACACAGTAGACATAACCAAGCACATTTGATTGAAGTAGGTTATGACCACAACAAACATTACGCACGATAAGAAAAGGCGATAAGAACATAAGAGTAACATTCAAGTCCAACTGGTGCAAGCATGATAAAAGGAAAAAAACAAGTCCCTAAAAAAAGATTACGACCATACATAAAAACAAAGGCAACTAGTCCAAACTATAACCCAGTCAAGCTTCTCCTCCTCCGGCAGAGCCATGTAGACGGACCAAATGCCCGGTGTACCAAATAGGTTCACACCCGTGAAATAAATCATACATGGCAGGTAGCAACTAAAGTCAACTAGTCCAAGCTATAACCTAGTCAAGCTTCTCCTCCTCCGACAAAGACATGTAGACGGACCGAATGCCCGGTGTACCAAACAGGTTCACACCCCTGAAGTACACACTATGCGGTAGGTTCGGAATACGTCGTAGATCGTCCATACACTCTTTGACCGTCGGGATCCTATCTTGTACATCCGCCGGTGTATCGGACACATTGGCACCGTCACTGTAACCTTTGGATGAAGCCTTATCCGCTCTCAAGTCCCTCATAACTTCAGTGCGATCACGCAATGCACTGGAGAAAGAAAGCACTGCTTCGTCCCCAATGCTTCTTTTACTCCGACGCTTTGAGGAGGATGCTCCCTTCTTCTGAGGAGAAATGACCTCCTCTTCATTTGCCCTATGTGCCGGCGGGGAAGGTGTTCGAGTGGAGTAATGAGATTGGGCTGGGACAGAACCGATACTATAGTGTTGTTCATATCCACCGTAAGATGAGCTCTGAAGTTGCTGGGATATTGACATAAGATCGTCACCTGTTATGGAACTAGTATTGGCATAGCGAAGGGCATTAACGTAATCACCAATAGCTATTTGACCTTCGACATAGTCTTCATTGAGCTGCACAGACGGTGGTGGGGCTTGTACTTGATCCACTAGATGTTGTGGCTGTGGTGGGGGGTCCACGGGATGTGGCAGATTGTTGCGCTTCGCAACCCTGCGTCCATGTCTATTCACATATTGTGACGCATGCATAGACCCTTCCGCATCTCCCCCATTCGCCATGCTATTGGCTGCCATGTGAACCATCTCTTTCAAGAACTCAAATGTTTTGCCTTTTAATGTACGAAGGGCACTATTTGCCTGAAAAATGAATGGACATGTCATTACGTTTGTGTTACTCAGTAGCAATAGAAAGAAAAGATGTTATTATCTTCGCAGATTGTTCTTACTTCAATGGCTTGCTCCTATGATTCAACTCCAGGCACATGCCTTTTTGCTTGATCATCCCAACCCCACCCAATCCTTTTAAATAACGCATCAAGTTTGACATAAATCCCTTTGAGGACATTCCATCGATTTTGTAGTTGGTCCTTGTTGTAATTTAGATGACTTGCAACATTGAAGCTGGACGCGATCTGGTGCCAAACTTGCGTTTTGAATGTCCCCTCGATATGATTTTCCTTGTCATATTCCTCCATCAAAAGCTGAATGAGGATTTTGTCATGGTCGACGGCCCAGTTTGAGGCACGGGTCGTAGTAGTGCCCTCAGTTGTAGCTGGACGTTTACCTTTGTTTCCTTTTATGAACAGAAACATCCCACCGAAGTGGAGGAGTAGGATAAAGTTTCAATAAAATAATATCCTAGTTAAAATTCTACAACAAATGTAATTCATTATTAAATTTGTATACGATGTACAAAAGATTGTTCTCATCAAGTAAATGAAAATGACCATTATAAAAAGAAATAGAAGATAGCGAGTAAGCATAGACTTACCGAAGGTGGACATTATGTTTGCGCTTTTTACGATTTTTAATGATAAGAAAGAACATAACATAAGTGAAGGAAAGTGAGGACTAATTGAAAGTACTGCAAACAATAATATTAACATCTATGAAATGATCTTGCAAGAACTTATACAGCAGACTAAACTTTTACATTGTCTAATCATAATAGTCCCTATCACCTAAAAGAGAGAAGAAATATTGAACTTTAGTAAGCGCAGGTTAAAGGGGAGATGCCAATTTAGAACAGCCATAAAGAAACCTACTAACAAAAGTTAAAAATGTGATCTGCCACCAAACATATTTTGTCAATTTTGGATCATAGGTAATGGCTAATCAAAGATAGATTTGAATCATTGATGTAAATAATCAGCTATATTGAGAGCATAGATTAAATTTTAGTGCCATAGACCGACACATGCAAATATATATATATATATATATATATATATATATAAACATAATTTTGTAAGGAAAAATTGACCATGTGGTTGGACCTTGGATCATTTCTTATTCTTACACTTTAAGGGTGATTATCTCCATTGTATAAACAAAATATGGAGTGGGGGAGGATTAGAAATTATATCCAGAACATGGGAATGAGGCCATTACTTCCGTAAATATATGAATCCAATTTCTAGCACAGCTGGTACCCATACACCATTTTCTCATCTTCAATTTTTTTCTTACCTTGTTGTTCTGCTTTAGATTCCTCATTTGAATTATAGTACAATAAAACCAAGGAAAAGGGGAGCCCTCAAGTCAAGGGTACTATAGGTATCAAGTAGGAGGAACCCTGCCTAAAGGAAGAAGCCATATACGGGATGCATATTAGAGAGGAAAACTAAGAAAACATTGGACAAAAGCAATCCAAGTTAAAACAGTAATTCCAAGTTTTGTTGAAGGAACAAATCCCAGGGAAAGGAAGTAAAGAGACAAAAGATTTTGGTCATCCTCATTTTTCTTTTTAATATACTTTGTCAACAAGCTTTGATGGAGGTTTGAGTACAGAAGGTATGTTGGGAACTTGCAAACTGTCCACAAGGCAAGAATATTTGTGCCAAAGATTGAACTAAGAGGACCAACAGTTGGTTCATGGTCAGTTATATAGGACTGTATATGTTAACTAGCTTTAGCTAGGAGCTGATGACAAATTCAAAGCCTTCAGTGTCAGCTTGAAAGGCAGTAACAGAGAATAGTAATCCATAGTTGTTCGACAATTGTCAACGCACGGAATAGCTATAGAACATCAAAAAACTGGATATTATACCAATGTGATGTAATGCCCTTTCCACACAACTGTTTTGTAGACATAGATGTATTAGATAACTGTGACTTCTTTGGTTTAGCATTCCATCCAAACAAACAAAAGCAAATTCAAACAGGACATGAAGTTATGAACCATCATATCTCTATGTAATATGAGGTTGCATTCTTCAGAGATGTAATGAGGTCAACCTACAGCCGAAAGAAAAATAAATAAAAAAAAGGCTTCAACAAAAACAGAAACCAAGAACTCGTTCGATATTAATGGTTCAAGTTCATCCTTTACCTAATAGAAGAAACTAAGAACTTGTTAGAAACATATTGCATCCATCTCCTTATGCCCAACAACAAGTGAACCTCCACTAAAGCACCAACAAGAACATTGAACGGTCAAGAAGACAGACCCATAATGCAGATAAACGTTCTTCCTAATTAATGAATTAGTCCAAACAGAGAGACCCAAGTCTAAACAAAAAAAAACGAAAAAAAAAAAAAACTCTGACAACATTCCAGTAGCAGAGGAAACACACATGATCTCAAATAAAACATGATCCCACACAAAGCATGATCCCACAGAAAGAGGAAAAGGACATCAGAGGGCATGACGAATACAAACACAAGGGAGAAGTTCAGAAAAACCGGTTAATCCAAGCTGAAATTGCCGCCGGTGATGGCCCACGGTTGGAACCCGATGAGGAAGCCACAGAGGAAGAACGGTCGCGAACAGCAAGACCGACTGCGTAGTTGTCCTCCAAGTTGTGCATCGGCACCAGGTGAGGTTTTTGCCTCCAAGGGGTAGAAATAGGAGAAGGACGGAACTGTTTACGAGCTTGAAGGGGAGAGGGGAGGGTCAAAGTGATGGGAACGATGACTGCAAAAGTGACCTGTGGATGGGAACGTTCGCTGCTCTGCAACCCCTGTGAACCCTATCGAGAAGAGGGAAAGGAGCCTACCGATGGAGGAAGAAACCCTAGAACGACCTGACTTGTGACCATGGCTAGCGTGGGAGGAAGAATCCAACGGATGACATGCGCAGCATATGGATGGCGGAGCAGGTGTACCACTCGACGGAGCAGGTGAAGTAGTCGGCAGGGGCACGCGCAGGCAAGGCAAGAGGGGCGAGTGCAGGTTCTATGCGGTGAGCGCAGAAGGGAGGGTGGGTTTCGTAGTGGGCACGGGCGACGATGCAGATTGTCGTATTCGTGCCCCTGCAAAATATCAGCGGAATACGCAATTCGTGGGGGTCAGCCAGGATGCCTTATTCGCGTTATTCCCCGAATATCCCATTCCGGGCGGTTTAAGCCATTCTCCCTGTCAAAGTGAAAATAAGGTTATTCTCCTCCTATTCGTCCGGTATTCAGCTTTATTTCGTAATCAAAGTGGCGCTTAAGGTTGAAGTCTTCTTAGGTCTTCACTATCTCATTTAGGATTTGAAAACTCTAGGGTATATTTTGACATTGTTTTGAACAAACTTATGTTGCAGGGGTATTTTAGTAATTTTTCCTCGAATCAAAAGTTATTTAGACTTAGGGTCCATATTGGGATTTTCATCATATTAAGAGCATCTTAGTGATTTTTATTTTACCCTTCTTATTAGGTCTAGGAGGGTATTTTAGATATAAGGGTCATTTTTTTATTTTTAGAATTTTTCTTATGATTTTTGCAGATTTTTATCATATAGGAAGGGTATTTTAGTGATTTGGTTAAGTTCAGGGGGTATTTTGGTCATTTCAGAATTTGTATATTTCAGATTTATCTTCTTTCTATTTTTTAACTGTTTTTTCCTGATTTTTTGACCAATTCTTATATTTATTATGTCAATTTTTTAGGTGGGTAAATATCTTTTATAGCCAAACATTTTAATTATTAATTTTCTATTTTTTTACTGATTTTTATTAATTATTACTGTATTTTCTGATTTTATTTACATATCTTCATTAATTATTTCACTTTTCAATACTTAATTAAGATTATTAATTAATTTTCATAAAAAATTAATTAGTTTATATTCATGTTTAGATTTTAATTATCCCTCCCATATTTAGGAATGAGACCAAGACTTAGATTATAAGGATTCATAGATTTTTTTTTAATCAGATTTTTAAAGTAATTAGAAAATTAATTATATGTATTAAAAGAAATAATACATGATATTAATTATTTAATTTTATGACACACACTCCCCCACTCCATATACTCTAAAGTGGGAAAATTATAAGAGGAGATTCTGCTGCATTGAAGACCAAACCTGGTGTCTTTGCCTGGGTTTGCTATGTTTTGGAGGATTTTCTTGTCCCCGAGGGTTCTCCCCTTAAGGTTTTCCTTAAGGGGAAGCCCTGCCGATTTGTTTGTTGTAAAAGCCTTCTTTATAAGGCGGAATTCTGCCGAAATAATAAAATGACTCTTTTATGTCAAATTGTATGTATGTGTGTGTGTCATAAAATTAAATAATTAATATCATGTATTATTTCTTTTAATATATGTAATTAATTTTCTAATTACTTTAAAAATCTGATGAAAAAAAAAAACTATGAATCCTCATAATTTAAATCTTGATCTCATTCCTAAATATGAGAGGGATAATTAAAATCTAAACATGAATATAAACTAATTAATTTTTTATGAAAATTAATTAATAATCTTAATTAATTATAAAAAAGTGAAATAATTAATGAAGATATGCAAATAAAATCAGAAAATGCAGTGATAATTAATAAAAATCAGTAAAAAAATAGAAAATTAATAATTAAAATGTTTGGCTATAAAAGATATTTATCCACCTAAGAAATTGACATAATAAATATAAGAATTGGTTAAAAAATCAGGAAAAAAACAGTTAAAAAATAGAAAGAAGAAAAATCTGAAATATACAAATTCTGAGATGACCAAAATGCCCCCAAAATTTAACCAAATTATTAAAATGCCCCTCTTATATGATAAAAATCTGCAAAAATCATAATAAAAATCCTAAAAATAAAAAGATGACCCCTATATCTAAAATACCCTCCGAGACCTAATAAGAAGGGTAAAAATTACTAAGATGCTCCTAATATGATGAAAATCCTAATATAGACCCTAAGTCTAAATAAATTCGATTCGAGGAAAAATTACTAAAATATCCCTGCAGTATAAGTTTGTTCAAAACAATTTCAAAATGTACCTTAAGGGTTTTCAAACCCTAAATAAGATATTGAAGACCTAAGAAGACTTCAACCTTAAAGGTTTTAGATACCCGAAAATAATGAATCATAAATACTTAAAAGCCTTGGAACAAATCCGAATATTTTAAAAAGACTTGGGTGAGACCAAGGATTTAAAAAATATCTTTCACTTGCGTGCATGTTGGGTGGTAATATAGATAATTTCAAGGGCATCATACGGACGGTTAATGAAGAGTTGTCGAGTGGTTGCTCGACGTAATTAACACTGACCGAGGTCAGTGGAGAGAGGTCATATACTCGGATCTTCGCCTGATCCGAAGTTCCGGACTTCCTGAGGGCTAATCCCGTGTTCTCATAGTCCAATAAATAAAACTGACTTATATTTCTCCAAAAAAAAGAAAGAAAGAAAAGAACGATAGGATCCCCTAGATCTGATAGGAGAAGATAGCCAGGTTAGGTCTCGCATTTAGACGCGCAAACAGCATACTTGGGTATCAATTGGAGAGATTCTCATATCTTAATGTATCACAACTCTTAGGCATGCTTGGCCGTCAATAAGAGAGATATCTTATTCTCTTACTTAATCTATCACATCACGTGATGACCATCAATAGGGGCATTCATCCGCATATCAAACTCTCATCGCATTAAAACTCACTCTCAATCATCACAGGTGGGTTTCATATCATATATTTTTGCTTAGTCAAAACTCTAGGTTTGACCATCAATATGAGCACATACATATACACACCTAATCCCTAGTGTCATCCTTTCTTGAGATGTACCATTAGTATGCAATATAGCCTAACATAGCTAAATTACCACAGATATTATTTAGACATAACAAATCTCAAAATTAAAACATACTAAATAGATTGAATATTATTTTATTATAATACAGTGAAAAGTGCCATTTTAATGTGCAAACCAATCTAGAGGTCAACGTACATGAACATAAATTTTAATAACTTATGTAAATTTGTCTTAGTATAAATTTATATTCCAACCACATAAAGATAGATTTCTCATACTTTACAAATTATTTCAAGTTTCTTACTTTTCTTAATATTTTTAATTGAAATACAATGTCTAAATTTAACAATGATGAAATAATTTAAGAAAATTAATATATTAGTCATAAACTTTTAGTTCATAATCAAAATCTCAAAGCATAACATGCATGTATATTAAGCTTCTTTCATAAACTAATTAACTATAGGTCATGGTTTGCCATATCGTACCGGATCGGGCCGACTCATATGAGTTGACTTGTATCTGGGCCAACCCAATCCGTTAATACGCACCGAGTCGGACTGGATCGCGCCGACTCATACATGCTTAATAGAATGTTTTAAGTTGAGTTTTTCCTATTTGATAAGTAAGATTATACTTTTTATATCAATTAATAGGATACATTTCTCTAAAATGTGATTTAAGCTGATTAATTTTAACAAACAACTTATTGATTTTAACAAACTCATTGGCTGGACTTGTGCGACATGCGTGAGTCGGACCGAGCGGCCCGAGTTGGATTGGTATGTACCGTATCTGGGAAGATACGATTCGATATGGACCAGCGATACGACGAACCTTCTCTACGGTTACAACGACACTTTTATGAAATTAACAGCAAAAATCTAGAAAGGTAGTTTTCAAATAAAATTCCAATAATTCTTTAATTCAAATGATTTCGAAAAGTTTTATAAGGATCATATCAAGTAAAGATAGTGTATTAAACACGTCAAAAGTGCGAGATTAGATTTTATGATTTATGAACGAATGTTCATAATTTTCATAAATTTTGAGCAAAATGGTTCTTTCTTGATCTAAATTGTCTCTCTAGTGCATTTCTCTTCTTCTCTTGGGTTCTTGGATTTCTTTCGAGTCTTCCCAACTTCTTGGGATGATGTGTGTGCTTTGAAAACTCTCTCCCTTGGTGCAGCAACCTCTCCCTTACAAACTCTCACTTAAAGGGCAGAACACACATGCTCTCTCTCTCTCTCTCTCTCTCTTTCTTTCTCTCTCACTCTCTCTTTCTTTCTCTCTCAATTGGGTTTGTGCCCAAAGATTAGTTCGACTCCTAAAATGCTAGGATTAGCAAAAGTGGCCTTCTTCAGAGTTGAGTCTCTGAGTCAAAGTGGGTCCATAAGCCGAGCATAACAATCACTTGAAACCTCCAAATGCACCTCATATGGCTAAAATTCTGCTAAACTTTAAAAGATCCCCAAAATTGCTAAAATACTCTTAAAAATCACCTAAAATAACATGGAAAATCTTCAAAACTCTAATATTCAACTTAGATGACCAAAATATCCTCTAAACCTCAATGCCAACCAAAAGGACACAAATATGCTTAAACCCTTGAAATCAATGAAAATGATAAAAAAATCTCCTAGAATTTGAAATCCCTTAATGGACAAAATAACCTTAAAATCCTATTTTTTTCAAAATTATAAAAATCTTATTGGAGCCTTATAACACTCAAAATGGCATAAAACCACTCCAACACCTTGAAACAATTTATAAACCCTAGAATTATATTTTCAAACCTTGCCAAATTACCTAAATACTCTTTTTTTCCTAAAACACTTTAAATCAACCTAAAACATGTTAAAACACTTCAAAATCTCCTAGAACAACATCACAATGGTGTTAGGTTCTCAGGTATATCAAAATTGTGCTTTTGTAATTAGACATGCACGTTTTTGTGGCTTGTGCACTTCATGACGTCGTCGCATATGGTTAATCAAGGGTTTTCATTTCTCAGGACAATATGATTAACATTAATCGAGGTTGGTGGGAACGGTCAACTTTGGAACATTAATTTCCACTTTCTTGGGGTGAAACCTAAACCAAAGTTTCAAAAAGAAGTAAAAAGGTTTCCAAAATCAAAGTTCTTTTTCTTTTATATTTTCAGAATAGGCTTTCCAACGGGTAGGTGGGAAAAATCAGAATATTTACAATACCATTTGATTTGCTGGTTCTAATGACTTCTGGTCGCCCGTGCCGTCCCAGCGACGTTAGGACATTGGGGAGGGGGCGCGGGCGGCCTTTGGGCTTCTAGCCACTAGGCTAGCTACCGAAAAAAAAGGGACTTCTGGTCCAATTCATAATAAGTTGTGTTCATGACTTGAATGGGTAAATTTGAGTAGGATGATGTTTAGTTGATAGTTACATAGTAAAGTTAAGAAAAGAGAATAATATATCCAACAGTTTCTTTGTCCGTGAGGATGAGAGAAGGGAGCGGAGAAGGTAGGGAGAGAGAAGGTGTCATAGAGGATGAAGGATGGAGAGCAGTCTGGGGAAGGAGATTCCGTAAGGCTTCTCCTGCTCTCACTCGGCTTCAGTCTAGGCTCCCTATTCAACATGATGTCTGCATCCGCTGTCTGGCGAAAGGGCATAGAGCTAATCTTTGTCGTCAGGCAGTTGGTTGCCTCAACTGCAAAGGTAATGGGGCATAGAAGACGGGCGTGCCCTCTTCTCACTCCCCAGAAGAAGACAGTGGATAGGGTGAAGGGTTTTCATGAGGCTGGCAAGCGGGATAAGGTGAAGAGAAGTCATCTGGGTAGCAGACCTGGTTCTGGAGCCATTGACGTACCATGGTTGCCGGAAATTGGTCAGGCTAAGTGGGTCGTGTGGTGGTCTTAGTTACTGTTTCTCCAGATACTTCGTCTCTGGGAGTGTCGGTGAAGGAAGCTTTGCTCTTCTCATTGCAGAATCGCTGGCCAGAGGAGAAAATATGGGCGATTTGTGAGTTTGGTAGTCATTCTTTCTTGGTTAAAGCTGCCAATCCCAGCTGGAAGTCTAAAGCATGCTCCATGGATCAAGACAAACGGAGAACCTATCTCTGTTCTTTTCGCCGTGGAAGGTTGAAGACGGCACTTTTCAAGTGCGGGGACGCCTTACTAGATGGTGCAGATTCAAGGGCATTTCCTTTCCACCTGTGGAATGTGTCTACATTCCAAGCTATTGCTTCCTCTTTCGACATTCTTAGGAGGGTGGATAATGATGTCTTGATTGGTGATTGTCTTGCTTTTGCCAGAGCTTTGGTTGAAGTGCAGTGCTTAGAAGATGTTCCAGAGGAAGTTAAGATTATTGTAGGGGGAAGATGTTTTTTGGTTCTGATCTCACTAGCAGTGGACTTGGGTGGAGGTAGTGTCTGAGCACAAGAAATACAAGTCAAACAGAGATGTTCAACATGAAACAGGGGTGCCGGAGACACACTGTGGTTGGAAATAGATGATGAGTTCCAGAATCGCTGAGTTGCAGTATCCTCCAGGTCATGTGCATACAGGGGAAAGGAACAAGATGGGGAGCAAAGGACAAAGCTCAAGGGAGGTGCAGAGTGGTCAGTCTATGGTATTGAGGGGGGGGCAGGAGTAGTTTCTTGGGACATGGCCCTTGGTATCGCAGGGTGGCGGCGGATCTTCTTTCTGCTGTTAAGACATAGCTCTATTTGAAGCCAGGGTGGCTGGGAGGGCTTTGGTTGTTCCTGAGGTATGTCCCAAGGTGTTCCTTGGAACGAGGGAAGTCGGGCAAGGGAGATGTACAGTTGCGGGTTGTCGGACGGGACTGTTTAAACCTGATCCAAAATAACTGTTCAACTTTGGATCATAACTTATTACTGAACCGGGGTTTGATGGTGGGGGGTGAGAATTGGTTCGAGATGCCAACCGATCGACTAAACCGACGTCTTCTACCTTGAGAGGAGTCAACTGTTCGCCTATCTGCATAACAGAGTATCGATGATGGATCTCAGGTGCATCATCTTATGGACATTGATTTACTTTCTCTGTCTCAGAAGCAACAGGGACCTGCAGACTATACAGTGATGGCGTCGTCCTTTGGTTTGTCTCGCCATGTTTCCATAGATGAAGGTCCTCTTCATGATCAGAATTCTGATACGAAGGGTGTTGAAAGGGATCCTACAGATACAGCTTTTGGTCTTAACTCTTTCTCTCAGGAGGAGGAAGGTACTGTATATGTTGCAGGGCAGAGACAACCAATGACTTTTGAGAGATGATCTGAGGAAAAGGACGGGAACATATTAGCAAATGAATGGGGGACTCTGGTTTCAGCTAACAGTCAGACGGCTACCTTGCAGGATGAAGGATTATTTATTGAAGGATCTGGTTGTGATATTCCAGATGGTGAGCTGGTCCCATTTGCACCTAATTGTAACCCACTGGCTATGATTCATCCTGTATCAGAGGATGGGTGGGTTGAAGAGATTATTCAGTTTGTAGATAGAGTTGGGGTATCCTTTCATGGAAAAGAAGACATTGCTATAAGTTTATTAAAAAAACTAAGGAAAAAATGAGGCATTGCAGAATTCTGCTAAAAGGAGAGGGCAGGGTGGTGGAATTAAAATTGGGAAGAGGGAGGTAAGCTTTGTTAAGACTAATGAAGTTGTTGATAGCTTAAGGGGGGAAAAAGGGAAAATGGCGGTGGATAATTCTGTTTCCTAATGAAGCAGTTGTCGTGGAATGTTAGAGGTCTTAACGGTGACCTCAAAATGAGGATAGTTGAAGATCATGTCAGAACTTTGCACTTAGACTGTGTTTGACTTCAAGAGACTAAGATGAGGAACATGGATGACCAAATTTGGAGAAGATTGGGGGCGTCTGTTTTGATACGTTTTGTCGAAGGAAGGCAGAACCAGCATGGACATCCAATCCGACCGGTTTTCGGCTGGACCGATCCGATCTCGAGATCTGACCCCCTATTCCCTTATCGGGATCGGGCGGATCGGTCCAGATCGGCTGATCCTTCAATCGGATTGGTCGATCTGGGCTGGATCGGCCTATCTGTACAACGGCTAGTTCATAGCTAGCCGTTGGGAATGAGCCCAATGGCTAGCAAGGGCCTTGGGGGGGCTTATAAAAACCCCCTAAGGCCCTCCTCCATCCCCACAAACTCATATCCTCACTTCTTTCTCTCTCTCTCTCTAAGTTCTTTCTCTCTCTTCCCTTTCTCCCTTCCCTATCTCTTCAAAGTCCAAATATTTCTCCATCTCTCTTTAAGTTTTTTTTTTTTTTAATATCTAATGTATAATAATTGTATATTACTATATATATTTCCTCCCTCTATCTAATGTTTTTACTTTTTATCTACTTAATATTTATCTCCCTCACTCTCTTATTTTTTTTTCTATCTAATGTATGATTGTATATTAGTATATTTCTCTCCCGCTCTCCTTAATCTTTATCTATCTACTTAATTTAAATAATTCTTCCTCTATCTAATGTTTTTATCTACTTATTTTTTTCTCTTTTGATTTTTTTTATCTAATATTTCTCTCCCTCTTTCTAAATGAGATTCTAGTATTCTACAACGATCGGGTGGACGGTTCAAAGAGCTTTTTTTATTAAGTTGTCTTTCTATTACAAACACATATACACACACACTCTCTAACAATCTCTCTCTCTCTCAGATATAGTAGTATTAATAATCCTAAAAAATAAATAAAATCTATAAGTTTACCGAGTTGCGGTTTGGAAGAAAATTAAGAAATGTGCACTATTCTTTTTTTTGTTGAGGGTGACTCAATTTTGGATATAAATGACAATGAGGATACTGCTTTCTCATCGACAAAAATATTTAGTATCCTTGTTATCGTTTGTATTTAAAATTAAATAATTCTCAACATAAAAAAAGAGTAGTGTACATTTTTTAATTTTCTTTTGAGACACAACGCGGTAGACTTATTTGTTTTATTTACTACTAAGATCGTTATTATTAATGTATATAAGAGTAAAAAAAGAGTAAGAGAAAGAAATCAAAGTAGAGTTGCTTATTATTTTTTTAAAAGTTAATACATATTTTTTAGTTTTTTTTTGAAGGGATTGGATAAATTCTATCAATTCTTCTTTTGTCGATGCCACGTGGGCGACGTCATCCGGCATGGGACTATGGGTACATAGTCCCAAGAGATCGAATGATCCATTATCTTTACCTGTGGACACCTTGTTAGCATGATCTATCGTTTTACGGAGCATCTTGCAGGGATATGTAGAGATAGCATCCTATGTCCTTTAGTCCCCCATGACATGGAATTCTAGATCGGCTTGGGCGTCCGAATCGGAGCCCAGCAATATTGATCTGATCTAGATAGGATCAGCCAAATCGGATCGGCTGGGATCGACCGAGGATTGGCCGGGGATCGGCCAGAATCGGCCACAAAAGGGGGAAATGCCCGGGATCGGCCATGATCGCGGCCAATTCCAACCAGTTACCCCCCATAATCAAATCGGCTATGGCCCCAATCCGAATCAGTGGATCCGGATCGGGATTGACCGATTTTGCATTCCATGCCCCATGATGTATGTGTACAGTTCCAGAGGTTTCTACGTCAGGACGAAGGATCATCTAGCACAGTACGTAGATAGTCGACAGTTCGGCCACTTACATCAGTAACTCATCTATCTTCATCTACATCAACGGGAGGATATAAGATGGAGATTGTCGATACTGTGCGAGCATTCTTTTTATAGTTTCATATTCCATCCACTGCTGTGCACACACCATTTTTTCAGATGGTTAGATGTATTCAGAGATAGCCACATATCCCACCTCCTATCCATATTGAGTTAGATTTTGGTGGAGAGGATGATGGGTCTTTTCTTTCTTCTGATAACTTAGATGAAGATAAATGAGTTTCATCACTCATGTACTATATGTGATGTATAATATTAACTTTGAGAAACTTATGAGTTTTTTTTTATTTTTTTCATGATTTTTCATTTTTCATTTTTTTTTAAAACTTTTTTTAAAAGAAAGTGTGGATTCGGACCGGATCGGCCCGACGGATTGTTCCGGATCGGATCGGATTGGCTGATCCGATTGGTCCAGACCTGGACCGATCCGAGTCCGATCCCCGAGTTTACCTTCCTTGTTGCAGTTCTTCTAGCTGAAGGGTTGAAAGAGGCCAGATTATATTGTGGAATGAGAAATAAATTTAACACAATGGTCGTTGATGTGGGAAGATTTACTATATCAGTGCATTTTTCAGATCGCAGTTCGAGAAGTACCTGGGTAATTTCATTAGTTTATGGTCCTCATATTGACCAACAGAGGGATAATTTTTTCCAAGAGCTGTACAAGTTACACGGTATGTTTTCTGAGGCTTGGTGCATTATGGGAGATTTAATTGTATTAGATATCCATGGGAGAGATTGGGGATTCAGAAATGGAGTGAGAAGATGAAAGGGTTGAATCAGTGAATTAATCGACATGGAAATTCCTAACAGAAAGTTTACATGGTTAAATCTCCAACAAGAAAATATCTAGTCCACATTGACAGAATATTGATATCTACTGAATGGCAAAGAATGCTTCGGTATACTCTCATTAAAGGGCTGAACAGAAGCAATATTTATGAACTTGCATGGCATTAGCAGGATGGGTTCAAGGAATTGGTTAGTGGAGTGGTGGAGGGAGACACCTTCTAATGAGTATGCATCTTCTACTTTCTCCAAGAAGTTTAAGTGTATTAGGGAGTGTTTGAAAAAATGGGGAAGACAGGTGGAGCAGTCTCGAAGAGAAGGCAGACTTTTGGAGCAGTCTCGGAGAGAAGGCAGGATATTATGCAGGCCATTGATCAGCTAGAAATGTGCAGTGAAAATAGTCCTCTGTCTGCAGAACATGACGAAGTTGAAGGATTATAAAAAAACACTACAATGAGCTGCTGCTACAGGAGGAAATTAAACGGAAGCAACGGGCTAAAGAGCACTGGCTGAAAGAAGGTGATAAAAACACTCCATTCTTTCATGCTGTGGCTAGTGCAAGGAGGTCTTTGAATATCAATCATGTTAAAGATAATGAAGATCTAATTGACAATAAGGAAGAAATCAGGGACAGTTTATCAAATTTTATGATAATCTCTTTAAGGAGAACTTGCCATGGAAACCACATTTTGTAGATGAGATGCTCTCAGAGTTGAATGATGCTGAAGCTGAAGCATTGCGTAGACCCTTTCAGGAAGAGGAAGTTAAAGAAACTATTTTCAGTTTGAATCCAAACAAATCTCAGGTCCAGATGGTTTTTCGTTGGGTTTTTATCAATACTTTTGGGATGTGATTAAAGAAGACTTGATGAAGGTGATGCAGGAATTTCAAGATAGGCCTTCGTACCTCAGATGCTTCAATTCCACTCATATTGTTCTTATCCCAAAAAAGGAAGGGGCTGAAAGAGTGTTAAGAGTTTAGACCCATTAGTTTGTTGAATGGATGTTATAAAATCATTATCAAAGTTCTAGTTTCTCATCTTAAGAAGGTTCTTGGACAGCTTGTTGGCAAGAATCAGTCTGCTTTCACAGAATGGAGGTTTATTTTAGATGACTGTATGGCTGCCTATGAAGCTATTTATTACCAGAAAAGCAAAAATGATCAAGGGGTGCTATTGAAGCTTGATTTTGAAAAGACATATGGGAGAGTCAGTTGGTATTGCATTAGGAGAAGATTTGAGCTAATGGGTTTCAATCAAAAATGGATTGGGTGGATTATGAGCTGCATTTCCTCGCCTAGGTTCTTTATTCTTATTAATGGAGAGTCATGTAGATACTTTAGTAGCTTTAGAGGGCTTAGACAGGGGGACCCTATATCCCCTCTCATCTTTCTACTTGTCGGCCAGATTTTAAGCTCATGTGACAAAGCTGCTCAGATAGGGCTAGTGGATGGATTTAACATTGGAAGGAACATAAATAAACTAACACATCTCTAGTTTGCTGATGATACTTTGTTGTTCTCTTCTGGGAGAGGGGATGTCATTCAGAACACCATAAAATTGCTCATTATTGTGGAATTAATCACAGGTCTGAAGATTAATTATGACAAGTCAGAAGTGGTTGGTATTAATTTACCAAATTCTACTTTGAGGAACATTGCGGGTGCCATGGACTGCTCCTATTGTCAATTTCCTATTAAGTATCTAGGCCTGCCCTTGATTGATGCTGCCATTAAAGTTAGGGATTGGGATACCCTAGTTAAAAAGTTTGAAGGCAGACTTGACGGATGGAAAGGGAAAGTTCTTTCAGTAGGTGGTAGATGGGTTCTTTCCAGAACTGTCCTCTCATCCTTAGGGGTTTATTTTGTGTCTATTTTCAAGATTCAAAGGACTGTTGAGAGAGAAGAAAGCTCTCCACTTGATTAAGTGGAATAATGTGTGCAGAAGCAAGGATCAAGGAGGTGTCGGTTATGTTGCAGTGTCTCAGAAAAAGTTTGAGTTTTTTAACAAGGCTTTGATGGCAAAATGGTTATGGAGGCCTGGGGATGAGAAAGAGTCCTTGTGGGGATCAATTGTGAAGGAGAAATATTTCATTTAGTCCAGTAGATGGGCTCTTTATCCTTCTAGAACTTATAATCTGTCACCCATATGGAAGCAGATCATCAAGGTTGTACTTTATCTTTCCTTTGAACTGCAGGTTGGTAATGGGGAGCAAATTAACTTTTGGAAGGATAAATGGTGTTATGACTCACCATTGGAAATGCAATTTAGAAATTTGTTTCCTATAATCATTAACAGTGGAGATTCAATTGCACAAGTTTTACCCAAAGATACTAATGGACACTGCAACATACTCTTGAGCAGGGACCCTACTGAAGTGGAATATGGGGAACTAATTTCTTTATTAAACACTGTTTATCATTTTCGGTTATGTCAGGATCTTCAAGATAGAAGACTCTGGAGATTGAACTAGAATGGTAAATTTTCAGTTAGCTCTCTGCTTCAATTATTAGATGATGGAGGCTGCAGGGTGTGGTTGAAAGAGAGTGTGGGATAAACTTCTTCCAAATAAAATCAGAATCTTCTTGTGGAATGTAGCATGGAATAGATTACCTAACAGTCATAGAATAAAGAAGATTTTCGGAATTCAAAACTGTTCATGTATTTTCTGTGCTCTGTATGAAGAAGACCACAATCACCTCTTTTATGATTGTGGTATAATTTCTACATTGTGGATAGTGCTTTGCAGATCAGTTGGTATTAGGTGGATGGATCACTCTTCTGTCATGGGGCTACTAAAATGGTGGAAGGCAGCATGTCCTGAGTCAAATCAGAAAGATGTATAGTTCTTGTTGGGTACAGCTATGCCGTGGGCTATTTGGTCCAAAAGGAGTAAGAGGTGGTTTAATGGGGAGTATAACTGTGTTTTTGACATATTGAGAAGGGCTATTCTTTGGACAGAGGATTGGGGAAGGGCAGTGGGGATTTCTACTAACATACCACACAATACATTGGACAAGGCTAAGAAATGGAAGGATTTTGTAGTTTGATGCCTCTTTTATTTTTCTTATAAAACAGTTCCATTGTAAATTTTTGATTTCGGTCTGTGACATCTCTGGTTCTCTCTGAACCTGAGATTTTTGCATCGTGTGTGTTGGGGGACTTCTTGGTCCTCTAGTGTAATCTTTTTGCTCTTTAATGAATTGTGACTTCCGTTAAAAAACACAGGATAATATGTTCATATGTTTCCTTTATATAAAGGAGAAAAACACCACACTATAATTTCATCATCCTTTCTTTTTAAACATGTAACAACTTGATATAAGAACAACAAGTGACCTGTTAGTCTCTTATTATTTAAAAATAATAGGAGACTAACAGGCCTAATAAATTTGGCAAAAGAGGATGATATATTCATACCGTTTCTTTTTAGAAAGAAAAAAAAGTGAACACTACTTACTTTAATCTCATCATCTTTTATTTCTAAGCACATCAAAATTCGTTGTAATGACACTAAGTGTCCTATTAGTCTCTTTTTATTTACATTTTAAACCACTGATTTATGGATCTTGCAATATAATGCCTAGCTTTCTCTTCAGTGACTGTCTGCCTTTGTTATTCTATGTTTTCTTTGACACAAAAAACTGCTAATTCTCGAAGTTCAATAATTTTTGTTTATTGAAGAGTGCTCAGATGCATGCTATAAATCATTTCAGTTGGAAGATGAACAAATGCTTGCTTTGACGTCTAGCTGAGCTACAAATTTATTGAATCTTTGTGTAATTATTTTCTTCATGAATCAATTATGGGCATATTACCTCTTCTAAATTAGTAGATAAGTTTTGACTTTCGCATTCAGATGACACATCATTGCTTATTATTTAAAGTGGATGACATGTGCAGGCGGAAGTGGATGTTGAGGGACACATAGTGAGGAAAGGAAGAAGTGTTATCGTAGCTTCAGTGGAGTTGAAGATAAAGAAAACTCAACAACTAGCAGACACAGCTCGCTTCACATTTTACAATATTCCACATGCAAAGTTATGAGCCACCTTTTTTTTGTGAATAATGTGTTTACATCAACATAAGACGAGCAAAACTTCTTAAATGCCTAAGTTGATCAAATGAATCCAGTTTCCCTTCTGTGTTATATCATAAGCCTTCTATCATTAATTCATTCTCATAATTTGGAGTTTTTCTTTTACTTTCTTAGCTTCTCAGTTTATGTTGTACATATTGATTCCTTGTTGGATTAACTTTTTCTTCTTGGATTTGTTAGATCTCTTTGCTTGAAGCCGATAATAATTTGTAGAATTTGCTTTAAAAAATGACTTCCCAAAATGTTTCATACAGTCTGTTCAGTTTTAACTGTGTTTGAAGGTTTGAAAGCATATCTATGTACTATGTTAGGCATTGTTGGTCGAGTTTGAGAGGCTTTACAATCATTAGGTTGAATGTTAAAACATGCCTATTAAGTCTTAATTCAGTTCCAATTGTATGAATATCTCTTCCTGCTAGAATGGGTATATTTCTTTCCTGGACTTCTGATTTCAAACATTATAGATTAGATTCTTTAGGAAAAAGCCCCTGTAAACATCAAAATTACTCATCAAGCTTTATCAACCTTTTGTCATTATAGGGACGTGTTATCTACCATTTCGAAATCTAAACTATTTATAGGTTATTCTAATGACCATTAAAGTAGACAGTCATGTTGCAATGTGACAATTATCCACATGCGTTACTAGCTGGTGCACCACCATCCAACATGACCCCCATCAGATTTCTTTCCCCCACTGCCCCCTCCCTCACTTGAGCTCTGAGCTCCTCCCTCCTACAGCCCTGCCTTATCCTCTTCTTCTTCAGCAATAGATAACATCACAATGATGACAGTGGCTTGGAGAGGCTGGCAGCTTGACACCCCTCTCTTCTTTTCTTTCGTCATCATTTGCAGGGCAGATTGATGGTGCTGAACTCTGGCCCTCTCTCTATCTATGGCAGTTGGGAACATCAGCCTGGCTTGAGCATGGCCACCGCAATGTGGCAGCAATGGTGGGCCTACCTGAGGCCTTCCCACCCATCTGTAGGACACCCCAATGTCAGCCACGCTAAAGAATTCATAGCCATATAGGGATAGTGCAGGAGTAATGCGGAACAGCTACCGTAAAGATCTGACTAGTGGCAAATATCCGAGATCAGCAATGACGTCATAAATCAACGGCAAATACATGATAAACGTCCACAACATTCAAGAGAAATATGATATGTTAACAGCAAGAAACTATGCTATAAAAGCTGTCCCTTGCAGCGGCAGACAAAGGATTGAACGGTAGGCAGGACTACCATGGCCTAGGGTATTAATCCCACAATCTATCTCAAATCGGAACCACCGGATGGGTTCCTCGCTAGCACACAACCGGCAGGATGTACTATGATCACTGGGTAGGATATCCTATCTCACAACTCACATACAATACACGGTGGCAGTCGAAAATAAATACTAAAAAAGTAGGATGTAAGGGGGGACTTATCAGATGCTAACCTACCTCGTGAAGAGCAGGGCGCGTCTATCAAGTCAGCAGATTCCACACAAAGGAGCATGATTTCACGTGATGATACACTTCTAGGATCAAATGTAGGTCGGGAAGAAGTCAGTCGAGTTGCTATGGGAGAACATGAACCTCTCGAAAGGGCTTGTGGCTTTGGGCTGGCAGGCTTTGGCCCAGGTAAAGGCCTACAGGGGATGGATGTTGTAGGGTGGACGACGCTCGAGGGCACAACGTGTCGTGGTTTGAGATCAACGACCTTGAATAGGTGGGATTCCCTTGGCGGCTGACACGTGGCGTGGGAAGAGACTGTTCCACGACTTGAATGATGATGAAATAGGAATGAATTGGGGGGGGGGGAGGGGACTCGTGGCAATGGTAGAGTGGAAACAACAGGGTGATCGCCGCGTGGCGCGGTTGGGACTTGGGAGAGGATCGTCCCCTGGCATGGGCGATAATAAAGTGGAGGGCAAAGCCCTCTGGAGCGTTGCATGGCGTTCACGAGTGGGAAATGTTGCTTCCATGCACGAGCGGCAATGAGGGCACCTTCAAACTTGGGCCTAATGCTGTGTGGTGGCGACAGTAGGCAGACAGTGTCGTTGGGCGCCGTATGGTGTAGCTTGAGTCCTTGCGAGGGCACATGCAATGATGCCCGGGTTGGCGAACTACTGCGGGCCGATGTGTGGGCGCTGAAGACGATGGTGGTGGCTTTGGCGGGTCTTTCAGACACAAGATGATAGAGGGAGAGGGTGATAGGGAGAGGAGAGGTAGAGAGAGGGAGAGAGAGGAAGAAGGTGGCACGGAGGCTGAGGTAGAGGGCGGCATGGATTTACACCTTCCCTTCATGGGAGCCCTAGCAAACATACTACACAAGTGCTTTCATGCTCTCAAATTCATTTTTCATTCTTCATTAAATGACAATTTACAAGCATATTTATAAGAGTTTCAAAACCCTAAGTGAACAAGTGGCCGAAATACCCTCTAAACCTAAAAAATGCCAAAAATCGTACATAAAAATGTCGAAAAATGTAAAAAGCAATTAAATGGGTCATTAATGGGCTGTACAAGTGTCCAAATGGATCCATGATATCTACAATACAAATCAATCATCCAATAAGTTGACAAAGTCAAATTGAAGCTTGTGTCATTATAGAAGTCCAACGACAATAGATGTAAGCCGGGTCAAACCAGGTCCATGCTTGGGTGTCCTCATTAATCCTGCTCGGTTGGGAGGAACTCGACTCTTTCGAGTAAGGGTCTCAGTTGCTCTGGTACCGTTCTAGAAGATCTGAGTTGATCTGTTGTAGCTCCTCGCATGTGGTTTATGCGCCCTTGGTAGATGGCCATCCTCTCCAATGAACCATGTAGTGTTGAGGGGGTTAGAGGTGGCAAGTGTTGGATCAATCGCAAGGGGGAGAAGGCTCGAATGGCTCATTGGGTATCACTACTGAATCCCGATAGACTATCAGATTTGAAACATTGAAGGTGAAACTGATATCATAGTCTAGTGGTAAGTTAACAACTTACGCGTTAGGCCGACTCGCTTTAGCACCTTGAATGGATTGGCTCTATGAGCATGTAGTTTCTTCACGGTTCCAGATAGAAACCATTTAGGTTTGATCTTGATCATTACATAATCTCCCTTCTGCAACTCCTGCGTCGTCGATGTGCATCTACTATTCTTTTTTATGCTCATTTCTGATCTTAATGTGTTGACAAATATTATCGTGCAGACTCCTAATGCGCTTAGCTAGTCACTTGCTAACTTTGACATACAGGTTTGAATGGGCAAGGAAACTAGATCTATGAGTCCCCTAAGTTTATAGTTTGTGATTATCTCAAAAGGACTTATGCTGGCAGACATATTGACCGGATTGTGGTATACTGGTATGCAAACTTTGCATATAGTAAGACCAAGTCCTAACTGTGCACATGCATTCCCACTGGACAGTGCAACAAGTCTCCTAGACTCCTATTGACTATCTTTATATGCTTATCAGTCTAGGGTGATAAACTGTGGAGAACTTAAGCTTCGTACCCAACAGATGCCATAGGGTCTTCTAAAAATAGGTCGTAACATGGACATCCCTGTCAAAGGCTATAGTTTTGGGCAAACGGCGCAAACGGACAACCTCAGTAAGGAACAATCGGCCAAGTCTCCCTCTAGAGCAATGAGGCAACCATCCATCCTCTAGAAAGTGTGATCAAACTTGGTGACCCTATCTTGAACTAATCTAAGTGTATCCCAAAGTGATCTAAATTGCAAATCATGTTGATCAAATTAGGGTCCATAGGGGAACCTGTGCGTGTACCCGACATTTGTGCAGAATAATGATACTATGCTCTATTTCGAGTGGGCATGTGAAGGTGCAAGGCAATGAGGTGAACTAACTAGAACGCAACTAACCATGAAATGACATGAATACTAGCTAACTAATAAATGGCAAAATATAACTAACTAATGATGTAGTTGACAAACCTTATAGAGCCTAACTTGGCTCTGATACCAAAAATGATGCGGAATGACTATCATAAAGATCTGACTAGTGACAAATATTCGAGATCAGTAATGACTCAACTCAACTCAACTCAACGAAGCCTTAATCCCAAATAATTGGGGTTGGTTATATGGATTCTCTGTTTACACTCAATGATTTTGGGCTACCTCTTCTAAAAGATTTAAAGCTTCCAAATCATATTGTACTACCATCTTCCAAGTTAATCTAAGTCTAACCCTTTTTTTCTTCCCCTCCTCTATCCTAATATGCTCCACTTTTCTAACTGGAGCCTCCCTAGGTCTACGCCTACCATGCACAAACCATCTCAATCTCCTTTCTCTCAATTTGTCCTTAATTAGTACCATTCCTACCTTTTCTCTAATATATTCATTACGAATTTTATCTAGCCTAGTATGCCCGCACATTCACCTTAACATTCTCATCTCGGTAACACTCATCTTGGAGATATGTTGCCCCTTCATCGCCCAACACTCGCTACCATATAACATTGCATGTGTTATCGTCGTACGGTAGAATTTTTCTTTCAGCTTCATTGGGATCTTGCGGTCACACAAGACTCCCGTGACAAGTCTCTACTTCACCCATCCTACTTTAATCCTATGGCTAACATCCCATCACACCCTCCGTCTTCTTGGATAATCGAACTAAGATATTTGAAATGGGTGCTTTGGGATATTGTCATCCCATTTAAGTTAACTCCTTCCTTTTCGCCTATCCGACCTTCACTAAAATTACAATGCATGTATTCTGTCTTAGTTCTACTTAACCTGAAACCCTTAGACTCTAAGGTGCTCTTCAAAAGCTCTAGTTTTCTATTAACTCTCTTTTGCGTCTCATCTACCAACACAATATCATCCGCAAACATCATACACTACGAAATGTCATCTTGTATATCCTTTGTTAAATCATCCATAACTAATGCGAAAATGTAAAGATTTACTGCTGATCCTTGATGCACTCAAACGGAAATAGGAAAATCTCTTGTTTCCCCTCCGACCGTGTGAACTAGCAGTTGCTTTTTCATACATGTCTTTTAATACTCGTATATACCTAGTAGATACCTTCTTACGTTCCAACACCTACCACAAAACATCTCTTAGAACTGTATCATAGGCCTTCTCCAAATCGATGAACATGATATGTAGATCTTTCTTCATATCTCTATATTTCTTTATCAAGCTCCTAATGAGAAAGTTTTCATAATTGATCGATCCGACATAAAGCCGAATTGATTGGCCGAGATAGTTGTGTCACAACGTAAACGATGTTCTATAACTCTCTTCCACAACTTCATAATATGACTCATGAGCTTAATTCCTCTATAATTTGAGCAGTTCTGGATGTCTTCTTTGTTTTTAAAAATAGGTACAAGAGTGCTCTTCCTCCATTCATCTGACATTTTCTTAAAGATTATGATCTTGTTAAACAGTCGGGTCAACCATTCCACTCTTACATCTTTTAAACATTTTTACACTTTAATAGGAATTCCATCAGGGCCACAAGTTTTACCTACTTTCATCCTCTTCAATGCTTCCTTGATTTCCAAAAATCTAATCCTCCTAGTATAGTTCACATTTCGCTCTGTTGTACATTCTATGCCCACTATGTTTCCATTATGATTATCATTAAAAAGATTGTCAAAGTAGCCTCTGCACCTTTCTATGATGTCCTCATCTTTCACCAAAACCTTTTCTTCGCTATCTTTGATGCACCTAACTTGGTTAAGATCCCGACACCTTTTCTCTCTTATCCTTACCAATCTATAAATATCTTTTTCCCCTTCCTTAGTTCCAAGTTTCTCATACATCTTTTCAAAGGCTTGAGTTCTTGTCCGACTCACGGCCTTTTTTGTTTCTTTTTTTGCTATCTTGTATTGTTCATAAGCCTCATTATTATTACATTTTGACAATCTTTTATACTATTCTCTTTTATTCTTCACCGCCTTTTGGTTAGATCAGTAATGACATCATAAATAAATGGCAAATACATGACAAACGTCCATAACATCCTGGAGCAATAGTACATGATAATAACAAGAAACTATGCTATAAAAGCCACCCCTCGCGGCATGAAATGAAGGACCTAAAGGTAGGTAGGACTGCCACGGCCTAGGTATCAATCCCACAATCTAATGTCTCAAATTGAAACCACTGGGCGGGTTCCTTGCTAGCACACAACTGGGCAAGATATGATCATTGGCTAGGATATCCTATCTCATATACACGGAGACAATTGACAACAAATACTAGAAAAGTAGGATGTTATCGGATGTTAACCTACCTTGAGGAGTGGGGTATGCCCATTGAGGCAGTAGGTTCCACACAAAGGAGTGCTATTGGGGATCATTCGGGAGCATGATTACATGCGACGATATGCTATCTAGGCTCGAATGCAGGCTGGGAAGAAGTCAGTCGAGCCGTTGTGGGAGCAAGTAAACCTCTCAAAAGGGCCTGTTGCTTTGGGCTGGCAAGCCCTAGTCCAAGCAAAGGCCCACAAGGAGTGGATGTTGCGGGGTGGACAACCGAGGGCAAAATGTGTTGCGGTTCGGGATCAACGACCTTGAATGGGTTGGATTTCCCTGGCGGCTGACGCGTGGCATGGGAAGAGACTGTTCCACCAACTCGAATGACGATGAAACAAGAATGGATGGGGGGGGGGGTGATGCATGGCTATGGTAAACATTAGGGTGATTGCTGCGCCGGCGCAGGGGGAGAGGATCATCCCCTATCATGGGTGACGATGAGGGCACCTGCGACTGCGGGCCTGGTGCTGCGTGGCGGTGACAGCGGGTGGGCAGCGTCATTGGGCACCGTGTGGTTCGGCTTGAGTCCGTGCAAGGGCACATGCAATGATGCCCGGGGGGTGAATTCCCGTGGCCGACGCATGGGCACTGAAGTTGATGGTGGCGCTTTGGCAAGAGAGAGAGAGAGAGAGAGAGAAAGGAAGAAGGCGGCGTGGAGGCTGAGGTGGAGGGTGGCGGTGCTTTACACACTTAACGAGCTTTCATTCTCTCAAATTCATTCTTCATTCTTTATTAAGTGCTAAGGAGAGTTTACTAGCATATTTATGAGTTTTAAAATGAAACCCTAAGTGAACAAGTGACTGAAATACCCGTATACCTAAATAAATGCTGAAAATCACACAAAAAAATACTGAAAAATATAAAAACAACTAAATGGGCCACTTATGGACTGTACAAGTGTCCAAATGGATCCCTGACAGCTACAATACAAATCATCCAATAAGCTATCATCAAGCCAAATCGAAGCCTGTGTCGCTGTAGAAGTCCTTCGCCGATGGTAGATGTGAGCCGGGTTGAACTGGGTCCGTGCTTTGGTATCCTCACCAAAGAGGGGATCTATTGCCAGAACAACAACAGGAGAAAGGATGCTCAAGGTAGCACAGAAAGAGAGAGGCTCCTAGAAGCATCTTCTTGCTGGGAAAAATAGGGCCTTCCATGCACAGCAGTCAGCAAAGCTCTCCGATTTAAAGGCAGAAGCCAGTAACCCTCTACCTCCTTCTCATTGTCGGGAGCAGTAGTGTCGCTCTATCTCGCATCTAAACCGTCCCGTCTCCCTTTTTTTGGCTTTAGGGGTTGTGTGAGACGCTATAAAATTGTTCAGCTGAGACCCTTCTCTTTTTTGGCTTTAGGGGTTGAGAGAGATCATAAAACTGGTCAGCTGGGACTCTAAGACCTTTCGTCACACAAACAAAAAAGAAGAAAGAAAAAAGAAAAAACCACCACCACACATGCACACAGACAATAACACTCTTTCGGGTTGGAGGGGTTGTGGGTCTGGGGGTGTTGTGGGTCTGGGTTTGCTATAGATTGGACGGGAGGCCAGGGCTGGATGGAGGTGGCCTTTTCATGCTTGGGTTTAACCCATATGTAGGGAAGTTAAACCGTGGTAATGGAACTTAACAAGGGTGGAAAGTTATTGTTACCTAGTTTGGAAGAGCTTATAGGAAATAACCACTTTTGCAGTAGCCTTTTCGTATCTGAGCCAGTTTTCAGTGTTCTATAATCAGGAAACCTTTATTTCTCTGTATTGTATTTTTGCAAGATTGACATGATAACTTGAAAGAATTTCTATATGGCTTAGTGGATTATGCTATAGACTCCACTTCGTGCATGTCTTGCACAAGTTTCTACCCTACCATAGGACATGAAATTGCAAGTTATACTTCAAGAACAATAAAGGAATTGCATGTCTACCCACTTTCTAAAAGGTGAAGAATGTAATGTCAGATTGTCTGCTATAATCAGATGACATAGCATCAATGTAATGCCTCAAACTTAACAGGGGCATTTCAGAATGTCAAAGTTGGAAGGCCCGACTGAAGTCTTGTGCAAATGCCTCAAGTTTAGTCTAATTCCGTATGATCAACTGGCAATAGAACTACTTTTTACATTGATTACAAATCCTCTACAGTTGGAGGCTGGAGCTCATCACGAGTAAATAGGAAGACATGATTCTGATGATAAAGGATCCCTGTCCAAGGTAAAAAGTTCACCATCAGCATGCTGGAAGCTATCTAATAAATCCTTGATATAGCTCACTACTTTCAAGTTTTCTTTAACCTGAAATTTGATGATTCCTCATTAGTCATTACATCACAACACACTGATATAAAATCAAAAGCTATGAGAAGCTCAAAATTATGTGGAACAATATAGTAAAACAAGTAAGGAATCAAGATGAGACAAACAATGTTAAGAATCCCAGGATCATCATCTTATATCAACCAAGAATGTCATTGCTATAAAATAACGTAAGAGCCAAGGCAGATGCTTCATGACCAATAAATCATAATACATGATCGGCAAGCCATATGTGACCCAAGATTGAGGGAATACTAACATTAACGCTGCAAGTCTGAAACTGCACCCTCCCTTGATCTTGGAGAGGTGAACCATGTGCTTCTTATCCAATGAGGAGGTGATGAACCTTCCTTGCTTACCTCCCTCTGTGTCCCTATTGCTTGCTGTTTTCACTCTGTCCATTACAGTTATTACTTCATTATCCACTGTCTTTTTCAGGGAAAAACACAGAGATAGGCCCAAGGCATGTACAGTCTGCCAGAGGCAGATTTCAAGGTACAAAGTAGCTACCAAAGTGTCATTATTTTGTTCCCTGATGCCCATTTCCTAGGGGTTAACAGGAAGAGATGTGTGAGGCATTTGCACAATCTACCAGAAGCCGGTTACAGCATACCAAGCTAAATGCCTGCATCACACTAGAATAAACCCGTCCCAAAAAAGCTGTGTTTCTCAATGGTTTTTACACATCATTAGTTTCAGCAGTCACAGTTGAAGCAAAAGGTAAAATCTTGGTAGATACGATGGATAATTAAGGGGAAATGCTTCTTTGGTAATTGGTATTTCTGTCACAAGTTAAGAATTAAAATCTACATTTTGCTCCTTACATGTAATTCCTCCAAAATCTAGAGTCTTCAAAGTGTGCTCAAATGATGCCTGAGATTATTAAATTCTGATCCTTTTTCGGTCACTTGATTTGTGTTAAAATTTTGGTGGGAAACAAGCATACCTTTAAGAAAGTAAATAAAATGAATTCATATGATTTCCAGTGACATCTAAGCTGATAATGACTGGCCACTAGACCTCTAGCGTCATTTGATGTTGTATCAGATATCCACAACCGGCAAACGAACATAACTGCGTGTATGCTTTGTTTTTTTAAAAAATGCGTGTATGCCACTGCCCGAACTGCCAACAATCAGAAAACATATATGAGACAAAACAATAGAATATGTACCAGTTTATTAGACTGTGAAGGACACCAATTCTAGTCCTTTCCAGTAATCTGGTTCTGGCCTTCAGGATATTTAAGGAAATATATAAGATACGTAAGGAAGACGTCTAATTTGATGTTGTTCCTCCATCCTCCACATAATCGTGCTCTCTCCCTCCTCTCATCCATCTCCCTTCCCCCACTAGCAACCCTCACCTTCCAATATCAGAGGCTTTGTCGTCGAAGCCTCTAACACCCTCCCTATCACTTAGTCTTTGTCAGCATCATCTCCCTCCGGCCAACTCTCCCTGCTATCAATGGAGGGAAGAGAGCTAAAGACCTTGGTATTAGAAGGGTGAATGACAAAAGGGCATGGGTATCGGAAGGGGTGTGCGTCAGAGGGGAAGATCTTGAAAGGGAGGGAGGATGCCATCCTTTTACAAGTTAGATACTCAGATCCAATGTCACTATGATTTAACTTGTGTTTGTCAAAACTTTTAGCTCAAAATCACTTTGTTTCAACTTCAAATATGAAAAATATGTAAGAGTGTAGTTATAACTCATTCTTAAGCAATTGCAAGTAACCAAGCTTTACCCTTATCTTGAAAAAAATGCCAATTTGAGACTTTTGGTTAGAAGTTAAAACTAATAGTAGATGGACTAACCTTGCCACCATCAAAGCAAAACACTAGGCATTCCAAGTTGCAGTTGTTTCGGTTAGCATACATGTTGAAAAGCCTGTCAAACTTGTCATCCTGCAATCAAAGATAGATACCAAACTAATTCTCTGTTTGGAACATGGACGATGAAAGCCTAAAATTAAAAGAAAGACTTCACGCACCCTAAAATATAAAAGCTAGAATATAATGCTATGCGAAAAGCTAGATTAAAAAAATAACTAATTCGACAGCAAAGCTGTAGAGAAGAATGTACCATGACCATGAATGACAAACTCTAATTTGTTTTTAGGTGCAAGAGAAGACATGCAAACACAGTTAAATCAGCAAGACCATGAAGCAACAACAATTTGGGAAACTTGGCTCAATTTGAATTCATCTCCTTGTGACTTAGGCAAAAAACATGCTAAGAAAGGGTTTGCAGTTGGCATTTTAACACAAGGGTCCAGCACCCAGCAAAAAGCATGCTAAGAGCTGCTCAGATCTGAACCACATTCCTATGGTCAATCCTCAATAGACCGCACAAGGTTGGATTAACCATATGATGTATAGGTCTTAGAATTCAAGTGGAAAGAAAAAAATGAAAGGAAGTAAAATAAGATATTATTAGATTGTATGTGATGTTCATGAATTTGGAAATCATGATTCCTACAACAAATGTGACTAGCAAAATTAGATAAGTTTGAATAAAAATAGCGAATGGTTTTATGTAAAAAAATAATTATATACTCACCAAAATACCTACAATAAGCTTCCAATTCTTTCCCCTTCGCTTCACATTTGTGCATCCCTATTGAGAAAATCATTAGAAAATCATTTTTATGACAAAGTAAAGAATAACTAAAAACAAGAACAAACATAAATCATAATGACTTCAACTAATAGACTAGAAAAGATGCTTACTCATCTGACAATTCTGTTGGAGGAAGGACTGACATCTCATCGATATCAACATCACCATCAAGTTCAAATGCATGACTCACAGTTAAAGGGCTTCCATCTGCAAATTGATTTTGTAGTAAGTAAAAGATAAACTAAAATTCTGAATATTTTAATAACACATTTCTATTGTTCCTTTTGTTGCATCTCTTAGTCAATCTTGAGTGCATATCAAGGCTTGTATAGTTTTAGGAGTTAAGGAACTCCTATATTGGTCAAGCACTCAGCCCCCAATACTAAATGTAGACTCTAAAGCCACAGTTGACAAAGGAATTGCCAAAATATCCCGTGCCATAGTAGAAAGGATTGGGTACTCCCTTTCATTTTCTTTCCACCACCTCAAAATGTCAAAATCTTTTATAGAAGGCTCTACCTTTTTCTCTAAATATATCTTTAGCTCAATTTTGTTGATTCACTTGATGCATTCACTTGGAGAAATAGATTAAGTTCCAAAAGGTTTCGCAGACTACAACACAATATGATAAGTCAAAAATCCCACCAACTCCATAACTTGCCTCTTCATAAGATCCACTACATCCCACGTGGCTTGGAAAGTGTGGACTTTTGGGAGCTTTTCTCATCACCTCTATATATGCGTTATGGAGATGTAAAAAGTTAACATATACCATATCAATCTCCTCTTTAATTTTAGTGACATCTGAAAAGATTTTCATATACAAAAACTCCATGGACTTCATCTTATATCGAGGATCTAAAATTGATGCAATTGACAATAACATGCTATTCATATTTCAATACTTCTTAAACCTTTCATATATGTTTTCAGCCATTCTCACAACAAATGAATATGGACTTCTTAACCAATTCTTCAACTGCAAGTGGACAAGATAAAGATTATTGAAATAAAGGTTAGATGTTGGAGATTATACATTTGAGAACCTATTTGTAATTGTATAGAACAATTCCAAACATTCCTTCACAATTTTAACCCTCTCCCATTCTTCTGAAAACATAGGAAAGTGGAACTCAACATTAAAGCAAATAAAACGCCTAATAATCTCTTGAGATTCACATGCTCTTTCTAACATTAAATATGTGTAGTTCCATCTTGTTGGAACATCAAGTATCAAACCTTTTGATAATACTCCTTCTTGTATTGCAATCTTCTTGAAATCTTGAAACTTTTTAGGAGAAGATCTAATGTACCTTACAATCTTATGGATCTTCTTCAATTCATCACCAATTTCTTTAATATCATCTTGAACAATGAGATTCAAAATATGTGCACAACACCTAACTTGAAAGAATTCATCATCTAAGAGAAGCGCCCTATTTGATGAAAGATCTTCAATGAGTTCATAAACAAATTTATCATTTGACGAGGCATTGTTTAAAACAATGCTACATAACTTCTTGTCAATGTTCCAATCAACAAACAACTGCTTGATTGTTTTATAAATCTCATCACCAGTATGTGGATATTCAAAATGCATGAAGTTTAAAATCTTCTTTAGAAGGTTCCAATCGTTGTCAAGGAAATGGCAAGTCAAATTGAGATAGCTCATCATCTTAATGGAAGTGCATATATCAGCCATTAGTGTAGCTCAAAATGTTGCTTCATTGAAAAATTTGCGCATCCGTTCCTTTTCCTTTTCATAAAATTTTATGCAGTCTTCCTTGTCTGTGTTTCGAGTAAGAAACTTGCACTTTGGCTGCAAATTCTTACAAAAAGCTATAAAACTAATATGCTCAACCATGACAAATGGGTATTCATGCATGATCACCATGTGTGCAAAGCTTTGACAACACACTTCTTGACTAAATTGAAAACTTTCACTATCATCTCTCCTATTACATGTCTTTTGTAACGACCCGCCACCCTATAATCGGGGATCCGATTACTAAATGGGTACCGAATCATTAATTTGGAACCAAACCAGGATCTAATCAAGTCTGGGAGATAAATAATAAACTAAGCTAAACATTCACATCGCATTGAACAGAAGTAAAAGTGCAGGAATTAAAATTATTACAATGCGACTCGATACAGCAGATAATTACATATTCCAACAGAAAAGAGATAATTAAATGTACAGGCTAGAAATAAAATAACAACTACGTCGGGGCATACCCCGGGACAACTGCTGACGGTGCTCAACTCACGGCCGCACTCTCCTCGCTAAGTCTGCTGAGAGTCCTCACCTGAAAACCGTAGAGGGTGAGTCTCAAAGACAAGACTCAGTAGGGATCCTTCGATCCCCACTGCCCACGCACACACCCACAAGTGCAAGGAACAGCTAACAGAAAGGTGATAAGCACAAGAGGTACAATTCCTAATTCTTAACGTGAAATCACATGCAATCGTAATATAGTAAACATGCATATATTAAACCAGCCGACTAGGAAATCCACAACTGTCGTCTCGATAGAACTCGCCAACCACACAACAACGGTGGAGAAACCTCGACCTGCTGAGACCAAACAGTAACCCCTCGGATAGCACACTAGCTATTCCGGCCCAACCGGCTCAGGTGGCTACTCCTTCCCTCAGCATGAGTGGCTCTCCGAATGTACCACTCCGACACCGGTACTAGCTGACCCCGGGGTTCACCAGGTGACCCTCTCTCACTAGGCGTCACCCCGCCTACGCCTCCACCGGCGCTGTGCTCACGCCCCCACCAGCACAGGGTGATAAAGCGCTACAATGTCACTCCAGGTCCACAGTAACACAAAACCACCAAAACCCGGCACAGTACGATCCGGTCACGTGAAAAGCCCGCGATCGCACGGCACACAACGCAGTGCCATCCGGTCTCGAAGAATTCATGTACACTAAAGCATGCACTAACCGAATATCTAGCAATATGAACACATTTTACTGGCATGGATTAGTGTTGTTCTGTCCTGAATCGCGTCGCCCAAGGTCGACGCCATTCAAGCTTCATGTACAGGTTTATGTAAAACAGTCTTCAGAATCAGGCCCTAAAAGGCATCGACACCAGTGGTCGCCTTTTAAAAGGCGTCGACATCCTCAGACGCCATTCAACACAGAAATCCGAAAATTCCAAGGCCCTTACTCAGGGGATTTCTGCCTTTAAAAGGCGTCATGGTTAACCGACGCCATTTGAAAACGCGTCGTTCACCCATGACGTCTTTTAGTCCCAGAATCCCCAAACTGGCAGACTCTCTGTCAGGCGATTCCTGTCTAAAAGGCGTCGTGATGGCTCGACGCCCTTCAAAAAGGCGTCGTCCATGCACGACGTGTTTCAGCCCCAGGAACCAGAGTCGCCTGAGCCCGAGGGCTCCCTATCCAACCCCAAACAACCCCAAAAACGGAGGGAAAAAGAGGAGCAATACTATCCATAGGCAACACATTAATAGAAATCCCCCAAGTTATCAAAAGAACTCCTAAACATGCTCATTCTACCCCCCGAAACCAAAGATCCAAACAAGCTTAAACGAGGGTAAACATGGCTTAAAACGTGATGCTAAGGAGAACCGTCACCCTACCGGATACTTGAACGCCTCCGAGCTTCAAGCTGTCCACCCGACTCGCCCCATGCCGCCGCCGGTACCGCCGTGGTCGTCCTTGCTCCTCCGTGACGTCGGCCGCCGTCCGGAGAGTAGAACACCGCAGTGGAAGTGGAGGTGGCAGTGGTAGGAGCTAGGTAGAGGATGGAGTGGAGGGAGAGATGAAACGGTGGGAGGAAAAGAGGGAGGAGGAGGGATTGCTGCCGAGTTCGCCGGAAGGGGAAAGAGAGGAAGAGAGGAGAAAATGAGGGAAAGAAGGAGGGCTCGCGGGGTTAACCAGAGACTGGCTAAAACGCGTCGACATCCACGGACGCCATTCAGTTGATGTGACAGCTGCTCTGACAAGACTCTGAAACGCGTCGTTCAAGGCAGACGCCGTTCAGACGATATGTCAGGGCCGAACTCTGACAAACCCAGAGTCGCAGTCTGAAAGGCGTCGACACACGTGGACGCCGTTCAGGTCGACAAGACAGGGCCGTACCCTCGCGGCCCGAAGCCAACCCACGTGGCAGAACTTGAAATGCGTCTGCGACGGTGGACGTTGTTTAAAACGCGTCCCGATGTCCTGACGCGAATCAACTCAGAACCTCCGCCCTCACTAAGGTTAGAACTACAAGGTCCGATCCCGAAAACCGGATCCGAAGGTCATGATCCTTACAATCTCCCCTCCTTAAAAGAATTTCGTCCCCGAAATTGACTGCTTAGAATTAACAAAGTCAAACAGGGATACAAGTTCACAAGGAAACTTACGAAAAGAGGTAAGGGAATTGCTCTCGCATCTCATCCTCACGCTCCCAGGTTGCCTCACCTCCGGAGCGGTACTGCCAAATCACCTTGACCAATGGTACAATCTTGTTCCGCAGGACCTGTTCTCTGCGATCCTCAATACGAATCGGATATTCTGGAAAAGACAGGTCCTCAGCGACCTCCAACTCTGAAAAGTCCAGGACATGGGACGGATCCTGAACATACTTCCTCAGTAAGGAAACATGGAACACATCGTGCACCCTTGTAAGACTGGGCGGCAAGGCCAGCTGGTACGCGGTTTCCCCAATCCGAGCAAGGATGGGAAAAGGCCCAATATAGCGCGGACTCAGCTTGCCTCGCTTCCCGAATCTCATTACACCCTTGGAGGGTGAGACTCGGAGAAACACGTGGTCCCCAACTTCAAACTCAAGCGGTCTCCGTCGGATGTCCGCATAACTTTTCTGCCTACTCTGCGCTGCGGTCAACCTCTGCCGAACTAACCTGACAATCTCAGCACACTGCTGTACTAACTCGGGTCCTGCTATCTGCCTTTCACCGATCTCGGACCAACATACTGGAGATCGACACGGTCGCCCATACAAAGCCTCGTAAGGCGCCATGCCGATACTGGAATGGTAACTGTTGTTATAGGCAAATTCCACTGTGGACAAATACTGCTCCCAAGAACCTCCCCAGTCTAGACAACAAGCTCTGAGCATATCTTCCAAGGTCTGAATAGTCCTCTCAGACTGCCCGTCAGTCTCGGGATGGTAGGCTGAGCTGAAAGCCAACTGAGTGCCTAGTGCCTGCTGAAAGCTTTTCCAGAATCTGGAAGTAAACCTTGGATCTCGATCCGATACAATAGACAAAGGCACCCCGTGCAGAGAGATGATCCGGTCTACAAACAACTTTGCCAGCTTGCCGACTGACCAGTCCTTCCTAGTAGCTAGGAAGTGTGCCGACTTGGTCAGCCGATCCACGATGACCCAGATGGCGTCTCTCTTGCTAGGGGATGTAGGCAATCCCATCACGAAGTCCATAGTCACATGCTCCCATTTCCACTCTGGAATCGGCAAGGGCTGTAGCAATCCACCAGGTCTCTGATGCTCGGCCTTAACCTGCTGACAAGTCATGCATCTGGCTACATATTCAGCCACATCTCTCTTCATACCGGGCCACCAGAAGTGCCTCCTCAAACAATGATAAATCTTAGTCGAGCCCGGATGCACTGCAAATCTCGAACGGTGCGCCTCATCAAGAACACATCTGCGCACGTCCTCCTCAGTCGGAACATAAAGTCTACCTCTGAACCTGACCGTACCGTCGTCCCATAACTCCACCTCTGACCTCTGGAGGATCTGTGGTAGCTCAACATCTGCCCTCTGAGCCTCAATTACTGCATGATACACAGCTGGTCTCACAGTCAAACTGACTAGCACGGCTCTGTCATCTTCACGTGGAACCCTAAAGGAAGATTCCACCTCCTGCTCGAATAATTTCCACTCTTGAATCATAAGGTATGACATGACCGTCTTCCGACTTAAAGCGTCTGCCACTACATTCGCTTTACCCGGATGATAAGAAAGGTCAAAGTCATAATCTTTAATGAACTCCATCCATCTTCGCTGCCTCAAATTCAGATCCCTTTGAGTGAACACATATTTCAAACTCTTGTGATCCGTGAAAACCTGGAATTTCTCCCCATATAAATAATGCCTCCAGATCTTTAGTGCAAATACCACAGCTGCCAGCTCCAAATCATTAGTAGGATAGTTTTCTTCATGCTTCTTCAGCTGTCGAGAAGCATAAGCCACTACCCTGCCATGCTGCATTAGAACTGCGCCCAAACCTCGACGGGACGCATCAGAGTAAACCACAAATCCACCTGATCCAGATGGAAGCACCAGTACATGGGCTGACGTGAGACGGGTCTTTAACTCAATAAAACTCTGCTCACAATCCTCGGTCCACACAAAGCGAACTCCCTTTCGAGTCAACCTCGACAAGGGGGCTGCTATCGAAGAAAAACCCTGAACAAACCGCCTGTAATAACCGGCAAGCCCCAGAAAGCTCCTGATCTCAGTCACTGAAGTCGGCCTGCTCCAATTCATCACTGCCTCGATCTTGGCTGGATCCACTGCGATACCATTGCTAGAAATAACATGCCCAAGGAAATGCACCTCGTCTAGCCAAAACTCACATTTGCTGAACTTGGCATAAAGTCGATGCTTTCTCAGGACCTCCAATACCGCCCGAAGATGGGTGGCATGCTCTTCCTCAGAAGAAGAATAGATCAGAATATCATCAATAAACACAACCACAAACTGATCCAGGTAAGTCCTGAAGACTCGGTTCATCAGCTCCATAAAGGCCGCCGGAGCATTGGTCAGGCCAAAGGGCATAACCAAAAACTCATAATGTCCATACCGAGTTCTGAAGGCCGTCTTGCTAGCATCAACATCCCGGATCCTCATCTGATAATATCCGGATCTCAAGTCGATCTTGGAAAACACCTTCGCGGACTGCAGCTGATCCATCAAATCATCAATCCTTGGAAGTGGGTACTTATTCTTTATTGTTACCTGGTTCAGCTGCCTATAGTCAATGCACAATCTCAGAGAACCATCCTTCTTTCTAACAAACAGAACTGGAGCACCCCATGGAGATGTACTGGGACGAATAAAACCCTTATTCAGCAGCTCCTGTAACTGCGCCTTCAACTCAGCGAGTTCGGCTGGCGCCATCCGATACGGGGCCTTAGACAAGGGCGCCGTACCTGGTGCAAGCTCGATGGTAAATTCGACCTCGCGCTGAGGAGGAAGGCCAGGCAGCTCCTCAGGAAATACATCGATGAACTCACACACAACAGGTACCTCCCCAGGGCTGAGACTAACCCGGACATCAGAGACAACGACAGAGGCAAGGAAAGCTTCACAGCCACCAGCAAGCAACCTCCGTGCCTTAAAGGCAGAAATAAGAATACCTCGGGAAGAAAGCCTAATACCTTGGAAGAAGAAGGTCGGGATGTCCGGAATGGAGAATCGCACCCTCTTCCTGTGGCAGTCCACCTTTGCATAAAAGGCTTCCAACCAATCCATACCCAGGATGACATCAAAGTCTCGAATGGCAAGCACAACCAACTGGGCAGGGAGCACATGACCCTCAATGGTCAAGGGAACATTCCTCAAGCAGTTATAAGATATCATATAGTCTCCAGAAGGAACCTCCACCATCAAACCATCAGATAACTCAACAATGGGCGCAGAAAGGATATCTAAGAACTGCTCAGAAATAAAAGAATGCGAAGCACCCGAATCAATCAATACGTGTGCAGAGTTCCCAAGGACAGAAAGTGTACCTTCCACCAAGTTGGACGCGCGAGCCTCCCTCCTGGTGATAGCTAACACTCTCCCCTGGGTCCTCGGCTTCTTCTGCTCACCTGAACCATGTCCCTGACCATACCCCTGCGGGCACTGCCTCGCCAAGTGGCCCTGCTGGCCGCAAGCGAAACATCTCCTGGTAAGAGTGGGACACTGAGTCCCACCATGGGCACCCCCACAGTGCTGACAGACTGCCGGAAGCCTCTGAGCTGGCCCCTGCGGTGCACTGGATACAGACTGACTCTGCTGACCCTGCCCGGGCCTGTTGCTGCCGCTACTGCCACTACTGCTGCCACCACCCCTGAAGAATCTCCTGAATCGGGAGCCGAGTGACGACGATCCCGATCCAGTAGAAGGGGCCGCTGCCGCTGCCTTACCCCTGCCACGAACTGGGCTCTGAGCAGCCAGTCCTCTCTCTTGGGCCGACTGGCTCTGTTGAGCCTCCACTGCTGCCGCACATCTAACCGCGGAAGCCAGATCCATGCAACAGTGAGACGCCACGAAGTTCCTCAAACTGAGCCTCAGTCCGTCCACGAACCTCTCAGTACGACGCTCCTCGTCCCCAGATATGAAAGGCACGAACCGACCTAGGGAAACAAACTTCGCCTGGTACTCAAGTACTGTCATGCTCCCCTGTGTCAGATCCATGAACTCCCTCTCCTTGGCCCTCTGGACGTGTCTAGGGAAATACTGTGCGTTGAACTCCTTAACAAATGTCTCCCATGGAATTTCCCTAACACTCCTGTCCTCGTAGGACAAACTCTTCAAGGTGGTCCACCAGTCATAGGCGCTATCCTTCAGCATGAAGGTAGCTAACGGGGTCCGCTCTACTGCAGCACAATCTATGGTGTCAAAAGTCTTCTCTATCTCTCTAAGCCAGTGGATGGCCTCGTTAGGGTCGGGACGACCGGTGAAGTGAGGTGGCCTCAGCTTCAGAAACCTCTCAAGTGTAGCTGTGGACCCTCCCCGCGCACTGGAACTCTCACTAGGGTCTCGCGTCTGATATCGAGCCATAGTGTCCATCATCGCCTCCATAAACTGCTCGACACTTGGCCTCCCGGCCTCGGACCCACTAGGGGCATCTCCCTGCTCTCGAATAACTGGCATCCTCCTTCTGGGAGCCATCTACTCGCCTATAATTACAAAATCAAAAAGTTCTAATTAGGGTTCTAAAGCCTATGCTACCGCCGTGCCTGTACGGGATAATGTATTTATTTGCCGAATTTATGATATTTAACCTAGTTATTTATTTATTTGCCAGACCGTATGCTTTGATACCAACTGTAACGACCCGCCACCCTATAATCGGGGATCCGATTACTAAATGGGTACCGAATCATTAATTTGGAACCAAACCAGGATCTAATCAAGTCTGGGAGATAAATAATAAACTAAGCTAAACATTCATATCGCATTGAACAAAAGTAAAAGTGCAGGAATTAAAATTATTACAATGCGACTCGATACAGCAAATAATTACATATTCCAACAGAAAAGAGATAATTAAATGTACAGGCTAGAAATAAAATAACAACTACGTCGGGGCATACCCCGGGACAACTGCTGACGGTGCTCAACTCACGGCCGCACTCTCCTCTTTAAGTCTGCTGAGAGTCCTCACCTGAAAACCGTAGATGGTGAGTCTCAAAGACAAGACTCAGTAGGGATCCTTCGATCCCCACTGCCCACGCACACACCCACAAGTGCAAGGAACAGCTAACAGAAAGGTGATAAGCACAAGAGGTACAATTCCTAATTCTTAACGTGAAATCACATACAATCGTAATATAGTAAACATGCATATATTAAACCAGCCGACTAGGAAATCCACAACTGTCGTCTCGATAGAACTCGCCAACCACACAACAACGGTGGAGAAACCTCGACCCGCTGAGACCAAACAGTAACCCCTCGGATAGCACACTAGCTATTCCGGCCCAACCGGCTCAGGTGGCTACTCCTTCCCTCAGCATGAGTGACTCTCCGAATGTACCACTCCGACACCGGTACTAGCTGACCCCGGGGTTCACCAGGTGACCCTCTCTCACTAGGCGTCACCCCGCCCACGCCCCCACCGGCGCTGTGCTCACGTCGCCACCAGCACAGGGTGATAAAGCGCTACAATGTCACTCCAGGTCCACAGTAACACAAAACCACCAAAACCCGGCACAGTACGATCCGGTCACGTGAAAAGCCCGCGATCGCACGGCACACAACGCAGTGCCATCCGGTCTCGAAGAATCCATGTACACATAAAGCATGCACTAACCGAATATCTAGCAATATGAACACATTTTACTGGCATGGATTAGTGTTGTTCTGTCATGAATCGCGTCGCCCAAGGTCGACGCCATTCAAGCTTCATGTACAGGTTTATGTAAAACAGTCTTCAGAATCAGGCCCTAAAAGGCATCGACACCAGTGGTCGCCTTTTAAAAGGCGTCGACATCCTCAGACGCCATTCAACACAGAAATCCGGAAATTCCAAGGCCCTTACTCAGGGGATTTCTGCCTTTAAAAGGCGTCATGGTTAACCGACGCCATTTGAAAACGCGTCGTTCACCCATGACGTCTTTTAGTCCCAGAATCCCCGAACTGGCAGACTCTCTGTCAGGCGATTCCTGTCTAAAAGGCGTCGTGATGGCTCGACGCCCTTCAAAAAGGCGTCGTCCATGCACGACGTGTTTCAGCCCCAGGAACCAGAGTCGCCTGAGCCCGAGGGCTCCCTATCCAACCCCAAACAACCCCAAAAACGGAGGGAAAAAGAGGAGCAATACTATCCATAGGCAACACATTCATAGAAATCCCCCAAGTTATCAAAAGAACTCCTAAACATGCTCATTCTACCCCCCGAAACCAAAGATCCAAACAAGCTTAAACGAGGGTAAACATGGCTTAAAACGTGATGCTAAGGAGAACCGTCACCCTACCGGATACTTGAACGCCTCCGAGCTTCAAGCCGTCCACCCGACTCGCCCCATGCCGCCGCCGGTACCGCCGTGGTCGTCCTTGCTCTTCCGTGACGTCGGCCGCCGTCCGGAGAGTAGAACGCCGTAGTGGAAGTGGAGGTGGCAGTGGTAGGAGCTAGGTAGAGGATGGAGTGGAGGGAGAGATGAAACGGTGGGAGGAAAAGAGGGAGGAGGAGGGATCGCCGCCGAGTTCGCCGGAAGGGGAAAGAGAGGAAGAGAGGAGAAAATGAGGGAAAGAAGGAGGGCTCGCGGGGTTAACCAGAGACTGGCTAAAACGCGTCGACATCTACGGACGCCATTCAGTTGATGTGACAGCTGCTCTGACAAGACTCTGAAATGCGTCGTTCAAGGCAGACGCCGTTCAGACGATATGTCAGGGCCGTACTCTGACAAACCCAGAGTCGCAGTCTGAAAGGCGTCAACACACGTGGACGCCGTTCAGGTCGACAAGACAGGGCCGTACCCTCGCGACCCGAAGCCAACCCACGTGGCAGAACTTGAAATGCGTCTGCGACGGTGGACGTCGTTTAAAACGCGTCCCGATGTCCTGACGCGAATCAACTCAGAACCTCCGCCCTCACTAAGGTTAGAACTACAAGGTCCGATTCCGAAAACCGGATCCGAAGGTCATGATCCTTACATCTTTCCCCTCGCATTTTGATAAGGAACACATATTTGCAAATGTTTTTTCAAATAAGTTGTCCCATGTTGAATTCCTCCACTTAAAGCCATTTGACAATGATTGCAAATGGCTAAAATACTATCTTCTGCTTGTTTCTCTCTAGTAAAATCATTCTAAATTAAGGAACGCAATTTTCTTTCTTTCCCTCTAGAACAAGATGTCGTGCTTCCCTCTTGTACTTGGGCATCAAGGTTAACACTCTCATCATCAATGTCAATTATGTTAGACCTGCTGCATTGTAAGCATTATAATAAGAATTATAACAAGTGAATACGTGTGAACAAATTGAAAGACTATTATGATAATAGAACTTGATTTATAAATAGTTTGTATTATATTTGTTCGGATAGGCTTCACCATAATAAAGAGAGAAAAAAACTTGTTAAAATTAAGGAGTTTACTGTAATTTTTTTATCATAATGATAATGATTTCTTTTTCTTAGTATTGACCTTCCAAGCCACCAAGATCACAAAAGAAACCCCCCAAACACCAAATGTACCACATGCACCATGAGATCTTCACTAATAGCCAAGAGAGAGTGAGAGGGGAAGATAGGAGATAGGGAGGAGAAGAGAGAAATGGGTTTGGACTCTCTCCCTTGCTCGAATATAAAGCATGTAAAAATTACAATTTCCCCCTCAAAGTTTCAAAAATAAGCCTTTATATCCCTATACACTCAATGGGCCACTTAAAAATAACTTTCTAAGGTCTAAAAGCTCCTATTTGCCCCCCAAATTCTATCCCATTAACTCAAGCTATTCAAAAGTTATTCAATCCACAATTCTTAATGGGTTTAAATCTATTATGACATGGAACCAAGTCTAATTATCTCTAACTCATAATTAATCCTCTAGATTGAAGGTCACATAATTTATTACAACCATCTATTTAATGCAAATTAAGATAATTAAATGAAAATTTAAACTCGATTAACTCAGTAATTCAGTTACTCGATTCAGAATTCGAAAATCGGAGAGTCGAGCTATTACATTCTCCCTCCTTAAGAGAAATTTAGTCCTCGAAATTCAACATATAAGAAATACAAGCACAGTCATAACCATAAATCAAATCACGCCCCCAAAAAATAAGGATATCGCATTCTCATTTCATCTTCATGTTTTTCAAGTGACATCTTCACCAGAATGATGCTGCCAAATTATTTTTACTATTGGAATCACATGATTCCTCAAGACTTTCTCTTTGTGGTCTACTATCCGAATTGGGTATTCTTTTATTGATAAATTTGGCTCCACCTCAATTGGGTCAATCTCAACCACATGATTATTATAACTTACACTCACTTTAGCTGATTATGGCATATTAGTATTATATCCACACTCTACTTCGTCGGTGTAGTTATTCTTTACATAATTTATTCTCGGGATTACTAATTGCACAATAAATTCTACTAACATGGTCACAACACTTAATCTATTACTCAGTACATACCTCTTCCTGTTGCACTAACCCTTTCTACGTCACGATTCCAGAATATGGTTGACATCATACAGGTTGATTTCAGTAGAAATCTATACTTTAGCCCCTATCTCTTATGCACTAAGGTTTCTTATATCCTGCCGTGATGGTATCGCTCTAATATTGCACTGATCTAGATTGTCTAAATTAGTCTCTATAACAAAGGATTGCTCCTCACTAGCCGATCTTATAATAATCATTCTAATTATGCCAACCTTAAGATATAGTCCAAATCCCAAAAATCTGATTGTCTTCGTTTTCACTCGAGCAGTTATTCTATGAATTCTACTTTCGGCCCCAATTTGTTCTAGCTAATTCTCACTTAGCTTAGTTCTAGACACTCTTACCCTTGAGGAACACCATCATGAATTCTTCTTATCACTCATGAATTTTTCGATTTATTAAAATTTTTGGTTATATACTTTCCACTTTAATTATTTAATCCACTTTGATCCAAGAATCTAAGGTTACTTCTTATATAAGTCTTACCCAATTGATGATGATTCTTCACTCTACTCAAGTTATAAAACCCATGGCGATATCAAAATATATCATAATAAAACATAGACTGATAGATCTTGGTATCGAACTAGGTATACAAGTCATACTTTGTTCATGGTCCCGGCTGGAGGCCATATCATTAAGAGCCAACACTTGTATACCCTACAACAACACATCACCCTTGTTTTAGGAGATCCGGAGTACCCAGTCACATGGTATGGCCAATACCATAAGTTGGATACTACTCGGCACCATGAAGAGTTGGAAACACAATAAAAAATGTACCTCTGATAACATATCACTTAAATATAATTCATGTAATTCATAATTAATGTCAGAAAGTCATGAAGATATCACATCTATCACAATATATTTATATCAATTGATGTCGTTCGGGAGTTCCCTGATGTTTTTCTAGATGATCTGCCTAGTTTGCCTCCTTTACAAGAGATCGATTCTATCATTGACCTTATGCTAGGGATATCTCCTATTTCTAATGCTCCATATCATGTGGCCCCATCAAAGTTGGCAGAATTGAAGAAGCAGTTGCAAGAGTTGCTTGATAAGGTGTTTATTCAGTCCAGTGTGTCACTATAGGGAGCCCTAATGTTCTTTGTGCTCAAGAGGGATGGTTCAATGAGGCTGTGTATCTATTATCATTAGTTTAATCAGGTGACTATCAAGAACAGATATCCTTTGCCCAGGATTGATGATTTATTTGATCAATTGCAGTTGGCTAAGGTCTTTTCCAAGATTGATCTTCGGTTAGAGAATCATGAGTTATGGATCAAGGATGAGGACATACCTAAGACTACTTTTCAGACCATGTATGGGTATTATGAGTTTGTGGTTGTCTTTTGGACTGACAAATGCCCCTGCTATTTTTATGAATTTGATAAATAAGGTGTTCCAATCATATTTGGACAACTTTGTGGTAGTATTTATTAATGATGTGCTGATTTACTCTCCTAGTAATAAGCACACAGGGAGCATTTGTGGATTGTTTTTGAGTTGTTGAAGTAGAATCAGTTGTATGCTAAGTTTAGTAATTGCAAGTTTTGGATAGAGCGTGTTTCTTTTCTGGGTCATGTGATTTCCAAGGATGAAGTATCTATGGATTCGGCTAAGGTTGAGGCTATGCTTTCTTAGGAGACGCCTAAGAATGCTTTAAAGATTAAGAGTTTTCTAGATTTGGCAGGCTACTATAGGTGCCTTTTGAGGGATTCTCATCTATTGCTTCTTCGATGACTAAGCTTACTAAGAAGGGTGTCATGTTCATATGGTCTGAGGAATGTGAGCATATTTTTCAAGAGTTGAAGACAAGACTTACCATGGCTCCAGTTTTGACTTTATCTAGTGGGTCAAATAGTTTTATTGTTTATACGGATGGTTCTCTGAAAGGTTTGAGATGTGTGTTGATGTAGAATGGGAAGGTTGTGGCTTACATTTCACGCCAGTTGAAGGATCATGAGAAGAATTACCTGACACATGATTTGAAGTTAGCTACTGTTTTTCATGCTTTGAGGATTTGGAGACACTATCTTTATGAAGTATAGTTTGAGATCTTTATTGATCATCAAAGCCTGAAGTATATTTTCCCACATAAAGAGATAAATCTAAGGTAGAGAAGATGGTTGAGTTTCTGAAAGATTATGAGTTTGCACTGAATTATCATCTTGGTAAAGCCAATGTAGTTGCGGATGCTTTAAGCAGGAAGCTTATGGCCTTATCTTTGCACAGAGATTGAGAGATCCTTAAGGATATTGTTGATTGTAGATCAGAAGTTAAAGGTGAGTATTGTGTTCTAGCTCTGTTGGCTGTGAGACCTGTGATTGTGGAGAGAGTTATGGAAGCTTAGAATCAAGATCCTAAGATGTAGGAATTGATTGGTAAGGCCGATATTTCTCAGAGTGATGATGGAGTTATAAGATTTCAAGGTAGATTGTGTGTTCCACAAGTTGAAGAGCTGCCAAGGGAATTATTGTCTGAGGCTCACAAATCTTAGTTTTCTATTCACCTAGGGAGTACTAAGATGTATAAGGATATGAAGAGAAAGTTTTGGTGATTTGGCATGAAGAAGGATATTACAGAATTTGTTTTCAAATGCCTTACTTGTCAGCAGGTGAAGATTGAGCATCAAAGGCCAGACAGACCGATGCAAGCTATAGATATTCCAGAGTGGAAATAGGAACACATTACTATGGACTTCGTGACAGGATTGTCATTGACCAAGAAGAAACATGATTCTATTTAGGTGATTGTAGATAGATTGACTAAGTCTACTCATTTTCTAGTTATGCATAAGAAGACTTCTTTGGAGGAGTTGACTCGGATGTACATTAAGGAGATTGTAAGGTTGCATGGAGTTCCAATATCTATTATCTCAGATCGTGATGCTCGCTTTATAGGGAGGTTCTGAAAGAGTCTTCAGAAAGCTTTGGGTACTCAACTAAAGTTCAGTTTAGCTTTCCACTCATAGACGAATGGACAATCGGAGAGAACTATTCAGACACTTGAGGATATGCTAAGAGCTTGTAGTATCGAGTGAAAAGGTAATTAGGATGATCATTTGAAGTCGATTGAATTTGCTTACAATAACAGTTATCATGTTAGCATTAGTATGGCACTGTATGAAGCTTTGTATGGTAGACTGTGTCGATCACCTTTGTATTGGGAAGAAGTTAGAGAGAAAAGGTTAATTAGTCCACAACTTGTATATGATTGCTCAGATAAGAATGATATCATCAGGAAACAACTTTTGACAGCTAAGGGTCGACAGAAGAACTATGTTGATCATAAGCGAAGGGAATTGGTGTTTAAAGTGGGAGATCATATTTTCTTGAAGGTTTTACCGACTAAGGGAGTTATGAGATTTGGCAGGAAAGGAAAGTTTACTCCAAGGTATATTCGTCTATTTGAGATTTTGGAGCATGTTGGAAAGGTTACTTATAATAAGCTTACTTTGCCATTGGATTTGTCTGGTGTTCATCTGGTATTCCATGTTTTTATGTTAAGGAGGTATATTGCTGATTCATCTCATGTATTAGATTATGAGCCATTGGAAGTTCAACCTGATCTGTCATATGAAGAGAAGTCTGTTTGCATTCTTGATTGTAAAGAGTAAGTATTAATGACTAAGATGATTCTTATGGTCAAGATTATTTGGAGGCATTATTCTATGGAAGAGGTGACGTAGGAGACGGAAGAAGAAATGAAAAAGTGATATCTGGAATTATTTGGTAAGTGATTCTATACTCTGCTTGTATTGAAAATTTCGATGACGAAATTTATTTAAGGGGGAGAAGATGTAATATCCGATCTTTTTTTTTAAATATAAATAATATTAAATGTAGAATAATAGTAATAATAATTAAAAGATCATATAGAGTGTAATATGGTAATTAGAGTAAGCCCATTAGCTTAATTTTATAAGTAGTTTAGCCCATAAAGTTAACAGAATTTTATGGGTTCAAGTTCCTAGGACAACAGGTCGGTATTTTGGCGATAACTATTAGTATATAAGTCAAATTTTAGTATGGTTGGTATTGTTGGAAAGAGCTCGAAGAGATATATAACGTTGTAGAAGATTATTTTTGCTGATTCGTTCATTTATTAGGCCGAAAATTAAATATTCAGTTCAGGAAGAAGGACTTGCGGTAAAGGAGTCTGATTTGGAGTCAAATTGTCTACAATTCATAGAAGAGAGGATTAATCCGATCCAAAGGTGATTTGTAGAGGTTTATTGGGGTTGAAGATAGGTGTTAACTCTATAAATATGAAGTTAGGGGCATGGTTAAACTTAGCCGTCGTTCTACATTGCGAAAAGTGGGTTTTTATTCATATTCTTGAAGAAAGAGAAAAAGATGAAAGTTGTTCTTGATGATAGCTTATAATTTTGTGATTCTTTTGCTTTCTAGGAGCATTAGAGGTCGAGAAGGAAGGCTATAAAGTGGTGCTTCTTGCTAGATTTCAGTTTTTAAGAGTTCTACTATAAGAGGTAGGTGATAATTTCCCAAAGCATGGATATTTTGTATTATATAAAAGTTTGATTTGTTTCCAAAGTTTTCTAAACCTAAATATCTTAAGATTATCATTGGATTTGATTGGAAAACCATTAGATTTGAAGATGTGATCATAAATCCTTAAAAAAAAATATGTTTTAATCTATTTTGCTTGGATTCAATCAACCGGTATGATTGAGTCGGTCGACCGGTATCTTAGTACCTCGGATCAAAACCTAGTTTTCCCACTGAACTTCATGATGTCCGTTCTCACTCGTTTTAACTCCGATTGACCTGAAATTTTTATAAGGACTTCATCGAGATATTTTTAACTTGACCGCAAAAAATTATAATTTTTTAAATTTATTTTATATTTATTTCAATAATTAATTCAGAACTACTATAAGTTACTCAATACTTTGTTTTTAGAAAATTTTACAAAATTTTTAGAATTTTTTTTTATATGTTTATAATATGTTGGAATCAGTTTTATATGAATTTAAATAGTAGAACATCATGTTGCTTTAAAATATCGTGTTTTAAGAAAAATCGTATTATTTTTGCAAATGAATAAATTGGTTATCTGATTAATGTTAAATTTCAGATTATGATGAATTTTAATTTTGGTACGACATGTGCCATCTAATTTAATATGTGTGATATGCAAATTGCCTTTTTAAGAAGATTATGTGACCCGATTTCAATGTAAGCATCTTTGTTGGATTGGGTATCATGTGACCCAGGGGCAATAGGTAAAATCCATAAAATCTATTTCAGTATGGCATAGTGGTGGGATATGTGTGATCCCCGGTTCCGCGGTAGCGAAGATTTGGTACGATTTCTTAAGTATCTGGTATATGTATGTGTGGCCCCTTATGTTGTAGAGGATGCTTGTCTGATTAAGATATAGAATTGTGATAATTTGGCACATATATATGAATCATTTGAATTATTTTAAGGTATTGTAAATCTATTCTGTGATGTAACATTTTAAAAAATATGAATTTTGAAATATGTAACTTAATTACATACTACTAGTTATATTTTGAGCCATATGATATGTGATATATATTAGTATTAGGTGGCCTACAAGCCAATCTGATACTATGTAATATTCAGTTTATTAATATTATGGCATAATTTCATTGTGTATTTAATTCGATCTTTGTTTATTGTATTATGATGAAGTCCATGAACATGTGCAATGGTTTTCGGATTATGATGAGATCATAATTACGGGACCGAAGACTTATACACACGTGTTCTTAATTGTTCATAGTCAGAGGATATTTGAGAAGGACATCAAACATCCGGATAGACTAGTACAAGTTTCTTCAACTCATATGATGAGGGTGACTGATCCTATAAGTTATTTGTGTGGAGACACTATGCTGGACCTGTAGGTGCTCATTGGTGAATGAGTTCACTGAACTGATCTGACCATGAATCGCTGGATGGTAGCTACCTAACTGTTAACCAGATCAATTCTTTTGTCATGATTGCGTGGATGGTCCTTGGATCTGAGACACCAATGATACCTTGTTGGTAGGTATCTGAGCTTTGACTTTGATTAACGAATCCCTAACCATGGGTTATCTATAAGTCAAGTGATCGGGTTCAGGGAGATGCCCTCGAAGGTAATTTTGTGGTCAATACGGGATCATCCGCTCTCAGTAATAGGAGAGAGAATGCTCCAGAAATGATGCGCTTAAGTCCCTGACCAGGATGGACTCTGTATCAAATAAAGAGTTATTTGATATAGATAAGCGGCATCTGATTCAAGTGAATCGACCGGGTAGAGTTTAACAGTAAACTATACCCTAGGTGGACATTGGAACATTGCACGGATGAAGGATTATATCTGCACGGTAACCGATGACGAAAAGGTTCCCATAGAGGGTTGCATAAACCCCAATGCCTTCCGGGATCACGTGGTGTTGCTCAGTACCAAACGTGATTAGAAGCCCGTCCGAACTTATTTTGGGATATTAAATTCGGCTGATTAATTAATATAAGGATATTAATTAATTCAGTGGGTCCGTAAAGAGTTACTGGACTTAATGGGTCATTAACTGGACTAGTATTTGGGCCTAGAGGGTCACATGCAAAAGGTTTTCAAGTCAATGGATATTTTGACGGGGTTTCAGATAAGTGTGGGTTTTTGTGAAAAATCGTAAAATCACTTATTATAAAAGTACCGCTACTAGGTCGGGGACAAGCAACTCTGACGTAGCTGATGCCCCCCTCTCTCTCCTCTCTCTCTCCAGGGCGCCCCCCTCTGTGGTCGCCCCCCCGAAGGCTCAGCTCCGACTCCCGCCTGCTCCGCTTCCCGTCCAACGGGAATTCTGAACCCGTATGTCGCGGAGGATCACTCGCAGTCAGAAGGGATCTGAAGACGTTGCACCGAACGAGGAAGCAAGGACGATCCGTCAAGAGGAAGACTGCGTGGATATTGCTAAAGGCCGGGCACCTGCGCGGCTTGCGGCATCACACCGATAGAACCAGAAGGACACGGATTCAAATCCGCGCAAGGTGAAGAATTGTTCTCCCTATCTGATTAATTTCTGCGAAATGGCATGGATCAAAAAAATTATTTTCCGCTGCGTTTTGTTCGGATCCGACACATCGAACCTAACAATATGTGCCTCTCTATGTGTTGGAAGAATTATGTGATATGTTTATGGCTAATAATTTATTTTCAAGTAAGTAAGAAAGTTTGATATATGTGATAAGTATTATGAATAAACATGTTTGTTTCATATTATTAAAAAATGTATCTAATTTGATATGAGATATATGTGAGATCTTGTTTTATATTATTCTCTTATTTGATCTATATATAACATTGTGAATTGTTCATGATATGATATGATTACCATGTGAATTTTAATGATTATATATTTAGCATGTGGAGGGGATGATGCCTAATGAGTTTTATATCCAGTAAGTTTGTTGGATAATTTTTCACGAGAAGTGGCCAGAGAGTTGGACTTTAATTTTGACCACGAGGAGTAGGAGTCATTTGGAGCTATTGGATTCGTGGCTAGTTGTGATAAATGAGTCTTTTTATTTTAATAGATTGATGTAGTAGGAGTAATTGAGTCTATTATGTATTTGCGAGATCTTTGAGAGTTGAGAGAGGGTGATTATGTTGTGTTGAGACAATTGTTATTATGAGATTTTGTGAATTGTGTTGGCTTATTATTATTTAGAATTTGTGATGGATGACTTTGTTTTACCTTGTGGACTCTTATTCTCTCATTTCCGTTATATATATGCTATGTTCTGTACCTGTTCCGTCTCCGAATTCCGTCGAAAGTCAGATATGACTGGACACGGAGTTCGGAGCATTACTGATACTTGATTGCAATATGAAAATCTAGACTACTAATTATGCGGTTGGTTACTCCTTAATCTATAATCTTATGAAAGACCTTATGAACAATCAACATATTTTAGCATATATATACAGATGAACTAAGAATGACATTAACCTTCCTAGTGCAACCACTGGCATAATGTCCCATCTTCCAACAATTTTAGCACTTGACCTTGTTTATATTCTTCTTTCCACACTTACGTTCCTTGTTCTGACTAGTCTTTTGTTGTGTGTTTTTCTTCTGCCACTTGCATTTGGGTCTCTTTTCCTTATGCTTATTTGCATCAGTTGTCAATGCAGTATAACATCCCTCCTCTTTACATTCTACTTTAAACCCAAAGTGATGTTAAGCGTCACTAAAGGTTTTAATATTCTCATTATGTGTTAGAACAAGTTTGATGTATTTCTAGGAATAATCAGGTAGGGACCTAAGCATTACAAACACTTGTTGCTCATCAGAAATCTTAACTCTAGTTGTCTTCAACTTGCTTATCACTGAAGACATCACCCTTAGGTCCTATGCCATTCAATGTTTTGGGTCCATCATATATTGATTGAAGCTAAGAGTTAAGGCCAACAACCTCATTGCTGATGAGTGCCATTACATGTGAGCATAGGTGCTCCCACATCTCTTTGGTAGTCTAAAAATTTCAAAACTCTTGAATAAGGTCATCTTGGATGTAACTTAACATCAAAGAGCGTGCACTTCTATCCTTATTTAGCCACTTGCTATAAACTTGCTTGTCACTATTGACTTGAGCAAGCAGTCCATTATCTGATGGAGATGACATCTCATCGGTCAAAGTCTCAAACACCTACTCCTTATTAAGGAAATACTTACATCATAGTTATTACCTATTAACTTATCATGACTAGATAACTCATAAAATAAGTCCTTTGAGGCCATCATCACTGGCTATAATGCACAATTTGAAAAAAAGAAAGGCATTTATAGTAGAAAACTTAAAATTTTCTTTCTTCAAACTAATTGGTTGTACAATGTGGGATACATATCTTGGATCGAAAACTTTGTTAAGCTTGTAATCATTACCCCGATACATACAACAAATAGTACTTTCAACTAATTAGGAGAGAAAAAATTACAAATCTTAGGGACATATTTTATACGATAATCTTTTAAACAATAGTAAACTTTAATTTAAGGACGCTTTCTCTAAAGAAGATTTTCTTTTATAAGATTCATGGATGCTTTCCTTAATGAAAATTTTCTTCAATTTCATAGAAAATAGGAATTAGGACAATTTCCTAAGTCTATGTGACAATAGTATCTACTAGATGTACGAGCACATGCAAATCAAGATAAAAAATTGATTAAAAAATGTCAGGCACTTAAACACATATCTTTACAAGGTCTTAAATAATGATACATCAATTATTGCATCAATTTTCCTATAGGGAGCCTATTACATCAATTGTATTGAATAAAATAAGGATGCTACATCATTCATTATGAAGTCAATAGTATCTTGATAAATACTCTTACAATTAGAGTATATAACTCATTACACATGATCAATTGCATCACCACAAAAAATAAGAGAAACTAAACTATCATTAACTGTCCAAACTCATGCACTATATAAATTTCAAGCATCTATATATTATGCATCAACATAATTAAAATTGTAAAGTGCATCCATGAACTATCCATGATCATGAATCATCAAAGTTAATGCAAATATTAGTTAACCATAATCATAACTATGATCGATACATTTATTTCATATGAATAATTCATGCATCACGATAAAATTGCATGAATAACTTTTCATGATCATTCATCATGCATCACAATAAAATTAATGCAATAAAGTGTAGAATATAAGAAACAAATTTATAATATTATTGCAAACACTTAATGATCATGTATTACATTAAAATTGCATCCTGATGTAAAAATTTGTCAAACTTAATCACTAGATTACAACCATCCAAGATTAGGGATTAATTATAAGGCTAATTAATAGAAAAGTTTTTCTCATAATCACAACATGAATTTGCTAAACTAGTTAACTAAAGCAATAACTCACAAGTTTTTATGGCTGTAAAGAAAATTTAGGAATAATTAAGAACTAATTGTAACTGCAATTAATAAAAAATATTTGATAATCATGGCAAATTTGAATTTTCCTTAATTGTGTGCAAAACTCATAAAAATGGGCAAAAAACTACAAGTGTTAGTGAACTAAACTCGAGTTTTAATGTGCTATTACATATATACCCAATTTTGTTATTTATATGCCCACATGTATTATAAAACAATCCTCTTGTCCTCTTCTTAAAAACTGTTAAAAAAAGATGGGCCTAGACATAAAACCCATTTTATAATTATGCAAGGTCAATTCTGCAAATAGAAATTTAAAAATTTGTCCCTTTGACTCCTTTTAAAAAGTTGTAGTGAAATTGACAGTTTTTGCATGTGAAAGAAAAGGGATGTTTACAAATAGACTAAAACAATTTCTCTTTTTCAAGAAGGGTTCATTAAAAACAAAAAGGACATATCAACAATTATCAAAAATAGAAAGGTGAATGGTCAAGGAAGGTTCATCTTCTTCGCACAAGGAGGAGGAAGAAACCCTAAACAAGAATGGCGCTATTGTTTGGGTGGAGGAGGGCGAGCGGCCAGCCACTGTGGCATGCCCACCAGTACCAATGCCGCCGAGGCAGCACCCTCATTCAGGGGTGTCCCCCTAGGATCCTTGCGCGCAGCCCAATTTGGACACGCGGTAGGGTTGCATCTTGCGCAGGCACGCGGCAAAGGAGAAGAGATCTTCTTAGTACATTGTTGGATAGGAGTCCAACAGTACTGAGAGGGGGAGGGTCCAGATATTTCTAAAATTTTTTAAGTCACGTGAAGGACATTTTTGCAATGTTTGACTCCCTCTCCCTCTCAATACTGCTGGAATCCTGTCCAACACTGTATTGAAAAGATCTATTCTCCGGCAAAGGCACACCTCATATGCAGCCTGCATTGGCACTATGGGTGGCAATCCTTTGTAGTGCCCCATGCACATCCCTGTGCAGGCACGCAATGGGGTAGTGCTCTGCGCTGTCACTTATCGTGGGCAAGATATTCTATCGACACCTCCATGTAAACTAACAAAAAATCAAGAGGCGAAAAATAAAAAAACATAGCTCTGATACCATTGTTAGTTTTCTATCCAACAATTGATGAGAAAATTTACCTGACGATCACAGTGAAGGGGAGATTCTCACAGTTTAGGGGAAGTAATAGGATCGTCCTCGCCAAGTGGAGAGGTTATCAAATTAATTGTCTCGTGAGTTCTATGTGATACATTCTAGAGGTCGTAGGTGGTATCCCAAGATGAGAGAGAGCGGGAGGAGGAGGCTCAGGGGAGAGAGAGAGAGAGACACTACCAACTGTTCTCATGTACCCCTCTATATATAGATGTGGATCTGACTCTTTCCCATACTGAAAGAGAGATTCCTCATAGTATGAGTCTAGATTTGCTTGACCTTGTCGACAACCAATATGGATAGATGAGCTATATCTCGTGCGGAACTCGTTAAACCCATAAAAAATATTAATATGCATTAACTAAACTTCTATTCCAATTAAAATAATTCAAGCTTATTAGTTGAATTATTTATTAAGGTTTATTCTAAAACAAGTAATGCTCACCCAGAATACCAAATTCAAACAACTAAGATGAATAAGTTTGGATAATCTACGTTATCAAAGAGGGCTTTGAATAATACTAGGGTCTCGAGCCTTTTATTACAACTTTATATCTTAGTAGTTGCCAGATAATTTGATTGAATGAACGATTCACTGGAATAACTAACAAGGTCCGCCAACTGATTAAACAAATAAGAACTATCACTAGCTTTCTTGAGGATCCTTATTACTTAATTTGTTGTTAATATTTATTCTAATTAAATCAGCTGAAAGAAAATCTATTCTAATGGTCCTGGTGCCAATCTGTAAGGTTCCTATTGCATGCATTACTTGCAGAAGAACATATCACTATGTGACTCTAACGAGAGTCATTCAATTAAATTAACGGCAGTTCTGAATGGGCATGCAAAATTTTTTTATGAGTGTGGTATAATCGGATTTCTATGCTCTTCATCTAATCATTATAAATTATTTACATGTTATTCTTCTAGGATTGCTTGTTCAACTTGAAGCGCAGGAAGATAGCAAAACCAGATGTGATGACAGTGCTCCTATTCTAATAATTTCAAACTAAACTTCTTGTTGAATAAACTTTGAGAAAATCAATTCTCCCTTGCCTTTTAAACAAAACATTCATGGAAAGGGAACCCATTTAGCCTGTGAATCCATAGACCTGCTGTAAGCGAGAGAGAGAGAGAGAGAGAGAGAGAGAGAGGCTTTGTTCTACTGAACAGATCATGCATTTCAACATATTCTTCAAACATTGGATTATTCCCCCGTTTCTGGAAGATGTTCCTTCTGTCTCTTGTGAAAGACTTGTGATACCCAGCAAGCAAAAGTTGGAAAAGCTAAAAGGACATCACTCAGCTGTCATGCTGCCACGAGGATAACGAGCAGGAACATTGGAGGTAAAAGTTACTGGATTATAGCTTTCTAGTGGAGACTTTCCCTGTTATTCTCGACCCACTGTTAAAAGAATTTCTTGAGTTGATCAGGTCAAAAATTTAGTTCGATGCCTTCTGTTTCGCCGCTGTCTCTTCCATCGGTTTGTGTTTAAAGCTATAGATTCTGAAAGGGATTGCTCAATCATGAGCAGGTCTCCGTCTAGGCTGTGATCACAAGGAGCTGCCAGGTCCATAAAGAGCTAGCTGACTCCATGGGGCATCTCCTTTTGGAGAGTTTGGATCCTTTTTCTCTGACAGGGTTGGCAATGCGCCAATGACAAGATACAAGTATGGATGTTCTTTCAATCTTTCTTTCTCTTTCTTGAAGGGATCACATATTCAATACAAATGTTCCAAAGTTTAGTCTGCTAACTCCTCATACTTTGGTGCCACTTGGAACAATTGAGATAGATTCTTCTGTATGGTTTGATTTGACGTATAATGTCATAAAAGATTAAAATATTAAATTAATATCTCTCACAAAATATAATATTTTAGAGAATCTTTTGCATAATTCATATTTATATTGATGATATATATTTGCATATATAATCTCCTTAACTGTGTGGTTTGTTTTGAATTTCACCTATGTTAAGATATTGTTACTTTACATAAAATGGGTGAAACTATTAAATGAAAATATCAATAATATTATCAATCAAAATACAACTATCTTGGAAGAAAAGTCGTATAGATGTCTACGCGTAACCTTGTCGTGTTATATTTAGCATTGAAAGAAATATTTCCATGTACAAATATGTGATGCAAATATCAATAATTTGATTTTTCTAGTGAGGTTGTTTATATTATACTTGAGGGTATTGTCAGTATTTTCATTTAGTAGGTTTCACATATTCCGTGTAAGGTGATATATTTTAATTTAGATAAAATTTAGAATAAACCCACATTAAAGGGGTTACAGGCTATTTATAAATAAAAAATTTTTAAGTAGTTATTTGCGAAAACACCTATAATATTTTATAGCATTTTAATTTTGTTGTAGCCAAATTCAATCTTACATTAGTCACCCACCAAAAATACATCACAACATTTGGCAAGAATCCATGCACACATCCAGCTCTGAACGTTTGTGTTGTGTATCACATTAGTTGTTTCAACAGTGGTTGTGTGCTTATCAGGTGTTGTGTATCACAATTTTTTTTAAGGACCGTCTCATAAAAGGATAAAAGACCACCTATGCTTTGTCCCCTTTAGAGACAATACTTCCACAAGAGGCCACCTACTGAAAATATGCCACAACAATGTCAAACCATTGGGAGAGAATGTAGAAACGATTGTTTTCATTTTTATTTATTTTTATTAAATTGATTAACATTATAATCGAAGGTGGAATGACTCTATCTTTTATTTTAGTTTTCACTTTAGTATATTCTAGAATTATATAAAGTAAAAAAATGCTTTTATTTTAAGTTTTGTATTAGATAAGCTTGCAACTCTTTTAAAAGATGCTATGTAATCATATAATCTCTTGACATGCTTTTTTGCACAAAAATGTCAAAAATACTCTTCTCACATTGTAACATACCGGAGAGCCAATCATAAAAACTGATAGTATCTTTCTTGCCTTCATGCCTAGAAAATTGAGCTCTATCTAGTGTCAAGAAATTGGAATCCAAAATTTTACCAAGCAATGTGGCCATGTGGGCTTCTAAAGCACAAGCGACAGATGGATCGATGCAACGAAGTAAAAACGATCGATTCTAGGCTATGTTAACTGATTTTCATCACTTCATTTGTGTGCCCTTTGGATTGAAAACTGAAAATTAAAGAGAAAAGGACAAAAGAGGTGGGATAAGAAAGGCAAAGTAGGGACCTTATGGTCAAAATATGACCTATATTTCATTTTTTTAGGAGTATGGATCGTCTCAGTACAATATTGGATCGGATTCCAGTAGTAATCAGTCTCATGATGTCACGTGTAAAATAGGTTCGTCATTCGAGACGTATCTCACCAAAGTTGGTAACTTTTTCTTTGTTCCCGGTTTCGCAGATTTTTCAATACAACGGAGAGCACTTAAATACCATTAAGAGTATAAGATTACAATCATAATTTAAAACACATCTCAACGTAATACGACACAGAACACTTATATACTACTAAAAGCACAATACTACAACTATAATTTAAAATACACTCCAATGTGATATTTGTGCAATGATTTGAATTGTATCCAAGTGCATGGTGGGGTGTATTTTAAATTATGGTTGTAGTTTGTGCTCTTGGTGGTATTTAAGTACTCTATGTTATGAAAATCCAGTGAATTGGGAACAAAGAAAAAGTTTTCAACTTCGGTGGGATACGTCTCGAATGACGAACCTACTTTACACATGGCATCCTGAGACTGGTTATCCAATTAATATTGAGACAACCCGAACTCCATTTTTAGAGGAGAAATTAGTTCATAGGAGATTTCTCTCGGATAGTTCGCTTCCAACGATACTTGATGTTAGGGGTGTGTGTTGAACGGATTAAGAAAGGTGCGAAAGCAGATCAGGTGCGGTTTTTGGGGTCAGGACGCCAAGGAACCACCACTTTTCCAACTTGCATGCCTTTGGAGGAAAGGAAGAGAGAGGAGAAGACACAAAAGAGGAGGAAAGATGTGAAAGCAAGGGAAGCATTGATGCCAAACTGCCAGCTAATCCGTTTCTAATGTTTTTAAACTATATCTATGGATAATTAAACTATTTAAGTATATTTTGAATAAATGATCAAATGGTTTAAATTTTTAGTCTATTTTATGATCACCTTTCAGGAATTATTTTCCCTACACTTTCATAAAATATTCCAGAATTGTAAAGTTCCAACCAATCGGATCGTGGGCTGAAATCTCTTTTGACACCCCTATTTGGCATTCTGAGGTTTTTCCTTTTTTATGTTAAGAAAAATTAAGATATCATTTTTCTACTCGGACGGAATACCTTGGGCGACTGTCCAACTGCACAGGATATTATTAACAAACTCATAAAGATTAAAAAGAAACATATTCCTTGCAACCAGAAAGTTGATAGAGTTGTCCTTTGCATGCGATGTCTGATAAGAGAAAAAGATAAAGTTGCAAGATTTGACGAAGGAAGGGAAGAAAATGATAAAAGCCGAAATGGGCATGGCCTTTCCTTTCCGATGTCTCCCCGAGACGCTATAAATATCTCCTCAGTTATCTCCCCCTTGTTTTGGTTCGACTTGTTGCATGTACTTCTCTTTAGTTATATATCAGTCCAGTCAGGCCGTATAACTTTTTGCGGTGGGATCATGTGACCAATTCGATCACCTAGACAAACTGACATGACCATCTCATAATATTTTTATTGACAAATATAATATTTTTTGATTGACAAATATAGATTTCAATTGACAAATACATTACTTGTGAATCGAAATCTGTATTAATTGTATTTGTGTCTAACTAGTCAAGTTGGCGCACGGAGTTGTGCGGTGTGATTGGGCTTACTGTATTAATCAAAATATAATTACATATATATCGTCAGAGTAATACTTGTTGCATTAATGGTCAATGTAATAGATATTTTTTTTTATTTTTTTTTATTTTTTTAGGTGGGACCTAGGTGCTCTACACATCCATACTCGCTAATCTCCTATTGGGCAACTCAAAAAAATTGAGCCCCAATGGATAGTAAAAAAATATCTTTAGTAGGTCAAGCTTAATAACAATTTTTGATTTTTCAAATTTTTGGGACCGTTAAATCGGAGATCAGTCCACACGGACATACGGGACAGCTCGGAGCCCACCTATTTTTTTTTTTTAAATATTCTTTTTAATCTAGTGTACTGACCCTTAGTACAACACTGGAGTTAGCACAACAAACATTACTCATAACGTCATGGAAAAATGCACTTCTGTCGATCTCAAATAAATGGGCTTTCTCGATATGGATCCACATAAACGTAATGGATCTAAAACAAATCCCTACGTCTTGCAAATTTTGATATCAGTTCTTATAAATTTTATATAACTTAGCAATAAATCCTTCTAGTTAAGAATCATTGAAAGAAGCAAATATTATTCATGGAATATTTGTCAAACCAATGTTAAAATAGATGAGAATACATGAAAATGACTCTGAAAATAAAAAAAAGCACCAATGGATAGTAAAAAATAACTTTAATGGGTCGAACCTAACATTATCTTTTTATTTATTTCAAATTGCCTGATTGGATCGGGTTGTATGGACATATTAGGCATGCTTGGGACGACTTAAAAAAAAAATTATTTTTTTAATTTTGGCTGCATTGGCAGCTGGTGCAACAAGTAAAACTCAAAATTTAAACAAAATGACTTTTCTAAGGTGAGTTAACCTTAACCTTAAACGCTTGTCAGAGTTAAGAAAAAATAACAGAAGCAAATAGTGGGGATTAAAACTAAAAAGTTTAAGTATGCAAGGACTAATATGAGAATATAAAAGATATAATGACTTAATTGTTTCACATTCACTATGTTTATAAGAATCGATATCAAAAACCCCTAAATAAATTAAAGAAGCGGAAAAAGTTTAGTCACATGATTGCTAAGAACAACTTAAATTAAAAGAACTAAGAGCTACTTTAAAAGGAATAGAGATAAAAAAGTGATAAAGAATAATTCACCCGCAGCAAACACTATGAATTTCTCCTCCTCTTAATTTGACGCCCTACTTCAGCCAGCCAATAAAGAATGGGTCTTAGAAAATGAAAAAACAAACTAATGAAAACATGCTTAAAATCGTGAAAGATGGATAATCCATAGTAAATATGTGAATAAAATGAACAATCTGCTAGAAATTTAAATAGGAAATCATTTACTAATATCCAAATAAACATGGAAGAGATGAAGCATAGATTTTCCATAAAATAGTCCATACAAAGGCAAGATCCAAAGCAAGACCATAAGAACAAAATATGCATGATTATGTAACAAAAAGTAAATAAAATAAAATTATAAAATTTAGTCGAGTCGCTTCTCAAAAAAGCTCACCTTAGAGAAGATATTGCTCCAATTATACCAATGGGATGGAGTTTCACGATCTTCCCCCAAGATAGAATGGATATAGAGATCCGATCACAACACCCAGATCTCATCTCGAAGACGACCTTAGAAAATCCCCTTCCTTTTTCCTGGTTCACATAGAGGAAGAAGAAGAGCATACAATAGAAGGAAGATAGGGAGAAAAAATGCAGAGTTAAGAGTTTGACTAGAGAGAGACATATATACAAACATCCCCCTTCCTCTCGTATGCGCCGTTACATGAAGGGGCATGTCTGATAAGAATGGGTGGGCACGTTCCCATCCTTAGTGACTCCTAAAAGAGATCTGGTCAAATAGGACTATAGGCTCCCAAGAATCAAAAAGATTAGCCCAACTCGCATGCGGCTCTGGCTTCGACTCTGACTCGACCCTGCCCATTCCTGTGCTCGTGCACAGTGTGTACATGTGTGTATTGTAGCATAGCTTCCTCTAGTTCTTTAGAATAAGTTACTAGGAAGCCCAATAGTTGATGAACCTATATGTTCTCTTTTAGTTTTCCAATATAAGACTAAAGTTCCTATATCAACTTGAGAACAACCGCACATATGAAAACATAGTATTCTCTAAACTCCCTACTCACTTTTTCTAACATTCGCCTACAAATTCTATGTTTGAATGTAAGAGAAACAAATACAAGAAGGTTAACATATCATGCTTTCAATGAAGGTACCTTTCGGGTTTGAACGTTAACCCGAGTTAACCAATTTATACTCCTACATAACCGAGGTGAACTAAGTCTTGAACCTGATTCTTGAATGTGAAGGTGTTGATTGGAAACAACATGATATAGATTTTTGGTCATAATTTTCAGAGTTGATGCTTTTAATGGCCATACATCCTTATCTTAATTCATGAGTATTTCTAAGAATGAACCACATTCTTGTTACTGCGGCCTCACAATCATACTCATATAGGTGGACTTCTCCAAGGATGCACTGTTAACATATTACCTAAATAGGCTTGAATCCATTCAGAGTTTAAAAACTCTTCTTTGACTTGCAGTTCGGACACTTAGAATAAATCACAAGAGATAGACCCAAATACATAAGTATCAAATTCTCTTTTAAGTGACACTTTACTCTCCCTGTGGCTTGTTATTACCACATTAAACCTACTTTATAGTTTCTCCACTCAAATTGGTTGGGTTGCCACCACAGTAGAATACTTAATGGGTCTCAGTCCCATCCCCATTCTAGACTTTTGGACTTCCTTTTATGAAGTCCTTTGTGAGTGGATCTGCTATATTATCGTCGGTACCAATAAAGTCAACAACCATCATTCTTTGAGACACAAGTTTCCTTATAGATTTCAATTTGACTTGGGATATGCCTCCTTTATTTTTTGTTGCACTTTGAACTTTTAATCTTTGCAATTATAGTCATGTTATCACAGTGTACAAAGAGCGCAGGAATCAGCTTACTCATCAGAGGAAGTTCAAAACGAAGACCTTTAATCCATTCAACCTCCATTCTATAGTATCCAAAGCACACAATTCTGCCTCAAAAGTAGACCGAGATAGAATAGTATATTTTGTAGATCTCCAGGCAACTACTGTAAGGACTGAGGCTTTCGGATCCGGTTTTCGGGGTCGGACCCTATAGTTCTGACCCTAGTGGGGGGCCGAGGTTCTGTGTCGATTCCCGTCAGGACCTCGAGACGCGTTTTGAACGGCGTCCACCGTTGCAGACGCGTTTCAGGTTCTGCCACGTGGGTGCCACGTGGGCTGGCTTTGGGCCGCGAGAGTACGGCCCTGTCGTGTCGTCTGAACGGCGTCCGCGTGGGACGACGCCTTTTAGACTGCGACTCTGGGATTGTCAGAGTACGGCCCTGACATGTCGCCTGAACGGCGTCTGCATAGGCCGACGCGTTTCAGAGTTTTGTCAGAGCGGCCGTCACGTCACCTGATAGACGTCCGTGGATGTCGACGCGTTTTAGCCAGTCTCTGGTTAACCCCGCGAGCCCTCCTTCTTTCCCTCATTTTTCTTCCTTCTCTCTTTCTCTCCTTCCCTTCCGGCGAACTCGGCGGCGATCCCTCCTCCTCCCTCTTTTCCTCCTACCATTTCATCTCTCCCTCCACTCCATCCTCTACCTAGCTCCTACCACTACCACCTCCACTTCCACTGCGGCGTTTTACTCTCCGGACGGCGGCCGACGTCACGGTGGAGTAAGGACGACCACGGCGGTACCGGCGGCGGCGTGGGGCGAGACGGGTGGACGGCTTGGAGCTCGGAGGTGTTCAAGTATCCGGTAGGGTGACGGTTCCCATAGTATTGTGTTTAAACCATGTTTTCCCCCGTTTAAGCATGCTATGGATCTTTGGTTTTGGAGGGTAGAACAAGCATGTTTAGGAGTTCTTCTTGATGATATGGGGGATTTCCATGAATGTGGTTTCCGGAAGGTTGAATTCGCCCATCTTTCTCCTCTGTTTTTGGGTGATTTCGGGGTTTTGGGATTGGAAAAAAGGGAGCCCTCGGGCTCATGGCAGACTCTGGTTCCTGGGGTTGAAAGACGTCGTGCATGGAAGACGCCTTTTTGAAGGGCGTCGGGCCATCATGACGCCTTTTAGGCAGGAATCGCCTGACTGAGAGTCTGCCAGTTCGGGGATTCTGGGACTAAAAGACGTCATGGGTAGGCGACGCTATTTGAATAGCGTCGGGTAGCCATGACGCCTTTTAAGGCAGAAATCCCCTAAGTAATGTTTTCTGGAATTCCTGGATTTCTGTGCTAAATGGCGTCTGAAGATGTCGACGCCTTTCAAAAGGCGACCACTAGTGTCGACGCCTTTTAAGGCCTGATTCTGAAGATAGTGTTTTACATAAACCAGTACATGGAGCTTGAATGGCGTCGGCCTTGGGCGACGCGATTCAAGACAGAACCTCACTAATTCATGCCAGTAAAATGTGTTCATACTGCTAGATAGATGGTTAGTGCATGTTTTAGTGTACGCAGTAGAGATGGATTCTGCATGACCAGGTGATACTACTTTGTGTGTTATGCGATCGCGGACTTTTCACGTGACCGGATCGTACTGTGCTGGGTTTTGTGTTACTGTGGACCTGGAGTGACATTGTAGCGCTTTATCACCCTGTGCTGGTGGGGGTGTGAGCACAGCGCCGGTGGGGGCGTGGGCGGGGTGACGCCTAGTGAGAGAGGGTCACCTGGTGAACCCCGGGGTCAGCTAGTACCGGTGTCGGAGTGGTACATTCGGAGAGTCACTCATGCTGAGGGAAGGAGTAACCACCTGAGCCAGTTGGGCCGGAGTAGCTAGAGTGCTATCCGAGGGGTTACTGCTTGGTCTCAGTGGGTCGAGGTTTTTCCCACCGTTGTTTGTGTGGTTGGCGTGTTCTATCGAGACGGCAGTTGTGGGTTCCCTAGTCGGCTGGTTTAGAAATATGCATGTTTAATACATTTCGACTGCATGTGATTTCACGTTGAGATTTAGGAATTGTACTTACTACTGTGCTTGTTACCTTACCGTTGGCTGTACTTTACACTTGTAGGTGTGTGCGTGGGCAGTGGGGATCGAAGGATCCCTACTGAGTCTTGTCTTGAGACTCACCCCTGCGGTTTTCAGGTGAGGGCTCCCAGCAGACCTAGAGCGGAGTGTGCGGCCGTGTGGTGAGCGCCGTCAGCGGTTATTCCGGGGTATGCCCCGACGTAATTGTTATTTATTTCTGGCCTGTATGTTTAATTATGTCCTTTCTGTTGGAGTATGTAATTATTTCCTTTCTGTTGGAGTATGTAATTTTTTAATTCCTGCACTTTTATTTCAATTCAATGCGATGTGAATGTTTAGCTTAGTTCATTATTTATTTCCCAAACTTACTTAGATCCTGGTTTGGTTCCAAATTAATGATTCGGTACCCATTTAGTAATCGGATCCCCGATTATAAGGTGGCGGGTCGTTACAGTTGGTATCAGAGCATACAGTCTGGCAAATAAATGAATAACTAGGTTAAATGTCGTGAGTCCGGCAAATAAATACATTATCCCGTACAGTCACGTCGGTAGTATAGGTTTTAGGACTCTAATTAGAATTTTGCGATTTTGTGATTGTAGGCGAGTAGATGGCTCCTAGGAAGAGGATGCCGGTTATTCGAGAGCGAGGAGATGCCCCTAGTGGGTCCGAGGCGGGGAGACCGAGTGTAGAGCAGTTTATGGAGGCCATGATGGACACGATGGCTAGATACTAGACGCGAGACCCTAGTGAGAGTTCTAGTGTTTGGGGAGGGTCCACAGCTACACTTGAGAGGTTCCTAAAGTTGAGGCCACCTCACTTCACCGGTCATCCCGACCCTGATTAGGCCGTTCACTGGCTTAGGGAGATAGTCCCAGTCCTTGGGAGGTACCAGTAGTGTGTGAATTTGTTGATGTGTTTCCTGAGGAGTTGCCTGGCCTTTCTCCTCAGCGAGAGGTTGAGTTTACCATCGAGCTTGCACCAGGTACGGCGCCCTTGTCTAAGGCTCCGTATCGGATGGTGCCAGCCGAACTCGCTGAGTTAAAGGCGCAGTTGCAGGAGTTGCTGGATAGGGGTTTCATTCGTCCCAGTACATCTCCATGGGGTGCTCAAGTTCTGTTTGTCAGGAAGAAGGATGGTTCTCTGAGATTGTGCATCGATTATAGGCAGCTGAACCAGGTAACGATTAAGAATAAGTATTAACTTCCTAGAATCGATGATTTGATGGATCAACTGCAGTCTGCGAAGGTGTTTTCCAAGATCGACCTGAGATCTGGATATTATCAGATGAGGATCTGGGATGTTGATGTTAGTAAGACGGCTTTCAGGACTCGGTATGGGCATTATGAGTTTTTGGTTATGCCTTTCGGCTTGACCAATGCTCCGGCGGCCTTTATGGATCTAATGAACCGAGTCTTCAGGACCTACCTGGATCAGTTTGTGGTAGTATTTGTTGATGATATTTTGATATATTCTTCTTCCGAGGAAGAGCACGCCGCTCATCTTCGGGTGGTGTTGCAGGCCCTGAGAGAGCACCAACTTTACGCCAAGTTTAGCAAGTGTGAGTTTTGGCTAGACGAGGTGCACTTCCTCGGGCATGTTATTTCTGGCGAAGGTATCGCTGTGGATCCAGCCAAGATCGAGGCGGTGATGGATTAGAGCAGGCCGACTTCAGTGACTGAGATCAGGAGCTTCCTGGGGCTTGCCGGTTATTACAGGTGGTTTGTTCAGGGGTTTTCTTCGATAGCGGCCCCCTTGTCGAAGTTGACTCGAAAGGGAGTTCGTTTTGTGTGGACCGGAGAATGTGAGCAGAGTTTCATTGAGCTAAAAACTTGCCTCACGTCAGCCCCAGTGCTGGTGCTTCCATCTGGGTCAGGAGGATTTGTGGTTTACTCAGATGCGTCCCGTCGAGGTTTGGGCGCAGTCCTTATGCAGCATGGCAAGGTAGTTGCTTATGCTTCTCGGCAGCTAAAGAAGCATGAGGAGAACTATCCTACCCATGATTTGGAACTTGCAGCTGTGGTTTTTGCACTTAAGATTTGGAGGCATTACTTATACGGAGAGAAATTTCAGGTTTTCACCGATCACAAGAGCTTGAAATATGTTTTCACTCAGAGAGACCTGAATTTAAGGCAGCGAAGGTGGATGGAGTTCATTAAGGATTATGACTTTGACCTTTCTTATCATCCGGGCAAGGCGAATGTGGTGGCAGACGCTTTGAGTCGGAAGACGGTCATGTCATACCTTATGATTCGAGAGTGGAAATTGTTCGAGCAGATGGTGGAATCTTCCTTTAGGATTCCACGTGAAGATGACAGAGCCGTATTGGTCAGTTTGACTGTGAGACTAGCTGTGTATCATGCTGTGAATGAGGCTCAGAGGGCAGATGCTGAGTTACCACAGATTCTCCAGAGGTCAGAGGTAGAATTATGGGATGACGGTACTGTCAGGTTCAGAGGCAGACTTTATGTCCCGACTGAGGAAGACGTGCGCAGATGTGTTCTTGATGAGGCGCACCGTTCGAGGTATGCAGTGCATCTTGGGACAACTAAGATGTATCATTGTTTGAGGAGGCACTTCTGGTGGCCCGGTATGAAGAAAGATGTGGCTAGATGTATGACTTGTCAGCAGGTTAAAGCCGAGCATCAGAGACCTGGAGGATTGCTGCAGCCCTTGCCGATTCCAGAGTGGAAATGGGAGCACGTGACTATGGACTTTGTGATGGGATTGCCTACATCCCCTAGCAGAAGAGACGCTATCTGGGTCATCGTTGATCGGCTGACCAAGTCGGCACACTTCCTAGCCATTAGGAAAGACTGGTCAGTCGGCAAGCTAGCAAAGTTGTTTGTAGATCGGATCATCTCTCTGCACGGGGTACCTTTGTCCATTGTATTAGATCGAGATCCGAGGTTTACTTCCAGGTTCTGGAAGAGCTTCCAGAAGGCATTGGGCACTCAGTTGGCTTTCAGCTCGGCCTACCATCCCGAGACCGATGGGCAGTCAAAGAGGACCATTCAGACCTTGGAGGATATGCTTAGAGCGTGTTGCTTAGACTGGGGAGGTTCTTGGGAGCAACATCTGTCTACAGTGGAATTTGCCTACAACAACAGTTACCATTCCAGTATCGGCATGGCGCCTTACGAAGCTTTGTATGGACGGCCGTGTCGATCTCCGGTGTGTTGGTCCGAGATCGGTGAGAGACAGATGGCAGGACCTGAGTTAGTACAGCAGTGTGCTGAGATTGCCAGGGCGGTTCGGCAGAGGTTGACCGCAGCTCAGAGTAGGCAGAAAAGTTATGCTGACATCCGACGGAGACCACTTGAATTTGAAGTTGGGGACCACGTGTTTCTCCGAGTCTCACCCTCCAAGGGTGTGATGAGATTCGGGAAGCGAGGCAAGCTGAGTCCGCGATATATTGGGCCTTTTCCCATTCTTGCTCGAATTGGGGAAACCGCGTATCAGCTGGCCTTGCCGCCCAGTCTTGCAGGGGTGCACGATGTGTTCCATGTTTCCTTGCTGAGAAAGTATGTTCAGGATCCGTCCCATGTTTTGGATTTTTCAGAGTTGGAGGTCGCTGAGGACCTGTCCTTTCCAGAGTATCCTGTTCGTATTGAGGATCGCAGAGAACAGGTCTTGCGGAACAAGATTGTACCCTTGGTCAAAGTGATTTGGCAGTACCGCTCCGGAGGTGAGGCAACCTGGGAGCGAGAGGATGAGATGCGAGAGCAGTTTCCTTACCTCTTTTCGTAAGTTTCCTTGTGAACTTGTATCCTTGTTTTGACCTTGTTAATTCTAGCAGTCAATTTCGAGGGCGAAATTCTTTTAAGGGGGGGAGAATGTAAGGACTGAGGCTTTCGGATCCGGTTTTCGGGGTCGGACCCTGTAGTTCTGACCCTAGTGGGGGGCCGAGGTTCTGTGTCGATTCGCGTCAGGACCTCGAGACGCGTTTTGAACGGCGTCCACCGTTGCAGACGCGTTTCAGGTTCTGCCACGTGGGCTGGCTTTGGGCCGCGAGAGTACGGCCCTGTCGTGTCGTCTGAACGCCGTCCGCGTGGGACGACGCCTTTTAGACTGCGACTCTGGGATTGTCAGAGTACGGCCCTGACATGTCGCATGAACGGCGTCTGCATAGGCCGACGCGTTTCAGAGTTTTGTCAGAGCGGCCGTCACGTCACCTGATAGACGTCCGTGGATGTCGACGCGTTTTAGCCAGTCTCTGGTTAACCCCGCGAGCCCTCCTTCTTTCCCTCATTTTTCTTCCTTCTCTCTTTCTCTCCTTCCCTTCCGGCGAACTCGGCGGCGATCCCTCCTCCTCCCTCTTTTCCTCCCACCATTTCATCTCTCCCTCCACTCCATCCTCTACCTAGCTCCTACCACTACCACCTCCACTTCCACTGCGGCGTTTTACTCTCCGGACGGCGTCCGACGTCACGGTGGAGTAAGGACGACCACGGTGGTACCGGCGGCGGCGTGGGGCGAGACGGGTGGACGGCTTGGAGCTCGGAGGTGTTCAAGTATCCGGTAGGGTGACGGTTCCCATAGTATTGTGTTTAAACCATATTTTCCCCCGTTTAAGCATGTTATGGATCTTTGGTTTTGGGGGGTAGAACAAGCATGTTTAGGAGTTCTTCTTGATGATATGGGGGATTTCCATGAATGTGGTTTCCTGAAGGTTGAATTCGCCCCTCTTTCTCCTCTGTTTTTGGGTGATTTCGGGGTTTTGGGATTGGAAAAAAGGGAGCCCTCGGGCTCATGGCAGACTCTGGTTCCTGGGGTTGAAAGACGTCGTGCATGGACGACGCCTTTTTGAAGGGCGTCGGGCCATCACGATGCCTTTTAGGCAGGAATCGCCTGACTGAGAGTCTGCCAGTTCGGGGATTCTGGGACTAAAAGACGTCATGGGTGGGCGACGCTATTTGAATAGCGTTGGGCAGCCATGACGCCTTTTAAGGCAGAAATCCCCTAAGTAATGTTTTCTGGAATTCCTGGATTTCTGTGCTAAATGGCGTCTGAAGATGTCGACGCCTTTCAAAAGGCGACCACTGGTGTCGACGCCTTTTAAGGCCTGATTCTGAAGATAGTGTTTTACATAAACCAGTACATGGAGCTTGAATGGCGTCGGCCTTGGGCGACGCGATTCAAGACAGAACCTCACTAATTCATTCCAGTAAAATGTGTTCATACTGCTAGATAGATAGTTAGTGCATGTTTTAGTGTACGCAGTAGAGATGGATTCTGCATGACCAGGTGATACTACTTTGTGTGTTATGCGATCGCGGACTTTTCACGTGACCGGATCGTACTGTGCTGGGTTTTGTGTTACTGTGGACCTGGAGTGACATTGTAGCGCTTTATCACCCTGTGCTGGTGGGGGTGTGAGCACAGCGCCGGTGGGGGCGTAGGCGGGGTGACGCCTAGTGAGAGAGGGTCACCTGGTGAACCCCGGGGTCAGCTAGTACCGGTGTCGGAGTGGTACATTCGGAGAGTCACTCATGCTGAGGGAAGGAGTAACCACCTGAGCCAGTTGGGCCGGAGTAGCTAGAGTGCTATCCGAGGGGTTACTGCTTGGTCTCAGCGGGTCGAGGTTTTTCCCACCGTTGTTTGTGTGGTTGGCGTGTTCTATCGAGACGGCAGTTGTGGGTTCCCTAGTCGGCTGGTTTAGAAATATGCATGTTTAATACATTTCGACTGCATGTGATTTCACGTTGAGATTTAGGAATTGTACTTACTACTGTGCTTGTTACCTTACCGTTGACTGTACTTTACACTTGTGGGTGTGTGCGTGGGCAGTGGGGATCGAAGGATCCCTACTGAGTCTTGTCTTGAGACTCACCCCTGCAGTTTTCAGGTGAGGACTCCCAGCAGACCTAGAGCGGAGTGTGCGGCCGTGTGGTGAGCGCGATCAGCGGTTATTCCGGGGTATGCCCCGACGTAGTTGTTATTTATTTCTGGCCTGTATGTTTAATTATTTCCTTTATGTTGGAGTATGTAATTATTTGCTGTATCGAGTCACATTGTAATAATTTTAATTCCTGCACTTTTATTTCAATTCAATGCGATGTGAATGTTTAGCTTAGTTCATTATTTATTTCCCAGACTTACTTAGATCCTGGTTTGGTTCTAAATTAATGATTCGGTACCCATTTAGTAATCGGATCCCCGATTATAGGGTGGCGGGTCGTTACAACTACACTGCCACCTAGGGTAAAGACATATCCTGTGACACCATTACTCCCTGAGTTTTAGGCTATCCAACTTGTATAACTATAACTTTCTAACACAATAGGAAATCTTTCATAATGCAAGCCCAAAGAAATTGTTCATTTAAGGTACCTTAGTACCTATCTAAGCCTTCCCAGTGAGTATGGTTAGGACAACTAATGTATCTATTAAGTCTTGTCATTGAATATAAACTATCAGATCTAGTGAAATTTACAAGATACATCAAGCTTCCTATGATTTGAAAATATATGGGTTGAGGCATAGGAACACCACTCTTATTATTAAATAATATTTTAGATGGATCATATGGAGTGCAAATAGATTTACAACTTTGATAGCTAAATTTCTCCAAGACTTTCTCAACATAGTGAGGCTTAGAAATTACTAACCCTGTAGTTGACCGAATCAGCTTAAGGCATAAAATCACATTAACAACTCCCATATCTTTCATTTCAAACACGTTGTTCAAGAAGGACTTTGTCTCATCTAATATCTCAATAGAATTATCAAATAACATAATATCATCTACGTATAGGCATAGAACAATGTAGGAATCACCTTTAACCTTTGAATAGATATACTTATCAAATCTATTGATAACAACGCCAAACGATATGATGGTCTTATTAAATTTCTCATGCCATTGCTTGGGAGCTTATTTCAGTCCATATAAAGACTTAACAAGTCTACAAACTTTATTTTCATTATTGGATGCCATAAATCCTTCAAGCTGATACATGTGTATCTCTTCTTCAAGATCACCATTCAAAAAGGTAGTCTTAACATCCATTTGATAGATGATGAGATCATACATAGAAGCCAAAGATAAAAGCACTATGATTGTGACCATTCTAGTAACAGGAGAGTAGGTATCAAAAAAAATCTATTCCCTCCTTTTGTTTGAACCCTTTGAACCCTTTGCAACTAATTTGGCTTTGTACTTTTCTATAATTCCATCTAGTTTTAGTTTCTTCTTAAAGACCTACTTACATCCACTAGTAGTAGAACTCGAAGGAAGATCAATTAATTCCCAAGTGCCATTAGAGAGAATGGAATCCTTTTCACTCTTAATGGTTACCTTCCAATGTATTCCTTTAGGAGAAGCCATAGCATCCTGATATGAGAGAGGATCGCCTGCAATTTGATAAGTAATAAAATCACTTCCTAAATCCTTGGCAATTCTTGGTTTCTTACTCCTTGTAGGTTCAACTGTATCCTCTTGATCAGAAGAATTATGATGAGAACAAGATGCATTTGTCCCCACATTTGACAACTTTTTCACATGATCTGGAACAATCTTAGATGTGTAAGGACTATCTTCAGAAGAAACATGATGATGCACACTAGTTTTCATGGGAAACACATCCTCATAGAATGTAGCATCACGAAATTCAACTATAGAGTTAACAGCTATGCCATGGATTTCAGATTTGGTTATCAAGAAACTAAATGCATAGCTGTTAATTGCATAGCCAATGAAGACTACATCAATTGTCTTAGGATCTAACCTTTTCCTTTTGTATTCAGGAATCAGTACTTTGGCAAGGCACCCCCATACTCTAAGGTATTTTAAGTTGGATTTTTTATTTCTCCAAAGCACATCAGGGCTACTTTCTTTGTGTTTTTGGAGAACTTTATTCAAAATATGACAAGCCATATTCAAAGCTTCCCCCATATATAATTAAGTAGTCCTGAACTTTATAGGAGAGAGTTGACCAAGTTTATAAATACTCTACTTTTTTGTTCAGCTATCCCATTAGATTGAGGTGAGTATGGCGTTGTAATTCATAGATAATGCCTTGGTTTTGATAGCATCCCATAAACAAATTAGAAGTGTACTCTCCTCCTCTATCAGACCACACCCTTTTTAGAATTTTAGAAGTTTATGTCTTTGCTTCATTCTTAAAGATAATAAACTTTGACAAAGCTTCATCTTTAGACTTAAGCAAATACACATAACAATACCTACTAGCGTCATCTATAAAGGTGATAAAATATTTTTTATTATCCTGAGTTTGCATGCCATTAAACTCACAAATATCAGTGTGAATTAGATCTAAATTTTTTGAATCTCTTACAACATGATTAAAAGGTTTCCTTAGTTATTTTGCTTGCATACAAATATCACATTTTATGGTTTTATCAATAACATACTTATGGATCATTTTCTAATCCATCATTCGTTTCAATAAATTGAAATTATCATGACCTAGTTGTCCATGCCATAAAGTAGATCATTCCACAATGTTAACAAAATGCGAAGTAGAATAAGAAGAGCTCACATCTACTTCCTTATTCATAATATATTCAACATGAACCTTAAATAAACTATCAGACAATTTTCTTTTTCCAATAAAAGTTCTTAAATAAAGAAGCACAACTTTATTATATTTCAAGTTCATTTCATAATCCTACTTCATTAATTTAGAAGATATTCCTTCGAATAGTGGGGACATGATGCACCTTGTATAGAGAAAGAACACATTCCATAGGAAGCTTCAGATCCACACAACCTATCCCTTGTTGGGATCTGGACGGGACGCGAAGAACGCAGCGGAAACGAAGGACAAAAATTAAACTCGCCCGATGCCCGCTGATTTGATTCGGAACGAAAAACATAAACCGAAAAATAACGGGAGTAATCCGATTACCGTGCGCGGATTCGAATTCGCTTCTGTCTCGGTTCCGTCGAGGCGATGCCGCGAGCCGCACAAGCGTCCGGCTTCCAGCGGTATCTATGCGATCCTCTGCAGTGGTTCGTCCTCGATCTCTCGTCCGTTTTAGCTCGCTCGCTGAAGATCCGTCGCCGCAACAATTGCCGAAATCCCGCCGACGGGAATTCCCGACTTTCGGGAATCACACGCGGCGGAGACGGGAACTGTTCTGGCGCCTCGAATGGGGTGCTCAGAGGAGGAGAGAAAAAAGAGGGATGACGGCCAGCAAGGGGAAATCCTGGATCTTGGCCCAGGGTTTCTCAACAGCGCGTATATATATTAAGTTGGCGTGACTTTTCACAAAAGTCCCTGAGTTAATATAAATCCCACTTATGTACCACCCACTGAGAATCTTATTGCGTGTGACCCTCTAGGCCCATTTACCAGTCCGGTTTTCAGCCTGTTAAGTCCAATAACTAGTTATTGACTTATTGTAATTAATTAATATTTAGATATTAACTAATTACTCAACCGAATTATCATCGCATGTAAATTCGGTCGGACTTCCGATCAAGTTGGGTGCCAAGCAACACCGCATGATCCAGGAAGGTAATGGGGTTCAACAACCCACTCATGGAACCTGTCCGTCCACAGTTACCACGTGGCTATAATCCTTCGTTCGCACAATGCTCTCGAGTTAACCTAGGGTATGGTCAACTGTCAAACCCTAGATTGTCAACTCACTTGAATCAGACTCCGCTTTACAATATTTGAAAACCACTTTTCTGATATTGTTTCTGCTCTGGCTAGAGACTCCTGCGGGTCTATTCTAGAGCATTCTCTCTCCAATTACCTGAGAGCGAACGATCCTTTATTGAACACACAATCACCTTCGAAGGTCTTCCACTGGACCCGATCCTTGACTATTAGATATCCCGTCGATAGGGATTCGTAGGTCAAGGTCAAAGTCCAGAAGTCCACCGACAAGGTGTCTTTGGTGTTTCAAATCCAAGGATCAACCACGCCACTGTGATGATGAATCAAGCCGATTGACAGTAAGGTAAATTACCATTCGGCGATTCATGTCGGATCAGTTCAGTGAACTCATTCTCCAATGAGCACCTACAGGTTTACCATTGTGTCTCCACACTAGTAACTAACGAGATCAGTCACCCTCATCATATGAGCTGGAATAACTTGTACTAGTCTAACCAGATGTTTGATGTCCTTCTCAAACATCCTACGACTAGGAACAATTGAAAATATGTGTTTATAAGTCATCAGTCTCATTATTATGATCTCATCATATTCTGATGACTATTGCACATATTCATGGACTTCATTATGCGCAAATATAAATATGCCAATCTACATAATGAATTTAATGCCATTTATTAGCGAACCAGATTGAAATAGGTGCCTTATGATTGGCTTAGAGGACACCTATATCCATCAATCTCCCACTTGGACTCAAGCCAATCACCTTCGCATTTGATCTCCATCAAATCTAGGTGATGCTCACAAAAAGTCTTTGACTAAGACTTGGTCAGGGATCTGCTAAATTATCTATAGATGGAATATTTTCCATTACGTTATTTCCTCTTAATCCTTTGTCTCTGAACCTGTAGAAGAGCCTCAGAATGTTCTGCAACTTCTGAAGAGACCATGACTCGATCACACAATTTATTGCTCCCACTGTTGTCCTACAACAATAGGATGGTATTAAAGTCCTTTTAGAACTACATCTAGTTCAGGGATGAACCTATTTCATCCATACTGTTCCAGTAACAGTATCACTTGTTTATGTCGTCATTTTAATACCGAGTGCTAGATTGGAACCTTTCCAGTCCATTCCTTTCTTCTAGAAGGTTGAATCCATTATATGACTTGAAATTTGAGTCAGTGTGAACTCATAATTTCAAATCATCCTCTCCATATATGTGAGTGCATCCTTAGCACTTCTCAAGCGCTTAATGATGATTTCACTCCTGTATCTTTTAAGGAACCTTTTCTTTAAAGGAATAAATCCCATATCTCAACAATTGAGATTTGTTATGAAATTTATGCCAAACATCTTGACATCTAGGTCAATATAATATCCCCACCACTCTATCTTAATAGATTTGTATTTCCAATACGTGCGATATTATAACTAAATCCATTATGGAGGAAAACATGGTTAATAATGCTTTCACTAATAGTAACATCCTGAAGTCATTCTTAATGACTTTGATGTTATTATCATAAAGCATTACTAAAGCGACCGTACTCTCACTGTCCTTTCTGAACACACACAATCCGTGATCATTCTTAATGATCACATAATATTTGACCATTAAGTCAAAACTTTTATTACAACTTAAGAAGCTTCAGTTTGATTCAAAATAATTTTGAAATCATAACTTGCTTCCTGGATATTCTAAAAGCTTTAAAGGTGTATCATATACAACTTTACCTCAATCACATTGAGTTGACGCTTTTAATATCCAACTGTCATCATCTCATGATAGGCAGTATTGACAAGTAGAATTCTAATAAACTTATCAATTTTAAAGTTGTAATAACAGAGAGCATCATTATGATAGATTTTAGATCATAATCTATTTTGAGCTCCTCTCATCTTGCTAAATTAGATATGTCAAACATATCCTTCTAGTCACTGAGAGAATCTCAAAAAATTTACGAAGTTCTCTGATGTGTGTCATGAGTGGTTCCAAACAACTAAAGATTATCTAATAATCTTATGTTAACTTGTGAATCTAGAACATCTTCTAGTTTTATCAGCTCCCACTGTCTTCTTTGAGGACATATTCCTCTTCACAGAAGATAGCTTTCAGGACGACAATTATTTCATTATCGCCTGGCCAATAATTGTAATGTCCAAACTCTTTGGACATTCACAAATTCACACCACGGTAATACCTGACTTTTAAAAATAGGTTTGTTCATAATTCACATCTCATATGAATTATTTGGTTTCCACATCTTATATGGACGTACACTGGCTTATTTGGAACCATCTTTAAAGTATGGTCATCTAATGTTCATACTCATGTTCAAAAGGACAAGAATTAGGCAAATCTTATTATGTATTGCACCATATCTTAATAAGGTGCAATTCCTCATTCTATCATATTGCTATGATGCACAATGAAGATTAATCGAGTAAGGATATAATTATCCTCTTTGTGATTTATGTGAATCATATACCTAAGTATTAGTTTTTTTGATCAGATCAAAAATTCTAATATTTCATATTGATTTTATACCTTAATCTTTCAGATGCATTTGTCTCGTACTTCAGTAAGTACATACAGTCGAATCATTCCAAAAGTAAACTATATGGTAAGTCAATAGTAGTGATTATCTTTGGCCTTTGAACTATTTACATCAATATGCATAAGCATCAATAATTTCTTATTGTACAACCCTATGTACAATACCATAGATAATCAAGATTCACACAGTTCATTTCTATAGGAGACTTATGAACATTCATCACATGAAATGTCACTTCAAGAATCTATAGTGCATTAACTGATTTGAACAACTATTGTTCTTTTCAATCAATGTTATTCTTGATTTCTTATGCAACTAGTTTCATATTAGACTCCTATAGATATACAAAGATTTACTGTCAGACAACAACCTATGAATATCATGAACAATAGTTGAGTTTAACTCAACACTTACATTTTCTCGATTTCTTTTACTTGTCTAAGTCTGCACACTATCACAGTTCTGAAAATCATTTCCAATATCTCATATTGGATATGCTAATTCTCCAATAGACATGCAAAAGTTGATAATAAGATTATATGAGACTTCTTTCAAGTTTCATATTCATTTTGCCTTTACTAGTATCCTTATATTGGTTGCAGTGGGAGAACTGCTACTTCTCTATCTCAGCTGACTTTTCTTTATCCTTTTTTAGGTGTGGATTTAATCGTTTAAAATCTTACCACTAGCCTTTCTCAAAGGCACATCATAAATATCTCTTCATCTTGGTCTATCCAAATAAGAGATTTCATGATAATCATTGCCTTTCAATAAGGCATACCATGAGCACCTCTTCACCTTGGTCTATCCAAGTAAGAGGATTCATGATATCTGATTAGGATAGTGACTTTCACTTGGCCCTGAAGACATTCTTCAGAGTTTTTCTAGTCAGTTTGAGTATGAAAAGTATTGGCATCCAACATGCCAAAATCTCGAATAGACGACATATTAGTGATTGAAGGAAATAACGTGATTTAAGCAGATAGTTCTGATAATTCAATTATGGTCTTTTATCTTGAATTATTTTCCACTATTTTTCGACGGACTGTATAACCTTCAGGTATACAGAACGGAAGACTCCGACGGTCTTCTAGTGAGGATCAGAATCTCCAAGAATCACAGTATGACCTCGGGTAAACACATAGTATCATACCATTATCTTAGAGCAACCATCTCATGGTAATTGCAACTCCTTGCAATATCCGATCTTATTTCGGCTCCCATGTCTTTAATGGTCCTGGGTAAACACAATAAACCATTATACCTGGTCTAAGCTTTACCATCAATACGTGACAGAGTAGAGTAAGAATGCAGCTCCCGGGTAAACGCGAGGATAGCTACACCGTTCCTCTATTCCAATCTCAAGGCATTATAATGCCATAGTTAATAGTCCTTTCATCAGATGGTGGCAGATCTCGGGTAAACACGTAGAAACTGTCATCACTGAATCAAGTTCTAAGAACTATATTGATGGAGAGCCACGCGGTACATTTTCAATGACTCGCGCTCCGGCTTAGACTTTATGTTGAAGGTTTTGTTTATATTAAGTTGGTCTCATCCTAGGTGATAGTTTATAAATATATCGAATATATTTAACTATACCTAGATATTAGCAATCGATTCATAATCAATAACTAAAAGCATGCATCAACCATACATGTTCATTATGTGGTCATAGACAACACGATGATTAACTGGAGCCAAACAATTAATCACCAAAACTATATAACATTTATATAATCTAAACATGCAAACACATAGCCACTGGTGATCTCATCTCCTGTTGCCTTCCTGGTTGCATTTGTGGATCATCCTCGCCTCTCCTCGGTCGGCGCGATCAATTACAAATATAAAATAGAATTTGAAACATTTTCAAATACAAATTAATTGTAAAAGAAAGCCTTATGGCCGAGTACAATGACAGAGGGAGATAAAATTACAATGGAATGAGAAAGAGAGGGAGACTCGCAGGCCTCATTAATTAACACTTAATTAATGTACAACACATCCTATAACAATCCACATAATCACACATCATCACATGATATGAAATTATAACTAAGTGCATGTCCATGACCACCACAAATTTTAACCATCCACACATGATAAAACACATCACATGAAGGCTAAAATTTTGAAATTATAATAATTTTGGCTTTCTTAAAACCTGGATACCAATCAAAATTAGATAGTTTGAATTTCGAAAATCATATTTTCTAACATGCATTTAAATCTAATTTAAAGCATTAAACATATCAACATATGCACACCAAACTAAAATTAAAATTCTAAAATATTCCATGCATAATTCAGAATAATTATAAATTAGTTAATCTAACATTTAGATTAATTTTAAATCACATTAATAACAATTATTAATGCGAAGCAATCTAACATTTAGATATAATAAAAAATTCCTAAATAATATTTATAAAAGAATTTCCAACTCAAATTACTAACCCCTTAACAACTCCTTGTTAAAACCCCTTAATTAAATGATATTTCTCAATAACATTTATTAATAAATAATAATTAGAACATTTCTAATTAACATAGTCTAACATTTTAGACTTAATTTAATCCTTTAATAACATTTATAAAAGATTAAATTCCAAGTAGATTAGATCATTAAAACCAATAATTAAGAGATACTTGAGTAAACTAATTAATAATCTTAATAACTATTATTAAGACTTAATTAATCCTTAATAACTTTTATTATGGTTTATTACTTAAGAAATAATCAACTTAATTATAACTATTATAATTAGTTAATTAATCACTTAACAACTATTATTAAGTGTCTCTAAATTATTTAAATAATTTTCTAACAACAATTGCTAAAGAGTTATCTAATTAGTTAATTAAAATAAAATTAACAACATTTGCTAATTAATTTTAAAACCATGACAATGATCTAATCTCTTAAATAATTTAACAACATTTGTTAATTAATATTAAAAAAGATCATATTAATTATCAATAACAACAATTGTTAATAATTAATTAAGATCCCATATAATATAAATAACAACTTTGTTAATTATAAAGTAAGATCACATCTTAACACATAAACCCCCTATATCATTCAGATCAAATATATTAAATTAACAACAATTGTTAATTAAATTAAGATCGTATCTTAAATAACCTTCTAATTACTTAATTAAGATGATTCAACAACAATGGTTAATAAACTAAGATCATATCTTAATAATTAACCTCATTAAAAGATCACATCTTCTATATAAATCCCCTTTATTACTAAATTAATAGTAATTGCAATTAAAGATCAAATCTTAAATTGTAAACCCATATTTTAAGATCATATCTTAAAAATTTAATCCTTTATTAACTAGAAAAATTAAGCTTAAACCAATTTTAAACTATTTATTTTTAATTTCCAGTTAAAAAGGGGTGGGATTTATCTTTAAACAAGGGGTTAAAAGGGTTAATGGGGCTTAATGGGCTGGGTATAAAGGGGGTTAAGCCCATTTGGTCAGCAACCTGGGCTCGGGCCTAGCCAAGCCAGGTCCAGGTCCCTGGCTCGAGCTAGGTGGGCCACTGGCTCGGGCTTGGGCTCGGCCAGCCTTGGACCAAGGCGCGCCTGGCCGAGCCCGGCCATGGCCCGATCGGGCCGCTCGGGACCGGCCAGCCCACCAGCGCACAAGGGCGCTCGACCGGCTAGGTTTTTCTGCAACTCCAGGCCGCCGGCAGCCCGAACCACCCCCCTTTTCAGGCTCTTCTCCAGCGCCGTTCAGGTGATGGCCGGCCGAAAGTTCAAGAGGGTGCATCCCTCTACCTCCCCCGACGCCGGCGATGGCCGGCCGGTGACCCCCTCGCCGCCGGCATCCCTTCAAAAGGGGCGGTTTAACACTGTAAAAACCGTGGCCTTCATCGTCTTCTATTTCCAACTCTTGGAATAGATGGATTGAAAGGGTTCTCCACCGCCGGTTGCCATCCAAAACATGGTTCTCCATTGCCGGTCGTACCAGCAAACCAAAATATGATGGCCAATAATCATAGAACCCTTCTACAAATCCTCCAATATCCAGTTATTCTCCCCACGAAGAACAATACAAAAAACCCCAAAATTTACAGATTTCTTCACAGAAATATTCTAGATCTAAGCATGTTCATCCCATGAACAAACTCCGCGAGAAGAAAATAAATAAAGCATGGAATTAATTCTTAGAATATTAATTTTAGCCGTTCCGGAGTGGATCAGAGCGGAACCTGGCTCTGATACCACTGTTGGGATTCGGGCGGGACGCGAAGAACGTAGTGGAAACGAAGAACAAAAATTAAACCCGCCCGATGCCCGCTGATCCGATTTGGAACGAAAAACACAAGCCGAAAAATAACGGGAGTAATCCGATTACCGTGTGTGGATTCGAATCCGCTTCCGTCTCGGTTCCGTCGAGGCGATGCCGCGAGCCGCACAAGCGTCCGGCCTCCAGTGGTATCCACGCGATCCTCTGCGGTGGTTCGTCCTCGATCCCTCGTCCGTTTCAGCTCGCTTGCTGAAGATCCGTCGCCGCAACGATTGCCGAAATCCCGCCGACGGGAATTCCCGACTTTCGGGAATCACATGCGGCGGAGACGGGAACTGTTCTGGCGCCTCGAACGGGGCGCTCAGAGGAGGAGAGAAAAAGGAGGGATGACGGCCAGCAAGGGGAAATCCTGGATCTTGGCCCAGGGTTTCTCAACAGCGCGTATATATATTAAGTTGGCGTGACTTTTCACAAAAGTCCCTGAGTTAATATAAATCCCACTTATGTACCACCGACTGAGAATCTTATTGCGTGTGACCCTCTAGGCCTATTTACCAGTCCGGTTTTCAGCCCGTTAAGTCCAATAACTAGTTATTGACTTATTGTAATTAATTAATATCTAGATATTAACTAATTACTCAACCGAATTATCATCGCATGTAAATTTGGTCGGACTTCCGATCAAGTTGGGTGCCAAGCAACACCGCATGATCCCAGAAGGTAATGGGGTTCAGCAACCCACTCATGGAACCTGTCCGTCCACAGTTACCACGTGGCTATAATCCTTCGTACGCACAATGCTCTCGAGTTAACCTAGGGTATGGTCAATTGTCAAACCCTAGATTGTCAACTCACTTGAATCAGACTCCGCTTTACAATATCCGAAAACCACTTTTCTGATATTGTTTCTGCTCTGGCCAGAGACTCCTGCGGGTCTATTCTAGAGCATTCTCTCTCCAGTTACCTGAGAGCGAACGATCCTTTATTGAACACATAATCACCTTCGAAGGTCTTCCGCTGGACCCGATCCTTGACTATTAGATATCCCGTGGATAGGGATTCGTAGGTCAAGGTCAAAGTCCAGAAGTCCACCGACAAGGTGTTTTTGGTGTCTCAAGTCCAAGGATCAACCACGCCACTGTGACGATGAATCAAGCCGATTGACAGTCAGGTAAATTACCATTCGGCGATTCATGTCGGATCAGTTCAGTGAACTCATTCTCCAATGAGCACCTATAGGTTTACCATTGTGTCTCCACACTAGTAACTAACGAGATCAGTTACCCTCATCATATGAGCTGGAATAACCTGTAGTAGTCTAACCGGATGTTTGATGTCCTTCTCAAACATCCTACGACTAGGAACAATTGAGAATATGTGTTTATAAGTCATCAGTCTCATTATTATGATCTCATCATAATCTGATGATTATTGCACATATTCATGGACTTCATTATGCGCAAATATAAATATGCCAATCTACATAATGAATTTAATATCATTTATTAGTGAACCAGATTGAAATAGGTGCCTTATGATTGGCTTAAAGGATACCTATATCTATCATCCTTGACACCTTGGAAGTGGATGAATTTCCCATGGTCATGGAGTTACCATGAATGACCTAATAAGACACAAATTAGACTTGTCAGGACATACATATACATTAGCCTCAGTGTCTATTATCCATTCATTTGGTTCATAAATAGAAAAAAATTGAGGGTTAACATAGACATACAATCTGCTGGAGCCAACAACATCAGTCATCATGTTGACTTGAGGAGTAGAAATAGAAGCATGCTTTTCATCCTTCTTTGCTTTCTTTTCAGGACAGTCCTTGATATAATGACCAACCTGTCCACATCCCTAGCATGATTTCTTTTTGGACTTTTTCTGGATCTTGCCTTTGGGTTTAGATTTGTATTTCATGTTTTTAACTTTGCCTTTGCCCTTAGGATCTCTTACCTTATTTGCAGTCATCATATTAGCATTTGGTTCCACAAGCATTACTGGTTTTTACTTTCTATGCTCCTCTTCCATGGCTATGGCTACCATCAACTCATTAAGAGAAAGAGATCCCTTGCAATGTTTTAGAGATATCCCAAAATCCTCCCAGGACTGAGAAAATTTCTCAATGATGGACATTACTTGAAACTTATCTGGAAGTTTCATTTCAGCCTCATCCAACCCATAAAGCAACAGCAAGAATTCGTAAGCCTGTTCTGACATAGATTTGCCCTCAACCATTGGAATTTTAAGAACTTAACAACATAATATTTCTCAAGACCGAGGTCTTCAGTGTTATATTTCTTATCAAATTCATCCAACAGAGCCTTCGCAGTAAGAGATGAAGAATTGTATACATCAAAAAGTACATTGGACAAAGCCAAAAGATATATTTATGACATATACAATCCTTTTGAGTCTATTGCTTGACTGCTTTTGGGCTGTTCTCATCATTTTCAACTAATGATGGGCAATCTGACTCAAGAACCAAAATCAAACCGATAGTGGTAAACCACATCTTCATGCGATGTTGCCATCACTTGAAGTGCTGCCTGAAAAATTTCTCGGGCATCCTGGACATATCCACTTTCAGTGCAATCACAAACGTGTAGTAGACATTACGAATATCTTCTCTAAGATTGTTAGAAATTTAAAAAGGGAATCATTTATTAATGTCCAAATAAATATAGAAGAGACAAAGCATAGATTTCTCATAAAATAGTCCACAAAGACAAGATCCAAAGCAAGACCATAAGAACTAAACATGCACGGTTATGCAACAAAAAATAAATAAAATAGAGTTAGAAAACTTAGTCGAGCTGCTTCCCAAGAAAGCTCTCCTTAGAGAAGATACGATCATTCCTCAGGGTAGAATGACTACAACTATCTAGTTGCACCCTGCAGATCGTACCTCGAAGACGACCTTAAAAAATCCCCTTCTTTGTTGCTCGTTCACAGAGAGAAAGAAGAAGAGCATAGAGCAGAAGAGAGACAGGGAGAAAAAACACAGAGTCAAGAGTCCGACTAGAGAGAGAATGGATATATTCGAACGTTTCCCTTCCTCCCATATGCACCATTACACGAAGGGGTGCGTCCGAAAAGAATGGGTATGTTCCCATCCTTAGCGTCTCCAAAAAGAGAATTGGTCAAATAGGACTCTAGACTCCCAAGAACCAAAAAGATTGGCCCAACTCGTGTTCAATTCTAGCTCCGACTCTGACTTGGCCTAGCCCGTGTCCGTGCTTGTGCGTACACGTGTTTATGTGTGTGTTGTAGCATAGCTTCCTCTAGTTCCTTAAAATAAATTACCTAGGAGTCCAATAGTTGATAAATCCATATGTTCTCTTTTAGTTTTCCTATATAAGACTAAAGTTCTTATACCAACTTAAGAACAACCACACACACGAAAACATAGAATTCTCCCAAACTCCCTACTAACTTTTTCTAACACAATTATGAGTGACATGAATCTGGTCGTGTTTTACATCCTTGTGTGGGCAACAATGTGGAGGAGTCTGTGCAGTGACAATGATTGAATAAACTATTGTTTTGAAATAATGCTAATGATATGATGTAACAAATGAATAAGGAAGTGTGAGAAAAACACAAATTATGAAGAGAGATTCCTCTCAAATGACAGTAGGGCTGCAAATTGGTTTTGGATTATCCTAATCCAACGCATGACATGTAAGTGATCTATTAATAGTTATGTAGCTCTTAGAAGAGGGTGAATGTGAGTGCCAATTAAGAATTAAACTTTAAAGTCAATATTGTAGACTAATTGTGATGAATTTTAGTTTAAGCTCAGTTGGATGTTCACAGGAGGAGGTGAGAAGAAATGGATCAGACCCTAAATGAACACTAGAAACTTATACTAATTCAATCTTTAATAGGCCTACATCCAGTACGTAAGCCTCCGTACCTAGGTTTTCCACTACTCCCCGTAAGAAGTACACCAATTGGTTGTTGATCAGGTGCCTAGCTAACCAAGACCAGTACCTAAGAAGCCTACCATGCTGATCTTTGATCAGGTGTCCAACACACGAATATCATGCCAACAAGTAGCCTACCCTATCGGTTTTTGATTAGGTGTCTAGCATATTAAGTGTTACTCACCAACAAATACTTCACAACTCTTAACTTGGCTCCTTGATACTTCAACGAAGTGCATTTTCCATCCCTTCTGGATCTCGATTTGAATCATGGTTCTCCACAGAAAGAGTACCTCTTCTTAATATGCCAAGGGTGGACAAATTAAAGTACAAATAAAAGACTAAAAAATACAAACAGATAAGAGTGATTAAACAGAATTTTTTTAGCTTGACTATAGTGGTTTGGAACTGGACAAATAGAGGAGTTTGTTGATGTAGAAGTTGTTAATGTAGTACCTTGAATGTGGAATCTCAAGCTTCTATTGTACCCTTAGATCTCTCAGAAGATTGACTCAGGCTCTCTTGAATGTAGTGGCTTGTTAAAGATGAATCTTGATAACTCATTCTACTTCTTACAATGGGAATACTCTTGAATTTTCTTAATCACGCTCTCCAAGCTCCAAACTTCCAATGAAGGCCATCTTTAATTTTAAATAGATCTCTTAAGAAGTTGTCCATTAGACGCATTCTTATTTATGTTAGGGATTTTAGGAATACCTGGAGCGGAAGCCATCCCTAACGTAGAGGAAGACGATCCTGGAGTCGATCCCCACGCGCAGTGAACCTCGAACAAGAATCTACGAACCCCGGACGAGAAGACGGTGTAAACCCACGCACTGTCTCCACTGGTTTCCTCTCTCTATTTGTCTTGATGCGTATGACCTAATGGGGAGTCACATGCTTCTTTTATAGAGAGGAGGGACCAGTCCCGTTCTTACTTCTAACAGGATCCTACCCAGTACAGGATCCTCATTGGGCACTTAATGGGTTAAGCCCAATAATCTATTCTATTAATTGGATGCCTAATGGTGTGCAAGTGTGCAGCCCAGTAAACACAAGTGGACCACTAATTGGATTAAAACCCAACATTCTCCCCCTTGGTCCAACTTGTCTTAAGCACATCAAATCTTCCTTTGAAAACATACTTATAGTATCAATATATATAGTTTCAAAAGGACTCTTGAAGATTTGACATCATGGGCATACACCTGAAAAGAGAACCACGGTATGCGCGCGCACAATAAAACAAAACTACACACCATTCCAATTAACGGAATCTTAAGGGTTCAAGAACAGTAAATCAAATGACATGAGTCATGGCGGCAAATGCATTCAATTACACACCTCCTTCTATGTACCACAATGCCACCAACTTACTATAATTGAACATCAAATATGGAACTGTAGATAAACTCAAACATAATGTTTATCCATTGGTCACCACTTAAATATACAATCTGTCAGCCAAAATCCATAACCATCATGTATACAAAATAAATGGAAAAGACAGAAAGTAATGGAAGAATCACAACATATCGAGAGAACTGACAAGACCCATCCGAATCACATGACTACAAAAGTGCTAGCAGGTAGTCCTTTCGTGAGTGGGTCAACAACCATAAGATCCGTTCCGATATGTTCTATAGACACTTCTTGATTCTTCACTCTGTCTCTAAGAGCAAAAAACTTAATGTCTAAGGCTCTACCACCTTTAGACGCCTTATTGTTCTTAGAGAAGAAGACCGCAGCGGAATTGTCACAATATATCCTGATAGGTCTGGAGACGAAATCAATAGACTTGTGAGCAGATTCCGCAACTGGATGGCCTGTGCACTAGCCTCAAAACAAGCAATGAACTCAGCTGCATCGTAAAAGGACTGCATGTTGAACCTTTCCAAGACCTTTGAGATGCAAGCCTTCTGAGATAGACCAAGAGTGCTTGAGGGTCTATCTCTAGTGACTTAAATACCCAAAACATAGTAGGCATCACCCATATCTTTCATCTCAAAGTTCTTAGAAAAGAAAGCTATAGTTTCGTACAATAAACCTAGATCATTGCTATCATGCAAAATGTCATCCACATACAAAAGCAAGACGACTCCCACTGATCTTTAGGTACAAACATTCGTCAATAATGTTTTCCTTAAACCCAAAGGACAGTATGATTTCATTAGCCTTTATGAACCATTGGCGGGAGGCTTGCTTAAGTCCGTAAATGGATTTCCTTAATTTGCATACCAAGTGTTCTATACCTTCAACACGAAACCCTTGAGGTTGCTCCATATACACTTTATCTAGGTCCCCATTGAGAAAAGCCATTTTCACATCCATCTGATGTAACTGCAGGTCAAAATGAGCTACTAAGGCCATGACTATTCTGAATGAGAGCTTCTTGAAAACTGGAGAGAATGTCTCATCATAGTCAATGCCTTCCCTTTGAGTGAAACCCTTAGCTACCAATCTGGCTTTATATCGTTCGACTTTGCCTTTAGCGTCCACCTTAGTTTTGAATATCCATTTACATCCAACAAGTTTGGACCCTTTAGGCAAGTTAACGAGATCCCAAACTTGGTTTTTAGCCATAGAGTCAAGCTCTTCTTTCATGGCTTCAAACCAATAGGCAGATTTTTCACTCTTCATGGCATGTGAAAACGTCATTGGATCATCAATGTCACCCCTGTCCACACTATCCTCCTGTAGGTATACTATGAACTCATCAGATATGGCAGGTCTCCTGACTCTTTCAGATCGACGCAATGTTGGCCCCTAATCCACCTGAGGAGGTGGTTGGTCAACAACAGCGACATTTTCTGGAGCAACCTGGGGTGGACCAACTGCAACTATTTGCTCTCCTAGGATTTCATTCCGAGGAATGAATATGGGAACAACATTGTCAGTTGTTATAGGTATTTCAACCTGATCCTGTAACTCCTCAAAAGAAATCTCTCGAGAAGGTCCACTCCCACTAACTCCGCCATCTTCAAGGAACCTTGCCTTATCTGTTTCTACAATGATGGGAACATGGGATGGGCAATAGAATCTATAACCTTTTGATCTCGCTGGATAATCAATGAAGAATCCACTGGTTGTTCTGAGATCAAAAGCCTTTTCCTGTGAACTATATGGTCTAGCCTCAGCTACACACCCCCACGTGCGCATATAGCTCACAGAAGGTTTCCTACCACACCATAACTCATAGGGAGTCCTAGGCGCAACCTTCGTAGGAATCTTATTCACAATGTGAGCAGCTGTCTTAACGGCTTCGCCCCACAAGGATAAAGGAAGGGTAGAATGACTCAACATTGCCCTAACCATTTCTTTAAGCGTTCAATTCCTTCTTTCTGCAACTCCATTCTAATATGGGCTGCCAGGAGTAGTGTACTGATGTACAATACTCTCCTCTTTAAGGAATTTAGCTAATGGACCAGGCCTTTGTCCCATCTCAGTATACCTACCATAGTACTCGCCACCTCTATCAGACCTGACTATCTTGATTACTTTTCCTGATTGTTTCTCTACTTCTTTCTTGAAATCCTTAAAGACATTAAAAACATCTGCCTTTTCAAGAAGTAAATAGGGATACATGAATCTAGAATAGTCATCTATAAAGGTGACAAAGTACCTCTCACCAGTCAGACATGGTGGAAAAGGACCACATATATCAGTGTGAATTATTTCTAAAATTCCAGAACTCCTTGTGGCATCTTTATTAGGCGTGTGTGTTTGCTTTCCTTTAATGCAATCAACACATGTTTCGAAGTCAGTGAAATCCAGAGTGTGTAACACTCCTTCTCCCACTAACCTCTTGAGCCTCTTAATGGAGATGTGTCCTAATCTCCTATGCGACAACATGGATGAATTTTCATTAACTCTACCACGCTTGTTGCCAATAAGAACCGAAGTATGCAGGGTGTTATGAGATTGTTCAATCACATTGCTAAGACACAATTTATACAAACCATCAGATATAGAACCAGTACCAATAACAATAGAATCCTTTATTAATTCAACTGAAGAGTTTCCAAGTTTGACTTGAAAACCTTTTGAATCAAGTCTTGATACTGAAACCAAATTTCTATTAAAAGATGGTACATAAAAAGTGTCTTCTAAATTTAGAACAAATCCTGATTCCATAACTATCCTATAAATTCCTACGGCCTTGACTTATGAGCGTGTCTTATTTCCTGAAAAGATGCTCCGCTCACCCTCATTCGGAGGCCTTTGGAAAAGGAATCCCTGCATAGAAGTGGCAACATGCACAGTAGAACCTGAGTCAATCCACTATGTACTTTTAGGAACATTAACTAAATTAGACTCATAGAAAACATAAGATGAGAGATTACCTTTCTTTTCAAACCATGCCTTCCTTTTCAGACAATCTTTCTTAACGTGTCCAGGTAACTTGTAGAAGAAGCACTTGTCATTTTTGCCTTTTGACTTGTCCTTCTTCTTGCCCTTCTTCTGGACACCCTTCTTCTTTCCTGGTCTACTTTTTACTTTATGAGAGGTAAACAAAGCAACATTATTCCTCTCTCATCTCAATCTCTCTTCCTCTTGGACATACATGGTCATCAATTCATTGACTGACCATTTAGCTTGATGTGTGTTGTAGGAGATCTTAAATATCTCATATTTACTTGGCAAAGAGTTGAGAATAAAATGGACTAGGAAAGTGTCTGAAATAGTAACCTCCATGGCATTCAGTTGAGCAGAAATATCTCTCATGATCATTATATGCTCTCGAACACTACCACTAGTATATTTCATTGAGGACAGTTTAGCCATTAGAGTACTGGCTTTGGCCTTATCAGAACTAATGAACTGTTCCTCAATAGCTTTAAGAAATCCACTAGCAGTAGTCTGATCTGGGATAGATCTCTTAATGTTCTGTCCAACGTGTCCCTGAAGGAATAGAAGGCAGAGACGACTGGACTTTTCCCATTTTTCATAATGAGTTTGCTGTTCCAATGAGCTTTCTGGAGTAAGTGGAGCCGGCATAACCTCACGTAATACTAAATCTAAGTCTATATAGCCTAGAGCAAATTGTACCCTTTGTTTCCATTCAGTGAAATTAGTACCATTCAGGTACGGCACACTAGCATTAAATGGTGCAAACAAAGGAGAAGCAGCTGAAATAAATAAACACATGCTCACATATAAGGCAATGGAACTAATATATTGCAAGTAATGAGGCAAGATTTAAATAGCAAAGTAATTCAACAACTTGACATGAACTACTTTATCAATTCGTCCGTTAGCTTCATGGACGAACTCCCCGAATTAACTTAAGTGATAAAACTAAAATTTATAAATACTTTGATATCAAGAGAGAGTACCTTTGGGTACATAACTCTCAAGAATCGCCATGTAAATAAATTTTATTTTATCCTGCTCATGACATGAAAATAAACACTCCTTTGGGAGTTAAATTTACAATCAAGCCAAGAACACAAGTATTTGATGTCATTTTAATTTCTTAACGAGTATATTTTATTATTCTCCATGCATAAGGTCACTTTGGTGATCTACTTACACACTTTGAATACTAAAACATCCTCCCCCAATTAAAATGATAACAAATATCTAAATGCTCATCAATAATGCTATTTAAAAGTTAATATGGTAAGATTTTATCAATCCTCGTGATTAGTGCCACTTTGGCGGTCAAACTAATCATTTAGAAATCAAAACTTTACCACAAAACTGTAAGGAATCGCCATGAACGCAGCGGAAATAAAAATGATTCCATTATAAAACGGACATTAAAATCTAAGCGGGAAGAACAGTTCTTCACCTTTGCGGGGTTTCGAATCTCCTGTGGATGATGCCGACTCGGTAATCGCGCACACGCACGATCTCTAGAGGTATCCATACGAGTTCCCGCAGCCGAAACGATTTTCTCCTCGACTTGAGTGCTCAGACCAGATCTCAAATCCACCATGCGCGGAGAGAGACAGATCCACTCCAAGAGAGAGAGAAGGAGAGAGAGAGAGAAGAGAGAGAATCTGGGGTGAAAAATCGTCCAACCAACTTTTTACCCCTTCCCCTTGGCCCTCCTTATATAGAAATAAGGATAAGCACATGGAATAATCCTCGTGATTATCCAAGAGTTTGGCCTTGGATAATTCTTCATTAAATCTTCATGTTTATCCTGCAGCTTTTCACAAAAACCCAGATAAGCATGAAATTTAACATCTCTCACCGTCTGACGAGAACTCTTATGTGTGTGACCCTCTAGGCCCATATATCAGTCCGGTTGCAGGCCCATTAAACTTAGAACTGTTTCTTGAGTTTAATATTTATTAATTAACATTTAAACATCATATGTTAAATGATTAATTTAATAAACAAGTGAATTATCATCTGATGATCAAATCACTTGGCCTTCTGATCATGAACAGCACCAAACACTACCTCATGATCCCAGAAGATATAAGGGATAATGTTCCCTTCAATTGAACCTTTCCGTCTGCAGATACCGCACAGATATAATCCTTCACTCATGCAATGTCCCAATAACGCAAGGGTATGGTTTTATAGTCAAACCCTCTATTCCATTATCCAGATGGATTCTAGTACACAGTTAATATCTAGAAAGACATCTCTTTCATTTGACCCTGGTCAGGGATTTCTTTGTACACATCTATAGGACATTCTCTCTCCAGTCTTATACCAAGAGTGAGTGATCCCTTGTTGTTCACTCAATTACCTTCGCAAGCTTTCCACTGTATCTGAAAGACCGATTATGATGGACTTAATGGTTAAAGTCCACGAGTCAGAGAATCAAGATACAATGGTCCACAAACAAGGTATCATTGGTGACTCAGGTCAAAGGACCAACTGTGCTACTGCAACGATTGAATTCCCTGATTGACTAATAGGTATAATTACCATCTATGAATTCTTATTTGGGTCTGTTCAGTGAACTCATTCTCTAATGAGCACCCACTTGTTTGTCTTAGTGTCACCACACGAGTGAATGTGAGATCATTCACCCTCATCATATGAGCAGACATAACTTGTGTCGATCTTATCGGATATTTAATGTCCATCTCAAATATCTTATGATCGAGAACTATTTAAGACAATTGTCTTAGGATATTGATCTCACTATCATGATCTCATCATGATTCAATATCCCATACATTTGTCTATGGACCTTCATTACGATAGTTAATTGCGAGAACTATTAAATGAAGAAATGATTGCCTTTATTAATAATCTGAACTAGAATGTACAATGATTGGCTTTGAGGCCACCCAATTCTAATAAAAACTACATAATAACATCAATTAACACATAATATGAGCAAAAGGACATACACACAATAACTATTGCAATCTAAAATGGAGATATTCATGCATGATTAAAAAAACTGTAAGGAGGACAAATAATCACAAGAAATATCTCCTAAACTTACAACAATAATTATTGATACATAAACAACATTAATCATGCTTAAAACTACATTAAAATGGCTACTTAACAAGTTTATGGCATGCTGTTACATATATGTCCTTTTTCTGTTTGCAGAAAGAAAACTGAATTGCAAACATAACCTGAACAGTTTACAGAAAAATTCAGAATTGTAAACATACTTTTCAGTTTGCAAGAAAAACCAGAAATTGCAAACATATCCGTTTCTGATCTGCAGAAATAAACTGAAGTTGCAAACAGATTTTCAGAAATTGTGTATGTATCCAAACAGATTTAAAAGAGGATCTTTTATCCTTTAAAGATCACTAATGGGCCTAAAATGAGCCCAGAAATATGGGCCAAAAATCCAGAACTTAATGGATCAATTAAATGACCATTAGTGAGCTTTAAAAGATAAAGATAACTAAAGGAGTTTAAATTAAATGATTTTAAATCTTAAAGGATACATCTACACAAACGGATATAAACGGATGCGGGTCCGGTTCTTTAACGGGTTAACGGGTTCGATTTGGGTTAAATTAACGGGTTCGGGAACTTAAACGGATCCGAATTCGGGTCTTAATGATATCCAAACGGATATCGTACCCAAAATTCGAATCCAATACCCGTTAACTAATATCCGTTACGGAATTATCAAATGGATCCGAATTTGGATCTTAATAAGATCATAACGGATATAATACCCAAAATAGGACATAAATGATCTTTAACCAAGATCCGATACGGATTTAAAAAACTAACCCAAATAAAACTTAATGGTTTCCTAAACCCAATAGTTTTCTAAACCCAATAGTTTCTTAAACCCATCATCTTCAACCTCCCAAAAATGAAAGTTAGGGTTTAGAAACTCCATTTTAAGAAACCCAAATTTTAGAAAATCCAAATTTTTTAGGAAACCGCCACGGAACCCCCCCTTGTGGGAAAACCCCCGCTGGAACCCACGGCGGCGCCGCCCCCCCTCGCGTTGGGCGGGCTCCTGCGGGACGCTCGCCGGCGCGGGGCCGCGCCAGCGCCGCCGCGCGCGGCCCTACGCGCAGGGCCCCCGTGCGGGCCTGCCGCGCGCGCCGCTAGCAGCGCCGCGCGTGGGTCCGCGGCGGCCGTTTGGCCCGATTTTTATTTTTTATTTTATTTATTTTTTAAATCCGGGAAGAATCCCGTAGATCGGAGCCCCAAAATTTCGACACGGGCTCTGATACCACTTGTTAGGGATTTTAGGAATACCTGGAGCGGAAGCCATCCCTAACGCAGAGGAAGACGATCTCGGAGTCGATCCCCACGCGCAGCGAACCTCGAACAAGAATTCACGAACCCCGGACGAGAAGACAGTGTAAACCCACGCATTGTCTCCACTGGTTTCCTCTCTCTATTTGTCTTGATGCGTATGACCTAATGGAGAGTCACATGCTTCTTTTATAGAGAGGAGGGACCAGTCCCGTTCTTACTTCTAACAGGATCCTACCTATTACAGGATCCTCATTGGACACTTAATGGGTTAAACCCAATAATCTATTCCATTAATTGGATGCCTAATTGTGTGCAAGTGTGCCGCCCAGTAAACACAAGTGGACCACTAATTGGATTAAAACCCAACAATTTCTTCATAGGCTTTTCTCTAATGTTCAAATCATAAGATGAAAGCATTAGCTATTGTGTCTTGCTCTTGGGAGCTATCTTGGGCTGTGTTTGGCGCAGCTTCCATTTGGAAGCACGTTTGTATTTTCATTTAGTTATTTTTTATGGAAGCCATTAGATCTTAGAAGCCATTTATGTGATATTTTACTTATGTTTTGGCTTCCAACCAAAAGTTACAAGGGAGAACTTTCAAGATTAAAAAAAAAGTGAAGTTGTTATCAAAGAGTTGACTTTTGTAACAAATCAAAATTAGTTACAACCTCTCTCACTCAACTCATTCTATGTAAGAAGTGGAAGCCAAAAAATAACTTTCAAGTAAAAGTTTTGCCAAACACGCCCTTGATTCCTTACTTTGGCCCTCAAATATTCCAAAATCTTATAGAAATACATTAGTTTACATCATGGAACAAAGCAGTAGAAAAGTTACCTCATGCAGTATTGTCAGTAGCTGTCTAGGCTCATTCACTCTCACACGCAACTAGACCTTTTTTCTCAAGAGAATATGTTGGCATAAAGAAATAGACTACTCAATTGACTAAACAATTGTATGATTAGTTTTCATGATAGGCCACGCTTTACCCAATGAATAAGAAGAATAAGCAGTTTTATTGTAGTGAAGCCCCCATTCTCCCCTGGTCTCGATCAAGCAGCTTCCAAGTTTGGAATAGCTCCTCCATCTTCACCCCCACTCTATATAATACCTGTCTAACTCAGTGGCTGAGGCATACCTCCAAGCTGTTCTCCCCCTTTGCTGCTGCTGCTCCTCTTCTCCACCTCGTAATACCGTCATATCTAGACTGATGGATCCATTGACAGTAGGAAGAGTAATAGGGGAGGTGCTGGACCTGTTCACTCCTTCTGTGAGAATGGAAGTCACTTACAACCCCAAGAAGCAAGTCTGCAACGGCCATGAGATGATGCCTGCAGTAACCAAAGTAAAACCCAGAGTTGAGGTCGGCGGTGATGACATGCGGTCGGCATTCACCTTGGTATGTTCTACTCGGTGTACTCCTCTTGATGGTTTTTTAAAATCTCAGGGGAATTAACTTCTCTCGCATGATATCTTGATCTGCTTGATGTGATCTATGAAGATCATGGTAGACGCAGATGCTCCAAGCCCCAGTGATCCATACTTACGGGAACAACTTCATTGGTTAGTGTAACGAACGTTATAATATTTCATCTTCTTATTGGGCTCTATTGTCGATTCTATAGTTCAGTCTATTCTATGTACCATATGTTCAGATAGTATAATCTACGTGTATGACACACACGTGTTGGTGTCCTTGTTTCAGGATGGTTACTGATATTCCCGGCACTACTGATGCATCATTTGGTGAGTAATAGGTTAATGGGTCTTTCATATCCCTCACGCATTCGAGTAAAGGAAGAGTTCTACTTGTTGGGCTGATCTTGAGTGCTGCACAAGGGTCGGTGCAGAGGGTTAACAAAAAAAATTATTTTTTAACTTTTTGTTAGGTGGGCTCGAAGGTGTCGTCTGTTTAGTTCGATTTCTGATTGGATAATCTAAAAAATCTGAAAAATAAAAATTCGAGTACTAATGAACAGTTAGAAAATGTGTTCAATAGGACGAACTTGATAATTGTGTTTTTTTTTTTTTTTAATTTTTAAGTTGTTCGATCGAAGATTTGTCTGTACGGACGTGTAGGACACCTCTAGACCCACCTAAGAAAATTAACTTTTATTTATTTATTAACAATAAGTAAAATTCTAAAAGGATAAAATTGCAACCTTTTCATTTTCTACTATAAAGATAAAAAACTTATCGGTATCCGGATATTTTTTGATAAAGATAAACATACACCTACTTCCATCTAATTATCTAATTATAAATCCATCGGTCTTTCTTCACGCATCGTGGGCACCATGGTTATCTTAGCTACGGCTCTCATTTCTCATATATATTTATAGATAAGTCCCAATGACTTTTTTCCACGTACTTTGTTTTTCCTGCATGTCTCATTCTCCATACTACTTCCTTGTCTCTAATTCTCCATTCACTTTTTTCAAATGTTCATTTTTATAAACGTTATACTTTATAAAAGTAGATTGAATGAACTGTTTTTGAAAGAGCTTACACATAATACAAAGCTTTCATTCATATAGTATCATGGGACAACGGAACGTTAATATGTCTACTTTTGATAATCTTAAATGATAAGGAAACATCATTTTCTTAAGAGTGCAGATCTTGTACAGTCTTCGACGGACCGAAGTTTTTTTTGCCCCCGTCCTTTTACTACCGAAGATCTCGATTCTTTTCTTAAATATAATGGTAGCCTCACTATCTGGCTAGAGAGATATCTGTACTTTGACATCCCTTAGGTATATCGATGTTTGCATACAAGAATTACTAGGGTAGATATAAAAACCAATATATATATATAGTCACAATGATGCATAGAGCATCCCAGATTAATCCCCACAAAGAAAATTGCTTGCTTCACAAAAACACATAGCATAGTCGTACTTTCTACAGCCTGTGGGATGCCAGCTTCACCTTTTACGTTCCTTTTCCTCTATTTGGGGTTTTGTTCAGCTTGTATTAATCTTCCAGGTAGAGAACTGGTAAACTACGAGGCTCCCCAGCCTTACTACGGCATCCACAGGTTTGTGTTCGTTCTGTTCAAGCAGAGTGGGAGGCAAACCGTGCATGCGCCGCCGTCAAGGAACCACTTCAACACGCGAAGGTTCTCCGCAGAGAACGGCCTCGGACTTCCAGTGGCTGCTGTGTACTTCAATGCCCAGCGGGAAACGGCTCCCCGACGGAGGTGAGAGATGCCGGAGATCAGGGCATGTGTTTTGGTAGCAGACGGCACGCTAGCCTGAAACCATTTGTGCTGGAAGAACTGATCCCTAACCAGATCAGCGACAGAAACTTATCATTTTACCAGGGAAACGAGGAAAAAGAAAAGTTTGTTCTCCGTGGCAGTCCAGGTTTTGTAGCTGTGGGGCTCTACTCACTGTTGAGTCTTGACTTCCAATGGTGTGTTTATTTTGATGATTATCCGAAGGCTGTTCGATCGTTTTAAATAAGCTAATCTGAGTCTAGGGTGTCAGGTCGCACCTTTCTTACTAAATTACCAAGTGTGGGGCAGGATCTTTCAACCTTCATGGAGTATAAATATGCTTCCAGACTGCTCTCTTTCTGCATGAGACAACAATAAAATCAGACAACACTGGTAGTTGCATCAGGTTAGTGAAGGAACGAGAGAGAGAGAGAAGAGAAAATCGCAAGAGAGGAAAGTGGGCTCCGATAGTTAACCCAAGGTAAGTTCTATTCTTCACCTCGGTTTTCTTTTTATAGAGGCCCTTCCGTTAACTATCTCCGCCCCCTCCTCGGAACCGCCTCCTACATTATAGGGATGCTGGGAGACCAAGTCTCCATACTTATCCCAGCAACAGACTCCTAATGTTAAGGGATGGTCACTATCTAACATCTCCCACTTGACCATCAAGACCAAATTATTCTTAATACACTCCCACTATCTGTGAGATGTATTAAAGTTCTCACACATTTTCACTATCTGTGAAATGTATTTTCAATTTTGAATGAATTCTTAATACACTCCCACTATCCGTGAGATGTATTAAAGTTCTCATACATTTTCACTATCTGTGAAATGTATTTTCAATTTTTTATAGGAAAATTTCCGACTTATATATTCCCAAGTCCCATTAGACTTACATGTTTGACAAAACTTTCTACCGGTATACTTTTTGTCAACGGATCTGCAATCATATCACTGGTGGGAATATAAGTCACTTTAATTTCTCCTTTTTGAACAATATCACGTATATAATGATATTGAATTTCTATGTGTTTTCCTCTAGAGCTATTCGCTCCACTGTTAATCAAGCTAATTGCCGCTTGATTATCACAATAAATCTCAATTGGTTCTTCTATCAAGTTGAGATTTAATTCTGTTAAAAATCGTCTTATCCAGACTGCATGAGTAGTAGCCATGCTACACGCAACATACTCAGCTTCCTGTGTGTATCTTGCAACACACCCTTGTTTCTTACTACTCCAAGAAACAGCAGCACCACCAAAGATAAACAAGTGTCCCGAAGTGGACTTTCCGTCATCTTTATCCCCTCCGAAATCTGCATCGGAATAACCAAGCACTTCTAGTGTATCTACTTGATATATTAATTTGTGGTGCAAAGTACCTTTCAAGTACTTCATAATCCTTTTAACAGCTTCCCAGTGTGCTGGACCAGGATTACTTTGATATCTGCTTACTAAGCTTACTGCGTATGCTATGTCAGGCCTGGTACATAGCATAGCATACATTAAGCTTCCGACTGCTTGTGCATACGGCACTTGCAGTGCATCATGTCCTTCTCCAGGACATTGCTATTTACTTAATCGTTTTCCATGAACCAACGGCGTTGGTGCTGGGTTGCAGTTTTGCATTCCAAACCTCCTAAGTACTGATTGTAAGTACTTATCTTGGTTTATACTCAACATTCTAGACTTTCTATCCTGCAGGATTTGGATTCCGAGAACATAGGATGCCTCACCCATGTCCTTCATCTCAAATTTCTCACTGAGCTCAGACTTAACGTTATTCAACATTCCTATGTCATTTCCGGCGAGCAAAATATCATCTACATATAAAGATAATATAATGAACATGCTCCCACTCTTCATGACATATACACAATTGTCTAATTGGTTTGGAACGAATCCAAGTTGAATAACAACATTATGAAATTTGAGATACCATTGTCTAGAAGACTGTTTCAAGCCGTACAAAGCTTTCTTAAGTTTACATACTTTATTCTCCTGACCTTCTACCTGAAAACCTTCAGGTTGTTTCATGTATATATCTTCCTCTAACTCTCCGTTAAGGAATGCAGTCTTGACATCCATTTGATAAAGTTCCAAGTCAAGATGCGCAACAATTGCTAAAATCATCCTTATAGATGCAAATTTAGCCACAGGAGAATAAGTTTCCTGAAAATCTATACCTGGCATCTGTGTAAATCCTTTGGCAACTAATCGAGCTTTATACTTGTCTATAGATCCATCTACACGGATCTTTTTCTTAAATACCCACTTGCAACCTATAGCCTTCCTATTCTTGGGTAATTCACATAGTTCCCATACATTGTTCCTTTTTATGGAATCAATTTCTTCTTCCATGGCTTTTCGCCATAGATCAGAGTCTGAAGATTTCAATACATCATTCAGATTCATGGGATCTATATTATTATCCTCATTTATGTCTACTGTTAGACATGAAGGCTCACATAAATACAAGTGATAATCATCCATCCATGCTGGTGGAGTTCTAAGTCTTTTATTGCCAATTACATGTTGATTTTCTTGCGTTTCATTCAAAGGCATTTGATCATCTTCCACATTTGGTGGAAGTTCTTCTTCGATTTCTTGATCATTTATAGGTAAATCATTGTAATAGTCATCGTCTATTACACTTAGAGGTTCTTTCTCATGATGAGATTCCTCTTCCTCTACATTTTCTAGAAATGTAGCATCCCTATATTCAATGATTCCTTTTTCCTTATCGAAGAATCTATATCCCGATGATTTGTCACAATAGCCTATGAATCGACACTTCAATGTTCTGAAGTCTAACTTGTCTCTTAGTTGATTTGGAATGAGAACATGGGCTACTGACCCCCATTTCTTAAGATGACTTATTTCTGGTTTCCTCCCATTCCATAATTCATAAGGTGTACTTTCAATAGACTTAGTGGGAATTCTATTCAATGTATAATTTGCCGTGAGCAATGCCTCTCCCCAAAAATTCTTCGGGAGTCCTGAATGCGATAGCATGCATCTAACAACATTTATAAGAGTTCTATTCTTTCTTTCTGCCACACCATTCTGTTGTGGCGTATAAGGCATAGTTACATGCCTCTTTATTCCATGCTCTTGGCAATATGACTCAAATTCCTTTGAGTTGTATTCCCCACCTCTATCTGTTCTTAACACCTTAATGTTTTTACCCAGTTGCCTTTCTACTTCTGCTCTATATTTCTTAAAGCAATTAAGAGCTTCTGATTTAGCAGAAATAAGATATACATAGGCATATCTGGAATAGTCATCTATGAATGTTATGAAATATTCCTTTCTATCATATGTTTTTATACTTAATGGTCCACATATATCTGAGTGGATCAACTCCAGTAGTCCTTGTGATCTATGTCCTACTGCAAAAGGTTTCTTAGTCATTTTACCGACTAAACAATGTTCACATGGTGACAATTCTATCTTAGTTAATGGCAGTAGGTTCAATCTTATCATTTGTTCCATTTTAGATTTTCCAGGATGTCCTAATCTAAAATGCCACAGATCACATTCAGACAGAAGACACAAGGAATAATTCATAACAGCATCATTAATATTATTAACTTCTGTGTCTACAACAGGAATACAAAATAAGCCATGTTCAGGAACAAGTTTTCCCATGGCAAAGACCTTTTTGTTCTTTCCTATAGACACTCTTTTATTATAGAAACGGACTTCCAGACCATTTTTCATGAGAGCAGTTACAGACAACAGATTGCGCCTAATACTCGGCGCATAACAGACATCCTTGAGGACCATGATGCTGTCCCCAAGATCTAAACGATATGATCCAACACCTTCTACATTCAGGTAGGTGTTGTTTCCCATGTACATTCTCTGCTCTCCAGGTTGCAGTTGCTTGAATTCCACCAGCCCTTTCTTTGTCTTTGCCACATGACAAGTTGCGCCAGAATCCACCCACCAGTCGTTGGTGTCGATAATCACAGCATTGCATTCCGTCAAACCGACGAATTCACGTTTGCCGGTTCCCCCTTTTTCTGGGTGTTTACCCTTGTTTCCGTGCTTTTCAGGACAGTTGGCCTTGTAATGACCAAATTTGCCACATGTGTAGCAAGCACCACGGGGAACCTTTTTGCCTTTATAGTGTGATTTAGCTTTGAACTGTGGCCTATTCGGTCCAACAGAGTGATTCTGGCTTTTGTTATATGCCGATGAGGGCTTCTGGTGTATAGCATTCACTTCCTGCAAGTTCAGCTCTTGACCTTTCCTACTGGCAATGATGTCCTGCTCAACTGCTAACTTAGCTGGTAAATCAGTGACACGAAGAACGGTACCGCTCATTCTAAGGGTTGTGACAGCCATATCTAATGAAGATGGCATACTATTCAAAATAGTCGCCACCTGCATTCTCTCTGGAACCTCTGTTCCAGCAGTGTAGAGATTTTTGGCCATAACAATCATCTTATTCACATGTTCTATGACGCTGTCGCTTTCTTGCATACGGCAAGAATTATACCGATGCAATAGGAGCTGAGTATTCACCTCAGAAGTGGTGTCATACTTCTCCTTAATAGCGTCCCACAATTTCCGGGCAGTCTCATAAGTTTCAAAGAATTTTATGAGGTTGTCCTCCATGAACATTAGCATCAGGCTTTTAGCTTTGTTGTCATCTGACAACCATTGTTCTCTTCTCCTGATGTCTCCCTCTCCGGGGTTATCAGTTAATTCCGGAACAGTACTGTTAAGTACATGTTCAATATTATCATGAATAAGACCATATCTAATTTTCCTATGCCACATGTCATAATTGGTACCGTTCAACTTGTCCAGTTTAGCCAGTTCAGAAGCAATGAGTTTACTGGCCATTTTAAGTAGGACAAGGCTAAAGCTCAATACACATAACTTAACTATCAAGATTTGTAACATAAGTATCATTAAAACATGCATCATTTTGTATGATTCAACTTAGCAGAACAAATTTTAAATAACTAATTTACTTAAATGATATTCAATCAAGAATTGCTTAAAATTAAATTTATTTTAACAACAATCAAAAAAGGTATAACTTAAATTTTCTAAACAGAAATTAAAATAATAATAATAAAGGAATGTCAATTAAGTTGTAACTAATTATAAATTTGTATTTATAATCAATTTATCAGGCAATAACTTAATATGAAATGATTAGTTATAATCAATGATGCAGGTTATAACAAATACACAGATATTTAACTAGGTTGTCCAAATGCAAACAAATTCGAATTATATTAATTAAATATGCATGCAGGTATGTGGTTAGCAGGGGTATAGAAAATGCACCTACAGGTTAAATAACATGCAGATTATGACAGGTTCTGGCAGGTGCGTTGGGTGCTGCGATGACAATAAATAAAAAAAATATATTACAGATTTTAGGGAGTTGGGCAGGAGCAGAGACTAATAGATTTTTATATTGTCTGAGCCGAAAACGTATTAATAGGAACAAGGATGACAGATGTAAAAGAAAAAGGGAGGCTCAGACGGTTGTTCTTAAGCAATCTATTAAAAGAAAGAAAAGACAGTAAAGTGGATCTGTTAAAAACAGGTGCAACACATATTATATATTAACTTTAAATACTACTGTACTGTAATAATGATGATGGTTGTGCTCCAATTAAATAATGCTCAACAGCTCACTCGTTAAAGGGAGAGGAAGAACCTGTTAACGACAGAAGCCGAGCAAGGGTGTGTTGCAGAGATGCTGCGGATGGCGACGGTGGTGCGCAGCGAAGACGGCGGCGGCAGTGGCGACGGCGGTTCGCTAGGGCAGCGGCGGTGCGGTGCGCGGGGAAGCCGCAGCGCGCGGGAGGAGCAGCGGCGGTGCGCGGTGGCGCTGCAGCGGCGAGGGCACGCCGAGGCACGGGAAGCTGCGGCGTCAGGCGGTGGGCAGCGGCGGTGTGCCGGCAGCGGGGTAGGCGGTAGCTCGCAGCGGGGTAGGCGGTAGCTCGCAGCGGGGCAGCGGCGGTTCGCAGCTACGGTGCTGCAGTGCGAGGCGAGGGCGGCTGCGGCGGTGGCAGCGGCGGGGGGAGGCGGAGGCGAGGGCAGCAGCGGCGGTTCGCTGGAGATGCTGCGGGGCTGCGGCGGGCTGCAGCGGTGCTGCAGCGGCGGCGGTGCTGCGGCGGGCTGCAGCGGCGGCAGTCGAGCGGCGGCTGCGGAGGTGCTGCAGCGGCAGCAGTGCTGCGGCGGCAGGGGCGGCGGCGAGGCGCGGGGTGAGCTGCGGTTCGTTGCAGCGGCAGCGGCGAGACGTGGCAGCGGCGGCGATTGCGGGGAGCTGCGGCGTGGCTGCGGCGGCGGGACGTGGCAGCGGCGGCGATCGCGGGGAGCTGCGGCGTGGCTGCGGCGGGCTGCAGCGGCGGGACGTGGCAGCGGCGGCGATCGCGGGGAGCTGTGGTGTGGCTGCGGCGGCGAGGCGCGGGGTGAGCCGCGGTTCGTTGCAGCGGCAGCGGCGAGACGTGGCAGCGGCGGCGATCGCGGGGAGCTGCGGCGGGGCTGCGGTGGGCTGCAGCGGCGGGACGTGGCAGCGGCGGCGATCGCGGGGAGCTGCGGCGTGGCTGCGGCGGGCTGCAGCGGCGGGACGTGGCAGCGGCGGCAGTGGCGGCTGGCGTCGAGGCGAGGGCAGCACGGCGGGTGTCCGCGGCAGCGGAGGTGGTGCTGCAGTGGGCAGCGGCTGGACGAGGCGGCGGCGGTGCGCGTCGGCGGCGAGGACGAACTTGCTCTGATACCAGTGAAGTAACGAGAAAGAGAGAAGAGAAAATCGCAAGAGAGGAAAGTGGGCTCCGATAGTTAACCCAAGGTAAGTTCTATTCTTCACCTCGGTTTTCTTTTTATAGAGGCCCTTCCGTTAACTATCTCCGCCCCCTCCTCGGAACCGCCTCCTACATTATAGGGATGCTGGGAGACCAAGTCTCCATACTTATCCCAGCAACAGACTCCTAATGTTAAGGGATGGTCACTATCTAACAGTTAGGATGTGTAGTCCATATTGCATGCGATTGCTTTAAAGACTTGTAAATTTGTAATACATAATTTATGCAGTCAATATAGGATGCATGCTATATGTAGAGACATAAAAATGATAAATTATTTTAATCTTATATCAGATATTGTAAAAATAAATGTGTGCTCATAAGTAGAACGTAAATTTTTTTTAGAATTAAAATTCTTTCTTAAAGAAAAGGACAAAAGACAATACCTCAAGAGAGGTAGACAACTTTTCACACACACATCCACATTATATATTAGCCATGCTTTCAAACGAAACGAAGTTATTTTGGAGGGCTATGCCCATGATTCGTCATAAAACATTATTCTATGTGAGCCATGGATATCCAGAGGCTTTGGGAACTGCCCATCTTTCCTTTGATCTTGAAGTTTGGGAGAGCTCATTTGTTTCTTCTGGAATCCTTCGCATGGCATCTCTCTTATATTTTGGCATTTTTTTACTTTTTTTCTTTCTTAGCTCTAGTGAAGAAAGCCTAGTATCCCTTGTTTTCCTTGCTGGAGAAATCGGCCTTCCCTCTCCATCGTCGTTACGTGGAAATTCCTAGAGGCTTCGGTCTTCTTCTCTGATCTTCCCTTTTGGTCGTCTCCAATCTTCATGCCCTCCTTCCTTCTCTCTTTCGGCTGAGAGTGTTCATTATTTTGGTTCAAATTTAAATTTAAACTGAACTAAATCGAAACTTCTCAAATCATATAAATCAAAACAACTCATATAAACTGAATTATAAACATATATTTTAGATATTATTTTGTTTATTTTACATTTGAAAACCGTTTCCGGACAGAGTTTGCCATGACCCATTGCTTGTGGGTCCACGTTCTTGGGCTGGCAGAGGCCCTGACAGCAAGTTTATATAAGCATTTTCTCGGTTTCTCATTTTTCCTTTTCACAGTACGAGACTAAAGGACCCTCCGCAAAGCGGCAAAGGACAACCACACCGCATGACGCGCGCATACGGAGCTATACTTAGGTCAGCAAAGAGTTAATAAAAGAAAAATAATTTTAAGTAGTATACGTGCAGTCGATCTCTAATCGGATAATCTAAAAAAAATAAAAAATAAAAAATTATTATTGACTCGACCCATCAAACACATTTTTACTGGTCAATGGGACTCGGTACTTTTGACTTTTTAGATCATCCGATAAGAAATTGGTCACGTGTAAGACACCTCGAGATTCACTTAAAAAAGTTTAAAAAATAATTTTCTATTAACCCACTGCACTTACCATCAGCACATCAAATATAACTCTACCCATGCGTGTTGGGTACCTAAGTGGGTGGGGTTTCAGACTATCATCCCTTTAGTTCCACACAGGGAGTCCACAAAATATGCCCAATAAACCTCGCCAGTGTGTCTAGCTTGATGGGCCAATCCAGTCTTAAGAGTCCCGTGGGTTATAAAAATATATTTTTTATTTTTATTATTTGTTTATTCAAAACTAAAACAAATTTAAGTGCATTAAATCGACCGTGTTTGGTTTGGTTTCTAAAGGGCGCTTGGGTTGGAATTTTTTCCAAAACCAAAATCAAATCGACTGAACGCCTCAAGCTTCCACGAATGATAATGGCAACAATATTGATGGTGAGCACCTTTGTCAATTCCGCATCTACGTCCACCTTTTTAACCCTTTCTCTACATCCTCAATCAATAAAAGGCCTAGGTCCACTGTTGGTCCAAGAATACCGGCCCCAAATATGATCCCTCAGAATTTGATTTCCCTCTTCTCTCACATGTGGTTATCGTATGTCCTAACAATTTCCCACCTCCATAGTATAACAAGTGCTATGTTGTCGGGTGCATCCTCTATAGGAAGGCAAATAATACTATTGCGTTTGGGTTTACCTTCATCTTTTCAGCTCTCAATGAGATGCTCCAATTTGGATCACAGGTCTTCCTCCTTCTTTCTCCTCCCTTTTACTATCAATCATTGGATTTGCCACTCCCATTGATTACTGAATGCATTGTTTTCTCTTCTTCTTATTCTTTCCCCTCTCTATATCATCTTGGAACAAAAAACTTTGAATTGGACTCGCCTGTTTTACCTACTGCTACTTCCTCTTCCTCATTTTGACCTACTCCTCCCCTAGATCCTTCACATTATACAACAAAAAGAAAAAAGGAAAAAGATTTTCATGACTCTTAGGCATGAATGCCTCTTCCTCATCATCATTGTGATCATCTTCATCATCATCATCGTCTTCTTCTTATTCTTTCTTCTATGCCACAAGATTAGAAAAGGATTTTGACCTAGACCCGTGCTAGTTCTCTTATAATCCGTCATTCTAAATTGAGTACTTTGTGTACATTGGAAAAAGGTGCTCCATGTGCGAATATCTGTGTCCGAATACAAGCATAAATGTAGCAAAAAAAATATACTATGCATGAAGTGAATCAGGTTAAACAATAGGAATATCCATAAGTTAATCGGCCAAGAAATGGTGTAACACCCTCACATCCGGTCTTGTATGAAACGACTCACATTAGATTTGGAGACGAGTCAACGACAATTGACGAAGTACCATTTATTTGTCCATTATTTGATCCCTACGTTTTGGTGATGACACACGATGAAAATGAAGAAATTAGGTCATATTGGGTTGAGTTAAATGTGTGAATTAATCAATTACCAGTTGACTGACTCACAATCTTATGAACTAAGTTTTGGGACTTAGCCGATTTCAAGAAGTCTTTTAAGACTTGCTAGAACTTTGATTACATCTCCATCTCTAATCGAATTCTAGTGAACAAGTTAGTTGTAGTTAAAAGAGCTTTAATCGATTAATGCATCGGTTAAGTCTAGCCTTCTAGTTAATATCACTATCTATCAAGACTACCGCTAAAGCCCACTAATCGATAGCTGTATCGATTTGATTGCCCCCTCTAATAGATTAAGTCTATCATTTAACTCATGTACTACTTTGACTACATCGCTCCATCTAGTCGATTAAGGATGCATTCAGCTATGATTATCAATTAACTGGTTGGTATCGATGAATTGAAACTTTCCATTTAATCAATTAGAAGGACTTAAGCGATTAAGCTCAGCATACATCCTTTTGATTATCTCTTCGATTTAATCGATTAACTATTATTGTTCGATTAGATTATGGAGTTTTGAGCACGTTGATTATTTGTTTTGTGTTGGTTAATTTAGTATCGATTAAGAATGCCTATTGAATCTATAAATAAGCTATTCAATTAATTGATGTTTGTAGGTGCTGAAAATGCTCGTGTGATTAATGTGAAAAAGTTATGTTGTTTAGTGTAAACTAACCTATTAAAAACAGCAACTAAAGTGCAGTGATCGCCAGAAACTTTTAACTAAAAAGCTTCAAAAGAGATTTGATCGCCTACCTGTTTGAACGCGGAAGAATGAGTCCTTGGTTCCCCTCCTTCAGCCGGCTGAAGAAAGAGAGCCCTTTCTTTGTTCTTTTGTTCTTGCTGTTGAGGTTGAGGTTGAGGATCGTCCAGAAGTCCTTCTGGCTTTGTGCTTGATTTCTCCTTTTTGATCTCTTGTTGTTGTTGTTGAGCCCAGTTGGAGCCTTGAAAGGATGAAGATCTTGAAAGGGACGCCGACTTCTGGAAATGGCAGCGCTCCGGCGTTCCGACGTGGTTGCTTCGATCTTCAAATCGCTATAACGCTATGGCTCAACTTAATTCTCTCTCTCTTTTTTTTTTAACTCTTTGATATACAAGATATTTATAGGCATTTTCTGCGTTCGCGATTAACATAGAAAAATCTAGGATTTATCTACCTTAACCGACAGATAATTACTGATTAATTCATCTTTATCTGTAATTATCTAAAACGCGTCCACCATGGCTGACGCCTTTCAGATTAATTAAGATAAGGATAAATATCCGGGAAAACTTATCTTTATCTTTTTTAGATAAAAAGCGTCCACCTGGGTAGACGTCTTTTATACTAATTAAGATAAGGATAAACATCCGGAAGAGAAGTTAAAATAGCTTAGGAAACCTAAAACGCGTCGACCTTCACAGACGCCTTTTAGTTAATAAATCAATTAATTAAAATTCAAATTTAAACGTTAAAATAGGAATAAACTCTAAATCGCGTCCACATGGGTCGACGCCTTTTAGGATTCTTCATATTTTAACTGAAATTTGAGCTAAAATCAATTCAATTGATTAACTTAAACATGTCTGCTAAATCCGACACTAAAAAAGATCAATAAAAATTAATGAATGATTAATTATCAGACCATTATGAGGCATTATTATATGATATGAAATTTACTCAAAATGACGTCAAAATTAGCGTGTCTACAGCTGCCTCACCTTGACATCGTCTTTGCAAGGGAGTGAAATGGAATGGAATATACTGAAAAGGTGATGCCAAGGTGTGATGAGACACGCTCTTAACATCACATGATTGGAATTTTTCTCAAAATCATCAATGAAGATAGTTCAAAGAAATCAATGGAATCAATCATGTCTGGATGAAGTAGATAAGGAAATAAAATAAGGTCGATCAACCTCCTCGGAGTGGGAAGTACCCCAGGTCATAGACACTGTAGGTTTCATCATGGAGAGCGTTTGCCAGCCAATGTGGACGTGCTACAGCCATGATGGATCTTTAAAAGAAAACAAGAATATTGGATAACGAATCCAATCAAGGATAGAATTCCAAGGATATCTTCAAGCGAACCTCAAAGATAATCAAGATACTCAATTCAGAATGGAATATTTCATATCATGTTTTGAGATTGTTTTGATTAATAGTCTGAAACTTAATCAATAATTCATTCTTATCACAATGATTTCAAAGTCCTACATGATGCATGCTGGGCTAGAAGAAAAATATAAAGTCAAATAAAATATAAATTAATCAAGGATAATATTGTTAAATTGCCATTAATGAGTCAAGATACCAATTCTTATAATCCAGTGCTAAGCCGAAGCTCGTTTATCCACGCACCGTTTCACAAAAGTGGAACCATCGTCCTCACTAATTAACAATCCAACGGTCTATCCGTGCGATTAAGAATCCTCTGGAATTATCACTATTTTTGTTGTAGGGGAACTCAAATTCCAGTTTCATCAAAACTACAAGGTCCTTGATATACTCTAATAAATATTTATCATATAGTAATGCGAATGAATTATATGGAATAATACAAGGGTAGAAATAACCGTCTTTTTAGCCACGGTCAGGACTTCTTGAATTCCACAGTGAGATCTTCTTGATATTTTCAGCTTCCTTGAATTTTCTTGAATTTCTGCAATCAAAATTGTTAGTAATTCCAAACAAATATTCAATTTAAACATCCAAAACCCACAGAATTTCGGATAAATAACAGAAAAGCTAAAACGCGTCATGTCGTGCAGACGCCATTTAACGTTGAAACGCGTCAGTGCTCCTCGACGCCTTTCACTCACAGAAACAGGTTTCTGGATGTTCTCTATTCGAATTCCAACTCTACCAATGTCTTGTGTCCTGTATACAACTTGAACAAACATGTTAAGTATCTGTTTAGGCTTAGCCCCTTGCCTGGTTAAGTAACCGACTACTTGATCCTATCCTTGATAGAAGGGTCAAGGGGCATAGCCTTTATTAACAAAGGTAATAAGAATAATCATACTTAAGCAAAATGCAACATACAAGCAAACAGATACTCACTGAAAATAAAAGGAATGAAACATACTAAATGCAACAAGCATATGCTAATTGAAATATTTTTTGTTGTTTTGAAATATTCATTTTTGTTTGGGTTTTTTTTTTTGAAATATATGCCTTTTTTAATTTTGACATATGTATTTTTTTTTGAATTTTTGACATATGTATTTTTTTTTGGATTTTTGATGTATGTATTTTTTTTTAATTTTTGATATATGTATTTTTTTGGATTTTTGATATATATGTATTTTTTTTGAATTTTTGATATATATGCATTTTTTTTGAATTTTTGACATATGTATTTTTTTGGGTTTTTGACTAAAAGATCAGCATGGTACTTGGATCAAAAGATCATATTCATTTATTAACTTAATCTCCAAATTGTTCTTTAACAACTTAACTTAAACCCATCGTGTTTGAACTTGTGTTTCTATTCGTGATCCCATTTGATGATTTGACCCTTAGTCAATCTAAGCCATTCCTTAAGTTTGGAGTACATCTCTTTAGAAAGAAAAGATGAATAAGTTTAGAAAGCCCATGAGAAGGTTCCGGAGACTTAAAAAGATGTTCCTTTCCTACCCTAATATCCGTTGGGGTTCGGTCATTTCTTTCCGGGGTATTTATCGACCTTGCGTTCCCTTTTATTTCATTTCATGGCCTTGATGTAACGTTTGTAATGTAATGGCCTTTTGATTTGACATTTGGCTTTTGCCTTTTTGCTTTTTCTTTTCTTTTCTTTTTTTTTTCGCTTTGGGACGGATCTCCCCCTTTTTTTTATGACGGCCTCCTACTAAGATGGCGAGTATTCTTGGTAGTCTATTTTAAGCCTCGTTCCTACATCATGGCCCGAGTATAAAACAGAATTTTGCTGTAAAAAGAATGATTTGTACTTTACACTTTCGGTCAAGCTTTCGATATTCTTTAGGACTTGTCATCTCTTGTTACTCACGAATCAAACGTGTCAGTGTGTGCAGTAATGGGCTTGAAATTAAGTTATCCAGACTAACAAAGAAATTTGAGTTTATAAATTTTCTGATTCCACTGGTCTTTGTACCATACTGATCGACTCTTTAACCTAAGGGTAGTATTTCTTAAGATGTAAACCATTCCAGGGATGTTTTAGCTCTTCTCCTTCTGCATTAACAAGACGATAAGCATTACTAAGAAAAGCGTGCGATACAACATAAGGTCCTTCCCAGTTGGGTTGGAGCTTAGAACGCGGACCACCAGGTTTTACGAAAATTCTTTTAACAACCATTTCACCGACTTTGAACTTACGTTCAATGACTTTCTTTTGATAAAAACGTGCTAGTCTATTTTGATAAACTTTTACATGATTAGCAGCTGACCATCTTTTCTCGTCTAAAAGTTCCAATTGAGCAAGGAGTGCTGAACGATGTTCATCAATAGAAAATTCCTTATTCAATTGTACTCTTAATGACGGTATAAGGATCTCATATGGAACTACCGCCTCCATTCCAAATGTTAAGGAATAAGGAGTTTGCTCAGTAGGCGTGCGGATTGAAGTTCGGTAGGCCCATAGAGCCTCAACCAATTTTTCTGGCCAATCTGCGAATTTATTAGATTTACACGTTTTCTTGATGATTTTTATGAAAGTCTTATTTGTTGCCTCTGCTTGGCCATTGCCTTGCGGATAATAAGGAGACGAATGATGCAATGCAATTTTATACCTGTTACAGAGGTCCTTCAATTCCTGTGACACGAACTGCGGTCCATTGTCGGTGACGATGGTGCTTGGAATTCCAAATCGGGTGATGATGTTCTTCATGATGAATTTGCAGACGGTTGATGCTTTGATCTCCACGTACGCTTCAGCTTCTGCCCACTTGGTGAAGTATTCTGTTGCCGTGAGAATGAAAGATTTTTGCTTGATGCCGGAATCTGGATTACCAAGGGGTCTAATAATGTCGAAAGCCCACATGGAGAAAGGCCATGGGGAGGAAACAGGATGGAGTGAAGATGCAGGAGAATGAATTTTGTCGGCGTGAAGTTGACACTTAGCACACCTGCGAACATATCCTACACAGTCTTCTTCCATGGTTGGCCAATAAAATCCTTGTCTAAGGATCTTCTTTGCTAGCATCTGTCCATTGACATGACCACCACAAACTCCACTATGAGCTCCTTCCATAACCTTCCAAAGCTCATTTTCGTCTAGACATCTCAGAAGAACTCCATCAAAACCTCTCTTGTATAATGCTCCCCCAACTAGGGTGTATCGTTGAGCAACTCTCCTGATAGCTCTCTTCTCCTCAGTTGTAGCTTCCTCAGGATACGATTGATCTTCACAATATTTTGCAATTTCATAATACCATGGCTTCTGTTCATCATCCATCTCTTCTAACAGTTCCATTAACATGATTTCTCTTTTTTCAATGATATCTCCGTCTCTGACTTTCTTCAGCAACTTCTCCTTAGTTCTAAGGAATGAAGGATCTTTCACGGCGGGTGAAAGACGCCTATGAACTATGATTGATTCGGATTGTTTGCTGATTGGAAAATCAAGAGAAGATGCAAGTGAAGCTAGAGCGTCAGCTAAGATGTTTTGATTCCTAGGGACATGGACAAAGATCAATTTCGTGAAAAGCTTTGAGTAAGCAGAAGTAAGCTCTTGATAAGGCTTGAGCTTGGGATCGAGAGTTCGATACTTGGTCAGCACTTGACGAAGAATTAGTTGGCTATCACCTACAATCCTGAGTTTGGTGGCACCATGGAAATGAGCGGCCTCGAGGCCAGCAAGGAGTGCCTCGTATTCAGCTATATTGTTGGTGACTGGAAAATCAAGCTGAAAGGCTTGTGGAATGATGATACCTTCAGGTGATAACAGAACAATACCGATCCCTTTTCCATGAGAATTCAGAGCTCCGTCAAAATGCAGAGTCCACATATCATCTCTGATTTGATTTACGGACATCAGTTCCTCATCCGGAAACTCTGATCGCACTGGATCAAATCGGGGAAGGGGATGATGAGCAAGATGTTCTGCTATGGCATAGCCCTTGATTGTTTTCTGCTGAATATAAGTGATGTCGAATTGAGATAGAAAGCTTTGCCATCGTGCTAACCTATCAGTAAGAACAGATTTCTCTAGAAGGAATTTGATCGGATTCATCCTAGCGATGAGATGGACTTTATGGGCCAGAAAATAATGCTTTAATTTCTGCACAACCCAAACCAATGCTGCACATGTTTTCTCCATCGCTGTATATCACTGTTCAGCGGGGTTGAGAAGTTTAGAGAGATAGTAGGCTGCCCTCTCTTTTCCCTCTTCATCTTCTTGTGCTAGGACAGCCCCCACTGCATCATCCAGGACTGAAATCTAAAGTATCAATGGTTTTCCTGGAGATGGTGGTCTCAAAACAGGAGGACTTGCTAAATAGTTCTTTAATCCATCGAATGCCTCCTGACACTTATCGTCCCAATCGAATTTGACTCCCGGCTTGGTAAGCTCGTAAAACGGCTTACACCTTTGTGAGTGCTGGGAGACAAAACGGCGAATAAATTGCAACCTCCCGATTAATCCTCTTAACTCCTTCAAGTTTTTAGGAGGTGGCATTTCTCTGATAGCCTTCGCCTTGTTAGGATCAATCTCAATTCCCCGTTTACTGACAATGAATCTAAGCAATTTTCCTGAAGATACCCTGAATACACATTTCTTGGGGTTCATCTTTAACTGATATTCTCTCGATCTTTCTAACACCCTTGCCAAAACTTTGGCATGCTCAGCCTTTGTTTTAGATTTAACTAATAAGTCATCCACATACACTTCCAGATCTATGTGCATCATGTCATGAAATATTGCCATCATAGCCCTTTGATAAGTGGCTCCAGCATTCTTTAATCCAAATGGCATGACAACATAACAGTATGTTCCCCAAGGTGTAGTGAACGACGTTTTCTCTTGATCCTCTTCTGCCAGCTTAATCTGATTGTATCCTGAAAATCCGTCCATAAATGATAACGTCTCATAGCCAGCGGTATTATCGATGAGTACATCAATATGAGGCAATAGAAAATCATCTTTAGGACACGCCCGGTTCAGATCGCGGAAGTCAATGCAAATTCTGACCTTCCCGCCCTTCTTTATAACCGAGACTATATTAGCCACCTATTGTGGATAAAGGACAACTCTAATAAATTTGGCTTTATGTAATTTATCGACCTCTTCCTTCATCTTTAGAGCCATTTGTGGGTGGAATCGCCTTAATTTCTGTTTGACCGGGCTAACTCCGTCCTTTAATGTCAACCTGTGTTCAACTAAAGACGAATCTAACCCCGGCATATCTTCATAACTCCAGGCGAAAGTGTCCTTATAGTCCTTGAGTACTTGTACCATTGCTTTTTCATCCTCTGTAGAAAGACTTTTACGGACGAGGACAACCTTAGGTTCGTCTTCAGTCCCTAAATTAATTTCTTTGATGGGCTCTTCTACGGCAGCTGAGGGTTCATCAAATCTCTTTACTCCACTGACATATGCCTCAGCCGCGTCCTCGTCATCTTCCTCTTCAACAATGGGGTCCTTTTCATGCACTAATTCATATACCCCGTACCCATCATTAACTAACTCATCGTTCATATAATCTTCTGGCATCTGAATTGGATTTTCTAGAAACTGAGGGATCAAAGAACAAGAAGAGCACTTATCAGCTAAGTCCTGGAGGTATCTATCTGGAATTTGCCTACCCTTAGGCTTCCTAGACTTACTAACCTGACTAGACTGCCTAACTTCACTAAACTCACTATCATAGCCTAACGAAGACGAAGCAGGATGAAAATCCTGGGATACAAGTGGAAATACAAGAGAATCCTCCCGAGGGGAGGGGCAGAGTAAATCTAAGAGAGAATCTTGACCGAAGGACCCGCGCGGCGGGGTGCAATCGGACAAGTAAGATGTTTCCTCGATGAGGATTTGGGAAGAATTTGTTGCCGAATTGGCGTTTTTTTTTGGACAATGAAAGAATTAAACGTAAAGCAAGAATGAATACTAATGGGAGGAGGATCAGACGGAGGAAGTGGCACCAAGGCCAGAGGATTAGGGGGATCATATAGTAATATGTCCCAGATCAAATTATACAACCTCTCTAGATCGAGAGGAGGTTGTGGTATAATGTCCCGAGGGGATAGAGTAATCATGACGGGCGGAGCCCGTGGAATATCTTCAATTATGACCCGCGACCAAGTCGGGGTCAAGAGCAGTGTACGAAATAAGGTATGGAGCATGAAGACATGTGAAGGATATGTCCCCCTCCAGAGCAGATCTGTTGTGTAACCAGCTTCGTAGGGGCCATCTGGTTCCCCTTCATCAGTCTCTTCAGATAGCAGTATCCGCTTGTCAAATATGGCACCAGGGCTTTCAATCAGTTCATCAATCTGCAGCGGCCACTTAGGTTCTGCAGGATCCAGAAATAGTCTGTTCAGTGCAATATAGAGGTCCCTCAGATCGAACCACCTGTACCATTCACATTCGGGATCATGAAATTTCCTCCTTTTCATAGGCCGCAGAGCCTCCAAGGATTGGTACGTAAGTAGTTCAGAGCAATGTCTGGCCAAATCCCTCCCATATATATCATGGAAGTCAAAACAGGAAGTAATGACCACCGTGTTGTCGTGGCTAAGTATGGGCCCTTTCACAAAGTGCGTACACAGGGTCCATGTTAGGGGATCTCGGCCTTCTTTGGGTGGTGTAGACATTGCCTCCCAGATTTTCGGACCTTCTTTGATCTCTGCTTTCTGAACCGGATCTTGCTTCAGTTTTATTGGCCTATAGCCCAGACCACTTCCAGGTGCTGCTCGATGATTTCTGACAGGAGTGGTCCTGCCTTGCAACTGTGTGCCCAGACCTTTCCCAGGCTCGTAGCCGTTCTTCATCATAATCCTCCATCCTGGGGTACTCATGCACTTCCCCCTTTTGATAGCATATAATGGGTATGGAGAAATAGTGGCGACTTTCAGAGGATCAGCCACTGGACGGTAGACCTGTAATACCGACAGAAAAGGTTGTCGGCCAGGTAAGACAGCAGATTTAATGTTCAAGGTATGAGCAGCAACAAGGATCGGCATGCTCGTTACTTTAATAATTCGTCCTTTATAAGGGAATTTGAGGCATTGATGATTCGTAGAGGGAATCGCCTCAAGAGTTTTAATATAAGGACGACCTAAAATGGCATTTATGGAAGGGTCGATTTCCAAGATGTGAAATTCGACCTCTGCGTGACTTACGGGGCCCAGCTCCACCTTTAAATAGACCATTCACAGAGGGGAACGGGTAGAATTGTCATATGCTGTTACTGAGATTGGGCTGGGCAGCCATTTCTCTTTGGGCACACCGCACAGCTCCAGGGTCTTCGGAGGTAAAACATTGATTGAAGCCCCTGTGTCGACCAGGCATGCATCCACGGCCTTCTTACAGATGTTGACCGTGATACTCAGAGCCATGCTTCTGGCTGCTGGCGGTGCTAGTTCCGATGTATGAAATGTTATGGAGGGCTGATCCCCCTGAGGAACTAGTAGTGCTGCAATTTTCTCTACCGGCACGTCTTCATTGACCATCACCTTCTGTAGATATTCCATTAAAGCTTCTTGGTGACTCTTGGATCTTTTGATCAGTTCGAGTATAGTGATCCGTGCCGGTGTCCGATCCAGATGTTTCAACAGGTCGTATTGAGTGCCTGGTGCACTCTCTTCATTATGGGCTTCCTCAGTCGGCTGTGATGGGCCGTCTCTGACTGTGGACTGAGGAAAGACCTTGTTGAAAATCCTTCCACTCCAGAGCGCGTGTTCCTCAACCGTGGAGGATCCGGGTGACACTTTAAGTACCGCAGGGTTGGATAGTGCGGATGGCGTAGAAGGTTGGTATGTAGGTGATGGCGTAGGGTTAGGTGGTGATGGCGCGGTGCGGATTAGAGGCCTAGAGGGTTGGATGGTGGATGTGTAAGTGGTTGGCGAAGTGGGGAATGGTACGCGTAATAGCGGTCTAGATGGTAAGGGCATATCTGGATAGGCGGTAGTGGTAGCGGGTGAAGTAGGAAACGGTACGCGTAATAATGGCCTAGATGGTAGGAGGGGTGCGTTATTGGTTTGCGGGGGGTTATATGATGGAGGCGTAGTGGTGCGGGGCGTAATGGGTCTAAGGAAGGCGGGGAGTGGTAATGGATTATTGGGCGTGGGTGAGTGATATGTGGGTGTGGGTATAGGGGTGATGGTAACGGGTTGTGGCCTTGGTATGTGGATGGTGCGGCGTGGTGGTCGCTCTGCGGTACTTTGAACGTGACCCGTTGAACAAAGAGAGGAAGAGTCCTCTATTCTCCACTGCTGCCCACGACCAGCCTCAGACTGGCTGTTCGTCAGAATGGGAGCAACCTGGTTTTGGTTCTGGTGCTCCGGGAGTGGATTCTGCACTATGCCCATGTTGGGTGGTGCTACTGCTTGTGCCGGTGGTCTTGCTTGCTGCTGCTGCTGCTGCGGTCTTCTCGCCTTCATGGCTGTTATGTACTTCTTCATCTCCTCCCAGTCTATGCCGCCCTGCTCATTGAGATCATGGATATAATCTCTGAATTGAAAGCAGGTGTCAATGGTATGCCCAGGTTGCCTGTGGAAGTAGCAATACCTAGACGTATCGGCATTTTGAGGCCAGACGGCCTTCTCTCTCGGCAAAACTAAGGCATTGGCTGCCATTAAAGCGCTGAAGATATCCGCCAAGGATTCTGGGAGTGCCGGGTACTTTGCCCTTTTCGGGCCTGGAGGTCTCCTCTGCTGGTTGTAGTCACCAGGAGGAGGGACATTGTGGTACGCCGGCGGTGCGCGCGGCTGGTACTGTGGCTGTTGCTGTTGCTGCTGATGTGGCTGCTGATACTGCTGTTGATACTGCTGTTGCCGTTGCGGCTGTTGCTGTAGCTGTTGCTGGTTCTGATTCGGCTGCTGGGGCCGCTGGTACTGTTGTTGGTAATGGGGGTTCTGCTGCTGCCTGTACCCCTGTTGGCTCGGCTGTGGTGGCCTCTGGTACTGCTGCTGATTCCTCACAAACTGGGGCGAGTTATTGTTCATGGTACTGACTTGCTCGTGAGAGAGCGTGCCCTCAGTAGTCGGACCTGTGCTGGGAGAATTCGGCACGGCAGGCTTCCGAGGTGGAGGCCTGTTAGGTCTGTGAGGATCAAAAACGTTAGAGAACGTAGCGTCCTTGAAGGCATTCTGGCAGTACCGTGCTCTTTCATAGAGCTCTGCCATGTTAGTCAAATTGTTCAAGGAGAGGACTAGCTTGAACTGGGGCGTGGCGTTAGAAATTAACATTTTCACTTGTTCAGATTCGGACAAGTGATCCTTCACTTTTTCAGCCAGGCCCCGCCACCTGTCAGCAAAACTGACAAACTCCTCATCCGGTTTCATCTTTTCTGCAATGAGGTCCGTGATAGACAAGGAGGGTGCAACTCTGTCCTGGTATCGTTGGATAAATTTGCGTGAAACGATATTGTAATCCTCTACTTCGGAGGGTTCCAGAGAAAAGAACCACTCGAGGGTTGGTCCCTCTAGAGATCTCCTGAACAAGAAGGCCAATGACCTCTTATCATTCTGCCAGAAAGAGGATTCGTACATGAACTCCTTCAGGTGTGTGAAGGGGTTACCAGTACCGTTATACTTTCGATACACTGGCATTTCAGAGGGTGGCAGATGGAATACTGGCAGGCTTGGTAGACTGATTTCTGGCACAGCTTTAACCCCCATCATCTTCTGGAGATTGTTGAACTGTTCATCCATGCGCTCCATCTTGGCCAGCAACGCTTGCGTGGTCAGATCTGCCTGAGGAGGAGGAGGAGGATGAAGTACTTGATAGGCCTGCTGCCTAGAGTACGTTGGACAAGGAGGATAATAAGGATGAGGTCCGGCAGAGCTTCCGCCATGCCCGAGGGCATTTTGATAAATAGGCGTATGCGGTCTAGCCGGTTGCCTGGATGATGAAAGTTGTGGCCCAGTTGGCCGAGAAGCAATATGAAGGCCTTCCATGGCCTGATGGATATAAGGAGGAGGAGGAGGAGGTTGTTGAGTAACAACGGGGGGAGCCATAGGGTTCGGCTCAGTAGGCTGCATGGGTGCCTTCCCCTTCAAAATAGACTGGATGGCCTCGAACTGCTGAGGGTCAAGTCGGGAAGCAAGAACTCCCAGGGCGTTGACAAGATCCATAGGATCGGAGGATGAGGGATCATGCTGATTCATGTCCCCCTCTAGATCAGGATTAGGGATCGCATATTCATGCGGAGGAAGATCATGATATTGATCGTGTGGATGAAAAAGAGTTCGGACATTCCCGTCATGTCGAACTGGAATGGGGACAGAATTACGAGAGGCATCAGCATCTCTCCCGTTCTCATAATTGAAGTCTGAATCGCGAGGGGCATTAGCATCTCCCTCGTAGTTGATGATGGCGTCTTGGGCCATACTCAAGTCTCTGCCTGATCGCAGCAACATGATATTAGATTCCCTTTTCAAAGATTTAATCAAACAAGTTGTACAGAGATTAATCAAACAAGTGGATGCTTAACGTGATTTTAGGGTTCCTTGTTGAGTTATTTGAATTGGATTAAACCACAATTTCGCTCAGGGAAGGATCCTAGTTTCAGTTCAGTTTCCACCGTTATTCTCTAGGGTTTTCTCTCACAACGCTCTCGGAATCTAGCCGGGACTTCAATTGGTACAACCAGCCCGATGATCAAGGAGGAATACCTTGATTTTGGGGACTTATGGAGGTCTCAACGTCAACTTCTCTAGTCTGATCAAGGGACCAACCCAATCAGAGAGAGTTGCTGACGTCGAGTAATGTGTTCCTAAGAAAAGGAGGGTTTTCGCCTCAATGCGTATGCCCTGCGACCTGGATGGCCTCTAATGCTTAATAAAGTAATGGGTAGCTAGCACTCAAAACATAGAAATCTGGAAACTGAAAAATAATTAAGAAACTGTCTAAATCGCGTCGATGATAGTCGACGCTATTCAAAACAGAACTTAATTCTTTCGCAAAAACAGCTCTGAAAAATAACTAAAAACTGTATGAATCGCGTCGATGGTGGTCGACGCTATTCAACACAGAACTTAATTATTTCGCAGAAACAGATGCAAACAGCAGAGAAAGCCTGGAGGCTAAAAGGCGTCTGGATGTGCTGACGCGGTTTTGAAACGCGTCAACGTTCCTGGACGCTTTTTAGTTCGCAGAAACAGATTTCCAGGAGGATTTTCTGGGTCGAATCCTCCTCAAACAGGGTAAAATGCAGTAAACAATCGACTCATGCAAAGATTTTTAGTTTCAGATTTTAAACAGGATGATTTACTAACTAAACAACTAGGAAATCACTCAATCACACATCATTTTTATCACAAAAACAGCTTTTTTTTGAACTAATCAAGCGGAGGCAAGATCTTTCCACTGGGGTGTGCACGTGGTGCACGAGGGAAATTAATTAAACTAAACACTCACCAATTGGTGAGGACGTGTCGAAAGACACAAATGGTGCACCGTGGGTGCCCGATATGATAATAGCAAGAACAAAAAGAAACTAAAAGACGGCGAGACCAAGTCCCACCGTGATCGCCAAAAGAGCTATAGGTGCTGAAAATGCTCGTGTGATTAATGTGAAAAAGCTATGTTGTTTAGTGTAAACTAACCTATTAAAAACAGCAACTAAAGTACAATGATCGCCAGAAACTTTTAACTAAAAAGGTTCAAAAGAGATTTGATCGCCTACCTGTTTGAACGCGGAAGAATGAGTCCTTGGTTCCCCTCCTTCAGCCGGCTGAAGAAAGAGAGCCCTTTCTTTGTTCTTTTGTTCTTGCTGTTGAGGTTGAGGTTGAGGATCGTCCAGAAGTCCTTCTGGCTTTGTGCTTGATTTCTCCTTTTTGATCTCTTGTTGTTGTTGTTGAGCCCAGTTGGAGCCTTGAAAGGATGAAGATCTTGAAAGGGACGCCGACTTCTGGAAATGGCAGCGCTCCGGCGTTCCGACGTGGTTGCTTCGATCTTCAAATCGCTATAACGCTATGGCTCAACTTAATTCTCTCTCTCTTTTTTTTTAACTCTTTGATATACAAGATATTTATAGGTATTTTCTGCGTTCGCGATTAACATAGAAAAATCTAGGATTTATCTACCTTAACCGACAGATAATTACTGATTAATTCATCTTTATCTGTAATTATCTAAAACGCGTCCACCATGGCTGACGCCTTTCAGATTAATTAAGATAAGGATAAATATCCGGGAAAACTTATCTTTATCTTTTTTAGATAAAACGCGTCCATCTGGGTAGACGTCTTTTATACTAATTAAGATAAGGATAAGCATCCGGAAGAGAAGTTAAAATAGCTTAGGAAACCTAAAACGCGTCGACTTTCACAGACGCCTTTTAGTTAATAAATCAATTAATTAAAATTCAAATTTAAACGTTAAAATAGGAATAAACTCTAAATCGCGTCTACATGGGTCGACGCCTTTTAGGATTCTTCATATTTTAACTGAAATTTGAGCTAAAATCAATTCAATTGATTAACTTAAACATGTCTGCTAAACCCGACACTAAAAAAGATCAATAAAAATTAATGAATGATTAATTATCAGACCATTATGAGGCATTATTATATGATATGAAATTTACTTAAAATGACGTCAAAATTAGCGTGTCTACAATGTTCTATACATGTTCTTTTAAATTTAGTTGATTTCTTAGGCCCTTATAGTCGACTCTCTATCCCGACACTGTTTATCTTTCTCTTGCTGACCTACAGATATTGCCTGCCATTTGTCTGATCGATTTTTTCAGATTCTCTACCACTCATCTACTCTCTAATTGGTATACTAGATGAGAACTTTTCTTTTTTAGCAATTCCACATGATTAGTGAAGATTGTGCGGCTGAATAAGGAAAACTAGGAGACAAAAGATAGAAGCTTTCAGATGAAATGACCATTGTTTGCTCTCTCCAGGAAAGACTCAATCAAGTTAACGTTAAACTTAACAGAGTCCACATTAGACTCATGAAGAACTTGTCGAGATAACGGGAATGAAGTTGAGACTCATCAGAGCAATTCACATTCATCTATAAATTAGAGACATCAGATAGAAGAGCACATCTTTTGGCAAATTCAAATTTGTAGCACTCCACTCTCTGTGCCCAAATTCCCTCAAATTCAAGAGAGAAAAGAGAGAAAAGTCTAGACAGCCCGCTTCTACTCCAAGCACTATGTTCACTATATGCACATCTAGTGTGCTGCTTGAAGATTTCTGGCCTCTTCACCGACTGATCAAGACTCTAAAATTTACTCTCTTATGTTTTAGTCTTGATTGTTCATTTGTGCATATTGTAGACGATGTAGTCTATTTAAGAGGCATTTATATGTAACTTTGAATCAGATATAATCTGACTATTACCTCTTCCTTGAGAGGAAGGAAAGATTTGCGAGGCAGGGTGTTGGTTTCTCTTCTTGAGGGAAGGGAAGATCAATTGCGGCTAGATGTGTTATTGGTTGTATAACCTACAAGGGGTTTATACCTTATGTAGCCTTTGTACTAGCGGAACTTCCCAAGAGTTGCTTGGGGATTGGATGCAGGTATGAGGACCGAACTAGTATAAAATCTTTGTATTGCTTGTGTCATTGTTCCTTGCTTCTCCCTTTTTCTTGCTGCGCTTAGTTATTTTAGTTGCTTAAATTGAAATTTTGATTATTTATTCACCCTCATCTGAGTTCTCTATAGCCTTGGGCAACAAGTGGTACTAGAGGCTGGTCTTTCATTGCATAGATTTAATGATCTAAGAGCTACGATGGCTATGGTTAATGATTACAATGAAGGCCAGTCTGTCAACTATCCTCCAATATTCAAAGGAGAGGACTACTCCTATTGGAGATGCTAGATGGAATTTTTTCTAAAGGGTCTTGACTTCGACCTATGGAGTGTGTTTGAAGATAGTGATTACATTATCACTAGACTCAAAAAGCAATAGAATGATATTGATAAGTGCCTTATATCTATGAATAATAGGACTAAAAGTGTATTGTGTTGTGCATTATCAAAGAAGGAGTTCAACTATATATATGCATGCAAAATAGCTTAGGAGATGTGGAGGAAGTTGTGGCTCACGTATGAAGTCATAGAAAAGGTAAAAAAGACTAGAATCAACATCATGGTCTTATAGTATGACGAGTTCAGAATGGAGCCTATTGAGACAAGTATCCAGAAGTACAACAGTTTCACAAACATGACAAATGGATTGGTTGCACTTGGCAAGGAATGTAGCTCTAGAGACATGGTGAGAGAGATACTCTTGTCTCTTCTATTGGTATTGTATGTGTCTGTCAAGCCAATCACATAAAGCTTCATCTTGCCGTTGCTTCAAAGAGAGAGTGAAATCAAAGGAATGCTCTTCGTCTTCGGCCAGCTGAAGAAGGATAAGTTAGAAGTCTACAATACTCCCGGTTTCAAGGTATTTTGCGATCATATTCCTTATTTTCATTGGAAATCTCATTGTCTGAGGATCACTTCTGTTAATTTTTAATGTTTTTCTATGATATTCCCAAATTGATATTTCAACACTTGTTCGAGCATTCACAACCACCTGCAACATCGTAGCCAACTCAGAGAAAAGAAAACACAACAAACAAATGTTAGAGAGGTGGCAATAGAGCAGTTGAGGCAAGTCGAAGCTTGCGGGGGTGGGGGGAAGCCACCTCGGAGGTACCGACGAAGACACTGTCCGATAGAGCTGTAGAACCATTGAACATCAGATATTAGAGTGACCCAGAGACGTACGCCGGTAGAGGCATGTGGACTACATGCAATGACTGAGCACCACATCGATCCTTCCAATATCCCTAAGTGGGATCATCCTGAAGCGAACACAAGCATCTCATAGCCACCATATGACCTCCTTCGAAGCGCAAGCGGCACAAGCATAATAGAGAAAAAAGGAGGAAGAAACAAAAAGCAGAGGGGAGGAAGTAGAGGGTAAAATGCACATGAAGAAAGCAACCGAAGCCTAAGAGCCGAAAGATGCCAATAGGGGACCGGAGCTACGTTGGAAGATCCCACCAGAAGGGAGCACAAAACGTGATAAGCAAAGCTTATCATACAAAAAGGGGGAAGGTGGTCTGGGGGGAGGGGGGCGCAACCTGGAAGATGTAGGAGAGAAGGTAAAAACATGAGATCAAGGAGGACATTGAGGGGCCTTTGATGGACAATTAAAATATTGGTAGGGACTATTAAGAATTATAAAGATTACAAAGACTTGAGAGAAATATTAAAAATTTATAAGAACCGAAAAGTAAAGTTTGTGTTATAATAACGTTATCCTAACTCAATTCTTAGTTGATGAGTATCAAAAGTCCTGTCAGGTGGAACTGCAACTGAGGGTTCTACATCATACCACCTAAGGCTGTCAGGAAGAGTGCTTGAATCAACAATGACTTGGAGAGCTTAGGTAGATCCAAAATCGGGGGTAAGGAAATTAAGTTAGATTACTGAAATTAGCCATGTAGTATGAGGAAGAAGGAGTAACTGGATCTGGTTGATAAGGTTGTTCAAGCATTGTATTAGTGTACTACGTTCTAAGAGAGCTACGTCTTTTCTTAGAGTTAACCTTGCAATAGTTTCTAATTATGTCCACCCTGAATTCAAACCACACGCAAATAATTCACCAATCAAAATTACACTGGCCATCACCTTCCGTTCATACTCTTTTAACCTATTGTGAGAAATAGAGGTTCACAGCTTGCCGGAGCCTGATCTGACGAAGAAGACGCTGGCACTGAGGAAAACAAGGAAGGATATGGGAAATCTGCACCAAGGGGACGATGGAGAAATGAGGTTGGGCAGAATAAGGAGTCGGGAGACGTCGGGGGCAGCTTTGCAAATCTACGGTCCATGTTTCCTCCCCCCAATTTTACTGATTCTCTATGGTCTGCCGAAGAAGATCTGCTTTCTTCATAAATCCGTTCAACGAGGCAAACAGTACACCAGCATTCCTCTCTCTCTATGTATTGATAAATGAATAAGAAAAATCCACTTGAACGTAAGCTATCTTAGTGAAGGGACCATCTCATGATCTGGCGCTTAAACTTCTGTTATATAAACAATTATTTATTTATTTAACCGACGAAACCATTCATTAATCACATCACAAAGACGGGTACAAAGACGGGTACACGACAACAAACCAAAAAGTACATAGAAGCACAAGTAAAACCGGAACCGACGTCTCCATGCATGACAAACTATAGCATACGCATACAAACACCTTTCATATATAGCCTAATTAACATCATATGTAACCGGTAACATATATTAGATCATTCCCACGAACGGGGCATCGCCACCAGCAGTAGATTGGACTTCCTCCGAATCGTCAACCCCGGCGCTTCGGCCATGTCCAGGCCTTGTACGCACATCCCGCCGGGCAACTTCCAGTCGAACCGATGCAGGAGGTTGGCGAGTGCTAACTTGATGGTGGAGGTGGCGAAGGTTATCCCCGGGCACATCCTTCTGCCCGTTCCAAACGGGATGTACCGAAAGTCCTGCCCTCTGAAGTCCACGGGGCTGCCCACGAATCTCTCCGGCCGGAACTCTTCAGGTGCTTCCCAGCAACTGGGGTCCCTCCCGATGGCCCAGGCGTTTACCAGGACCCTCGTCTTGGCGGGGATCTCGTAGCCTCCTACGCGGGCGTTGCCCGTCGACTCGCGGGGGAGCAGCAGGGGGGCCGGAGGGTGCAACCGCAGCACCTCCTTGATGACGGTTTCCAAGTAGGGCATCTGGCTGAGCTCGTCCTCTGTGACCATGGAGTAGTCGTCCTTGACTACCCCCCTGACCTCGCTCTGGATCTTCTCCATCGCCTCTCGGTTTCGGACGAGCTCCGCCATCGCCCATTCCAGGGTGATATAGGAGGTGTCTGTTCCAGCGGCAAACATGTCCTGCGAGTATGCATATTATACTACAGGTTTCCTTAAACGTTAAGAGCAGATGATTTAATTAGGTAGAGAAAGAAGAAACTACAACAAGACACGTAAGGGTTTTGAAGGGGTGGTACATACCAGAACGATGGCTTTCATGGCGTCACGCGAGAGGGAGGTGGTATCGTCCTGGTGGCCCTGGAGGGAAAGCAGCACATCGACCAGGTCGGCGTCGCCACCGTCCTTCTTGGCGCCCCCGAGATGGTCCTCGAGAACCCGCTCCAGGAAATCGTCCAATCTCCGGAAGCAGCGCCTCATCCTTGCGCGCACCGCGGTGGCTGCACCCAGCCACCCGAGCCACGGAAAGCAGTCTTGGACGTCGAATGACATAAACAGGGCGGACATCTCCTCCACCATCTCACAGAAGGAGTTCCTCTGGCACTCCCCTTCCTGTGTGTGGTACTTCCTGCCCACCGCCACCCGGGTGACGACCTCGTTCGCGAACGAGTTCAGTATCCGGCTCAGGTTCACGGGACCAGCGGCTGAGGCCGGCCATGCGGCGATCTTTTTCAACATGGCCGTCACCTCCTCGGCCCTCACGGCTCCGTAGGACTGCACTCGGTTCGCGCTGAGCAGGTGGAGGGTGCATAGCTTCCGCGCTTGCCGCCAGTGCTCTCCGTACGGTGCGAAAGCAACGTCCGAGCAGTTATACACCATCTCCTTGGCGGCGGGGATGGACGGCCGGCTGGCGAAGGTGACGTCGTTGGCCTTTGTCACCTCTTGGGCTGTATCCGCCGACGAGACCACGAGCACCGGGCGGCTGCCGAAGCGGAGGAGCATGACGGCGCCGTGCATCCGGGACATGTCGCGAAGGGAGCGGTGGAGAAGCGGCCCAAGCTGGTGAAGGTTGCCGATGACCGGTAGCTGGAACGGGGAAGGTGGTTCGTGTCGGGCAACAGCTCTTTTCTGGTGGCGGCGGCTGCTGCTACAGTAATGTGCTAGCGGGAGGAGCAGGAGCAGGACTGCGAAGAGCTGGAGAAACATTTTAGTTGTCTGCTGCGGAGTAGGATACGCTCATGCTCATGTTCATCATAACTCCGTAATATATAGGATGGGAGACGGTATTCGATCTTTTTACTGCTATGTTTTCAACCATTCACATCAATAATTTGTTGCACATAAAAACGCAGCAACGGCATGCACTAAAAATGAGATGGGCTGTGTTAGAATAGCCTCAATCACAATTTGTTAAAATAAAAACTGTTCTCTCTATTCAAGGTCTTAAGGATCGAGTAACATTAATTTGTTGTATTGTCTTCGGTGTGACTGAGGATCAGTGCAGTGGAATAAAAAAATATTTTTTAAATTATTTTAGGTAGGCATCTAGGTGTCCCAGATGTCTGTACATACCAATCCAATTGAACAATCTACGAAAATGTAAAAAATAAATAACTCTTATTGAGATTGCCCATTCAAAGCAATTTTTATTATTCATGGACACTTAGTTTTTTTATTTTTTTTAGATTTTTTGAATTCTCTAATTGGAAATCGATTTGTTCTTTGGAACTGACCTAAAAAATTCAAAAGATATATATATATATATATATATATATATATATATATATATATATATATATTAACCTGCTTTATTGACATTCAGTGCAACACTAAGAGATAGTGCAGCAAGTGTTGCTCTTTAAGATTTGAGTTGGACGACTTACTAATGTTAATATAGTATTAGAGTCTCTGTACTTATGAATAGGAGTGTCAATGGGCCGGGCTTGGACCAGCCCGAACTAAGCCCAGCCCAGCCTGAGTTCAGTTTGGCCTAGCCCAAGCCCAACAGGCCTAAAGTTGGCACCAGCCTGCTGGGTTTCTCAAACCCGATGATGATGAAGGCCTGTCTCAACCCATTTATGCAAAATCACATAAAAGTCTAAGAAATAATAACTAAAGACGACATGGTCAAATGCATGAAGGACTTGAGTGTGATTGGGCGTGGCAAGGTGAGGGTGATGTACATGGGGCGCATGCCCAACGAGGACGAGATCGCCGTGAAGCGCCTACTGGGCTTTGGCGGCGCCAACTGGCACAACCACAGCTTTTGGGCCTGCTAACGAATGCAGTAAATTAAATAAGGTGGACCGGCCACCACCAACCTGGAGGAGCTGCTTGACGAGGTCGATGGAGATGAGGCCGGCGCTGCAGTCCATGCCGCCGAGGTTGTAGCTGGCGATGTTGCCCTAGAGGTTGTAGTGGTTGATGATCATGGCGGAGAGGGAGGGGGTGGGGTTGAAGAGGCTATAGTTCACCACCAGGGTGCCAATGTCCTTAGCATTCACCCCTGTCTTCTTGAGGAGGTCGTCGATGGCCCCGAACCACTAGCTCTGCTTCCTTCCTCGCCTTTGCTATGCACGGGTTGGGCGGCACCCGCAGCACGGCCTCCGCAAAGTATGTGTTGTTAAAATTGGGTGGCCTCAAAGCCAATCATTGTACATTCTAGTTCAGATTATTAATAAAGGCAATTATTTCTTCATTTAATAGTTCTCGCAAACGACTATCGTAATGAAGGTCCATAGAAAAATGTATGGGATATCGAATCATGATGAGATCATGATAGTGAGATCAATATCCTAAGGCAATTGTCTTAAATAGTTCTCGATCATAGGATATTTGAGATGGACATTAAATATCCGATAAGATTGACACAAGTTATGTCTGCTCATGTGATAAGGGTGAATGATCTCACATTTACTCGTGTGGTGACACTAAGACAAACAAGTGGGTGCTCATTAGAGAATGAGTTCACTGAACAGACCCAAATAAGAATTCCTGGATGGTAATTATACCTATTAGTCAACCAGAGAATTCAATCGTTGCAGTAGCACAGTTGGTCCTTTGACCTGAGTCACCAATGATACCTTGTTTGTGGACCATTGTATCTTGATTCTCTGACTCGTGGACTTTAACCATTAAGTCCACCATAATTGGTCTTTCAGATACAGTGGAAAGCTTGCGAAGGTAATTGAGTGAATAACAAGGGATCACTCACTCTTGGTATAAGACTGGAGAGAGAATGTCCTATGGATGTGTACACAGAAATCCCTGGCCAGGGTCAAATGAAAGAGATGTCTTTCTAGATATTAACTGTGTACTGGAATCCATCTGGATAATGCGATAGAGGGTTTGACTATAAAACCATACCCTTGCGTTATCGGGACATTGCATGAGTGAAGGATTATATCTGTGCGGTATCGGCAGACGGAAAGGTTCAATTGAAGGGAATAGTATCCCTTATATCTTCTGGGATCATGAGGTAGTGTTTGGTGCTGTTCATGATCAGAAGGCCAAGTGAATTAATCATCGGATGATAATTTACTTGTTTATTAAATTAATCATTTAACATGTGATGTTTAAATGTTAATTAATAAATATTAAACTCAAGAAATAGTTCAAAGTTTAATGGGCCTGCAACCGGACTGATATATGGGCCTAGAGGGTGACACACATAAGAGTTCTCGTCAGACGGTGAGAGATGTTAAATTTCATACTTATCTGGATTTTTGTGAAAAGCTGCAGGATAAACATGAAGATTTAATGGAGAATTATCCAAGACCACACTCTTGGATAATCATGAGGATTAACTCTTGTGCTTATCCTTATTTCTATATAAGGAGGGCCAAGGGGGAGTGGTAAAAAGTTAGTTGGACGAATTTTACTCCCCAGATTCTCTCTCTCCTCTCTCTCTCTCCTTCTCTCTCTCTTGGAGTGGATCTGTCTCTCTCCGCACATGGTGGATTTGAGATCTGGTCGGAGCACTCAAGTCGAGGAGGAAATCGCGTCTGCTACGGGAACTCGTGTGGATACCTCTAGAGATCGTGCGCGTGCGCGATTACCGAGTCGGCATCATCCACGGGAGATTCGAAACCCCGCAAAGGTGAAGAACTGTTCTTTCCGCGTTAGTTTTAATGTCCGTTTTACGACCCCAGCAACCGATACAATGGAATCATTTTTATTTCCGCTGCGTTCATGGCGATTCCTTATAGTGGTATCAGAGCCAGGTTCGCTGGTTCGGTTGTAAAACGGCACCATTTTGCGTGTTTTTCTCGTTCTGCGTGCAGAACCCGTATTGTACGTGTTCTTGTGTTTAATCCGATTAAAAATGACAGATTAGTGTTCATATGATGATCACAATCAATTTGATTATTTTTCTGTAATTTTTCGGATTTTATTTGGGTTTTTCGGAGTTCTTCATGTGATGATGAACCGGGGTACTTTGGCGGCTTCGTACGTGCATTCCAAGCGTTGGGATGGCCAGCCGAATCTCTAGATCTCTTGGTGATAGTCACCACTTCAGATTGGGCATGATTGCCGGCGCCGGAGTGCCCTTGGAGGTCCTAAAAATCGAGCCCAAACTCGGGTTTTAAAACCTGTAAAATCAGATTTTAAGGGGAGTTTAGGGCTCGATCCAAGGGCCATTTGGCCACCGCCGGCGGCCCTGCCGGCGCCGGGCGTGTCGCCGGAGCAAGGGCGACGCCGGCAGGGGCCTGGCGCCGCCGGTCGTCGGCCGGCGGCGGCGCTGCCGCCCCTTCTTCCCGCAGGTCTGCTAACAGGTTAGGGTTGCAGAGAATAGGGGGCGTCGGGCCGGTCGAATGCAGGCGACCAGGGCTGAACCGCCCGGTCCCGACCCGGTTGGACCGGGCGGGAGCCGGGCGGCGCCCTGGCTCGACAAGGGTTCGACCCTGGCTGAGCCAGGGCTCGACCCTGGCCGAGCCAAAGCCCCTGGCCGAGCCAGGGTTCGACCCTGGTCCAGCCAGGGTCTGGGTCCGGGCCATTTGGGCCCTAATGGGCTGGGCCCATTTTTTGGTTAATTAAAAAATTATTTTTTAATGCCTGTTTAACCCCATTAAACTCATTATTAGCCCATTTAAGCCAGTTTTTAAAATTGTTTTAAAACAGAAAAAATTATAGAAATAATTAATAATTGTTATTAATTATTTTTATGATTATTAACAGGTTATTAAATTGTTTAATAACTGTTATTCAATTAAAGGGCTTTGTTATTAATAGGGTGTTAGTTAATTATTTAAAATTATTTTAGATAATTAATTTCCCTGTTAAATTAATTAGTTTAAAATTGTTTTAAACTGATTTCATGCATAACTTGATTACACTTTGACGTTCAAATTGTTTGAATTATTATTAACTGAATGGTTTAGTTAGTTTATTTGTCAATAATGTTTTGAATATTATTGATTATGCTGAAATAAATGTTATTTCGAAAACTAATTGGTATTATAATTTTATATTTATAAAATTTAATACTAAACATCAATTATGTGATGATTGTGATGCATGTGATGTGTTTTATGGTGGGATGATCATGGACTTAGTATTTTCATGTGATGAATGATGTGAATGGATGCGATGCTTATTTCATTTGGTATTTTAAATAGGACCTGCGTGTCCTCCTCTCTCTTAATCCAAGTGTACCTTCTACCTTCCTATAAGATTGTACTCCCCTTGATAAGATCAAGATTTCTAATTGTTTAAATGTACATTTGTGGACCTACGAGTCCTGAATTTCATATTTAAATGTATCGGATTAAGCTAAGAGGACGGGATCTTCTGAAGACACCTCTGGAGGGAGGACTCGCATCAAATGGAACAAGTGTTGCTGTTTTCACATTAGGATCCTATTATGGATCATCGTTTGGCTCCGATGAATCCATAGTAGCTTTAGCAGTCCATGATCATCCCCATTTAATTTTTCTGCACAAGTGTGATGTTTGCGGATCATGCTGTCATATATATATTTCTATTAAGTATATTGATACTTCAAAATGAAATACTATTGATAGCACGATTTTTACAAATCAAAATCAAAACCCTCTTTTAAAAACTTAAGTTGTAAACGTGAGATATTCAGAATAATCCACGTAACCCACCATCATTATAGATCTTAGGATAATTCTTATTTCAAACGGATTTGTTGTGCTACCACAAGGTCCATTTGATTTAGAAATTAAACTAGGTCTACGACATGTGATGTCATTAAGATGAATGGACAAATAGTGTAGTTTTGTTGTGCTATCACAAGGATTGCACTATGAATTCATGTCATCTAAGTAATGTTGGATAAACTTAACTGAATCAAATTGATTTGTTGTGCTACCACAAGGTCATTCTGATTCAGGGGTTAAATCGATCGGATATTGCAAACATTGCAACTGTCAAGAGTTGACTGTCTAAGGGACTTGATGTGATTTGTTGTGCTACCACAAGGTCACATGCATGTTGCCCGAAGATTCTGATCCCCACTAGGAGATCACCGGAATCTCCCGTTCTGTATCTTAGAGGGTCATACAGATCGCCGAAAAATAGTGGGAGCATAAATTTAGATTAAAAGTCCTAAATCTGATTTTAAGAACTATCTGCTCATTTTATATATTTCCATGTAGGTCGCTATGTCATCACCTAACCCCCTCCGTTGCATACTTGATGCAAACAAACTCACGAGACCAAATTACATTGACTGGTTACGCAACCTGAAGATTGTTCTCAGGTGTGAAAAGCTAGCCTATGTCCTGAATCAATCAGATCCAGTGCAACCCGGTGATAATGCTAACGAAGATGAATTAATGATGTTTGAAAATTGGAAGGAGGACTCTGTCAAGGTCCAGTGTTATATGCTCGGTTCAATGAATAATGAACTGCAGCGACAGCATGATAACATGGAACCTAAGACCATTCTGAATCACCTACAAGAGTTGTTTGGTGAAGAATCCAGAACAGAAAGATATGAGATATCTAAGAAATTGTTCAGGACCAGAATGAGCGAGGGCACATCTGTGCAAACTCATGTGCTCAAGATGATAGAGTGGATTGAGAGGCTTGTTGTGCTTGGCTTTGTTATGAACAATGACCTAAGCATCGACTTAATCCTACAATCTCTTCCAGATTCATTTTCATAATTCATTATCAACTTCAATATGAACAAAATTGAAGTTTCACTGACTGAGCTGCTCAACATGTTGAAGACAGCAGAAGGCACTATCCAGAAAGATAAGCCAAATGTAATGCTTGTTGGTAAGACCAACAAGAAAAGGAAAGCTGGACAGACCTTTAAGAAAGGTAAGCCTAAGAAGCTAGTAAAAAGCAAACCGGGAGCTCAAAAGGACAAAGCTAAAGTCAATGATAAAGGTAAGTGTTTCCACTGCCATAAAGAAGGTCATTGGAAGAGAAACTGCAAGATTTATCTTGCAGAAAAAACAAAGGAGAAGCTTGGTGAAGCTTCAGGTATTCTCATGATCGATCTTAACTTGTCTTATAGAGAATCAACATCCTGGGTATTAGATACTGGATGTGTTTCTCATATCTGCAATAACTTGCAGGTGTTAACAAGTAAAAGAAGATTGAACCGCGGAGACGTGGATCTGAGGCTCGGGAATGGAGCAAAAGTTGCTGCGTTAGCTGTGGGGACAGCAAGACTTCACATGCCGTCAGGAGACTCTTTGGAACTGATAGATTGTTATTATGTTCCAACCATTATTAGGAATATCATATCTATTTCATGTTTAGATAGACAAGGATATTCTATGAAGCTAGAGAATAAAGGTTGTTCAATTTATCAAGGAGACAAATTGTTTGCTTTAGGATATTTATTGAATGGATTATATTTACTTGATATTTCATATGATGTTTGTCTGGTAAATAATTCTCTTGAACGCTTAGATAAGGATGTGAATAAATCGTACCTATGGCATTGTAGGCTAGGTCATATAAATGAGAACAGGATCATAAGGTTGCAAAAGAATGGATATCTTGATCCATTTGATTATGAATCATTTGCAACCTGTGAAGCTTGTCTCATGGGAAAGATGACCAAAGCTCCATTCTCAGGACATGGAGAAAGAGCTAAGGACTTATTGGAACTAATACATAGTGATGTATGTGGTCCAACGTCCACTCATGCTATGGGTGGTTACTCATACTTTGATTCATTTATAGATGATTTCTCAAGATATGGCTACATATATTTAATGAAATATAAGTCAGAAGTCTTTGAGAAATTTAAAGAGTTTAAAAACGAAGTTGAGAACCAGACTGGAAAGAGTATTAAAACTCTTCGATCAGATCGAGGGGGTGAATACTTAAGTACAGAATTCACAGAATATCTTAAGGATAATGGTATTTTGTCTCAGTGGACTCCTCCCTATACACCTCAGTTAAATGGTGTATTGGAAAGGAGAAATCGTACTATATTAGATATGGTACGATCCATGATGAGTTATGCCAAACATCCAATCTCTTTATGGGGATATGCACTGTTGACTGCTGCATATCTGTTGAACAAAGTTCCCAGTAAGTCAGTACCTTCCACTCCATATGAGATATGGAAAGGAAAGAAACCAGACTTTAAGCATGTTAGAGTCTGGGGTTGTCTTACACATGTCAAAAGACATGATCCAGACAAACTGGATTCCAGGACAGAGAAATGTAGATTTGTGGGATATCCAAAAGAGACTTTTGGATATTACTTCTATCAGTCCAGCGATCAAAGGGTGTTTGTCGCAAAAAGAGCTGTCTTCTTAGAGAAAGAATATCTTTCAAAAGAAGACAGTGGGAGCAAGATAGAACTGGAAGAAATTCTAGACTCACAAATCAACACTGGTTCATCTACTGAACCATTGACTCAAGAACTTGTTCAAGATGATATACAAAAGGTTCGCAGATCAGGTAGAGTGCCTAAGCAGCCTGAAAGATATGTTGGACATATCGATGATGGCAAACCAAAAGTGCACTTAAATGAGGATGATGATCCTCAAACCTACATAGAAGCCATAAATAGTCATGAATCAGAAAAATGGCAAGAGGCAATGGATTCTGAAATTCAGTCCATGTATGCCAACCAAGTTTGGAACTTGGTTGTTCTGCCAGAAGGTATGGTACCTATTGGCAGTAAATAGATATTTAAAAGAAAGATCGGGGCAGATGGACAGATTGACACATACAAGGCAAGGCTGGTAGCGAAAGGATATCGTCAAAGGCAAGACATTGACTATGACGAAACCTTTTCTCCAGTTGCCATGATTAAGTCAATCAGAATACTTCTTGCTATCGCTGCATTCTATGATTATGAAATATGGCAAATGGATGTGAAAACAACATTCCTTAACGGGAACCTTCAAGAAGAGGTGTATATGATACAACCTGAAGGATTCACTTACAAAGAGCATTCAAGCAAGGTATACAAGCTGCAATGATCCATCTATAGATTAAAGCAGGCATCCCGAACTTGGAACTTAAGATTTGATGAAGCAATCAAATCTTATGACTTCATTAAGAATGAAGATGAACCTTGTGTATACAAAAAGGCTAGTAGGAGCGCAGTTACCTTTTTGGTACTTTACGTTGATGTCATTCTACTCATTGGGAATGATGTAGGAATGTTGTCATCAGTAAATGCTTGGTTATCCAAAAACTTCTCCATGAAAGATTTGGGAGAAGCATCCTATATTCTGGGAATAAGGATCTATAGAGATAGGTCCAAAAGGATGCTTGGCTTGTCCCAATCTATGTACATAGATACCATAGTCAAAAGGTTTGACATGGAAAATTTCAAGAGAGGCCTCGTTCCTATGAGGCATAAAATTTATCTCTCTAAAGAAATGTCTCCCAAGACACCTGAAGAGAGAGCATACATGGATAGAGTTCCTTATGTCTCGGCAATAGGATCTATCATGTATGCAATGCTATGTACTAGGCTTGATGTGGCACACCCACTAAGTGTCACCAGTAGATATCAGGCTGATCCAGGTGAGGAACACTGGAAGGCGGTGAAATGTATCCTTAGATACTTGAGAAGGACTAAGGATCTATTTCTCGTTTATGGAGGAAACGACTTGGAACTTCGAGGATTTACTGACTCGAGTTTCCAGTCGGATATGGATGACAGCAAATCCATGTTTGGATTTGTGTTCATGTTAAATGGAGGTGCAGTAAGTTGGAAGAGTTCCAAACAGGAAACAACTGCAGATTCGACGACCGAAGCAGAATACATTGCTGCAGCTGAAGCGGCCAAGGAAGCGGTTTGGATGAAGAAGTTCATCTCGGCGCTTAGAGTCGTTCCAAGCATTTCAGATCCTGTTCCATTATTGTGTGACAACAATGGGGCAATAGCTCAAGCGAAGGAGCCCAGATCACATCAGAAGTCAAAGCACATTTTGAGACGATTTCATCTGATTCGTGAGATCATCGCCTGAGGAGATATAGTAGTTGAGAAAGTCTCATCTGAAGATAATGTAGCAGATCCCTTGACTAAGCCATTGTCTCAAAACAATTCAGAACGTCACCTTAAGTCTATGGGACTTAGACACATAGGTGATTGGCTATAGTCCAAGTGGGAGAATGTTAAAATTGGGTGGCCTCAAAGCCAATCATTGTACATTCTAGTTCAGATTATTAATAAAGGCAATTATTTCTTCATTTAATAGTTCTCGCAAACGACTATCGTAATGAAGGTCCATAGACAAATGTATGGGATATCGAATCATGATGAGATCATGATAGTGAGATCAATATCCTAAGGCAATTGTCTTAAATAGTTCTCGATCATAGGATATTTGAGATAGACATTAAATATCCGATAAGATCGACACAAGTTATGTCTGCTCATGTGATAAGGGTGAATGATCTCACATTCACTCATGTGGTGACACTAAGACAAATAAGTGGGTGCTCATTAGAGAATGAGTTCACTGAACAGACCCAAATAAGAATTCCTGGATGGTAATTATACCTATTAGTCAATCAGGGAATTCAATCGTTGTAGTAGCACAGTTGGTCCTTTGACCTGAGTCACCAATGATACCTTGTTTGTGGACCATTGTATCTTGATTCTCTGACTCGTGGACTTTAACCATTAAGTCCACCATAATCGGTCTTTCAGATACAGTGGAAAGCTTGCGAAGGTAATTGAGTGGACAACAAGGGATCACTCACTCTTGATATAAGACTGGAGAGAGAATGTCTTATGGATGTGTACACAGAAATCCCTGGCCAGGGTCAAATGAAAGAGATGTCTTTCTAGATATTAACTGTGTACTGGAATCCATCTGGATAATGCAATAGAGGGTTTGACTATAAAACCATACCCTTGCGTTATCGGGACATTGCATGAGTGAAGGATTATATCTGTGCGGTATCGGCAGACGGAAAGGTTCAATTGAAGGGAATAGTATCCCTTATATCTTATGGGATCATGAGGTAGTGTTTGGTGCTGTTCATGATCAGAAGGCCAAGTGAATTAATCATCGGATGATAATTTACTTGTTTATTAAATTAATCATTTAACATGTGATGTTTAAATGTTAATTAATAAATATTAAACTCAAGAAATAGTTCTAAGTTTAATGGGCCTGCAACCGGACTGATATATAGGCCTAGAGGGTCACACACATAAGAGTTCTCGTCAGACGGTGAGAGATGTTAAATTTCATGCTTATCTGGATTTTTGTGAAAGCTGCAGGATAAACATGAAGATTTAATGAAGAATTATCCAAGGCCAAACTCTTGGATAATCATGAGGATTAACTCTTGTGCTTATCCTTATTTCTATATAAGGAGGGCCAAGGGGGAGTGGTAAAAAGTTAGTTGGACGAATTTTACTCCCCAGATTCTCTCTCTCCTATCTTTCTCTCCTTCTCTCTCTCTTGGAGTGGATCTGTCTCTCTCCGCGCATGGTGGATTTGAGATCTGGTCGGAGCACTCAAGTTGAGGAGGAAATCGCGTCTGCTGCGGGAACTCGTGTGGATACCTCTAGAGATCGTGCGCGTGCGCGATTACCGAGTCGGCATCATCCACGGGAGATTCGAAACCCCGCAAAGGTGAAGAACTGTTCTTCCCGCGTTAGTTTTAATGTCCGTTTTACGACCCCAGCAACCGATACAATGGAATCATTTTTATTTCCGCTGCGTTCATGGCGATTCCTTACATGTGTCCTGCCTCAACCTTGACCTCTCCAATATCTTCCTCTGGAACTCCCAGGTTCTCCAGCTAAAGATGCCGGTGAGGGTGGAGCGCTCCATGAAGATCTCACGCGTGCATTTGAGGGCGTCCTCGGGCTTGTAGCACGCGAAGTCCAACAGGTACACAGGATGCGGCCGCGACATGAAGTAGAGGGTGGCGAGGAAGAAGACGAGGGTGGAGCCAGCGACCGTGGCGACGAGGTTGTAGTGGAGGTGATCCCAGAGCACGCGCAAGTCGTCCGGGGTGAGAGCGGATAGATGGGCAAAGGCGACAAGGAGGAGGGGCACCAGCAACAGGTACATGGCGTGGGTGATGAGGTAGTGGTAATCCAGCTTCACGTACTTGAGCTTTACTAACTACAAGAAGTCTGGCAGCACGTACCTCCTCCCGCCAAGCACATGGTCGCCACCCGCCTCAGCTCGCTGGTCTTCTAGTCGTGTCTTCGCCGTAAAGTATATATCTGTAGGTTGAGGAGGGCATGGACACTGGGGCGCTAGGAGAAGAACTAGTCGCACCATGATGGCCTACAAGGCCTGAGCCCGCTCAACCCGTTAACAAATGGGCCAACTTGACGAGGCTGGACCTTGCCCGACTTGTTGGCCCAAGTCCGGCCCGTGATAGGCCAGCCCGCCAGGCACATGGGCCAAACCGCCCGTTTGATACCCCTACTTAGGAACCGAGTCGGCAACTTGATATTTGTTATGGATACCATTGTCATGGTTCCCATGCTCTACATTATATTTGTCATGGTTCAGGTCACAAAGCACATGAAGTAGCATGTTGTAATAATTTTATATTGAAAAAATGATAAAATCAAAATATGCTTAAGTGAAAGATGTCTTTTTCACCCAAATGTCTTAAAATTTTGAGTTAAATATTCTAATAAATTTAATAAACTACATAGGATAATGTAATAATCTTACTCACTTGTCTCTTTAACTCAATTTAGTTTGAGAAATGGAATAAAAAGTTTTTGGAAGAAGATTACATATTCATCGCAGAATACTTGTTTTATTAATTTCATTTCAATGTTAATTTGATAAGTCAAATATTACTTTACGTTGAATTAGGATTGTTATTCTTTAATGATTACATTTACGTTAGATAAGAGGTGAACAAGAGTTAGAACAAAAGTCTACATTATCATAAATATCTTCTTCTAACATGGTTAAAGAGGGGAAGCCATGTTCATACGGGAGTATTCTGGCTATATCGCAATTTAAGTGAGATTAGATCCTATTTTTTTTTGTAAGTTATCAAAGTAACGTTTTAAGACTTTTAGAATTTGAATCTTCTTCCATCTGAATCTTGTTCTACGTTCACGAGGTTACCAGGCGTACTCATGGAAGAGGCTTTGAATTTTATTTTATTTTTTAACTTCCATAACATGTATAGAATATGATAGAATTTTATTTTTCACTTATATATATATATATATATATATATATATATATATATATATATATATAAGTTATTGCACCGCTGGACATTATTATGCCACCTTGCGGTGCAGCTATAAGTTTAATTTTTTTTGAAAGGCCCCAACTTGTGACTGTAATCGGTTGTACGGTCAGGTGGGGCATCTTATACGGTAGGGTAGGGCACTAGGGGCCCTTCGAAAAAAAAATAAAATAAAAAATTGATGCACTGTCAAGGCGGCATAATATCCCCTGTTTGTGCAACAAATTGAATTATATAGATATACGTATACAGAAATTACAAACATATGAATTCAAGTTTTTACCAGTTTAGAATAACAAAGTCGTTTGATCATTTTACTCTCCTATTTTACCTCTTGTTCACTCTTCAACCATAGTCTTCAACAACTACTATGCTTATCTAGTGTAGAATGGCATCTTTTTAACCACAGTAATATTAGAACTAGAGCTAGAATAGGGATTTTTGGATTGGATGGAATTCTTGCTGCGACTTCAACCTAATAGGGATTTAACTTCAGAGCCCCTATTAAGAGTAATAAAACTTATGAAATGTAAAGCACTCTAACATAGAGTTAATCGAAACAAAAACATGACGGAAATTAGTGAACAAAGAAAAAATCTCATGCTATGAATCAGATATATCCTATATCTCCCTATGATCAAGGTTCTAAGACTTTTTTTTGAACATGCACAAGTAATTCTGATACATGTTATAAAAAGAGAAAATTGCCTTATTATAATTTTTCAAAAGTGGCAAAATTTATGTTACCAAATATAAAATGAAGAGGAAAGACACAATAACTGGAAATTGATGCTTTATGACCGAGGATAATAAGCAAAGTCCTCCTAAAGGGCCAAAAAGATTCGTTTGAGCCTAAAAGTGATGCTTAGCCCTAACCGGTAAACCATGTCGTCAGTCCTAACCGGTGCAAGGGAGCTGAAGCTATAGTAAGCATTAATCCAATAATGGTGAGAAAATTTATGCTTATTTTCTCGAGTGATATGATCGTCGTTAGTGACCATGCCACAAGCCATACTAACCGTGTCTCAAGATGGCTTAGGCCAGTTAGAACCTTTGACGTTGTCGCTTTGAAGATTCGTAGTGTACGTCAAGTGGACAAACCTGTTGCTTTCATGATGTACGATGTGGATGAGTTCAGTTCGTACGAGTGCAAGTGGAGAAGAAAAGTTTTATGTGAGGATCTTTTTTGAGAAATCCTTTTATCTGTATTAACTGCATTTTATCTTCAGATTTCGATTGAACTCAATCAATACACAATGAAGGAGAAAAGACATCTTTCACAAAAGTTTGTACTTGGGATTGAGAAAAATACTATGTGAGGGAGTTTTTAAAACTTTTTCTTTTTTGCAGTGACTGAGTTCCATCGAAACCTGCACTAAAAAGATCTCTATTCCTTAAAAAAAGATCCCTATCTCCATTTAGATTGGCTGTCACTTGTCAGACCCACATCAATGACAAGTATAACCGTGTTCCTCAGGCAAGTAAGGTAGCAACGTTCCTCAGGCCAACCGATCGAACAAGAGGTGTCTACGCAAGAGGTAAAAAGACGTATGGGACCAGGAAATCTCTGGACAGGTACGAGCACACCATGATTCGAGGGTAAATGCCAAGGTGTAAGAAGAGATAAGCTTCATCCAACACCCTTCTGTTTTTCTTTTTTCTTTTTCTCTCTCTTTTCAAATATGGCACAAGTGCCGGACCACAATCTAGCTAACTTAGCTCCGAACAAAACCAAAAAAGTCCGATGAGGAATCTCTCATTGGAGATATTTTTCCGCATGAAGGCGACCTTCCGGTCCACATCATACGCCAGCTAGTTTCGAATATGTCGAATGTAGATGTGCTCAGCCCATACGAAGATTATGAATTATGGATGGACGTAACTTTCTGTCCTCACTGTCAGCGGATTATGTGTTGGATTCCTTCACAAAATGCCACAGATCACGGGATGTAAAGACCAAAGAACAAGAGTAGCATCACAGCTGGTCTAGAATATTTCAACCAGTCAGATTCTATCTACTAGCTCCGTCACCTACGTATTGGGCGTTCACAACGTATATATCATCAATTTGTGGGTCTGATGCTTTTTGAGTTTGTGGAAAGCCGCGGCGAATATCCTTCTCAGGGACCCTATCAGGAGACGTGCCGTTATCCGGGAAGTAGCCCAAGCACCATGCAACTTATAATTCCTTATACGTTAGCGAATTGATGAGACGTGATCTAATCACTGGTCTAGAATATCTCAACGAATCAGAGAATATCTCACTGGTCAATTTGTGGGTCTGACGCTTTGTGAGTTTGTGGAAAGCCGCATCTAATATCCTTCACGGGGACCCTATCGGGCCGGGGACGTGCCATTAATTCTGTTGGCCAACTTACCGGGAAGTAGCCCAAGCACAATGCAACTTATAATTTTTAAGCCCCACTTTATTTGCAGAATTAAGAAAGAATAAAATCATTTATTCTTAGAATAAGACTAATTCTAATTTGATAGGTATTTATACCACGTTAGAATTGTTCGTACTAGAACAAAGAGAATAAGTAATTTGACCCTAGACCTAAGAATTACTTATCCTTCCTATTCCGCTAATGGGTCCCACAAAACTATCAAAGCTAAATGTCTCTTATCTTAGTATACGTTATTCTAGATAAATAATTCCGAACAACCTATTCTACAAATAAATTGGGGCTAAAAGTATTCCTTATACGCTAGCGAATTGTTGAGACGTGATCTAATCAAATTATAATGGTCAATTTTTCACTTTTTAATACTTCTAAACTTGTAATGTTCATTATAAGCTTATGCAATCTACATATTTCCATGAAAGCCCTCTAAAATATCAGCCTTATAAAGTCTCAGCTGAGAGGCCTTTTATACTTATAATATCTCAAAATAGTCTTTAATTTAATTATTAAATTATTTTTATCTATTTTTCTTAAAATTCAACTAATTTCATGATTCGCATCGCACACACTCAATGCCTTTTAGATTTCTAGTCTAAATTAATTTTTGATCTAATTTTTAATCATTTTAATGATATACTCGAATGTCATTATATATGGTCGACATCGTTTAATCGTTGAATGACGTGATTTAGTTGCATAGCCCACAAGATCCAGATCTACACAAAATCATACAATTTCTATATTTGAAGGTCTCTATTCGGATATGAAAGGTCTCTATTCGGATATGAATCTTTCTTTGAAGATTAATACGGATTTTGAGGTGTTTACGAGGTCTTGGAGCTCAAGAAATTCATTCTATATAAATTTCACTTCCTTGCGGCTTCTTGGAGGTTGGCCGGTGCGTGATTTGTGAGTTCTATCTTAGTAAGAAGAGTGCACTCTTGTTTAGAACGTGGACATCATCCTCGGGATGTCTTCTTCCTCTTCCGCGACCCTTCTCTCACCATTGGAGGATCTTAAAAGTTTGGTGGCTTTGGGGTGGCCAACTTCTCTCTTTTTCTTGTTCTTTTAAACTCTTTCTTCCCAATTTTTAGTTGCATGCATTCATCACGATCATCACTATAACACATACTGATCACTAGCATCACATTATTTTTATCCATTCCTTAACATCGTAGAAGTTTAAAAAAGCATCCAAAACAAGTGAGTTATTTGTCATACTTGCATGTTTTCCTTCTTTCTAGAATAGATACTACACTTCAGTCAAGCTTTAATCATCTTTTCTTTATTTTGGTTGTTTTGCTTCTTAGAAGGAACCAAAGAAAGAGAAAAGAGGATCACGAAGAAGCACAAGGTTTCTTCTCGCCATTGCCTCAAAGAGAGAGTAAAATCAACGGAAGGCTCTTCGTCATCGGTCTGCTGAAGAAGGAAAAGTTGAAAGTCCACAATACGACCAATTTCAAGATATTTCACGATCATTTTCCTGATTTTCAGGGAGAATCTCATTCTCTGCCGATCATTTCTATTGATTTTTATTGTTATTCATGATATCCTCAAATTGATATTTCAACACCCGTTTGAGCATTCACAGTTTGTGGTGAATAGAGTGGGACCGATTATTGTCAATTTCTTTTATTTTTCACTCTCTTTAACACATTAGAACCCTCATGTGTACCCTTAATGCTCCTCGAGCATGACCTTTACTTACCGTTTTCATCCATCATGTACTACATGCACACCCTTTACAATGGCAAGTTTGCTCTCTTCGTGGTTGTTTTAAAGTTGTGAATTTATCAAACGCATTTGAATGAAATGTACTTGATTGTTAAGCTGATTGCTTATCACCTGAAAATTTGGACTCCTTTGTGTGTCTTTTAGTTTCATCCATCTTCTGTTTGGCTGAACGGAAGCATCCCTTCTTGTGTTTTGTTACATACTCTAAAACACATTGACTTAGGAAGACATGTTTATGAATGGTGTTGTCCTTGGCTGATGCCATTTGGTCAACATGTTTGCCGTCTGAGGAGTGTTTGTAAAGAAGGCTTTTTCCTTGAATTATGTTGCCTTAGAACGATGCGATTCACGAAACATGATCCTTTGCACGGACGTGATTTGGATCTTTGCTATTCTTTGTTATTTTCATTCTTCTATGCATTAGAGGTCAGTAGTTCCGTTTAGACCATAGGTCATCCGAGTTGACAGCCCACTCTCCCATACCCTCAGACTAGCGATTCTGGCGTTGGATGGGACGTTGTTGGGCTCCTTAAGGCTCGATTAGACACTCTAGGATACCCAAGGGATGAAAGGACGTTCTCGGGATCGCTTGGGAGATGCTCCGCTACCGAGACCTCAGGAGTAGAAGGAACAAATGGGCTTCTATAGCAAGGGAGCGACTATTTAAGGATCTCCCATAGGGGCCTGATGAAAGATCAACAGCCACTTTATCTTTCTAGAAAGATGCCAAGAGTAGGGGGCCATGTGATAGAGAAAAATCCAACTGAGCCTAATGATTGGGCCTAGTCCCAGTTTGAGGATGGGTCGAGCGACATTCATTCACTATCGATGGCCCAGATTCGTAGTATGCCGAGATGGACCCGACCAATTTTATTTAGTTTAGCCAGTTTAATTTAGCCCAGATGCTTATTGCCCCGATGAGGGTCCGACCTACTCAGCATGGCAAATATGGATCACTCAAATTCGCTCCAGGTACGTAAAGGGGCGAGATGGGTCTGGCCCGTCTCAATCAGTCGCTTATGGGCTTTCGGCCTATTAACTCTCAAGGTTTTATCAGAATTTCATCTCAATTCCTATGGTCCTACATCGCTTGCCACAATAGAGGAACCCTCATCCTCCACTATAAGAGGAGCACTTTCACTACAGAAAAGGTACACAAGCTATTAGGCCTCCCTCTCTCTCTCTCTCTCTTAACACTAGAGTTTTCATTAAACTTGTTACTAACTTAACTATCGGAGGGAGTTCCCCCGGGCTTGGACTCGGGATCCTTCCTGACTGGTTCCTTTCTTCCTATAGGAGCTACAACCTTCATCCCTGACTCGTCCCTCTCGGTCAAGATCCCCCTCGGCTCTCGGTCATCAACTGGTTATTGGATTCCTCTTCTGGAATCCGATAGTGATTGCCTCGGCAACATCAATCCTCATGTATCAAGAAGGGACATTTTAGAAAACTTTTTATGTTCATTCTAGAACCAAAGGTTGAGAAGATGAATTTCAAAGCAACACCAAATGGGTATAGCTCTATTAATACATCGTAGCCTGTTTGTTTGGGGAGGCCATGGATGCGTTTCTTCCTTCGGTGGTTGAGTTGTCTTAGGATAATTTTCTAATTAGGTGGAAAAATTATGCTTGGTGAGGAAATAATCTCAATAGAACACTGTGATTCGAACCTCCCCCACTTATAAGGCACTTAAAATATTTGGCTATTGAACCATGCTGTTGGGCCTTAATGGGCCTATAGGTTAGCCCGTCCAGGAGAATGAAGTAAATGATGAAACCAAAAGATTGAGGGAAGATTAAATGTATGGGCATACTAGACTAACATGTCCATTGTGATATCAGCTTCAAAAGTCCATGGATAATCCTACGTGCGATAGTTCACACAATCCAAAATTTTTTACGTAATTGGAGAATTTGGTGAATTCTCCCAATGTCAGACTTTGAAATTATAAATTCCAAAATTAGGCTTAGGATGGGAAAATAATAAATGATCTCAACACTAACCTAAAGAATGAAAGTCGATTCTTTTCACATGAAACGTTCTATTGACAAAGTATTAGAAGAGACACACAAACTAGCCACAAATATGTGATAGAGTACTTATGGTCCATGCCAATAGAACCAGGCTATACACCTCAAAATCTAAATTTGCATGGAACAAGGTAAGAAATAGGGACGTGCTCAGGAACTTATCTTAGGTTGGACAAGGACAAGTGAAGCACTTGGAGCTAAACTTCCGTGAAGTAGATCTGAGCGTTGGATTGGTACTGTGCAGATCGTATTGGGCTCTACTTGGAAATGGTGTCTTGCCATTGAAGAGGACTTGGAGCTTTAATTTATTTATCACCCAAGGAGCCATGCGGCAAGTATTTATTTTTCTTTACATAAATGGTTGCTGCAATATCCGGTCAGGGCACTGCAATTTGATCATTTTGATTACATTGCAGTGCAGCAGGTATATAATTTTTTTATTTAAGAAAATAATCGAGCTCGGAGACACTCCAGTTTTAAGTCCATTGATTGGATGGTTAAAAAACAAAAGAACATAATCGTGCTTTGATGCGATCTGAGCCGTTGGATCTTGTGAGTACAGTTAGGTGGCTGTAGTACGATGTCTACTAGGTTGCATTGCCGTCTGCCAATCTGCCACTTGTTTCGAATTTTACATTTGAATTTAGTGTCAAAGTTGGAACATGTATAACAAATCAGATAGTGACTCATTTCTTATATTTTCTTGTCTGAACTTTTACTCTTGGACGGTCAAACTGCTGTAATTAGTTTAACCTAGCTAATTCTTCATGGATCCTTCAAGCAGACATCTTTTGTTATCAGCATTATTAACTAATACTTGTAAGCAAAGTTATGTAGCACTACTCAATGTACCATGTGGTTGGTAATGGATTTGGGTGCCCATGACGGGCAAAACCATTAAATTGGATTTAGTAATGGATTTAGGCCCATTAAGGCCCAACACCACATTGGATGGCTAAACCATTTAAATTTGTTTGGTTGATTTGGGTCCCTCCAATGGATGAGGTAGTTATTGTAGAGATTAACTCCTCTCATGAAAGGGCATGAGAAAACATTGTGCGTGATCTTCTTCCTCCTAGACTCTTCCACTCCATCTTCTCTCACAAGAAGGCAAGGCATCAATTGGACAATCGAAATGGGCATTTTCATCATATAGATGTGAATCTTTTCACGCTGTGATTGTTCATTTGCTCTATGCTAAACATCAATGATCAATCCCAAGGCATGTTGCTCTTATTCATCATCCAAGTTATTTACCAACATTAGTACCAAAGCCATCTCGAGCCATATTCCAATTCATTATTATCTCCCATATTTAATCCACTAAATCAGGTCACATAAATAAAGAGAAAATACAAATCATAGCATAATTATAGAGGGTGAAAAATTGAAGGCCCCATTCTAGGCATGTGGGCCAATGCAGGGGCGCCATGTAGTTAGCTTGTCTAACTTGGCAAACCCCCATAGTCTCCCCTTTCCTACAAGAGTGGAATCGAGGTTGTTAGAGGGGACCCCGGTCTTCACTAGGGTTAACCCTCCACTGCCTAAGTTAGCCTACTTTGAGGAAAGGGTTAAATAGAGAGCAATCTTTTGCAATAGGATAGTTGCCTTATCATGAGTGGAAGGAAGGTCGTGGCCTTTCTAGGATTCAAATGGATGAGAGTGTTTATCACCTCATCCACGAGGGGGATATGTCATATGGTCGAGTGCCATGGGGCACCATGCAAGTCCTTGGATAGTCAAGTCATGTCTAATTGGCATTAGTTGGTTGTAATCCTGAAAAGGTAGCAAGTCCCCATATTGATAGTGACATGAAGTCTCGCTCATATCTCATAATGAAGGTTTTCTAACGCGATCTATTTTTTGCCCTGTGCCTCTGACGGCTAGGATCTCGTTGATTGGCCACATGTCGATGGACGTCAGTAGGCTTGAGTCCCTTGATTCCCCTAGGACTTTATAAGGTCTTTGTACTCAGCGGTCAAGATAAGCCTCCTCGCCATGTAGAACCTTGCTCGGCTTTGTGGTCCTCAAGTGGTCAGGATGAACCTTCTTGCCACATGGCACCTTGTTTGGATGTGAAGTTCTAGGGTGGTCGGGGGTTTTAAGTCCTTTTCCCGGAGACTCCATGAGTTAGGCGGGACACGGCTTCTGGTGGCTCACCGAGTCATCAATGTTCAATAGTTTGGTTTACCCAATCACTTTTTCCCACCATTCGACCTCCTAAGGCCTTTGGCAATTTGGACCTCTTGGGCTACAGTGTTTTCGTACATGGGATTCTATGTTTTCGGGTGATTCTAGGCCTTCAAGGTGGACCTCTAGCACTGTCCCTCTTTGTCAACCTTTTGGGTAGGGCAGTTCAATAGTGAGATGACCCTTATTGGTTTAGGCTTTGTCTTATTATTCTAGGTTAAGTTTCTTGTGCCTTTAGGGTGGCTCCTTAATCTTAATAGTGTTGGTTAGGTCAAAGTCCTCCAAGAGTATGTGACTTTGCCTTTGCTAGCTGTAGCTTGTCTGGTATTGCCATTCCCTTGGTATGTAGCACTCCTGCCATCATTTAGGCTGTCCACCTTTAGGGGGCAACCTTTTATCCATGGAGTATTTAAACTCGTGAGCAGTCCTTTGGTGGTCTATTTCCTTTGCGAGGCACCTATGCACTTTTTAGGGATCCTCCATTGCATTTTTATTGTTTTATAACATTTTTATGAGAAACAAAATTATGTTTTGTCTGACCTTTAGTCTCGTGATGTTGCATGGCTTGTGTTCAAGTGGTTGTGACTAAGGTCACATTTTCCTTAGGGGCTTAGTCCTACAGCATAGCGCGTTTTGATGGCATTGCCATTGGGTGGCCCGTAGGAACTTCTTTAATAGATCAACCACTGAGGGCAAGGTGCTTTCCTTTTAAGGTTGGTTGTAGGAATTTCATGTGCGAGCCATGGCCTTCTTACCCGTTCCCATAGACGGCGCCAAACTGTACAGGGTGAAAAATTAAAGCACGCGCAATGCATAGGGGCTGATGCAGGGGCGCTACGTACTAAACGTACTAAGCGCGTCCGACTTGGTGAACCCTCCTTATAATACCTGATATTTTTTTAAATATAAATAATAATAAATAAAATAAATAGTAATAGTCATAATAATTAAAAAGACAAATATATTATAATATAGTTAATTAAGTAAGCCCATTTACTTAGTTTCATAGATGAAGTAGCCCATTAAGTTGAATGAAATTTCTTGGTTTAGATACACAGGAGAGCAAGTTAGTATTTTCATTATAACTTTTAGTGTACAACTTAGTTTTTGACGTGATTGATACCGTTGGAAAGAACTCAAAGAGGTGTACAATGTTGTAGAAGACCAATTTTACATATTACTTCATTTATTAGGTCAAAAATTAAATGACCCGGTAAGGTAAGTAGAGATGCGGGAAAGGAGTCAGATTTGGAGTAGGATTTTTCTTAATTCATACAAGGGAATATTAATCCAATCTAGGGGTGGTCTGTGGAGGTTGTGTGGTATTTGAATTAGGGTGTTAGATCTATATATAGTTGATTAGACATGTGATTAAATCCTAACAACCTCACTTAAGCAAGAAGGCCGATATCTTGTTCTTGTTCTTGTGAAACAAAGAAGAAGAAGTGGTTTATGGCTAACGGATTAATAATCTCGTGTTTGTAGCATGTTCCTGGAGGTTTAAAGATTGAGAAGGAACGTTAGAAGTTGATGGATTAGTGGTAGGGTTGAAGGGATTTATTGGAGAAGATCGGTTTGTTCACAAGAAGTAGGCGATGATTACCTTCCCACATGATTTAAGTTGCATCTATAGAAAAATCTAAATGTTTTGACGATTTAAAAGCCTAAAATTGTACAAATATGTTACTATTTTTAATTTTAAACTTTTTTATTTTGATGAAAATCCCAAAGCCTAGTAAAAACTCTAAGTTTCAATGCGTTCTTGCACGTCTGGTGATCTAACGGCGATTAGAATGGCCATTAGCATTAGAAGCATCATAGGCCATCCATATGGTAGTATGATGCTCCACCAGGAGGCCTTCTGACCATCAGGTGGCCAGCTCGATGGCCATTTGTTCGGTCAGAAGGCCAGCTTTGTGGCCGTCTGATTTGTATTTTTGTCTTGACTTTCGGATGTTGGTTCTCCCTTGCCTGAAATCAGAATAACTTGAAATTTTGATTGTACGTTCTTCTATCTATCTATATTCTAGTCACAATATTTTATATTTTATTTAGTATTTATGTAGTAATTATTTTTTCAACCTATACAATATGACAATAATCTGTCTGCCCAATTTTTCCTATCTTATGTTCATAAGTTTAAAACTCAATCATTTTTATTTGGATGCTTTTAAAATTTGAACATTTGTTCTCCACCATGTTTAGTTTTATGTTTGTAAGTTTTGGTAATTTTTTAAATTTATTAAGTATTTATTTTGACATTATATTCAGATTTGTCACACTATAGACTTATAGACTTGTGTAACTTAAAACCGAAATATGACTTTGACTTAAAATTTAAGTCAAATGGATTCAAATTATTATAAAAATTTTCAAATATGTCCCATATGATATTTCTAATATGTCTACCAAGTTTCATTAATTTTTGAATCTATTTCATATTTGTTTCAGTCAATAGTGTATTTCAATTTTTAAAAAATAAGGTTTCATGTTAGAAAAGTATGAGAATAGTTTTAAATAGTCTGTAAAATTTTTAAACATTTTGGAGGTCATTTTTAACTTGTTGGAATCTGTTTCACATAAAAACTTGCAATAAAGATATGTGGCGCTTTAAATATCACTCTTTCCATTCAAAAGTCATTACTTTTAGCAAATTGTACCATTAGCTATGTGGATATTTGAATTTTTAGCAATCTAATGAATCTTAATTATTGTAATTCATGTGCCATTATGTTGAAAAATTTATGATATGGACATTGCCATCTTATGGGGATTATATGGTCGGATTCTAATATAAGGGTCCATGATGGATAGAGTATTATGTGACTTAAGGGCAATGAGTAAAATTTATGAAACCTACTTCAGTATGGTGTAGTGGTAGGATATAAGTGATCCCTAGTTCCGCAGTAGCAAGGACTTGATACTATCAACTAAGTACCAGATGTATGTATGTGTGGCCCCTTATATTGTGGTTAGGATGGTTGTCCAAATAAGATATAAAATTGTGATAATTCAGTGTATATGTGAATCATTTGAACTTTTTTTAAGGTATTATAAATATGTTTGTTGATGTGAAATTTTTAGATAACTTAATTTAAAATATTTAAGTTGATCATATGCTACTAGCTATATTTGTTCACCATGCGAGATGTGATATGAGCCTTACTATGTGTTGGAAGATATGCGTGATGTGTTCATGGCTAGTAGTTTGTTTTCAAGCAACTTATGAAAATTTGATATATGTGATAAGTTATATTTACTATCAAGTTTGTTTTAGACTAGAAAACACATTCGATTTGATATAAGATATATGAAAGATCTTGTTTTGTATCATCCTCTTATTTGATCTACATGTAGCATTGTGAATTGTTCATGATATGATTTAGTTACTATGTAAATTTCATGATATGCGGTAAGTTCTTAACTATTCAAGTTACATCTTAGAATTTAGACGATGGTTTTTAGATAACTTTTATCTTGGTCTTTTCTAGGTGATAGTATATAAATATATCTTAAATATTTAACAAATACTATACCTGTTTTGATTCATAATCAAAATTAAAACAATGCATCTCATACATGTCATTAATGTGGTTATGGATAGCATAGTGGGTTTAACTAGAGCCAACAATCAAACGCACATACAATCTAATATAACAATTATATTAGATAATCATGCAAACATAAAGGTAAAGGATCTCCATCGAATCGCCAACCTGGTTGTAGCTTTAGATCGTCATAGCTCCTTCCTCGGTTGCCGCGATCATATTACAATAAATTTAAAATTTAGATGTAAATAGAAGAAGGCCTTATGGCGAGTACAAGAGAGAGGGAGGTAGAAGTACATTGGAGTACGAGAGAGGAAGAGGTACGCAGACCTCTATTTAATAACAATTAATAAATATAGAAACATACATCCATGATCCACATGTATTATTTATCACATGAATAATTTAAAAGTGCATATCTATGACCACGGTGTGTTTTAACTATTCCATACATGGTAAGCACATCACATGGTTAAAATAAAAGAGTTTTTCAAAATAAATAATTTTGACTTTCAAAAAATTAAGTTCCAATCAAAATTGGCATTTGAATTTCAAAAAAACTCATTTTATTATCTCAATATACAATTAAATCATATTTAAAAGTATCTAAAACACACAACACATGTGCACACACTTCAAATTAATAATTCCATATTATTCTATGTAATTAGAACATTTCTAAAAATTAAAACAATCTAACATTTAGATTAATCAATATTAATAATTTAATAATTATACTATTATTAATTAATTACTAATCTAACTCTTAGATTAGATAATTAAAGCTAATTACTAATTTAACATTAAAATTATTAATTAACTTTAATAAATTATTAACTACCAATCTAACTCTTAGATTAGTTAATCAAAATTAATTACTAACTTAACACTTAAATTAACAATTAAATCTAATAAATAAACTACTAGTTTAATCACTTAAATTAGTCAATTAAAATTAATTATTAATTTAACACTTAAACTAATAACTAACTCTAGTTAATTAACAATTATATAAATTAATAATTAATAATCTAACATTTAGATTAATAATTATTAACTACTAATTTAAATTAGTCAAATTAAGGTCAATTATTAATTCAACACTTAAACCAATAATTAACTCTAATTAATTAACAACTAATTGTCAATCATAAAATGATTTAAAATCATTAACGCCCAATTAAATAAATCTGAATAATAAATTTAAATTTCAAAACAAATTTTGAATTTTAAAATTAAAATCAAATTTTATTTGTATTTTAAATGGGCATATTGGGGTTTAGGGGGTTTAAATGGAAAATGAGGGAAAAATGGGGTTAATTGGGTATGGGCTCAGCCCATTACTGCTGGGCGCGCTGGGCGCTCGGGCCCGGTCCAACCGGGTGAGGACGCTGCGGCCCGGCCGACCCTTCTCTTCCCCAGCTCGACGCCCATCTGAAACCCTAAACCCTTTTGCAGGTGGTCGACGGCAGTGGGGGGGGGGGGGGGGGGACGAGTGAGGCAGGGGCCCGACGGCAACGCCCCTCTAGCGGACGGCGGCCGGCCCTACGGTGCTATCCGGTCCTGTCGGTGTTGGTGGGCTCGCCAGAGAAGCCCCAAAACACCATGGCCGAGCCCCTTTCCTCTTTGAAATTTTGTGTTTTTTCTCAAAATAAAAAGAAGAAGAAGGGAGGCCTCGATCTACAGCTGCTTCCGGCCACCTCCAAAGACCACTCCAATGCTGACTTTGAGCCCGGGGATGACCGACGATCCTTCCCTGGGGATCCGGGGTCCCGGTCCTTCATCCCAATGCTTGGGAACCCCGAACGAAACCGCAATAAACCCTACTTCATCACATGAAGAGCTCCGAAAATCGCCAAAATAATTTTAATTTTTACACAAAAATAAGTGATTGAAAAGCAACAATCATCTCGTGATTATTTCTCTTGCATAAAAATTAAAATGATGCATGGAATAATACAAAAAAATAATAATTTGGAGATCAAAATAGGTGAGAAACAGTGGAACCTGGCTTTGATACCACTGTTGAGTTCATTTGTTTCTTGGGATCGCAAATGCAGCGGAAAACAAAAATTAGTATTGTTGCAATCCCAATCCATTTTGATAAATCTAAAAACCGGAAATACAGGTAATCAAACATTACCATGCATGGAGTTGAATCCGTGTCCGAACGATTCTGTCGGTGTGACACTGCCAGCCGTGCAGATGCCCGGCCTCTAGCGAAGTCCACGCGATCCTCCTTGCGGTGGATTTCCTTACGTTCCTCGTTCTTCGCAGCCCACGAACCTTTCGCCCTTCGCCGGAACGATCGCTGCAGCACGCGGACGATTTCCCGTCGGACGGGAGTCGGAGAAGCGGCAGAGTAGTCTCAAGAGAGTAGAGAGAGGTGGGGCGCCAGAGAGAGAGAGAGGAGAGAGAGGGGGGATGGCCAGGGCTGAGCAGCAGCTTGGTCTGCTCAGCCCGGTCGCTATATTATATATTAATCGTGCAATTTTTCATAAAAACTCCCAGTTAATATAAAACCCAGTTAAAATCCATCGCCTTGAGAATCATTTGCGTGTGACCCTCTAGGCCCAGAAACCAGTCCAGTTAATGGCCCATTAAGCCTAGAGACTCCTCACTGACTTGATTAATTAATTAATAACTCATATTAATTAATTAATCAACCCAATTAATGTCACACATTAAATTCGGTCGTGCCTCCGATCATGTTGGGTTCCAAGCAACACCGCGTGAACCCGGAAGGTATTTAGGATTAAGTAACCCACTCTTGGAACCTTTCCGCCAACAGTTACTGAGTGGATATAATCCTACATTCATACACTTTTCTCGAGTCAACTCAGGGTATGGTGTACCGTCAAACCCTAACCGGTCAACTCACTTGGATTGGATGTTGCTGAATAATATCGGAAAACTCCTTTCTCGATATTATCGTCCGCCCTGGCTAGGGACTTCCACGCATCCTTCCTAGAGCATTCTCTCTCTAAGTACCGAGAGCGAATGATTCTTTATTGACACTCAATCTCCTTCGACGGTATTCCATTGTACCCAATCCTTGGCTGTTTAGAATCCCGTGAATAGAGATCCGTAAACCAAGGTCAAAGTATAGAAGTCCACCGACAAGATGTCCTTGGTGTCTTAGGTCCGAAGATCATCCACGCAACTGCAACAATAGAATCAAGTTGGTTTACAGTGAGGTACTATACCATCCAGCGATTTAGTCGAATCAGTTCAGTGAACTCATTCTCTAATGAGAACCTACAGATTCGCCTTACTGTCTCCACACAAGTGACTTATGAGATCAGTCAACCTCATCGTATGAGCAGGAGTAATCTATACTTGTCTAACCGGATATATGATATCCTTCTCGGATATCCTCCAACTAGGAACTATTAAGAATATGTGTATTTAACTAATCAATCTCATTAGTATGATCTCATCATAATCTGATCACTATCGCACATATTCATAGATTTCATTATGAGACGATAACAATACGAATTACACATAATGAAATGAAGTCATTTTATTAATAAAATAAACGAGATTTACATAGTTAAATTGGCTTATAAGACACCTAAGACTAAAAATCTCCTACTTGGACTAAAGCCAATCACCTTTACGCACTAAACCTATAGACTGTAGGTGACGCTCAAACACATTTTGTGCCAGTGGCTTTGTCAGTGGACCTGCTACATTATCGGCAGATGGAATTCTTTCCATCAGTACATCTCCTCTAGAAATAGTCTCTATGATTAGATGAAAGCGTTTCAGAATATAATTCGATTTCTGTTGAGACCGCGGCTCTTTCGCTTGTGTAATGGCTCCATTGTTGTCGCACAACATCGGAACATGTTCAGAGATGCTGGGAACTGCCCTGAGGTCGGTGATGAATTTCTTCAACCACACTGCTTCCTTGGTGACTTCAGTTGCAGCGATGTACTCAGCTTCAGTCGTCGAATTTGCAGTGGTTTTTTGCTTGGAACTCTTCCACCACACTGCGCTTCCGTTCAAAGTAAATACAAATCCTAATGTACACTGCTATCATCTGGATCTGACTGAAAACTCGAGTCAGTAAAGCCTCGCAGTTTCAAGTCACCTCCTCCATAGACAAGCAATATATCCTTAGTTCTCCTCAAGTACTTAAAGATACATTTTACTGCCTTCCAATGTTCTTTGTCTGGATCAACCTGAAATCTACTCGTAGCACTTAGAGCATATGCCACATCAGGCCGTGTACATAGCATGGCATATATGATAGATCCTATGGCATAGGCATAGGGTACCCTATCTATGAATGCCCTCTCATTAGGAGTCTTAGGAGACTGCTTCTTTGAGAGGTAAATTCCATGTCTCATCAGTATGAGGCCTCTCTTGGAATTTTTCATGCCAAACCTTTTGACAATGATATTTATGTACATAGATTGGGTCATTCCAAACATTCCCTTTGATCTATCTCTGTAGATCTGTATTCCCAATACGTAGGATGCTTCTCCCAAATCCTTCATGGAGAAGTTTTTCGATAGCCAGATCTTTACTGATGACATCATAGCTACATCGGTCCCAATGAGTAGTATGTCATATACGTAAAGGACTAAGAATGTGACTGCACTCCCACTAACTTTCTTGTACACATAAGGCTCATCTCCATTCTTAATGAAGTTATAAGATTTGATAGCCTCGTCAAATCTTATGTTCTAGCTCTGGGAAGCCTACTTCAGTCCATAAATGGATCTCTGAGGCTTGTATACTCTATCTGAAAACTCGTTAGATGTAAAACCTTCAGGTTGTATCATATACACCTCTACCTCAAGGTTATCGTTGAGGAAGGCTGTTTTCATATCCATTTGCTAAATCTCATAATCAAGGTGTGCAGCTATGGCGAGTAGAACTCTGATCGACTTTATGATAGCAACTGGTGAGAAAGTCTCGTCATAGTCAATTCCTTGCCTTTGACAATATCTCTTTGCCACCAACATTGCCTTATAAGTGTCGATCCGTCCATCAGGACCAATCTTTCTCTTAAAGATCCACTTGCATCTAATGGGTACAATACCCTCGGGCAAGTCCTCTAAGTTCCAAACTTGGTTGGTGTACATGGACTGGATTTCAGAGTTCATGGCTTCTCGCCATTTCTCGGCTTCTGGGCCTTCTATGGCCTCTTGGTAGTTTTAGGATCATCATCCTCATTATATTCTACCTTAGACTCTCCTTCAACGATATGTCCCACATATCGTTCGGATAGTCTAGGTACTCTACTCGATCTGTGAGGCTCATCTGTACGTTCCTGAATAGATTCAGGAACTGATAGCTCATCTGATGATATTACAGTTGTTTGGGGATCTGGAACCTCTTTTAGTACTATTTTATTCCCACTGTTCTCTTGGAGAAGGTATTCTACTCACAGGAAAATAGCTCTCCTGGCGACAAACAACTTTTGTTCACTAGGATTGTAAAAATAGTATCTAAAGGTCTCCTTTGGCTATCCCACAAACCTACATTTATCAGTTCGTGATTCTAGCTTGTCTGGATCATGCCTCTTTAGATGAACAAGACAACCTCAGACTTTAACATGTTTAAATTCTGGTTTCCTACCTTTTCATATCTCATATGGAGTAGAGGTCACAAACTTGCTGGGTACTCTGTTCAGTAGATATACTGCTGACTCTAGAGCATATCCCTAGAGGGACACTAGTAATTCCGAAAAACTCATCATGGATCGCACCATGTCCAACAAAGTGCGATTCCTCCTTTCAGATACACCATTCATCTATGGTGTATATGGTGTGAAATTAGTACTCAAATATTCTCCTCCCCGATCTGATAAAAAAGTTTTAATACTCTTTCCTGACTGCTTCTCTAGTTCATTCTTGAACTCCTTAAACTTCTCAAATGTTTCTGACTTGTACTTCATTAAATATATATAGCCGAATCTCGAGAAGTCGTCGGTGAACGTGATAAAGTATGAGAAGCCACATTTGGCTTGGGTGGACATTGGATCGCAAACATCTGAATGTATTAGTTCCAAAATGTCATTGGCACATTCTCCATATCTAGTAAATGGATATTTTGCCATCTTTTCCATAAGGTAGAATTCACATGTCACAAACAATTCATAATCGAATGTAGTTAAATAACCATGTTTATGTAACTTTTGCCGCCTACTTTCACCAATGTGTCTAAGTCTACAATGTTACATGTAGACTTAGTTCACACAATTCTTGCTCTTCTTAAGAGCATTATCAATGTGAAGATTGTAATAGGGAACATTTAAAAGATATAGACCGTTGACTAAAGATGCCGAAACTATTGATTTATTACTATAACAAATCCAAACAAGATAATGATATAACGCTCTTTATTAAGTTAGGAACATAATAACAATCTTCTAATGATAAAACGTATCTTGATGGAAGCCTGAGGTTTACTATCCCTACAGCAACCACACCACCTTTTGCACCGTTTCCTAACCTCAGTTCCACCTCTCCTTTTCTTAGCTTGCACTTACTTGTCAGCATCAGCACATCATGGCAGATATGAGAAGTACATCTTGTAAGGACTGAGGTTTCGGGTCGGATCCCTTGGTTTGGACCCTGTGGGGGGGGTCTTGAGATTTCTGGCTGAATGGCGTCAGCACTGCTTGACGCCTTTCAAAAGGCGTCAGGTTGTGTGGACGCCATTTAGGTCTGTAGGTTGTTGTGCCACGTGTGCGCCACGTGGGCGGGTTTCGGGCCGCGAGGGTACGGCCCCGGTCACATCGTCTGAACGGCGTCCAGGTTGGCCGACGCGATTCAGACTGTGACCTCTGAGATGTCAGGGTGCGGCGCCAGAGCGTTGTCAGTACGGCCTGTCCTGTCGACTGAACGGCGTCCACGGTGGGCGACGCGTTTCAGACCGCTGTCAGTACGGCCGTCTTGTCAGACTGATAGGCGTCTACCTCGATCGACGCGTTTTAGCAGGATTCAGATTGACTTCGCGAGCCTCTCCTTCCTTCCCTCATTCTCGCCTTCACTCTCTCTCTCCTCACCCTCTCCGCCCTCTCCGACTCTCTCCTTCCCCTTCTCTTCCTCTTCTTCCTCTTCCAATCACTCCATAGCCTCCCTACCGCTCACCTCTACCCCCACCACCTCCTTCGCGGCGTTCCCTTCTCCGGACGGCGGCCGACGTCCCGGCGGAGTGGTGGCGTCCTCGAGGGTACCGGCGGCGGTCTGCGGTGCGGCGGGACGGCGGCGAGGAGCTTGGAGGAGTTCAAGAACCGGTAGGGGGACGAACCTTGCATGTGTTTGCTCGTGTGTTCCTTGGCGTGACGTGATGTGGTTGGGCTAGATTGAGCATGTTTAGGGGGTTTTCCTTGTGGGAATGGCTATGCTTGTGATCGTGGTTTCGTAGCATGCCTGTGATAGATGAATTCTTCTTCCTCCCCTTTTCGTTTTTGGGGCTTTTCGGGGTGTTTGGGGTCAAAGGAGAGACCCTCGGGTTGAACCAGGAAACCTGGTTTCTGGCGCTAAACGGCGTCGTGCCTGGTCGACGCCTTTTCAAAGGACGTCAGGGCAGTACGACGCCTTTTAGGGCAGAAACCTCCCTGTTTGAGGGTTCCTGTGTTAGGGGTTTTGGCGCTAAATGACGTCATGGATGGACGACGCCTTTCAGAAGGGCGTCGGGCCATCATGACGCCATTTAGACAGGAAAATCACCCCGAGTGAGGGTCTGTAAATCTGGAATTTATGTGTGAATGGCGTCTGTGGACCTGGACGCGTTTTAGATAGGCGACTCCCTATGACGACGCGTTTCAGGGTATATTCTGACTGTTAAACGAACCTGTCTGAGGGACTTGAATGGCGTCGACCTCAGTCGACGCGATTCAAGACAGAGATGTGTAATCCTGATTTTCACCATGTGCTTCACCGTGGGATGATTTCAATTACATGCTTCACGTTGTACGTTGAGACTGAGGACTCCTGTGTGAATGGAATCATGTTGTATGTGTGTGTGCTTATGCGAATATGGAATCGGAATGACTGTGGTTTACGTTTGTCACCATGGACCGATGGGGACAGGGTCATGGTGTCTGTGAGCTGTACCGGTGAGAAGGGGTACATGTGTGTTTTACCTTTGGCTGAGGGAAGCAGGATCGCCTTGAGCCCGACGGGCCGGAGTAGCCGCTGTGCTATCCGAGGGGTCGCTGTTTGTCCTCAGCGGGTCGGGGTTTCCCTGTTCGTCGTGACAGCTTCCGGCGTGTTTCTTGCTGTGGAGCTGGTTGTGGTACTGGTGGGAGTTGGTTTACCCTTTAGCCATTGGGCCTGATGTGACCTTTGATCAAGGTTACGAGTGGTACCCTTAGCCCTTTGGCCTGACGCAGCCCGGGAGAGTTGGGTTTGTGGGTAGTTCCTGTAGCTTCGGCTTGACGGGGGTTCGCCGGTCCCCAGGGCCCTCCTGAAGCGCTGAGGCCTAGCGTGGAGGCAATCCGGATGGTAGGACAGTAGTCTAGACTGCTTGTGTGCATACGTAGCTGGCAGTGGCGGTACACTGGTTTCAGCTAGTCCTAGTTTGACTCACTACCTCACCCTACAGTGCCCCGGAACACTGTAGGGGTGGACAGGCGTGAGCTGTGGTGGTAGTGTTGGGAGGCGACGTTTGACTTCGGCCGACAGTGTGGTTCAGTCGCTTCGTGGACATTTGGCTGTGAGACGTTACTCTGTGTTGGGTTCTTCGGGTTGCTTAGAATGGTTCTTGCTACACTGCTTATCGTGCGTTTCATATCAGAGTTGGGTGCTATGTTTACTGCTTTACTTAATTGCCATATATTCCTGTTGTTACACTTGTGGGTGTGTGAGTGGGAGGCAGGGGATCGGATGATCCCTACTGAGCCCATTTCTGGTGTGGCTCACTCCCTGCGGTTTCAGGTGTGGACCTCGAGGCGCAGCGGTAGCGTGGTGTCTTCTTGGTGTGCGGACCAGCAGCTGTCTTAGTTCCGGGGTATGCCCCGATGTTGTTGTACTTCCTTCTGCCTGTACTTATTTTATTGTTGGACATGTAATTATTGTTGGACTGTATACGGACATTGTTATTTTTCCTTCCTGCGCACTTGCTTACCTTGTAGTCCGTGTGATTGTTATATTTAGCCTTGTTTAGCACTTACTCCTCCAGACGTGTTGTGTGAGAACCGGGTGTGAACCCGCAGTTAATGGGCCGACATCCATTTAGTGACCGGGTCTCCGGTCATAGGATGGCGGGTCGTTACACATCTAGTATCCAATACCCAAGATACAGAATCTCTAACTGACAAGTTGATATCTATTATATAGATATCTGAAGCTTCTGATAGCTTCACTTTTCCATGAGCTTTATCATTGAGGAACTCCTTACAGTTCCTCATTCTAGTGACCATTCTGCTTACAGTAGAAGCTGTCACCCTTTATTACTCCTTTGCCATCGTCCTTGTTCCTTTTATCATATGTGATCATCTCTGCCTAATGCCGGTTCAGCAGGAGGATCAACTCCAAGGACGTAGGCAATGTGCTCAGATCTGAAGACATTCTTCAAGGTTCTGAGCCAATCTGAGCAATTCAGGCTAGTCAAAAGATTGGTATCAAGTATGCCACAGAGTGGATTATTCGACGACATAATTCCCTATAGGAGATAGATAAAATTTATTTTAGCAGATGTCTAATTATTAAAATATAAAACATGATATGGATTTTAAATCAAGTTTTAACTCCTACTAATTTTCGACGGACTGTATAACCCTCAACTATATAGAACAAGAGACGCCGACAGTCTCCTAGTGGGGATCAGAATCTCAATGACTTGCAGTATAGTCTTGTGGATAGCACAACAAAGTGTAAAACAATAAAAAAGCACCCATCTCATAGGACTTGCAACTCCTTGCAATATCTGATCATATATTCGATCCCCAAAGATTTAATGGCCTTGTGGATAGCACTACAAGCTACTAATTTTGGTCTAAGTTGACCTTCGTTACGAGACGACCATAGATTTGAATGCAACCCTTATGGATAGCACAACAAAGCTACATAGTTCCTCTACCCCGATCAATAGGCATCTAATGCCATAGCCATAGTCTCTCCTTACAATTAAACAAGCCTTGTAGGTAGCACAATAAATCTGTCTAAAGTAATTCGAATCCTATGACTATTAACAATGGTGGACCACGCGGTAAGTTATTAACCACTCACGTTACGGTTTAGAATTAAGACGAGTGTATTTTAGATAACTTTTATCTTGGTCTCTCCTAGGTGATAGTATACAAATATATCGTATATATTTACTAATACTATACCTATTTTGATTCATAATCAAAAGAAAACAATGCATCTCATACATGTCATTAGTGTGGTTATAGATAGCACAATGGGTTTGACTAGAGCCAACAGTCAAACGCATACGCAATCTAATATAACAATTATAATAGATAATTCTGCAAACATAAAGGCAAAGGATCTCCATCGAATCGTCTTCCTAGTTGTAGCTATGGATCGTCCTCGCTCCTTCCTTGATTGCCTCGATCATATTATAATAAATTCAAAATTTAATTATAAATCGAAGAAGGTCTTATGGCGTGTACAAGAGAGAGGGAGGTAGAAGTACATCGGAGTACGAAAGAGGGAGAGGTATACAGACCTCTATTTATTAACAATTAATAAATATACAAACATACATCTACGATCCACATGCATCATTCATCACATGAATAATGTAAAAGGGCATATCTATGACTACGGTGTATTTTAACCATTCCACACATGATAAGCACATTACATAGCTAAAATAAAAGAGTTTTTCAAAATAAATAATTTTAGTTTTCAAAAAGTTAGGTTCCAATCAAAATTGGTATTTGAATTTCAAAAACTCATTTTATTATCTCAATATGCAATTAACTCATATTTAAAAGCATCAAAAACACACAACACATGTGCACACACTCCAAATTAATAATTCTAAATTATTCCATGCAATTAGAGCATTTCTAAAAATTAAAACAATCTAACATTTAGATTAATCAATATTAATAATCTAACAATTAGACTATTAACAATTAATTACTAATCTAACTCTTAGATTAGACAATTAAAGCTAATTACTAATTTAATACTTAAATTAATAATCAACTTTAATAAATTATTAACTACCAATCTAACTCTTAGATTAGTTAATCAAAATTAATTATTAACTTAACACTTAAATAACAATTAACTCTAATAAATAAACTACTAATTTAATCACTTAAATTAGTCAATTAAAATTAATTATTAATTTAACATTTAAATTAATACCTAACTCTAATTAATTAACAATTAGATGAATTAATAATTAATAATCTAACATTTAGATTAATAATTATTAACTATTAATTTAAATTAGTCAAATTGAGGTTAATTATTAATTCCTCACTTAAACCAATAGTTTACTCAAATTATTAACGACTAATTGTCAATTATAAAATGATTCAAAATCATTAATGCCCAATTAAATAAATCTGAATAATAAATTTACATTTAAAAAAAAAAATGAATTTTAAAATTAAAATCAAATTTTATTTGTATTTTAAATGGGCATATTGTGGTTTAGGGGGTTTAAATGGAAAATGAGGGAAAAATGGGGTTAATTGGGTATGGGCTTAGCCCATTACTGCTGGGCCAGTTGGCCGCTTGGGCCCGGCCCAGCCTGGCCGGCCCGGTCCAACCGGGTAAGGGCGCTGTGGCCCAGTTGACCCCTCTCTTCCCCCGCATTACACCCATCCGAAACCCTAAACCCTTTTGCAGGTGGCCGACAGTGATGGGGGGGGGGTGAGGTAGCGGCTCGACGGCGGACAGCGGCCGGCCCCACGGTGTCGTCCGGTCCTGTCGGTGTCGATGGTTTTGCTGGAGAAGCCCCAAAACACCATGGCCGAGCCCCTTTCCTCTTTGAAATTTTCTGTTTTTTCTCAAAACAAAAAGAATAAGAAGGGAGGCCTCGATCCACAACTATTTCCAGCCACCTCCAGAGACCACTCCGACGCCAGCTTTGAGCCCAGGGATGACCGGCGATCCTTCCTTGGGGATCTGGGGTCCTGGTCCTCCTTCCCAACGCTTGGGAACCCCGAACGAAACCATAATAAACCCCGTTCTTCATCACATGAAGAACTCCAAAAATCCCCAAAATAATTTTAATTTTTAGACAAAAATAAGCGATTGAATCGCAACAATCATCTCATGATTATTTATCATGCATAAAAATTAAAACGATGCATGGAATAATAGGAGAAAAATTAATTTGGAGATCGAAATGGGCGAGAAACAGTGGAACCTGGCTCTGATACCACTATTGGGTTCAGTTCTTTCTCGGGATAGCAAACGCAGTGGAAAACAAAAATTAATATTGCTGCAATCCAGTCCGTTTCGATAAATCTAAAAATCAGAAATACGGCTAATCGAACATTACCGCATGCGGAATCGAATCGCGTCCGAACGATTCCGTCGGTGTGACATTGCCAGCTACGTAGATGCCCGGCCTCTAGCGAAGTCTATGCGATCCTCCTCGAGGTGGATTTCGTCGCGTTCTTCGTTCTTCGCAGCCTACGAACCTTTCGTCGTTCGCCGCAACAATCGCCGCAGCACGCGGACGATTTTCCGTCGGACGGGATTCAGAGAAGCGGTAGAGTAGTCTCCAAAGAGTGGAGAGAGGTGGGGCGCTAGAGAGAGAGAGGAAAGAGAGGGGGACAGCCATGGCTGAGCAATAGCTTGGCCTGCTCAGTCCGGTCACTATATTATATATTAATTGCACGATTTTTCATAAAAACCCCCGGTTAATATAAAACCTACTTAAAATCCATCGCCTTGAGAATCATTTGCGTGTGACCCTCTATGTCCAATAACCAGTCTTGTTAATAGCACATTAAGCCCAGTGACTGCTCATTGACTTGATTAATTAATTAATAACTTATACTAATTAATTAATCAACCGAATTAATGTCGCACACTAAATTCGATTGGGCCTCCGATTACGTTGGGTGCCAAACAACACCGCGTGAACCCGGAAGGTATTTGGGGTTAAGTAACCCACTCTTGGAACCTTTCCGCCAACAGTTACCGCGAGGATATAATCCTTTATTCGTACAATACTCTCGAGTCAACTCAGGGTATGGTGTACCATCAAACCCTAACCGGTCAACTCGCTTAGATTGGATGCTGTTGAATAATATCGAAAAACTCCTTTCCTGATATTATTGTCCGCCTCGGCCAGAGACTTCAGCGCATCCTTCCTAGAGCATTCTCTCTCTAAGTACCGAGAGCAAATGATTCCTTATTGACACTCAATCCCCTTCGACGGTATTCTACTGTACCTGATCCTTGCCTATTTAGAACCCCGTAAATAGAGATCCGTAAACCAAGGTCAAAGCATAGAAGTCCACCGACAAGATGTCCTTGGTGTCTTAGGTCCGAGGATCATCCACGCAACTGCAACAATAGAATTAAGCTGGTTTACAGTGAGGTACTATACCATCCAGCGATTCAGTCGAATCAGTTCAGTGAACTCATTCTCTAATGAGCACTTACAGATTCGCCTTAGTGTCTCCACACAAGTGACTTATGAGATCAGTCACCCTCATCGTATGAGCAGGAGTAATCTATACTTGTCTAACCGGATATATGATATCCTTCTCGGATATCCTCCAACTAGGAACTATTAAGAATATGTGTGCTTAACTGATCAGTCTCATTAGTATGATCTCATCATAATCTGATCACTATCGCACATATTTATGGACTTCAATATAAGACGATAATGATACAAATTACACATAATGAAATAAAGTCATTTTATTAATAAAATGGACGAGATTTACATAGTCAGATTAGCTTGTAGGCCACCTAAGACTAACAAGGTTGAGTATAAGTGATAGGATAACTAGGTTTTGATTGGAGATAAAGATAGAAGTGCTGATTTACCAAATTTGAAAGCTTATTTGAAGTATTTTGGATTCTCAGGATATGTCAAGCTTGGTGTATAGACAGTAATCTTGTGTCGAATTGACAATTATTTCAAGTATTTGGGTGAGGGGAATCATTGGTAGAACTAGATCAAGGTTGGGGCCTCCTTCTTTTAAGGGGGAGGGTCATCTAGATTATTATTAAGATTGGGTTAGATATTCTTTTGTAGGTGCTAGGTTTGCTAAATCACTTAAGAGTAGATCAATAGTTGCTACACATCTATTGATAGTTACTACAACTTTTAGAGAGGAGATTCACACTATCCATATTATATCTTCTGTTGTTGTTCACCTTAGAGATAGAGACAGATTGGCTGAGTTGTTTGTAATAGAGATGGTAGACTTCCATGTTATTTTGGGCATGGACTGGCTAGACAAGTATTTTGCCTTGTTAGACTATCATCATAAGAAGTTGTTATTTCGAGAGCCTGGTAAGAAGGAGTTTGTTTATTGTTTCCCTAGGCATCGATCATGACGTGTTATGCTTTCTTCACTTAAGGTTGAGAAGTTGTTGAGGATGGGTTATCATGGGTACTTGGCTAGTGTTGTGGTTGTTCCATCAGATAGTGCTAGTGAGAGATTTGTTGCTGACATTGATGTCATTCGGGAGTTCCTTGATATTTTTTCAAATGATTTGCCCAATTTGTCTCCTTCACGAGATATCGATTTTGTCATTGACCTTATGCTAGGGACATTTCCTAATTCTAATACTCCATACTATATGGTTCTTGCGAAGTTGACAGAATTGAAGAAGCAATTGCAAGAGTTGCTTGATAAAGGTTTCATTTGGCCTAGTGTGTCACATTAAAGAGTCCCAATACTCTTCGTGTGTAAGAAGGACGGTTCTATGAGGATGTGTATCGATTATCGTCAGTTCAATCAAGTGACCATCAAGAATAGATATCATTTGCTTAGGATTGATGATTTGTTTGACCAACTATAGTCAACCAAGATCTTTTCTACGATTGATCTTCGGTTAGGGTATCATTAGTTGAGGATCAAGGATGAGGAGATACCAAAGATTGCTTTTCAGACCAGGAATGAGCATTATTAGTTTGTGGTTATGCCTTTTAGACTGACAAATGACCCTGCTGCTTTTATGGATTTGATGAATATGATGTTTCAACCATATTTAAACCAATTTGTGGTGGTATTTATTAATGATGTGCTTATTTACTCTTCGAGTGTTGAGGCACACATGGAGCATTTGTTGATTCCTTTGGAGCTGTTAAGGCAGAATCAGTTGTATGATAAATTCAACAAGTGTGAGTGCTAGTTGGAGCAGATTTCTTTTCTTGGCCATGTGGTTTCCAGAGATGGCATATCAGCAGAGTTGGCTAAGGTTGAGGTCGTGCTTTCTTGGAAGACGCCTAAGAATGTCTTGGATATCAGGAGTTTTCTAAGTTTTGGTATGATATTATAGGCACTTTATTGAGGGTTTTTTATCTCTTGCTACTTCGATGAACAAGCTTACAAAGAAGGGTGTCAAGTCCATATGGTCTTAGGAGTGTGAGCAAAGTTTTCAAGAGTTGAAGAAAAGGCTTACCACTGTCCTAATTTCGACCTTGCCAAGTGGGTCAGATAGTATTGTTCTCTATACAAATGATTCCCAGAAAGAGGTTGTGTCTTATGCTTCATACCAGTTGAAAGATCATAAGAAAAATTATCCGACACATGATTTGGAATTAATTGTTACTTTTCATTCATTGAGGATTTGAAGACACTACTTTATAGAGTGCAGTTCAAGATCTTTACTAATTATCAGAGCCTGAAGTACATTTTCTCACAAAAGGAGTTTAATTTGAGGTAGAGAAGATGGGTTGAATTTCTGAAGGATTATGAGTTTGCACTGAATTATCATCCTACTAAGGCCAATGTAGGTGTTGATGCTTTGAACAGGAAGCTTATGGCTTTGTCTTTGCATAAGGGTTGGAAGATGTTTGAAGATGTTGTTGATTGTAAACCAGAAGTTAAAGGTAAGCATTGTGTTCTAGCTCGGTTGGCTGCGAGACCTACGATTGTGGAGTAAGTCATGGAAGCTTAGAAGCAAAATCCTAAGGTGTAAGAGTTGATTGGAAAGGTTGATATTTCTCAAAGTGAGGGTGGAATTATCAAATTTCAAGATGGATTGTGTGTTGCACAGAATGATGAGTTGTGAAGGAAATTGATGAATAAGGCACACAAGTCTCAGTTTGCTATTCACCCAGAGAGTACCAATATGTACAAGGACATAAACAAAAACTTTTGGTAGTTTGTCATGAAGAGAGATATTGCAAAATTTACTTTTAAGTGTCTTACTTGTCAGTAAGTGAAGATTGAGCATCAAACCCTAAGAAGACTAATGCAAACCATGGATATTCCAGAATGGACGTGTGAACACGTTACTGTGGATTTTGTGACAGGATTACTGATGACCAGGAAGAAGCATAATTCTATTTAGGTGATTGTTGATAGATTGTCTAAGTCTGCTCATTCCCTAGTTATGCATAAGAAGATTTCTTCAGAAGAGTTTAATCAGATGTACAATGCTGAGATTGTGAGATTGCATAGAGTTCTAGTGTCTATTATTTTAGATTGTGATGCATGTGTTACAGCAAAAGTCTGAAAATTTCTTCAGGAAGCTATGGGTACACAATTGAAGTCTGGATCAGCTTTCCACCCGTAGACAGATGAACAATCAGACTGGACAATTTAGACAGTTGAAGATATGCTAAGACCCTGAAGCATTGAATGGAAAGGTAATTAGGATGATAATTTAAAATTGATTAAATTTATTTACAAAAATAGTTACCATGCTAGTATTGGTATGACACTATACGAGCCTTTATATGGTAGACCATGTCGATCACTTTATGTTGGGAAGAAGATGGAGAGAGAAGATTAATTGGTCTACAGCTTGTACAGGATTACTTAGATAAGATTGATATAATCAGGAAGAGACTTTTGATAACTCAGAGTTGATAGAAGAGCTATGTTGATCATAAGAGATGGGAATTAGTTTTTGAAGTTGAAAGGTTTCACCAACTAAAGGAGTGATGAAGTTTAGAAGGAAAGGAAAGTAGAGTCTAAGGTATATTGATCCATTTGTGATTTTGGAGTGTTTTAGCAAATTACTTACAAGCTTGCTTTGCTACCGGATATGTCTGATATTCATCTAATATTTCATATTTTCATGTTGAAAGTATGTTGTTGATTCATCTCATGTACTAGATTATGAGCCATTAGAAGTTCAACTGAATCTGTCATATGAAGAGAAATCTGCTCGTATACTGTAGATCATAAGGAGGAAGTGTTGAGGACTAAGACGATTCCTATAGTCAAGATTCTTCAGAGGCATTACTCTTTGGAAGAGGTGACATGAGAGGTAAAAGAAGATATGAAGAAGAAATATCCAGAGTTATTCATTAAGTAATTATATTTACTTTGCATTATAAATTTCGAGGACGAAATTTCTTTAAGAGGGAGATGATGTAATATCTGTTACTTTTTCTAAATAAAAATAATAATAAATAAATTAATAGTAACAGTTATAATAATTAAAAAGATAAATATAGTACAATATAGTTAATTGAGTAATCCCATTAACTTAGTTTCATACGGTGTAACCCATTAAGTTGAATGAAATTTTTGGGTTTAGATACTTAAGATAGTAGATTAGCATTTTGGCGATAACTTTTAGTGTACATCTCTGAGATTGGCGTAGTTAGAATTGTTGGAAAGAGCTCAAAGAGATGTTCAACTTTGTAGAAGACTAATATTATAGATTTTTTCATTTACTAGGTCAAAAAATTAAATGTTTAGGTAAGGCAAGTAAGGATGCGGGAGTGGAGTTTGATTTGGTGTAGGATTCTCGCTAATTCGTGGAAGGGAAGTTTAATATGGTCCAAGAGTGGTCTATATAGGTGGTGTGGGATTAGAATTAGAGTGTTATCTCTATACATAGGTAATTAGAAGTGTGATTAAACCCTAGCGGCCACACTTAAGCAAGAAGATGGGTATTTTGTTGTTGTTCTTGTAGAATAGAGAAGAAGAAGTGATTTATGGCTTATAGATTAATGATCTCGTATTTGTGGCATATTCTAGGAGGCTAGAGATCGAGAAGGCAGGTTAGAAGTTGTTGGATTCATGGCAGGGTTGAAGGGATTCTTTGGAGAAGATCAATTTGTTCACAAAAGCTAGGCGATGATTACCCTCCCACATAATTTAATTTGTATCTATAGAAAAATCTAAATGTTCTAATGATTTCAACGCCTAAACTTGTATAAAAATGTTATTATTTTTATTTTGAAACATTTTTGTCTTGAAGAAAATCTCAAAATCTTGTAAAACTCTATGTTTCGGTGTGTTCCTATACGTCTGGTGGCTACAATGGCCAATAGCATCAGGCAGCCAGCTATATGTCCATTTGATGCTCCACCAGTTTGACCATCAGGCAGCCAGCTAGGTGGCCGTCTGTTTGGTCAGAAGGTCAGCTTTGTGGTCGTTTGATCTAGGTTTTTATCTTGACTTCCGGAGGTTGGTTCTCCCTCTTTGACATCCGAATAACTTTAAATTTTGACTGTAGGTTCTTCTAACACTCTAGATCCTACTCACAAAAATTTTATATCTTTTTGAATTTATTTAATATTTATTGGGTAATTACTTTTCCAACCTATACAATCTGGCAATAATCTGTCTATCCAATTCTTCTTGGATTATGTTCAGAAGTTTATAATTCATTCATTTTTTTATCCAAATACTTTCAAAATTGAAACAATTATTTATGAACATGTTTAGTTTATGCCTGTAAATTTTAGTAATTTTTTTAAAAAATTTAGTATTTATTGTGATATTAAATTCGGATCTGTCCCGCTATAGACTGTACAACTTAAAATCAAAATTTGACTTTGAGTTCAACTTTTAGTCAAATGGGTTCATAAAATTATAAAAATTTGCAAACATGGCCCATATGATATTTCTAACAAGTCTACTAGGTTTCATTCATTTTAAAATCTATTTCTTATTTATTTAAGTAAATAGTATTTCAACTTTTAAAAAATATGGTTTCATGTTAGAAAAGTATGAAAACAATTTCGAAAATTCCATAAAATTTTTAAGTCACTTTGGAGGTCATTTTTAACTTGTTGCAATCTGTTTCACATAAAAACTTGCAGTAAAGAAATGTGGTGCTTTAAATATGTCTCTTTCCATTCAAAAGTTATTATTATTATTAGCAAATTATAACATTAGCTATGTGGTTATTTGAATTTTCTACAGTCTAATGAATCTTAATTACTGAAGTTCATGTGCCAATAAGTTGTAGTAGCTAAGACTTGGTACTATTGCCTAAGTTCTCTTATGTTATAGTTAGGATGCTTTTTGACTAAGATATGAAATTGTGATAATTTGGCGCATATGTGAATTATTTGAACTTCTTTTAAAGAATTATAAATATATTTTATTATGTAAAATTTTTAGATATCTAAATTTTGAAATATTTAACTTGATCAAATTCTTCTAGCTATATTTGTTTGCCATGTGAGATGTGATATGAGCCTCCCTATGTTTTGGAGGATATGCTTGATGTGCATGGCTAGTAGTTTGCTTTCAAGCAACTTATGAAAATTTGACATATGTAATAAGTTATATGTGCTATGATATTTTTTTCAGACTCTTAATATAGACATCTGATTTGATATAAGATATAGGTGGGATCTTGTTTTGTATCATCTTCTTATTTGATCTATATGTAACATTGTAAATTGTTCATGATATGATTTAGTTACCATGTGAATCAACTATATATGTTTAGCCTATGGAGGGGATGATGCCAACTGAGTTTTGTACTCAGTAAGCTTGTTAATAAATTTTCATCGGAGGCGGTCAGATAGTTGAATTTTGATTATGACTACGAAGAGTAGGCACTCTTGGAGCTTTTAAAATTCAAGATTTGTTGTGGTAATATGAGTCTTTTAATTTTAGTAGATTGATGTAGTACGAAGTATTTGAGTTTGTTATGTAATTTGTAAGATCCTAGGGAGTTGTGAGAAATTGTTTATATTATTCAAAGTCAATTTTTTATTGTAAGGCTTTTGTGGATTATATTGGCTTATTTTTATTTGGACTTTTTGCGATGGATGGATATTTGTTATTGCCTTGTGGACTCTATTGCCTCATTTCTGTTATGTATACGCTATGTTCCGTACGTGTGACATCTCTGTGTTCTGCTGAAAGTCAAATATGACTAGACATGGGGTTCAGGGCGTTACACTCCTATCCTCCCCTTTCCTACAAGAGTTGAATCAAGGCCATCAGGGGGACCTTGATCTTTGCCGGGTTAATCCTCTGATGCCTAAGTTAGCTAGACTTAAGAAAAGGATTAAACAAAGGGTAATGTTTTACTATAGGGTAGTTGCCATACCTTGAGTAGGAGGAGACTTGTAGGCCTTTATAGGAGTCCTTTCTAGTGGATAAGAGCTATATGATCTTGCACTTGAGTGGCATGTGTCATGTAGTCGAGTGCCACAGGGGTGCCATGCAATGTCTTGGATAGCCAAGTAATGTCTAATCTATGTTATTGGGCTCTAGTCCCAGTTAGGTAGTTGGTCCCCATGTTAACAGTGACATGGGGGGATGCCTCATATCTCATACTGAAGATTTCCTAATGTCATTTATTTTGGGACCCATCCCTCTGACGGGTATGATCCCTTTGATTGGTCATGTTTGTGTCAATAGGCTCTGAGTCCCTTGATTCCTCAAGGGCTTCATAGGCTCTCATGCCCAATAGTCAAGATATGCCTCCTCACTACATGGGATCTTGTTCGGCCTTGTAGTCCTTGGATGGTCGACATGAGCCTTCTTGGCACGTACCATCATGTCCGATCTCGAAATCCTTGGGTGGTCTGGAGTTTTAAGGTTTTTCTCGTTTTCTTGAGGACTTCGTGAGTTAGGTAGGGTGCAGATTTTGGTGCCTCATGGATTCTTCAATTCTCAATAGTTAAGTTTACTCGAGGTCCCTTTCCTACTTTTCGGCGTCCTAAGGTCTTTGGCCATGGTACTTTTGTAAGTTTGGATTCTACATTTTTGGGTGTTTCCAGGCCTTCAAGGTGGGCCTCTAGCACTGTCCCTCTCTACTGGCCTCTTGGGCTAGGTGGCTCAATATTGCGATGGCCCTTATTGGTTTGGGCTTTGTTGGTTTGTTCTAGGCCAAGTTTCTTACGCCTTTAGGGTTTCACCCTTTCAATAATTATTGAATCAAATTCCACATATTACTCAAATAAAGAGATAATACAAATCAAAATCATGTGTGTCAAATCTTATCAAATAATAATTCCTAATTAAATATTTGGATCCTATCATATGACCGAAGAGTCAAATTAACATATTCAAATATCCAGTTTTATATTTTACATGCTTAGTTCCCTATCGAGTGCACAAATAGAACAAATAAGCTCGATCATATAAAGTGATTCACATATCATATATATCAAATTCTCACATAACTAGTAGTATGTTAAATTATTTATTTGGTCTCAAATTAAGGATCTATATCACCAATCAATCATGGTCAAATGATGGATAATCAAAAGACTACTCAAAGGATAGCATAGATAGCTTATCAAGTAGGATCACAGCTGATCAAATTAATCAAATTAGTAAGTCAACAGGTTAAAATTATGGTTGACAAGAACTAGATTTAATTCACATCATAGCTTGTGTCATGTTATCATGTTTCCACTTAAGCTTATTGGACATGCATCCAAATGAGAATATAAGTAGGCAAATAGAATAAGCAAATAGAACTATAGTCTTAATACTATACAGAGGAAGATATATCTTCATTCAACCATAACCACCAAACCAAAGCTTGGCTTCTAGATTTTACTTCTAATGTCCTTGGAACATATTGACCTTACCCAATCAAATTCTTACGCAAGATCAGTATAGAAGCCCCCTTAAGACGGAAATGCTCATGGCGTATGGTTTTATGAAAATTTTGAGATATTTATTTGTGCTTTATTTGATTCCCACGATTTAGTGATAACATACAATGAAAATGAAGAAATCAGACTCCTATATGATGAGCTAAATGAGAGAATTAATCGATTACAAGAAACTTTAAAATAAGCTAAATGAGTAAATTAATCGATTACAAACTGATGACTTAGTATCCTTGAACACTCTATTCTGGGACTTGGTCGATTTTCAGGAGAGTCTTGAGTTTGATTCAAATCAATTATATACTAAGTGAAACTTTGATTAAATCCTTATTGTTAATCAATTATAAGTGAGAAAGTCCATTGCGAGTAAAAAGATCTTAAATCGATTAGAGGTTCGATTATGTCTTGCTTGTTAATTTCTATCACTGAGTGATTACGTCTGTTGCTAAGCCTAATCGATTAAGATGTATTGATTAGAAAAGCTATTGCTAATTGATTAAGTTTATCAATTAATTTAAGTGCTACTTCGATTAACTCGCTCCATGTAATTGGTTACGAGCCCCTTTTAGTTACCATTATCAATTGAATATTAAGTCAATGACCAATTGATTATCTCCATCTAATCCACTAGAAGGAGTTTTACAATTATTTTCTATCTAGCTGATTATCTATCTATACATTAAATTGATTACCTGCCTGTCATCAGATCGATTATCTATGTGTTTTTGGATTGATTAGCTGTTTGTTTTTCAATTAATTATCTGACTATGCTCAAATCAGTTATGGAGCTTATGTGTGCATCGATTATCTATCTATTTTAAGTCAACTGAACATCGATTGTGACATATTGTTACATCAATTAATTGTGAATTTTCTTCAAGTGATTAAGTTAACTTTCTACATCCATTACATGTGTGATTATTGGATTGTTTTAGCTGTCAATTCTAAATTGATTAAACATGTTTTATTAAATCGATTAATTGTTTACTTATGCTTCATTTGATCGATTATATGTGAAGCTAGTTTATTTGAAACTCTTTTAATCCAAAAATTTGTGCTCTAGTTTCTTTGTTGCTTTTTAGAGTTCCCATGCTTCTATCCCCTATACTTTTATAGACTTTTGTTATAAGAAATGTTAAGTAATTTTCGTTTTCGTATTCCCTATGTTTTGGTGATAACATACTAAGAAAATGTCGGGAATTTGATTCTTTGAGAGTGAGAGAAATCTATTTGTTTTATTAGTTTAGTTGCACACAGTTTCTATCATATGTTGTGCAAGTTCTACGACTTAATTGCTTTTACGATGCCTTAACTCTGATCAAAGAGCTAACCGGAACTTCGGTTAAGCCTCAGGACTTCAAATAACTTAAAGAAAGTTCAGCACTAATCGGAACATTACTCTCTACATTAATCGAGTTAGTTTTTCTAAGTGTTCTACCAATTAAGTGATTAAGTATCACTTCGATTAATGTTGTCTTAGTCACTTCGGGTAAAGAACTAAAAATTCCCTATTGATTAGCTTTATAAGTTTTCTATCGATTAGCACTTTAAGTTCTCTATTGATTAACATTTTATAGTTGCATTCAATTACTAATTAAGTTTTTCTCTTTGAGTCAGTCTAAGTCTGACTTCAATTAACGTTTAAGTAACCTCTTCCATTACCTTGATAAGATTAATCAAAACTCAACTTGGAAGCATGTTTTATGTCTTAATCGAAATAGAGTTTTCAGTTTCACTTCGATTAGCGATTCTGTGATATCCTTTCGATTACTGTTATAATACTAATAGAACTTTTGCTATCATACTTTACTTCAAGTAACGCTACAAGTTTCACTTCGATAAACGTTTTCAACGTTACTTCGATTAACGACGTACTTTAGTCTGTGTGAACTTAAGTGACTTTTTAATTACTGATCAAAAGTCTCACTGTGATTATTAAACAAATTAAGACTTTGATTAGTGAGAGACTTCACTCAGTTTCATCATATTGATTAAGAGTTCATTTAGCGCTTTAGTTATCACTTTGATTAACTATTTCTTGCATTTCAAGTTAAGTCATTCTTCTAATATGAGTGAGAGCTACCTGAACATTGATTAACAGTCTGTTTGTGAGTCAGACTAACACTCACTTATCGACTTCGATTAGTGGCCAGATTCTCACTTCGATTAGGTTTGCTTATGACTTATATTAAAGAATAATCATTCTGCTTAACCTGTAACTTCGTCTACCGATTACTTTACTGAATTTAATTTAAATTAGCTGGTACTCTCAGGATATATTTATATGTATTTTTTACCTAAGATCTCTATCATATCTTTCTCTGACAGATTTGTTAGATTTCCTATGCATCTGTACTATCATAGACTTCTACTATGAACTAACATAATGGCATGAAAAAGTAAACTTACCTCTTTAGTGTTTGTGCTTTCTGTAGGTCTGACCAGACAACACAAGATCTATACCCGAGGAAGCTTCTGTACATTAAAGCCAACTACTTTGAGTCTAGCAATGTAGAAGTCTAACCATTTCTCTCTCCAACTTCTCTCTCAGAAATTTGAACGTTAGACACAAGTGGGAAGATATCATCCAACACGAACGAGCCTAATGGATTGCTTTTTGAAGAGATGTATAAATAGAAGCACTTCACTAGAGAAAGAGATACATACATATATAGAAGATACATCGTAGTCATCAAAAGAGCTAAAATGTTTAGCTTGCTGAAAGAAAGATCCTGAAGATCTCAAGTGCTATGATTCATCATTCTTACAAGAAGCTCTTAGAGATCCTCTTCAGATCAAGACCTACGCAGCATCTTTGTTCATTTTTCTATCTTGATCTGTGTTTTGTTCTTTGAGAACACTTGCCTAATTCTTAGGCACTTTCTATTTACTCAATTTGCTTTGTTCCTCTTCTAGGTTGTGGAAGAGAGGGCCTATTAGAAGTTGGAGGGTGTTCCTCTTCTTGTTAAAGAGAGAGCCTTTAGTTGTAGGAGGTTGTTGTGTATAACCTACAAGGGGTTGGTACCTTGCTATTAGTGAAACTTCCAAATAGTTTCTTAGGGGCTAGACGTAGGTCTGGATAGAACAAACTAGTATAAATGTCCTGTGCATTTACTATGATTGTTTCCTTGTTTCTATCTACGTCTGTCCACTTATTAGCTTCCACATTTAATTTATGTTCAAGCAAATTTTAATAACCCATTCACTCCTCCTTTGGGTTAGTCTAGCCATGGGCAACAAGTGGTATCAAAGTCCGATCTCTCATTTATTTGACTTAACAGTCAAGAGAATAATATCTATGACAAACAATTATGTTGAAGGTCAATCTATCAACCGCCCTCCACTATTTGATGGGGAAGACTACTCCTACTGGAAATACTGTATGGAACATTTCCTTAAGGGGGTTGACCTTGATCTCTGGAGTGTGTTTGAGGACGGAGACTATGTCATAACTGTTTCTAAAGAAAGATAGACATACAATGGCAAACATATAATCTCTTTGAATAATAGGGCCAAGAGTATCCTATGTTGCGCTTTAGCAAAGAAGGAGCTTAACCGGATCTCTGGCTGCAGAACTGCTAAAGAGATGTGGCTGAAACTCTAGCTAACATATGAAGGCATAGAGAAAGTTAAGGGAACCAAGACAAATATTCTGGTCACTCATTATAAGAAGTTCAAGATGGAGCCAATTGAGAACATCGCCCAGATGTATTCAAGATTCATAGACAACACCAATGGATTAATGGCTCTTGGAAAAGAGTACTAGTTAGGAGACCTTGTTTGAAAAATCTTAAGGTCTTTCCCAGCCAATGGGCACCTAAATTGACAAAGTGACAGCTATTGAGGAAGGTCATGACCTCAGTATCTTGACACTTGAAAGACTTATTGAGTCCTTCATGGTCTATGGGATAAACATGGAAAGACTTGGAGAGGATACCTTCAAGAGAAAAGTCTCTACAACTCTCAAGACTTCACAACTAAGCACCAAGGAGACAACATCATCAAGTAAAGACATTGATGCTGACACTACAGAAGAAGCCTTGTTATATAGAAGACTGCAGTAGATTTTGAAGAAGAAAAAGGCTCAAGGCAGTTACATATATTACAAGAAGAAGACCTTCAAAGAAAAGAAGTAGGAACCACTATGAGTGTAAACAACTAGGTCACATGAGAGCAGAGTGTTCTCAACTAAAGAAGAAAGATAAGAAGAAAGAATACACTAAAACGTCCAAGTTCTTCGAGAGAAAAGCAATGACAACAACTTGGGACAATGAGGAAGACTCCTCAACTTCATCAAGCTCAGATGAAGAAGAGGAGACAACCAATCTAGCCCTAATGGCTAACAACACTCATCAGACTGATGAACATGTAACCTCTACTCCTCCCTTCAGTTTAGATTCTAATTCTGATGAAGAGTTATCTCTTGAGGAGGTCTTTGATGAGCTATATAAAAAATTTAAAATACTTTCAAAAGAGTTCAACATGCTTAAAATAAACTATAAAAAGAGAGTGCTATGTGTTTCTCTAAAACTGAAAAGTTAGAATTAGTATAGGCTAATGAGAGACTAAAATATGATAATACACACCTTGGTGAGATAAATAAAATAAAAGACACTAAGATTCAAGAAGAAAAATGGGCAAAAATCAATCCAATGATTAGATTAGAGATCATTTTGAGGAATTACAAATATAGCATGAGATTTACTTAAAGTGAGGTCAAAATTAGCGTGTCCATAACTGACTCGCCTTGGCATCTACTTTGCAAGGGAATGGAATGAATTGAATTAAATAGTGGTAAATGTAATGGAACGTGATAAAATGAATTGAAAAGTGGATGACAAGGTGTGATGAGACTTGCCTTCAACCTCACATAAGGGGAATCTTTCAAAAGTAATCATCAAAGTTATTTTAAGAAATCTCCAAAAATCAACAAATATTTAGATAAGGAAAACATAGAAAATGTGGACGTAGGCACGAGAGAAATAAGGAAAAGATCAACTTCTATGTGGGGAAATACCCTAAGTTACAAACCTTGTAGGTTTCGCCAATGGAGAGCGATTACCGGCCAATGTGGACGTGCTACAACCATGGCTTCAAGAAAATAACGATGAAATGAGAAAAGAATCCAAACAAGGGTCAATTTTAAAAAATGACTCAAAATAACTTCAAGGATAACTGAATACATAACACAGAATAGAATACCTTATATCATGTTATGATTTATTATAACAAATAGTATGAAACATAATTATTGAGACGTTTTTCACACAGTGAATTCAAAATCCTACATGAATGCATAATGGGCTTAAAATAATAAATTTAAAATACAAAATATAAAATAAGTAAACATAATATTACCGAGTTGCCATTAATGAGTCAAGATATCAATTTTGTGACTCAGCACTAAGTCGAAGCTCGTTTGTTCACGCACCAATTCACAAAAGGGAGTCACTGTCCCCATAAAAGCAATAACTTGACGGCCAATTTGTTCAACTAAAAGTTCTCTGGAATTATCATCATTTTTATTAAAGGTAAACTCAAACTCTAGATTCATTAAAGCTACAAGGTCCTTGATATCATCTAATAACTAATTATCATATAATAATGCAAAGATGCAATACATGAAATGAATACAACATCACTTGGTGGGACTAAAATGCAAAACATAATGAATAAGTACAATGACATGTGACCATGGTGAGATAAAGCATATCATCATCCTCATTCTTCATTTTCCTACACTTACAAACTATCAGCAAACCTAAAATAGATAATAAACAATGAATTTTTAGTATTTTCTCTAAAATACGTCGACCTAAGTAGACGCCATTTAAGATTTTTAAATCGCATTGATTCGAGCCGACATGATTCAATTTCCCAATAAAGAGCTCTTCAAATCCATTTTCAGTGAGGCTTTCCACTCATGTTAATACCTTTCTTCCTCAAGCAAGGACGAGGAACTATGGCTGTGCAACCCAACACTATATATCTCCCCTCTTTTGATCAATTTTGGTTCAAAAAAGCTCCAAGTGGCAAGAGAGAAAGAAAATATGTCAATCAAGAGTTCAAGCAAGACTTTAACTAAGAGAGAAGAAGGAAGAAGGCCATCAAGTTGAACTCCTCAGAAAGCTCTATAGCAAATTCATCCAAGAAAGTGAAGCTCCATCCTAATAAGATCCTAAAAAAACTCTCAAATGTGGAAGCACATTTAAGCAGAAGAAATTCCAACTAACGGGTATGCTCTTCTTTAATCTTCTTCAATTCAATTCTTCTCTTTTAACTCTCATCATTCTTTTTTACAATTCATCTTCCCTTTTTCTCAATTCATCTTCTCTTCTTCCCTAATCATCATGGTAGGACTTTTAATTGATTTTTGTTTCTTTTAAAGGACTATCCACTCTTCCAGGTGTTAGTCTCCTGTGTGGCTTATAAGCCAATTAGATCTAGTGTACAAACTTGTTCAGTTATTTATTATTTAATAAAAATATATTCATTATGTGTAAATCTTTTTTTATTCAACTGTTTCATAATAAGTGCATGAATGTGTATAGTAGTTGTCAAATTATCATGAGATCATAATAATAAGATTGACAACTTATAAACATACATTCTTAAGTATTCTTAGTTAGAGGATATTTGAGAAGGACATCAAATATCCAGTAAGACTAGTATCGGTTACTCTGGCTCATTTGATGAGGATGACTGGTCTTATAGTCACTCATGTGGAGACACTAAGGAGAACCTGTAGGTGCTCATTGGTGAATGAGTTCATTGAACTGATCCGACTTGAATTGTTGGATGGTAATTTATCTGACCGTCAACCAGCTTGATTAAATGTCACAGTTGCGTGGTTGGTCCTTGGATCTAAGACACCTTGTAGGTGAACTTTTAGACTTTTACCTTGGCTAAGAGATCCCTAACTATGGGATCCTAATTAGTCAAGTGATTGGATCTAGTAAAATACTTTCGAAGGTGATTGAGTGTTCAATACGGGATTATTCGTTCTCAGTAATTAGAGAGAGTTTTTTGATATTATAAGGCAACATCTAATTCAAGTGAGTTGACTGGTTAGGGTTTGACAATTGACTATGTCCGAGATTGACTTGATGGCATTGTAAGAATGAAGGATTATAGCCACACGGCAACTAATCATGGAAAGGTTCCATGAGCGGGTTGTTGAACCACAATGTCTTTCAGGATCATGCGGTGTTGCTTGGTACCTAACATGATTGGAAGTTCAGTTGATTATCATGAGATAATAAATTGATTAAGTAATTATTTAATATGATACAATAAATTACTTTATGTCATTAGGGGTTACTGGGCTTGTTAGTTTGAAAGCTAGACTAGCACCTAGACCAAGAGGATCACATGCACAAGGTGTTCTATCTATGGATACTAAGTGAGAATTTATATAAACTCAAGTACTTTTATGAAAAGTCATCAGAGATTAATATAAATATACGTCAGAGGGGAACATTGGACCAAGCTCCAAGGTTTTCCCAGACTTGGCCATCCCCCTCCTCTCTCTCTCTCTCTTGGCCGACCCCTTTGGAGATTGGTGCCCTATTCCTCTCTCTCTTCTGCCTCCGCTCTCGCATAGAACGAGGCACTGTTGGCATGCTATGGGTACCCATAACGAGAAGAAGGGCAAGAGATTAGGCATATCCCTTTAGGGACGAAGTGAGGATGATCCTTTAATGAGAGAACCACGTGGATACTGCTGGAGGCCAAACATCTATGTAGCTAGCAGCATCGCTCAGACGAAATCAAGCTTTGGTCGCAGATTCGACTTCGCGCAAGGTGAAGAATCATTTTTCTCTCCTTCAGATTCTCAAAAACGGATCGGGATATCACTGGAAGGTTTTTAATTTCCGTTGCATTATTGTTCGGTAATACATATTGTTCGTTTTCCCCGTGTGATCCTTACACTCGGTTCCAAGAAGATTCTCTAAGCTTCCATGGCTTCCAAAGCTTGTGAAAAACATCTCATTGTCTATGAGAACCTTCATCTTCAAATGGCATATTGAAGGTCTTGTAGTGTACACCAAAGATTATAGCAAAGTGTAGACAAACTGGGCAGCTATGGGTGCCTTGGTAGAAATGTGGCATCCTTAGACTCGCACCTTCTTGTTTCCTACTTTTGAAGCCACCAACCCTCTGGAAGAAGTGGAATTGCTCTTGGGATTGAAGAAGATTGACCAGATCCATGATGATCATCATGAGGAAAGCAAGGAAAAGATGCATCTCTTAACTAAAAGTGTAACCTCTCGGGAACTCTTAGTGAGAATCATAGGAAATCCAGAAGAGATCAAGGATGTGCTTGCCTACAAGGGAATAAATATGTAAAAGCTGGCTAAATGGACAATGAAGGCAATTCTTGAAGACAAGAATGATGAAAACATGAAGTATGCCATTTGAGGATTCATAATTTGTCTAGCTAGTGCACTCTTGCTCCCATCTTAAGATAATATTCTAGAAGATGGTCAATTGAATGCGATTGTTGGGATCTGGAATGAGGAAAAGATAGGGCCCGCAGTGCTAGCTAACGTCTACAATGGGCTTACTGCAACATCCACCGGACATCTTGGATTGATCTTCATTTCAAATGCAACTTCAATGTAGAGTATGCTCCCAGAACCTCCAGAATTCATGAGAAAAGTCCAATCTGTCACATAAGTAGTGTGGTGAAGTTCAATGATAACTATAGATACACTAATTTTGACTTCACATTGAGTAAATTTTGTTATCACATTAGAATGCCCTAAAGTGGTCTTCAATTTAATCATTTGAGTGATTTTTACTTATTATTTCCTTAATTTAGTTAAGTCTTTTGAATCACGTCTACCATGTTGGAGGCCATGTAAGTTTCTATCCCTAATCGAGTATTGAATATTTAGAATCAGATCCTCCATAGTCGACGCCATTTAGAGTTTTAATCCAATCGATTAACTACTTGATTCTTTAATGGATAATTATTCACTTGAAACGCATCCACTATAGTAGACGTCATTTAAAATTTTTCATATTTATCTTCTATTTTTATTTTCTATTTGGCTCCTCTAAAAGATGTCCTAGTTGGTGGATGCCTTTTTAAAATGCATCTGCGCGATTGGACGAGATTTAGTTGCGTAGTCCAGCAAGCCCAATCCGAGCCAAATTAAGCAATTTACTTCCAATGTAGTCTTCTTTCTTGCCAATCCTTCTTTCTGCGGATTGATCCAAGGTCGGGGGAGAGTTTTGGATGGCTTTCATGTTGCGGAGTGTCGTGGAGCCCAAGAACTCTATTTGACATTAATTTATTATGGGAATTCACTCTCTATATATACATATATGTTTTGAGACCTCAAAGAGGTTGGCCAATTGATCATTGAGAGTTCTACCAAAGAGAGTAGAGACCCCTCTCTTTAGACGAAAATCAATAGCTTTGGAGTCCCTCTTTCTCTCTTAAAAGCCTTCATCCTCATTGAAGGGTGCATTCAACCAAGGATGACTTTTGGGGGGGCCAACTTCTTCTTCTTTTTCTTCTCATTCATGTTTCTTCATTAGTTTAATTACATGCATTACATCTTCATCACACACATCATATCATAAATTCTTTTCTCTTTTGCATATACGAGTTAAAAAGAAAAAGATAAAAAAAGTGAGTTTCTACCTTAGTTGCATGTTTAGTTCTTATTTAGATTAGATATTATACTAATCATAAGCTCTAATCATTTTTTTTTTGTTCATTTGTTTTCAAGGAACATCAAAGAGAGTGAAAGAACAAGAAAAGGAGGCTCTTCTTCTTCAGCAGGCTAAAGAGGAAGAAGTTAAGGATTCACAATCATCCCGAAGAATCCAAGGTACATGGGTGATCACTTTTCTATTTCTTCGAGAATTTCATTCTCTGGCAATCACGAATGTATTATTTGAGCCTAATATTTAATTTTTTAATTTCAATAGCACATATTGAGCACTCACAATAACATGACGAATCGAGTGCCAATACTCAGGACAAGGGCTGACTGGCACAACCACTTCAATACCATGGAACGTAATGACTTCACTCATGTGAAAAAGAACTGAAAAATGTGGAAGGCTTACATGAAGGAATTGAGGAAGATTAGAATGACCTCAAACTACATGCCTCCTAAATGGCGTCGTCTGGGGACGATGTGATCTGCACAGCTATTCCTCCTTTCATGCCCGAGCATTTTCCTTCCTTCCTCATTTGCCTCTTCTCTTTCTCTCTCCTCACCCCCTCTTCCTCTTCGACAATGGCGAGCCTTTTTCAACATTCTTCTTCTACTCCGACAATGGTGAGCCTTCTCCAACCTTCTTCTTTGACTCCAATGATGGTGAGCCCTTCGGCGGGTTTCGGCGAGCTTCCTCTCTCTCTCTTTCTCTCTCTCGCTCTTATCTCCCTTATTCTGTATTCTCCCTCATATGATGGAGCAAGGTGGCACGAGACACAAGAGACAACGCATCTTGGCTCCACTGTCGTGATCGCAGATGAAGGTGAAGAAAGTGCAATAGACCTTGGTGGAGACGCTACAAGGCTAGCGGCGGCTGCCGCGGACTTGGAGGTGGTAGTGGTTCTTTGGGAAGAGGGCACCCCGGTTGTTCAAGAAGGAGAAGCTGGCAAGGCAACGCTCCGACGGTGGCAGCGGCATTGAAGGCGGCGGAGGGAGCTGAGTATGCCATGGTAAGTCTCCAATCTCCTCTCCCTTACATGATGTGCTTGGTGAGAAATGGAAAGTGGACGGCCTCATGGCGCTGCAGGAAGTTTCTTAAAACGTGTTAGGTCCAGTCGATGGCATTCAAAAGGCGTCAACCACACCGAACACGCTTTAGGGAATTAACTAGAATTCAATAAGATTGAATTAATTGCATTAATTTGCTTAAACTGGTCATTAACCCAAGCCTTCACGATTGATACGGGACTGAGGACCAGAATTTTGTGGGAGGCCATTTTCATGATTTTCCACTCCTAAGACATGTTCTTTTTCTAGGAATTTATTCTTTTTGTTCCAGCTCTCCATGACCCAAATTATGTCGGTAGATCATTTCTATCTCTTCTGTTGTTGCGAATACTAGCAATAGCATTGTTGGCATTTTCAAGCAAGGGGTATTCTTATTTCATGATACAAATGCTTTCCCCAAGGGGTAGATTGAGGAACTCTTAGTGGATCCCTTGCTAGTGGGCTTTTCCGCTTTTTCATTTGCATTAGAAGCCTTCTCATCTTTAAGCTTTAGCTTCTGGTAATCATAGCATACCTAGGCCTGATTTACAAAGTGTAAGACTCCAGTGAATGGGCTTCAGTGAGCTGCTCAGTATCGAGCCATTCTAGATTGACCTTATGCAGATCTAGGCACTGAAAGAGAGATGGGATGTTGAGAGTAAGGCGTTCTTGATGCCATGGGGCCATATGGTCCCTAGCATTGAGGACGTGATGAGGATTACGGGACTAAGGGTGGAAGGCAGGGCAGTGTGTAGCACCATGTATCTTGACTATAGAGACCTAGCATAGCAGTTGTTAGGGCCGAGAGTCGAGGACGATAGCCCGAGTGGATGTGATGGATGCCCTTGGATTAAAGGACCCACAACAGCAGATAAGAGACTCCCGTGAGGGCTTTATGGAGTGATTAGCAGAGTCCACAGTGGCCATCTACTGTAATGACGTGAGTGAGAAAGAGCAGACAGATCAAGACTTGAGGAGGTTTCTATTCCTCTTATTTGGGAGACTTCTGTTTGGGGCGAAGGGCGACGACATCCAATGTCATTTCGTAAAGTTGTTGATTGATCTGGACAAGACTGGCGAATATGCCTGGGGAGCTACGCTGCTGGCGCATCTGTTTACAGATCTATCTATGGTTAGGCCGGACAGGGAGACCACCATCTCTGGCTTCACACCATTCCTATAGGTATGCAATTCTAAACTTATATGCAAATACTTAATTATTTGTTTAATATACATATGGCATGCATGCGATGAGCATGTGCCTTAACCACATGTAATTGATGCAGGTGTGGACTTACTACAATTTTCCTCTTCTACAGGCGAGCCCAAATGCGGTGCCTTTGGTGTGCTCGTGGCATTCAGTGGTGGACACAGTGCTACAACATCATCAGCTTACCACCCTCTTCCCATAGTTTACAGACTATGCAGAGCTACTGGTGAATGTTTTTATTAATGGATGCCATGCCTTTTATCTGTGCTTCCATGGAATATAACCCTCTACATGTCTAACATGATGCTTACTATGCAGGTTATTTGGAGGCCCTACTTGGATATGAGGGAGGATGACCAGTCCTGGGTGGCTGCCGGTAGGCCACAATTTGGGAGGTAGATGTGGGTACACTGCCTAAATGAGATCGACCTGCTGTACGTCCGACTTGTTATGAGGACCCTCGGCCTAGCTCACCAGTGGGTTGAGGAGGAGATCTCGGAGAACATCGGCCGCATGATGATGGGAAGCAGGCCCGCACAAATTGGCAAGCCAAAGTTGCATATTAGTTTGACGACTGGTAGTAGTGCGGCACGGTGGTATAGTCTCACGTGTGATCAATGAGGCCTACCTCCAATAGTATCAGGTATGCTATGCTGCATAGCTCCAACTGCTTCACCCCCTCGACGTGAGTATGATGAGATACTTCTAATTTAGATGTTTCTATTCCATATGGAATGCATCTAACCAAATGACGACATGTAGGATGCTCGGGATGCCACTATCATAGACCTTCGGGCCCGCCTGTGGGATGTCGAGCAGCGAGTCAAATAGACCTAGACAGATCTCGATGCTTTGGTATTTATAAGTGCAACCCGATCCTATATGCACAGCAAGTTGAGTGTTTGGCTTTTAATGATATGTCTCTTTACTTTGCAGCATGCCACCCATGCCCAGCCACCTACGTCACACAGGGTACTGCGGGTGACTCCAGTTCTAGCGCCCCACCATCGTCCGAGATCGTCTCACAGCAAGAGTGGCTGGCGAGTGTTGTCCTCTGAGTAAGTCTTCAGCTCCATTTCAAACAATCAATTCACATATTTATGTGATCATGCACAACATATGCACAAAAACATTCAACAGTTCATTGTTCATTTATTTCATCATACATCACTACCTATGAGGATAACCTTCAATTGGTAGGTTGCAGAGATCTGAGAGGCTCTTCAGAGAGTGGAGGAGGAGGCAGAGAGGGCTAGGTGCGATGTTGCATGGCTCGAGAGGAGATGGTGCAACGGCCTAGCTGGGATCCCTCCCGGGAGATTCTTAGGCTCCAAACACGATTTGAGTTGATTAAACAAGAGAGGGATCGAGAGTTTCTCATGGCCTTGCACGTCGAGCTACTCATGGTAGAGCGTGAGTATAAGAGCCTAGAGGAGAGGTATTAGCGCGCAACATCGAGTGTGGGAACTTGGCCATAGGAGAATGTTCACTGCTAGCATGGCAGTATCCTTGGCTAGAGCCTAGCCAAGCGAGATGAGGCCACCCCGACTGCCATTGCAAGGTCCAAACACCTAGGATGAGGCTCAGAGCTAGATGGATGAGGGGCCTAGGCATGATCCAGGCCTGAAATCATGATATGATGTTGTTGCTATGATCTTTTGATGATGTCTTGATGTTTTTCATGGACATGTTTTAATCCTGATCTTAGGATGTGATGGATATGTATGGTGAAATGTTATGAATGATATAGACTTTCCTCTCCTTCTTTGTGCTTCATCATGCATGTGTACATGTTCCCTGTAGATCACACTTGAACAGACAAATTAACTTATATGTTATGGCTTAGCCCCTTGCACAATAAATGAACGACCACTTTGACCCTCTCTTCTTGGTAAACGGGTCAAGGGGTGAAAATTTTATTCAACTAAGACAAAATAACAAAAGGAGAATGTGTAAAAGCAACATGCAAGCAGGCAAATGCAAACAATGAAATAAAGTATGCGACATGTAAGTAGGCAACGTCCGGATGCAAATTTTTTTTTGGGGTTTGACATATTCAAATCTTTATGGGTTTTTTTTTTGAAGGTATTCAATTTTTTTAGAGGTTTTGAAATATTCTTTTTTTTTAAGATTTTGAGATATTCAATTTTTTATTGGATTTTGAAATATTTATTTTTTTAGATTTTGAAATATTCACTTTTTTTAGATTTTAAAATATTTAAATTTTTTAGATTTTGAAATATTCTTTTTTTTTTAATTTTGAAATATTCAATGCAGTCTGACATAACCCCTTAGAATAAGGATGCATAGATCGAAGTAAATCTACTCCGATTATATCCGTGACTTCCCAGGCATCCTAAGCGCACATTAAGGTTGATTTGGGCTATTAACGGTCCTCGCCTGGACTCACTCGACTATGACTTACACTGATGGCAAACTGCCGTACCACGTGGCTCCCAGTTGCATGTGACTAACAAGTTCTACCTAAAAACTATTTACGGTAACAGATTTGCCCGACCCGGATCTCTTTCCTCACATCTAAGATAGTATAAGATGGATTACCCTAGAACCCTAATGGTCAAGTATGCGACGCTAGCCTGGAATTAACGTCATCATACCGATTGGTAAACCGTTTGCATTGACCTAAGACTAAAGTCATAAAGGTACCCTTAACCTAAAATACCAGTATAGTACCATGATCAAAAGAAACTTATGCAGCGAACAACATAATTCTTAATCTATTCTTTAATAGTTTAATATGAAGACAACGTGCTGATAGGTGCTCACACCATGATCCCATCTAATGATTGAACCCTTAATCGACCTATACCATTCCTTAAGCTTGGGGTACACCCTAAGGGAGGAGGGAAGAAAGGGTCCAGAAAGTTCACGTGAGGGTTCAAGAGACCTCTGAAGATGTTCCTCCCTTTCACAATTACTTGTTAAGGTTTAGTCACTTTTTGTTATGGGATTTTTTTACTTTAACGTGCCCTTTTGATGTTGGACTTGGCCTTTTTTATTTGGCTTTGGATTTTGGTCTTTTGGCGTTTGAATTTGCTTTTGACTTTTTGCTTTTGGCTTTCGAGCTTTGATCTTTCCCCCTTTGCGATGGCCTCTGACTAAGGTGGTGGACAGATTCAGTAGTCTATCTCGAGGCCTCGCTCCCTCACTGTGAACCAAGTAGAAGAGAACGGTGAATACCTTGCACTCTCAGTTTGGCTTTAGTTTTCCTTAGACCTAACACTGTTTGTTACTCCAGGTTTGAGCATTAGTGTGTGTTTAGTTGCCCTTTCGATCTAGAGAGAGAATTTGGGAAATTGATCTTTCAATTTTGATTGGTCCAAGCACCATACTGGTCGACATACCTGTCTAATGGTAGTACTTAAAGTACAAGCCTTTCCAAGGGTGAGACAACCCCTGACCTTCAGCATTCACCACCCAATACGCGTTACTAGGAAAAACATCTTTAACAACATATATATTCTCCTAGTTAGCTTGGAACTTAGAACAGAGACCACGAAGTTTTACAAAAATTATTTTTACAGCTATTTCACTAACTTTGAATTTTCTCTCAATGACCGTCTTTTGATAAAAATGGACAAGTCTATTTTGATACAATTGAGTGTGATTAGTGTAACGACCCACCACCCGATAATCGGTAATTCGATTACTAAATAGGTACTGAATCATTAAAATTTGTAACCAAACTAGGATCTCGGTGAGTCTGGGAAATAAATGATAAACAAAGTTAAACATTAACATCACATTGAATTGTAAGGAAAGTGTAGGAATTAAAAATTATTACAATTCGTCTTGACTCAGCAAATAATTACATATTCCAATAGAAAAGAAATAATTAAACGTACAGGCCTAAAAGGAAAAGTAACAACTACATCGGGGCATACCCCGGAACAGTGGTTGCTGGCGTGCAACCCTAGGCGAAACCCTCCACGCTACGCTCGCCTGGAACTCTAACCTGAAAACCGCAGGGGTGAGTCTCATCGAAATAGACTCAGTAGGGATCCTTCGATCCCCACCACTCACTCATGCATCCATAAGTACAACAACACAAAACTAGGCAATTTAAATAATTAAAGCAGTAAACACATCTCCCAAATATTCCCAATTTCCAATATAAAATACATGCATTCGTAAATGTAACAAGCACAACTCTGAAATCACTCTACCACAGAGTCCACAACGAGCGTCTCAGCTAAACACACAAACCACATGGCCGAACGCGGAAAACAACGACCCGCTGAGACCAAACAGCAACCCCTCGGATAACGCGCTGGCTACTCTGGTCTAACCGGCTCTAGGTGGTTCTGCTTCCCCTAGTACGAGTGACACTCCAAATGTACCACTCCCACACTGGTACTAGCTATACCCCGGGGTACACCAGGTGACCCTCTCTCTAGGTGTCACCCCACCACTCCCACACCGGCGTCGTGTCACTCCCACACCGACACAGGGTGCCTAAGCGCTAACAACTGTCACTCTAGGCCCACGGTCGCACAAAACACAACACAGTGCGATCCGATCACGTAGAAATCCTCATCCTCGAGTACGGTTTCAAGCATGCATTTAACCAAACTATCTAACAATATAAACACATGTTAATTACATAGATTAATGAGGTTCTGTCTTGAATCGCGTCGCTCGTGGCCGACGTCATTCAAGACTCCTAGACTGGTTTCACATAGAAACTGGCCTCATAAGATGGCCTGAAACGTGTCATGCAAGGTAGTCACCATTTAAAAGGCGTCGTTGTCCCTCATCGCCTATTAACGACAGAAACAGAATCAGGCCTCGGGGTGAACCGAACTAAATCGCGTCGTGGGAGGCAGCCGCCATTCAAAATGGCGTCGCTGTCCCAAGACGCCATTTAGCGTTCGCCAACAAGTTCCCCTGCTGGCCTTCCCCGAGTTAAAAAAATGGGATTTCTCCCCCAAATTGTAAAAAACAACAAAAATAGAGAAGGTAGGGGAGAAGCCTAGTCATTCCATAGAGAACCCCCTTTAGAACATGCTTTTCTACCCCAAATGCATCCACACATATTGCATGCTTTCAAAGTGGAAAAATCATGATTTTAAACAAAACAGTACGAGGATCGTCACCCTACTGATTACTTGAACTCCTCCTAGCTCCTAGCCATCGAACCGCCATGCCACAAGCCGCCGCCGGTACCGCCGTGGACGCCGTCACTCTACTGAGACGTCGACCGCCGTTCGGAGAGAGGTACGCCGCGGAGGAGATGGTAGCGGTAGTGGTGGAAGTTAGGGGGTTAATGGAGTGGAGGGGGAGGGGGAATGGAAAGAGGAACGGAAGGAAAAGGGGAAGGGGGCACCAGAGGGCTCGGAGGGTAAGGGGAGGAGAGAGAGGGAAATGGAGAGAATGAGGGAAACGAGGGAGGGCTCGCGGGGTCAAACCGAAACTTGTTAAAATGCGTCGTCCAAGGTAGCTACCTTTCAGATACAAGATGGGGGTCGTACACTGTTAGATCTCTAAATGGCGTTGCCCATGAAAGACGCCATTCAGATGATAGGACCGGGGCCGTACTCTCGCGCCCCAATGCCCACCACGTGGCACCCACGTGGCACATTCTAAAACGCGTCCTACTAACTGGACGCCGTTTAAACTGTGTCGAGCAAGCTGGACGCGAAAAATAACTCATGCCCCAGCCCTACAAGGGCCCAAACCAAGGGATCCGACTCCGAAACTAACCCGATAACCGGATCCGAAACCTCAATCCTTACATTCTTCCCCCTTAAAAGAATTTCGTCCCCAAAATTGCCCTATAAAATAATGAGGTGGAAAATGATGGCACAAGCTCACAAGAGAACTTATAAGAAAAGGTAGGAAAACTGTTCCCGCATCTCATCCTCCCGCTCCAAGGTCGCCTCACCTCCAGAGCGATGCTGCCAAATCACTTTAACTAGAGGAACAACCTTGTTCCGAAGGACCTGCTCCTTATGATCCTCAATACGTACTGGAAATTCCGGAAAGGACAAGTCCTCGGCGACTTCCAATTCCGAAAAGTCCAGGACATGAGACGGATCCTAAACATACTTCCTCAGCAAGGAAACATGGAACATATCGTGCACTCTTATAAGACTGGATGACAAGGCTAGCTGATACGCCGTTTCCCCAATTCAAGTAAGAATGGAAAAAGGCCCAATATATCGCGGACTCAGCTTACCTCGCTTCCCAAATCTCATCACTCCCTTGGAGGGTGAGATTCGGAGAAACACGTGGTCCCCAACCTCGAACTCAAGTGGCCTCTTACGGATATCTACATAACTTTTCTGCCTGCTCTGAGCTGTAGTCAACCTCTGCTGCACTACTCTGGCAACCTCAACACACTGTTGTACCAACTATGACCCTGCTATCAGCCTCTCGCCAATCTCAAACCAACTCACAGGAGATCGACACGGCCGCCCATACAATGCATCAAATGGCGCCATGCCGATACTAGAATGATAACTGTTGTTGTAAGCAAACTCCACCATAGACAAGTGCTGCTCTCAAGAACCTCCCCAACCTAGGCAACAAGCCCTGAGCATATCCTCCAATGTCTGAGTAGTCCTCTCCGACTGTCCATCAGTCTCAAGATGATAAGCTGAGTAGAAGGATAACTGCGTACTCAAGGTTTTCTGAAAACTCTTCCAGAACCTAGAAGTAAATCTCGGATCTGGTCTGACACGATGGACAAGGGCACCCCATGCAGAGTGATGATCCGGTCTACAACAATCTAGCCAACTTACCGACTGACCATTCCTTCCTAATAACTAGGAAGTGCGCAGACTTGGTCAATCGATCAACAATGACCCAGATCGCATCTCTCCTGTCGGGTGACATGGGCAATCCCATCACAAAGTCCATAGTCACGTGCTCCCATTTCCACTATGGGATCGGTAACGGCTGCAGCAACCCTCCTAGTCTCTGGTGCTCTGCCTTAACCTACTGACAGGTTAGGCACCTTGCCACATAATCAGCTACCTCCTTCTTCATGCCAGGCCACCAAAAGTGCCTTCTCAAACAATGATATATCTTAGTCATTCCGGGATGCATTGCATACCTAGAACGATGCGCCACATCTAGGACACTCTTGCGTATCTCTTCCTCAGCTGGAACATAGAGTCTGCCTCTAAATCTGACCGTATCATCATCCCACAACTCCACCTCTGGTATTTGGAGAGCCTGCGGTAAATCTGCATCCGTCCTCTAAGCCTCAATCACTGTATGGTACACTATTGGCCTCACGGTCAAGCTGGCTAACACGGATCTATCAGCCTCTCAAGGAATCCTAAAAGAAGATTCCACAACCTGCTCATATAATCTCCATTCCTGAATCATAAGATGTGATACGACCGTCTTCTAACTCAAGGCGTCCGCTACCACGTTTGCCTTGTCCGGATGAAAAGAAAGGTCGAGATCATAATCGAGATCATAATCTTTGATAAACTCCATCCACCTGTGCTGCCTCAAGTTCAAATCCTTCTGCTTGAATACATACTTCAGGCTCTTATAATCAGTGAAGACTTGAAATTTCTCTCCATATAAATAGTGCTGCCAGATCTTCAGTGCAAATACCACAGCTGCCAACTCTAAGTCATGAGTGGGATCATGTTTCTTCAACTGTCTAGAAGCATAGGCCACAACCTTGCCATGCTGCATCAGAGTCACACCCAAACCTCGACGAAATGCATCCGAATAAACCACGAATCCACCTGAACCTGATGGAAGCACCAGAACTGAAGTCGAAGTGAGACGAGCCTTCAACTCTGTAAAGCTCTGCTCACACTCCTCGGTCCACACAAAACGAACTCCCTTACGAGTTAACCTCAACAAGGGGGTCGCTATCGAAGAAAAATCCTGGACGAACCGTCTGTAATACCCTGCCAATCCCAGAAAGTTCCTGATCTCAGTTACTGTCGTTGGTCTGCCCCAGTCCACCACTGTCTCAATCTTGGCTGGGTCCACCGTAATGCCATCTCCAAAAATGACATGCCCCAGGAAGTGCACCTTGTCTAACCAGAATTCACACTTGCTAAACTTGGCATAAAGTTGGTGCTCTCTAAAAACTTGCAACACCACCTGAAGATGTGTGGCATGTTCTTCTTCAAAAGAAGAATACACCAAAATATCATCAACAAACACCACCACAAACTGATCTAGGTAGGCCCTGAAGACTCGGTTCATCAAATCAATAAAAGACGCCGGATATTAGTCAAACCAAAAGGCATAACCAAAAACTCATAATGTCCGTACCAAGTCCTAAAAGTTGTCTTACTCACATCAGCGTCACAGATCCTCATTTGGTAATACCTTGACCTTAAGTCAATCTTCGAGAATACCATAACAGACTGCAACTGATCCATCAGATCATCGATTCTCGGAAGTGGGTACTTGTTCTTTACTGTTACCTAGTTCAGCTGTCTATAATCAATGCACAGCCTCAGAGAACCATCCTTCTTCCTAACGAATAGAACTGGAGCATCCTACGGAGAAGTACTCGGACAAATAAAACCCTTATCTAGTAATTCCTGCAACTGCTCCTTCAACTCAGCGAGTTCGGCAGGAGCCATCTGATACGGGGCCTTAGACAAAGGCGTTGTACCTGGTGCAAGCTGAATAGTAAACTCAACCTCTCGCTGAGGAGGAAGGCCAGGCAACTCCTCAGGAAACACATCAACAAAGTTACATACAACAGGTACCTCCCAAGGATTGGAGTCACTACTAACACCAGCCACAACTACTGAGGTAAGGAAAGCCTCACAGCCACCAACAAGTAATGTAACGACCCGCCACCCTATAATCGGGGATCCGATTACTAAGTGGGTACCGAATCATTAATTTGGAACCAAACTAGGATCTAGATAAGTCTGGGAAATAAATAATTAACTAAGCTAAACATTCACATCCCATTGAATTAAAAAGGAAGTGAAAGAATTTAAAAGTTATTACAATGCGACACGATACAGCAAATAATTACATACTCCAACTGAAAAGAAATAATTAAGCGTACAGGCCAGAAAATAAAATAACAACTACATCGGGGCATACCCCGGAACAACGGCTGCTGGTGCGCAACTCGAAGCAGTACTCTCCTCGCTAAGCCTGCCTAGAACCCTCACTTGAAAACCGCAGGGGTGAGTCTCAACGAAAAGACTCAGTAGGGATCCTTCGATCCCCATTGCCCACACGCACACCCACAAGTGTAGAAACACAACTAAAGGTAAAGTAAGCAAGTAAAGCAGTAATTACTACTTCTAAATCTCTATATAAATCACATGCACTCGAAATATAACATGCATACCTCTGAAACCATCCTACCAGGGAGCCTACAACCAACGTCTTGGCAAACCACGCCAACCACACAAACGAAAGTGGGAAACACCGACCCGCTGAGACCAAACAATAACCCCTCGGATAGCACGCTAGCTACTCCGGCCCAACTGGCTCAGGTGGTTACTTCTTCCACCAGCACGAGTGACTCTTCACAGGTACCTCTCCGACACCGGTACTAGCTAACCCCGGGGTTCACCAGGTGACCCTCTCTCACTAGGCGTCACCCCACCACTGCTCCCACCGGCGCTGTGTCCCTCCCACACCGACACAGGGTGTCAAGCGCTACAACTGTCACTCTAGGTCCACAGTAGCACAAAACACAGAACAGTGCGATCCAGTCACGTGAAAAGTCCACGGTCGCACGAAACACAAGCAGTGTGATCAGGTCACATAGAATCCATCATCATCGAGTATATTTAAAGCATGCATTAACTGAACTATCTAACAATGTAAACACATATTAATAGCATGAATTAATGTGGTTCTGTCTTGAATCGCGTCGCCCAAGGCCGACGCCATTCAAGCCTCCTAAACTGGTTCATAAAATCTCGGCCTCAGAATATGGCCTAAAAGGCGTCGCCGTAGGTAGCCGCTTATTAAAACGCGTCGCTGCCCTTGGACGCCATTCACAACAAAAGTCCTCTCTGACAGAAACCGTTGCCGGGACAATTTCTGCCTAAATGGCGTCGTATTGGCCCGTCGCCATTCTGAATGGCGTCGTCCTAGCGCGACGTCATTTAGTGCCAGAAACCAGATTTCTGCAGCTCGACCCGAGGGTCCCCTTTAACCCCAAATTCGCCCAAAAAACACCCAAGAAGGGGAAAACGAAGAGGGAAACCAATCCATCACATAAAAACCCACAAATCCACATTCATAGAAACCACCCTATCCATCAAGAAAGTCCCTAAACATGCTTATTCTACCCAAAAATCCCTCACACGCATCATGCTTCAAAGCGGGAAAACATGATTTTTAAATGAAACACCACGGGAATCGTCACCCTACCGGTTGCTCGAACTCCTCCAAGCTCCAAGCCGCCAACTCGTCTCGCCCCCACGCCGCCGCCGGTACCGCCGAGGACGTCGTTACTCCACCGGGACGTTGGCCGCCGTTTGGAGAGAAAACGCCGCGGAGGAGGTGGTGGTGGTAGTGGTGGGAGTTAGGAGGTCGATGGAGTTGAGGGAGAGGTGAAATGGTGGGAGGACAAGATGGAGGGGGAGGAGAGATAGCCGGAGCCGCCGGAGGAAGTGAGGAGAGAGAGAAGGGAGGAGAAAATGAGGGAAATGAAGGAGGGTTCGCAGGGTCAAGCAGAAGCTGGGTAAAACGTGTCGTGCGGCACAGACGCCTATCAGTTGCCATGACGGGCCGTACTGATAGAACTCTGAAACGCGTCGCCTATCCAAGACGCCGTTTAGACGACAAGACCGGCACCGTACACTGACAACCCAGGGTCGTACTCTGAATGGCATCGTCTATAGAGGACGCCTTTCAGACGACAGGACAGGGCCGTACTCTCGCGGCCCGAAACCCGCCCACGTGGCCTCCACGTGGCACAACAGCCACTCGACTAAATGGTGTCCATTCAGCAGGGTGCCGTTCAAAAGGCGTCGTGCATCCTAGACGTCATTTAGAAGGCACTCCCCAGACCCCTCAGGGCCGAAACCAGGAGATCCGACCCAGAAACTGACCTGATAACTGGATCCGAAACCTCAGTCCTTACAAGTAACCTCTGGGCCTTAAAAGCAAAAATAAGAATACCACGAGAAGAGAGCCTAATACCTTGGAAGTAGAAGGTCGGGATGCCCAGAATGGATAAACGCACCCTCTTCCTGTGGCAGTCCACCTCGGCATAATAAGCCTCCAACCAGTCCATGCCCAAGATGACATCAAAGTTACGGATGGCAAGCACAACTAACTGGGCAGGCAACTGATGACCCTCAATGGTCAAGGGAACCTCACTCAAACAATTATAAGTCAACATGAAATCCCCAGAAGGAACCTCAACCATCAGTCCATCAGATAACTCATCAACTGGTGCAGAAAGAACATCTACGAACTACTCAGAAATAAAAGAATGCGAAGCACCCGAATCAATCAACACATGCGCGGAGTTCCCAAGGATAGAAAGTGTACCTTCCACCATGTTGGACGCACGAGCCTCCTTCCTGGTGATAGCAAGAACTCTCCCCTGGGTCTTCGGTTTCTTCTGATCACCTGGTCCCTGCCCCTGACCATTCCCCTGCGGGCAATACCTCGCCAAATGGCCTTGCTGGCCACAAGTATAACATCTCCCAGAAAATGCAGGACACTGAGTCCCACTGTGAGTACTGTAGGTGCTGAAAATTGCTCGTGTGATTAATGTGAAAAACTATGTTGTTTAGGGTAAATTAACCTATTAAAAAAATGCAACTAATGTGCTGTGATCGCCAGAAACTTTTAACTAAAAAGCTTCAAAAAGAGGTTTGATCGCTTACCTGTTTAAACGCGGAAGATTGAATCCTTGGTTCCCCTCCTTCAGCCGGCTGAAGAAAGAGAGCCTCTTCTTGTTCTTTTGTTCTTGCTGTTGAATGTTGAGGATCGTCCAGAAGTTCTCCTAGCTTGTGCTTGATTTCCCTCTTGTTGATTTCTTGTTGTTGTTGTTGAATGCAGCGGACAGAGAGACAGAAAAATAAAGAAGAAACAGTGATGAGGATCTAAATAGAAATATCAAAGCTAATCATGATTGGAAACATGTTTAAACAGCAACTCACTTGTTTTAAATGACTTTGAAACCCCTTAAGAACAGATGGGTTTTGGAAATTAATGAGGTTGTGTGTGTTGCATGCAGTGAGTATGAGAGAATGAAACTAAAGAATAAAAATGAAATTCAAATATGAAAAACTTATGCCCAGTCCAGTTGAAGAAGCCTTGAAGGATGAAGATCTTGAATAAGGATGCCGACTTCTGGAAATGGCAGCGCTCCGGCGTGGTTGCTTCGATCTCCAAATCGCTATAACGCTGAGGCTCAATAATTCTCTCTCTTCTCTTTTTTTTAACTCCTTGAGATGCAAGGTATTTATAGGCATTTTCTGCGTTCGCGATTAACATAGAAAAATCTAGGATTTATCTACCTTAATCGACAGATAATTACTGATTAATTCATCTTTATCTGTAATTATCTAAAACGCGTCTACCTTGGACGACGCCTTTCAGATTAAATTAAGATAAGGATAAATATCCGGGAAAACTTATCTTTATCTTTATTAGATAAAACGCGTCCACGTGTGTAGACGTCTTTTACACTAATTAAGATAAGGATAAACATCCGGAAGAGAAGTTAAATCAGCTTAGGAAACCTAAAACGCGTCGACTTTTACAGACGCCTTTTAGTTAATAAATAAATTAATTAAAATTCAAATTTAAACGGTAAAATACGAATAAAGTCTAAATAGCGTCTACATGGATCGACGCCTTTTAGGATTCTTCATATTTTAACTGAAATTTGAGTTAAAATCAATTCAATTGATTAACTTAAACATGTCTGCTAAACCCGACACTCAAAAATATTAATAAAAATTAATCAATGATTAATTATCAGACCATTATGAGGCATTATTATATGATATGAAATTTACTCAAAATGACGTCAAAATTAGCGTGTCTACAGCTGCCTCACCTTGGCATCGTCTTTGCAAGGGAGTGAAATGGAATGTAATGTACTGAAAAGGTGATGCCAAGGTGTGATGAGACACGCTCTTAACATCACATGATTGAAATTTTTCTCAAAATCATCAATGAAGATAGTTCAATGAAATTAATGGAATCAATCCTGTCTGGATGAGGTAGACAAGGAAATAAAATAAAGTCGATCAACTTCCTCGGAGTGGGAAGTACCCCAGGTCATAGACACTGTAGGTTTCATCATGGGGAGCGTTTGCCAGCTAATGTGGACGTGCTGCAGCCATGATGGATCTTAAAAGAAAACAAGAATATTGGATAAAGAATCCAATCAAGGATAGAATTCCAAAGATATCTTCAAGCGAACCTCAAAGATAATCAAGATACTCAATTCAGAATGGAATATTTCATATCATGTTGAAATTGTTTGATTTAATGGTTTGAAACTTAATCAATAATTAATTCTTATTACAATGATTTCAAAGTCCTACATGATGCATGCTGAGTTAAAAGAAAAATATAAAGTCAAATAAAATATAAATTAATCAAGGAAATTGCTCGTGTGATTAATGTGAAAAACTATGTTGTTTAGGGTAAATTAACCTATTAAAAAAATGCAACTAATGTGCTGTGATCGCCAGAAACTTTTAACTAAAAAGCTTCAAAAAGAGGTTTGATCGCTTACCTGTTTAAACGCGGAAGATTGAATCCTTGGTTCCCCTCCTTCAGCCGGCTGAAGAAAGAGAGCCTCTTCTTGTTCTTTTGTTCTTGCTGTTGAATGTTGAGGATCGTCCAGAAGTTCTCCTAGCTTGTGCTTGATTTCCCTCTTGTTGATTTCTTGTTGTTGTTGTTGAATGCAGCAGACAGAGAGACAGAAAAATAAAGAAGAAACAGTGATGAGGATCTAAATAGAAATATCAAAGCTAATCATGATTGGAAACATGTTTAAACAGCAACTCACTTGTTTTAAATGACTTTGAAACCCCTTAAGAACAGATGGGTTTTGGAAATTAATGAGGTTGTGTGTGTTGCATGCAGTGAGTATGAGAGAATGAAACTAAAGAATAAAAATGAAATTCAAATATGAAAAACTTATGCCCAGTCTAGTTGAAGAAGCCTTGAAGGATGAAGATCTTGAATAAGGATGCCGACTTCTGGAAATGGCAGCGCTCCGGCGTGGTTGCTTCGATCTCCAAATCGCTATAACGCTGAGGCTCAATAATTCTCTCTCTTCTCTTTTTTTTAACTCCTTGAGATGCAAGGTATTTATAGGCATTTTCTGCGTTCGCGATTAACATAGAAAAATCTAGGATTTATCTACCTTAATCGACAGATAATTACTGATTAATTCATCTTTATCTGTAATTATCTAAAACGCGTCTACCTTGGACGACGCCTTTCAGATTAAATTAAGATAATGATAAATATCCGGGAAAACTTATCTTTATCTTTATTAGATAAAACGCGTCCACGTGTGTAGACGTCTTTTACACTAATTAAGATAAGGATAAACATCCGGAAGAGAAGTTAAATCAGCTTAGGAAACCTAAAACGCGTCGACTTTTACAGACGCCTTTTAGTTAATAAATCAATTAATTAAAATTCAAATTTAAACGGTAAAATACGAATAAAGTCTAAATAGCGTCTACATGGATCGACGCCTTTTAGGATTCTTCATATTTTAACTGAAATTTGAGTTAAAATCAATTCAATTGATTAACTTAAACATGTCTGCTAAACCCGACACTCAAAAATATTAATAAAAATTAATCAATGATTAATTATCAGACCATTATGAGCAAATTAATTTTAGTTAATAAATAAATTAATTAAAATTCAAATTTAAACGGTAAAATACGAATAAAGTCTAAATAGCGTCTACATGGATCGACGCCTTTTAGGATTCTTCATATTTTAACTGAAATTTGAGTTAAAATCAATTCAATTGATTAACTTAAACATGTCTGCTAAACCCGACACTCAAAAATATTAATAAAAATTAATCAATGATTAATTATCAGACCATTATGAGGCATTATTATATGATATGAAATTTACTCAAAATGACGTCAAAATTAGCGTGTCTACAGCTGCCTCACCTTGGCATCGTCTTTGCAAGGGAGTGAAATGGAATGTAATGTACTGAAAAGGTGATGCCAAGGTGTGATGAGACACGCTCTTAACATCACATGATTGGAATTTTTCTCAAAATCATCAATGAAGATAGTTCAATGAAATTAATGGAATCAATCCTGTCTGGATGAGGTAGACAAGGAAATAAAATAAAGTCGATCAACTTCCTCGGAGTGGGAAGTACCCCAGGTCATAGACACTGTAGGTTTCATCATGGGGAGCGTTTGCCAGCTAATGTGGACGTGCTGCAGCCATGATGGATCTTAAAAGAAAACAAGAATATTGGATAAAGAATCCAATCAAGGATAGAATTCCAAAGATATCTTCAAGCGAACCTCAAAGATAATCAAGATACTCAATTCAGAATGGAATATTTCATATCATGTTGAAATTGTTTGATTTAATGGTCTGAAACTTAATCAATAATTAATTCTTATTACAATGATTTCAAAGTCCTACATGATGCATGCTGAGTTAAAAGAAAAATATAAAGTCAAATAAAATATAAATTAATCAAGGATAATATTGTTAAATTGTCATTAATGAGTCAAGATACCAATTCTTGTAATCCAGTGCTAAGCCGAAGCTCGTTTATCCACGCACCGTTTCACAAAAGTGGAACCATCGTCCTCACTAATTAACAATCCAACGGCCTATCTGTGTGATTAAGAATCCTCTGGAATTATCACTATTTTTGTTGTAGGGGAACTCAAATTCCAGTTTCATCAAAAACACAAGGTCCTTGATATGCTCTAATAAATATTTATCATATAGTAATGCTGATGCACAATAATTACATGAAATAGTACAAGGGTAGAAATAACCGTCTTTTTAGCCACGGTTGAGACTTCTTGACTCCCACAGTGGGATCTTCTTGATGTTTTCCAGCTTTACTCAGGTTTTCTTGAATTTTTTGATTGCCTTGGACTAACGAAATCTTCCTTTGCAGGTTGCTGAACTTCAGGAAGCCCTTCAGAGGGCTGAAGCGGAGATAGAGCATGTCCGTGCTGCAGCGGCTCGTGCCGAGGCTGATGCAGAGCGGATCCGGGTGCTAGAGGAGCAGGTGGCCCGACTTTCGGCTGGAGATCTTGTACGCCTCCAGATTCGCCTGGAGGTTGTGACTGAGGAGAGAGACCGCGACCGCCTTCGACTGGAGGCTATGCAGGGTCGCTTGTCGGTTGCGGAGCATGAGCGCAAGATGGTGGAGGAACGGTTCCAGCGAGCTCGGCAGCGTGCCCATGAGCGTGGTTTGACCAGTGCCTTTACTGCTAGTGCTGCTGTATCTTCCGGGCATGCAGGTCCGAGCGCGATGAGACCACCTCCACCTCCTAGTCGAGGGCCAGCACCGGATGCGCCTGACGAGGCCCAGAGTCAGTTGGACGAGGGCGGAGGGGAGAGTCAGCCTTGAAGGCTCATGTATCTTCTTCTTCATGTATCATGTACAAAAATGCCTTTTGATAATATACGTGAAACTTTTGGCTCCAATCTTGTGTTCCTGTATTTATCTTGCATCCTGTACACACTTAACAAACAGGTTAAGTATCTATTTAGGCTTAGCCCCTTGCCTGACCAAATAAATGGTCAATCAATCTTTTCTTCAATAAATGGTCAAGGGGCATAGCCTTTATTAACAAAGGTAATGAGAATAATCAAACTTAAGTAAAGATGCAACATACAAGCAGACAAATGCTCGCTGAAAATAAAAAGAATGAAACACACTAAATGCAACAAGCAGATGCTAACTGAAATATTTTTTTGTTGTTTTGAAAAAATTCATTTTTGTTTGGGGTTTTGAAATATATGCCTTTTTTTGAAATTTTGACATATGTATTTTTTTTGAATTTTTGAAACATATGTATTTTTTTGGATTTTTGACTTATGTAATTTTTTTTGGATTTCTGACATATGTATATTTGAATTTTTGAAACATGTGTATTTTTTTTGATTTTTGACATATGTATTTTTTTTGATTTTGTTGATTTTTGAAAACATGTATTTTTTTGGATTTTTGACTTATGTTTTTTTTTTTGATTTTTGACTTATGTAAATTTTTTTGGGTTTTTGACTAAGAGATCAGCATGGTACTTAGATCAAAAGATCATATTCATTTATTAACTTCATTTCCAAATTATTCTTAACAACTCAACTTAAACCCATCGTGTTTGAATTTGTGTTTCCATTCGTGATCCCATTTGATGATTTGACCCTTAGTCAATCTAAGTCATCCCTTAAGTTTGGAGTACATCTCTTTAGAAAGAAAAGATGAATAAGTTTAGAAAGCCCATGAGAAGGTTCCGGAGACTTAAAAAGATGTTCCTTTCCTACCTTAATATCCGTTGGGGTTCGGTCATTTCTTTCCGGGGTATTTATCGACCTTGCGTTCCCTTTCATTTCATTTCATGGCCTTCATGTAACGTTTGTAATGTAATGGCCTTTTTGATTTGACATTTGGCTTTTGCCTTTCTTTTCTGTTCTTTTCTTTTTTTCTTCGGGACGGATCTCCCCCTTTTTTTTTATGACGGCCTCCTACTAAGATGGCGGGTATTCTTGGTAGTCTATTCTAAGCCTCGTTCCGACATCATGGGCCGAGTTTAAAACAGAATTTTGCTTCAAAAAGAATGATTTGTACTTTACACTTTTGGTCAACCTTTCGATATTCTTTAGGACTTGTCATCTCTTGTTACTCACGAATCAAACGTGTCAGTGTGTGCAGTAATGGGCTTGAAATTAAGTTATTCAGACTAATAAGGAAATTTGAGTTTATAAATTTTCTGATTCCACTGGTCTTTGTACCATACTGATCAACTTTTTAACCTAAGGGTAGTATTTCTTAAGATGTAAACCATTCCAGGGATGTTTTAGCTCTTCTCCTTCTGCATTAACAAGACGATAAGCATTACCAGGAAAAGCATGCGATACAACATAAGGTCCTTCCCAGTTGGGTTGGAGCTTAGAACGCGGACCACCAGGTTTTATAAAAATTCTTTTGACAACCATTTCCCCGACTTTGAACTTACGTTCAATGACTTTCTTTTGATAAAAACGTGCTAATCTATTTTGATAAACTTTTGCATGATTAGCAGCTGACCATCTTTTCTCGTCTAAGAGTTCCAATTGAGCAAGGAGTGCTGAACGATGTTCATCAATGGAAAATTCCTTATTCAATTGTACTCTTAATGACGGTATGAGGATCTCATATGGAACTACCGCCTCCATTCCAAATGTTAAGGAATAAGGAGTTTGCCCAGTAGGCGTGCGGATTGAAGTTCGGTAGGCCCATAGAGCCTCAACCAATTTTTCTGGCCAATCTGTGAATTTATTAGATTTACACGTCTTTTTGATGATTTTTATCAAAGTCTTATTTGTTGCCTCTGCTTGGCCATTGCCTTGCGGATAATAAGGAGACGAATGATGCAATGCAATTTTATACCTGTTACAGAGATCCTTCAATTCTTGTGACACGAACTGCGGTCCATTGTCAGTGACGATGGTGCTTGGAATTCCAAATCGAGTGATGATGTTCTTCATGATGAATTTGCAGACGGTTGATGCTTTGATCTCCACGTACGCTTCAGCTTCTGCCCACTTGGTGAAGTATTCCGTTGCCGTGAGAATGAAAGATTTTTGCTTGATGCCGGAATCTGGATTGCCAAGAGGTCCAATAATGTCGAAAGCCCACATGGAGAAAGGCCATGGGGAAGAAACAGGATGGAGTGAAGATGCAGGAGAATGAATTTTATCAGCGTGAAGTTGACACTTAGCACACCTACGAACAAATCCTACACAATCTTCTTCCATGGTTGGCCAATAAAATCCTTGTCTAAGGATCTTCTTTGCTAGCATCTGTCCATTGACATGACCACCACAAACTCCACTATGAGCTCCTTCCATAACCTTCCAAAGCTCATCTTCGTCTAGACATCTCAGAAGAACTCCATCAAAACCTCTCTTGTATAATGCTCCTCCAACTATGGTGTATCGTTGAGAAACTCTCCTGATAGCTCTTTTCTCCTCAGTTGTAGATTCCTCAGGATATGATTGATCTTCACAATATTTTGCAATTTCATAATACCATGGCTTCTGTTCATCATCCATCTCTTCTAACAGCTCCATCAACATAATTTCTCTTTTTTCAATGATATCTCCGTCTCTGACTTTCTTCAGCAATTTCTCCTTAGTTCTAAGGAATGAAGGATCTTTCACGGCGGGTGAAAGACGCCTATGAACTATGATTGATTCAGATTGTTTGCTGATTGGAAAATCAAGAGAAGATGCAAGTGAAGCTAGAGCGTCAGCTAAGATGTTTTGATTCCTAGGGACATGGACAAAGATCAATTTCGTGAAAAGCTTTGAGTAAGCAGAAGTCAGTTCTTGATAAGGCTTGAGCTTGGGATCGAGAGTTCGATACTTGGTCAGCACTTGGCGAAGAATTAGTTGGCTATCACCTACGATTCTGAGTTTGGTAGCACCATGGAAATGAGCAGCCTCGAGGCCAGCAAGGAGTGCCTCGTATTCAGCTATATTGTTTGTAACTGGAAAATCAAGCTGAAAGGCTTGTGGAATGGTGATACCTTCGGGTGATAACAGAACGATGCCGATCCCTTTTCCATGAGAATTCAGAGCTCCGTCAAAATGTAGAGTCCACATATCATCTCTGATTTGATTTACGGACATCAGTTCCTCATCCGGAAACTCTGATCGGACTGGATCAAATCGAGGAAGGGGATGATGAGCGAGATGTTCTGCTATAGCATAGCCCTTGATCGCTTTCTGCTGGATATAGATAATATCGAATTGAGATAGAAAGCTTTGCCATCGCGCTAACCTATCAGTAAGAACAGATTTCTCCAGGAGGAATTTGATCGGATTCATCCTAGCGATGAGATGGACTTCATGGGCTAGAAAATAATGTTTCAATTTCTGCACAACCCAAACCAATGCTGCACATGTTTTCTCCATCACCGTATATCTCTGTTCAGCGGGGTTGAGAAGTTTAGAGAGATAATAGGCTGCCCTCTCTTTTCCTTCTTCATCTTCTTGTGCTAGAACAGCCCCCACTGCATCATCCAGGACTGAAATGTAAAGTATCAATGGTTTGCCTGGAGATGGTGGTCTCAAAACAGGAGGACTTGCTAAGTAGTCCTTCAATCCATCGAATGCCTCCTGACACTTATCGTCCCAATCAAATTTGACTCCCGGCTTGGTAAGCTCGTAAAACGGCTTACACCTTTGTGAGTGCTGGGAGACAAAACGGCGAATAAATTGCAACCTTCCGATTAATCCTCTCAACTCTTTCAAGTTTTTAGGAGGTGGCATTTCTCTAATAGCCTTCGCCTTGTTAGGATCGATCTTAATTCCCCGTTTGCTGACAATGAATCCAAGCAATTTTCCTGAAGATACCCCGAATACACATTTCTTGGGGTTCATCTTTAACTGATATTCTCTTGATCTCTCTAATACCCTTGCCAAAACTTTAGCGTGCTCAGCCTTTGTTTTCGATTTAACCAATAAGTCATCCACATACACTTCCAAGTCTATGTGCATCATGTCATGAAATATTGCCATCATGGCCCTTTGATAAGTGGCTCCAGCATTCTTTAATCCAAATGGCATGACAACATAACAGTATGTTCCCCAAGGTGTAGTGAATGATGTTTTCTCTTGATCTTCTTCTGCCAGCTTGATCTGATTATATCCAGAAAATTCATCCATAAATGATAATGTCTCATAGCCAGCGGTATTATCGATGAGTACATCAATATGAGGCAATGGAAAATCGTCTTTAGGACACGCCCGGTTCAAATCGCGGAAGTCAATGCAAATCCTGACCTTTCCGTCTTTCTTCATAACCGGGACTATGTTGGCCACCCATTGTGGATAGAGGACAACTCTAATAAATTTGGCTTTATGCAACTTATCGACCTCTTCCTTCATCTTTAGAGCCATTTGTGGGTGGAATCGCCTTAATTTTTGTTTGACCGGGCTAGCTCCTTCCTTTAATGTCAATCTGTGTTCAACCAAAGTTGAGTCTAACCCCGGCATATCCTCATAACTCCAGGCGAAAGTGTCCTTATAGTCCTTTAGCACTTGTACCATTGCTTTTTCATCCTCTGAAGAAAGATTTTTACTGACGAGGACAACCTTAGGTTCGTCTTCAGTCCCTAAATTAATTTCTTTGGTAGGCTCCTCTACGGCAGCTGAGGGTTCATCAAATCTCTTCACTCCACTGGCATATGCCTCAGCCGCGTCCTCGTCATCTTCCTCTTCAACAATGGGGTCCTTTTCATGTACTAATTCATATACCCCGTACCCATCATTGACTGACTCATCGTCCATGCAATCTTCTGGCATTTGAATTGGATTTTCTAAAAACTGAGGGATCAGAGAACAAGAAGAGCACTTATCAGCTAAGTCCTGGAGGTATCTATCTGGAATTTGCCTACCCTTAGGCTTCCTAGACTTACTAACCTGACTAGACTGCCTAACTTCACTAAACTCACTATTATAACCTAACGAAGACGAAGCAGGATGAAAATTTTGGGATACAAGTGGAAATACAAGAGAATCCTCCTGAGTGGAGGGACAGAGTAAATCTAAGAGAGAATCTTGACCGAAGGACCCGCGCGGCGGGGTGCAATCGGACAAGTAAGATGTTTCCTCGATGAGGATTTGGGAAGAATTTGTTGCCAAATTGGCGTTTTTTTTTGGAAAATGAAAGAATTAAACATAAAGCAAGAATGAATGCAAATGGAAGGAGAATCAGACGGAGGAAGAGGCACCAAGGCCAGAGGATTAGGGGGATCATATAGTAATATGTCCCAGATTAGATCATACAACCTCTCTAGATCGAGAGGAGGTTGTGGTATAATGTCCCGAGGGGACAGAGTAATCATGACGGGCGGAGCCCGTGGAATATCTTCAATTATGACCCGCGACCAAGTCGGGGTCAAAAGCAATGTACGAAAAAGAGTATGGAGCATGAAGACATGTGAAGGATATGTCCCCCTCCAGAGCAGATCTGTTGTGTAACCAGCTTCATAGGGGTCATCTGGCTCCCCTTCATCGGTTTCTTCAGATAGCAGTATCCGCTTGTCAAATATAGCACCAGGGCTTTCAATCAATTCATCAATCTGCGGCGGCCACTTAGGTTCTGCAGGATCCAGAAATAGTCTGTTCAGTGCAATATACAGGTCCCTGAGATCGAACCACCTGTACCATTCACATTCAGGATCATCAAATTTCCTCCTTTTCATAGGCCGCAGAGCCTCCAAGGATTGGTACGTAAGCAGTTCAGAGCAATGTCTGGCCAAATCCCTCCCATAAATATCATGGAAGTCAAAACAGGAAGTAATGACTACCGTATTATCATAGCTGAGTATGGGCCCTTTCACAAAATGTGTACACAGGGTCCATGTTAAGGGATCTCGGCCTTCTTTAAGTGGCGTAGACATTGCCTCCCAGATTTTCGGGCCTACTTTGATTTCTGTTTTCTGAACCAGATCTTGCTTCAGTTTTATTGGCCTATAGCCCAGACCACTTCCAGGTGCCGCTCGATGATTTTTGACAGGAGTGGTCCTGCCTTGCAACTGCGTGCCCAGACCTTTCCCAGGCTTGTAGCCGTTCTTCATCATGATCTTCCATCCTGGGGTACTCATGCACTTCCCCCTCTTGATAGCATCTAACGGATATGGAGAGATAGTAGCGGCTTTCAGAGGATCAGCCACTGGACGGTAGACCTGTAATACTGACAGAAAAGGTTGTCGGCCAGGTAAAACAGCAGATTTGATGTTCAATGAGTGAGCAGCAGCAAGGATCGGCATGCTCGTTACTTTAATTATTCGTCCTTTGAAAGGAAATTTGAGGCATTGATGATTCGTAGAAGGAATCGCCTCGAGAGTTTTAATATAAGGACGACCTAAAATGGCATTTATGGAAGGGTCGATTTCCAAGATGTGAAATTCAACCTCTGCATGACTTACAGGGCCCAGCTCCACCTTTAAATAAACCATTCCCAGAGGGGAACGGGTAGAATTGTCATATGCTGTTACTGATATGGGGTTGGGCAGCCATTTCTCTTTGGGCACACCGCATAGCTCCAGGGTCTTCGGAGGTAGAACATTGATCGAAGCCCCTGTGTCGACCAGGCATGCATCAACGGCCTTCTTACAGATGTTGACCGTAATACTCAGGGCCATGCTTCTGGCTGCCGGCGGTGCTAGTTCCGATGTATGGAATGTTATAGAGGGTTGATCCCCCTGAGGAACTAGTAGTGCTGCAATCTTTTCTACCGGCACGTCTTCATTGACCATCACCTTCTGCAGATATTCCATTAAAGCTTCTTGGTGACTCTTGGATCTTTTGATCAGTTCAAGTATAGTGATCCGTGCCGGTGTCCGATCCAGGTGTTTCAACAGGTCGTATTGAGTGCCTGGTGCACTCTCTTCATTGTAGGCTTCCTCAGTCGGCTGTGATGGGCCATCTCTGACTGTGGACTGAGGAAAGACCTTGTTGAAAATCCTTCCACTCCGGAGTGCGTGTTCTTCAACCGTGGAGGATCCGGGTGACACTTTAAGTACCGCAGAGTTGGATGGTGCGGATGGCGCAGAGGGTTGGTAGGTAGGTGATGGCGTAGGGCTAGGTGGTGATGGCGTGGTGCGGATTAAAGGCCTAGAGGGTTGGATGGTGGATGGGTAAGTGGTTGGCGAAGTGGGGAATGGTACGCGTAATAGTGGTCTAGACGGTAAAGGCATATCTGGATAGGCGGTAGTGGTAGCGAGTGAAGTGGGGAATGGTATGCGTAATAATGGCTTAGATGGGGTGCGTTATTGGTTTGCGGGGGGTTATATGATGGAGGTGTAGTAGTGCGGGGCGTAATGGGTCTTAGGAAGGTGGGTAGCGGTAATGGGTTATTGGGTGTGGGCGAGTGGTATGTAGGTGTGGGTATGGGGGTAATGGTAATGGGTTGTGGCCTTGGTATGTGGATGGTGCGGCGTGGTGGTCGCTTTGCGGTACTTTGAACGTGACCCGTTGAACAAAGAGAGGAAGAGTCCTCTACTCTCCACTGCTGCCCACGACCAGCCTCAGACTGGCTGTTCGTCAAGATGGGAGCAACCTGGTTTTGGTTCTGATGCTCCGGGAGTGGATTCTGCACTATTCCCATGTTGGGTGGTGCTGCTGCTTGTGCCGGTGGTCTTGCTTGCTGCTGCTGCTGCTGCGGTCTCCTCGCCTTCAGGGCTGTTATGTATTTCTTCATTTCCTCCCAGTCTATGCCGCCCTGCTCATTGAGATCATGGATATAATCTCTGAATTGGAAGCAGGTGTCAATGGTATGCCCAGGTTGTCTGTGGAAATAGCAATACCTAGACGTATCGGCATTTTGAGGCCAGACGGCCTTCTCTCTCGGCAAAGCTAAGGCATTGGCTGCCATTAAAGCGCTGAAGATATCCGCCAAGGATTCTGGGAGGGCCGGGTACTCTGCCCTTTTCGGGCCAGGAGGTCTCCTTTGTTGGTTGTAGTCACCAGGAGGAGGGACATTGTGGTACGCCGGCAGTGCACGCGGCTGGTACTGTGGCTGTTGCTGTTGCTGCTGATGTGGCTGCTGATACTGCTGTTGAGGGGGCTGTTGATACTGCTGTTGCCGTTGCGGCTGTTGCTGTAGCTGTTGCTGACTCGGCTGCTGGGGCCGCTGGTACTGCTGTTGGTAATGGGGGTTCTGCTGCTGCCTGTACCCCTGCTGGCTCGGCTGTGGTGGCCTCTGGTACTGCTGCTGATTCCTCACAAACTGGGGCGAGTTATTGTTCATAGTACTGACCTGCTCGTGAGAGAGCGTGCCCTCAGTAGTTGGACCTGAGCTAGGAGAATTCGGCACTGCAGGCTTCCGAGGCGGAGGCCTGTTAGGTCTATGAGGATCAAAGACGCTAGAGAACGTAGCGTCCTTGAAAGCATTCTGGCAGTACCGTGCCCTTTCATAGAGCTCTGCCATGTTCGTCAAGTTGTTCAAGGAGAGGACTAGCTTGAACTGGGGAGTGGCGTTAGAAATCAACATTTTCACTTGTTCGGATTCGGACAAGTGATCTTTCACTTTTTCAGCCAGGCCCCGCCACCTGTCAGCAAAACTGACAAACTCCTCGTCCGGTTTCATCTTTTTTGCAATAAGATCCGTGATAGACAAGGAGGGTGCAACTCTGTCCTGGTATCGTTGGATAAATTTGCGTGATACGATACCATAATCCTCTACTTCTGAGGGTTCCAGAGAAAAGAACCACTCGAGGGCTGGTCCCTCTAGGGATCTCCTGAACAAGAAAGCCAATGACCTCTTATCATTCTGCCAAAAGGAGGATTCGTACATGAACTCCTTCAGGTGCGTGAAGGGGTTACCAGTACCGTTATACTTTCGATACACTGGCATTTCAGAGGGTGGCAGATGAAACACTGGCAGGCTCGGTAAATTAATTTCTGGCACCGCTTTAACCCCCATCATTTTCTGAAGATTGTTGAACTGTTCGTCCATGCGCTCCATCTTGGCCAACAACGTCTGCGTGGTTAGATCTGCCTGGGGAGGAGGAGGAGGAGGAAGTACTTGATAGGCCTGCTGCCTAGAGTACGTTGGACAAGGAGGATAATAAGGATGAGGTCCGGCAGAGCTTCCGCCATGCCCGAGGGCATTTTGATAAATGGGCGTCTGCGGTCTAGCCGGTGGCCTGGATGAAGAAAGTTGTGGCCCATTTGGCCGAGAAGTAAGATGAAGGCCTTCCATGGCCTGTTGGATATAAGGAGGAGGAGGAAGAGGTTGTTGAGGAACAACGGGGGGAGCCACAGGGTTTGGCTCAGCAGGCTGCATGGGTGCCCTCCCCTTCAAGATGGACTGGATCGCCTCGAACTGCTGAGGGTCCAGTCGGGAGGCAAGAACTCCCAGAGCATTGACAAGATCCGTAGGATCGGAGGATGAGGGATCATGCTGATTCATGTCCCCCTCAAAGTCAGGATTGGGAATCGCATATTCATGCGGAGGAAGATCATGATATTGATCGTGCGGATTAAAAAGAGGAGTTCGGACATTCCCGTCATGCCGAACTGGAATGGGTACAGAATTACGAGAGGCATCAGCATCTCTCCCGTTCTCGTAGTTGAAATCAGAATTGCGAGGGGCATTAGCATCTCCCTCGTAGTTGATAATGGCGTCTTGGGCCATACTCAAATCTCTGCCTGATCGCAGCAACATTATATTAGATTCTCTTTTCAAAAAAATTAATCAACCAAGTTGTGCAGAGGTTAATCAAACAAGTGGATGCTTAACGTGATTTCAGGATTCCTTGTTGAGTTATTTGAATTGGGATTAAACCACAATTTCGCTCAGGGAAGGATCCTAGTTTCAGTTCAGTTTCCACCGTTATTCTCTAAGATTTTCTCTCACAACGCTTTCGGAATCTAGCCGGGACTTCAATTGGTACAACCAGCCCGATGATCAAGGAGGAATACCTTGATTTTGGGGACTTATGGAGGTCTCAACGTCAACTTCTCTAGTCTGATCAAGGGACCAACCCAATCAGAGAGAGTTGCTAACGTTGAGTAATGTGTTCCTAAGAAAAGGAGGGTTTTAGCCTCAATGCATATGCCCTGCGACCTGGATGGCCTCTAATGCTTAATAGAGTAATGTGTAGCTAGCACTCAACATAGAAATCTGGAAACTGAAAAATAATTAAGAAACTGTCTGAATCGCGTCGATTATAGTCGACGCTATTCAAAACAGAACTTAATTCTTTCGCAGAGAACAGATGCAAACAGCAGAGAAAACCTGGAAAATAACTAAAAACTGTATGAATCACGTCGATGATGGTCGACGCTATTCAACACAGAAGTTAATTATTTCACAGAAACAGATGTAAACGACAGAGAGAATCTGGAAGCTAAAAGGCGTCTAGGAGCACTGACGCGGTTTTGAAACGCGTCGTCGTTACTGGACACTTTTTAGTTCGCAGAAACAGATTTCCAGAAGGATTTTCTGGGTCGAATCCTCCTTAAACAGGGAAAAATGCAATAAATAATCGACTCATGCAAAGATTTTTAGTTTCAGATTTTAAACATGATGGTTTACTATCCAAACAACTAAGAAATCACACAATCACACAGCATTTTATCACCAAAAACAGCTTTTTAATTAATCAAGGGGAGGCAAGATCTTGCCACTGGGGTGTGCACGTGGTGCACGAGGGAAATTAAACAAACTAAACACTCACCAATTGGTGAGGACGTGTCGAAAGACACAAGTGGTGCACCGTGGGTGCCCGGTATGATAATAGCAAGAACAAAAGAAATTAAAAGACGGCGAGACCAAGTCCCACCGTGATCGCCAAAAGAGCTGTAGGTGCTGAAAATTGCTCGTGTGATTAATGTGAAAAACTATGTTGTTTAGGGTAAATTAACCTATTAAAAAAATGCAACTAATGTGCTGTGATCGCCAGAAACTTTTAACTAAAAAGCTTCAAAAAGAGGTTTGATCGCTTACCTGTTTAAACGCGGAAGATTGAATCCTTGGTTCCCCTCCTTCAGCCGGCTGAAGAAAGAGAGCCTCTTCTTGTTCTTTTGTTCTTGTTGTTGAATGTTGAGGATCGTCCAGAAGTTCTCCTAGCTTGTGCTTGATTTCCCTCTTGTTGATTTCTTGTTGTTGTTGTTGAATGCAGCAGACAGAGAGACAGAAAAATAAAGAAGAAACAGTGATGAGGATCTAAATAGAAATATCAAAGCTAATCATGATTGGAAACATGTTTAAACAGCAACTCACTTGTTTTAAATGACTTTGAAACTCCTTAAGAACAGATGGGTTTTGGAAATTAATGAGGTTGTGTGTGTTGCATGCAGTGAGTATGAGAGAATGAAACTAAAGAATAAAAATGAAATTCAAATATGAAAAACTTATGCCCAGTCCAGTTGAAGAAGCCTTGAAGGATGAAGATCTTGAATAAGGATGCCGACTTCTGGAAATGGCAGCGCTCCGGCGTGGTTGCTTCGATCTCCAAATCGCTATAACGCTGAGGCTCAATAATTCTCTCTCTTCTCTTTTTTTTAACTCCTTGAGATGCAAGGTATTTATAGGCATTTTCTGCGTTCGCGATTAACATAGAAAAATCTAGGATTTATCTACCTTAATCGACAGATAATTACTGATTAATTCATCTTTATCTGTAATTATCTAAAACGCGTCTACCTTGGACGACGCCTTTCAGATTAAATTAAGATAAGGATAAATATCCGGGAAAACTTATCTTTATCTTTATTAGATAAAACGCGTCCACGTGTGTAGACGTCTTTTACACTAATTAAGATAAGGATAAACATCCGGAAGAGAAGTTAAATCAGCTTAGGAAACCTAAAACGCGTCGACTTTTACAGACGCCTTTTAGTTAATAAATCAATTAATTAAAATTCAAATTTAAACGGTAAAATACGAATAAAGTCTAAATAGCGTCTACATGGATCGACGCCTTTTAGGATTCTTCATATTTTAACTGAAATTTGAGTTAAAATCAATTCAATTGATTAACTTAAACATGTCTGCTAAACCCGACACTCAAAAATATTAATAAAAATTAATCAATGATTAATTATCAGACCATTATGAGCAAATTAATTTTAGTTAATAAATAAATTAATTAAAATTCAAATTTAAACGGTAAAATACGAATAAAGTCTAAATAGCGTCTACATGGATCGACGCCTTTTAGGATTCTTCATATTTTAACTGAAATTTGAGTTAAAATCAATTCAATTGATTAACTTAAACATGTCTGCTAAACCCGACACTCAAAAATATTAATAAAAATTAATCAATGATTAATTATCAGACCATTATGAGGCATTATTATATGATATGAAATTTACTCAAAATGACGTCAAAATTAGCGTGTCTACAAGTACCACCACAATGACGACAAGCTGCCGGAAGCCTCTGAGCTGCCTCCTGCTAAGCACTGGACATCGACTGACTCTGCTGGGTCTGCCTAGGTCTGCTACTACCACTGCTGCCGCTGCTGCCGCCGTTGCCGCCACCGCCTCGAAAGAACCTCCTAAATCTGGAATCGATTGAAAAAGATCCCGATCCAAACGAAGGAGCTGTTGCTGCTGTTTTTCCCTTGCCATAAGCTAGCCCTTGAGTAGCTAGTCCCCTCTCCCGAGCCAACTGATCATACTCTGCCTCTACTGCCGCAGCACACTTAACCGCCGATGCCAAGTCCGTACAATAGTGGGATGCCACAAAACTCCTCAAATTAGACCTTAGTCCGTCCCCGAACCTCTCAGTTCGACGCTCTTCGTCTCCTGAAATAAAGCGTACAAATCTCCCAAGTGAAACAAGTTTCATCTGGTACTCGAACACCGTCATGCTCCCTTGGGTCAACTCCACAAATTCCCTCTCCTTGGCCTTCTGGACATGCCTAGGGAAGTACTGCATATTGAACTCTTTCACAAATGTCTCCCATGGAATCTCCCTGAGACTCCTATCTACATAAGACAAGCTCTTCAAAGTGGTCCACCAATCATAGGCATCATCCTTCAATATGAAGGTAGCCAACAGAGTCCTCTCAACTACCGTTCAGTCTATGGTATCGAAAGTCTTTTCTAACTCCTTCAGCCAGTGAACGGTCAGGGTTGGGACGACCGGTAAAATGAGGCGGCTTCAGCTTCAGGAATCTCTCCAGAGCAGCTGAAGGACCTCCTCGAGTACTAGAACTCTCACTAGGGTCTCGGGTCTGATATCTAGTCATCGTATCCATCATAGCCTCCATGAAATCCTCCATATTCAGCCTACCAGCCTCAGACCCACTAGGAACATCTCCCTGTTCCCTAATAACTGACACTCTCTTCCAAGGAGCCATCTAATCGCCTACAGTCACAAGAATCGAAAATTTCTAATTAGAATCCAAAATCTACACTACCCTCGTGCCTGTACGGGATAATGTAATTATTTGCCAAATTCACGATATTTAACCTAGTTAATCATCTATTTGCCAGACCGAATGCTCTGATACCAACTGTAACGACCTGCCACCCTATAATCGGTAATCCAATTACTAAATGGGTACTGAATCATTAAAATTTGTAACCAAACCAGGATCTCGGTAAGTCTGGGAAATAAATGATAAACTAAGCTAAACATTCACATCACATCGAATTGTAAGGAAAGTGCAGGAATTAAAAATTATTACAATTCGACTTGACTCAGCAAATAATTACATATTTCAATAGAAAAGAAATAATTAAACGTACAAGCATAAAAGGAAAAGTAACAACTACATCAGGGCATACCCCAGAACAGTGGCTGCTGGCGCGCAACCCTAGGCGAAACCCTCCATGCTACGCCCGCCTAGAATCCTCACCTGAAAATCGCAGGGATGAGTCTCATCGAAATGGACTCAGTAGGGATCCTTCGATCCCCACCACTCACTCACGCACCCACAAGTACAACAACACAAAACTAGACAATTTAAATAATTAAATCAGTAAACACATCTCCCAAATATTGTCAAATTCCGGTATAAAATGCATGCATTTGTAAATGTAACAAGCACAACTCTGAAATCACTCCACCACGGAGTCCACAACCAGCGTCTCGGCTAAACACACAAACCACGTGGCGAAACGCGGAAAACAACAATCCGCTGAGACCAAACAGCAACCCCTCGGATAGCGCGCTGGCTACTCCAGCCTAACTGGCTCTAGGAGGTTCTGCTTCTCCCAGCACGAGTGACACTCCAAATGTACCACTCCCACACCGGTACTAACTATACCACGGGGTACACCAGGTGACCCTCTCTCTAAGCGTCACCCCACCACTCCCACACCAGCGCCGTGTCACTCCCACACCGACACAGGGTGCCTAAGCGCTAACAACTGTCACTCTAGGCCCACGTGTAGACACCGATTTTGGACCCCCTTTTGGTCATGAACCCCATCCATCATTTCCAAGCCCACCACCTTAGCCATCTCATCCTTCAGCCTACTAATAATCAGGCCCATTAACCAGTCTCGACTTTAGCCACCTTTTTGTGGAAGGCCAACCCCCTCGCCTTCCACCATCCTCCGAAGGCCAACCTGTCCCCCTTCCACCATCCTTCGAAGGTCAACCTGTCCGCCTTCCACCATCCTTCGAAGGCCACCCTGTCCGCCTTCCACCATCCTTTGAAGGCCAACCTGTTCGCCTTCCACCACCCTTCGAAGGCCACCCCTTGCCTTCCACCACCCTTCGAAGGCCAACCGGGCCGCCTTCCACGGGATTGGAAGGCAAGATGGTTGGCCGTCCACTCTCCTAACTTCCATCTTGACTTGGTCTTCCCACGATCTCCTCCACTCGCCACCCTCACCCCCACTACTCCGATTATTCACCACTCCGGCGACTGCCCCGTGCACAACCTCCGACTCTTGACCGCTTCCCATTGGTTCTTTGATGATTTACGGGGATTTAGACTCCAATTTCCTCCTATTTTCCCTTCACCTATTTAAACCCTCTATGTCCCTTCGTTAAGAGGGTTAAGAGGGGTTAGAGAGGTTAGAGAGGGGGGTTGAGTTGGCAAGGAGTTGGAGGGTTTCCGGAAGAACTTCAAGCGGAAAAAAGCCTTGGCAGTCGACAAACCAGAGGGATCTTCCGCATTCCGATTGGGCTTGTTCTCTTAACTCTCTCCTTATTTTTCTCTTTTCCATTTCATTGCATTCCCACTCTTCATCCACCCCATAGTATCATCTCCTCCTTTTTACTCCTTTTCTTTTAAAATGTCACTTTACTTTTCACTATTATCACACACGAGCACCTCCATCTGCATGCATGCATGTTAGAATGACCTAACACTTTTTACCCTCCAGAGGTTTCAAACAAAAAAATAGGAGGTGGGTGGCCATAACATATGGTCACCTTCCCTCCCTAAACACCCGTCCGGTGCGTCTCCTTTCAATTTTAGTTTATTTCTATATTTGCATGAATAGATTCTACATATCACAGTCCTAATCAGGTTATCTTCTTTTTTTGTCTTGTCTTTTCCTTTCAGGGACCCTTACCGCATTTCTACGTGCAGACTGCCGAGCTCTCCTCCTCTGGCCGGCCGGAGGAAGAGAAGAGGAATCCATTGTCTCTCGCTCCATCAGAACGCGATCACTCTCACCATCCTGCAGAGTACAGGGACCGTAAGATAATGCTCCTGGCGATCACACACTTTGATTCCTAACCTTTCCAAATCGCCGCAGCGCCAAGACGAACGGAGAAGCGCTCGCCCGAAGCTCGCAGCAGCGGCGGGGGACGTTCCGGGCGCCTATAGCCCTTTGGCGATCACGGTGGGACCTCTATAGCCCGCTGCACGCATCGCGATCAAAGATAAGAAGGTAAGGTCCTGATATTTTTTATTTTAATCCGGACGGCCTGTTGTTAGGCCGTTCAAGCTGTCAAACGACCAAGCAGTTGGCGGTCCAACACCTTGGACGGCCACTTGCCTGGCCGTCGACGCCCCTGGACGGCCAGTATTCTGGCCGTCCTCTCTCTTAGACGGCCAACTTACAGGCCGTCCACTCCATTGGACGGCGGGCCCCTTGGCCGTCATCCTCTATTTGACGGCCAACCGCTTGGCCGTCCTCTGCCTTTGACGGCCAAGCCCCTGGCCATCCTCTCTACTTTGATAGCTATCTTGTTAGCTGTTCATATATGCTATTGTTGCCTGCTTTGTTGATTCGTTGTATGTTCTGGCCCGTTGGTTGTTAAGTTTCTGGGTTTTTTGGGGTATTCTCTGGGGGTTTTAAGGAAGAGCCGGCATCACATCTCTAGTCACCTCTCCCACAGTATTTGACTGTCCACCTGAGGATTCCCACTCGGGTGTGACTAGTCTTATTCTGTTGGGAACCTCCGTGAGTCTCCGCGACCTAGGGATTCCCACTTGACCGCCGAGCAGGTTGTACCTGAAACCACCCGATAGGAACCCCGGGTTTGTGTGAGGAATTAATTAAGCTTTTCCATTCACAATCATCCACCCATAGGCGTCACTGAGAGAATTATTTCAAAATTTAAGACACCTAACTAAACTTTGGTGGAACAAGTTTTGAAAGAAAAGTCCAAGGTCGTTAAGGGTTTGAACTTGATTTGTTAGAAACCAACACTCATAATACACTGTTAACCTCTCAGGTGAAATATAAAATCATTTAGGATTTGTGTTTCATGATGAATCGAATGTATGTTAATACTGTGTATGATGACATGGATGAGCTTGGTAACAATGTTATACACAACCCTCTGTTCGAGATTGAAGAAGATCCACAACAAACCTTCATAGGTATGCTCCAAGCATCTAGAGAAGGACTTCCGAGGAAAGATTCTGATGAATTTTCTACCTCGCAGGGAGAAGATGAGCCAGTAATTTCAAGTAGAACATTCCAAAATCTTGGAGAAGATCCGGAACTTATTACTGTGTTATCACGTTATACCCCCGATCAACTCATCTAGTTAGTCTCCCGTGGCAAAATTCAGGATGCCACTCCTCGGAAAACTCAATTCCAAGGATCTTCTAGCCGACCCTAGGCTAATCAAACAATGCCAGCTCAAACAATCCCATCTAATCTCATCAACCAGGTCATACCTCCCAAGCAGGAGGAATTCATCTATAAGAATGAGGTTGAGACTTGTGTGCAGCAACTCATGGTCGAAAATCTCAGCCTCAGGCAACCTCATTCCCTTTTGAGCTACTGTAAGCTCCCTCCGGCCTACTTTCCACCAGGATTCAAAGTACCTAAGTACAGGAAGTACGATGGTACTACTGACCCACACCATCACTTATCTGGGTTTCTCATGGATTCCCACCAGTGGCTCTTCGATAGAGTCCTCCTTGTCCACCTTTTTCAGAAGTCTCTCGAAGGAGAGGCCCTGAGATGGTTTTCTTCTCTACCAGCCACTGACCTAATCAACTTTGCTATGGTCTCTGAAAGATTCATTACCCACTTCAACCACATGGCAGCCTTGCCCCCTACCTTTTTTGACCTTGTAATGGAAAAAATGAAGTCCGATGAAGACTTCACTCACTTTGCTAATAGGTGGAGAGCTATGGCTTCTAGAGCAGAGGTTGTCATCCCTGAAGCCCAAGCGGTCACTATGCTCGTTAACAACGCTACCCCTCAGCTCCGAGCTATTCTCATGCTTAGCGAACTTCAAACATTCGCTCAGCTATATAATCGGGCTAGGGTAGTTCAGTCTCAAATCCGAGACTCCACTCTGCCTTTGTTCTTTGAGAACAGAAATAGGAACAAGAAAGCCACACTGACTCCTACCACAGAAGGAGTCATCATCAATGAACAGGTCAGTATGCTAGCACAGCCAACCAGGGCTCCCAATTCCCATCCTAAGTCTGACACTCAGCCCAATCAGAAACAATATTCAGCTGTTCCTGCCCTGACTAATTACAGTCGTCCTATGGCTAAGCAAGCATCATATCCGCCTCTGCCAGAATCATTAGCAGACATTTTTTATGTCTTGCTAACTTGTAATGCCATTCAACTCCCACCTCAAAGAGAAGGTGTTCCGCGCAGTGCGGACACCTCCAGGTATTGCCCCTACCATAGGGTCCCGGGACACACGATCTACAATTGCTTCACTTTTAGGGATTTGGTGTATGACTTGAATGATGAAGGTCGGATAAACTGGGAGGATATGAGAAAGGCTATTGATGCTTTGAAGGCTAAGAAGGAACTAAGAATTGTGAAAGACCCGTTACCTTCTCGTCAAGTAGTTCAAGATTCCTCCAGTTCTCAAGGAAAGGTTAACACTTTGATCAAAGACTTGGAGCCCGTAATAGTCTGCAGAGAACAATACTAGGAGTATGAGGGGTCTGGGATAAAACATCAAGAACCCACCTGGTCGCGTGAGACTAAAGGAGTTACTCCAGAAGTCTCTACGATCTCCCCTGACAAGCCTTTGGTCCTAATCCGACCCAAAGAGCAACCAGCAACCCTCAAGCCGGTCACCCTCATTCAGATCCCTCCGATCGCAGCCGAGGGACCCACCCTATCCATCTTCTGTCCAACCAGGAACCAGGGATCGATGGCCTGCTTCAATCCCATAAGGTCATCAACGGAGGAAGCAGATCCAATCTCGGTGGGAGAAACGCTCAGGAATCGCATCATTCCTCTGAGCCAACCCCTGGACTCCCAGGGTAACTCAATCCCTACTGCGGGGAATGCCCAGTCTGAGTATGATATCCTCCAGCATTTAGAGAAGACTCCTGCTAAGATCTCTATCCTTGAGTTGATCCGGAAATCTCCCACATACAGGGAGACGTTGTTTAATTTCCTACAGCAAATCACGGTAAATGAAGATCTTCCTAACGGAGGAGTTACTAATGCCATCCTCTCTGTAAGGACTGAGGTTTTCGGATTCGGTTTTCGGGGTCGGACCCTGTAGTTCAGGCTCCAGTGGGGCAGAGACTCTGTGATGTTTCGCGTCGAGCGGGCTCGACGCGATTTAAACGGCGTCCACCGTTGCAGACGCGTTTTAGGTTCTGCCACGTGGGCTGGCTTTGGGCCGCGAGAGTACGGCCCTGTCGTGTTGTCTGAACGGCGTTCGCATGGGACGACGCCTTTCAGACTGCGACTCTGGGATTGTCAGAGTACGGCCCTGACATGTCTCCTAAACGGCGTCTGTATAGAACGACGCGTTTCAGAGTCCTGTCAGAGCAGCCGTCACATCACCTGATAGGCGTCCGTCTATGTCGACGCGTTTTAGCCAGTCTCTGGTTAACCCCGCGAGCCCTCCTTCTTTCCCTCATTTTCTTCCTCCTCTCTTTCTCTCCTCCCTTCCGGCGATCCCGGCGGCAGCCCCTTCTCCTCCCTCTTTTCCTTCCACCATTTCATCTTTCCCTCCATTCCATCCCATACCTAGCTCCCACCACTACCACCTCCACTTCCACTGCGGCGTTTTACTCTCAGGACGGCGGCCGACGTCACGGTGGAGTAAGGGCGACCACGGCGGTACCGGCGGCGGCGTGGGGCGAGACGGGTGGACGGTTTGAAGCTTGGAGGAGTTCAAGTAACCGGTAGGGTGACGGTTCCCATAGTATTGTGTTTTAAACCATGTTTCCCCCGTTTAAGCATGTTATGGATCTTTGGTTTTGGGGGGTAGAACAAGCATGTTTAGGAGCTCTTCTTGATGATATGGGGGATTTCTATGAATGTGGTTTCCTGATGGTTGAATTCGCCCCGCTTTCTCCTCTGTTTTTGGGGTTTTTGGGGTTGACAAGGGGAGCCCTCGGGCTCATGACAGACCCGGTTCCTGGCGTTAAAAGACGTCGTGCATGGACGACGCCTTTTTGAAGGGCGTCGGGCCATCACGACGCCTTTTAGGCAGGAATTGCCTTACTGAGGGTCTGACAGTTCGGGGATTCTGGGACTAAAAGACGTCATGGGTGGACGACGCGATTCGGAACAGCGTCGGGTAACCATGACGCCTTTTAAGGCAGAAATCCCTTGGTTAATGGTTTCTGTAAATTCTGGATTTTTGTGTTGAATGGCGTCTGAGGATGTTGACGCCTTTTAAAAGGCGACCACTGGTGTCGACGCCTTTTAGGCCAGATTCTGAGGCTAGTGTTTTATATAAACCAGTACATGGAGCTTGAATGGCGTCAGCCTTGGGCGACGCGATTCAAGACAGAACTACACTAATTCATGCCAGTAAAATGTGTTCATACTGTTAGATAGTTGGTTAGTACTTGCCTTAGTGTACTCGGTAGAGATGGATTCTTCATGACCGGATGGTATTACGTTATGTGTTATGCGATCGCGGACTTTTCACGTGACCGGATCGTACTGTGCTGGGTTTTGTGTTACTGTGGACCTGGAGTGACAGTTGTAGCACTTTATCACCCTGTGCTAGTGTGGGTGGAGCACAACGCCGGTGGGGGCGTGGGCGGGGTGACGCCTAGTGAGAGAGGGTCACCTGGTGAACCCCGGGGTCGGCTAGTACCGGTGTGGGCATGGTACATTCGGAGTGTCACTCATGCTGAGGGAAGGAGTAACCACCTGAGCCAGTTGGGCCGGAGTAGCTAGAGTGCTATCCGAGGGGTTACTGCTTGGTCTCAGCGGGTCGAGGTTTTCCCACTGTTGTTTGCGTGGTTGGCATGTTCTATCGAAACGGCGGTTGTAGGCTCCCTAGTCGTCTGGTTTAGAAATATGCATGTTTAATACATTTCGACTGCGTGTGATTTCACGTTGGAAATTAGGAATTGTACTTACCACTGTGCTTGTTACTTTACCGTCGGCTGTATTTTACACTTGTGGGTGTGTGCGTGGGCAGTGGGGATCGAAGGATCCCTACTGAGTCTTGTCTTTGAGACTCACCCCTGCGGTTTTCAGGTGAGGACTCCCAGCAGACCTAGCGAGGAGAGTGCGGCCGTGTGTTGAGCGCCGTCAGCGGTTATTCCGGGGTATGCCCCGACGTAGTTGTTATTTTATTTCTGGCCTGTATGTTTAATTAATTCCATTCTGTTGGAGTATGTAATTATTTGCTGTATCGAGTCGCATTGTAATAATTTTTAATTCCTACACTTTCATTTCAATTCAATGCGATGTGAATGTTTAGCTTAGTTTATTATTTATTTCCCAGACTTACTTAGATCCTGGTTTGGTTCCAAATTAATGATTCGGTACCTATTTAGTAATCGGATCCCCGATTATCGGGTGGCGGGTCGTTACACTCTCAGTCACTCAAACCCCCATGATATTCTTTCCAGAAAAGGATCTGGCTCTCCCCGAGTGCCGATCCCTTCCTTTGTGCCTAACCGCCACTCTCAATGGTCATTCAGTAGACTCCATTTTACTGGAAACCGGAGCCTCTATCAATGTCTGTCCCCTCAAGACCCTCAAAAGGATAGGACAGATCCGAAGAAGATTGAGTCCACCTCCATGATGGTCTCAGCTTATGATAATTCCCAAAGACCAACAGATGGAAAGATCTTCCTGCAATTGGAAATCGGCCCGGTAGCCATGATTTCGGAATTCTACATCCTGGATGTTAAGCCAATCTACAATGCTATTCTAGGGAGACCTTGGATGGACCAAACCTTGGGAGTCCCATCCACCAACCACCAGTGTTATAAGTTCCCGTATAACGGGAAGATTGTTAAGGTCAAAAGCACTCCCTATATTGAGTCACTGGACTCAGTAACAGCAGAGCAGATTCCATCCATGATAACTTCCAGGAAAGGTAAAGAGCCCGTCCTTTCATCAGTCAATTCTCATCTCAGGCCTAGGTCTGGCATAGGTTGGCAGCTCATGAGTAAGATGGGGTATAGCTCAGGCTCCGGGTTAAGAAGAGAAGAACAAGGCATTCGTGACCCCATCTTAGAGAGCGCTATCATTGGGGGATGTGGCCTGGGTTACAAGTCTACTGAACTACCAAAAGGAACAAAGAAATGGTCCCTCATGAATCACTTTGTGAGAAAGAAGCAGGAGTTGCCCATGATAGAAGAGGGAGTGCAAGAAGAGAATGAGGATAATCAAGAGGAAAATGAAGAAGATTTCGGCATATCGTCCTTGTTTCACGAATCAAACAACCCACCGATAGGGCTCTTCTTGGTAAAGGATGAACCAGCCCCTGCTACGTTCATTCCTTTCTTGTTCCACCCACCTTCCATCCCGATGCTCTCAGCTCCGGTCGACGCCTCTTCTTTTGAATGTTTCATGTTAGAGGCGATTGGTCGTGAAAAAAAAAAAAAAAGTCCGATTCTCATCCTGAAGGGGGCGAAATCACTTTCGAGGAGCTTACATGGTGGGGCAACCCCGCCATCGTTGAATCTTTGTCCCAAGGATCTACCCTTGTCCCATCCGGGACAAAACTAACTCATTCTCTGGGTCATGTACATAGTAGTTTAGGAATTAGGATAGCCTCCTCCCTGTTTAGGGATTGTAGGGCTAAGCAAGTTCCTTTGTTCTTAGTTTAGGAGTTAGCAAATAGGTGTACAGTTTTGAACAAAATGGACAAGTTTCTTCAGATAGGGGTCATCTCTGAGCCATTGGAGCTTGTGAAAGACGAATCTTACAGTGATGGTCTGGGAGTATTTGTGCTTAGCGAAGGGGAAGAGGAGGATGACTTGGCCGAACCACTTGTCAATGGGACGAGACGGTTTGATGAACCTTCATCAGCCATCGACGAACCCACTAAAGAAGTCAACCTTGGAACAGAGAAGGATCCGAAGATAGTGCTAATTAGCGCCCGATTGAGTCCGGAAGAAGAAGAGTCCATAATAGCCGTGCTCCGGGAACATCATGACGGGTTTGCTTGGTCATATGAGGATATGCCCGGATTAAACACAGAATTGGTGGAACATCGGTTAATCCTCAAGCTTGATGCTAAACCCGTGAAACAAAAGTTGAGACGGCTACAACCGGAATTAGCACTTAAGGTAAAAGAAGAGGTTGACAAATTATACAAGGCCAAGTTCATTCGGGTAGTACTTTATCCTAAGTGGGTAGCCAATATCGTCCCCATAGCAAAAAAGGACAGAAAGGTTAGGGTTTGCATAGATTTTCGCAATCTCAATCAAGCCTGCCCAAAGGATGATTTCCTACTTCCTCATATAGACTTATTGGTCGATAACACGGCTGGATTTGAAATATTGTCCTTTATGGATGGTTTTTCGGGATATAATCAAATCCGACTAGCTGAAGAAGACCAAGAGAAAACATCTTTTGCTACATGGTCATACCATTTGGGCTTAAGAATGTTGGAGCCACCTGCCAGAGGGCAATGATGGCGATCTTTCATGACATGATTCACATCGACATGGAGGTTTATGTGGATGATATCTTAGTAAAGTCTAAAACTAGGAAGGGACATGCTCAAGTTCTTAAGGCTGTAATGCAGAGGTCAAGAGAGCACCAACTGAAAATGAACCCCAAAAAGTGCGTATTCGGTGTTTCTTCTTGTAAATTGCTAGGGTTCATGGTAAGCAGAAGGGGGATTGAGGTCGATCCGGACAAAGTGAAGGCAATAGTCGAAATGCCCCCTCCTAAAATTGTCAGGGATATAAAGGGTCTCAGCGGCCGTTTGCAATTCATCAGACGGTTCATATCTCAACATTCTGTAAGATGTAAACCCTTTTATGATTTATTGAAAGGAGGGGCAAAGTTTATTTGGAGTGATAAGTGTCGAAAGGCCTTCGACGAATTGAAGAGCTATCTCTTCAATCCACCCGTCCTTATGGCTCCTATCCTGGGGCGGCCTTTATTGCTATATGTCTCCACCACTGAAGAATCGGCTGGAGCAGTATTGGCCCAACTTGACGACAAGAAGAAAGAAAGAGCAGTGTACTATCTCTCCAAGCTCTTCAATGATGTGGAAAAGCGATACACTGCCATGGAAAGGACATGTGCGGCCGTCGTCTGGGTAGTACAAAAATTTAAGCACTACTTCCTCGCCCACGAGGTCAAACTCCTAGCAAGAATGGACCCGATAAGATATTTGCTAGAGCGGCCAGTTGTAAGAGACAGGCTGGTGTGATGGCAGACCTTCTTGAACCAATTTGACATTACCTGTGTAAATGAGAAGGCTATCAAAGGGCAAGCAATTGCTGAGCACCTAGCCCATCATCCGCTGCCTACATTTTCGCCCGCCGACGATGAATTGTGACACCTTTAAATGGTCGAGCTTAGCAAACTGTGGTTCCTCAATAACCCGATAGATGTAACCCCTCAAATAGGCCCAAAAATGAAATGTAAAGGACCAGAGCACGTGAAGAGGGCAGTGTCCCTGCAGGCGAAATATCAAATAACCCCGAAAATATCAATAAAGGAAAAGAAAATACACAAAAAAGGGGGTTCAAGCAATCATACAAAAAAGCCTAGTCGTGACCGTGCCTGGCCATGAAATCTACCAAAGGCATGAAAAGTCAAAATAGGGGAATATAGGAGGTCAAAAGGGGTCCGTTTTGTCATAGCTCGCCCTTTTAACGGTTTTGTCGATCCTCCTGTGAGGTTTGTCTCCAAAATTTCTTCACTTTTTCCCCCCCAAGGTTTAGCACGAGATAGCTATCTAAAGACCGAACATCATTTTAAAATGGTTCGTTTTTCAAAAATCATCATATGCTCACATGATCACCGGAATCCAAAATGAGTGAAGAGTAATGTCAGTGTTTCTGGTGAACCAATTCCTTAACCATAATCTCAATGAGCACTCTCAAGACTTCGGGCTTAGGTCAATGCATGCGCGTCACCAATAGGTGCGACGGCGTCTGATTCCGGGTCAGCGTCGCGCGGTTGACCGTTAGGGTTCCAAGGTGTTCCATCTTATACCTTCTAGATTGTGAGGAAAGAGACCCGGGTCGGGCAAATCATTTACCTCGAAATTTTTTTGGGAAAACTTGGTGGTCGGAAGCAGCTGGGAGCCTAAGCATGGCATGACGGTATTGTCATCAGTATGAGTCTTAGCCGGTCAAGGTTAGTTTGAGGAGTCTAGACGCCCAAATCAATCTAGATGTGTGCTTAGGATACCTGGGAAGTTGAGTGTGCATTTCCTTTCCATCGTTCAATCAGGCTAAGTTTGGGCAGTCACCAGGTCGTCGAAGTCAAAAGAACATGCTTTCGTTCATTACACACCCCACTTGTTAATATCCGCTAGCATTTGCATATTTTCTTGTCACATTAATTTCAATGCTCTTCTTTTGTCTGATTAATAGGACAGGGCCCCTTGACCCTATGCGAAGGCTAGGGAAAAGGTAGTTGCTCTTTTGGACAAGGGACCGAAAACAGATACTACTAACTGTTTCTCCTAATGTTGTGCATGCAGGAAGAACAGGTATGAACAAAAAGCAAAACAAGAAGTGCCGGATACAAATAGTGAAATATGCAAGCATAACATAATGTTCATACATCACGATGCAGGGGCATACCCCTATATCAGCTCTCAATCCCTCTTCCTTCCCTCCGCCTCATCCTCTCACCTATCTTGAGAAGAGTGCCTCATCTGACTCTCAGCATCATCCTCCCGAGCACGGCGATGACCTGATGCCGGTCGTATAGACCCTGATGAGCCAGCAGGTCGAAGTGCTCTCCATGCGTCCTCAGCAAGAAGGGAGTCGAGGTCTCTAAAGATAGAGCTCCCAGCAGGTGCCTGGCCCGCCGATGGGGCAGGAATAGGGGGACGAGCTCCTGGACTCTGTGCGCTAGATCTCGTGGCTCGTTCTCGCCCTTTCTTCATCACTCGGTCCCACAAGATCCGGTACTTGAAATCAAGCTCCCTCACCTCTGTCTACAACCTCGTCAGCTCCTCCCGCAAACCGGCTATCTTACCCTCCCAGTACACGTCTGGGTGGGATCCTTTTCTTGCCCTGGCCCGAGCAGTCTGCTCCTCTAAGACCTGATCTCTCAACTGCTGATTGAGGCTCTCCAATTCCTGTGCCCTAGCTAAAGCGGCCTCCACCTCCTAGCGCTGCAAAGGAACTTAGGGTTAAGCAAACTCAATCAGAATAACACAAGAGCGGAACAAGCCTCACCTGCTGTGCCAAGTCCGCCTCTCGGGCCTCCGCACGACGGGGGGCATCCTACAACCTCGCCTCCCAATCAGCAGGGGCAGCTGGCCCCTGAGATGATGAGCCTGCACCAGGATCTCCCCGCAGCCCGTGACAGGCTAGCATTTCTCTCTACATCACAAGGATTTCACAAAATAAAAGGACAATCTCACACCCGAAACCAGAAATCAGACTTCTCACCAATTCTCCAATTTGGCGAAGCAGGTCACTCGTCTGCAGAACCAAAATCTCATTCTGATTCTTTAGAATCTGCACAGCTTCGGTTTCGGGCATCTGTCGCAAGAATACCACCAAGATCAGTCAGTGAGAAAAGATTGGGAGAAATGGATTGAAGGGTTTAGATTCACGCACCCGCCGCGCATCCAGAAACATGCGGTCCGCATACCGTCGGGCGTAATCCCCCAAGTATGTGTAGCTATCTCGCAGGAATTTATCCTCCTGCAGGGCATCCCTGGTGCGGTACCATATTTCAATCTCAGCTCGCCTTACCACTCGCCAGTCCTGACCAATTGCAGAAGATCGGCGACGACTGTGGTTCATATCAGGATAGGTCGGAAAGGCAAGTAAAGGCTGATGCCACCCCCACGTGCGGAAGGCCATCCGAACAAAGAGGCCGTCACAGATGTTCACACATAGTAAGGGCACTTCCCGCCGGAATCGGGAGAGACTCTGAGACACCCATGGATGATCAGCGAGGTCCTCCTCTACATATGGCATCCACACCACCTGAATGAAGTAAAAGGTCAGACTTAATCATTGGTCAAGATGCACATATATCTCGAACCACTCACCATGTGAGGAGGAAATGTGTCGAGCTGGGCACGGATGTCTTCTACGCGGTACATCACGGGACGATAATCCCGGATCACTTCCCACCGCGCCATAAGTGGAGTCCATCCCTTACGATCTGCAGAGACGGCCCCGCAGTCGATGGGAAAGCGGGTATAACCCTAGATCTATAAGGGACAACACAGTCAATATCCACCAGCATAAGTAAGGAAGGACGGGGATCAACAACCAAGAAGGATTACTTGAAGAAAAGGGGTGAATCCACCCAAATTGCCGGACCCCTGGCGATAGCTCCCCAGGTGAGAAAAGAGGTGACCCAGCATCGCAGCTCCCCATGCCATCTTCTTCGCTGCTTGGAGGTCCTCCAACAACGGCAAATACTTCAAGTTAACCTTATCTGAAGCTGTAGCAAATAGCAGCCTTCCAAAGAAGAACAAGAGGAAGATCCGTAAATTCTCATCGTTTGAGCGGCCATCCAAATCCAGCAAAGCCTCCACTCTCTCAGCAAAAGTCTCAAGGGTCTCGCTCGGCATCCGCCGTACCCGACTCAATCCCACAGACCGGGCAAAGTGCCCGAGGGGTATGTAAGATAGTGCTCCTTGAACCCGATAGTACCCCTCACCCAGGAGTCGATCTGACAGCTGCCTGTAATCCTTTAGCTCAGGACCCACTATCGGATCACCAATGACCAGCAAGCCTGTCAAAAAGGAGACGTCCTCCAACGTGGGCAGCATGTGTCCCTAGGGCATGATGAAGGCTCTGCATCTGTCACCCCAACGCTCTCGCAGAGCCACCAAGAAGGGTGCGTCAACCATGAATGGTCGGATCCGAAACAACGGCCCGAACCCAAACGCATCCACATGGAAAAGGACCCGTCTGCCGTCCGTACGGACGGGCGGCGAGATCCCCTGTCGTCCGTCACGTCGGCCACTGCGATCAAAAAAAAAAGCAGGAACTCACCTTCTTCTTCTTCGGGGGCACCTCCGCGTTGCCGCCGTCTTCCTCATCATCTTCTCGTTCTTCTTCTTCTTCCTCTTCGTCAACTTCATCTTCCTCCTCTTCATCATCCTCTTCCGCCGCCCTCTCTTCTTCTCCTTCTTCCTCGACGCAGGGCGTGTCCTCACCGCGTGCTTCCTCGCCGCCGCCGCTGGCACCCACCCCGCCCCCGCCGCTGGTGCTCGCTCCATCGCCGCCGCCGGCCGCTGCCGCCTCACCATCGCCACCACCGGTCCTCCTTCTCCTATGAGAACGGGGAAGCCAAACTCACGCCATGAGAGGGTCAGGGGGAAAATTGAAACAAGGAAAGAAGAGGAAGAAAGGGTAGGGAGAGCAACTAGGAGGCCCCGAGGCTTCTTAAAGCCATCCGACTAGTCAGACGGCCACACGTGTGGCCGTCTGTCGTCTTGGACGGCCATACGCGTGGCCGTCCGACGGGTCGGACGGCCACACGCGTAGCCGTCCGCCGTGGACCTTGTCCATGCCGAGGGAACTTTTGGAAAACAAAATTTTTATTATTCTCTAAGTTTCAATGAATACATCATTCAAGTGCTCTACGGCCCATGAAAAAGGCACATACAGCAGGTCGTACATTTGTTATGTAATTCACATATTTCTCGACTTCTTCTGAAGTCTCTGTTACATTAATGCAAGCCTTGGTGAATCTAGAGTGACGACGCCATGCACGTCGGAATCGCTCTATAGCTCGCGCTTCCCTCGCATACCCTGTGTGCCTCGGTACAATCAGCATATCATGCAAAGCGGGGAATGGCACCTGTCTTGGAACTCTAATCTGGAGATGGCAACGATGCCCTTGGTACACGGTTAACTCATCAGGGCCGATTAACCACAACTCACGCTCATGAGAAGCCCTTGTGGTAAATTCCATACCCCGAAGGATCATCGGAACAAAGATGAATTTTTCCACAATCAGAAAGTTCAGATAATCACGCCAGTCATCCCTCGTCTCGAGATGAGCCGTGAGACATCTGATTTGATCTTCGGGACCAAGAAGCGAGCGTGCAGGATACCATGCGCTGTGCTGAAATATCCTGGAGGTGGAGGTCACTTTCTCATCAAAATCAAAAACTAAGTGCATCTCCATCCACAACTGCAGAGTGAATAAGCTCCCCCTTACAGATCGCCCCTTGCTCATGTGGCTAAGCCCTCCATATAGATGTGACAGAATTACCGGGGCAAGAGAATAACCTTTCCACAACAAGCTCAGCACACCCATGTACTCTCTTTCTAGCACAGAGCCTGAAGTTGGAAACCACAAGACTCCCCCAAGGACTAGGCATAAGCCACGCATCAGTCTCTCAGACTCGACCGTCTTGCGTTTAATTTCTCGGATCAACCAGTGCGCAAGGCGATCGACAAGGATTCCTCGCTTGTCAGTCATGCGGCATGCCTCCCGTTTGTCTTGTACTATATTCAGCAAAGATTACCTCCCATGCAGGCAAATCCGAGGGATCGCCGATGGCTAGACCCTCCTAGCCATAAAAGATCTCTACCTCCTCCACCAGCACTGTCACCTCAAACTCTCGAAACACGAACGTATGCGTCTCCGGATGCCACAGTTCGAGCAGTGCACCCAGCCCCTCCCAATGCCAGTGAATGGAGGTGAACCAATTCGCGAACACAATGGATCAGGTCAGATTCCACCGGCGCATATACACCCTCATGTCTAGGGTAATCACGTCCATCAGGGCCGCAAGCCATGCATACTTGCGAGTATGCCGAGCATCAGGGAATTTATGAATAGGCTGCAAGACAATCAAAGGTCAAAAGAGAGAGGAGAGAGTCAAGGTAAACTGCATAAAAATTTGAGCATACCTGTCCCTGGGCCAGTAGGTTGCTGAGATGGCCTTCAACATCAGATAGAACATGAGGTTCCCTAGCAGTCGCATGAGCAGAAGGCGAGGCCATTTTCCCCACATAAAGTTTGAGTTCTCGAAGGAAGCCTCAGGACAAATCTCCCCTTTTAAGGCCACAGGATAAACTACAAACTTTCCATGTTCCATAAAAGACGAAGGGCATGCATATCCCTTCCACCTTTTCATGGACGGCATATCCCTTGGCCTTCCATCCTTTCATAAACGGCATATCCCTTGGCCTTCCACCTTTTTGTAGAAGGCATGCTAGCTGGCCTTCCACCATTTTAGAAAAGGCTCACCCACGAAAAGGCATATTGCCCTTCTCCCCTTTATACTTTGAGGAGGTAACTTCACCCCCAAGTTCAGGAGACCACTTTGCTTAACATCAACAAATTAATGGTTATTCCTGAAAATCGAGTCGAATCTATATCGGATTGGCATTCTACCATTAGAATAGCCATATCTTCCATATCGGCTTCGACTCGAAACTAACCATTTGCTTCTCATCCTTTTGCAGTTTAAATACTTAAATGATGTGATCATTAGATATATGAACTTTGCTAATGTGTGCTATTGCAGCTGCAGGAAATCTGATGCAAGTAGGATCGAAGATACAGGAGGCTAATAACTTTGGGCGTATAGACTCTGAGTTCCTCTCTAAACAAAACAATGAGGAGTCTATATTCCCCAAGTTATTCGATTGGCCAATAAATCCCTCCTGTTTGCATTAGAAATTTGTTTTCCAATTTTTAAACCAGCATGCATTTGCATAAGCATCCATCCCCGCCCTAGGGGCAACGACCATAATTTATCACTTTGCTTAACCCATTGTTGATTTGTAAGTCTGGCAATTGTTTGTCTGTTAGCCCGTTGAATTGCAAGACCTCATCCTTTTCCAATATGTGTGCTTGAGATTCTCTCACTTGGCGATCACATGATGCGCCAGGCCACCGCGCGCCCATTGTGTCGAGACCTTTTCAAATCACACTCCTCTATCTTTCATGCTTGAGATCCCTTTGGGCCAGATCGTTGCATCATGGTGCGCCAACGCCTCGCGGTTCCAGCACCCGAGGGTCCCACAGATTGTGATTCTCTAGTTTGAACATTGTTCCCCTTCTTAATCACCCTTGCAATTCGAATAGCCAACTCTCATGCATTTGCCATGCTCTCATACCATCTTTGGATATAGCTCATCCCTTCTCTGGGCTAAATCAGGTTCAATTTTCGGAACACCTATTTATCATTCTGCTCCACTCCACTGCAAAACAGGTGTCCCAGAGGGGCATTTGTAGACACCGATTTTGGACCCCCTTTTGGTCATGAACCCCATCCATCATTTCCAAGCCCACCACCTTAGCCATCTCATCCTTCAGCCTACTAATAATCAGGCCCATTAACCAATCTCGACTTTAGCCACCTTTTCGTGGAAGGCCAACCCCCTCGCCTTCCACCATCTTTCGAAGGCCAACCTGTCCGCCTTCCACCATCCTTCAAAGGCCAACCTGTCCGCCTTCCACCACCCTTCGAAGGCCACCCCTTGCCTTCCACCACCCTTCAAAGGCCAACCGGGCCGCCTTCCACCTCTTCGTGGAAGGCCAGCTACCTGGCCTTCCACGGGATTGGAGGGCAAGATGGTTGGCCGTCCACTCCCCGAACTTCCATCTTGACTTCGTCTTCCTACGATCTCGTCCACTCGCCACCCTCACCCCCACTACTCTGATCATTCACCACTCCGATGACTGCCCCGCGCACAACCTCCGACTCTTGACTGCTTCCCATTGGTTCTTTGATGATTTACGGGGATTTAGACTCCAATTTCCTCCTATTTTCCCTTCACCTATTTAAACCCTCTATGTCCCTTCGTTAAGAGGGTTAAGAGGGGTTAGAGAAGTTAGAGAGGTTAGAGAGGGGGGTTGAGTTGGCAAGGAGTTGGAGGGCTTCTGGAAGAACTTCAAATGGAAAAAAGCCTTGGCAGTTGACAAACCGGAGGGATCTTCCGCATTCCAATTGGGCTTGTTCTCTTAACTCTCTCCTTATTTTTCTCCTTTCCATTTCATTGCATTCCCACTTTTCATCCACCCCGTAGCATCATCTCCTCCTTTTTACTCCTTTTCTTTTAACACGTCACTTTACTTTTCACTATTATCACACACGAGCACCCCCATCTGCATGCATGCATGTTAGAATGACCTACCACTTTTTACCCTCCAGAGGTTTCAAACAAAAAAACGGGAGGTGGGTGGCCATAACATATGGTCACCTTCCCTCCCTAAACACCCATCCAGTGCGTCCCGTTTTAATTTTAGTTTATTTCTATATTTGCATGAATAGATTCTACATATCACAGTTCTAATCGGGTTATCTTCTTCTTTTGTCTTATCTTTTCCTTTCAGGGACCCTTACCGCATTTCTGCGTGCAGACTGCCGAGCTCTCCTCCTCTGGCCAGCCGGAGGAAGTGAAGAGGAATCCATCGTCTCGCGCTCCATCAGAACGCGATCACTCTCACCATCCTGCGGAGCACAGGGACCGTAAGGTAATGCTCCTGGCGATCACACACTTTGATTCCTAACCTTTCCAAATTGCCGCAGCGCTAAGATGAACGGAGAAGCCCTCGCCCGAAGCCCGCAGCAGCGGCGGGGGACGTTCCGGGCACTTACACCACGGTCGCACAAAACACAACACAGTGCGATCCAATCACGTAGAAATCCTCATCCTCGAGTACGGTTTCAAGCATGCATTTAACCAAACTATCTAACAATGTAAACACATGTTAATTACATGGATTAATGAGATTCTGTCTTGAATCACGTCGCCCGTGGCCGACGTCATTCAAGACTCCTAAACTGGTTTCACATAAAAACTGGCCTCAGAAGATGGCCTGAAATGCGTTGTGCAAGGTAATCACCATTTAAAAGGAATTGCTGTCCCTCGTTGCCTATTAACGACAGAAACATAATCAGGCCTCAGGGTGAACCAAACTAAATTGCATCCTGGAAGGCAGCCGCCGTTCAAAATGGCGTCGTTGTACCAAGATGCCATTTAGCGTTCACCAACAAGTTCCCCTGCTGGCCTTCCCCGAGTTAAAAAAATGTGATTTCTCCCCCAAATAACATAAAACAACAAAAATAGAGAAGGTAGGGGAGAAGCCTAGTCATTCCATAGAGAACCCCCTTTAGAACATGCTTTTCTACTCCAAATGCATCCACACATATTGCATGCTTTCAAAGCCGGAAAATCATGATTTTAAACAAAACACTACGAGGATCGTCACCCTACCGGTTACTTGAACTCCTCCTAGCTCCTAGCCACCGAACCGCCACGCCACAAGCCACCGCCAGTACCGCCGTGGACGCCGTCACTCCACCGGGACGTCGGCCGCCGTCCGGAGAGAGATACGCCACGGAGGAGATGGTGGTGGTAGTGGTGGAAGTTAGGGGGTTAATGGAGTGGAGGGGGAATGGAGAGAGGAAGGGAAGGAAAAGGGGAAGGGGGCACCGGAGGGCTCAGAGGGGAAGGAGAGGGGAGAGAGAAAAATGGAGAGAATGAGGAAAAGGAGGGAGGGCTCGCGGGGTCAAACTGAAACTTGTTAAAACGCGTGATCCAAGGTAGCCGCCTTTCAGATGACAAGATGGAGGTCGTACACTGTCAGATCTCTGAATGGCGTCGCCCATGCAAGACGCCATTCAAACGATAAGACTGGGGCCGTACTCTTGCGCCCCAACGCCCGCCCACGTGGCACATTCTAAAACACGTCCTACTAACTGGACGCCGTTTCATGCCCCAGCCCCATAAGGGCCCAAACCAAGGGGTCCGACTCTGAAACTAACCCTATAACCGGATCTGAAACCTCAATCCTTACAATTAGCAGCGACCCATCACTTCTCATGCAGGAGTTCCATTTGGGCATGGAGTGAAGCACGACGTTTATTAATGGAAAGATGCTTGTCCACCTGTACTCTATGGGATGGAATAAGGACTCCTTATAGAATGTGATAAAGTGTTAAATTGATCATTTAAGGGTAATTATACGCATCATACTCACGTTTTTATTTGTAAAATAGCATGAAATGATAGATAATTGCGTACTAAGTCTAATAGTACCAATTTCGTCAAATTCTGACTTAAAAACATCGTCATTTCATGTGATTAATGGAGTATAGCGCATTTGCGGTTTTTCGACAAAACCGAGATGAAATAAATCAATATAATTATTTTTAATGATAATATGCTAATTTATATTTATTTCTATGTGAACAGGACATGCCGATAATGCAGTGCAGTTGGTGGAGTTTTCGAAAATTCGGGGGAGGTCTAGTGTTCGAATCTCAATAAATTCGACTTCATTTTGTCCAAAAGATGCCCTAATGTTGCCCTAATTCTTGCCCAAAGAACCCAAGAAAGACCAACCACCTTCCTTTCCCCCACTTTCTTTTTTTTAAAAACCTTCCTTTCCTTCTATTTAAAAGACTCCTCACAAACCGAGACCCGGTAATTCTCTCTGTTTCCTTCTCTCCTCTCTATTTCCTTCTCTCTGTCTCTCCTGTAGATTCCCAAGCACCGTCCTCCTCCCTCTCTCTTTCCCACGTCTCTCTCTTCCTCTCTATATTATTCTCTCTCCTTCTCCCTCTCCGTTGGCTAGCACTCTTCCTCCCTCCTCTGCTCCCTCTCTCGGTTTTCCCACGGCTCTCTCTTCCTCTCCTCTCTTCCAGCATCTCTTTCAGCCGCACGCTCCTCCTCTCTCTACGTTTCCCAGCATCCCCCTCAGTTTCTCCCACACGCTCTCTTTCTCTTCCCTCTCACTCAGCCTCTCTCTTCTCTCTTTCACCGGCCCCCGCTGCACCAGCCTCCATCCGCCTGAAGCTTCACCAGCCGCCGCACGTCCAGCATGCGTGGCCAGCTGCTTCCCCACGTCCAGCACGCGTAGGCAGCGGCCTCCCCGCAGCTCAAGCACGCTTCCACGCGCCCCCTCCAGCGGCAACGTGCATGCATGCACGTTCTCCCTTCCGGAGCGTTTCCAGCGCGCCAGCGCTCCCACGGACCTGAAACCGCTCCACGCGCCGCACCCGCACGTAGCCAGCAATAGCTCCACAGGACGCACCCCGCGCTGCAAGCCTCCACGCACCAACTGCTCCGCGTTGCTTTGCTTTCTTACTTCCACTAGTACAGTATTGGTTTAATTGTTTAGGATTAGTTATTTAGTATTTGATGTTTAGTTATTTTATTTAAGGATATTAAGCCGTAGATTTTGTAATTTGATTCATGATTTTTAGATGATTAATGATTTACACATAGTTAAATAATGGTGTTTTTGTTATATTTTTTTAGTTGTGCTTATTCTCCATATGTGATTGTGTTTAATTTCTAAAAAAAAAAAAAAAAAGAGATTCGTTTAGTTTACGTAATTACATTTTTAGGTAACGTTAGTTAATTGAGTTATAGTTTAAATAAGTAATTAATTAATTAGTTCACTCAAATTCTCACTTGGTTTTTTAGATTATTAAGAATTACAAGATTTTCAAAATTAAGAATTTACTTCCCTGTGGATCGACTCGGACTCACCATTGCTATTGTTAAAATTAGTTTATATGAGCCGATTAAAATATGATTGTTAGCTTGGGTTTTTAACGACATAATCATTGGCTATCACTACTGCCTCCATTCCAAAGGCTAGGGAATATGGGGTTTGCGTAGTGGGAGTGTGGATTGAAGTTTGGTTGGCCCATAGAGTCTCAATCAAGCTCTCTGGCCAATCTATATATTTAGTAGATTGACATGTTTCCTTAATAATTTTAATCAAGGTTTTATTGGTTGCTTTTACTTGGCCATTGCCTTGTGGATAGTAGGGAGAGGAATGATGCAATGCAATTTTACACATATTGTAGAGGTCTTTAAGCTCCCGAGAGACAAACTATGGTCCATTGTTAGTGATGATGATACTTGGAATCTTGAAACTAGTGATGATGTTTCTCATGATGAACTTGCACACTATTGATGCTTTGATCTCCCTATAGGCTTCAACTTTTGGCCACTTAGTGAAATACTCTGTCGCCATGAGGATTAAGGACTTTTACTTGGCGAGGGAGTTAGGATAACTGAGAGGACCAATAATATCAAATGCCCACATGGAGAAAGGCCATGGGGAGGATAATGTGTAGGGTGAAACTACTGGAAATAGATTTTGTCAGCGTAGAGTTGACATTTGAGACATCTACGAGAATACCCTACACAATCTTCTTCCATGGTTAGCCAATAATATTATCATCTGAGGATCTTCTTAGCTAACATCTGTCTATTTACATGGCCTCCATAGACTCCAAAATGAGCTCCCTCGATGACTTTCCAAAGCTCATCTTCATCTAAGCATCTGAGAAGAACACCATCAACTCCCCTTCTATAAAGTTCCCCTCCAATCAATGTATATTTTTGGGCAATCCTTCTAATGGCCCTCTTCTCTCCCGCAATGGCTCCTTCTAGGTAAGACTGATTTTCACAGTATTTAACAATCTCTTAATACTGGTCTTCCTCATCTTCTATTTCTTCTTGAAATTCTAGCAACAACACTTCTCTCTTCTCTATAATGTCTCCATCAAGAACCTTTTTTAGCAATTTTTTGTTGATCCTAAGAAAAGCAGGATCCTCTATAACTGGAGACATGCTCCTATGGATAATGATACATTCAAAGTGTCTACTGACGGGAAAATTCAAGGATGATGTGAAAGAGGGAAGAGCATCAACTAGAATATTTTGATTTCGAAGAACATGGATAAAAATTAATTTGGTGAATAGTTTGGCATAAGCTCATGTGAATTCTTGATAGGATTTTAGTTTGGGATCAAGAGTGCGGTAATTGATGAGCACTTGGCACAAGATGAGCTGACTATCACCTACAATTTGCAGTTTACTGACACCATAAGAACGAGCAGCCTCGAGACTAGCAAGGAGTGCCTCGTATTCGCCTATGATGTTGGTGACAGGAAAAGTACGCTGAAAGGCCTGGGGAATAGTGTCACCTTCTAGTGATAGAAGAATAATGCCGATACCCTTACCGTGGGAATTCAGAGCTCTGTACAAATGAAGAGCCCACATATGATCAGAAGATTAGTTTATGGATATCAGTTCCTTATCCGAAAACTCCGATTAGACATGATCAAACCTAGGAAGGAGGTGATGGGCAATATGTTCTGCTATGGTATAGGCTATAATTGCTTTTTGCTACATATAAGCGATGTCAAACCTTGTTGTAGACACCTATTTTTGGCCTATTCCATAGACCGATTTGAGCTCTATTGTATTGACGAGCCTTTGTGTTGATCTTTTTTGTCATTTCCCGCTCATTTGGACTCCTTGAAATTTAATTTCTTTTTGTCAAAAAGTTTTATCACAAAATGTTCATGTTTCAAAAAAAATGTATGATTTCAAAATTTTTATTTCATTTGGATTTTAAAAATATCTATTTTTAAATTTTTTTTTTTCAAGTCCATCAGGAGGCTAGAGTGTTGGCCGTCTGATCCTTCAGACGGCCAGACTTTTGGCCGTCTGATGTTCAGATGGCCAGACAGCTGGCCGTCTGAGCACCCTTCAGACGACCACCTTCCTGGCCGTCCGAAGGTACGGCCACAAGTCTAGCCGTCTGGGTTCAGAAGGCCAAGTTGCTAGCCGTCTGATACTTCAGACGACCACCTCTTTGGCTGTCTGATTATCTAGGTTTCCGTGATTATCCAAATCTTTTTTTACGTCTTTCTCTTGAATTTTTGACCATATCTTCCGCATTTTCTCACCCTAATGGATTAAGATGAAGGTGATTTAGGGCTTATGTGTTAACTTTTGATTGGTTTTGACTTAGATTTTGTTGAAGAGAACTCTATCCAATCTTCTTTATCCTCATCCATTGGCCCACGAAATGGAGGCTTCCTAGGGTTTCAACTCGACCTCCTTTGCCTATTTAAGCTCTCCTTCACCTTGGGAACGGGGCCGAGAGGGTTCACTAGGGTGAGGATACTATTTTACATCAAAAAAAGAGAGAAAAGAGTGATTTCAAAGTCTAGCATTAGGTCTCTTCTTTTGAGCTCGTGGGAAGAAAGCAACTATGGAGTCTTGGAGACTCTAGGAAGGAAGAATGTGCCGTCAATCTTGTGCCCATGAAACACTCTCTTCAATGTCAAAAGGGAACCCTACTCTTCTCTCTCATTTTAACATTTTTATCGTTTTCTTTCATAGTCCCACACATGCATGCACCAGTCTAGGATTTTGTTCATGTTCAGATTCCATTTGCACACACATGAACTCATGATTAGGTACCTTAGATCCTTTCTAAGAGGTTTATTTTGATCCAAAACGCCAAAAAACGGGAAGGTGGGTGGCCATAACACTTGGTCACTCATCCTTCTCACCCACACATTCGGTAAGCTCACCTCTAATTGCTATATTTCTTTTGCTTAATGTCGTACATTTTTTAGGGAAAAAAATGCACTTGATCTTGATTTTTTTATTTTTGATTTATATTTGTGCGCTTTACTTGACTCAATCAGATGATTGCGCAGTTCTTCGACCCGATCCCGCTACCCATAAATGGAATAGCGTTAATTACATCCTCCTAAAAGGAAAATCCTTGATTAATCGTCGGAAGAATAGAATAACACCTTTTGAAATGATATAAGAAAGATATACAAGATTGCATTTAAAAAAAAAGAATGAATTTCAATTTTTATTTGAGAAGAAAACTCATTTTTTCGTTTAGAGTTGAGTCTGCGCAAGACTTGATTTATTGATTTTTATTGATGGATGATGATGAGAGACATCTTTTAGTATTTTTGGACTGATTTATGTGGATGCATTGAAGATTTCTTGAATTTTTATGTTTGGAAGTGAACATGAAGTTGAGTCTGCGTAAGGATGCACAGACTCATTTGTCACCAATGAGAATGCTTGTATTTTATTTTGATTTTTGATTTGTGAGAGGATTAAAAACCTTTTTTTATGGTGTTTTGATTGAAGTGGATGATATTTTTTATCAAGGGAGTCTAATAAACATTTCTTATTATGTTTTTTTAGATTTGAAGTGAAGAGATTTTTTGACAAAAGTATTTTTTATGTTTGCTTATTTGATTTGAGCAAAAGATGCTTTAGGGATTTATGTTTTTTAGGTTTTGAATCTACAAGTTATGAATGATGAGCAAGATGTGCAAATTCAATTGAAATGTGATTTCTTTTAGGTATTTTTTATGTTTTGCAAAAGGGTAAATTTGAGTTTAATTTGATTTTTTATTTATAGAAAGTATTTTATTTTAACTTGGGGTTTTTGATTCAATTTTAAAGGAATTAGAGTTGAAAAGATTTGGATTTTAGCAATTAGGGGTTGAGTCTGCGCTAGGTAGCGCAGACTCACGTGTCACAAGTCTATTTTTTAATTTTTTAGGTAATTTTTAGGGAAAGGTTATCATTTTTGTTTGGGTTTTGATTTGTGGAAAATATATGTTTTATTCTAAAGAGTTTGATTTGATTTGATGGAATTTTAATAGCCAAAATACCAGATTTTAAGAATTTGGGGTTGAATCTGCGCTATAGGGCGCAGACTCATTTGTTATTAGAATGTTTAAACATTTTTTATATTTTTTGTAAAAGGAGTTTTAAGCTTTTATTTAGGTTTTTGACTTATATAAAGTATAAAGTTTTTTATGTAAATTTTTGAATTTAATTTGGAAGGAAATTAAGGTCAAAAAGGCCAATTTTGGGATTTTAGGGTTGAGTCTGCACTGGGATGCGCAAACTCATTTGTCACCAATGTGTTTCTAGTTGTTTTTTGCATTTTTTGAAGAACAAATTGGTGTTTTTATTTGATATCCTGTTAGATAAGAATAAACTTGATTTTTAGAGGGTTTTAGATCATCTTTTAGTAGTCGGGAAGTTGATTTTTTATTTTTTTGAATTTCAGGATTGAGACTGCGCCAGGATGCGCAGACTCAAGTCTGAACTGTGGATTTTTTTTTTGTGAGTCATTTTATTAGATTTTTGGTGGGATAACTTGATTTTATGTTTTATTTGATGATGATTTATAGATTTGGAGCTGTGGGCATGATTTAGGGGCCAAAAGATGAGGTTTTGGCCTTGGGATTGATGCGCAGACTCAAGTTTAAAGAGGATTTGAGCAAGATTCTTGAAAAGATGGAATCTCCTGAGGTTTAGGAGAATTACAAGACTTTTAAAGAGCCGGGGAGCTTCAAAGATCAAGGAGACAAGAAAAAATGAGTTTGAGTCTGCGTAAGGGGTGTGCAGACTCAGCTGAACTTGTGATTTTTGTTTATTTTGAAGGGATTTGGATCCTTTTGGTAAATGAATGTTTATTTTAAATGAAATGCAGTATTTGATATATGATTGCAAGTGATTTGAGCAATTTGATTTATTGTTTAGTTGATTTTTTCATTTGAAATGAGCTTATGAAAAGTGTACAGACTAAGCTTAAGTTTAGAATTTTGTGTTTATTTAAAAGGAAGAATGTCCATTTTTTGACCTTTTTTTATTTAAATATGATCTAAATTTAGTCATTTTGAATCATTTGAGCCATAACCAATGTCCTTGGTCCAAGAATCCATCACTTGATAGTTTTTTGGGTTGAGTCTGCGCATGGGTGCGCAGACTCAAGTCTAAAAATAGTTTTTTGAAATTCCTGCACAGTTCAAGCTGCAATTAAATCCATCAAGGGGTTAGTTTCAACCATTAAAATTAGAATATGAAGTTCGGAGTCGAGGAAAACAGATTGTACCCCATTCCCAATCGAATTTCCATGGTTATAGGTGCGCAGACTCAAAATCTGAGTATAATTTCAGGTTTATACCTCTTTCAACTTGAAGTGATCTAAGAATCACCACAAATTTGGGGAGGATAACACTGAGAAATCTCAGAAGTTGAGTATGGTTACATGAGGCCTTTTCAAGGAGTGGTTCTTGTGTGGATTTCTTCAAATGACATGATTTCTTCATGTTTATCCCATTCTTCTTGGATCACTTTACAAAGCATTGAAAATACTTAATATAATGATTCCAAGTTGAATTTCAACCTTTCATTAGGAAAACCCAATAAAAAGGTTTAAGATCTTTATGAAGGGTCATGGCATGAAGGGACCCGAAGGGCCAACTCCCTTAAAGGGATATGTAATGGATAATGGATCATAGGGATGGCTATAAAGGAGGGCGTGCCGAGCATCCAACCACTCACCCAATGGGTAAGAAAAACCCACAAGGGGTAATCCAAAGCATCTCTATATTTGGGGAGCAAGGAACTCCACCAATTTACCTAGAGGATCAAATGTAGCCATGAACCATGGAGGTGGCTATAAAGGGGTGTGTGCCGAGCATCCAACCACTCACCCAATGGGTGCCCTTAATGCCTTCAAAATGAAAGGGTTATCCACAGGGAATCACCCATTCCATTTCTACGTTTGGAGAGCAAGGAACTCCACCAACCCATTGGGACTTCGGGGCATATCATCTAAATGAACCCATAAAAATGGGAACACAAGAATGATATTCTTTGTGTGAGGGCCCTTGATGGGTTACCCAACATGAGATTGTTGGCACTCTTGAATCGGGACATCCTTGGAGAACATCGGAAAACACTTAAAATTTTAAAACATATGGCAAAACTTCGGTTTGAAACATTAAGGGCTTAACAACCCAAAGTCAAAGCCATTTAGGACCTTCAATGGGCCTCAAAGGGACAGCCCTAGGTCCAAGGAATATTTGGACAACTTGGGGGAGGATCAAAGAATCACCTCAAGCCCAAAAACCAACTTAAAAGAGGCGCAGACTCAAAACCTGCAACTGGCGCTGAGTCTGCGCAGGGAGGCGCAGACTCAACACTGTAGCACCTGCAAACGCAGACTCAGGCTAAAACTCGGAGTTTCGGTGAAAAATGGGTTTAAATCTAACCCAAATGATAGAAAATAAAGTATAAAAGGTACAAAGCCCAAAATATTTATTTAAAATATATTTTAGATGCATTTCTTTATGAAAATATCATGAAAACTTGAATATGAACATATGAGAAACTTAAGTATACTTTTTATCTTTCCCATGGATATCTCCTTCTTGGCTCCATTTAGAGGGATTATACCCAAATAATCTCATCCTCAACTAGTGAGGGAACCTCATTGAGAACCTCTAGGGTCTAAACCCTTAGCCATTAAAGGAAAAATACCAAACAAAACCCATTCGGTTCCAACATGAAAATAGAAACTTAGATCTTAATAAATATGAAAGTTAGGAGATTTCTCTTGATGATTGGCCTTGGGGGAACATCATCCATGGAGGGAATGTGCTCCTAAGGGTTATGGAAGGCCAAGCCACCTTGAGAAACCCCAAAACCAAAGACAAATAAATGAAAAATCAGTTTTCAGGAAATCTGGACAGCAAAGCACATCTTGGATCATATCTCCATATTTAGGGGGTTCTAAGGCTTGAGGAGACCATTTCTATAAACCAGAAAGGCCCCTCTACCATCTCCACACGAAAAACACATACCTTATGAAGGAAAAAATTCCATAAAAGCAAGATAACCAGCAGATTCATAAAACAGACTCAGAAAATCTGAACATTGCATTTCATTTCTTTCAATCACCATGGATGAACATCAAGGGAGAGATAGAAGCTTCTATGAACATCAAAATGAAAGAAAACATTATAAGAAAGCAAGGAGACAGAAATAAACCCCTTCTTCACCCCCACTCTACTTTGGAGAGAGGATGAGAAGGGAGAATGGCTCTTGAAGCCTACAATCTTGCTCTTTTCTTCTCTAGCACTCTTCCTTTCTTTTTCTCTTCTTCTCTAACTCTTTTTTCTCTCTTGGGATGCAATAAATAGAGGGGAAGGAGGAGGGAGACGTGCTCCTCCAAGCTCTCTCACTTTTCTTCTTCTCTTTTCTATTTTTTGGGATTTTTGTCTCTAACTTTTTCTTGTAGAAGATGGGGGTTCTTTTATAGATAAAGTTAGGTTACTTTTGGGGGGTAGATTAGGCATCCATTAACCTTGGATTAGGGATAAGAAATCCCTCTGGAGAGCCCTCCAATGAGGCCACAACACTTGAAGAATCCTGATTGGTTTCTTCTTTTGCTTTTCACCTATCCTCTTCTAGAAGAATCTTGAGGGGGGGACTACTTGCTTTTCTTCTTATCTCCTTTGGGAAGATTTGACCATGAGCCAAAGGAGTAAGAATAGGCCATGGGTGGAACCATTTGGACCCTTTTAAAGGCTGCCACGAAATTGGTCTTTGGCCTTCACTTTTTGGGTCCAAATTGGCCATATTGGGCTTCTTTTGCTTGAGATAATGGGCCCGGGCCTGCCCCCTTGGATTTCTTCATCATTTGGGCTGAAAGTAACCCCTTTTTGACTTCTTTGGGCTTGCAAGAATGGGCATGACAGCTGTCCATTAACTTTTCTTCACTTGGGCCTTCTTTGAAAAATTGCTTGGACCTCCTTTGCTTGAGATAATGGGCCCGATTGTACCATTGGATTTCCTCACCATTTGGGTCCTAGAGTGGCCCCTTTTTTGATTCATTTGGCTTGAAAAATAGGCATGACTGCTGCCCATTTACTCTTCTTCACTTGGACTTTCTTTGAAAAATTGCTTGGACCTTTCTTGCTTGAATTAATAGGCTCGGTTCTTCCTTTGAATTATCTTTGATTTGAGCCTTCTTTGTTGATCCTTACGCTCTTCTTCTTGATGAGGAAGCGGAGCTATCTGCAAATGTCATTGAAGCATCAGGAGAAGCTCTTTCTGCACCAGCAGAGCAGCAGCTTGCAATCAATCAGCAAAAAGAAGCAGAACCAAGCATAACTCAGTTGTTATTGTAAGAAATTGAGTTGTTGAAAAAGCAATTGAAAGAAAAAGATGCCCAAATACAGGGGGCAGGATGGGCTGGTAAAGAAGGAGGTACTTCAACTTCCTCTTATCCTCGGGTGGTTAACCCTCCAGTTCCACCTCCTCCATCCCAAAATCTTCTAAATATATCCATGCAGTCATCTAGGCCTGTGCCTATGAATGAAACACTTGCATATATTCAAGTATCTAATAGTCAAGCTGCTCCTGCAACAATATTGTAAGACAATTTGATCTCAAATTTGCCATTTCAAGCCTCCCAAGTTCAGGGAGTTAATTTCTTCCCAAATCCAGCAGATCCTGCTGTGGCTCAAAGGTTGATGCTAGAACAACTCATTGATATGAAGCTGGCAGAAAGAGTGGAAGGTACATCCACAGTATATGATGTATACAAAGTGCGATATCCGGTGCATCATGCTATGAAGAGGCTTCCGCTGAAAAATTCAATGGCTAAGGAAATCCAAAAGAACACTTGGCATATTATAATGGGGCAATGGGAGACCTAGCCACCGATGAATCTTATATGCGGAAGTTTTTCGGGTCTTCACTAACTGGACTCGCATTTGAATGGTATTCTTCTCTTCGGCTTGGTTCTGTTGCTGGGTGGGCCGACCTTCAGAAGCAATTTCAAGACAGATTTTATTTGGTGGAGAGAGAAATCACTCTGGCAGAGCTATATACTGTGAAATAAGAAAACAATGAAAATGCTTCTAAATTCATTGTTAGGTGGAGGAATCTTAGAATGAAATGCAAAAGACCACCATGTCAAGAAGACGCAGTGGTGATATGCAAAAGTAATCTGAAAAATGAAGTCCTTGAAAGGCTAGTAGCCATTGAAATCAAGTCTTTTGACAAATTGAATACTGTGGTATTAGAGGTTGAAAGTTTTTTGAGCCGAGCCAGAAATGAACCAAGCAACAACAAAGGAAAATTTGATAGAAGAAATGCTCCACGTGAGTCAAATACATTAGATTTATCTACATTCGTCACGGAGCAACAAAAGAAAGGTCCAGCCATCCAGGCCAAAACCAGCAACAATAGAGAGAAAGAAGCCCGAGTCTTATCCTCTCTCAGAGACAGAATGAACAGGCCATACAGCTTCCCAAAAGATAAAACTCGTGTTCTATTTGAATGGGCACAAAAATATAATCAGATTGTGTTACCACAGTCGTGGAGGCCAGAAGATGCCAAAAGATCTAATGATCCAAATTATTGTCCATATCACCAAATCATGGGACATCCTATTGAAGAATGCTGTGTTCAAAGATGCAGTTGAAAAATTAATTCAGAAAGGTATCCTAAAGATGGGAGATCATCTTGTCGATGCTCCGTAGCCTCATGCCTGGACAAAAGCAAATGTGGCATATGTAAATGTGCATTATATGGTTCCTATTTACCAGTCTTTAAGCTCAGAAACTGCAAGAAGAAGCACACAGGCCACCTATGAGCAATTGGTACTTCAACCACTCCAAGCATCTCAGTGGCAAATAGTCAAGAAGAAACCAAGATCTCATATTAAGCAAAAATCATCAGAAGTATATATTCATGGAGGTATTCCACGACGGCCGACATATGTTCAACCCGTCCCTCCACCAAATTTGGAGAATATGATATCCGGTATGTATAAAATGGCTCTATCTGTGCCGGTCAAAGATGCAGCTTCAGGCAAAAAACAATGTGTGTCTTTCCCTCAGCAGGAGACACCCCAATCAAGCTCAAGTTACCCTGCTCCAGCAAGCAGTATATGGAAATGGGTAGATCCTCATACTGTAAGGAGAGTTACTAACAGAAGAAGAAAAAGAGGAATACCAATACCAATTCTACCTAAGGGTAAAGATCCGCTGTCAAAGTTGCAACGGCTAATAGACAACTTGGATGAATATGAACAGCCTCAAAGAAAGCCCATAAAGCTGAAGCATTATATCCCATGGGAGAAACTCCAAAATATGACAATGAAGAAAATACATGAAGAAGCCATATTCTGGGAACATGAAGTCAAAAAACCGAAGACTGATGATAATCAGGAAAATGGGAAAGAAGAGCAGGAAGGCATTTGCACTGTCATGTCTTGCAACACAATCTCAACAATAAATGAAAATGAAAATGATGAGGAGGAAGAAATCTTCCTTGCTCCCAAAATGGAAGTGATGGAAAGCTCTATATCAACTCCAAATGAGCAACATGTCACCCGCTCTGGCAAAAAGTGGGGACGGAAGCCTCCATTGGCTACCACTCAAAAAATTATCCAACTTCAGGGAGAAACACCATATGTTATCCCAGAACCAGAATTCAGAGGAATGGAATCCATGCCTTTGTCAAAAAGAAATATTCAAATCCCGCCTCCGGTCGGGCTGTATCCAGAAAAAATTCTGATCAAGAAAATGGGGTGTTACCCTCTTTATATGAATTCATGACAGTTCAAAAGTTTGCAAAGAAAAGTAAACAAGTCTAGCAGCAGCCGTCTGAAGAACCAGATCCTCAGGTTACCTCTCTAGAAGTTCATGATAATGAAAAAGCAGAAAAGAAAGTTATCGTCTTATTAAAAAAGTTGCCGTCTAAATTTACTGTGTGGGAAGTTTTGTCACTCAGTGAGGAATTGCGAAAGGCTCTCATTGCGGCTTTATAAACTCCTCAAAATTATGAAACTCATGCAGCAGAAATTGAAGAAATAGCCTATGAGTCATTCATGGCTTCCATCACCTTCACTGAAGATGATATGTTACTGCCTACAAATGACCACAACAGGCCACTCTACATGAGAGGAAAGATAAATGGACAAACTGTCAATAGAATTCTGGTTGATCAAGGCTCTGCTGTCAGCATCATGCCTCTCAGAACTTTACAGAAATTTCATTTTCATATGCACCTAAGAAGAGTGCAAGATTTCAAAATAGCTGGATTCAACCAAAAGTCAGAAACACCAATTGGGGCAGCTGAATTTGAAATGGTCGTCGGTGACTTTCACTTCACAATCCTCTTCCATATCATAAATTCTGAAACCACATACAAAGCTTTGCTTGGGCGGCCATCGATACATCAATATTTTGTGGTGCCCTCCTCATTGCATCAATGCATTAAATTTCCCTGGGAAGGGCAAATACAGCGGGTCTTCGCTGATCTCGAGCCTTTTGAGGTTCATGACTGTCATCTCATGGATGCCAACCTCTGAATACCTCCACCCCTGGAGGAAAAAGAAGATAAAGAAACAGAAAAGCCTGATACCAGTCGAAGCAAGGAATGGTTTCCACCTCCACTAGATATCGGCTCTCTCAGTCTTGAAGACAAAGAAGCTACTGTTCTAAAAAATTCTTCAAAGACAACCAAATAACATGTACTCTCTACAGAAGTCATGGTCCCAGTCGGACTAATACATCCTATTGAAGAGTTTGAATGTCAGCTCGTAGAGCCTTTGAAGAAATTCGTGGTTCCTCACGAAGATGAATATAAAGCAGTCTTTTATAGAGCTGATGAGCAGTCGGCTACTGAAGACAAAGATTGCTACATTCTCGATATAGAAGAAGAATTATGGGTTGACATTATGGGTCTCCCAAACATGACAAAGCATACTGAGGAATTGGCTAAGGCTCAGTCAATTTCATTATATCAAACAAAAAAGGAATGGAGCAGGTTCCAAGAGCTATGGTACCCTCCTAACATGTCCAAAGCATTGATGCAATATACACAACATCTAGGCTTGGGATATACCTTGCTGAAAGAAGAAACTCCTGAATTATCAGTAAATATGACATCTATTTTGCCAGAAATATCAGAAATTTCGCAAGCAATATATGATGACTATGATGAAGAGCAGCCCACGGGTCCGTCTATTCAAGAAAGCCAGCCAGAAGCTGATCAATCTCCTATTCCGGCATGTCTGCTGTGGCGCCGGCGACGACGGGAAGAAGGAGGGAAGCGCGGCGGCGGTGATCTGTGGCGGTAATGGCCCGCTCCCGCGGCTCCAGCAACTTCATCCACCGGCGATGGCAAGAGGAGGAAGAGGAAGAGACGGACTGGCGCTCGGAATCCCCCAGCACAACAGCAAAGGAATCCCACCCCCTTCCCTTTTTATAACCGACCGGGCCGGTTCTTGAAGCCCTGGCCGGTCCAAGGCCCGAACCGGACCGAACCGGCGTAGACTCAAGGGCATATGCTCCCTCTCCTAATCGTCACATAGACGGACCGGTTCGAAGCCAAAGTTGAACCGAACTGGCGCAGACTCGAGGAGATCTGCCCCTCTCTCTCAAATTCAATATATATGGCCAGGTTTGGAGCTGAATTGAAGCCTGAACCAGCGCAGACTCAAAGGGCACATGCCTCATCCTCTAAATTCTAGAAACCCAGTCGTTTTAAAGCCCGAATTAAACCTGGACTGGCGCAGACTCAAAGTGTATACTAACTTATGGATGCCCGAAGCTCAAGACCCGATTTGAGTCAGTCGCGGAAAAAAATTCGAGAAGGAATCCTAGTGATTGCAGCAGTCCCAGTCAAACAAGTCCTTAATAGGTGAATGAAGATTTGTAAGTGGGGCCGGTCCTAAATCGTGAGCCGCTCAAATGAGATAAGTACGTGACAATGGGCCACGCATACAAATCACTTCATCGCCTCCAGTCTCCGTGCGTGAGCCGTATGCGTGGGGGGCATTTGTTGTCACCAAAAAATTGAACAAGAAGAAGAGCCTAAGGATCAACAAAGAAGGCCCAAATCAAAGATAATTGAAAGGAAGAACCAACCCTATTAATTCAAGCAAGAAAGGTCCAAGCAATTTTTCAAAGAAAGTCCAAGTGAAGAAGAGTAAATGGGCAGCAGTCATACCTATTTTTCAAGCCAGATGAATAAAAAAAGGGGCCACTCTAGGGCCCAAATGGTGAGAAAATCCAATGGTACAATCGGGCCCATTATCTCAAGCAAAGGAGGTCCAAGCAATTTTTCAAAGAAGGCCCAAGTGAAAAAAAGTTAATGAACAGCTGTCATGCCTATTCTTGCAAGCCCAAAGAAGTCAAAAAGGGGTTACTTTCAGCCCAAATTATGAAGAAATCCAAGGGGGCAGGCCCGTGCCCATTATCTCAAGCAAAAGAAGCCCAATAGGGCCAATTTGGGCCCAAAAAGTGAAGGCCAAAGTCCAATTTCATGACAGCCTTTAAAAGGGCCCAAATGGTTCTACCCATGGCCTATTCTTACTCCTTTGGCCCATGGTCAAATCTGCCCAAAGGAGGATAAGAAGAAAAGCAAGTGGTCCCCCCCTCAAGATTCTTCTAGAAGGGGGTAGGTGAAAAACAAAAGGACAAACCAATCATGATTCTCCAAGTGTTGTGGCTTCATTGGAGGGCTCTCAAGAGGGGTTTCTTATCCCTAATCCAAGGCTAATGGATGCCTAATCTATCCCCTAAAAGTAACCCAAATTTATCTATAAAAGAACCTCCATCTTCTACAAGAAAAAGTTGGAGACAAAAATCTCAAAAAATAGAAAAGAGAAGAAGAAAAGTGAGAGAGCTTGGAGGAGCATGTCTCCCTCCTCCTTCCCCTCCATTTCTTGCATCCCAAGAGAGAAAAAAGAGTTAGAGAAGAAGGGAAAAAGAAAGGAAGAGTACTAGAGAAGAAGAGAGCAAGATTGTAGGCTTCAAGAGCCATTCTCCCTTCTCATCCCCTCTCCAAGGTAGAGTGGGGGTGAATAAGGGGTTTATTTCTGTCTCCTTGCTTTCTTATAATATTTCCTTTCATTTTGATGTTCATAGAAGCTTCTATCTCCCCCTTGATGTTCATCCATGGTGATTGAAAGCAATGAAATGCAATGTTCAGATTTTCTGAGTCTGTTTTATGAATCTGCTATTTATCTTGATTTTATGGCATTTTTTCCTTCATAAGGTATGTGTTTTTCGTGTGGAGATGGTAGAGGGGCCTTTCTAGTTTATAGAAATGGTCTCCTCAAGCCTTAGAACCCCCTAAATATGGAGATATGATCCGAGATGTGTTTTGCTGTCCCGATTTCCTGAAAACTGATTTTTCATTTATTTGTCTTTGCTTTTGGGGTTTCTCAAGGTGGCTTGGCCTTCCATGACCCTTAGGAGCACATCCCCTCCATGGATGATGTTCTCCCAAGGCAAAACATCAAGAGAAATCCCCTAAGTTTCATATTTATTAAGATCTAAGTTTCTGTTTTCATGTTGGGACCGAATGGGTTTTGTTTGGTATTTTTCCATTAATGGCTAAGGGTTTAGGCCCTAGAGGTTCTCAAGGAGGTTTCCTCACTAGTTGAGGATGAACTTCTTTGGGTATAATCCCTCTAACATGGACCCAAGAAGGAGAGATCCATGGGAAAGATAAAAAGTATACTTAAGATTCTCATATGTTCATATTCAGGTTTTCATGATATTTTCATAAAGAAATGCATCTAAAATATATTTTAAATAAATATTTTGGGATTTGTACCTTTTATACTTTATTTTCTATCATTTGTGTTAGATTTAAACCTATTTTTCACCGAAAATCTAAGTTTCAGCCTGAGTCTGCGTTTGCAGGTGCTATAGTGTTGAGTCAGCGCCTCCCTGCGCAGACTCAGCGCCAGTTGCAGGTTTTGAGTCTGCGCCTCTTTTAAGTTGATTTTTGGGCTTGAGGTGATTCTTTGATCCTCCCCCAAGCTGTCCAAATATTCCTTGGACCTAGGGTTGTCTCTTTGAGGCCCATTGAAGGTCCTAAATGGCTTGGACTTTGGGTTGTTAAGCCCTTAATGTTTCAAACCGAAGTTTTGCCGTATGTTTTAAAATTTTAAGTGTTTTCCGATGTTTTGCAAGGATGTCCCGATTCAAGGGTGCCAGCAATCTCATGTTGGGTAACCCATCAAGGGCCCTCACACAAAGAATATCATTCTTGTGTTCTCATTTCTATGGATTCATTTAGATAATATGCTCCGAAGTCCCAATGGGTTGGTGCAGTTCCTTGCTCCCCAAACGTAGAAATGGAATGGGTGATTCCCTGTGGATAACCCTTTCATTTGGAAGGCATTAAGGGCACCCATTGGGTGAGTTGTTGGATGCTCGGCACACCCCCCTTTATAGCCACCTCCATGGTTCATGGCTATATGTGATCCTCTAGGGAAATTGGTGGAGTTCCTTGCTCCCCAAATGTAGAGATGTTTTGGATTACCCCTTGTAGGTTTTTCTTACATCTTGAAGGCATTAAGGGCACCCTTTGGGTGAGTGGTTGGATGCTCGGCACGCCCCCCTTTATAGCCATCCCTATGATCCATTAGCCATTACATATCCCTTTAAGGGAGTTGGTCCTTCGCGTCTCTTCATGTCATGACCCTTCATGAAGATCTTAAACCTTTTTATTGGGTTTTCCTAATGAAAGGTTGAAATTCAACTTGGAATCATTATATTAAGCATTTTCAATACTTTGTAAAGTGATCCAAGAAGAATGGGATAAACATGAAGAAATCATGTCATTTGAAGAAATCCACACAAGAACCACTCCTTGAAAAGGCCTCATGTAACCATAGTCAACTTCTGAGATTTCTCAGTGGTATCCTCCCCAAATTTGTGGTGATTCTTAGATCACTTCAAGTTGAAAGAGGTATAAACCTGAAATTATGCTCAGATTTTGAGTCTGCGCACCTATAACCATGGAAATTCGATTGGGAATGGAGTACAATCTGTTTTTCTTGACTCCAGACTTCATATTCTAACTTTAATGGTTGAAACTAACCCCTTGATGGATTTAATTGCAGCTTGAACTGTGCAGGAACTTCAAAAAACTATTTTCAGACTTGAGTCTGCGTATGGGTGCACAGACTCAACCCAAAAAACTGTCAAGTGATGGATTCTTGGACCAAGGACATTGGTTATGGCTCAAATGATTCAAAATGACTAAATTTAAATCATATTTAAATAAAAAAAGGTTAAAAAATGGACATTCTCCCTTTTAAATAAACACAAAATTCCAAACTTAAGTTGAGTCTGCACACTTTTCATAAGCTCATTTCAAATGAAAAAATCAACTAAACAATAAATCAAATTGCTCAAATCACTTGCAATCATATATCAAATACTGCATTTCATTTAAAATAAACATTCATTTACCAAAAGGATTCAAATCCCTTCAAAATAAACAAAAATCACAAGTTCAGCTGAGTCTGCGCACCCCTTGCACAGACTCAAACTCATTTTTTCTTGTCTCCTTGATCTTTGAAGCTCCCCAGCTCTTTGAAAGTCTTGGAATTCTCCTCAACCTCAGGAGATTCCATCTTCTCAAGAATCTTGCTCAAATCCTCTTTAAACTTGAGTCTGCGCATCAATCCCAAGGCCAAAACCTCATCTTTTGGCCCCTAAATCATGCCCGCAGTTTCAAATATGTAAATAATCATCAAATAAAACATAAAATCAAATTATCCCATCAAAAATCCAATAAAATGACTCACAAACAAAAAATCCACAGTTTAGACTTGAGTCTGTGCATCCTGGCGCATACTCTACCCTGAAATTCACAAAAAATAAAATATCAACTTCCCGACTACTAAAAGATGATCTAAAACCCTATAAAAAGCAAGTTTATTCTTATATAACAGGATATCAAATAAAAACACCAAGTTGTTCTTGAAAAAATGCAAAAAACAACTAGAAACACATTAGTGACAAATGAGTCTGCGCATCCCAGCGCAGACAACCCTGAAATCCCAAAATTGGCCTTTTTGACCTTAATTTCCTTACAAATTAAATTCAAAAATTTACATAAAAGACTTTATACTTTATATAAGTCAAACACCTAAATAAAAGCTTAAAAATCCTTTTACAAAAAATATAAAAAATGTTTAAACATTCTGATAATAAATGAGTCTGCGCCCTATAGCGCAGATTCAACCCCAAATTCTTAAAATCTAGTATTTTGGCTATTAAAATTCCATCAAATCAAATCAAACTCTTTAGAATAAAACATATATTTTCCACAAATCAAAACCCAAACAAAAATGATAACCTTTCCCTAAAAATTACCTAAAAAATTAAAAAATAGACTTGTGACACGTGAGTCTGCGCTACCTAGCGCAGACTCAACCCCTAATTGCTAAAATCCAAATCTTTTCAACTCTAATTCCTTTAAAATTGAATCAAAAACCCCAAGTTAAAATAAAATACTTTCTATAAATAAAAAATCAAATTAAACTCAAATTTACCCTTTTGCAAAACATAAAAAATACCTAAAAGAAATCACATTTCAATTGAATTTGCACATCTTGCTCATCATTCATAACTTGTAGATTCAAAACCTAAAAAACATAAATCACTAAAGCATCTTTTGCTCAAATCAAATAAGCAAACATAAAAAATACTTTTGTCAAAAAATCTCTTCACTTCAAATCTAAAAAAACATAATAAGAAATGTTTATTAGACTCCCTTGATAAAAAATATCATCCACTTCAATCAAAACACCATAAAAAAAGGTTTTTAATCCTCTCACAAATCAAAAATCAAAATAAAATACAAGCATTCTCATTGGTGACAAATGAGTCTGTGCATCCTTACGCAGACTCAACTTCATGTTCACTTCCAAACATAAAAATTCAAGAAATCTTCAATGCATCCACATAAATCAGTCCAAAAATACTAAAAGATGTCTCTCATCATCATCCATCAATAAAAATCAATAAATCAAGTCTTGCGCAGACTCAACTCTAAACTAAAAAATGAGTTTTCTTCTCAAATAAAAATTGAAATTCATTCATTTTTTTAAAATGCAATCTTGTATATCTTTCTTATATCATTTCAAAAGGTGTTATTCTATTCTTCCGACGATTAATCAAGGGTTTTCCTCTTAGGAGGATGTAATTAATGCTATTCCACTTATGGGTAGCAGGATCGGGTCGAAGAACTACGCAATCATCTGATTGAGTCAAGTAAAGTGCACAAACATAAATGAAAAATAAAAAAATCAAGATCAAGTGCATTTTTTTCCCTAAAAAATGTACGACATTAAGCAAAAGAAATATATCAATTAGAGGTGAGCTTACCGAATGTGTGGGTGAGAAGGATGAGTGACCAAGTGTTATGGCCACCCACCTTCCCGTTTTTTGGCGTTTTGGATCAAAATAAACCTCTTAGAAAGGATCTAAGGTACCTAATCATGAGTTCATGTGTGTGCAAATGGAATCTGAACATGAACAAAATCCTAGACTGGTGCATGCATGTGTGGGACTATGAAAGAAAACGATAAAAATGTTAAAATGAGAGAGGTGAGTAGGGTTCCCTTTTGACATTGAAGAGAGTGTTGCATGGGCACAAGATTGACGGCACATTCTTCCTTTCTAGAGTATCCAAGACTCCATAGTTGCTTTCTTCCCACGAGCTCCAAAGAAGAGACCTAATGCTAGACTTTGAAATCACTCTTTTCTCTCTTTTTTTGATGTAAAATGGTATCCTCACCCTAGTGAACCCTCTCGGCCCTGTTCCCAAGGTGAAGGAGAGCTTAAATAGGCAAAGGAGGTTGAGTTAAAACCTTAGGAAGCCCCCATTTCGTGGGCCAATGGATGAGAATAAAGAAGATTGGATAGAGATCTCTTCAACAAAATCTAACCCAAAACTAATCAAAAGTTAACACATAAGCCCTAAATCACCTTCATCTTAATCCATTAGGGTGAGAAAATGCGGAAGATATGGTCAAAAATTCGAGAGAAAGGCGTAAAAAAAGATTTGGATAATCACGGAAACCCAGATAATCAGACGGCCAAAGAGGTGGCCGTCTGAAGTATCAGACGGCTAGCAACTTGGCCTTCTGAACCCAGACGGCCAGACTTGTGGCCGTACCTTCGGACGGCCAGGAAGGTGGCCGTCTGAAGGATGCTCAGACGGCCAGCAACCTGGCCGTCTGAATGATTTGACGGCCAGCTGTCTGGCCGTCTGAACATCAGACGGCCACAACTCTGGCCGTCTGAAGGATCAGACGGCTAGCACTCTAGCCTCCTGATGGACTTGAAAAAAAAAATTTAAAAATAGATATTTTTAAAATCCAAATGAAATAAAATTTTTGAAATCGTGCATTGTTTTTGAAACATGAACATTTTGTGATAAAACTTTTTGACAAAAAGAAATTAAATTTCAAGGAGTCCAAATGAGCGGGAAATGACAAAAAAGATCAACACAAAGGCTCGTCAATACAATAGAGCTCAAATCGGTCTATGGAATAGGCCAAAAATAGGTGTCTACAACAAGGTTTGACATCGCTTATATTTAGCAAAAAGCAATTAGAGCCTATACCATAGCAGAACATATTGCCCATCACCTCCTTCCTAGGTTTGATCATGTCTAATCGGAGTTTTCGGATAAGGAACTGATATCCATAAACTAATCTTCTGATCATATGTGGACTCTTCATCTGTACAGAGCTCTGAATTCCCACGGTAAGGGTATCGGCATTATTCTTCTATCACTAGAAGGTGACACTATTCCCCAGGCCTTTCAGCGTACTTTTCCTATCACCAACATCATAGGCGAATACGAGGCACTCCTTGCTAGTCTCGAGGCTGCTCGTTCTTATGGTGTCAGTAAACTGCAAATTGTAGGTGATAGTCAGCTCATCTTGTGCCAAGTGCTCATCAATTACCGCACTCTTGATCCCAAACTAAAATCCTATCAAGAATTCACATGAGCTTATGCCAAACTATTCACCAAATTAATTTTTATCCATGTTCTTCGAAATCAAAATATTCTAGCTGATGCTCTTCCCTCTTTCACATCATCCTTGAATTTTCCCGTCAGTAGACACTTTGAATGTATCATTATCCATAGGCGTCTGTCTCCAGTTATAGAGGATCCTGCTTTTCTTAGGATCAACAAAAAATTGCTAAAAAAGGTTCTTGATGGAGACATTATAGAGAAGAGAGAAGTGTTGTTGCTAGAATTTCAAGAAGAAATAGAAGATGAGGAAAGACCAGTATTATGAGATTGTTAAATACTGTGAAAATCAGTCTTACCTAGAAGGAGCCATTGCGGGAGAGAAGAGGGCCATTAGAAGGATTGCCCAAAAATATACATTGATTGGAGGGGAACTTTATAGAAGGGGAGTTGATGGTGTTCTTCTCAGATGCTTAAATGAAGATGAGCTTTGGAAAGTTATCGAGGGAGCTCATTTTGGAGTCTATGGAGGCCATGCAAATAGACAGATGTTAGCTAAGAAGATCCTCAGATGATAATATTATTGGCTAACCATGGAAGAAGATTGTGTAGGGTATTCTCGTAGATGTGTCAAATGTCAACTCCACGCTGACAAAATCTATTTCTAGTAGTTTCACCCTACACATTATCCTCCCCATGGCCTTTCTCCACGTGGGCATTTGATATTATTGGTCCTCTCAGTGATCCTAACTCCCTCGCCAAGTAAAAGTCCTTAATCCTCACGGCGACAGAGTATTTCACTAAGTGGCCAAAAGTTGAAGCTTATAGGGAAATCAAAGCATCAACAGTGTGCAAGTTCAGCATGAGGAATCTCATCACTAGTTTTAAGATTCCAAGTATCATCATCACTAACAATGGACCATAGTTTGTCTCTCGGGAGCTTAAAGACCTCTACAATATGTGTAAAATTGCATTGCATCATTCCTCTCCCTACTATCCATAAGGCAAAGGCCAAGTAAAAGCAACCAATAAAACCTTGATTAAAATCATTAAGGAAACATGTCAGTCTACTAAATATATAGATTGGCCAGAGAGCTTGATTGAGACTCTATGGGCCTACCAAACTTCAATCTGCACTCCCACTACGCAAACCCCATATTCCCTAGCCTTTGGAATGGAGGCGGTAGTTCTATAAGGAGTCCTTATTCCATCCCATAGAGTACAGGTGGACAAGCGTGTTTCCATTAATAAACGTCGTGCTTCACTCCATGCCCAATTGGAACTCCTTCATGAGAAGTGATGGGCCATTGCTAATTGTAAGGATTGAGGTTTTGGATCCGGTTATCGGGTTAGTTTCGGAGTCGGACCCCTTGGTTTGGGCCCTTGTGGGGCTGGGGCATGGAACGGCGTCCAGTTAGTAGGACGCGTTTTAGAATGTGCCACGTAGGCGGGCGTTGGGGCACAAGAGTACGGCCCTAGTCTTATCATTTGAATGGCGTCTTGCATGGGCGACGCCATTCAGAGATCTGACAGTGTACGTCCTCCATCTTGTCATTTGAAAGGCGGCTACCTTAGACGACGCGTTTTAACAAGTTTCGGTTTGACCCCGCGAGCCCTCCCTCCTTTCCCTCATTCTCTCCATTTCTCTCTCTCTCCTCTCCTTCCCCTCCGAGCCCTCCGGTGCCCCCTTCCCCTTTTCCTTCCCTTCCTCTCTCCATTCCCCCTCCCCCTCCACTCCATTAACCCCCTAACTTCCACCACTCCCACCACCATCTCCTCCGTGGCGTATCTCTCTCTGGACGGCGGCCGACGTCCCGGTGGAGTGACGGCGTCCACGGAAGTACTGGCGGCGGCTTGTGGCGTGGCGGTTCGGTGGCTAGGAGCTAGGAGGAGTTCAAGTAACTGGTAGGGTGACGATCCTCGCAGTGTTTTGTTTAAAATCATGATTTTCCCGCTTTGAAAGCATGCAATATGTGTGGATGCATTTGGGGTAGAAAAGCATGTTCTAAAGGGGGTTCTCTATGGAATGACTAGGCTTCTCCCCTACCTTCTCTATTTTTGTTGTTTTATGCGATTTGGGGGAGAAATCCCATTTTTTTAACTCGGGGAAGGCCAGCAGGGGAACTTGTTGGTGAACGCTAAATGGCATCTTGGGACAACGACGCCATTTTGAATGGCGGCTACCTTCCACGATGCAATTTAGTTCGGTTCACCCCGAGGTCTGATTCTGTTTTTGTCGTTAATAGGCGACGAGGGATAACAATGCCTTTTAAATGGTGACTACCTTGCACGACGCGTTTCAGGCCATCTTCTGAGGCCAGGTTTTATGTGAAACCAGTTTAGGAGTCTTAAATGACGTCGGCCACGGGCGACGTGATTCAAGACAAAACCTCATTAATCCATGTAATTAACATGTGTTTACATTGTTAGATAGTTTGGTTAAATGCATGCTTGAAACCGTACTCGAGGATGAGGATTTCTACGTGATTGGATCGCACTGTGTTGTGTTTTGTGCGACCGTGGGCCTAGAGTGACAGTTGTTAGTGCTTAGGCACCCTGTGTCGGTGTGGGAGTGACACGGCGCTGGTGTGGGAGTGGTGGGGTGACGCCTAGAGAGAGGGTCACCTAGGGTACCCCGTGGTATAACTAGTACCGGTGTGGGAGTGGTACATTTAGAGTGTCACTCGTATTGGGGGAAGCAGAACCACCTAGAGCCGGTTAGGCTGGAGTAGCCAGCGCGCTATCCGAGGGGTTGTTGTTTGGTCTCAGCGAGTTGTTGTTTTCCGTGTTCGGCCATGTGGTTTGTGTGTTTAGCCGAGACGCTGGTTGTGGACTCCGTGGTGGAGTGATTTCAGAGTTGTGCTTGTTACATTTACAAATGCATGCATTTTATACCGTAATTTGGCAATATTTGGGAGATGTGTTTACTGATTTAATTATTTAAATTGTCTAGTCTTGTGTTGTTGTACTTGTGAGTGCGTGAGTGAGTGGTGGGGATCGAAGGATCCCTATTGAGTCCATTTTGATGAGACTCATCCCTGCAATTTTCAGGTGAGGGTTCCAGGCGGGCGTAGCATGGAGCGTTTCGCCTAGGGTTACGCGCCAGCAGCCACTGTTCCGGGGTGTGCCCTGATGTTGTTGTTACTTTTCCTTTTCGGCCTGTACGTTTAATTATTTCTTTTCTATTGAAATATGTAATTATTTGCTGAGTCAAGTCGAATTGTAATAATTTTTAATTCCTGCACTTTCCTTACAATTCGATGTGATGTGAATGTTTAGCTTAGTTTATCATTTATTTTCCAGACTTACCGAGATCCTGGTTTGGTTACAAATTTTAATGATTCGGTACCCATTTAGAAATCGAATTACCGATTATTGGGTGGCGGGTCATTACAGTTGGTATCAGAGCATTCGGTCTGGCAAATAGATGATTAACTAGGTTAAATATCGGGAATTTGGCAAATAATTACATTATCCCGTACAGGCACGACGGTAGTTTAGGTTTTGGATTCTAATTAGAAATTTTCGATTCTTGTGACTGTAGGCGATTAGATGGCTCATAGGAAGAGAGTGCTAGTTATTAGGGAATAGGAAGATGTTCCTAGTGGGTCTGAGGCTAGTAGGCCGAATATGGAGCATTTCATAGAGACTATGATGGATATGATAACCAGATATCAGACCCGAGACCCTAGTGAGAGTTCTAGTACTCGGGGAGGGCCTTCAGCTGCTCTGGAGAGATTCCTGAAGCTGAAGCCGCTTCATTTTACCGGTCGTCCCAACCCTGACCGTTCATTGGCTGAAGGAGTTAGAAAAGACTTTCGATACCATAGACTGTGCGGCAGTTGAGCGGACTCCATTGGCTACCTTCATATTGAAGGATGATGCCTATGATTGGTGGACCACTTTGAAGAGCTTGTCTTATGTCGATAGGAGTCTCAGGGAGATTCCATGGGAGACATTTGTGAAAGAGTTCAATGTGCAGTACTTCCCTAGGCATGTCCAGAAGGCCAAGGAGAGGGAATTTGTGGAGTTGACCCAAGGGAGCATGACGGTGCTCGAGTACCAGATGAAACTTGTTTCGCTTGGGAGATTTGTACCCTTTATTTCAGGAGACGAAGAGCGTCGAACTGAGAGGTTCGGGGACGGACTAAGGTCTAACTTGAGGAGTTTTGTGGCATCCCACTGTTGTACGGACTTGGCATCGGCGATTAAGTGTGCTGCGGCAGTAGAGGCACAGCATGATCAGTTGGCTCGGGAGAGGGGACTGGCTACTCAAAGGCTAGCTTATGGCATGGGAAAAATAGCAGCAACAACTCCTTCATCTGGATCGGGATCTTCTTCAATCGGTTCCAAATTTAGGAGGTTCTTTCGAGGTGGTGGCGGCAGCGCCGGCAGCAGCGGCAGTAGTGGTAGTAGCAGACCTAGGTAGACCCAGCAGGGTCAGTCGATGTCCAGTGCTTAGCAGGAGGCAGCTCAGAGGCTTCCGGCAGCTTGTCGTCATTGTGGTGGTACTCATGGTGGGACTCAGTGTCCTGCATTTTCTGGGAGATGTTATACTTGTGGCCAGCAGGGCCATTTGGCGAGGTATTGCCGGCAGAGGAATGGTCAGGAGCAGGGACCAAGTGATCAGAAGAAGCCAAAGACCCAGGGGAGAGTTCTTGCTATCACCAGGAAGGAGGCTCGTGCGTCCAACATGGTGGAAGGTACACTTTCTATCTTTGGGAACTCCACGCATGTGTTGATTGATTCGGGTGCTTCGCATTCTTTTATTTCTGAGTAGTTCGTAGATGTTCTTTCTGCACCAGTTGATGAGTTATCTGATGGACTGATGATTGAGGTTCCTTCTGGGGATTTCATGTTGACTTATAATTGTTTGAGTGAGGTGCCCTTGACCATTGAGGGTCATCAGTTGCCTACCCAGTTAGTTGTGCTTGCCATCCGTAACTTTGATGTCATCTTGGGCATGGACTGGTTGGAGGCTTATTATGCCGAGGTGGACTGCCACAGGAAGAGGGTGCGTTTATCCATTCCGGGCATCCCGACCTTCTACTTCCAAGGTATTAGGCTCTCTTCTCGTGGTATTCTTATTTTTGCTTTTAAGGCCCAGAGGTTACTTGTTGGTGGCTGTGAGGCTTTCCTTACCTCAGTAGTTGTGGCTGGTGTTAGTAGTGACTCCAATCCTTGGGAGGTACCTGTTGTATGTAACTTTGTTGATGTGTTTCCTGAGGAGTTGCCTGGCCTTCCGCCTCAGCGGGTGGTTGAGTTCACTATTCAACTTGCACCAGGTACATCGCCCTTGTCTAAGGCCCCGTATCGGATGGCTCCAGCCGAACTCACTGAGTTGAAGGCGCAGTTGCAGGAATTACTGGATAAGGGTTTTATTTGTCCGAGTACTTCTCCGTGGGGTGCTCCAGTTCTGTTCGTTAGGAAGAAGGATAGTTCTCTGAGGCTGTGCATTGATTATAGACAGCTGAACTAGGTAACAGTAAAGAACAAGTACCCACTTTCGAGAATCGATGATCTGATGGATCAGTTGCAGTCTGCTATGGTATTCTCGAAGATTGACTTAAGGTCAAGGTATTACCAAATGAGGATCCATGAGGCTGATGTGAGTAAGACAACTTTTAGGACTTGGTACGGACATTATGAGTTTCTGGTTATGCCTTTCGGTTTGACCAATACTCCGGCGGCTTTTATGGATTTGATGAACTGAGTCTTCAGGGCCTACCTGGATCAATTTGTGGTGGTGTTTGTTGATGATATTTTGGTATATTCTTCTTTTGAAGAAGAGCGTGCCACACATCTTCAGGTGGTGTTGCAAGTTTTTAGAGAGCACCAACTTTATGCCAAGTTTAGCAAGTGTGAATTCTGGTTAGATAAGGTGCACTTCCTAGGACATGTTATTTTTGGAGATGGCATTACGGTGGACCCAGCCAAGATTGAGGCAGTGGTGGACTGGGGCAGACCAACGACAGTAACTGAGATCAGGAGCTTTCTGGGATTGGCAGGGTATTACAAACGGTTTGTCTAGGATTTTTCTTCGATAGCGACCCCCTTGTCGAGGTTAACTCGTAAGGGAGTTCGTTTTGTGTGGACAGAGGAGTGTGAACAGAGCTTTACAGAGTTGAAGGCTCGTCTCACTTCGACTCCAGTTCTGGTGCTTCCATCAAGTTCAGGTGGATTCGTGGTTTATTCGGATGCATCTCGTCGAGGTTTGGGTGCGGTTTTGATGCAGCATTGCAAGGTTATGGCCTATGCTTCTAGACAGTTGAAGAAACATGATCCCACTCATGACTTAGAGTTGGCAGCTGTGGTATTTGCACTGAAGATTTGGCGGCACTATTTATATGGAGAGAAATTTCAGGTCTTCACTGATTATAAGAGCCTGAAGTACGTATTCACGCAAAAGGATTTGAACTTGAGGCAGCGCAGGTGGATGGAGTTTATCAAAGATTATGATCTTGATTATGATCTCGACCTTTCTTATCATCCGGACAAGGCAAACGTGGTAGCGGACGCCTTGAGTCAGAAGATGGTCGTATCACATCTTATGATTCAGGAATGGAGATTATATGAGCAGGTTGTGGAATCTTCCTTTAGGATTCCTCGAGAGGCTGATAGAGCCGTGTTAGCCAGCTTGACCGTGAGGCCAACAATGTACCATACAGTGATTGAGGCTCAGAGGGCGGATGCAGATTTACCGCAGGTTCTCCAGATACCAGAGGTAGAGTTGTGGGATGATGGTACGGTTATATTTAGAAGCAGACTCTATGTTCCAGCTGAGGAAGAGATACGTAAGAGTGTCCTAGATGAGGCGCATCGTTCTAGGTATGTAGTGCATCCCGGAACGACTAAGATGTATCATTATTTGATAAGGCACTTTTGGTGGCCTGGCATGAAGAAGGAGGTAGCTGTTTATGTAGCAAGGTGCCTAACCTGTCAGCAGGTTAAGGCAGAGCACCAGAGACTAGGAGGGTTGGTGCAGCCGTTACCGATCCCGGAGTGGAAATGGGAGCACATGACTATGGACTTTGTGATTGGATTGCCCATGTCACCCGGCAGGAGAGATGCGATCTGGGTCATTGTTGATCGATTGACCAAGTCTGCGCACTTCCTAGTTATTAGGAAGGACTGGTCAGTCGGTAAGTTGGCTAGGTTGTTGTAGACCGGATCATCACTCTGCATGGGGTGCCCTTATCCATCGTGTTAGACTGGGATCCGAGATTTACTTCTAGGTTCTGGAAGAGTTTTCAGAAAACCTTGAGTACGCAGTTATCCTTTAGCTCGGCTTATCATCTTGAGACTGATGGACAGTCGGAGAGGACTATTCAGACATTGGAGGATATGCTCAGGGCTTGTTGTCTAGGTTGGGGAGGTTTTTGAGAGCAACACTTGTCTACGGTGGAGTTTGCTTACAACAACAGTTATCATTCTAGTATCGGCATGGCGCCATTTGATGCATTGTATGGGCAGCCATGTCGATCTCCTGTGAGTTGGTTTGAGATTGGCGAGAGGCTAATAGCAGGGTCATAGTTGGTACAACAGTGTGCTGAGGTTGCCAAAGTAGTGCAGCAGAGGTTGACTACAGCTCAGAGCAGGCAGAAAAGTTATGTAGATATCCATAGGAGGCCACTTGAGTTCGAGGTTGGGGACCACGTGTTTCTCCGAATCTCACCCTCCAAGGGAGTGATGAGATTTGGGAAGCGAGGTAAGCTGAGTCTGCGATATATTGGACTTTTTTCCATTCTTACTCGAATTGGGGAAACGACGTATCAGCTAGCCTTGCCATCCAGTCTTGTAAGAGTGCACGATGTGTTCCATGTTTCCTTGCTGAGGAAGTATGTTCAGGATCCGTCTCATGTCCTGGACTTTTCGGAATTGGAAGTCGCCGAGAACTTGTCCTTTCCAGAATTTCCAATACATATTGAGGATCATAGGGAGCAGGTCCTTCGGAACAAGGTTGTTCCTCTGGTTAAAGTGATTTGGCAGCATCGCTCCGGAGGTGAGGCGACCTTGGAGTGGGAGGATGAGATGCGGGAACAGTTTCCCTACCTTTTCTTATAAGTTCTCTTGTGAGCTTGTACCATCATTTTCCACCTCATTATTTTATAGCGGCAATTTCGGGGACGAAATTCTTTTAAGGGGGGAGAATGTAAGGATTGAGGTTTCGGATCCGGTTATCAGGTCAGTTTCGGAGTCGGACCCCTTGGTTTGGGCCCTTGTGGGGCTGGGGCATGAGCAAGCTCGACGCGGTTCAAACGGCGTCCAATTAGTAGGACACGTTTTAGAATGTGCCACGTGGGTGGGCATTGGGGCGCGAGAGTACGGCCCCGGTCCTATCATCTGAATGGCGTCTTGCATGGGCGACGCCATTCTGAGATCTAACAGTGTACGACCCCCGTCTTGTCATCTGAAAGGCGGCTACCTTGGACGATGCATTTTAACTAGTTTCGGTTTGACCCTGCGAGCCCTCCCTCGTTTCCCTCATTCTCTCCATTTCTCTCTCTCTCCTCCCTTTACCCTCCGAGCCGTCTGGTGCCCCCTTCCCCTTTTCCTTCCATTCCTCTCTCCATTCCCCCTCCCCCTCCACTCCATTAACCCCCTAACTTCCACCACTACCGCTACCATCTCCTCCGTGGCGTACCTCTCTCCGAACGGCGATCGACGTCTCGGTGGAGTGATGGCGTCCATAGCGGTACTGGCGACGACTTGTGGCATGGCGGTTCGGTGGCTAGGAGCTAGGAGGAGTTCAAGTAACTGGTAGGGTGACGATCCTCGCAGTGTTTTGTTTAAAATCATGATTTTCCCGCTTTGAAAGCATGCAATATGTGTGGATGCATTTGGGGTAGAAAAGCATGTTCTAAAGGGGGTTATCTATGGAATGACTAGGCTTCTCCCCTACCTTCTCTATTTTTGTTGTTTTTTACGATTTGGGGGAGAAATCCCATTTTTTTAACTCGGGGAAGGTCAGCATGGGAACTTGTTGGCGAACGCTAAATGGCGTCTTGGGACAGCGACGTCATTTTGAATGGCGGCTGCCTCCCACGATGCGATTTAGTTCGGTTCACCCCGAGGCATGATTTTGTTTATGTCGTTAATAGGCGACGAGGGACAACGACGCCTTTTAAATGGTGACTACCTTGCATGACACGTTTCAGGCCATCTTATGAGGCCAGTTTTTATGTGAAACCAGTCTAGGAGTCTTGAATGACGTCGGCCACGGGCGACGCGATTCAAGACAGAACCTCATTAATCCATGTAATTAACATGTGTTTATATTGTTAGATAGTTTGGTTAAATGCATGTTTGAAACCGTACTCGAGGATGAGGATTTCTACGTGATCGGATCGCACTGTGTTGTGTTTTGTGCGACCGTGGGCCTAGAGTGACAGTTGTTAGCGCTTAGGCACCCTGTGTCGGTGTGGGAGTGACACGACGCCGGTGTGTGAGTGGTGGGGTGACGCCTAGAGAGAGGGTCACCTGATGTACCTCGGGGTATAGCTAGTACCGGTGTGGGAGTGGTACGTTTGGAGTGTCACTCGTACTGGGGGAAGCAGAACCACCTAGAGCCGGTTAGACTAGAGTAGCCAGCGCATTATCCGAGGGGTTGCTGTTTGGTCTCAGCGGGTCGTTGTTTTCCTCATTCGGCCATGTGGTTTGTGTGTTTAGCTAAGACCCTAGTTGTGGACTCCATGGTGGAGTGATTTCAGAGTTGTGCTTGTTACATTTACGAATGCATGCATTTTATATCGGAATTTGGGAATATTTGGGAGATGTGTTTACTGCTTTAATTATTTAAATTGCCTCGTTTTGTATTGTTGTACTTGTGGATGCGTGAGTGAGTGGTGGGGATCGAAGGATCCCTACTGACTCCATTTCGATGAGACTCACCCCTGCGGTTTTCAGGTTAGGGTCCCAGGCGAGCGTAGCGTGGAGGGTTTCACCTAGGGTTGCACGCCAACAGCCACTGTTCCGGGGTATGCCCCGATGTAGTTGTTACTTTTCCTTTTAGGCCTGTACGTTTAATTATTTCTTTTATATTTGAATATGTAATTATTTGCTGAGTCAAGACGAATTGTAATAATTTTTAATTCCTACACTTTCCTTACAATTCAATGTGATGTTAATGTTTAGCTTAGTTTATCATTTATTTCCCAGACTCACCGAGATCCTGGTTTGGCTACAAATTTTAATGATTCGGTACCTATTTAGTAATCGAATTACCGATTATAGGGTGGTGGGTCGTTACACTAATCACACTCAATTGTATCAAAATAGACTTGTCCATTTTTATCAAAAGATGGTCAGTGAGAGAAAATTCAAAGTTAGTGAAATAGCTGTAAAAATAATTTTTGTAAAACTTGGTGGTCTCTGTTCTAAGATCGAAGCTAACTCGGAGAATATGTATGTTGTTAAAGATGTTTTTCCTAGTAACGCGTATTGGGTGGTGAATGCTGAAGGTCAGGAGTTGTCTCACCCTTGGAAAGGCTTGTACTTTAAGTACTACCATTAGACAGGTATGTCGACCAGTATGGTGCTTGGACCAATCAAAATGGAAAGTTCAATTTCCCAAATTCTCTCTCTAGATCGAAAGGGCAACTAAACACACACTAATGCTCAAACCTGGAGTAAAAAATAGTGTTAGGTCTAAGGAAAACTAAAGCCAAACTGAGACTGCAAGGTATTAACCATTCTCTTCTACTTGGTTCACAGTAAGGGAGCGAGGCCTCGAGATAGACTATTGAATCTGTCCACTGCCTTAGTCAGAGGCCATCACAAAGGGGGAAAGATCAAAGCTCGAAAGCCAAAAGCAAAAAGTCAAAAGCAAATTCAAACGCCAAAAGACCAAAATCCAAAGCCAAATAAAAAAGGCCAAGTCCAACATCAAAAGGGCAAAAGTTAAAGTAAAAAAATCCCATAACAAAAAGTGACTAAACCTTAACAAGTAATTGTGAAAGGGAGGAACATCTTCAGAGGTCTCTTGAACCCTCACGTGAACTTTATGGACCCTTTCTTCCCTCCTCCCTTAGGGTGTACCCCAAGCTTAAGGAATGGTAGAGGCCGATTAAGGGTTCAATCATTAGATGGGATCATGGTGTGAGCACCTATCAGTACGTTGTCTTCATATTAAACTATTAAAGAATATATTAAGAATTATGTTGTTCGCTGCATAAGTTTCTTTTGATCGTGGTACTATACTGGTATTTTAGGTTAAGGGTACCTTTATGACTTCAGTCTTAGGTCAATGCAAGCGGTTTACCAATCGGCATGATGATGTTAATTCCGGGCTAGCGTCGCATACTTGACCATTAGGGTTCTAGGGTAATCCATCTTATACTATCTTAGATGTGAGGAAAGAGATCCGGGTCGGGCAAATCCGTTACCGTGAATAGTTTTTAGGTAGAACTTGTTAGTCACATGCAACTGGGAGCCAGTGCATGGTATGACGGTTTGCCATTAGTGTAAGTCATAGCCGAGTGAGTCTAGGCGAGCACTGTTAATAGCCCAAATCAACCTTGATGTGCGCTTAGGATGCCAGGGAAGTCACGGATATAATAGGAGTAGATTTCCTTCGATCTATGCATCCTTATTCTAAGGGGTTATGTCAGACTGCATTGAATATTTCAAAATTAAAAAAAAAGAATATTTCAAAATCTAAAAAATTTAAATATTTTAAAATCTAAAAAAAGTGAATATTTCAAAATCTAAAAAAATAAATATTTCAAAATCCAATAAAAAATTGAATATCTCAAAATCTTAAAAAAAAAGAATATTTCAAAACCTCTAAAAAAATTAAATACCTTCAAAAAAAAACCCATAAAGATTTGAATATGTCAAACCCCAAAAAACTTTGCATCCGGACATTGCCTACTTACAGTCACATACTTTATTTCATTGTTTGCATTTGCCTGCTTGCATGTTGCTTTTACACATTTTCCTTTTGTTATTTTGTCTTAGTTGAATAAAATTTTCACCCCTTGACCCGTTTACCAAGAAGAGAGGGTCAAAGTGGTCGTTTATTTATTGGGCAAGGGGCTAAGCCATAACAGATAAGTTAATTTGTCTGTTCAAGTGTGATCTACAGGGAACATGTACACATGCATGATGAAGCACAAAGAAGGAGCGAAAAGTCTATATCATTCATAACATTTCACCCTACATATCCATCACATCCTAAGATTAGGATTAAAACATGTCCATGAAAAACATCAAGACATCATCAAAAGATCATAGCAACAACATCATATCATGATTTCAGGCCTGGATCATGCCTAGGCCCCTCATCCATCTAGCTCTGAGCCTCATCCTAGGTGTTTGGACCTTGCAATGGCAGTCGGGGTGGCCTCATCTCGCTTGGCTAGGCTCTAGCCAAGGATACTGCCATGCTAGTAGTGAACATTCTCCTATGGCCGAGTTCCCACACTCGATGTTGCGTGCTAATACCTCTCCTCTAGGCTCTTCTACTCACGCTCTGCCATGAGTAGCTCGACGTGCAAGGCCATGAGCAACTCTCGATCCCTCTCTTGTTTAATCAACTTAAACCGTGTTTGGAGCCTAAGAATCTCCTGGGAGGGATCCCAGCTAGGCCGTTGCACCATCTCCTCTTGAGCCATGCAACATCGCACCTGGCCCTCTCTGCCTCCTCCTCCACTCTCTGAAGAGCCTCTCAGATCTCTGCAACCTACCAATTGAAGGTTATCCTCATAGGTAGTGATGTATGATGAAATAAATGAACAATGAACTGTTGAATGTTTTTGTGCATATGTTGTGCATGATCACATAAATATGTGAATTGATTGTTTGAAATGGAGCTGAAGACTTACTCAGAGGACAGCACTCGCTAGCCACTCTTGCTGTGAGGCGATCTTGGATGATGGTGGGGCGCTAGAACTGGAGTCACCCGCAGTACCCTGTGTGGCGTAGGTGGCCTGGGCATGGGTGGCATGCTGCAAAGTAAAGAGACATATCATTAAAAGCCAAACACTCTACTTGCAGTGCATATAGGATCGGGTTGCACTTATACATACCAAAGCATCGAGATCTGTCTAGGTCTATTTGATTCGCTGCTCGACATCCCACAGGCGGGCCCGAAGGTCTATGATAGTGCATCCCGAGCATCCTACATGTCGTCATTTGGTTAGATGCATTCCATATGGAATAGAAACATCTAAATTAGAAGTATCTCATCATACTCACGTCGAGGGGGTGAAGCAGTTGGAGCTATGCAGCATAGCATACCTGATACTGTTGGAGGTAGGCCTCATTGATCACACGTGAGACTTTACCACCATGCCGCACTACTACCAGTCGTCAAACTAATATGCAACTTTGGCCTACCAATTTGTGCGGGCCTGCTTCCCATCATCATGCGGCCGATGTTCTCCGAGATCTCCTCCTCAACCCACTGGTGAGGTAGGCCGAGGGTCCTCATGACAAGTTGGACGTACAGCAGGTCGATCTCATTTTGGTAGTGTACCCACATCTACCTCCCAAATTGTGGCCTCCCGGCAGCCACCCAGGACTGGTCATCCTCCCTCATATCCAAGTGGGGCCTCCAAATAACCTGCATAGTAAGCATCATGTTAGACATGTAGAGGGTTATATTCCATGGAAGCACAGATAAAAGGCATGGCATCCATTAATAAAAACATTCACCAGTAGCTCTGGATAGTCTTTAAACTATTGGAAGAGGGTGGTAAGCTGACGATGTTGTAGCACTGTGTCCACCACTGAATGCCACGAGCACACCAAAGGCACCGCATTTGGGCTCGCCTGTAGAAGAGGAAAATTGTAGTAAGTCCACACCTGCATCCATTACATGTGGTTAAGGCACATGCTCATCGCATGTATGCCACATGTATATTAAACAAATAATTAAGTATTTGCATATAAGTTTAGAATTGCATACCTATAGGAATGGTGTGAAGCCAGAGATGGTGGTCTCCCTGTCCGGCCTAACCATAGATAGGTCTGTAAACAGATGCGCCAGCAGCGTAGCTCCCCAGGCATATTCGCCAGTCTTGTCCAGATCAATCAACAACTTTAAGAAATGACATTGGATGTCGTCGCCCTTCGCCCCAAATAGAAGTCTCCCAAATAAGAGGAAAAGAAACCTCCTCAAGTCTTGATCTGTCTGCTCTTTCTCACTCACGTCATTACAGTAGATGGCCACTGTGGACTCTACTAATCACTCCATGAAGCCCTCACGGGACTCTCTTATCTGCTGTTGTGGGTCCTTTAATCCAAGGGCATCCATCACATCCACTCGGGCTATCGTCCTCGACTCTCGGCCCTAACAACTGCTATGCTAGGTCTCTATAGTCAAGATACATGGTGCTACACACTGCCCTGCCTTCCACCCTTAGTCCCGTAATACTCATCACGTCCTCAATGCTAGGGACTATATGGCCCCATGGCATCAAGAACGCCCTGCTCTCAGCATCCCATCTCTCTTTCAGTGCCTAGATCTGCATAAGGTCATTCTAGAATGGCTCGATACTGAGCAGCTCACCGAAGCCCATCCACTGGAGTCTTACACTTTGTAAATCAGGCCTAGGTATGCTATGATTACCAGAAGCTAAAGCTTAAAGATGAGAAGGCTTCTAATGCGAATGAAATAGCGTAAAAGCCCGCTAGCAAGGGATCCACTAAGAGTTCCTCAATCTACCCCTTGGGGAAAGCATTTGTGTCATGAAATAAGAATACCCCTTGCTTGAAAATGCCAACAATGCTATTGCTAGTATTCGCAACAACAGAAGAGATAGAAATGATCTATCGATGTAATTTGGGTCATGGAGATCTGGAACAAAAAGAATAAATTCCTAGAAAAAGAACATGTCTTAGGAGTGGAAAATCATGAAAATGGCCTCCCACAAAATTCTGGTCCTCAGTCCCATATCAATCGTGAAGGCTTGGGTTAATCACCAATTTAAGCAAATTAATGCAATTAATTCAATATTATTGAATTCTAGTTAATTCCCTAAAGCGTGTTCAGTGTGGTTGACGCCTTTTGAATGCCACCAACTGGGCCTAACACGTTTTAAGAAACTTACTGCAGTGCCATGAGGCCGTCCACTTTCCATTTCTCACCAACCACATCATGTAAGGGAGAGGAGATTGGAGACTTACCATGGCATACTCAGCTCCCTCCGCCGCCTTCAGTGCCGCTGCCACTGTTGGAGCGTTGCCTTGCCAGCTTCTCCTTCTTAAACAACCGGGGTGCCCTCTTTCCAAAGAGCCACTACCACCTCCAAGTCCGCAGCAGCTGCCGCTAGCCTTGTAGCGTCTCCACCAAGGTCTATTGCGCCTTCTTCACCTTCATCTGCGATCATGACAGTGGAGCCAAGATGCGTTGTCTCTTGTGTCTCGTGCCACCCTACTCCATCATATGAGGGAGAATAGAGAATAAGGGAGATATGAGAGAGAGAGAGAGAGAGAGAGAGAGAGAGAGAGAGAGATAGAGCTCGCCGAAACCCGCCGAAGGGCTTGCCATCAATGGAGTCAAAGAAGAAGGTTGGAGAAGGCTCACCATTGTCGGAGTAGAAGAAGAATGTTGAAAAAGGCTCGCCATTGTCGAAGAGGAAGAGGGGGTGAGGAGAGAGAAAGAGAAGAGGCAAATGAGGAAGGAAGGAAAACGCTCGGGCATGAAAGGAGGAATAGCTGTGCAGATCACATTGTCCCCAGACGACGCCATTTAGGAGGCACGTAGTTTGTGGTCATTCTAATCTTCCTCAATTCCTTCATGTAAGCCTTCCACATTTTTCAGTTCTTTTTCACATGAGTGAAGTCATTACGTTCCATGGCATTGAAGTGGTTGTGCCAGTCAGCCCGTGTCCTGAGTATTGGCACTCGATTCGTCATGTTATTGTGAGTGCTCAATATGTGCTATTGAAATTAAAAAATTAAATATTAGGCTCAAATAATACATTCGTGATCGCCAGAGAATGAAATTCTCGAAGAAATAGAAAAGTGATCACCCATGTACCTTGGATTCTTCGGGATGATTGTGAATCCTTAACTTCTTCCTCTTTAGCCTGCTGAAGAAGAAGAGCCTCCTTTTCTTGTTCTTTCACTCTCTTTGATGTTCCTTGAAAACAAATGAACAAAAAAAATATGATTAGAGCTTATGATTAGTATAATATCTAATCTAAATAAGAACTAAACATGCAACTAAGGTAGAAACTCACTTTTTTTATCTTTTTCTTTTTAACTCGTATATGCAAAAGAGAAAAGAATTTATGATATGATGTGTGTGATGAAGATGTAATGTATGTAATTAAACTAATGAAGAAACATGACTGAGAAGAAAAAGAAGAAGAAGTTGGCCCCCCCAAAAGTCATCCTTGGTTGAATGCACCCTTCAATGAGGATGAAGGCTTTTAGGAGAGAAAGAGGGACTCCAAAGCTATTGATTTTCGTCTAAAGAGAGGGGTCTCTACTCTCTTTGGTAGAACTCTCAATGATCAATTGGCCAACCTCTTTGAGGTCTCAAAACGTATATGTATATATAGAGAGCGAATTCCCATAATAAATTAATGTAAAATAGAGTTCTTGGGCTCCACGACACTCCGCAACATGAAAGCCATCCAAAACTCTCCCCTGACCTTGGATCAATCCACGGAAAGAAGGATTGGCCAGAAAGAAGACTACGTTGGAAGTAAATTGCTTAATTTGGCTCGGATTGGGCTTGCTGGACTACGCAACTAAATCGCGTCCAATCGCACAGATGCATTTTAAAAAGTCATCCACCAACTAGGACATCTTTTAGAGGAGCCAAATAGAAAATAAAAATCGAAGATAAATATGAAAAATTTTAAATGACGTCTACTATTGTGGATGCGTTTCAAGTGAATAATAATCCATTAAAGAATCAAGTAGTTAATCGATTGGATTAAAACTCTAAATGGCGAGGACTATGGAGGATGTGATTCTAAATATTCAATACTCGATTAGGGATAGAAACTTACATGGCCTCCAACATGGTAGACGTGATTCAAAAGACTTAACTAAATTAAGGAAATAATAAGTAAAAATCACTCAAATGATTAAATTAAAGACCACTTTAGGGCATTCTAATGTGATAACAAAATTTACTCAATGTGAAGTCAAAATTAGTGTGTCTATAGTTATCATTGAACTTCACCACACTACTTATGTGACATATTGGACTTTTCTCATAAATTCTGGAGGTTCTGGGAGCATACTCTACATTGAAGTTGCATTTGAAATGAAGATCAATCCAAGATGTCCGGTGGATGTTGCAGTAAGCCCATTGTAGAGGTTAGCTAGCACTGTGGGCCCTATCTTTTCCTCATTCCAAATCCCAACAATCGCATTCAATTGGCCATCTTCTAGAATATTATCTTAAGATGGGAACAAGAGTGTACTGGCTAGACAAATTATGAATCCTCAAATGGCATACTTCATGTTTTCATCAATCTTGGCTTCAAGAATTGCCATCATTGTCCATTTAGCCAACTTTTACATATTTATTCCCTTGTAGGCAAGCACATCCTTGATCTCTTCTAGATTTCCTATGATTCTCACTAAGAGTTCCCGAGAGGTTACTCTTTTAGTTAAGAGATGCATCTTTTCATTGCTTTCCTCATGATGATCATTATGGGTCTGGTCAATCTTCTTCAATCCCAAGAGCAATTCCGCTTCTTCCAGAGGGTTGGTGGCTTCAAAAGTAGGAAACATGAAGGTGCGAGTCTAAGGATGCCACATTCCTACCAAGGCACCCATAGCTGCCCAGTTTGTCTACACTTTGCTATAATCTTTGGTGTACACTACAAGACCTTCAATATGCCATTTGAAGATGAAGGTTCTCATAGACAATGAGATGTTTTTCACAAGCTTTGGAAGCCATGGAAGCTTAGAGAATCTTCTTGGAACCGAGTGTAAGGATCACACGGGGAAAACAAACAATATGTATTACCGAACAATAATGCAACGGAAATAAAAAACCTTCCAGTGATATCCCGATCCGTTTTTGAGAATCTGAAGGAGAGAAAAATGATTCTTCACCTTGCGCGGAGTCAAATCTGCGACCGAAGCTTGATTTCGTCTGAGCGATGCCGCTAGCTACATAGATGTTTGGCCTCCAGCGGTATCCACGTGGTTCTCTCATTAAAGGATCATCCTCGCTTCGTCCCTAGAGGGATATGCCTGATCTCTTGCCCTTGTTCTCGTCACGGGTACCCATAGCATGCCAACAGTGCCTCGTTCTATGCGAGAGCGGAGGCAGAAGAGAGAGAGGAATGGGGCACCAATCTCCAAAGGGGTCGGCCAAGAGAGAGAGAGAGAGAGGAGGGGGATGGCCAAGTCTGGGAAAACCTTGGAGCTTGGTCCAATGTTCCCGTCTGACGTATATTTATATTAATCTCTGATGACTTTTCATAAAAGTACTTGAGTTTATATAAATTCTCACTTAGTATCCATAGATAGAACACCTTATGCATGTGATCCTCTTGGTCCAGGTGCTAGTCTAGTTTTCAGCCTAACAAGCCCAGTAACCCCTAATGACATAAAGTAATTTATTTTATCATATTAAATAATTACTTAAGCAATTTATTATCTCATGATAATCAACTGAACTTCCAATCATGTTAGGTGCCAAGCAACACCGCATGATCCTGAAAGACATTGTGGTTCAACAACCCGCTCAAGGAACCTTTCCATGATTAGTTATCGTGTGGCTATAATCCTTCATTCTTACATTGCCATCAAGTCAATCTCGGACATAGTCAATTGTCAAACCCTAACCAGTCAACTCACTTGAATTAGATGCTGCCTTATAATATCAAAAAACTCTCTCTAATTACTGAGAACGAATAATCTCGTATTGAACACTCAATCACCTTCGAAAGTATTTTACTAGACCCAATCACTTGACTAATTAGGATCCCATAGTTAGGGATCTCTTAGCCAAGGTCAAAGTCTAGAAGTTCACCTACAAGGTGTCTTAGATCCAGGGACCAACCACGCAACTGTGACATTTAATCAAGCTGGTTGACAGTCAGATAAATTACCATCCAACAATTCAAGTCGGATCAGTTCAATGAACTCATTCACCAATGAGTACCTATAGGTTCTCCTTAGTGTCTCCACACGAGTGACTATAAGACCAGTCATCCTCATCAAATGAGCCAGAGTAACCGATACTAGTCTCACTGGATATTTGATGTCCTTCTCAAATATCCTCTAACTAAGAATACTTAAGAATGTATGTTTATAAGTTGCCAATCTTATTATTATGATCTCATGATAATTTGACAACTACTATACACATTCATGCACTTATTATGAAATAGTTGAATAAAAAAAGATTTACACATAATGAATATATTTTTATTAAATAATAAATAACTGAACAAGTTTGTACACTAGATCTAATTGGCTTATAAGCCACACAGGAGACTAACACCTGGAAGAGTGGATAGTTCTTTAAAAGAAACAAAAATCAATTCAAAGTCCTACCATGATGATTAAGGAAGAAGAGAAGATGAATTGAGAAAAAGGGAAGATGAATTGTAAAAAAGGATGATGAGAGTCAGAAGAGAAGAATTGAATTGAAGAAGATTAGAGAAGAGCATACCCGTTAGTTGGAATTTCTTCTGCTTAAATGTGCTTCCACATTTGAGAGTTTTTTGAGGATCTTATTAGGATGGAGCTTCACTTTCTTGGATGAATTTGCTATAGAGCTTTCTGAGGAGTTCAACTTGATGGCGTTCTTCCTTCTTCTCTCTTAGTTAAAGTCTTGCTTGAACTCTTGATTGACTTATTTTCTTTCTCACTTGCCACTTGGAGCTTTTTTGAACCAAAATTGATCAAAAGAGGGGAGATATATAGTGTTGGGTTGCACAGCCATAGTTCCTCGTCCTTGCTTGAGGAAGAAAGGTATTAACATGAGTGGAAAGCCTCACTGAAAATGGATTTGAAGAGCTCTTTATTGGGAAATTGAATCATGTCGGCTCGAATCAATGCGATTTAAAAATCTTAAATGGCGTCTACTTAGGTCGATGTATTTTAGAGAAAATACTAAAAATTCATTGTTTATTATCTATTTTAGGTTTGCTGATAGTTTGTAAGTGCAGGAAAATGAAGAATGAGGATGATGATATGCTTTATCTCACCATGGTCACATGTCATTGTACTTATTCATTATGTTTTGCATTTTAGTCCCACCAAGTGATGTTGTATTCATTTCATGTATTGCATCTTTGCATTATTATATGATAATTAGTTATTAGATAATATCAAGGACCTTGTAGCTTTAATGAATCTGGAGTTTGAGTTTACCTTTAATAAAAACGATGATAATTCCAGAGAACTTTTAGTTGAACAGATTGGTCGTCAAGTTATTGCTTTTATGGGGACAGTGATTCCCTTTTGTGAATTGGTGCGTGAACAAACGAGCTTCAACTTAGTGCTGAGTCACAAAATTGATATCTTGACTCATTAATGGCAACTTGGTAATATTATCTTTACTTATTTTATATTTTGTATTTTAAATTTATTATTTTAATCCCATTATGCATTCATGTAAGATTTTGAATTCACTGTGCGAAAAACATCTCAATGATTATGTTTCAGACTATTTGTTATAATAAATCCTAACATGATATGAGGTATTCTATTCTGTGTTATGTATTCAGTTATCCTTGAAGTTATTTTGAGTCATTTTTGAAAATTGACCCTTGTTTGGATTCTTTTCTCATTTCATTGTTATTTTCCTGAAGCCATGGTTGTAGCGCGTCTACATTGGCCGATAATCGCTCTCCATTGGAGAAACCTACAAGGTTTGTAACTTAGGGTATTTCCCCACATAGAAGTTGATCTTTTCCTTATTTCTCTCGTGCCTACGTCCACATTTTCTATGTTTTCCTTATCTAAATATTTGTTGATTTTTGGAGATTTCTTAAAATAACTTTGATGATTACTTTTGAAAGATTCCCCTTATGTGAGGTTGAAGGCAAGTCTCATCACACCTTGTCATCCACTTTTCAATTCATTTTATCGCGTTCCATTACATTTACCACTATTTAATTCAGTTCATTCCATTCCCTTGCAAAGTAGATGCCAAGGCGGGTCAGTTATGGACACGCTAATTTTGACCTCACTTTAAGTAAATCTCATGTTATATTTGTAATGCCTCAAAATGATCTCTAATCTAATCATTGGATTGATTTTTGCCCATTTTTCTTGAAATTTAGTTGATTTCATGATTTGCTCGCACATAGCCGACGTCTTTTAGATTTATAGTCCAAATCAATTTTTGATATAATTTTAATCGGTTAATGATTTCACCGAGTGGCGTCATCTATGGTCAACGTGTTTCAGAGTTCTAATCTTAATTGATTACTAATTTGATTTTTAATTGATTTGCTATTAATCTAAATGATGTCCTTCATGATCGATATGTTTTTTTTAAACTTTCATAATTATCTTTGAATTTTCTTAAGATTATCTTTCTTAATTAGCCCCTCTAAAAGATGTCAAGGTTGGGAGACGTCATACGATAGTTAAACACCCCTGAAACTAGCCCAGGAATGTATACAATACAAGTTCTTCATGCATAACGAGAAAATTAACACGTAAAATGATGCCATTTTTCAATCAAGCCAGCAACCTAACTCTAATACCACTATAAGGAATCAACAAATACGCAGCAAAAACTAATTGATTCCATGTATCACATTGTTGAGGTCAAAAAATGGACTATTTAATTAAATCTAGAAGAATTGTTCTTTACTTTTGCAGGGTTTTGAATCTCCCGTGCGAAGTACTGATTTGCTAATCGCGTAGGTGCACGATCTCCAGAGGTATCCACACGAACTCCCGACGTAGACGAGTTTTCCTCCTCAACTTGAAGATGTCGACCGAATCTCAGAATCTCCACCATGTAGTTGAAGAGGAGGAGAGAGAGAGAAGCCATGTGCTTCAAAGGGGAGAGAGAGGGATTGAGGGGAGAGAAAATCTCCAAACTTGTGGTGCTTGTACACTACCCCCTTTGGCCTCCTTTTAACTCTCTTATTAGAATAAGAGATAATGCCAAAGTTTAATTCTCATAATTATCTAAGAGCTTGGCCTTAGATAATTCTCTATTAAATATTCCATATTTATCCTACGGGTTTTCGTAAAAATTCAGATAATAGAATATTTAATATCTCTCATCGTCTTTCGAGAACTCTTATGTGTGTGATCCTCTAGGCCTATATATCAGTCTAGTTTCAGGCCCATTAAAATTAGAACTATTTCTCAAGTTTAGTATTTATTAATTTATTATTTTAACTTTCTATGTTAAATAATTAATTCAATAAATAAGTGGATTATCATTTGATGATGATCTTTTGACTATGAAAGGAACCAAACACTACCTCATGATCCTAGAAGATATAAGGGATGCCGTTCCTTTTGTTGAACCTTTCCATCTACAAATACTGCACAAATAAAATCATTCGCTCATCCAATGCCCCAACAATGCAAGAGTATGGTTTCATCGTCAAACCCTTTAAAGCATTATTTGGATGGATTCTAGTACTCAGTTAACTTCTAGAAAGACACCTCTTTCAGTTGACCTTGGCCAGGGATTTCTAAGTACACGTCTATAGGGCATTCTCTCTCCAGTGGTATACCAAGAGTGTGTGATCCCTTGTTGTTCACTCAGTTTCCTTCGCAAGCTTTCCACTGTGTCTGAAAGACTAACTAGCGTGAACTTAATGGCTAAAGTCCATAAGCCAGAAAATCAAGACACAACAGTCTACAAGCAAGGTATCTTTGGTGACTCAGGTCAAAGGACCAACTGCGCTACTGCAATAATTGAATATCCTGGTTGACTATTAGGTATAATGGCCATCCAGAGATTCTTATTCGGATATGTTCAGTGAACTCATTCTCTAATGAGCACCCACAATTTTGTCTTAGTGTCACCACACAAGTAAATGTGATATCATTCACCCTCATCGTATTAGCAAAAATTACTTGTGTCAATTATATCGGATATTTGATGTCCATCTCAAATATCCTATGATCGAGAACCGTTTAAGACAAATGTTTATAGAATATTGATCTCACTATTATGATCTCATCATGATTTAATATCCTTTACATATGTCTATAAACATTCATTACGATAGTTAAATATGCGAGAACTACATAATGAAACGATTGCCTTTATTAATATTTAGAATTAGAATGTACAAAATGAGTTTATGATTGGCATTAAACCCACCCAATTCTATCACATTAGATTCGGCTGATTAATTAATATAGGATATCAATTAATTCAGTGGGTCTGTAAAGAGTTACTGGACTTAATAGGCCATTAACTAGACTGGTATTTGGGCCTAGAAGATCACATGCAATAGGTTTTCAAGTTGATGGACATTTTGACGGGGTTTCGGATAAGTGTGGATTTTTTTTGAAAAATCGCGAAATCACTTATTATAAAATAACAGCTTCGCGCACTAGGGCCAGCAACCCAGACCTGACCTAGCCGCTGTGAGTGCTTAAAATGAGTGTGTGATTATCATGAAAAACTATGTTGTTTCAGTGCAAAATAAACCTATTAAAAGAAACTAAGTGAAGTGATCGCCAGAAACTTTTGACTTAAAAGTTTCAAAAGAAAGGGTTTGATCGCCTACCTGTTTGAACGTGGGAGATGTTGAGCTCTTGATTCCCCTTCTTCAGCCGGCTGAAGAAAGAGAGCCCTTTCTTGTCTTTGTTCTTGCTTTGATTGCTGTTGAATTTTGAGGATCGTCCAGAGTCCTTGTTGCTTATTTGTTGATTTCCTCCTCTTTAATTCTCCTTCGTTCCTTGCAAAAAAATAGAAAAGAAATAACAATGATGAGAACTTAAGAAAAGGTAGTATCCATTCTAGAAGAGATTTTAAACGTGCAACTAAAGAGGAAACTCACTTGTTGAGTGGTCTTTAAAACCCCTTAATCAAATTGGTTTTGAAAATGATGCTAGTGTTGTGTGTGTTGCATGGAGTGATATGATGAAGAATGTAAGTCTAATGGAGTGAAAATATGAAAAAGAATGCAGAAATGAATTGATAGTTTAGTGATGGATGGCCCCTGGAAAGCCTTGGTCTTGAATGGATGAAGAGGATGAAGAATGGACGCCGACTTCTGGATACAGCAGCACTTCAGCGTTTGGACATCGTTGCTTCAATTTTCACTTCGATTTTCACTTCGATATCGCTTCAATCACTAACTCTGTCACCCATTCAAGAGGTAGGATATTTATAGACTTCTTTGCGTTCGCGGATTTACATGGAAAAATCTTTGAGATTTATCCATCTTAGCCAACAGATAAATACAGACTAATTCATCTTTATCTGTAATTATCTAAAACGCGTCGCCCATAGAAGACGCCTTTCAGACTGATTAAGATAAGGATAAACATCCGGGAAAAACTTATCTTTATCTGTAATTAGATAAAACGCGTCGCTACTTGAAGACGCCTTTTACATTAATTAAGATAAGGATAAACATCCGGAAGAGAAGTATAAACAACTTAGGAAACGTAAATGGCGCCGTGCCATGCAGACGACTTTTAGCTAATTAATCAATTAATCAAAATTCAAATTTAAACATCAAAATAAGAATAAAGTCTAAATTTCGTCCACACAGGTCGACGTCTTTTATACTTCTTCATATTTTAACTGAAATTTGAGTCTAAATCAATTTAATTAATTAACTTAAATCATATATGTCTGACCCGACACTTTTTAGATAATTAACTTAAAAAGATCAATAAAAATTAACCAATGATTAAATATCAGATCATTCTGAGGCATTATTATATGATATGAAATTTACTCAAAATGATGTCAAAATTAGCGTCTCTACAGCTGCGTCACCTTGGCATCGTCTTTGCAAGGGAGTGAAATGAAATGGAATATATTGAAAAGGTGATGCCAAGGTGTGATGAGACACGCTCTCAACATCACATGATTGGAATTTTTCTCAAAATCATCAATGAAGATAGCTCAAGGAGATCAATGCAATCAATCTTGTCTGGATGAGGTAGACAAGGAAATAAAATAAAGTCAATCAACCTCCACGGAGTGGGAAGTACCCCAGGTCGTAGACACTGTAGGTTTCATCACAGGGAGCGTTTGCCAGCCAATGTGGACGTGCTACAGCCATGATAGATCTTAAAAGAAAACAAGAAATATTGGATAAAGAATCCAAGAAATGATAGAATTCTAATGATATCTTCAAGCGAACCTCAAAGATAATCAAGATACTCAATTCAGAATGGAATATTTCATATCATGTTGGAGTTATTTGATCAATGGTCTGAAACTTAATCAATAATTAATTCTTATCACAGTGATTTCAAAGTCCTATATGATGCATGCTGGGCTAAAAGATTAATATAAAATCAAATAAAATATAAATTAATCAAGGATAATATTGTTAAATTGTCATTAATGAGTCAAGATACTAATTCTTGTAATTCAGTGCTAAGCCGAAGCTCGTTTATCCACGCACCGTTTTATAAAAGTGGAACCATCGTCCTCACTAATTAACAATCCAACGGCCTATCCGTGCGATTAAGAATTCTCTGGAATTATCACTGTTTTTGTTGTAGGGGAACTCAAATTCCAGTTTCATCAAAACCACAAGGTCCTTGACATACTCTAATAAATACTTAACATATAGTAATTATGATGATGCAAACTAATCACATGAAAGGAGTACAAGGGTAGAAATAACCGTCTTTTTAGTCACGGTCAAGACTTCTAAACTCCCACAGTGGGATCTTCTTGATATTTTCTAACTTCATTTGAATTTTCTGATTTTCCTGCAATCAAAATCGTTAATAATTCCAAACAAACATTTAATTTAAGCATCAAAAACCACAGAACTTCGGGTGAATAACAGAAAGGCTGAAACACGTCGTGTCGCGCCGACGCCATTAAATCTTTAAAACGCGGCGGTTTCCCTCGACGCCTTTTACTCGCAGAAACAGGTTTCTGGCTGTTCTCTATTTGGATTCCAATTCTTCCAATGCACATCCCTTTTTCAATCCGGAAAAGTCTTCCTAGGATCACAATTCCTTCTATATAAACACCATTAAGTTGTTTCCAAGCAATCCTACCACAATCTAAAGATCCAAAGTTGAGTTTTCCTTCAAGATTTCAAGGTTTTCCAAAGTCTTCAAGGTTTTCAAGCTTCAAGGAGGAAGAAATCCGAAAAAGATGATGAGTTCTTCAAACAAGAGGATGAAGAGGTCGCTGGAGAAGATCTCCGACGTGGAGAATCACCTTATTGGAAGGGATCCCAATCTTCAAGTAAGTTGAATTAACTTCCCTTCAATTCTTCTTCTTGTTCCTTCATATTCTTCAATTGATCTTGCTCTTCAAACTCTTCAATCCTTCCTTTTGTTTTCAGACTTACCCCATGTTTTCCGGTCAAAGGAGATTCACCTCTCTCCCTTGGATTCGCAAACTTGCGAAAAGTGTTAAACTTTCCATGCAAGTTTTCATCTCCAAGTGGAACCTTCAAGGACTAGTGGTGCTTGCCAAACACTACAAGAGCCCGAACGTAGACTGGGCGGCTATGGGTGCTTTGATCGAGCGTTGGCATCTCCAAACCCATACGTTCTTCTTCCAAGACTTTGAGTGCACCATCCTTTTGGAGGAAGCGGAGCTCTTATTGGGTCTTCGAAAGACCAAAGATAAAATGGCTTTAACGAGAGAAAGAATCACCGGTCAACAATTGTTGACATCAATAATGAAGGATCCTTCAGAAGCTAAAGGGTGCCTTACCAACAAAGGGATCAACCTCGCAAAGCTCGCTGAGTGGACTCTATACGAGATCAATGATCTAAGGGAGGACGAATCTGAAGATGTGACGAAAGCCTTCGTCACGTGCCTTGCCGGTGCTCTATTCTTCCCTACGCAGGACAACATCTTGGAAGATGATCAGGTTAGTACTATCTGCGCGATCTTTGAGGGGAAATCCATTAGTACTGCGCTCTTTCATAGAGCTCGGCCATGCTGGTCAGATTCTTCAGGGAGAGGACTAGTTTGAACTGGGGCGTGGCATTGGAAATCAGCATCTTCACTTGCTCCGACTCGGACAAGTGATCTTTCACTTTCTCGGCCAAGCCTCGCCATCTGTCGGCAAAACTGACGAACTCCTCATCGGGTTTCATCTTCTCTGCTATTAGGTCAATGATGGACAGGGAGAGGGCAATTCTGTCCTGGTATCGTTGAATGAATTTTCGGGAAACGATACCATAGTCCTCTACTTCGGAGGGTTCAAAGGAAAAGAACCACTCGAGGGCTGGTCCCTCTAAAGATCTCCTGAACAAAAATGCCAACGACCTCTTGTTGTTTTGCCAGAAGGATGATTCGTACATGAACTCCTTCAAGTGGGTGAAGGGGTTACCAGTACCGTTGTACTTCCAGTATACTGGCATCTCGGAGGGTGGCAGGTGGAACACTGGCAGGCTATGTAAGTTGATTTCCAGTGTAGTTTTACCCCCATCATCTTCTGGAGGTTGTTGAATTGTTTGTCCATGCGCTCCATTTTAGCCAGCAACGCTTGCATTGTCGGATCAGCCTGGGGAGGAGGAGGAGGTGGAGGTACTTGATAGGCCTGTTGCCTAGAGTACGTCGGACAAAGAGGACAGTAAAGAGGAGGTCCGGCAGAGCTTCCGCCATACCCGAGGGCATTTTGATAAGCAGGCGTCAGCGGTCTGGCCGGTTGCCTAGAAGAGGAAAGTTGTGGCCCAGCTGGCCGAGAAGTGATATGGAGGCCTTCCATGGCCTGATGAATGTAGGGAGGATAATGAGGAGGTTGCTGAGGGATGGCAGGGGGAACCGCAGCGTTCGGCTCGTTAGACTGTATGGCCGTCTTCCCCTTTAGAATGTACTGGATCGCCTCGAACTGCTGAGGGTCCAGACGGAAGGCAAGAACTCCCAAAGCATTTACAAGATCCGAAGGATCAGAGGACGATGGATCATTTTGATTCATGTCTCCCTCGAAAATGGGATTGGGAACCGCATACTCATGCGGGGGAGGATCATAATATTGCTCATGAGGACGAAAAAGAGGGGTTCGAACATTGCCATCATGTCGAACCGGAACGGGGACAGAATTACGGGAGGCATCAACATCTCTCCCGCTCTCAAAATTGTAATCAGAATCGCGAGGGGCATTAGCATCTCCCTCGTAGTTGACAATAGCATCTGGAGCCATACTCAAGTCCCTGCCTGATCGAAGCAGCATGATGTTAGATTTTTTTTTTTTTTAAAGATTGGCAAACAAGTTGTACAGAGATTTAAACAAACAAGTGGATGTTTAGCGTGATTTTAGGATTTCTTGTTGAGTTATTTGGATTTAATTAAACCACAAACTCGTTCAAGGGATGGGATCCTAGTTTCAGTTCAATGTCCACCGTTATATTCTATGGCTTTCTCTCACAACGTTTATGGAATCTAACCGGGACTTCAACTGGTACAACCAGCCCGATGATTGTAGACATCGATTTTGGACCACCCTTTTGGTCATGAACCCAACCCACTATTAGCCTGTCATCACCAAAATCCCCTCATTTCAGCCATCTCAGCCCACTACCAGCCAGGCCCATCAACCAAATCCCGACCCTTTTCACCTTTTCGTGGAAGGCCAGCCCCCTTGCCTTCCACCACCTTCGAAGGCCACCCCTCGCCTTCCACCACCTTCGAAGGCCACCCCTCGCCTTCCACCACCTTCGAAGGCCAGCCACCTTGCCTTCCACCCTTCTGGCCACCCTTTTCACCTTTTCGTGGAAGGCCAGCCCCCTTGCCTTCCACCACCTTCGAAGGCCACCCCCCGCCTTCTACCCCCTTCGAAGGCCAGCTACCTCGCCTTCTACCGTTTTAGCCACCTTTTTCACTTTTTACCACCTTTTCGTGGAAGGCCAGCCCCCTTGCCTTCCACCTCCTTCGAAGGCCACCCCTTGCCTTCCACCTCCTTCGAAGGCCACCCCTCGCCTTCCACTCCCTTCGAAGGCCAGCCGGGCTGCCTTCCACCACAAGAATGGAAGGCATGTCACCTGGCCGTCCACTCCTTAACCACCCCCTTGACCCCGTCTTCCCCACGATCTCCTCAACTCTCCGCCCTCGTCCCCCACTACTCCGACCACTCCCCACTCCGGCGACTGCCGCGTCCACTACCTCCAACCCTTGACCACTCCCTATTGGTTGAAGGGTGATTTACGGGGATTTAGACCCCTGTTTTCTCCCCTTTTTCCTTCGCCTATTTAAACCCCCCAGGTTCCCTCGAGCAAGGGGGTTGCGTCGGAGGGGTTGGAAGGAGATTAAGAAGGAGTTTCTTCCTCGGAGCGGGTCGGCTTTGGGGAGTCGAGCGGGCAAAGAGTCAGAAGGCTGTTTCAGGAGGAACGTCACTCCAAATGGGCTTGTCTTCCTAACCCTCTTTTACTTTTCACCTTTTTCACTTCATTGCATTTCCAATTTCCATCCATGCCGTAACATCCTCCCTCTTTCACTCTTTTTTACCTTCAACACATCATTTCACTCTTCACACACCGAGCACTTATCTGCATGCATACATCCTAGAATGACTTAGCACCTTTTACCCCCAGAGGTTCCAAACAAAAATCGGGAGGTGGGTGGCCATAACATATGGTCACCTTCCCTCCCAAACACCCATCCGGTGCGTCTCCCTCTAATTTTAGTTAATTTTTATGTTTGCATGGACGGTTCCTACATGTCACAGTTCTAATTGGGTGATTGTCTTTTCTTTGTCTGTCTTCTCTTTTCAGGGGTTCTTACCACCTTCACGCGTGCAGAGTACCGGGCTCTCCTCCTCTGGCCGGCCGGAGGAAGAGAAGGGGAAACCACCATCTTCCGCTCCCACAAAACGCGATCACATCCCCACCATCCTGCGGAGCACAGGGACCGTAAGGTAATGCTCCTGGCGATCACATCCTTTATTTCTAACCCCCTTTAAATCGCCACAGTGCTAAGACGAACGGAGAGCAACCCTCGCCCGAAGCCTGCAGCCGCAGCGGGGGATGTTCCGGGCGCCTACAGCCCTCTGGCGATCACGGTGGGACGCCTATAGCCCACTGCACGCGTTGCAGCGAATAGGAAAAGAAGGTAAGGATCCCGGTCGGCCATTGACCCCTGGACGGCCAGCCCCTGGCCGTCCGACCCACTGGACGGCCAGCAGCTGGCCGTCGACCTCTGACATCCCCTTGGACGGCCAGCACCTGGCCGTCCGACCCACTGGACGGCCAGCAGCTAGCCGTCGACCTCCCACTGGACGGCCAGCACCTGGCCGTCCGACCCACTGGACGGCCAGCAGCTGGCCGTCGACCTCTGACAGCCCCTTGGACGGCCAGCAGCTGGACGTCGACCTCGCATTGGACGGCCAGCCCCTGGCCGTTGACACCCCCTTGGACGGCCAGCACCTGGCCGTCCGACTCCTTGGACGGCCAGCCCCTGGCCGTCAACCTCTCGTCGGTTCTTTGTCCTTTTCTGCTCGCTACTGCTGTTCATGTTCATGTATGAATTGCTGCTACCTGTTCTGTTAAATTGTTAGATGTTCTGACCTGCTGTTTGTTAACTTTTTGGGTTTTGGGGTGTTATCCGCGGGGGTTTTAAGGAAGAGCCGGCATCACATCTTTAGTCACCTCTCCCGCAGGATCTGACTCTCCACCTGAGGATTCCCATTCGGGTGTGACTAGTCCTATTCTGTTGGGAACCTCCGTCAGTCTCCGCGAGCCAGGGATTCCCACTTGGCCGCCGAGCAGGTTGTACCTGAAACCTCCCTGTAGGAACCCTGGGTTTGTGTGAGAAATTAGTAAATTATTTTAAATCCTAAGACACTTAATTGAATCTCGGTGGAACAAGCTTTGGGAAAAGTGAAGGGTCGTTAAGGGTTAAACTTGATTTGTTAGAAACCAACTTTCATAAAACATTGGCAAACATTTCAAGTGGAACATAAAATCATTTAGGGTCTGTGCTTCATAATGAACCGAATGTATGTCAATACTGTGTATGATGACATGGACCAGTTCGGCAACAATGTTACACACAACCCTCTATTTGAGATTGAAGAGGATCCACAACCAACATTTGTGGGTATGTTCCAAACACCTGGAGAGGAATTTAGGAGAAGGTGCTTGGATGAATCTTCTTCTTCAGAAAGTGACCTTATAATGTCCAACAGAACCGTCCGAAACCCAAGTGAGGATCCGGAACTTACTGCCGTGTTATCACGGTACACCCCTGATCAACTCATCCGGTTGGCCTCTGGTGGCAAAACTCAAGATGCCACTCCTCGGGGAACTCACTTCCAAGGATCTCCCAACAAAGCTCAGACTCGCATCAATCAGCCAACTCTTACCCCAGTTGCTCCACCCGTCATGCCAATTCCAGTCTCTCCAACTACACCTCCTCCTGAGCAGAAAGAATTCATTTACAAAAGTGAGGTTGAAACCTGTGTGCATAAGTTCATGGCCGAGAAACTTACCCTGAAACAACCGCACTCTCTCTCGAGCTATTGTAAGCTCCCTCCGGCCTACTTTCCGCCAGGATTCAAAGCTCCCGAGTATAGGAAATATGATGGCACCTCTGACCCTCATGATCACCTGTCAAGTTTCCTCATGGATTCCCATCAATGGCTCTACGACAGAGTCCTCCTTGTCCATCTGTTCCAGAAATCCTTAGAAGGTGAGGCCTTAAGATGGTTTTCTTCCTTGCCCGCCACAGACCTAATCAATTTTGATATGGTCTCCGAAAAATTCATCACTCAGTTTAGTTATATGACAACCATGCCTCCCACCTTGTTTGATCTTGTGATGGAAAAGATGAAGCCTGAAGAGGAGTTCACGTATTTTGCCAACAGGTGGAGGGCAATGGCCTCTAGGGCAGAAGTGGAAATCCCCGAATCTCAAGCTATCACCATGTTGGTCAACAACGCTACCCCGCAGCTTCGGTCTATCCTCATGCTGAGCGAATTTCACACATTCGCACAACTTTATAATCGAGCTCGGGTAGTTCAATCTCAGATCTGGAGTTCCACTTTACCATCCTTGTTTGAAAATCAGAACAGAAGTAAGAGGATTCCACCAATAGAGGGAGTGACAATCAATGAACAGGTGAGTGCCTTGGGGCAGCCCTTTAGGTCACCCAGTCCTATGTCCAGATCAGACAACCAATCCAATTAGAAACCATATTCAGCAGTTCCCCCTTTCTCCAGTGCCAAGATCAATTGGGGGCACATGAAAGAGGCTGCTGAAACCTTGGAAGTCAAGGGCCCTCCGCCCTCTTATCAAGTGGCCCAAGATCCATCTAGCTCTCTAGAAAGGGTGAGCACCCTTGTCAAAAATTTGGAACCAAATGTCGATCACAGAGGACAGTACTGGGAGTATGAAGAGGTTGGGATATGGCGTGAGTGCCCTACTAGGACGACCAAACCTAGAGAGCCGTTGCAAGGAGTCTCCACTATCATCCAAGACAAACCTTTGGTCTTGATACGACCTAGGGAACAACCAACAGCCATCAACCCAGTCACTCTGGTCCAAGTTCCCTCAGTTTCAATCAGAGAACCTCCTCTCTCCATCTTGTGTCCAACACCAAAGCCAAGTCCAGTAACCCAGTTCTGCTTAATAAATTCACCACCAGTTCAACCACTAAAGTCAAATCAGGCAATGGACCCCAATCCAATTAGTGTTACACTGAGAAATCGCATCATTCCCCCAACAAGTCAACCCTTGGACTCTCAAGAGGATTCAGATTTGTCTAAAAGGATTATTCAATCCAGATATGACATCCTACAGCATCTAGGGAAAACTCCCACCAAGATGCCAGTCCTAGAGCTGATTAGGAGATCTCCTACACAAAGGGAGACATTGTTCAAGTTCCTCCAGCAAATTACACTCAATGAAGATCTTCCTATCAGGGGGGTCACCAATGCCATTCTCTCAGTCACCCATACACCCACAATATCCTCCACAGATAAGAATCTAGCTCCCCCTGAATACCAATCCCTTCCCTCATGCTTGACCCCAACACTCAAGGGTCACTCATTGGACTCCATCCTGTTGGATACTGGGGCATCAATCAATGCCTGTTCGCTCAAGACCCCCAAGAAAGTAGGGATTGATCCAGAGAAGATTGAGTCTACTTCTATGATGGTCCCAAATGGGAACCTGAAAATTGGCCCAGTGGGCTTGATCTTTGAATCCTACATCCTTGATGTCAAGCCCATATACAACGCCGTTTTGGGAAGGCCTTGGATGGACCAGACCCTGGGAGGGCCCTCCACTAATCATCAGTGCTATAAATTCCAATATAAGGGGAAGATTGTCAAAATGAAGGGTACCCCCTATCTTGAGCCTTTGGATTTAGTCTCGACTGAACAAATTCCATCCACGATCACTCCTAGAAAAGGGGCAGAGCTCATCCTTTCATCGGTTGACTCTCAGCTCAAGTCCCAGCCTAGCATAGGTTGGCAGCTTATGGACAAAATGGGGTATAGTTCGGGATCTGGGTTAGGCAAAAAAGAGCAGGGAATTTAAGAACCTATCTTTGAAAATCCGACCAGTGGAGGATTCAAATTGGGTTACATACTAACCAGACCAACTGAAGGATCAGGAAAATGGAGTCTCTTGGATCACCTTGTGAAGGAAAATCAAGAGGTACTCAAGATACACTATCTTGAGGATGAGTTGAAGGAAGCAATCAATGAAATTCAGAGGGAAGATGCAGAAGATTTTGCAACACAGCTGTTGTTCTATGAACCAACCACTCGACGAGAAGGAGCCTCCTTAGTGAGGGATGAACATGTACCCACCACTCTCATTCCCTTACTATTTCACACACCTGCCCCTCTCAGGCTTTTATCACCGGTCGTAGCACACTCCTGGGGCAATTCTGCCATCATTGGGTCTGTGTCTCAAGGACCCACCTTTGCAATATGTCTGACTCACCCTCTGAGTCTTGTGCATAATCGCTTGGGGATTGGATAGCTTCCTCTTTATCTACAAGTTGTAGAGGTAGGTAAGTTCTTTCATTTCTAGTTAGCGAATAAGTGTAAATATTTGAAAATTGTTGAAAAGCTTTCCTTTGGATAGGAGTCTATTTGAAGAAGTTTTACCCTCAAAATACAAAAAAATCAAAAATTTCAAAATCTCCCAAAAAAAAAATCAAACATCCGAAAAGCATCAAAAATATTTGCAAATATGTACATACTTTAATGAAAATGACAAAACAATCAGAAAAGACACAAAATCCAACTGTCTAGTGACTGCCACGTTACCCCCTGTCTAGGTCTAGTTGCATGATAGGTTGGGTTGACATTAGGATTCGGCTAAGATTTTGGTCCACCAGAAGCTTGGACGTGTCTACTTTACTTTCATACGGATCCCTATGCTCATCATGAGATGCACACACCTGCACGTTTTTCAAAGAGAACCTGTTTAAAATGAGTTCCAAGTCTTTAGTGCACTGTCAAATGCAACCTTTGCTCTTCGTCTCTCGACCGATCAGGACAGTTGACGCCCTTAAACGGTCGAGCTCAGCAAATTGCGGTTCCTCAACAACCCGATAGATGTAACCCCTCAACAAAAAAAAGGGCCCAGAAATGAAATGTAAAGGACCAGAGCACGTGAAGAGGGCAGTGTCCCCGCAGGCGGAATACCAAATAACCCCAAAAATGTCAAATACAAAAAAGAAAAAGGGGTTCAAGCAATCATGAAAAAAGCCTGGTCGTGACCGTGCCTGACCATGAAATTTACCAAAGGCCTGAAAAGTCAAAATAGGGGCATCTAAGAGGTCAAAAGGGGTCCGTTTTGTCACAGCTCCCCCTTTTAACGGTTTTGTTGATCCTTCTGTGAGGTTTGTCTCCACAATTTCTTCACTTTTTCTCCCCCAAGGTTCAGCACGAGATAGCTATCTAAAGACTGAACATCATTTCAAAATGGTTCGTTTTCAAAAATCGTCACATGCTCATATGATCACAGGAGTCCAAAATGGGTGAAGAGTAATGTCGATGTTTCTGGTGAACTAATTTCTTAACCATAATCTCAATGTGTACTCTTACAACTTCGGGCTTAGGTCAATGCATGCGCGTCACCAATCGGTGCGACGGCGTCTGATTCCGGGTCAGCGTCGCGCGGTTGACCGTTAGGGTTCCAAGGTGTTCCATCATATACCTTCTAGATTGTGAGGAAAGAGACCCGGGTCGGGCAAATCATTTACCTCGAAAACTTTTTGGGCAAATTTGGTGGTCGGAAGCAGCTGGGAGCCTAAGCATGGCATGACGGTATTGTCATCAGTATGAGTCTTAACCGGTCAAGGTTAGTTTGAGGAGTTTAGAGGCCCAAATCAATCTAGATGTGTGCTTAAGATACCTGGGAGGTTGACTGTGCATTTCCCTTCCATCATTCAACCAGCCTAAGTTTGGGCAGTCACCAGGCAGGCGGAATCAAAAACATGTTTTCATCACACACTCCACTTGTTAATATCCGCTATCATTTGCATATTTACTTCTTGCATCAGTTTCGATATTCTTTCTTTTGTCTGGTTAGTAACACGGCCCCTTGACCCTATGCGAAGGCTAGGGAAAAGGTAGTTGCTCTATTTTGGGCAAGGGGCCGAAAACAGATACTACTAACTGTTTCCCCTTCATTTTGTGCATACAGGAAAAGGATTCTGTCCAAAAGGTGGATGCTTTTGCTGTCGAGTCGAAGCCGAAAGCAGCCGGATTGGCATTCTACTTTGAGAATGGCCATATCTTCCGCGCTGGCTTCGACTCGACAGGGACCTTTGTCCCTCGTTTCCTTGCAGCTCGACATTAAGATATTGTGGATCATTGATCATTTACATTTACTGATGTGCGTTCTTGCAGCTGCAGGGAATCCGAAGCAAGTAGGATTGAAGACACAGGAGGCTAATAACTTCGAGCGTATAGACTCTGAGTTCCTCTTTAAACAAAACAATGAGGAGTCTATATTCCCTAAGTTATTCGATTGGCCAATAAATTCCTCCTGTTTGCATTAGGAATTGCATTAGGAATTTGTTTTCTAATTTTTAAACCAGCATGCATTGCATAAGCATCATCCACCATTCCCGCCCTAGGGGCAATGACCATCATTCATCACTTTGCTGAACCCATCGCTGATATGTGATTCTGGCAGTTGTGTGTCTGTTAGCCCTTTGAATTGCAAGACCCCTTTCTCCTTTTTTCAGCAAGTGTGCTTGAGAGTCTCTCACTTGGCGATCCCATGATGCGCCAGGCCACCGCGCGCCCGTTGTGTTGAGAGTTCTTCAAGTCACACTCCTACACCTTTCATGCTCGAGATCCCCTTGGGCCAGATCGCTATATTCTGGTACGCCAAGGCCTTGCGGTTCCAGCACCCGGGGGTCCCACGGACTGTGATTCTTGAGTACTGAACTCTGTTCCTTTTCTTAAACCACTCTTGCAACTCAAATAGCTAGCCTTCATGCATTTGCCGCATTCGCATATCATCCCTGGGGATAGCTCACTCCTTTTCGGGCTGTCCAAAATCAGTTTCGATTTCCGGAACACCTATTTATCATTCCATTCCATTCCACTGCAAAACAGGTGTCCCGGAGGGGCATTTGTAGACATCGATTTTGGACCACCCTTTTGGTCATGAACCCAACCCACTATTAGCCTGTCATCACCAAAATCCCCTCATTTCAGCCATCTCAGCCCACTACCAGCCAGGCCCATCAACCAAATCCCGACCCTTTTCACCTTTTCGTGGAAGGCCAGCCCCCTGGCCTTCCACCACCTTCGAAGGCCACCCCTCGCCTTCCACCACCTTCGAAGGCCAGCCACCTTGCCTTCCACCCTTCTGGCCACCCTTTTCACCTTTTCGTGGAAGGCCAGCCCCCTTGCCTTCCACCACCTTCGAAGGCCACCCCCCGCCTTCTACCCCCTTCGAAGGCCAGCTACCTCGCCTTCTACCGTTTTAGCCACCTTTTTCATTTTTTACCACCTTTTCGTGGAAGGCCAGCCCCCTTGCCTTCCACCTCCTTCGAAGGCCACCCCTTGCCTTCCACCTCCTTCGAAGGCCACCCCTCGCCTTCCACTCCCTTCGAAGGCCAGCCGGGCTGCCTTCCACCACAAGAATGGAAGGCATGTCACCTGGCCGTCCACTCCTTAACCACCCCCTTGACCCCGTCTTCCCCACGATCTCCTCAACTCTCCGCCCTCGTCCCCCACTACTCCGACCACTCCCCACTCCGGCGACTGCCGCGTCCACTACCTCCAACCCTTGACCACTCCCTATTGGTTGAAGGGTGATTTACGGGGATTTAGACCCCTGTTTTCTCCCCTTTTTCCTTCGCCTATTTAAACCCCCCAGGTTCCCTCGAGCAAGGGGGTTGCGTCGGAGGGGTTGGAAGGAGATTAAGAAGGAGTTTCTTCCTCGGAGCGGGTTGGCTTTGGGGAGTCGAGCGGGCAAAGAGTCAGAAGGCTGTTTCAGGAGGAACGTCACTCCAAATGGGCTTGTCTTCCTAACCCTCTTTTACTTTTCACCTTTTTCACTTCATTGCATTTCCAATTTCCATCCATGCCGTAACATCCTCCCTCTTTCACTCTTTTTTACCTTCAACACATCATTTCACTCTTCACACACCGAGCACTTATCTGCATGCATACATCCTAGAATGACTTAGCACCTTTTACCCCCAGAGGTTCCAAACAAAAATCGGGAGGTGGGTGGCCATAACATATGGTCACCTTCCCTCCCAAACACCCATCCGGTGCGTCTCCCTCTAATTTTAGTTAATTTTTATGTTTGCATGGACGGTTCCTACATGTCACAGTTCTAATTGGGTGATTGTCTTTTCTTTGTCTGTCTTCTCTTTTCAGGGGTTCTTACCACCTTCACGCGTGCAGAGTACCGGGCTCTCCTCCTCTGGCCGGCCGGAGGAAGAGAAGGGGAAACCACCATCTTCCGCTCCCACAAAACGCGATCACATCCCCACCATCCTGCGGAGCACAGGGACCGTAAGGTAATGCTCCTGGCGATCACATCCTTTATTTCTAACCCCCTTTAAATCGCCACAGTCCTAAGACGAACGGAGAGCAACCCTCGCCCGAAGCCCGCAGCCGCGGCGGGGGACGTTCCGGGCGCCTACAATGATCAAGGAGGAGTACCTTGATTTTGGGGACTTACGGAGGCCTTAACGCCAACTACTCTAGTCTGATCGAGGGACCGACCCAACCAGAGAGAGTTGATGACGTCAAGAAGAGTGTTCCTAAGAAGAGGAGGGTGTTAGCCTCAATGCGTATGACCTGCAGCCTGGATGGCCTCTAATGCTTAATATATAATGGGTAATTAGCACACAGATCACAAAAATCTGAGAGCTGAAGAAGAAATAAGAAACTGTCTAAATGGCGTCGTGGTAGGTCGACGCTATTCAAACAGAGTCTTAATTTTTCGCAGAAGCTCAGATTGCAGACAGTAGAGAAATAAGATTGAAAGGCGTCTGGGTTAACCGACGCTCTTTGAAATGCGTCGCTTATCCTGGACGCTTTTCAAGTCGCAGGTTCAGTTTTCCAGGAGGAATTTATGGATTGATTCCCCCTCAAACAGGATAAAAACGATAAATAATCAACTCATGCAAAAGATTTTTTTTGTTTCAGGTTTTAACAGGATGATTTTACTAACTAAACAACTAAGATATCAGTCAATCACACAACATTTCATCACAAAAACAGCTTTTCAACTAATCAACGGGGAGGGCAAGATCTTGCCGCAGGGGTGTGCACGTGGTGCACGTAGGAAATTAACTAAACTAAAAAACTCACCAATTGGTGAGGGCGTGTCGAGAGACACAAGTGGTGCACCGTGGGTGCCCGATTGGTAACAGCAAGAACAAAGAACTAAAAGATGGCGAGACCAAGTCCCACCGTGATCGTCAAAAAAGCTGTGAGTGCTTAAAATGAGTGTGTGATTATCATGAAAAACTACGTTGTTTAAGTGTAAAATAAACCTATTAAAAGAAACTAAGTGAAGTGATCGCCAGAAACTTTTGACTTAAAAGTTTCAAAAGAAAGGGTTTGATCGCCTACCTATTTGAACGTGGGAGATGTTGAGCTCTTGATTCCCCTCCTTCGGCCGGCTGAAGAAAGAGAGCCCTTTCTTGTCTTTGTTCTTGCTTCGATTGCTGTTGAATTTTAAGGATCGTCCAGAGTCCTTGTTGCTTATTTGTTGATTTCCTCCCCTTTGATTCTCCTTCGTTCCTTGCAAAAAAATAGAAAAGAAATAACAATGATGAGAACTTAAGAAAAGGTAGTATCCATTCTAGAAGAGATTTTAAACATGCAACTAAAGAGGAAACTCACTTGTTGAGTGGTCTTTAAAACCCCTTAATCAAATTGGTTTTGAAAATGATGCTAGTGTTGTGTGTGTTGCATGGAGTGATGTGATGAAGAATGTAAGTCTAATGGAGTGAAAATATGAAAAAGAATGCAGAAATGAATTGATAGTTTAGTGATGGATGGCCCCTGGAAGGCCTTGGTCTTGAATGGATGAAGAGGATGAAGAATGGACACCGACTTCTGGATACAGCAGCACTTCAGCGTTTGGACGTCATTGCTTCAATTTTCACTTCGATTATCACTTCGATATCGCTTCAATCACTAACTCTGTCACCCATTCAAGAGGCAGGGTATTTATAGACTTCTTTGCGTCCGCGCATTTACATGGAAAAATCTTTGAGATTTATCCATCTTAACCAACAGATAAATACAGACTAATTCATCTTTATCTGTAATTATCTAAAACGCGTCGCCCATAGAAGACACCTTTCAGACTGATTAAGATAAGGATAAACATCCGGAAAAAACTTATCTTTATCTGTAATTAGATAAAACGCGTCGCTACTTGAAGACGCCTTTTACATTAATTAAGATAAGGATAAACATCCAGAAGAAAAGTATAAACAACTTAGGAAACCTAAATGGCGTCGTACCATGCAGACGTCTTTTAGCTAATTAATCAATTAATCAAAATTCAAATTTAAACATTAAAATAAGAATAAAGTTTAAATGGCGTCCACACCGGTCGACGTCTTTTATACTTCTTCATATTTTAACTGAAATTTGAGTTAAAATCAATTTAATTAATTAACTTAAATCATATATGTCTGACCCGACACTTTTTAGATAATTAACTTAAAAAGATCAATAAAAATTAACCAATGATTAAATATCAGACCATTCTGAGGCATTATTATATGATATAAAATTTACTCAAAATGATGTCAAAATTAGCGTGTCGACAGCCGCCCCCCCTCTCTCTCTTCTCTCTCTCCTGGGCACCCCTCTAAGAGGCCACCGCCCCCCCCCCCCCCCCGGAGGCTCCACTCTGACTCCCGCCCGCTCCGCTTCCCGTTCGACGAGAAATTCAAAACTGCATGTCGCGGAGAATTACGCGAAGCTAGACGGGGGATCAGCAAACGCTGTACCGAGCGAGGAAGCGAGGACGATCCATCGAGAGGAAGACCGCGTGGATACTGCTAGAGGCCAGACACTTGTGCGGCTTGCGGCATCACACCGACGGAACCGGACGAATGTCAATTCGGATCCGCGCAACGTAAAATTCGATTTTAACGTTTTAGTTTTTTGTATCCGAAACGGCATGGATTCGGCTTATTTTTCCGCTGCGTTTTTATTCGGATCCGACACAGCGAACCCAACAGATCCCACCAGAGGGGAGCAGAAAACCTGATAAGCAAAACTTATCAAACAAAAAAGGGGAAGGTGGACGCGGTGGGGGGAGGGTGTGGACCTGGAAGATGTAGGAGAGAAGGTAGAAACATGAGATCAAGGAGGGCATTGAGGGGCCTTTAATGGACAATTTAAATATTGGTATGGACTAATAAGAATTATATAGATTACAAAGGCTTAAGAGTATTATTAAACAACTATAAGAACCGAAAAGTAAAATTCCTGTTATAATAACCTTATCCCAACTCAATTCTAAGTTAATGAGTATCATAAGTCCTGATAGTTGAGGTAGAGTCAAATTGATAAGGTCACCTTATATTAAAAGTGCTTTGTAGCGCCTACCTTCAGTTCCTTGGGATAACTCCATATTAACCTTTTTAGATTTTTTTTTTAATTTTTTAGCCTCTCTAAACTATCCATTCTTCCAAAAACTCCTTGTACCTTGAATGCTTAGTCCTTGCCGTCTATTCTTATCTTTCCACCAATTGACAACTAGAAGGACTTATCTATAAGAAAGAATGAGTGCTTTGAAATGAACACTAAATACACAACTTAGAAGGACTTATTTCCAAATATGAATATCAATATGGATTAAAAATTAAAAACCGGCCATTTCTATTCTCTGATTTGTCATAAGGTAGATATTTTAATCTCTACAAAGATCAATATTATCCTGTCTAAGGAGATAATTTTTTACTTCTTCATTAACAATACTTCTTTGGGTCTTGGATTATACTATTTAAATAGTACTCCTTTAAGGCATTCCTAATTATCGGAGTGATTTGATCCAATGATGGGGATCACAGTGAACGGTGGAGGTGCATGGAATATCTTAAATGTGCTTGTTAACCTACCATTCGGCAACGGGATAAACAGATGACTGAAGGGCACTTATGTTTCAAAAAAAGGGCACTTACGATAGCTAAACTGTGTTTGGCAATTTGGGTTATGGTGCAAGGGTTATTATTTGACAATTGAACCGGAATACTTTGTCAAAATTTAGAATATTGATTGGGCGATGTTAGGGACCTCCCCTCGGTAGGAAGACATCAGATACCTCACTCTCATATTAAGACTCTCCTCTATATTCATCATTTTTTGTCAAATAGAAAATTGGTGAAAGGCTGAACCACTCACAAATAGACAAATATTCTTTTCCATCTTTGTTTCATTGCATTACTCACACGTAATGTCTTCTAAAATTGTAGTTTACATTTCGTTAAGACATTCTTAGGCCTGGAAACATTGTTCCCAACCATAGTAGTCAATCTTGCCCTATGTGGATTGGAATTCGTCCAGACATCTCGTCCCAGAAAATAGCATAGGACACTTTCATGCATATTGACGGTATTCCGCTATACCTAATCCTTGGCTGTTTAGAATCCCGTGGTTAGAGGTTCATAAACCAAGGTCAAAGCATAGAAGTCCACCGACAAGGTGTCCTTGGTGTCTCAGGTCCGAGGACCATCCACGCAACTGCGACAATAGAATCAAGCTGGTTGACAGTGAGGTATAATACCATCCAGCGATTCAGTCGGATCAGTTCAGTGAACTCATTCTCTAATGAGCACCTACAGATTCCCCTTAGTGTCTCCATACAAGTGACTTATGAGATCAGTCACCCTCATCATATGAGCAAGAGTAATCTGTACTAGTCTAACCGGATATCTGATGTCCTTCTAGGATATCCTTCGACTAGGAACGATTAAGAATATGTGTGTTTAAGTAATCAGTCTCATTACTATGATTTCATCATAATCTGATCACTATTGCACATACTCATGGACTTCATTATGAGACGATAATTAATACGATTTGCACACAATGAATATTATGCCATTTCGTTAATAAATGAACGAGATTTACATAGTCAGATTGGCTTGTAGGCCACCTAAAACTAACACTCCTGACATACACTGATCTAATTTCTACCTTCTCTACTAGTAGCCTCTCCAGTAAGTGCCTGATCTGCAACATTCATTCCTTGAGTTCAAAGATCTCTCCCATCTTACTCTTGATGTCCGCAATATCAGTCTATTGCTGATTAACTTTGCTGAGAACTTCATCCAACTTGTTAGAGTCCACTGGCCTATCCTCTTGTCTCTTTCTAACATGTTTCTTTTGAGGCACATAAGGAGTAGGAGAGGGCATTTCTGGGGGTTGGACAAATGTTGACCCCCTTAGCAACTCATCCACTAGTTCTGCTGCTTCAGTGGTTCTATGTTCTTCTGAATTTGTTTCTATATAGGCCTCCCCCTCAATTTCTGGCTCCCCCTCAATAGATACTGGTTGAGGGGAGGGTTCCCTAGCCCTATCTGACTGCTCTTCAGGAGCTGCAGGCTGGTCCTACATCTACTCCTCAACTGGGGCAGTTGTTGTTGTTGTTGCTGCTACTTCTTCCTCTACTGTTATTACTGTTGTTGTTGCTGTTGTTACTATTGTTGTTGCTGCTTCTTCTACTGCTAATGTTTCTATTGTTGTTCATCTAACTTCAACTAGGGTCGCTGTGATCAAGGGAAGGCCATCAGTAAGGACAATGTCCTTAGTTCCTACTCCCTTAGAATATTAAAACTTACATCTCTTGAGGATACTTGTACAGATGGTCAGCTGGAACATTGAGTCCTCTCCAGTGGAATCCACTCCATAATGTATGAAGATCACTGTCATATAGTGACCATAAGGTAGTACGACACTCTTGGACTTTGGAGGGTTCTTCATAGCTTCACAGGCATTAGCATATCGGCCATCATGATATCAGACATGTTCACCCTCATCTTCTAAACAATCCAATACAATAGGTATGAGTCTCTGAGTGATGATACCAAAAGTTGCTCCTCTTGGAGTTAGAATATGTGTGATGATGAGATGAAGCATCTGATTCTCTGCTAACAATTGGTTGACATACAAGGTGCTATTCTTCAGTACATAGTTTGGGCCTATGATGGCTGCTGCCTTGATCACCATGTCAATTGAACTCCTCAACGTTTGACCTTCTACCTAATGCCTAAATAATTGAACTAAGAGTTCTGCGGTAATGGTGAAAACTTTCCCCTTTACCCTGACAGTGAAAACTAGGGGTGTGACCTGGTTTGAAAAGGTGTTATAAAAGGCCTTGACCAGGCTAAGGTAGAACAACTCAGGCACTTGGTGTTAGTTTAAGGTGGCCTACAAGCCAATCTAACAATATAAATCTCGTTCATTTATTAATAAAATGGCATAATATTCGTTATGTGTAAATCGCTTTAATTATCGTTTCATAATGAAGTCCGTGAATATGTGCTATAGTGATCAGATTATGATGAGATCATACTAATGAGACTAATCACTTAAACACACATATTCTTAATTGTTCCTAGTCGGAGGATATCCGAGAAGGACATCGGATATCCGGTAAGACTAGTACAGATTACTCCTGCTCATATGATGAGGGTGACTGATCTCATAAGTCACTTGTGTGGAGACACTAAGGCGAATCTGTAGGTTCTCATTGGAGAATGAGTTCACTGAACTGATCCGACTGAATCGCTGGATGGTATTGTACCTCACTGTCAACCAGCTTGATTCTATTGTCGCAGTTGCGTGGATGGTCCTCGGACCTGAGACACCAAGGACACCTTGGCGGTAGACTTCTGTACTTTGACCTTGGTCTACGAATCTCTAGCCACGGGATTCTAATACGCCAAGGATTGGGTGCAGCGGAATACCGTCGAAGGGAATTGTGTGTCAATAAGGAATCATTCGCTCTCGGTACTTAGAGAGAGAATGCTCTAGGAAGGATGCACGGAAGTCCCTGGCCAGGGCGGACGATAATATCGGGAAAGGAGTTTTCCGATATTCATCAGCGGCATCCAATCCAAGTGAGTCGACCGGTTAGGGTTTGACAGCTCGCCATACCCTGAGTTGACTCGAGAGCATTGTACGAATGAAGGATTATATCCACGCGGTAACTGTCGACGGAAAGGTTCCAAGAGTGGGTTACTTAACCCCAAATACCTTCCGGGTTCACGCGGTGTTGCTTGGCACCCAACGTGATCGGAGGCCCGGTCGAATTTGATGTGCGACATCAATTCGATTGATTAATTGATTAATAAAGGGTTATTAATTAATTAATAAAGCCAGTGAGGAGTCACTGGGCTTACTGGGCCATTAACTGGACTGGTACTTGGGCCTAGAGGGTCACACGCAAATGATTCTCAAGGCGATGGATAAATAAGTGGGTTTTATACAAACCGGGGGTTTTTATGAAAAACCGCGCAGTTAGTATAAAACATAGCGAACGGGCTGAGCAGGCCAAGCTGCTGCTAACCCTAGCCGCCCCTCCTCAGTTTCTGTCTTCCTCTGGAGTCCAGGCAGATCCAGATCTGCTCCGCCGCTTCTCCGAATCCCGTTCGACGGGAAATCGTCCGCGCACTGCGGCGATCATTGCGGCGACCAGCGGAGGCTTCGCGGGCTGCGAAGAACAACGAACTCGAGGATATCCATCGCGGGGAGGATCGCGTGGACTTCGCGGCTTGCGGTGTCACACCGACGGAACCGAACGGCTGCGGATTCGAATCCGCACACGGTGAGAACTTCGATAATCCGATTATCGTATTTTTGTTCTTCGAAACGGGAAACGGATCGCTGTAAAATTTTATTTTCCGCTGCGTGAGCGATCCGGAGAAACCGAGAAAACCCAACTGTGGTATCAGGGCCAGGTTCCACTGTTTCTCGTCCCGTTTCGGTTTCCGAAATTAATTTTTCTGTGTATTATTCCATGCATCAGTTCGATCTTTTTGCAGGATCCGTGTTCATGAGATAAACACTAATGTTAAAATAATTTGATTATTTTATTTCTGCAAATTTTTCGAAATTTTTTTTGGGTTCTTTGTGTTCTTCGTAAGACGAAGAATAGTGCAGTTCGGAGGCTTCAATCGGATGTCCCCATGTGATGGGGAGGTGACCAAGAATCCTGGTATGACCAGGGACCTCCCAGTCATCGCTCACACCTGTGACCGGGGCCGGAGAAGCTGTGAGAGGCAGTTGCAGGCGGCCGGTTGGAAAGAATACCCAATTTTTCCCCCATCTCAAACCTTGAAATCCACCCCATATAGAGGCTCGGGCAGCCTGTTTGGCCACCGCCGGCGGCCCTGCCGGCGCCGGGCACGTCGCCGGCGCCGGGGGCACCGCCGGCCGGGGCCTGTGCCGCCGGCAGGGGCCGGGCGGCGCCGCTGCAGCACCATCCCCACCTGCAACTGTTGCGTCGGGTGGAAGGAGGTGGGCCGGTTCAGGGGGTGGACCGGTTCAGGGGGTGGGCGGTTTGGGCCGACCGGGTGGTTTGGTCAGGTCTGAAGCCTTAGGTCCCTGTCTGATTCGAGCCATGGCTCGACCCTGGCCGAACCAGGGGCTCGAGCCAGGAGAGCCCAGCTGGCTTAGCCAGTCTGCTTAAATCCCCTGATTACTCTTCCAAATTAATCCCCTATTGCCCATTTAAAATTAAATTAAAATTTGATTTTGATTTTAAAAGGGTTCAAAATTGTTTTGAAATTTAATTGGGCTTTTTAATTAATGATTGTGAATCATTTTAATTACAATTAGTTCTTAATAATTATGGTTAATTATTAAGTTAAGTGTTAATTTAATAATTAACTGTAGTTATCTAATTTTAAGTGTTAAAATTAATGGTTAATAATTTTTAATCTAAATGTTAGATTATTAGTTATTAAAACATCTAATTGTTAATTATTAATTAGAGTTAGTTATTAATTTAAGTGTTAAATTAATAGTTAATTCTAATTGACTAATTTAATTGTTAAATTAGTAATTATCAGTTAATTAGAGTTAATTGTTGATTTTAAGTGTTAAGATTAATGATTAATTTCAAGTTAACTAATCTAAGTGTTAGATGAAAATTATTAATTAATTAGTGTTGATTAATAATTTAAATGTTAAATTGCTAATTAACATTAATCAACTAATCTAAGAGTTAGATTAGTAGTTAATTAATAATTACAGTTAATTAATAATTTAAGTGTTAAATTGTTAATTAATTTTGATGGATTGATCTAAGAGTTAGGTTAATCTTTAATAGTCTAATTGTTAGATTATTAGTGGGGTTTAATCTAAGTGTTAGATTATTAGAAATGTTCTAATTTGCATGGAATAATATGGAATTATTAATTCGGAGAGTATGCGCATGTGATGTGTGTTTATTGCTTTTAAATTTGATTTAATTGCATGTTAAGTTAATAAAATGAGTTTTTGAAATTCAAATACCAATTTTGATTGGATCCTAGCTTTTTGAAAGCCAAAACTTATTTATTTTGAAAAACTCATTTGTTTTAGCCATGTGATGCGCTGAATCATGTGTGGGATGTTTAAAACACACCGTGGTCATGGATATGCACTTATTTAATTGTTCATGTGATGAATGATGGATTGTGTGGATCGTGGATGTATGATGTTTATTAATTGTTAATAAATAGAGGTATGCGCACCTCTCTCTCTCATACTCCGATGTATTTCTACCTCCCTCTCTCTCTTGTACTCGCCATAAGGCCTTCTTCAATTTACTTGTTAATTCTAGAATTAATGTAATATGATCGAGGCAACCGAGGAAAGAGCGAGGACGATCCACAATTGCAACCAGGAAGGCGAAAAGATGGAGATCTCTTGCCTATGTGATTGCAGGATATCTAATGTAAATGTTATAATTAGATTGAGTGTGCGTTTGACTGTTGGCTCTAGTCAAACCCACTGTGCTATCCATGACCACACTAATGACATGTATGTGATGCATTGTTTATCTTTTGATTATGAATCAAAGCAGGTTATAGTATTTAGTAAATATATACGATATATCTATATACTATCACCTAGGAGAGACCAAGATAAAAGTTATCTAAATACCCTCAGTTAAACTCTAAGCCGGAACGCGAGTAGTTAAGAACTTACCGCGTGGTCCACCATCATTATAGTCATAGGATTCGAATCACTTTAGGCAGGTTTGTTGTGCTATCCACAAGGCCTGCTTAATTGGGAGGAGAAACTGTGGCTATGGCATTAGATGCCTATAGATCAGGGTAGAGGAACCATGTAGCTTTGTTGTGCTATCCACAAGGGCTGCATGCAAATCTATGCTCGTCGCATAATGATGGTTTGCTTAGACCAGAATTAGTGGTTTGTTGTGCTATCCACAAGGCCATTAAATCTCTGGGGACCGAAGCTATGATCAGATATTGCAAGGAGTTTCAAGTCCCATGAGTTGGGTGCTCTCTGATTGTATTACAGTTTGTTGTGCTATCCACAAGGCTGTAGTGCGAGTCATTGAGATTCTGATCCCCACTAGGAGACTGTCGGCGTCTCCCGTTCTGTATAACTGAGGGTTATACAGTTCGTTGAAAATTAGTGGGAGTTAAACTTGAACAAAAGACCATGTCTTGTTTTGAACTTTAATAATTGAACATCTGCTAAATAAATTTTACTTATCTCCTGTAGGAACTATGTCGTCGAATAACTCACTCCGTGGCATACTTGATGCCGTTTTGACTTACCTGATCTACTCAGATTGGTTCAGAAGCCTGAAGAATGTCTTCAGATCTGAACGCAATAACTTTGTCCCTAGAGCTGATCCTCTTGCTGAATCGGCATTAGATGCCCCTGAAGCAGAGATGATAGCTAACGATAAAAGATCGAAGGACAAAGGCGAAAGAGTAGTGAAGGGTGACTGCTTCTACTATAAGCAGTATGGTCACTGGAAGAGGAACTACAAGAAGTTCCTTAACGATAAAGCTCATGGAAGAGTGAAGCTATCTGAAGCTTCAGATATCTATATGATAGATATCAACTTGTCAGTTAGAGATTCCACATCTTGGGTATTGGATACCGGATGTGCCTCTCATATCTGCCATGATGTGCAGATGCTGACAAGTAAGCACAAGCTGAGACAAGGTGAGGTGGAATTGAGGCTAGGAAACGGCGCAAAAGTTGCGGCGATTGCTGTTGGGACAGCAAACCTCAGGCTTCCATCAGGAGACACCTTACTATTGGAAGATTGTTATTATGTTCCTAGCATAATAAAGAACATCATATCAATATCTTGTTTGGACAAGATAGGATATAGGTTGACAATTGAGAATAGAAGTTGTTCGATTTATTATGGTAATAAATCAATAGCTTCGGCATCTTTAGTCAACGGTCTATATCTATTAGATGTTTCTTGTTACAATCTTCAGATTGATAATGCTCTTAAGAAGAGCAAGAATTGCGTGAACTAGGCCTACATGTGGCATTGTAGACTTGGGCACATTGGCGAAAGCAGGTTGCACAAGCATGGTTATTTAACAGCATTCGATTATGAATCGTTTGTAGCATGTGAATCCTGCCTAATGGGAAAGATGGCAAAATCTCCATTTAGTGGACATGGAGAACATGCCAAAGACATTTTGGAACTAATACATTCAGATGTATGTGGTCCAATGTCCACCCAAGCCAAATGTGGCTTTTCTTACTTCATTACGTTCACCGATGACTTCTCAAGATTCGGCTCTGTGTACTTAATGAAGTACAAGTCGGAAGCATTTGAGAAGTTCAAGGAGTTCAAGAATGAGGTAGAGAAGCAGTTAGGAAAGAGTATTAAAGCTCTTCGATCAGATCGAGGAGGAGAATACTTGAGTACTAATTTCACACAATTCTTAAAGGATAATGGTATCCTTTCTCAGCTGACCCCTCCATATACGTCACATATGAATGGTGTATGAGAAAGGAGGAATCGCACCTTGTTGGACATGGTGCGATCCATGATGAGCTTTTTCGGGATTACCAGTGTCCCTCTGGGGGTATGCTCTAGAGTCAGCAGCATACCTACTGAACAGAGTACCCAGCAAGTCTGTGACCTCTACTCCATATGAAATATGGAAAGGCAGGAAACCAGAATTTAAACATGTTAAAGTCTGGGGTTGTCCTGCTCATGTAAAGAGGCATGATCCAGACAAGCTGGAATCACGAACTGATAAATGCAGGTTTGTGGGATACCCAAAGGAAACCTTTGGATACTATTTTTACCATCCTGGTGAACAAAAAGTGTTTGTTTCCAGGAAAGCTGTCTTCCTGGAAGAGGAATACCTTCTCCAGGAGGACAGTGGGAGTAAAATAGTACTGGAAGAGGTTCCAGATCCCCAAACAGCTGCATTATCATCAGATGAGATATCAGTTCCTGAATCTGTTCAGGTACACACAGATGAGCCTCGTAGATCTGGTAGAGTACCTAGACTACCCGAACGATATGTGAGACATATTGCTGAAGGTGAGTCTAAGGTAGCACATAATGAGGATGACGATCCTAAAACCTACCAGGAGGCCATAGAAGGCCCAGAAGCCGGGAAATGGCGAGAAGCCATGAACTCAGAAATCCAGTCCATGTACACCAACCAAGTTTGGAACTTGGAGGACTTGCCCGAGGGTATTGTACCCATCGGTTGCAAGTGGATCTTTAAAAGAAAGATCGGTGCTGATGGACGGATCGACAATTATAAGGCAAGGTTGGTGGCAAAGGGATATCGTCAAAGGCAAGGAATTGAATATGACGAGACTTTCTCACCAGTTGCCATGATAAAGTCGATCAGAGTTCTGCTCGCCATTGCTGCACATTTTGATTATGAAATCTGGCAGATGGATGTGAAGACTGCCTTCCTCAATGGTAATCTTGAGGAGGAGGTGTATATGATACAACTAGAAGGTTTCACATCCAAAGAATCTCCAGATAAAGTGTGCAAGCTTCAGAGGTCCATTTATGGACTGAAGCAAGCTTCCCGGAGCTGGAACATAAGATTTGACGAGGCTGTCAAGTCTTATAACTTCATTAAGAATGAAGATGAGCCTTGTGTGTACAAGAAGACCAGTGGGAGTGCAGTCACTTTTCTAGTTCTTTACGTAGATGACATACTACTCATTGGGAATGATGTAGCTATGATGTCATCAGTAAAGGTCTGGCTGTCGAAAAACTTCTCCATGAAGGATTTGGGAGAAGCATCCTACGTATTGGGAATACGGATCTATAGAGATAGATCAAAGAGGATGCTTGGAATGACCCAATCCTTGTACATAGATACCATAGTCAAACGGTTTGGCATGGAAAATTCCAAGAGAGGTTTCATACCGATGAGACATGGAATTAATCTCTCAAAGGAGCAGTCTCCTAAGACTCCTGATGAGAGGGCATTCATGGATAGAATACCCTATGCCTCTGCCATAGGATCTATCATGTATGCTATGCTATGTACACGGCCTGATGTTGCGTTTGCTCTAAGTGTTACGAGCAGATTTCAGGCTGATCCAGGCGAAGAGCACTGGAAGGCAGTGAAATGCATCCTTAAGTACTTGAGAAGAACTAAGGATTTGTTTCTTGTCTATGGAGGAGGTGACTTGAAACTGTGAGGCTTTACTGACTCGAGTTTCCAGTCAGATCCAGATGATAGCAAGTCAACATCTGGATTCGTGTTTACATTGAACGGAGGAGCAGTGTGCTGGAAGAGTTCGAAACAAGTAACCACTGCAGATTCGACGACTAAAGCTTAGCACATCGCTGCAGCTGAAGCTTTCAAGGAAAAAGTGTGGTTGAAGATGTTCATCACCGACCTTGACATAGTTCCTGGTATCCTTGATCATGTTCCGCTGTTGTGCGACAACAATGGGGACTATTGCACAAGTGAAAGAGCCGTGGTCTCATCAGAAATCGAAAGATGTTCTGAGGCGCTTTTATATTATCCAGAGGAGATTTAGTAGTGGAAAGAGTTCCACCCGTCGACCAGGTAGCAGATCCACTGACAAAGCCGTTGGCTCAAATTGTGCTTGAGCGTCACCTAGAGTCTGTAGACTTATTGTATAAAGGTGATTGGCTTTAGTCCAAGTGGGAGATTGTTAGTTTAAGGTGGCCTACAAGCCAATCTAACAATATAAATCTCGTTCATTTATTAATAAAATGGCATAATATTCGTTATGTGTAAATCGCTTTAATTATCATTTCATAATGAAGTCCGTGAATATGTGCTATAGAGATCAGATTATGATGAGATCATACTAATGAGACTGATCACTTAAACACACATATTCTTAATCGTTCCTAGTCGGAGGATATCCGAGAAGGACATCGGATATCCGGTAAGACTAGTACAGATTACTCCTGCTCATATGATGAGGGTGACTGATCTCATAAGTCACTTGTGTGGAGACACTAAGGTGAATCTGTAGGTGCTCATTGGAGAATGAGTTCACTGAACTGATCCGACTGAATCACTGGATGGTATTGTACCTCACTGTCAACCAGCTTGATTCTATTGTCGCAGTTGCGTGGATGGTCCTCGGACCTGAGACACCAAGGACACCTTGGCGGTGGACTTCTGTACTTTGACCTTGGTCTACGAATCTCTAGCCACGGGATTCTAATATGCCAAGGATTGGGTGCAGCGGAATACCGTCGAAAGGAATTGTGTGTCAATAAGGAATCATTCGCTCTCGGTACTTAGAGAGAGAATGCTCTAGGAAGGATGCGCGGAAGTCCCTGGCCAGGGCGGACGATAATATCGGGAAAGGAGTTTTCCGATATTCATCAGCGGCATCCAATCCAAGTGAGTCGACCGGTTAGGGTTTGACAGCTCGCCATACCCTGAGTTGACTCGAGAGCATTGTACGAATGAAGGATTATATCCACGCGGTAACTGTCGACGGAAAGGTTCCAAGAGTGGGTTACTTAACCCCAAATACCTTCCGGGTTCACGCGGTGTTGCTTGGCACTCAACGTGATCGGAGGCCCGGTCGAATTTGATGTGCGACATCAATTCGATTGATTAATTGATTAATAAAGGATTATTAATTAATTAATAAAGCTAGTGAGGAGTCACTGGGCTTACTGGGCCATTAACTGGACTGGTACTTGGGCCTAGAGGGTCACACGCAAATGATTCTCAAGGCGATGGATAAATAAGTGGGTTTTATACAAACTGGGGGTTTTTATGAAAAACCGCACGGTTAGTATAAAACATAGCGAACGGGCTGAGCAGGCCAAGCTGCTGCTAACCCTAGCCGCCCCTCCTCAGTTTCTGTCTTCCTCTGGAGTCCAGGCAGATCCAGATCTGCTCCGCCTCGTCTCCGAATCCCGTTCGACGGGAAATCGTCCGCGCACTGCGGCGATCATTGCGGCGACTAGCGGATGCTTCGCGGGCTGCGAAGAACGACGAACTCGAGGATATCCATCGCGGGGAGGATCGCGTGGACTTCGCTAGAGGCCGGGCGCTTGCGCGGCTTGCGGTGTCACACCGACGGAACCGAACGGCTGCGGATTCGAATCCGTACACAGTGAGAACTTCGATAATCCGATTATCGTATTTTTGTTCTTCGAAATGGGAAACGGATCGCTGTAAAATTTTATTTTCCGCTGCGTGAGCGATCCGGAGAAACCGAGAAAACCCAACACTTGGTACATCTGGCTTAATTGAACATCTGCCAAAACCTTCTCTATTAACTGTAGTACCTTCTTCCTCAAGTCTGTGAAATCCACCCTTTTACAGCTTTAGAAATCCATTAGGGTGTTGAGGAATCGCTGATGCTTGTCCTCATCCTGAAAATACTCTGCTGCGGCACTAGATGCCACTCTGGTAGCCTAAGAAACTACGGGGGAGCTTGTAGAGGCGGCCATGGTAGTCTAGATTTAAAGAAAAGGAATAACTAGGGTTTCTAAGCGAAGAGAAGATCGAAACTAAGCTGAAAATGAGGAATCAGGAAAAAGGATTAAAGATTCTACCTTTTGCAGAAAATTAGCAGAAATCAACAAGAATGTGCCCGGAAAGCTTGGTTGCCTTTATGCGGGAGGACGAGAATATAGAAGCTTAAAAAATACAGGAGAGGGAAAGCTTGAGTGGAAGGAAGCCGAGGAGGGGTTGAACTTCCTTTAATAAGACGTCCAAATCGAAGGAGGCGGGATTCAAAGGATTTCGATTTGCCCTAAGGGTGCCAAATAAAAAAGAAGTAAACAGACAATAATCGAAGTATTTCGAATTATAAGGTAATGGAAGTGGTAAGGAGAAGCGCTCGCTTCGATTCAAGAAGAAGTCACATACTTCAATTACAGTAGAAGTTATAGACTTCGATTAGAAAAGAAAAGAAGATAGAAATAGAGAAGATAAGTTCTACTTCAATTAACGATCAAATATAGAACTTCGATTAGCTAACAACCAGATGTATCGATTAATAAATAGATTTGGATGAAAAGGGGTAACGGATGTATCAATTAGAGGTGAAGAAAATTAGTCTCCGATTAGAGTTCAAGTTCATTCGATTAAGCATAAGAATTCATAGTCACTCAATGTGATTCATATTTCGATTAGTGAAGAATGTTTCATCAAAGGTATCAATTAGTGTTTATTTTCATTATGTTTGTGTGTTTTCTCAAGAGAGCTATCTAGATTTAAAGGATATGAAAGTCTAACTAATACATCTATAAATTAGATTCCCAACTCTCATCGGATAGAAGTAAATCTATCTTTTGAGAGAGGTTTTAGGAAGATATTAGCTAGTTGATGTCATGTATCTATAAAATTCATAGTAATATCACCATTAGCTAAATGATCTCTAATGAAATGATGACTGACCTCAATATGCTTGGGCTTTGAGTGCTGCATAGGATTCTTTGTCAAGTTGATGGCACTTGTGTTGTTGCACAGCATTGGAATCCCTTTAAACTTGTGTCCAAAATTCTCTAGCTGATGCTTGATCTACAACAATTGAGTACAACAACTTCCAATCGCTACATATTCTGCTTTTGCAGTGTTAGTATTAGATGGTCTGAAAGCCAATCTAATACTATGTATCATTCAGTTTATTAACATAATGGTATTAATTCATTATATGTAATTAGTTCGATCTATGATTATCGTATCACGATGAAGTGCATGAACATGTGAAACAATCTTCGGATAATGATGAGATCATAATTACGGGACCGAAGACTTATAAACACATGTTCTTAATATTATTCCTATTCGGAGGATGTTTGAGATGGACATCAAACATTTGGATAGACTAGTACAGGTTTCTTCAGCTCATATGATGAAGGTGATTGATCCTATAAGTCACTTATGTAGGGACACTATGCTGGACCCGTAGGTGCTCATTAGGGAATGAGTTCACTGAATTGATACGACCTAGAATCGCTGGATGGTATATACCTCACTGTTAACCAGCTCGATTCTTTTGTCTCAGGTACGTAGATGATCTTTGGACCTGAGACACCAAAGATACCTTGTTGGTACGTTTTTGAGCTTTGACTTTGACTAATGAATCTCTAGCCATGGGTTATCAATAAATCAAATGATCGGGTTCAGAGAAATGCCCTCGAAGGTAATCGTGTATTCAATATGGGATCATCCGCTTTCGATATTATGAGAGAGAATGTTCCGAGAATGATGCGTTTATGTCCCTGGCCAGGGCGGACTCTATATCAGATAAAGAGTTATCCGATATAGATTGGCGGCATATGATTCAAGTGAATCGACCGGCTAGAGTTTAACAATAAACCATACCCTAGGTCGATTCGGGAATATTGCACGGATGAAGGATTATATCCCCGCACTAACCGATAATAGAAAGGTTCCAATAGAGGGTTGTGATAACTCCAATGCCATCCAGGATCATGCAATCTTGCTTGGCATCCTACGTGATCAAAAGCTCATCCGAATTTATTGTGGGACATTAAATTTGGCTGATTAATTAATATAAGGATATTAATTAATTCAGTGGGTCCGCAAAGAGTTATTGGGCTTAATGGGCCATTAACTAGACTGATATTTGGGCCTAGAGGGTTACACGCAAAAGGTTTTCAAGTCGATAGATAATTTGACGGGATTTTGGATAAGTATGGGTTTTTATGAAAAACCACAAATATACTTATTATAAAAGAATGGCTACTAGGTCGGGGGCGAACAACCCTGACCTAGCCGCCGTCCTCTCTCTCTCTCCTCTCTCCTGGGTGCACATCTCGAGGCTGGCCCTTTGGAGGCTCTGCTTCGGCTCTCGACAGCTCCGCCTTCCGTCCGACGGGAGTTTCCGAATCTGCATGTCGCGGTGGATTACGCATAGCAAGACGAGATCCATGAACGCCGCATCGAGCAAGGAGGTGAGGACGATCCATCGCGAGGAGAACAACGTGGATATCGCTAGAGGCCGGGCACTTGCGCGGCTTGCGGCATCGCTCTAATGGAACCGGAGAACGAACGCGGATACAAATCTGCGCAAGGTAAATAATATTTGCCGGTTTAATTTTGTTGATCGAAACGGGATGGATTCGATCCTGAATCATTTATTTCCGCTGCATTTTCGGTCGAATCTCGACACAACGAACCCGACAGTAGTATCAGAGCTAGGTTCCACTGTGTTTTCGCCATTTCGATCTCTATGTTGATAATTTTTATAATTAATTCCATGCCTAGTTTTGATTTTAATTGCATGTGATGTGTTCATGAGATGAGCACTGTGAATTAAAAGTTAATTATAGCATCAAAATTAGATTTTTTCTGTACTCATTTTGTGTTCTTCGTCTGACGAAGAATGGCCATGGATTGGCACCTTCGAGAGCACCCCAAGAGTTGGGGATGGCTCACCGGCGCATGGAATCCCCCCTGGTGGGATCGTTGATCGCCGGAGACCCCATGACCGATGCCATAAGTGAAGGCCGGTCGACCCTTTCTCTTCTTTCTTTCCTACATTTGAAGAAAAGGGGGGAAGGGGGTCGAGTTGCGGAAAAAGGGGGGGGGTGTTGTAGGGAGACCGTGGGCGACTAGGGTCACCGGCGCCGTCGCCAGGACCCCAGGTCGCTTGGGGGGTCTTCCCGGTGTCGGCCCCAACCGGCGGGCGCCTGCGAGGCAGGTCGCCGGCGGCTGGGCTCCACCCCCTTCCCGCCTGCAACGTAGCTAGGGTTTTTCTCTAGTTGCGTCGGGCAGGGAAGGGGGGGGGGGGTGGCGAGGCCGGGCCAGGCCTACCCCTTAGGGCAGTCTGGGTCTGGGCCGGGCACCGGCTGGGCTTGGTCCAGTGACCGGGCCGATCCCGATTCGCCCGTCCCTTTTAGCCCATAATTTTTTTTTTAATCTAGTTACTGACCCTTTATTTTACAGAATTGCATTTAAATTTAAAATTAGATTTTTAATTTAATTAAATTCTATGTGATAATTGTTCAAGGGCCAGTAAATAGATTTATTAATTATGGGAAATTTTAACAAATGTTTTTAAATAGTAATTTAATCTAATTGTTGGATTAAAGGACATTAAAAGGGAGTTAATTTAATTGTTAAATTAATTTTTAAGGTCTAAAATATTAACTAGCATGGAATATTATAAATTTGTCAATTAGATATATATGAACATTTATTGTGATCTACATTGATTGCTAATTTAAATTTTGATTTAAATTAGCATGATTTATTTAATGAAATTTTTCGAAAATTCAAATCCAATTTTTGTTTGGTCTCTCGTTTTTGAAACCAAAATTAAATATTTTCGAAAAATATTTTATTTAGCCATGAGATGCGCACTACATGTGTGGTTTGTTTAATTAAAAGCTATATGGTGGTCATGGATTAGCACTTAATATTTAGCTTATGGATGTGGATCTATTATGAATGTGATTGTATGGTTTATTATTTGTTAATAAATAGAGGTCTGCGAACCTCTCCCTCTCATATTCTATTGTGATTCTACCTTCTTCCTTTATGTACTCGCCATAAAGCTTCCTCTTTTAAATTATCATGTAATTGAGAATTTTATGATGTAATTTGATCGAGGCGGCTAAGCAAGGAGTGAGGATAATCCACAACTGCAACCAAGAAGGATAAGAAAGAGTTTCTTAAGCCTATGAGTTTGTAGACTTATAATATAAATTGTTATATTGTGTATGTGTATGTTTGACTGTTTGGCTCAAATCAAACTACTGTGCTATCCATGACCACACTAATGACATGTATGTGATGCGTGTGTTTTCTTTTGATTACGAATCATATTATCTAGGTTATTAGTATATGTAATATATTCGATATATTTAATACTATCACCTAGGATGAGACTAAAGTAAATAAATAAAACCTTCGTTACAAAATCTAAGCCGTAGCGTGAGTCATTGATAATGCACCGCGTGCCTCTCCATCAATATAATTAATAGAACTTAATTCAGTAGTGGGATATGCTATGTGTTTACCCAAGATTTGCCATCGTCTGTTGAGAGGACTATTAATTATGACATTAGATGCCTTTGAACAAGAATAGAGGAATGATATAGTTATCCATGTGTTTACCAGGGAACTATATTTCTACTCTACTCTATCACATATTGATGGTAAATCTTAGACCGGGGATAATAGTCTATTGTGTTTACCTAGGACCATTAATAACCTGGGAGCCGAAACATGATTGGATATTGCAAGGAGTTGCAATTACTAAGAGATGGTTACTCTAAGAAAACAGTATGATACTATGTGTTTACCCGAGATTATACTGTGACTCTTGGAGATTCTGATCCCCGCTAGGAGACTGTCGGCGTCTCCCGTTCTATATATCTAAAGGTTATACAGTCCGACGAAAATTAGTGGGAGTAAAACTAGATAAACAAAGTCCATGTCTTGTTTTCATTAATGACTCAATATCTGCTAATTGTAATCTGATTATCTCCTCTAAGCTAAAATGTCACACCATAACCCGTTGCATGGCATACTTGGTGCCAATCGTTTGACAGGCCCGAACTACTCAGACTGGCTCAGGAACCTGAAAATTGTCCTCAGGTCTGAGCAAATTGCATATGTCCTAGATGAAGAACCTCCTATTGAACTAGCATTAGATGTACCATAGAAAGACATATTGACATATGAGAAATGGAAAGATGATTCCACCATGGCCTAATACTACATGTTAGCCTCTATGAGCAATGAGTTACAGAGGCAACATGAGGAGATGGATGCTATATCCATCATGCTCCATCTAAAGGAGCTATTCGGTGAAGAGAGCATAATTGAAAGATATAAGATATCTAAGAATCTGTTCAAAGCTCAAATGGCAAATGGGTCATCAGTGCAAAATCATATGCTGAAGATGATAGAATAGATGGAGAGGCTGGATGCTCTTAGGGTTCCACTCCCCAAGGAGATGCATACCGATCTTGTGTTATCTTCACTTCCACAATCGTATGCTCAATTCATTATTAACTTTAACATGAATAAGATCCAGACTAGTTTGGTTGAATTACTGAACATGCTGAAGACTGCAGAGGGGAACCTTGTGAAAGATAAACCTCATGTTCTTATGGTTGATAAGACATATAGGAAAAGACTAACAGTCCAAGCCTTCTGGAAAGGCAAAAGTAAGAATAAGAAGAAGCCGAAAGTTGTCAAGAAGGACAAAGGCAAGAGTGCTGAGAAGGGTGAATGCTTCTACTATCATCAGAAGGGGTACTGGAAGAGGAATTGTAAAGAATTCCTCAAGGACAAGGCTCAAGGAACTGTGAAGCAGCAGGACGCTTCAGGTATCTATATGATAGATGTAAACTTATCAATTAGAGATTATACATCATGGGTATTAGATACTGGATGTGTTTCTCATATTTACAATTCTGTGTAGGCACTAACAAGAAGGCGTAAGTTGAGGACTGACGAGGTGGAGCTAAGACTAGGTAATGGCGCAAGAGTTGTGGCGATCACTGTAAGGACAGTGGAGCTCAAGCTGCCATCCGGAGACATTTTTTCATTAGATGAATGCTATTATGTACCTAGCATAATAAGGAATATTATTTCTGTTTCATGCTTAGATAGAATTGGGTACACTTTATATGTTAGGAACAATTACTGTTCAATTTATTTCTTAAATAAATTAATAGCTTTTGCTACGTTACCCAATGGATTGTGCTTATTAAATTTGTCTCATGATAATTTCAATATCGGTTCTTTAAGTAAAAGAAACAAGCATGAAATGAACAAAGCCTATTTATAGTATTGTAAGCTTGGTCACATTGGAGAAAATAGACTCCAAAGGTTGCATAAAGATGGATACTTGAATCCATTTGATTATGAATCATATGCAACCTGTGAGTCATGTTTGATAGGTAAAATAGCTAAATCTCTATTTACTGGAACTGGAGAACGAGCCAAAGACTTACAGGAAAGAATACATTATGATGTATGTGGTTCTATGTCTACACAAGCCATTGATGGTTGTAGACACGCTAATTTTGACATCATATTGAGTAAATTTCATATCATATAATAATGTCCCGAAATGGTCTAATTTTTAATCCTTAAGTGATTTTTATCTATTTTTCTTAATTAATTGCCTTAATGACGTCGGCCTGGTACGACTCCATTTAAGTTATTAGATGAAATTATTTTTAACTCAAATTGTTAATCGAAATATGAAAATTTCTAAATGACGTCGCTTATTCCCGACGTCATTTAGGTTTCCTAATCTATTTCGATTTCTAATTTGATTTTTAGTTAATTTCCTAATTAACTGAATCACGTCGCCTATTCCCGACGCCATTTAGGTTTCCTATTTCTTTCGGTTTCTTCTTTCCGGATTATCATTAGTTTTAATTTAGCTAAAAGACATCTCCCTTGGGCGACACGATTTAGTTAATTACAGATAATGATGATTTGGCCGAGATTATCTTGTTTCCTTGATTGGATTGACTTCAAACTCTTTCAAGTTGATCCATAAGCGGCCGCAGAGGCGTGTGAAAGCTCTAACACTAGTTCTATATAAACCCAAGCCATTGGTCATTAAAAAGGGTTCGAAAAGGTTCAAAGGGGGTTCAAGAAGTTTAAGAGCCTTAAGGCTCGAAGGATCGGAGTACTACGTGACGGCTTTCAGGAGTTCTTGAAGGAGAAAAATGTGGTCAACAAGCTTCATCCTCTCCTCATCCTCCAAGATCAAACAAGCCCAAGGCTTCAAAGGGGCCATCTAAACTTCTTTCTTCTTTAGTTTTATTATAGTTCTTGCATGCTTTAATCTTAATTTCATCATCATATTCATACAATCATATTTACCACTTCATGCTCTTCACACACTCACTCATATACTCATATTTCCAATCCCATACATACTATAGGGGTTTAAACAAACATCAAACAAGTGAGTCTATTGTTCTGGTTGCATGACTAATAATCTTGTTAGAATAGATGCTATCCTTATTTCGTTCTAATTAACCTTTCTTCTTCTTTTCTTCATTTTCTTGCAAGGTACAAAATAGCATCAAAAGATCAAAGATAAGATCATCAAGAAGAAATTATGGAGCAAAAAGGATGATCCCTAATTCAAAGTAAGAACAAAGTTAGAAGGCTCTCTTTCTTCAGCCAACTGAAGAGAGGGAATCAAGAACATCCGTATCTCCCCCGTCTCAAACAGTAAGCAATCAATCTTTCTTTTGAAACTTTTTAGTCAAAAGTTTCTAATGATCACATACTAGTTTTTTTTTTAATAAATTTTATTGTCATTTAAACAATACATAATTCTCATGAAATCACACCCTAAATTGAGCACTCACAGTGGTTTCTCGTACTTCATCACATTCACTGATGCTTACTCAAGATTCGGATTCAAATACTTACTGAAATATAAATCTAAAGCCTTTGAGAAATTCAGAGAATTTAAGAATGAAGTAGAGAAACAAACTAGAAAGAGTATAAAAGCTATCCGATCTAATCGTGGTGGTGAATACTTGAGTACAGAGGTCATTAAATACTTAAAAGATAGTGGTATCCTTTCTCAGCTTTCACCTCCTTATACACCTCAGATGAATGGTGTATCAAAAAGGAGGAATCGCACATTAATGGAAATGGTGCGATCCATGATGAATGTGTCCAAATTACCAGTGTCCTTATGGGGATATGCACTTAGCTCGGCTATGTATATCCTAAACAAGGTATCCAACAAATCTATTGCAACCACTCCATATGAGATATGGAATGGAAAGAAACTAGACCTTAAACATGTTAAAGTCTGGGGATGTCCTGCTCATATTAAAAGACATGATGTAGATAAGCTAAAGTTCAAAACTGACAAATGCAGATTTGTGGGATATTCAAAGGAAACTTATGGATATTACTTTTATTATCCTAGTAAACGAAAGGTGTTTGTAGCCAGGAGAGCTATCTTTTTGGAAGAAGATTATATTATCTAGAAGGACAGTGGGAGTAAAGTAATCTTGGAAGAAATTTCAAACCCACAAATTGGTAATGGTTCATCTGATGAACTGTCAGTTTCTAAACCTGTTCAAATAAGTACACAAGAACCTCGTAAGTCAGAAAGAGTACCTAAACCACCAGAAAGATATGTGGGACATATTAATTTGGATGGTTCTAGAATACTCTATAATCAGGATGATGATCCTAAGACTTACAAGGAGGCCATTGAAAGTCCAGAGGCCGGGAAATGATGAGAAGCCATGAATTCTGAGATTCAGTCTATGCACATCACCTAAGTTTGGAACTTGGTTTACTTGCCCGAAGGTATAATATCTATCGGCTGCAAATGGATCTTTAAAAGAAAGATCGGTGTAAATGGACGAATAGAGACTTATAAGGCAAAATTGGTGGCAAAGGATTATCATCAAAGGAAAGGCATTAACTATGATGAGACCTTCTCACCCATTGCCATAATTAAGTCTATCAGAATTCTTCTCGCTATTGCTGCATACTATGATTACGAAATCTGGTAGATAGATGTGAAAACCACCTTCCTCAATGGAAACCTTAAGGAAGAGGTGTATATGATACATCAGAGGGCTTCACATCAAAGGAATCTCCAGATATAGTATCTAAGTTGCAAAGGTCTATTTAGGGACTGAAGCAAGCTTTCCGAAGCTGGAACATAAGGTTTGATGAGGCAATCAAATCTTATAGCTTCATTAAGAATGAAGATGAGGCTTGTGTATACAAGAAAAATAGTGGGAGTGCAATCACATTCCTGATTCTTTACGTTGACGACATCCTACTCATTGGGAATTATGTAGGGATGATGTCATCTGTAAAGATCTAGCTATCCAAGAACTTCTCCATATAGGATTTGGGGGAGGCATCTTACGTATTGGGAATACGGATCTATAGAGATAAATCAAAGAAGATGCTTGCCTTAACCCAATCCATGTACATAGAAACCATTGTCAAAAGGTTTGATATGAAAAATTCCAAGAGAGGTCTCATACCAATGAGACATGGAATTTATCTCTCCAAAGGTTAGTCTCCTAAGACTTCTGAGGAGAGAGCAGAGATGGATAAGATTCCCTATGCTTCAACCATAGGTTCCATCATGTATGCCATGCTATATACTAGACTTGATGTTGCATATGCTCTAAGCGTTACGAGCCGACATCAAGCAGATCTAGGTGATGAACACTCGAAGGCTGTAAAATGTATCCTTAAGTACTTGAGAAGAACTAAGGATATGTTTCTCGTCTATGGAGGAGGAGACTTAAAGCTGCAAGGATACACTGATTCAAGTTTTCAGTCTGATCTTGATGACAGCAAGTCGACATTAGGTTTTGTCTTCACACTCAATGGGGGAGAAGGGAGCTGAAAAAGTTCCAAGCAGGAAACTACTGCTGATTCGACAATGGAAGCTGAATACATTGCTACTGCTGAAGTCGCCAAGGAAGCTGTCTGGATGAAGAAATTCATCGACGATCTTGGTGTGGTGGAAAGCATCTCTGGTCCCGTCCCACTGCTGTGTGACAACAATGGGGCGATTGCTCAAGCGAAAGAGCCAAGGTCTCATCAGAAGTCGAAGTACATTATGCGGTGCTTTCATCTGATCAGAGAGATAATAGCTCGAGGAGATGTCGTAGGGGAGAGAGTTCCTTCAGCCGACAAAATAGTAGATCCACTGAAAAAGCCTTTGTCTAAAAATGTCTTTGAGCGTCACTTAGAGAATATGGGTATTCTTTATAAAAGTGATTGGTTTTAGTCTAAGTGGGAGATTGTTAGTGTTAGGTGGTCTGAAAGCCAATCCAATACTATGTATCATTTAGTTTATTAATATAATGGTATTAATTCATTATGTGTAATTAGTTCAATCAATGATTACTGTATTACGATGAAGTCCATGAACATGTGCAACAATCTTCGGATTATGATGAGATCATAATTACGGGACCGAAGACTTATAAACACATGTTCTTAATTATTCCTAGTCGAAAGATGTTTGAAATAGATATCAAACATCCGGATAGACTAGTACAGGTTTCCTCCGCTCATATGATGAGGGTGACTGATCCTATAAGTCACTTGTGTGGGGACACTATACTGGACCCGTAGGTGCTCATTGGGAAATGAGTTCACTGAATTGATTTGAGCTAGAATCGATAGAAGGTATATACCTCACTGTTAACCAGCTCGATTCTTTTGTCTCAGTTGCGTAGATGATTATTGGACTTGAGACACTAAAGATACCTTGTTGGTACATTTCTGAGCTTTGACTTTGACTAATGAATCTCTAGCCATGGGTTATCAATAAGTCAAATGATCGGATTCAGAGAAATGCCCTCGAAGGTAATTGTGTGTTCAATATGGGATCATCCGCTCTCGGTATTATGAGAGAGAATCTTCCAGGAATGATGCGCTTAAGTCCTTGGCTAGGGCGGACTCTGTATCAGATAAAGAGTTATCCGATATAGATTGGCGGCATCTGATTCAAGTGAATCGACCGGCTAGGGTTTAATAGTAAACTATACCCTAGGTCGATTCGGGAACATTGCACGGGTAAAGGATTATATCTGTGCGCTAACCGATGATGGAAATGTTCTAATAGAGGGTGCATAACTCCAATGCCATTCAGGATCACGCGATGTTGCTTGGCATTCAATGTGATCGAAAGCTTGTCCGAATTTACTGTGGGACATTAAATTTGGCTGATTAATTAATATAAGGATATTAATTAATTCAGTGGGTCCGTAAAGAGTTACTGGGCTTAATGGGCCATTAACTGGACTGGTATTTGGGCCTAGAGGGTCACACACAAAAGGTTTTCAAGTCGATGGATAATTTGACGGGATTTCGAATAAGTATGGGTTTTTATGAAAAATCACAAATATACTTATTATAAAAGAACGGCTGCTAGGTCGGGGGCCAGCAACCCTGAGCTAGCCACCGCCCTCTCTCTCTCCTCTCTCTTGGGCGCACATCTCGAGGCCGACCCTCTGGAGGCTCCGCTTCAACTCCCAACAGCTCCGCCTTCCGTCCGACAAGAGTTTTCGAATCTACATGTCGCGTCGGATTACGTGTAGTCAGACGAGATCCACGAATGCTGCATCGAGCGAGGAGGTGAGGACGATCCATCGCGAGGAGAATCGCGAGGATACTGCTAGAGGCCGGGCACCTGCGCGGCTTGCGGCATCGCTCCGACGGAACTGCAGAACGAGCGCAGATTCTCAAGGTAAATAAGATTTGCCAGTTTAATTTTGTTGATTGAAATGGGATGGATCCGATCCCGAATTATTTATTTCCGCTGCGTTTTTAGTCGGATCTCAACACAGCGAACCCAACATGCAGTTGACAAGGTGACGGAGCTTTGCTTTCTAGAAGACCATGAAATTAAACAACCTGCAGGAAACTAACAGGTACTACTAGTGCTTTATCTATCCACTTTTCAATCCATATAGTCAGCATCAGAGTATCCAAAAAAATTGAAATTGTATCCTTTAGGATACCACAGTCCTGAGTCACAGGTACGAACACGATATCTAAAGATTCTCTTGATATATATCAAGTGAGATTCTTTAGGATCTACTTGAAATGGGTACACATTTATACACTGAATAGAGTATCAGGTCTACTAGCAGTAAGGTAAACAAAAGATCCTATCATATCTATGTAGATCTTTTCACCTACCTTCTTACTTTGTGGATCTGCATCTAACCTGGTAGTTGTACTCATAAGAGCAGTTAGAGCTTTAGCTTGGTCAAAGTCATATTTCTTTAACAGATCTTTAATGTACTTTGCTTAACTGATGTGAATCCCTTCCTTCATTTGCTTGATTTGCAATTTAAAGAGGTAGCTCAACTCTCCCATCATGCTCATTTCAAACTCTCTATGCATTAACTTTTTTAATTTCTTGCAAAGAGATTCATTAGTTGCTCTAAAAATAATATCATCTACATATATTTGAACTAACAAGGTCTATTCTTTATAATTCTGAATAAACAAAGCGCTATCTACTTTACCTCTAGTGAAATCATGTTGGATGAGGAAAGTAGTCAGTCTTTCATACCAAGCTCTGAGAGTCTATTCTAGACTATATAGTGCCTTATGCAATTTAAAAACGTGATTTGGAAGAACATGATTTTCATAACTAGGAGGCTATTCAACATAAACTTCCTCATTTATAGAGCCATTTAAAAATGCACTTTTAACATCCATTTGAAAGAGTTTTAAATTGTATGCAGATGCAAATGTCAAGAAAATTTGAATGGCCTCTAGTCTAGCTACTGGGGCATAGGTTTCATCATAGTCTATGCCTTCCTCCTAGTGATATCCTTGAGCTACTAGTTTGGCTTTGTTTCTAGTGATCACACTTGACTCATCCATTTTGTTTCTAAACACTCATTTGGTGCCAATAACAAGATGATCAAATGGTCTAGGTACAAGAGAACAAACCTGGTTTATCTAGAACTGATTTAGTTCTTCTTGTATTGCTAAGATCCAAGATTCATCTCCCAATGCTTCTTTGACTCTCCTAGGTTCTATTTGGGAAACAAAAACTAGGTGGTCACAAGGAATGATGTTATTTCTGATTGTAACTCCCTAACTAGGATCTCCAAATATGTTTTCCTTGTGGTACTTCCACTCCTTGGATAGATTTTCATGTTGATTTTCAATTTGTTGTAGATCTTGCAAGGGTGGATCTTATTTCTCAATCTCTTTAGGTTTTATCTTGTCCATCCTTTCAATAATGTCATCTGCACCATCATCATCACAATACCTTTTCTCTTCCATTGAAAGATGAATTAATTTAACTTCATTAAATATTACATGTACAGTTTGTTAAACAACTAAGGTTCTTTTATTGAAAATTCTAAAGCCATGAGGATGAAACACTTGCACCCGAATGGCTTTAGATACCCCACATTTGGTTTCTTCCTTTTGTATAGCTCATATGGTGCCTTCTTGAGTATTGGCCTGATCATTGCTTTGTTAATAATATAGCAAACTGTGTTGATTGCTTCTGCCAAGAAGTATCATAGTAAGTTACTTTCTGATAGCATAGTTCTAGACATGTCCAACAATTTTCTATTCTTCATTTTTACTACACCATTCTGCTGTGGAGTCCTTGGTGTTGTGTTGAATCCCATTTTCTTCAAAATTTGATAAACTTAGCATTATAAAATTCTCCACCATGTTTTGATATAATTTCAATGATACTCAGTTTCTACTCTTTGTGCACTACTTCGCTAAACTTGAAAAAGGCTTCAAATGTGTCAGACTTGCTTTCCAAGAAAGCCACCCAGGTAAACCTAGAATAGTCATCAGTAATGACAAACCTCTAGATTTTGCCACCTAGGATGGTCATAATATGAAATGAGGTTGCTTGTGGTCTTCATCTTCAACTTGGATAGTCTTACCATCAAGTCATGCTTGATCAGTTTGTGAATTGCTCTTTGGCTTGCATGATCTAGCCTTATGTGCCACAAATCTGTTTCCTCTGAACTGCTAACTGCTAGGCACACATCATTGTCTTTAAGCTCATTTAGTTGAAGGATATAGAAGTTCTTCTCCCTATGATCTTTAAAGATCACTTTATCCTTCTTGGTGATGGTGCATTCTGAGTCTTCAAAGATCACTTTATGACCCTTGTCACATAGTTGGTTGATGCTGATCAAATTGTACTTTAGACCATCCACACACAGTACGTATTCTATTAGGTTTACTGACTTGCTACCTATTGTGCCACAACCAACTACTTTGCTTTTGCTATTGTCTCCATAGGTGATTGCACCATCTTCTAATCAAAGAAACTTGAACAAGGTACAATCCTCTATCATATGCCTAGAGCATCCACTTTCTATGTACCATCTTGATGCTCCTAGGACAACTTGCAATTATCACTTAGAGAATTTAAAACTTTTTGGGTCCTTTATGGTTAGTAGTAGGGACTAATCCCTTAGGTCCCCAGACCTACTTCCTCATCTTATAGGTTTTAGAAGTGTGCCTCAATCCGCCACAATGTGAACAGCAATTTATATGAGGAACTTTTAACTGTGAGCTCGTTTGAGTTTTGGATTTTACAAATATAGGGGTAGGATACTTATCTGTGGGTTTTATCTTTGTAGAGGCTTTAGGGTGTACAAAATCAAGTCCATCTTTTTTGTTATTAGCCATGAGTCTTTCCAAGCACAGGTGTAAAGATGTTTTGCCCCTAGTTAGTTTCTCAAGAGATGATTTTAAATATTGTTTTTCTTTGATTAATTCATCTTGTTCTATTTTATCTTCATTAGCAATCATCTTCTCCTTGGTTATCTTTGATAGTTCAATATGTAATTCTTGAATCTTAGTGTCTTTTATTTTATTTATCTCACCAAGGTGTGTATTATCATATTTTAGTCTCTCATTAGCCTATACTAATTCTAACTTTTCAGTTTTTAGAGAAACACATAGCACTCTCTTTTTATAGTTTATTTTAAGCATGTTGAACTCTTTTGAAAGTATTTTAAATTTTTTATATAGCTCATCAAAGACCTCCTCAAGAGATAACTCTTCATCAGAATTAGAATCTAAACTGAAGGGAGGAGTAGAGGTTACATGTTCATCAGTCAGATGAGTGTTGTTAGCCATTAGGGCTAGATTGGTTTTCTCCTCTTCTTCATCTGAGCTTGATGAAGTTGAGGAGTCTTCCTCATTGTCCCAAGTTGTTGTCATTGCTTTTCTCTCGAAGAACTTGGGCTTTTTAGTGTATTCTTTCTTCTTATCTTTCTTCTTTAGTTGAGAACACTCTGCTCTCATGTGACCTGGTTGTTTACACTCATAGTGGTTCCTACTTCTTTTCTTTGAAAGTCTTCTTCTTGTAATATATGTAACTGCCTTGAGCCTTTTTCTTCTTCAAAATCTACTACAGTCTTCTATATAACAAGGCTTCTTCTGTAGTGTCAGCATCGCTGTCTTTACTTGATGATGTTGTCTCCTTGGTGCTTAGTTGTGAATGTTAGTTTAGGTGGCCTACAAGCCAATCTAACAATGTAAATCTCGTTCATTATTAATAAAATGGCATAATATTCATTATGTGTAAATCGCGTTAATTATCGTTTCATAATGAAGTCCGTGAATATGTGCTATGGTGATCAGATTATGATGAGATCATACTAATGAGACTGATCACTTAAACACACATATTCTTAATCGTTCATAGTCGGAGGATATCCGAGAAGGACATCGGATATCCAGTTAGACTAGTACAGATTACTCCTGCTCATATGATGAGGGTGACTGGTCTCATAAGTCACTTGTGTGGAGACACTAAGGCAAATCTGTAGGTGCTCATTGGAGAATGAGTTCACTGAACTGATCCGACTGAATCGCTGGATGGTATTGTACCTCACTGTCAACCAGCTTGATTCTATTGTCGCAGTTGTGTGGATGGTCCTCGGACCTGAGACACCAAGGACACCTTGACGGTGGGCTTCTGTACTTTGACCTTGGTCTACGAATCTCTAGCCACGGGATTCTAATACGCCAAGGATTGGGTGCAGCGGAATACCGTCGAAGGGAATTGTGTGTCAATAAGGAATCATTCGCTCTCGGTACTTAGAGAGAGAATGCTCTAGGAAGGATGCGCGGAAGTCCCTGGCCAGGGCGGACGATAATATCGGGAAAGGAGTTTTCCGATATTCATCAGCGGCATCCAATCCAAGTGAGTCGACCGGTTAGGGTTTGACAGCTCGCCATACCATGAGTTGACTCGAGAGCATTGTACGAATGAAGGATTATATCCACGCGGTAACTGTCGACGGAAAGGTTCCAAGAGTGGGTTACTTAAACCCAAATACCTTCCGGGTTTACGCGGTGTTGCTTGGCACCCAACGTGATCGGAGGCCCGGTCGAATTCGATGTGCGACATCAATTCGATTGATTAATTGATTAATAAAGGGTTATTAATTAATTAATAAAGCCAGTGAGGAGTCACTGGGCTTACTGGGCCATTAACTGGACTGGTACTTGGGCCTAGAGGGTCACACGCAAATGATTCTCAAGGCAATGGATAAATAAGTGGGTTTTATACAAACTGGGGGTTTTTGTGAAAAACCGCGCGGTTAGTATAAAACATAGCGAACGGGCTGAGCAGGCCAAGTTGCTGCTAACCCTGGCCGCCCCTCCTCAGTTTCTGTCTTCCTCTGGAGTTCAGGCAGATCCAGATATGCTCCGCCGCTTCTCCGAATCCCGTTCGACGGGAAATCGTCCGCGCACTGCGGCGATCATTGCGGCGACCAGCGGAGGCTTCGCGGGTTGCGAAGAACGACGAACTCGAGGATATCCGTCGCGGGGAGGATCGCGTGGACTTCGCTAGAGGCCGGGCGCTTGCGCGGCTTGCGGTGTCACACCGACGGAACCGAACGGCTGCGGATTCGAATCCGCACACGGTGAGAAAAGATAATCCGATTATCTCGTATTTTAGTCTCCGAAATGGGAACGGATCGCTGTAAATATTTTTGTTTTCCGCTGCGTGAGCGATCCGGAGAAATCGAGAAAACCCAACAGTGGTATCAGAGTCAGGTTCCACTGTTTCTCGTCCCGTTTCGGATTCCGAATTTAATTTTTCTGTGTATTATTCCATGCGAAGATTCAAACTTTTTGCTGGATCCGTGTTCATGAGATGAACACAGATTTGATGAATAATTTTGATTATTTAATTCTGCAAAATTTCGAATTGTTCGTGGGGTTTTATTTTGTTCTTCGTCGGACGAAGAATTGGGGTTTACGATGGCCTGGTTTATGCTTCCCAATTGTTGTGTTGATAAGCCGGCCCTGATTCCTCAGAATCACTGTGGAAATCGTAGCATCAAAAGCCATCGGATGGTGCCCCATCTCCTTCTTCTTTTGGTTGCAAAAGAACCCTAAAATCAGATTTTAGGTGAATTTTGTAGGGGCTCGAACATCAAATTTTTGGATAAAGGAGACCCTCGCCGGCGCCGGGGGGGTCACCGGCGTGGTCGGCCGGCGCCGGGGCCCTGCCGGCGGGCGGCGCCGCACTGCCCAGCCGCCGGCCACTTCCCTCCAACCCGTTTAGGGTTCTGCAGATCTGCAGGGAGCGTCGGGTTGCAGGTGGAAGATGGTGACCCGAGCCGGTTCAACCGGCTAACCCGGCCGGCCCAGGGTGCCTTGACCAGGCTTAGGCGCCTAAACCAGATACCTGGTGTCCTGGCTCGAACCAGGAACTCTGGCTCGGGCCCTGGCCGAGCCCTGCCTCAGGCAGTGGCTCGAGCCAGGTTCATAAATGGGCTGGGCCCATTCTATGAGTCCTTATTAAACCCCTTTGTTCTATTTGAACCCTATTTCCCATTTAAACCCAATGCCCAATTAAAACTAAACTTGATTGGATCAAGACTTAAATTCTAAAATTGTTTTTGAAATTTAAGTTTATTATTTAATTCTTAATTTTAATTGGGCAATAATGATTATGAATCATTTAATTAGCAAATGTTGTTAATAATTGGAATTGATTATTAATTTAAATGTTAAATTAATAATTAATTCTAATTGTCTAACTTAAGTGTTAAGTTAGTAATTATTAGTTAATTAGAATTAATTTTCAGTTTAAATGTTAAATTGATAATTAGTTTTAATTAACTAATATAAAGGTTTAATTAGGAGTTATTAGTTATTAGTTTAAGTGTTAAACTAATTATTAATATTAATCTGATTATTCTAAGAGTTAGATTATCAGTTGACAATTAATTTGTGTTAATTATTAGTTTAATGGTTAAATTAGTGATTAACACTTATTAATTATCTAGTCTAATTGTTAGATTGATAATTAATAAAAAGTTAAAGTTAATTATTAATTTATGTGATAAGTTAATAATTAATTTTGTTGGATTAATCTAAGAGTTAGATTAGTCTTTCAAATAGTCTAATTGTTAGATTATTAATGGGGTTTAATCTAAATGTTAGATTATTAGAATTGTTCTAATTTGCATGGAATAATCTGGAATTATTAATTCGGAGTGTGTACGCATGTGATGTGTGTTTATTGCTTTTAAATTGGATTTAATTGCATCTTAAGATATTAAATGAGTTTTTCGAAATTCAAATACCAATTTTGATTGGATCCCAGCTTTCTGAAAGCCAAAACTATATATATTTTGAAAACTCATTTGTTTTAGCCATGTGATGCGCTGAATCATGTGTGGAATGTCTAAAACACACCGTGGTCATGGATATGCACTTAATTTATTATTCATGTGATGAATGGATTGTGTGGATCATGGATGTATGATGTTTATTAATTGTTAATAAATAGAGGTCTGCGCACCTCTCTCTCTCATACTCCGATGTATTTCTACCTCCCTCTCTCTCTTGTACTCGCCATAAGGCCTTCTTCAATTTACTTGTTAATTCTAGAATTAATGTAATATGATGGAGGCAACCGAGGAAGGAGCGAGGACGATCCACAGCTGCAACCAGGAAGGCGAAAAGATGGAGATCTCTTGCCTATGTGTTTGCAGGTTATCTAATATAATTGTTATGATTAGATTGTGTGTGCGTTTGACTGTTGGCTCCAGTCAAACCCACTGTGCTATCCATGACCACACTAATGACATGTATGTGATGCATTGTTTATCTTTTGATTATGAATCAAAGCAGATTATAGTATTTAGTAAATATATACGATATATTTATATACTATCACCTAGGAGAGACCAAGATAAAATGTTATCCAAATACCCTCAGATAAACTCTAAGCCGTAACGTGAGTAGTTGAGAACTTACCGCGTGGTCCACCATTGTTATAGTCATAGGATTCGAAGCACTTTAGGCAGGTTTGTTGTGCTATCCACAAGGCCTGCTTAATTGGGAGGAGAAACTGTGGCTATGGCATTAGATGCCTATAGATCGGGATAGAGGAACCATGTAGCTTTGTTGTGCTATCCACAAGGGTTGCATGCAAATCTATGCTCGTCGCGTAATGATGGTTAGCTTAGACCAGAATTAGTGGTTTGTTGTGCTATCCACAAGGCCATTAAATCTCTGGGGACCGAAGCCATGATCAGATATTGCAAGGAGTTGCAAGTCCCATGAGTTGGGTGCTTTCTGATTGTATTACAGTTTGTTGTGCTATCCACAAGGCTGTAGTGCAAGTCATTGAGATTCTGATCCCCACTAGGAGACTGTCGGCGTCTCCCGTTCTGTATAACTGAGGGTTATACAGTTCGTCGAAAATTAGTGGGAGTTAAACTTGAACAAAAGACCATGTCTTGTTTTAAACTTTAATAATTGAACATCTGTTAAATAGATTTTACTTATCTCCTGTAGGGAATTATGTCGTCGAATAACCCACTCCGTGGCATACTTGATGCCATTTTGACTTACTTGATCTACTCGGATTGGTTCAGACTGAAGAATGTCTTCAGATCTGAGCACAATGACTTTGTCCCTAGAGCTGATCCTCCTGCTGAATCGGCATTAGATGCCCCTGAAGCAAAGATGACAGCTAACGATAATGAATCGAAGGACAAAGATAAAAGAGTAGTGAAGGGTGACTGCTTATACTATAAGGAGTATGGTCACTGGAAGAGGAACTGCAAGGAGTTCCTTAACGATAAAGCTCATGGAAGAGTGAAGCTGTCTGAAGCTTCAAATATCTATATGATAGATATCAACTTGTCAGTTAGAGATTCCACATCTTGGGTATTAGATACCGGATGTGCTTCTCATATCTGCCATGATGTGCAGATGCTGACAAGTAAGCGCAAGCTGAGACAAGGTGAGGTGGAATTGAGGCTAGGAAACGGCGCAAAAGTTGCGGCGATTGCTGTTGGGACAGCAAACCTCAGGTTTCCATCGGGAGACACCTTACTATTGGAAGATTGTTATTATGTTCCTAACATAATAAAGAACATCATATCAATATCTTGTTTGGACAAGATAGGATATCGGTTGACAATTGAGAATAGAAGTTGTTCGATTTATTATGGTAATAAATCAATAGGTTCAGCATCTTTAGTCAATGGTCTATATCTATTAGATGTTTCTTATTACAATCTTCATATTGATAACGCTCTTAAGAAGAGCAAGAATTGTGTGAACCAAGCCTACATGTGGCATTGTAGACTTTGGCACATTTGCGAAAGCAGGTTGCAAAAGTTGCACAAGCATGGTTACTTAACAGCATTCGATTATGAATCGTTTGCAACATGTGAATCCTGCCTTATGGGGAAGATGGCAAAATCTCCATTTAGTGGTCATGGAGAACGTGCCAAGGACATTTTGGAACTAATACATTCGGATGTATGTAGTCCCATGTCCACGCAAGCCAAAGGTGGTTTTTCTTACTTCATCACGTTCACCGATAACTTCTCAAGATTCGGCTATGTGTACTTAATGAAGTACAAGTCGGAAGCATTTGAGAAGTTCAAGGAGTTCAAGAATGAGGTAGAGAAGCAGTTAGGAAAGAGTATTAAAGCTCTTCGATCAGATCGAGGAGGTGAATACTTGAGTACTAATTTCACACAATTCTTAAAGGATAATGGTATCATTTCTCAGCTGACCCCTCCATATACACCACAGATGAATGGTGTATCAGAAAGGAGGAATCGCACATTGTTGGACATGGTGCGATCCATGATGAGCTTTTCGGGATTACCAGTGTCCCTCTGGGGGTATGCTCTAGAGTCAGCAGCATACCTACTGAACAGAGTACCCAGCAAATCTGTGGCCTCTACTCCATATGAGATATGGAAAGGCAGGTAACCAGAATTTAAACATGTTAAAGTCTGGGGTTGTCCTGCTCATGTAAAGAGGCATGATCCAGACAAGCTGGAATCACGAACTGATAAATGCGGGTTTGTGGGATATCCAAAGGAAACCTTTGGATACTATTTTTACCATCCTGGTGAACAAAAGGTGTTTGTCGCCAGGAAAGCTGTCTTCTTGGAAGAGGAATACCTTTTCCAGGAGGATAGTGGGAGTAAAATAGTACTGGAAGAGGTTCCAGAACCCCAAACAGCTGAATTATCATCAGATGAGATATCAGTTCCTGAATCTGTTCAGGTACACACAGATGAGCCTCGTAGATCTGGTAGAGTACCTAGACCACCCGAACGATATGTGGGACATATCGCAGAAGGTGAGTCTATGGTACAATATAATGAGGATAATGATCCTAAAACCTACCAGGAGGCCATAGAAGGTCCATATCCCGGGAAATGGCGAGAAGCCATGAACTCAGAAATCCAGTCCATGTACACCAACCAAGTTTGGAACTTGGAGGACTTGCCCAAGGGTATTGTACCCATCGGTTGCAAGTGGATCTTTAAGAGAAAGATCGGTGTTGATGGACGGATCGACACTTATAAGGCAAGGTTGGTGGCAAAGGGATATCGTCAAAGGCAAGGAATTGACTATGACGAGACTTTCTCACCAGTTGCCATGATAAAGTCGATCAGAGTTCTACTCGCCATTGCTGCACATTTTGATTATGAAATCTGGCAGATGGATGTGAAAACTGCCTTCCCCAATGGTAATCTTGAGGAAGAAGTGTATATGATACAACCAGAAGGTTTCACATCCAAAGAATCTCCAGATAAAGTGTGCAAGCTTCAGAGGTCCATTTATGGACTGAAGCAAGCTTCCCGGAGCTGGAACATAAGATTTGACGAGGCTGTCAAGTCTTATGACTTCATTAAGAATGAAGATGAGCCTTGTGTGTACAAGAAGACCAGTGGGAGTGCAGTCACTTTTCTAGTTCTTTACGTAGATGACATACTACTCATTGGGAATGATGTAGCTATGATGTCATCAGTAAAGGTCTGGCTGTCGAAAAACTTCTCCATGAAGGATTTGGGAGAAGCATCCTACGTATTGGGAATACGGATCTATAGAGATAGATCAAAGAGGATGCTTGGAATGACCCAATCCTTGTACATAGATACCATAGTCAAAAGGTTTGACATGGAAAATTCCAAGAGAGGTTTCATACCGATGAGACATGGAATTCATCTCTCAAAGGAGCAGTCTCCTAAGACTCCTAATGAGAGGGCATTCATGGATAGAATACCCTATGCCTCTGCCATAGGATCTATCATGTATGCCATGCTATGTACACGACCTGATGTTGCATTTGCTCTAAGTGTTACGAGCAGATTTCAGGCTGATCCAGGCGAAGAGCACTGGAAGGCAGTGAAATGCATTCTTAAGTACTTGAGAAGAACTAAGGATATGTTTCTTGTCTATGAAGGAGGTGACTTGAAACTGCGAGGCTTTACTGACTCGAGTTTCCAGTCGGATCCAGATGATAGCAAGTCAACATCTGGATTCGTGTTTACATTGAACGGAGGGGCGGTGTGCTGGAAGAGTTCCAAGCAAGTAACCACTGCAGATTTGACGACTGAAGCTGAGTACATCGCTGCAGCTGAAGCCGCCAAGGAAGCAGTGTGGTTGAAGAAATTCATCACCGACCTCGGCGTAGTTCCCAGCATCTCTGAGCCTATTCCACTGTTGTGCGACAACAATGGAGCGATTGCGCAAGCGAAAGAGCCACGGTCTCATCAGAAATCGAAGCATATTCTGAGGCGCTTTCACCTTATCAGAGAGATCATATCCAAAGGAGATGTAGTAGTGGAAAGAGTTCCATCCGTCGACAATGTAGCAGATCCACTGACAAAGCCGTTGGCTCAAATTGTGTTTGAGCGTCACCTAGAGTCTATGGGCTTATTGTATAAAGGTGATTGGCTTTAGTCCAAGTGGGAGATTGTTAGTTTAGGTGGCCTACAAGCCAATCTAACAATGTAAATCTCGTTCATTATTAATAAAATGGCGTAATATTCATTATGTGTAAATCGCGTTAATTATCGTTTCATAATGAAGTCCGTGAATATGTGCTATGGTGATCAGATTATGATGAGATCATACTAATGAGACTGATCACTTAAACACACATATTCTTAATCGTTCCTAGTCGGAGGATATCCGAGAAGGACATCGGATATCCAGTTAGACTAGTACAGATTACTCCTGCTCATATGATGAGGGTGACTGGTCTCATAAGTCACTTGTGTGGAGACACTAAGGCAAATCTGTAGGTGCTCATTGGAGAATGAGTTCACTGAACTGATCCGACTGAATCGCTGGATGGTATTGTACCTCACTGTCAACCAGCTTGATTCTATTGTCGCAGTTGCGTGGATGGTCCTCGGACCTGAGACACCAAGGACACCTTGACGGTGGACTTCTGTACTTTGACCTTGGTCTACGAATCTCTAGCCACGGGATTCTAATACGCCAAGGATTGGGTGCAGCGGAATACCGTCGAAGGGAATTGTGTGTCAATAAGGAATCATTCGCTCTCGGTACTTAGAGAGAGAATGCTCTAGGAAGGATGCGCGGAAGTCCCTGGCCAGGGCGGACGATAATATCGGGAAAGGAGTTTTCCGATATTCATCAGCGGCATCCAATCCAATTGAGTCGACCGGTTAGGGTTTGACAGCTCGCCATACCCTGAGTTGACTCGAGAGCATTGTACGAATGAAGGATTACATCCACGCGGTAACTGTCAACGGAAAGGTTCCAAGTGTGGGTTACTTAAACCCAAATACCTTCCGGGTTCACGCGGTGTTGCTTGGCACCCAACGTGATCGGAGGCCCGGTCGAATTCGATGTGCGACATCAATTCGATTGATTAATTGATTAATAAAGGGTTATTAATTAATTAATAAAGCCAGGGAGGAGTCACTTGGCTTACTGGGCCATTAACTGGATTGGTACTTCGGCCTAGAGGGTCACACGCAAATGATTCTCAAGGCGATGGATAAATAAGTGGGTTTTATACAAACCGGGGGTTTTTGTGAAAAACCGCGTGGTTAGTATAAAACATAGTGAAGGGGCTGAGCAGGCCAAACTGCTACTAACCCTGGCCGCCCCTCCTCAGTTTCTGTCTTCCTCTGGAGTTCAGGCAGATCCAGATCTGCTCCGCCGCTTCTCCGAATCCCGTTCGACGGGAAATCGTCCGCGCACTGCGGCGATCATTGCGGCGACCAGCGGAGGCTTCGCGGGTTGCGAAGAACGACGAACTCGATGATATCCGTCGCGGGGAGGATCGCGTGGACTTCGCTAGAGGCCGGGCGCTTGCGCGGCTTGCGGTGTCACACCGACGGAACCGAACGGCTGCGGATTCGAATCCGCACACGGTGAGAAAAGATAATCCGATTATCTCGTATTTTAGTCTCCGAAACGGGAACGGATCGCTGTAAATATTTTTGTTTTCCGCTGCGTGAGCGATCCGGAGAAACCGAGAAAACCCAACAGTAAAGTCTTGAGAGTTGTAGAGACTTTTCTCTTGAAGGTATCCTCTCCAAGCCTTTCCATGTTTATCTCATAGACCATGAAGGACTCAATAAGTCTTTCAAGTGTCAAGATACTGAGGTCATGACCTTCCTCAATAGCTGTCACTTTGTCAGTTTAGGTGTCCATTGGCTGGGAAAGACCTTAAGATTTTTCAAACAAGGTCTCCTAACTAGTACTCTTTTCCAAGAGCCATTAATACATTGGTGTTGTCTATGAATCTTGAATACATCTGGGTGATGTTCTCAGTTGGCTCCATCTTGAACTTCTTATATTGAGTGACCAAAATATCTGTCTTGGTTCCCTTAACTTTCTCTATGCCTTCATATGTTAGCTAGAGTTTCAGCCACATCTCTTTAGCAGTTCTGCAGGCAAAGATCCGGTTAAGCTCCTTCTTTGCTAAAGCGCAACATAGGATACTCTTGGCCCTATTATTCAAAGAGATTATATGTTTGCCATTGTATGTCTATCTTTCTTTAGAAACAGTTATGACATAGTCTCCGTCCTCAAACACACTCCAGAGATCAAGGTCAACCCCCTTAAGGAAATGTTCCATACAGTATTTCCAGTAGGAGTATTCTTCCCCATCAAATAGTGGAGGGCGGTTGATAGATTGACCTTCAACATAATTGTTTGTCATAGATATTATTCTCTTGACTGTTAAGTCAAATAAATGAGAGATCGGACTTTGATACCACTTGTTGCCCATGGCTAGACTAACCCAAAGGAGGAGTGAATGGGTTATTAAAAATTGCTTGAACATAAATTAAATGTGGAAGCTAATAAGTGGACAGAAGTAGATAGAAACAAGGAAACAATCATAGTAAATGCACATGACATTTATACTAGTTTGTTCTATCCAGACCTACGTCCAACCCCTAAGAAACTATTTGGAAGTTTCACTAATAGCAAGCTACCAACCCATTGTAGGTTATACACAACAACCTCCTACAACTACAGGCTCTCTCTTTAACAAGAAGAGGAACACCCTCCAACTTCTAGTAGGCCCTCTCTTCCACAACCTAGAAGAGGAACAAAGCAAATTGAGTAAATAGAAAGTGCCTAAGAATTAGGCAAGTGTTCTCAAAGAACACAACACAGATCAAGATAGAAAAATGAACAAAGATGTTGCGTAGGTCTTGATCTGAAGAGGATCTCTAAGAGCTTCTTGTAAGAATGATGAATCATAACACTTGAGATCTTCAGGATCTTTCTTTCAACAAGCTAAACATTTTAGCTCTTTTGATGACTACGATGTATCTTCTATATATGTTTGTATCTCTTTCTCTAGTGAAGTGCTCCTATTTATACATCTCTTCAAAAAGCAATCCGTTAGGCTCGTTTGTGTTGGATGATATCTTCCCACTTGTGTCTAACGTTCAAATTTCTGAGAGAGAAGTTGGAGAGAGAAATGGTTAGACTTCTACATCGCTAGACTCAAAGTAGTTGGCTTTAATGTACAGAAGCTTCCTCGGGTATAGATCTTGTGCTGTCTGGTCAGACCTATAGAAAGCACAAACACTAAAGAGGTAAGTTTACTTTTTCATGCCATTATGTTAGTTCATGGTAGAAGTCTATGATAGTACAAAATGCATAGGAAATCTAACAAATCTGTCAGAGAAAGATATGATAGAGATCTTAGGTAAAAAATACATATAAATATATCCTGAGAGTACCAGCTAATTTAAATTAAGTTTAGTAAAGTAATCGCTAGACGAAGTTACAGGTTAATATAAGTCATAAGCAAACCTAATCGAAGTGAGAACCTGGCCACTAATCGAAGTCGATAAGTGAGTGTTAGTCTGACTCACAAACAGACTGTTAATCAATGTTCAAGTAGCTCTCACTCATATTAGAAGAATGACTTAACTTAAAATACAAGAAATAGTTAATCAAAGTGATAACTAAAGCGCTAAATGAACTCTTAATCAATATGATGAAACTGAGTGAAGTCTCTCACTAATCAAAGTCTTAATTTGTTTAATAATCACAGTGAGACTTTTGATCAGTAATTAAAAAGTCATTTAAGTTCACACAGACTAAAGTACGTCGTTAATCGAAGTAACGTTGAAAACGTTTATCGAAGTGAAACTTATAGCGTTACTTGAAGTAAAGTACGATAGCAAAAGTTCTATTAGTATTATAACAGTAATCGAAAGGATATCACAGAATCGCTAATCGAAGTGAAACTGAAAACTCTATTTCGATTAAGACATAAAACATGCTTCCAAGTTGAGTTTTGATTAATCTTATCAAGGTAATGGAAGAGGTTACTTAAACGTTAATTGAAGTCAGACTTAGACTGACTCAAAGAGAAAAACTTAATTAGTAATTGAATGCAACTATAAAATGTTAATCAACAGAGAACTTACAGTGCTAATCGATAGAAAACTTATGAAGCTAATCAATAGGGAATTTTTAGTTCTTTACTCGAAGTGACTAAGCCAACATTAATCGAAGTGATACTTAATCACTTAATCGGTAGAACACTTAGAAAAACTAACTCGATTAATATAGAGAGTAATGTTCCGATTAGTGCTGAACTTTCTTTAAGTTATTTGAAGTCCTAAGGCTTAACCGATGTTCTGGTTAGCTCTTTGATCAGAGTTAAGGCATCCTAAAAGCAATTAAGTCATAGAACTTGCACAACTTATGATAGAAACTGTGTGCAACTAAACTAATAAAACAAATAGATTTCTCTCACTCTCATAGAATCAAATTCCCGACATTTTTTTAGTATGTTATCACCAAAACATAGGGAATACGAAAATGAAAATTACTTAACATTTCTTATAACAGAAGTCTATAAAAGTATAGGGGATAGAAGCATGGGAACTCTAAAAAGCAACATAGAAACTAGAGCACAAATTTTTGGATTAAAAGAGTTTCAAATAAACTAGCTTCACATATAATCAATCAAATGAAGCATAAGTAAACAATTAATCGATTTAATAAAACATGTTTAATCAATTTAGAATTGACAGCTAAAACAATCCAATAATCACACATGTAATGGATGTAGAAAGTTAACTTAATCACTTGAAGAAAATTCACAATTAATTGATATAACAATATGTCACAATCGATGTTCAGTTGACTTAAAATAGATAGATAATCAATGCACACATAAGCTCCATAACTGATTTGAGCATAGTCAGATAATTAATTGAAAAACAAACAGCTAATCAATCCAAAAACACATAGATAATCGATCTAATGAGAGGCAGGTAATCAATTTAATGTATAGATAGATAATCAGCTAGATAGAAAATAATTGTAAAACTCCTTCTAGTCGATTAGATGGAGATAATCAATTGGTCATTGACTTAATATTCAATTGATAATGGTAACTAAAAGGGGCTCGTAACCAATTACATGGAGCGAGTTAATCGAAGTAGCACTTAAATTAATTGATAAACCTAATCAATTAGCAATAGCTTTTCTAATCAATACATCTTAATCGATTAGGCTTAGCAACAATCGTAATCACTCAGTGATAGAAATTAGCAAGCAAGACATAATCGAACCTCTAATCGATTTAAGATCCTTTTACTCGCAACGGACTTTCTCACTTATAATTGATTAACAATAAGGATTTAATCAAAGTTTCACTTAGTATATAATTGATTTGAATCAAACTCAAGACTCTCCTGAAAATCGACCAAATACCAGAATAGAGTGTTCAAGGATACTAAGTCATTAGTTTGTAATCGATTAATTTACTCATTTAGCTTATTATGAAGGATCTTGTAATCGATTAATTCTCTCATTTAGCTCATCATATAGGAGTCTGATTTCTTCATTTTCATTATATGTTATCACTAAATCGTGGGAATCAAATAAAGCACAAATAAATATCTCAACAATTGCATAAAACCATACGCCATGAGCATTTCCGTCTTAAGGGGGCTTCTATACTGATCTTGCGTAAGAATTTGATTGGGTAAGGTCAATATGTTCCAAGGACATTAGAAGTAAAATCTAGAAGCCAAGCTTTGGTTTGGTGGTTATGGTTGAATGAAGATATATCTTCCTCTGTATAGTATTAAGACTATAGTTCTATTTGCTTGTTCTATTTGCCCACTTATATTGTCATTTGGATGCATGTCCAATAAGCTTAAGTGGAAACATGATAACATGACACAAGCTATGATGTGAATTAAATCTAGTTCTTGTCAACCATAATTTTAACCTGTTGACTTACTAATTTGATTAATTTGATCAGCTGTGATCCTACTTGATAAGCTATCTATGCTATCCTTTGAGTAGTCTTTTGATTATCCATCATTTGACCATGATTGATTGGTGATATAGATCCTTAATTTGAGACCAAATAAATAATTTAACATACTACTAGTTATATGAGAATTTGATATATGTGATATGTGAATCACTTTATATGATTGAGCTTATTTGTTCTATTTGTGCACTCGATAGGGAACTAAGCATGTAAAATATAAAATTGGATATTTGAATATGTTAATTTGACTCTTTGATCATATTTGATAGGATCCAAATATTTGATTAGGAATTATTATTTGATAAGATTTGACACACATAATTTTGATTTGTATTATCTCTTTATTTGAGTAACATGTGGAATTTGATTCAATAATTATTGAAAGGGTGAAACCCTAAAGGCGTAAGAAACTTGGCCCAGAACAAACCAACAAAGCCCAAACCAATAAGGGCCATCGCAATATTGGGCCACCTAGCCCAAGAGGCCAGTAGAGAGGGACAGTGCTAGAGGCCCACCTTGAAGGCCTGGAAACACCCAAAAATGTAGAATCCAAACTTACAAAAGTACCATGGCCAAAGACCTTAGGACGCCGAAAAGTAGGAAAGGGACCTCGAGTAAACTTAACTATTGAGAATCGAAGAATCCATGAGGCACCAAAATTTGCACCCTACCTAACTCACGAAGTCCTCAAGAAAACGAGAAAAACCTTAAAACTCCAGACCACCCACGGATTTCGAGATCGGACATGATGGTACGTGCCAAGAAGGCTCATGTCGACCATCCAAGGACTACAAGGCTGAACAAGATCCCATGTGGTGAGGAGGCATATCTTGACTATTGGGCATGAGAGCCTATGAAGCCCTTGAGGAATCAAGGGACTCAAAGCCTATTGACACCCATTGAAACATGACCAATCAAAGGGATCATACCCGTCAGAGGGATGGGTCCCAAAATAAATAACATTAGGAAATCTTCAGTATGAGATATGAGGCATCCCCCATGTCACTGTTAGCATGGGGACCAACTACCTAACTGGGACTAGAGCCCACTAACATAGATTAGACATTACTTGGCTATCCAAGACATTGCATGGCACCCCTGTGGCACTCGACTACATGACACATGCCACTCAAGTGCAAGATCATATAGCTCTTATCCACTAGAAAGGACTCCTATAAAGGCCTACAAGTCTCCTCCTACTCAAGGTATGGCAACTACCCTATAGTAAAACATTACCCTTTGTTTAATCCTTTTCTTAAGTCTAGCTAACTTAGGCATCAGAGGATTAACCTGGCAAAGATCAAGGTCCCCCTGATGGCCTTGATTCAACTCTTGTAGGAAAGGGGAGGATAGGAGTGTAACGCCCTGAACCCCATGTCTAGTCATATTTGACTTTCAGCAGAACGCAGAGATGTCACACGTACGGAACATAGCGTATACATAACAGAAATGAGGCAATAGAGTCCACAAGGCAATAACAAATATCCATCCATCGCAAAAAGTCCAAATAAAAATAAGCCAATATAATCCACAAAAGCCTTACAATAAAAATTGACTTTGAATAATATAAACAATTTCTCACAACTCCCTAGGATCTTACAAATTACATAACAAACTCAAATACTTCGTACTACATCAATCTACTAAAATTAAAAGACTCATATTACCACAACAAATCTTGAATTCTAAAAGCTCCAAGAGTGCCTACTCTTCGTAGTCAGAATCAAAATTCAACTCTCTGATCGCCTCCGATGAAAATTTATTAACAAGCTTACTGAGTACAAAACTCAGTTGGCATCATCCCCTCCATAGGCTAAACATATATAGTTGATTCACATGGTAACTAAATCATATCATGAACAATTTACAATGTTACATATAGATCAAATAAGAAGATGATACAAAACAAGATCCCACCTATATCTTATATCAAATCAGATGTCTTTATTAAGAGTCTGAAAAAAATATCATAGCACATATAACTTATTACATATGTCAAATTTTCATAAGTTGCTTGAAAGCAAACTACTAGCCATGCACATCAAGCATATCCTCCAAAACATAGGGAGGCTCATATCACATCTTACATGGCAAACAAATATAGCTAGTAGCATTTGATCAAGTTAAATATTTCAAAATTTAGATATCTAAAAATTTTACATAATAAAATATATTTATAATTCGTTAAAAGAAGTTCAAAAAATTCACATATGCGCCAAATTATCACAATTTCATATCTTAGTCAAAAAGCATCCTAACTATAACATAAGAGGACTTAGGCAATAGTACCAAGTCTTAGCTACTGCAACTTATTGGCACATGAACTATAGTAATTAAGATTCATTAGACTGTAGAAAATTCAAATAACCACATGGCTAATGTTATAATTTGCTAATAATAATAATAACTTTTGAATGGAAAGAGACATATTTAAAGCACCACATTTCTTTACTGCAAGTTTTTATGTGAAACATATTGCGTCAAGTTAAAAATGACCTCCAAAGTGACTTAAAAATTTTATAGAATTTTCGAAATTGTTTTCATACTTTTCTAACATGAAACCATATTTTTTATAAGTTGAAATACTATTTACTTAAATAAATAAGAAATAGATTTTAAAATGAATGAAACCTAGCAGACTTGTTAGAAATATCATATGGGCCATGTTTGCAAATTTTTATAATTTTATGAACCCATTTGACTAAAAGTTGAACTCAAAGTCAAATTTTGATTTTAAGTTGCACAGTCTATAGCGGGACAGATCCGAATTTAATATCACAATAAATACTAATTTTTTAAAAAAAATTACTAAAATTTACAGGCATAAACTAAACATGTTCATAAATAATTGTTTCAATTTTGAAAGTATTTGGATAAAAAAATGAATGAGTTATAAACTTCTGAACATAATCCAAGAAGAATTGGGTAGACAGATTATTGCTAGATTGTATAGGTTGGAAAAGTAATTACCCAATAAATATTAAATAAATTCAAAAAGATATAAAATTTTTGTGAGTAGGATCTAGAGTGTTAGAAGAACCTACAGTCAAAATTTAAAGTTATTCGGATGTCAAAGAGGGAGAACCAACCTCCGGAAGTCGAGATAAAAACCTAGATCAAACGACCACAAAGCTGACCTTCTGACCAAATAGACGGCCACCTAGCTGGCTGCCTGATGGTCAAACTGGTGGAGCATCAAATGGACATATAGCTGGCTGCCTGATGCTATTGGCCATTGTAGCCACCAGACGTATAGGAACACACCGAAACATAGAGTTTTACAAGATTTTTAGATTTTCTTCAAGACAAAAAGGTTTCAAATTAAAAATAATAACATTTTTATACAAGTTTAGGCATTGAAATCATTAGAACATTTAGATTTTTCTATAGATACAAACTAAATTATGTGGGAGGGTAATCACCGTCTAGCTTTTGTGAACAAATTGATCTTCTCCAAAGAATCCCTTCAACCCTGCCATGAATCCAACAACTTCTAACCTGCCTTCTCGATCTCTAGCCTCCTAGAATATGCCACAAATACGAGATCATTAATCTATAAGCCATAAATCACTTCTTCTTCTCTAATCTACAAGAACAACAACAAAATACCCATCTTCTTGCTTAAGTGTGGCCGCTAGGGTTTAATCACACTTCTAATTACCTATGTATAGAGATAACACTCTAATTCTAATCCCACACGACCTCTATAGACCACTCTTGGACCATATTAAACTTCCCTTCCACGAATTAGCGAGAATCCTACACCAAATCAAACTCCACTCCCGCATCCTTACTTGCCTTACCTAAACATTTAATTTCTTGACCTAGTAAATGAAAGAATCTATAATATTAGTCTTCTACAAAGTTGAACATCTCTTTGAGCTCTTTCCAACAATTCTAACTACGCCAATCTCAGAGATGTACACTAAAAGTTATCGCCAAAATACTAATCTACTATCTTAAGTATTTGAACCCAAAAATTTCATTCAACTTAATGGGTTACACCGTATGAAACTAAGTTAATGGGATTACTCAATTAACTATATTGTACTATATTTATCTTTTTAATTATTATAACTGTTACTATTAATTTATTTATTATTATTTTTATTTAGAAAAAGTACCAGATATTACATCATCTCCCTCTTAAAGAAATTTCGTCCTCGAAATTTACAATGCAAAGTAAATATAATTACTTAATGAATAACTCTGGATATTTCTTCTTCATATCTTCTTCTACCTCTCATGTCACCTCTTCCAAAGAGTAATGCCTCTGAAGAGTCTTGACTATAGGAATCGTCTCAGTCCTCAACACTTCCTCCTTATGATCTATAGTATACGAGCAGATTTCTCTTCATATGACAGATTCAGTTGAACTGCTAATGGCTCATAATCCAGTATATGAGATGAATCAACAACATACTTTCAACATGAAAATATGAAATATTAGATGAATATCAGACATATCTGGTAGCAAAGCAAGCTTGTAAGTAATTTGCTAAAACACTCCAAAATCTCAAATGGATCAATATACCTTAGACTCTACTTTCCTTTCCTCCTAAACTTCATCACTCCTTTAGTTGGTGAAACCTTTCAACTTCAAAAACTAATTCCCATCTCTTATGATCAACATAGCTCTTCTGTCAACTCTGAGTTATCAAAAGTCTCTTCCTAATTATATCAATCTTATCTAGTAATCCTGTACAAGTTGTGGACCAATTAATCTTCTCTCTCCAACTTCTTCCCAACATAAAGTGATCGACATGGTCTACCATATAAAGGCTCATATAGTGTCATACCAATACTAGCATGGTAACTATTTTTGTAAATAAATTTAATCAATTTTAAATTATCATCCTAATTACCTTTCCATTCAATGCTACAGGGTCTTAGCATATCTTCAACTGTCTAAATTGTCCAGTCTGATTGTTCATCTGTCTGCGGGTGGAAAGTTGATCCAGACTTCAATGGTGTACCCATAGATTCCTAAAGACATTTTCAGACTTTTGCTGTAAAACATGCATCACGATCTAAAATAATAGACACTAGAACTCTATGCAATCTCACAATCTCAGCATTGTACATCTGATTAAACTCTTCTGAAGAAATCTTCTTATGCATAACTAGGAAATGAGCAGACTTAGACAATCTATCAACAATCACCTAAATAGAATTATGCTTCTTCCTGGTCATCAGTAATCCTGTCACAAAATCCACAGTAACGTGTTCACACGTCCATTCTGGAATATCCATGGCTTGCATTAGTCTTCTTAGGCTTTGATGCTCAATCTTCACTTACTGACAAGTAAGACACTTAAAAGTAAATTTTGCAATATCTCTCTTCATGACAAACTACCAAAAGTTTTTGTTTATGTCCTTGTACATCTTGGTACTCTCTGGGTGACTAGCAAACTGAGACTTGTGAGCCTTATTCATCAATTTCCTTCACAACTCATCATTCTGTGCAACACACAATCCATCTTGAAATTTGATAATTCCACCCTCACTTTGAGAAATATCAACCTTTCCAATCAACTCTTACACCTTAGGATTTTGCTTCTAAGCTTCCATGACTTTCTCCACAATCGTAGGTCTCGCAGCCAACCGAGCTAGAACACAATGCTTACCTTTAACTTCTGGTTTACAATCAACAACATCTTCAAACATCTTCCAACCCTTATGCAAAGACAAAGCCATAAGCTTCCTGTTCAAAGCATCAACACCTACATTGGCCTTAGTAGGATGATAATTCAGTGCAAACTCATAATCCTTCAGAAATTCAACCCATCTTCTCTGCCTCAAATTAAACTCCTTTTGTGAGAAAATGTACTTCAGGCTCTGATAATTAGTAAAGATCTTGAACTGCACTCTATAAAGTAGTGTCTTCAAATCCTCAATGAATGAAAAGTAACAATTAATTCCAAATCATGTGTCAGATAATTCTTCTTATGATCTTTCAACTGGTATGAAGCATAAGACACAACCTCTTTCTGGGAATCATTTGTATAGAGAACAATACTATCTGACCCACTTGGCAAGGTCGAAATTAGGGCAGTGGTAAGCCTTTTCTTCAACTCTTGAAAACTTTGCTCACACTCCTAAGACCATATGGACTTGACACCCTTCTTTGTAAGCTTGTTCATTGAAGTAGCAAGAGATAAAAAACCCTCAATAAAGTGCCTATAATATCATACCAAAACCTAGAAAACTCCTGATATCCAAGACATTCTTAGGCGTCTTCCAAGAAAGCACGACCTCAACCTTAGCCGACTCTGCTGATATGCCATCTCTAGAAACCACATGGCCAAGAAAAGAAATCTGCTCCAACTAGCACTCACACTTGTTGAATTTATCATACAACTGATTCTGCCTTAACAGCTCCAAAGGAATCAACAAATGCTCCATGTGTGCCTCAACACTCGAAGAGTAAATAAGCACATCATTAATAAATACCACCACAAAGTGGTTTAAATATGGTTGAAACATCATATTCATCAAATCCATAAAAGCAGCAGGGTCATTCGTCAGTCCAAAAGGCATAACCACAAACTAATAATGCTCATTCCTGGTCTGAAAAGCAGTCTTTGGTATCTCCTCATCCTTGATCCTCAACTAATGATACCCTAACCGAAGATCAATCGTAGAAAAGATCTTGGTTGACTATAGTTGGTCAAACAAATCATCAATCCTAAGCAAATGATATCTATTCTTGATGGTCACTTGATTGAACTGACGATAATCGATACACATCCTCATAGAACCGTCCTTCTTACACACGAAGAGTATTGGGACTCTTTAATGTGACACACTAGGCCAAATGAAACCTTTATCAAGCAACACTTGCAATTGCTTCTTCAATTCTGTCAACTTTGCAAGAACCATATAGTATGGAGTATTAGAATTAGGAAATGTCCCTAGCATAAGGTCAATGACAAAATCGATATCTCGTGAAGGAGACAAATTGGGCAAATCATTTGAAAAAATATCAAGGAACTCCCGAATGACATCAATGTCAGCAACAGATCTCTCACTAGCACTATCTGATGGAACAACCACAACACTAGCCAAGTACCCATGATAACCCATCCTCAACAACTTCTCAACCTTAAGTGAAGAAAGCATAACACATCATGATCGATGCCTAGGGAAACAATAAACAAACTCCTTCTTACCAGGCTCTCGAAATAACAACTTCTTATGATGATAGTCTAACAAGGCAAAATACTTGTCTAGCCAGTCCACGCCCAAAATAACATGGAAGTCTACCATCTCTATTACAAACAACTCAGCCAATCTGTCTCTATCTCTAAGGTGAACAACAACAGAAGATATAATATGGATAGTGTGAATCTCCTCTCTAAAAGTTGTAGTAACTATCAATAGATGTGTAGCAACTATTGATCTACTCTTAAGTAATTTAACAAACCTAGCACCTACAAAAGAATATCTAACCCAATCTCAATAATAATCTAGATGACTCTCCCCCTTAAAAGAAGGAGGCCCCAACCTTGATCTAGTTCTACCAATGATTCCCCTCACCCAAATACTTGAAATAATTGTCAATTCGACACAAGATTACTGTCTATACACCAAGCTTGACATATCTTGAGAATCCAAAATACTTCAAATAAGCTTTCAAATTTGGTAAATCAACACTTCTATCTTTATCTCCAATCGAAACCTAGTTATCCTATCACTTATACTCAATCTTGTTAGTCTTAGGTGGCCTACAAGCTAATCTGACTATGTAAATCTCGTTCATTTTATTAATAAAATGGCTTTATTTCATTATGTGTAATTTGTATTGTTATCGTCTTATAATGAAGTCCATAAATATGTGCGATAGTGATCATATTATGATGAGATCATACTAATGAGATTGATCAGTTAAACACATATATTATTAATAGTTCCTAGTTGGAGGATATCCGAGAAAGATATCATATATCCGGTTAGACAAGTATAGATTACTCCTACTCATACGATGACGGTGACTGATCTCATAAGTCACTTGTGTGGAGACACTAAGGCGAATCTGTGGGTGCTCATTAGAGAATGAGTTCACTGAACTGATTCGACTGAATCGCTGGATGGTATAGTACCTCACTGTAAGCCAGCTTGATTCTATTGTTGCAGTTGCGTGGATGATCCTAGGACCTAAGACACCAAGGACATCTTGTCGGTGGACTTCTATGCTTTGACCTTGGTTTACGGATCTCTATTCACGGGGTTCTAAACGGGCAAGGATCGGGTACAGTAGAATACCGTCGAAGGGGATTGAGTGTCAATAAGGAATCATTTGCTCTCGGTACTTAGAGAGAGAATGATCTAGGAAGGATGCGCTGAAGTCTCTGGCCGGGGCGGACAATAATATCGAGAAAGGAGTTTTTCGATATTATTCAGCAGCATCCAATCCAAGTGAGTTGACCGGTTAGGGTTTGATGGTACACCATACCCTGAGTTGACTCGAGAGTATTGTACGAATAAATGATTATATCCACGCGGTAACTATTGGTGGAAAGGTTCCAAGAGTGGGTTACTTAACCCCAAATACCTTCCGGGTTCACGTGGTCTTGTTTGGCACCCAACGTGATCGGAGGCCCGATCGAATTTAGTGTGCGACATTAATTCGGTTGATTAATTAATTAATATAAGTTATTAATTAATTAATCAAGTCAATGAGCAGTCACTGGGCTTAATGGGCTATTAACAGGACTGGTTATTGGACATAGAGGGTCACACGCAAATGATTCTCAAGGCGATGGATTTTAAGTGGGTTTTATATTAACCGGGGGTTTTTATGAAAAATCGTGCGATTAATATATAATATAGTGACCAGACTGAGCAGGCCAAGCTATTTCTCAGCCATGGCTGTCCCCCCTCTCTTTCCTCTCTCTCTCTAGCGCCCCACCTCTCTCCACTCATTGGAGACTGCTCTGCCGCTTCTCTGAATCCCGTCCGACGGAAAATCTTCCGCGTGCTGCGACGATTGTTGTGGCGAACGACGAAAGGTTCGTAGGCTGTAAAGAACGAAGAACGCGAGGAAATCCACCTCGAGGAGGATCACGTAGACTTCGCTAGAGGCTGGGCATCTACGTAGCTAGCAGTGTCACACCGACGGAATTGTTCGGACGCGGATTCGATTCCGCATGCTGTAATGTTCGATTACCCGTATTTCTGATTTTTAGATTTATCGAAACGGACTGGATTGCAGCAATATTAATTTTTGTTTTCCACTGTGTTTACTATCCCGAGAAAGAATTGAACCCAACAGTGGTATCAGAGCCAGGTTCCACTGTTTCTCGCCCATTTCGATCTCCAAATTAATTTTTCTCCTATTATTCCATGCATCGTTTTAATTTTTATGCATGATAAATAATCATGAGATGATTGTTGCGATTCAATCGCTTATTTTTGTCTAAAAATTAAAATTATTTTGGGGATTTTTGGAGTTCTTCATGTGATGAAGAATGGGGTTTATTATGGTTTCGTTCGGGGTTCTCAAGCGTTGGGATGGAGGACCAGGACCCCAGATCCCCAAGGAAGGATCGTCGGTCATCCTTGGGCTCAAAGCCGGCGTCGGAGTGGTCTCTGGAGGTGGCTGGAAATAGCTGTGGATCGAGGCCTCATTTCTTATTCTTTTTGTTTTGAGAAAAAACAGAAAATTTCAAAGAGGAAAGGGGCTCGGCCATGGTGTTTTGGGGCTTCTCCAGCAAAACCATCAGCACCGACAGGACCGGACGGCACCGTGGGGCCGGCCGCTGGCCGCCATTCGCCGGCGAGGCATCGCCGTCGAGCCGCTACCTCACACCCCCCCCCCCCCATCGCTGTCGGCCACCTGCAAAAGGGTTTAGGGTTTCGGATGGGTGTAATGCTGGGGAAGAGAGGGGTCAACCGGGCCACAGCGCCCTTACCCGGTTGGACTGGGCCGGCCAGGCTGGGCCGGGCCCAAGCGGCCAGTTGGCCCAGCAGTAATGGGCTGAGCCCATACCCAATTAACCCCATTTTTCCCTCATTTTCCATTTAATCCCCCTAAACCACAATATGCCCATTTAAAATACAAATAAAATTTGATTTTAATTTTAAAATTCAATTTTTTTTTGAAATGTAAATTTATTATTCAGATTTATTTAATTGGGCATTAATGATTTTGAATCATTTTATAATTGACAATTAGTCGTTAATTAATTTGAGTAAACTATTGGTTTAAGTGTGGAATTAATAATTAACCTTAATTTGACTAATTTAAATTAATAGTTAATAATTATTAATCTAAATGTTAGATTATTAATTATTAATTTATATAATTGTTAATTAACTAGAGTTAGTTATTAGTTTAAGTGTTAAATTAATAATTAATTTTAATTGACTAATTTAAGTGATTAAACTAGTAGTTTATTTATTAGATTTAATTGTTAATTTAAGTGTTAAGTTAGTAATTAATTTTGATTAACTAATCTAAGAGTTAGATTGGTAGTTAATAATTTATTAAAGTTATTTATTAATTTTAGTGTTAAATTAGTAATTAGCTTTAATTATCTAATCTAAGAGTTAGATTAGTAATTAATTATTAATAGTCTAATTATTAGATTATTAATATTGATTAATCAAAATGTTAGATTGTTTTAATTTTTAGAAATGTTCTAATTACATGGAATAATATGGAATTATTAATTTGAAGTGTCTGCACATGTGTTGTGTGTTTTAGATACTTTTAAATATGATTTAATTGCATATTGAGATAATAAAATGAGTTTTTTGAAATTCAAATGCCAATTTTGATTGGAACTTAATTTCTTGAAAGTCAAAATTATTTATTTTGAAAAACTCTTTTATTTTAGCCATGTGATGTGCTTATCATGTATGGAATAGTTAAAACACACCGTGGTCATGGATATGTACTTTTAAATTATTCATGTGATAAATAATACATGTGGATCATTGATGTATATTTGTATATTTATTAATTGTTATTAAATAGAGGTCTGCGTACCTCTCCCTCTCTCGTACTCCGATGTACTTCTACCTCCCTCTCTCTTGTACTTGCCATAAGGCCTTCTTCTATTTACATCTAAATTTTAAATTTATTGTAATATGATCGCGGCAACCGAGGAAGGAGCGATGACGATCTAAAGCTACAACCAAGAAGGCGATTCGATAGAGATCCTTTGCCTTTATGTTTGCATGATTATCTAATATAATTGTTATGTTAGATTTTATGTGCGTTTGATTGTTGGCTCCAGTTAAACCCACTATGCTATCCATAACCACACTAATGACATGTATGAGATGTATTGTTTTAATTTTGATTATGAATCAAAACAGGTATAGTATTTGTTAAATATTTAAGATATATTTATATACTATCACCTAGAAAAGACCAAGATAAAAGTTATCTAAAAACCCTCGTCTAAATTCTAAGACGTAACTTGAATAGTTAAGAACTTACCGCATATCATGAAATTTACAAAGTAACTAAATCATATCATGAACAATTCACAATGCTACATGTAGATCAAATAAGAGGATGATACAAAACAAGATCTTTCATATATCTTATATCAAATCGGATGTGTTTTCTAGTCTAAAACAAACTTGATAGTAAATATAACTTATCACATATGTCAAATTTTCATAAGTTGCTTGAAAACAAACTACTAGTCATGAACACATCACGCATATCTTCCAACACATAGTAAGGCTCATATCACATCTCGCATGGTGAACAAATATAGCTAGTAGCATATGATCAACTTAAATATTTTAAATTAAGTTATCTAAAAATTTCACATACACAAACATATTTATAATACCTTAAAAAAAGTTCAAATGATTCACATATACACTGAATTATCACAATTTTATATCTTATTTGGACAACCATCCTAACCACAATATAAGGGGCCACACATACATACATCTGGTACTTGGTTGATAGTATCAAGTCCTTGCTACTGCGGAACTAGGGATCACTTATATCCTACCACTACACCATACTGAAGTAGGTTTCATAGATTTTACTCATTGCCCTTAGGTCACATAATACTCTATCCATCATGGACCCTTATATTAGAATCCGACCATATAATCCCCATAAGATGGCAATGTCCATATCACAAATTTTTCAACATAATGGCACATGAATTACAATAATTAAGATTCATTAAATTTCTAAAAATTCAAATATCTACATAGCTAATGGTACAATTTGCTAAAAGTAATGGCTTTTGAATGGAAAGAGAGATATTTAAAGCGCGACATATCTTTATTGCAAGTTTTTATGTGAAACAGATTCCAACAAGTTAAAAATGACCTCCAAAATGTTTAAAATTTTTACATACTACTTAAAACTATTCTTATACTTTTCTAACATGAAATGAAACCTTATTTTTTAAAAATTGAAATACACTATTGACTGAAACAAATATGAAATAGATTCAAAAATTAATGAAACTTGGCAGACCTTTTAGAAATATCATATGGGCCATATTTGAAAATTTTTATAACAATTTGAATCCATTTGACTCAAATTTTAAGTCAAAGTCATATTTCGGTTTTAAGTTACACAAGTCTATAGTGTGACAAATCTGAATATAATGTCAAAATAAATACTTAATAAATTTAAAAAATTACCAAAACTTACAAACATAAAACTAAACATGGTGGAGAACAAATGTTCAAATTTTAAAAGCATCCAAATAAAAATGAATGAGTTTTAAACTTCTGAACATAAGATAGGAAAAATTGGGCAGACAGATTATTGTCAGATTGTATAGGTTGAAAAGATAATTACTACATAAATACTAAATAAAATATAAAATATTGTGAGTAGAATATAGATAGATAGAAGAACGTACAATCAAAATTTCAAGTTATTCTGATTTTAGGCGAGGGAGAACCAACCTCCGAAAGTCTAGACAAAAATACAAATCAGACGGCCACAAAGCTGGCCTTCTGACCGAACAAATGGCCACCGAGCTGGCCACCTGATGGTCAGAAGGCCTCTTGGTGGAGCATCATACTACCATATGGATGGCCTATGATGCTTCTAATGCTAATGGCCATTCTAATCGTCGTTAGATCACCAGACGTACAAGAACGCATTGAAACTTTGAGTTTTTATGAGGCTTTGGGATTTTCATCAAAATAAAAAAGTTTAAAATTAAAAATAGTAACATATTTGTACAATTTTAGGCTTTGAAATCGTCAAAACATTTAGATTTTTCTATAGATGTAGCTTAAATCATGTGGGAAGGTAATCATCGCCTACTTCTTGTGAACAAACCGATCTTCTCCAATAAATCCCTTCAACCCTACCACTAATCCATCAACTTCTAACGTTCCTTATCAATCTTTAAACCTCCAAGAACATGCTACAAACACGAAATTATTAATCTGTTAGCCATAAACCACTTCTTCTTCTCTGTTTCACAAGAACAAGAACAAGATATCGGCCTTCTTGCTTAAGTGAGGCTGTTAGGATTTAATCACATGTCTAATCAACTATACATATATCTAACACCCTAATTCGAATACCACACACAACCTCCACAGACCACCCCTAGATTGGATTAATATTCCCTTGTATGAATTAGGAAAAATCCTACTCCAAATCTGACTCCTTTCCCGCATCTCTACTTACCTTACCGGGTCATTAAATTTTTGACCTAATAAATGAAGTAATATGTAAAATTGGTCTTCTACAACATTGTACACCTCTTTGAGTTCTTTCCAACGGTATCAATCACGTCAAAAACTAAGTTGTACACTAAAAGTTATAATGAAAATACTAACTTGCTATCCTGTGTATCTGAACCAAGAAATTTCATTCAACTTAATGGGCTACTTCATCTATGAAACTAAGTAAATGGGCTTACTTAATTAACTATATTATAATATATTTGTCTTTTTAATTATTATGACTATTACTATTTATTTTATTTATTATTATTTATATTTAAAAAAATATCGGGTGTTCACCAAGTTGGACACGCTGAGTACGTTTAGTACGTAGCGCCCCTGCATCAGCCCCTATGCATTGCACGTGCTTTAATTTTTCACCCTGTACAGTTTGGCGCCGTCTATGGGAACGGGTAAGAAGGCCATGGCTCGCACATGAAATTCCTACAACCAACCTTAAAAGGAAAGCACCTTGCCCTTAGTGGTTGATTTATTAAAGAAGTTCCTACGGGCCACCCATTGGCAATGCCATCAAAACACGCTATGCTGTAGGACTAAGTCCCTAAGGAAAAGGTGACCTTAGTCACAACCACTTGAACACAAGCCATGCAACATCACGAGACTAAAGGTCAGACAAAACATAATTTTGTTTCTCATAAAAATGTTATAAAACAATAAAAATGCAATGGGGGATCCCTAAAAAGTGCATTGGTGCCTCGCAAAGGAAATAGACCACCAAAGGACTACTCACGAGTTTAAATACTCCATGGATAAAAGGTTGCCCCCAAAGGTGGACAGCCTAAATGATGGCAGGAGTGCTACATACCAAGGGAATTGCAATACCAGACAAGCTACAACTAGCAAAGGCAAAGTCACATACTCTTAGAGGACTTTGACCTAACAAACACTATTAAGATTAAGGAGCCACCCTAAAGGCACAAGAAACTTAACCTAGAACAATAAGACAAAGCCTAAACCAATAAGGGCCATCTCACTATTGAATTGCCCTACCCAAAAGGTTGACAAAGAGGGACAGTGCTAGAGGTCCACCTTGAAGGCCTAGAATCACCCGGAAACATAGAATTCCATGTACGAAAACACTATGGCCCAAGAGGTCCAAATTGCCAAAGGCCTTAGGAGGTCGAATGGTGGGAAAAAGTGATTAGATAAACCAAACTATTGAACATTGACGACTCGGTGAGCCACCAGAAGCCGCGTCCCGCCTAACTCATGGAGTCTCCGGGAAAAGGACTTAAAACCCCCGACCACCCTAGAACTTCACATCCAAACAAGGTGCCATGTGGCAAGAAGGTTCATCCTGACCACTTGAGGACCACAAAGCCGAGCAAGGTTCTACATGGCAAGGAGACTTATCTTGACCGCTGAGTACAAAGACCTTATAAAGTCCTAGGGGAATCAAGGGACTCAAGCCTACTGACGTCCATCGACATGTGGCCAATCAACGAGATCCTAGCCGTCAAAGGCACATGGCAAAAAATAGATCGCATTAGAAAACCTTCATTATGAGATATGAGCGAGACTTCATGTCACTATCAATATGGGGACTTGCTACCTTATCAGGATTACGACCAACTAATGCCGATTAGACATGACTTGACTATCCAAGGACTTGCATGGTGCCCCATGGCACTCGACCATATGACATATCCCCCTCGTGGATGAGGTGATAAACACTCTCATCCATTTGAATCCTAGAAAGGCCACAACCTTCCTTCCACTCATGGTAAGGCAACTATCCTATTGCAAAAGATTGCTCTCTATTTAACCCTTTCCTCAAAGTAGGCTAACTTAGGCAGTGGAGGGTTAACCCTAGTGAAGACCGGGGTCCCCTCTAACAACCTCGATTCCAGTCTTGTAGGAAAGGGGAGACTACGGGGGTTTGCCAAGTTAGACAAGCTAACTACATGGCGCCCCCGCATTGGCCCACATGCCTTGAATGGGGCCTTCAATTTTTCACCCTCTATAATTATGCTATGATTTGTATTTTCTCTTTATTTATGTGACCTGATTTAGTGGAGTAAATATGGGAGATAATAATGAATTGGAATATGACTCGAGATGGCTTTGGTACTAATGTTGGTAAATAACTTGGGATGATGAATAAGAGCAACATGCCTTGGGATTGATCATTGATGTTTAGCATAGAGCAAATGAACAATCACAGCGTGAAAAGATTCACATCTATATGATGAAAATGCCCATTTCGATTGTCCAATTGATGCCTTGCCTTCTTGTGAGAGAAGATGGAGTGGAAGAGTCTAGGAGGAAGAAGATCACGCACAATGTTTTCTCATGCCCTTTCATGAGAGGAGTTAATCTCTACAATAACTACCTCATCCATTGGAGGGACCCAAATCAACCAAACAAATTTAAATGGTTTAGCCATCCAATGTGGTGTTGGGCCTTAATGGGCCTAAATCCATTACTAAATCCAATTTAATGGTTTTGCCCGTCATGGGCACCCAAATCCATTACCAACCACATGGTACATTGAGTAGTGCTACATAACTTTGCTTACAAGTATTAGTTAATAATGCTGATAACAAAAGATGTCTGCTTGAAGGATCCATGAAGAATTAGCTAGGTTAAACTAATTACAGCAGTTTGACCGTCCAAGAGTAAAAGTTCAGACAAGAAAATATAAGAAATGAGTCACTATCTGATTTGTTATACATGTTCCAACTTTGACACTAAATTCAAATGTAAAATTCGAAACAAGTGGCAGATTGGCAGAGGGCAATGCAACCTAGTAGACATCGTACTACAGCCACCTAACTGTACTCACAAGATCCAACGGCTCAGATCGCATCAAAAGCACGATTATGTTCTTTTGTTTTTTAACCATCCAATCAATGGACTTAAAACTGGAGTGTCTCCGAGCTCGATTATTTTCTTAAATAAAAAAATTATATACCTGCTGCACTGCAATGTAATCAAAATGATCAAATTGCAGTGCCCTGACCGGATATTGCAGCAACCATTTATGTAAAGAAAAATAAATACTTGCCGCATGGCTCCTTGGGTGATAAATAAATTAAAGCTCCAAGTCCTCTTCAATGGCAAGACACCATTTCCAAGTAGAGCCCAATACGATCTGCACAGTACCAATCCAACGCTCAGATCTACTTCACGGAAGTTTAGCTCCAAGTGCTTCACTTGTCCTTGTCCAACCTAAGATAAGTTCCTGAGCACGTCCCTATTTCTTACCTTGTTCCATGCAAATTTAGATTTTGAGGTGTATAGCCTGGTTCTATTGGCATGGACCATAAGTACTCTATCACATATTTGTGGCTAGTTTGTGTGTCTCTTCTAATGCTTTGTCAATAGAACGTTTCATGTGAAAAGAATCGACTTTCATTCTTTAGGTTAGTGTTGAGATCATTTATTATTTTCCCATCCTAAGCCTAATTTCGGAATTTATAATTTCAAAGTCTGACATTGGGAGAATTCACCAAATTCTCCAATTACGTAAAAATTTTTGGATTGTGTGAACTATCGCACGTAGGATTATCCATGGACTTTTGAAGCTGATATCACAATGGACATGTTAGTCTAGTATGCCCATACATTTAATCTTGCCTCAATCTTTTGGTTTCATCATTTACTTCATTCTCCTGGACGGGCTAACCTAAAGGCCCATTAAGGCCCAACATCATGGTTCAATAGCCAAATATTTTAAGTGCCTTATAAGTGGGGGAGGTTCGAATCACAGTGTTCTATTGAGATTATTTCCTCACCAAGCATAATTTTTCCACCTAATTAGAAAATTATCCTAAGACAACTCAACCACCGAAGGAAGAAACGCATCCATAGGCTCCCCAAACAAACAGGCTACGATGTATTAATAGAGCTATACCCATTTGGTGTTGCTTTGAAATTCATCTTCTCAACCTTTGGTTCTAGAATGAACATAAAAAGTTTTCTAAAATGTCCCTTCTTGATACATGGGGATTGATGTTGCCGAGGCAATCACTATCGGATTCCAGAAGAGGAATCCAATAACCAGCTGATGACTGAGAGCCGAGGGGGATCTCGACCGAGAGGGACGAGTCAGGGATGAAGGTTGTAGCTCCTATAGGAAGAAAGGAACCAGTCAGGAAGGATCCCGGGTCCAAGCCCGGGGGAACTCCCTCCGATAGTTAAGTTAGCAACAAGCTTAATGAAAACTCTAGTGTTAAGAGAGAGAGAGAGAGAGGGAGGCCTAATAGCTTGTGTACCTTTTCTGTAGTGAAAGTGCTCCTCTTATAGCGGAGGATGAGGGTTCCTCTATTGTGGCAAGCGATGTAGGATTATAGGAATTGAGATGAAATTCTGATAATACCTTGAGAGTTAATAGGCCGAAAGCCCATAAGCGACTGATTGAGACGGGCCGGACCCGTCTTGCCCCTTTACGCACCTGGAGCGAATTTGAGTGATCCACATTTGCCATGCTGAGTGGGTCGGACCCTTGTCGGGGCAATAAGCATCTGGGCTAGATTAAACTGGCTAAACTTGATAATTGGGCCGGGTCCATCTCGGCATACTACGAATCTGGGCCATCGATAGTGAATGAATGTCGCTCGGCCCATCCTCAAACTGGGACTAGGCCCAATCATTTGGCTCAGTTGGATTTTTCTCTATCACATGGCCCCCTACTCTTGGCATGTTTCTAGAAAGATTTAGTGGCCGTTGATCTTTCATCAGGCCCCTATGGGAGATGCTTAAATAGTCGCTCCCTTGCTATAGAAGCCCATTTGTTCCTTCTACTCCTGAGGTCTCGGTAGCGGAGCGTCTCTCAAGCGATCCCGAGAACGTCCCTTCATCCCTTGGGTATCCGAGAGTGTCTAGTCGAGCCTTAAGGAGCCCAACAACGTCCCATCCAGTGCCAGAATCGCTAGTATGAGGGTAAGCCTCCGACTTGGCCTCGTCTTTCCATTTTTTATATGTCTAGTAGCCCTACCTCTTGGAGCAGTTCTTCCTGCTCCCCTTCGAAGCCAATCCTTCCTTGCCCTTCCATTTCCTCTCCATTCTCTTTGAACTCCTTCACTTCCAATATGGTGGACGAAGTAGCTTCGGCCCACAATCTCGAACCCGCTGGGACCTCTTTGCCCGAGCAGGCCGGGCAGGTCTCGGACGTTGCTACTTATCTTAGCAGCGAAGCGGTGAAAGAGAAGTGGGGGCGCTATGATATCCCTGATTTGATCCATCTTATCAGGGGACGGGCCACTGTGAGGGCTAATACCCCTCGGCTTGGGTGCTTTTCTATCTACGAGCACAATTTCCAAGCCGGCTTCCGACTTCCTCTGCACCCCTTTATCATAGATTTACTTAACGTTTATAGATTGGCCCCGTCCCAATTCTTTCCAAATTCCTAGCCGACGGTGTATAGGTATTTAGCCCATAACAGGACATTAGGACTCGCCCCCTCAGTAGATGTATTCCGCTATATCTTTAAGGTGAAACTCCAAGGGAAATCTTCTTGGTATTACTTCACCACTCGGACTGGCCGGGGGATCTTCTCAAGGAAGCCCTCGTCCATTCATCATTGGAAGGGGGGTTTCTTCTTTGTTACTCTTCTCGAAGGGGACGATAGCATATGGCCATTTCCCATAGAGTGGAAACCACTTGTCGAACGGGCTTCTGAGTCCCCCAAACTGACTAGCGAACAGCTCGTGGAGGCGATAAAGATCATAGACGAAGCCCCCGTCAACGTAAACGAACTTTTGAGCAATAAGAAGTGGCTATTCTGTATGGGGGCATGGCCGAATCCGGCGAAGATGCCTGCTCGGGAGGCTCCTAACCTCCATTCTGCTGAAGCCGTAGGGGGACTTGTCGAGTCCAAGACTGCTGGGGCTACCTCGTCACCAGGCGCTATTGAAATGCCCGGTGACATCATCGACGTGTAGTGTCCAGCGAAGAGGACCGGCTGCCGGTGCCGAGGGTAAGCCGGCCTCGGAATAGCTGTTCTGTTTCACAACTTTGGTAATCAAATGACTTAATCATTTCTCCTTCTGCGATCTTTTCAGAAATGTCGATCGACCTTAGATCTCTTATGGACCGGATCAAGCAACGTTAAGCGGCCGAGAAGACATCAGCTTTGAGGTCCACACTGTGAAGCACTCGGGTGCCAGCCTCGGGCCTCGCTTCGAAAACGCATACGGCATCCTCTTTGAAAGGCCGAGCAACTGCTGCTCAAATGGAGCGGGAGCGGGAGCGGGAGAGAGAAAAAACCCCAGTTCGGGGGCACGACCGCTCTAAGAGGAAGAAGAGGAAAGCTGACAAAGAGGCGGATCGCCTAGAAAAGAAGACAGTGGCAAATCGTGGTGCGCCGCTCTCGACGAATTCCCCTCCGCCTCCAGCGTAGCCCGAGTCCATCTCGGCGGCTGGAACCTCGGTGTCATTTCCCTTCGGTCCGACTGGCACCCACATGTCCCGAGAGTATGGCCATGAGCCATGGCACCCAGAAATGGGAGTATTCGCGAATGACTCTATCGAGGATTCTGATACCTACCTGTGGCTGGCCCAAAGGAACATTCTCCCTATAGTGGCCGATGAGCGGAGGACTGTCTCCACTGAGGGCCTCGTGGCCCTGTGTGTACGCAATGCCATTCTGGTAAATCCTCAATGTTCTTAACTCCATTGAATTTGGTGTTCTGATTCTGACACCGTGATTTCTCTGCATAGTCCTCGGCCATAAGCGCGACACTTGCCCGGCGCTTTGCCACGTTCAAGAGAAACTAAAGGACGTGGATGTAGCGGCGGATCACCTAGCTGCCGGAAAGGTAGCCTCGGTGAAGCGAGACTTGGAGGGTGATATCGACGCCCTCCTCAATATGAATGCTTGGCTGGGGGTCGAGCTATCTCGTCAGAAAGAGGCGGCGCGCCTAGAAGCTGAGGCAAGACAGAATGCCAAGAGGGAATCGGCTGAAGTGCGAGAGAAGTTTGACGCGCTCCAGGCCAAGCTGGCCGAGAAGGACGAAGCATTCGCTTGCCTTCAGAAGGAGCGGGAGGAGGAAACCGCGCGCCTCACCGAGGCCCTGGAGGCGGCCAAAAATAAAGCTAAGGAGGCAGCCAAGAAGGCGGAAGAAGACATCCGCTCGGCCGTGGAGACTTTCAAGGCCGGTCCGAACTATACTGAGGCTCTACTGGATGTAGGAGCGAACGCGACCGTCAACATGTTCAATCTCGGGATGGCCATCGTACAAAGGGCCTGTCCTGAGGTGGACCTGACGGGGTTCGGCTATCTCAGAATCAGAGGGGAACGAACTGCTGGCATGGTGGCAGGGGCTTAAAGCTGGGAAGGTCTCAACCGCCAAAGTTGTCGCGCCCTCTCCCGAGCATGCCGCGTCCCCTTCTACCCCTGTAACCCTAGGAAGCGGCCTTCTTAGTTCCAAAGAGGAGGACGCAGATAAGTTGATTTGTAGGCTTTTCGTACTTTTCTTCTTTTGTAATCAACGAGCCGGGGTATGTCTCGGCTCCCTTTTTGTATTAGCGATACTTTAATGTAAGTCTTCTACTATGTATGGTGATAAGTTGATCTGGCTACCCAATCTTCACAGGGAATTTTCACTCAAGTCTGCCTATATAATTGTTAGCATTAGATGGTCTCAAAGTCAATCCGATACTATGTACTAATTCAGATTATTAATAAATGGCAATAATTCATTATGTGTAATTAATTCGATCTATGTTTATCGTATCACGATGAAGTCCATGAACATGTGCAATAGTCTTCGGATTATGATGAGATCATAATCATGGGACTGAAGACTTATAAACACATGTTCTTAATTGTTCCTAGTCATAGGATGTTTGAGATAGGACATCGAACATCCGGATAGACTAGTATAGGTTACTTCAGCTCATATGATGAGGGTGATTGATCCTATAAGTCACTTGTGTGGAGACACTATGCTGGACCTATAGGTGCTCATTGGCGAATGAGTTCACTGAATGATCTGACTATGAATCGCTGGATGGTAAACACCTCACTGTTAACCAGCTCGATTCTTTTGTCACGGTTGCGTAGATGATCCTTGGACTTGAGACGCCAAAGATATCTTGTTGGTAGGTTTCTGAACTTTGACCTTGACTAATGAATCCCTAACCATGGGTTATCAATAAATCAAGCGATCGGGTTCAGGGAAATGCCCTCGAAGGTAATTGTATGTTCAATACGGGATCATCCGCTCTCGGTAGTTTGAGAGAGAATGTTCCGGGAATGATGCGCTTAAAGTCCCTGGCCAGGGCGGACTCTGTAATCGATAAGGAGTTATCGGATTCAGATTAGCGGCATCTGATTCAAGTGAATCGACTGAATAGAGTTTAACAGTAAACCATAGCCTAGGTCGATTCGGGAACATTGCACGGATGAAGGATTATATCCGCACGTTAACCGATGACAGAAAGGTTCCAATAGAAGGTTGCGATAACCCCAGTGCCATCCAGGATCACGCGATGTTGCTTGGCATCCAACGTGATCGGAAGTCTGTCCGAATTTATTGTGGGACATTAAATTCGGCTGATTAATTGAATATAAGGATATTAATTAATTCAGTGGATCAATAAAAGGTTACTGGACTTAATGAGCCATTAATTGGACTGGTATTTGGGCCTAGAGGGTCACACGCAAAAGGTTTTCAAGTCGATGGATAATCTGACAGGATTTCGGATAAGTCTGGGTTTTATGAAAAATCGCAAACAGACTTATTATAAAAGAACGGATTCTACGTCGGGGGCCAACAACCCTAACCTAACCGTCGTTCTCTCTCTCTCTCTCTCTCTCTCTCTTCAGGGCGTGTAACACGAGGCGGCCATCTGGAGGCTCCGCTTTGACTCCTGATTGCTCCACCTTCTGTCCCACGGGAGATTCCAAATCCGCATGTCGCGGCGGATTACGTCCAGCTAGATGGGATCTTCGAACGCCGCATCGAGCGAGGAAGCGAGGACGATCTATCGCGAAGAGAACCGCGTGGATACCGCTAGAGGTCGGGTATCTGCGCGACTTGCGGCATCGCTCCGACGGAATCAGAAAACGAACGTGGATTCGAATCCGCGTAAGGTAAATCCGATTTACTCCGGTCTTGTTTTATCGATCGAAATGGGATAGATCCAATCCCGAAATTATTTTATTTTGCTACGTTTTTCGGTCGGATCCCGACACAGCGATCCCAAAAATAATGATTGGTGATCTAGCTCCCACTGGTACCTCATCTAATCCCAATCCTGTGGAAAGTTTTGTGGGGTAAGAATCTAAATGCCATTGTTCCTCCGAAGAACATTATTTTTATCTGGAAGTGTATCTCTCAAGCCATTCCTGTTAAAGAGGTTTTGCATAGAAGGATAGGCGGCATCAATCCCATTTGTCAAGTCTGTGCTCTGGAACTAGAAGCCATTAATCATGTTCTTTTCCCACTGTGAGTTTGCTCAAATGGTGTGGTTTTCATCCCCTCTAAATTACTTATCTAAACTAGATAATAGAACTTTGGTGGACAAGATCATATCTTGGTCCTTACCCCCCTTCTCATTGAACCCTAAGGACTAGTGGTGTATGGGCCTATACTTCAGCCTTATGTGGCAAATTTGGAAGGCTCATTGTAATGCTATTTTTGATGGCAAGAGATCCAAACTTTAAAATACAATCAAACAGGTGGTTGCAGAACTTCATTTCTGGTTCTCTGCAGTTGAGTCCCCAGTTGTGGATAGCATAGACCATCATGTTTTGACTTCCTGGATTCCTCCTGATCTAGGGTCCTTTAAACTAAATTTTGATGGTGCTATTTCTACTAACTCGGGGGCCCTGGCTATTATTATCAGGAACCATTTTGGTGAGGTCTCCTTCTGCTCCACTAAAGAAGTCCCCTCTCTGGATCCTTATATTGTTGAAGCTATAGCTCTTCTGGAAGCTCCGACTAATGCATCCACAAATTCGAGCATTTCCATTGTTGAAGGTGACACACAAGTGTTGATCGATGCTGTGGTTAAGAATAAAGCTCCTCCTTAGATTGCTTCCAATATCATTAATGATTGCCGCGCACTTTTTAGGCTTCTAAATTGTTCTCTTGTTTTTGTTCCTAGATCTGCGAACTCCTTAGCGAATGATCTAGCTAGATCCGCTGTTAAGACCATATCCTATTTACCTGCTCTACTCCATCTTCTTTCTCGTCTACTTATGTAACTTCTTCAAACTGGATTCTTGATTACTGTTTTTAATAGAGTACATCTTTGAAGTTCAAAAAAAAAACCTGTGTCTCGCTGCACACAGGGTGGAGAGGTATCCATCCGTGCCGGGCGTGGGGACCCAAGGCAAATTATTGCATAAAGCAAGATGTAAATATTAGCTCAAGCATCTGCGTGGTTGTAAATTCTGAGAGTGGATTCGGCACCAGCATTCGACCAAGCATCTGCCAAACAATTAGCTCGACATCCTTCCACCGAGAGCGTGCCATCCAGGGTGAGCGAGAGTTGCTTAATTATTACAGAGTGGACTAAGTTTCCAAGTCCGTTTCAATGCAGTGCAGCCCGCCACTCAGAGCTTTGCAGCATTGCAGACTTATGAGGAGTGCCCTGATCAGCTCTATTACGAAGCAGGTGCGCGGGGCAGATAAGGCTGAGAAAGCAAACATCCATTCACACAGTAAGTTGTAAGCACCCAGATTGTGACTTATGAAACACAGGCAGGTCAGCTCTTCGACTGTTGAAACTGCTTAGAGATACCCCGTGATTCCAACATGCTTCTATGCAAGTATGCAACAACGAATCATTGCCACTAATTAATGCTATATATATATAGATGTATGTTTGACATGACCAGTCATTCGCTGAGAAGAAAGCGTCTTGATGATGCCAACCACGTAAACAATTATGCGTTTTTTACATATATACCCTCACAAATAACATATTTGTATGTATATGTTCAATTCTCATGTACTATCATCAATATTCTTGCAATCTTCAAAATATTGCATTTTATATCTCTCAATCTAATGATTTAGCATAAATACCCTTAAATTTATTAATATTTTGCATATGTTCCCCTCAATATACTAAAATCTTATATTTTGTATTTCCGATACGTCCAACGATGTTATGATTTATGTAATGTTTTTGACATATTTCGTTGAAATTAACTTAAATTTGACAGGAGGGGCATTAATGGAATGTTTTGAATATTGTAGGAGTATTGATGATAATATGTGAGAATTAGGGGTATACATGCAATTACGTTATTTTTGAGGAGTATATATGCAAAAAAAACCCAACAATTAATGAGATGCTTGATGTAATTATTCATTTTGGTGCTATAAGACTAATTATGCAGTGATGGTGACTATGACTTGTACAGAATGTGAACACCTCCCCATTATCTTCCCCTTTGGGCGTAGCTAAAGATAGCCAAAGATGTCCGTGTTACTCATGTTAACTTGATGGCGTTGTTTGATAACAAACATAAATCATTGGGAATCTTCACATCGTCGGTCATTTTCCAAGGGTATTTCTCCCCTCTTAACCTTGATTACGATAGGCACCTTTTGCAGATTGGGATGGTCTTTCCAACCTAGACTTCAAGAGTATATATAGTCGCAAAAGGACAGCACCATCCGAGTCCAAATTGAGAAATTTTATGCAGTTAACGTCAAGTTTTAATGGTGGAAGGAGTGAGTTCATTCATAATTTGGTGGCCACAAGATATTTCCACGAAGGAGGCTGTGCTTGTCGTCACTGTCACAAGACGACTTCTTAGGCTAGCTTGTGGTGTTACGTCATGGGGGGAATCTTAATAAGAACCGAACAGATATGTGCTCACCGAGCAGTACTATTTGAAAGGACGGCGAAAGCTACACCCGTGGACGCATACACCCAATGGAAATGCATAGGGTCTTCATTCTCATTAGTTGACATTGAAGGGCCATCAATCGTGTAGGTTTTCTTCCCATGAGGATAAGAGTAGGGGTGTCAATCGGACGGATCGGCCCGTGGCCCAGTTCAATCCATCTTATATTAAAGGAAATTGGGTTGACTCAAGTTATATAAATTGAGTTGAGTTAAATTTAAGTTGACATTAATTAAATTTGGACTGAGTTAGATTAAAAATGGACTAACCTAGTTTAAATTATTGATTTTACAATAATTCATACAAAATGTAAACTACTTCTAACAAATTATTTATAAATAAAACTAGCTCAACCTAACTCACTCACTGTTGAATTGGAGCTGAATTTGAATTAAATTTAAGTTGAATTTGAGTTAGACTAAAATTAGACTAGACTGATTTAAATTTGAGTTAGACTAAAATTATCACGTAACCCGCACAATTTACATCCGTAGAAAAGAAGTGTTTTGCTGTCTTTGTTTCCATCCACATGTTTGAGTTCTACTGCACACGAAGTGGGCGAAGACCGAGGGTGATAAGATCGTTCTTGTGGAGGACCACTTCCATTTTTCAAAACTTTTTTTACCCATAAGCGGATCACTTCATTTACCAAGTTGCGTATGTGTTACATCAGGTTGTGTGGAAGGGAGCCATTATTCTGACACAGAAATTTTGGTTTGAGAGAGGTGTAATCAGGTTGTGTGGAAGGGAGCCATTATTCTGACACAGAAATTTTGGTTTGAGAGAGGTGTAATCAGGTTGTGTGGAAGGGAGCCATTATTCTGACACAGAAATTTTGGTTTGAGAGAGGTGCGTGGCAAGTTCGCGCACACCCAATGAAGTGTGCGGCGGCTGCACGCCTCATTAAGGTGTGCAGCAAGTCGTTCACTTTTGGTTTTTGTTTGTGTAACCTTCCTTAAACGTGTACCTTTGCTCCTACCATTGCAATAATGGAAGTGTATTAGTGTGAATGTCATTATTCTATCTTATGTACAAATACGTCTCCATCATAAGCTGGCGTCTCTTTCAAACATACGTATATTTTTTGACAGGTGAAAGTAGGAAATTTCATTTAATCATTTAACTAATAATAGCGGTACAAGGAGCATTGCCGCTAAGCGCGAAGACAAATACTTGTAGGAGGGACGTGAAAGTCTCATCTGGCTTCCTGCCACTTAGATGAGAGAAACCACAGGGGTGTGATGCATCAACAAGAATTAGCAATTATAAATTGATCGAAAACCTTCCATGCATCAAAGCAAATAAAAGGCGAAACGCAAGCATACATGGAGGAGGATCTTATGACAAGAGGTAAGTGATTTATCTTCTTCCGATGACGTGAAGAAGAGGACAAAACGAATTTCGAGAGAACGAGGAAGAGATCACAGGAAGGTGTCTTCTTTGTATTCTACACTTCACGACTCAAACTTAATGGTGATAACTTCTTGGAAAGCAGTACGGTAGAGAGAACTCGGGAGGGAAGAGGAAAAGAGGATCTTTGAGAGGAGAGAATCTTAGTAAGCTTTCTTTTCGTGTACTCACCTCTCTCTATTTATTTATCTCTCTCATATTCAAAATTCAAGAACGAGATTGATTAGAGAGAGGAAGTTGTGAAGAGGAGGAGGGAGTTGTGGTGTGCGGTTCCAAACCTCCCAGCCCTTTTCTCTCTCTCTCTCTCTCTCTCTCTCTCTCTCAACTACCTTATGTGGGAGAGAAGCATGAGAGAGAGGGAGAGATACCCAACGTGGGTGTCTGCATGGGTCTAAGCCCATGCGTCAATATCTCCCACTTGCCCACGGGGGACAATGATTAATAATTAATCTCTTCCTTTAGTTACTGCAATCAAACGGTCATATAGGAAATATAGTGTGCGACGTCACGAGTATAACTTTATCATTTGAGTAGTGATCCATTAAGTCATCACAAAAACTAACAGAACACAATACTCTGAAATTCTCTTGGTACCCCAAATAATCTTATATTCACATGATTTAATACTCTGGATCTCTCGAATAAATAATTGGCAATATTAAATTTCAAATGTCATTTGATCATAATTTTGTTTACACACAGCTGACTGACTTTTTCGGGATATGATCCACATAGTATGATGCAATATATATATATATATATATATATATATTTGTCTTTCCTAAACTCTCATGCCAATTTGATTAATCTCGGCCACTTTCTTAGGCACATCCCGTTGGACTGTATCAACTTTAGTCCTAAGGATCATGCTAAAGTAACAACGCCAAGCCTCCTCTTCATGACACAGTTCTCAAGTCATATAGGGTACTAGTGGGATCAACAATATGATCTAGGAGCTCACACAATGATGAAGTAGAGATCTATTCATCATTCTCATTTATCGGTCGTGTATTGGACATGCGGTATGAAACGCATACTATGGTGTTCTTCTACATATGTGGACGTGTCACTATTTAATTGTCATTAAACACCATATGGATCTTAGTCTAGTCACTCCCACTGCAACTAACCTGAACCTCATGACATAGTCACTTCTACTCAGTGTCTTGTCTCGAGACTCACATCCGACTTCTGCAGACTATACAAGATGAACTCCTATATTTCTTTATTCGATCTTTGAAGTTCTCATCTCGACTCTTATCCGAGACGACATTACTAAAAATATTTAAAGTGTATCTTACTCACTCTCCTAGCACTATAGATATAAAATATCTCATCTTACTCGTTCTCTCAACACCAAGGCGAATTACTGGTGTGAGAGGGTCAATTAAAGTCTAGTGACACTCATTGATGTAGAAATAATCATTCTATCATAATACACTAAGTAAGAGAATGCATAATCATATTAACGTCAACAATAACTGTTCTTACATTATAGTTTACATAAACCCATGGCTCTACTATGAGTCAAGAAAGCCTCTCTAGAGATATGTTTAATTAGTGGATTTGCTACCACACGATCGGTAGAAATATGTTGAAGGACTACTATATCTTTTGTCAATAGATTTCGAATGAAGTGATATAAAATATCAATATGTTTGATCCTCCCATGATACATGGAGTCCTTGGTGTATGCCAGGACTAACGTACTATCAACATATAATAGCACACTCTCCTCTGGATGAGGAGTGATAGCCAATTGTCGTAAAATTTTTTTTAGCCAAACTGCTTCTTGACACGCTGCTGAACATGCCACATATTTCAATTCCATAGTGGATAAAGTGATGCACGTCTGTTTCTTACTGCGCCAAGAAATGGTTGAGCCACCTAATATGAACATGTACCCTAACGTGGACTTCCTTTCGTCTTTGTTGGTGGCTCAATCAGATAACCTTCAGCCTTAAATCACCTCCTTCGTAACACAAGGTAAGGTTCGTCGTTCAATGTAAATATCGGAATATCCTCATGACTGCCTTCTAGTGAGCGGGACCATAATTACTTTGATAACGGCTAACTAGACATACATCATAGCTAATGTCAGGTCTAGTACACAACATAACATACATCAGACGCCTTATGGCTGCCTCATATGGCACTATACTCATTTGGCTCCTCTCTTCTTCAGTATGTAGGCATTGGCTCATACTTAAAATACAACTATTATCAATTGGAGTATCAATAGATTTGGAGTGATCTATCTAGTATCGCTCTAAAGATCTTATTAATGTAGGTTTCTTAAGACAGACTTGGAAACCTTCTAGACTTCATGTCATTCTCAAGTAACAAGATGTCGACAATATATAATGATATGACTAAAATCTTTTCTTTCCTTTATTTGACGTACATATGGTGATCTTCCTCAATCATCTCAAAATCGAATCAGGTGATTTTTCTATGAAATCTTAGATACCACTATGTAGACGATTGTTTGAGGTCATAGATATAACGTTTTAGGCGACATACTTTGCGTTCTTGTTTCTTTACCTCAAAATCCATTGGTTGGAATATGTAAATTTTTTCATCCAGTTCTCTATTGACAAATGTTGTCTTAATGTCTATTTGAAAGAGTTCTAAATCCAAATGTGCGACAATAACTAGGATCAAGTGAATAGACGTGAAGCTCACCACCAGGGAGAATGTCTCAACAAAATCAATACCCTCTTTCTTGGTATATCCTTTCACCACTAATCGTGCTTTGTATTTGTCAATTGATCCATCTACCTTCTGCTTAATTTTGAAAACCCATTTGTTTCCAATAGCCTTACTCCTAAGCAGGAGATCAAATAACTCCCAGACCTTATTCTTTTCCATAGAGTCCATTTCATCTTGCATGGTAACTTCCCATTCTTCCTAGACAATGATGAATATGCCTCTCTAACATTTAAGTTCTTCATCATCCATAGGCTGACACATTAAAATCTTTTCTTTAATCTCAAAACTACGACGAAGAGTGTGTCCGCGCTTACTTCGACACACTTAGGTGTCGGCATCTACAGACTCTGGTGGAGCAATCCCACTGGTAAAGTAAATGGTGCACTCCCACTAGCTTGATCATCTCTACTATCTCCAACAATCACATGGTCAGAAACTAATTCCCTCCCTTCACTGGTTGATGGTAAGAGAACACTTATCTCATCCACTTTATGGAGACCAAAGCTTTTTTCGATGTCACTAAGGTTAGGGTATTTTTCTCTAAAAATACAATGTCTCGGACCTCTTTCTCTGTCATTCTTCCATCTTAATATTGTTTGTACATGACATATCTCTGTGGGTTATTAGGATATCTTATGAAGATAAATTTTTTAGCTTTAGGACCCAATTTTTCATACTTTTGGAAAGTGTCATAGACAAACCTAGCTAACCCCCATAGGCGTAGCTTTTCTAAGTTCGGCTTCTCGCCACGCCACAATTCATAAGGGGTAGAAGGAACTGACTGTGAAAGCACATGGTTAAGTATCTAGGCGGCAGTCAACAAAGTGTCTCCCCAGAAAGATGTTGAGAGGTTGGCATGTGCCATCATCGACCTAACCATTTCTAACAACGTCCTATTCCTTCTATCGGCAATATCGTTTTGTTGCCGAGTATATGGAATAATGAGTTGTCTCCTAATTTCCTTTTCCTTATAAAGAGTTCTAAACTGATCATATAAATATTTGCATCCTCAATCTATGCAAAGAGCTTTTACACTCTTGCATGTCTGATTCTCAACTTTAGTTAAGAAGTGCTTGAAACAATCCAATGCTTCATAGCAGTGAGTGATCAAATAAACATAACTATATCGCAAATAATCATCTATGAAGGTAAGAAAATATGATGCCCCATGATAGGCCTTCACACTCATAGGTCTACGAATATCAGAATGGATAAGCTGCAATAACTCACTAGTGTAGGTGCTGAAAAATTGCTCGTGTGATTAACGTGAGAAACTATGTTGTTTAGGATAAATTAACCTATTAAAAAAAATGCAACTAAGGTGCAGTGATCGCCAGAAACTTTTAACTAAAAAGCTTCAAAAGAAGTTTGATCGCCTACCTGTTTGAACTCGGAAGAATGAATCCTTGGTTCCCCTCCTTCAGCCGGCTGAAGAAAGAGAGCCCTTTATTCTTTTGTTCTTGCTGTTGAATGTTGAGGATCGTCCAGAATCTCTTCTGGCTTTGCGCTTGATTTCCCTCTTTTTGAACTCTTGTTGTTGTTGTTGAATGCAGCAGAGACAGAGAAACAGAAAAATAAAGAAGAAATAATGATGAGAATCTAAGTAGAAATAATATCAAAGCTAACTATGATTATAAACATGTTTAAACAGCAACTCACTTGTTTAAATGGCTTTGAAACCCCTTTAGAACAGATGTGTTTTAGAAGATTGATGATGTAGTGTGTGTGGCATGAAGTGAATATGAGATAATGAAACTAATGAATGAAGATGAAATTCAGATATGAAAAACTTATGCCCAGTCCAGTTGGTTGAAGCTTTGAAAGGATGAAGATCTTGAAGAAGGATGCCGACTTCTGGAAATGGTAGCGCTCCGGCGTTCCGACGTGGTTGCTCCGATCTTCAAATCGCTACAACGTTGTGGCTCAATAGTTCTCTCTCTCTTTTTTTTTAACTCCTTGATAGGCAAGGTATTTATAGGCATTTTCTGCGTTCGCGATTAACATAGAAAAATCTAGGATTTATCTACCTTAATCGACAGATAAACACTGATTAATTCATCTTTATCTGTAATTATCTAAAACGCGTCCACCATGGCTGACGCCTTTCAGATTAATTAAGATAAGGATAAATATCCGGGAAAACTTATCTTTATCTTTATTAGCTAAAACGCGTCCACCTTGGTAGACGTCTTTTACACTAATTAAGATAAGGATAAACATCCGGAAGAGAAGTTAAAATAGCTTAGGAAACTTAAAACGCGTCGACCTTCACAGACGCCTTTTAGTTAAATCAATTAATTAAAATTCAATTTTAAACGCTAAAATAGGAATAAACTCTAAACCGCGTCCACATGGGTCGACGCCTTTTATACTTCTTCATATTTTAACTGAAATTTGAACTAAAATCAATTCAATTGATTAACTTAAACATGTCCGTTCGACCCGACACTCAAAAGATCAATAAAAATTAATTAATGATTAATTATCAGACCATTCTGAGGCATTATTATATGATATGAAATTTACTCAAAATGACGTCAAAATTAGCGTGTCTACAGCTGCCTCACCTTGGCATCGTCATTGCAAGGGAGTGAAATGGAATGTAATGTACTGAAAAGGTGATGCCAAGGTGTGATGAGACACGCTCTTAACATCACATGATTGGAATTTTTCTCGAAATCATCAATGAAGATAGCTCAAAGAAATCAATAGAATCGATCCTGTCTGGATGAGGTAGACAAGGAAATAAAATAAGGTCGATCAACCTCCTCGGAGTGGGAAGTACCCCAGGTCATAGACACTGTAGGTTTCATCATGGGGAGCGTTTGCCAGCCAATGTGGACGTGCTGCAGCCATAATGGATCTTTAAAAGAAAACAAGAAATATTGGATAAAGAATCCAATCAAGGATAGAATTCCAAAGATATCTTCAAGCGAACCTCAAAGATAATCAAGATACTCAATTCAGAATGGAATATTTCATATCATGTTTGAGATTGTTTGATTAATGGTCTAAAACTTAATCAACAATTAATCCTTACTACAATGATTTCAAAGTCCTACATGATGCATGCTGGGCTAAAAGAAAAATATAAAGTTAAATAAAATATAAATTAATCAAGGATAATATTGTTAAATTGTCATTAATGAGTCAAGATACCAATTCTTATAATTCAGTGCTAAGCCGAAGCTCGTTTATCCACGCACCGTTTCACAAAAGTGGAACCATCGTCCCCACTAATTAATAATCCAACGGCCTATCCGTGCGATTAAGAATCCTCATGAATTATCACTGTTTTTGTTGAAGGGGAACTCAAATTCCAGTTTCATCAAAACCACAAGGTCCTTGATATACTGTAATAAATATTTATCATATAGTAATGCGAATGCAAAATAATTACATGGAATAATACAGGGGTAGAAATAACCGTCTTTTTAGCCACGGTCGAGACTTCATAACTCCCACAGTGGTATCTTCTTGACATTTTCAGCTTTCTTGAATTTTCTGTAATCAAAATTGTTAATAATTCCAAACAAATATTCAATAAAAAACTACAGAATTTCGGATAAATCATAGAAAAGCTGAAAAGCTAAAACGCGTCGTGTCGCGAAGACGCCTTTTAAAGTTAAAACGCGTCGTTACTCCTCGACGCCTTTCACTCACAAAAACAGGTTTATGCTTGTTCTCTATTCGGATTCCAACTCTCTTCATGCCTTGTGTTCTGTATACAACTTGAACAAACATGTTAAGTATCTGTTCAGGCTTAGCCCCTTGCCTGGTTAAGTAACCGACTACTTGATCCTATCCTTGGTAGAAGGGTCAAGGGGCATAGCCTTTATTAACAAAGGTAATGAGAATAATCAAACTTAAGCAAAGTGCAACATATAAGCAAACAGATGCTCACTGAAAATAAAAGGGATGAAACATACTAAATGCAACAAGCAGATGCTAATTGAAATATTTTTGTTGTTTTGAAATATTTATTTTTGTTTGGGGTTTTGAAATATATACTTTTTTTGACTTTTTGACATATGTATTTTTTTTGAATTTTTGAAACATATGTATTTTTTTGACTTTTTATTTTTTTGACTTTTAACTTATGTATTTTTTTTTGGATTTTTGACTTATGTATTTTTTTTGACTAAAAGATCAGCATGGTACTTGGATCAAAAGATCATATTCATTTATTAACTTCATTTCCAAATTATTCTTTAACAACTTAACTTAAACCCATCGTGTTTGAATTTGTGTTTCCATTCGTGATCCCATTTGATGATTTGACCCTTAGTCAATGTAAGCCATTCCTTAAGTTTGAAGTACATCTCTTTAGAAAGAAAAGATGAATAAGTTTAGAAAGCCCATGAGAAGGTTCCGGAGACTTAAAAAGATGTCCCTTTCCTACCCTAATATCCGTTAGGGTTCGGTCATTTTCTTTCCGGGGTATTTATCGACCTTGCGTTCCCTTTCATTTCATTTCATGGCCTTGATGTAACGTTTGTAATGTAATGGCCTTTTTTATTTGACATTTGGCTTTTGCCTTGCTTTTTCTTTTCGCTATTCTTTTTTCTTTTCTTTCACTTTGGTACGGATCTCCCCCATTTTTTTATGACGGCCTCCTACTAAGATGGCGGGTATTCTTGGTAGTCTATTCTAAATCTCGTTCCGACATCATGGGCCGAGTTTAAAACAGAATTTTTACTTTAAAAACGAATGATTTGTACTTTACACTTTCGATCAAGCTTTCGATATTCTTTAGGACTTGTCATCTCTTGTTACTCACGAATCAAACGTGTCAGTGTGTGCAGTAATGGGCTTGAAATTAAGTTATTCAGACTGATAAGGAAATTTGAGTTTATAAACTTTCTGATTCCACTGGTCTTGTACCATACTGATCGACTCTTTAAACCTAAGCGTAATATTTCTTAATATGTAAACCATTCCAAGGATGTTTTAACTCTTCTCCTTCTGCATTAACAAGACGATAAGCGTTACCAGGAAAAGCGTGCGATACCACATAAGGTCCTTCCCAGTTGGGTTGGAGCTTAGAACGCGGACCACTAGGTTTTATAAAAATTCTTTTAACAACCATTTCACCGACTTTGAACTTACGTTCAATGACTTTCTTTTGATAAAAACGTGCTAATCTATTTTGATAAACTTTTGCATGATTAGCAACTGACCATCTTTTTTCGTCTAAAAGTTCCAATTGAGCAAGGAGTGCTGAACGATGTTCATCAATGGAAAATTCCTTATTCAACTGTACTCTTAATGACGGTATAAGGATCTCATATGGAACTACCGCCTCCATTCCAAATGTTAAGGAATAAGGAGTTTGCCCAGTAGGCGTGCGGATTGAAGTTCGGTAGGCCCATAGAGCCTCAACCAATTTTTCTGGCCAATCTGAGAATTTGTTAGATTTGCACGTCTTTTTGATGATTTTTATCAAAGTCTTATTTGTTGCCTCTGCTTGGCCATTGCCTTGCGGATAATAAGGAGATGAATGATGCAATGCAATTTTATACCTGTTACAGAGATCCTTCAATTCTTGTGACACGAACTGCGGTCCGTTGTCGGTGACGATGGTGCTTGGAATTCCGAATCGGGTGATGATGTTCTTCATGATGAACTTGCAGACGGTTGATGCTTTGATCTCCACGTACGCTTCAGCTTCTGCCCACTTGGTGAAGTATTCCGTTGCCGTGAGAATGAAAGATTTCTGCTTGATGCCGGAATCTGGATTACCAAGAGGTCCAATAATGTCGAAAGCCCACATGGAGAAAGGCCATGGGGAAGAAATAGGATGAAGTGAAGATGCAGGAGAATGAATTTTGTCGGCGTGAAGTTGACACTTAGCACACCTACGGACATATCCTACACAATCTTCTTCCATGGTTGGCCAATAAAATCCTTGTCTAAGGATCTTCTTTGCTAACATCTGTCCATTGACATGACCACCACAAACTCTACTATGAGCTCCTTCCATAACCTTCCAAAGCTCATCTTCGTCTAGACATCTCAGAAGAACTCCATCAAAACCTCTCTTGTATAATGCTCCCCCAACTAGGGTGTATCGTTGAGCAACTCTCCTGATAGCTCACTTCTCCTCAGTTGTAACTTCTTCAGGATACGATTGATCTTCACAATATTTTGCAATTTCATAATACCATGGCTTTTGTTCATCATCCATCTCTTCTAACAGCTCCATTAACATGATTTCCCTTTTCTCAATGATATCTCCGTCTCTGACTTTCTTCAGCAATTTCTCCTTAGTTCTAAGGAATGAAGGATCTTTCACGGCGGGTGAAAGACGCCTATGAACTATGATTGATTCGGATTGCTTGCTGATTGGAAAATTAAGAGAAGATGCAAGTGAAGCTAGAGCGTCAGCTAAGATGTTTTGATTCCTAGGGACATGGACAAAGATCAATTTCGTGAAAAGCTTTGAATAAGCAGAAGTAAGCTCCTGATAAGGCTTGAGTTTGGGATCGAGAGTTCGATACTTGGTCAACACTTGGCGAAGAATCAGTTGGCTATCACCTACGATCCTGAGTTTGGTGGCACCATGGAAATGAGCAGCCTCGAGACCAGCAAGAAGTGCCTCGTATTCAGCTATATTGTTTGTGACTGGAAAATCAAGCTGAAAGGCTTGTGGAATTGTGATACCTTCAGGTGATAACAGAACGATACCGATCCCTTTTCCATGAGAATTCAGAGCTCCGTCAAAATGCAGAGTCCACATATCATCTCTGATTTGATTTACGGACATCAGTTCCTCATCCGGAAACTCTGATCGCACTGGATCAAATCTAGGAAGGGGATGATGAGCAAGATGTTCTGCTATGGCATAGCCCTTGATCGCTTTCTGTTGAATGTAAGTGATGTCAAATTGAGATAGAAAGCTTTGCCATCGTGCTAACCTATCAGTAAGAACAGATTTCTCCAGGAGGAATTTAATCGGATTCATCCTAGCGATGAGATGGACTTCATGGGCCAGAAAATAATGCTTCAATTTCTGCACAACCCAAACCAATGCTGCACATGTTTTCTCCATCGCCGTATATCTCTGTTCAGCGGGGTTGAGAAGTTTAGAGAGATAGTAGGCTGCCCTCTCTTTTCCTTCTTCATCCTCTTGTGCTAGAACAGCCCCCACAGCATCATCCAGGACTGAAATATAAAGTATCAATGGTTTGCCTGGAGATGGTGGTCTCAAAACAGGAGGACTTGCTAAATAGTCCTTCAATCCATCGAATGCCTCCTGACACTTATCGTCCCAATCAAATTTGACTCCCGGCTTGGTAAGCTCGTAAAACGGCTTACACCTTTGTGAGTGCTGGGAGACAAAACGGCGAATAAATTGTAACCTCCCGATTAATCCTCTCAACTCTTTCAAGTTTTTGGGAGGGGGCATTTCTCTAATAGCCTTCGCCTTGTTAGGATCGATCTCAATTCCCCGTTTACTGATAATAAATCCAAGCAATTTTCCTGAAGATACCCCGAATACACATTTCTTGGGGTTCATCTTTAACTGATATTCTCTCGATCTTTCCAACACCCTTGCCAAAACTTTGGCGTGCTCAGCCTTTGTTTTAGATTTAACTAATAAGTCATCCACATACACTTCCAGATCTATGTGCATCATGTCATGAAATATTGCCATCATAGCCCTCTGATAAGTGGCTCCAGCATTCTTCAACCCAAACGGCATAACGACATAGCAATATGTTCCCCAAGGTGTAGTGAATGACGTTTTTTCTTGATCCTCTTCTGCCAGCTTAATCTGATTATATCCTGAAAATCCATCCATGAATGATAACGTCTCATAACCAGCAGTGTTATCGATGAGTACATCAATATGAGGCAATGGAAAATCATCTTTAGGACACGCCCGGTTCAAATCGCGAAAGTCAATGCAAATCCTGACCTTTCCGTCCTTCTTCATAACCGGGACTATATTGGCCACCCACTGTGGATAAAGGACAACTCTAATAAATTTGGCTTTATGCAACTTATCGACCTCTTCCTTCATCTTTAAAGCCATCTGTGGGTGGAATCGCCTTAATTTCTGTTTGACCGGGCTAACTCCGTCTTTTAATGTCAACCTGTGTTCAACTAAAGACGAGTCTAACCCCGGCATATCTTCATAACTCCAGGCGAAAGTGTCCTTATAGTCCTTGAGTATGTAGACACCGATTTTGGACCACCCTTTTGGTCATGAACCCAATCCATCATTAGCCCTTCATCACCAAAATCCCCTCATTTCAGCCATCTCAGCCCACTACCAGCTAGGCCCATTAACCAAATCCCGACTCTAGCCACCTTTTTCGTGGAAGGCCAGCCAGTCCGCCTTCCACCCCCTTCGAAGGCCACCCATCGCCTTCCACCACCTTCGAAGGCCACCCCCCGCCTTCTACCCCCTTCGAAGGCCAGCTACCTCGCCTTCCACCGTTTTAGCCACCTTCTTCACTTTTTACCACCTTTTCGTGGAAGGCCAGCTCCCTTGCCTTCCACCACCTTCGAAGGCCACCCCTTGCCTTCTACCCCCTTCGAAGGCCACCCCCCGCCTTCCACCACCTTCGAAGGCCAGCCACCTTGCCTTCCACCCTTTTGGCCCCCCTTTTCACCTTTTCGTGGAAGGCCAGCCCCCTTGCCTTCCACCACCTTCGAAGGCCACCCCCCGCCTTCCACCACCTTCGAAGGCCACCCCTCGCCTTCCACCCCCTTCGAAGGCCAGCCGGGCCGCCTTCCACCACAAGAATGGAAGGCATGTCACCTGGCCGTCCACTCCTTAACCACCCCCTTGACTCCGTCTTCCCCACGATCTCCTCCACTCGCCGCCCTCGTCCCCCACTACTCCGACCACTCCCCACTCCGGCGACTGCCGCGTCCACTACCTCTAACCTTTGACCACTTCCTATTGGCTGAAGGATGATTTACGGGGATTTAGACCCCTGTTTTCCCCCTTTTTTCCTCCGCCTATTTAAACCCCCCAGGTTCCCTCGAGCAAGGGGGTTGCGTCGGAGGGGAGAAGGAGTTTCTTCCTCGGAGCGGGTCGGCTTTGGAGAGTCGAGCGGGCAAAGAGTCAGAAGGCTGTTTCAGGAGGAACGTCACTCCAAATGGGCTTGTCTTCCTAACCCTCTTTTACTTTTCACCTTTTTCACTTCATTGCATTTCCAATTTCCATCCATGCCGTAACATCCTCCCTCTTTCACTCTCTTTTACCTTCAACACATCATTTCACTCTTCACACACGAGCACTTATCTGCATGCATACATCCTAGAATGACTTAGCACCTTTTACCCCCAGAGGTTCCAAACAAAAATCGGGAGGTGGGTGGCCATAACATATGGTCACCTTCCCTCCCAAACACCCACCTGGTGCGTCTCCCTCTAATTTAGTTAACCTTTATGTTTGCATGAACGGATCCTACACGTCACAGTTCTAATTGGGTTATTGTCTTTTCTTTGTCTGTCTTTTCTTTTCAGGGGATCCTTACCACCTTCACGCGTGCAGAGTACCGGGCTCTCCTCCTCTGGCCGGCCGGAGGAAGAGAAGGAGGAACCAACATTTCCCGCTCCCACAGAACGCGATCACATCCTCACCATCCTGCGGAGCACAGGGACCGAGAGGTAATGCTCCTGGCGATCACACTTTATTTCTAACCCTCTTTAAATCGCCACAGTGCTAAGACGAACGGAGAGGAACCCTCGCCCGAAGCCCGCAGCCGCGGCGGGGGACGTTCCGGGCGCCTACAGCCGTCTGGCGATCACGGTGGGACACTCTCTTGCTCGCCGCGCAGGTAAGACAACTTAAAATACAAGAGTTCCTGTGGACGGCCAAGCACTTGGCCGCCCAGTGTCCTGAACGGCCAAGCGCTTGGCCGCCCAGCCCGGACGGCCAAGTACCTGGCCGTCCAGTGAACCGGACGGCCAAGTGCCTGGCCGTCCAGCCCAGCCCGGACGGCCAAGCACCTGGCCGTCCAAAGCCCAGGACGGCCAAGCGTCTGGCCGTCCAGGCAGGACGGCCAACTGCCTAGCCGTCCAGTGTATCGGACGGCCAAGTGGCTGGCCGTCCAGCCCAGGTAGGACGGCCAACGGCCTGGCCGTCCAGGCTCTAGGACGGCCAGGTAGCCTGCCGTCCAGGCTCCGACTTTTCTGGCTTTCTGATTTTTAAGTGTCTCTAGTTTGCTTTTTTGTTCACTGTTCTCTTATCTTTTCTTTTCTTTTCTGTCTGCTGGACTGTGGGTTAATTTCAGGGTATTCTCCGCAGGGGTTTTAAGGAAGAGCCGGCATCACACTTTTAGTCACCTCTCCCGCAGGATCTGACTCTCCACCTGAGGATTCCCACTCGGGTGCGACTAGTCTTATTCTGTTGAGAACCTCCGTCAGTCTCCGCGAGCCAGGGATTCCCACTTGGCCGCCGAGCAGGTTGTACCTGAAACCACCCTATAGGAACCTTGGGTTTATGTGAGAAATTAGAGAATTGTTTCAAAATCTAAAGACACTTAATTGGACTTTGGTGGAACAAGCTTTGAAAAAAGTGAAGGGTCGTTAAAGGTTTGAACTTGCTTTGTTAGAAACCAACACTCATAATACACAGTTAACCTTCCAAGTGAAATATAAAATCTCTCAGGATTTGTATTTCATAATGAACCGAATGGATGTCAATGCTGTGTATGATGACATGGACCAGTTCGGCAACAATGTTACACACAACCCTCTGTTTGAGATTGAAGAGGATCCACAACCAACATTTGTGGGCATGTTCCAAACACCTGGAGAGGAATTTAGGAGAAGGTGCTTGGATGAATCTTCTTCTTCAAAAAGTGACCTTATAATGTCCAACAGAACCCTCCAAAACCCAAGTGAGGATCTGGAACTTACTGCCGTATTATCACGGTACACCCCTGATCAACTCATCCGGTTGGCCTCGGGTGGCAAAACTCAAGATGCCACTCCTCGGGGAACTCACTTCCAAGAATCTACCAACAGAGCTCAGACTCGCATCAATCAGCCAACTCTTACCTCAGTTGCTCCACCTGTCATGCCAATTCCAGTCTCTCCAATTACACCTCCTCCTGAGCAGAAAGAATTCATTTACAAAAGTGAGGTTGAAACCTGTGTGCGTAAGTTTATGGCCGAGAAACTTACCCTGAAACAACCGCACTCTCTCTCGGGCTATTGTAAGCTCCCTCCGGCCTACTTTCCGCCAGGATTCAAAGCCCCCGAGTACAGGAAATATGATGGCACCTCTGACCCTCATGATCACCTGTCAAGTTTCCTCATGGATTCCCATCAATGGCTCTACCACAGAGTCCTCCTTGTCCATCTGTTCCAGAAATCCTTAGAAGGTGAGGCCTTAAGATGGTTTTCTTCCTTGCCCGCCACAGACCTAATCAATTTTGATATGGTCTCCGAAAAATTCATCACTCAGTTTAGTTATATGACAACCATGCCTCCCACCTTGTTTGATCTTGTGATGGAGAAGATGAAGCCTGAAGAGGAGTTCACGTATTTTGCCAACAGGTGGAGGGCAATGGCCTCTAGGGCGGAAGTGGAAATCCCCGAATCTCAAGCTATCACCATGTTGGTCAATAACGCTACCCCGCAGCTTCGGTCTATTCTCATGCTGAGCGAATTTCACACATTCGCACAACTTTATAATCGAGCTCGGGTAGTTCAATCTCAGATCTGGAGTTCCACTTTGCCATCCTTTTTTGAAAATCAGAACAGAAGTAAGAGGATTCCACCAATAGAGGGAGTGACAATCAATGAACAGGTGAGTGCTTTGGGGCAACCCTTTAGATCACCCAGTCCTATGTCTAGATCAGACAACCAATCCAATCAGAAACCATATTAAGCAGTTCCCCCTTTCTCTAGTGCCAAGATCAATTGGGGGCACATGAAAGAGGCTGCTGAAACCTTGGAAGTCAAGGGCCCTCCACCCTCTCATCAGGTAGTCCAAGATCCATCTATCTCTCTAGAAAGGGTGAGCACCCTTGTCAAAAATTTGGAACCAAATGTCGATCACAGAGGACAGCACTGGGAGTATGAAGAGGCTGGGATATGGCATGAGTGCCCTACTAGGACGACCAAACCTAGAGAGCCGTTGCAAGGAGTCTCCACTATCATCCAAGACAAACATTTGGTCTTGATACGACCTAGGGAGCAACCAACAGCCATCAACCCAGTTACTCTGGTCCAAGTTCCTTCAATTTCAATCAGAGAACCTCCTCCATCCATCTTGTGCCCAACACCAAAGCCAAGTCCAGTAACCCAATTCTGCCTAATAAATTCACCACCAGTTCAACCCCTAAAGTCAGATCAGGCAGTGGACCCCAGTCCGATTGGCGTTACACTGAGAAATCGCATCATTCCCCCAACAAGTCAACCCTTGGACTCTCAAGAGGATTCAGATCTGTCTAAGTATGACATCCTACAGCATCTAGGGAAAACTCCTGCTAAGATGCCAGTCCTAGAGTTGATTGGGAGATCTCCTACACACAGGGAGACATTGTTCAAGTTCCTCCAGCGCATTACACTCAATGAAGATCTTCCCGTCGGGGGGCTCACAAATGTCATTCTCTCAGTCACCCGGACACCTACAATATCCTCCACAGATAAGAATCTAGCTCCCCCTGAATGCCAATCCCTTCCCTCATGCTTGACCCCAACACTCAAGGGTCACTCATTGGACTCCATCCTGTTGGATACTGGGGCATCAATCAATGTTTGTCCACTCAAGACCCCCAAGAAAGTAGGGATTGATCTAGAGAAGATTGAGTCTACTTCCATGATGGTCTCAAATGGAAACCTGGAAATTGGCCCAATGGCCTTGATCTTTGAATTCTACATCCTTGATGTCAAGCCCATATACAACGCCATTCTGGGAAGGCCTTGGATGGACCAGACCCTGGGAGTGCCCTCCACTAATCATCAGTGCTATAAATTCCCATACACTGGGAAGATTGTCAAAATGAAGGGTACCCCCTATCTTGAGCCTTTGGATTTAGTCTCGACTGAACAAATTCCATCCATGATCACTCCTGGAAAAGGGGCAGAGCTCATCCTTTCATCGGTTGACTCTCAGGCCAAGCCCCAACCTAGCATAGGTTGGCAGCTTATGGACAAAATGGGGTATAGTTCGGGATCTGGGATAAGCAAGGAAGAGCAAGGAATTCAAGAACCTATCTTTGAAAATCCGACCATTGGGGGATTCAAATTGGATTACATACTAACCAAATCAACTGAAGGATCAAGTAAATGGAGTCTCTTGGATCACCTTGTGAAGGAAAATCAAGAGGTACTCAAGATACACTATCTTGAGGATGAGTTGAAGGAAGCAATCAATGAAATTCAAAGAGAAGATGCAGAAGAGTTCGGTATACAGCTGCTGTTCTATGAACCAACCACTCAACGAGAAGGAGCCTCCTTAGTGAGGGATGAACAGGTACCCACCGCTCTCATTCCCTTACTATTTCACACACCTGCCCCTCTCAGGTTCTTATCACCGGTCGTAGCACACTCTTGGGGCAATTCTGCCATCATTGGGTCTCTGTCTCAAGGACCCATCTTTGCAACATGTCTGACTCACCCTCTGAGTCTTGTGCATAATCGCTTGGGGATTGGATAGCTTCCTCTTTATCTACAGGTTGTAGAGGTAAGTAGGTTCTTTCGTTTCCAGCAAATAAGTGTAAATATTTTGAAAAGTTTTCCTCTGGATAGGAGTCTATTTGAAGAAGTTTTACCCTCAAAATACAAAAAATCAAAAATTTCAAAATCCCAAAAAAAATCGAATATCCAAAAAGCATCAAAAATATTTGTAAATATGTACATACTTTAATGAAAATGACAAAAAAATCAGAAAAGACACAAAAATCCAACTGTCGGGTGACTGCCACGTAACCCCCTGTCTAGGTCTAGTTGCATGATAGGTTGGGTTGACATTAAGGTTTGGCTAAGACTTTGGTCCACCAGAACCTTGGACGTGTCTACTTTACTTTCATACGGATCCCTATGCTCATCATGAGATGCACACACCTACACGTTTTTCAAAGAGAACCTGTTTAAAATGAATTCCAAGTCTTTAGTGCACTGTCAAATGCAACCTTTGCTCTTCGTCTCTCGACCGATCAGGACAGTTGACGCCCTTAAACGGTCGAGCTCAGCAAACTGCGGTTCCTCAAAAACCCGATGGATGTAACCCCTCAACAAAAAAAAAGGGCCCAGAAATGAAATGTAAAGGACCAGAGCACGTGAAGAGGGCAGTGTCCCCGCAGGCGGAATATCAAATAACCCCAAAAATGTCAAGAGCAGAAAAGAAATACAAACAAAAGAAAAAGGGGTTCAAGCAATCATAAAAAAAGCCTGGTCGTGACCGTGCCTGGCCATGAAATTTACCAAAGGCCTGAAAAGTCAAAATAGGGGCATCTAAGAGGTCAAAAGAGGTCCGTTTTGTCACAGCTCCTCCTCTTAACGGTTTTGTCGATCCTCCTGTGAAGTTTGTCTCCACAATTTCTTCACTTTTTCTCCCCCAAGGTTTGACACGAGATAGCTATCTAAAGACTGAACATCATTTCAAAATGGTTCGTTTTCAAAAATCGTCACATGCTCACATGATTACAGGAGTCCAAAATGGGTGAAGAGTAATGTCGATGTTTCTGGTGAACTAATTTCTTAACCATAATCTCAATGTGTACTCTTACAACTTCGGGCTTAGGTCAATGCATGCGCGTCACCAATCGGTGCGACGGCGTCTGATTCCGGGTCAGCGTCGCGCGGTTGACCGTTAGGGTTCCAAGGTGTTCCATCATATACCTTCTAGATTGTGAGGAAGGAGACCCGGGTCGGGCAAATCATTTACCTCGAAAACTTTTTGGGCAAACTTGGTGGTCGGAAGCAGCTGGGAGCCTAAGCATGGCATGACGGTATTGTCATCAGTATGAGTCTTAACCGGTCAAGGTTAGTTTGAGGAGTCTAGAGGCCCAAATCAATCTAGATGTGAGCTTAGGATACCTGGGAAGTTGAGTGTGCATTTCCCTTTCATCATTCAACCAGCCTAAGTTTGGGCAATCACCAGGTGGTCGGACAAAAAAAAAAAAAAAAAAAAAAAAAAAAAAAAAACGTGTTTTCATTCATCACACACCTCATTTGTTAATATCCACCAGCATTTGCATATTTACTTGTCGCATCAGTTTCAATACTCTCCCTTTTGTCTGGTTAGTTGAACACGGCCCCTTGACCCTATGCGAAGGCTAGGGAAAAGGTAGTTGCTCTATTTTGGGCAAGGGGCCGAAAACAGATACTACTAACTGCTTCCCCTCATTTTGTGCATACAGGAAAAGGATTCTGTCCAAAAGGTGGACACTTTTGCTGTCGAGTCGAAGCCGAAAGCAGTCGGATTGGCATTCCACTTTGAGAATGGCCATATCTTCCGCGCTGGCTTCGACTCGACAGGGACCTTTGTCCCTCGTTTCCTTGCAGCTTGTCATTAAGATACTGTGAATCATTGATTATTTACATTTACTGATGTGCGTTCTTGCAGCTGCAGGGAATCCGAAGCAAGTAGGATTGAAGACACAGGAGGCTAATAACTTCGGGCGTATAGACTCTGAGTTCCTCTTTAAACAAAATAATGAGGAGTCTATATTCTCCAAGTTATTCGATTGGCCAATAAATCCCTCCTGTTTGCATTAGGAATTTATTTTAATTTCAACCCAGCATGCATTTGCATAAGCATTCATCCTCGCCCTAGGGGCAATGACCATCATTCATCACTTTGCTTAACCCATCGCTGATCTGTGATTCTGGCATATGTGTATCGGTTAGCCCTTCGAATTGCAAGACCTCTTCCACTTTTCAGCACGTGTGCTTGAGATCCTCTCACTTGGCGATCCCATGATGCGCCAGGCCACCGCGCGCCCGTTGTGTTGAGAGCTCTTCAAGTCACACTCCTACACCTTTCATGCTCGAGATCTCCTTGGGCCAGATCGCTATATTCTGGTACGCCAAGGCCTTGCGGTTCCAGCACCCGGGGGTCCCACGGACTGTGATTCTCTAGTACAGAACTCTGTTCCTTTTCTTAAACCACTCTTGCAACTCAAATAGCTAGGCTTCATGCATTTGCCGCATTCGCATATCATCCTTGGATATAGCACATTCATGTTTTCGGGTTGTCCAAAATCAATTTCGATTTCCGGAACACCTATTTATCATTCCGTTCCACTCCACTGCAAAATAGGTGTCCCGGAGGGGCATTTGTAGACACCGATTTTGGACCACCCTTTTGGTCATGAACCCAATCCATCATTAGCCCTTCATCACCAAAATCCCCTCATTTCAGCCATCTCAGCCCACTACCAGCTAGGCCCATTAACCAAATCCCGACTCTAGCCACCTTTTTCGTGGAAGGCCAGCCAGTCCGCCTTCCACCCCCTTCGAAGGCCACCCATCGCCTTCCACCACCTTCGAAGGCCACCCCCCGCCTTCTACCCCCTTCGAAGGCCAGCTACCTCGCCTTCCACCGTTTTAGCCACCTTCTTCACTTTTTACCACCTTTTCGTAGAAGGCCAGCTCCCTTGCCTTCCACCACCTTCGAAGGCCACCCCTTGCCTTCTACCCCCTTCGAAGGCCACCCCCCGCCTTCCACCACCTTCGAAGGCCAGCCACCTTGCCTTCCACCCTTTTGGCCCCCCTTTTCACCTTTTCGTGGAAGGCCAGCCCCCTTGCCTTCCACCACCTTCGAAGGCCACCCCCCGCCTTCCACCACCTTCGAAGGCCACCCCTCGCCTTCCACCCCCTTCGAAGGCCAGCCGGGCCGCCTTCCACCACAAGAATGGAAGGCATGTCACCTGGCCGTCCACTCCTTAACCACCCCCTTGACTCCGTCTTCCCCACGATCTCCTCCACTCGCCGCCCTCGTCCCCCACTACTCCGACCACTCCCCACTCCGGCGACTGCCGCGTCCACTACCTCTAACCTTTGACCACTTCCTATTGGCTGAAGGATGATTTACGGGGATTTAGACCCCTGTTTTCCCCCTTTTTTCCTCCGCCTATTTAAACCCCCCAGGTTCCCTCGAGCAAAGGGGTTGCGTCGGAGGGGAGAAGGAGTTTCTTCCTCGGAGCGGGTCGGCTTTGGAGAGTCGAGCGGGCAAAGAGTCAGAAGGCTGTTTCAGGAGGAACGTCACTCCAAATGGGCTTGTCTTCCTAACCCTCTTTTACTTTTCACCTTTTTCACTTCATTGCATTTCCAATTTCCATCCATGCCGTAACATCCTCCCTCTTTCACTCTCTTTTACCTTCAACACATCATTTCACTCTTCACACACGAGCACTTATCTGCATGCATACATCCTAGAATGACTTAGCACCTTTTACCCCCAGAGGTTCCAAACAAAAATCGGGAGGTGGGTGGCCATAACATATGGTCACCTTCCCTCCCAAACACCCACCTGGTGCGTCTCCCTCTAATTTTAGTTAACTTTTATGTTTGCATGAACGGATCCTACACGTCACAGTTCTAATTGGGTTATTGTCTTTTCTTTGTCTGTCTTTTCTTTTCAGGGGATCCTTACCACCTTCACGCGTGCAGAGTACCGGGCTCTCCTCCTCTGGCCGGCCGGAGGAAGAGAAGGAGGAACCAACATTTCCCGCTCCCACAGAACGCGATCACATCCTCACCATCCTGCGGAGCACAGGGACCGAGAGGTAATGCTCCTGGCGATCACACTTTATTTCTAACCCTCTTTAAATCGCCACAGTGCTAAGACGAACGGAGAGGAACCCTCGCCCGAATCCCGCAGCCGCGGCGGGGGACGTTCCGGGCGCCTACAGAGTACTTGTATCATTGCGTTCTCATCTTCTGAAGAAAGACTTTTACTGACGAGGACAACCTTAGGTTCGTCTTCAGTCCCTAAATTGATTTCTTTGGTGGGCTCTTCTACGGCAGCTGAGGGTTCATCGAATCTCTTTACTCCACTGGCATACGCCTCAGCTGCGTCCTCGTCGTCTTCCTCATTTTCAACAATGGGGTCCTTTTCATGTACTAATTCATATACCCCGTACCCATCATTGACTGAGTCATCGTCCATGCGCTCCATCTTGGCCAACAACGTCTGCGTGGTCAGATCTGCCTGGGGAGGAGGAGGAGGAGGAAGTACCTGATAGGCCTGCTGCCTAGAGTAGGTTGGACAAGGAGGATAATAAGGATGAGGTCCGGCAGAGCTTCCGCCATGCCCGAGGGCATTTTGATAAATGGGCGTCTGCGGTCTAGCCGGTTGCCTGGATGACGAAAGTTGTGGCCCAGTTGGCCGAGAAGTAAGATGAAGGCCTTCCATGGCCTGATGGATATAAGGAGGAGGAGGTTGAGGTTGTTGAGGAACAACGGGGGGAGCCACAGGGTTCGGCTCAGCAGGCTGCATGGGTGCCTTCCCCTTCAAGATAGACTGGATCGCCTCGAACTGTTGAGGGTCCAGTCGGGAGGCAAGAACTCCCAGAGCATTGACGAGATCCATAGGATCGGAGGGTAAGGGATCATTCTGATTCATGTCCCCCTCAAGGTCAGGATTAGGAATCGCATATTCATGCGGAGGAAGATCATGATATTGATCGTGCGGATGAAAAAGAGGAGTTCGGACATTCCCGTCATGTCGAACTGGAATGGGGACAGAATTACGAGAGGCATCAGCATCTCTCCCGTTCTCGTAGTTGAAATCTGAATTGCGAGGGGCATTAGCATCTCCCTCGTAGTTGATAATGGCGTCTTGGGCCATACTCAAATCTCTGCCTGATCGCAGCAACATGATATTAGATTCCCTTTTTTTTCAAAAATTTAATCAAACAAGTTGTGCAGAGATTAATCAAACAAGTTGTGCAGAGATTAATCAAACAAGTGGATGCTTAACGTGATTTCAGGGTTCCTTGTTGAGTTATTTGAATTGGATTAAACCACAATTTCGCTCAGGGAAGGATCCTAGTTTCAGTTCAATTTCCACCGTTATTTTCTAGGGTTCTCTTTCACAACGCTTTCGGAATCTAGCCGGGACTTCAATTGGTACAACCAACCCAATGATCAAGGAGGAATACCTTGATTTTGGGGACTTATGGAGGTCTCAACGTCAACTTCTCTAGTCTGATCAAGGGACCAACCCAATCAGAGAGAGTTGTTGACGTCGAGTAATGTGTTCCTAAGAAAAGGAGGGTTTTAGCCTCAATGCGTATGCCCTGCGACCTGGATGGCCTCTAATGCTTAATAAAGTAATGGGTAGCTAGCACTCAACCACAGAAATCTGGAAACTGATAAATAATTAAGTAACTGTCTGAATAGCGTCGATGATAGTCGACGCTATTCAAAACAGAACTTAATTCTTTCGCAGAGAACAGATGCAAACAGCAGAGAAAGCCTGGAAAATAACTAAAAACTGTCTGAATAGCGTCGATGATGGTCGACGCTATTCAACACATAACTTAATTATTTCGCAGAAAGAGATGCAAACAGTAGAGAAAGCCTGGAAGCTAAAAGGCGTCTAGGTGTGCTGACGCGGTTTTGAAACGCGTCGCTGTTCCTGGACGCTTTGTAGTTCGCAGAAACAGAATTGCAGGAGGATTTTCTGGGTCGAATCCTCCTTAAACAGGGTAAAATGCAGTAAACAATCGACTCATGCAAAGATTTTTAGTTTCAGATTTTAAACAGGATGATTTACTAACTAAACAACTAAGAAATCACGCAATCACACATCATTTTATCACAAAAAACAGCTTTTTTGGATTAATCAAAGGGGAGGCAAGATCTTGCCACTGGGGTGTGCATGTGGTGCACGAGGGAAATTAATCAAACTAAACACTCACCAATTGGTGAGGACGTGTCGAAAGACACAAGTGGTGCACCGTGGGTGCCCGATATGATGATAACAAGAACAAAAGAAATTAAAAGATGGCGAGACCAAGTCCCACCGTGATCGCCAAAAGAGCTGTAGGTGCTGAAAAATTGCTCGTGTGATTAATGTGAGAAACTATGTTGTTTAGGGTAAATTAACCTATTAAAAAAAATGCAACTAAGGTGCAGTGATCGCCAGAAACTTTTAACTAAAAAGCTTCAAAAGAAGTTTGATCGCCTACCTGTTTGAACGCGGAAGAATGAATCCTTGGTTCCCCTCCTTCAGCCGGCTGAAGAAAGAGAGCCCTTTATTCTTTTGTTCTTGCTGTTGAATGTTGAGGATCGTCCAGAATCTCTTCTGGCTTTGCGCTTGATTTCCCTCTTTTTGAACTCTTGTTGTTGTTGTTGAATGCAGCAGAGATAGAGAAACAGAAAAATAAAGAAGAAATAATGATGAGAATCTAAGTAGAAATAATATCAAAGCTAACTATGATTATAAACATGTTTAAACAGCAACTCACTTGTTTAAATGGCTTTGAAACCCCTTTAGAACAGATGGGTTTTAGAAGATTGATGATGTAGTGTGTGTGGCATGAAGTGAATATGAGATAATGAAACTAATGAATGAAGATGAAATTCAGATATGAAAAACTTATGCCCAGTCCAGTTGGTTGAAGCTTTGAAAGGATGAAGATCTTGAAGAAGGATGCCGACTTCTGGAAATGGCAGCGCTCCGGCGTTCCGACGTGGTTGCTCCGATCTTCAAATCGCTATAACGTTGTGGCTCAATAGTTCTCTCTCTCTTTTTTTTTAACTCCTTGATAGGCAAGGTATTTATAGGCATTTTCTGCGTTCGCGATTAACATAGAAAAATCTAGGATTTATCTACCTTAATCGACAGATAAACACTGATTAATTCATCTTTATCTGTAATTATCTAAAACGCGTCCACCATGGCTGACGCCTTTCAGATTAATTAAGATAAGGATAAATATCCGGGAAAACTTATCTTTATCTTTATTAGCTAAAACGCGTCCACCTTGGTAGACGTCTTTTACACTAATTAAGATAAGGATAAACATCCGGAAGAGAAGTTAAAATAGCTTAGGAAACTTAAAACGCGTCGACCTTCACAGACGCCTTTTAGTTAAATCAATTAATTAAAATTCAATTTTAAACGCTAAAATAGGAATAAACTCTAAACCGCGTCCACATGGGTCGACGCCTTTTATACTTCTTCATATTTTAACTGAAATTTGAACTAAAATCAATTCAATTGATTAACTTAAACATGTCCGTTCGACCCGACACTCAAAAGATCAATAAAAATTAATTAATGATTAATTATCAGACCATTCTGAGGCATTATTATATGATATGAAATTTACTCAAAATGACGTCAAAATTAGCGTGTCTACAACTAGACCTGTTGGCCTTTCCCAAAGACTTTCAGTATGCTTTTCTAGGTAGACATGCTTCACATACAAGTAGAGTAACCTTAACTAGTGAACCTAAAAGGTTTTCTTGAGCTAGTCTAGTCATTCTATCATGTCCTATGTGACCTAGGCGAGCATACCATGTCTCAGAATTGAGATCTTTATCGTTAGCCACATACGTTATAGAAGAAGTAGAATCATTTATATCAACATCCAATTTAAACAAACCACCACTTAATAAAATATGTCCATACAACCCTATGAGAATAAGAGCAAATTCTAGGGATAACAAAGATGAAGCTGCCAAAACATTGTGCTGAACTCTCGACACATAAAGAACATCGTGTAATGTCAACACTCGACTAGTTCTTAATTTGAGCTGGTACACACCAACTCCTAAGGCTTCTTCACTGGTCCCGTTGCCTATGTACACCTTCTACATCCCTCTTGGAATTCAGTAATAGTCCTGGTACCCGTCTCAATCTCTCTTCACATGTTTGGTTGCTCCTAAATCTACAATCTACTCAGGGTAAGTATGAGCGACTAAGACATAAGAACAAACATGTACAGAGAGAGAACTGGGGTTAAGGGATATCTTTTTCAGCTCAACGCATTCACGAGCAAAATGTCCCAGCTTGTCACAGTTGTAACACTTCACCTTGGACTTGTCCCTTTTTTCACCGCGCTTGCCCCTGTGGTCGTGCTTCGGTATCCACTCTATCTTCAACTTAGAGATAGATGCAGTGTCACGATCTCTACGCTTGAAAAACTTCTTAGGGCCCTTCCTGCTTTGGTGTCTGCCTCGCTTGGCAACTATGGCAGTGGCGTGCATGGCTTCTTTGCGCTCGGCCCCTAACTCCACATAACGAGAGAAATTAGAAAACTTCTTGATATTCTCGTTGTCGGTGAAAATCTACTTCATATGAACCCAAGAGTCCAGTAAAGATCGGATCACTATAAGGACCTGCTGTTTGTCTATAAGATCATGACTTGCCACCCTTCAAATTCCTTATCATGGATGACATCACCCTAGGGTGTTCAGTTATGGCCTGCTGCTTGTCTTTGCGGTAGGTCTCAAACTTGAGAACCAAATGACAACTGTGTAGTCAAAATTCCACCAAATTGGAACTTCAACTGATCCCACATGTCTTTGACAATCTGAAAATTTTCAAATTCGTTAATAAGGTTGTCTTGCATGCTACTTAGCATAGTAGGTATGCGCTACAATCGTTTTTGAACCATTGTCGGTACGCCCCTATTAGTATTTGTGTGTCCTATGGGTTAATTCTGGGCTGGGTAGGCCCAATATAATGTACAATCTTGTTCAATATTATAAGTGGTAATTGGAGTGTAAATTTATAAAATCCGTATTGCTTTACGTTGTCCCTAGGATATGTGGTTGTAAAGTCAATTCGAGATAGGATCTTGAATGTGGGTTTGACTATACATGGATACATACCTTAAACCATTCCCGATTGGAGAGAAATCATTCTGGGACATTGATTACTCGTAAATCGGTACACATGATGTGTAGATGATCAATCTCATGATCACAGGTGTGGGGCACCAACACATATGGGTGGGTATTCATCTTGGGAGAATGTCCACTGAATTGATCTGCTGATGGATCTTCAGATGGTTAATTATATCGAATGTCAACCAAAAATTCATTTGTCTCAATAGTATCGTTGATCCTTTAACCTGAGACATTAATTGAGTCTTGCGTAAGGACCGGTATAGTTTGATTCTTTGGTTAAGTGACTTTAACCATAAGTCATGAAACACCAAATCATTAGCCACATCGGAATACATGCGAAGACCGTTAATGGTCAAGAGGGGATCGCTCACTGTTAGGTATATCACGGACAGTTAATGGGTCATGACATGGACGTTCCACCAAATCTCTGGCCATGGTAGTTTCGGTTCGTTTGGAACGAACTTGAAGTTATTAAGGAGGTCATGGTCAGATGACACAATCTCTAGTGGTTTGACAATAACCGTACCATACGATCGTATCACACTCATAGAATGAGTGAGGGATTATAGCGATGCGGTAACTAAAGATTGACAGGTACCAGACAGGATAGAGTTGAACCCGACGTCCTCTGGGATCACGTGGATTTACTTGACCCAACGTGATCAAAAGGTTTGGATTAAATTAAATAGTTATTAGGAATAACTAGTTTAATTTACTTCAAATAAGATTAGAAGTTAATGGATCTTTAAACCAGAGTGATTATGGGCCTAGAAGATTACACACAATTGATTCTCACAGAATGGGACATTATTGTATGGATAAATATACTAAAGAATTATTAAAAAGCTTAAACGTATATATACAATAATGCTAAGGGCATATATACAATATATGTATTCTTAGACTTGTTTGATAAATAAGCTAATAATATATATAGTAATATGCCACTTTAGAGTTTTAGGAAGAGGCGGTATAAAAGGAAGCGAGACAAGCAACGGCTTAAGCCTTTCTTGTAAAACCCACTCATCCTCTCCAAAAGCACGACACTGGACATATGACAGCAAGCTAATCTGTAAGGATCGAGACTTTCGGATCCGGTTTTCGGGGTCGGACCCTGTAGTTCTGTCGACGCGGTTTAAACGGCGTCCACCGTTGCATACGCGTTTTAGGTTCTGCCACGTGGGTGCTACGTGGGTTGGCTTCGGGCCGCGAGAGTACGGCCCTGACATATCTCATGAACGGCATCCACGTGTGTCGACGCCTTTCAGACTGCAACTCTGGGATTGTCAGAGTACCGCCCTGACATGTCGTCTGAACGGCGTCTGCCTTGAACGACGCGTTTCAGACTCTTGTCAGAGCAGCCGTCACATCACCTGATTGGCGTCCGTAGATGTCGACGCGTTTTAGCCAGTCTTTGGTTAACCCCACGAGCCCTCCTTCTTTCCCTCATTTTCTCCTTCTCTCTTTCTCTCCTTCCCCTCCGGCGAACTCGGCGGCGATCCCTCCTCCTCCCTCTTTTCCTCCCACCATTTCATCTCTCCCTCCACTCCATCCTCTACCTAGCTCCTACCACTACCACCTCCACTTCCACTGTGGCGTTTTACTCTCCGGACGGCAGCCGACATCACGGTGGAGTAAGGACGACCACGGCGGTACCGGCGGCGGCGTGGGGCGAGACGGGTGGACGGCTTGAAGCTCGGAGGCGTTCAAGTATCCGGTAGGGTGACGGTTCCCATAGTATTGTGTTTTAACCATGTTTTCCCCGTTAGAGCATGTTATGGATCTTTGGTTTTGGGGGATAGAACAAGCATGTTTAGGAGTTCTTCTTGGCGATATGGGGGATTTCTATGAATGTGATTTCCTGTGGATTGAATTGCCCCTCTTTCTCCTCCGTTTTTTGGGAAATTTTGGGGTTGTTGGGGTTGAAAAGGGAGCCCTTGGGCTCAAGCAGACTCTGGTTCCTGGGGTTGAAAGACGTCGTGCATGGACGACGCCTTTTTGAAGGGCGTCGGGCCATCACGACGCCTTTTAGGCAGGAATCGCCCTACTGAGAGTCTGCCAGTTCGGGGTTCTGAGACTAAAAGACGTCATGGGTGGGCGACGCGATTTGAATAAGCGTCGGGTAGCCATGACGCCTTTTAAGGCAGAAATCCCCTGAGTAATGTTTTCTGAAATTACTGGATTTCTGTGCTAAATGGCGTCTGAGGATGTCGACGCCTTTTAAAAGGCGACCACTGGTGTCGACGCTTTTTAAGGCCTGATTCTGAAGACAGTGTTTTACATAAACCAGTACATGGAGCTTGAATGGCGTCGGTCTTGGGCGACGCGATTCAAGACAGAACCTCACTAATTCATGCCAGTAAAATGTGTTCATACGGCTAGATAGATGGTTAGTGCATGTTTTGGTGTACGCAATAGAGATGGATTATGCATGACCGGGTGATACTATTGTGTGTGTTATGCGATCGCGGACTTTTTACGTGACCGGATCGTACTGTGCTGGGTTTTATGTTACTGTGGACCTGGAGTGACATTGTAGCGCTTTATCACTCTGTGCTGGTGGGGGCGTGAGCACAGCGCCGGTGGGGGCGTGGGCGGGGTGACGCCTAGTGAGAGAGGGTCACCTGGTGAACCCCGGGGTCAGCTAGTACCGGTGTCGGAGTGGTATATTCGGAGAGTCACTCGTGCTGAGGGAAGGAGTAACCACCTGAGCCAGTTGGGCCGGAGTAGCTAGAGTGCTATCCGAGGGGTTACTGCTTGGTCTCAGCGGGTCGAGGTTTTTCCCACCGTTGTTTGTGTGGTTGGCGTGTTCTATCGAGGCGGCAGTTGTAGGTTCCCTTGTCGGTTAGTTTAGAAATATGCATGTTTAATATACTTCGACTGCATGTGATTTCACGTTGAGAATTAGGAATTGTACCTACTACTGTGCTTGTTGCTTTACCGTTAGCTGTATTTTGCACTTGTGGGTGTGTGCGTGGGCAGTGGGGATCTAAGGATCCCTACTGAGTCTTGTCTTGAGACTCACCCCTGCGATTTTCAGGTGAGGACTCCCAGCAGACCTAGAGCGGCGTGTGCGGCCGTGTGTTGAGCGCCTTCAGCGGTTGTTCCGGGGTATGCCCCGATGTAGTTGTTATTTATTTCTGGCCTGTATGTTTAATTATTTCTTTCAGTTGGAGTATGTAATTATTTGCTGTATCGAGTCGCATTGTAATAATTTTAATTCCTGCACTTTCATTTCAATTCAATGCGATGTGAATGTTTAGCTTAGTTTATTATTTATTTCCCAGACTTACTAGATCCTAGTTTGGTTCCAAATTAACGATTCGGTACCCAATTAGTAATCGGATCCCCGATTATAGGGTGGCGGGTCGTTACATAATCTCTCTCCCAACTGTAAGGATTGAGGTTTCAGATCCGGTTATCAGGTCAGTTTTGGGGTCGGGTCTCGTAGTTTGGGCTCTGGTAGGGCTGAAACTTAGTTTGGACGCGGTTCAAACGGCATCCAATAGTGTGGACGTGTTTTAGGCTGTGCCACGTGGGCTGGTCTTGGGCCGCGAGAGTACGGCCTCGGTCACATCGTCTGAATAGCGTCTTGTATGGACGACGCCATTTAGAGTACGACCCTAGTTTGTCAGTGTACGGTCCGATTTTGTCGTCTGAATGACGTCGGGCTTGAAAGACGCGTTTTATCAAGCTTTTGTTTGATCCCACGAACCCTCCCTCCTTTCCCTCATTCTCTCCTTCCTCTTCTCTCTCCTCTCTTCCCTCCGGCGAACCGACGAACCCTTTCCCCCTCTCCTTGCTTTCCTCCCTCCATTCCATCTCTCCCTCTACTCCATTAAGCTACCAACTTCCTCCACTACCACCACCACTTCCTCCGCAATGCACTTCTCTCCGGATGGAGGCCGACGTCCCGGTGGAGTAACGGCGTCCACAGCGGTACCGGCGGCGGCATGTGGCGAGGCGAGTTTGCGGCTTGGAGCTAGGAGGAGCTCGAGTAACCGGTAGGGTGACGATCTCCGTGGTGTTTCAACTAAAATCATGTTTGTTTTCCTGCTTTCGAGCATGTTTGGAGAACTCTTGGGGTGAAAATGATAATTGCATGTATGGAAAAATTGTAGGATTTAATGGTAGTTAGGTTCTCCTCCCTCCCCTCTATGTTTTGTGACCTTTTTGGTACGTTTTGGGGGAGAAATCCCACCTTGTGGATTGGAGGAAGCGGAGGGGAGAACCTGTCTGTTAAGACTAAATGGCGTCGCGGGACAGCGACGCCTTTTAAACGTCGGCTTCCTCCCACGACGCGATTTAACCCCAGAAAATAAACCCTGTCTTTGGACTGAATGGCGTCCAGGGACAGCGACGCCTTTTAAAAGATGACCTCCGTGGACGACGCATTTTGGGCCAATTTCTAAGACCAGTTTTCACATGAACCAGTTTAGGAAGTTTGAATGACGTCGGCCTTGTGCAACGCGATTCAAGCCAAAATTAAATTAATCCCTGCAATTAACACGTGCTTACATTGTTAGATAATTTAGTTAATTGCATGCTTGGAAATGTACTCCATGATGATGGGTTCTACGTGATCGGATCGCGCCGTGCTGTGTTTTGTGCGATCGTGGGCCTAGAGTGACAGTTGTTAGCGCTTAGACACCCTGTGTCGGTGTGGGAGTGACACGGCGCCGGTGTGGGAGTGGCGGGGTGACGCCTAGAGAGAGGATCACCTGGTGTACCCCGAGGTATAGCTAGTACCGGTGTGGGAGTGGTACATTCGGAGTGTCACTCGTGCTGGGGGAAGCAGAAACCACCTGGAGCATGTCGGGCCGGAGTAGCCAGTACGCTATCCGAGGGGTTGCTGTTTGATTTCAGCGGGTCGGTGTTTTCCACGTTCGGTCATGTGACTTGTGTGTTTCACTGAGACACGGATTGTGGACTTGTGACGGAGTGGTTTTTAGAATTATACATGTTACCGTTTGAATGCATGTATTTCATAACGAAATTGGAAAATGTATTTACTGTTTTAATTGCTTAAATTGTTTATATTTGTGTTGTTATACTTGTGGGTGCGTGAGTGGGCAGTGGGGATCGAAGGATCCCTACTGAGTCTTTTCGATGACACTCACCCCTGCGATTTTCAGGTGAGGGTTCTAGGCAGGCGTAACGAGGAGTGTATTGTTTTGGGTCACGCGCCAGCAGCCGTTGTTCTGGGGTATGCCCCGATGTAGTTGTCATTTTATTTTCTAGCCTGTATGCTTAATTATTTCCTTTATGTTGGAGTATGTAATTATTTGCTGAGTCGAGTCGCATTGTAATAATTTTTAATTCATCCATTTCCTTTCCAATTCAATGCGATGTGAATGTTTAGCTTAATTTATTATTTATTTTCCAGACTTATCAAGATCCTAGTTTGGCTCCAAATTAATGATTCGGTACCTATTTAGTAATCGGATCTCCGATTATAGGGTGACGGGTCGTTACATCAACTATCTCTGCCGTCTAGTAACAGGGGAGTAAAGGGAAGAAGAAGGGTACTGTCAGGGGTTGTGTGGTTTGGAGGAGAAGAGCTCCGTTCCTACGAGGGTCCGTATGGATTTACTCTAGAAGCCGTATGCTTGTGTGGTTCTTAGCTTAGAGGAGCTCGGCACCGATCTTTGTAGAACAACGTGTTCTACGCAAAGTGATAATCCGTTTGTATGCTTAGATCATTTTTGTTACATCGATTGGAACCCGAACTAGTTTCGAGGATCTCATTTTTTATTATTCTTCCACTGCGAACGAGATCCTAGGGTTCTGAGTGAACCTTACAGCCCCTTGGTCCTGACGATGCTGTGTAGGATTGCCCTCCTCAGGCGGTGACATGACGGTGGTAAGATGTTAAAGTAACTCCTTCTCGTTTACCAGGTCCTGAATCTTATGGTGCCATATGTCATAATTCATGCCAGTCAATTTGTCACCCTTGGTCAAATCATCTACCGACAAATTCAAGGTAAGTTAATTTTAATAAAACGATTCTGAGCAAATCTTACAATGAGCAGCAATTTATGTCTCTCATTATAGACAATTCTTAAACATTCACATACCCATATAAATTTCATGAAAATAGCATGCTTTCTAAAATTGAATTAATTTAATTAAGATTCAATTAGTTAATTCCATGATATTTAAGTAAATCAATTCAAGCTATCATTAACAGTGTATCTGCAAATAAATGATCATATGGATACATTTCGTTTTTATCCTACAACATGATCATTTAAATAAAATAACTTGGTAGCGAAGATGGGCATGCAAATTGATTTAGTCAGAATTTACATATTTATAAATTATCGTTCAAATAAAATTAATTGTCACTTTACTAACATGTGCAAAAATTAAATGATTCTATAAGTATGTGTGGACTCAGTCAATCAATTGGCAACATTATTTATCATCATAAATTGGTCATTGAGCATGTTCAAAATTAACATATAAATTAACTAACTTAAAATTATACATATTATAAGTCAACATAAGATTAATTGCCGCTAATTGATATGCGCAATAATTAAACGGCTTTACAAATATACACATATTTAATTAAATAATTTGATTACATCATGGACAGTCATGAATGACCATTTAATGAAAAATGTCAATAATTTTCATTTTGCGCAAACATGAATTTTATCTTATCTATACGCATCAATATTAAAGTCAAATTAATCAACTAAATTGAATTATTTGCATGATTAATATTTTTTTTTTGTGTGAGACAGTTTTATGACAATCATTGCAAGTGAATAAATAATACTAATGAAGATAATTCATTCACTAATTAAATTTTGTTCATACTAATCAAATTACATTGAATTAAATTAATAAACCAACAATTCAAATTAAAATGCTAACTACCTAACAAATGGATCATTAAAATATAAATTAACAAATAATAATTTCAAAAAATTCCTAGTTTCTATTTCAATTTCCCCGTTTATTACCATATGGAGAATATGCAACGGGTCCATTGGAAGAATTAAACGACGACCAAAATATTTCCTAAGACCCCCCTGGATCCCCCCGTATCTGGCCTGTGCATGGACTCGACCGCAGCGAGGTCGTGCGGTGCCAATTGCATAATTACGGCAAGTGTGGTGCCACCCTTGCCCTGCCGCTGATCAGTGAAGTTGAATGCTCGTGTTGCTGCCGGAGCTGGCCCCAGGGACAACGGCGTCTGAGGATGATGCCGATGTTGATGGCGAGATGGCACCATGAGCGGCGGCGTCGAGCTGAGGAACCAACGGGCCTCCATGACCTCGTCAGGTGACTTAGGCATTCAGTGCACGACTTCTCCGAGATCCTCATAATGTCTTCTGCCCTCAAGACCAGGATTGCACGACTTCGGCATTCAGTGCAGCGGCATGCTGGCCTGGTTGGACACGGTGAAGACGAGCTGCTTGTCCTAGCTTGAGATCCTTGACGTCCATGTACTTAGGCGGGTGTACTCTCTTCGCATCCTCAGAGGACGGCGAAAAGGCTACAAGGATCGGCCGGAATCGAACACTGACCTCGATCGTTGATATAAGATGCCCTGATGAAGGCCCAGAGAAGGTCTCGGCAATGTTTAGGCGCTGGTATGTTACATGCTGGTGAACCCCACGTCCGCAAAGGTTAACGGTGAGGTGTCTTGTGGAGGGCAGCAGGCACACCTGGACTTCGCTGGATCAAGGCATGTATGTGGCAGCTGGGCTCAAGCAGGTCGGCATCCGAGCAGTTGATGGATACCAGTGCGGAGGAACCAAATGGACCTCCTTTCATTCGAGACGTCCCCGGCAGACATATATGACCTTGATACCGGACGCCGGGCCGAGCATGCTGCCGTTTGGTTGCCTTCGCTCACCCAAAAAGGTTGATGGCGCTCATGCAGGTCACAGACAGGCTAATGCTCAGCAAGTGGGGATCATGGTTCTTTGGTCTTCGCCTCTATAGGTTGGAGATGACCACAGAGCACTATGCCCCTGATGAAGGCCAGGAGAGGACATCGGCTGGCCTGTCTTGTCTTGGAGAAGGCCAACTTCATCAGCTGCAGACGAGCGTTACTTGTTGGGGTCCGGTTCATCAACGCGGCCCATAAGAAGTGCGTGCTTCACAGCTGGCTGCATGTAGGGCTGTCAATGGGCCGGGTTGGCCCACGGGCTCACGGGCTCGGCCAAGGACGGGCTCAGATTCGGACCCCAGTTTACGTCCGCAGGTCAACTCGGGCCAAGGCTTTACAGCCCACGGGCCAACTCGGACTAGGGAGTCAACTCAGGCGCGAGCCCCTCTCTTCTTCCTCCCAACATCCCGCCTATCTGCCGCTGGCCGCCCACTTGTTCGCTGCCATCATCTCATCCTCTACCCACTGGGAATCCACAGCCAACTACACACTAGAACTAAGCTCACGGTTACCCCAGCAGCGGCATCCGAGGAGCAGGGGGTTCCCGTCTGGCATATCTCAAGGAGCGAGAAGACGCCGCGGCGGTAGCCGAAGGCCTTGGTTTTCTCCTTGGTGAGGTCAAGGCTTGCAGGGCGAAGGAGACGTACACGACAGAGCCCAGGGGCTACCGGTCCAGCCACTCCAGGCAAGGATACCGCAGGCGGCGGCCACCGTGCTCCACCAGGTTCAGCGGCCCCATGGCGAAGAAGCGCTTCTGCTAGAGGAAGGCTTCCCGGGCCAGCAGGTCGATGAACTCGGACTCCACTGGGCAGCAAGTGTTGAAGAGGCACCTGGCGACATCCGAGGGCATCTTCAGGAACTGGCGGTAGAGGAAGGCCAGGAACTCATTGGTGAAGCAGTCGTCAAGCGGCAGCAAAGAGATGCCCGCGGGCAGCACCAGGAACTTCTCCTCGAGGCTTCCCTGGGAGGCCCACTAGAAGAAGAGGCTGGTCAAGGCAGAGACGTTGTGGAACACATAGGCCTCAGTGTTGGGTAGTGTGGCCGCCTCGTGGACGGCGAAGGGCATGAATGAGTCGTGGACCACGATGACGCCACGGGCCGCGGCCGAGAGGGAGCACAATAGTGAGGCCAGCGACACTCAAAGCTTGGTGGAGGCCTCAAAGGTGGGCTGGAGGTGAGCGGCAAACTTGATGGCCGCACGAGGGTCGGGCGGCGGGGAGGGGAAGGGGGGGATGGGGAGGTTGGGGAAATAGATGTTAGGGAAGGTGCCGAGGTCCCAGCCGTGGACGCAGACCCGACCTGGTAGTTGTACATGGCGGAGCTGACGAAGTGCATGGAGATGCCGTGGGCCGCCACGAGGCAGGAGAGGTGGAGGAGCCGGTTGAGGTGGCCTTGGACCGGGAAGGGCACCATCACCACTTCCACCCCCGCCCCCGATGTGGCCGAGGCTGCTGCGTTCCCATCTCTGCAGGCTAGCGGGGGGTCCAACAGAGCACTAGTCCAGAGTAAGAGGTCGGCGTTGGTGAGGTGCTGATTGAGGGCGGCGGCGGCGGAGGCAATGTCGCTCTGTATGTAGAGCTTACCGGCGGGGGTGTTGGGGGAGTGGCAGGATGGGCTAGGACGGGCCGGGTGGACTCCTACGGTCCTACCAAATCTTAGGCGGGCTGGGCTGGACTGGGCCAGACCAAGATAACGGGCCGGGCTAGATTACTGCGGGTCGAGTCGGGCGCAGCCCATTAACACCCCTAGCTATATGCTTGATGGGAAGGCCAGCTCGTGGCCAAGGTTGAATAATAATTGGATTAACAAATGGCCTGTGGTCAAGTATATAGCTCGGTTAACACCAATAGGACAGCCATCCAAGCTCCATTGAATTAGCAAGATTAACGCTTAGGCAGGGACAAACGACAACATCATCATGGAGATGAGGAGGATTGGTCGTATTATAATGAAGAGGAAGAGAGTAACAAGAACATGACCTTTAGTTGCGATTTCCCATAGATGGTGCCAATGTTGATGATCGGATACCACGGTATCCGACCTCTGAGTCATGATCCAAATCCGAACTCTACAAGCCCAATCCGACCTGCAAAGGTATGATGTAGAGCTTACCCTCGTCGGTCCACTCTAGGCTATTATGCTGAGATCTGACAACTCTGTTGAGGTAAACGAGCTGAAAAGATTTGGAAGTTCCTGAGTCTTGCAGAGTTATGAAGAAGATGAGCGACAAGGTCTAGACAACCTAGGTTTGAGTGGTCTCTTTGGACAAGCTGAGCCAACCTATAGCAGCTCAGACTGTGCAACAAAGGATGTTGTAGCCGAGCTTGTGATGCTGAGCTCCATTGGGCCTGCAAAATAGACAAGGTTAGAGGGCCCTGGGAGTGACCTCAAGGCAAAACACTCCGATGCTGAAGTCAAGTCATAGTCGAGAACTGAAGACAAGGGCGAGGTGAGAGTTGAAGCTGGAGTAAAAAGTGAGGGATTAAACCTACCTCTTTGGGACTCCCCATGGGATCTATATAAGGAGCAGTTGAGGTTTGAAACCGATCCTAGCGGAAGGCGTTGATCGTTAATGGGATGATCTTATTGGACCAGTTCCGCGGGTTTGGACCCAGTACTGATCATACATTATTTAGGATGTTTTATAGCCTTTTATTAGACACCAAGTGGCCTCCAAATTATTAATTTGCATTATAATTAGTAAACAGTCTCTTAAAACCGATACGTATATCAGATAAAGTAATGAGTATAAGACAAATTCAGTTTATTTGAATGCGTATGATACACTCAGAATTTGATTAGTTGATTGATTAATAATTTATAGGTCAAGTAATAAGAATTTTTCTATATAGATCAAAATCATAGATTTAACTATTTGCCTCTTTCCAAAACCATTTTACTCTACCACCATATTCAAATATCTTAAAAGAGTGAGAGTGGCATACTCCAAACTAATTAGATTGATCTAAACAACATTATTTAGCAATATGATAAATATGAGGAAAAATATCTCTTCATGGATGAGTTATTAGGTCTGATGGACCAAAATCACATCCACCATGATCAAGACCTTCAATCTCCGATTAGATGGACGTCCCTAGGTAGTCCCTACAAAATAGAACACCATTAAAGGGCCTCCACAATGATCCGGGGGAGCCCTCTCTGATGCCTAAGTCACAAGGTTGGAGATGCTGGAGGGAAAGCTGCAGAAACTTGGGTGCTAAAGAGCATATATGTGCCCGTTGGGATAGGGAGCCTTATATAATAGTCAGATAAGGAGCCCTTCCAAGGGGCGGTTCCTAGTCTGATCAAGAAAGGTAGACTCTGGAGAACTCAGTAAGTCTTGCCCTGTGTGAAGGGATAACCCTTAGCCAGGAAAGTCTTGTTCGAGGTGTATTATGAGATTTGATTATGTTCCCAAACCCATGCGATTAGGGACATTGGGTTCCTGGTCAGAATAGGGGTCATGCGTGACTGGGAGAATCCTGATGAGGATCTGATTATGACTTCTGCCCCAAAGTATCTTTTTTTGGACCGTCCTTCGTAGGCTATGGGGTTTAGTGGATCCATGGGCTTAGAGGGAGAAATGTTACATGGGTCGGCCCAACTATGCTTTTGGGCTAGGCAAAATTTTCTTCCTTCACTTGCCCCCTCCCTCTTTGTCATAACTAAATGGCGAGGAGCGAAGAGACACCTGGAAAGGCGCTTCCTGATTTAATATCCTTTGGCGTTCATCCTTCCTCTATCCTGGGCAGTGGCTTCGGGAAGTTGTTCAATAGTCGTGTCTGTCTTAATGACTGGCAACGCTTCACCTTCCTCGCGAGGCTTTAAAACCCCCAGAAGATGCAAACCAAAGGGTCCACCTTTGAAGATGACATCATGGATTACGCCAGAAAGGTTGCAAGGGACCTCAATGCGATGGGCCCTACGCGGACACCTCATCCTGTTGTCGCCTGAAGATCGCCTCTTCTCAGAGAGCCTAAGGGCGTTCATGATGTACTCGGGCATGTTTGAGGCTGACTTCCAACTGTCGGGACCAACCTCATCGCCCAGCTGCTGCAGTTATTTAGGATTGCTCCCGCTCAGGTGATGTCAAACTCCTGGCAAATGGTAAGTGATTCTAAGGTTTGCCACACTGACCTAGGACCTACATCATTCGGGTGCAATGGTCAATATGTTCCGTCACATTTTTCAAGCTTGACACTGCTCTTCCCTGTGTGTGGCTTCATTCAATTCAAAGCTTGAGATGTCATGCATCTAGTGCTCGGCCTCGCCCCTTCTCGTTGATTGAAGAATTTCTTCTTCTAGGTTGGGAAAGCCCCGCAGGGAAAGTGGCCTTTTCCCACATCCTTCTGAGACCTCTCTATGGATCCTCCTCTCGAGCGCTGAGTTAAGAAGCTTTCTGCGGAGGTCCCGCACGTTTTGGTCATCCTCTAGTGTGGCCCTTTTGTGGCCATCGAGCTGTAGCTTTCGAAGGAGGCAGTGCAGCGCAAGGGGATGTCTCCTCTGGGGCATCCATGCATAAGGAAGGAGAATCCTGACGCAGGTCTAAGTGGCCGGTTGGCAGCAAGGCGCAAGGACGACGGTTGTAGGCAAGACTGTGTTGGTCGACGTAGGGGGGAGATAGACTCTCTGTGGTTTTTGTTATTCTTTTTGTTGTTCATCTTCAGTTTTTGTAACATTGCTACACCCTTTTGGTGCATTTAATGGAACAACTAGCCCCTCAGTCTTAATGCGCCCATGATTTGTGGATGTGTTGGATCATAACCGGCATATCAGTCCAGTGTCAGATCATGTAATGATGAGTCCCGTCCAATTGGTCTGTAAGGTCTCCCAATTGGTCAGACCCAGCCTGAGTGTCTTGTCACTCTAGGCTATTCGTTTATGCTTGGAAGCAACTCCGTTAATCATAGTGAAAAAGAATGGTATAGTTTTGCGTAGTACCTTCTAGCCCAATGGCTTGTTGAGGTATGACTTGTGCACTTTTCGATCCATTCCATTGGCCATCAGCTTTTTGAACCGTCACCCATGATTCATTGGGTGGGGCAGGCTTTCGAGTAGTCTTTTTCAAATCTCCCTTCGGCAAGGATCAAATCTTCTTTAAAAAGGGGGATCTCACCACCATGTTTTTGTTAGTATTAGGTAGCCTGCAAGCCAATCAAATACTATGTATTATTTAGTTACTAATTAAATTGGCTTATATTCATTGTGTATGTAATTCGAAGTTGCTTATCCTTTGACGATGAAGTCCGTAAACATGTGCAATCATCTTCAGATTATGATGGGATCATAATTACGGGATTGAAGGCTTGTAAGCACATGTTCTTGATTGTTCCTAATCGGAAGATGTTTGAAAAATACATCAACATTCGGTTAGACTAGTACATGTTTCTTCAGCTCATTTGATGAGGGTGACTGATCCTATAAGTCACCTATGTGGAGACACTATGTTGGACATGTCGGTACTCATTAGTGAATGAGCTCACTAAACTGATTCGACCTTGAATCGTTGGATTGTATGTACCTGACTGTTAACCAGCTTGATTCTTTGTCATGGTTGCATGGCTGGTCCTTGGACCCGAGACACCAAGGATACCTTGTTCGTAGGTTTCTAAGGTTTGACCTTGATTAACGAATCCCTAACCATGCTATGTCAATAAGTTAAGTGATCGGGTTCAGGGAGATACCCTCGAAGGTAATTGTGTGGTTAACAAGAGATCATGGCTCTCGGTATAAGGAGAGATAATGTTCTAGGAATGATGTGTGTAAGTCCCTGGCCAAGGTGGACAATGTATCGGATAAGGAGTTATCTGATATAGTTTAGCGACATCTGATTCAAGTGAATCGACCGGCTAGGGTTTAACAGTTAACCATGCCCTAGGTCTATTCGGGAACATTGTACAAATGAAAGATTATATCCGCAAGATAATTGATGACGGAAAGGTTCCATTAGTGGGTTGCAGTACCCCAATGCCTTCCAGGTTCACATAGTGTTGCTTGGCCTCCCCCCTCTCTCTCTCTCTCCCCCCCCCCCCTTAGAGGACGTCATTGGTGGTTCTCCTCTGCCTCTTGCCGGCTTTACTTCCCGTCAGATGGGAACTCCGAATCCGCATGTCATAGAGAATAATGCGCAACCAGTCAGGATCCACAAACGCCGCACTGAGTGAGGAAGCGAGGACGATTCGTTGAGAGGAAGACTGCATGGATACCGCTAGAGGCTGGGCACCTGCGCGGCGTGCAGCATCGCATCGATGGAACCACACGAACATGGATTCAAATCCATGCAAGGTGAAAACCATTTCACTTCTGATCCATTCTAGTTTTTCGAAATGGCACGAGATCCGATATTTTATTTTTCGATGTGTTTCCGATCCCGCCAAAAGATCCCAACAATGGTATCAGAGTTAGGTTCCATTGTGTCCTTTGCCGTTTCGATCTCCAAAATATATTTTTTCTTATAATATTCCATGCATGAAGTTCAATTTTCATGTGAGAACTGTGTTCATGGGATGAACACAGATAAATTAGTTATTTTTATTCTACAACATCGAAATTATTATTGGGGTTTTTCATGTTCTTCATGGGATGAAGAACGGCGGGTTTGCGGCGTTGTTCGAATCATCCCCATGCGATGGGGAGGCAACCCAGGGGAATCCTAGTGTAACTAGGATCCTATCATTCCCATGCGGGTTTGCGGCATTTGGGGGCCACCGGCAGTCGTACGGTGTCGGGAAGTGCTTGCGTGGTGCTAGGCAACGGACTGTAGGCCGCCCAGCGCCGGTGCCGCCACCGGAAATTCCCCCCTCCACCCTCAATTTCTTGTGTGTAGGCATGGGGGTGGAGGGAAGGGGGTGACCCCATGCATAGTTTCCTAGCCGCACGAGGTTCGACCTCGGCTCAGGCATGGCCTGGACCAAGGGTCCGAGCCCATCCCGAGACCGGCCCAGTCTAGGCAGCCCCCTCAAGGGGTGCCTGGGTCCGAGCCAGGCACCAGGCCAAGGCTCGGGCCTGGTTCGAACCCAAGGCCCAGCCTTGGTCCAAGCCCACGGCTCAGCTGGGCTGAGCCCTAGCTCGGCCAGCGGGGTGAGCCACTCGCTATTTTTAAAATGGCCCTAACCCATTTTAAAATTAAAATTGTTTTATAAAATTTAATTTTTCAAAATTGTTTTGGAAATTAAAATTTTATTCAATTTGTTAAAATGGGACCTAAATGATTTTTTATTCATTTTCTTAATTAACAGATGTTGTTAATAGTTATTGTTAATTATTGGTTTAAATGTAAATTTAATAATTAACTTTAATAGGATGATCTAAGAGTTAGATTTACATAAGATAATTAATAGTCTAATTGTTAGATCACTAATTATAGATTATCTAAATGTTAGATTAATTTAATTCTTTAGAAGCGTTCTAGTTTGCATGGAATATTCTGAAAATTATTATGTTGAACTATATGCACTTGAGATGTGTATTTAATACTTTTAAATTTAATTTAATTGCATGATAAGATTAATAAAATAAATTTTCAAAATTCAAATGCCAATTTTGATTGAAACCAATTTTTTTGAAAGCCAAAAATTATTTATTTTTGAAAGATGAGTTATTTCATGTGTGGTTTGGTTATGTATGGATATGGATCATAGATGTATGATTAAGTTTCATTAATTGTTAATAAATAGAGGTCTGCGAACCTCTCCCACTCTCATACTCAGATGTACTTCTACCTCCCTCCATTATGTACTCGTCATAAGTTCTTCTTTAAATTTACATGCAAATTGGAAAAAAATTATGTAATTTGATCGAGGCAACCGAAGAAGGAGTAAGGATGATCCACAATTGCAACCATGAAGGTTTTGAAAGAGTTCAGATTACCTATGTAATTGTAGACCATTTAATATAATTGTTATATTAAATGTGAGTGAGTTTGACTGTTGGCTCAAGTCAAACCACTGTGCTATCCATAACCACACCTCAACATGTATGTGATGCATGCTTTTATTTGATTATGAATCAAATGTCAAGATTATATATATATATTTTAAATATATGTGATATATTTATATACTATCACCTATGATGAGATCAAAATAACATAAACAAAACTTTCAACTTAAAATCTAAGTTGGAATGCGAGTCATTGAGAATATACCGCGTGCCTCGCCATCATTATAGTTTTTAGGATTTGATTTAGTGATGATAGCTTCTTGTGTTTCCCCGAGATCTGTCATCCTCTGATGAAAAAACTAAAAACTGTCATAATGATGCCTTTAGATTTAGTAAAGGAACGATGCAACTATCCTTATATTTCCCAGAAGCTGCATCCTAATCTATTCCGTCATATAATAATGATAAAGCTTGGACAAGGGATAATGGTTTAGTATGTTTTCCAAGACCATTATAGACCTGGGAGCCAAAGTATGATTATATATTGCAAGGAGTTGCAATTACCATGAGATGGTTGCTCTAAGATCATAATATGATACTTGTGTTTTTCCGAGGTCATGATATGGGTCTTATAGATTCTGATTCCCACTAGGAGACTGTCGGCATCTCCCTTTCCGTATATTTGAAGGTTATATAGTCTGACAAAAATTAGTGGGAGTAAAACTAAATAAAAGTTCATATCTCATTTTAATATTAACAACTGAACATCTGCTAATTATAATTTTATCTCCTGTAGGCTAAAATGCCACGCCATTACCCGTTGCGTGGCATACTAGATGCCAATCGATTGACAGGCTCGAATTACTTTGACTGGCTCAAGAACCTAAAGATTGTCCTCATATCTAAGTAGATTACCTATGTCCTGGAAGATGATCCTCCTACTAAATCAACATTAGATGCTCTAGAAGTGGATATCTTGTCATATAAGAAATGGAAGGAAGACTCCACTATGGCCCAATGCTACATGCTTGCCTCCATGAACAATGAGTTACAGAGGCAGTATGAAGAGATAGATGCAAGATCTATCATGCTCCATGTGAAGGAGCTGTTTGGTGAGCATAGCAGAATTGAAAGATATGAGATATTGAAGAATCTGTTCAAGGCTCAGATGGCAGAGGGATCTTTAGTGCAGACCCATGTGCTGAAGATGATTGAGTGGGTAGAAAGGTTTGATGCTCTTGGGATTCCATTTCCCAAAGAGATGCATACTAATCATGTTCTAGCTTTTCTTCCACAATCATACAAACAGTTCATTGTTAATTTTAACATGAACAAGATCCAAGCATCGCTGATTAAATTACTAAACATGCTGAAGATTACAGAGGGGAACCTTGTGAAGGAAAAATCCCAAGTTCTCATGGTTGGTAAGACCAACAAAGAGAGGAAGGTAGTTCAAGCCTTTAGGAAAGGCAAGGGTAAGAAATAGGAAAAGTTAAAGATTGCTAAAAAGTACAAAGGTAGAGGAGTTAAGAAGGGTGATTATTTCTATTATAATAAGAAGGACCACTGGAAGATGAATTGCAAAGAATACCTCAAGGACAGGGCTCAAGAAATGGTAAAGTAACAGGATGTTTCAAGTATCTATATGATAGATGTTAATTTGTCAGTTTGAGATTATACATTATGGGTATTAGATACTGGATGTGTTTCTCATATCTACAATAATGTACAGGTGCTGACAAGAAGGCGTAAGCTGAGAATCGACGAGGTGGAGTTGAGGCTAGGCAACGGCGCTAGAGTTACGGCGGTTGCTGTAGGGACATTGAATCTCAAGCTACTATATGAAAACTATTATCATTAGATGATTATTATTATGTACCTGGCATAATAAGGAACATTATATCAATTTCTTGTTTGGATAATATTGGGTACACTTTATCCATTAGGAACAAATATTGTTTAATTTATTTTGAAAATAAAATAGCAACTTCTGCTTCTTTATGTAATGGATTGTACTTGATGAATGTATCTCATGATAGTCTTCATGTTGATAATGCTCTTAAGAAGAGCAAGTGTGAAGTGAATAGAGCCTACCTATGGCATTGTAGGCTTAGTCACATTGGAGAAAACAAACTCCAAAGATTGCATAAAGATAAATATTTAGATCCATTTGATTTTTAATCATATGCAACTTGTGAGTTATATTTGATAGGTAAAATGACTAAATCTCCATTTACTGGAATTGGAGGATAAGTCAAAGATATATTGGAACTAATACATTCTGATGTATGTAGTCCCATATCTATCCAGACCATTGGTGGCTTCTCCTATTTCATTTCAATCACTAATGATTTCTTAAGATATGGCTTTGTGTACTTAATGAAGTACAAATTAGAAGCTTTTGAGAAATTCAGATAATTTAAGAATGGAGTGAAGAAATAAACTGGAAAGAGTATCAAAACCATCCGATCAGATCGAGGCGGGGAATACTTAAGTACAGAGTTCACACGGTACTTAAAAGATAATGATATTCTTTCTTAGCTTACACCTCCTTATACACCTCAGATGAATGGTGTATCGGAAAGGAGGAATCACACATTAATAGAAATGGTGCGATTCATAATGAGCATGTCTAAATTACCAGTGTCTCTATGGGGATATGTACTTAGCTTTGTTATATATATCTTGAACAGACTGCCTAGTAAATTTGTTGAATACACTCCATATGAGATATGGAAAGGAAGGAAACCAAACCTTAAGCATGTTAAAGTCTGGGAATGTCCTGCTCATTGTGAGTGCTTAAATTTAACATGTGATTATCATAAAAATTTATTGATTAAATGACAAATAAACCTATTAAAAACTAAGTGTGATCGCCAGAAAGCTTTAGACTAAAAAGCTTCAAAAGATAAAGGATGATCGCTTACCTGTTTCAGACGTGGGAGATGTTGAAGTTCTTGATTCCTTTCCTTCAGCCGACTGAAGAAAAAGAGTCATTTTAACCTTGTTCTTACTTTTAATGATGATGGGACTTTGAATATTGTCCAGATCTTCTTTGTTGATTCCCTCCTTTTGATCTTCTTATATTCCTTTGTACCTTGCGAAGAATGAGATAAAAAGAGGAGAAAAACTAATAAGAACTAAATGGGAGTAGTATTTATTCTAATGAGAATTATAATCGTGCAACTCAAATAAGATGAACTTGTTTTTATGGTCTTTAAAACCCCTTAGCATGTGGGTTAGAAAAATATACTAGTGTTGTGTGAATAGTATGAAGTGATGTGATGACTAGAATTATGAAACTAATATGATGAAATCAATGAAAAATATGCAAACATTAATGAAGAATTAATTAAAAAGACTAGGTTGGATGGCCCCTGGAAAGCCTTGGTTCTTGAATGATCTTGAAGGATGAAGAGGATAAAGAAAGGACGAAGCTCTTCTTTCAAGACTCCTAGAAGTAGTCGTGCAGTGCCTCGATCCTTCTTTAATTCCTTCAGCGTTTGGACGTCGTCTCTCTCTTTAATTCTTAACATTTTTCTTTCTTCATGGCTTGTGTATTTATAAACTTAAGTTCAAGACTCTTATGCGCATCCGCGATCACTTATGGATTAACATGAAAGAATTTGGAACCAATCTAATCAGGAAATAGATAAACACAGGCTAATTCATCATTATCTGTAATTAACTAAAACGCGTCGCCCAAGAGAAATGTCTTTTAGCTTAATTAAGATAAACATAAACTCGGGAAGAAGAAACAGAAGTACTTTAGGAAACCTAAATGGCGTCGTTCTATGTAGACGTCTTTTAGTTAACTAACAAATTAATTAAACATCAAATTAAAAATCAAGATAGAAATAAAACTCTAAATGGCATCTGCGAAGGCCGACGTCTTTAAGATGATTTTCATATTCGATTAAAAATATGAATTAAAACTAATTTCATTAATAAACTTAAATGGCGTTTTTCTGACCCGAAGTCATTTAGAAAAATAATTATAAAAATTAACTAATGATTAAATATCAGAACATTTTGGGGCATTATTATATGATATGAAATTTACTCAAAATGATGTCAAAATTAGCGTGTCTACAGCTGCCTCACCTTGGCATTGACTTTGTAAGGAAGTGAAATGAAATAGAATGTACTGAAAAGGTGATGCCAAGGTATGATGAGACACGCTCTCAACATCATATGATATGAATTTTTTCTCCAAACGACCAATGAAGATAACTCAAAGAAATTAATGGAATCAATCATGTCTACAAGAGGTAGATAAGAAAATAAAATAAAGTCGATCAACCTCTATGATCGGGAAGTACCCTAGGTCACAAATCCTGCACATTTCATCATGGGGAGCAGTTACCAGCCAATGTGGAAGTGCTGCAACCATAATGGATCTGAAAAGGAAATAAAAAATGTTAGATAAAGAGTCTAAGAAAGGATAGAATTCCAAGGATATCTTCAAGAAAATCTCAAAGATAATTAAGATACTCAATTTAGAATGGAATATGTCATATCATGTTGGGATTTATTTAATCAATGGTCTGAAACTTAATTAGTAATTAATTCTTATCACAATTATATCTAAGTCCTACAAGATGCATGCTGGACTAAAGAAAAATATAAAATAAAATATAAATTAATCAAAGATAATATTGTTAAATTGTCATCAATAAGTCAAGATACTAATTCAGTAATTTAGTGTTAAGCCGAAGCTCGTTTGTCCACGCACCGTTTCACAAAAGCAGAACTATCGTCCCCATCAATTAACAATCAACAGTCTATCCATGGGATTAAGAATTCTCTGGAATTATCATAATTTTTGTTCAAGGAGAACTCAAATTCCAGTTTCATCAAAATCGCAAGGTCCTTGATATATCTAATAAATATTTAACATATAATAATGATGATTATACAAATCAATTACATGAAATAATACAAGGATAGAGATAACCGCCTTTTTAGCCACGGTCAAGACTCATAAACTCCCACAGTGGGACCTTCTTGAAATTTTTAGTTTTTGTAGTCATTTCTTTGAATTTCCTGCACTCAGAAATTATCAGTAACTTCAAGTAAATATTTAATTAAGCATCAAATATAGATACACTTGGCATTTTGGACAAAGAACAGAAAAACCATGAAACGCGTTGTGTCGTGGTGACGCCATTAAGACAAAAATGACGTCGCTGTTCACCGACACCATTTAACTCGCAGAAATAGGTTTTACTGTATTCAATCCGGACTCCAACTCTCTTTATGCATATCCCTTCTCCAATTCGGAAAAGACTCTTCAAAATCGCAAATCACTATAGATAGGCTTCCTTAACTTGTATTAAGGCAAATCCATACACAATCTAGAGATCAAAGTAGGGGATTTTCTCTAAAGTTCAAGAAAATCAAGGTTTCAAGGGGAAAAAGCTCAAGAACAAGATGGATTCTTCAAATGAGAGGATGAGGAAGACGCTTGAGAAGCTTTCAGAAGTGAAAGATCATTTGAGCGGGAGAGATCCTAACTTTTAAGTAAGTTAAATTCTCTCTTTCTTTCAATTCTTCTTCTTTAATTCTCCTTTTCTTCATGTTCTTCACGTTCATCATGGAATTATAGCAATTTTCTTTTATTTATCTAGGCATATCCTCTTTTTCCTGACCTATGAAAATTCTCTTCCCTTCCATGGATTCGAAAGCTTGCAAAATATATCACTATTTCCATGCAATCTTATGTTTACAAGTAGAATATCCAAGGTTTAGTTGTCCATGCAAAGCATTATAAGAGTTCAAATGTGGATTGGGCAGCGATGGATGCTCTAATTGAGTTGTGGCATCCACAAACCCACACTTTTTTCTTTGTTGAATTCGAATCTACTATACTTCTTGAAGAGGCCGAACTCTTATTGGGCCTTCTTAAAATCAAGCTAAACAATGATGAACTAATCTTGAACAAGATGGCTCTTATGAGGGAAAAGATCACAGGTCAACAACTATTGATGAAGATTATGAAGGATCCAAAGGAAGTTCAAGGATGCCTTACAAAGAAAGGGATCAACCTTGCAAAGTTGACAAAGTGGACTTTGTATGAGATTGAGGAACTCAAAGAGGATGATACTGAGAACGTGATGAAGGCATTTACCACATGTATGGCTAGAGCTCTATTCTTTCCTGCCCAAGACAATATTCTGGAAGATGATCAAGTTAGTGCAATTTGTGAGATCTTTGAAGGAAAACAGACTGGTACGGCAATCCTGGCCTACCTCTACAGTGGGCTTTCTGCAGCATCTATAGGTCAGCCTCCTCATGGTTGCATGCTTCTCTTTGCTCTGTAGGTTGAGTTCCATTTCAACTTCGAGTATCATAGTAGAAATTCTGCAAGACCATCTGAGATATATCAAAACAGCCCATTCTTCCATATTTCTAATATCATGAAGTTCAATGAAAGAATGATTAACCGAGTGTCCAAACTCAAAACTCGAGCTGATTGGCAAGTATATTTAAAGACCATGCCATCGTACGGATTCGATTCTTCTCCACTTGCTCTTGTAGGGAAACTGATTCGAGTACGCCGTGCAGCTAGTGCAAAGCTTCGACTGATCGGTGCAACAGAGTTCGTGTTGTATAATCCTTATCACTGCAATACTCAACTTAGCAAGCTTCGCCATGAATTCCTAGAGTTTTCCTACATCTCTCCAATCAAGAAGTGTGTACTGGAATCTAACAAAGACTTTGAAACAATCGAACTTATAGTTACATTGAGGAACATCAGCTTCATTCATCATGTACAATCTTCACACGAAGCTCATAGAGAATTAGCATATCCATATGTAATGGAACTTTGGGAAATTCTTCCTTGAAATCTCTCTTTTATTCATTTTTGATGTAATAAAGAATTCATTTATACTATAGAAATCATCCCTTAATGTTCTGTGATTTATCCAGAATTTTTTCTTAAGTAAAACCATAATTTTTCCATAAAACATGTTTTTCGGGTGTAAATAGCGTCGTCCTAACAAGACGCCTTTCAATCATAATTAATTTTCAAAATTCAAAGATTTATTCCTTAAAATCCCATATTATGCCTAAAACGCGTCCCCATGTTCAAATGCTTTTCAATTCTCTCTCCTACTTTTCCACAGAATTTTGCCATTAATCCTGTAATTAATCCACTGAAACGCATCGTACTGTAAGGACGCGTTTAATCATTGTGCCTGGTACGGCTCTGACCAGAATTGGCAGTTTAATCTGAAACGCGTCGTGACATGTCGACGCTACTCAGACAATTTCAAAATTTTTCTTTGCCGCCTCAGTTTATGTGCGTTGAAAGGCGTCACTGTTCCTCGACGCGTTTTAACTTCTCTAAACAGAACCTGCGCGAGCCCGAGCTCTCTTCTCTTCATTCTCTTAAAACTCTCTCTCTCTTCGTTTTCCTCTTCCTCTCCGGCGATTCCGGTGGTCTCCCTCTCTGTCACCGGCCATCCTCTCGACTCCGGTGACCATTTTCGGCCAACTTCTCCATCGCCGGCCTCCTCTTTCTCTTCCCTTCCCTTCTTCGGATCCCTCTTCTCCTCCTAGCTCTCTCTCACATCCCATGGAGCCCGGTCAACATTCACGGGGAAAACGCCGCCGTGTCGTTGGTGTGGTGAGGGCGAGTGAGCCCGAAGTGGTCCCTCCTGAGGAGGCAATGGCTTTGGAGGTGGCAGAAGCGATCTTAGGTGAAGAAATTCCCCCCGCGGCGACGGTCGAGAAAGAGGAAGTAGAAGAAGGTGGCCTCTACTTGGTTAAGTCTTTCTATGGACATGTTTGGGTGTGGAAATGAGTAAGGGAAAGGAGGTTTTAGAACCTCGTATCTCTGTCTTGAATGGTGTCGAGACCAGGTGATGCCTTTCAAAGGGCGTCGCCTTGGTCTGACGCCATTCAAGCCAGTGATTGCTTTTTAATGAATAAGAAAATGAGACTAAATGGCGTCAAGACATGTGGACGCCTTTCAATGGGCGTCCATCATGTCTAACGCCATTTAGATGGAATATTTTTATTAATTTTAATGCCCAGTGACTGATGAAAATTTCTTGAATTATTTGCAGGGGACGATGTGGGCTAGGATCTCCTGGGACCTAGTCATCGGGGCCTATCGAGGCCTGCCGACTTCCAGAAGGCGCGGCTGCACTGGATGGGGTTCTGGCTCGATTTAGTTCTCCTTCAGGCACTGCGTGAGTGATGGCACATAGAGAGTCGGACATTCCTAATGCCCCGGGGCTATATGGTCCCAAGTCTAGACGATGCGGTGAGCTGGGTAACTTACTCCGATTATTTAGGATTTGCAGAGAGTCTCTTAGGGATAGAGGTCTCTGGCAGGCTGGGTAGAGAGTCGAGGACTGTACCGAGAGTAGATGTAGAGGCAGCCTTAGGGTTAGTTGAGCCTAGGTGGCGATATGACGATACTCGCGAGGCCTTTAGAGATAGATTAGGTAGGTCTTCCTCCACCGTCTACTGTAGTGACCCTAGTCAGGAGGAGGAGGTAGATAGACAGCTTAGGGTTTTTCTTGTTTTCTTCTTTGATCGGTTGCTCTTTGGTAGGAAGGACGACCATATCCACTGTAGGTTTTTGAGTGTGCTAGATGATCTTGATAGTCTTCACGAGTATGCCTGGGGTGTAGCCCTCTTGGCTCACCTTTTGCAGATTTGTCCGTGGTCACGCCGGACCGCGAGACGGCCATCACCGGCTTCTCGCCGTTCCTCTAGGTATAAGTTATTTTCAATTATTGTATATTTTATGCAAATGATGTAATATGATGTTTTGCTAATCTATATGTTCATGTATGCAGGTGTAGAGCTATTATTACTTCCCACTCGGCCGAGCGAGGATTGTGAGGCCGGATGCTGTCCCGTTGGCTTGCCATTGGCAGCCAATTGTGGATACGGCCCCACAGCATCACCAGCTGACAGCCCTCCGCCGCCGTCTATTCCTTGATTACTCGGAGCTCCTGGTGAGTTGCTTAAATTCAATTGTTTATTTTACCTAAATGCAATGTCTCATTTTAAATGCAATTTACTTATGTATGAACGCATCTAACTTATATGTATGCAGGTAATCTGGCGCCCGTACTTGGGCATGGGCGAGGCAGGCCAGCCGTGGGTGACGGCTGGTCAGAGGCAGTTCGGCAAGCAGATGTGGGTCCATTACCTGAACGAGATCGAGCCCCTCCGCCTCCGCCTTATGATAAGGACCCTGGGCCTCCACCAAGAATGGGTGGACGAGGAGGTCCCGGAGGGAGTTGGACGATCGATGAAGGGGAAACAGGCCCTTACCAACTGGCGTGCCAAATTCCCCGAGCAATACGAGGACTGGCACTGCCGGGGTGTGAGAGTGGAGTCCCAAGCGGAGAGTAGCGCAGCCTACCTCCAGCAATACCGGACACACTATGCCGATCAGCTGCAGCTCCTCCGTCCACTCAATGTAAGTATGCTTTCATACGTCTTTTATTTTAATTATTATCTTTATTTAAATTTGTGAATGAATGTATGTATGCATGTAGGATGCGTGCGATGCGACCATCATCGACCTCCGGGCCCGCCTACAAGATGCGGAGGCCCAGCTGGAACAGGTCCAAAAAGATTTATTTGATCTGGTATGTATGCATGTTTATGAAATGTTTTAATTAGTTAATTTGTTTTGACGTTTAGCCGCTGACAATCGTTCTTTTAGAGCAGCGAGCCGTGTATACGCAGGCGGCTCCCCCTCCCTTCTTTATTGGTGCTTCATCATCCTCTGACCCATCTGCTGCTCACGAGGCCACCATTACTGATCTTCAGGGTCAGCTTGCTTCTGCCATCCACCGAGCCTCCCTTATAGAAGAGGATCGGGCATCCCGAGTAAGTTTTTGACCTTTTGACTTCCATTATTGAATCTGATATTGATTATCTTGGACTGACAATGTCTTCTCTTGTAAGTTGTTGAGCCTCAGGAAGCCCTTCTGAGGGCTGAGACTGATGCGGCTCGGGTCCGTGAGCTGGAGGAGCAGGTGGCTCGTCTCTCCACCGGGGACCTTCCTCGGGAGTTTTAACGCCTTCAGTCTCAACTGGAGTTCATTACCGAGGAGAGGGAGCGAGAGCGGCAGGAGCGGCAGCAAATGGACACGGAGATGTCCTCCCTCTGGGTTCAGCTGGGCGTTACTAAGCACGAGCGACGAAGCATTGAGGAGCGATACCGACGTGCTCGTCAGCGGGCTCAAAAGCGTGGGCAGGCGTGTGCCTTTACAACGAACGTGGCCATCTCTTCTAGTCAAGCTGGTCCGAGTACTATGGGTCCACCACCGCCGCCGTCCAAAGCACCAGCACCGGATGCCCAAGATGAGGCCCAGAGCCAGTTTAATGAGGGGGCCAGGGAGAGTCAGCTGTGAGGGCTGTTATCATGTACTTTTCTTCTTTTTTGTGAGTCCTGATGATGATGGACTCAGATATGTATGCAAAACACATTTTGATGATATACATGAAACTCTTTGTCTTCAGATTTGTACTCTTTTGTCTTTGACTTACATACCTGTGCCCTATACAAGACTTGAACAAACAGGTTAAGCAACTACTCAGGCTTAGCCCCTTGCCTGGTTAAGTAACCAACTACTTGATCCTATCCTTAGTAGAAGGGTCAAGGGGCGAAGCCTTTATTAACAAAGGTAAAAGAAATAATTGAACTAAAAGAAATAACAGAGTAAAATGCAACATACAAGCAGACAAATGCTTACTAGAAATAAAAGGAATGAAACACACCAAATGCGACAAGCAGATGCTAATTGAAATATATATTTTTTTGTTTACAATTGCAATTTTCAAAATTTTGATTTTGTTTGTTTTTGGATATCCATTTTTTTGGATTTTGAAATATCTATATATATATATATATATATATATATATATATCTATATTTTGGATTTTGGATATCTTTTTTTTTTTTTTTTGTCATATCTATATTTTTTTGGATTTCGACATATCTATTTTTTTTTTGAATTTTGAAATATCTATTTTTTTTTATGTGTAAATTAAAAGACCAGTATGGTACTTAGATCAAAAGAGCATATTCATTTATTGACTTAATTCCCAAATTGTTCTTCAATAATCTAACTTAGACTCATCATGCCTGAGCTTGTGTTTTCGTTCGTGATCCCATTCGATGGTTCGACCCTTAGTCAATCTAGGTCGTTCTTCAAGCTTGGAGTACGTCTCTTTAGAAAGAATGGAAGAATTTGTTTAGAAAGCCTACGAGAGAGTTCCGGAGACCCAGAAAGGTGTCCCTTCTTTACCCTAATATCTGTTGGGGTTCGGTCATTTTCTTTCCGGTGTATTTATCGACCTTGCACTCTCTTTTCATTTGATTTCATGGCCTTGGTGTAACGTTTGTAATGTAATGGCCTTTTGATTTGATATTTGACTTTTTGACTTTTACTTTTACTTTTCCTTTTTCTTTTCATAGGACGGATCTCCCCCCTTTTTTTTTTATAACGGCCTCCTACTAAGATGGCGGGTACTTTTGGTAATATATTCTAAGCCTCGTTCCAACATCGTGGGCCGAGTGTAAAAATAGAATTTTGCTTAAAAAGAATGATTTGCACTTTACACCTTTAGTCAAGCTTTCAGTATTCCTTCGAACTTTACATCTCTTATTACTCACGAACCAAACGTGTTAGTGTGTGTAGTAATGTGTTTGAATTAAATTATCCAGACTTATAAGGGAATTTGACTTTCAAAATTTTCTGATTCTACTGGTCTTTGCACCATGCTGATCGACTCTCTAACCTAAGGATAGTATTTCTTAAGATACAGACCGTTCCAGGGGTGAGTTAACTCTTACCCTTCTGCATTGACTAAGCGATATGCGTTACCAGGAAAGGCATGCGATGTGACATATGGTCCTTCGCAATTGGGTCGGAACTTAGAACGCGGACCATCAAGTTTTACAAAGATTCTTTTGACGACCATTTCACCAACTTTTTACTTATGTTCAATGACTTTCTTTTGATAAAAACGTGCTAACATATTTTGATATACTCGTGCATGATTAGCAGCTGACCATCTTTTCTCGTTTAAAAATTCCAATTGAGCGAGGAGTGCTGAGCGATACTCATCAATAGAAAATTCCTTGTTCAATTGTACTCTTAATGACAGTATGAGGATTTTGTATGGAACCACCGCCTCCATTCCAAATGTTAAGGAATACGGAGTCTACCCAGTGGACGTGCAGATTGAAGTTCGGTATGCCTATAGAGCCTCGATAAGTTTATCTGGCCAGTCTGTGAATTTATTAGATTTGCACGTCTTTTTGATGATTTTTATCAAAGTCTTGTTAGTTGCCTCTGCTTGGCCATTGCTTTACGGATAATAAGGAGACGAATGATACAATGCAATTTTATACCTACTGCAGAGGTCCTTTAGCTCCTGTGCTACGAACTATGGTCCATTATCGGTGACGATGGTGCTTGGAATTCCGAATCTTGTGATGATGTTCTTCATGATGAATTTGCAGACAGTTGATGCTTTGACTTCCGTGTAAGCTTCGGCTTCTACCCACTTGGTGAAATATTTCGTTGCCATGAGAATGAAGGATTTTTGCTTAATGCCGGAATCAGGATTACTAAGGGGTCCAATGACGTCGAAAGCCCATATGGATAAAGGCCATGGGGAGGAAACAAGGTGGAAGATGCAGGGGAGTGGATCTTGTCGGCGTGAAGTTGACACTTGGCACACCTATGGACATACCCTACACAATCTTCTTCCATGGTCGGCCAATAGAATCATTGTCTATGATCTTCCAAAGCTCATCCTCGTCTAAGCATCTCAAGAGAACTCCATCAAAATCTCTTTTATAAAGTGCTCCTCCAACTAGAGTGTATTTTTAAACAACTCTCCTGATAGCCCTTTTTTCCTCAGTTATAGCTTCTTCAGGATATGATTGATCTTCATAGTATCTGGCAATTTTATAGTACTATGGTTTCTCTTCATTATTCATCTCTTCTTGTAATTCTATCAACATTATCTCTCGCTTCTCCACAATATCTCCATCCATGACCTTTTTCAGCAACTTCTCCTTTGTCCTAAGGAAGGAAGGGTCTTTCACAATAGGTGAAAGACGCCTATGAATAATGATCGATTCAGATTGTCTGTTGATTGAAAAATCGAGGGATGATGCGAGGGAAACTAGAGCATCAACTAAGATGTTCTGATTTCGAAGAACATAGATAAAGATCAACTTAGTGAAAAGCTTGGCATAGGCAGAAGTGAGTTCTTCATAAAGCTTAAGCTTAAGATCAAGAGTTCGATATTTGGTTAGCACTTAGCGAAGGATCAACTAGCTATCACCCACAATTCTGAGTTTGGTGGCACCATGGAGATGAGCAGCCTTGAGGCCAGTAAGGAGTGCCTCGTATTCAGCTATATTGTTAGTGACTGGAAAGTAAAACTGAAAGGCTTGTGGAATGGTGACACCTTCAGGTGATAATAGAATAATACCGATACCCTTACCATGAGAGTTCAGAGCTCCGTCAAAATGCAGAGTCCACATATCATCTTTGATTCTGTCTATGGACATCAGTTCCTCATTCGGAAACTCCGATCGGATTGGATCAAAACGAGGAAGAGGTTGGTGAGCAAGATGTTCTACGATGGCATAGCCTTTGAATGCTTTATGTTGAATGTAGATAATATCAAATTGAGATAGAAAGCTTTGTCATCGTGCTAACCTATCAGTGAGGATGGATTTCTCAAGGAGAAACTTAATGGGATTCATTTTAGCGATGAGATGAACTTCATGAGCCAAAAAGTAATGCTTCAGGTTTTGAACCACCCATACAAGTGTTGCACATGTTTTCTCTATCGCCGTGTACCGCTGCTCAACGGGTTTGAGAAGGTTTGAGAGATAGTAGGCTGCCCTCTCCTTTCCTTCTTCATCTTCTTGTGCTAAGACAACCCCATCGCATCATCCAGGACAGAAATATATAGAATCAAAGGTTTGTACGGACATGGTGGTCTCAAGATAGGAAGACTTGCCAAATAATTTTTCAATCCATCAAATGCCTCCTGACACTTATCGTCCCAATCAAATTTGACTCCCGGCTTGGTAAGCTCGTAAAACGGCTTACATCTTTGTGAGTGCTAGGAGACAAATTGGCCAATAAATTGCTATCTCCCAATTAATCCTCTCAACTCTTTCAAGTTCTTGGGAGGTGGCATTTCTCTAATAGACTTTGCCTTGTTGGGATCGATCTCAATTCCCCGCTTACTGACAATGAATCCAAGTAATTTCCCTGAGGATACCCCGAATACACATTTCTTGGGGTTCATCTTCAACTGATATTCTTTTGATCTTTTCAGAACTCTTGCTAAAACTTTGGCATGCTCAGCCCAAGTCTTGAACTTCACTAACAGATCATCCACATACACTTCTAAATCAATATGCATCATGTCGTGGAATATTGCCATCATAGCCTTTTGACAAGTGGCTCTAGCATTCTTTAGTCCAAAAGGCACGACAACATAACAATATGTTCCCCAGGGTGTGGTGAGTGATGTTTTTTCCTGATCATCCTTTGCCAACTTGATCTGATAATATCCTAAAAATCCATTAATAAATGATAGAGTTTCGTATCCAGGTGTATTATCGATGAGTACATCAATGTGAGGCAGCGGAAAGTCATCCTTAGGACATATCCAGTTCAAATCTTGAAAGTCAATATAGATTTTGACCTTCCCATCCTGTTTCATAATCGGGACTATATTGGCCACCCATTGTGGATAGAGGACAACTCTAATAAACTTTACTTTATGCAGCTTATCGACCTCTTCCTTCATTTTCAAAACCATCTATAGGTAGAATCGCCTTAACTTTTATTTAACCGAGCTAGCTCCATCCTTTAATGTTAATCGTGTTCCACTAGTGATGAGTCTAATCCTGGCATATCCTCATAGCTCTAGGCGAAGGTGTCCTTACAGTTTTTGAGAACTTGGACCACTGCCTCCTCATCTACTTCTAAAAGATTTTTACTGATGAGAACAACCTTAGGTTCGTCTATAGTTCCTAGATTAATCTCATTGGTAGGCTCTTCTACGGCAGCTGAGGGTTCATCAAATCTTTTCACTCCACTGGCATACGCCTTAGCTGCATCCTCGTTATCTTCCTCACCTTCAGTAATAGGGTCTTTCTCGTGTATCAATTCATACACCCCATATCCATCCTTGACCGACTCATCATTTTCACAATCTTCTGGCATTTGAATAGGATTCTCTAACAGCTGAGGGATCCAAAAATAAGAAAGGCATTTGAAAGCTAGATCCTTGAGGTATCTATCTAGAATTCACCAACCCTTAGATTTCCTAGACTTCCTAACCTGATTAACCTGCCTAGAACTAGACTCCCTAACTTCACTAGACTCCCTATCCTGACCTAATGGGGACGAAGAAGGATAAAAATCATAGGGTACATGAGGAAATACAGGAGAATCCTCCCAAGGGGAGGGGTAGAGCAAATCTAGAAGAGAATTTGGCCCGAATGACCCACGTGATGGGGTACAATCGGACAAGTATGAGGTTTCCTCAACGAGGATCTGGGAGGAAGAAGTTGCCGAATTGGCATTTTTTTTTGGAGAAAAGAGGAGTTAATCATGAAACAAGAATGGATATGAATAGGAGGAGAATGAGATGGAAGAAGCGGCACTAAGGCCAAAGGATTGGGGGGATCATACAATAGTATGTCCCAAATTAAATCATAGATCCTCTCCAGATCGAGAGGAGGTTGAAGAATAAGGTCCCGTGGAGACAGAGTAACCATAATGGGCGGAGCCTGTGGAATATCTTCAGTGATGAACCGCGACCAAGTCGGGGTCAAGAGTAGGGTGTGAAATAGAGTGTGAAGGGTGAAGATGCGAGAGGGATAGGTTCTTCTCCAGAGAAGATCAGTATTGTAACCAGCTTCATAGGGGTCATCTAGCTCCCCTTCATATGTTTCCTCGGACAGTAGAATTCTCTTGTCGAAAATGGCGCCAGGCCCTTCAATCAACTCGTCTATCAGCAGCAGCCACTTCGGCTCTGAGGGATCAAGGAATAATCTGTTTAGTGCAATGTACAGATCTCTCAGGTCGAACCACCGGTACCATTCACATTCTGGTTCTTGGAATTTTCTCCTTTTCATCGGCCGCAGAGCCTCCAAGGACTGGTACGTCAGCAATTCTTAGTAGTGTCTGGCCAGGTCCCTCCCATATATGTCATGCAGGTCGAACTGGAAAGTGATTAGCACTGTATTATCATTATCATGATTAATTATGGGTCCCTTGACAAAATGTGTATGCAGGGTCCATGTCAAGGGATCCCTACCTTCTTTACATGGGATGGACATTGTTTCCCAGGCCTTCTGGCCGTCTTCGTCTTCTTGTTGTTGGATGATGTCATGCCTGACTCTTCTTGGCCTATAGCCCAGGCCATTACCGGGTGTCCTTCGGTTGTCTTTAAGGGGCGTAGTTCTACTCTGCAATTGCGTGCCCAGGCCCTTTCTAAGCTGATAGCCACCTTCCATCATAATTTTCCAGCCAGGGGTACTCATGTACTTCCCCCGCTTCATGGCATCAATTGGATAAGAATCAATTGTACTGGCTTTCAAAGGATCAGCCATAGGTTGATAAACCTGTAATACCGACAATAGAGGTTGTTGGCCAAATAAAGGGGTCGGCCTGATATTCAAAGAATGAGTGGTAGTAAGAATCGGCATACTCGTGACCTTAATAATGCATCCCTTGTATAGGAATTTGAGGCATTGATGATTTGTAGAGGGGATTGCCTTAAGGGACTTAATGTAAGGGCGGCCAAGGATACCCTTCAAAGGGGGATCAATTTCCAAGATGTGGAACTTGACCTCGTTATGACAAATAGGACCTAACTCTACCTTCAAATAAATCATTCCCAGAGGAGAACGGGAAGAATTGTCATAGGCCGTAACATAAATTGGGGAAGGCAACCATTTTTCCTTGGGTATACCACACAGTTCAAGGGTCTTTGGTGATAGAACATTGATTGAGGCCCATGTGTCAACCAGGCATGTATCTACGGCCTTCTTGCAAATGTTGACCGTAATGCTCAGAGCCTTGTTTTTGGCTGCTGGTGGTGCTAGTTCTGAAGTATGGAATGAAATAGAGGGTTGATCCCCTTGAGGAACTAATAGTGTAGTGATCTTCTCCACCGGCACGTCTTCGTTAACCATTACCTTCTGCAAATACTCCATCAGGACTTCCTGATGGGTCTTGGATCTCTTGATCACTCGAGCACGGAGATTCATGCCGGTGTTCTATCTAATTGTTTAAATAGGTCATACTGAGTGCCTGGTGCACCCTCATTATTATGTACTTCCTCTGGCGGCTGTGATGGGCCGTCTCTGACTGTGAACTGAGGAAAGACCTTGTTGAAGATCCTCCCGCTCCGGAGCGTATGTTCTTCAATAGTGGAAGGTCTAGGTGACAGTTTGAGCACTACGGGGTTGGTGGGTGGTTTAGATGGTGTGGGTGGTTGGTATGCAGGTGATGGTGTGGGGTTGTTTGGTGAAGGCATGGTGCAGATGAGGGGTTTAGAGGGTTGGATGGTGGAGGGGTAAGTGGTCGGTGCGGGTGAAGTGGGGAATGGCATACGGAGAAATGGTTTGGATGGTTGTATGGTACTGGGATAAGTGGTTGTGGTAGGTGATGTGGGGAATGGTATGCGGAGTAGTGGTTTGAATGGCATGAGGGGTGTGTAGTTCGCTTGCGGAGGGTTGTTTGATGGAGGCGTGGTGACAGAGGGGGTAATGGGTTTAATGGTGACGGGTTGCAGTTTGGGTATGTGGAGAATGTGGCGTAGTGGTTGCTCGGCGGTGCTTGGTATGTGGCCTGTTGAGTAAATAGAGGAAGAGTCCTCTACCTTCCACTGCTGCCCTCGGTTAGCCTCAGACAGGCTATTCGTCAAGATGGGGGCAATCCGATTTTGGTGTTGATGCTCCGATAGTGGGTTCTGTACTATACCCATGTTCAGAGGTGCTGTCGCCTGTGCTGGCGGTCTCTGTTGTTGTTGTTGCTGTTATTGAGGTTGTTGTTTTTGACGTTGTTGTTGCTACTGGTGAGGTCTTATTGCCTTCAAGGCAGATATGTATTTCCTCATCTCCTCCCAGTCAATGCCGCCTTGTTCTTTGAGATCATGGATGTTATTTTGGAATTGGAAGTAGGCATCTATCGTGTGCCCAGGTTGTCTATGAATGAAACAGTACATAGAGGCATTGGCGTTCTGGGGCCAGACTAATTTCTCTCTAGGCAAGACTAAGGCATTGGCTGCCATCAAGGCATTAAAGATGTCCAATAGAGATTCTGGGAGTGCTGGGTATGCTGCCCTTTTCGGGCCTAGAGGTTTCCTCAGCTGATTGTAATCACCTAGAGGAGGTACATTGTGATATGCTGGCAGTGCGCGCGGCTGGTATTGTTGCTGTGGAGCCTGCTGGTACTGTTGGTTTGGTGGCTGCTGGTAATGCTGCTGCTATGGCTGCTGGTACTGTTGGTACGGAGGTTTGTAACCTTATTGGTTTGGAGGTCTGTAGCCTTGCTGGTTTGGTGGTTGTTGGTTCCTCATGAACTGGGACTAATTATTGTTCATGATGCTAACTTACTCGTGGAAGAGTGTGCCCTCAGTTGTTGGACCTATGCTAGGAGAGTTTGGCATGACAGGCTTCCGAGGTGGAGGTCTGCTGGGTCGGTGAGGATAAAAGACGTTGGAGAAGGTAGCATCCTTGAAGGCGTTCTGACAGTAACGCGCCCTCTTATAGAGTTCCGGCATGCTGGTCAGGTTGTTCAATGTAAGGACCAGCTTGTATTGGGGGGTGGCATTGGAGACCATCATTTTGACATGTTCAGATTCGGTCATATGATCCTTAATTTTCTCTGCCATACTCCTCCATCTATCGGCGAATGTGATGAAGTCTTCATCGGACTTCATTTTCTCTCCACCCAGATCAATTATGGACAGAGATAGTGCGACTTTGTCCTAGTATCGTTGAATAAATTTCCTTGATACGATACCGTAATCCTCCACCTCATATAGTTGTAATGAGAAGAACCATTCGAGAGCTGGTCCCTCTAATAATTTTCTGACCAAGAATGCCAACGACCTCTTGTCGTTCTGCCAGAAGAAGGATTCGTACATGAACTCCTTTAGGTGGGTGAAGGGGTTACCAGTATCATTGTATTTACTATACACTGACATTTCTGAAGGTGGTAAGTGAAACACAGGCAGACTAAGAAGATTAATCTCAGGTGCAGCCTTGACTCCCATCATCTTTTGAAAATTGGTGAACTGTTCATCCATGCGTTCCATCTTCGTAAGCAGGGCTTGAGTTGTTGGATCAACTTGAGGAGGAGGTGGTGGTGGTGGTACATGATACACCTGCTGCCTAGAATAAGCGGGGCAAGGTGGATAATAAAGTTGTGGTCCGACAGCACTTCCGCCATGCCCGAGGGCATTTTGGTAAGTTAGCGTCGGCGGCCTGGCCGGTTGCCTTGAAGAGGACAATTGTGACTCAGATGGCCGGGAAGTTGAAACATGAAGGCCTTCCATGGCTTGATGAATATAGAGGAAGTATGCTGGGGAGGATGTTGAGGAACAACATGGGGAATTGTAGAATTCAGTTCAGCAGAATGTAAGGGCATCTTTCCCTTTAGGATGGATTGGATTGCCTCGAGCTATTGATGATTCAGATGGGACGCTAAAACCCCCAAGGTGGTAACTAGGTCGGTGGGATTGGTGGATGAGGGCTCATTTGGGTCAATGGCTCCCTCGAAGACAGGATTGGACATCGCATGCACATGCGGAGGAAGATCAGTGCCAGAATTGTATTGATCATGAATGATAGGAGGAGGGATATAGGGGTTTCCCTCATGCTCAGATAAGTAGGAATGGGGATTACAAGGGGCATTAGCATCTCCCCCGTTCTCATAATGATAATCAGATTCATGAAGGGTATTAGCATCTCCCTCGTAGTTAACCAGAACATCTGAAGCCATGCTCAAATCTCTACCTGATCAAAGCAACATGGTATTAGATTTTTTAACAAAGATTTGCAAGCAAGTTGTGTAGAGATTAGACAAACAAGTGGATATTTAACGTTGTTTTATGATTCCTTGTTAGATTATTTGGATTTTTAACCACAAAATCACTCAAGGGGTAGGATCCTAGTTTCAATTCAGTTTCCACCGTTATATTCTAAGGCTCTTTGTTACAACGATATGAAAATCTAACCAGGAATTCAATTGGTAAAACCAGCCCGATGAACAAGGAGGAATACCTTGATTTTGGGGACTTACGGAGGTCTTTAACATCAACCACTCTAGTCTGATCGAGGGACCGACCCAATCAGAGAGAGGTGAAGACGTCAAGAAATGTGTTCCTATGAGGAAGGGGGGGTTAGCCCCAGTGCGTATGACCTGTGGCCGGGATGGCCTCTAATGCTTGATACATAATGGGTAGATAACAACCAAATCAAAGATCTAAGGACTGATGAACAAAACAAAAATCTGGTTGAATCGTGTCGCTGTTACCCGACGCTATTCAAAACAGAACTTTATTTTATTTGCAGGACCTCAAGCAGCAGACAGCAGAAATATCAGCCTAAATGGCGTCGGGGTATGACGACGCGGTTCAAAAGAGCGTCGTTGTTCTTAGACGCTATTTAAAACGCATAAACAGCAAATAAGAAGGAATTTCTGGATCAATTCCCTCTCAACTTATCAAGATAAAGCAGTAAATGATCAGCTCATGCGAATTTTAATTTTTAACAGGATGATTTTATCATTCAAATAAAACAAAACTCAATCAATCACACACATTCATATCACAATCACAATACTTTCAAACAATTCACGGGGAGGACAAGATCTTGCCACAAAGGGGTGTGCACGTGGTGCACATGTGAATAACAATTAAACTAAAAACTCACCGATCGGTGAGAACGTGCCCGAGGGACACAGGTGGTGCACCGTAGGTGCCCGATTGATAAAAGCAAGAACGAAAGAGTTTAAAAGACGGCGAGACCAAGTCCCACCGTGATCGCCAAAAAGTTGTGAGTGTTCAAATTTGATGTGTGATTATCATGAAAATTTGTTGATTAAATGACAAATAAACCTATTAAAAACTAAGTGTGATCGCCAGAAAGTTTTTGACTAAAAAGCTTCAAAAGATAAAGGATGATCTCTTACCTGTTTCAGACGTAGGAGATGTTGAAGTTCTTGATTCCTTCCCTTCAGCCGGCTGAAGAAAAAGAGCCCTTTTAACCTAGTTCTTGCTTTGAATGCTGATGGGACTTTGAGTATTGTCCAGATCTTATTTGTTGATTCTCTCCTCTTGATCTTCTAATATTTCTTTGTACCTTGCAAAGAATGAGATAAAAAGAGGAGAAAAACTAATAAGAACTAAATGGGGGTAGTATCTATTCTAATGAGAATTATAATCATGCAATTCAAACAAGATGAACTTACTTGTTTTTATGGTATTTAAAACCACTTAGCATGTGCATTTGAAAAATATGCTAGTGTTGTGTGAATAGTATGAAGTGATGTGATGACTAGAATTATGAAACTAATATGATGAAATCAATAAAAAATATGCAGAGATTAATGAAGAATTAATTAAGAAGACTAAGTTGGATGGCCCTTGAAAATCCTTGGTTCTCGAATGATCTTGAAGGATGAAGAGGATGAAAAAAGGATGAAGCTCTTCTTTCAAGACTCCTGGAAGTAGTCGTACAGCGCCTCGATTCTTCTTTAACTCCTTCAGTGTTTGGACGTCGTCTCTCTCTTTAATTCTTAACCTTTTTCATTCTTCATGGCTTGTGTATTTATAGACTTAAGTTCAAGACTCTCACGCGCATCCGCAGTCGCTTATGGATTAACATGAAAGAATTTGGAGCCAATCTAACAAGGAAACAGATAAACACAGGCTAATTCATCATTATCTGTAATTAACTAAAACACATCGCCCAAAGGAGACGTCTTTTAGCTTAATTAAGATAAAGATAAACTCGGGAAGAAAAAATAGAAGTACTTTAGGAAATCTAAATGGCGTCGTTCTATGCAGACGTTTTTCAGTTCATTAACAAATTAATTAAACATCAAATTAAAAATCGAGATAGGAATAAAACCCTAAATAGCGTCTGCGAAGGCCGACGTCTTTAAGATGATTTTCATATTCGATTAAAAATATGAATTAAAACTAATTTCATTAATAAACATAAATGGCATTTTTCTGACCCAATGTCATTTAGAAAAACAATTATAAAAATTAACTAATGATTAAATATCAGACTATTTTGGAGCATTATTATATGATATGAAATTTACTCAAAATGATGTCAAAATTAGCGTGTCTACAGTTGCCCCACCTTAGTATTGACTTTACAAGGGAGTGAAATAAAATGGAATATACTGAAAAGGTGATACCCACGTATGATGAGATACGCTCTCAACATCATATGATAGGAATATTTTCTCAAAACGACCAATGAAGATAACTCAAAGAAATTAATGGAATCAATCCTGTCTGGATGAGGTAGACAAGAAAATAAAATAAAGTCGATCAACCTCCACGATCGGGAAGTACCCTAGGTCACAAACCCTATAGGTTTCATCATGGGGAGCGGTTACCAGTCAATGTGGAAGTGCTGCAACCATGATGGATCTTAAAAGGAAATATTGTTAAATTAATTAAGGGTAATATTGTTAAATTGTCATCAATGAATCAAGATATGAATTCAGTAATTCAGTGCTAAGCCGAAACTCGTTTGTCTACGCACCATTTCACAAAAGCGGAACCACTGTCCCCATCAATTAACAATCAACGGCCTATCCGTGCGATTAAGAATTCTCTGGAATTATCATAGTTTTTGTTGAAAAAGAACTCAAATTCCAGTTTCATCAAAATCACAAGGTCCTTGATATATCTAATAAATATTTAACATATAATAATGATGATTATGCAAATCAATTACATGAAATAATACAAGGATAGAGATAACCGTCTTTTTAGCCACGGTCAAGACTCATAAACTCCCACAATGGGACCTTCTTGAAATTTTCAGCTTTGTAGTCATTTCTTTGAATTTCCTGCGCTCAAAAATTATCAGTAACTTCAAGTAAATATTTAATTAAGCATCAAATATAGATAAACATGGCATTTCGGGCAAATAACAGGAAAACCATAAAACGCACTGTGTCGTGCCGACGCCATTAAGACAAAAATGACGTCGCTGTTCACTGACGCCAAGACGTTTCAAAATCGCAATTCACTATAAATAGGCTTCCATAACTTGTATTAAGGCAAATCCATATACAATCTAGAGATCAAAGTAGGGGATTTTCTCCAAAGTTCAAGGAAATTAAGGTTTCAAGGGGAAAAAGCTCAAGAACAAGATGGATTCTTCAAACAAGAGGATGAGGAAGACGCTTGAGAAGCTTTCAGAGGTGAAAGATCATTTGAGTGGGAGAGATCCTAACTTTCAAGTAAGTTAAATTCTCTCTTTCTTTCAGTTCCCCTTTTCTTCTTGTTCTTCACGTTCTTCATGGAATTATAGCAATTTTCTTTTATTTATATAGGCATATCCTCTTTTTCCCGGCCCAAGAAAATTCTCTTCCCTTCCTTGGATTCGGAAGCTTGCGAAAAATATCACTATCTCCATACAATCTTATGTTTTTAAGTGGAATATCCAAAGTTTAGTTGTGCATACAAAGCGTTATAAGAGTTCAAACGTGGATTGGTCAGCGATGGATGTTCTAATTGAGTTGTGGCATCCACAAACCCACACTTTTTTCTTTGTTGAATTCGAATCTACTAAACTTCTTGAAGAGGCCGAACTCTTACTGGGCCTTCCTAAGATCAAGTTGAACAATGATGAACCGATCCTAAACAAGATGGCTCTTATGAGGGAAAAGATCACAGGTCAACAACTATTGATAAAGATTATGAAGGATCCAAAGGAAGTTCAAGGATGCCTTACAAAGAAAGGGATCAACCTTGCAAAGTTGGCAGAGTGGACTTTGTATGAGATTGAGGAACTCAAAGTGGATGATACTGAGAACGTGATGAAGGCATTTACCACATGTCCAGCTAAAGCTCTATTCTTTCTTACCCAAGACAATATTTTAGAGGATGATCAAGTTAGTGCAATTTGCGAGATCTTTGAAGGAAAACAAATTGGTACGGCAATCCTGGCTTATCTCTACAGTGGGCTTTCTGCAGCATTTATAGGTCAGCCTCCTCATAGTTGCATACTTCTCTTCAGTCTGTGGGTTGAGTTTTACTTCAAGTTCAAGTATCATAGTAGAAATTCTGCAAGACCATCTCAGATATATCAAAACACCCTAATCTTCCATATTTCTAATATCATGAAGTTCAATGAAAGAATGATCAACCAAGTGCCCAAACTCAAGACTCGAGCTGATTGGAGAGCATATTTGTAGACCATGCCATTGTACGGATTCGATTCTTCTCCACTCACTCTTGTAGGGAAACCGATTCGAGTACACCATACAGTTAGTGCAGAGCTTCGACTGATCGGTGCAACAAAGTTCGTGTTGTATAATACTTATCGTTGCAATACTCAACTTAGCATGCCTCGACATGAATTCTCAGAGTTTTCCTACATCTCTCCAATCAAGAAGCGTGTACTGGAATCTGACAAAGACTTTGAAGCAACTGAACTTATAGTTACATTGTGGAACATCAGCTTCATTCATTGTATACAATCTTGACACGAAGCTCATAGAGGATTAGCATATCCATATGTAATGGGACTTTGGGAAATTATTCATTGAAAGCTCTCTTTTACTCCTTTTTGATGTAATAAAGAATTCATTTATACTATAGAAATCATCCCTTAATGTTCTGTGATTTATCCAGAATTTTTCCTTAAGTAAAACCATGATTTTTCTTTAAAACATGTTTTTCGGGTGTAAATAGTGTCGTCCTAACAAGACGCCTTTCAATCATAATTAATTTACGAAATTCAAAGATTTATTCCTTAAAATCCCATATTATGCCTAAAATGCGTCCTCATACTCAGACGCTTTTCAATTCTCTCTCCTACTTTTATACAGAATTTTGCCATTAATCCTGTAATTAATCCACTGAAACGTGTCGTATTGTATGGACGTGCTTAATCATTGTGCTTGGTACGGTTCTGACAAAAATTGGCAGTTTAATCTGAAACGCGTCGTGACATGTAGACGCTATTCACACAATTTCAAAATTTTTCTTTGCCGCCTCAGTTTATGTGCATTGAAAGGCGTCACTGTTCCTCGACGCGTTTTAACTTCTCCAAACAGAACCTGCACGAGCCCAAGCTCCCTTCTCCTCATTCTCTCAAAACTCTCTCTCTCTTCGTTTTCCTCTTCCTCTCCGGCGACTCCGGCGATCTCCCTCTTCGCCATTGGCCATCCTCTCGACTCCGATGACCATTTTTGGCCAACTTCTCCATTGCCGGCCTCCTCTTTCTCTTCCTTTCCCTTCTTCGGATTCCTCTTCTCCTCCTGGCTCTCTCTCACATCCCATGGAGCCCGGTGAAGGTTCACGGGGAAAATGTCGCCGTGCCGTTCGTATGGTGAGGGCAGGTGAGCCCAAAGTGGTCCGTCCCGAGGAGGCAATGGCTTTGGAGGTGGCGGAAGCGATCTTAGGTGAAGAAATTGTGGGATCCGGGCGGGACGCGAAGAATGTAGCGGAAACGAAGAACAAAATTTAATCCCGCCCGATACCCGCTGATCCAATTCGGAATGAAAAATGCTAACCGAAAAACCGGGTTGGAATCTGATTACCGTGCGCGGATTCGAATACGCTTCCGTCGAGGCGATGCCGCGAGCCGCACAAGCGTCCGGCCTCCAGCGGTATCCACGCGATCCTCTGCGGTGGTTCGTCCTCGATCCCTCGTCTGTTTTAGCTCGCTCGCTGAAGATCCATCGCTGCAACGATTGCTGAAATCCCGCCGACGGGAATTCCCGACTTTCGGGAATCACGCGCGGCAAAGACGGAAACTGTCTCGGCGCCTCGAACGGGACACCCAGAGGAGGAGAGAGAAAGGAAGGGATGACGGCCAGCAAGGGAAATCCTGGAGCTTGGCCCAGGGTTTCTCAACAGCGTGTATATATATATTAAGTCGGCGCGACTTTTCCCAAAAGTCCCCGAGTTAATATAAATCCCACTTATGTACCACCGACTGAGAATCTTATTGTGTGTGACCCTCTAGGCCCATTTACCAATCCGGTTTTCAGCCTGTTAAGTCCAATAACTAGTTATTGACTTATAGTAATTAATTAATATCAAGATATTAACTAATTACTTAACCGAATTATCATCGCATGTAAACTCGGTCGGACTTCCGATCAAGTTGGGTGCCAAGCAACACTGCATGATCCCGGAAGGTAATGGGGTTCAGCAACCCACTCATGGAACCTGTCCGTCCACAGTTACCACGTGGCTATAATCCTTCGTTCGCCCAATGCTCTCGAGTTAACCTAGGGTATGGTCAACTGTCAAACCCTAGATTGTTAACTCACTTGAATCAGACTCCGCTTTACAATATCCGAAAACCACTTTTCTGATATTGTTTCTGCTCTGGCCAGAGACTCCTGCGGATCTATTCTAGAGCATTCTCTCTCCAGTTACCTGAGAGTGAACGATCCTTTATTGAACATACAATCACCTTCGAAGGTCTTCCGCTGGACCCGATCCTTGACTATTAGACATCCCGTGGATAGGGATTCGTAGGTCAAGGTCAAAGTCCAGAAGTCCACCGACAAGGTGTCTTTGGTGTCTCAAGTCCAAGGATCAACCACGCTACTGTGACGATGAATCAAGCCCATTGACAGTCAGGTAAATTACCATTCGGTGATTCATGTCAGATCAGTTCAGTGAACTCATTCTCCAATGAGCACCTACAGGTTTACCATTGTGTCTCCACACTAGTAACTAACGAGATCAGTCACCCTCATCATATGAGCTGGAATAACCTGTACTAGTCTAACCGGATATTTAATGTCCTTCTCAAACATCCTACGACTAGGAACAATTGAGAATGTGTTTATAAGTCATCAGTCTCATTATTATGATCTCATCATAATCTGATGATTATTGCACATATTCATGGACTTCATTATGTGCAATTATAAATATGCCAACCTACATAATGAATTTAATGACATTTATTAGTGAACCAGATTGAAATAGGTGCCTTATGATTGGCTTAGAGGACACCTATATCCATTAATCTCCCACTTGGATTCAAGCCAATCACTTTCGCATTTGATCTCCAAAAAATCTAGGTGATGCTCACAAAAAGTCTGTGACTAAGACTTGGTCAGGAATCTGCTAAATTATCTACAGATGAAATATTTCCATTACGTTATTTCCTCTTAATCCTTTGTCTCTGAACCTGTGAAAGAGCCTTAGAATGTTCTGTAACTTCTGAATAGACCATAGCTCGATCACACAATTGATCGCTCCCACTGTTGTCCTATAACAACGAGATTTAATCAGAGACCTTTTAGAACTACATCTAGTTCAGGGATAAACCTTTTCATCCATACTGTTCCAATAACAGTATCACTTGTCTATGTCGTCATCTTAATTTCAAGTTTTGGATTGGAACCATTTCAATCCATTCCTTTCTACTAGAAGGTTGAATCCATTATTTGACTTGAAGTTTGAGTCAGTGTGACCTCATAGTTTCAAATCATTCTCTCCATATACGTGAATGCATCCTTAGCACTTCTCAAGCACTTAATGATGCATTTCACTCATGTATCATTTAAGGAACATTTTCTTTAAAGGAATAAATTTCATATCTCAACAATTGAGATTTGTTGTGAAATTTATGCCAAACATCTTGACATACAGGTCAATACAATATCCCCACCAATCTATCTTAATAAATTCGTATTTCCAATACGTGGGATATTATAACTAAATCCATTATGGAGGAAACCATGGTTAACAATACTTTCACTAATAGTAACATCCCGAAGTCATTCTCAATGACTCTGATGTTATTATTATAAAGCATTACTAAAGCGACCGTGCTCCCACTGTCCTTTCTGAACACATACACAATCCGTGATCATTCTTAATGATCACATAGTATTTGACTATTAAGTCAAAACTTTTATTACAACTTAGGAAGCTTCAGTTTGATTCAAAATGATCTTTGAAATCATAACTTGCTTCCTGGACATTCTAAAAGCTTTAAAGGTGTATCATACACATCTTTACCTCAATCACATTGAGAGAGTGCTTTTAACATCCAACTGTCATCATCTGATGATTGGCAGTATAGATAAGTAGAATTCTAATAAACTTATCAATCTCAAAGTTGTAATGACAGAGAGCATCATTATCATAGATTTTAGATCATAATCTATTTTGAGCTCCTCTCATCTTGCTAAATCAATTATGTCAAACATATCATTTTAGTCACTGAGAGAATCTCAAAGAATCTACGAAGCTCTCTGATGTGTGTCATTAGTGGTTCCAAATAACTAAATATTATCTAATAATCTTATGTTAACTTGTGAATCTAGAACATCTTCTAGTTTTTATCAGCTCCCACTGTCTTCTTTGAGGACATATTCCTCTTCACAGAAGACAGCTTTCAGGACGAGAATTATTTCATTATCGTCTGGCCAATAACTGTAGTGTCCAAACTTTTTAGACATTCACAAATTCACATCACAGTAATACCTGACTTTTAAATCAGGTTTGTTCATAATTCACATCTCATATGAATTATTTGGTTTTCATATCTTATATGGACACACATTGACTAATTTGGAACCATCTTTAAAGTATGGACATCTAATGTTCATACTTATGTTCAAAAGGACAAGAATTAGGCAAATATTATTATGTATTGCACCATATCTTAATAAGGTGCAATTCCTCATTCTATCATATTGCTATGATACACAATGAGGATCAATCGAGGGAGGATACAATTATCCTCTTAATGATTTATATGAATCATATACCTAAGTATTAGTTTCTTTGATCAAATCAAAAATTCTAATACTTCGTATTGATCTTATACCTTAATCTCTCAGATATATTCGTCTTGTACTTCAGTAAGTACATACAGTCGAATCATTCCAAGAGTGAATTATAAGGTAAGTCAATAGTAGTGATTATCTTTGGCCTATAAGCTGTTTACATCAATATGCATCAGCATCAAAAATTTCTTATTGTACAATCCTGTGTACAATACCATAGATAATCAGGACTCACACAGTTCATTTCTATAGGAGACTTGTGAATATTCATCACATGAAATGTCACTTCAAGAATCTATAATGCATTGACTGATTCGAACAACTATTATTCTTTTCAATCAATGTTATTCTTGATTTCTTATACAACTAAATAACAATTATTTAGTTTCATATTAGACTCCTATAGATATACAAAGATTTACTGTCAGACAGCAACTTATGAATATCATGAACTATAGTTGAGTCTAACTCAACACTTACATTTTCTCGATTTCCTTTTGCTTGTCTAAGTCTGCACACTATCGCAGCTCTGGGAATCATTTCCAATATCTCATATTAGATACGTTAATTCTCCAATAGACATGCAAAAGTTGATAACAAGAATATATGAAACTTCTTTCAAGTTCCACATTCGTTTTGCCTTTACCAGTATCCTTATATTGGTTGCAGTGGGAGAACTGCTACTTCTCTATCTCGGCTGGCTTTCCTTTATCCTTTTTGAGGTGTGGATTCGATCGTTTAAAATCTTACCACTGGTCTTTCTCAATGACATATCATGAATATCTCTTCATCTTGGTCTATCCAAATAAGAGATTTCATAACAATCATTGCCTTTCAATAAGGCATACCATGAATACCTGTTCACCTTGGTCTATCCAAGTAAGAGGATTCATGATACCTGATTAGGACAGTGACTTTCACTCACCCCTAAAGACATTCTTTAGAGTTTTCTAGTCAGGCCGAGTATGAGAAGTATTGGCATCCAATATGCCAACTTCTTGAATGGACGACATTTAAGTGAATCGAAGGAAATAACGTGATTTAAGCAGATAGTTCTGATAATTCAATTATGGTCTTTTATCTTGAATTATTTCCCACTATTTTTCGACGGACTGTATAACCTTCAGGTATACAGAATGGAAGACTCCAACGGTCTTCTAGTGAGGATCAGAATCTCCAAGAATCACAGTATGACCTCGGGTAAACACATAGTATCATACCATTATCTTAGAGCAACCATCTCATGGTAATTGCAACTCTTTGCAATATCCGATCTTATTTCGGCTCCCAGGTCTTTTTAATGGTCCCGGGTAAACACAGTAGACTATTATACCTGGTCTAAGCTTTACCATCAATACGCGACAGAGTAGAGTAAGAATGCAGCTCCCGGGTAAATACGAGGATAGCTACACCGTTCCTCTATTCCAATCTCAAGGCATCATAATGACATAGTTAATAGTCCTTTCATCAGATGGTGGCAGATCTCGGGTAAACACATAGAAATTGTCATCACTGAATCAAGTTCTAAGAACTATATTGATAGAGAGCCACGCGGTACATTCTCAATGACTCGCGCTCCGGCTTAGACTTTATGTTGAAGGTTTTGTTTATGTTAAGTTGGTCTCATCCTAGGTGATAGTTTATAAATATATCGAATATATATATTTAACTATACCTAGATATTAGTAATCGATTCATAATCAATAACTAAAAGCATGCATCATCCATACATGTTCATTATGTGGTCATGGACAACACGGTGATTAACTGGAGCCAAACAATTAATCACCAAAACTATATAACAATTATATAATTTAAACATGCAAACACATAGCCATTGGTGATCTCATCTCCTGACACCTTCCTGGTTGCACTTGTGTATCATCCTCGCCTCTCCTCGGTCGACGCGATCAATTACAAATATTATTAATTTTTGAAACAATTTCAAATACAAATAAATTGTAAGAGAAAGCCTTATGGCCGAGCACAATATCAGAGGGAGATAGAATTACAATGGAATGGAGAGAGGGAGGCACACAAGCCTCATTAATTAACACTTAATTAATTATCATCACATTCCATAACATTCCACAAAATCACACACCATCACATGATATGAAATTTAAGTAAGTGCATTTCCATGACCACCACAAATTTTAACCATCCACACATGATAAAGCACATCACATGAAGGCTAAAATTTTGAAAATACAATAATTTTGGCTTTTTTAAAACCTGGGTACCAATCAAAATTGGATAATTTGAATTTTCGAAAATCTCATTTTCTAACATGCAATAAATCTAATTTAAAGCATTAAACACATCAACATGTGCACACAAAGCTAAAATTAAAATTCTAAAATATTCCATGCAGTATTTAGAACAATTCTAAATTAACTAATCTAACACTTAGATTAATATTAATTCACATTAATAACAATTATTAATGTGAAACAATCTAACATTTAGAAAGAATTAAAAAATCCTAAATAACATTTATAAAAGAATTTTAAACTCAAATTTTCAACCCCTTAACAACACCTTGTTAAAACCCCTTAATAAAATCATATTTCTCAATAACAATTATTAAGAAATAACGATTAGAACATTTCTAATCAAAATAGTCTAACATCTTAGACTTAATTTAATCCTTTAATAACATTTACAAAAGATCAAATTTAAGTAGATTAGATCAATATTAATTATCATTGAGAGATTCTTGAGTAAAATAATTAAATATCTCAATAACCATTATTGAGAGTTTTAAAATAAATAAATGAATCCTTAATAACTGTTATTAAGGGTTAATTCTCAAGAATTAATTAACACATCAAAATTAGTCAATTAAACACTTAATAACTATTACTAAGTGTCCCTCAATTATTAAATTAATTTCCTAACAACGATTGCTAAGAAATTAATACATTTATCTAATCTCATAATTATAACAAAATTAACAACTATTGTTAATTCTATTCAAGATCATGACTAAAAATTATATTAACAACATTTGTTATTTATATTTTAAAGTCATAACTTGAAATAATTAATAACACTCATTAACATTTAAGATCATATCTTAAATATTAAAGCCCTCTAAACACTTATATAAAATATATTAACAACATTTGTTAATAATATTTATGTTAATAACTTAAAACAAATTAACAACACTTGTTAATTAGTTTAAGTTCACATCTTAAACCATAATATTCAACAACAATTGTTAAACTATTTTAAGAACATTTCTTAAAATGATTTTAATCTCATATAAGATCATATTTGATAATAACCTTTTATTAATTTCATTAAAAGGATTTAACAACACTTGTTAAATATAATTAAGATCATATCTTAATAATAACCCTTAATTAACTGGAAATTATTTATTAAAGTCTAAAACAATTTTAAACTTTATTTAAAGCAATTCTCAGTTAATTAGAAGTGGGTTAATAGATTAATAAAAACTTTTAGAGGGTTAATTGGGGTTTAATTGGGCTAGGGTTAAAAGAGCTAAATGGGCCTAGCCCATTAAAAGCAGGAAAAAGGGTCGGTCTGGTCCGGCCTCGCTCGAGCCAGGCTGGGGCCCTGGCTCGGGCGACCGGGCCGAGCCAGGTCCAGCGCCTGGCGTGCCCGGGCCAGGCCCAGGCCGCCCGGCCGAACCGGCTCGGGGCCGGCCGGTCCAGGCCCTCCTGCAGCAATTCGACCAGCCCTGGTTTTAGAGTTTTTCAGCCCTGTTTGCAGCCAGTTTTGGGCGGCGCCGCCGCCGCCACCGGCAGCGATGGTGGCCGGAAATTGTAGAGGGATGTTACCCCTTCCATTTCCCCCGCCGGTGGAGGCCGGCCGGTGACTCCTTCGCTGCCAGTGAACCTCCAAAGATGGAGATTTGTCCAGTTTCGCAGATTTCAGCTTTTCCTCAATCCCTTTTTAACTCTTGAAAATTATGGGAAGAAAAGCTCAACCGGCCGCCATAGAATTTTTCCGGGGATGGTGAGGGGTAGCTGGTCATACCAGCAAACCCACAGAGATGGTCCAACCATCATTAATCCCCTTTTGAAGCCCACAAATCCGGTTCTTCATCACCATGAAGAATGCGATGAAACCCTCAAAAATTTTCGTTTTTCGCACAGAAAAGTTAAATTCGATATTCTAAGTTCATCCCATGAAAAATATCAATGAGGAAAAACGAATTTATGCATGAAATAATTTCGAATAATAATTTTATCGTTCCGGAGCGGATCAGAGCGGAACTTGGCTCTGATACCACTGTTGGGATCCGGGCGGGACGCGAAGAACGCAGCGGAAATGAAGAACAAAATTTAATCCCGCCCGATACCCGCTGATCCGATTCGGAACAAAAAACGCTAACCGAAAAACCGGGTTGGAATCTAATTACCGTGCACGGATTTGAATTCGCTTCCGTTTCGGTTCCGTCGAGGCGATGCCGCGAGCCGCACAAGCGTCCGGCCTCCAGCGGTATCCATGCGATCCTCCGCGGTGGTTCATCCTCGATCCCTCGTCCGTTTCAGCTCGCTCGCTGAAGATCCGTCGCCGCAACGATTGCTGAAATCCCACTGACGGGAATTCCCGACTTTCGGGAATCACGCGCAGCGGAGACGGAAACTGTCTCGGCGCCTCGAACGGGATGCCCAGAGGAGGAGAGAGAAAGGGAGGGATGACGGCCAGCAAGGGAAATCCTGGAGCTTGGCCAAGGGTTTCTCAACAGCGTGTATATATATATTAAGTCGGTGCGACTTTTCACAAAAGTCCCCGAGTTAATATAAATCCCACTTATGTACCACCGACTGAGAATCTTATTGCGTGTGACCCTCTAGGCCCATTTACCAGTCCGGTTTTCAGCCCGTTAAGTCCAATACCTAGTTATTGACTTATAGTAATTAATTAATATCAAGATATTAACTAATTACTTAACCGAATTATCATCGCATGTAAACTCGGTCGGACTTCCGATCAAGTTGGGTGCTAAGCAACTCCGCATGATCCCGGAAGGTAATGGGGTTCAGCAACCCACTCATGGAACCTGTCCGTCCACAGTTACCACGTGGCTATAATCCTTCGTTCGCCCAATGCTCTCGAGTTAACCTAGGGTATGGTCAACTGTCAAATCCTAGATTGTTAACTCACTTGAATCAGACTCCGCTTTACAATACCCGAAAACCACTTTTCTGATATTGTTTCTGCTCTGGCCAGAGACTCCTGCGGATCTATTCTAGAGCATTCTCTCTCCAGTTACTTGAGAGTGAACGATCCTTTATTGAACATACAATCACCTTCGAAGGTCTTCCGCTGGACCCAATCCTTGACTATTAGAGATCTCGTGGATAGGGATTCGTAGGTCAAGGTCAAAGTCCAGAAGTCCACCGACAAGGTGTCTTTGGTGTCTCATGTCCAAGGATCAACCACGCTACTGTGACGATGAATCAAGCCCATTGACAGTCAGGTAAATTACCATTCGACGATTCATGTCAGATCAGTTCAGTGAACTCATTCTCCAATGAGCACCTACAGGTTTACCATTGTGTCTCCACACTAGTAACTAACGAGATCAGTCACCCTCATCATATGAGCTGGAATAACCTGTACTAGTCTAACCGGATGTTTAATGTCCTTCTCAAACATCCTACGACTAGGAACAATTGAGAATATGTGTTTATAAGTCATCAGTCTCATTATTATGATCTCATCATAATCTGATGACTATTGCACATATTCATGGACGTCATTATGTGCAATTATAAATATGCCAATCTACATAATGAATTTAATGCCATTTATTAGTGAACCAGATTGAAATAGGTGCCTTATGATTAGCTTAGAGGACACCTATATCCATCAGAAATTCCCCCCGTAGCGGCAATCGATGAAGAGGAAGTAGAAGAAGGTGGCCTCCACTTGGTAAGTCTTTCTATGGACATGTTTGGGTGTGGAAATGAGGTTTTAGAACCTTGTATCTCTGTCTTGAACGGCGTCGAGTCCAGGTGACGCCTTTCAAAGGGCGTTGCCCTACTCCGACGCCATTCAAGCCAGTGATTCCTTTTTAATAAATAAGAAAATGAGACTAAATGGCGTCAAGACATGTGGACGCCTGTCAATGGGCGTCCATCATGTCCGACGCCATTTAGATGGAATATTTTTATTAATTTTAATGCCTAGTGACAGATGAAAATTTCTTGAATTATTTGCAGGGGACGATGCGGGTTAGGATCTCCTGGGACCTAGTCATTGGGCCCTATAGAGGCCTGCCCGACTTCTAGAAGGCGCGGCTGCGCCGGATGGGGTTTAGGTAGATTCTGGAGATTGAGCCCTTTTGGCTCGATTTAGTTCTCCTTCAGGCACTACGTGAGTGATGGCACACAGATAGTCGGGCATTCTTAATGTCCTGGGGCCATATAGTCCCAAGTCTGGAGAATGTCACTAGAATTACTGGCCTTAGAGTAGAGGGGAGAGCGATCAAATCTTATGGCTTCATTAAGAATGAAAATGAATCATGTGTATATAAGAAAAACAGTGGGAGCACAATCACCTTCTTAGTCATTTATGTTGCTGACATCTTACTCAATGGGAATGATGTAGGGATGATGTCGTCAGTAAATGTATGGTTGTCTAAAAACTTCTTCATGAAAGATTTGAGAGAAGCATCTTACGTATTAGGAATATGGATCTATATAAATAGATCAAATAAGATACTTGCTTTAACCCAATCCATATACATAGAATATGGCATGAAAAATTTCAAGAGTGGTCTCATTCCGATGAAATATGAAATTTATCTCTCTAAAGGTCTGTCTCCTAAGACCCCTAAAGAGAGGGCATTAATAGATAAAGTTTCATATGCGTCGGCCATAGGTTCCATTATGTATGTCATGCTATGTACCAAAACTGATGTAGCATATGCTCCAAGTGTTACGAGAAGATATCAGGCAGATTCAGGTGATAAGCACCAGAAGGCTGTAAAATATATCCTTAAGTACTTAAGAAGAACTAATGATATGTTTCTGCTCTAGAGAGGAGGAGACTTAAAGCTGCAAGGGTATACTGACTTGAGTTTTCAGTCTGTTCTAGATGACAGCAAGTCAACAGCGGGGTTTGTATTGACACTCAACGGAGGAGCTGTGAGTTGGAAGAGTTCTAAGTAAGAAACCACTACTGATTCGACAATTGAAGCTGAGTATATTATTGCTGCTGAAGCCGCCAAATAAGAAGCCTGGATGAAGAAGTTCATCAACAATTTTGGTGAGGTGGATAGCATCTCTGATCTTGTCCCACTACTGTGTGACAACAATGGGGTGATTATAATGAGATCATAATTACCAGACTGAAGGCTTGTAAACATATGTTCTTAATTGTTCCTAGTCGGAGGATGTTTAAAAAGGACATCAAACATCCGGTTAGACTAGTACAAGTTTCTTAAGCTCATTTGATGAAAGTGACTGATCCTATAAGTCACTTGTCTGGAGACACTATGTTGGACCTATAGGTGCTCATTGGCGAATGAGTTTACATTGGATGGTATTTACCTAACTGTTAACCAGCTTCATTCTTTGTCACGGTTGCGTAGTTGGTCCTTAAACCTGAGAGACCAAGGATACCTTGTTGGTAGGTCTCTGAGCTTTGACCTTGACTAACGAATCCCTAACCATGGGATATCAATAAGTTAAGTGATTGGGTTTAAGGAGATACCCTCGAAGGTAATTGTGTTGTCAACAAGGGATCATCCGCTCTCAGTATAAAGAGAGAGAATGTTCTAGGAATGATGCACATATGCCCCTGGCCAGGGCAGACACTATATCGGATAAGGAGTTATTTGATATAGTTTAACGACATCTGATTCAAGTAAATCGACCAGTTAGGGTTTAACAATTAACCATGCCCTAGGTCCTTTTGGAAACATTGTACAGAAGAAGGATTATATCCGCACGGTAACCAATGACAGAAATGATTCATTAGTGAGTTGCATAACCCCAATGCCTTCCAAGTTCGCACAGTGTTGCTTGGCACCCAACGTGAGGTCCGTCTGAATTTAATGTGGGACATTCAATTCGGCTATTTAATTAATACATAGATATTAATTAATTTAGTAAGTCATTAAAGCGTTATTGAGCTTAATAGGCCATTAATTGGACTAGTATTTGGGCCTAGAGGGTCACAAGCAAAAATACTTCAGTTGTTGGGTTGTTTAACGGGTTTTATAATAAGTGCAGGTTTTTCTGAAAAATTGCAAATCCACTTATTATAAAAGTACGATTGCTAGGTCAGAGGCCAGGCACTCTGACCTGGTGTAGCCGCCCCCCCCCCCTTCTCTCTCCTCTCTCTCTCTCTAGCCGCCCCCCTCAGAGGGTACCCCAGGTGGTTCTGCTCCACCTCCTGCCGGCTCCACTTCTTAGACGGGAACTCCGAATCCGCATGTCGCGGAGAATTACACGCAGCCAGTCATGATCCACAGATGCCGCAACGAGCGAGGAAGCGAGGACAATCCATCGAGAGGAAGACTACATGGATACCACTAAAGGTCGGGCACCTGTGCGGCTTGGGGCATCACACGGGGGAACCACACGAACACTTATTCGAATTCGCACAAGGTGAAAATTGTTTCACTTCTAATCCATTCTAGTTTTTTGAAACCGCACAGGATTTGATATTTTATTTTATGTTGCATTTTTTATCCCGCCAAGAGATCCCAATAGTTTTCCATCCTTAGCCATGGATGGCCCTTCTTTTCTGATGAAGGGTGCCGCTCTCGGAGGGATAGAGTCTTCTCCCACTAGGGACTCAAAGGTGGTGGAGGCGAACCTCTACTGGCAGGATTTAGTGCATTTCCCTACATGGAGCAGAGGCTCTTCATGTCTTAGTAGAAAAAATCATGTCTGTTCAAGGTTTCCTCTCGACTTTAATGGGAAAGACCTATTGTCGTCTTGCTTCGTCTACGTCAGGGGCTTGCTTTTCTCAAGCTTGCGGGTTGCCACCTAGCCTTAGATTTTCGCTTTCCTTCTTGGGTAGATTGCTTCCGACTGGTTGCTTGACTTCAGGTGGCTCTTGCTCCAAGGAGACTCGGGGCAGTCTTTCTCCGACCGGAGTTATCAGCGAGTCCTTCTAGCTAACGAGTTGGAGGCGGCAACTAGTTGCCGAAGCTGGGGGGCCGCTTCTTAAGGCATGTTCTGTATGTGGGTCGCGAAGATAGTGGAGCCTGGGGGATATGCCCCCGGCGGCGAAACTGTAAGGTGGCCTAATTTTCGACTGTGGTTAAGTCACTGGCCTCTTCTTGGTTTTACGGTCCGTCTTGTCTTCTTCTCCTATTTTGGTCAAGTCTTCATGTTCCTTTTGAGTATATACTTTGTACAGTATGCGCCTTGCTGCAAATCTGTACAAGTGTTTGTTGACAAATGTATAGTATATATCTTTGTATGGTTTGTGCTTTCTCCTTCTTCCCCCCGAATCGAATAGGCTAAGTTTGGCTTGGCAACTTAGACTGTGTTTCTATATGTAAGAGATATGAGGGATTTCATAGTGGGTGGCTTCTTCCGCTTGAGGTGAGGCTCACTGGTCGACATAAGTCCTATCTACGGGCAGGGAGCCTCTTCTCTGTGAGACAAGACTTGATAGAATTAGTAGGCCGATCGAGTTTTATCCCATCTTTAGGTGGAAAGCCTTTTCTTTGCTAGGTGAGGTGAGGTAGAGGTAGTAGACTGATCGAGTTTTATCTTATCTTCGAGTGGGGAGCCCCTTCTCTACGAGGCAAGGCTCGGTAGAGGTAGTAGGTCGTTTGAGTTTTATTCCATCTTCAGGTTGGGAACCCTTTACTTGTGAGGCGAGACTCAGTAGAGGTAGTAGACCGATCAAATTTTATCTCATCTTTGGTAGGGAACCCCTTCTTCTTGAGGCTCGGCTCGGTAGAGGTAGTAGCCTAATTGAGTTTTACCCCATCTTCGATTTCATAGCCCCTTCTTTGTGAGCCGAGGCGAGGCAGATGTAGTAGAACAATCGAGTTTTATCCTATCTTTAGGTAGGGAGCCCCTTGTGTGCGAGGCTCGGCTCGGCTCGGCAGAGATAGTAGACTGATCGAGTTTTATCCCATCTTCAGGTGGGGTGTCCTTTCTCTGTGAGGCTCGGCTTGGCAGAGATAGTAGACTGATCAAATTTTATCCCATCTTCAAGTGGGGAGCCCCTTCCCTGCAAGGTGAGGCTCAGCAGGGGTAGTAGGCCAATCAAGTTTTATCCCGTCCTTGGGTGCGGAGCCCCTTCCCTGTAAGAATAGGCCGATCGAGTTTTATCCCATCTTCGAGTGGGAAGCCCCTTCTCTACGAGGTGAGGCATGACAAAGGTAGTAGACCGATCGAGTTTTATCCCATCTTTAGGTGGGGATCCACTTCTATTAGTCTTAGGTGGTCTACAAACCAATCTAACTATATAAATCTCTTTCATTTATTAATAAAATGACATTAATTTATTATGTGTAATTCGTTCTTTTACTGTTTCATTATGAAGTCCGTGAATATGTGCGATAGTGATCAAATTATAATGAGATCATCCTAATGAGACGAATCACTTAAACATACATATTCTTAATAGTTCCTAGTCGGAAGATATTCGAGAAGGACATCGAATATCTGGTTAGACTAGTACATATTACTCCTGCTCTTACGATGAGGGTGACTAATCTCATAGTCACTTGTGTGGAGACACTAAGGTGAATCTATAGGTGCTCATTAGAGAATGAGTTCACTGAACTGATCCGACTGAATCGCTAAATGATATTGTACCTAACTGTCAACCAGCTTGATTATATTGTCGCAGTTGCGTGGATGACCATCAGACCTGAGACACCAAGGACACCTTGTCTGCGGACTTCTGTACTTTGACTTTTGTTTACAGATCTCTATTTACGGAATTCTAAACAGCCAAAGATCGGGTACAGCGGAATACCGTCGAAGGGAATTGAGTGTCAATAAGGAATCATTCGCTCTCGTTACTTAAAGAAAGAATGCTTTAAGAAGGATGCGTAGGAGTTCCTAGCCAGGGCATACGATAATATTAGGAAAGGAGTTTTCCAATATTATAAGGCAGCATCTGATCCAAGTGAGTCGACCAGTTAGGGTTTGACAATACATCATATCCTGAGTTGACTCGAGAGCATTTTACGAACGAATGATTATGTGCACAGGGTAATTGTCAGCAGAAAGATTTCAAGAGTGGGTTGCTTAACCCCAATACCTTCCGGGTTTACGCGGTATTGCTTGGCACCCAACGTAATCAGAGGCCCGACCGAATTTAATGTGCGATATTAATTCGGTCAATTAATTAATTAATATGATTTATTAATTGATTAATTAAGTAAGTGAGGAGTCACTGGGCTTAATCGGCCGTTAACTGGACTGGTAATTAGGCCTAGAGGGTCACACGCAAAAGATTCTCAAGGGAATGGATTAAAAGTGGATTTTATATTATATCTGGGGTTTTTATGAAAAACTACGCGGTTAATATAAAATATAGCAAATGGGCTAAGTAGGCCAAGTTGTTGCTCAGCCCTGGCCACCCCTCCTCTCTCCCTCTCTCTCTGTGGCGCCCCAGCTCTCTCCCCTCTCTGGAGACAGCTCTGTCGTCTTCTACGACTCCCGTTCGACAGGAAATCAATCACGCATTGCAGCGGTCGTTGCGGCGAACGACAAATCGCTCGTGGGCTGCGAGAAACAAGGAACGTGAGGAAATCCATCGTAAGGAGAATCGCGTGGACTTTGCTAACGGCCGAGCGTTTGCACGGCTGGCAGTGTCACACTGACGGAACCGTTCGGACATGGATTTGAATCCGCCCAAGGTAATAAATGATTACTCGAAATCATTTTTATTTATTCGAATCGGATACGGATCGCAGAATTTTATTTATTTTATTCTGTTGTGTTTGCAATCCCGAGAAATCGGAGAACCTTATAGTGGTATCAGAGCCGGGTTCGACCATTTCTCGTCCGTTTCGGTCTCCGAATTAATTTTTCTTGTAATATTCCATGCCTTTTAATCCAATTACACTGGTAGATCTGTGTTCATGCGATGAACACATATTATTAAATTAATTTTAATTCAGCAATTTTCATTTTTTCTGGGGTTTAATTGTGTTCTTCGCGAGATGAAGAACGGCGAGGTTCGGCGGCCTCGTTCGGGCGTCACCGTGTGACGAGGAGGTGGCCGGGGTCCTAGTATGACCAGGGACCCTGCCGGTCAGCACTAGCACCGGTGGCCGACACCAGAGAGCCCGCTGGAGGTGGCCGGAATGGAGGGGAGGGGCCTCTGTTCTTCTTCCTCTCAGTTTGAAACCAGAAAAAAGGGACATAAAACAGGAGCTCGGCCTGCATTTTCTGGAGACTTCTGGCGGGCCTACTGGTGCCCAGGGGCGTCACCGGCGGGGTCGGGTGCCACCGGGCCGGCTAACGGGCAACGTCATCCTACAAGCCTCCACCGCTATGGCCTGCACCTGCAAGTGCTTCTGCAGTTAGGGTTTCGAGGGCTACGGGCCGGTCTGGGCGCTCTGGGACGAGCCGGTCTGGGCCGAGTCGATCCTAAGCTTGGTTCGAGCCAAGGCTCGGGCCTGGCCCAGCCAAAGGGCTCAAGCCAGGCCCCTAATGGGCTGAGCCCATTCATTTATTTCCTAAATTAAACCCATGCCCATTTACTTAAAATAAATTAGATTTTAATTTAAATTTTAAAATTGTTGTGAAAATTTTAATTGTTATTCAATTTTATTTTATTGGGTATTAATGATTATATTAATTATTAATTGTTAATTACAGTTAACATAATCATTAATAATTAATTAGAGTTAACTAACTGTTATTTAGAGTTAAATTAATAATTAATTTTAATTAACTAATTTAAGAGTTAGATTAGCAGTCATTGATTAATTAGTGTTAACTATTGATTTTATTGTTAAATTGGTAATTAACATTAATTTACCAATCTAAGAGTTAGATTAGTAATTGTTAATTAATTAGAGTTTATTATTAATTTAAGTGTTAAATTAGTAATTAACTTTAATGGACTAATCTAAGAGTTAGATTAATAATTAATTATTAATAGTATAATTTTTAGATTATTAATATTAATTAATCTAAATGTTAGATTGCTTTAATTATTAGAAATGTTCTAGTGTCATGGAATATTCTAGAAATTATTAATTCGGAGTATGTGCACATGTGATGTGTGTTTTGATGCTTTTAAATTTGATTTGATTGCATGTTAAGATAATAAAATGAGTTTTCGAAATTCAAATACCAATTTTTATTAGAACCTAGCTTTTTTGAAAGCCAAAATTATTTATTTTGAAAACTCTTTTGTTTTAACTATGTGATGCATTATCATGTGTGGAATAGTTAAAACACACCGTGGTCATGGATGTGCACTTATTATATATATTTCATGTAATCATGTGTCATTGTGGATCGTGGATGTGTGAGTGAATGTTTATTATTTTTTAATAAATAGAGGTCTGCGTACCTCTCTCTCTCTCTCATACTCTGATGTAATTCTACCTCCCTCTCTTTTGTACTCGCCATAAGGCCTTCTTCAATTTACATGTAAATTTAGAATTTAATTGTAATCTGATCGAGGCAACCGAGGAAGGAACGAGGATGATCCACAGTTGCAACCAAGAAGGCGATTCAATAGAGATCCTTTGCCTTAATTTTTACAGGATTATCTAATATAATTGTTATGTTGGATTGTGTGTACGTTTGACTGTTGTCTCCAATCAAACCTATTGTGCTATCCATGACTACACTAGACATGTATGTAATACAATATTTTTCTTTTAATTATGAATTAAAGTAGGTATAGTATGTATAAATATATACGATATATTTATATACTATCACCTAGGTGAGACCAAGATAAAAGTTATCTAAAAATCCTCGCTAAATTCTAAACCGTAGCGTAAGTAGTTGAGAACTTACCGCATAGTCTTCCATCGTTATAGTCATAGGATTTGAATTACTTTAGGCAGGTTTGTTGTGCTATCCACAAGGCATGTTTAATGGTAAGAAGAGACTATGGCTATGGCATAAGATGCCTATTGATCAGAGTAGAGGAACTATATAGACTTGTTGTGCTATCCACAAGGGCTGCATGCAAATCTATGTCCGTCTCGTAACGATGGTAATGCTTAGACTAGAATTAATGGTTTGTTGTGCTATCCACAAGACCATTAAATCTCTGGGGACCAAAGATATGATAAGATATTGCAAGGAGTTGCAAGTCCTATGAGATGGGTGCTCTATGATTGTATTACAGCTTGTTGTGCTGTCTACAAGGCTGTACTACAAGTTATTGAGATTCTGATCCCCACAGGAGACTGTCGATGTCTCTCGTTCTGTATATTTCAGGGTTATACAGTCTGCCGAAAGTTAATGGGAGTTAAAACTTGATTAAAAGACCATGTCTTATTTTAAATTTAATAATTGAACATCTGCTAAATATATTTTATTTATCTTCTGTAGAGAAATAATGTTGTCGAATAACCCACTCTATGGCATACTTGATGCCAATCATTTGACAGACCCAAACTACTCAGATTGGCTCGAAAATATGAAGATTGTCTTCAGGTCTAAGCACATTGCCTCACTCCCAGCATCATATGCACTGTTCACTGTTGATTTTAACATGAACAAGATATAGGCCTCGTTGGCTGAGCTTCATAATATGCACATAACTGCAAAGGGCAACCTTGTGAAGGAAAAGTCCAATATCCTCTTAATTGGTGAGAGCAATAAAATGAGGAAAGTTGCAGTTGCCTTTGAGAAAGGCAAAAGCAAGAAGCAGAATAAGTCAAAGTCTGTGTCTGAGAAGGACAATGACAAAGGAGTAGTAAAGGGTGACTGTTTCTACTATAAGCAGAATGGTCACTGGAAAAGAAACTGCAAGGAGTTCCTCAATGATAAAGCTTATGGAAAAATAAAGCTATCAGAAGCTTTAGAATCTATATGATAGATATCAACTTATCAGTTAGAGATTCCACATCTTGGGTATTAGATACTAGATGTGCTTCTCATATCTTCCATGATGTGCATATGATGACAAATAAACACAAGCTAAGAAAAGGCGAGGTAGAACTGAGGCTAGGAAACGGCGCAAAAGTTGCGGCGGTTGCTATAGGGACAGAAAATCTCAGGCTTCCATCGGGAGACGTCTTATCATTGGAAGATGTTATTATCTACCTAGCATAATAAAGAACATTATAGCAGTATCTTGTTTAGACAAGATACGATATAGGTTGACTATTAAAAACAAAAGTTGTTTAATTTATTATCGTAATAAATCATTTGCATCGGCACCTTTAGTTAACGGTCTATATCTTTTAGATGTTTCTTACTATAATCTTCACATTGATAATGCTCTTAAGAAGATCAAGAATTGTGTGAACCAAGCCTACATGTGGTATTATAGATTTTGAACATATTGGTGAAAGAAGGTTGCAATAGTTGCACAAACATGGATATTTAAATGCATTCGATTATGAATCGTTTGCGACATGTGAGTCCTGCCATATGAAAAAGATGGCAAAATCTCCATTTACTAGACATAGATAACATGCTAAGAACGTTTTGGAACTAATACATTCAGATGTATGTGGTCTCATATGCACCCAAGCCAAAGGTGACTTCTCGTACTTCATCATGTTCACCGATGACTTCTCGAGATTCGGTTATGTGTACTTAATAAAGTACAAGTCGAAAGCATTTGAGAAGTTCAAGGAGTTCATGAATGAAGTAGAGAAGTAGACAGAAAAGAGTATTAAAGCTCTTCGATCTGATTGGGGAGGAAAATACTTGAATACTAATTTCACACAATTCTTAAAGGATAATTGTATCTTTTCTCAGCTGACCCCTCCATATACACCGCAGATGAATATGTATCTGAAAGGAGGAATCGCACTTTGTTAGACATGGTGCGATCCATGATGAGCATTTCGGGATTACCAGTGTCCCTCTAGGAGTATGCTCTAGAGTCAGCAACATACCTACTGAACAGAGTACCTAGTAAGTCTGTGACCTCTACTCCATATGAAATATGGGAAGGCAGAAAATCAAAATTTTAAACATGTTAAAGTCTGGGGTTGTCCTACGCATGTAAAGAGGCATGATCTAGATAAGCTGGAATCACAAACTGATAAATGCAGGTTTGTGGAATATCTAAAGGGGACGTTTGGATACTATTTTTACCATCCTGATGAACAAAATATGTTTGTCGTCAGGAAAGTTGTCTTCCTAGAAGAGGAATACCTTCTCCAGGAGGACAGTGGGAGTAAAATAGTATTAAAAGAGGTTCCAAATCTCCAAACAACTGCAATATCATGAGATGAGATATCAGTTCCTGAATCTGTTCAGGTACACACAGATGAGCCTCGTAGATTTGGTAGAGTACCTAGACCACCCGAACGATATGTGGGACATATCGTTGAAGGTGAGTTTAAGGTTGAATATAATGAGGATGATAATCTTAAAACCTATCAGGAGGCTATAGAAGGCCCACAAGCCGGAAAATGGCGAGAAACCATGAACTCTGAAATCCAGCCTATGTATACCAACCAAGTTTGGAAGTTGGAGGAGTTGCCCGAGGATATTGTATCCATTGGATGCAAGTGGATCTTTAAAAGAAAGATCAGTGCAAATGAACAGATCGACACTTATAAGGCAAGGTTGGTGGTAAAGAGATATCGTCAAAGGCAAGGAATTGACTATGACAAGACTTTCTCACCAGTTACCATGATAAAGTCTATTAGAGATCTACTCGCCATAGCTGTACACTTCGATTACGAGATCTAGCAGATGGATGTTAAGACTGTCTTTCCTCAACAGTTACTTTGAGAAAGAGGTGTATATGATACAACCTGAAGATTTCCCATCCAAAGAGTTTCTAGATAGAGTGTGCAAGCTTCAGATGTCTATTTATGGACTGAAGCAGGCTTTCCGGAGCTAGAATATAAGATTTGATGAAGCAGCCAAGTCTTATGACTTCATTAAGAATGAAGATGAGGCTTGTGTGTACAAGAAGACCAGTAGGAGCACAGTCACTTTCTTAGTCCTTTACGTAGATGACATACTATTCATTAGGAATGATGTAGCTATGATGTCATCGGTAAAGGTTTGGTTATCGAAAAATTTCTCCATGAAGGATTTGGGAGAAACATCATACATATTGGGAATACGGACCTATAAAGATAGATCAAAGAAGATGCTCGGAATGACCCAATCTATGTACATAGATACCATAGTCAAAAGGTTTGGCATGAAAAATTCCAAGAGAGGTCTCATACCGATGAGACATGGAATTTATCTCTTAAATGAGCAGTCTCCTAAGACGCCTAATGATAGGGCATTCACGAATAGAGTACCCTATGCTTCTGCCATATGATCTATCATGTATGCCATGCAATGTACATGGCCTGATGTGGAATATGCTCTAAGTGTTACGAGCATATTTCAGGCTGATCTAGGCGAAGAGCACTAAAAGACAGTGAAATGTATCCTTAAGTACTTGAGAAGAACTAAGGATATGTTTCTTATCTATGAAAGAGGTGACTTGAAACTGCGAGGCTTTACTGACTCGAGTTTCTAGTTAGATCTAGATGATAGCAAGTCTACATCTGGATTTGTGTTTACTTTAAACAGAGCCGTAGTGTACTGAAAAAGTTCCAAGTAAGAAACCACTACAAATTCGACGACTGAAGCTGAGTACATCGCTGCAGTTGAAGCTGCTATGGAAGCAGTGTGGTTGAAGAACTTCATCACCGACCTCAGCATAGTTCCTAGCATCTCTGATCTTATTCCGTTGTTGTACGACAACAATGGGGAAATTGCGCAAGCGAAAGAGCCACGATCTCATCAGAAATCAAAGCATATTTTAAGATGCTTTCATCTTATCAGAGAGATTATTACCAGGGAGATATAGTGGTGGAAATAGCTCCATCTGCCAATAATGTAGCAAATCCACTGACATAGCCATTGGCTCAAATTGTGTTTGAGCGTCACCTAGAGGCTATAGGTATATTGCATAAAGGTGGTTGGCTTTAGTCCAAGTGAAGATTGTTAGTCTTAGGTAGCCTACAAGCCAATCTGACTAAGAAAATCTCGTTCATTTAATAAAATGGCATTATTTCATTATGTGTAATTCGTTCTTTTACCGTTTCATAATGAAGTCCATGAATATGTGCGATAGTAATCAGATTATGATGAGATCATACTAATTAGACTGATCACTTAAACACACATATTCGTAATAGTTCATAGTCGGAGGATATCCGAGATGGACATCGGATATCCGGTTAGACTACAAATTACTCCTGCTCATGCAATAAGGGTGACTAATCTCATAGTCACTTGTGTGGAGACACTAAGGTGAATCTGTAGGTGCTCATTAGAGAATGAGTTCATTGAACTGATCCGACTGAATCTCTTGATGGTATTGTACCTAACTGTTTACCAGCTTGATTCTATTGTCACAATTGCGTGGATGGTCCTCGGACCTGGGACACTAAGGACACCCTATTGGTGGACTTCTGTACTTTGACCTTGGTTTACAGATCTCTATTTGCTCTCGGTACTTAGAGAGAGAATGCTATAGGAAGGATGCACAGAAGTCCCTGTCTAAGGCGAACGATAATATCAAGAAAGGAGTTTTACAACATTGTACGGCAGCATCCAATCCAAGTGAGTCGACCGGTTAGGATTTGATAGTACACCATATCCTCAGTTGACTCAAGAGCATTGTACAAATGAAGGATTATATCTACGCGGTAACTGTCGGTGGAAAGGTTCCAATAGTGGGTTCCTTAACCCCAATAACTTCTGGGTTCACATAGTATTGCTTGGCACCCAACGTAATTTGTGGTCCGACCGAATTTAATACGACATTAATTCGGTCAATTAATTAATCAATATGAGTTATTAATTGATTAATTAAGTCAGTGACGAGTCACTGAGCTTATTGGGCCATTAACCAGACTGATAATTAGGCCTAGAGGGTCACACGCAAAAGATTCTCAAGGCAATAGATTAAAAGTGGATTTTATATTATATTGGGAATTTTTATGAAAAACTGCGCGATTAATATAAAATATAGCAAAGGGACTGAGAAGGCCAAGATGATGCTCAGCCTTGGCCGCCCCCTCCTCTCTCCCTCTCTCTCTCTGGTGCCCTAGCTCTCTCCCCTTTCTAGAGACAACTCTGTCGTCTTCTCTGACTCCCGTTCGACGGGAAATCGACCACGCATTGCGTTGTTACGGCAAACGGCAAATCGCTCGTGGGCTGCAAGGAACGAGGAACATGAGGAAATCCACCGCGAGGAGGATCGTGTTGACTTTGCTAGAGGCCAGGCGTTTGCGCGACTGGCGGTGTCATACCGACGAAACCGTTCAGACGCGGATTCGAATCCGTACAGGGTAATAAACCATTACCCGAAATTGTTTTTATTTATTCAAAATGGACATGGATCATAGAATTTTATTTATTTTATTCTGCTACGTTTGCGATCCCGAGAATCTGGAGTACCTTACAGCTTCTCCACGAGGTGAAGCTCGGCAGAGGTAGTAAACCGATCAAGTTTTATCCCATTTTTCAGGTGAGGAGCCCCTTCTTTGCAAGGCTTGGCTCGGCAGAGGTAGTAGACTGATCGAGTTTTATCCCATCTTCAAGTGGGGAGTCCTTTCTTTGTGAGGCTCAGCTCGGTAGAAGTAGTTTTGTCATTCTGTTGCTGAAAAATTAGCACACACTGGATAAGAAAATTACAATTTTATTCCGAAGAAAGTTCTTTCAATTTCATTGATAAAAAGGGCATAGGTGGGTGCTCTACGTTCCATTTGTCATCAAGTAGTTGACTTCCATCCAGGCCAATTGGTGGGCTCCATTGTAAGGACTGAGGCTTTCGGATCCGGTTTTCGGGGTTGGACCCTGTAGTTCAGGCTCTAGTGGGGCTGAGACTCTGTATTGATTCGCGTCGAGCCGGGCTCGACGCGGTTTAAACGGCGTCCAGCTATGCAGACGCGTTTTAGCCTGTGCCACGTGGGCTGGCTTTGGGCCTCGAGAGTACGGCCCTGACATGTCGTCTGAACGGCGTATGTGAGGCACGACGCCTTTCAGACTGCGACTCTGGGTTGTCAGAGTACGGCGCCAGTCTTGTCGACTGAACGGCGTCTTTCATGGAAGACGCGTTTCAGACCTTTGTCAGAGCGTTGCAGGGTGTTGTCAGAGCAGCCGTCACAACGACTGATAGGCGTCCGTACACCTCGACGCGTTTCAGCCAGTCTTTGGTTAACCCCGCGAGCCCTCCTTCTTTCTCTCATTTTTCTCCTCCTTCTCTCTTTCTCTCCTTCCTTCCGGCGACTCCGGCATCGACCCTTCCTCCTCCCTCTTTTCCTCCCACTACTTCGTCCTTCCCTCCACTCCAACACTTCCCTACCTCTCACCTCTACCGCCACCACTTCCTTCGCGGCATTCCATTCTCCGGACGGCGGCCGACGTCCCAGCGGAGTGGCGGCGTCCTCGAGGGTACCGGCGGCGGTCTGCGGTGCGGCGGGTCGGAGGCACGGAGCTTGGAGGAGTTCGAGAACCGGTAGGGTGACAGTTCCCACAGTGTTTTGTTCTAAACCATGTTTTTCCCCGTTTAAAGCATGCTATGGATCGATGGTTTTGGGGTAGAATGAGCATGTTAGGGGGTTTTTCCTTGATGGGAATGGGAGTTTCTGTGGATGTGAATTCTTGATACTTTGGTTACCCTCTTTCCCCTCTGTTTTTGGGCTTTTTCGGGGTATTTGGGGTTAAGGGAGAAACCCTCGGATCGAACCAGGGAACCAGATTTCTGGCGCTAAACGGCGTCGTGCCTGGTCGACGCCTTTCAGAAGGACGTCAGGGCAGTACGACGCCTTTTAGGACAGAAATCCACCTGTTCGAGGTTTCAAGAGTCAGGGATTCTGGAGCTAAATGACGTCATGGATGGACGACGCCTTTCAGAAGGACGTCGGGCCATCATGACGCCATTTAGGCAGGAAATCACCCCGACTGAGGGACTTAGTTCGAGGATTCTGGGACTAAAAGACGTCATGGGCGGGCGACGCGTTTTGGAATAGCGTCGAGCCACCATGACGCCTTTTAAGGTAGAAATCCCTCGATTAATGTTTTCTGGAATTCCTGGATTTTCGGTGTGAACGGCGTCTGAGGATGTTGACGCCTTTTAAAAGGCGACCACTGGTGTCGACGCCTTTTAGGCCAGATTCTGAGGCCGGTAATTCATGAACTAGTTTAGGGTTCTTGAATGGCGTCGGCCTTGGGCGACGCGATTCAAGACAGAACCACACTAATCCATGCCCGTAAAATGTGTTTACACTGCTAGATAGTTGGTTAATGCATACTGTTAGTATACTCGATGTGATGAACTCTTCGTGACCGGATGGCACTGCGTTGAGTGTCGTGCGACCGTGGACTTCTTCCGTGACCGGATCGCACCGTGCCGTGTTTTCTGTTTCGGTGGACCTAGAGTGACAGTTGTAGCGTTCTACACCCTGTGTCGGTGCGGAGGGACACAGCGCTGACGGGAGCAGTGGCGGGGTGACGCCTAGTAGAGAGGGTCACCTGGTGAACCCCGGGGTTAGCTAGCTTGTACCGGTGTCGGAGAAGTACCTTTGGAGTGTCACTCGTGCTGAGGGAAGGAGTAACCACCTGAGCCAGTTGGGCCGGAGTAGCCAGCGTGCTATCCGAGGGGTTACTGTTTGGTCTCAGCGGGCCGGTGTTGCTGAGGGAAGGAGTGACTGCCGAGGTGGCCCGTGTGCTATCCGAGGGGTTACTGTTTGGTCTCAGCGGGTCGTTGTTTTTCCCACTCTCGTTGTGAAGTTGACATGTTTTAAGGATACACCGAATTACGAGTTTCCTGATAGATTGGAATTATGCATGTTAGTTATACTTTAAATGCATGTGATTCGTATTGAGATGTAGGCATGGAAATCATTGTCTCTTCATGGTTATTTTATCCCTGCTGTACTTTACACTTGTGGGTGTGTGTGTGTGGGCAGTGGGGATCGAAGGATCCCTACTGAGTCTTTTCGTTGAGACTCACCCCTGCGGCTTTCAGGTGAGGACTCCAGGAAGACCTAGCGAGGGTTGTGCGGCTGAGTGCTGAACGTCGTCGACTGTTGTTCCGGGGTATGCCCCGATATAGTTGTTATCTTTATTTCTGGCCTGTATGTATAATCATTTCTTTTCTGTTGGAGTATGTAATTATTTGCTGTATCGAGTCGCATTGTAATAACTTTTAATTTCTGCATTTTCCCTTCAATTCAATGCGATTCGAATGTTTAGCTTAGTTGATTATTTATTTCCCAGACTTACTCGGATCCTGGTTTGGTTACAAGTTAATGATTCGGTACCCATTTAGTAATCGGATCCCCGATTATAGGGTGGCGGGTCGTTACATCCATTATCGTAGTTCTTTATGACCAAGTACGGTCCTTCCCGATTCGGGGCCAATTTTCGCTCGGCTTCTAGCGGTCGAGAGGTGTAAATTGCTCTACACTATAAGGTCTCCAAGCTGGAAATTCCTTAGTCTGACTTTCCTGTTGTAGTATCGGGCGACCATATTATGATAATTAATTGTGCGTATCTTGGCTTCTTCCCTTGCCTCTTCCGCAAGGTCCAACTTCTCCTTCAATACTCGCTATTCGTCTCCTCGTCGAACTCCTGAACCCAGGCTGAAGGTAGTTCAACCTCGAGTGGAATCACTGCATCTGTGCCGTAGGCGAGGTGGTATGTAGTTTCACCCATTGTCGTTCTGGCTGTGGTCCTGAAGGACCACCACACCTTTAGGAGTTGGTCGAGCCAATTCTGTTCGCCTTGTAGTTGTGTCTTTATACCCTTCATTATTGCGCTATTAGCATTCTCTACCAATCCAATGTTAAAGTGCCGGCACCAGTCGACGAACAACTAGCTGGTAAACTGTCGCCCATTGTCGAAGACGAGAACTCGGGGTACACCAAATCTGTATATAACATGTGAAAGGAAAAAGTTTCAGACGGTGTTTTCCTTGATGTTTGTCGAGGCCTAGGCTTTTCGCCACCGCATGAAGTAGTTGATGGCAGCAATAACAAATTGCTTTTGCGTATTGTCTTAAGGAAAGGCCCCAAGATATCAATGCCCTACATTTTCGTTGAAGTCCGATTAGGAGGCTACTAATGTAGTAGAGGCAAGCTTGGCTAGATCATCCACTCTTTGATTTTCCTCCCTAGGGACATGCGTGAGAGGGTAAAGATCACCTTCATAACTAGCTATTTATATTGTTTCATGTTGAGATCTTTGGCTTCGTACACACCTTTAAGTTGTCAGACAATAAGCTGGGAGTCAGATAATGCCTTAATCTGAGTTGCGCCATATTGGTGGGCAATATGGATCCCTCTGAGCAGCGCTTCGTATTCCGTGACATTGTTGGTTGTCTAAAACTGGAATCAGAGAGAGAACTGCAAGCCGTCATTGTCTAAGGTCCCTAGGGGGACTAGAATAAGACTAGCTCCACATCTAGATGTTCCATGATGATCTGTCAGTGTAAATTGACCATACCATTCTAGTTCCAATCTTGACCGCCAGTTTTTATGCTGGGAGGGTGCATTCAACCATAAAATCAGTCAGAGCCTGTGCTTTTATGGCCGTTCGGGGCCAGTACGAGACGTCGAACTCCAAGAGGTTGATCACCTACTTTATCATCCGTCTTGAAGCATCTAGTCGCTGGAGGAGTTGCCGCAAGGGGTGGTCGGTGATCGCAACTTTCTGGTGGCTACTACAAGGCTCAACCCGAACTTTTCTACAGTTGGATTGCATTGTTCGGCTTCTTGAAGGACTCGACTCATATAATAAACCAGTCTCTGAATTCCCCCATCTTCCCTAACCAACACTGAGCTAACAGTTTAAGGAGTTACATAAAGGTAAAGAGAAAGTGACTCACCCAGTTGTAGTTTTGAGAGGGCCAGTAAGGTTGCTAAGTACTCCTTCAGCTCTTGAAATGCATGCTGGCATTCTGGCGTCCAGTTGACGCACCCCTGGGCGTCAGGTGGGTTATCTTTAACCCGAATAACATGAAGAAACAAAGGCATTGCTCAATGGCCCTTGAGAGGAACCGACTTAGGGCTGCCAGGAACCTTATTAGCCTATGTACATCATTCAGGCATGTCGTCTGCTCCATGGACAATATCAAGCTGATCTTATCGAGGTTGGCTTTGATTCTATCAAGAAAATCAGCAATTTTCTTGCAGTCACCCTAAAGGCACATTTGGCAGGGTTAAGCTTCATGTTGTATCACCTCAGGGTGTCGAACATCTCCAGAAGATCTTCGAAGTGATCTCAGGTGTGTTTGGATTTTACTAACTGTGAGTGCTCAAATAATGATGTGTAATTATCATGAAAATTTATATTGTTTATATGACAAATAAACCTACTAACAACTAAGTGAATGTGATCGTCAGAAACTTTTGACTAAAAAGTTTCAAAAGACAGAGATTGATCGCTTACCCGTTTTAGAATTGGGAGATGTTAGAGTCCTTGATTCTCCTCCTTCAACCGGCTGAAGGAAAAGAGCCCCTCTGACTTTGTTCTCGCTTTGGATGCTTATGGGGCTTTGAAGATCGTCCAGATTTCCTTATTGTTGATTCTTTCCTCTTGATCTTCTTTTGTACCTTGCAAAAAGTAGAGAGAAAGAGGGAAAGAACAATAAGAACTCAAATAGATGTAGTAACTATCCCAGTAATAATTCTAATCATGCAACTTAAACGAATGAACTTATTTGTTTGTGATCTTTGAAACCCCTTTCAATATGGATTGGAAATTATATGCTAGTGTGTGTGTGTTGCATGGAGTGATGTGGTGAAATTATGATGCTATTATACTGAAAATATGAGAAAGATGTAGAAATCAATTAAGAACTAAGTTGGATGGCCCCTGGAAAGCCTTGGTTCTTGAATGGATCTTGAAAGGACGAAGAAATGACGAAAAGAGGATGAAACTTGGTTCAAGACTCCTGTAAATAGTAGCAGCGCCTCGATCCTTCAGCATTTGAACGACGTCTCTCTTAAAAAAATTGCTCCAATAATCACCAATTATCACTAATAATCACTCACCTTTCAAGAATTATCACTAACTTTTTAATGGCCAAGGACTTGGGTATTTATAGGCTTAAGTTCACGCATCCGTGGTTACTTACATATTAACATGAAGGAGTTTGAAGCTAGATAAATACCAGATAAATACAGCCTAATTCATCATTATCTGTAATTAACTAAAACGCGTCACCCATGGAAGACGTCTTTTATCTTAATTAAGATAAAGATAAACATCGGGAAGAAGAAACAGAATCAGTTTTGGAAACCTAAATGGCATCGTGCATGGAAGACGTCTTTTAGTTTATCAATAAATTAATTAAAAACCATATTAAAAATCAAAATAAGAATAAAACCCTAAATGGCGTCTTCACATGTTGACGTCTTTTAGAATCCTTTTATATTTGATTAAAAGTCCGAGTTAAAATGAATTTCATTAATAAACTTAAATTATGTCTGTCTGACTGATGTCATTTAGACAATTAATTTAGAAAAAATAATAAAAATTAACTAATGATTAAATATCAGAACATTTTGAGGCATTATTATATGATATGAAATTTACTCAAAATGATGTTAAAATTAGCGTGTCTACACTAGCATGTCATCCATATAGACTTCCATGTTTCGCTCTATCTGCAGATCAAACATTGTATTGACAAGCCTTTGGTATGTTACACTGGTGTTTTACTAATTCGAACAACATTCGGGTATAGTAATATAACCCCATATCGGTGATGAAGGCAGTATGCTCCTTGTCCACGGGGTTCATTCGAATCTAGTGATATCTCAAAAAGATATTGAGAGAGCTGAGTTGCTTATGGCTAGCTGTGGCGTCGATCAGTCAGTTGACATTTTACAAAGGAAACAGTGTTTAGGGGTGGTTTTATTGAGGTCGGTGAAGCCGACACACATGCGCCACTTTTTTTAAGCCTTTTTTATTAGAATGACATTGGGTATCCACATCGGGTAACGGGCGTCCCAGATCACTCCTACATTTAGTAAAGAAGTTACATGTTCTCTGATGGCGTCTTGTCGCTCTACAGTAAAATAATACTTCCTCTATTGGATCGGTGGAAATCTCGGGACGAGGCTAAGCGAGTGCAAGGCGATGTGCTCAAATTCTCTAGAATTATCACTGTTTTTGTTAAAGGAGAACTCAAATTTTAGTTTCATCAAAACCACAAGGTCCTTGATATAATCTAATAAATATTTAACATATAGTAATGCTAATGCAAATTAATCACATGAAAGAGTACAAGGAATAGAGATAACCGTCATTTTAGCCTTGGTCGGGACTCATAAACTCCCACAATGGGATCTTCTTGAAATTTTCAACTTTAGATTTGTGCCTTGTGTAGATCCTTTTTAAATCATGCCATGTTCATCACTTAACAAATAGGTTAAGTATTTGTTCAGACTTAGCACCTTGCTCAGTTAAATAACCGGCTACTTGATCCTATCTTTAGTAGAAGGGTCAAGGGGCATAGCCTTTATTCACAAAGGTAATAATAATTGAACTGAAGAAAATAACGGAGTAAGATGTAACATACAAGCATGCAAATGCTCGCTGAAAATAAAGGAATGAACCATACCAATTGTTACAAGCAGATGCTAATTGAAATATTTTTTATTTTTAAAATATTCATTTTATTTGGGTTTTGGAACATATATATTTTTTTGGATTTTGAGATATGTACTTTTCTTGGATTTTGAAATATGTATTTTTTTTAGATTTTGAAATATGTATTTTTTTTGGATTTTGAAATATGTATTTTTTTGGATTTTGAAATATGTATTTTTTTGGATTTTGATATATGTACTCTTTTTAGATTTTGAAATATGTATTTTTTTTTGGATTTTGAGATATGTACTTTTTTTATTTTGAAATATGTATTTTTTTGGATTTTGGGATTAATGTGCAAACTAAAAGACCAGCATGGTACTCAGATCAAAAGAACATATTCATCTATTAACTTAATTCCCAAATTGTTCTTCAATAATCTAACTTAGACCCATCGTGCTTGAACTTGTGTTCCCATTCGTGATCCCATTTGATGATTTATCCTTAGTCAATCTAGGTCGTTCCTTAAGCTTGGAGTATGCCTCTTCAGAAAGAAAGGAAGAATTGGTTTAGAAAGCCCACGAGATGGTTCCGGAGACCCAAAAAGATGTTCCTTTCTTACCCTAATATCTGTTGGGATTCGATCATTTCCTTTCTTGAGTATTTATCGACTTTGCATTCCCTTTTATTTCACTTTCATGGCCTTGATGTAACGTTTGTAGTGTAATGGCCTTTTGATTTAATATTTGGCTTCTGCCTTTTGATTTTTCTTTTTCTTTTCATGGGACGGATCTCCCCCTTTTTTTTATAACGACCTCCTACTAAGATGGCGAGCATTCTTAATAGTCTATTCTAAACCTCGTTCTCACATCGTGGGTCGAGAGTAAAAATATAATTTTTGTTTAAAACGAATGATTTCCACTTTACACCCTTAGTCAAGCTTTCGATATTCCTTCGGACTTCACATCTTTTGTTACTCACGAAGCAAACGTGTCAGTATGTGTAGTAATGTATTTGAATTAAATTATCCAGACTTATAAGGGAATTTGAGTTTCTAAATTTTTTGATTCTACTGGTCTTTGCACCATGCTAATCCACTCTTTAACCTAAGGGTAGTATTTCTTAAGATATAGACCGGTCCAGGGGTGAGTTAACTCTTGCCCTTCTGCATTAACTAAACGGTAAGCGTTACCAGGAAAAGCATGCGATACAATATATGGTCCTTCCCAATTGGGTTGGAGCTTAGAACGTGGACCACTAGGTTTTACAAAGATTCTTTTGACGACCATTTCACCAACTTTGAACTTACGCTCAATGACTTTCTTTTGATAAAAACGTGCTAATCTATTTTGATATACTCTTGCATGATTAGCAGCTAACCATCTTTTCTCGTCTAAGAGTTCCAATTGAGCGAGGAGTGCTAACGATGTTCATCAATAGAAAATTCCTTATTCAATTGTACTCTTAATGACGGTACGAGGATCTCATATGGAACTACCGCCTCCATTCCAAATGTTAAGGAATAAGGAGTTTGCCCAGTGGCCGTGCGGATTGAAGTTCGGTATGCCCATAGAGCCTCAATCAATTTTTCTGCCCAGTCTATGAATTTATTAGACTTGCACGTCTTTTTGATGATTTTTATCAAAGTCTTATTAGTTGCCCCTGCTTGGCCATTGCCTTGCGAATAATATGGAGACGAATGATGCAATGCAATTTTGTACCTGTTGCAGAGGTCCTTCAGTTTTTGTGACACGAACTGCGGTCCATTGTCGATGACGATGGTGCTTGGAATTCCAAATCTTGTGATGATGTTCTTCATGATGAATTTGCAGACGGTTGATGCTTTGACTTCCGTGTATGTTTCAGCTTCCGCCCACTTGGTAAAGTATTCCGTTGCCGTGAGAATGAAGGATTTCTGCTTAATGTCGGAATCAGGATTGCCAAGGGATCCAATGACATTGAAATCCCACATGGAGAAAGGCCATGGGGAGGAAATAGGATGGAGTGAAGATGCAGGAGAATGGATCTTATCGGCGTGAAGTTGACACTTGACACATCTACGACATATCCTACACAATCTTCTTCCATGGTTGGCCAATAGAATCCTTGTCTAAGGATCTTCTTTGCTAACATTTGTCATTAACATGGCCACCATAAACTCCAGTATGAGCTCCTTCCATAATTTTACAAAGCTCATCTTCGTCTAAACATCTTAAAAGAACTCCATCAAAACCTCTTTTGTATAGTGCTCCCCCGACTAGGGTGTATCTCTGAGCAACTCTCTTGATAGCCCTTTTCTCCTCAGCTGTGGCTTCTTCAGGATATGATTAATCTTCACAATATTTGGCAATTTCGTAGTACCATGATTTCTGTTCGTCATCCATCTCTTCTAACAGCTCTATTAACATAATCTCTCTCTTTTCCAGAATATTTCCATCTTTGACCTTCTTCAACAGCTTCTCCTTAGTCCTAAGGAATGAAGGGTCTTTCACGGCGGGTGAGAGACGCCTATGAACAATGATCGACTCATATTGTCTGCTGATTGAAAAATTGAGGGATGATGCAAGGGAAGCTAGAGCGTCAGCTAAGATGTTCTGATTCCGAGGAAGATGGATGAAGATCAGTTTAGTGCAAAGCTTAGCATAAGCAGAAGTGAGTTCTTGATAAGGCTTGTGCTTGATATCAAGAGTCCAATATTTGGTTAGCACCTGGCGAAAAATCAACTGGCTATCACCCACAATTCTGAGTTTGGTGGCACTATGGAGATGAGCAGCCTCGAGGCCAGCAAGGAGTGCCTCGTATTCAGCTATATTGTTAGTGACTGGAAAGTCAAGCTGAAAGGCTTGTGGAATGGTGACACCTTCAGGTGATAACAGAACAATGCCTATACCCTTTCCATGGGAATTCAGAGCTCCGTCAAAATGCAGAGTCCACATGTCATCTTTGATTTGGTCTATGGACATCAGTTCCTCATCCAGAAACTCCGATCGGATTGGATCAAAACGAGGAAGGGGATGATGAGCGAGATGTTCTACTATGGCATAGCCTTTGATCGCTTTTTGTTGAATGTAAGTAATATCAAATTGAGATAGAAAGCTTTGCCATCGTGCTAACCTATCAGTAAGGACAGATTTCTCAAGGAGAAACTTGATCGGATTCATCCTAGTGATGAGATGAACTTCATGGACTAGAAAGTAATGCTTCAATTTCTGAACCACTCATAAAAGTGATTCACATGTTTTTTCCATCGCTGTGTATCTATGTTCAGCAGGGTTGAGAAGTTTAGAGAGATAGTAGGCTGCCCTCTCCTTTCCTTCTTCATCTTTTTGCGCTAGGACAGCCCCCACCGCATCATCCAGGACAGAAATATATAGTATCAACGGTTTGCTCGGAGATGGTGGTTTCAAAATACGAGGACTTGCTAAATAATTCTTCAATCCATCAAATGCCTCCTGACACTTATCGTCCCAATCGAATTTGACTCCTAACTTGATAAGCTCGTAGAACGGCTTACACCTTTGTGAGTGCTGAGAGACAAATCGGCGAATAAACTGCAACCTCCCGATTAATCCTCTTAACTCTTCTAAGTTCTTGGGAGGTGGCATTTCTTTGATAGCTTTTGCCTTGTTGGGATCGATCTCAATTCCCCGTTTACTAACAATGAATCCAAGTAATTTCCCTGAGGATACCCCGAATACACATTTCTTAGGGTTCATCTTGAACTGATATTCTCTTGATCTTTCTAATACTCTTACCAAAACTTTGTCATGCTCAGCCTTAGTCTTAGATTTCACTAACAAGTCATACACATACACTTCTAGATTGATATACATCATGTCATGAAATATTGCCATCATAGTCCTTTGATAAGTGGCTCTAGCGTTCTTTAATCCAAAAGGCATGACGACATAACAATGGGTCCCCCAAGGTGTAGTAAATGATGTCTTTTCTTAATCTTCTTCTGTCAATTTGATCCGATTATATCTTAAAAATCCATCCATAAATGATAGAGTTTCATAGCCAGCTGTGTTATCGATGAGTACATCAATGTGAGGCAATGGAAAATCATCCTTAGGACACGTCCGGTTCAAATATCTGAAGTCAATACAAATTCTGACCTTCCCATCTTTCTTCATAATCGGGACTATGTTGGCCACCCATTGTGGATAGAGGACAACTCTAATAAATTTGGCTTTATGTAACTTATCGACCTCTTCCTTCATCTTCAAAGCCATTTGTGGGTGGAATCGCCTTAACTTCTATTTAACCAGGCTAGCTCCATCCTTTAATGTCAACCTGTGTTCCACTAGTAATGAGTCTAACCCCCAGCATATCCTCATAACTCCAAGCGAAAGTGTCCTTATAATCCTTAAGAACTTGTACCATTGCCTTCTCATCTATTTCAGAAAGATTTTTGCTAACAAGGACAACTTTAGGTTCGTCTTCAGTCTCTAGATTGATCTCTTTGGTTGGTTCTTCTACGGCAGCTGAGGGTTCATTGAATCTTTTTACTCCACTGGCATATGCCTCAGCCGCGTCCTCGTCATCTTCCTCATCTTTAATAATGGGGTCTTTTCCGTATATCATTTCATACACCCCATATCCATCATTGACTAACTCATCATCTACACAATCTTCTGGCATCTGAATAGGACTCTCTAACAACTGAAGGATCATAGAGCAAGAAAGGCATTTAAATGCTAAACCCTGGTGGTATCTATCTGGAATTTGTTTACCGTTAGATTTCCTAGACTTCCTAACTTGATTAACCTGCCTAGAACTAGACTCCCTAACTTTACTAGACTCCCTATCCTAGCCTAATGAGGACGAAGAAGGATGAAAATTATAGGATACATGAGGAAACATAAGAGAATCCTCCCGAGGGGAGGGACAGAGTAGATCTAGAAGAGAATCTTGACCGAATGACCCGTGCAATGGGGTATAATCGGATAAGTAGGAAGTTTCCTCAATGAGGATCTAGGAGAAGGAAGTTGTCAAATTGACGTTTTTTTTTGGAGAAAAGATGAATTTATCATAAAACAAGAATGAAGATGAATAAGAGAAGAATGGGATAGAGGAAGCGGCACCAAGGCCAAAGGATTGGGGGGATCATACAGTAGCATGTCCCAGATTAAATCATGAATCCTCTCTAGATCGAGAGGAGGTTGAGGGATAAAGTCCCGTGGGGACAGAGTGATCATGATGGGCGGAGCCCGTATAATATCTTCAGTAATGACCGGCAACCAAGTTGGGGTCGGAAGCAGAGTGCGGAATAAGGTATGGAGTGTGAAAATGTAAGAGGGATAAGTCCCCCTCCACAGAAGATATGTGGTATAACCAGCTTCATAGGGGCCATCTGGCTCCCCTTCATCTGTTTCCTCATATAGCAGAATTTTTCTGTCAAAAATAGCACCAAGCCTTTCAATCAGCTCATCTATTTGTGGCGGCCACTTTGATTCTGAGGGATCAAGAAATAGTCTGTTTAATGCAATGTACAGATCCCTCAAGTCGAGCCATCGGTACCATTCACACTCAGGATCATGGAACTTCCTCTTTTTCATTGGCCGCAGAGCCTCCAAGGACAAGTATGTCAACAATTCTGAACAATGTCTGGCCAGGTCTCTTCTATATGTGTCATGGAGATCAAAACGGGAAGTGATGACCACTGTGTTATCATGACTGATCACGAGCCTCTTGACGAAATGTGTGTATAAGGTCCATGTTAAGGGGCCCTGACCTTCTTTGCATGGTGTAGACATTGTTTTCCAGACCTTCTGGCCGTCTTCATTTTCTTCCTGCTGAATAATGTCGTGCCTCACTTTTCTTGGCCTATAGTCCAGGCCATTTCCAGGTATCCTTCGGTTGTTCTTGAGGGACGTGGTTCTGCCTTGTAATTGCGCGCCTAGGCCCTTTCCAGGCTGATAACCGCCTTTCATCATTATTTTCCAACCAGGGGTACTCATGCACTTCCCCCGCTTTGTGGCATCTAGTGGGTAAGGAGTAAGAGTGGCGGCCTTTAAAGGATCAGCCACAGGACGGTAGACCTGTAATACCGACAGAAAAGGTTGTCGGCCAGGTGGAGGAGTTGACTTGATATTCAAAGAATGAACAGCAGCAAGGATTGGCATGCTCGTAACTTTAATGACTCATCCTTTGTAGGGAAATTTGAGACACTGATGATTCGTAGAGGGAATCGCCTCAAGGATTTTAATATAAGGACGACCCAAAATAGCCTTCAACGAAGGATCGATTTCCAAGATGTGAAATTCGACCTAGGCATGACATACAGGGCCTAACTCTACTTTTAAATAGACCATTCCAGAGGAGAACGTGTGGAGTTATCATAGGCTGTAACAGAAATGGGGCTAGGCAGCCATTTTTCCTTGGGTACACCACATAATTCAAGGATCTTCGGAGGCAGGACATTAATTGAAGCCCCTGTGTCAACCAGGCATGTGTCTACCGCCTTTTTGCAAATATTGACCGTAATACTTAGAGCCATGCTCCTGGCTACTAGTGGTGCTAGTTCCGAAACATGAAATAAGATAGAGGGCTGATCCCCCTGCGGAACTAGTAGTGCGGTGATCTTCTCCACCGGCACATCTTTGTTGACCATCACTTTTTGTAGGTATTCCATTAGAGCTTCCTGATGGATTTTCAATCTCTTGATCAGCTCAAGCACAGAGATTTGTGCCGGTGTTCTATCCAATTGTTTCAGCATGTTATATTGAGTGCCTGGTGCACTCTCATCGTTATGCGCTTCCTCTGGCGGTTGTAACGGGCCATCTTTGACTATAGACTGAGGAAAGACCTTATTGAAGATCCTCCCACTCCGGAGTGCATGTTCTTTACTAGTGGAAGGGCCAGGTGATAACTTGAGCACCACGGGGTTGGTGGATGGCACAGATGGTGTGGATGGTTGGTATACGGGTGATGGCGTGGGGTTAGTTGATGATGGCATGGTGCGAATGAGGGGTTTAGAGGGTTGGATAGTGGTGTGGTAAGTGATTGGCGCAGTTGAAATGGGGAATGGTACGCGGATTAATGGTTTGGATGGTTGTATGGTATTTGGGTAGGCGGTGGTGGTGGTAGATGATGTGGGGAATGGTACGCGGAGTAATGGTTTGAATGGCATGAGGGGTGCGTAATTAGCTTGCGGTAGGCTGTTTGATGGAGGTGTGGTGGCGTGGTGGGTAATGGGTTTAAGGAAAGTGGGCGGTGGTGATGGGTTAATGGGTGTGGGTAAACGGTATGCGGGTGTTGGGACTGGTGTGATGGTAACGGGTTGTGGTTTAGGTACGTGGAGGGTGCGGCGTGGTGGTTGCTCAGCGGTGCTCGGAGTGTGACCTGTTGAATAAATAGAGGAAGAGTCATCTATCTTCCACTGTTGCCCTCGATTAGTCTCAGACTGGCTATTTGTTAAAATGGGGGCAACTTGATTTTGGTGCTGGTGTTCCACAAGTGGGTTTTGCACTATACCCATGTTTGGAGGTGCTGCCACCTGTGCTGGCGCTCTTGGTTGTTGCTGTTGTTGGGGTTGCTACTGTTGTTGATGGGGCCTTCTCGCCTTCAAGGCGGATATATACTTCCTCATTTCTTCCCAATCAATGCCTTCCTGCTCGTTGAGATCATTGATATAATCTCGAAATTGAAAGTAGGCTTCTATTGTGTGTCTAGGTTGTCTATGGAAGTAACAAAACTTGGAAGTGTCGACATTTTGGGGCCAAACTGTTTTTTCTCTTGGCAAAACCAAGGCATTGGCTGCCATTAAAGCATTGAAGATATCCGACAAGGATTCTGGAAGGACTGGATATTCTGCCCTTTTCGGGCCTGGAGGCTTCCTCTGCTGGTTATAATCAGTAGGAGGAGGTACATTATGGTATGCCGGCAGTGCGCGCGGCTAGTCCTCTTGTTGTTGTGGGGGCTGGTACTGTAACTGCCGTTGTGGCTGCTGTTGTGGCTGCTGGTTCGACTGCTGTGGTCGCTGGTACTGTGGCTGTTGATATTGTGGATTTGGCTGTTGGGGTTGCTGATACTGTGGCTGCTGTTGTCTGTAACCCTGCTGGTTCGGTGGTCTTTGGCCTGTGAACTGTGATGGTGGCTGGCTCCTCACGAACTGGGGCTGATTGTTGTTCATGGTGCTAATCTGCTCATGAGAGAGCATGCCCTCAGTTGTTGGACCCGTGCTAGGAGAATTTGGCACGGCTGGCTTCCGAGGTAGAGGCCTACTAGGTCGGTGAGGATCAAAGACACTAGAGAACATAGCATCCTTGAAAGCGTTTTGACAGTAACACACCCTTTCATAGAGCTTTGCCATGCTGGTTAAGTTGTTCAGGACGAGGACTAGCTTAAACTGAGGTGTGGCATTGGAAATCAACATATTTACTTGCTCATACTCAAACAGATGATCTTTAACTTTTTCTGCCATGCCCCTCCATCTATCAGCAAAATTGACGAATTCTTCGTCGGGCTTCATTTTTTCTACTATCAGGTCAATAATGGACAGAGAGGGTGCAGACTCTATCTTGGTATCGTTGAATGAATTTTCGTGATACGACACCATAGTCCTCTACTTCGGATGGCTCTAAAGAAAAGAACCATTCGAGGGCTGGTCCCTCTAAGAATTTTCTGAACAAAAATGCCAACAACCTATTGTCGTTCTGCCAGAAAGATGACTCGTACATGAACTCCTTCAAATGAGTGAAGGGGTTACTAGTACCATTGTACTTTCGGTACACTGGCATTTCGGAGGGCGGCAAATGGAACACGGGCAGACTTGGCAGGTTAATCTCAGGTGCAACTTTAACTCCCATCATTTTCTGAAAATTATTGAACTGCTCATCCATACGCTTCATCTTCGCGAGCAGAGCTTGAGTCGTCGGATCGACTAGAGGAGGGAGAGGTGGAGGTACATGATAGGCCTATTGTCTAGAGTATGTGGGGCAAGGGGGACAATAGGGTTGAGGTCTGGCAGCGCTTCTGCCATGCTCGAGGGCATTTTGATAAGTTGACGTAGGCGATCTAGCCGGTTGCCTCAAGGAGGATAGTTGTGGCCCAGCTGGCCGAGAAGTTGAAACCGGAAGGCCTTCTAGGGCCTGATGAATGAATGAAGCATGATGGGGAGGTGGTTGAGGAATAACAGGGGAAACCACATGATTCGGTCCAGTAGACGGTACGGGCGTCTTCCCCTTCAAAATGGATTGGATTGCCTCAAGTTGTTGAGGATCCCGATGAGAGGCCAGAACTCCCAAAGCATTGACTAGATCGGAGGGATTGGATGATGAGGTTTCATTCGAGTTCATGGTGCCCTCAAAGATAGGATTAGAAACTGCATGCACGTGTGGAGAAAGATCAGCACCAGAATTGTGTTGATCATGGACAAAAGGAGGAGGGATATGAAGATTTCCCTCATATTCAGATGGATAAGAATGAGAATCATGGGGGGTATTAGCATCTCCCCCATTTTCATAGAGATAATTAGATTCAAGAGGGGCATTAGCATCTCCCTCATAGTTGACCATAGCTCCCGAAGCCATGCTCAAATCCCTATCTGATCGAAGCAACATGGTATTAGATTTTTTTTTTTTTCTCAAAGATTTGCAGACAAGTTGTACAGAGATTAAGCAAACAAGTAGATGCTTAACGTTATTTTAGGATTCCTTATTGGGTTATTTGGATTCAATTAATCACAAATTCACTCATGGGATAGGATCCTAGTTTCAGTTCAATTTCCATTGTTATACTCTATGGCTTTCTCTCACAACGTTATGAAAATCTAACCAGGACTTCAATTAGTACAACCAGCCCAATGAATAAGGAGAAATACCTTGATTTTGGGGACTTACGGAGGTCTTTAACGCCAACCAATCTAGTCTGATCGAGGGACCGACCCAATCAGAGAGAGATGAAGACATCAAGAAAGGTGCTCCTATGAGAAAAGGGGGGTGTTAGCCTCAGTGCGTATGACCTGTGGCCGGAATGGCCTCTAATGCTGATTATGTAATGTGTAGTAACAAGCAGATCATTAATCTGAGAACTGAAGAAAAAAACAAGAAACTGCCTGAATCGTGTCACTGTGCCTTGACGCTATTCAAAACATAACCTTATTTTTCTCGCAGAAGCTCAGGCAGCAGATAGCAGAGAATTTGGCCTGAAAGGCATCTGGGTAGGGCGATGCAGTATGAAACGTGTCGCTGCTCCTGGATGCTTTTTAGGTCGCAGAATCAACAATTCAAGAGGAATTTTTGGATCGATTCTTCCTCAAACAAACAGAATAAAAGTGGTAAATAATTGGCTAATGCGAATCTTTTTTATTTCAATTTTTAACAGGATAATTTATCATGTGAACAACAAAAACATTCAATCAATCACACATGCTTTTTATCACAATCACAACTCCTCAATCAATCAAACGAGGAGGGCAAGATCTTGCCGCAAGGGTGTGCACGTGGTGCACGTGGGAATAACAGCTAAACTAAAAACTCACCGATCAGTGAGGGCATGTCGAGAGACACAGGTGGTGCACCATGGGTGCCCGATTCATAAAAAGTAACAACAAAGATTAAAAGATGTATTAGTCTTAGGTGACCTACAAGCCAATATGACTTTATAATCTCGTTCACATTATTAATATAATGGCATAATATTCATTATGTGTAAATCGCATTAATTATCGTCTCATAATGAAATCCGTGAATATGTGCGATACTGATCAGATTATGATAGGATCATACTAATGAGACTGATCACTTAAACACACATATTTTTAATTGTTCCTAGTCGGAGGATATCCGAGAATGACATCGGATATCCAGTTAGATTAGTACAGATTACTCCTGCTCATATGATGAGGCTGATTGATCTCATAAGTCACTTGTGTGCAGACACTAAGGCGAATCTGTAGATGCTCATTGGAGAATGAGTTCACTGAACTAATCCGACTGAATCGCTAGATGGTATTGTACCTCATTGTCAACCAGCTTGATTCTATTGTCGCAATTGCGTGGATGGTCCTCCGAACTAAGACACCAAGGACACCTTGTCGGTGGACTTCTGTGCTTTGACCTTGGTTTACGAATCTCTAACCACGAGATTCTAAACCGCCAAGGATTGGGTACAGCGGAATACCGTCGAAGGGAATTGTGTGTCAATAAGGAATCATTTGCTCTCGGTACTTAGAGAGAGAATGCTCTAGGAAGGATGTGTGGAAGTCCTTGGCCAGGGCGGACGATAATATCAGGAAAAGAGTTTTCCAATATTCATCAGCGGCATCCAATCCAAGTGAGTCAACTGGTTAGGGTTAGATAGCACGCCATACCCTGAGTTGACTCGAGAGCATTGTACGAATGAAGGATTATATCCACGCGGTAACTGTCGACGGAAAGGTTCCAAGAGTGGGTTGCTTAACCTCGATACCTTCTGGGTTCACGCGGTGTTGCTTGGCACCCAACGTGATCGGAGGCCTAGTCGAATTCGATGTGCGACAGTAATTCGATTGATTAATTAATTAATAAAGAGTTATTAATTGATTAATAAAGCCAGTGAGGAGTCACTGCGCTTATTGGGCTATTAATCGGACTGGTAATTAGGCCTAGAGGGTTACACGCAAATGATTCTTAAGGCGATGGATAAATAAGTGGGTTTTATATAAACCGGGGGTTTTTATGAAAAAACGTGCGGTTAGTATAAAACATAGTGAACGGGCTGAGCAGGCCAAGCTGCTGCTATCCCTAGCTGCCCCTCCTCTATTTCTCTCTCTCTCTCTGGCGTCCCAGACGGATCCGGATCTACTCCGCCGCTTCTCCGACTCCCGTTTGACGGGAAATCGTCCCGGCGTTGCGGCGATCGTTGCGGCGAATGACGAAGGTTTCGTGGGCTGCGAAGAATGAGGAACGTGAGGATATCCGTCGCGAGGAGGATCGCGTAGACTCCGCTAGAGGCCGGGCGCTTGCACGGCTTGCGGTGTCGCACCGACGGAACCAAACGGTTGCGGATTTGAATCCGCACACGGTAAGAATTCGATAATCCGATTATCGTAATTTTTAGTCTTTTAAAATGGGAACGGATCTCCATTTTATTTTTATTTCCGCTGCGCGGGAGATCCGAAGAAATCCGAGAACTCAATAGTAGTATCAGAGCCAGGTTCCACTGTTTCTCGTCCCGTTTCGGTCTCCGAATTAATTTTTCCTTAAATTAATCCATGCATGAGTTCCTTTAATTGCAAGATCTATGTTCATACGATGAACATAAAATAATTGGATTATTTTAGTTCTGTGATTTTTGGATTTATTTGGTATATTTTTTCATATTCTTCATGTGATGAAGAACGGGGTTCCCGCCGGCACCGTTTTGAAGATCTTGGTGGCCAAGCATGATGATTGGATCATCTTTGAGGATCCTAGATTCTGGCCGGCTACTGTGGGTACCCTTGCCGGGTGGCCATGAGGGGTTGCATAATGGTGACGAATCTTCCTCTGTTCTCGATTTTAAGAAAACCAATTTTGAAAAAAGGGGGAAAAATAGGGCACTGCCGCCGGGCCAGCAGATGCCGGGGGTTGGGTGGTGAGTCGTCGGGGCCGGGGCATCGCCGGCGAGCCAACAGGCGGCAGTTGCCTGGCCACCGGGGCCTCCTGCAACACCCCCGCCCCCCCCCCCCCCCCCCACCGAAGCTATCAGAACCTGCTGCAGCTAGGCTTCTAGGTTGGGACTCGGATTTCGGCTTTTGAGGGGCCCACCGAAGGGCGTGCCAGAGTTGGGGAGCCCACCAACATCGGGGACGTCGCCGTCCGACGCCGGGCATTGGCCGCCGCCGGCCTGCAACCTGCATCCGTTAGGGTTTCGGGTTGCAGGAGAAAGGAGGAGGCCAGGCGGGCCGCTCAGCCCGAGCCCGATTGGACCAGGCCCTTACCAGCTAAGGGAGCTGGTGCCCAGGTCTAAGCCCTGGCTCAGCCAGGGAGGGTCCTGGTTTGGACCCAGGCCGAGCCCCTGGCTCGAGCCAGTTGCCCATGTTGCCTATTGGGCTGAGCCCTCTAAACCCCCCCATTTCCCACTTAAACCCTATGCCCAATTAAAATTAAAACTTGATTGGATCATAACTTAATTTCAAAATAGTTTTGAAATTTAATTGTATTATTCAGTGTTAAAGAATTGGGTTAATTTATGATTATGGAATCATTTTAATTAACAATAACTTGTTAATTGATTAAATTTGTTGTTAATTTAAGTGTTAAATTAATAAATAATTTTAATAAACTAATTTAAATGTTAAATTAGTAGTTATTAGTTAATTGGAATTAATTGTTAGTTTAATTGTTAAATTGATGATTAATTTTAATTAAATAATATAATGGTTTAATTAGATGTTATTAATTATTAATTTAAGAGTTAAATTAATAATTAATATTACTCCACTAATCTAAGTGTTAGATGATAATTATTAATTAATTAGTGTTGATTAATAATTTAAGTGTTAAATTAGTAATTAACATTAATTAACTAATCTAAGAGTTAGATTAGTAGTTAATTAATAATTAGAGTTAATTAATAATTTAAGTATTAAATTAATAATTAACTTCAGTGGACTAATCTGAGAGTTAGATTATTAACATGATTTAATCTAATTGTTAGATTGAATTAGTTATTAGAAGTGTTCTAAGTTGCATGGAATAATCTGGAATTATTAATTTGGACTGTGTGCACATATGATGTGTGTTTAAATAATTTTAAATTAGATTTGATTGCATGTTAAATTGAATAAAAGAATTTTCGAAATTCAAGTACCAATTTTGATTGGATCCCAGCTTTTTGAAAGCCAAAATTATATATTTTGAAAACTCTTTTATTTTAGCCATGTGATGCGCTGAATCATGTATGCAATGTTTAAAACACACTGTGGTCATGGATATGCACTTATTTAATTATTCATGTGATGAATGGATTGTGTGGATCGTGGATGTATAGTTATTTATTAATTGTTAATAAATAGAGGTCTACGTACCTCTCCCTCTCTCGAACTCCGATGTACTTCTACCTCCCTCTCTCTTGTACTCACCATAAGGCCTTCTTCAATTTACTTGTAAATTCTAGAACTTAAATGTAATATGATCGAGGCAATCGAGGAAGGAGCGAGGACGATCCACAACTACAACCAGGAAGCCGAAAAGATGAAGATCCTTTGCCTATGTGTTTGCAAGTTTATCTGATATAAATGTTATATTAGATTGTGTGTGCGTTTGACTGTTGGCTCCAGTCAAACCCACTGTATTATCCATGACCACACTAGACATGTATGTGATGCATTGTTTTTAATGTTTGATTGTGAATCAAAGCAGGTATTGTATTTAGTAAATATATATGATATGTTTATATACTATCACCTATGAGAGACTCAGATAAAAGTTATCTAAATACCCTCATCTAAACTATAAGCTGTAACACGAGTAGTTAAGAACTTACTGCGTGGTCTACCATCATTATAGTCAAAGGATTTGAAGCACTTTAGGCAGGCTTGTTGTGCTATTCACAAGGCCTGTTTAATTGGGAGGAGAAACTGTGGCTATGGCATTAGATGCCTATATGATTGGGGTAGAGAAACCATGTAGCGTTGTTGTGCTATCTGTAGGTGCTGAAAATGCTCGTGTGATTAACATGAAAAATCTATGTTGTTTAGTGTAAACTAACCTATTAAAAACAGCAACTAAGGTGCAGTGATCGCCAGAAACTTTTGACTTAAAAGTTTCAAAAGAGATATTGATCGCCTACCTGTTTGAACGCGGAAGATATCGAGTCCTTGATTCCCCTCCTTCAGCCGGCTGAAGAAAGAGAGCCCTTTCTTTGTTCTTTTGTTCTTGCTGTTGAATTTGAGGTTGAGGATCGTCCAGAAATCCTTCTGGCTTTGTGCTTGATTTCCCCTTTTGATTCTCTTGTTGTTGTTGAGTGCAGCAGAGACAGAGACAGAAAATGAAGAAACAATGATGATGAGAACTTTAGGTAGAAGCAATATTTAAACTGATTATGACTTTAAGCATATAATTGAACAGCAAACTTACTTGTTTAAATGGCTTTGAAACCCCTTAAATCAAATAGGTTTTGAAAGATGATGCTGTGGTGTGTGTTGCATAAAGTGATTATGAAGAATGAAATTAATGAAGATGTATAATAAATGAAGAATTGAAACACTTATGCCCAATAGGTTGAAGCCTTGAAAGGATGAAGATCTTGAAAGGACGCCGACTTCTGGAAATGGCAGCGCTCCGGCGTTCCGACGTTGTTGCTCCGATCTTCAACTCGCTATAATAACGCTCTCTCTTCAATGGCTTTCAACTATGACTTTTTCTCTTTTTTTTTTAACCTCTTCAAGATGCAAGGTATGTATAGGCTTTTTCTGCGTTCGCGATTAACATAGAAAAATCTAGGCTTTATCTATCTTAACCGACAGATAAATACTGATTAATTCATCTTTATCTGTAATTATCTAAAACACGTCCACATTGATTGACGCCTTTCAGATTAATTAAGATAAGGATAAATATCCGGAAAAACTTATCTTTATCTTTATTAGGTAAAACGCATCTATATGTGTAGACGTCTTTTACACTAATTAAGATAAGGATAAACATCCGGAAGAGAAGTTAAAATAGCTTAGGAAACCTAAAACGCGTCGACCTTCACAGACGCCTTTTAGTTAATAAATCAACTGATTAAAATTCAAATTTAAACGCTAAAATAAGAATAAACTCTAAATCGCGTCCACACAGGTTGACGCGTTTTAGAATTCTGAATATTTTAACTGAAATTTGAGATAAAATCAATTCAACTGATTAACTTAAACATGTCTGTTCGACCCGACACTCAAAAATATCAACAAAAATTAATCCATGATTAATTATCAGACCATTATGAGGCTTTATTATATGATATGAAATTTACTCAAAATGACGTCAAAATTAGCATGTCTACAGCTGCCTCACCTTGGCATCGTCTTTGCGAGGGAGTGAAATGGAATGGAATGTACTGAAAAGGTGATGCCAAGGTGTGATGAGACACGCTCTTAACATCACATGATTGGAATTTTTCTCGAAATTATTAATGAAGATAGCTCAAAGAGATCAATGGAATTAATCTTGTCTGGATGAAGTAGACAAGGAAATAAAATAAGGTCGATCAACCTCCTCGGAGTGGGAAGTACCCTAGATCATAGACACTGTAGGTTTCATCATGGGGAGCGTTTGCCAGCCAATGTGGACGTGCTGCAGCCATGATGGATCTTAAAAGAAAACAAAAATATTGGATAAAGAGTCCAATCAAGGATAGAATTCCAATGATATCTTCAAGCGAACCTCAAAGATAATCAAGATACTCAATTCAGAATGGAATATTTCATATCATGTTTGAGATTATTTAATTAATGGTCTGAAACTTAATCAATAATTAATCCTTATCACAATGATTTCAAAGTCCTACATGATGCATGCTGGGCTAAAAGAAAAATATAAAATCAAATAAAATATAAATTAATCAAGGATAATATTGTTAAATTGTCATTAATGAGTCAAGATACCAAATCTTGTAATTCAGTGCTAAGCCGAAGCTCGTTTATCCACGCACCGTTTCACAAAAGTGGAACCATCGTCCTCCACTAATTAATAATCCAACGGCCTATCCGTGCGATTAAGAATCCTCTGGAATTATCACTGTTTTTGTTGAAGGGGAACTCAAATTCCAGTTTTATCAAAACCACAAGGTCCTTTATATGCTCTAATAAATACTTATCATATAGTAATGATGATGCACAATAATTACATGGAATAATACAAGGGTAGAAATAACCGTCTTTTTAGCCACGGTCAGGACTTCTTGACTCCCACAGTGAGATCTTCTTGACATTTTCAGCTTCATTTAGGTTTTCTGGAATTTCAGAAATAGGTTTCTGGCTGTGCTTCTATTTGGATTCCAACTCTTCAATGCCTTGTGTCCTGTATACAACTTGAACAAACATGTTAAGTATCTGTTTAGGCTTAGCCCCTTGCCTAGTTAAGTAATCGACTACTTGATCCTATCCTTGATAGAAGGGTCAAGGGGCATAGCCTTTATTAACAAAGGTAATGAGAATAATCAAACTTAAGCAAAATGCAACATACAAGCAGACAGATGCTCACTGAAAATAAAAGGAATGTAACACACTAAGTGCAACAAGCAGATGCTAATTGAAATATTTTTGTTGTTGTTTTTAAATATTCATTTTTTGTTTGGGGTTTTGAAATATATGCTTTTTTTTTAATTCTGACATATGTATTTTTTTTGAATTTTTGATATATGTATTTTTTTTTGAATTTTTGACATATGTATTTTTTTTTGGATTTTTGATATATGTATTTTTTTGGATTTTTGGCATATGTATTTTTTTTTGGATTTTTGATATATGTATTCTTTTTTGAATTTTTGACCAAAAGATCAGCATGGTACTTAGATCAAAAGATCATATGCATTTATTCACTTAATTTCTAAATTATTCTTTAACAACTTAACTCAAGATCTATCGTGTTTGAATGTGTTTCCATTCGTGATCCCATTTGATGATTTGACCCTTAGTCAATGTAAGTCATTCCTTAAGTTTGGAGTACAACTCTTTAGAAAGAAAAGATGAATAAGTTTAGAAGGCCCATGAGAAGGTTCCGGAGACTTAAAAAGATATCCCCTTCCTACCCTAATATCCGTTGGGGTTCGATCATTTCTTTCTGGGGTATTTATCGACCTTGCGTTCCCTTTTATTTCATTTCATGGCCTTGATATAACGTTTGTAGTGTAATGGCCTTTTTGATTTGACATTTGGCTTTTTGCCTTTTTGCTTTTTCTGTTCTTTTCTTTTCTTTGCTTTGGGACGGATCTCCCCCTTTTTTTATGACGGCCTCCTACTAAGATGGCGGGTATTCTTGGTAGTCTATTCTAAGTCTCGTTCCTACATCATGGGCCAAGTTTAAAACATGATTTTTTTTGCTTTAAAATGAATGATTTGTACTTCACACTTGTGGTCAAGCTTTCGATATTCTTTAGGACTTGTCATCTCTTGTTACTCACGAATCAAACGTGTCAGTATGTGCAATAATGGGCTTGAAATTAAGTTATCCAGACTGATAAGGAAATTTGAGTTTATAAACTTTCTGATTCCACTGGTCTTTGTACCATACTGATCGACTCTTTAACCTAAGGGTAGTATTTCTTAAGATGTAAACCATTCCAGGGATAATTTAGCTCTTCTCCTTCTGCATTAACAAGACGATAAGCATTACCAGGAAAAGCGTGCGATACAACATAAGGTCCTTCCCAGTTGGGTTGGAGCTTAGAACACGGACCACCAGGTTTTACGAAAATTCTTTTAACAACCATTTCACCGACTTTGAACTTACGTTCAATGACTTTCTTTTGATAAAAACGTGCTAGTCTATTTTGATAAACTTTTGCATGATTAGCAGCTGACCATCTTTTCTCGTCTAAAAGTTCCAATTGAGCAAGGAGTGCTAAACGATGTTCATCAATGAAAAATTCCTTATTCAATTGTACTCTTAATGACGGTATGAGGATCTCATATGGAACTACCGCCTCCATTCCAAATGTTAAGGAATAAGGAGTTTGTCCAGTGGGTGTGCGGATTGAAGTTCGGTAGGCCCACAGAGCCTCAACCAATTTTTCCGGCCAATCTGCGAATTTGTTAGATTTGCACGTCTTTTTGATGATTTTTATCAAAGTCTTATTTGTTGCCTCTGCTTGGCCATTGCCTTGCGGATAATAAGGAGACGAATGATGCAATGCAATTTTATACCTGTTACAGAGGTCCTTCAATTCCTGTGCCACGAACTGCGGTCCGTTGTCGGTGACGATGGTGCTTGGGATTCCAAATCGAGTGATGATGTTCTTCATGATGAACTTGCAGACGGTTGATGCTTTGATCTCCACGTACGCTTCAGCTTCTGCCCACTTGGTGAAGTATTCCGTTGCCGTAAGAATGAAAGATTTTTGCTTGATGCCGGAATCTGGATTACCAAGAGGTCCAATGATGTCGAAAGCCCACATGGAGAAAGGCCATGGGGAAGAAACAGGATGGAGTGAAGATGCAGGAGAATGAATTTTGTCGGCATGAAGTTGACACTTAGCACACCTACGAACATATCCTACACAGTCTTCTTCTATGGTTGGCCAATAAAATCCTTGCCTAAGGATCTTCTTTGCTAGCATCTGTCCATTGACATGGCCACCACAAACTCCACTATGAGCTCCTTCCATAACCTTCCAAAGCTCATCTTCGTCTAGACATCTCAGAAGAACTCCATCAAAACCTCTCTTGTACAATGCTCCCCCAACTAAGGTGTATCGTTGAGCAATTCTCCTGATAGCTCTTTTCTCCTCAGTTGTAGCTTCCTCAGGATATGATTGATCTTCACAATATTTTGCAATTTCGAAATACCATGGCTTCTGTTCATCATCCATCTCTTCTAACAGCTCCATCAACATGATTTCTCTTTTTTCAATGATATCTCCGTCTCTGACTTTCTTCAGCAATTTCTCTTTAGTTCTAAGGAATGAAGGATCTTTCACGGCAGGTGAAAGACGCCTATGAACTATGATTGATTCGGATTGTTTCCTGATTGGAAAATCAAGAGAAGATGCAAGTGAAGCTAGAGCGTCAGCTAAGATGTTTTGATTCCTAGGGACATGGACAAAGATCAATTTCGTGAAAAGCTTTGAGTAAGCAGAAGTAAGTTCTTGATAAGGCTTGAGCTTGGGATCGAGAGTTCGATACTTGGTCAGCACTTGGCGAAGAATAAGTTGGCTATCACCTACAATCCTGAGTTTGGTGGCACCATGGAAATGAGCAGCCTCGAGGCCAGCAAGGAGTGCCTCGTATTCAGCTATATTGTTTGTGACTGGAAAATCAAGCTGAAAGGCTTGTGGAATGGTGATACCTTCAGGTGATAACAGAACGATACCAATCCCCTTTCCATGAGAATTCAGAGATCCGTCAAAATGCAGAGTCCACATATCATATCTGATTTGATTTACGGACATCAGTTCCTCATCCGGAAACTCTGATCGTACTGGATCAAATCTAGGAAGGGGATGATGAGCTAGATGTTCTGCTATGGCATAGCCCTTGATCGCTTTCTGCTGAATATAAGTGATATCAAATTGAGATAGAAAGTTTTGCCATCGCGCTAACCTATCAGTAAGAACAGATTTCTCCAGAAGGAATTTGATCGGATTCATCCTAGCGATGAGATGGACTTCATGGGCCAGAAAATAATGCTTCAATTTCTGAACAACCCAAACCAATGCTGCACATGTTTTCTCCATCGCCGTATATCTCTGTTCAGCGGGGTTGAGAAGTTTAGAGAGATAATAGGCTGCCCTCTCTTTTCCTTCTTCATCCTCTTGTGCTAGGACAGCCCCCACTGCATCATCCAGGACTGAAATGTAAAGTATCAATGGTTTGCCTGGAGATGGTGGTCTCAAAACAGGAGGACTTGCTAGATAGTTCTTTAATCCATCGAATGCCTCTTGACACTTATCGTCCCAATCGAATTTGACTCGCGGCTTGGTAAGCTCGTAAAACGGCTTACACCTTTGTGAGTGCTGGGAGACAAAACGGCGAATAAATTGTAATCAACCGATTAATCCTCTCAATTCTTTCAAATTTTTGGGAGGTGGCATTTCTCTGATAGCCTTCGCCTTATTGGGATCGATCTCAATTCCCCGTTTACTGACAATGAATCCAAGCAATTTTCCTGAAGATACCCCGAATACACATTTCTTGGGGTTCATCTTTAACTGATATTCTCTCGATCTCTCTAATACCCCTGCCAAAACTTTGGCATGGTCAGCCTTTGTTTTAGATTTAACTAATAAGTCATCCACATACACTTCCAGATCTATGTGCATCATGTCATGAAATATTGCCATCATAGCCCTCTGATAAGTGGCTCCAGCATTCTTTAATCCAAATGGCATGACAACATAGCAGTATGTTCCCCATGGTGTAGTGAATGATGTTTTTTCTTGATCCTCTTCTGCCAACTTAATTTGATTATATCCTGAAAATCCGTCCATAAATGATAAGGTTTCATAGCCAGCAATATTATCGATGAGTACATCAATATGAGGCAATGGAAAATCATCTTTAGGACATGCCCGGTTCAAATCGCGGAAGTCAATGCAAATTCTGACCTTCCCGTCCTTCTTCATGACCGGGACTATGTTCGCCACCCATTGTGGATAGAGGACAACTCTAATAAATTTGGCTTTATCCAATTTATCGACCTCTTCCTTCATCTTTAGAGCCATTTGTGGGTGGAATCGCCTTAATTTCTGCTTGACAGGGCTAGCTCCATCCTTTAACGTTAATTTATGTTCAACTAAAGATGAGTCTAACCCCGGCATATCTTCATAACTCCAGGCGAAAGTGTCCTTATAGTCCCTAAGTACTTGTACCATTGCCTTCTCATCCTCTGTAGAAAGATTTTTACTGACGAGGACAACCTTAGGTTCGTCTTCAGTCCCTAAATTGATTTCTTTGGTGGGCTCTTCTACGGCAGCTGAGGGTTCATCGAATCTCTTCACTCCACTGGCATATGCCTCAGCTACGTCCTCGTCATCTTCCTCTTCAACAATGGGGTCCTTTTCATGTACTAATTCATATACCCCGTACCCATCATTGACTGACTCATCGTCCATGCAATCTTCTGGCATCTGAATTGGATTTTCTAGAAATTGAGGGATCAAAGAACAAGAAGAGCATTTATCAGCTAAGTCCTGGAGGTATCTATCTGGAATTTGCCTACCCTTAGGCTTCCTAGACTTCCTAACCTGACTAATCTGACTAAAACTAGACTGCCTAATTTCACTATCATAACCTAATGTAGATGAAGCAGGATAGGAATCCTGGGGTACAAGTGGAAATACAAGAGAATCCTCCCGAGGGGAGGGACAGAGTAGATCTAGGAGAGAATCTTGACCGAAGGACCCGCGCGACGGGGTGCAATCGGACAAGTAAGATGTTTCCTCGATGAGGATCTGGGAAGAATTTGTTGCCAAATTGGCGTTTTTTTTTGGACAATGAAAGAATTAAACATAAAGCAGGAATGAATACAAATTGGAGGAGAATCAGACGGAGGAAGTGGCACCAAGGCCAGAGGATTAGGGGGATCATATAGTAATATGTCCCAAATCAAATTATATAACCTCTCTAGATCGAGAGGAGGTTGTGGTATAAGGTCCCAAGGGGACAGAGTAATCATAACGGGCGGAGCCCGTGGAATATCTTCAATAATGACCCGCGACCAAGTCGGGGTCAAGAGCAGTGTACGAAATAGAGTATGGAGCATGAAGACATGTGAAGGATATGTCCCCCTCCAGAGCAGATCTGTAGTGTAACCAGCTTCATAGGGGTCATCTGGCTCCCCTTCGTCAGTCTCTTCAGACAGCAGTATCCGCTTGTCAAATATGGCACCAGGGCTTTCAATCAGCTCATCAATCTGCGGCGGCCACTTAGGTTCTGCAGGATCCAGGAATAGTCTGTTCAGTGCAATATACAGGTCTCTTAGATCGAACCACCTGTACCATTCACATTCAGGATCATGGAATTTCCTCCTTTTCATAGGCCGCAGAGCCTCCAAGGATTGGTACGTAAGTAGTTCAGAGCAATGTCTGGCCAAGTCCCTCCCATATATATCATGGAAGTCAAAACAGGAAGTAATGACCACCGTGTTGTCATAGCTAAGTATGGGCCCTTTCACAAAGTGCGTACACAGGGTCCATGTTAGGGGATCTCGGCCTTCTTTGGGTGGTGTAGACATTGCCTCCCAGATTTTCGGACCTTCTTCGATCTCTACTTGCTGAGCCGGATCTTGTTTCAGTTTTATTGGCCTATAGCCCAGACCACTTCCAGGTGCTGCTCGATGATTTTTGACAGGAGTGGTCCTGCTTTGCAATTGTGTGCCCAGACCTTTCCCAGGCTCATAGCCATTCTTCATCATAATCCTCCATCCTGGGGTACTCATGCACTTCCTCCTCTTGATAGCATCTAACGGGTAAGGAGAAATAGTGGCGGCTTTTAGAGGATCAGCCACTGGACGGTAGACCTGTAATACCGACAGAAAAGGTTGTCGGCCAGGTAAGACAACAGATTTAATGTTCAAGGTATGAGCAGCAGCAAGGATCGGCATGCTCGTTACTTTAATAATTCGTCCTTTGTAAGGGAATTTGAGGCATTGATGATTCGTAGAGGGAATCGCCTCAAGAGTTTTAATATAAGGACGACCTAAAATGGCATTTATAGAAGGGTCGATTTCCAGGATGTGAAATTCGACCTCTACATGACTTACAGGGCCCAGCTCCACCTTTAAATAGACCATTCCCAGAGGGGAACGGGTAGAATTGTGATATGATGTCACTGAGATGGGGCTGGGCAGCCATTTTTCTTTGGGCACACCGCACAGCTCTAGGGTCTTCGGAGGTAAAACATTGATCGAAGCCCCTGTGTCGACCAGGCATGCATCCACGGCCTTCTTACAGATGTTGACCGTAATACTCAGAGCCATGCTTCTGGCTGCCGGCGGTGCTAGTTCCGATGTATGAAATGTAATGGAGGGCTGATCCCCCTGAGGAACTAGTAGTGCTGCAATTTTTTCTACCGGCACGTCCTCATTGACCATCACCTTCTGTAGATATTCCATTAAAGCTTCTTAGTGAATTTTGGACCTTTTAATCAGTTCGAGTATAGTGATCCGTGCCGGTGTCCGATCCAGGTGTTTCAACAAGTCATATTGAGTGCCTGGTGCACTCTCTTCATTATGGGCTTCCTCAGTCGGCTGTGATGGGCCGTCTCTAACCGTGGACTGAGGAAAGACTTTGTTGAAAATCCTTCCACTCCGGAGCGCGTGTTCCTCAACCGTGGAGGATCCAGGTGACACCTTAAGTACCGCAGGGTTGGATGGTGCGGATGGCGTAGAGGGTTGGTATGTAGGTGATAGCGTAGGGCTAGGTGATGATGGCGCGGTGCGGATTAGAGGCCTAGAGGGTTGGATGGTGGATGTGTAAGTGGTTGGCGAAGTGGGGAATGGTACGCGTAATAGTGGTTTGGATGGTAAGGGGATATCTGGGTAGGTGGTAGTGGTAGTGGGTGAAGTAGGAAATGGTACTTGTAGTAATGGCCTGGATGGTACGAGAGGCGCGTTATTGGTTTGCGGGGGGTTATATGATGGAGGCGTAGGAGTGCGGGGCGTAATGGGTTTAAGGAAGGCGGGTAGTGGTAATGGGTTATTGGGTGTGGGCGAGTGATATGTGGGTGTGGGTAGAGGGGTGATGGTAACGGGTTGTGGTCTGGGTATGTGGATGGTGCGGCGTGGTGGTCGCTCTGCGGTACTTTGAACGTGACCCGTTGAACAAAGAGAGGAAGAGTCCTCTATTCTCCACTGCTGCCCACGACCAACCTCAGACTGGCTGTTCGTCAGAATGGGAGCAACTTGGTTCTGGTTCTGGCGCTCCGGGAGTGGATTCTGCACTATGCCCATATTGGGTGGTGCTGCTACTTGTGCCGGTGGTCTTGCTTGCTGCTGCTGCTGCTGTGGTCTCCTCGCCTTTAGGGCTGATATGTACTTTTTCATCTCCTCCCAATCTATACCACCCTGCTCATTGAGATCATGAATATAATCTCTGAACTGGAAGCAGGTGTCAATGGTATGCCCAGGCTACCTATGGAAGTAGCAATACCTGGACGTATCGGCATTTTGAGGCCAGACGGCCTTTTCCCTTGGCAAAACTAAGGCATTAGCTGCCATTAGAGCACTGAAGATATCTGCCAAGGATTCTGGGAGGGCCAGGTACTCTGCCCTCTTCGGGCCTAGAGGTCTTCTCTGCTGGCTATAGTTACCAGGAGGAGGGACATTGTGGTACGCCGGCGGTGCGCGCGGCTGGTACTGTGGCTGTTACTGTTGATACTGTTGCTGCTGGGGCTGCTGGTACTGCTGTTGCCGTTGCGGCTGTTGTTGTAGTTGTTGCTGTTGCGGCTGTTGTTGTAGTTGTTGCGGGTTCTGATTCGGCTGCTGTGGCCGCTGATACTGCTGTTGATAATGGGGGTTCTGCTGCTGCCTGTACCCTTGTTGGTTCGGCTGTGATGGCCTCTGGTACTGCTGCTGGTTCCTCACGAACTGGGGCGAGTTATTGTTCATGGTACTGACTTGCTCGTGAGAGAGCGTGCCCTCAGTAGTCGGACCTGTGCTGGGAGAATTCGGCACTGCAGGCTTCCGAGGTGGAGGCCTGCTAGGTCTGTGAGGATCAAAGACGCTAAAGAACGTAGCGTCCTTGAAGGCATTCTGGCAGTACCGTGCTCTTTCATAGAGCTCTGCCATGTTAGTCAAATTGTTCAAGGAGAGGACTAGCTTGAACTGGGGCGTGGCGTTAGAAATTAACATTTTCACTTGTTCAGATTCGGACAAGTGATCCTTCACCTTTTCAGCCAGGCCCCGCCACCTGTCAGCAAAACTGACAAACTCCTCATCAGGTTTCATCTTTTCTGCAATGAGGTCCGTGATAGATAAGGAGGGTGCAACTCTGTCCTGGTATCGTTGGATAAATTTGCATGAAACGATACCGTAATCCTCTACTTCGGAGGGTTCCAGAGAAAAGAACCACTCGAGGGATGGTCCCTCTAGAGATCTCCTAAACAAAAAGGCCAATGACCTCTTATCATTCTGCCAGAAAGATGATTCGTACATGAACTCCTTCAGATGTGTGAAGGGGTTACCAGTACCGTTATACTTTCGGTACACTGGCATCTCAGAGGGTGGCAGATGGAATACTGGCAGGCTCGGTAAACTGATCTCTGGCACAGCTTTAACCCCCATCATCTTCTGGAGGTTGTTGAACTTCTCATCCATGTGCTCCATCTTGGCCAGCAACGCTTGCGTGGTCAGATCTGCCTGGGGAGGAGGAGGAGGTGGAAGTACTTGATAGGCCTGCTGCCTAGAGTACGTTGGACAGGGAGGACAATAAAGAGGAGGTCCGGCAGAGCTTCCTCCATGCCCGAAGGCATTTTGATAAATAGGCGTTTGCGGTCTAGCCGGTTGCCTAGATGATGAAAGTTGTGGCCCAGTTGGCCGAGAAGTAATATGAAGGCCTTCCATGGCCTGATGGATATAAGGAGGAGGAAGAGGAGGTTGTTGAGTAACAACAGGAGGAGCCATAGGGTTCGGCTCAGCAGGCTGTACGGGTGCCTTCCCCTTCAAGATAGACTGGATCGCCTCGAACTGCTGAGGGTCCAGTCGGGAGGCAAGAACTCCCAGGGCGTTGACGAGATCCACAGGATCGGAGGATGAGGGATCATTCTGATTCATGTCCCCCTCTAGATCGGGATTAGGGATCGCATATTCATGCGGGGGAAGATCAGGATATCGATCCTGTGGATGAAAAAGAGGAGTCCGGACATTCCCATCATGTCGATACGGAATGGGGGCAGAATTACGGGAGGCATCAGCATCTCTCCCGTTCTCATAGTTGAAGTCCGAATCGCGAGGGGCATTAGCATCTCCCTCGTAGTTGATGATGGCGTCTTGAGCTATACTCAAGTCCCTGCCTGATCGCAGCAACATGACGTTAGATTCCCTTTTCAAAGATTTAACAAACAAGTTGTACAGAGATTAATCAAACAAGTGGATGTTTAACGTGATTTTAAGGTTCCTTGTTGAGTTATTTGAATTGGATTAAACCACAATTTCGCTCAGGGAAAGGATCCTAGTTTCAGTTCGATTTCCACCGTTATTCTCTAGGGCTCTTTCTCACAACGCTTTCGGAATCTAGCCGGGACTTCAATTGGTACAACCAGCCCGATGATCAAGGAGGAATACCTTGATTTTGGGGACTTATGGAGGTCTCAACGTCAACTTCTCTAGTCTGATCAAGAGACCAACCCAATCAGAGAGAGTTGCTGACGTCGAGTAGTGTGTTCCTAAGAAGAGGAGGGTATTCGCCTCAATGCGTATGCCCTACGGCCTGGATGGCCTCTAATGCTTAATAAATAATGGGTAGCTAGCACTCAAACCACAGAAATCTGGAAACTGAAAAATAATTAAGAAACTGTCTGAATCGCGTCGATGATAGTCGACGCTATTCAAAACAGAACTTAATTCTTTCGCAGAAACAGATCTGAAAAATAACTAAGAAACTGTCTGAATCGCGTCGATGGTAGTCGACACTATTCAACACAGAACTTAATTTTTTCACAGAAACATATGCAAACAGCAGAGAAGATGTGAAGACTAAAAGGCGTCTGGGAAGTTTGACGCGGTTTTGAAACGCGTCAGTGCTCCTCGACGCGTTTCAGTTCGCAGAAACAGTTTTGCAGGAGGATTTTCTGGGTTGAATCCTCCTCAAACAGGGTAAAAAGCAGTAAACAATCGACTCATGCAAAAAAATTTTAGTTCCAGATTTTAAACAGGATGACTTACTAACTAAACAACTAGGAAATCTATCAATCACACATCATTTTTATCACAAAAATAGCTTTTTGAACTAATCAAGGGGAGGGCAAGATCTTGCCACTGGGGTGTGCATGTGGTGCACGAGGGAAATTAATTAAACTAAAACACTTACCAATTGGTGAGGACGTGTCGAGAGACACAAATGGTGCACCGTGGGTGCCCGGTTGATGATAGCAAGAACAAAAAGAAACTAAAAGATGGCGAGACCAAGTCCCACCGTGATCGCCAAAAGAGCTGTAGGTGCTGAAAATGCTCGTGTGATTAACATGAAAAATCTATGTTGTTTAGTGTAAACTAACCTATTAAAAACAGCAACTAAGGTGCAGTGATCGCCAGAAACTTTTGACTTAAAAGTTTCAAAAGAGATATTGATCGCCTACCTGTTTGAACGCGGAAGATATCGAGTCCTTGATTCCCCTCCTTCAGCCGGCTGAAGAAAGAGAGCCCTTTCTTTGTTCTTTTGTTCTTGCTGTTGAATTTGAGGTTGAGGATCGTCCAGAAGTCCTTCTGACTTTGTGCTTGATTTCCCCTTTTGATTCTCTTGTTGTTGTTGAGTGCAGCAAAGACAGAGACAGAGACAGAAAATGAAGAAACAATGATGATGAGAACTTTAGGTAGAAGCAATATTTAAACTGATTATGACTTTAAGCATATAATTGAACAGCAAACTTACTTGTTTAAATGGCTTTGAAACCCCTTAAATCAAATAGGTTTTGAAAGATGATGCTGTGGTGTGTGTTGCATAAAGTGATTATGAAGAATGAAATTAATGAAGATGTATAATAAATGCAGAATTGAAACACTTATGCCCAATGGGTTGAAGCCTTGAAAGGATGAAGATCTTGAAAGGACGCCGACTTCTGGAAATGGCAGCGCTCCGGCGTTCCGACGTTGTTGCTCCGATCTTCAACTCGCTATAATAACGTTCTCTCTTTAATGGCTTTCAACTATGACTTTTTCTCTTTTTTTTTTAACCTCTTCAAGATGCAAGGTATTTATAGGCTTTTTCTGCGTTCGCGATTAACATAGAAAAATCTAGGCTTTATCTATCTTAACCGACAGATAAATACTGATTAATTCATCTTTATCTGTAATTATCTAAAACGCGTCCACATTGATTGACGCCTTTCAGATTAATTAAGATAAGGATAAATATCCGGGAAAACTTATCTTTATCTTTATTAGCTAAAACGCGTCTATATGTGTAGACGTCTTTTACACTAATTAAGATAAGGATAAACATCCGGAAGAGAAGTTAACATAGCTTAGGAAACCTAAAACGCGTCGACCTTCACAGACGCCTTTTAGTTAATAAATCAACTGATTAAAATTCAAATTTAAACGCTAAAATAAGAATAAACTCTAAATCGCATCCACACAGGTTGACGCGTTTTAGAATTCTGAATATTTTAACTGAAATTTGAGATAAAATCAATTCAACTGATTAACTTAAACATGTCTGTTCGACCCGACACTCAAAAATATCAATAAAAATTAATCAATGATTAATTATCAGACCATTATGAGGCATTATTATATGATATGAAATTTACTCAAAATGACGTCAAAATTAGCGTGTCTACACTATCTACAAGGACTGCATGCAAATCTATGCTCGTCGCGTAACGATGGTTAACTTAGAGCAGAATTAGTGGTTTGTTGTACTATCCACAAGGCTATTAAATCTCTGAGGACCAAAACTATGATCAGATATTGCAAGGAATTGCAAGTCCCATGAGTTGAGTGCTGTTTGATTGTATTATAGTTTGTTGTGCTATCCACAAGACTGTACTGCAAGTCATTGAGATTCTGATCTCCACTAGGAGATTGTCGGCGTCTCCTGTTCTGTATAACTGAGGGTTATATAGTCCGTCGAAAATTAGTGGGAGTTAAACTTGAACAAAAGACCATGTCCTGTTTTATTTTAATAATTGAACATCTGCTAAAAGGTATTACATATCTCCTGTAGGGAATTATGTCGTCAAATAACTGACTCCACGGCATACTTGATGCCCTTTTGACTTACCTGATCTACTCGGATTGGTTCAGAAACATGAAGAATGTCTTCAGATCTGAGCACATTGACTTTATCCTTAGAGCTGATCCTCCTGCTAAATCGGCATTAGATGCCTCTGAAGTAGAGATGATAGATAACGATAAAAGATCGAAGGACAAAAGCAAAGGAGTAGTAAAGGGTGACTGCTTCTACTGTAAGCAGAATAGTCACTGGAAGAGGAACTGCAAGGAGTTCCTTAATGATAAAGCTTATGGAAAGGTGAAGCTGTCTGAAGCTTCAGATATCTATATGATAGATATCAACTTGTCAGTTAGAGATTCTACATCTTATGTATTAGATACCGGATGCGCTTCTCATATTTGCCATGATGCGCAGATGCTGATAAGTAAGCACAAGCTGAGACAAGGAGAGATGGAATTGAGGCTAGGAAACGGTGCAAAAGTTGAGGCGATTGTTGTTGGGACAACAAACCTCAGGCTTCCATCAGGAGACGCCTTACAATTAGAAGATTGTTATTATGTTCCTAGCATAATAAAAAACATCAAATCAATATCTTGTTTGGATAAGATAGGATATATGTTGTCTATTGAGAATAGAAGTTGTTCGATTTATTATGGTAATCAATCGATAGCTTCGGCATCTTTAGTCAACAGACTATATCTTTTGGATGTTTCTTATAACAATCTTAATATTGACAATGTTCTTAAGAAGATCAAGAATTGTGTGAACCAAGCCTACATGTGGCATTGTAGACTTGGGCATATTGTTGAAAGCAGGTTGCAAAGGTTGCACAAGCATGGTTATTTAAATGCATTCGATTATGAATCGTTTGCGACATGTGAATCCTGCCTTATGAGAAAGATGGCAAAATCTCCATTTACTGGGCATGGAGAACGTGCCGAGGATATTTTGGAACTAATACATACGGATGTATGTGGTCCCATGTCCACCCAAGCCAAAGATGACTTTTCATACTTCATCACGTTCATCGATGACTTCTCAAGATTCGGCTATGTGTACTTAATGAAGTACAAGTCGGAAGTATTTGAGAAATTCAAGGAGTTCAAGAATGAAGTAGAGAAACAGTCAGGAAAGAGTATTAAAGCTCTTCGATCAGATCGAGGAGGAGAATATTTGAGTACTAATTTCACACAATTCTTAAAGGATAATGGTATCCTCTCTCTGCTAATCCCTCCATACACACCACAGATGAATGGTGTATCGGAAAGGAGGAATCGCACCTTGTTGGACATAGTGTGATCCATGATGAGCTTTTCGGGATTACCAGTGTCCCTCTAGAGGTATGCTCTAGAGTCAGCAGCATACCTACTGAATAGAGTATCCAGCAAGTCTGTGGCCTCTACTCCATATGAGATATGGAAAGGCAAGAAACCATAATTTAAACATGTTAAAGTCTGGGATTGTCCTGCTCATGTAAAGAGGCATGATCTAGACAAGTTGGAATCACGAACTGATAAATGTAGGTTTGTGAGATATCCAAAGGAAACCTTTGGATACTATTTTTTACCATCCTGGTGGACAAAAGGTGTTTGTCGTCAGGAAAGCTGTCTTCCTGGAAGAGGAATACCTTCTCCACGAGGACAGTGGGAGTAAAATAGTACTATAAGAGGTTCTAGATCCCCAAACAGCGGCATTATTATCAGATGAGATATTAGTTCCTGAATATGTTCAAGTACACACACATGAGCCTCGTAGATCTAGTAGATTACCTAGACTACCCGAACGATATGTGGGACATATCGCTGAAGGTGAGTCTAAGGTAGAATATAATATGGATGATGATCCTAAAACCTACCAGGAGGCCATAGAAGGCCCATAAGTCAGAAAATGGCGAGAAGCTATGAACTCAGAAATCCAGTCCATGTACACCAACCATGTTTGGAACTTGGAGAACTTGCCCGAGGGTATTGTACCCATCGGGTGCAAGTAGATCAATAAGGGAAAGATCGGTGCTAATGGACGGATCGATATTTATAAGGCAAGATTGGTGGCAAAGGGATATCGTCAAAGGCAAGGAATTGACTATGACGAGACTTTCTCACCAGTTGCCATGATAAAGTCGATCAGAGTTCTACTCGCTATTGCTACACATTTTGATTATGAAATCTGGTAGATGGATGTGAAGACTGCCTTCCTCAATAGTAACCTTGAGGAAGAGATGTATATGATACAACCAGAAGGTTTCACATCCAAAGAATCTCCAGATAAAGTGTGCAAGCTTCAGAGGTCTATTTATGGATTGAAACAAGTTTCCCGGAGCTGGAACATAAGATTTGACGAGGCTGTCAAGTCTCATGACTTCATTAAGAATGAAGATGAGCCTTGTGTGTACAAGAAGACCAGTGGGAGCGCAGTCACCTTCTTAGTTATTTATATAGACGACATCCTACTCATTGGAAATGATGTAGCTATGATGTCGTCGGTAAAGATCTGGCTGTCAAAAAATTTCTCCATGAAGGATTTGGAAGAAGCATACTATGTATTGGGAATACGGATCTATAGAGATAGATCAAAGAGGATGCTTGGAATGACCCAATCCTTGTACATAGATGCCATAGTCAAAAGGTTTGGCATGAAAAATTCCAAGAGAGGTCTCATACCGATGAGACATAAAATTAATCTCTTAAAGGAGCAGTCTCCTAAGACTCCTGATTGGAAGGCACTCATGGATAGAGTACCCTATGCCTCTGCCATAGGATCTATCATGTATGCCATGCTATGTACAAGGCCTAATGTTGCATTTGCTCTAAGTATTACGAGCATATTTCAGGCTGATCCAGGCGAAGAGCATTGGAAGGCAGTGAAATGTATCCTTAAGTACTTGAGAAGAACTAAGGATATGTTTCTTGTCTATAGAGGAGGTGACTTAAAACTGTGAGGCTTTAATGACTCGAGTTTCCAATCAGATTCAGATGATAGCAAGTCTACATCTGGATTTGTGTTTACATTAAACGGAGGCGCAGTATGCTGGAATAGTTCTATGCAAGCAACCACTAGAGATTCGACGACTAAAGCTGAGCACATCGCTGCAGTTGAAGCTTTCAAGGAAGTAGTGGGAGATTGTTAGTCTTAGGTGGCCTACAAGCCAATATGACTTTATAATCTCGTTCACATTTATTAATATAATGGCATAATATTCATTATGTGTAAATCGCATTAATTATTGTCTCATAATGAAATCCATGAATATGTGCGATAGTGTTCAGATTATGATGAGATCATACTAATGAGACTGATTATGTAACGACCCGCCACCCTATAATCGGGGATCCGATTACTAAATGGGTACCGAATCATTAATTTGGAACCAAACCAGGATCTAATCAAGTCTGGGAGATAAATAATAAACTAATCTAAACATTCACATTGCATTGAACAGAAGAAAAAGTGCAGGAATTAAAATTATTACAATGCAACTTGATACAGCAAATAATTATATTTTCCAACAGAAAGGAAATAATTAAACGTACAGGACAGCAATAAAAATCACAACTACGTCGGGGCATACCCCGGAACAACTGCTGACGGTGCTCAACTCACGGCCGCACTCTCCTCGCTAGGTCTGCTGAGAGTCCTCACCTGAAAACCGCAGGAGGGGTGAGTCTCAAAGACAAGACTCAGTAGGGATCTTTCGATCCCCACTGCCCACGCACACACCCACAAGTGCAAGGTACAGCTAACGGTAAAGTGATAAGCACAAGAGGTACAATTCCTAATTCTTAACGTGAAATCACATGCAATCGTAATATAATAAACATACATATATTAAACCAGACGATTAGGAAATCCACAACTGTCGTCTCGATAGAACTCACCAACTACACAACAACGGTGGAGAAACCTCGACCCGCTGAGACCAAACAGTAACCCCTCGGATAGCACACTAGCTACTCCGGCCCAACCGGCTCAGGTGGCTACTCCTTCCCTCAGCATGAGTGACTCTACGAATGTACCACTCCGACACCGGTACTAGCTGACCCCGGGGTTCACCAGGTAACCCTCTCTCACTAGGCGTCACCCCGCCCACGCCCCCCCCGGCGCTGTGCTCACGCCCCCACCAGCACAGGGTGATAAAGCGCTACAATGTCACTCCAGGTCCACAGTAACACAAAACCCAACAAGTACGATCCGGTCACGTGAAAAGTCCGCGATCGTATAACATACATGTAGCATCGTCCGGTCATGAAGAATCTACCTCTACCGGGTACACTAAAACATGCAATAACTATCCGTCTAACAGTATGAACACATTTTACTGGCATGAATTAGTGAGGTTCTGTCTTGAATCGCGTCTCCCAAGGTCGACGCCATTCAAGCTCCATGTACAGGTTCATGTAAAACAGTCTTCAGAATCAGGCCCTAAAAGGCGTCGACACCAGTAGTCACCTTTTAAAAGGCGTCGACATCCTCAGACGCCATTTAACACAGAAATCCGAAAATTCCAAGGCCCTAACTCAGGGAATTTCTGCCGTTTAAAAGGCGTCATGGTTAACCGACGCCATTCAAAAACGTGTCGTTCACCCATGACGTCTTTTAGTCCCAGAATCCCCGAACTGGCAGACTCACTGTCAGGCGATTCCTGTCTAAAAGGCGTCGTGATGGCTCGACGCCCTTCAAAAAGGCGTCGTCCATGCACGACGTGTTTCAGCCTCAGGAACCAGAGTCGCCTGAGCCCGAGGGCTCCCATTCCAACCCCAAACAACCCCAAAATTCACCCAAAAACGGAGGGAAAAGAGCAATAATACTATCCATAGGCAACACATTCATGGAAATCCCCCATATTATCAAAAGAACTCCTAAACATGCTCATTCTACCCCCCAAAACCAAAGATCCAAACAAGCTTAAACGGGGTAAACATGGTCTAAAACGCGATGCTAAGGGGAACCGTCACCCTACCGGATACTTGAACGCCTCCGAGCTTCAAGCCGTCCACCCGACTCGCCCTACGCCGCCGCCGGTACCGCCATGGTTGTCCTTGCTCCTCCGTGACGTCGGCCGCCGTCCGGAGAGTAGAACGCCGCAGTGGAAGTGGAGGTGGTAGTGGTAGGAGCTAGGTAGAGGATGGAGTGGAGGGAGAGATGAAACGGTGGGAGGAAAAGAGGGAGGAGGAGGGATCGCCGTCGAGTTCGCCGGAAGGGGAAAGAGAGGAAGAGAGGAGAAAATGAGGGAAAGAAGGAGGGCTCGCGGGGTTAACCAGAGACTGGCTAAAACGCGTCGACACCCGCGGACGCCATTCAGTTGATGTGACAGCTGCTCTGACAAGACTCTGAAAAGCGTCGTTCAAGGCAGACGCCGTTCAGACGATATGTCAGGGCCGTACTCTGACAAACCCAGAGTCGCAGTCTAAAAGGCGTCGACACACGTGGACGCCGTTCAGGTCGACAAGACAGGGTCGTACCCTCGCGGCCCGAAACCAGCCCACGTGGCACCTACGTGGCAGAACTTGAAATGCGTCTGCGACGGTGGACGCCGTTTAAAATGCATCTCGATGTTCTGACGCGAATAAATTCAGAACCTCCGCCCTCACTAAGGTTAGAACTACAAGGTCCGATCCCGAAAACCGGATCCGAAGGTCACGATCCTTACAGATTACTTAAACACATATATTCTTAATTGTTCATAGTCGGAGGATATCCGAGAAGGACATCGGATATCCGGTTAGACTAGTACAAATTACTCATGCTCATATGATAAGAGTGACTGATCTCATAAGTCACTTGTGTGGAGACACTAAGGCGAATCTGTAGGTGCTCATTGGAGAATGAGTTCACTTAACTGATTCGACTGAATCGTTGGGTGGTATTGAACCTTACTGTTAACCAGCTTGATTCTATTGTCGCAGTTGCGTGGATGGTCCTTGGACCTAAGACACCAAGGACACCTTGTCGGTGGACTTCTGTGCTTTGACATTGGTTTACGAATCTCTAACCACGGGATTCTAAACCGCCAAGGATTGGGTACAGCAGAATACCGTCGAAGGGAATTGTGTGTCAATAAGGAATCATTCGCTCTCGGTACTTGAGAGAGAATGCTCTAGGAAGGATGTGCGGAAGTCCCTGGCCAGGGCAGACGATAATATCGAGAAAGGAGTTTTCCGATATTCATCAGCGGCATCCAATCCAAGTGAGTTAACTGGTTAGGGTTTGACAATACGCCATACCCTGAGTTGACTCGAGAGCATTGTACGAATAAAGGATTATATCCACGCGGTAATTGTCGGCGGAAAGGTTCCAAAAGTGGGTTGCTTAACCCCGATACCTTCAGGGTTCACGCGGTATTGCTTGGCACCCAACGTGACCGGAGGCCCAGTCGAATTCAATGTGCGACATCAATTCGATTGATTAATTAATTAATAAAGAATTATTGATTGATTAATAAAGCCAGTGAGGAGTCACTGCGCTTATTGGGCTATTAACCGGATTGGTAATTAGACCTAGAGGGTCACACGCAAATGATTCTCAAGGCGATGGATAAATAAGTGGATTTTATATAAACCGGAGGTTTTTATGAAAAACCGCGCGGTTAGTATAAAACATAGCGAACGGGCTGAGCAGGCCAAGCTGCTACTAACCCTAGCTGCCCCTCCTCTGTTTTTCTCTCTCTAGCGTCCCAGACAGATCCGGATCTGCTCCGCCGCTTCTCCGACTCCCGTTCGACAAGAAACCGTCCCCGCGTTGCGGCGAATGACGGAGGTTTCATGGGCTGCGAAGAATGAGGAACGTGAGGATATCCGTCGCGAGGAGGATCGCATGGACTCCGCTAGAGGCCGAGCGCTTGCGCGGCTTACGGTGTCGCACGGACGGAACCGAACGGTTGCGGATTCGAATCCCCACATGGTAGGTAAGAATTCGATAATCCGATTATCGTGATTTTTAGTTTTTTGAAATGAGAACGGATCTCCGTTTTATTTTTATTTCCACTGCGCGGGAGATCAGGAGAAATCCGAGAACTCAACAAGATGGCGAGACCAAGTCCCACCGTGATCGCCAAAAAGCTGTGAGTGCTCAAATAATGATGTGTAATTATCATGAAAATTTATGTTGTTTATGTGGCAAATAAACCTATTAAAAACTAAGTTTATGTGATCGCCAGAAACTTTTGACTAAAAAGTTCTAAAAGACAGAGATTGATCGCTTACCTGTTTTAGAATTGGGAGATGTTGGAGTCCTTGATTCTCCTCCTTCAGCCGGCTGAAGGAAAAGAGCCATTCTGACTTTGTTCTTGCTTTGGATGCTTATGGGGCTTTGAAGATCGTTCAGATTTTTTTGTTGTTCATTCTCTCCTCTTGATCTTCTTTTGTACCTTGCAAAAGGTAGAGAGAAAGAGGGAAAGAACAATAAGAACTCAAATAGATGTATTATCTATCCCAGTAATAATTCTAATCATGCAACTTAAACGAATGAACTTATTTGTTTGTGGTCTTTGAAACCCTTTAAATATAGATTGAAAATTATATGCTAGTATGTGTGTGTTGCATGGAGTGATGTGATGAAATTATGATGCTATTAGACTGAAAATATGAGAAAGACACAGAAATCAATTAATAACTAAGTTGGATGACCCCTAAAGAGTCTTGGTTCTTAAATGGATCTTGAAAAGATGAAGAAATGACGAAGAGAGGATGATGCTTGCTTCAAGACTCCTAGAAATAGTAGCAGCGCCTCGATCCTTCAGCGTTTGGACAACGTCTCCCTTAAAAAAATCGCTTCAATAATCACCAATTATCACTAATAATCATTCACCTTTCAAGAATTATCACTAACTTTTTAATGGCCAAGGACTTGGGTATTTATAGGTTTAAGTTCACACATCCATTGTTACTTACATATTAACATGAAGGAGTTTGAAGCCAATCCAACTAAGAAACAGATAAATACAGCCTAATTCATCATTATCTGTAATTAACTAAAACGTGTCGCCCATGGGAGATGTCTTTTATCTTAATTAAGATAAGGATAAACATCGGGAAGAAGAAATATAATTAGTTTAGGAAATCTAAATGGCGTCGTGCATGGAAGATGTCTTTTAGTTTATTAATAAATTAATTAAAAATCAGATTAAAAATCAAAATAAGAATAATATCCTAAATGGCGTCTTCACATGCCGACGTCTTTTTGAATCCTTTCATATTAGATTACAAGTCCGAGTTAAAATGAATTTCATTAATAAACTTAAATTATGTATGTCTAACCGATGTCATTTAGACAATTAATTCAAAAAAATTAACTAATGATTAAATATCAGAATATTTTGAGGCATTATTATATGATATGAAATTTACTCAAAATGATGTCAAAATTAGCGTGTCTACACTAGCATGTCATCCATATAGACTTCCATGTTTCACTATATCTGCAGATCAAACATTGTATTGACAAACCTTTGGTACGTTACACCGGTATTTTTCTAATCCGAACAACATTCGAGTATAGCAATATAACCCCATATCGGTGATGAAGGCAGTATGCTCCTCGTCCACGGGGTTCATTTGAATCTAGTGAGATCTCGAAAAGATATTGAGAAAGCTGAGTTGCTTATGGCTAGCTGTGGCGTCGATCAGTCAGTCGACATTCTACAAAGGAAAGCAATGTTTAGGGGTGGTTTTATTGAGGTCGGTGAAGCCGACACACATGCGCCACTTTTTTGAGGCCTTTTTTATTAGAATGACATTGGCTACCCACATCGGGTAACAGGTGTCCCAGATCACTCCTACATTTAGTAAAGAAGTTACATGTTCTCTGATGGCGTCTTGTCGCTCTACAGTAAAATAATACTTCCTCTATTGGATCAGTGGAAACCTCGGGATGAGGCTAAGCGAGTGCAAGGCGATGTGCTCAAATACTCCCAGAAGTGGGTGTCTGCCCACGCGAATACATCTAAGTAATTGACCAGAAATTTTTGATACTCTTCTCTTTTCTGTTAGGTTAGAAGAGCCCCACCTTAAGCTCTTGATCAGTAGCAGGGCCCACCTTCATGGTGGTCAACTCTTAGGACGGTTTAGATGTCTCCTTTGACCTATCTGGTAGCTTATGAGAGAGCTCGATAGCTCCTCTATCATAGCCAAGTATGTCTGTCTTGAGATATTTCAAATCCCGCGAATTTCTCCGACCCATGTCTCGATTAGAAACTTGAGCTTCTGATGCAAACCAGATGGTACAGCCCTGAACTTTCCCAGGGATTCTCTCCCCATGACTACGTCGTATGATGAGGAGATGTCTGTTATCTCAAACACGACCATTTGAGTGGACGTCAGAGGAGGGATGCTTATTGTCATCGAGGGGACGACATGTCTTTCGATCGACTGGTTGTTTTCTCCCCATGTATTCGCTCGGTCGAATGGTTAGAATTTGTCAGAGAAGAGAATACTTACGAGACTCTTAATTTCGACAAGGACCTTACTTGCTCGCCGTGCTGCAATGTCAGCTTCTATTACTAATGCATTGTTGTGGGGTAGAACTATATCTTAGAGTTGTTTATCTGAGAAGGTTATTATTTACCGGTCGCTGGGGGACCGTTCTTTATTCTCCTGGGCAGGATGTTGGATCCCGGAAACATACGCGTATTTCCTCTTCCTACTGTTTTCATGGGTCAACTGGGTACTATCTTCGACTAAATCATGCGAGTTATATTTTCTCTGGTCATGCTGCCGATAATTTTTCTTGACTATAGTTATTTGCAGTCGATTCCACAGACGACGCCAAAAGATGATGGACCAAAATCTTATCCACCACGATCAGGGCCTTCAATCTTCGATCAGAAGGACGTCCCTAGGTAGTCCTTGCAAAATAGAATACCGTTAAAGGGGCCCCAGCAGCAGTCCAGGAGTGCCCCTTCTGATGCCTACGTTAGAAGGGTAGGAATGCTAGAGGAAAAGTTGCAGAAGTTTGGATACTAGAGAGTATACCTATGCCCGCAGGGATACGAAGCCTTATATAATAGTAGGGTATGGAGCCCTTCCAAGAGGTGGTTCCTAGTCTAATCAAAGAAGGTACATTTCGGAGAACTTAGTAAGTCCTATCCTCTGTAAAGAGATAACTCTTAGCTGGAAAAGTCTTGTTCAAAGTGTATTCTAAGATTTGATTCCGTTTCCAAACCCATGCGATTAAGGACCTCAGGTTCCTAGTCAAAACAACGTGCGCGACCGGAAGAATCCTGATGAGGATCCGATTATGACTTCTACATCAACGTTTTTTCTTTAAATCGTGTTTTATAGGTCGTAGGGTTTAGTGGATCTATGGACCTAGAGAGAGAAAGGTTTTATAGGCCGGCCCAACTGTACTTTTGGGCTGGACGAATTTTTCCTCCTTCAAAGTCATTCATTAATTTTTTTGTTTGGCAAAAGATGATAGAATAAATATTTTCTTAATAGGATGAGGGGATATTCAACTTCTTTCCTTTTATGTTTAGGAAGACTCCGAATAAAAATTATTAAATTATTCTATCTTGTGACTGAATATTAGACATCCTGAATTTTCCAATTGTCAAATAGTATTTTAACAGCAATAACCGAATGGGCGAATAACCTCCTACTTTAACCCACCTAAATTTTGCAGCCCCCCCTACAGGGGAAACAGCTAAACCTGTGTCAACGCCGGTGACATGTTGCCGCACCTCGCCCGCCAAATGTTGCGTTACCTTCCTCTTCTTCTGCTTCTTCGTCTCACCTGCGTTTCCATCTTTTTGTCTAGCCCTGGACCTCGCGGCCTCCACCCACGGCAACTGTAGCTGACCGGGGGCGCACGCCGTGGGGCCTCCATCGATGTTACGCAGGCAGAAGACTTGTCATCTTCTCGAGGGGTGACAAACGTCCGACGGAGATGCCCGCTGATAAGAAGGGACGGGAGGGAGGGGCCACCCCCCACCACCGTCCACCACCACCGCATTGGCTTCGCTTGCCATGAAATAGGGGGAAAGCGATGGGTGGACCAAGCCCCTGTTGCCTTTCGTCCAATTCGTCCTCTGGGTCGTCCCCAGTCGAGCGGCGACAAAAGACAAACGGCAAGGAAAGGTCTGAAGGGGGAAGTGGCCCGTGGGTCGTCGTGTCCCCCCCCCCCCCCCCCAACCCCCACCCCACAAGTCTTTCCCCGTCCTTCTCATCTCCTTCTCTTGCCGCCCCCTTTTGTTCATAGCAGCTTCCTTTCCCTCCTTCCCCATCGGTTCCCCCTTCTTCTTCATCTTATCCTCGCTCCGCCACCTTCTCCCCTTCCCTCCTTTGCTCTCCCTTTGGTCCTGTTGGCATTTTCTTCTTCCTCCTCTGCCCTTGTAGGAGTTTCCTTCTTACACGCCCTTCTCCACCCTTGCCAGCACCTGTTGCCCCTCCTCTTCCATTGTGGTTGATCTCTCCCCCCCCCCCTCCCCCCCTACTTTTTCGTTCATGTTTGACTTTTTTTTTTTTCCTTTTTTTTTTGGTATAACTTCGTCTGCAGTTTTGTGCATACCTCTGTGGGATATCTCAACGCCCTCTTGGACTAGATATATATGTTCTACGTTTTTCTCCCTCCCTCAGCGTTCGGTGGAGATTTCTGACGTCCCATAGTCCTTGGTCGATTCTAGTGGCGGTTCTCTTCCAGATCTTGGAGATGGTTAGTGAGCTCGTGATAAAATAAATAATATCTTCCTTTGGTCACAAAAAAAAAAGTTACGATTAAAATATCCCACGTACGAGAAAAGTAAGATTTTATGAATATAATTCGTATGCATTCATAATAACATAAATATAAAGTTTAGACAAATAGATAAATTAAATTTTATAGATTGTAAGAATTTATATAAATTAGCACGTTGTGGGTTTAAGATTTCAAATTATTAAAAGAAAGTTTATGAGAAGTGAATAGTAATGGTGATTTAAAATAACTGCTTATTACAATAATCATAATAATGAAAACTTCCTTTTACTTCTATTTCTGCTTTCATTTATGCAAAAATGGATGAGAAAGTGAAAACATTCACTTTCATTTTCGTTTCCATCTCCGATAAATTTTATAAAAAATGAAAGTAAAATGTGTCATTTCTATTTCTATCTTTGACCCGCTTTCACTATTAAGAGATTCATTTGGTTTCATGTAAAATAGGCTGCAACAAAAACTTTTCATGAAAATTTAGTACAAATGGTTTATTTGATAATTCAGAAAATTTTAGCCAACAAAAAACATAATTTGTTGACTCCTGCTTTTCTCGATTTTGACATACATGGGATGAGACCAAATGCAGTTTTCCAAAGCAACTAAAAACATTTTAATAAGTACCATATAACGAGCTTTATCCTTACTTTTCTCGTGAACTTATTTACTTAGAAAGTCTTTTCCATTGAATCAAACAGACCCTCAGCTACAAATATTTTTGGATTTTTCAACTGTTAAAACTATATTTAACGGTTCAATGGATGACTAATCTAGGGTTGGGAAACATTTTGGGCTTAATGTTGTTTGACTTCGATTATTTGAGGTCAAGTGATATTATGTACATAACATATTTTTGTTAAAATGATAGTACTTCAGAAAACAAGGCGACTAGAAGCATAAGGGAGACTTTCCTAAAATTCAAAGGCAAGCAGTGTGGTGTAAGATTGCCGAAGCGATGGGCCGTCGTCTCTGCCAACATCACTAGAAGTATTGAGAACCACTTGTGTAGTCCAAGATTTACGGGCGGAAGCCCTGGTTTCTCTCGCAGCAGAAGGCATGGCCCTTAGTCTTGTCTACTTCATCGGGGGGAGGGGGTTGCTTTCTCTGGGAGAACCCTTCCTCTGGCATCTCTCTTCTCGCCAGTGGGTTTTCCTTCCGGCAATTTTGTTTTCATGTAAGATCTTTCTTACTGGGTTTTGTTCCTTCCTCTTTCTTGGCAAGCCTGGTGGTTTCTCCCTCTAGTAAGTCCGGTTCTCAGCTCATGGCGTTTGCCTCTTCCATCTTCTCTCGGCCTAGCGCGTAGTGCAGCTCGGGCCTTGTCTCCCTCCCTGCCTCCTTCTTCAATTCCTTTTCGAAGGAATCAATTAGGCTTCCATGTTCTATCAATACCTTCCCTTGTATGGACTAGGGGGTGATCGTGCTTGGATTCAGAGGTCTGCTTAGTGCTGGTACTCCATCCCCAACTGATTTCTAGCAGGTGTTTGGTTTGTTCTGTTTCATGCTTGCTACCGTTAGGGTGTTTGTGGTATTGTCCCATAGAGGGTACTTGTTGCAGATCTTGTGTTGTTGGGCATATTCTACCCACACCATTAGTGTGTGTGGGCTCTCCGAGATCACTACACTATTTGTTCAGCTGCTCTAGTTTGGCAGCCATGGTTCCTCCAAGGAGTTGTTTAGGTCTCACTACTTAGTTGCTAGTTTGAGAGCCTTCCTCCTGCTTTCATCCCACCTCCGGTGGCCCCCAAGCTTCCCCTCCGCTGATCTGCTGTAGATGGAACGTTTTCTTGTTTCTACCTTTAGTTTGCTTCTTTATCCGACGTGTGTTACCCATGGCTAACTTGTCCTTTACCAAGGAATGATATGTTGTACTCCAAGTACGGAAGGCCTTGATGTAGTGTTTCCTACTTGTACTATTTTCTAGTTGAAATGAAAGAGGTATCATCTTCTCTTTGATCAAAAAAGAGAACCACTTATGTGGGTGGAATATACAAGGGAGAGAGTTCTAGAAATAGCAGAAAGTGCAAGGAGATAGACGTAAGAAAAACAGATGGACATAAGAAAAATAGAGTATTCTTATAGTTTAAATAGTTATATTACCATTTGTTTATTTGTATTTCATTATCTTTCCAAATGTACAAAAAATGTGCACAATACAAGTGGATCATATGCACTTCCGCTATCGCTAAAAACTTGTTTGAGTATTTTTACCCAACTATTAAATAATCCAACGAAAATGTGTGTTTTTCAACTTTGAAATTGCTCACAAGGGTGACAATCCTAATAGGGTCTTACAAGATTGAGGTGAAAAAGAGAGTATTAAATAAGGTTTAATCTGTACAAACACTAAAATTAATTATAACTATACCTACCAAGTATGTTTTGTTGAAATTAAAAGTCAGAATGACTTTAACTAAAAACCTAGAGCCTGGAGTGATTGTGCGGTCTAGTCATCTTTACAGCTAGACAATTGCATCATTTAGAACTACTTTGTATAGCAAATTCTAATCATTGACTAGAGAGAGATGGGAGACATAGGGGAGACATTGCTAATAAATGTCTTGAAAAATTGTGTCTCTTTCAAAATTTGATTTTGAAAATAAGAGAGAGATAGGCACATAAAGGTTCCTTTCCTCTCACATGCAAAAGCTACTCATAGTTGGCTTTTGAAAAGGTTGGATGGATTCCAATCATTGGGGTGGGGCCCATGCGCTACAATCACAAACATCAAAATTTTTATTTTCTCACACCTTCCCAAACAATGCCTATAATTCTAATAACGGTTGTCATATTTTTCATCTAGCATTTCCTTTTCATTTCACGTCACATTGATCTTATGTAAGGGACAATTGTTGCCTAGACTATAGAGAACTAAGAGGGGGTGAACGGGTTATCATAAATTTAAATACTTAAGCTTATCAGAAAATAATCACAATTGCACAATAAAGGGAAGAGAAAAGGAACAATCACATAAGATGTACAAAGATTTATACTGATAATTCGATCTATCTAGACCTATGTCCAGTCCCTAAGTAACTTCTTGGGAGTTCAACTAACATATGGTACAAACTCTTTGCAAGTTAATTAATAAAAACACACAACTCTAAACCTCAGTTGGTCCTCTCTTCAACAAAATGAAGAGGACAACAACCTCTTGCACAAGTGCACGCCCTCTCTTCCAATAACAAGGAAGAGGAACACAAAAATCTGATGGATGAAAATGAAATGAGAGTGCCTTCAATAACGTAGGTGTTTATAGATGAACACTCAACAAGATCAAGACTGAAAAACAAAGTTGGGACAATGAAACACTAGTGTTGATCAGTCTAAAGAATTCCAAGAGCCTCTAAGTGCGCAGACGAAGGAGAAGCTTGAGCTCTGGGATTCCTCTTTCTATCTCTCTCTTAGCTTGTCAGCACAAAATTCTTTTGGGCATAAAGAAGCAAAGTCTTGGCTTGATTTTCTGATATTCTATCGCATGTATCTTTCTTGATCAAGATCTTCATATATAGGAGATCTTCAAAATCTGTCCGTTAGATTTTTTAAGCGAAATGTTAGAGAGATACCTTCCAGCTATGCCTAATGTTTGAAAATTTTAGAGAGAAGGAGAGATTCTTTTGTCATGATTAGATAAAAATCTTGTTCCTTCTTTATCCCTTAAAAGCTTTGCAAGGTAACAGGTATAAACTACTAAATGGTGATCAAGTGCAATCTTGAACTGGTAGAAGAAATCTTTTGATATGAACCTGTGCTAATGGGAACACAAAAAGGACAACTAGACTTTCTACCATTAACGTCAGTGTAGTAGAAGTCTATGATGGTACAAGAAATAGAAATATGGGAACTCATGAAAAAGCACTATGACAAAGCAAAAGGACTGTCAGATATGGGATCAAAAAAATGGCGCAGACAATCTTTTTAGCCAAGTGGGTATATAAATACTATTGTGCTAGAGGTGCGATTGGATAAAATAAACCTACTATGCATAGACCAATAAATTTTGTGATTAAAATAATACAAATTCACCTGATAAACAAGTCATAAATATTGAGAGTGAAATCACTAATAAAAGGAGGTGAGAACCAATTAAAAGATCAGGTAATTGAATTCGTTCAATTATTACAAACTTGAGCTATTAATCGTTGGAGAATAACCATAGTAATTGATTTGATAAGTGCAAATAATCAAAGTCAAAACCGATTAAGGGTATGCAGACAATTGATTAGCTATATAACAGTAATCGAAGTTATAATAAGTTGACAAATCGATTAAAGAAGTAACCAGTTAATCGATTAAAAGAAATAGGGATAATCAAAGCAAGAGACTCAACTAAAACCAATTAGTGAGATACATAGATAATCGATTAGAGAATGCATCGTTAATCAATTTTACAATCAAAAGGAATCGAAGTTAAGTACTGGTTGTAAATCGATTCAAGAACATACCATAATCGATTTAAACCATATGAGTAATCGAAGATTGAAATCATAACGTTAATCGATAGGACAATCAAGTCAGTAATCTATTCGGTTCAGGACAGTTAAATTGATTAGTGTACAATAATAATCAAAGTGAAACTTAAGTTATATTGAAAAACTAAATCGGTTAGCTAGTCAATAGCGATACTGATTATAGAAGAATAGAAATGTTCTATAATCGATTTGGAAACAAATCGATTAACCTTATTGAAGCTAACATTTTCACTATTAATCGATTAGATAGACATTTAACCGAAGTTTTAGTTAGTCTTTAATTGGAATGATCAAAGAGCTTACTGAAATCAACTAAATCCCAGAACTAAAATGTTCAAACAGTGATTCTATTAGTAACTAATCGATTAATTTATTCTAACAACATAAGTCAACATAATACTGATTTTTGACATTTTCATTATATGTTATCATCAAAATATGGAGATTAAATAAATGTACAAATTGCTCAACAATATCCACCTTTTTGGTGATGACAAAACTTCTGAAAATGCAAGAACAGTAAGCACAACCAAAAACGAATACTTATCATAAAAAATTTGATAGACTAGAGCAAACAGATAATTATCAGAACATTCAGATGATTTCAAATATGTCATAATATGTTGGATAGATTATAGTCTCCCCCTTTTTGTCATACACTCAAAAAGGGAAATAAAGGATTGTGAGACCATAAGCGCATGAATGGTAATGATTTCCCAAGTTTTCTGTTCAAAGTGCTCAGAACGAGTTAGGAAAGAATGTAGAGTTAGGTCAACTGGGTGGCTTGCTGCTCACTGCTTTTGATAGTACTTCTCATATCCTTGACTGGTACTCAACTAGAGATACTCTGAGTCTGAGAAGTGGAGGAATTGGATTCGTTGCATACTTCAAAAATCTTTGATATTCAATGGGCATTTTAAGTTGTTGCTCATCAATTCTTTCTTTAGATTGTAAAATGCCAGATACTTCTGCTTCCATTTACTATAACTGTCAAGGGAGTGAGTAATAAACTATTGATCCTCAAATTCTTGCACTATCAGGGGATTTTTGCTGTTGGGACCTCTTTCTCTACTTACATCCAAGGGTTGCTGATAAGTTTCTAGATATGTATTGGTCCATTCTTCTTTTGAGTATCTTTCTGCTTGTGAATAGGTTTTTACATGAGTCTCTAGAGAGATGGCCCTTTTCTTGTGGGTTTGCTTCATGAATTGGGGAAAGGATAGCCCAGTGCCATACTTAGCATTCTGCTTGGCTTTGATCTTTCCATAGAGTTCCATGATCTGACCCCCTTCATTAGTATCTATCATTAGAAAGTGCAAAGGAGGATACTTGGTGCATGATGGGATGGAATTCAGATCAAAGTTCACAAATAGCTCAATCCTAAGTATTTTTTGCTTCCCTTGCTCAATACAAAGAATGTACTGACATTAACTTAATGTGAGCTCAGGCTTATTGACTGGCCTTCTACTTTTATTACATTTGAGAAAATTCTTGTATTCTCTATTTGCAGCATCTCTATATCTATCCCACTTCAACTCATGATTAGCTTCCATCTATTGAAAAAGTATCCAAGGAGGCAAGCCTTGCATTGCTCTGCTGGTGTTGTGCTTCAAGTGTCTGTAATATAGAGATGGATGAGCTCTACTCCACTGCTCTTCTATATGGAATGCTGACTTAGCTTTGACCTTCCCAACTTCTTGACATGAAATTCTATACTGAGCAAATGTATCGATCCATGTATTCTTCCAAAGGAAGATTGGGAAGTTCCAGAGCTTCTAACCTGACATTCCTCTATAGAAAGTCTATACACAACAGTCTGCACCTAGGGACTACTTGGAAAATGTCCTTAAACAAAGGAAATATCTTATCTTTAGGTCCACTCTTTGTCTTCTGTTGTTCCTTCCCTTTAGGTGTTGTAACTGGAGGAGCAGGTGCTTTTCTCTTCTGCTTAAAGGATTCAAGGACCTGAGATAGAGGGATGTCTATAGCAAATGCAGGCACTTCAGGTTCCTCAAGCTCTTCTTTAACAGAGAATCTCATTCGAGATGAGGTTCCTACTACTGAAGGATGTGGAACTGCTTCCTTAGGCACTAGTTTAGGAGATTGAGAGGGGATATTACAAAGGTAGGAGAAACTGTGGTAGGTAAGGGAGGAGGAGAAGGAGAAGGTGACAAGTTCCTCCCTGATGAATGTGCATGCTCAATTTGGGATGTGTGATTTCATGAGAATTATATGTTGTTTAAATAACAATAAAAATGATTAAAAATTAGTATGTGATCGTCAGAAACTTTTGACTAAAAAATTTCAAAAGAAAGATTGATCGCTTACTTGTTTGAGATGGGGGAGATATGGAATAAAGTTGTGCATGCTCAATTTGGGGTGTGTGATTTCATGAGAATTATGTGTTGTTTAAATGACAATAAAAATTATTAAAAAGTAGAATGTGATTGCCATAAACTTTTGACTAAGAAGTTTCAAAAGAAAGATTAATCGCTTATTTGTTTGAGACGGGGGAGATATGGACGTTCTTGATTTCCTCTCTTCAGCCAGCCGAAGAAAAAGAACCCTTCTAACTTTGTTCTTGCTTTGAGTTGGGGATCGTCCTTTTTGCTCCAGAATTTCTTCTTGATGATTTTCTCTTTGATTCTTTGATGCTCCTTTGTACCTTGCAAAGAATGAGATAAAAGAAGGAGAAAAGCTATTAGAACTAATAGAATGTAGAATCTATTCTAACAAGATTATTAATCATGCAATCAAAACAAAAAAACTCACTTGTTTGATGTTTGTTTAAACCCCTATACCATGTGTGTAATTCGAAAAGATGATTATGTGGGTGTGTGAGCATGAAGTGATATGAATATGATTATATGAAGAAATTAAGATGAATAAGAAACTAATGAAAGAAAAGATTGACCACGTTTTTCTCCTTCAAGTGCTCCTGGAAGCCGTCACGTAGCGCTCCGATCCTTTAATGTTTAAGGTGATGCCAAGGTGTGATGAAATACGTTATCAACATCATATGATAGGAATCTTTCTCAGAACTATCAGTGAAAATAACTCAAGGAGATCAATAGAATCAATCCCGTCTGAATGAGGTAGACAAGGAAACAAAATAAGATCGATCAACCTTCATGATCGGGAAGTACCCTAGGTCACAAACCTTACAGGTTTCATCATGGGGAACGGTTACCAGCCAATGTGAAAATGCTGCAACCATAATGGATCTTAAAAGGAAATAAGAAAATTTTGAGATAAAAAATCCAAGAAAGGATATAATTCCAAGGATATCTTCAAACGAACCTCAAAGATAATCAAGATACTCAATTCAGAATGGAATATTTCATATTATGTTGGGATTTATTAGATCAATGATCTGAAATTTAATCAATAATTAATTCTTATCACAGTTATATCAAAATCTTACATGATGCATGTTGGGCTAAAATAAAAAATGTAAAATGAAATAAAATATAAATTAATCAAGGATAATATTGTCAAATCATCATCAATGAGTCAAGATACCAATTATGCAATTCAATGCTAAGTCGAAGCTCGTTTGTCCATGCACTGTTTCACAAAAGTGAAACCATCGTCCCCACCAATTAAAAATCCAATGGCCTATCTGTGCGGTTAAAAATCCTCTGGAATTATCATAGTTTTTGTTGAAGGGGAACTCAAATTCCAGTTTCATCAAAACCACAAGGTCTTTAATGTACTCTAATAAATATTTAACATATAATAATACTAATGCAATCAATTACATAATGGAATACAAAGGATAGAGATAACTATTTTTTTAGCCACGGTTGGGACTTATGAACTCCCATAGTGGGACCTTTATTGGACTTTCAGCTTCATTGTCATTTCTTTGAATTTCCGGGCCTCCATTGAGGTTGCTGAGCTTCAGGAAGCTCTTCAGAGGGCTGAGGCCGATGCTGCTCGGGTTAGAGAATTAGAGGAGCAGGTGGCTCGTCTCTCCACCGGAGATCTTCCTCGAGAGCTTTCGCGCCTTTAGTCTCGGCTGGAGGTTATCTCAGAGGAGAGGGAGCGGGAGTGACAGGAGCGGCAGCAGACTGACGCAAAGATGTCCTCCCTCCTGCTTCAGCTGGGTGTTGCCGAGCACGAGCGACGCAGCATCGAGGAGCGATACCGACGCGCTCGTCAGCGAGCTCAGGAGCGGGGCTAGGCGAGCGCCTTTATAGTCAGCGTGGCCATTCCTTCTAGTCAGGCTGGTCTAAGCATGATGGGTCTACCACCGCTGGCGTCTAGAGCATCAGCACTAGAAGTCCAGGATGAGGTCCAGAGTCAGTATGACGAGGGCGCCGGGGAGAATCAGCCATGAGGGCTGCTAGATGTATCTTTTTCTTTTGGTGTCCTTGATGACGGACTTTTCATCTTTGCACACATGTACATGAAACTTTCATATATAGAGGAAACTCTTTTCCACACTTCTTTTGACTTTGACTTTGACTTACATACTTGTGCCCTGTACATGACTTGAACAAACAAGTTAAATGTCTATTCTAGCTTAACCCCTTGCCCGGTTAAATAACTGACTACTTGATTCTATCCTTGATAGAAGGGTCAAGGGACGAAGCCTTTATTTAATGAAGGCAAAAGAAATAATTGAACTAAAAGGAAATAACAGAGTAAAATGCAACATGCAAGCAGGCAGATGCTCACTGAAAAAGAAATGCAACATACATGATGTGACAAACATATGCTAATTGAAATATTTTTGGTTTTGCAATCGCAATTTTCAAAATATTTGATTTTTAGGATTCTGAAATATTCGATTTTGTACTTGGTTTTGAAATATTTGTTTTTTTTTTTCATATCTATTTTTTTTTGTTTTGGAATATCTATTTTTTTGTTTTGAAATATCTATATTTTTTTTTTTGGAATATCTATTTTTTTTTTTCTTTTTGGAATTTTTTTTTTTTTTGGTTTTGGGAATATCTATTTTTTTTTTGCTTTTACAATATCTATCTTTTTTTGGTTTTAGAAATAAGACGTAAACTAAAAGACCAGCATGGTACTTAGATCAAAAGAGCATATTCATTTATTAACTTAATTCCCAAATTGTTATTCAATAATCTAACTTAGACTCATCGTGCTTGAGTTGTGTTCTCGTTCGTGATCCCATTTGACGGTCTGACCTTGGTCAACCTAGGCCATTCGTTAAGTTTGGAGTACGCCTCTGTAGAAAGAAAGAGAAGAATTTGTCTAGAAAGCCCACAAGAGGGTTCTGGAGACCTAAAAAGATGTCCCTTCTTTATCCTAATATCCGTTAGGGTTCGGTCATTTTCACTTTATGAGGTATTTAACGACCTTGCGCTTCTCTTTCTTTTGATTTTGTGGCCTTTTGGTATAACATTTGTAATGTGATGACCTTTGATTTTGTATTAGTTTTTTGCCTCTTTTCTTTTGTGAAGCGGGTCTCCCCCTTTTTTTATGACAACCTCCTACTAATTGTGGGTATTTTTGGTAGTCTATTCTAAGCCTCGTTCTGACATCGTGGGCAGAGAATAAAATATAATTTATTATTATTATTATTTTTGTAAAAAGAACGAATTGTACTTTATACTCTTAGTCAAGCTTTTGGTATTCATTTGGACTTCACATCTCTTGTTACTCACGAACCAAACGTGTTAGTATGTGTAGTAATGCGTTTAAATTAAATTATCTAGACTGATAAGGAAATTTGAGTTTCCAAATTTTCTGACTCAACTGGTCTTTACACCATACTAATCAACTTTCTAACCTAAGGATAGTACTTCTTAAGATACAGACCGTTCCAGGGGTGAGTTAACTATTGCCCTTTTGCATTAACTAAGCGATAAGCATTGTTAGGAAAGGCATGCGATATGACATATGGTCCTTCCCAATTAGGTTGGAGCTTAGAACGTTGACCACTAGATTTTACAAAGATTCTTTTGATGACATTCTTTTGATGACCATTTCACCGACTTTAAACTTTCATTCAATGACTTTCTTTTGATAAAAACGTGTTAATCTATTTTGATATACTCGTGCATGATTGGCTACTGACCATCTTTTCTCGTCTAAGAGTTCCAACTGAGCGACGATTTCTAAGTGATGCTCATCAATAGAGAATTTCTTGTTCAATTGTACTCTTAATGACGGGATGAGAATTTCGTATGGAACTACCGTCTCCATTCCAAATGTTAAGGAATACGGAGTCTGCCCAGTGGGCGTACGGATTAAAGTTCGGAATGCCCATAGAGCCTCAATAAGTTTTTCTGGCCAATCTGTGAACTTATTAAATTTACACGTTTTCTTGATAATTTTTATCAAAGTCTTATTAGTTGCCTCTGCTTGGCCATTGCCTTACAGATAATAAGGGGACGAATGATGCAATGCAATTTTATACCTGTTACAGAGGTCTTTCAACTCTTATGATATGAACTTTGGTCCATTGTCGGTGATGATGGTGCTTGGAATTCCGAATCTTGTGATGATGTTCTTCATGATGAATTTGCAGACCGTTGATGCCTTGATCTCCGTGTAAGCTTCGGCTTCTGCCCATTTGGTGAAGTACTCTATTGCTGTGAGAATGAAAGATTTCTGCTTAATACCGGAATCAAGATTACCAAAGGGTCCAATGATGTCGAAAGCACATATAGTGAAAGGCCATGGGGAGGAGACAGGATGGAGTGAAGATGCGGGGGAATGGATCTTGTTGGCATGAAGTTGACACTTAGTACACCTATGAACATACCCTACACAGTCTTCTTCCATGGTTGGCCAATAATATCATTGTCTAAGGATTTTCTTTGATAGCATTTGTCCGTTAACATGGCCACCACAAACTCCAGTATGAGCTCCTTCCATTATCTTCCAAAGCTCATCCTCGTCTAAGCACCTTAAGAGAACTCCATCAAAACCTCGTTTATAAAGTGCTCCTCCAACTAGTGTGTATCTCTGAGCAACTCTCCTGATAGCCATTTTCTCCTCAGCTGTGGCTTCTTCAGGATATGATTGATTTTCATAGTATTTGGCAATCTCATAGTACCATGGTTTCTCTTCATCATCCATCTCTTCCTGCAATTCTAACAGCATAATCTCTTGCTTCTCCACAATATCTCCATCTCTAACCTTCTTTAGCAACTTTTCCTTAGTCCTTAGGAAGGAAGGATCTTTCACGGCGGGTGAAAGACGCCTGTGAACAATGATTATTATGAGTTTCTATTGATCGGGAAATCGAAAGTTGATGCAAGGGAAGCTAGAACGTCAGCTAAGATGTTCTGATTTCGAGGAACATGGATGAAGATCAATTTAGTGAAAAGCTTGGCGTAGGCGAAAGTGAGTTCTTGATAAGGCTTAAGTTTGGGATCAAGAGTTCGGTATTTAGTGAGCACTTGGCGAAGGATCAGTTGACTATCACCCACAATTCTGAGTCTGGTGGCACCATGGAGATGAGCAGCCTCGAGGCCAGTAAGGAATGCCTTATATTCAGCTATGTTGTTGGTGACTGAAAAGTCAAGCTGAAAGGCTTGTAAAATGGTGACACCTTCAGATGATAACAGAACAATGCCAGTACCCTTACCATGAGAGTTCAGAGCTCCGTCAAAATGCAGAGTCCACATATCATCTTTGATTCTGTCTATGGACATCAGTTCCTCATCCGGAAACTCCGATCATACTGGATTGAAATGAGGAAGTAGGTGATGAGAAAGATGTTATGGCATGGCATAGCCTTTGATTGCTTCTGCTAAATGTAAATGATATAAAACTGAGATAGAAAGCTCTGCCAACATGCTAATCGATCTGTGAGGATAGATTTTTCGAGAAGAAATTTGATGGGATTCATCCTAGCAATGAGATGAACTTTATGAACTAGGAATAATGTTTCAACTTCTGAACCACCCAAACCAATGCAGCACATGTTTTCTCCATCACTGTATATCTTTGTTCTGCGGGGTTGAGAAGTTTAGAGAGATAGTAGGCTGCCCTCTCCTTTCCTTCTTTATCTTCTTGTACTAAGACAGCCCCCACCGCATCATCCAGGACAGAGATATAAAGAACTAAGGGTTTGTCCGGAGATGGTGGTCTCGAAACATGAGGACTAACTAGATATATCTTCAATCCATCGAATGCCTCTTGACACTTATCGTCTCAATCAAACTTGACTCCTGGCTTGGTAAGCTCGTAAAACGGCTTACACCTTTATGAATGCTGGGAGACAAATCAGCGAATAAACTGCAACCTCCTGATCAATCCTCTTAACTCTTTCAAGTTCTTGGGAGGTAACATTTCTCTGATAGCCTTTGCCTTGTTGGGATCGATCTCAATGCCCCGTTTGCTTACAATAAATCCTAATAATTTTCCTAATGATACTTCAAATATGCATTTCTTGGGATTCATCTTCAACTGATATTCTATTGATCTTTCCAGAACTCTCGCCAAAACTCCTGCATGCTCAGCCTTAGTCTTAAATTTCACTAACAGATCATCCACATACACTTCTAAATCAATGTGCATCATGTCATGGAATATTGCCATCATAACCCTCTGATAAGTGGTTCCAACATTTTTTCAATCCAAATGGCATAACAACATAGCAATAAGTTCTCCAAGGTATGGTGAATGACGTCTTCTCTTGATCCTCCTCTGCCAATTTAATCTGATTATACCCTGAGAATCCATCCATAAATGACAATGTTTCATAGCCAACCGTGTTGTCAATGAGTACGTCTATATGAGGCAGTGGAAAGTCATCTTTAGGACATGCCCGGTTCAGATCGCGGGAAGTCAATATAGATTCTGACCTTCCCATCCTTTTTCATAACCGGGACAATGTTGGCCACCCATTGGAGATACAGGACAACTCTAATGAATTTGGCTTTATGCAACTTGTCGACCTCTTCCTTCATTTTCAAAGCCATTTGAGGGTGGAATCACTTTAATTTATGTTTAACCGAAGAAGCTCCATATTTTAGAGTTAATCGATGCTCCACTAGGGATGAATCTAACCCTGGCATATCTTTATAGCTCCAGGCGAAAGTGTCCTTATAATCTCGAAGGACTTAGACCACTGTCTCTTCATCTGATTCCGAATGATTTTTACTGACGAGGACAACCTTAGGTTCGTCTTCAGTTCCTAGATTAATTTCTTTGGTAGGCTCTTCTACAGCGGCTGAGGGTTCATCGAATCTCTTCACTCCACTGGCATATGCCTCAGCCGTATCCTCATCATCTTCCTCATCTTCAATAATGGGGTCTTTCTCGTGTATTAATTCATACACCCCATATCCGTCATTGACTGACTCATCAACCTCACAATCTTTTGGCATCTGAATGGGATACTCTAACAGCTGAGGGATCTGAGAACACGAAAGGCATCTTAAAGCTAGCTCCTGGAGGTATCTATCCGGGATTCGTCTATCCTTAGACTTCCTAGACTTCCTAACCTGACAAACCTACCTAGAACTAGACTCCCTACAACTAGACTCCCTATCCTGACCTAGTGAGGACGAAGAAGGATGGGATACATGAGGTGATACAGGTGAATCCTCTCGAGGGGAGGGATAAAGCAGATCTAAGAGATAATCTTGCCCGAACGACCCGCGCAATGGGGTACAGTCGGACAAATAGGATGTTTCCTCAATGAGGATGTGAGAGGAAGAAGTTGCCGAATTGACAATTTTTTTTTTGGAGATTTTGGGTATTGATCATGAAACATGAATGAATTTGGAAAGGGGGGAAACGAGAAGGTGACGGCACCAAGGCCAGGGGATTGGGGGGATCATACAACAATATGTCCTAGATCAAATCATAGATCTTCTCAAGATCGAGAGGAATCTGAGGAATAAGGTCCCATGGGGACAAAGCAACAAGGATGGGCGGAGCCCGAAGAATATCTTCAGTAATGACCCGCGACCAAGTCGGGGTTAGGAGTAGAGTGCGGAACAAAGTATGGAGAGCAAAGATGTAAGACGGGTAAGTGGTTCTCCAGAGGTGGTTGGTGGTCAGCCCAGCTTCGTAAGGGTCATCTGGTTCCCCTTCATCAGTTTCTTCGTGCAACAGAATTCTCTCATCAAATATAGCCCCAGGGTTCTTTATCAACTCATCTATCAATGGCGGCCACTTTGGTTCTGAGGGATCTAGGAATAGTTTATTCAGTGCAACATACAGGTCCCATGTATCGAACCAGCAGTACCACTCACATTCTGGATCTTGGATCTTCCTCCTTTTCATCGGCCGCAGAGCCTCCAAGGATTGATATGTCAGCAACTCAAACCAATGTCTGGCTAGATCTCTCCTGTATATATCATAGAGATCAAAGTGGGAAGTGATTACCACCGTGTTATCATTATCTTGATTAATTATGGGTCCCTTAATAAAATGTGTATATAAGGTCCAAGTTAAGGGATCCCGATTTTCTTTGTACGGGGTGGTCAAGGTCTTCCAGATCTTCTGACCATCTTCATCTTCCTACTGCTCCACTATACTTTGTCTCACCTTCTCTGGCCTATAACCCAGACCATTACCAGGTGCCCTTCGGTTATCTTTGATTGGCCAGGTTCTGCCCTGCAGTTGCGTGCCTAGGCCTCTCCCAGGTTGATAGCCAGTTTTCATCATGATGTTCTAGCCAAGGGTATTCATGCACTTTCCCCGCTTCACAGCATCGACTGGACACGGAACAAGTGTGGTGGCTCTTAAAGGACCAGCCAATGAAGAATAGACCTGTAATACCGACAGAATAGATTGCCAGCCAGGTAAGGGAGTTGGTCTAATGTTTAAAGAGTGAGTAGTAGCAAGGATCGGTATGCTTGTGACTTTGATGATCCGTCCCTTATATGGAAACTTAAGGCACTGATGGTTTGTAGAGGGTATAACCTCAAGGGATTTGATGTAGAGACGGCCAAGGATGCCTTTTAATGAAGGGTCGATCTCTAGGATGTGAAATTCGACCTAGGCATGACAAACGGGACCTAACTCTACTTTCAAGTAAACCATTCCCAGAGGGGAACAAGTAGAGTTGTCATAGGCCGTAACAGAGATAGGCGAAGGCAACCACTTTTCTCTAAGTATGCCACAAGATTCTAGAGTTTTTGGTGACAACACATTTATGGAAGCCCTAGTATCAACTAGACAAGCATCTATAGCCTTTTCGCATATGTTAAACGTAATGCTCAAGGCCATGCCTCTGGCTGCGGGTGGTACTAGTTCTGATGTATGAAACGTTATAGAGGGCTGATCCCCCTGTGGAACTAGCAATGTAGTTATTTTTTCTACCGCCACGTCTTCATTGACTATTACTTTTTGTAAGTACTCTATCAGGACTTCTTGATGGGTCTTTGACTTTTTGATCAGTTCGAGCACAGAGATCCGTGCCGGTATTCTGTCTAGCTGCTTCAACAAGTCATATTGAGTGCCTGGTGCACTCTCTTCATTCTGTGCTTCCTCTGGCGGCTGTGATGAGTCGTCTTTGACTGTGGATTGGGGAAAGACCTTGTTGAAGATTCTCCCGCTCTGGAGCGTGTGTTGCTCAATAGTGGAAGGTTCAGGTGTTATTTTGAGCATTGTCGTATTGATGAATGGTCTGGAAAGCGTGATTGGTTGGTAAGCGGGTGTTGGTGGGTTATTTGGTGGAAATAGCATACGGATGAGCGGTTTGGAGGGTTGTATGGGTTGATAAACGGGTGATGGTGGTGGATTATTCGGTAGAGGTATTGTGCAGATGAAGGGTTTGGAGGGTTGTATGGTACTAGGGTAAGTGGTTGTAGGCGATGTGGGGAATGGTATGCGTAGCAATGGTTTAGATGGCATGAGGGGTATATAGTTGGTTTGCGGAGGGTTGTTTGGAGAAGGTATAGCGGCGGAGGGGGTAACGGATTTAAGGAAGGCAGGTGTTGGTATATGTGTAATGGTGATGGGTTACGATTTGGGTATGCGGAGGATGCGGCGAGGCGGTTGCTTGGCGGTGCTTGGTATGTAACCTGTTGAATAGATAGAGGAAGAGTCTTCTACCTTCCACTGTTATCCCCTGTTAGCCTTAGACTGGCTATTTGTCAAGATATGGGTGATCTGATTTTGGTGTTGATGCTCTGGCAGCAGGTTCTGTACTATACCCATATTTGGTGGTGCTGCTGCCTGTGTTGGTGCTATCTGTTGCTGTTGCTGCGGGTGTTGTTAAGGTTGATGTTGTTGTTGATGTTGCTACTGAGGTCTCCTTGCCTTCAAAGCGGCTATATATTTTCTCATCTCTTCCAAGTCAATGCCTCCTTGTTCATTGAGATCATAGATGTAGTCCCGAAATTGGAAACATACATCCACTGTATGCCCAGGTTGTCTATGGAAGACATAATACCTGGAGGCATCGGCATTCTGAGGCCATATAGTTTTCTCCTTAGGCAGAACCAATGCATTGGCTGCCATAAGGACATTGAAGATGTTTAGTAGAGACTCCAGGAGAGCAGGGTATGATGCCCTCTTTGGGCCTGGAGGCTTTCTTTGCTGATTGTAATCGCCTGGAGGAGGTACATGGTGATATGCTAGCGGTGGACGTGGCTGATATTGCTGCTAAGGCTGATATTGCTGTTGCAGCTAATTGTAGGCTGACTAAAACTACTATTGAGGTGGCCTGTAGCCCTGCTGGTTCGACGGTCTTTGCCTCGTGTACTGCGGCTGTTGCTGCTGGTTCCTCATAAACTGTGGCTGGTTGTTGTTCACAGTGCTGATTTGTTCATAGGAGAGCGTGCCCTCAGTTGTCGGACCCACGCTGGGAGAGTTTGGCATGACAGGCCTCCAAGGTGGAGGTCTGCTGGGTCTATAAGGATCAAAGACGCTAGAGAAAGTAGCATCCTTGAAGGCGTTTTGGCAGTAACGTGCCCTCTCGTAGAGTTCCGCCATACTAGTCAGGTTGTTCAGTGTGAGGACTAGCTTGTACTGGGGGGTAGCATTAGAGATTATTATCTTCACTTGTTCGGATTCGGATAGATGATCTTTGATTTTCTCTGCCATTCCCCTCCATCTATCAGCAAAATTGATGAAGTCCACATCAGGCCTCATCTTCTCAGCCATTAAGTCAGTTATGGACAAAGACAGTGCAACTCTGTCCTGGTATCTTTGGATAAATTTTCTCGACACGATATCATAGTCTTCCACCTCAGACGGCTCCAAAGAGAAGAACCACTCGAGGGCTGGTCCCTCCAATGATCTTCTGAATAAGAATGCCAGTAACTTCTTGTCATTCTGCCAGAAGGAAGATTCATACATGAACTCCTTCAGGTGGGTGAAGGGGTTACCAAAACCATTGTAGTTCCTATATACTGGCATCTCAAAAGGCGATAGGTGAAACACCGACAAACTGGGAAGAGTGATTCCGTCCACTACCTTGACTCACATCATCTTCTTGAAGCTACTGAACTGCTCGTCCATGCGGTCCATTTTTGCGAGCAGAGCCTGAGTTACCGAATAAACTTGGGGAGGAGGAGGTGGTGGTGCATGATAAGCTTGCCTCCTGGAATAGGTGGGGCAAGGTGGATAATAAGGTTGCGGTCCAGCAGCGCTTCCGTCATGCCTGAAGGCATTTTGGTAAGTCGGCGTTGGCAGTCTGGCCGGATGCCTTGAAGAAGATAACTGTGGCCCAGATGGCCGGGAGGTTGAAACATGAAGGCCTTCCATGGCCTGATGAACAAAAGGAGCATGATGAGGATGAGGAACTTGATGAACGACAGGGGGAACCATAGGATTCAGTTCGGTAGATTACACGGACGTCTTCCCCTTGAGGATAGATCGGATTGCCTCAAGTTGTTGAGGATCTACATAGGCAGCCAGAGCTCCTAGGATAATAATCAGATTAGAAGGATTGGTAGGTGAGGGCTCAGCTGGATCTGGAGCTCCCTCGAAAGTGGGATTGGAGATTACATGTATATGAAGACGATAAGTACTAGGGTTGTACTATTCGTAAGAAAAATGGGCCTTACCTTAAGAGGCATGAGTGTCTCCCTCATACTCAGGATGATAGGAGTCAGTATTACGTAAGGCATTAACATCTCCTCTGTTCTCAGAGTAGTGATCGAATTCCTGAGGGGCATTAGCATCTCCCTCGTATTCGACGATGACATCCTGCTCGTAAGCAGCCATACCCAAAGATTTACCTGATCGAAGCATCATGGTATTAAATTTTTAGCAATCAAATTCAAACAAGTTGTGTAAGAGATTAAGCAAACAAGTGGATGTTTACGTTGTCTTAGGATTCCTTGTTAGATTACTTGGATTTTTACACTAATTCTCTCAACGGGTAGGATCCTAGTTTCAGTTTGGTTTCCACCGTTATACTCTATGATTCTTTCTAACAACGATATGAATATCTAACCAGGACTTCAATTAGTACAACCTGCCCAATGAATAAGAAGGAATTCTTTGCTTTTGGGAACTTATAGAGGTCTTAACACCAACCACTCTAGTATGATCTAAGGACCTACCCAATCAGAGAGAGGTAAGGATGTCAAGAAGCTGTTACCATGAGGGGGGGGGGGGGGGGTAGCCCCAACGCAAATGACCTACGGCCTGGATTGCCTCTAATATATGATAAGATAAATATAAGTAATAATCAAACCTAGAATCCGAGGGCTAATGACCAAAAGAGGAAACTGCTTGAATCGCATCGTTGTTCATCGACGCTATTCAATCCAGTAGCATCTTCTGTTCACAGAAGCTCGGGCAACATGCAGATAAGAAAAAAAAACGTCTAAACAGCGTCTGTGAGAGACGACGCTTTTTTAATGGCGTCGTTGTTCACCGACGCTATTCAGGGCACAAAAGCTATAAACAAAAAAGAATATTGAGGGCAATCCCCTCCCAAGTTAGTAAAGGAAAGCAATAACTAGTCAGATCATGCAAAACTTAGTTTTTAACAGACTTATTATCATGTAAACAAACAAAGAACTCAATCAAACACACACTCTTCCTATCATGCTCACAATCTTTTAATTGACCAAGAGAGGGCAAAAATCTTGCCACAAAGGGATGTGCACGTCGTGCATGTTGGGATGAACGTAACCAAACTCACCAATTGGTGAAAAACGTGCCCGAGGGACATAAGTGGTGCACCGTAGGTGCTCGATGATAAAAGTAAGAACAAAGTATTTAAAAGACGACAAGACCAGGTCCTACCGTAATCACCAAAAAGTTGTGCGTGCTCAATTTGGGGTGTATGATTTCATGAGAATTATGTGTTGTTTAAATGATAATAAAAATTATTAAAAACTAATATGTGATCGCCAGAATTTTTTGACTAAAAAGTTTTAAAAGAAAGATTGATCGCTTACCTGTTTGAGACGGGGGAGATATGGATGTTCTTGATTCCCTCTCTTCAGCCGTCCAAAGAAAAAGAGTCCTTCTAACTTTGTTCTTACTTTGAGTTGGGGATCGTCCCTTTTGCTCCAGAATTTCTTCTTGATGATTTTCTCTTTGATTCTTTGATGCTCCTTTGTACCTTCCAAAGAATGAGATAAAATAAGGAGAAAAGCTATTAAAAGTAATAGAATGTAGAATCTATTCTAACAAGATTATTAATCATACAATCAAAACAAAAAAACTCACTTGTTTGATGTTCGTTTAAACCCCTATACCATGTGTGAGATTGGAAAAGATGATTATGTGGGTGTGTGAGCATGAAGTGATATGAATATGATTATATGAAGAAACTAAGATGAATAAGAAACTAATGAAAGAAAACATTTAGATGGCCCCTTGAAGCCTTGGGTCTTGTTTGATCTTGAAGGATGAAGAGGATGAAGAGTTGACCACATTTTTCTCCTTCAAGTGCTTCTGGAAGCCGTCACGTAGCGTTCCGATCCTTCAATGCTTAAGCCTCTTTAACTTCTTGAATGCCCTTTCGAACCTTTTTTCAATGACCAATGGCTTGGATTTATATAGAACTAGTGTTAGGGCTCTCACGCGCCCCCGCGGCCGCTTATGGATCAACTTGAAAGAGTGTGAAGCCAATCCAGCCAAGAGAATAAGATAATCTCGGCCAATTCATCATTATCTGTAATTAACTAAATCGCGTCGCTCAAAGAAGACGTCTTTTAGCTAAATTAAAGCTAATGATAATCTGGAAAGAAGAAACCGAAAGAAGTAGGAAACCTAAATGGCGTCGAGCATAGGTGACGTACTTCAGTTAATTAAGAAATTAACTAAAAATCAAATTATAAATCGAAACGGATTAGGAAACCTAAATGGCGTCGGACATAAGCGACGTCATTTAGAAATTTTCATATTTCGATTAAGAATTTGAGTTAAAACCAATTTCATCTAATAACTTAAATGGCGTCATACCTGGCCGACGTCATTAAGACAATTAATCAAGAAAAATAGATAAAAATCAATTAAGGATTAAAAATCAGACCATTTCGGGGCATTATTATATGATATGAAATTTACTCAATATGATGTCAAAATTAACGTTTCTACAATAAAAAAAAAATGTCCTCATCAGATAAAGTAGAATAGGTAGAAGTATGAATAGAAGAAGATGGTCTAGCTTGTGTTCTCAGTAGGTTGGATGGACCAATTGAAGAGCTATGCATATTAGTGGGATTAAAGGAAGTGGATGGATCAGTTGATTCTAGAGGAACAAAAACTGAGAGGGTGAAGATGCAAAAGTAGAAGCTTTAGTAGATAGCATGTGAGTAGGATGTATAAAGGAGAGTGCAGGTACATTATCCAAGATATGCACACTTTCAGACAATGGTATTGTTGAAGTGGTGCTCATGGAGCTGAAGATGGAAAGGGCACTTCTTTAGTTGTGGGTTGTACATGTGGTGGAGGAGATGAAGGTTGTGAAGGTGTGAGTTCTCTAGGAGGAATAGGGGAAGAGGTGGCATGAGTAGTAGTATCAGGCCTCCTTTGGCGCATGAGAATAACATTCCTTTTCATCCGACTGACCCTCAACTCAGATACAACCTGGAGAACATTACCCAATACTCTCTTCAAGTCTTCCATCCCCACCTTAATATCCGAAAGATCAGGTTGTTGTTGATCCAATCTCCTCATAACTTTATCGTACTTGCTAGATTTTTCAGTTATGCCCTCCTTCCTTTTTCTAACTTTCTCTTTTTGTACAGAAGGAGGAGGGATGGACTCATCCTCTAGATTCACAAAAAACCTATATTCCTAAGCAGTTCATCAACTGTTTCAGCTGCTTCTTAAGCTCCTTAAGTTTCATATTCTTCTTAGGCCTCCTCCTGAGAAATCAACTCCCCCTCAATAGGTGCAAGTTGAGGAGAGGGTTCCCTGGACCTTTCTTCTAAAGTTACTACAGGTTGGTCCTGCATTTCTACCTTTGTAATTACAATTACAGTTGCTTCTTGCGACTATGCCTGATTTAGAACTACTATTTCTGATGGTGCTGCCACTGCTAGTGGCTCTTCTGATGTTGCTGCTACTGCTACTGCTGGGACTAGTCCTGCTACTTCAGCCCCTTCTACCTTGGGTTTCTCAGGAGGAATATAATCCATGAGCCATTAATCATTTGAGTAAGAAAAATGGCTTCACTTAAGGCTACTAGAAGTCGTTACTGAATGGAATGACTCTTCTTCATTTCTTAAATCCACTCCATACTTGAAAATAACACTCAGTAGGTGGCCATATGGGAGTCATACTTTGTTGGACTTCTGAGGCTTTTGTAGGTCCTCTATTGTATTTCCCATGTTCCGCAACATATATATAGGCCAGTTTACTTGCTTCTTCTGTAGCACCTAGTACAAAATAAATGAATCTCTCTGGGTGATTACTGAAAAGGTCACACCTTTACTGATTAAAAGATGAGAAATAATAAGGTGCATCATCCTCTTTTTTGCAGACAATTGATTTGCATCCACATATCCTCCTTTCAAGGCAAACTAAGTTCCATTAATTCCTCTAGTCTTGATTTCTATTTCCTCACTATCATTAGGCCCAAAACCCTTAGCTTCACATCCAAATAACTTCTCAATCAGATCTAGAGTGATATATATGATTTTCCCTTTCACTCTGGTTGTCATGTGGGAGGATGTGTTCTGAACAATAGTCATATAGAACGCCTTGACCAGATTCTTGTAGAGCGGCTCATTCACCTCACAGATTTGCTTCCCTTTGATTTCTGCCAAAAGCATCTCAATCTTTCCCAATCCCTTCTTACTTAGCTCTGTAAAGTCTACTTTCTTGTAACTGCAATAGTCCACCTTTGCTGCAACGAATCTTTGATGCTTTGAGGTTGATGCAAAGTGGACTGCTGGTGCTATTGGTGCCATAGGCTTAGCTTCTACTATTGGAGCAACCTCAGGAGTAGGTGCAGCCATTTCGACAGAGGGTCTAGGATTTGAGAGATAACAAAAAACAATCTAAAGAGCACAAGAGTTAATATACAAGATAAACAGCGGGAAATGGTAGAGGATATCATGAAGTGTCGAAAAGATTCTACCTTTCACAGAAAATCGCACAAGAAGGAAGAGAATTAGAAGATCATCCTTTATGCAGGAGCTCTGGAAGCAGAAAGGTTCAATAGCAATGAAGATTGAAAGAGGCTTCAAGTAGAAGGAATATGATGGTCAAAATTTTCCTTTATATAGGAGCTCAGTCAAAAAGTAAGTCTTTGACCAAGAGTGAATCGATTAGTCTTAAGGACTTAATCGATTAGGTTGGATAGACAAGAGCAGTTTAAGAAATCGTCAAACCTTGAGTAATCGAAGTGACATATGAATCGATTATAGAACATGCTTAGTCAAAGTGGATAAGAACCTAAGTGAACAACATTAATCGATTATAAGGTGTGAATCGATTAGATAAATGTATTGATTATTGAAGGAAATCGATTAACACATAATACACGAGATCGATTAAGGTATACGAGGAAGTAATTGATTAGCTGCTCAATGATTATATAGAAGATCGTAGAAAAGGGCCAATCGATTGCTGGGTCGAACTTAAATGATACAGAAACACTTAATTTGAGAAGTGATTAAGAAAGCGATTAATGATGGAAATCGATTATGTATCGAATAGTGATCTTCTAACTCATATCTTTTTAGATAGTTATCCATTTATTGAATGATATGAACTAATTGATATCCTTCACAAATTACACATTTGCAGTTCTCTTTTGATAGAGGTAAATTTATCTTTAGGAAGAGGTTTTGTAAAGATATCAGCTAGCTAATGTAATGTGTCAACAAAATCCATTCTAATATCACCACAAACTACATGATCTCTTATAAAATGATGTTTGACCTAAATGCTTGGTCCTGGAGTGATGTATGGGATTCTTTGTTAAGTTGATCACGCTGGTGTTGTCACACAACATTGACATCCCTTCAAGCTTATATCCAAAGTCCTCTAGTTAATGTAATGTTCTAAAAATCGGACCGGACATCAAACTGGTAAAGGTTCCAGTGTGGTATAGATTGAACTGACCCGATAAAACCATTTTATGGATTGGACCGTTGCCAAAATATTGTTCAATCTAAATTACCAAAATATTGTTAAATGTAAAGTGATAATAAAATGACAATCAAAAGAACCGTAAATGGTCTTGAGCTAAGGTTTAACAAACATGAGTGTTAAATGAGTCATATCTAGGATCTAGCAATACCATGGAGAAAATAATAATTAAAAATTAAAATTATTCATAAGAAAAATGTCCCTTTAAATCAAATTAAGTTATCCAACAATGAACATCAAATGATTCAAAACAAAATAGTTTCTATGACTAACGAACCTATGACTAACACACAATATAAATGACAAATTGATCCAGCATTTTATATATATGTAAATAATGCATCTAAGCTATCTTCTTCATTTCCTTCACTCGCATTAACAATAATCACTGCAAAGATAAGCAAATGAATTCTAAAGATAAAGAGTAGCAAAAATTAACATAAGCTTTATTATTTTATTATTTAAAACTCAATGCATTACCTTCATTTTGCTCATGATCTACATTGACCAAATTCAGAAGTTCATCTTGATTTAGAAGAGGCTCACATTCTATAACCCACTCCTATAGAATGCCAATAGCCTCATAAGAAATTGGATCAAAGATTTTTTCCTTCAACAATTGTGTATGCCTAAAAAAATAACATAATAATGATTAATCTAATAAGAGAAGTATTGAAAAGTAATGCTGATAAATCAAATATTTACTTCAATCGAAGATTATAATGAACAAACACAAGATTGTTAAGCCTCTCATGCTCCAATATATTCCTCTTTGGTGTACGTATGTGCTTAAAAACACTCGAGTTATGTTCACAACCAGAAGCACTACAAGTTTGATTCAAAATTCAGAAAGCTAACTTTTGTAAATTAGGTGCATCACCACCATAATTCAACCGCCAATTAGCTGCAAAGGAAAGAAAACAAATTGTAAGTTTTTATAAATAGTATTTGCAAGAATAAAATAAAATTCACTCAATTAAGTATTATGAAATATTTTTGTTACCTGGAAGCATAGTGTTGCATGCCCAAATTGCCACCCTACGACCAAAGTCTCTATGAGCATCTTGATAAATTTAGAACTCTTTAGTAACGTCATCTTGAAGTTGTTCATCATCATAACACATTATCTTAATGCAATTCAACACATAACTAAAAATACAAGGATTATCAGCTGCACATCGTGGATCATAAAAAAAAATTCAGGATTGAACCAAAATCCTACAACATGAAGTGGTCTATGGAGTTGAGTATCCCAACAAGCACCTATAATCTTTCAGAATGGAATATAGTCATATTTTTTTCCCTTTAACTGCTCCTTTAATTGCTTCTTTTGCTTGCTTTAATGTTTCTAAATATGTCCCATGGTAGGTCTTTCATCACTATCCACCATTAGTTAGATGCTTGTGATTCCATGCAACATTAGTTGAAGCATCTCGAAGTTTTTACTAACGTCATCCTGAAGTTGCTCATCATCATAACACATTCTCTTAATGCAATTCAACACATCACTAAAAATACAAGGATTATCAGCTGAACATTGTAGATCACAAAAAAAAAATCAGGTTTGAACCAAAATCCTATAGCATGAAGTGGTCTATGGAGTTGAGTATCCCAACAAGCACCTATAATCCTCCAGAATGGAATATAGTCATTTTTTTTCACTTTAACTGTTCCTTTAATTACTTCTTTTGCTTGCTTTAATGTTTCTAAATTTGTCCCATGGTAGGTCTTTCATCACTATCCACCATATGAACTACCTTAATAGGTGGCTCATTGACTTTGGTTATAATCTCACAAGAATTCCAAACACTAGCATTTAAAAGTAAGTCAGAAATGAATACTCCATTCTTTGCTTTGTAGATTTTAATATTTGACTATTCTTTGCTAATCATTATAAATCTCAATTCTTTATTATATTTCATGACACTTTGTATAGATAAGAAATTTGTTGCCAAGCACGTCACTACTGGTCGAAGTAGCTCTCCATGTGTAGATTTCCTCATTAAATACCGAACAGTTACATGATTATAGATAAACTTTGATATACTTCTACAATCATCAATAACCCTTTTAGCAAGCTCCATTTTACTAAAATCATTAACCATCATATCAATACAATGAGCAGCACATGGTGTCCCATATATATTTGGATATTCATGCATCCACAATCATCCTGCAGCCAAATAATTTTCAGCATTATCTATTATCATTTGCACAATATTTTTAGGTCCCACAAATTTCACAACTCCTTTAAATACACCAAATAACATATCAGTAGTTTTTGAAACCTCTGATGCATCCATGGATTTTAGAAAAATTGTCCCTTGAGGGAAATAAACAAGAAATCTTATAAGTGTTCTATTCTTTTGATGTGTCCATCCATCGGCCATTATTGTGCATCCTGTTTTTCGCCGATTCATTCTGAAATCCCTTAAGTAAGTCTTGACATCCTCAACTGTGGTTTTCAAAAGTTCACCTTGTAGTTGATGATATGATGAAGCTTTATATCCAAGACCAATAGAGGCAACCGCATCTAACATTGGCTGAAAATAATGTGACTTAATAGCATTAAGAGGAGTGTATAGACACGCTAATTTTGACATCATATTGAATAAATTTCATGTCACAATGATAATGCCTCAGAATAGTCTGATGATTAATCATTAATTAATTTTTATTGGTTTTCTCTTGAGATTAGTTGAATCACGTCGCTCATTTACGACGCCATTTGGATTCTTAGGAGAAATCAATTCGGAATTAAAATTAGTAAATTTAGGAGGAATTAACTGAATAACGTCGCCTATAGACGACGCTATTTAAGTCCTAATCCTCCTGGGTTTACAATTTCTAATTCTAGTTAATTTCCTAAATTATCTAAAGAACGTCGCCCCTGGGAGACGGGATTTAAGTTTCCTAATTGTTTTTGGTTTCCTTTTCCAGATTTATTTTCGTTCTGGCCGCATTAATTAACTAAAAGGCGTCCCCCTGAAGCGATGTGTTTTAGGAGTTTCCTGGTAAACATGATTTGGCCGAAATAGTCTGGTTCCAGAGATTGGAAGGGTTTCCAATTCCCTTCATGATCATCCAGGGCAAGTTCGAGCCGCGGGAGACCGCTTTTGAAGACCAAAATACTCTAAAACCTCTTCTTATAAATACAACATCCTTTGGACCTTTAAAAAATGTTGGCTATTGACGAATTTGGAGCTTCCTATAAAGTTTTTTGAAGGCCCTCAAGAAGAAAAACGTGGACAACAAGAGAAGCTTGATCTTCTTCATCCTCTTCACCCTTTGAAACCCATTGAAGACCAAGGTTATAGAGGGGCCATCCTTTTGCTTTCTTCTTGATCTTTTTCATTAAATTTTAATAAGATTCATATAGTTTAAATTTCTATTTCTTTCATATAATTCTTCATTACATCACTTCATCACACACAATCACTTCATATTTTTCCATACCTATATATCCTTTAGGGGTTTAAAAGAACACAAAACAAGTGGGTTCTTTAGTTTAGTTACATAATAATTTCGTTGGATAGAATAGTTACTACATCTCTTTAGTTTTAATCCATTTGTTTTTTTTTTCTTTTGTTTTTAATCTTTCTTGCAAGGTTTGAAGGAGATTTAAAAGGAAGCTTGGAGTTTGAACGGAAAAAGAAACACCTCCAAAGAACAAGAGTAAAGAAAGAAAAGGCTCTTTTCTTTCGGCCGGCCGAAAGAGAAGAACAAAAAGAACCCCACATTCTCCCGATTTGCAATGTTAGTAAGCGATCACTTTTCCTTTGAATCCCTCGGTTTCTGGTGATCACAATCCCTTTTAAATTGTTAATCATAGTAAACACATGATAACATGATGAACACACACCCTTTTTTACCACTACAGAATCCATGCATCATAAATCTACTTAAGGGTTGTTTGATTACTCCTAATGGACCTCTAGTATCTGAAGCAGTCAGATGTCTGAAATTTCAGACTGTTAGATTAAATGACCGAATTAGAGTCTAATTCGGTCTCTTAAATCTGAACCACCCCTGAATTTTTAAGCCTTTGGGAGGGAAATTTTTATTTTTCAGATTCCATGCCGCCCCCTCGACGCTCCTCGCGACGACACTTGTCTCCACGCGTGTAGTGCTCCTCTCGGTTCTCCTCCACGGCGCCAAGCTACTCCTCTATGGCGCTACTCCTCTCCTCTCTCCTACGCTGGGTACACATGCAACTCCTCTGGGGTACTGCTCCTCCTGTAGTGGACGCTACAGGAAGCTACGCCGTGTTGTAGGTCCTAGGAAAAAGCTAGTATGGTGCCTGGGTAGCACCGTTGTTCCTCTTCAGGGTGCTCTTTTGAGCTGAAGTTTTTAGTATCTCCTCAGTCTACTTAGTTTGAGTTCTAGGTGTCGATGATGGGGGCGGTGTACTGGCGAGTCTGGGTTCACATGACCTTAGGGGTTTCTACTGGGTTGCGAACGGGCAACTGTTTGTACTAATGCCTCTGAGAATGCTAGGTGCTTGAGGGTTTCAACAATTGTTGTAGGCAACACGTTTAAAGCCCGTATGTATCTGAAGGGGTATGTGGTTAGGCTTCCGATGGTTTGCTTGCTTCAGATAAATTAAAAAGAAATATAGATTTCCTATTATTACATGTTATTGTTAAGATTTTTGAAGCATTTTTAATTAAGTGGGGTCTACTGGGCTTAGATTGGGCCCATCTAATCTCAGGCCAGCTGAGGTTTTGGTTGGACATGCCCAATCGGGGTCTATAAAAAGGCATAATAATATAACAATTAGTTTTCAGATGTGAGTTAAGATTTGTATAACAAACAAAAAAATGTATGATGTCTTAATCATTTTCCGCACTTATAAAATACAAAGTAGAACATCGGATATGAAAAAAAGAATTCAGATAGTTGACTTCAGTGTTATCAAACACCACCTTAGCCACTGCCATATCTACATGATTGATTGCCTTCTTGCCAACCATTGAACTTTTGATCATAGGTTGATCTCTCGGTACGGTGTGTGAAGGAAAGTAATGCTCAAACGTTCCTTTTTTTGGATTGATTTGCTAGCATACCATTCATACGCTCTACTTTTGGGTGAACTTGCCTATCATTGTCTTGAGTAAAAGAGTGTGGACCCGACTGTGAAAAATCTGAAATCTTTTGTTTCCTTTTTTGCTTCTCTTCTTTAAACTTTTTCAGACTGATTCCCATTTGATATTGAACCTCTGGAGGTGCTTTTGGGCAAGAAAGAATTGTCTCCTTTTTTCTTCGCAAGATGCTCTTTTATTCTATGAATACCTCCTTCATTGTAGATATTTGAACAATGTAAGCATTTGATTGTGTTTGGACCAATTCTCGCAGCATGATTCCATGCAACATTAGTTGGATGCTTGGTCTAAATTTTTAGTGCTTTGATTATGAGGCACCTTGCATGGTAAGTGAAGGCTCGTTCTACCCAATGATATCTTAATAAAAGGAAACATAATAACATTAAAAAAGTGATAAAGGAAATGATATGGAAAAAAAAAAAATCACTTTTTAATATTATATGTCTTGCTTTAGTAGATTATTAATTTTATTTGACTCTAAACCTTCTATGATGAAACACATGAACATGGCCCCTTTGTCTTCTTACTTAGGACTTTGTCTTCTTGTCAAGGTTCTTACTTCTTATGCACGATATGATTATACTATTAAGTTATTAATTTTGATATACATGTAGGGGGGGCGACCAACATAGCTTTTGAATAAAACATTCTTCTCTTGAGTCTAGACTGCCAAAAGCTTCAAATAAAAATTGTAAAATAATCTATGACGCATATATTGCATATATACCTATGATGTTAACGAGTTGTTGTGGCCGGTTGACGATGCTTAGAGTCTCATATGTCTGATGGGGTAGAATCCGATTCGGCCCAACAGCAGTCCAGCAGTTGCGGCCCTCGTCCCACAAGCGCCCTTCAACCCAATTGGCCCTCGGCCCACAAGCGGTCTTCAACCCAATTGGCCTCGGCCCACAAGCGGCCTTCAGCCCAATTGGCCTCGGCCCACAAGCGGCCTTTAGCCCAATTGGTTTCGGCCCACAAGCGGCCTTCAGCCCAATTGGCCTGGGCCCACAAGCGACATTCGGCCCAACAGCGGCCCCCGGCCCTCGGCCCAGTAGCCATATCCGGCCCATTCCGGTGGGTTGTTAGGCACTATGACGGTTTACCAATGACCTAAAACATAGTCCTATATCAGCTGCAACAACCAAGTAACCTCTATCCTCAATTATAAATAGACGGCTATTTATTGCAAAAGGTATGTCTTCTTGACCAAGGACAATAGTCTAAAAGTATTAAAGCTTCTTCTTCTTCCTTCCCTTCTGAATCGAACCTTCTTCAGAAGCTAACTTAGCCGTCGGAGGGGGTTCTCTTGGGCCGAAGCCCGGGACCCTCACTGACTGGTTCTTCTTCTTGCAGGGGCCTCGGTTTGAATCTTCGCCGACCTCTCCCGAGCCGGCCTCGGCCACCGGTCTCGATCTTCTTCCTCCAAAGGTCCCGGCCTCGCTCCTTGCCAACTGGGTCCCCGTCGGCCGAAAGAGTCTCGGCTTCGCCCCCGGCAAGTCTTCCTCCGGGTGCCTTTCGGCTTCGGAGCCTCAGTCCCGTACTCCGCCCGTCTCGGTCCGGATCCCCGTCGGTCTTCTTCTTCGACCTGATTACTCTCGGATTCTAGTTTCGGAATCCGACCGTGATAGCTTCGGCTACATCATGTGGCGCCGTCTGTGGGAAACCAACAAGAAGTCATGTCTCATCGTCTGGTGACCAAACGATCCAGCCAAGACGAGGCAGAGACGCGGGCGACTCCAGTGCAGGCACTCCACACCGAAGGTGCTCCGTCCGTTCTTCCACAAGGTTCCGCCCTTCCAGTTATACCGAAGTCCCTCGCTCCCAAAGACGACCGGGTGGAAGAACTCCAGCAACAAGTGGCAACACTGGCCACCACTGTCACCTCCTTGGCGCCCTTGCGAGATATGGTGTCCGCTATCGCCCAGCATATGGGGTTGTTGAATCAGCCCCTACAGCAGGTACCGCCGCCTCCTCGATTTTGTCCTACTCAAGCTACGAGGATACAGCCAACACCCTCGCAGGCATTCCACGACAAGGCGGTTTTAGCGCGCAGCGAGCCGTTCGCGCCGCCAGGCCGAGTCCCTCGCACCAGTCATATCCTGACAGAGCCGGACTATGCTTCGTCCGGATTTCATCCGACCAAGGTCGAAGGACGTTCGGCCACCACTTCAACCGCCCCGGATCTGGACTAGCGGCTGACGGCGATGAGGAAGGAAATGCAGCAGATGGTATCCCGGCCGTATGGAGCACCTCTCGCCAGCACCATCGTGGAGCAGACTCCTTTCTCTCCAGAGCTTCTGGCCATCGAGGTACCTCCCAACTTTAAACTGCTGAAAGGGCCTCTGTATGATGGAATGACAGATCCGGTCTGCCACTTCCACAGATTCAATTCCTACCTCTCCGTCCGTGGGGTTTCCGAGGCAGTCCGCTGCCGTCTCTTCCCCCTCATCCTTGAAAAAACAGTCCTGACTTGGTTTGAGACGTTGGCCCCCAATTCCATTCATTCCCTAGTACAGTTAGGCCAACTGTTTATCGACCAATTCTATGATGCCACTCGGCAATGTAAAACCTCGGCCAGTCTACTAGCCATTCGGCAACGACCAACCGAGACCCTTCAAGAATATTTCACCAAGTTCCGGGCCGAAGCCGCCCAGATTCCAAACTTGGACAGTTTGATTGCGGTCTCGGCCGTAATCAGTGGATGCACGGACGAAGGGCTTCTCAGCTCTATCGAAAAGCGCCATCCTCCCACCTTCCAGGACCTACTGGCTCGGGCCTATAAATACATCAACCGGGAAGTCCTGATGATATCCAAGGGCAAGAGTACTGCCGAGGCAGTATCGGCGGCTACCCCTCCAGCGGTTCGTCCTCGCCCGGAAGATTAGGAACCCTCTCGCAAGCGATACCGGAGGGAAGAATGGGACCGAGACAAGCGCCGGGACCCGCAGCAACGGTATCTGCCACTACCTGCTCCACCCTCCCGGATGCTCATGGAGGTGAAAGGTATGCTTCGGCAGCCTGAGCGCATCAAGATTGATCCTCGCCGAAGGGACTCCCGCAAATACTGCGAGTACTATCGAGAAACCGGCCATTCAACTGACGAATGCCGGCACCTTCGGGAGGAGATTGATCCCCTCATCTGAGAAGGCCGTCTGCCGCAATACCGGCGTATGCAACCTCAACAGCTGCAGAACCGGGACGTCCCCGAAGCAGCAAGGCAACGGCAACTCCCGGACAAAGCAGTCCCACCTCAACCAAAGGTGACTTCGGCCCCAGCAGAAACATCCCACCAACAACCTAGTGTCGGGTCAATTATGATGATATCCGGAGGACCGGGATAGGAAGCAAGGCGTCGTCGAGCCGATGCTACGACGGAGGTAGCAGCAATCGATGCCTAGCCGATGCGGTCTCGTCAAGAAGCCATCATTTTCGGCCAGGAGGATCTAACCGACGTTCAGGTCCCTCACGACGACGCCCTCGTTGTAAATGCTGTAATGAAAAGTTACGATGTTCATCGTATCTTTGTTGATAATGGAAGTGCTCCCAATGTACTTTTTTACGATTGCTTTCTAAAGATGGGTTTGAATGAGGCTGATATGAAGCCTCACCGGGGGCCTCTATTCGGCTTTAATGGTTCGCCTTGCCGAGTAGAAGGCATCGTCCGGCTACCTGTAACCCTAGGCACAGCCCCTCGGCAATTGACCGTTGAAAAAGATTTTTCCGTCGTAAAGGTCGATTCGGCCTACAACACCATCTTTGGCAGAAGGCTGATCGGAAGAATTAGAGTTGTACCTTTGTCTTTCCATCAGAAGCTGAAGTTCCGCACTGGCCATGGAATCAGCAAAGCCAAGGGAAATCGGGAAGCTGCCCGGCAATGTTATATGATCTCTGTCAAAGGGAAGGTTGCGGCCGAATCCCTTTCAATCTAATGTTCTACCGAAGCGTCCCCGGGAGAGGAACTTACAGTTGTTCCAGTTCCGGGAGGAGAAGGCCGAACACTAATGATAGGTTCCAGCCTCGAGAAGACTGAAGCCGAAAGACTTGTCGGATTCTTAAAGGAAAACCTCGATGTCTTCGCCTGGTCTCCTTTGGACATGCTCGGAGTCGACCCGGAGGTGGCAGAGCATCGGCTGCACGTCGACCCAAACCAGCCTCCGGTCAAACAGAAGCAGCATGCCTTCAACCAAGAAAGGAGGATGGCCATCCAGGCTGAAGTACAAAAGGGGCTGAACGTGGGACATCTCCTAGAGGTGCACCAACCTGAATGGATCGCTAATGTAGTGATGGTGCCCAAAAAAGACGGCAAGTGGCGAATGTGCGTAGACTTCACCAACCTCAACAAGGCCTGTCCGATGGACAGTTTTCCGCTGCCTCGGATAGACCAGGTGGTGTACGCCACTTCCGCCCATGAACTGCTCAGCTTCCTCGACGCCTATTCAGATTATCACCAGATCCGAATGCATCCGGACGACGAGGACAAAACAAGCTTTACAATGGACCTCGGCTTATACTGCTACTTATTCGGCCTAAAGAATGCCGGAGCAACTTATCAGCGTCTCGTCAACAGGATGTTCGCTCCACAGCTCGGCCGCAATATGGAGGTGTACATCGACGACATGCTGGTGAAAAGTCGCGTTGCTATGGACCATCTGGCCGATTTGGCCGAGACATTCTCCACCTTGCGCAGGTATAAAATGAAGCTGAATCCTGCCAAGTGCGCCTTCGGCGTGACCTCGGGGAAGTTCCTCGGCTACATAGTCACCCGCTGAAGGCTAGAGGCAAATCCTGCGAAGGTCGCGACTATTATCCAGATACGCCCTCCGGCCAACGTCCGAGAGGTCCAAAAGCTGAGCGGAAGGATTGCCGCATTAAGCCGCTTCATGTCAAGGGCGGCGGATTACTGTTTCCCTTGTTCAAGCTGCTGAAGAAGGCTAGCAATTTCTCCTGGACGGATGAGTGTCAGTCGGCCTTCGATCAGCTGAAAGCATATCTCTCCGATGTTCCCGTCTTGTCTAAGCCGGTCCGAGGAGAGCAGTTGTTCGTTTACCTCGCCGCATCTGAAGCAGCTATCAGTGTCATCCTCATCCGGGAGGAAGATGGCGTTCAAAGGCCAGTTTATTATATAAGCCGAGCCCTCCACGGAGCGGAGCTTCGGTATCCGGCTCTTGAAAAGCTGGCCTTGGCCCTCGTCTCTTCCGCGAGGAGGCTCCGGCCCTACTTCCTCGCGCATTCAATAAAGGTCTTCACAGATCAACCTTTGAGGCAAGTCCTCTCTCGGCCAGAAGTGTCCGGGAGGCTAGCGAAATGGGCGATCAAACTGGGAGAGTTCAACGTTTCTTATGGGGCTCGGACCGCGATAAAAGCTCAAGCTTTGGCCGACTTCATTGCCGAGCTCACTCTCGAGTCATCCTCGGCCCCTCAGCCGGAAGTCAGAGCTACTCCTGAAGCCGAAGTCGCTTCGGCTCGTTCGTCCTCGGCGGATGAATGGCAACTATACGTTGACGGGTCCGCGTGCTCTTCGGGCAGTTGCGCCGGGTGGATCTTGGCATCTCCAGAAGGGGTCGTCACGGAGTATGCGCTGTGCTTCTCCTTCCTGGCTACCAACAATGCCGCTGAGTACGAAGCCCTTATATCAGGCCTTCGGGCCACTAGAAGGCTCGACGCGCAGAGAATAAGGGCGTTTAGCGACTCTCAGCTTATCGCTAACCAAGTCACCGGGGAGTACGAGGCCCGGGACGCATTAATGGCATCCTATCTCTAAGTAACCCGCAAGATCCTAGCTGAATTTACTTCTTTTCAGATTGTGCGGATCCTTTGGGCTGAAAATGCTAGAGCCGATGCTCTTTCCCGGCTAGCATCAACTCAGGATGGGGGAGGAGGCCGAATGGTTTTAGTAGAAGAACTGTTTGAGCCAAGTCTCGGCGAATCCGAGGTCATGCAAGTGAATGAATTCGAAGCGGAGACCTGGATGACTCCCCTAGTCGCTTTTCTCCTCCGAGAGGAGGTCCCGTCCGATCCAAAGGAAGAAAGGCGCGTCCAGCAGCGCTCTTCCCATTTTTTAATTCTGGAGGGTATACTGTATAAGAAGTCCTTCGGCCGGCCACTCCTTCGATGTCTCGGTCCGGCTGAAGCCGATTATGCCCTTCGGGAGGTACATGACGGAATCTGCGGGGCACACACGGGAGGAAGGGCCTTGACCCATAAACTCTTAAGGCAAGGGTACTGGTGGCCAACACTTCGAGAGGACGCAACTGCTCTCGTCCGCTACTGTGACCAGTGCCAGAGGTACAGTTCCCTCATCCATCAGTCGACGACCCTCCTGACATCTCTATCAGATCCTTGGCCTTTCGCCCAATGGGGGATTGATATATTGGGGCCTTTTCCCATGGCCACCGGCCAGAGGAAATTCCTTATTGTGGCAGTGGATTACTTCACCAAGTGGGTCGAAGCCGAACCCCTCGCGTCTATAACCAATAGTAATGCATGGAACTTCGTATGAAAGTCCATCATTTGACGCTACGGCATCCCTCGGGCAATCATCTCGGACAATGGCAAGCAGTTCGACAGCCATCGGTTCAAAGACAACTGTAAAAGCTTCGGTATTCTACATAAGTTCGCTTTGGTAGCGCACCCTCGGACGAATGGCCAAGTCGAAGTTACTAATCGAAGCCTATTGCGAGGACTGAAGACTCGCCTCGGCAAGGCTAAAGGCCGATGGGTCGAAGAGCTGCCAAGCGTTCTATGGGCTTATCGGACAACAAGCCGAACCCCTACCGGAGAAACCCCATTCCGAATGGTTTACGGGGTGGAAGCCGTTATTCCTATTGAAGTCGGCTTGCCGTCGCCGAGGGTTCTTACTTACGATCCGAAGGCTAATGATGAAGCCCTGAGGGATCACCTTGATCTTATAGAAGAGACAAGGGATCAAGTTCGCATTCGGCTGGCAGCATATCAGCAACGCATGGCGAGATACCACAATGCTCGAGTAAAGCCCCGAAGTTTTGAAGCCGGGAACCTCGTGTTGCGGAATGCCCACGCGTCCAAGCCAGCCGAAGCTGCAGGGAAGCTTTCTCCGAACTAGGAAGGCCCTTATCGCGTGAGAGAAGTAATCCGACGATGGGCCTATCGGCTGGAGACCCTTTCAAGCAAGCCTCTCCCTCGTACCTGGAATGTGGAGCGCCTTTGGCGCTACTTCATGTAAGTTATTTTTTCGGAGTTCAGCCGAACACCATGAATATATTTTTTGTTCCGAATTATTGTGTTCGGCATCACTATAAGTCCGTGTAAACCGTACCGGGAGTGGCTTTGGCCATGCAAACCGTATCGGGAGCGGCACTACTCTAAAACCGTGTAAACCGTACCGAGAGTGGCTTCGGCCATGCAAACCGTATCGAGAGCGACACTACTCTAAGTCCGTGTAAACCGTACCGGGAGTGGCTTCGGCCATGCAAACCGTATCGGGAGCGGCACTACTCTAAGACCGTGTAAACCGTACCGGGAGTGGCTTCGGCCATGCAAACCGTATCGGGAGCGGCATGGCTTCGGCCACATACAGGATCGAATTCGGCTATCTATTCAGAAAGACATGCCATGAAGCAAGCAAATGCATATCATTTCTATATATACGAGTACGAAAAGGGGGCCGCATGCCTGGCCTCGGCATTTTGAAAAGCAAAAAATGACCGGGAAAAGCCCCCAGACTAGCTTTCGGCGTCCTCGCCATCTACGTCGACAGGAGCATGGCCGGGAGACACTGGAGGGGAAGCATGGCTTGAACCCGCCGCGGCGCCTTCCGGAGAAGCCGGGGATCTTTCGGCCTTAAGCTCTCGCCACCAGGCTAAGATCTCTTCGCCTTCTTCGTCAGAGGGGAAGCCAAAGTTGGTCAGATCTGTGTCCGGACACGCCTTTTGGGCAATGGCCAACCACAGATCGAACATGGTCGAGGCCGCCTTAGCCCCGGCCTCGAGCATCTCGTCGGCATACTCCAGGCCCTCCTTGTAGCTTGCCTCCAAGTCAGCCTTCCTTGGTCTTTGCCTCCAAGTCAGCCTTCAGAGCCGATACCTCCTCGGCGTGGCGGTGGTGCTCCTCGTCCCACTCCTTGGCCTTGTCCTGGATCTCGGCCTTTAAAGATGCGATTTCAGCTCAGGCCTGATCCAGCTCCTTCTCAGCCTTCTTCTTGGCCTCTGAGGTCGTGCAAATCACCTATTTTTGCCCATCCAGCTCAGACCTCATCCGCGTATTTGCCCCGATGAGGACATCGATGCTGGCCTCCAGATCCCACCGCACCGAGGCCACTTTACCCGAAGCCAGCTGGTCCGAGGCCTGGTCGATGTCCTGAAGCTTCTACTGGATGAGGGCCTAGCGGCGAGCAAGAGCCCCGCACATGACCGCGGCCTGCAGCCGAAAGGAAGGAGAACGTGAGACGAGGCATCTAATCAAAACTGCGGAGGAAGGACGAAGGAGATCTCACCTGGACGGCATGTCGGACGCACTGCAGGAACAAGCCTTCCGAGGAAAGCTCCCTGATCTCGTCCCCAGCCATCGGGAGGGTCAAGCCCCGAGCCAGGCGCAGACATGTCCGGGAGTCATCCAGACTGTCGTCTACGAAGACCTCCGTGTCCGAGCGCCAAGGCTCGTGCCCGTACTCCCGGGACATGTGGGTCCCGGCCACCCCGAACGGGTAGGACAGCGTCTCCGCAGCGGCACTGGTAGCCGAAGGAGAATCGCCCCTCTGCGGCTGGGGAGGTGACGAGAGTGGGGTGTCCCTTCTCGACACCGGCCTTTTGGTCGCCTGGGCCAATTCCCTCTCGTCGAGGTCATACGGGCGCCTTCGTTTCTTGGGCCGCCCGCTCCCCCCGGCAACAACCTTTCCCTTCTGTCGCTCCCTCTCAAGAGCAGCAACGGCAGCGCGGCCTTTAGCGGTAGCCACAGTCTGCCTCGTGGGCCGAGCGCCCGAGGCCAGAACTCCTCCGGCCGTCCTCCCTTCCACGAGCCGAGGTTGAGTCTGTCGAGATGATGCGGACTGCTTGGCGATCCGGCTCATAAGGCCCCGAAGACCCGACATCCCTGAAAGCATAAAAGAAGAGTTAGCAAAAGTTCAAACAGTAACTTTTGACTCAAAGCCGACTTACCACCGGCCCTAGCTTCGGCGCCCTCTTCGGACGGACAGGCTTCGGCCGGAGCCCTGGTCGCGGTAGCTCTCGCCTCGACCTCTCTCGGGGTATCTTCGAGAGGAAGGTAGGGAAAGACCCGAGCGGGAGAGTACGATGGATCCGGCCAGGCTCCCATCTCTATGAGCCTGTCCTCGTCCTCGAGAAGCTCCGCAATGTTGTACGGAGCCTCATCCTCGAAGAGGTGCGCATCAGCGAGCTGCTCGGAGCTGAGGGTGGGTGGGTCGGAAAGGCCCTCGGCCAAGGGTGCCCATTCGATAGGAAATGGCCAAACACCCTTATCCTCCTCCGACAGAGAAATGAAAAAGAAGTCCTCCGTCCAATGATGAATGGACGAGGGCTTCCCGGAGAAGATTCTTCGGCCGAAGCGGGGGACGAAGCAAAACCAAGAAGACTTCCCCTGAGGTTTGATCTTGAAAAGATAGCAGAATATATTTACCGAGGGGTTGAAGTCGAGAATGGAGTTCAGGGCTAGGAAAGCATAGATTGTCTGCCAGGAATTTGGAAAGAATTGGGATGGGGCCAGTCCATAAAAGCTCAAAAGATTTACAACAAAAGAATGAAGAGGGAAGCGGAAGCCCGCCCGGAAGCTGTGCTCATAGATCGAAAAGCTACCCGGCCGAACGGTGTTGGCTCTGGTGCGCCTCCCGGGCCGGATGGGAATCATCCAAGAGGGAATCAGATAGTAGTTAGTTATAACCTTGATTCCTTCGACATCAAGGGCACTAGCTACATCCGAGACCTTCTCGGCCTAACGATGGCCCGTAGTAGAAGGCTCAGCAGCAGCCGGAACCGCTTCTGCCTCGTCCGCCATAACGGAAAGAAAGGAGTTCGAAGAAAAGGGAGATGACAGAGAAGACTGGGGAGGTCTGGACGAGGAGCAAGATGAGCTACTTTCGGCCGAAAGTTGCTCTCGGCCGAAGAAGAGCTACTGGACATGAATCGAAAAAGAGAGAGGGCAGGAGCTGAGGCTTACCCTCAGATTAGAGCCTCCCCGGCGACAACTCCCGGCGACAAGGAGCTCCCCGATGATGGACAAGGCGTCCCCAAACTCCCTCGATAGCACACTCACCGCCGGAGAAGCAAAGGCGCTCGCGGAGCTGTTCGCGGGAATGCACAGGCACGGAGGAAGGAGAAGGCGAAAGAACAGTGATCAGGAGAAGGAGGCTGGTATTTATAGGAGGACTTGAGGGGGCCAAGTGGTGAACCGATGGCCGAGATCCTCCCACCCCTCGGCTCTGCCCTACTTGGATGCTCGACGCGTGTCCCGTCCTTCGCCATGATGACGAGCGGGCTGCCTGATCGAGAGGAGGCAATCAACGGCCGAACGCGGCCTAACCCTTCGGCTATTCATCCGGATGCTCGCCACGTGTCCCGATCCTCGTGCCGGGGGCCGGAGAGGCGGTGATCCAGGTGAAGTCTTGGGCAGAGAGCCGAAGTGACCGTGATCCGAGTGATAGCTGTTAACGGCTGGGATCTTTTTGTGCTTTCGGCAGCCCGGCCGGATATCGAACACGTGCTGTGTTTGTTGTGACGCGACCGTGAAGGCGGGAGACTCGAGGTCTTTCCTGCTCTGAAAACCTTGCCCTATCACAACTGGGGACGAAGGTATTCGTCACCAAGTCTCGGCCTGAGACGAAGGCGCCTACGACAGAGTCCCGGCCTGAGACGAGGCTGTTTGTCACCAGCCTTCGGCCGATCTAAGGCGAAGTCTTGTCCCAGTTTTTGAAACAGGGGTGATAACGGTTTCGGACAAGGCTCATATCAGATGTTATTTTTCCGTAAGGGCTTCGGATTTTACTCTCGGCATTTCATGGAATTGAGAACGACAAGAGTAGGGGGCGATGTGATGGGGCAGAATCCGATTCGGCCCATTAAGCTGCCCAACAACAACAGCCCAACAACAGCAGCCCAGCAGTTGCGGCCCTCGGCCCACAAACGTCCTTCAGCCCAATTGGCCTCAGCCCACAAGCGGCCTTCAGCCCAATTGGCCTCGGCCCACAAGCGGCCTTTAGCCCAATTGGTTTCGGCCCACAAGCGGCCTTCAGCCCAATTGGCCTCGGCCCACAAACAACATTCGGCCCAACAGCGGCCCCCGGCCCTCGGCCCAGTAGCCATATCCGGCCCATTCCGGTGGGTTGTTAGGCACTATGACGGTTTACCAATGACCTAAAACATAGTCCTATATCGGCTGCAACAACCAAGTAACCTCTATCCTCCATTATAAATAGACGGCTATTTATTGCAAAAGGTATGTCTTCTTGACCAAGGACAATAGTCTAAAAGCATTAAAGCTTCTTCTTCTTCCTTCCCTTCTGAATCGAATCTTCTTCAGAAGCTAACTTAGCCGTCGGAGGGGGTTCTCTTGGGCCGAAGCCCAGGACCCTCACTGACTGGTTCTTCTTCTTGCAGGGGCCTCGGTTTGAATCTTCGCCGACCTCTCCCGAGCCGGCCTCGGCCACCGGTCTCGGTCTTCTTCCTCCAAAGGTCCCGGCCTCACTCCTCGCTGACTGGGTCCCCGTCGGCCGAAGGCTTCGCCCCCGACAAGTCTTCCTCCAAGTGCCTTTCGGCTTCAGAGCCTCAGTCCCGTACTCCACCCGTCTCGGTCCGGATCCCCACCGGTCTTCTTCTTCGACCTAATTACTCTCGGATTCTAGTCTCGGAATTCGACCGTGATAGCTTCGGCTACATCATGGTCCTACCTCTTGACGGCGGTAGAAACACAAAGAGACGAATTGGAAGAAGACAGACATAGTTCCTTACTGCACTCCCTCAATAGAAGGGACTTTGTGAGTCATGACTTTCATCTTTGGGTCACGTAATTCTATCTTTCTGTCAAAACCCCCCCTACCCCGAAACCAGAAAGTTTCCTACTCGCCCGATTAACCAGTTTTACATGACTTGTTTAGGAAACTGCCTAATTCAAATAGATTTGAAGCTTATCCCAGTTCTTGACTAAACTAGACCATTGGAGTTTCTAGGTTCGGTTCAATCGGTCGAATCGGCCGGTCTGATCCAGTTTGAAAAACACTGAGTTGATGTTTGATCCATAATAGTTGCGCACAATAGCTTAACTAGTCTGACCTTGTTTCTAGTAATCATACCAGATTCATCCATCTTGTTCCTAAACACCCATTTGGTGCCAATCATGGGATGGTCTAATGGTCTAGGTACAAGAGACCATACCTAATTTCTCTAAAACTGATTTAGTTCATGTTTCATTGCTAATGTCCAGAATTCATCTTCCAATACCTCATTGACTGTTTTAGGTTCAATTTACGAAACAAATATAATATAGTCATAAGAAATAGTCTTACTTCTAGTTTATACTCCTTATCTCCTAGGATGTTCTCCTTTATATGGTCTTTATAGTACTTTCACTCATTGGGCAGATGATCATGCGGATCTTCAATTTGTTATAGATCTTCCAAGGGTGGATCTTACTTTTCATCCTATTCCATGTCCAGCTTGTCCATCATTTTGATCAATTCTCCTGCATCATCATCATCACCACACATTTCTCTTCCTTTGGAAGATAGATTAGTTTCATTAAATAGAACATATATAGTTTGTTTAACTAATAGTGCTTTTCTAATAAAAACTCTATAACTTTACAAATTGGAGAGATACATCAAGAACAAACCTTCATCTGATTTGCCATCTATCATCCCAAGGTTGTCCTTTCCATTGTTGAGAATGTAGCATTTACAACTGGAAGGCTTTAGGTGGCTGATCTTTGGCTTCTTACCTTTACACAGTTCATAGGAGGTCTTCTTCATGATTAATCTGATCATGGTTCTATTGATGATGTAAAAGGTTGTGTTGACTGTCTCTACCCAAAAATATCTAGGCAAGTTGTACTCTGAAAGTATGTTCCTAGCTATGTCTAACAGTATCCTGTTCTTCCTCTCTGCCACATCATTTTACCGAGGAGTCTTGGGAGCTGAGAAATTATATTGAATTTCTTGTTCATCACAAAATTTTATAAATCCAACATGCTCAAATTCTCCTCCATGATCTGACCTAATGGCCATGATACTGAACTTCTTTCCTTCTGCACAGCTCTATTGAACCTCTGAAAGTCCTCAAAAGTATCCAATTTGCTTTCTAAGAATGAAGCCTAGGTGAACCTAGAGTAGTCATGAACTATGACAAACCTATAGTTTTTTTCAAAGTGGCCTAAACAGATCCATGTGAACCAACTCCATTAGCTTGAAAGTTATCACAATTGTTTTGGACTTAAATGAGGTCTTGGTCTGCTTCCCTTTAGCACATGCTACATAGATGCTTCAAGTCTTTAGCTTCATCCTTGGCAAGCCTTGAACCAAGTCATGTTTGATTAGATTCTGGATCACTCCATGGCTGGCATGACTTGGTCTCCTATGCCACATATCTAGTTCTTCTGAATTGTTTGCTGCTAAACAAACATCTTGTTCTTTGTGCTCATTTAGGTGCAGTATATATAGGTTTTTGTCTTTGTAGGCTTTAAAGATGACTTCATCATCCTTGGTTGAGCTGACCCAAGTTCAGTGGAGTTCAGGTTGATTAGCACATAGCATGAGCGGCCTATGCACCTTCCATACCCTAAATCCTAGATTTAAAGTGATTGACCTCCACCTTCCTATGAGTCGTAGCCACACTCATCCCATCTTCTTCCTCTGAGGAAACCTACAATAGCCAGAATTGTGTCGAGACTTTAGTTTCCATGTTTGTAGCTAGATTTTTTTTTTCCACCTTCTCTTTATAACTTAAGTAGTACGCCACCTCTTGCTTCAATAGTTCGATCCAATAAAATAAATGGGCATTAAAAATCAACGAGCAAGACTCAAACTCAGATTGAGTTTGATTTTGGCCACTGGAGCCCAAGCTCAAACGTAGTTCTGAACTTGAATCAAAGCTCAAGCTCAACTCGTTCTCAATTTTTTTTAATCGATTCAAACTCGAACTTGGAAAATGGAAAGTTTTGGCTCAACTCATTGCCACTCCTACTTCCAACCAACATAAGATTAAGGCAATCTTTTTTTAATCATCAAACTTAATTTTGGGGTTACTATACAATGATATGGCCAAACAGTACTGAATGGTCCAACTGTATCCTAGAACTCCTCTCTCTCTCTCTCTCTCTCTCTCTCTCTCTCTCTCTCTCTCTTCACAAATGTTTTTCTTTGCATCAATCTTCTATAAAGTGTTGTTAAGAATGTGACCAAAATAATTGTTGATAGTCATTTTTTTTGGAATAATTGTATATAGATATCCCTATAAACTCTACTGTATTTGTATATATATCCTTCTCTCCCATATATTGTTAAAAATACCCCAAGTATCTTTCCATCAGAGTGTCCTGAATTCCATGCATACGTATGTGCCAAAAAGATTCGGATCTATTTATATACACTCCTAAATTTATGAGAGTTTAGACCGTACACTCTTGAATTCACTAAAACTGGCAGAATCTTTCGGACGTATATGGTTAAAATTTGCAATATTTGACGGAAGGGTGTAAATGCAGCTTTTTTATGTTAGGGGCATCTATAATAATAGTTGGGAGTTAGGTATATAGATTAAAAATATGCGAGTGGGCAGCCGTCCGATCTAAGTTGATCGAATGGCTGTAGTAGCAGCAATCTTTTTTTATTTTTTGAATTTTTTTTAAGGTCATCCTCATTATATTCAACATGTCTGTACAATCCGATTACCAATCGGAGGATTCAAAAAATTTTGAAAATTAAAAAATGAAATTGTTCATTGGTCTATTTTTTAATTTTTCAAATTTTTTGGAGTTGCCGGATCGATAATCAGATTGTAAGGACGTGTCGAGCATGATGGAGCCGACCTAAATATTTTTTAGAAAATAAAAAATTTGAGTTGCACCCCATACGGTGCAGCAATTATTACTCTGAGTAGGAAATTAATTTCTTAAGTGCATTACTTAAGCTCATACAATCAGGGTCAATACTTCAAATTCCAATGGACTTTGAGAAGTTTACACAAACTCGCCAGGTATGAAAGCAACAAAATTTGCTATAATTATATTTAATCTTTGTCTACAGTAGCTGACAATGAGAGCCTGACATGCATAGAGTGAATGAAAACACAACCTTTTCTACGGAAAGTTGTATTCTAATTTCACTCTTGTATGATGAAATATACAAATAAGCAGGCCTGAGTTATGTTGTTGCGTTGTTTGCACATATCTTTTCATTTTTTATTTGTTACAAAATAAGGAAATCCTGAATAAAAACTAATAAACGTAAAATCTGAGCCTTTTATTAAGGACTCCCTTTTGGTAAAAATAAAATTGAAAAATCATAGTGAACGATTGATCAAGAGGCAGAATTTAATCTATTACATCAATCTAACAAAAGAAACATATAAATTATACATTTTGTAATTTAATTACACATTTTCATCTCGATGTATTTTCAAGAATGAATCATGATTTATTCAAAGAGATCTTTTAAATGTTTATAAAGTTAAAAAGCCCAATTTAGTTGCAATTTAATCAAACATTTTAAATAAGTTACATTTTTTAAAGAAGTAACATACTTTTGTATTAAGTTTTTTAAACTTTACATCTTTAGTCGTAATTTTTACTAAGTTTACAAATTTCTTACCGGTTGGAGATTTTCTCTTCGAGGTGATTTTCTTGGATCTGAACTTTTGTGATATTGTTCATGACATAAGACAAGGAAAAAAAATGAAAAATCAGTCGCAAGGCATTCAGATATGTCCAGCAGTTTGTGAAAGGGACAAATTTCAAATGAAAGTTAGTGGCCACTGCACACGCCATCGCATGAATGTATAAAAGCAATATCCATGATGACCCTTGCATACCTATAGAGGCAAAAATTAGGGGGGTTGAGGTCACCGCGGTAACTGAACCGCGAGACCTCCCAAAGTCATTTAGTGGGTGGTGCCATGTAAGGTGCGTGTTCACCTCGGACCCATGCATCCGACATGGCACCACTTGATAGGTGAAAGTGGGAAGTCTTGCGGTCCACTTATTGAGACCACTTCGACCCAAAATTAGGTGACCACTTGATCAACAAAAGCTTATCACTATGGAAAATAGTTTTGTGACTTACACATTTGACACTTATATTTGACATTAGACAGATGACACAAATTTTAAAGTGAGAGTCATAAATTTTACTCGTACATTTGTCATTCATTCATCTTGAAATTTGTGTCATATATGTATGGTGTCAAATATGGGTGTCAACTATAAAGATCACAAAACAGTTTTCCTATCATTAACTCCAATTAAATGAAGTAAGATTCACGAAATTTGATCACAAAGATTATCATACATCCAAGTCACTTAAATAGGAGCGAAGCCAATGGCATCCTCTAGAGGGGCGTGTTATCCCCACGCGCAAAATTGCCCCTATTCGCTGTCAGTGACGCCAGCATTGATAAAGATTCCCCAAATACGGGCGTGGTGGCCTCCTTCGCGCTTCAGCGACCAGGCACCAGCTAGTAGTTAACATATAATAAACATATATTTGGAGAGAGAGAGGGGGCAACCTTTCCTCTCTCCCTCTTTAATACGGTGGACGGGTGGATTAAATGGCGGAAGGTGCCTGTAATCCACCCTTTTTGTACTGCACTGGAGTTGGTGGTATTAGTACGAGGGATTGTAGTACCGCAGGCCACACGGCCGGATTCGGTCTGAAACTTGCTAACCATCCATGGCCGATGATGGTGGGGGGAGGGGGCTTTGAAAGAAGGAGAGATACAGAGAGATGGCTTGTCTTGCCGTATGGAGATGCTAATGCTGCACGTTTCGTCACTTTCCGCCAAGCCACAGCCACTTTTTCCCCACATCCTCGTCGTCGTTGGATCGGAGCGAGCCTATATAGACATTTGAGTTGACTTGGATGATCTCCCTCCTAGTCTGTGCTGGAGAAGAAGAGCCGCAGGGGGAGGGGGAGGGGCTTTTTATGTGTCTTCTCTAGTTGGAGGCACTGGGGCGTGGAGGAAGAAGGAGCGAATCAACCCCTTGGGTGTTATCAGCCAGCGGAGGCTAACGCAGGACGATTCCGGCTTTCTTTTTTCTTTGCTGTCAGGTGCCCCAAATCAACAGAAACTTTGGTTTTCTTTTCTTATCTTTCCTCTCTCTCTCTCTCTCTCTCTCTCTCTCTTCCTGTGCAGAAGATCCTGCTTTTTAACTCGCAGTCTGGTAAGGTCACTCCCTTTTCTTATTGAGTCCAACTTTTTGGATGAACAGAGTGAAGGATCAAGGATTAACCCCCCGGACAGCATCGTCCCTGTGAAAGATTCCAAGACAAGCACCAGATTCGCGCTGCTCCAACAGGGCACACGCCCGGCGCCAAGGTGAGTGATTAGGCTACGCAGGCACAGCGACTCCTCTGTGAAGGATGTCGGGACCACCGCAGGCTTGGGACAGGGTACCTGACGCCCTCTTCTAATCCATTCTTCTGTGTGTCTTTCCCCAGATGGGATGGGATCTACCCGGTGGTGAATAAAGGATAGTAGCGAGGAGGAGTAGGGGGGGCTGTTACTAATCACCCATCATTACCCAACGCTCCCTCCCCACAGCCCAATTCGAGCTCCCCAAACATGGTGGAGTGCGCGGAGAAGGAGGAAATCCAGAGGGGAGAGGACCCGGAGGACCAGCAGCCCCCGGGGGCGGCCATGCCGGTGGAAGACGTCAGCAGCATCCCCCCGTGGTCGAAGCAGCTCACGGTGCGGGGCCTCGTGGCCAGCTTCGTCATCGGGGTCATGTACAGCGTGATCGTCATGAAGCTGAACCTGACCACCGGCCTGGTGCCCACCCTCAACGTCTCCGCCGCCCTCCTCGCCTTCGTCTTCCTCCGCACCTGGACCAAGCTCCTGCACAAGGCCGGCGTGCTGTCCGAGCCCTTCACCCGGCAGGAGAACACCGTCGTCCAGACCTGCGCCGTCGCCTGCTACAGCATTGCCGTCGGAGGTTAGAGCAGACCCATGGACTCAGAAATCTCTTCATTTTGCCAAGAACAGTGCTGTCTTCTTCTGCTGTAACTCCAAGACAGTAGAATTCCCTTCTCTGACGAAAGTTTGGAACTTGGGTTGTTTGGTGGCCTGCAGGAGGCTTCGGGTCGTATCTCCTAGCTTTGAACAAGAAGACGTATGAGCAGGCGGGGGTGGACACAGAGGGGAACCCGCCAGGAAGCTACAAGGAGCTCGCGGTCGGATGGATGACCGCTTTCCTCTTCGTCGTCAGCTTTGTTGGGCTCCTGGCCTTGGTCCCTCTTAGGAAGGTCTGGCGCCTGTCCTCTTCTTCCCCCCAACCTTGTTCTTGTGCATAATAACTCACTTTACCAATCTTTCTAACTTTTCATCTTTTATATAATTAGAAGCTATTCGTGGATTCTGTCTTCTAAACGGGGAGAGTTTTTCCTCTTCAGATCATGATCATAGACTACAAACTCACTTACCCAAGCGGCACAGCTACAGCTGTTCTCATCAATGGCTTCCACACCCCTCACGGGGACAAGATGGCCAGGTAACAGGATTGTGAACTTTCCTCTCATGAGCATAGGAAGCTCACCCTCCCTCTTCCATGCCGATTCATCTCTCAATTTTTTTTTTGTTTTCAGGAAGCAAGTCCGCGGGTTCGCCAAGTACTTTACACTTAGTTTCCTGTGGGGCTTCTTCCAGTGGTTCTACTCCGGTGGAGACAGCTGCGGGTTCTCCCAGTTCCCGACTTTTGGGCTGCGCGCCTGGAGACAGACGTATGCCCTGTGCTCTTATACCTTGTTTAGTCATCTCCTCTATACTACAAATTTCATGTCTAACTGACGATTCGAGCTGTTGGGTTTGCAGTTTCTTCTTCGATTTCAGCCTGACCTATGTTGGTGCCGGAATGATCTGTTCACATCTCGTGAACCTGTCCCTTCTTATTGGAGCTGTTCTTTCATGGGGGGTAATGTGGCCTCTGATTAGAGAACTCAAAGGGAACTGGTACTCTGGCACTTTACCAGAAAGCAGTATGAGAAGCTTGCAAGGCTACAAGGTTGTTGTTGGCATAGTTTGATTTTGTGATAGCGTAATAGGTGTTTCGGTCCTCCTCCAAGTCCAACCTTTCCCATCACTCAAGCCACTGCTCTGCTTTCTGTGCAGGTGTTCATCTCAATCGCTCTCATCCTGGGAGATGGGCTCTACAACTTCCTCAAAATCCTTGCTTTTACTGCCAGAAGTATGCATTTGAGAGCAAAAGGTAAAAGTGTCAAGATTGGTAAGTAGATAGAAGACCCACCACAGCTTAAACCAATCCAACTCTTTGCCACTCTGCTCTGACACGGCCATCTCCTTAATTTCCTTAATTTCAACTCTCTGTCCAGCGGCAGAGCAGCATAGTCTAGAAGTCGACGATCTCCAGCGAAACGAGGTCTTCATGAAGGACAGCGTCCCCGTGTGGCTGGCCTACGCCGGCTACGCGCTGATCGCCGTGGGATCCATCATCGCCATCCCTTACATGTTCCCAGAGGTGAAGTGGTACTACGTGGTTATCGCCTACCTGCTCGCCCCGGCCCTCGGCTTCTGCAACGCCTACGGCGCGGGGCTCACGGACATGAACATGGCTTACAACTACGGGAAGGTGGCGCTCTTCGTCCTCGCCGCCTGGGCGGGAAAGGACACGGGCGTGGTCGCTGGGTTGGTGGGCGCCGGGCTCATCAAGTCCGTCGTCTCCATCTCCGCCGACCTCATGCACGACTTCAGGACGGGGCACCTCACCCTCACTTCCCCGCGCTCGATGCTGCTGAGCCAGGCCATCGGCACCGCCATGGGATGCGTCGTCGCCCCGCTCACCTTCTTCCTCTTCTACAAGGCCTTCGACGTGGGGAACCCCGACGGCAGCTTCAAGGCGCCCTACGCGCTCATCTACCGGAACATGGCCATCCTGGGCGTGGAGGGCTTCTCGGCGCTGCCACACCACTGCCTGCAGCTCTGCTACGGCTTCTTCGGCTTCGCTGTGGCGGCCAACATGGCGAGGGACGCCTCCCCGGAGAAGTACGCGAGGTGGATACCTCTGCCGATGGTCATGGCGGTGCCTTTCCTGGTGGGGGCAAGCTTCGCCATCGACATGTGCGTGGGGAGCGTGGTGGTGCTGGCCTCGCACTTGCTGGACAGCAAGAAGGCGACGCTGATGGTGCCGGCGGTGGCGTCGGGGCTCATCTGTGGGGACGGGCTGTGGACGCTCCCCGCGTCGCTGCTTGCGCTGGCCAAGATTAATCCGCCCATCTGCATGAAGTTCCTGGCTACTTAATTAGCGTGTGAGTTTGTTCGGATCAACCCAAAGTCTCAAACCACAGTGCAGATGGAAACCCGAAATATATATATCAGCCCCCCACAACAGGTTTCCAAGCAAGAACAACATGTATAAGGATTCAAGAGCTGGAGAATGTACCTACCATATGTCACAGAGCAATAATCCTGCCTATATAATCTAATCTCTAGTGTATCAATTTTGCCTAGGTGCGAATTTCCTCCGTACCACCACCACTTTTATACCATGATTTATCATTTTTGTAAAGATGTAAACGTCAAAGATATCTTTAATAGAACCTTTTGTATTAAATTATCAAATAGCTCAGTTCTGTGTGGGACAAAAGAAAGTTAATATAGTAGTTATAAATGTGATATGAAAATATTTAGGGGTTTTTTGCATAAAAATTATCCTTAAAAATGAATTGAAAAAAAGAATCATTTCTTAAAATATATTAGCACACATATTATTATTTTTAATAAAAATGTTGCAAAACTGTCATCGCGCTTGTAGCGGTCGGAAACTGGTCGGGACAACGGAGGTTGTTCGATCGATGCTCCCGGCTACTCAATAAGATTTGTAGAACTGGAAACGTTCAAGGTAGGACCTGCAAAAAGAAGAAGAGGCATCAGGAGGCCCCCCCGTCTTCTGGGGAGCAGACCCCTCCAATGCTTAAGTTAGGTCCTAGAAGAATATGAATTCTCTAGAGGTTTATGGGTTGTCTATTGCGTACCTCTGATCGGAGAAGGTCTAAGGATTATATAGTCCCTCGCTCCAGAGGCGCTATAGGGGCCGTTACCTTTGAGGAGTTAATTGGCCCATTTCCTTCCCTTTGATTGAGGGGATCGTGGGATATTGGAGAAAGTGGGATCTCATCGTGATTGAGGGAGCAGACCGTGCGGACCTACCTTAAGTGGACGGTTATTCCGTTAACGTGCAAGACCCGCCTGATGGCAGGGAGGAGTTATGGGTCAACTCTGGGGGGACCTTCGGCCTCTCGAACAGTCGGGAGGAAATGGCGTTATGAGTCCCTACTCCTGCTCTTTACCTAGCCGAGTTGTGGATCTTTGAGTGCTGAGAGGGTAGGCCCATGCTACGTCTTCCTATGCTTGGCATTCTCCGGACTTGGGCCCATGCGCCGAGAATTTCCACCTTCAGCCTGTTAGTCAGGATACCGAGAAAGAACGCGTGGCATCCTCATGCCAGTTCCTATTGACTGTAGGCCCTTGGGCCTCTGGGCTAAATGGACCTGCTTGAGCCGAATCCTAATCGCTCCTGATCATTGGCCCCCTCATTCCCAAAATTTAATTTTGAATATGGGAGTGATATTGAGCGGGAAACCCGAAGGTGGGTTGCCTTCACCTACAGGCGCGAGTCACGTGGCGCCGCTTGCCCTTTGAAGGAATGCCTACTCATGAAGGAGACGACGTCCTTTCTCTTTTCACGATTCCAAGCGATCCTTGACATGTCGGTTGAACTTTGAAAGGATGCCTATTTATGGAAAGAGATGGCGTTCTTTTGCTTTTCGTGATCTTCGAACATTCCCTGTGGTGTCGGTTGTGCACATGGCTCTGTCTCATGGGTGATTGGATGCCTGGGGTTGCCACCATGGGGAGTGCGTCTCTTCGTCTTCGGACGAAACGCCTGGCCGGTCATTATGATGGGTTGTTTTGCCACCTATCGGGATTCAAGACGGGAAGAAGAAGCAAGGAGCCTGGCTAGCCCTCCCCTATAAATGCGAGGGTTTGAGGGTGAGCCAAGCCCACTTTCACGCCTATCCGAAGTCTTTTGTTGAACGCCAGAGTCATAGAGGAGGAGCTTTCTCATCGCCAGCGCTTTCCCTGCATTCTCCTAGTGAGTCCACTCTGGGATCTAACTCTGTAGATTCTTCAGGGTCCCTCAGGACTTCTTCTTCGCTTCCTTCTTCCTTTAGGACCACTTCTTTATCTCCAGAGTCCTTGCCTCCCTCATCTAGCGAGTTCTCATGTTGGTCTGAGCATTCTTGTACTCTTTCTTCCATGGCCTCTGACAATATTGCCAGTTCATCTGGCTAGCCAGAGAGGAGGGCTCCTGCCCTAGCCCGCACAACCGTAGCTTAATTAAGCAGGCAAAGCTAAAGAAGATGATGGAGGAGTGCCGGGTGCACCACGTGTAACGACCCGCCACCCTATAATCGGGGATCCGATTACTAAATAGGTGCCAAATCATTAAATTTGGAGCCAAACCAGGATCTTGATAAGTCTGGAAAATAAATGATAAACTAAATTAAACATATACATCATATCGAATTGTAAAAGAAGTGCAGAAATTAAAAGTTATTACAATTCGACTCGACTCAACAAATAATTACATACTCCAACTGAAAAAGAAATAATTAAGCGTACAGGCCATAAAAGGAAATAACAACTATATCGGGGCATACCCCGGAACAGCGGCTGCTGGCGCGCAACCCAAAGCAGCACTCACCTCAATACGCCTGCCTAGAATCCTCACCTGAAAACCGCAGGGGGTGAGTCTCATCGGAAAAGACTCAGTAGGGATCCTTCAATCCCCACCACCTACTTACACACCCACAAGTGCAGTACACAAATATAGGCAATTTAACACAATTTTGATATAAAACACACCCATTTATAACTATAACATGTACGATTCTGAAACTACTACAAGGTCCACAACTAGCGTCTCGGTTAAATACACAAGTCAAACGACCAAACGCAGAAAACATCGACTCACTGAGACCAAACAGCAACCCCTCGATAGCATACTGGCTACTCCAGCCTGACACGGCTCAAGGTGGTCCTGCTTCTCCTAGTACGAGTGACACTCCGAATGTACCACTCCCACACCGGTACTAGCTATACCCCGGGGTACACCAAGTGACCCTCTCTTTAGGCGTCACCCCACCACTCCCACACCGGCGCCGTGTCACTCCCACATCGACACAGGGTGCCTAAATGCTACTAACTGTCACGCTAGGTCCACGATCGCACAAAACGCAACACGGTGCGAACCGATCACGTAGAAATCATCGTCTACAAGTACGATTTCAAGCATGCAATTAACCAAACTATCTATCAATGTAAACACATGTTAATTGAAGGAATTAATGAGATTCGGTCTTGAATCGTGTCGTCCAAGGCTGACGTCATTCAAGACTCCTAAACTGGTTCATGTGAAAATGGGCCTCGAAAGGCCTAAATTGCGTCGTTCAAAGCGGTCGCCATCTAAAAGGCGTCGCTGTCCCTAATCGCCTAATAACGACAGAAATAGAGACAGGCCTTGGGATGATCTGAACTTAAAACGCGTCATGTGCGGAAGTCGTCGTTCAAAAGGCATCGCTGTCTCTGGACGCTACTCAATCCAGAGACAGAGTCTGTTATTTGGGCTAAATCGTGTCGCGGGTGGAAGCCGCCTTCCTAAAAGGCATCGCTGTCCCCTGACGCTATTTAACCCTCACAGACAGGTTCTTCCTCCGCCATCTCCCAATCCACGGAATGGGATATCCTCCCCCAAATTGTACAAAAACCTACAAAGTAGAGGAGGAGGAGAAGAACCTAAATACCTATTGAAAACCCCCAATTTCTCATTTCATGCAATTAGTGTTTTCGCCGTAAAAACCCCCCTAAACATGCTCCAAAGCGGGAAAATCATGGTTTTAAACAAAATACAACAGGGATCCTCACCCTACCGGTTACTCGAACTCCTTCTAACTCCAAGCCGCCAACCCGCCTCGCCACACGCCGCCGCCGGTACCGCCGTGGACGCCGTTATTCCACTAGGACGTCGGCCGCCGTCCGGAGAGAATTGCGTCGCGGAGGAAGTGGTGGTGGTAGTGGAGGAAGTTGGGAGGTTAATGGAGTGGAGGGAGAGGAGTAATGGGGAGAGGAAAGGAAGGAGAGGGGGAAAGGGGCGTTGGAGAGTCGGAGGGAAGAAGAGAGAAGAGAAAGGAGAGAATGAGGGAAAGGAGGGAGGGTTCGCGGGGTCAAACAGAAACTGGGGAAAACGCGTCGTCCAAGCCCGACGTCATTCAGACTACAAGACCGGACTGTACACTGACAAACTAGGGTCGTACTCTAAATGGCGTCGTCTATACAAGACGTCATTCAGACGATAAGACCAGGGCCGTACTCTCGCGGCCCAAAGCCAGCTCATATGGCATAGCCTAAAACACGTCCACATTGCTGGACGTCGTTTGAACCGCGTCGAGAAGAACACAAGCCTTAGCCACGCAAGGGCCCAAACTGAGGGATCCGACTCCGAAACTGACCCGATAACCGGATCTGAAACCTCAATCCTTACATTCTCCCCCCCTTAAAAGAATTTCGTCTCCGAAATTGCCTGCTACAAAATAACGAGATTGAAAATAATGGTACAAGCTCACAAGAGAACTTACGAGAAAAGGTAGGGAAACTGCTCCCGCATTTCATCCTCTCGCTCTCAAGTAGCCTCGCCTCCAGAGCGATGTTGCCAAATCACTTTAACTAAAGGAACAACCTTGTTTCGAAGGACCTATTCCCTGCGATCCTCAATATGTACTGGAAATTCTAGAAAGGACAAGTCCTCAGCGACTTCCAACTCTGAAAAGTCCAAAACATGAAATGGGTCCTGAACATATTTCCTCAGCAAAGAAACATGGAACACATCGTGCACTCCTGCAAGACTAGGTGGCAAGGCTACCTGATACGTTGTTTCCCCAATTCAAGCAAGAATGGGAAAAGGCCCAATATATCGTGGACTCAGCTTACCTCGCTTCCCGAATCTCATCACACCCTTGGAGGGTGAGACTCGGAGAAACACGTGGTCCCCAACCTCAAACTCAAGCGGTCTCCTACGGATATCTGCATAACTCTTCTGCCTGCTCTGAGCTGTAGTCAACCTCTGTTGCACCACTCTGGCAACCTCAGCACACTGCTGTACCAACTCTGGCCCTGCTATCTGTCTCTCGCCAATCTCAGACCAATTCACAGGAGATCGACACGGCCGCCCGTACAATGCCTCATAAGGCGCTATGCCGATACTAAAATGATAACTGTTGTAGTAAGCAAACTGCACTGTAGACAAGTGCTGCTCCCAAGAACCTCTCCAATTTAAGCAACATGCCCTGAGCATATCCTGCAGTGTTTGAATGGTCCTCTCCGACTGCCCATCAGTCTCAGGATGATAAGCCGAGCTGAAGGCTAACTGCGTGTCCAAGGCCTTCTGAAAACTCTTCCAGAATCTAGAAGTAAATCTCGGATCCCGGTCTGACACGATGGATAAGGGCACCCCGTGCAGAGAGATGATTCGGTCCACAAACAACTTAGCCAACTTATCGACTAACCAGTCCTTCCTAATAGCCAGAAAGTGTGCCGACTTGGTCAATCGATCAACAATGACCCAGATCGCGTCTCTTCTGCCAGGGGACATAGGTAATCCCATCACAAAGTCCATAGTCACGTGTTCCCATTTCCATTCCGGGATCGGCAAATCCTGCAACAATCCTCCTAGTCTCTGGTGTTCTGCCTTAACCTGCTGACAACTCAGGCACCTTACCACATAATCAGACACGTCCTTCTTCAAACCAGGCTACCAAAAGTGCCTCCTCAAACAATGATACATCTTAGTCGTTCCGAGATGCACTGCATATCTAGAACGGTGCGCCTCATCCACGACACTCCTGCGCACGTCTTCCTCGGCTGGGACATAGAGTCTGCTTCTAAATCTGAGTGTACCATCATCCCACAACTCCACCTCTGGTGTCTGGAGAACCTGCGGTAACTCTGCATCTGCCCTCTGAGCCTCGATTACGGCATGGTACACTGCTGGCCTCACAGTTATGCTGGACAACACGGCTTTGTCAGCCTCTCGCGGAATCCTAAAGGAAGATTCCATCACCTGCTCATATAACCTCCATTCTTGAACCATGAGATATGACACGACCGTCTTCCGACTCAAGGCGTCTGCCACCACATTTGCCTTGCCCGAATGATAAGAAAGGTCGAGATCATAATCTTTGATAAACTCCATTCAAGTTCAAATCCTTCTGCGTGAATACGTACTTCAGGCTCTTATGGTCGGTAAAAACCTGAAACTTCTATCCATATAAATAGTGCCGCCAGATCTTCAGTGCAAATACTACAGCTGCCAACTCTAAGTCATGAGTGGGATAGTTCTCCTCATGCTTCTTCAGCTGTCTAGAAGCATAGGCCACAACCTTACCATGCTGCATCAGAACCGCACCCAAACCTCGACGAGATGCATCTGAATAAACCACAAATCTACCGGAACTTGATGGAAGCACCAGTACTGGTGCTGAAGTGAGGCGAGTCTTCAACTCAATGAAACTCCGCTCACACTCCTCGGTCCACACGAAATGAACTCCCTTACGAGTCAACCTCGACAAGGGGGTCGCTATAGAAGAAAAACCCTGGACAAACCGTCTGTAATATCCTGCTAACCCCAAGAAGCTCCTGATCTCAATTATTGTTGTCGGTCTGCTCCAATCCATTACTGCCTCAATCTTGGTTGGATCCACTGCAATGCCATCTCCAGAAATGACATGCCCCAGGAAGTGCACCTTATCTAGCCAAAATTCACACTTGCTAAACTTGGCATAAAGTTGGTGTTCTCTCAGAACCTACAATACCATCTGAAGATGTGTGGCATGCTCTTCCTCAAAAGAAGAGTATACTAAAATATCATCTACAAATACCACCACAAACTGATCCAAGTAGGCGCTGAAGACCCGGTTCATCAAATCCATAAAAGCCGCCGGAGCATTGGTCAAACCAAAAGGCATAACCAAAAACTCATAATGTCCATACCGAGTCATAAAGGCCGTCTTACTAACATCAACCTCACAGATACTCATCTGGTAATACCCTGATCTCAAGTCAATCTTTGAAAACACCTTCGCTGACTGCAACTGATCCATCAGATCATCAATCCTCGGAAGTGGGTACTTGTTCTTTATCGTCACCTGGTTCAGCTATCTATAATCAATACACAACCTCAGAGAACCATCCTTCTTCCTGACAAATAGAATTGGAGCACCCCACAGAGAACTACTGGGACGAATAAAACCCTTATCCAACAATTCCTGCAACTGCACCTTCAACTCAGCGAGTTCGACCGGAGCCATCCGATACGGGGCCTTAGACAAGGGTGCCGTACCTGGTGCAAGCTCAATAGTGAACTCGACCTCTCGCTGAGGAGGGAGGCCAGGCAACTCCTCAGGAAACACACCAGCAAAGTCACAAACTGCAGGCACCTCCTAAAGACTGGAACTACTACTAACACCAGCTAAAACAACAGAGGCAAGGAAAGCCTCACAACCACCAACAAGCAACCTCTGGGCCTTAAAGGCAGAAATAAGAATACCACGAGAAGAGAGCCTAATACCTTGGAAGTAGAAGGTCAGGATGTCTGGAATAAAGAAACGCACCATCTTCCTATGGCAGTCCACCTCGGCATAATAAGCCTCCAACCAGTCCATGCCCAAGATGACATCAAAGTCGCAAATGGGAAGCACAACTAACTGGGAAGGTAACTCATGGCCCTCAATGGTCAAGGGAACCTCACTCAAACAGTTATAAGACAACATGAAATCCCCAGAAGGAACCTCTACCATCAGTCCATCAGATATCTCATCAACGGGTGCAGAAAGAATATCAACGAACTGCTCATAAATAAAAGAATACGAAGCATCCGAATCAATCAACACATGCGCAGAGTTCCCAAGGATAGAAAGTGTACCTTCCACCAAGTTGGACATACGAGCCTACTTCCTAGTGATAACTAGAACTCTCCCCTGGATCCTCAGCTTCTTCTGATCACCTGGTCCCTGCCCCTGACCATGCCCCTGCAGGCAATACCTCGCCAAATGGCCCTGCTGGCTACAAGTGTAACACCTCCCAGAAAATGCAGGATACTGAGTCCCACCATGAGTACCACCGCAATGTCGACAAGCTGCCGGAAGCCTCTGAGCTGCCTCCTGCTGAGCACTAGACACCGACTGACTCTACTGGCTCTATCCGGGTTTGCTACTACCACTGCTGCCGCTGCTGCTGCCACCGCCTCGAAAGAACCTCCTGAATCTGGAGCCGAGTGAAGACGATCCTGATCTGGACGAAGCAGTTGTTGTTGCTGCTGTCTTTCCCCTGCCATGAACTGGCCCCTGAGTAGTCAGTCTCCTCTCCCGAGCTGACTGATCATACTGTGCCTCTACTGTTGCGGCACACCTAACCGCCGATGCCAAATCTGTACAACAGTGGGATGCCACAAAACTCCTCAAATTGGACCTCAGTCCATCCACAAACCACTCAGTCCGATGCTCGTCTCCTGAAATAAAAGGCACAAACCTCCCAAGCGAAACAAAATTCATCTGGTAGTCAAGCAATGTCATTTCCTTGGATCAACTCCATAAATTCCCTCTCCTTGGCCTTCTGGACATGCCTAGGGAAGTACTGCGCATTGAATTCCTTCACAAATGTCTCCCATGGAATCTCCCTGAGATTCCTATCCGCATATGACAAACTCTTCAAAGTGGTCCACCAGTCATAGGCATCATCCTTCAACATGAAGGTAGCCAACGGAGTCCTCTCAACTGCCGCACAATCCATGGTATCAAAAGTCTTCTCCAACTTCCTCAACCAATGAACAGCCTCATCAGGGTTGGGACAACCGGTAAAATGAGGCGGTTTCAGCTTCAGGAATCTCTCTAGAGCAGTTGAAGGACCTCCCCGAGTACTAGAACTCTCACTAGGGTCTCAAGTTTGGTATCTAGCTATCGTGTCCATTATAGCCTCCATGAAACGCTCCATATTCGGCCTACCGGCCTCAGATCCACTAAGGACATCTCCCTGCTCTCTAATAACTGGCATCCTCTTCCTAGGAGCCATCTAATGGCCTACAATCACAAAAATCTAAAAGTTTTAATTAGAATCCTAAAGCCTACACTACCGCTGAGCTTGTATGGGATAATGTAATTATTTGCCGAAATTACGATTTTTAACCTAGTTATTCATCTATTTGCCAGACCGAATGCTCTGATACCAACTGTAACGACCCGCCACCCTATAATCAAGGATCTGATTACTAAATGGGTGTCAAATCATTAAATTTGGAGCCAAACCAGGATCTTGATAAGTCTGGGAAATAAACGATAAACTAAATTAAACATACACATCACATCGAATTGTAAAAGAAGTGCAAAAATTAAAAGTTATTACAATTCGACTCGACTCAGCAAATAATTACATACTCCAACTGAAAAAGAAATAATTAAGCGTACAGGCCATAAAAGGAAATAACAACTACATCGGGGCATACCTCGGAATAATGGCTGCTGGCGCGCAACCCAAAGCAACAATCACCTCGCTACACCTGCCTGGAACACTCACCTGAAAACCGCAGGGGGTGAAGCTCATCAAAAAAGACTCAGTAGGGATCCTTCGATCCCCACCACCCACTCACACACCCATGAGTGCAGTACACAAATATAGGCAATTTAACACAATTTCGATATAAAACACACGTATTTATAAATGTAACATGTACGATTCTGAGACTACTACAAGATCCACAACTAGCGTCTCAGCTAAACACACAAATCACACGGCCGAACGCGGAAAACACCCGCTGAGACCAAATAGCAACCCCTCGGATAGCACACTGGCTACTCTGGCCTGACACGGCTCAAGGTGGTACTGCTTCCCCCAGCACGAGTGACGCTCCGAATGTACCACTCCCACACCGGTACTAGCTATACCCCAGGGTACACCAAGTGACCCTCTCTCTAGACGTCATCCCACCACTCCTACACCGGCGCCGTGTCACTCCCACACCGACACAGGGTGCCTAAGCGCTAACAACTGTCACTCTAGGTCCACGATCGCACAAAACGCAACACGGTGCGATCCGATCACGTAGAAATCATCGTCTATGAGTACGATTTCAAGTATGCAATTAACCAAACTATCTATCAATGTAAACACATGTTAATTGCAGGAATTAATAAGATTCTGTCTTGAATCGCGTCGTCCAAGGCCGACGTCATTCAAGACTCCTAAACTGGTTCATGTGAAAATGGGTCTCGGAATATGGCCTAAATCACGTCGTTCAAAGGAGTCGCCATTTAAAAGGCGTCGTTGTCCCTAGTCGTCTAATAACGACAGAAACAGAGATAGGCTTCAGGGTGATCTGAACTTAAAACGCGTCGTGCGCGGAAGTCGCCGTTCAAAAGGCGTCGTTGTTTCTGGACGCTACTCGATCCAGAGACAGAGTCTGTTATTTGGGCTAAATCGCATCGCAGGTGGAAGCCGCCTTTCTAAAAGGCGTCGCTGTCCCCCGGCGCCATTTAACCCTCACAGACAATTTCTTCCTCCGTCATCTCCCAATCCACGGGGTGGGATTTCCTCTCCCAAATCGTACAAAAACCCACAAAGTAGAGAAGAAGGAGAAGAACCTAAATATCCATTGAAAACCCCCAATTTCTCATTTCATGCAATTAGTGTTTTCACCCCTAAAACCCTCTTAAACATGCTCCAAAGCGGGAAAAGTATGGTTTTAAACAAAATACAATGGGGATCGTCACCCTACCGGTTACTCGAACTCCTCCTAGCTCCAAGCCGCCAACCCCCCTCGCCACACGCCGTCGCCGGTATCGCCATGGACGCCGTTATTCCACTAGGATGCGGCCGCCGTCCGGAGAGAATTGCGCCGCGGAAGAAGTGGTGGTGATAGTAGAGGAAGTTGGGAGGTTAATGGAGTGGAGGGAGAGGAGGAATGGGGAGAGGAAAGGAAGGAGAGGGGGAAAGGGGCGTTGGAGAGTCAGAGGGAAGAGAGGAGAGAGAAGAGAAAGGAGAGAATGAGGGAAAGGAGGGAGAGTTCCCGGGGTCAAATAGAAACTGGGGAAAACGCGTCGTCCAAGTCCGACGTCATTCAGACCACATGACCGGACCGTACACTAACAAACTAGGGTCGTACTCTAAATGGCGTCGTCTATACAAGACGCCATTCAGACGATAAGACTAGGGCCGTACTCTCGTGGCCCAAAGCCAGCCCACGTGGCGCCCACGTGGCACAGCCTAAAACACGTCCACATTGTTGGACGCCGTTTGAACCGCGTCGAGCTCGCTCGACGCGAAAAAGAACACAAGCCCTAGCCCCGCAAGGGCCCAAACCGAAGGATCCGACCCCGAAACTGACCCAATAACCAGATCCGAAACCTCAATCCTTACACTACGGGTACAATTTGGTTGAAGCCGGTCCAGATGACCAACTCTCTTCTGAGGCCCCCAAATCCTTTGTGGCTTACAAGGAGATGTTCCTCGTGGGGTTTTGCCTTCCGGTTCCTCGCTTTTGTTTGCAGCCTCCTTGTTCAGTACCGACTGGCACCTGCCCAGCTTACTCCAAACGCCTGGTTTTACACCTATGCTTTTCTCCTTGTTTGCCATGAGCGGAAGGTCAACCCTACGGCCGTTCTATTCCGTTGTTTATTTCAATGCCTACCCCATACTCAGATTGATGATGCACTTCTTCATGAAAGCCCGTCCCCGTAACTTGTTCCTTCGACTGAGCTCCATCGCCTTTACTCATAAATCATGGAAGAATCATTTCTTCTTTGTGGCCCAAGACCTCGAGGTGATTCCTCCTTGGGATTTACGTTGTCCCTTCAACTTCACTCCCATATGGAAGGATCCTTTGCCTGGCCGAGTTCACCCAGATGTAGAGCTACGGAAGCTAATCCTCAAGGCCTAGCTCGTAATCGATGTCGACCTCGAAGTTACCTAGAGGGCCTTGTTGAGGGCTGGCCTTACTCCCCGAGAATCCAAGAGTGAGTGTATGCCTTGTTTTTTGTCAACTTTTTGGCTTTCTTGCGATCTTGCTAACCTGACTAACTTTTCAGTCGAGATGATCGTACAAGTGTCTCTTGCACGGGAGGTAGCTCAGGGTGAGGGCGAAGACGGCGTGGGAGCATCGACGGGTCCGCCTCCTGCAGAGATTCAAGGGCTGGACGTTGGCCCTAAGGGTAGCTACTTTGACGTCCCCGAGAGTGTTCCCTTCCCATGCCCGATGGGAAGCAGTGCCGACATCTCAACCAGGCTGTGGAGGCGATGCGCTGACAAAAGCGGGCGGTGAAATGCAGCCCCAAAACATTGAGGTGGTTGCAGGAGGCGATGCCCATCGAAGGAGGCATCGGGTGGATATCAACCCCCCAGTAGGCTGGGGGCGTGGTTATTAGGAGCGCCCCGACTGAACCGAGACAATTTTATGCTTCCCCTCTGCCCGGAGAGCCGGTCCCTTGTAGTCGCACGTGTGGAGGGTCTATGCCGACAACACCTTCGCTGATAGGAATGTGGTTCACGATTTGGCTTTGGCCACGTGTATCCCGATGGAGCGCACCTAGAAACTGCGAAGGGCTGACTTGGAGCTCTCCATTTGAGCCCTACAGTCAGGCCTGCACACTCTCGTCCAGGCCTACCGTCTCGCTGAGAGGTTCAACGTGTTGGGATCCCGGCGGGACGCGAAGAACGCAGCGGAAACGACGAATAAAATTAACTCGCCCGATGCCCGCTGATCCGATTCGGAACGAAAACTAACGGGTCATAATCTGATTACCGTGTGCGGATCCGAATCCGCAACCGTCTCGATTTCGTCGAGGCGATGCCGCGACCCGCACAAGCGTCCGGCCTCCAGCGGTATCTACGCGATCCTTCGCGGTGATTCGTCCTCGTTCCCTCATCCATATCAGCTCGCTCGCTGAAGATCCGTCACCGCAACGATTGCCGAAAACCTGCCAACATGAATTCCCGACTTTCGGGAATCACTCGTAGCGGAGACAAAGACAGTTCAGGCGCCTCGAACGGGGTGGCCAGAGGAGGAGAGAGAAAGGGGGGTGATGGCCATCATGGGGAAATCCTAGAGCTAGGCCTAGGGTTTCTCAACAGCGCATATATATATTAAGTCGGCGCGACTTTTCACAAAAGTCCCCGAGTTAATATAAATCTCACTTATGTATCACTGATTGAGAATCTTATTGCGTGTGACCCTCTAGGCCCATTTACCAGTCCGATTTTCAGCCCGTTAAGTCCAATAACCAGTTATTGACTTATTGTAATTAATTAATACCTAGATATTAACTAATTACTTAACCGAATTAACATCACATGTAAATTTGGTCGGACTTCTGATCAAGTTGGGTGCCAAGCAACACTGCATGATCCCGGAAGGTAATGGGGTTCAACAACCCACTCATAGAACCTGTCCGTCCACAGTTACCACGTGGCTATAATCCTTCGTTTGCACAATGCTCTCGAGTTAACCTAGGGTATGGTCAACTGTCAAATCCTAGATGGTCAACTCACTTGAATCAGACTCCGCTGTACAATATCGGAAATCATCTTTTCTGATATTGTTTCTGCTCTGGCCAGAGACTCCTGCGGATCTATTCTAGAACATTCTCTCTCCAGTTACCTGAGAGCGAATGATCCTTTATTGAACACACAATCACCTTCGAAGGTCTTCCACTGGACCCGATCCTTGACTATTAAAGATCCCGTGGATAGGGATTCGTAGGTCAAGGTCAAAGTCCAGAAGTCCACCGACAAGGTATCTTTGGTGTCTCAAGTCCAAGGATCAACCACGCCACTATGATGATGAATCAAGCCGATTGACAGTCAGGTAAATTACCATTCGGCGATTCATGTCGGATCAGTTCAGTGAACTCATTCCCCAATGAGCACCTACAGGTTTACCATTATGTCTCCATACGAGTAACTAACGAGATAAGTCACCCTCATCATATGAGCTGGAATAACCTGTACTAGTCTTACCGGATGTTTGATGTCCCTCTCCAACATCATACGACTAGGAACAATTGAGAATATGTGTTTATAAGTCATCAGTCTCATTATTATGATCTCATTATAATATGATGACTATTGCACATATTCATGGACTTCATTATGCGTAATTATTAATATGCCAATCTACATAATGAATTTAATGCCATTAATCAGTGAACCAGATTTAAATAGGTGCCTTATGATTGGCCTAAAAGACACCTATATCCATCAATCTCCCACTTAGACTCAAGCCAATCACCTTCGCATTTGATCTCCATCAAATCTAGGTGATGCTCACAAAAATTATGTGACTAAGACTTGGTCAGGGATTTGCTAAATTGTCTAAAGATGGAATATTTTCATTACGTTATTTCCTCTTAATTCTTTGTCTCTGAACTTGTGAAGGGGCCTCAGAATGTTCTGCAACTTCTGAAGAGACCATGGCTCGATCACACAATTGATCGCTCCCACTGTTGTCCTACAACAACGGGATTTTATCAGAGACCTTTAGAACTATATCTAGTTTAGGGATGAACTTTTTCATCCATACTATTCTAATAACAGTATCACTAATTTTTGTCATCACCTCAATATCGATTTCTGGATTTGAACCCTTCCAATTCATTCCTTTCTTCTAGAAAGTTGAATCCATTATTTGACTTGAAATTTGAGTCAGTGGGAACTCATAATTTCAAATCATCCTCTCCATATATGTAAGTGTATTTTATCACTTCTCAAGTGCTTAATGATGCATTTCACTCATGTATCCTTTAAGGAACTTTTTCTTTAAAGGAATAAATTCTATGTCTCAACAATTGAGACTTATTATGAAATTTATGCGAAACATTTTGACACACAGGTCAATATAATATCCCTATTGATCTATCTTAATAGATTCGTATTTCCAATACGTGGGATATTATAACTAAACTTATTATGGAGGAAAACATAGTTAATAATGCTTTTACTGATAATAACATCGTGATGTCATTCTCAAGGACTTTGATGTTATTATCACAAAGCAATACTAAGACGATCGTGCTCCCACTGTCCTCTTTGAACACGCACACACAATCCGTTATCATTCTTAATGATCACGTAGTATTTGACCATTAAGTCAAAACTTTTATTACAACTTAGGAAGCTTTAGTTTGATTCAATATGATCTTTGAAATCATAGCTTGCTTCCTAGATATTCTAAAAGCTTTAAAAGTGTATCATATACATCTTTTCTTCAATCACATTGAGAGAACGTTTTTAATATCCATCTGTCATCATTTCAATATAATAATAGGCAGTATTGACAAGTAGAATTCTAATAAACTTATTAATCTCAAAGTTGTAATGACGTAGAGCACCATCAAAGATTTTAGATCATAATCTATATCTTTGAGCTCCTCTCATGTGTGTTATGAGTGGTTCCAAACAACTAAAGATTATCCAATAATCTTATGTTAACTTGTGGATCTAGAATATCTTCTAGTTTTATCAGCTCCCACTGTCTTCTTTGAGGACATATTCCTCTTTATAGAAAACAGTTTTGAGGATGATAATTATTCTTGTTTATAATTCATATCCCATATGAATTATTTGGTTTCCATATCTTATATGGACACACACTGACTTATTTAGAACCATATTTAAAGTATGGACATCTTATGTTCATACTCATGTTTACAAGGATAAGAATTAGGCAAATCTTATTATATATATATTGTACCATATCTTAATAAGGTGCAATTCCTCATTCTATCATATTACTATGATATACAATGAGGATCAATCGAGCAAAGATACAATTATTCTCTTAATGATTTATGTGAATCATATACTTAAGTATTAATTTCTTTGATCAAATCAAAAAAATTCTAATACTTCATTTTGATCTTATACTTTAATCTCTCAGATGCACTCGACTTGTACTTCAGCAAGTACATACAATCGAATCATTCAAAGAGTAAACTATAAGGTAAGTCAATGGGAGTGATTATCTTTGGCCTTAAGAGGATATTGAGCTGTTTACATCAGTATGTATCAGCACCAATAATTTCTTATTGTACAACCATGTGTACAATACCATAGATAATCAGGATTCACACAGTTCATTTCTATAAGAGACTAGTGAACATTCATCATGAAATGTTACATAAAGAATCTATAGTGCATTAACTGATTTGAACAACTATTGTTGTTTCTCAATCAATGTTATTCTTGATATCTTACGCTACTAAATAACAATTATTCTGTTTCATATTTGACACATATAGATATACAAAGATTTACTATCTGACAGTAACCTATGAATATCACGAACCTAACTCAACACTTGCATTTTCTCGATTTCCTTTTACTTGTCTAAGTCTGCATACCATCGCAGCTCTGAGAACTATTTTCAATATCTCATATTAGAGATGTTAATTATCCAATAGATATGTAAAAGGTTGATAATAAGAATATATGAAACTTCTTTCAAGTTTCATATTCGTTTTGCCAATATTCTTATATTGGTTGCAGTGGGAGAACTGCTACTTCTCTATCTCAGCTGACCTTCTTACATCCTTTCAGGTGTGGATTCGAACGTTTAAAATCTTACCACTTGCCTTTCTCAAAGGCACATCATATATATCTCTTCATCTTGGTCTATCCAAATAAGAGATTTCATGACAACCATTGCCTTTCAAAAGGACACACCATGAGTACCTCTTCACCTTGGTCTATCCAAGTAAGAGGATCATGATATCTGATTAGGATAGTGACTTTCACTTACCCCTAAAGACATTCTTTAGAGTTTTCTAGTCAGTTTGAATATAAGAAGTATTGGCATCCAATATGCCAAAATCTCGAATAAACGACATTTTAGTGAACAAAGGAAATAACGTGTTTTAGTCTTTTATCTTGAATTATTTTCCACTATTTTTCGACGGACTGTATAACCTTCAGGTATATAGAACGGAAGACTCCGCTGGTCTCCTAGTGAGGATCAGAATCTCCAAGAATCACAGTATGACCTGGGATAAACACATCGTATCATACCATTATCTTAGAGCAACCATCTCATGGTAATTACAACTCCTTGCAATATCCGATCTTATTTCGGCTCCCAGGTCTTTAATGGTCTCGGGTAAACATAGTAGACCATTATCCCTGGTCTAAGCTTTACCATCAATACGTGACAGAGTAGAGTAAGAATGCAGCTCTAGGGTAAACGCGAGGATAGATACATCGTTCCTCTATTCCAATCTCAAGGCATCAAGATGTCATAGTTAATAGTCATTTCATCAGATGATGGCAGATCTCGAGTAAACACATAAAAACTGCCATCACTAAATCAAGTTCTAAGAGCTATATTGATGGACAGCCACACTGTGCATTCTCAATGACTCGCGCTCCGGCTTAGACTTTATGTTGAAGGTTTTGTTATATTAAGTTGGGCTCATCCTAGGTAATAGTTTATAAATATATCGTATATATTTAACTATACCTAGATAATAGCAATTGATTCAAAATAAAAAAAATAAAAGGCATGCATCAACCATACATGTTCATTATGTGGTCATGGACAGCATGGTGATTAACTGGAGCCAAACAATTAATCACTAAAACTATATAACAATTATATAATCTAAACATGCAAACACATAGCCACTGGTGATCTCATCTCCTGTCGCCTTCCTGGTTGCATTTGTAGATCATCCTCGCCTCTCCTCAGTCGGTACGATCAATTACAAATATAAAATAGAATTTGAAACATTTTCAAATACAAATTAATTGTAAGAGAAAGCCTCATGGCCGAGTACAATGATAGAGGGAGATAGAATTAGATTGGAATGAGAGAGAGAGGGAGGCACACAAGCCTCATTAATTAACATTTAATTAATGTACATCACATTCCATAACAATCCATATAATCACACATCATCACATAATATGAAATTTAACTAAGTACACGTCCATGACCATCACAAATTTTAACCATCCACACATGATAAAGCACATCACATGAAGGCTAAAATTTTGAAAAGTAATAATTTTCGTTTTCTAGAAACCTGGATTTTAATAAAAAATGGATAATTTGAATTTCGAAAATCATATTTTCTAACATGCATTTAAATCTAATTTTAAGCATTAAACACATCAACATGTGCACACAAAGCTAAAATTAAAATTCTAAAATATTCCATGCATAATTTAGAACAATTCTAAATTAATTAATCTAACACTTAGATTAATTTTAATTCACAGTAATAACAATTATTAATGCGAAACAATCTAACATTTAGATAGAATTAAAAACTCCTAAATAACACTTATAAAAGAATTTCTAATTCCTATTTTAATTGATTAAGAACTCCTTGTTAAGAACCCCTTTATTAAATCATATTTCTCAATAACAATTATTAAGAAATAATAATTAGAACATTTCTAATTAAAATAGTCTAACATTTTAGACTTAATTTAATCTTTTAATAACTTTTATAAAAGATCAAATTTAAGTAGATTAGATCAATAAAATAATAATTAAGAGATTCATGAGTAAACTAATTAATCATTTTAATAACTATTATTAAGACTTAATCAGTCCTTTAAAATATTTATTAAGATTTATTACTCAACAACTAATTAACTTCATTATAACTATTATAATTAGTTAATTAATCACTTATAAACTATTATTAAGTGTCCCTCAATCATTAAAACAATTTCCTAACAACAATTGCTAAGAAATTATTAATGTCTTATCAGTTAATAAAAATAAAATTAACAACATCTGTTAATTAATTTTAAAACCATAACAATGATCTAATCACTTAAATAATTAACATCATTTGTTAATTAATTTTAAAGTCACAACTTAATTTAAATTAACAACACTTGTTAATTATTATTTAAGATCAAAATCTTAAATTTTAACCCTTTAATTACTTTAATTAAAGGTAAATCAACAAACTATGTTAATTTTATTTAAGATCACATCTTAAAATTAAACTCCTCTTTTATTAAGATCATATCTTAATTAATCAGTAACAACACTTGTTAATTAACGAATTAAGATCATATCTTAATAAATTAATCCTCCACTAAAGATCACATCTTTAATAATTAATTCCCCTTTATTTAAGATCATATCTTAACGATAACACCTATTTAACTGGAAATTATATACTAAAGTCTAAAACATATTTTAAACTTTGTTTAAATCAATTTACAGTTAATTAGAGGTGGGTATTAAACTTTAATAAAAGTTTTAGAGGGTTAAAAGGAGTTATAATTTAAGGGGTAAATGGGCTTTAAATGGGTTTTAGGCCCATTGGGCCTCAAAGGCTCGGGCTCGGGCCTGGGCTTGACTTGGTGCACTGCCAGGCTCAGGCTAGGTGCCTGGACCCAGGCCAGTCGCTAGGACCCAGCCCACCTAGTTGAACCAGGTTGGGGCACCTGGGCACATGGTCCCCGGTTAGCCCGGGCCGGGCCGGGCCGCCCAGTTCCTACGCCTGAATCGGACGGCTAGGGTTCCTCCCCCCTGTTGGGTTTTCTCGGTTTCTCCGGATCGCTCACGCAGCGGAAAACAAAAAATATTTACAGCGATCCGTTCCCATTTCGGAATCTAAAATACGATAATCGGATTATCGAAGTTCTCACCGTGTGCGGATTCGAATCGGCAACCGTTCGGTTCCGTCGGTGCGACACCGCAAGCCGCGCAAGTGCCCGGCCTCTAGCGAAGTCCACGCGATCCTCCCCGCGACGGATATCCTCGAGTTCGTCGTTCTTCGCAACCCACGAAGCCTCCGTCGGTCGCCGCAATAATCGCCGCAACGCGCGGACGATTTCCCGTCGAACGGGATTCGGAGAAGCGGCGGAGCAGATCTGGATCTGCCTAGACGCCAGAGGAAGACATAAACTGAGGAGGGGCAGCTAGGGTTAGCAGTAGCTTGGCCTGCTCAGCCCGTTCGCTATGTTTTATACTAACCGCGTGGTTTTTCATAAAAACCCCCAGTTTGTATAAAACCCACTTATTTATCCATCGCCTTGAGAATCATTTGCGTGTGACCCTCTAGGCCCAAGTACCAGGCCAGTTAATGGCCCAATAAGCCCAGTGACTCCTCACTGGCTTTATTAATTAATTAATAACCCTTTATTAATCAATTAATCAATCGAATTGATGTTGCACATCGAATTCGACCTGGCCTCCGATCACGTTGGGTGCCAAGCAACACTGCGTAAATCCGGAAGGTATTTGGGGTTAAGTAACCCACTCTTGGAACCATTCCGCCGACAGTTACCGCGTGGATATAATCCTTCATTCGTACAATGCTCTCGAGTCAACTCAGGGTATGGTGAGCTGTCAAACCCTAACCGGTCGACTCACTTGGATTGGATGCCGCTGATGAATATCGGAAAACTCCTTTTCCGATATTATCGTCCGCCCTGGCCAGGGGCTTTCGCGCATCCTTCCTAGAGCATTCTCTCTCTAAGTACCGACAGCGAATGATTCCTTATTAACACACAATTCCCTTCGACGGTATTCCGCTGTACCCAATCCTTGGCGTATTAGAATCCCATGGCTAGAGATTCGTAGACCAAGGTCAAAGTACAGAAGTCCACCGCCAAGGTGTCCTTGGTGTCTCAGGTCCGAGGACCATCCACGCAACCGCGACAATAGAATCAAGCTGGTTGACAGTGAGGTACAATACCATCCAGCGATTCAGTCGGATCAGTTCAGTGAACTCATTCTCCAATGAGCACCTACAGATTCGCCTTAGTGTCTCCACACAAGTGACTTATGAGACCAGTCACCCTCATCATATGAGCAGGAGTAATCTGTACTAGTCTAACCGGATATCCGATGTCCTTCTCGGATATCCTCCGACTAGGAACGATTAAGAATATGTGTGTTTAAGTGATCAGTCTCATTAGTATGATCTCATCATAATCTGATCACCATAGCACATATTCACGGACTTCATTATGAAACGATAATTAACGTGATTTACACATAATGAATATTATGCCATTTTATTAATAATGAACGAGATTTACTTTGTTAGATTGGCTTGTAGGCCACCTAAACTAACAATCTCCCACTTGGACTAAAGCCAATCACCTTTATACAATAAGCCCATAGACTCTAGGTGACGCTCAAACACAATTTGAGCCAACGGCTTTGTCAGTGGATCTGCTACATTGTCGACGGATGGAACTCTTTCCACTATTACATCTCCTCTGGATATGATCTCTCTGATAAGGTGAAAGCGCCTCAGAATATGCTTTGATTTCTGATGAGACCGCGGCTCTTTCGCTTGCGCAATTGCTCCATTGTTGTCGCACAACAGTGGAACAGGCTCAGAGATGCTGGGAACTACGTCGAGGTCGGTGATGAATTTCTTCAACCACACTGCTCCCTTAGCGGCTTCAGCTGCAGCGATGTACTCAGCTTCAGTCGTCGAATCTTCAGTGGTTATTTGCTTGGAACTCTTCCAGCACACTGCTCCTCCGTTCAATGTAAACACGAATCCAGATGTAGACTTGCTATCATCTGGATCTGACTGGAAACTCGAGTCAGTAAAGCCTCGCAATTTCAAGTCACCTCCTCCATAGACAAGAAACATATCCTTAGTTCTTCTTAAGTACTTAAGGATACATTTCACTGCCTTCCAGTGCTCTTTGCCTGGATCAGCCTGAAATCTGCTCGTAACACTTATAGCAAATGCAACATCAGGCCGTGTACATAGCATGGCATACATGATAGATCCTATGGCAGATGCATAGGGTATTCTATCCATGAATGCCCTCTCATCAGGAGTCTTAGGAGACTGCTCCTTTGAGAGATTAATTCCATGTCTCATCGGTATGAAACCTCTCTTGGAATTTTCCATGCCAAACCTTTTGACTATGGTATCTATGTACAAGGATTGGGTCATTCCAAGCATCCTCTTTGATCTATCTCTATAGATTCGTATTACCAATACGTAGAATGCTTCTCCCAAATCCTTCATGGAGAAGTTTTTCGACAGCCAGATCTTTACTGATGACATCATAGCTACTTCATTCCCAATGAGTAGTATGTCATCCACGTAAAGAACTAGAAAAGTGACTGCACTCCCACTGGTCTTCTTGTACACACAAGGCTCATCTTCATTCTTAATGAAGACATAAGACTTGACAGCCTCGTCAAATCTTATGTTCCAGCTCCGGGAAGCCTGCTTCAGTCCATAAATGGACCTCTGAAGCTTGCACACTTTATCTCGAGATTCTTTGGATGTGAAACCTTCTGGTTGTATCATATACACCTCCTCCTCAAGGTTACCATTGAGGAAGGCAGTCTTCACATCCATCTGCCAGATTTCATAATCAAAATGTGCAGCAATGGCGAGCAGAACTCTGATCGACTTTATCATGGCAACTGGTGAGAAAGTCTCGTCATAGTCAATTCCTTGCCTTTGACGATATCCCTTTGCCACCAACCTTATCTTATAAGTGTCGATCCGTCCATCAGCACCGATCTTTCTTTTAAAGATCCACTTGCAACCGATGGGTACAATACCCTCGGGCAAGTCTTCCAAGTTCCAAACTTGGTTGGTGTGCATGGACTGGATTTCTGAGTTCATGGCTTCTCGCCATTTCCCGGCTTCTGGGCCTTCTATGGCCTCCTGGTAGCTTTAGGATCATCATCCTCATTATATGCTACCTTAGACTCACCTTCAGCAATATGTCCCACATATCGTTTAGGTAGTCTAGGTGCTCTACCAGTTCTACGAGGCTCATCTGTATGTACCTGAACAGATTCAGGAACTGATATCTCATCTGATGATAATGCAGCTGTTTGGGATTCTGGAACCTCTTCCAGTATTATTTTACTCCCATTGTTCTCCTGGATAAGGTATTCCTCTTCCAGGAAGACAGCTTTCCTGGCGACAAACACCTTTTGTTCATCAGGATGATAAAAATAGTATCCAAAAGTTTCCTTTGGATATCCCACAAACCTGCATTTATCAGTTCGTGATTCCAACTTGTCTGGATCATGCCTCTTTACATGAGCAGGACAACCCCAGACTTTAACATGTTTAAATTCTGGTTTCCTGCCTTTCCATATCTCATATAGAGTAGAGGCCACAGACTTGCTGGGTACTTTGTTCAGTAGGTATGTTGCTGACTCTAGAGCATACCCCCAGAGGGACACTGGTAATCCCGAAAAGCTCATTATGGATCGCACCATGTCCAACAAAGTGCGATTCCTCCTTTCAGATACACCATTCATCTGTGGTGTATATGGAGGGGTCAGTTGAGAAAGGATACCATTATCCTTTAAGAATTGTGTGAAATTAGTACTCAAGTATTCTCCTCGTCGATCCGATCGAAGAGCTTTAATACTCTTTCCTAACTGCTTCTTCACCTCATTCTTGAACTCCTTAAACTTCTCAAATGCTTCCGACTTGTACTTCATTAAGTACACAGCCGAATCTTGAGAAGTCATCGGTGAACGTGATGAAGTAAGAAAAGCCACCTTTGGCTTGGGTGGACATTGGACCACATACATCCGAATGTATTAGTTCCAAAATGTCCTTGGCACCTTCTCCATGTCCTGTAAATGGAGATTTCGTCATCTTTCCCATAAGGCAGGATTCACATGTTGCAAACGATTCATAATCGAATGCTGTTAAGTAACCATGTTTGTGCAACTTTTGCAACCTGCTTTCGCCAATGTGTCCAAGTCTACAATGCCACATGTAGGCCTGGTTCACACAATTCTTGCTCTTCTTAAGAGCATTATCAATCTGAAGATTGTAATGAGAAACATCTAATAGATATAGATTGTTGACTAAAGATGCCGAAGCTATTGATTTATTACCATAATAAATCGAACAACTTCTATTCTCAATTGTCAACCTATATCCTATCTTGTCCAAACAAGATATTGATATGATGTTCTTTATTATGCTAGGAACATAATAACAATCTTCCAATAGTAAGGTGTCTCCCGATGGAAGCCTGAGATTTGCTGTCCCAACAGCAATCGCCGCAACTTTTGCACCGTTTCCTAACCTCAATTCCACCTCACCTTGTCTCAGCTTGCGCTTACTTGTCAGCATCTGCACATCATGGCAGATAAGAGAAGCACATCCGGTATCTAATACCCAAGATGTGGAATCTCTAACTGACAAGTTGATATCTATCATATAGATATCTAAAGCTTCAGACAGCTTCACTACTTCCACTCTTCCATGAGCTTTATCGTTAAGGAACTCCTTGCAGTTCCTCTTCCAGTGACCATACTGCTTATAGTAGAAGCAGTCACCCTTCACTACTCTTTGACCTTTGTCCTTCGATCCTTTATCGTTAGCTATCATCTCTGCTTCAGGGGTATCCAATGCCGATTCAGCAGGAGGATCAGCTCCAGGGACAAAGTTATTGTGCTCAGATCTGAAGACATTCTTCAGGTTTCTAAACCAATCCGAGTAGATCAGGTAAGTCAAAAGGGCATCAAGTATGCCACGGAGTGGGTTATTCGACGACATAATTCCCTACAGGAGATAAGTAAAATCTATTTAGCAGATGTTCAATTATTAAAGTTTAAAACAAGACATGGTCTTTTGTTCAAGTTTAACTCCCACTAATTTTCGACGGACTGTATAACCCTCAGTTATACAGAACGGGAGACGCCGACAGTCTCCTAGTGGGGATTATAATCTCAATGACTTGCACTACAGCCTTGTGGATAGCACAACAAACTGTAATACAATCAGAGAGCACCCAACTCATGGGACTTGCAACTCCTTGCAATATCTTATCATAGCTTCGGTCCCCAGAGATTTAATGGCCTTGTGGATAGTACAACAAACCATTAATCCTGGTCTAAGCTAACCATCATTATGCGACGAGCATAGATTTGCATGCAGCCCTTGTGGATAGCACAACAAAGCTACATAGTTCCTCTACCCCGATCTATAGGCATCTAATGCCATAGCCACAGTTTCTCCTCCCAATTAAGCAGGCCTTGTGGATAGCACAACAAACCTGCCTAAAGTGATTCGAATCCTATGACTATAACGATGGTGGACCACGCGGTAAGTTCTCAACTACTCGCGTTACGGCTTAGAGTTTATCTGAGGGTATTTAGATAACTTTTATCTTGGTCTCTCCTAGGTGATAGTATATAAATACATCATATATATTTACTAAATACTATAACCTGCTTTGATTCATAATCATAAGAACAACAGTGCATCTCATACATGTCATTAGTGTGGTCATGGATAGCACAGTGGGTTTGACTAGAGCCAACAGTCAAATGCACACACAATCTAATTATAACATTTACATTAGATATCCTGCAATCACATAGGCAAGAGATCTCCATCTTTTCGCCTTCCTGGTTGCAGCTGTGGATCGTCCTCGCTCCTTCCTCGATTGCCTCGATCATATTACATTAATTCTAGAATTACATGTAATTAGAAGAGGGCCTTATGGTGAGTACAAGAGAGAGAAGGAGGTAGAAATACATCGGAGTATGAGAGAGAGAGGTGCGCAGACCTCTATTTATTAACAATTAATAAATAATCATACATCCACGATCCACACAATCCATTCATCACATGAACAATAAATTAAGTGCATATCCATGACCACGGTGTGTTTTAAACATCCACACATGATTCAGCGCATCACATGGCTAAAATAAATGAGTTTTCAAAATAAATAATTTTTGGCTTTCAGAAAGCTGGGATCCAATCAAAATTGCTGTTTGAATTTCGAAAAACTCATTTATTATCTTAACATGCAATTAAATCAAATTTAAAAGCAATAAACACACATCACATGCGCACACATACCGAATTAATAATTTCAGATTATGCCATGCAAATTAGAACATTTCTAATAATCTAACACTTAGATTAAACCCCCTTAATAATCTAACAATTAGACTATTTAAAGACTATTTAAGGACTAATCTAACTCTTAGATTAATCCATCAAAGTTAATTAACAATTTAACAATTAAATTATTAATTAACTCTAATTATTAATTAACTACTAATCTAACTCTTAGATTAGTTAATGAATGTTAATTAGTAATTTAACATTTAAATTATTAATCAACACTAATTAATTAATAAATTTCATCTAACACTTAGATTAGTTAACTTAAAATTAATCATTAATCTTAACACTTAAAATTAACAATTAACTCTAATTAACTGATAAGTACTAATTTAACATTTAAATTAGCTAATTACAGTTAACTATCAATTTAACACTTAAATTAATAACTAACTTTAATCGACTAACAACAATTGTTAATTATAATGATTCTAAAATCATTAAAGCCCAATTTAATAAAACTGAATAATAATTAATAAATTTCAAAATAGATTTTGAATTAAATTAAAATCCAATTTTAATTTGATTAAATGGGCTAACAATGAATAAAGGGGTTTAATATGATTCAAAATCATATTAAGTCCATTTAAATAAAATAATTGAATAATAAATTTTAAATTTCAAAACAATTTTTGAATTTTAAAAATTATTTCCAATTTTATTTTATATGGGCATTGGGGTTTTAATTGGGGTTTAATTTAAAAATTGAGGGCAAATGGGCTCAGCCCAATAGAGCCAACTAGCTCGGCCCAATAACAGGCCCTGGGCTCGGCAGAGACCCGAGCCAGGGTCCCTGGGTTCGAGCCAGGGCTCGGGCCCTGGCCCAGGAGGCCCTGGCTCGCCCAGCCGGCCGGTCCAGCTGGTCCGGTCCCGCCTATGAACCGGCCCGGGCCGGTTTCTTCCCCAACCTTTCACAGAAGCCCTAACCTGCGTTTGCAAGTTAGGCAGCGGCCTATGGGGCGCCGGCGGCGGCCGGCCCGACGTCGCCCGGACCCGCCGGCGACGTCCCCGGTGCCGGCTACGCACGCCAGCGCCGGTAGGGGCCGCCGGAGGCCCTCCAAATCGCTGCAGGCCAAGCCTCACCCCCTTTTTAAAATAGGTTTTATGTTCAAAAACCGTGGGGAAGAAAAGAAGGGGGATCTCCATCTCCCTCTCCGGCGCCGGTCACAGGTGTGAGCGATGACCGGGAGGTCCCTGGTCATACCAGGATTCTTGGCCACCTCCCCATCACATGGGGACATCCGATTGAAGCCTCCGAACTGCACTATTCTTCGTCTCACGAAGAACACAAAGAACCCTAAAAAAAAATTCGAAAAATTAGTAGAAATAAAATAATCAAATTATTTTAACATTAGTGTTCATCTCATGAACACGGATCCTGCAAAAAAATCGAACTAACGCATGGAATAATACACAGAAAAATTAATTTCGAAAACAGAAACGGGACGAGAAACAGTGGAACCTGGCTCTGATACCACTGTTAGGTTTTCTCGGTTTCTCCGGATCGCTCACGCAGCGGAAAACAAAAAATATTTACAGCGATCCGTTCCCGTTTCTGAATCTAAAATACGATAATCGGATTATCGAAGTTCTCACCGTGTGCGGATTCGAATCCGCAACCGTTCGGTTCCGTCGGTGCGACACCGCAAGCCGGGCAAGCGTCTGGCCTCTAGCGAAGTCCACGCGATCCTCCCCGCGACGGATATCCTCGAGTTCGTCGTTCTTCGCAGCCCACGAAGCCTCCGTCGGTCGCCGCAATGATCGCCGCAGCGCGCGGACGATTTCTCGTCGAACGAGATTCAGAGAAGCGGCGGAGCAGATCTGGATCTGCCTGGACGCCAGAGGAAGACATAAACTGAGGAGGGGCGGCTAGGGTCAGCAGCAGCTTGGCCTGCTCAGCCTGTTCGCTATGTTTTATACTAACCGTGCGGTTTTTCATAAAAACCCCCAGTTTGTATAAAACCCACTTATTTATCCATCGCCTTGAGAATCATTTGCGTGTGACCCTCTAGGCCCAAGTACCAGTCCAGTTAATGGCCCAATAAGCCCAGTGACTCCTCATTGGCTTTATTAATTAATTAATAACCCTTTATTAATCAATTAATCAATCGAATAGATGTCGCACATCGAATTCGACCGGGCCTCCGATCACGTTGGGTGCCAAGCAACACCGCGTGAACCCGGAAGGTATTTAGGGTTAAGTAACCCACTCTTGGAACCTTTCCGCCGACAATTACCACGTGGATATAATCCTTCATTCGTACAATGCTCTCGAGTCAACTCAGGGTATGGCGAGCTGTCAAACCCTAACCGGTCGACTCACTTGGATTGGATGCCGCTGATGAATATCAGAAAACTCCTTTTCCGATATTATCGTCCGCCCTGGCCAGGGACTTTCGCGCATCCTTCCTAGAGCATTCTCTCTCTAAGTACCGAGAGCGAATGATTCCTTATTGACACACAATTCCCTTCGACGGTATTCCGCTGTACCCAATCCTTGGCGTATTAGAATCCCATGGCTAGAGATTCGTAGACCAAGGTCAAAGTACAGAAGTCCACCGCCAAGGTGTTCTTGGTGTCTCAGGTCCGAGGACCATCCACACAACTGCGACAATAGAATCAAGCTGGTTGACAGTGAGGTACAATACCATCCAACGATTCAGTCGGATCAGTTCAGTGAACTCATTCTCTAATGAGCACCTACAGATTCGCCTTAGTGTCTCCACACAAGTGACTTATGAGACCAGTCACCCTCATCATATGAGCAGGAGTAATCTGTACTAGTCTAACCGGATATCCGATGTCCTTCTCGGATATCCTCCGACTAGGAACGATTAAGAATATGTGTGTTTAAGTGATCAGTCTCATTAGTATGATCTCATCATAATCTGATCACCATAGTATATATTCACGGACTTCATTATGAAACGATAATTAACGTGATTTACACATAATGAATATTATGCCATTTTATTAATAATGAACGAGATTTACATTGTTAGATTGGCTTGTAGGCCACCTAAACTAACACCCCCCCCCCCCCCCCACCTGAAAACAGGTAGCAGGGAAAGGAGCGCCGACAAGGGGAGGGGAACCAGGCAGCAGCGCCAGCCTTCTACGCCGCCTCGGACGAGGTCGCCAGGGTCGGCCGGCCTTGCCGGCACCGGTGGAGCTCCGGCAGGCCCCTCCCCTTGCAGGTTCTTTAAACCGTGGCCCCTTTAATTTAGTGTCATTTCTTCTCCAACGCCGGCAAGAAAAAAAGGAAAGGAAGAGGAGGAGGGAAGGGTGGGTTACCGGCGATTGCTGCCGTCACATCGCCAGTCTCACCAGCGGTGCCCCGATAGATCTCCGGTGCCCCATTCACAGACTCCTCTTCCAAGCCCATTTGCGGATGCCCATCACCATGGATAGCCCGTAAAACCTAGAAAAAAAAATTTATTTTATTTCCACAGAAAAATAATCCAAATTATTTTTCATGTTCATCTTATGAATAAATTTTGCAACGAAAATAAATAAATAATCACAACATGTAATAATTATTAGAAAATCAATTTTAGCGATCCGAAACGGATCAGAGCATAACCTGGCTCTGATACCACTGTTGGGATCCGGGCGGGACGCGAAGAACGCAGCGGAAATGATGAATAAAATTAACCCGCCCGATGCCCGTTGATCCAATTCGGAACGAAAACCAAAACCGAAAACTAACGGGTCGTAATGTGATTACTGTGCGCGGATTTGAATCCGCAACCATCTCGGTTCCGTCGAGGAGATGTCGCGAGCCGCACAAGCGTCCGGCCTCCAGCGGTATCCACGCGATCCTCTGCGGTGATTCGTCCTCACTCCCTCGTCCGTATTAGCTCGCTCGCTAAAGATCCGTCACCGCAACGATTGCAGAAAACCCGCCGACGGGAATTCACGACTTTCGGGAATCACATGTGGCGGAGACGGAGATAGTTCCGGTGCCTCGAACGGGCGGCCAGGGCAGGAGAGAGAAAGGGGGGGTGATGGCCAGCATGGAGAAATCCTGGAGCTAGGCCCAGGGTTTCTCAACAGTGCGTATATATATTAAGTCGACACTACTTTTCACAAAAGTCCCCGAGTTAATGTAAATCTCACATATGTACCATCGACTGAAAATCTTATTGCGTGTGACCCTCTAAGCCCATTTACTAGTCCAGTTTTCAGCCCATTAAGTTCAATAACCAGTTATTGAACTTATTGTAATTAATTAATACCTAGATATTAACTAATTACTTAACCGAATTAACATCGCATGTAAATTCGGTCGGACTTCTAATCAAGTTGGGTGCCAAGCAATACCGTATGATCCCGGAAGGTAATGGGGTTCAGCAATCCACTCATGGAACATGTCCGTCCACAGTTACCGCGTGGCAATAATCCTTTGTTCGCACAACGCTCTCGAGTTAACCTAGGGTATGGTCAACTGTCAAACCCTAGATGGTCAACTCACTTGAATCAGACTCCGCTGTACAATATCGGAAAACATCTTTTCTGATATTGTTTCTGCTCTGGCCAGAGACTCCTGCGGATCTATTCTAGAGCATTCTCTCTCCAGTTACCTGAGAGCGAACGATCCTTTATTGAACACACAATCACCTTCGAAGGTCTTCCGCTGGATCCGATCCTTGACTATTAGAGATCCCGTGGATAGGGATTCGTAGGTCAAGGTCAAAGTCCAGAAGTCTACCGACAAGGTGTCTTTGGTGTCTCAAGTCCAAGGATCAACCACACCACTGTGACGATGAATCAAGCCGATTGACAGTCAGGTAAATTACCATTCGGCGATTCATGTCGGATCAGTTCAGTGAACTCGTTCCCCAATGAGCACCTACAGGTTTACCATTGTGTCTCCACACGAGTAACTAACGAGATCAGTCACCCTCATCATATGAGCTGGAATAACCTGTACTAGTTTTACCGGATGTTTGATGTCCCTCTCAAACATCCTACGACTAGGAACAATTGAGAATATGTGTTTATAAGTCATCAGTCTCATTATTATGATCTCATTATAATCTGATGACTATTGCACATATTCATGGACTTCATTATGCGTAATTATTAATATGCCAATCTACATAATGAATTTAATGCCATTAATCAATGAACCAGATTGAAATAGGTGCCTTATGATTGGCTTAGAGGACACCTATATCCATCACAACGAACTTTAGGCAGATAGGCAGAAGTTCGAGGCGGAGCACGTAGAACTGCAACGTTCCTTGGATAAGGCTCCAGTGGAGGTGCAACAAGTGACGAAGGTGAAGGAGGAGTTGGGAGCCAGCCTCAAGGCAGCCTTGGCCCAGGTTGCCGAGTCGGAGGAGGGCCGAGGAAGAGTTGGACATGGCCAACACTCGCGCTCGGTCGCTGGAAACGACGACTTCCGAAGCGATGAGTCAATATAAGTCATTAATCGAGTGCCTCGACGAGAAGGTTGAGTTCAGCCAGGTGCACTACATTGTCAACTACGATAAAGGTACCGCGAAGAGCTTCTCAACTGGCTTCCAGGCGGCAGCTGCTCGTGCCAGGGTGTTCTACCCGACTGTTGAGAGCTTGGCACAGCTGGATCAAGGAGACTTGGCTTATCACTCTGACGAGGATGTGTCGACAGAAGAAGCTTTGGAAGCCAGGGCATCCGAAGCTGTTGACCTTACCGCCTCTCTAGATGGCCTCTAGGAGCTTGCTGCTAAAGACTCTGCTGCTACTGCTGAGGGCCTCGCTGACACCTTAGCTGCTCTTCTCTGAGTCCCGACCGGATGGATGTTAACTGACAAGGTATTCGGGGTGCCTTGTCAAAATATTCAACCAGATTTTCACCTGTAACACACCAGCTAGACACATTTTGTATCTTGGTCTCGTTAAGGAGCGAGACAATCAGTCTGCCCTTAGCCACTTTTTCTTTTTCTTTTTTTAAGCCCTTTGGGCATGATATTACAATGTAGCCCTCTGGGCACTTCTTTTGAATGAACTTGCTTCTTTTTCAGTATTGTTACTCTATCAATCTGTGTTGCCCTTGACCGAGGGTCAGAAGTAACAGGGTTTTCCCAAGAGAGGATTCCGCCACAAATTTTTATGGGACCTGAGTGTAAGCACTCAAGGGAATAGACTTATATGCCTTTCCTGAGTGTGATCACTCAGGGGAGTAGGCTTATATGCCCTTCCCGAGTGTGAGCACTCAGGGTAAAGATAGGCTTACATGCCCTTCCCGAGTGTGTGTACTCGGGGAAAAAGACAGGCCTAACTAGTCTTCCCGAGTCTGAGCACTCGGGGAAAAAGATAGACTTACATGCCCTTCTCGAGTGTGGGCACTCAAGGAAAAGATATAAATAGCGGCACATTGAGAGAACGAAAGGCTGTCATTTATTTCTCGATCTTTAAGTATAAAGATATATGGAGCTGCTAATAATTATAAGCTCGTAGATTATCATAATTTCAAGTGCGGGGTACCTCTTTGGCATCAAGTGTAGTGAGTCAGTATGAACTTTTCCTGAGTGCTTCCGAGACTCGGTAGGGACCTTCCCAGTTGGGGGCCAGTTTTCCTACGGCCAGTTGTGGCGCCGAAGCTCCAGTCTTCCTCAGAACTAGGTTCCTAGGAAGAACTGTCTTTCTTTGACTCTGAGATTGTAATACTTGACTATCCTATGCTGGTACTCCACCATTTGAATCCTGGCATTATCTCGGACTTCTGCAAGCATGTCGAGGTTCTCCCTCAGTTGTTGGTGGCTTTCTGCTTCCGTAGCCTCAACTTGTAGCGAGGGGCTCCCTATTTCCAAGGGAATCAATGCTTCCGCCCCATAGACAAGGTGGAAATGAGTTTCTCTTATTGTTGCCCGGGTTGTTGTTCTGTGCGACCACAAGATGCTAGGTAGTTCTTTTATTTAGGACCCTACAGCCCCCTCTAATCGAATCTTAACTCTGTGGAGTAAGGTACAATTAGCATTTTCTACTAAGCCATTCGCCTGCAGATAGGGGACCAACGTGTAGCAGTTCTTGATCTTTAATTGCTCGCATCTCCCCCTGAAGTAGGTACTAGCAAATTGTCTCCCATTGTCCGCGACTATCGCTCTCGGGATATCGAACCTGCAGACCATAGATTTCGAAATGAAATTCCAGACTACTTTGTCGGTTATCTTTGTCACGAACTCTGCCTCTATCCATTTGGTGAAGTAGTCGATAGCTACGATGATGAATTTCCTTTGTCCGGGTGGCTCAGGTAATGGGCCGAGGATGCCGATACCCCACCTTGCGAAAGGACATGTCTCGAGGAGGCTTGTCATGGGCATGGATGGCTGGGTGAGATGTTGTCGCAAAGCATTGGTCCTTGTCGCACTTCTTGACATATTCTAACATGTCTTTTTGGAGGGTTGGACACCAGTAAGGTTGATAGAGTAATAAATGGGCCAGAGAACGGCCCCCCAGATGACATACCTTCATGGACTTCCTCAATAGCACTCATAGCCTCCATCGGGTGGAGGCATTTTAGCAAGGGCTGGGAGAAAGATCGTCAGTATAGGGAATTGCCTATCATGGTGAATTGTCGAACCTTGTTCTTGATGCTACTCGCCTCCAACCTATCTTCTGGTAATTTGCCGTATGTCCAGGAACTCTGCTTTCATCTCTATCTAGGATGCGGTCTTTCCAATAACTTGTACGACCTCTTTCTGAATGCTTGGTCGTTCGAGTTTTTCGATAAGTACTAACCCAGAAGGTACCAGCCTGACCGATGACGCTAATCGAGATAGAGAATCAGCCTTGCTGTTTTCCTCTCTCAGTATTTGAATTACCTCGAAATACTCGAGCTCTTCAGTCTAGCTTCGAACCTCCTATAGGTATCGAGTCTATCGACTCATGCCCAGATCTTGGGCTTCGAAATTTCCGTAGATCTGGCTGGACACCAACTGGGAGTCGGTAAAGATTTTCATTCTCGCGGCCCCTATGCTTTTGGCCATACGTATGCCCGATAGGAGAGCTTCATACTCAGCAACATTGTTGGACATAGGGAATTTAAAACGTAGGACGTAGTGTAGCTCGATTCCCTCCGAGGACATCAAGACTATCCCCGCACCACTGCCCAAAGCACAGGAGGATCCGTCGACATACAACTCCCAAATCAGACTAAGACTGGCATCGCCTGCTTCTTGTGCCGGGATGGTGCACTGGCTACGAAGTCGGCGAGCGCATGGTGCCTTTATGGCGGTTTTCGGCTTGTAGGTAATGTCGAACTCTCCTAGTTCGACCACCCACTTGACCAGGCATCCCGATGCTTCGTGATTCTGCATGATCTTTTCCGACGGCTGGCTTGTGTAGATCACGATGGGATGAGCCTAAAAGTAGGGGTGCGGCTGCCTGGCCAAGTATATTAAGGCAAGGGCAAACTTCTCGGTAATTGGATACCTCAACTTAGGACCTTGCATAACTTTGCTAGTGCAATAGACTGGCTTCTGTATCCCATCATCCCTCACTAGTACTGAGCTTAGTGAGTGAGGAGTGACCGACATATATAGAAACGAAGGCCCCCAAACAACCGGCTTGGACAGGATCGGTGATAAGGCCATGTAATGCTTTAACTCTTGAAACGCGTACTCGCATTCCTGAGTCCATTTGATCCTGCATTTGTTTCCTGCTTACTTATGTATGCCCCGTAGCCCTTCGAAGAAGAGCAAACATCTTTCTACCACCCTTGACAGGATTCGACTGAGAGCTACTACTCTCCCAGTCAAGCATTGGACGTCCTGGATCCTGTCGGGACGTTGCATATCCTAGATGGCCTTGGGTTTTTCTAGATTGGCCCCGATTCCTCTATGGGTCACAGGTATCCCAGGAACTTTCTAGACTTGACAGTAAACGCACACTTGGAGGGGTTTAATTTCATGTTGTACCTCCTTAACGTGTCAACGGTTTTTGCCAAATCGGATAAGTGATCAGATGCATTCGGCTTCTTCACTAGCATGTCGTCGATGTAGACTTCTCTGTTCCTTCCGAGTTTAGAGTCTAACATGGAGTTCACCAAGTATTGGTACGTCGCTCATACATTCTTTAGGCCGAACAACTTCCGGGTGTAGCAATAGATGCCTAGGTAAGTGATGAAAGCCGTTTTTTTCTCATTCGATGGGTTCATCCTGATTTGATGGTACCTGTGAGTGCTCAAATAGTGATGTGTGTGATTATCATGAAAATTTTGTTGATTATGTGACAAATAAACCTATTAAAACTATGTGATCGTTAGAAACTTTTGACTAAAAAGTTTCAAAAGGAAAAGATTGATCGCTTACCTGTTTTAGATGTGGGAGATGTTGAAGTTCTTGATTCTCCTCCTTCAGTCGGCTAAAGAAAAAGAACCCTTCTAACTTTGTTCTTGCTCTGAATATTGATCGGGCTTTGAGGATCGTCTAGATTTCCTTGTTGATTCATTCCTTTTGATCTCCTTTGTACCTTGCAAAAAAGTATAAAGAAAGAAAGAGGGAAAGAATAATAAGAACTCAAATAGTGGTAGTATCTATTCCAATGATAATTCTAATCATGCAACCTAAACAAATGAACTCACTTGTTTGTGGTCTTTGAAAACCCCTTAACACATGGATTGGAAAATAATGCTAATGAGTGTGTAACATGGAGTGATATGATGAGATTATGATGCTAATGTGATGAAAAATATGAGAAAGATGCAGAAATTGATTAAGAACTAAGTTGGATGGCCCCTAGAAAGCCTTGGTTCTTGAATGGATGAATAAAGGACGAGGAGAGGATGAAGCTTGGTTCAAGACTCCTGGAAGTAGTAGCAGCGCCTCAATCCTTCAACGTTTGGACGATGTCTCTCTCTTAAAATCCTTTACTAGCTTGCTAACAATTTTGGCACTCAAATTATCACTAACTATCACTAACTTTTTAATGGCCAAGGACTTGGGTATTTATAGACTTAAGTTCGCGCGTCCGCGGTTACTTGCAGATTAACATGAAGAAGTTTGAAGCCAATCCAACCAAGAAATAGATAAATACACCCTAATTTATCATTACCTGTAATTAACTAAAATGCGTCGCCCAAGGGAGACGTCTTTTAGCTTAATTAAGATAAGGATAAACATCGAGAAGAAGAAACAGAATCAGTTTAGGAAACCTAAATGGCGTCGTTTATGGCAGACGTCTTTTAGTTTATTAATAAATTAATTGAAAACCAGATTAAAAATGGAAATAAGAATAAACTCTAAATGGCGTCTGCACAGGTCGACGTCTTTTAGAATGTTTCATATTTGATTAAAAATCTGAGTTAAAATGAATTTCATTAATAAACTTAAATTATGTCTGTCTGATCCGATACTATTTAGATAATTAATTTAGAAAAATAATAAAAATTAACCAATGATTAAATATCAGACCATTTTGAGGCATTATTATATGATATGAAATTTACTCAAAATAATGTCAAAATTAGCGTGTCTACAATTGCCTCACTTTGGCATCGTCTTTGCAAGGGAGTGAAATGAAATGGAATGTACTGAAAAGGTGATGCCAAGGTGCGATGAGACACGGTCTCAACATCACATTATTTGAATTTTTCTCAAAATCATCAGTGAAGGTAACTCGATAAATATCGATGAAATTAATCTTGTTTGGATGAGATAGACAAGGAAATAAAATAAAGTCGATCAACCTCCACGATTGAGAAGTACCCTAGGTCACAAATCCTGCAGGTTTCATCATGGGGAGCGATTGCCAGCCAATGTGGACGTACTGCAATCATGATGGATCTTAAAAGAAAACAAGATTATTTGGGATAAAGAATCCAAGAAATGATAGAATTCCAAGGATAACTTCAAACGAACCTCAAAGATAATCAAGATACTTAATTCAGAATGGAATATTTCATATCATGTTGGAATTATTTGATCAATGGTCTGAAACTTAATCAATAATTAATTCTTATAACAATGATTTCACAATCCTATATGATGCATGCTGGGCTAAAAGAAAAATATAAAATTAAATAAAATATAAATTAATCAAGGATAATAGTGTTAAATTGTCATTAATGAGTCAAGATACCAATTCTTACAATTCAGTGCTAAGCCGAAGCTTGTTTATTCATGTATTGTTTCACAAAAGTGGAACCATCATCCCCACTAATTAACAATCAAACGGCCTATCCGCGCGATTAAGAATTCTCTGGAATTATCATTGTTTTTGTTGAAGGGGAACTCAAATTCCAGTTTCATCAAAACCACAAGGTCCTTGATATACTCTAATAAATATTTAACATATAGTAATGCTAATGCAAATCAATTACATGAGAGAATACAAGATAGAGATAACCGTCCTTTTAGCCACGGTCAAGACTCATAAACTCTCACAGTGGGATCTTCTTGAGATTCTCAGCTTTGTAGTCATTTATTTGAATTTCCTGCACTTAAAAATCATCAGTAACTTCAAGCAAGCATTTAATTAAGCATCAAAATATGGAAAATCATGAAATTTCGGGAAAATAATAGAAAACCCTGAAACGCGTCGTGTCAAGCCAACGTCATTAAGTTTATTCAAATCACGTCGCTGTCCACCGACGCCATTTAAGTCGCAGAAACAGGTTCTGACTGTTTTCAATCTGGATTCCAACTCTCTCCATGCACATCCCTTCTCCAATCCGGAAAAGCCTCTTCAACTTCGCAAATCTCTCTATATAAGGTTCCTTAACTTGTATCAAGGCAAATCCAGCCCTAATCTAGAGATCAAGATAGAGAATTCTTTCCAAAGTTCAAAAGAAATCAAGCTTTTCAAGGTTTCAAGAAGAAGAAGCTAAAGAACAAGATGGATTCTTCAAGCAAGAGGATGAAGAAATCGCTAGAGAAGCTTTATGTTGTGAAGGATCATCTTAGTGGGAGAGAACCTAAATTCCAAGTAAGTTAAATCCTTTCTTCCTTTAATTCTTCTTCTTCAATTTCCTTTTTCTCCACGTTCTTCAAGTTCTTCATGGAATTATAGCAACTCTTTCTTTTATCTTGGCATATCTATTGTTTCCCGGCCCAAGAAAATTCACATCCCTTCCTTGGATTCGTAAGCTTGCGAAAAGTATCACTATTTTCATGCAAGCTTTTATTTCCAAGTGGAATATCCAAGGTCTAGTAGTCCATGCAAAGCATTACAAGAGTTCAAACGTAGACTAGACGGCTATGGGTGCCTTGATTGAATTGTGGCATCAAACCCATACTTTTCTCTGTCCTGATTTTGAATCCACTATCCTTCTTGAATAGGCCGAACTCCTATTGGGCCTTCCTAAAATCAAGTTGAACAATAATGTATTGACCCTGAACAAGATGGTTCTGATGAGGGAAAATGTTACAGGTCAACAATTGTTGATGAAGATTATGAAGGATCCAAAAGAAGTTAAAAGATGCCTCACTAAGAAAGGAATTAACCTTCCGAAGCTAGCAGAGTGGACTTTGTACGAGATTGAAGATCTCAGAGAAGATGACACTGAGAATGTGATGAAAGCATTCACCATGTGCCTAGTTTGAGCTCTGTTATTTCCTTCTCAAGACAACATACTGGAGGATGATCAAGTCAGCGCAATCTGCGAGAACAGATCGGCACAGCGATTCTAGCCTATCTCTACAGTGGGCTTTCTGCAGTATCTACAGGTCAGCCTCCTTATGGTTGCATGCTTCTCTTCGCTCTGTGGGTTGAGTTGCACTTCAAATTTTAATATCACACGAGAAATTCTGCAAGACCATCTCAAATTTATCAGAATAGCCATATCTTCTATATTTCCAATATTGTGAAATTCAATGAGAGGATGATCAATCGAGTGCCCAAACTCAAGACTCGAGCTGATTGGCGAGCTTATCTGAAGACCATGCCATCATATGGGTTTGACTCTTCACCACTTGCTCTTGTAGGAAAACCAATTCGAGTACGTCGTGCAGCGGATGCAGAACTTAAACTGATCGGGACTACTGAGTTCGTTCTATACAATTCTCATCGATGTGATACTCAACTCAGCCTGCCTTGCTATGAACTCCCTGAGTTTTCGCATACATCTCCAATCAAGAAGCGTGCCTTGGAATCCGATGAAGATTTTGAAGCCACTGAACTTATAGTTACATTATGGAATATTAGTTCTAATCATCGTGTAAAATCCTCTTAAGAAACAAATAGAGGATTATCATATCCATATATAATGGGACTTCAGGAAATTTGTCCTTGAAAGTTTTCTTTACCTTTCTTTTTTTGATGTAAAGAATTTATTTTCAATAAAGAATTCATCCTGTAATGTCATCCTCAATCTTCTGTGACTTGTCCAAAATTTTTCCTTAAGTAAAAACCTGATTTTCCCTTAAAATATGATTTCTGGGTGTAAGTAGCGTCGTCCAATCAAGACGCCTTTCAATCGTGGTGGAAGAGAGATATCAGCGAGCCCGCTATCGATCGTGGTCAGGCGATCGCTTTTATGGCTAGCATCGCCATATCATCCGGCCAGGCAGGGCCGAGTGCGATGGGACCACCTCCACCTCCAACTCATGGGCCAGAGGGACCTGATGAGGCACAGAGCCAGTATGAGGGGGCTGGAGACAGTCAGCCTTGACGACTGTTTATGTACTTTTCCTTTTCTTGTGTGAGTCCTATACAAAACATTTTTTGATATACATATGGAACTTGCGCCTTTAGCTTTTGTGCCTTGTGTCTTTAACCTTGTGCCCTGTACATGACTTAGCAAACAGGTTAAGTATCTGTTTAGACTTAGCCCCTTGTCCGGTTAAGTAACCGGCTACTTGATCCTATCCTTGGTAAAAGGGTCAAGGGACATAGCCTTTATTAACAAAGGTAATAATAATAATTAAACTAAAGGAAATAACGGAGTAAGATGCAACATACAGGCATGCAGATGCTCGCTAAAAATAAAGGAATGAAGCACACCAAAAACTACAAGAAGAAGCTCATTGAAATATTTTTTTTTTTTGAAATATTCATTTTGTTTGGATTTTGGGACATATATATTTTTTGGATTTTGACATGTCTATTTTTTTTTGGATTTTGAGATATGTACTTTTTTTATTATTTTGAAATATGTATTTTTTTTAAATTTTAAAATATGTATTTTTTTTAATTTTGAAATATGTATATTTTTTTAATATGTATTTTTTTGGATTTTAAAATATCTATTTTTTTTTAGAATTTGGAATATTGTGCAAACTAAAAGACCAGCATGGTACTCAGATCAAAAAATCATATTCATTTATTAACTTAATTCCCAAATTATTCTTCAATAATCTAACTTAGACCCATCGTGCTTGAACTTATGTTTTCATTCGTGATCCCATTCGATGCTTTGACCCTTAGTCAATCTAGGCCATTCCTTAAGCTTGTAGTACGCCTCTTCAAAAAGAAATGAAGAATTTATTTAGAAAGCCCACGAGAAGGTTCCAAAGACCCAAAAAGATGTCCCTTTCTTACCCTAATATATGTTGGGGTTCGGTCACTTTCTTTCCGAGGTATTTATCGACCTTGCGTTCCCTTTTTCATTTGATTTCGTAGCCTTGGTGTAACGTTTGAAGTGTAATGGCCTTTTGATTTGATAATGGTTTTTGCCTTTTGCTTTTCCCTTTTTTTTTTTCTTTTCATGGGACGGATCTCCCCCTTTTTTTTTTATGACGGCCTCCTACTAAGATGGCGGGTATTTATGGTAGTCTATTCTAAGCCTCATTCCGACATCGTGGGCCGAGTGTAAAAACAGAATTTTTGTTTAAAAAGAATGATTTGCACTTTACGCCTTCAGTCAAGCTTTCGGTAGTCCTTCGGACTTCTCATCTCTTGTTACTCACGAATCAAACGTGTCAGTATGTGTAGTAATATGTTTGAATTAAATTATCCAGACTGCTAAGGGAATTTGAACTTTTAAATTTTTTGATTCCACTAGTCTTTGCACCATGCTGATCGACTCTTTAACCTAAGAGTAATATTTCTTAAGATACAGACCATTCCAGGGGTGAGTTAACTCTTGCCCTTCTGCATTAACTAGACGATAGGCCTTACTAGGAAAAGCATGCGATATGACATAAGGTCCTTCCCAATTGGGTTGGAGCTTTGAACGCAGACCACCATGTTTTACAAAAATTCTTTTGACGACCATTTCACCAACTTTGAACTTACGTTCAATGACTTTCTTTCGATAAAAATGTGCTAATCTATTTTGATATACTCTTACATGATTAGCAGCTGACCATCTTTTCTCATCTAAGAGTTCCAATTGAGCAAGGAGTGCTGAGCGGTGCTCATCAATGAAGAATTCCTTATTTAATTGTACTCTTAATGACGGTATGAGGATCTCGTATGGAACTACCGCCTCCATTCCAAATGTTAAGAAATAAGAAGTCTGCCCGGTAGGCGTGCGGATCGAAGTTCGGTATGCCTATAGAGCCTCAATCAATTTTTCTGGCTAATATGTGAATTTATTAGACTTGCACGTCTTTTTGATGATTTTTATCAAAGTCTTGTTAGCTGCCTCTGCTTGGCCATTGCCTTATGGATAATATGGGGACGAATGATGCAATGCAATTTTGTACTTGTTGTAGAGGTCCTTCAGTTCTTGTGACACGAATTGTGGTCCATTGTCGGTGACGATGGTGTTTGGAATTCCAAATCTTGTGATGATGTTCTTCATGATGAACTTGCAGACGGTTGACGCTTTGACTTCCGTGTATGCTTCGGCTTCCGCCCACTTGGTAAAGTATTCCGTTGCCGTGAGAATGAAGGACTTCTGCTTAATGCCGGAATTAGGATTGCCAAGGGGTCCAATGACGTCGAAAGCCCACATAGTGAAAGGCCATGGGTAGGAAACATGATGGAGTGAAGATGCAGGAGAATGAATCTTGTCGGCGTAAAGTTGACACTTGGCACACCTACGGATATATCCTACACAATCTTCTTCCATGGTTGGCCAATAGAATCCTTATTTAAGGATCATCTTTACTAGCATTTGTCCATTAACATGACTACCACAACCTCCAGTTTGAGCTCCTTCCATGATCTTCCAAAGTTTATCTTCATCTAAACATCTTAAAAGAACTCCATCAAAACCTCTTTTATATAGTGCTCTTCCAATTAGGGTGTACCTTTGAGCAACTCTCCTGATAGCCCTTTTCTTCTCAACTGTGGCTTCTTCAGGATATGATTGATCTTTACAATATTTGGCAATTTCATAATACCATGGTTTATCTTCGTCATTCACATTATCTCTCGCCTTTCCACAATATCTCCATCTCTAACTTTCTTCAGCAGCTTCTCTTTAGTTCTAAGGAATGAAGGGTCTTTCACGGCAGGTGAAAGACGCCTATGAACAATGATCGACTCGGATTGTCTGCTGATTGAAAAATTGAGGGAAGATGCGAGGGAAGCTAGAGCGTCAGCTAAGATATTCTGATTATGAGGAATATAGATGAAGATCAATTTAGTGAAAAGCTTACTATAAGCAGAAGTAAGTTCTTGATAAGACTTGAGCTTGGGATCAAGAGTTCGATATTTGGTCAGCACTTGGCGAAGAATCAATTGGCTATCACCTACAATTCTGAGTTTGGTGGCACCATGGAAATGAGCAGCCTCGAGGCCAGCAAGGAGTGCCTCGTATTCAGTTATGTTGTAAGTGACTGGAAAGTCAAGCTAAAAAGCTCATGGAATGGTGACACCTTAAGGTGATAACAGAATAATGCCGATACCCTTTGCATGGGAATTTAGAGCTCCGTCAAAATGCAGAGTCCACATATCATCTTTGATTCTGTCTATGGACATCAGTTCCTCATCCGGAAACTCCGATTGGACTGGATCAAAATGAGGAAGGGGAAGATGAGCGAGATGTTCTGCGATGGCATAGCCTTTGATCGCTTTCTACTGAATGTAAGTGATACCTAATTAAGATAGAAAGCTCTGCCTCGTCCTAACCTATCAGTAAGGACAAATTTCTCAAGAAAAAACTTAATCGGATTCATCCTAGCGATGAGATGAACTTCATGGGATAGAAAGTAATGTTTCAATTTCTGAACCACCCATACAAGCGATGCACATGTTTTCTCCATTGCTGTATTGTAAGGAATCGCCATGAACGCAGCGGAAAATAAAATCGATTCCATTGTATCGGCTGTTGGAGTCGTAAAACGGACATTAAAATAAACGCGGGAAGAACGGTTCTTCACCTTTGCGGGGTTTCGAATCTCCCGTGGATGATGCCGACTCGGTAATCGCGCACGCGCACGATCTCTAGAGGTATCCACACGAGTTCCCGCTCTAGACGCGATTTCCTCCTCGACTTGAGTGCTCCGACCAGATCTCAAATCCACCATGCGTGGAGAGAGACAGATCCACTCCAAGAGAGAGAGAAGGAGAGAGAGAGAGGAGAAAGAGAATCTGGGGTGAAAAATCGTCCAACTAACCTTTTTACCCCTTCCCCTTGGCCCTCCTTATATAGAAATAAGGATAAGCACAAGGATTAATCCTTATGATTATCCAAGAGTTTGGCCTTGGATAATTCTCCATTAAATCTTCATGTTTATCCTGCGGCTTTTCATAAAAACCTAGATAAGCATGAAATTTAACGTCTCTCACCGTCTGACGAGAACTCTTATGTGTGTGACCCTCTAGGCCCATATATCAGTCCGGTTGCAAGCCCATTAAACTTAGAACTGTTTCTTGAGTTTAATATTTCTTAATTAATATTTAAACATCATATGTTAAATGATTAACTTAATAAACAAGTGAATTATTATCTGATGATCAAATCACTTGGCCTTCTGATCATGAACAGCACCAAACACTACCTCATGATCCCAGAAGATATAAGGGATACTATTCCCTTTAATTGAATCTTTCCGTCTGCAGATACCGCACAGATATAATCCTTCACTCATGCAATGTCCCAATAATGCAAGGATATGGTTTTATAGTCAAACCCTCTTTCGCATTATCCAGATGGATTCCAGTACACAGTTAATATCTAGAAAGACATCCCTTTCATTTGACCATGGCCAGGGATTTCTGTGTACACATCTATAGGACATTCTCTCTCTAGTCTTATACCAAGAGTAAGTGATCCCTTGTTGTTCACTCAATTACCTTCGCAAGCTTTCCACTGTATCTGAAAGACCGACTATTGTGGACTTAATGGTTAAAGTCCACTAGTCAGAGAATCAAGATATAATGGTCCACAAACAAGGTATCATTGGTGACTCAGGTCAGAGGACCAACTGTGCTACTGCAACGATTGAATTCCCTGGTTGACTAATAGGTATAATTACCATCCAGGAATTCTTATTTGGGTCTGTTCAGTGAACTCATTCTCTAATGAGCACCCACTTGTTTGTCTTAGTGTCACCACACGAGTGAATGTGAGATCATTCACCCTCATCACATGAGCAGACATAACTTGTGTCGATCTTATCGGATATTTAATGTTCATCTCAAATATCCTATGATCGAGAACTGTTTAAGACAATTGACTGAGGATATTGATCTCACTATCATGATCTCATCATGATTCAATATCCCATACATTTGTCTATGGACCTTAATTACGATAGTTACTTTGCGAGAACTATAAATGAAGAAATAATTGCCTTTATTAATAATTTGAACTAGAATGTACAATGATTGGCTTTGAGGCCACCCAATTCTAACATTCTCCCACTTGGACTATAGCCAATCACCCATGTGTCTAAGTCCCATAGACTTAAGGTGACGTTCTAAATTATTTTGAGACAATGGCTTAGTCAAGGGATCTGCTACATTATCTTCAGATGAGACTTTCTCAACTACTATATCTCCTCGGACGATGATCTCACGAATCAGATAAAATCGTCTCAGAATGTGCTTTGACTTCTGATGTGATCTTGGCTCCTTCGCTTGAGCTATTGCCCCATTGTTGTCACACAATAATGGAACAGGATCTGAAATGCTTGGAACTACTCCAAGTGCCGAGATGAACTTCTTCATCCAAACCGCCTCCTTGGCCGCTTCAGCTACAGCAATGTATTCTGCTTCGGTCGTCGAATCTGCAGTTGTTTCTTGTTTGGAACTCTTCCAACTTACTGCACCTCCATTTAACATGAACACAAATCCAGACATGGATTTGCTGTCATCCATATCCGACTGGAAACTCGAGTCAGTAAATCCTCGAAGTTGCAAGTCGTTTCCTCCATAAACGAGAAATAGATCCTTAGTCCTTCTCAAGTATCTAAGGATACATTTCACCGCCTTCCAGTGTTCTTCACCTGGATCAGCCTGATATCTACTAGTGACACTTAGTGGGTGTGCCACATCAAGCCTAGTACATAGCATTGCATACATGATAGATCCTATAGCCGAGGCATAAGGAACTCTATCCATGTACGCTATCTCTTTAGGTGTCTTGGGAGACATTTCTTTAGAGAGATAAATTCCATGCCTCATTAGAACTAGGCCTCTCTTGGAATTTTCCATGCCAAACCTTTTGACTATCGTATCTATGTACATAGATTGGGATAAGCCAAGCATCATTTTGGACCTATCTCTATAGATTCTTATTCCCATAATATAGGATGCTTCTCCCAAATCTTTCATGGAGAAGTTTTTTGGATAACCAAGTCTTTACTGATGATAACATTCCTACATCATTCCCAATTAGTAGAATGTCATCAACGTAAAGTACCCAAAAGGTAACTGCGCTCCTACTAGCCTTTTTTGTATACACAAGGTTCATCTTCATTCTTAATGAAGACATAAGATTTGATTGTTTCATCAAATCTTAAGTTCCAAGTTCGGGATGCCTGCTTTAATCCATAGATGGATCTTTGCAGCTTGCATACCTTGCTTGAATGCTCTTTGGAAGTGAATCCTTCATGTTGTATCATATACACCTCTTCTTGAAGATTCCCGTTAAAGAATGATGTTTTCACATCCATTTGCCATATTTCATAATCATAGAATGCATTGATTGCAAGAAGTATTCTGATTGACTTAATCATGGCAACTGGAGAAAAGGTTTCGTCATAGTCAACGCCTTGCCTTTGACGATATCCTTTTGCTACCAGCCTTGCCTTGTATGTGTCAATCTGTCCATCTTCCCCGATCTTTCTTTTAAAGATCCATTTACTGTCAATAGGTACTATATCTTCTGGCAGATCAACTAAGTTCCAAACTTGGTTGGCATACATGGTCTGAATTTCAGAATTCATTGCCTCTTGCCATTTTTCTGATTCTTGACTATTTATGGCTTCTAGGTAGGTTTGAGGATCATCATCCTCATTTAAGTGCACTTTTGGTTTGCCATCATCGATATGTCCAACATATCTTTCAGGCTGCTTTGGCACTCTACCTGATCTGCGAACCTTTTGTGTATCATCTTGAACAAGTTCTTGAGTCAATGGTTCAGTAGATGAACTAGTGTTGATTTGTGAGTCTAGAATTTCTTCCAGTTCTATCTTGCTCCCACTGTCTTCTTTTGAAAGATATTCTTTCTCTAGGAAGACAACTCTTTTTGCGACAAACACCCTTTGATCGCTGGGCTGATAGAAATAATATCCAAAAGTCTCTATTGGATATCCCTCAAATCTACATTTCTCTGTCCTGGAATCCAGTTTGTCTGGATCATGTCTTTTGACATGTGCAGGACAACCCCAGACTCTAACATGCTTAAAGTTCGGTTTCTTCCCTTTCCATATCTCATATGGAGTGGAAGATACTGATTTACTGGGAACTTTGTTCAAGAGATATGCAGCAGTCAACAGTGCATATCTCCATAAAGAGATTGGAAGTTTGGCATAACTCATCATTGATCGTACCATATCTAATAGAGTACGATTTCTCCTTTCCGATACACCATTTAACTAAGGTATATAGGGAGGAGTCCACTGAGACAAAATACCATTATTCTTAAGATATTCTGTGAATTCTGTACTTAAGTATTCACCCCCTCGATCTGATCGAAGAGTTTTGATACTCTTTCCAGTCTGGTTCTCAACTTCGTTTTTAAACTCTTTAAATTTCTCAAAGACTTCTGACTTATATTTCATTAAATATATGTAGCCATATCTTGAGAAATCATCTGTAAACGAAACAAAGTATGAGTAACCACCCATAGCATGAGTGGACATTGGACCACATACATCACTATGTATTAGTTCCAATAAGTCCTTAGCTCTTTCTCCATGTCCTGAGAATGGAGCTTTGGTCATTTTTCCCATGAGACAAGCTTCACAGGTTGCAAATGATTCATAATCAAATGGATCAAGATATCCATTCTTTTGCAACCTTATGATCCTGTTCTCATTTATATGACTTAGCCTACAATGCCATAGGTACGAATTACTCACATCCTTATCTAAGCGTTCAAGAGATTTATTTACCAGACAAACATCATATGAAATATCAAGTAAATATAATCCATTCAATAAATATCCGGAAGCAAACAATTTGTCTCCTTGATAAATTGAACAACCTTTATTCTCTAGTTTCATAGAATATCCTTGTCTATCTAAACATAAAATAGATATGATATTCCTGATAATGGTCGGAACATAATAACAATTTATCAGTTCCAATGAGTCTCCTGACGGCATCTGAAGTCTTGTTGTCCCCACAGTTAACGCAGTAACTTTTGCTCCATTCCCGAGCCTCAGATCTACGTCTCCGCGGTTCAATCTTCTTTTACTTGTTAGAACCTGCAAGTTATTGCAGATATGAGAAACACATCCAGTATCTAATACCCAATATGTTGTTTCTCTATAAGACAAGTTAAGATCGATCATGAGAATACCTGAAGCTTCACCAAGCTTCTCCTTTGCTTTTTCTGCAAGATAAATCTTGCAGTTTCTCTTCCAATGACCTTCTTTATGGCAGTGGAAACACTGACCTTTATCATTGATTTTAGCTTTGTCCTTTTGAACCACCTGTTTGCTTTTCACTAGCTTCTTAGGCTTACCTTTCTTAAAGGTCTGTCCAGATTTTCTTTTCTTGTTGGTCTTACCAACAAGCGTTACATTTGGTTTATCTTTCTGGATAGTGCCTTCTGCTGTCTTCAACATGTTGAGCAGCTCAGCCAGTGAAACTTCAATTTTGTTCATATTGAAGTTGATAATAAATTGTGAAAATGAATCTGGAAGGGACTATAGGATTAAGTCGATGCTTAGGTCATTGTTCATAACAAAGCCAAGCACAGCAAGCCTCTCAATCCATTCTATCATCTTGAGCACATGATTTTGCACAGATGTGCCCTTGCTCATTCTGGTCCTGAACAATTTCTTAGATATCTCATATCTTTCTATTCTGGATTGTTCACCAAACAACTCTTGTAGGTGATTCAGAATGGACTTAGGTTCCATGTTATCATGCTGTCGTTGCAGTTCATTGTTCATTGAACCGAGCATATAACACTGGACCTTGACAGAGTCCTCCTTCCAATTTTCAAACATCATTAATTCATCTTCATTAGCATTATCACCGGGTTGCACTGGATCTGGTTGATCCAGGACATAGGCTAGCTTTTCACACCTGAGGATAATCTTCAAGTTACGTAACCAGTCAATGTAATTTGGTCCCGTGAGTTTGTTTGCATCAAGTATGCAACGGAGGTGGTTAGGTGACGACATAGCGACCTACATGGAAATATAAAAAATGAGCAGATAGTTCTTAAAATCAGATTTAGGACTTTTAATCTTGATTTAGGCTCCCACTATTTTTCGGCGATCTGTATGACCCTCTAATATACAGAACGGGAGATTCCGGTGATCTCCTAGTAGGGATCATAATCCTTCTGGCAACATGCATGTGACCTTGTGGTAGCACAACAAATAACATCAAGTCCCTTAGGCAGTCAACTCTTGACAGTTGCAACATTTGCAATATCCGATCGATTTAACCCCTGAATCAGAATGACCTTGTGGTAGCACAACAAATCAAATGATTCAGTTAAGTTTATCCATCATTACTTAGATGACATGAATTCATAGTGCAATCCTTGTGGTAGCACAACAAAACTATACTATTTGTCCATTCATCTTAATGACATCACATGTCGTAGACCTAGGTTAATTTCTAAATCAAATAGACCTTGTGGTAGCACAACAAATCCATTTGAGATAAGAATTATCCTAAGATCTATAATGATGGTGGGTTACGTGGATTATTCTGAATATCTCACGTTTACAACTAAAATTTTAAAAGAGGGTTTTGGATTTGATTTGTAAAAAACGTGCTATCAATAGTATTTCAATTTGAAGTATCATTATACTTAATAGAAATATATATATGATAGCATAATCCACAAATATCACATATATGCAGAAAAATTAAATGGGGATGATCATGGACTGCTAAAGCTACTATGGAATCATCGGAGCCAAACGATGATCCATAATAGGATCCTAATGTGAAAACAGCAACACTGGTTCCATTTGATGCGAGTCCTCCCTCCAGAGGTGTCTTCAGAAGATCCCGTCCTCTTAGCTTAATCCGATACAATTAAATATGATATTCAGGACTCGCAGGTCCACAAATGTACATTTAAACACTAAGAAACCTTGATCTTATCAAGGGGAGTATAATCTTATAGGAAGGTAGAGAGTACATCTGGATTAAGAGAGAGGAGGACACGCAGGTCCTATTTAAAATACCAAATGAAATAAGCATCGCATTCATCCACATCATTCATCACATGAAAATACTAAGTCCATGATCATCTCACCATAAAACACATCACATGCATCACAATCATCACATAATTGCAGTTTGGTATTAAATTTTATAAATATGAAATTATAATACTAATTAGTTTTCGAAATAACATTTATTTCAACATTATCAATAATATTCAAAGCATTATTGACAAATTAAATAACTAAACCATTCAGTTAATCTAAATCTTAATTCAAACAATTTGAACATAAAAAGTAATCAAGTTACGCATGAGATTAGTTTAAAACAATTTTAAACTAATTAATTTAACAGGGAAATTAATTATCTAAAACAATTTTAAATAATTAACTAACACCCTATTAATAACAAAGCCCTTTAATTGAATAACAGTTATTAAACACTTTAATAAGCTGTTAATAATCATAAAAATAATTAATAACATTTATTAATTATTCCTATAATTATTCTGTTTTAAAACAATTTTAAAACGGACTTAAATGGGCTTAAATGGGCTAATAATGGGTTTAAAGGGGTTTTAACAGTTATTAAAAACAATTTTTAATAAATCAGAAAATGGGCCCAGCCCATTAGGGCCCAAACGGCCCGGCCCCAGGGCCCTGGCTCGGCCAGGGCGCCGGCCCGGCCCCCGCCCGGTCCGACCGGGTCGGGACCGGGCGGTTCAACCCCTTCTTCCTCCATTCGATCGGCCCTTCCCTGCAACCCTAACTTCCATGAACAGCGGCGGTTGCAGGCCAACGGCGCCGGCGGCCAGCCCCCCCGGCGGCGGCGCCGGCGATGTGCCCAAAACCCCTCTAAAAATCTGATTTTGCACGGTTTTAGATCCAATTTGGGGCTCGATTTTGTAGCTATTCAAGGCCACCATGGCGCCGGCAAATGTGTCGGATGTGTAGTGGTGACTATCACCAAGAGATCTGGACATCCGGGCCGCCATCCCAACACTTGGGAATCGCGTACGAAGCCGCTAAAGTACCCCGTTCGTTGTCCCACGAAGAACTCCGAAAAACCCAAATAAAATCTGAAAATTTACAGAAAAATAATCAAATTATTTGTGTTCATCATATGAACACAATTCTGCCATTTTAATATGATTAAACACAAGAACACGTACAATACGGGTTCTTCAAGCATAACGAGAAAAACACACAAAACGATGCCGTTTTACGACCGAACCAGCAACCTGGCTCTGATATCACTGTAAGGAATCGCCATGAACGCAGCGGAAAATAAAATCGATTCCATTGTATCGGTTGCTGGGGTCGTAAAACGGACATTAAAATAAACGCGGGAAGAACGGTTCTTCACCTTTGCGGGGTTTCGAATCTCCCGTGGATGATGCCGACTCGGTAATCGCGCACGCGCACGATCTCTAGAGGTATCTACACGAGTTCCCGCTCTAGACGCGATTTCCTCCTCGACTTGAGTGCTCCGACCAGATCTCAAATCCACCATGCGCGGAGAGAGACAGATCCACTCCAAGAGAGAGAGAAGGAGAGAGAGAGAGGAGAAAGAGAATCTGGGGTGAAAAATCGTCCAACTAACCTTTTTACCCCTTCCCCTTGGCCCTCCTTATATAGAAATAAGGATAAGCACAAGGATTAATCCCTATGATTATCCAAGAGTTTGGCCTTAGATAATTCTCCATTAAATCTTCATGTTTATCCTGCGGCTTTTCATAAAAACCTAGATAAGCATGAAATTTAACGTCTCTCACCGTCTGACGAGAACTCTTATGTGTGTGACCCTCTAGGCCTATATATCAGTCTGGTTGCAGGCCCATTAAACTTAGAACTGTTTCTTGAGTTTAATATTTATTAATTAACATTTAAACATCATATGTTAAATGATTAATTTAATAAACAAGTGAATTATCATCTGATGATCAAATCACTTGGCTTTCTGATCATGAATTGCACAAAACACTACCTCATGATCCCAGAAGATATAAGGGATATTGTTCCCTTTAATTGAACCTTTCCGTCTGCAGATACCGCACAGATATAATCCTTCACTCATGCAATGTCCCAATAACGCAAGGGTATGGATTTATAGTCAAACCCTCTTTCGCATTATCCAGATGGATTCCAGTACACAGTTAATATCTAGAAAGACATCTCTTTCATTTGACCCTGGCCAGGGATTTCTGTGTACACATCCAAAGGACATTCTCTCTCCAGTCTTATACTAAGAGTAAGTGATCCCTTGTTGTTCACTCAATTACCTTCGCAAGCTTTCCACTGTATCTGAAAGACCGACTATTGTGAACTTAATGGTTAAAGTCCACTAGTCAGAGAATCAAGATATAATGGTCCACAAACAAGGTATCATTGGTGACTCAGGTCAGAGGACCAACTGTGCTACTGCAACGATTGAATTCCCTGGTTGACTAATAGGTATAATTACCATCCAGGAATTCTTATTTGGGTCTGTTCAGTGAACTCATTCTCTAATGAGCACCCACTTGTTTGTCTTAGTGTCACCACACGAGTGAATGTGAGATCATTCACCCTCATCACATGAGCAGACATAACTTGTGTCGATCTTATCGGATATTTAATGTTCATCTCAAATATCCTATGATCGAGAACTGTTTAAGACAATTGACTGAAGATATTGATCTCACTATCATGATCTCATCATGATTCAATATCCCATACATTTGTCTATGGACCTTCATTACGATAGTTACTTTGCGAGAACTATAAATGAAGAAATAATTGCCTTTATTATTAATTTGAACTAGAATGTACAATGATTGGCTTTGAGGCCACCCAATTCTAACATGTATATCTCTGTTCAGCGGGATTGAAAGGTTTAGAGAGATAGTAAGCTGCCCTCTCCTTTCCTTCTTCATCCTTTTGTGCTAGGACAGCCCCCACCGCATCATCCAGGACATAAATGTATAGGATCAAAGGTTTGCCCGGAGATGGTGGTCTCAAAACATGAGGACTTGCCAAATAATTCTTAAATCCATCAAATGTCTCCTGACACTTATCGTCCTAATTGAATTTGACTCCCGGCTCGGGAAGCTAGTAAAACAGCTTACACCTTTGTGAGTGTTGGGAGACAAAACGACGAATAAACTGTAACCTCCCGATTAATCCTCTTAACTCTTTCAAGTTCTTGGGAGGTGGCATTTCTTTAATAGCCTTTGCCTTGTTGGGATCGATCTCAATACCCCGTTTACTGACAATGAATCCAAGTAATTTCCCTAAGGATACTCCGAATACACATTTCTTGTGGTTCATCTTCAACTGATATTCTTTTTGATCTTTCTAAAACTCTTGCCAAAACTTTGGCATGCTCAGCCTTAGTTTTAGATTTCACTAACAAGTCATCCACATATACTTCTAGATCTATATGCATCATGTCATGAAATATTGCTATCATAGCCCTCTGGTAAGTGGCTCCAGCGTTCTTTAATCCAAAAAGCATGACGACATAACAATATGTTCCCCAAGGTGTAGTGAATGATGTTTTCTCTTGATCTTCTTCTGCCAACTTGATTTGATTATATCCTGAGAATCCATCCATAAATGATAGAGTTTCATAGCCAGCTGTATTATCGATGATTACATTAATGTGAGGCAGTGGAAAATCATCATTTGGACATGCCCGGTTCAAATCTCGGAAGTCAATACAGATTATGACCATTCCATCTTTCTTCATAACCGGGACTATATTAGCCACCCATTGCGGATAGAGGACAACTCTAATGAATTTGGCTTTGTGCAGCTTATCGACCTCTTCCTTCATCTTCAAAGTCATTTGTGGGTGGAATCGCCTTAACTTCTGTTTAACCGGGCTAACTCCATCCTTTAATGTCAATCTGTGTTCCACAAGTGATGAGTTTAACCCCGGCATATCCTCATAACTCCAGGCGAAAGTGTCCTTATAATCCTTAAGAACTTGGACCACTGCCTTCTCATCTATTTTAGAAAGATTTTTGCTGACGCGGACAACCTTAGGTTCGTCTTTAATCCCTAAATTGATCTCTTTGGTAGGTTCTTCTATGGCAGTTGAGGGTTCATCAAATCTTTTTACTCCACTGGCATATGCCTCAGCCGCGTCCTCGCCATCTTCCTCATCTTCAATAATGGGGTCTTTTTCGTGTATCAATTTATACACCCCATATCCATCATTGACTGACTCATCATCTACACAATATTCTGGCATCTGAATAGGATTCTCTAACAGCTGAGGGATCATAGAGCAAGAAAGGCATTTAAATGTTAGATCCTAGAGGTATCTATTTGTAAGTTGTTTACCCTTAGATTTCCTAGACTTCCTAACCTGATTAACCTGCCTAGAATTAGACTCCCTAACTTCGCTAAACTCCCTATCCTGACTAGACTCCCTATCCTTACCTAGTGAGGACAAAGAAGGATAAAAATTATGGGGTACATGAGAAAATACAGGAGAATCCTCCCGAGAGAAGGGACAAAGCAAGTCTAGAAGAGAATCTTGACCGAATGACCTGTGCGATGGGGGTACAATCGGACAAGTTGGAAGTTTCCTCAATGAGGATCTAGGAGAAGGAAGTTGTCAAATTGGCACTTTTTTTGGAAAAAAGATGAATTAATCATGAAACAAGAGTGGATATGGATAGGAGAAGAATGGGATGGAGGAAGCGACACCAAGGCCAAAGGATTGGGGGGATCATACAGCAGCATGTCCCAGATTAAATCATGAATCCTCTCTAGATTGAGAGGAGGTTGAGGGATGAGGTCCCGTGGGGACAGAGTGATCATGATGGGCGGAGCCCGTGGAATATCTTCAGTGATGACCCGCGACCAAGTCAGGGTCAGAAGCAGAGTGCGGAATAGAGTATGAAGTGTGAAAATTCGAGAGGGGTAGGTTCCTCTACAGAGAAAATCTGTAGTATAACCAGCTTCATAGGGGTCATCTGGCTCCCCTTCATCTGTTTCCTTGGACAACAGAATTCTCTTATCAAAAATGGCACCAGGCCCTTCAATCAGCTCGTCTATCAACGACGACCATTTCAGCTATGAAGGATCAAGAAATAATCTATTTAATGCAATGAATAGATCCCTCAGGTCGAACCATCGGTACCATTCACATTCTGGATCTTGGAATTTCCTTCTTTTCATCGGCCGCAGAGCCTCCAAAGACTGGTACGTCAGCAATTCTGAGCAGTGTCAGGCCAGGTCCCTTCCATAGATGTCATGCATATTGAACTGGGATGTGATTAACACCGTGTTATCATTATCATGACTGATTATAGGCCCCTTGACAAAATGTGTATGCAAGGTCCATGTCAAGGGATCCCGGCCTTCTTTGCATGGTGTGGTCATCGTTTCCTAGGCCTTCTGGCCGTCTTCATTTTCTTGTTACTGCACAATGTCATGCCTGACTTTTCTCGGCCTATAGCCCAGACCATTACCAGGTGTCTTTCGGCTGTCTTTGATGGGCGTAGTTCTTGCCTACAATTGTGGGCCTAGGCCCTTTCCAGGCTGATAGCCACCTTTTATCATGATTTTCCAGCAAGGGGTACTCATGCACTTCCCCCGCTTCATGGCATCAATCGGATAAGGACTAAGTGTGGCAGTTTTTAAGGGATCAGTCACAGGACGGTAAACCTGTAATACCGACAACAGAGATTGTTGGCCAGGTAAAGAAGTCAGCCTGATATTCAAGGAATGAGCAGCTGCAAGAATTGGCATGCTCGTGACTTTAATAATACATCCCTTGTATGAAAATTTGAGGCACTAATGATTTGTAGAAGGAATTACCTCAAGGGACTTAATATAAGGGCGGCCAAGGATACCCTTCAAGGATGGATCGATTTCTAGGATGTGCAGCTCGACTTCATTGTGACAAACATGGCCTAATTCTACCTTCAAATAAATCATTCCCAGAGGGGAATGGGTAGAATTGTCGTATGCTGTAACAGAAATTGGGGAAGGCAGCCACTTCTCCTTGGGTATACCACACAATTCAAGGGTCTACGGTGATAAAACGTTGATTGAGGCCCCTGTGTAAACAAGGCATGCGTCTACGGCCTTTTTGCAGATGTTGACCGTAATGATCAAAGCCATGCTTCTGGCTCCTAGTGGTGCTAGTTCCGAGGTATGGAATGTAATAGAGGGCTGGTCCCCCTGAGAAACTAACAGTGTGGTGATGTTTTCCACCGGCACATCTTCGTTGACCATAACTTTCTGTAGATATTCCATCAGAGCCTCCTGATGGGTCTTGGATCTCTTGATCAACTCAAGCACGGAGATTCGTGCCGATGTTCTGTCTAACTATTTCAACAGGTCGTATTGAGTGTCTGGTGCACTCTCATCATTATTAGCTTCCTCTGACGGCTGTGATGGGCCGTCTCTGACAGTAGATTGAGGAAAGACCTTGTTGAATATCCTCCCATTCCGGAGTGTGTGTTCTTCAATGGTGGAACGTGTAGGTGACAGTTTGAGCACCACGGTGTTGGTAGGTGGTTTAGATGGTGTGGGGGGTTGGTAAACGGGTGATGGCGTGGGGTTGTTTGGTGGAGGCGCGGTGCGAATGAGGGGTTTAGATGGTTGGATGGTGGACGGATAAGCGGTTGGTGCGGGTGAAGTGGAGAATGGCATACGGAGTAGCGGTCTAGATGGCTGTATGTCACTGGGGTAAGTGGTTGTGATGGATGATGTGGGAAATGACATGCGGAGTAATGGTTTGGATGGTAGTAGGGGCGCATAATTGGCTTGTGGATGGTTATTTAATGGTGGCGTGGTAATGGATGGTGTAATGGGTGTGGGTAGAACATATGTGGGTGTTGGTGTAGGTGAAATGGTAACGGATTGTGGTTTGGGTATGCGAGGAATGCGGTGTGGTGGTTGGTCGGCGGTGCTCGGTTGATGGCCTGTTGAGTAAATAGAGGAAGAATCATCTATCTTCCACTGCTGCCCTCAATTAGCCTCAGACTGGCTATTCGTCAAGATTGGGGCAATTTGATTTTGATGCTGGTGCTCTGGAACTGGGTTTTGCACTATAACCATGTTTGGAGGTGTTGCCGCCTGTGCTGGCGCTCTCTGTTGTTGCTGCTGTTGTTGCTGTTGTGGTTGCTGCTGTTGCTGTTGAAGTCTTCTTACCTTCAAGGCAGATATGTACTTCCTCAGCTCCTCCCAGTCAATGCCTCCTTGATCATTAAGATCATGGATGTAATCTCAGAATTGGAAGTAGGTGTCTATTGTATGTCCAGGTTGCCAGTGAAAGGCGCAATACCTAGAAGCGTCGGCATTTTGGGGCCAGACTGTCTTTTCCCTGGACAAGACTAAGGCATTGGCTGCCATTAGGGAGTTGAAACTGTCAAGTAAAGATTCTAGGAGTGCTGGATATGTCGCCCTTTTAGAGCTCGGAGGCTTCCTCTGTTGGTTGTAATCATTTGGGGGAGGTACATCATGGTATGTCGGCGGTGCGCGTGGTTGGTACTGTGGCTGGTTCTGCTGTTGATACTGGGGTTGCTTATACTGCTGCTGGTTTGGGGGCTACTGCTGTGGCTGGTACTGTGGCTGCTGGGGTCTGTAACCCTGCTGATTTGGAGGTCTATAACCTTGCTGGTTTGGAGGTCTATAACCTTGCTGGCTTGGTGGTTGCTGGTTTCTTATGAACTGGGGCTGATTGTTGTTCATGGTGCTGATCTGCTCATGAGAGAGCGTGCCTTCGGTTGTCGGACCCGTGCTAGAAGGATTTGGCACGGCAGGTTTCCGAGGTGGAGCTCTCCTGGGGCGGTAAGGATCAAAGACATTGGGAAAGGTGGCATCCTTGAAGGCGTTCTGACAGTAACGAGCTCTCTCATAAAGTTCTGCCATGCTGATCAGATTGTTCAAAGCTAGGACCAGTTTGTATTGAGGGGTGGCATTGGAAATCAGCATCTTGACTTGTTCAGATTCGGACATATAATCCTTAATCTTCTCCGCCATGCCCCTCCATCTATCAGCAAATGTGATGAAGTCCTCATCGGGCTTCATCTTCTCAGTAACCAGATCAATGATGGATAGAGACGGTGCGACTCTGTCCTAGTATCGTTGAATAAATTTTTGGGATACGATACCGTAATCTTCCACCTCCGACAGTTCCAACGAGAAGAACCACTCGAAGGCTGGCCCCTCTAACGACTTCCTGAACAGGAATGCCAACGACCTCTTGTCGTTTTGCCAGAAGGATGACTCGTACATGAACTCCTTCAAATGGATGAAGGGGTTACCAGTACCGTTGTATTTTCTGTACACTGGCATTTCCAAGGGCGGCAAATGAAATACGGGCAGACTCGGAAGACTGATCTCAGGTGCAGCCTTAACTCCCATAATTGTCTGAAAATTATTAAATTGTTCATCCATACGCTCCATCTTCGCGAGCAGAGCTTGGGTTGTTGGATCAGTCTGGGGAGGAGGTGGTGGTGGTACATGATAGGCCTGCTGCTTAGAGTATGTGGGGCAAAGGGGACAATATGGTTGAGGTCCAGCAGTGCTTCCGCCATGCCCGAGGGCATTTTGATAAGTTGGCGTGGGTGGCCTAGCCGGTTGCCTTGAGGAGGACAGTTGTGGCCCAACTAGCCGAGAAGTTGCAACTTGAAGGCCTTCCATGGCCTGGTGAATGAAAGAGGTATGGTGGGGAGGAGATTGAAGAATAGCAGGGGGAACCACAAGATTCGGTTCAGTAGACTGCACGGGCGTCTTCCCCTTTAAAATGGATTGGATTGCCTTGAGCTGTTGAGGATCCAAATGGGAGGCCAGAACTCCCAGAGCGTTGACTAGATCAGAAGGATTGGAATATGAGGGCTCATTCGGGTTCATGGTTCCCTCAAAGACAGGATTAGAGACCGCATGCACATGCGGAGGAAGATTAGAGCCAGAATTATGTTGATCATGAGCAAAAGGAGAAGGGATTTGGTGGTTTCTCTCATGTTGAAATGGATAAGAATGAGGATCACGGGGGGCATTAGCATCTCCCCTGTTTTCATAGTGATAATCAGATTCAAGAGGGACATTAGCATCTCCCTTGTAGTTGACTAGAGCATCTGAAGCCATGCTTAAATCCCTACCTGATCGAAGCAACATGGTATTAGATTTTTTTTTTTAACAAAGATTTGCAGACAAGTTGTGCAGAGATTAGACAAACAAGTGGATGTTTAACGTTGTTTTAGGATTCCGTGTTGGATTATTTGGATTTAGTTAATCACAAATTCACTCAACGGGTAAGATCCTAATTTCAGTTCAGTTTCCACCGTTATATTCTAAGGCTCTTTTCTCACAACAACATGAAAATCTAACCAGGACTTCAATTGGTATAACCAGCCCGATGAACAAGGAGGAATACCTTGATTTTGGGGACTTACGGAGGTCTTTAACGCCAACCACTCTAGTATGATCGAGGGACCGACCCAATCAGAGAAAGGTGAAGACGTCAAGAAAGGTGTTCCTATGAGAAGAGGGGGGTGTTAGCCCCAGTGCGTATGACTTGTGGCCGGGATGGCCTCTAATGGTTAATATGTAATGTGTAGTAGCAAGCAAATCAGAAATATGAGAACTGAAGAACAAAACAAGAAACTACCTGAATCGCGTCGCTGTTCCTCGACATTATTCAACACAAAACCTTATTATGCTCACAGAACCTCAGGCAGCAGATAGCAGGGAATTTTGTCTGAAAGGCGTCGGGGTAGAGCAACGCTGTATGAAATGCGTCGTTGTTCCTAGACGTTTTTCAAGTCGCAGAATCAACAATTAAGAAGGAATTTCTAGATCAATTCATCCTCAAACTGGCAGGATAAAGTAGTAAATAATCGGCTCATGTGAATCTTTTTTTTTTTTTTTAATTTTTAACAGGATAATTTATCATATAAACAACTAAAATATTCAATCAATCACACATGCTTCTTATCACAATCACAACTCTTCAATCAATCAAACGGGGAGGACAAGATCTTGCCACAAGGGTGTGCACGTGGTGCACGTGGGAATAACAATTGAACTAAAAACTCACCGATCGGTGAGAGCGTGTCCGAGGGACACAGGTGGTGCACCGTGGGTGCCCGATTGATAAAAGCAAGAACAAAGATTTAAAAGATGGCGAGACCAAGTCCTACCATGATCGCCAAAAAGCTATGAGTGCTCAAATAGTGATGTGTATGATTATCATAAAAAGTTTGTTGATTATGTAACAAATAAACTTATTAAAACTATGTGATCACCAGAAACTTTTGACTAAAAAGTTTCAAAAGGAAAAGATTGATCGCTTACCTGTTTTGGACGTGGGAGATGTTAAAGTTCTTGATTCTCCTCCTTCAGCCAGGTGAAGAAAAAGAGCCCTTCTAACTTTGTTCTTGCTCTAAATATTGATCGGGCTTTAAGGATCGTCCAGATTTCCTTGTTGATTCCTTCCTTTTGATCTCCTTTGTACCTTGCAAAAAAGTGTAAAGAAAGAAAGAGGGAAAAAAATAATAAGAACTCAAATAGTGGTAGTATCTATTCCAATGATAATTCTAATCATGCAACCTAAACAAATGAACTCATTTGTTTGTGGTCTTTGAAAACCCTTTAACACATGGATTGGAAAATAATGCTAATGAGTGTGTGTAACATGGAGTGATATGATGAGATTATGATGCTAATGTGATGAAAAATATGAGAAAGATGCAGTAATTGATTAAGAACTAAGTTGGATGGCCCCTGGAAAGCCTTAGTTCTTGAATGGATGAAGAAAGGACGAAGAGAGGACGAAGCTTGCTTCAAGACTCCTGAAAGTAGTAACAACACCTTGATCATTCAGCGTTTGGACGATGTCTCTCTCTTAAAATCCTTTACTAACTTGCTAACAATTTTCGTACTCAAATTATCACTAACTATCACTAATTTTTTAATGGCCAAGGACTTGGGTATTTATAGACTTAAGTTCGTGCGTCTGCGGTTACTTACAGATTAACATGAAGAAGTTTGAAGCCAATCCAACCAAGAAATAGATAAATACACCCTAATTCATCATTATCTGTAATTAACTAAAACGCGTCGCCCAAGGGAGACGTCTTTTACCTTAATTAAGATAAGGATAAACATCGGGAAGAAGAAACAAAATCAGTTTAGGAAACCTAAATGGCGTCGTTTATGGCAGACGTCTTTTAGTTTATTAATAAATTAATTGAAAATCAGATTAAAAATCGAAATAAGAATAAACCCTAAATGGCATCTGCACAGGTCGACGTCTTTTAGAATTTTTCATATTTGATTAAAAATCTGAGTTAAAATGAATTTCATTAATAAACTTAAATTATGTCTGTCTGATCCGATACTATTTAGATAATTAATCCAGAAAAATAATAAAAATTAACCAATGATTAAATATCAGACCATTTTGAGACATTATTATATGACATGAAATTTACTCAAAATGATGTCAAAATTAGCGTGTCTACAGTACCCTGAATATGCATCTAGGAAACTCAGCATTTCATTCCCCGACGTTGGGTCGATCAGTTGCTCGATATTAGGTAGTGGGTAGTAGTCTTTTGGGGTGGCCTTGTTTAGGTCGGTGAAGTCAACACACAAGTGCCACTTTCTGGTGGCCTTTTGGATAAGGACCACATTAGCGAGCCATTGAGGGTACTAGATGGGTCTCAATAGACCCGTTTTTAGCCCCTTGGTGACTTGCTCCCGGACTGCCTCTTGTCTATCGGGCGCACATCTTCTCCTTCGCTATTGGATCCACTTCCTGTCTGGTAGCAGGTTAAGATGATGTGCCGCCACCTCAGTAGGAATACTTGGGAGATCCTCATCGGATCAGGCAAAGACGTCCTGGTACCGAGATAGGAACAACCGATATTTATCTATTTGTGAAGTCGAGAGGGTTGAACCGACATGGAGCGTTCGGTCTAGGTCCTCGCCCAATTGAATATCCATAAGATCTTCGACTTGGGAGGTGGACTTCAACTCTTCCTCGGGCTTGTGAGGGAGGTCCGTCACCTGTTTGTTCTATCCCTTGGAGGCTATGAGGTAGCAACGATGGGCTTCTTCTTGATTTTCTCTGGTCTCTCCAACGCCAAAAGGGGTTGGGAACTTTAACTTCTGATGATACAAACAAGTTACTCCCGTTACTCCTCCGATGATCCCCCTAACGAAGACCGGATTGTAGGTGCTCATCTCTCGGATGATGATGAAGTCGGCGACAAAGGTGACCTCTCGGGGAGCAGTTCTGAGAGTCTTAGGTAATGCTACTATCTCGACTAGGGCACCGCATTGCTTGAGGAGCCGAATAACGGCATACGCATTTGTCACGTAGGAGGGACTTCAGCACCCATTCAGAGAAAGTAGTTGTAACTGATAACATTGGGGCCACTGCCTCCATCCACTAAGATACGGTAAACTTTACATTTGTTGACTGTTGTGGTCACGATGAGAGCATCTTCGTGAGGAACAGTCACTCCCTCCAAATCCTTGTCCGAGAAAATGATGGGATCCTTCATTCGGTCCCTTACAGTGGTTTTCTCGTTTACGGAACGCTTGGGATCAGGAGTTACAAGGTTCACCTGGCGGGCGTACCACTTCTTCCCTTGACGGCTATCTCCTCCTGACGCTAGGCCACTTGAGATCATATGGATTTCCGTGCCGTTGGGGCGATTCTCCATCCGAGGGGCTTTGTGCTCTTGGCCGAGCTTCACCACATACTTCCTGAGATACCTCCGGCAAATCAGGGACTCTATCTCGTCTCGCAGCTGTCGACATTCCTCAGTTGTATGGCTGTAATATTTAAGGAAGTGGTAGTACTTTCTCTTATCTCGACGCTTGGGGTCGATCCTCATTTTTTGGGGCCAGTTGACATACTCTTTGTTTTTCATATCTTACAGGATTTCAAACACAAGAATAGTCAATGGCGTGTAAGGTCCGAGTGTCGCCGAACCTTTGGACTCTCCCTCGAAACGCTTGGACTTTTTCTTCTCGGGAAGAGGCCTTTAGCTCAGGCATTTGTGGTCACCCACTTCTCCCTGATAGTGGTAGGCAGTTAGTTACCACCTGCTTGCAATCCACATACTAGTGCGCCAAGTTGATGAGGGCGTTCATGGTCTTGGGCGCCTAGAGGATGATAGCTCTCTGGAGGGAATCATCTCAAGTGCCCTGGGTGAGGGCTGTCACGACTGACCTTGAGTTTCGAAACTCGGAGGGCCTGATCGTGGAAGTGAGAGATATACTCCCGGAGGGACACTCCACACTTCTGCTTGATGGCTACCAGGGTGGCCGATGAGCTCTTTCTATGAGCGTTCGCAAAGTGATCTTGAAACAACTTCCTGAGTTGCCCGAAGGAGCGAAGCGATCCCAATGCCAGGATGGGGAACTATGCTTGTGCCATTCCCACTAAGATGGTGGCGAAAGCATGGCAGCGGATGGCATCTGGGACCATGTGTAGTCTCATGTGAAACTGAAAATTGTTGAAGTCTGTCTCTGGGTCCCCTTGCCCGTCATATGTGTTGAGGTTGTTGGCGAGCAGCTTCTTGGGGACCGGGACGTCCAAAATCTCGACGGAGAAGGGGGAGAGATCCCCTTCTTAGTCGGAGAGGGAATGCGAGCGTTTCCTTCGGAGGAGATCCTCGATACGTCTCTCTCGGCGCTCCAGTCGGAGCTCTCGTTCACCAAGTATTCTCTCCAACTCGTTGATGCGCTGGTGCATGGCAGGACTCTCCTAGAGAGAATGAGACCATGAAGCCTGGGAGCGATGACTCTGGCTTTTTCGACCACTTTTCCTCTTAGGAGAGGAGCAGTTTGAGCTGGTGACTCCTGGGGCAGCAGGTAGGAGGTTGTTACAGCAAATTTCCCCATCGAAGAAGAGGAAATGGCCGTCAGCACTCTATTCGCCTTTCGATGACGGCCGGCGGTTATCAGGCTTCCCTTTAAGGTTGTTCCTGGGCTGTGGCCCCAAGGTGGGGTTCTGGAACCGCCGGTGGTGCAGGAAGGCACTGCTGCATCAGTGTGAGCAGGGCCCTACGCTGTTGAATGACCACCCCCATGCGGTCGCCACTATTCCCTGAGGGCCTGGAAGTCGCGCTTTGCGACCGATTAGCACTGGCGTCGATTCTGGCATCGTTGACTTGCGATGTGGCTCTAGTATAATAGTTGTTCTTGTTGCCTCTTGCCATGAATTTTCATGCATTTTCCATAGACGACGCCAATCATGTAGTGGTTGGAAAGTAGTTGGATAACGGAGATCGTTCGATCGATGCTCTCGGCTACTCGATAAGATTTGTAGAACTGGAAACGCTCAGGGCAGGGCCTGCAAGAGGTGGAAGAGGCGTCAGGGGGGGGCCCGTCTCTTGGAGAGCAGAGCCCTCGGATGCCTAACTTAGGTCCAAAAAGAATATGAATTTCTAGGGGTTTTTAGATTGTCTATTGCATTACCTCTGATCGAAGAAGGTCTGAGATTATATAGTCCCTCGCTCCAGAGACGTCGTAGGGGCCATTACTTCTGGGGAGTTAATTGACCCATGATCCTTTCCCTTTGATTGAGGGGATCATGGAATATTGGGTAAAGAGAGATCTCCTCATGATTGGGGGGAGCAGATCGTGCAGACTTGTCTTAAGTGGACGGTTATACCGTTAACGCGCACGACCCGCCTGATGGCGGAGAGGAGTTATGAGTCGACCCTAGGGGGACCTTTAGCCTCTCGGGCAGTCGGGAGGAAGTGGCCTTTCAAGTCCTGGCTCCTAATTTTTACCCAGCCGAGTTGCGGATCTCTTAATGCCGAGAGGATAGGCTCCTCTCGGCTCTCGGTTGGTGTGACTAAGACACTGTGGTGTCCTGGGAGCCACCGACTGGTGCTACGTCTTCCTATGCCTAGCATTCTCGGGACCTGGGCCCATGTGCCCTGGATTTCCGCCTTTAGCCTGTCAGTTGGGATATCGAAAGAGCCCACGTGACATCCTCGCACCAGTTCCTGTTGACTGCGGGCCCTTGGACCTCTGGGCTAAATGGGATTGCTTGGGCTGAATCACAATCGTCCCTCATCAGCGCTTAACCTCTTTACAACATTTCGTTAAAAGTAGCAATATATGTGCTAATACATTTATGAGAATTATTTTTTTGTCAATTCATTTTTAAAGACGATTTATGTACAAAAAATCCAAATATTTAAAGTATCTATCCCCTTGAAAGCACAGTTCTTTCTCCCCTTGTTTTTAGCATTTTTCTATCCTCAATAGAGGGTTAGTGCATGCTGCGACGCAATAGGAATTGCCGTGTCTACAACTCTATGTACAGCATTGAAAGTGCATCTCCTTTTCCCCGAAGTAGCTAAATTCAAAGAATCATCAATTTTCGTCTCCACGAACTGCTCTACCGGCAATGGACCATAACTTTCCTAGATTCCATTCAGATAGGATCAAACGAATGATTCATAAAAGTTCTTTGACTTCAAAATGTTGAGAGTCAAAACTACGGCAAGGGGCTGAGGAAGGTCAGATTTAGGCCTGATCGGGGTGATACATGAGAGAAATACTTGATCACCAATCCGAACTTAATTCTTCTCAAACTCATGTCTAAGAATTAATAACTCGTGGAGATCTCTGGCTTAGTACTCATCAAACAGAGGAATGCTTACTCGTGGCCATGATGTAATCCCACTGTGATTTTGTATTTTATCATTTTATCAAAAATTAGATGGTATGGACATCGAGAGTTAAATAATCTCTTATTTTGACAATTCTTTTTAAAAATTCACGTCTAAAAGGCTACTGTCCAGTTAAAACTTAAAATGATGAAACCACAGCACTCAATTTAGAACGCCCCCAAATTTTACAAGGATTACTCCTCCAAAAAAAGACAAGGATTACTTGCGGGCCATCTTTAGTCTTTACAACGGGCCTTCAGGCCCCCAATTATTACTCTTACAAACGGGGGACCGCTGAATTGTGCAGAACATTTTGACAATCTTAGAATTTAAGTTCATCTGATCATTCAAGAGGTTATTAAACACCAGATCACTCTAATATTTGAAAACGAACGAAAATTATAATGGGTAATTTCATTGGTCCACATAGGTAGGAGTCATATGGGCTGAAGGTTTTTCTTACGGGATGATCCTGACAAATATTAAATGTGGGTGCAGAATTTTGAGCGTGATAAATGCATGCAAGCAAAATAAATATTTCTTAGACGTGACAAACACTATTTGTCATATCCATAAAATATATTTCATGCCTAAAAATATTTATCATGCCTATAAATCTTTATAGTCATACATAAGAATGAGAAAAACTTTTTAGATGTAACAAATACTTCATAAAAATGACAAATACTATTTGTCATGCTCACAAATTATTTGTCATGCCTCTCAAATGTTTGTCATATCCTAGAATTTGTACACAGATGCGTAAGATGACAAATATTTTTTTAGACATGACAAATAGGTCGCAAGCATGATAAATTGTTATTGTCACGCTCACGAAGAATTTGTCATGCCCATATACAATTGTCACGTCTAAAATTCTGCACCCGCATTTAATACTTGTCAGACCCACATGTGGAAAAGGTTATCAGTCCACGTGACTCCAACCTGTGTGGATCAATGAGATTGCCTATTGTAATTTGACTCAACTTGTTGCTATCCCTTGCATTGCAGCAAGCATTACTCAACCCACAAAAATGCAATCGAGCATGGTACCATCTAAGGAATAGTCATCTTTGTTGCAATGCATGCTAGCAGCTGGGATTGTAAGTAGGCCAGGTTTGGGTAAACCTAGACCCAAAATATATGCACCCAGACTCAAAATAGACCCCCTAATATTTTTGAGAAAATCGATAAACGGATCTATTATTGGGTCTACCTCTTTTTTCTTGATATTATCCTTTAAATCAATTTTAAAAGAAAATAGATATAATTTCTTCCCTTACAATTGAAAATAACCCCAATTTCAAGTCCAAATTTATAGAATTCTATTTGGAAATTTAAATTCAAAATAATTAATAGGCCTACTATTGGGTTTTTGGGTAGTAGGTAGGACTTAAATTTACTAGGTCAAATGGGTTGGGTGAGTCTCAGACCTATTTTGCCAGCCACTACCAGCAGCCATACGATTAGCTTCAATTGGACAACAAGTGGACATGTTTTTAATTTATAAAATTAAATTGGAGGGGATAACCCCAAGGGGCCATCCATACAATTTGATGGTTAAAAAAACTTAAAAGGGAACAAAAGTTTAATTTCTTTAAAATGAGACAAAATTCCATCTATTTTTTTATTTTTTAATTCTTGATCTTCGGATCAAAGATGGTTGGGGTGTTAAGCTTGCCTCTCCCTGAGTTTTTTAAGAAAAAAAAAAACACTTGCTACAGTAGCCACGATTACTATTTCTTTCTCTTATGTAAGCGATGATTTCATGAATAGGTGATACATGTAACTCTTTATACTAGTCTCTTATGTTGCATCAACCACTTTAAATTATTTTACGTGTATCTTGTTTATGAGATAAATCACCATCTTTAAAATACTTAAATAATGTAGCACTGTCTTCCATCAATGCATGAAGATACTGAGGATGGTGAAGGATTACAAGGTACCAACAATGCAAGACTCCAAGGAAGTATACGAGGCACCATGAATACATGCCAACTACACTAAGATGCTACTAACTTTGAAGTAAGTGCCCAGCTGGGTAGAAAAATCACCGGAGAAATTGACGGATCGGATGCCGCTCGTCGGCAGAAGCCTGGGTGGACGGCGCCCCACTGTGAGCTCGATCCCCCCCCACCCCTTGTCTTTCTCAGGTTCTTTCCCCCCTCCGTTGTCCGCCCATTACTGTTTCATCCTCCTCGTCCAGCTGCCCCATCGTTCTCCTCCTCCTTCACTTGCACCACCCTACCCTGCATCTCCCCTTGTTTTTGATCATATCCGGCCATTCCTTTTTGTGCCCTATAGGTTTGGTCAGATCTATAAGGTTTCGTTACCGGATCTGTGGCTCTACCGGATCTGTGGCTCCAGGTGCGTAGTATAGGCTGCCATTTTTTCTTTTTCTCCTCGGTGTTTTGTTTGCTGTAGTTGTTCCCCTCGCCATTCATATCTGTGGTGGTTCCGGTGAATCTTATTGTGGTCTCGATGGTTCTACGTAGATCCGATCCTGGGATCTTTGTGATCGATGGTGGTGCTCGAGTTCTAGCCATAATTCGTGTGCCCCTGTTAGTGTACGTCTCTGAGCCTACCTGCTTCGACTACTCATAGTGTTGTAGTCCTTTGTGGTGGAAGACTTTCTTCACCGTTTGAGCCTTATCATAGTAGTTCTTTAGCCTCCTTGTTTGGTGATCGTTTGGCTTCTCTACCGACATGGTTCTCTTCCCCAATGTTATGTTTCTCTCTTTTATTGTAATGTATTTATGTTTGGCAATTTTTGCCGTTTGTACTTGTTTGATCTCAGTTGGGTTCTCTCTCATGGTTTGGTCCCGAAACAGTTTGTTATTTACCTTTCAGGAGTAAGAGGCCACACTGTTAATTATATGAAATGTCTTCTTTAAAGGAAAATTCTTCGTACAATTCTAGTTCATACAAGGTAAGGTTAAAACAAGTGGGCGGCCCATCTTTGAGTCGGAGCTGTCTGGTTCGAATACTGCGTAAAAAGATCAGATTCTAAACTTGTAACTATCCCTTGGATTTGTGTAGGAACTTTTTCATGGGGGTGAGACTTGTAAATCTGTAGCCGCTCACGTAGCGTAGTGGTATGCTCCTCCCAGGCGGGGAGGTCGCGGAGTCGAACCCACTCGCGTTGTGTGCAGGCAGGGGTCTCCCTGTGGAATTATCGCTCCTTGAGCGGAAAAAATCGCATGTTTGGACGGATATTTCGTGTATGGGTGGATTCGAACTCAGCTCCTCGAACTGGATATTTTGTCTTGTAACCACTGAGTCACTTCGACAAAAAAAAAACAGACTTGTAGATCTACTTTTTGACCTCTTCATTTGGAGAGGTCATCACATAAAATATCATTTTGGTATAAATTACTTCTCAATGCCAATCCCAAACTCAAACATGTCGCCTGAATTCAAAAAGAGAAGACCAACCTGGCGTGCCGGGTGTTGTTCTTCTTTGTTGGAAGGGAAGACATGTCTAATGTACATGGTGTGTTGTTTCCCTATGTTGAAAGGGAAGACCTGCATGGTGTGTAAGATGTTGTTCCCCTTTGTTAAAAGGGAAGGCCTGCCTGGTGTACAGGATGTTGTTCCCTTTTGTTGAAGGGGAAGAACTGCCCAACATGCAGGGTATTGTTGATAACCGGCGAAGGGTATGTACTTGTAGAGTTGAATTCTTAAGAGGTTGCTTGAGGACTAGATATAGGTCTGGAAAGACCGAACTTGTATAAATCTATGCATTCATTGTGTGTTTGTTTCTTGTTTTGCCCACCTTATGTCCAATTAGATTTAATTCTACACTTTACTTAAGTTAATCTTTATTTAATTTTTTTGGAATCCATTCACCCCCTCTCTGGGTTACACATAGCTGGGCAACAAGTGGTATTATAACAGATTTATCTCGTTGTATAGATCTAACGATCTGAAAAATGGCTATGTCTAACAGTTACAGTGAAGGTCAATCTATCAACTGCCTTCTATTGTGGAATACTTCCTTAAGGGTCTTGACCTAGATCTATGAACTGTGTTTGAGAATGGTGACTACATCATTATTGTTCATAGAGAAAGATAGACAGATAATGACAAACGTTTAATTTTTTTTTAATAACAGGGCCAAAAGTGTACTATTTTGTGCACTTGGAAAGAAGGAGTTCAAGTAGATCTCAACAGACAAATCATCTCAAGACATGTAGAAGTAGTTGGAACTCACATATGAAGGAACTCACAAAGTGAAGGAAACTAGGATAGACATCCTAGTAACTCAATATAAAAAGTTCAAGATAGAATCTTCTGAGACCATCACCTGATGTACTATAGATTCACAGACATCACAAATGAATTGATGGCTCTTAAAAAGGAGTACGGCAGTACAGACTTAGTTAGAAAAATTTTAAGGTTTCTCCCAAGCTAATGGGCTCCAAAGGTAATTGCAATTGAGGAAGCAAATGACCTCAGCAGTCTAAGCCTGGAAAAGCTCATCGGTCTCTTACAGCCCATGAGACTAACATGGAAAGGCTAGGAGAGAGTACCCTCAAGAAGAAGCTCTCCACAATCCTGAAGACAAATCTTTCAAGTTCAAATGAAGTTACAACTTCTGAAAAAGAAAATGAAGAAAGTGATGAAGAAACCTTGAAGTCCAAAAGGTTACAACAAATTCTGAAGAAGAAAAAGAAAAATAAGCCTCAAAGAAGATCGAATGGTAGGAACATTGAGAGAATATACAATGAGAAGTAAGAATCTACTTGCTACAAGAGCAAAAAATTAAGACACCTGAAAGCTGACTGTTCTCAACACAAGAAGAAGGACCATAATAAGAAGGACTACTCTAAGAATCTTAAGAGATCCTCCAAAAGAAAAATCCTGACAAAAACTAGAAAAAGTGAAAGAGACTCATCTTCCTCAAACTCAAAAGAAGAAGATGATTCTCTACTTGGCTTACAAGCATCCCCACTAAATCCGAAGCAAATCCTCAAGGTAAGTATATAAATCAAAAGGTATGATAGGATCTTTACTGTATTCAACTGTTAGTAGATCAGATATCGTATTTAATGCATACATGTGCACTAAGTTTCAAGTAGATTCTAAAGAATCTCATTTGATCTATGTCAAACGAATCTTTAAACATCTAGCTGATTCCAGTAAATTAGATTTCTAGTAATCCTAGAAGATGTGACTTCAATTTGCTTAATACTAACCATACTGGTTAAAAGAATAACAGAAGAAACACCAGTGGTACCTGTTAATTTCTTGCAGGCTTGCCTAATCTCCCTTCAAAGAAGCAGAAGTATGTACTCTTGTCAACGTCAGAGGCGGAATATATAGCTGGAAGCTACTGTGCTCAATTGTTGTGGATCAAGCGTCAGATTGAGGACTTCAAGTTCAAGCTAGATGACATCACTATGATGTGTGACAACACCAACACCATCAACCTGACGAAAAATCCAACTCAGCATTTCAGGATCGGACACATTGAGGTCAGATATCTTTTTTACTAGAAACTTTATACATAATAGTAATAACTAAATGAATCATGTTAATGATGAACATCAACTAGTTGATATCTTCACAAAACCTCCTCCTGAAGATAGATTTAGTTCTATCAAGAGAGAATTGGGAATATGCAATTTGTGACGATATTGATTAGTTTAAACAATCGTGAAGTTAGTTAGACTCTCAACTTGTGCCTATATGTTGAGCAATCTGAGTCTATATGTTATTTCCATATTTTGATGATAACAAACAACGATAATGTTAAAATAAGTATCACTCACATTCCCCTAATAGTTATATTGAAATGTAGTTTTATACTGTCAGATTCATGGATAGTTGTTTTCCTCTGGATTAGTCGATTTCAACAGTTTTATAATCCTGTGATTATAAACTTAGCTGATAAATCGATTATGTTTTCATTATTAACCGATTAGGAATTTGAGTTCTATGATCTTGTGATTTTAGACTTAATTGATAAATAGATTAAGTATTCATTATTAATCGACTAGCCAACTGGTTTCAAGTAGTGTCTAAGACTAATCGATTTAGCTTTTGTTTGATTACATATCATTAAATTGATTATGTGTGAAGTCTTAAGTAGGCTGTGACTTTACTTAATCGATTAACGTTGTAAATTTTTAAATAGACTAACATTACTGAGTTCTAATAAATTATTATTAAGTTATTCACCTCGAGTCAAATCTAAGTCTGACTTCGATTAACGTTCAAGCAACAACTTCAATTACCTTTATAACATTAATTGAAACTCAACTTAGAGTTGTGTTTTGTGTTTTAATCGAAATAGTACTTTTAAGTTTCATTTCGATTAGCATTATAGAATATTTTTCGATTACTGATATAATGCTAATTGAAGTTTCGCTTTCGGACTTCAACTAACGTTGAAAGTTTCACTTCAATTATCGATATACTTCAAATCGATTATTTGACTACAATCAATTACCGACTTTTACACTTCAATCATTGATATGCATATAAATGGTTATATGATTAAGTTTCAACTTCGACTGTCGTTAGAAATCTAACCAATTAAGTGAACCTTCACTCCGATTATTGTCAAATAACTAATCGGTTAGCTCCAATAATTGCTCAATCTTCAATTTTTGTTTTCAATAAATTGATAAGTTTGTTTTAAGCAACACTAAGATTACTGATTTAAATCGATTAATGTTTCAACTTTTTACTTTGATTATTATAATGTGATTAATTTATTATCTTTATATTCAGAACGTCGCTTATGCTTTTAGATTAATCGATTGATGTGTTTATTTTAATCGATTCTGAGATTTGAACTGAATTTAAATTTACTTTATGATCTCAAATCGATTAACAATGGATTAACTATGCATCTAATTGATTTGCTTAAACAACTATCGTTCAAATTAAAAAGGTTCTTGATAAGTATGCATTTTTAAGCATTAAAAGGGCAAATGCATGCACTACATTCATAGTTTTACGTGCAAAATAATATGAAATGATAGATAATTTTGTGTTGATCCCAACGATACGAATTTTGTTGAATTATGAGTTAAAAACATCATCATTTCATGTATAAAATTGAGTGTAACGTATTTGCAGTTTTTTGGCAAAGCGGAGATAGTTAATAATTTTATTCGTGGCATAAGTGTGATTTTATTCATTACGAAAATTTAATGTAAATTTATTTTGTGTGAATAAGATATGAAGAGCACATAGAATAGTTGGCTAAGTCTCTTGGCACTTGTGAGAAGGACCAGAGTTCAAACCTTTGGAGTAGTCGCCTCCCCCTTCTTCCCTCTTTCCTTTCTCTCTCTCCTAATTTTTGAAAGTCTTATTCTATTTAAAAAACCCTCCTTCCTTCCTCTCTCTTGCTTTTTCTCTCTCTCGTTCTCTAGGTTTCTCTCTCTCCCCACTGCCTGCTCTCTTCTCTCGACTTTTTCTCTCTAGCTCTCCCTCTCTCTTACTTTTTCTTCCTCTCTCTCTCTCTCTCTTTACTTTTTCTCCCCCACGGTCCCTGCGTCTGTTTCCTCTCTCTCTTTTACTTTATCTCTCTCTTCCTCTGTCTTTTTCTCTATCTATCTCTCTCCTCTCTCTCTCGCCTTGTCTCTTCTCTTCGTCTTTGCTGCCACGCCAAGGTGCAGTGAACCGCTGTCCAGGCTACGTGTTGTCATCGAAGAGCCCGCAAGAGCGTACCATCGTCGTTTGAGCCACGCCCCGGGCACACCCGCTTGCCAGCACCGCCACGTGGCAACTTATGCTACCACCTCGCCTGCCCTACCGCACGGCCGCTGCCGCCTCGCCTGCTGCGTCGCACGGACGCTACAACGCGTCGCCGTGCAACTGTTTCCCGCTCGCCTATTATCTTAGCGCACCACACCACCAAGCTGCTACCTCCAGCCCGTGCGCCCTCCTGCTCCAACTGTTGCCGCGTGCAGAGCCTAGTCTTCTGCGTCAACCTACCTTTGTCGGCCATGCGCCCTCGCCTACCACGCTTCATCTGTTGCCACGAGCCTCGCTAGTCCAATGCGCACGACTTGCCAAAAAGCTTTTGGTGCTTTGCGCTCTCTCTCTCTCTCCACTAGTTTAGTTATTCATTTATTTGATTAGGATTAGTTATTTCTTACTTTCTGTTTAGTTATTCTGTTTAAGGATATTAAAGCCATAAACCTTGTAATCTGATTTCTTTCTTTTAGATGATTGATGATATTATTTTAAAATTGCAATTTGTAGTGAAATATTGATGTTTTTAGTCTAGATTTCCTCCCTCTAATTTCTCTTTCTTCCTTAAATGTGGTTTTGTTTATTTTATCAAAAGTAGCTCACTTAATTAGATTTTCAAGTATTTGTTACTTTAATTAATTAACTTGCTGTTTGATTAGGTAATTAAATTAATTGGTGCAAGTTTCTAATTTTAATCTTCACTTTTCAAATCTCATTTTTCTAGATTAATCAAAACCCAAAGTTTTCAAAATTAAAAATTTAACTCTTCGTGGATCGACTCGATTCTCACTATTTATTATTTCCAAATTAATTGTGAGTCCCAGTTATTTGAAGTTGGTTGCCGTGAGCATTTAACGACGCTCATCGTGTGCACATCAATTTTTGACGCCGTTGCCGGAGAATTAGATTTTAGTTTTGTTAATTTTGGATTTAGTGTAATTATTGTTTAACTAACATTCTTTTTCTTATTTGTGTAGGTACATTGAAAAAAAGAATCATAAATTCAAAAAGGAAACATAAATCTTCTTTGTGAGTGTGTTCCAACTTACTTTATTCATATTTCTTTTTTAATTAGTTTTATTTTTAGTGATTGATAATTTAGATATGTTTCCATTAATTTAAAATAAACAACAAACATAAAATCCAAAAATAAAATCATCATTTCAAGATTATCATGCTAGGCATTCATCATTTTAGAAAAGAATTGATTAGTTAAGTTTCCTTTCTTAATTCATTTCCTTTTTTGTTAAATATTGCGGGGGAAAGGTACGTTCTTCATTCATAGCAAGTCATTCATAATTGCATAAAAATCTCTTGTCTGATTTGATTGTTGCATTGCATTGCATTCAAAAACACTTTAAAGGCAACACCTCTAACAACATAATGTGGGGATTTCATCACCCTTCCCTAGCCCACAAACAACTACCCTTGCATAGTCATTTCCTAAACCAAATAAAAGTAATTAGAAAGAGACTCTAGGGTTCACACTGTAAGTGATTTACATCTTGGGTTGCCTTCACTTTTGGCAACAATGTCTAGGCTAGAGGTTATAAAGACAAATGCATAAGCGGGAAAGTGGTTACTTAATTAGGTCCCTACGAAAGTAGGGCGAACCTCCCACTACCCCACCTCTTACTTGACCGTTAACCGATTGTGGGTGTGACTTAAGGTGGACCCCATTCACCTTGTGAGAAAATTCACACATAAGTCTAGATCAAACTTAGGTGATTAGGTTAATTTATTTTCTAACTTGTTTGCATAATTTAAAAAAAAAAAAAAAAAAAGTGAAAAACATAAGTCTTTCTTCTCTCTCTTCATCCTAGTGTTTACAGGGTAGGAGATCTCAAATTCCTAACCTCCTAGGGCCAATAGCTGAAATGGAGATAATGCTATATCAAAGAGACCCATCGCGAAATCTAATGGCCGAAAATCATGATTCTCTGAAGCAAATGAAGGATTATTTCATTCCTAATCAATATCAACCTTCATGTTGTATTCATCTTCCTCAAAATCCAGTCATTTAATATGAAATCAAATCTAGCATCATTCAGATGCTCCCATCCTTTTATGGGAATATAAATGAAGATCCTTACAAGCATTTGGATGAGGTTATGGAAATCTCTTCCACGACAAAGATCCAAAACTTCACTGATGATGCCCTCAAATTGACCCTATTCCCCTTTTCATTGAAGGACAAAGCCAAATATTGGCTAGAGACCATAGGAAGGCCCATTAGGACATGAGAAGAAATGTGAAAGGAATTTCTCAAGAAGTTCTATCCTATAGGGCGAACCAATACCATGAGGAGGGCTATCACAAGTTTCACTCAAACCCTCGGGGAATTGATCCATGAATCATGGGAGAGACTGAAAGAATTGCTTAAGAAATAACTAATCCTAATCAAATAAATGAATAACTAAACTAGTGGAGAGAGAGAGAGAGCAAAGCACCAAAAGCTTTCTGGCAAGCCGGGCGCACTGGACTAGCGAGGCTCGTGGCAACAGATGAAGCGTGGTAGGCGAGGGCGCATGGCAGGCAAAGGTAGGTTGGCGCAGAAGACTATTAATAGCTCTGGAAGTTAACAGGGAAAGAAGTGCAAATGAAAAAGTCTCCTGATAGTTCAAGCATTTGAGAACAATAAATATATTAATCATTCTATTAATAGATACATTGATTGGAAGCAAAAAATCTAGCCTTTTATGCTTTGAAGAAAGAACTGATGAAGCACAACTTAAAATGCACATTCAATATCCATGGATTTCTAATGTTTACAAAGAATTCAGTTCCACTTCCTCTCAGAAATAGTGACTCTCCGGGCGTATACCAGTCAAAAATACCTGAAGCATATAAGCAGTACTGTTAGAAGAAACATGCAACTGGCCAACTAGTTGACCTCACTATAGATTCCTTCCTACCCAATCTGAGCATTTTGAAACTAAAACTTGGGAAATCATTGTCAACTATCCCTTATGGTTCCTCAATCCCTCATGCAGTTCTTGTGATCCTACTCTCATTATCTTTTGACCTTCTCACTGTCTTGTGATCTTTTGTTATTTCATGCTCTTACATTTATCTCTTCCTTTTTGGACTATTGACAAAAAGGGGGAGAAGAAAGAACTCTTTCAAACTTTTATGTTGTATTTATGCATGGAATTTGTGTGTTCGCATAGAAGAAATCCAACAGGTGGAGAAGATATGCTTCATCTGCATGATGTTTATATGTGTGTATGTTCTCTACTATCCTGAGGTAATCTCATGATTTCCAGAAGTTTTGTCTTCACCAAAAAGGGAGAGATTGTTGAGTTATCTCCTTGCAATTATTTCATTCCTCATGTTTTGATGATCGCACAACTTCTATAAATCTCTAGAAATCAACAATTATTCATTCCTCATGTTCTAGTGATCACACAACTTCTGTAAATCTCTAAAAATCAATCGATTACCTATTGAACCCAACATTGTTCTCTCTAGGACATAGTATTTTCACATTGTAACCTTTGATCCTTCTGATTAAGGGTTCCAATCAATAGTGCTAGTATCTTCGTATCTCCTAAGATGTTTATCGATAAGAAAACTCTATAGAGATTACTCATCCATCACTAATCGATTAATCCTTTCTTTGACCCAAATCAATCAGAGGGATCGATTTCTCACTAACGGCTAATTGATTCCTAAATAAAGTTTTCACAATTGATTACTCGCTAACTACTAATCGATTCACGAATCAAGTTTTCACTATTGATTACTCCCTAAACTACTAATTGACTAATGTCCATCCATTATTATTTGTTTTGGATCGATTCATAGATATCTTTAATCAATTATAGCTTGCGCTTACATTCATTACCTATTTGCGCATAATCAATAGCCATATACTCTGCAATGGATTATCGGTTATTTCATAAATCGACTACTGATGGATTACTTGTTGTTCTTTCGAATATCCATTACATTGCCACTTGATCTTCAGACTGTCACTAAAATTGATTACTTGCCAATCGATTAACAAACCTAGCTTCACTCAGTTTGTCTATTTGTTGTCTATTTAATCGATTGATAATATCTCTTTACCATCTGGTTGCTTGCTAAAGATAATTGATTAATGATTTGCTCCATCGATTATCTTTGTCACCAACAATCGATTAATATCAGTTGGTACTCGGATAACTTGTTATCTTTACGATTGGTAAATGATTGCTTAATCGATCAACTCATCATCTTAAGGATCGATTGATAGATCATTTGTCAACCAATTTCATCTATCTATATAATCGATCATAATCAACTGTATTCTCTAAACTCGATTAAGAGCTGGTCTCCTAATTAGTCAATAAATTATTTATTTCTATTGTACCTTGTGTTAGTGAAAATCCCAACTAGATTTAGGTTTATCTAGACCGAACCAGTATAAAATTCTTGTATGCCTTACATGATTGTTTCCTTACTCTCCCACCTTCTGTGGACTTAAAATTTTAATCCTACAATTATTATATTAGTTATCTTCAGTTGAACTCATTCACCCCCCTTTAGGTTCATCATAGCCTGATCAATATAAACAATCGCCTAAATACATTATGAAAATTGACAGATAATCCACTTAAATAATCGCTAGAAAGCAAGGCAGAAAATCCATTAAATAATCACTAGAAAGCAAGGCAGATGCTCCTTTGCGAGTTCATATGTTAATTGATTAACGCAAAAGTTAGTAAGTAATCGAAAGACAGTTAAGCAATTAGCTCAATAACGCTTAATCAGAAAACGCTAAATCAAAAATCATGGGAAGCAGGTAATCGATTACATTACATAAGGTCGTAAATTGATTGAGAGGCATATGATCGAGTTCAAAGCTATTAATAGATTACAAGGCTGAAGATCGATTATGAAGCTGTAAATCGATTACAAGAACTAGAAGGTAATTGGAAAGGCATTGAGTTTGATTAAACGATTAGAAGGGATCAATTAATCGCTTAGAGATATAACAATAATTGGAGCTCTTAATCGAAAAGTAAATCAATTAAAGCTTTTAACTTCGGAGATAATCGATGAATGGAATAACCGATTAATACAAAATAGAAAATCAATGGAAGAGATATCAGTAGACTTAATCGAACATCTGCTAGCGATTATAAGATCAACTGATAATCATTTAGCTAGCGAGTAACAGAACAACTCTTAATCGATTGGCTAATGATTGATAAAACAATACTTAATCGATTAGCTAGCGATTATAAGTATGAATAGAAGAAATGTGCTAATCGATTACGAGTCCAAGTACTTATGAAGTTATAACACTGTTAATCGATTAGTAATAGGGAGTTAATCGATTTCTCAATACTCTTTTAATTGGAAGGATCAAGTAGTTCACTGAAAAATGACTAAGTCCCTGACTAACCACTTAACAGATAATCGATTAATTCTATGGCTTATCTCAAGTAAATAAATTATCATTGAAAATCATCTAGTAACTTTTTGTAAAGAGTTAACATTAAAACATGATTAAGGATATTATCAGAGTGTTTTATCACCAAAAAATGTGGATTGACAAAGATGCAAAAATGAGCTCAATAATCTCCCCCTTTTGGGTGATGACAAAATTCTTGAAAATAACATATGAAAATGGAATTATTGAAAGTAATGATCAGTTGAAAATAAAATCACACATAACTGAAAAAATAGAATTTAAAGACTTTGCACAAGTAAACAAATGAAATTTTCATTTAGTATGAGAATGTTGGATATGTGTCCCCCTCTATTTGTCATCAGTCAAAAAGGGACAAAGGAAAGAAGAAAAGAAGAGACGTCACTCTAAGGATTATCAAACTAATAAAGGATTGTAAGAGGAATGTCCTTGGCATGGCGCACAATGATCTCCGAGGTCTCATCCTCAAGCCCTTCAACATTGGAGACAAATTGGTCAAAGGCCATAGAAGGTGTCTTTCTAGCTACTTAAGACTTCTTATCATACTTAGCATAATTTGTTTGAATCTAGGTCTGATACTATTGTTCAGTAGGAAATCTTGCTCTATTCTTTACTAGCTTCAGATACATAGCAATTCTTGGAAATCCTTCCAATTTCAGGTGACATCCAAGACCTTTATCAGTAACCTCTTTCTTCAAAATGTAGATGACAAGGTACTTCCCATACCATTTTCTATAAGTATCTATAGAACTATCTATGGACTATATGTCTTCGAACCTCTGAATGGAGACAAGAGGTTGATTTTCAAGAAGGAACTACTCATTCAACCTATCCAACTATGCCTTATGGTTTAGGTAGGCTCTATCCCATGCATTTGGTGGATATCTCTCTGCTTCTGAATACACTCTAGATAATGATTCTGGAGATATGATGCTATTCTACTGTGCAATCCTTAGGAATATGGGGAAGGGTAGGGGTCTAGAGGTCTTAGCTTGAAGTTTGGCTGCCAATTTTCTATAGGCTTCCATCACTCGGTTTCCCTCTAGAATGTTCATACATAGATAATGCGATTGGGAAAACCGGAGGCACTGAGTGAAGGCTTCGATGTTGAAGTTGACATTGAAATCCTTGCCTAGACTCCTAAGTTCATTTAGCTTTGCTTTGATGAAGGTTTGATATTGAGCAAAATTGATCCCAGGAAAATTTAGACCAAACCTTGCATCATTTATCTTGTAGAAAATTTCGAACTCTTTGAGAGATGCATCTCTGAATGGTTTCTGCCTTTTGTTGTGCTTTGCTTCAAGCCACTATACCAAGGTCAAGTGTGGCTTATTTGAAGCCCTTATGTTGGCATTTGAATACGAAAACTGGCATATTGTTCAGAATTTTTGTTGGCCAACTCATCTTCAATCTGATAGGCAGATTTGGATTTAAGTCCAGCAAGTTCTTGCCTGGGCATATTGCTCTCTTCTACAAACTACCTGATGTGGTCATCTAAATGAACTGGTGGTAGTCGTAAGAATTCATGTCTGACATACCTCTTGATGGCTTCAATATACAATATTCTTCTCTTTGTTGCTATTTGGAAGAGAGAAAATAAATATCTATCAACAACTGGAGCCTCGGGCTATGCCTCTTGCTATTGTGGATGGGAAGGTGCCTTAATGTCTGAGCTGGCTAGGAAGCTTGACTAATTTGTCTTCTCTTCCTGCGGGTGAAGACTTGGGCAAGAAGGATGTCAACCTCTGTAACTTCAACTTTGAGTGCACCCCTCTTCATGGAAGGAGGAGGATTGGAGGTACTGGCCTTCTTAGATTTTGGGAGTTTAGATTCCTTAGGAGATGAAGGAGAAGATATATGTAGTGTAGTAGGAATCTGAGAAGGAGAAAGAGGTGGAGATGGAGAGAGAGAGGAGTCCTTGCCTGAGGATCTTACTTCTTGAGAAGATGACCCTCTTGGCTTAGCAAAAGGTATTGAAGATGATGGAGTTGGGGTTGACTAGAAGAGGTAGGAGGTGGTTGAGTAGATGTTGTTAGCTGTGGAGTGGGTTTAGGTGCTGGAGGCTGAGGTGTTGCTAGAGGTAGAGTTGTAGGTTAGCTGTGGACGGAGCTGGTTGAGAAGGAATATGAGAAGTCCGTTGGACTGGTGTTGGTGGAACAAGTGAAGGTGGAATAGGAGAAGTTGTTATTTAGGTGCAAAAGGTTGAGGAGGAGGAGTAAGTGCTTTGGCAAATGGGTGGATAGTGTCAATAGGGTGACATTATCCACTATCCTAACTGTTTTAGGTAGTGGAGGAGTATGCTCTTCTTGTACGAGTCGAGCTAAAGATGAGGAAGGGTGTTCTTCAGCTATAGGTGGGACAAAAGTAGAAGGCTCTTGGATGGTAGGTTCAAATTGGCTATTCTTGAGGAGGTGGAGTGGAAGTAGTTTCTGCAGGAGGAGGAGTTGTGGTAGAAGGAATGGAAGTAGAAGGAAAAGAAGTATCATTCTTCCTTTGTCTCTGAACTAGGATCTTCTTTCGAAGAAGTGTGCTCCTCTAACTATTAGTTGCTGGATTGGATGGTGTCCCTACGTGCAAGGCTGCTATCATCCTCAGGAAATCTGCCATTCCTTTCTTAAAATCCAATTGATTAGCCTGGTGTTGATCCAACTACTGGTCCACTGAGTCAAACCTTTGAATTAACTGTTCCCTACGTGAACTAGGGAGTCTAGGTTCTAATTCTTGTTGTCTGGCTTCCAGAATTGTTGGAAGAGGGACTGTTGGTTCAGTGTCTACCTCCATCTCATTGATTGGCTCCCTTTGAGCCTATGACTCCCCCTGAGGCTGAGATGGTTCCTCGATTGAATTTGGCTATTGCTAAGGTTCCTCAACTTGGGGTCGTTCTTCCATTACTGCCTCAGGTTGCCCATAACTAGTTTCGTGCTAATCAGGCATAAGAATATCCTCTTATTGTCATTGGTCTACAAGTTGCTCTGTAGCTTCTTTAGTTTGAATTGCTACAGCTTCTGTCATTGCCTCTGCTATTATTTCTATTATTGAGGTCATTAATTCTTCTTCTTTTGTTGTTGTTAGGGTTTCTGCTGTTGGTATTGTTGTTGCTAGTGCTGCTTTGTTGTTGGTTGTTATATTGTTGTTAGTACTGCCAATGCTGATACAGTTGTTGGACCCTCACCTGTAGATTACTCTTCCTATGCTTGAGGAGCCACATGTTGAGCCTCTCTAGAGCGAGTCCTGGTTGCTGCTCCTTATCCTTTGATCCACTGACCATCAAATTTGAAATCACTTTTCGCCAAGCTATAGGAGTTCAAAGGCTTAGACAAGGTGTCTTCTTCACTACTAAAGTTCACTCCAAAGTGTCTGAAGATGACTGCAAGCAGGTGGCCGAAGCCATATTGCAGACTTACATCTCTTAGAGGACTTCAATGCTTCTATGGCAGCTTGCATGTTGACCATAAGGAAAGCAGGTGAATTGACTGCTTGCTTTTCTAATACCCAATATAGATGGTCAGCATCATTGTGTATGACACTTGAAAAGGAGTTGCCTCTGCTCACCAGAAGATGGGTGGTGATCAAGTGCAGTAGTTACTTTTCTGCGGACAACTGGGTGACATCTATGGTGTCCTTCTTGAACACATAGTTATGCCCAACAATGGTTCTGGCCTTGATGTCTACTAGCTCCGAGTGTGTTGACTCATGACCTTTGACTTCATATCCGAACAACTGCTCTAGTAACTGAGGAGATACGTTAATGACCTTCCCTTGTACTCTGGCCATAATATGTGACAGAGATGTAGAAGGCTACTAAGTGCTCATAGCAGGGTTCATTCAATTTACAAATTATTTTCCATTTTATGAGGTTCAGAAGTTCTTCCACCTATAGGAGCCCCTTTTCTCTTAAATCTATAAAATCTACCTTCTTACAATAACAAAATGACACCTTGGCATTCCAGAATCTATCAAACTCAGCATCCGTGTAACAATAGGCCCTGGTGGCTACAAACATCCCCTGAGCAGACTGGCCGGCCATCTCTGGAAGTTTTCTAGGGCTAGAGTTCCGAGATGAGAAAACAAAGAGATGGAAGCACAAAAATGAGCTAGAAATGCTCAGAAGATTAAGGGGACAAATAGGATGAACTTAGAATAAAAAAAAATCCTACCTTTTATAGAAATCACGAGAAGATGAATAGGGTAAGCTGATCGTCCTCACATAGGAATGAGAAAGGGAGCGAAGAGTTCAAGCCAATAGGACGCTAATCGATTTGGGGGTGAATCGCACGAGTAAAGCAATTGCCCCTTTTTATAGGGTCAGTCAAAAATAAGTCTTTGACCGGGAGAGAGAAAGACAAAAGAGGGTGCGATTAACCGCTGGGAGTTAATCGATTAGGACTTTAAAATAATATTGCTTATGAACTGAAGGAGAAGGGATAATTGATTAACAATAACTGAACCTTTCTATCTTCAACCTTTTGGAGACGTATCCATTTTAATTTAAAAAAATTGAGTTAGATAACCTCTTAAAACAAATTGCACATCCCCAATTCCCTTCTAATAGATGTAAATCTATCTTTAGGTAGGGGCTTCGTTAAGATATTACCTAACTGATGTAAGGTATGAACACAACTAATATTAATGTTACCATTAGCCACATGATCTCTAATGAAATGATGTCTAACCTCAATGTGTTTTGTTCTGAAGTGCTGAATAGGATTCTTTGTGAGGTTGATTACACTTGTGTTATCACATAACATGGGAATCCCTTCAAGCTAGCAGCTTTAGTCTTCTAGTTGATGCTTGATCCATAGCAGTTGAGCACAACAATTTCCAACTACTACATATTCTACTTCTGTTGTTGATAAAGGTACTGAGTTCTACTTCTTGGAAGACCATGAATTAAGCACCCTATAAGAAATTAACAGGTACCACTAGTGCTTTTTCTATCTATCTTGCATCAAGCATAGTGAACATCCGAATAACCAAGCAAATTGAAGTCTAAACACTTAGGATACCATAGTCCTAATTCATAGGTATCAACTAGATATCTAAAGATCCTTTTGACACAAATCAAATAGGATTCTTTAGGATCTGCTTGAAACTTGGTGCACATGTAAACAATAAATAAAATATCAGGTCTACTAGAACTTAAGTAAAGTAGAGAGCCAATCATACCTCTATAGATCTTTTGATCTACTTTCTTACCATTTAATTATGCATCCAACCTAGTAGAGGTATGCTTTGTGTTGCCAATCCTTTAGCCTTATCAAAATCATACATCTTCAGAGGTCCTTGATGTATTTTACCTGACAGAGGTGTGTTCTTTCATTCATCTGCAGTCCTAGGAAGTAGCTCAACTCTTCCATCATGCTCAACTCAAATTCTCCGTACATCAACTTTTTAAACTTCTTGCATGAACATTCATTAGTACCTCCAAAGATAATATAATCTACATAAATTTGAACAATTAGAGTGGCATGCTTATTTGACTAAATAAATAAAGTACTATCTACCTTTCCTCTAGTTAAGTTATGTTGAATAAGGAAAGCACTTAGCCTTTCGTACCAAGCTCTAGGAGCCTATTTTAGATCATACAGTGCCTTATGTATTTTGAAAATATGATTTGAAAAAATATGATCTTCAAAACCTAGAAGTTATTCAACATAGACCTCTACTTTTATAAAAGCATTCAAAAATACACTTTTAACATTTATTTGAAAAAGTGTCTAGTTAATGTAGATACATAAGCAACTACAATTCTAATTGTCTCAAGTCTACCAACTAGAGCATAGATTTCATCATAATCCCCTCCTCTTGGCAATAGCCTTGAGCAACCAGTCTGACTTTGTTCCTAGTTATCATACCAAATTTATCGATTTTAATTCTAAACACCCATTTGGTGTCAATGACTGGATGATCTGATGGTCTAAGTATTAGTGGCCAAACTTGATTTCGCTGGAACAAATTAAGTTCCTCTTGTATGGCTAAACTTCAAGATTTATTGGCCAGTGCTTCATTGATTTTCCTAAGTTCAATTTGGGATATAAATGCAATGTAGTCACAAAGAATAACCTAACATTTGATTTTTCTCCCTGTTCAGGATTTCCAATGATGTTTTCTTTAAGATGATCCTTGTGAAACTTTCACTCCTTGGGTAGATCTTCATGTGTTTCTTCATGTTGCTGCAAATCTTCCAAGGGTGGTTCTTCATTGTCTCTAGGGTCATGATTTATGCTCTCCATCTTTTTAATTAATTCACCCGCATCATCATCATCAAACTTTTCTCTTCCTTTAGAAGATGGGTTAGATTCATCAAATAAAATGTGAATTGTTTGCTCAACTATAAGTGTTCTTTTATTGAAAATCCTATATCCATGAGGTTTGAAAATATACCTTCAGAATAAACCTTCATCAGATTTTACATCTAGTTTACCAAGGTTATCATTTCCATTGTTGAAGATGAAACACTTACATCCAAATGTGTTTAGATGTCTAATCTTGGGTTTCCTTCCCTTATATAGTTCATAAGGGATCTTCTTCCAAATTGGTCTAATCATAGCTCTGTTGATGATGTAGCATGTTGTGTTGACTGCTTCTACTTAGAAGTATCTTGGCAAATTATTTTGTGATAGCATAGTCCTAGTCATATCAAGGAGTGTTATGTTCTTCCTTTTCTGCTACACTATTTTGTTGAGGTGTCCTTGGTGTTGAAAAGTTGCATTGAATTTCCTACTCATCACAGAATCTGGTGAACTCAGGATTCTTAAATTCTCCGCCATGATCTGATCTAATAGAAATGATGTTGAACTTCTGCTCCTTTTGTACAACTTTGCTAAACATTAGGAAAGTTTCAAATGTGTTATATTTGCTCTCCAGGAACGCCACCTAAGTGAATCTTGAGTAGTCATCGACCATGCCATACCCATAGTTCTTTCCACCTGGGTTGGTTGTCCTCATAGATTCAAACAGATCCATGTGAATCAACTCCATAGGCTTAGAAGTTGTCATAAGTATTTGACTGTAATGAGGTCTTGGTCTGCTTTCCTTTAGTACATGCTATACAGAGGCTTGAAGTTTTCAACTTTACTTTTGGCAGTCCCTTAACCAGATCATGCTTCATGAGCTTCTGAATCACACTATTATTGGCATTACCCAGTCTTTTGTGCCAGTGTTCTACTTCCTTTAATTTGCTTGCATCCAAACAAACATCATGTTCCTTGAGTTCTTTCTATTGAAGCACATATAGGTTTTTCTCTCTGTAGGCTTTAAAGATAACGTCATCATCTTTGATTATGGTACATTTTACAACTTCAAAGCTGACTTTACATTCTCTATCACATAATTGACTGATGTTGATCAAGTTATGCTTCAAGACATCAACACACAACACATCTTCTATTACATTTGATGACTTGTTCTCCACTGTGCCACTGCCCATGACTTTATCCTTGCCATTGTCTCCATAGGTGACTGTCCCCCCTTTAGCTTGCATGGACATGAACAAAGTCCAGTCACTTGTCATATGCCTAGAACATCTACCATACATACCATTTAGACGCTCCTAGACTGCCCTACAATTATTACATGATAGATTTAGGTACCCAAAACTTTTTGGGTCTTAGTAGCAATTGTAGATCCTTTAGGCACCCAAATCTACCTCCTCCACTTGCAGGTTTTGGAAGTGTGGCCCAATTTGTAGCAATGTGAGTAACAATCTAAGTATGGAGCCTTCTTCTTTAAGCTGTTTAAAGTTGAGGCTTTTACAAATCTAGGAGATGGACATTTTTTTAGGGTTTTATCTGTGGAGATGCTTTGGGTGGCACATAACCAATTCCATCTTTTCTATTGTCAGTCCTAAGTCCTGTTAAGCATAGGTGTAGAGATGTTTTGCCCCTAGTTAGCTTTTCAAGAGAAACATTTAAACATTGGTTCTCTTATATAAGTTCATTTTCCATGTTTTATCTTCATTAAGAACCATCTTTCTGTTATTTATCTTTGAAAGTTCAGAATTTAGTTCTTTAAGTTTAGTGCTACGTGTTTTACTAACCTTACAAGTGACTGGTTTTCAGATTTTAGCTTTGCATTAACCTGTACTAGATCTAAGTTTTCATATTTTAAGGAATCACTCATAGCACTCAATTTTTCATAATCAATTTTAAGTGTTTTGAGAGTATTTTAAACTTTTTATACAACTCATCAAAGGCTTCTTCTAAAGATAATTCCTCTTTAGAATCTGAACATGACTCATACAGAGAGTTGGACTTTACCTACTCATCTCCATGATGAGAGTTAGTTGCCATGAGAGCTAGGTTTGCTACTACTTCTTCTTCAGAGCTAGAGGAGCTTGAAGAGTCTTCATCATTTCCCGAAACTGCTGCCATTAGCCTTCTTCTTGAAATTTTTCTTGAATCTCTAGGGAAACTCTTTCTTCTTGAATTCCTTTTTCTTTAGCTGAGAGCAGTTAGCTTTGATATGTTTAGGCTGCTTGCACTCATAGCATGTTAGTTCTTGCTTCTTGAAGTTACTTTTCTTCTTGTAGTACTTTTCACCCATAGTACTATTGCATCTTCTTCTTTATGTGGATTTTTTGCAGTCTTCTTGATAGGAAGGCTTCTTCCTCACTGTCTACCTCAATTTCCTCTCCCGAAGAGGCTTCATTTGAACTTGATGCTACATCCTTCAAAGTACTTGAGGTCTTCTTTCTAGAGGTACTTTCATTAAGTCTTTCCATGTTTATTTCATGGTCCATGAGTGATCCAATGAGCTTCTCAAGGCTCATGTTGTTGAGGTCATTGGCTTCCTCAATAGCAGTCACTTTAAGTGTCCACTATTTTGGTAGGGTTCCAAAGATTTTTATGATTAGATCTCTTTCTTTGTAGGTCTTTCCTAGTGCAGCCAATCCAAATCCATTTGTAATGTCTATGAACATGTTGTACATCTGAGTTATGTTCTCAAATGTCTCCATTCTGAATCTTTCATATTGTGAGACGTAAGACTATAATGTCTTTTCTAGTCTCCTTTACCTTGTCAGTTCCTTCATAAGTGAGCTCCAATTTCTACCACATTTCTTGTGCTACCTTGCAGGCTGAAATTCTGTTGAATTCCTCCTTCTCGAAGGCACAACGCAACACACTCTTTGTCCTATTATTCAAATAAGCAAGATGTTTGTCACGTATGCAAGATTCATACATTTGTCAAAGTGGGATTAGCTGGTGGCCCTTACCCTTTCATTGAACTAATCATTCCAGCTATGATCGTAAATCATTGAACTAATGATTCCCAACGTTAGGCAATAAAGCAGCCATCATCTAGACACTCTCTCCAACGGAAAGAGAATGAGAAAATTAAAGGGAACAATGTTCCGAACGCAAGAACAGTTCCCACTTGAGCGCAGCCCTTGCAGCGACCCGATCGCCTGCCCCTTCAGCCGCTTGAGCACTACCATGGCACCATGTTGTACTGCAAGTGTACTCTCTTCTTGAAAATAATAAAAATTATGGCATAAAAATTCTTTCTTTCTAGACAGAAATAATCTAAAATAAAATCACACAAGGACTATCAAATCTATGAAAAGAATGCTCTTATAGATCCAAATCTAGCTCTGATACTAATGTAAGGAAATTGGAGTTTTGAAACGCAGTAGAAATTAAAATTTTCAAAAATGATTTCCTTGTCCCGGATCTGTTCGGATATGATAAACACATATGAATGCGAGAAAAGATCACATCTTTTCAGCTTGCAGAGATTTAGCATCTCTTACGCTCGATGCAGAAAGTTCCTCGAATCGCGGAAGCCACGCAAACGCCCTACTTCTAACTGTATCCATACAAACAGAATGAAGATGGGATCTCCACCTTGCTATGGATCATCTCTTCGTCGATAGAAAAAGAGGATTCCACCCAGAGGGGTGGCCAGAGAGAGAGGAGAAAGAGGGAGGCAGCTAGGGTTTTGGTGCTTAGCCCAAGGTTTCCTCAAAACCTCATATTTATAAAAAATTAACTTTTTTATCTTATTCACAAAAAAATCTTATTTTTATGTTTATGTCCCTGTCTTTAATCTGTTCTTTTGTGTGTGACCTTCTAGGCCCAATACCGAGCTGGCAGTGAGTCTATTAAATATTAAAACTCATTTTAATATTTGTGATTAAATTAACTCTGTAATTTAATATATTATCATATAATTAAATACTACTTATTTAATTATCCAATAATCAAATAATGCGATAATTGTCAGTTAACTCTTAACTAAACCATAGCTTACATATCATAGTTAGCACCAAGTAACGTGCCATGACCCCTCAGACGATATAGGGGATTTGTAATCTAATTGAAACCTTTCAGTCCATAGATACTGTGCAATTATAATCCTTCACTCATGCAATGTTCCTAATCAGTTTTGGAGTATGGTTGTACTGTCAAACTCTCACAAGTGATCGGATAGTCTCACACTCAAATAGTTAAATAAAAAACTCCTTTCTATTTAACTGTACAACCCTAGTCAGGGATTTTCTCGAGTGTGACTTTATAGGACATTCTCTTCTTAGATATGAGAGTGAATGATTCTATATTGACTACACAATTGCCTTCGCACATATCACAAGGCACTCAAAAACTTACTATCTTAAGTCCATTGAATAAGCCTATAAGATATGTATCAAAGTATGTTGATCCTAATGTAAGACATCTTTGGTGTCTCAGGTCTTAATATCAATTTTATCACTGTGACTAGGAGTTTCCCGATTGATAGTTAAGTATTTTAATGATTCGGAAACTTTCCAGTGGAATAGTTCAGTGAACTCATTCTCCAATAAGCACACAAACTCACCTTAGTGTCTTTATACAAGTGACTATAAGATCAGTCACCCTCATCACATAAGCAGGCTTAGTGTGTATTAGTCCGTCTAGATATTTGATGTTCGATCTCGAATATCCTATGACTAGAAACAATTTAAGAATTATGATTAGGAAATAATCTCATTATAATCCAATATTCCCTATATAGCTCCAAGAACTTTATTATGCGCAACAAGTTAAACGCTAATCAACATAATGAATTAATTATCATTTTTAAACGAACAACAATGTTCATAAGTGTCATGAGATTGATTTTGAGGACACCTATATCTAACACTCACTGCTTTCCCTAATTGATGTTAAAATCAAGTGTTCCCCTTCATTATCAAGGACTCGATCATATAAGAGCTAAATGGTTTTAAGTATATAAAAATGATAAACCTTGTCCGTTATACGATTAATCTTTAGTATCTTGCCCTTAGGGTTGTAGAACTTTATCATCCTACCGCACAATGGTAGTCACTTGGACTTAATTCTTACTAATCAAATTTTAATCATTGGGTGGATTCTCATATCTAAACAGTAAAAAGGTAAGATTGTCCACCTATTGATGATCAACTTCCTAATTGTGAATTTAGGTATTAATACCTAAGTCTTAATTTAATGGGATAGTTAGGGTTGGTCGGGTAAATGTTTTGTAAGGAGTAGGGTCTTAAACATTTACCACACCATAGACTTTATGGAAAGTTGTTATTCTTGTGTTAGTTATGTCCCTCCAAAGGGTATAGCAAGGTGGAGGATAAGCATACAATTGTCAGAAATTTTTGCATAAGTTATGTCTCTCCTAAGCGCATAACATGGTGGAGGATAAGCATACAATTGTTAGACTCCTAACAAGATATTCCTCTTTCATTTGCTATGTATTATCACATTCAAAGCAAGATCATGGTACAAAAAGTTGGGTGCCTAGAATATCCATAGTATTTATTCCTATGGCCTCACTCTTTTTTTACATACGCTTAAAGAGTTGAAAAATATAATCAAAAGGTACTTATATCCTATTTTGTTAGTCACGTTTAAGAGATGTTTAGTTCATTAGCACATCATTATCCTCTATATGCCCAATCTCTTTAAATGGATATATCAATGGCTCAATAGGTCTTTATATATCCATGGTCTACATTGTGTTTGTCATAATTACTACACTGGGCCTTGAAATTATACTCTAATGATACTTATTATTACAAAATACTTAACTAAATAAAGAGGAAAATTTTAATCGTTTATGAAAGGGTGCTAAGTTAGATTCTAACATATTCTTTAACTTATACGAAACAATGTCAAATGATGTAAATGGTCCAATTTAAGAATTGGATGTACTTTTGGCCACAATGGATATGTTGTTAGATATAGGTGTCCTCAAGGCCAATCCCATAACACCTATTGTACATTCTTGTTAATTAATAAATGACAATCAATTCATTATATTGATTGACATTTAACTTATTACGCATAATGATGTCCTTGGAACTATGTAAGGAATATTGGATCATAATGAGATTATGATAATGAGACCAATATTCTTAATCATAATTCCTAAATTGTTCTTAGTCATAGGATATTTGAGATTGGGCATCTTATATCTACACAACTGATGTGTGTTTTGCCTACTCATATGATGAGGGCGATTGGCCTTATAGTCACATGTATAAAGACACTAGGATAAGCACACATGTGCTCATTGGAGATCGAGCTCAATGAACTGATATGAGCATGAAACCCTAGATGGTAATTATACCTAACTATCAACTAGGGTGTTCATTGTCACAGTAGCATGGTTGGTCCTTAGACCTGAGGTTTCAAAGGAGATCTTGCTTGAGGAATACATGGCCTTAACTTCTAGCTTAAAGGTCTTTAACCATAAGGCCCTGAATGGTTAATAGCTCAGACTCAGTGGAATACTTGTGAATGAAATTTGAAATCAATATGGGATCATTCACTCTTGGTATATGAATGAGAGAGAATATCCTATACATAAATACCTAGGAAAATCCCTGGCTAGGGTTCATCAAATCATCAAGAAAAGAAATTTTCTAATGGAAATTTGAGTACAAGGTCTATCTAGTTTAGCACATAAGAGTTTGGCAATTTAACCATACTCTTCATTAAACAAGGAGTATTATATGAATAAAGGATCATATCCATATGGCATCCATTGACAGATAGGTTCTTGAGCAGGATTAGTTATCTCCAATGTCTTCAAGGATCATGTGGTGTTACTTGGAGCCCAATATGATTATAGACTACATAGTTAATAACCATGAGATGATTATTAAAATGATAATGTAACAATCAAGTTACTTAGGCTAAGTCATGAGATGATTAGTTAATTAACCTAAATAATTAAGGAGTTAACCAATAAGCATGTACGTGAGTTACAGGACTTAATGGGCTTGTAATCCGATTGACATCTAGACATAGAGGGTTACACACATAATAGTTCTAAGCTGTTGGGTGGACTTAATAAATTATGAGATAACTTAGGGATTTTTTATGAAAAACTCCAAGATGATCTATATATATGATTGAGATGGGAGTCCCAAGGTACTAGGCTAACCCGAGTGGTGGTCCCTCTCTCTCTCTCTCTCCCTCTTTCCTCTGGTGGCGTGCCCCTCTCTAGTGGTGGGCCCTCTCGTTTGTTCTATCCTGCCTTCTAGCTAACAAGAAGGGAGAAGAAGAAGAAGAAGAAGAGAATATGTTCTCTTCATTAGAGGGTTCCAGAGAAGATCTCGACAGAGAGAAACTAGCGTGGATATGTCTAGAGGGAATATGCTTGTGTGCCTCGCTCTGTTTCCATGTGGAACAATGAATCTTGTGGTTGCACTATTATAAGAAAATGAGAAATCATACCCTTCCTTACAGTTTTATTGTTGCATTTACATCAGAGCTATGAGGAGGAGATTTTTCATGTTGTTTCCACAACATTTTTCCTCCTCCCTACTGATCTTTACATCTACATTGGTTACATAACTAGATAAATTAAAATCAGTATCTCCAACCACTTCCCATGCCCTCTCCTTAACTTTTCTGTGATCCTCTGTCGCGCTTTATGTCAAACACAATCAAGAATTTGTTCAATTTGTAGTTCTCCTTTCTTTTTCTTTTCTTGTTTACTTCTTCCTCCGCTCCTTTTCCTTTCATATCTCCTTTCTTGCCTTGAGCTTTGAATTTATTACTATGATTATTTAATTTGAGTTTATTTTATTTAAAAGATTTTCTAGGAAAAGTATGAAATTTGAAGTAATCTATGAAATATAAGAAGTCCAACTTTCCGTGAGATTTATGATTATGTACAATTGGATTTACAAAATTTATTATATGATAAATTATGTGTAGGACTTAGATGTTAATTGACCTCGACATGGACTAACTTCATCTACTAAAATTTTCAAGAAAGCTCAACTTAGATTTCAAATTAAGCATAGGTGGTTTATAGAATATGGAATACAAAGGGGAGATTAGCAATCACAAGTTGGATAAGTTTATTTGTTGTCCTATTATGTAGAACAATGTAGTAGGTCATCAGAGAAATATGTAAATTATATCTTGAGGATCAATATAATCATCTTCTATATATAATGAAAGTTTGAGTATCGTCTGAAGACACATTTTAATCTAAAAAACTATGCAACCTAAAAACTAGGTCCATCACAAATCTGTAATAAACAGCAATCCAGAGCTCCGATCTACACCAAACCAAAGGGGAAATGAAGAAGAACTAATCTAGAATGCAACAAAAAAGATTTGAACAGAGTCTAAAAATATTTTACACAAAAAATGACACAAACACTAACAACTATACAATCTGGATTAAATTTTCACTATGTAGAACATGCAATTAACACTATTTAATTGAAGAATTAATCATAGGAAAAGTCCCACACTATAACTAACCGATCTAAGATATTTAAATCTGAAATCTAAGTGAAATTAACAGCAACTAAAAAGAGTTTCATTTTCAAGAAAATTGAGAACAAGGGAAGAGAGAAAACTAGAGAGAGTAAGAGATTGAGAAGAAACCAAAGCAAACACTTAAAGATTGGAGATTAACATTAATCACAGCATGAAATTAAGATCTCAAACAAATAAAATAAATTGAACTTTTATTGATTGAAATAAAAGTCCATTACAATTACTTTGATGATTAAAAAATAATATGAACTGAAAAGCTAGAAACTACAAAATCAAAGAACAAGAACTAGGAGCCTGGGTCTTCAATGTGGTGGCACACCCTCCAATGGTGATTATGGAGTAGACACGCTAATTTTGACCTCATACTCAGTAAATTTTATGTCACAATTATAATGCCCCAAAATGATCTTATTTTTAATCATTAATTAATTTTTTGAGATTTTTGCTGATTAACGTTGAACATGGACGACGCCATTTAGATTTCTAGCATAAATCAGTTCGAAATTAAATTCTTAAATTTAGATAAATTTAATTGAATAGCGTTGCCCATGGACAACGCTGTTTAATTTCTAATCCGTCTGGATTTCCGACTTTAAATTCAAATTAATTTTATAGTTATCTAAAGCACGTCGCTAATGGGTGACATCTTTTAGGCTTCCTAATATTTTCTGGTTTCCTTTCCAGATTTATTTCTATGTTGGCGCCTCCTAATTAGCTAAATGGCGTCTCTTGAGGGTGACGTGTTTTAAGCAGTTTCCTGATAAGCGTGATTTAGCCGCGCTGATCCAATCTCCATGCTTGGAAGGGTCTTTAACTCTTGGATAGACATCCAAGGCAGGTCCGAGCATCTAGGAGAGCCCTTTGAAGGCCAAAACACCTTGATAACACTTCTTATAAATATAATACCTTTTGAACCTTTAAAAAGGTTGGTCATTGAAGGATTGGAGGTGTTCATCAAGGTTTTTAGAGGCTTTCAAGAAGGAGAACGTGGACAGCATCCCAAGACTTCATCATCTTCATCCTCTTCCTCCATTGAAGCCATTGAAGATCAAGGCTATGGAGTAGCCAACCATGCTCGTCCCTCTCCTTTCTTCTTTCTAGTTTTCTTACTAGTTTTGATTGTTTTCCATCTAGTTAGTTCACTGTTTTTTATTAGTTCTTCATCACATCACTACATCATACACACACTCACATCATGTTCTCCATACCTACATGAGATAGGGGTTTAAAAAAAACATAAAAAGTGAGTTCTTCTTGTTTAGTTTCATGTTAGATTTGATTATTAGAATAGATTCTACACTATAATTAGTTTTAATACATATTTTCCTTTATTTGTTTGTCTCTTTTGCAAGGTTTGAAGAAGAAGGAAAAAGACTTGAAGAAAAGAAGAAAAATACAAAAAAACAAGAGTAAAGCTAAAGAAGAGGCTCTTCCCTTTCGGTCGGTCGAAAGAGAGGAACAAAGAACCCAATCTCCCAAATCACAAGGTGAGTAAGGCGATCATTTATTCTTTTGAAACCCTCGGTTTCTAGCGATCACGTTTTTAAATTTGATTTGTTAATTATATGACACATGGAATTATGATAATAACACACACTATTTGAGCACCTAAAGATGGAAGCCCGTCCTCCACCTCGTAGCAGCAGCAAGCTCTAAGCCCTCCAATGGTGATGGTAGAAGATGCCCTCAAATGAGAGAACGAGAGAGAGAGAGAGAGAGAGAGAGAGAAGTGAGAAAGAGGAAGATGATAGAGGGTGTGTGAGAGAGAGAAGAAGAGAGAATGAGAGAGAGAGGGTGGGTTATTGTAGCATGGTATTCTAGCTATAGTACCCATGCTATAATAAGAGAGAAGGGAGAGATGTGAGTGTGAGAGGAAGAAAAGATAGGGGCCGACTAAGAAGTGAATGGGTTTTTATGAGGGTGTTTTAGGGTTTCAATCTCAAGGGGGCCAAACGGAGGGTTGAGATGGGAGATTAAGGAATGGAGGACTAAGATTCAAAGAGCAAAAATAGATGGGAGAGGGAGCATGGGAGAGCTATGGCTGGTCAAGAGAGAGCTTGCATCTTTTGCTCCTTAAATCAAGGATCTAATTCCTTGATTTAAGGATCAAGAGAGATTCTCTCTTAATTCAAATTTGAATTTTGCCTCCAAGATGAAATGAGGCAGGTGGCTAGGAGCAAAGTGAGGGGGGCGGCTAGGGCTTCTAGGTCACATTTTCCATATCTTCAAATCCATCACATCCTTGTTCTACACAAATTAATTTATTCCTTACGCCTGCTTGGATTCGATCCCTAGTCACCATCTTGTTGCTACCTTTAATCAACTGGGCCACTTGTTTCTCGTGCCTTGTACACATAAATCAATTATTGTAAAGCCTCTTAAGGATCTCATCTTGGCCTTCAATTGACATAAATGTTCTTTCTTTGTCTGTACATTCTTCGCAATGCCCCTACACATAAAAACCTGTAGTTTAGTCCCTATAAAATATAAAATCAACTTCATGGACTATAAAAATTGCACAATCATGTATTAAAATATTTATCTATATGCTCATGAAAGTTTTTATGTTCTCATTATGCCCTTGTGTATAAAAATATATTTAAGCTCCTAAATCTTGCATAAATGTACCGCCATTTAATTTTTCACATGAAATGATACTGTTTTTGACCTAGAATTTAACAAAATTTCTATAAGTGCAGTGAGAATGAATTGCTTATGACTTCATACCATTTTGCACATAAAATCTATCACACCCCCAACTTACTCATTGCTAATCCCTTAGCAATCCAAATAATAAAAAATTAGGACTACATGAGCTGTAGAAAATCAAGCTTCATTTAAAGGTTATTGGTCACAAATAAATGCTAGCCAATTAGTTAAGCCGAAGTTCTCATTCCCTCCACTACACTTGGGATCACGACAAGCAATTGTGTATAAAAGTTGACATACTTGGAGTTCATCTTCATCCTTTCAGGTATATCCTCACCTTTGCTGACCCTTGGGGCAAAACCACCCAGGGGAAAGAAGAGAAAACGGAGTCTTCTGATCAGTTGGCTAGGATCACTTTTCAGCCCTCGCCCCACTCAACACTTTTCAGGACTTGGTCATATTTTATTACGAGAGTTTTTTTTTTTTTTTAGCAATTGGTTGCGCTTTTTGCCTTTGAGAGTTCGTACTTTTTGCCATCCTCTTTAATTTGCCTTAGGGGGATGCGAACTTTTTGCCTCCCTCCTTGCTTTGGTTATTTTGAAGCATATTCGCTATTTGGAATTTGGTTTTTATGCTTAGACTTGTCCCCTTTTAGATGACCGCCTCCTTAGATGACCTTCCTTTCATACGACCCAAAAATAAAAGATAGAATAGGTAGTCCTACCCTTTAGGCCAACTCCAGCAATTCTACACTTTCAGGATTTTTCGCTCACCCTAAGTTGCCGTGTGTGAAAGTCATTCCTGCCTTGGCTCCTTGCAGAGGAGGGATATTTCAAACTTTTAAGGCTTTATCTGACTGACTAATACAAAATATATTTGCTTAAGATTCCCTTAATGAAACTTGATCTCAAGAAAGCTTAAGTGGGTGTGAAAATGTAGAAATTTTTTAAAAGAATTTAAGCTTTTTTAACAGTGAAAAATACTAGTTTTCTTCAAAAGATTTTACATAAATGCATAATGGATGCTTCCTCCCCAACCTAAATGACATTATCCTCAATGACATAAATGATATGAAAGAATTATAGCCAAAAGAAGTTAGGGAAGGAGAGATACAACTTGGGACAATGAGGGTATTTAACCATTTGGTTATTGAAAGCTAGCTACTGCTTGAATGCCTAAAAAGAAAACAAAGAACCAAGTCAAGATCTTATTCCTAAAATATTGGGTTGCCTCCCAGAAAGTGCTAAGTGTAACATCTTCAGCCAGGCTCATGCAAGTTCTCATCAACCTAGGTCAATTGATTCATTTTTATCAATTTGTTTGCCCTGCTTAGAGATCCTTCTACCCAGAGCAATGCTTTCCCTAATCATGAAGTGATGATCCAACTTACTCATTTAACCACCTCATTCTCGCTTACTTCATTCATGCCTAGGTTTAATTGCAACTCTCCTCTAGGCCTAGTATTGTCCTGCATATGAATGTCATGCATGCAACTAGGTGGTAAAGAATTGTGCTCAAATTGTAGAGGAGATATAGGAGATGATAGTGTTGTCTCGGAGTGCAAATTCAGCAAACATTCAGTGTTAGGCCAAGGGCTAAGATAGTGAGGCAAATCTTGAAGTGCATCAATTTCGTTGGTAGAAAACAAAAATTGTTCAAGCTCCGAACATTCTTCTGTGGGAAAAAGGAAATGTTCCAGATCCAGACTAGCATCTATCAGATCATCTATGGCATGTACTATATAATAACCCTCATTCTGATCTGAACACTTAGGAGCTTGAAAACTATTTATCCTAATCTGTCGGCCCCCAAAAGAAATGTCAATCATGCGAGTCTCACAATTGATGTTTGCTTTTACTGTGGCCAAGAATGGACACCCTACGATGATTAGAGTGTGGTTTAACTCTGAGGATGGGGCCATATCTAGAATAAAAAAAATCCATGGGGAAGTAGCAATCTTCAACCTTCACAATAACATCTTCAATGAGCCCCCATGGCACCTTAACAGATCGATCTGCTAGTTGGAGAATAACATGTGTAAGTTTTAATTCTCCAATATGTAATTTTCCATAGATGGAAGTGAGTAAAAGATTCACACTTACCCCAAGATCAAGGAGTTCCATGTCAAATGTGATGTCACCTATATCACAAGAAATGAGAGGTGCACCAGGGTCTTTCAACTTTTAGGGGAGTTGATCAAGTAAACACTAACATCCTCAGATGGTAGGATTTTGTCCAGTGCTGCACGCCGATCTCGCCTGTGAGTACGTAGCTCTTTGAGGAATTTAGTATAGGCCGGAACATGATTAGTGGCATCGAGAAGTGGAATATTTATGTAGACTTGTTTGAAAATTTTCAAAATTTCCTCATTCTGGACTGGCTTCTTATTGCTAGTGGGGTTGGATTCTAAAGCACTTGGAAAGAAGATCTTGGTTTGGTATCGGCTAAGGTTCTCATCAATTTTTCTCTCCCTTTGTCGTCTGCCCTCAACTTATCCTTAATGGTCTCTTCCCTACTTTCTTCAATAGCTTCTTAGGCTTTAGGCTAGTGAGTGCTGATTCACCTAGAGGAGTCGTGACCCACTAGAAATTTAGACGGATCATCTAAAATCTTACTGCTTCTTAGGGTTGAAATTGCATCGGCATTTTCAAACTACGGCCCTTTTGGGTGCGGTGGTGGGCCAGGTTAAGGTAAAAGGCCTGGCTAAGGTGGGAAGTCCGAAGGTTGGTTTCATGGGTTGGCTATGGGGTGACTTGGGAGTTGACCCACTGAAACTTTTCATTACTTTGATAAGAAACCTTGATCAGTAGTCAAGGAGAGTACATAATTGGAGACAAAGAGAAAATTACAAGTTAGAATTATTTAGAGAGAGAAGGAGGCATGCAGGCCCCATGAACAACATCAAATCACATCCATGCACATCACACGTAGTCATTCTCGATTTTAAAGTCCATGATCATCCATTATAAATACATCACATGTATTTATTACAATCATCACATGAAAGTAGTTAAATAAAATCTAAGAATGGATCTGATCAATCTAATCAATTTTAAGAAATAACTTTTATTTTCTTAAATAGTCTTTGTGATATTTAATTTAAATATATTCATAATATAAATAAATTAAAGTTGAATTCTGAACTATTCAAAAAAAATTACATCAAATTCTCCTTTTATTTTGGATAAATATGCGTGGATAAATTAAACTAAAATTATTTAATCTTTATCCATAGTTGTCCCGGTTAAAACAATTTTAACAATAACACAGTTGGGATAAAACACAACTTTCCAAAGGTAAAGTCCGACTTTATCAAAATCTCCATCCGTAAGTGTCCTAGTTAAAATGACTTTAACTACAACATAGTTTTAATAAAAATTAATTTCTCAAAATAGATTTTGATCCAATCAATATATCTATTTAGAATTTAATTTACTCAAGACTTTCTCAAAGTCTAATCTAACTAAAATTCTCAATTTTCGTTTTACTGAATAATTTATTTCAACAGAGACAAAAACTAGAACTAACCCAAAATGGTCGGGTTACAATGTGGTCAAACTCGGAGTCAAAGGAGTCAAAGTCCATACCTTATGGGGTGTTTGGTTGCATTATAATGCAGCGTTGTTTTACAAATATTTATTTTTATACTAAAACTATATTAAAATGGATGTTTAGAGACGCTATCAAAACATATTTTCATAGAGACTCTAACTCACAAAATAAGATAAAAATAAAAAAAGGATAGACCCTCTTTTAGAGAGTCTAGAGAGGCCACAGCAGCGGCCACATTCCAATTCTGCCTGTCCTCCACCGCCGTCACTCCCATGGCGGCGCCACAGAAGATGACCCTGGCAGGCGCCAGATCCGGGCGCCCGCCCTTGGCGGGCGCTGCCCACGCCCTCTTCCCCTCCGACACCACCGACGGAGCCCCCGACCCCTCCTCCCCCGACACTGGCGGCCTTCTCTGCCCCACCTCTGCACCCACCTCGGCCTCGTTTTCCGCCAGGCTGCTGATCACACCGCCGTGGTGAACGCCTACGCCGCCTATGCCCGCCGACTCAAGCTCGATGACTCCCACCTTCTCCGCTCCTTCGAGGACCCCGTCTCCTCCTTCCCCTCCCTCCTCACCTGCCTCCTCGCGGCCGACGACGCTGCCACTGCCGCCCTCAACGACGACGCCCTCCAGGCCCTCGAGAAGGAGCTCAAGAATTGCGTCAAGCTCGCACGTCAGCTCGTTGCCGAGTCCAAGGAGAGCTTCGACACCCAGCTCAACATCAAGAATCTTTGCCGCACAGTCTTCGCCGTTGGCGAGCATCTCCACTGTGCCCGCAAGTTGGGCGCCTCTCCAGCCGTATTGCCGCCAGCTCTACCCCCAAGAGCCTTCATTGCCTTGCCATGCGCCTCATAGAGGAGCGCGTCGCCCACCCCGAACTGTACCCCGACGCCGCCGCTGCTGACTATTATCATGTTGTTATCAAACATGATAATTATGTACATTTTATAATTTAAAAGATGTTGTAATTTTTATTTTAATATAATTTTTATAATAAAATTATAGTGCAACCAAACATCTCATCAGTTTCCAAAAGTAAATCAATTTATTTGACGTCCACAAGTAAGCCAACGAGCAAAACTATTGGAAAGGGTCAAACCCCATCACTTATTACTACAACCATGGAGTAATAATGGAAAACGGTTGCCTCTCTCCGACCTGCACCCTTCTTGTGAATTCTTCAAAGCGGGATTACCTGGTGGCCCTTGTCCTTTCATTGAACTAATCATACTAGCTATGATAATAAATCATTGAACTAATGATTCCCAATGAGAGGCAATAAAGCAGCCATCATCTAACCACTCTCTCCAACGGAAAGCTAATTAGAAATTTAAAGGGAACATTTTCCCGAACGTTGGAACAGTTGCCGCCTGTGCGCAGCCCTTGCAGCGACCCGATCGCCGGCCTCTTCGGCCACTTGAGCACCACCATGGCACCATGTTGTATTGCAAGTGTACTCTCTTCTTGAAAACAAAAAAATTATGGCATATAATTCTGCATTCTTCATCACATCACTCCATGCAACACACACAACACTAGCATCATTTTCAAAACCAATTTAAAGGGGTTTCAAAGACCATCCCAACAAGTGAGTTTGCTGTTTAGTTGCATGTTTAAAATTCTGTTTAGAACGGATACTACTTTTGATTAAGTTCTCATCATTTCTTTATTCTTCTTTCTATTTCTTGCAAGCTGCAAAGGAAAATAAAAAAGGGGAGGAAATCAACAAGAAAATCACAGAGACTCTGGACTATCCTTAAACTCAAACTCAACAGCAAGAACAAAAGAAAAGAAATGGCTCTCTTTCTTCAGCCAGCTGAAGAGGGCCACCTCCTCCTCCTCCCGAAGCTAATCTGACCACGCAAACATTGCTGGCGAAGATGGAGCGCATGGACGAACAATTCAACAACCTCCAGAAGATGATGGGGGTCAAAGCTGCACCAGAGATCAATTTACCGAGTCTGCCAGTATTCCACCTATCACCCTTCGAGATGCCAGTATACCGGAAGTACAACGGTACTGGTAACCCCTTCACCCACTTGAAGGAGTTCATGTACGAATCATCCTTCTGACAAAACGATAAGAGGTCGTTGGCCTTTTTGTTCAGGAGATCTTTAGAGGGACCAGCCCTCGAGTGGTTCTTTTCTTTGGAACCCTCTGAAGTAGAGGACTATGGTATCGTTTCTCGAAAATTCATTCAACGATACCAAGACAGAGTTGCCCCCTCCCTGTCCATCACTGACTTAATAGCAGAAAAAATGAAACATGATGAGGAGTTCGTCAGTTTTGCCGACAGATGGCGGGGCTTGGCCGAGAAAGTGAAAGATCACTTGTCTGAATCGGAGCAAGTGAAGATGCTAATTTCTAATGCCACGCCCCAGTCAAACTAGTCCTCTCCCTGAACAATCTGACCAGCATGCCAGAGCTCTATGAAAGAGCACGGTACTGTCAGAATGCCTTCAAGGACGCTACGTTCTCTAGCGTCTTTGATCCTGACAGACCTAACAGGCCTCCACCTCGGAAGCCTGCAGTGCCAAATGCTCCCAGCACAGGTCCAACTATTGAGGGCACGCTCTCTCATGAGCAAGTCAGTAGCATGAACAACAATTCGCCCCAGTTCGTGAGGAGTCAGCAGCAGTACCAGAGGCCACCGCAGCCGAATCAGTAGGGGTACAAGTAACAGCCGAAACCTCAGTATCAGCAGCCCCAATATCAGCGGCCCCAGCAGCTGAACCAGCAACAGCAACAGCAACAGCCACAGTAGCCGCCGCAACGGCAATTGCAGTACCAGCAGCCACAACAACAGCAGTACCAGCAACAGCAGTAGTATCAGCCGCGCGCACCGCCAGCCTACCATAATGTCCCTCCTCCTACTGACTACAATCAGCAAAGAAGACCTCCAAGTCCAAAGAGGGCAGAATACCCAGTCCTCCCAGAATCTTTGGCAGACATTTTCAGTGCCCTAATGGCAGCTAATGCCTTAGTCTTGCCAAGCGAAAAGACAGTTTGGCCTCAGAATGCCGACACGTCTAGGTATTGCTATTTCCATAGGCAACCTGGGCATACTATCGACACATGCTTCTAATTTAGAGATTATATTCATGATCTCAACGAGCATGGCGGCATAGACTGGGAAGAAATGAAGAAATACATATCAGCCCTGAAGGCAAGAAGACCACAGCAGCAGCAAGCAAGACCACCAGCACAAGCAGCACCACCACCAAACATGGGCATAGTGCAGAACCCGCTCTCGGAGCACCAAAACCAAAACCAGGTTGCCCCTATCTTGACGAACAGCCAGTCTGTGGCTGACCGTGGGCAACAGTGGAGAATAGAGGACTTTTCCTCTATTTATTCGACGGGTCATATTCCGAGTACTGCAGAACAACCACCACGCCGCACCATCCACATACCCAGACCACAGCCCATTACCATCACCCCTCTACCGACACCTGCGTATCACTCACCCGCACCCAATAACCCATTACCACCACCCGCTTTCCTCAAGCCCATTACGCCCCACACTCCTACGCCTCCGCCATATAACCCACCGCAAACCAATTACGCACCCCTCCTACCATCCAGACCATTACTACGCGTGTCATTCCCTACTTCACCCGCTACCACTACCACCTACCCAGACACCATCCAACCTTCCAGACCGCTACTACGCGTACCATTCCCCACTTCGTCCACACCAATCATTTACCCATCCACCATCCAACCGTCTAGACCTTTAATCCGCACCACGCCACCACCACCTAACCCCACGCCATCACCTACATACCAACACCCCGCATCACCTACACCACCCAACTCTGCGGTACTCAAAGTGTCACCTGGATCTTCCACGGTTGAGGTACATGCACTCCGGAGTGGAAGAATTTTCAACAAAGTTTTTCCTCAGTCAACAGTTAGAGACGGCCCATCACAGCCAACAGAGGAAGCACACAATGAAGAGAGTGCACCAGGCACTCAGTATGATTTGTTGAAACATCTAGATCGAACACCGGCACGGATCTGCGTGCTTGAACTGATCAAAAGATCGAAGAGTCACCAAGAAGCTTTGATGGAATATTTGCATAAAGTGATGGTCAACGAGGACGTGCCGACAGAAAAGATTACATCACTATTAGTTCCTCAGGGGGATCAGCCCTCCATTATATTTCATACATCGGAACTAGCACTGCCAGCAGCCAGAAGCATGGCTCTAAGTATCACGGTCAACATCTGCAAGAAGGCCGTGGATGCATGCCTGGTTGACACAGGGGCTTCAATCAATGTCTTACCTCCGAAGACCCTGGAGCTGTGCGGTGTGCCCAAAGAAAAATGGCTGCCTAGCCCCATCTCTGTGACAACATATGATAACTCCACCCGTTCCCCTCTGGGAATGGTTTATTTGAAAGTAGAGCTAGGCCTTGTAAGTCATGCAGAGGTCGAATTTCACATTCTGAAAATCGACCCTTCTTTGAATGCCATTTTGGGTCGTCCTTACATAAAAACTCTCGAGGCGATTCCCTCCACGAATCATCAATACCTCAAATTTCCCTTTAAAGGACGAATCATTGAAGTGACGAGAATGCCAATCCTTGCTGCTGCTCATACTTTGAATGTTAAATCTACTTCTTTACCTAACCGACAACCTTTTCTGTCGGTATTACAGGTTTACCATCCAGTGGTTGATCCTCTGAAAACTGCCACTATTTCTCCTTACCCGTTAAATGCCATAAAAAGGGGGAAGTGCATGAGTACCACAAGATGGAGAATTATGATGAAGAACGGTTATCAGCCTGGAAGAGGTCTGGGCACACAATTACAAGGCAGGACCACTCCTGTCAAAGACCACCGAGGAGCACCTGGAAGCGGCCTGGGCTATAGGCCAAGAAAACTAAAACAAGATCTTGTTCAGCAAGCAGAGAATGAAGATGGTCAGAAAGTCTGGGAGACAATGTCTACACCGTCCAAGGAAGGTCGAGATCCCCTAACATGGACCTTGTATACACATTTTGTAAAGGGGCCCATAATTAGCCATGACAACACGGTGGTCATTACTTCATGTTTTGACTTCCATGATTTATATGGGAGAGACTTGGCCAAGCATTGCTCGGAACTACTCACGTACCAGTCCTTGGAGGCTCTGCGGCCTATAAAGAGGAGAAAATTCCAAGATCCTGAATGTGAATGGTACAGGTGGTTCGATCTAAGAGACCTCTACATTGCACTGAACAGACTGTTTCTAGATCCTGCAGAACCCAAGTGGCCGCCACAGATTGATGAGCTGATCGAAAGTCCCGGTGCGATCTTTGACAAACGGATATTGCTGTCGGAAGAGACCGATGAAGGGGAGCCAGATGACCCCTATGAAGCTGGCTACACCACAGATCTGCTCTGGAGGGGGACATATCCTTCTCATGTTTTCATGCTCCATACTTTATTTCGCACATTGCTCATGACCCCGACTTGGTCGCGGGTCATTATTGAAGATATTCCACGGGCTCTATCCGTTATGATTACTCTGTCCCCTCGGGACCTCATTCCACCACCTCCTCTCGATCTAGAGAGGATGTATGATTTGATCAAGGACATACTGCTGTATGATCCCCCTAACCCTTTGGCCTTGGTGCCACTTCCTCCATCTAATTCTCCTTCTATTTGTATTCATTTTTGTTTTATACTTAACTCCTCCACTGTCCAAAAAAAAAACGCCAATTTGGCAACAAATTCTTCCCAGATCCTCATTGAGGAAACCTCTTACTTGTCCGATCACACCCCATTGCGCGGGTCTTTCGGCCAAGATTCTCTCCTAGATCTACTCTGCCCCTCCCCACGGGAGGATTCTCCTATATTTCTACTTGTATCCCAGGATTTCCATTCTGTGTCGTCTTCATTAGGTTATAATAGGGAGTTTAGTGAAGTTAGGCAGTCTAGTTCTAGGCAGGTTAGTCAAGTTAGGAAGTCTAGGAAGTCTAAGGGTAGGCGAATTCCAGATAGGTACCTCCAGGACTTAGTTGATAAATGCTTTTCTTGCTCTTTAATCCCTCAGTTTTTAGAAAATCCAATTCAGATGCCAGAAGATTGTATGAACAATGAGTCGGTCAATGATGGGTATGGGGTGTATGAGTTAGTACATGAGAAAGACCCCATTGTTGAAGATGAGGAAGATGACGAGGACGCGGCTGAGGCATATGCCAGTGGAGTGAAGAGATTCGATGAACCCTCAGCTGCCGTAGAAGAGCCCACCAAAGAAATCAATTTAGGGACTGAAGACAAACCTAAGGTTGTCCTTGTCAGCAAAAATCTTTCTACAGAGGATGAGAAGGTAATGGTACAAGTACTTAAGGACTATAAGGACACTTTCGCCTGGAGTTATAAAGATATGCCGGGGTTAGACTCATATTTGGTTGAACATAGGTTGACATTAAAGGATGGAGCTAGCCCGGTCAAGCAGAAATTAAGACGATTCCCCCCACAAATGGCTCTAAAGATGAAGGAAGAAGTCAACAAATTACATAAAGCTAAAGTTATTAGAGTTGTCCTCTATCCACAATGGGTGGCCAACATAGTCCCGATCATGAAGAAGGATGGGAAGGTCAGAATTTGCATTGACTTCCGCGATTTAAATCGGGCGTGTCCTAAAGATGATTTTCCATTGCCTCATATTGACGTACTCATTGACAACACCGCTGGCTATGAAACTTTATCGTTTATGGACGGATTTTCGGGATACAATCAGATTAAGCTGGCAGAAGAAGATCAAGAGAAAACGTCATTCACTACACCTTGAGGAACATACTGCTATGTTGTCATGCCATTTGGATTAAAGAATGCTGGAGCCACCTATCAGAGGGCTATGATGGCAATATTTCATGACATGATGCACATAGATCTGGAAGTGTATGTGGATGATTTATTGGTTAAATCTAAGACAAAGGCTGAGCATGCCAAAGTTTTGGCAAGGGTATTAGAGAGATCGAGAGAGTATCAGTTAAAGATGAACCCCAAGAAATGTGTATTCGGGGTATCTTCAGGAAAATTACTTGGATTCATCGTCAGCAAACGGAGAATTGAGATCGATCCCAACAAGGCGAAGGCTATCAGAGAAATGCCACCTCCTAAAAACTTGAAAGAGTTGAGAGGATTAATCGGGAGGTTGCAATTTATTCGCCGTTTTGTCTCACAGCATTCACAAAGGTGTAAGCTGTTTTACGAGCTTACCAAGCCGGGAGTCAAATTCGATTGGGACGATAAGTGTCAGGAGGCATTCGATGGATTAAAGAACTATTTAGCAAGTCCTCTTGTTTTGAGACCACCATCTTCAGGCAAACCATTGATACTTTACATTTCTGTCCTGGATGATGCAGTGGGGGCTATCCTAGCACAAGAGGATGAAGAAGGAAAAGAGAGGGCAGCTTACTATCTCTCTAAACTTCTCAACCCCGCTGAACAGAGATATACAGCGATGGAGAAAACATGCGCAGCACTAGTTTGGGTTGTTCAGAAGTTGAAGCATTATTTTCTGGCCCATGAAGTCCATCTCATCGCTAGGATGAATCCGATCAAATTCTTTCAGGAGAAATCTGTTCTTACTGATAGGTTAGCGCGATGGCAAAGCTTTCTATCTCAATTCGATATCATTTACATTCAGCAGAAAGCGATCAAGGGCTATGTCATAGCGGAACATCTCGCTCATCATCCCCTTCCTCGTTTTGATCCAGTCCAATCAGAGTTTCCGGATGAGGAACTGATGTCCGTAAATCAAATCAGAGATGATATGTGGACTTTGCATTTTGACGGAGCTCTGAATTCTCATGAAAGGGGATCGGTATCGTTCTGTTATTACCTGAAGGTGTCACCATTCCACAAGCCTTTCAACTTGACTTTCCTGTCACCAACAATATAGCTAAATACGAGGCACTCCTTGTTGGCCTCGAGGCTGCTCATTTTCACGGTGCCACCAAACTTAGGATTGTGGGTGATAGCCAACTGATTCTTCGCTAAGTGCTGACCAAGTATAGAACTCTTGATCCCAAGCTTAAGCCTTATCAAGAACTTACTTCTGCTTACTCAAAGATTTTCACGAAATTGATCTTTATCTATGTCCCTATGAATCAAAACATCTTAGCTGACGCTCTAGCTTCATTGGCATCTTCTCTTGATTTTCCAATCAGCAAGCAATCCGAATCAATCATAGTTGATAGGCGTCTCTCACCCGCCGTGAAAGACCCTTCATTCCTTAGAACTAAAGAGAAGTTGCTGAAGAAAGTAAGAGACGGAGATATCGTGGAAAAGAGAGAAATCATGTTGATAGAGCTGTTAGAAGAGATGGAGGATGAACAGAAGCCATGGTATTATGAAATTTCCAAATATTGTGAAGATCAATCATATCCTGAAGAAGCTACAACTGAGGAGAAGAGAGCTATCAGGAGAGTTGCTCAACGATACACCCTAGTTGGAGGAGCACTATACAAGAGAGGTTTTGATGGAGTTCTTCTGAGATGTCTAGACGAAGATGAGCTTTGGAAGGTTATGGAAGGAGCTCATAGTGGAGTTTGTGGTGGCCATGTCAATGGACAAATGCTAGCAAAGAAGATCCTTAGACAAGGATTTTACTGGCCAACCATGGAAGAAGACTGCGTAGGATATGTCCGTAGGTGTGCTAAGTGTCAACTTCACGCCGACAAAATTCAGTCTCCTGCATCTTCACTCCATCCTGTTTCTTCCCCATGGCCTTTCTCCATATGGGCTTTCGACATCATTGGACCCCTTGGTAATCCAGATTCCGGCATCAAGCAAAAATCTTTCATTCTCACGGCAACGGAATACTTCACCAAGTGGGCAGAAGCCGAAGCATACGTGGAAATCAAAGCATCAACCGTCTGCAAGTTCATCATGAAGAACATCATCACCCGATTTGGAATTCTAAGCACCATCGTCACCGACAATAGACCGCAGTTTGTGTCACAAGAATTAAAGGACCTCTGCAACAGGTATAGAATTGCATTGCATCATTCGTCTCCTTATTACCCGCAAGGCAATGGCCAAGCAGAGGCAACTAATAAGACTTTGATAAAAATCATCAAAAAGACGTGCAAATCTAACAAATTCGCAGACTGACCAGAAAAATTGGTTGAGGCTCTATGGGCCTACCGAACTTCAATCCGCACACCCACTGGGCAAACTCCTTATTCCTTAACATTTGGAATGGAGGCGGTAGTTCCATGCGAGATCCTTATACCGTCATTAAGAGTACAATTGAATAAGGAATTTTCCATTGATGAACACCGTTCAGCGCTCCTTGCTCAATTGGAACTCTTAGACGAGAAAAGATGGTCAGCTGCTAATCATGCAAAAGTTTATCAAAATAGACTAGTACGTTTTTATCAAAAGAAAGTCATTGAACGTAAGTTCAAAGTCGGTGAAATGGTCGTCAAAAGGATTTTTGTAAAACCTGGTGGTCCACGTTCTAAGCTCCAACCCAACTGGGAAGGACCTTATGTTGTATCGCACGCTTTTCCTGGTAACTCTTATCGTCTTGTTAATGCAGAAGGAGAAGAGCTAACTCATCTCTGGAATGGTTTACATCTTAAGAAATACTATCCTCAGGTTAAAGAGTCGATCAGCATGGTACAAGGACCAGTGGAATCAGAAAATTTATAAACTCAAATTTTTCTTATCAGTCTGGATAATTTAACTTCAAACACATTACTACACACACTGACACGTTTGATTCGTAAATAACAAGAAATGCCAAGTCCTAAGGAATACCGAAAGCTTACTAAAGGTGTAAAGTACAAATCATTCCTTTTTAAAGCAAAAATTATGTTTTACACTCGGCCCATGATGTTGGAACGAGGCGTAGAATAGACTACCAAGAATACCCGCCATCTTAGTAGGAGGCCGTCATAAAAAAAAAAAGGGGAGATCCGTCCCAAAGAAAAGAATAGAAAAGCAAAAGAAAAAAAAAAAACAAATGTCAAATCAAAAGGCCATTACACTACAAACGTTACATCATGGCCATGAAATGAAACAAAAGGGAATGCAAGGTCGATAAATACCCCGGAAAGAAAATGACCGAACCCCAACGGATACTAGGGTAGGAAAGGAACATCTTTTTAGGTCTCCGGAACCTTCTCATGGGCTTTCTAAACTTATTCTTCATTTCCTTCTAAAGAGGCGTACTTCAAACTTAAGGAACGGCTTAGATTGACTAAGGGTCAAATCATCAAATGGGATCACGAATGGAAACACAAGTTCAAACACGATGGGTTTAAGTTAAGTTGTTGAAGAACAATTTGGGAATTAAGTTAATAAATGAATATGATCTTTTGATCTGGGTACCATGCTGGTCTTTTAGTCAAAAATCCAAAAAAATATATATGTCAAAATCCAAAAAAAAATGCATATGTAAAAATCCAAAAAAATATATATGTCAAAATTCAAAAAAAAAAATACATATTTCAAAATCCCAAAAAAATACATATGTCAAAAAAAAAAAAAATATGTATGTCAAAATTCAAAAAAAAAAATACATATTTCACAACCCAAAAAAGAGATATTTCAAAACAACAAAAATATTTCAATTAGCATTTGCTTATTGCATCTGGTATGCTTCATTCCTTTTATTTTCAGTGAGCATCTGTCTGCTTGTATGTTCCATTTTGCTATTCATATTACCTTTGTTAATAAAGGCTATGCCCCTTGACCCTTCTATCAAGGATAGGATCAAGTAGTCGGTTACTTAACCAGGCAAGGGGCTAAGCCTGAATAGATGCTTAACCTGTTTGTTCAAGTCATATACAGGACACAAGGCAATGGTAGAGTTGGAATTCGAATAGAAGAACCTGTTTCTGTGAGCAAAAGGCGTCGAGGATAAGCGACGCGTTTTAATGTTGAATGGCGTCTGTGCGACACGACGCGTTTCAACAATTCTCTTATTTACCCGAAATTCTGTGGTTTGTGATGCTTAAATTGAATATTTGTTGGGAATTATTAATGATTTTGATTGCAGGGAATCAGAAAATTCAAGTAAAGCTGAAACTATCAAGAAAATTTTACTGTGGGAGTTTAAAAGTCTCAACCGTGGCTAAAAAGACGGTTATTTCTACCCTTGTATTATTTCATGTAATTTATTTGCATTATTATATGATAAGTATTTATTAGAGTATATCAAGTACCTTGTGTTTTGATGAAACTGGAATTTGAGTTCCCCTTCAACAAAAATAGTGATAATTCCAAAGAACTCTTAATCACACGGATAGGCCATTGGATTGTTAATTAGTGAGGACGATGGTTCCACTTTTGTGAAACGGTGCGTAGATAAACGAGCTTCGGCTTAGCACTGGATTACAAGAATTGGTGTCTTGACTCATTAATGACAATTTAACAATATTATCCTTGATTAATTTATATTTTATTTGACTTTATTTTTTTTTTTAGCCCAGCATGCATCATGTAGGTCTTTGAAATCATTTGGATAAAAATTAATTACTGATTAAGTTTCAGACTATTAATCAAAATAATTTCAAACATGATATGAAATATTCCATTCTGAATTGAGTATCTTGATTATCTTTGAGGTTCGCTTGAAGATATCCTTGGAATTCTATCCCTTCTTGAACTCTTTCTCTAATATTTCTTGTTTTCTTTTAAGATCCATCATGGCTGTAGCACGCCCACATTGGCTAGCAAACGCTCTCCATGATGAAACCTACAGTGTCTACGACCTGGGGTACTTCCCACTCCGTGGAAGTTGATTGACTTTATTTTATTTCCTTGTCTACCTCATCCAGACAGGATTGATTCCATTGATCTCCTTGAGCTATCTTCATTCATAATTTTGAGAAAAATTCCAATCATGTGATGTTGAGAGCGTGTATCATCACACCTTGGCATCACCTTTTCAGTACATTCAATTTCATTTCACTCCCTTGCAAAGACGATGCCAAGGTGAGGCAGCTGTAGACACGCTAATTTTGACATCATTTCGAGTAAATTTCATATTATATAATAATGCCTCATAATAGTCTGATATTTAATCATTGATTAATGTTTATTGATCTTTTTAAGTGTCGGGTCAAACATACATGTTTAAGTTAATCAATTAAATTGATTTTAACTCAAATTTCAGTATGAAGAAGTTTAAAAGACGTCTACTTTTGTGGACGCCATTTACAGTTTATTCTTATTTTAACGTTTAAATTTGAATTTTAATCAGTTGATTAATTAGCTAAAAGGCGTCTGTAAGTCCTGACGCGTTTTAGGTTTTCTAAGCTATTTCTACTTCTCTTCCGGATGTTTATCCTTATCTTAATTAGTGTAAAAGGTGTCTATACATGTAGACGCGTTTTAGCTAATACAGATAAAGATAAGTTTTTCTCGGATGTTTATCTTTATCCTAATCAATCTGAAAGGCATCTTTCATGGATGACGCGTTTTAGATAATTACAGATAAAGATGAATTAATCTGTATTTATCTGTTGGTTAAGATAGATAATTCCCAAATTTTTCCATGTAAATCCGCGGACGCAGAAGTCTATAAATACCCTCCTCTTGAATGGGTGATTACTTAATGATTGAAGCGATATCGAATTGAAGATCGAAGCAACGACGTCCAAACGCCGAAGTGCTGCTCTTTCCAGAAGTCGGCGTCCGTTCTTCATCCAATCTTCATCCATTCAAGATCAAGGCTTTTCTATTCTTCATCCAACCGGCATAAGTTTTTTTCAATTTATTTCTGCACTTTTCATATTCACATCTTCATTAATTCTGCATTCTTCATCACATCACTCCATGCAACACACACAACACTAGCATCATTTTCAAAACCAATTTAAAGGGGTTTCAAAGACCATCCCAACAAGTGAGTTTGCTGTTTAGTTGCATGTTTAAAACTCTGTTTAGAACGGATACTACTTTTGATTAAGTTCTCATCATTTCTTCATTCTTCTTTCTATTTCTTGCAAGCTGCAAAGGAAAATAAAAAAGGGGAGGAAATCAACAAGCAAATCACAAAGACTTTGGACGATCCTTAAACTCAAACTCAACAGCAAGAACAAAAGAAAAGAAAGGGTTCTCTTTCTTCAACCGGCTGAAGAGGGGGAATCAAGAGCTCAACATCTCCCACGTTTAAACAGGTAGGCGATCAAACTTTTTCTTTTGGAACTTTTAAGTCAAAAGTTTCTGGCGATCACTTCACTTAGTTCTCTTTTTAATAGGCTTTATTTTGCACTTAAACAACATAGATTTTTCATGATAATCACACACTCATTTTAAGCACTCACAGACTGTAGGATTAAGTCGATGCTTAGGTCATTGTTCATAACAAAGCCAAGCACTGCAAGCCTCTCAATCCATTCTATCATCTTGAGCACATAAGTTTGCACAAATGTGCCCTCGCTCATTCTAGTCCTGAACAGTTTCTTAGATATCTCATATCTTTCTGTTCTAGATTGTTCATCAAACAACTCTTGTAGGTGATTCAGAATGGACTTAGGTTCCATGTTATCATGCTGTCGTTGTAATTCATTGTTCATTGAACCAAGCATATAACACTGGACTTTAATAGAGTCCTCCTTCCAGTTTTCAAACATCATTAATTCATCCTCGTTAGCATTTTCACTGGGTTGTTCTGGATCTGGTTGATCCAGGACATAGGCTAGCTTTTCACACCTGAAGACAATCTTCAGGTTGCGTAACCAGTCAATGTAATTAGGTCCCGTGAGTTTGTTTGCATCAAGTATGCAACGAAGGGGGTTAGGTGACGACATAGCGACCTACAAGGAAATATAATGAAAAATAAGCAGATAGTTCTTAAAATCAGATTTAGGACATTTAATCTAGATTATTACTCCCACTATTTTTCGACGATCTGTATGACCCTCTAATATACAAAACGGGAGATTCCGGTGATCTCCTAGTGAGGATCAGAATCCTTCGGGCATCATGCATATGATCTTGTGGTGTGAGTGCTTAACATGAGTGTGTGATTATCATGAAAAATCTATGTTGTTTAAGTGCAAAATAAAGCCTATTAAAAAGAAACTAAGTGAAGTGATCACCAGAAACTTTTGACTTAAAAGTTCCAAAAGAAAGAGTTTGATCGCCTACCTGTTTGAACGTGAGAGATGTTGAGCTCTTGATTCCCCCTCTTCAGCCGGCTGAAGAAAGAGAGCCCTTTCTTGTCTTTGTTCTTGCTGTTGAATTTGAGGATCGTCTAGAGTCCTCTGTGATTTGCTTGTTGATTTCCTCCCCTTTGATTCTTTGCAAGAAAATAGAAAGAAAAATGAAGAAATAATGAGAACTTAAGCAAAAGTAGTATCCATTCTAATCAGAGTTTTAAACTTGCAACTAGACGTAGAAAACTCACTTGTTGGGATAGTCTTTGAAACCCCTTTAAATTGGTTTTGAAAATGATGCTAGTGTTGTGTGTGTGTTGCATGGAGTGATGTGATGAAATATGCAAGATTAATGAAAATGAAGATGAAAAGAATGCAGAAATGAATTGAAAAAAAAACTTATGCTGGTTGGTGAAGAATAGAAAGCCTTGATCTTGAATGGATGCCGACAACACTTTAGTTCTTCAGCACTTGGACGTCGTTGCTTGAATCTTCAATTAACTAATCATCAACTCTAACTCTAACTCTAACTGTAACTCTAACTTCAACTCTGTCACCCATTCAAGAGGAGGGTATTTATAGACTTCCTCTGCGCCCGTGGATTTACATGGAAAAATTTGGGATTTATCCGTATTAACCAACAGATAAATACAGATTAATTCATCTTTATCTGTAATTATCTAAAATACGTCAACCATCAAAGACGCCTTTCAGACTGATTAAGATAAAGATAAACATCCGGTAAAAACTTATCTTTATCTGTATTAGCTAAAACGCGTCGCCTTGTGCAGACGCCATTTACACTAATTAAGATAAGGATAAACATCCGGAAGAGAAGTAGAAATAGCTTAGGAAACCTAAATTGCGTCGTACCTTACATACGTCTTTTAGTTAATTAATCAATTGATTAAAATTCAAATTTAAACGTCAAAATAATAATAAACTCTAAATGGCGTCCACACAGGTTGACGTCTTTTAGACTTCTTCATATTTTAACTGAAATTTGAGTTAAAATCAATTTAATTGATTAACTTAAATCATATCTGTCTGACCCGACACTTTTTAGATGATTAATTTAAAAAGATCAATTAACCAATGATTAAATATCAGACCATTATGAGGCATTATTATATGATATGAAATTTACTCGAAATGATGTCAAAATTAGCGTGTCTACAGCTGCCTCACCTTGGCATCGTCTTTGCAAGGGAATGAAATGAAATTGAATGTACTGAAAAGGTGATGCCAAGGTGTGATGAGACACGCTCTTAACATCACATGATTGGAATTTTTCTCAAAATCATCGATGAAGATAGCTCAAAGAGATCAATGGAATTAATCCTGTCTGGATGAGGTAGACAAGGAAATAAAATAAATTCGATCAACCTCCTCCTGTCTGGATGAGGTAGACAAGGAAATAAAATAAAGTCGATCAACCTCCTCGGAGTGGGAAGTACCCCAGGTCGTAGACACTGCAGGTTTCATCATGGGGAGCGTTTGCCAGCCAATGTGGATGTGCTGCAGCCATAATGGATCTTTAAAAAAAACAAGAAATATTGGATAAAGAATCCAAGAAAGGATAGAATTCTAAGGATATCTTCAAGCGAACCTCAAAGATAATCAAAATATTCAATTCAGAATGGAATATTTCATATCATGTTGGGATTATTTGATTAATGATCTGAAACTTAATCAATAATTAATTCTTATTACAATGATTTCAAAGTCCTACATGATGTATGCTGGACTAAAAGAAAAATATAAAGTCAAATAAAATATAAATTAATCAAGGATAATATTGTCAAATTGTCATTAATGAGTCAAGATACCAATTCTTGTAATTCAGTGCTAAGCCGAAGTTCGTTTATCCACGCACTGTTTCACAAAAGTGGAACCATCATCCTCACTAATTAACAATCCAACGGCCTATCCGTGCGGTTAAGAATTCTCTGGAATTATCACTGTTTTTGTTAAAGGAGAACTCAAATTCCAGTTTCATCAAAACCACAAGGTCTTTGATATGATCTAGTAAATACTTATCATATAGTAATTATGATGATGCACAATAATTACATGAAAATAGTACAAGGGTAGAAATAACCGTCTTTTTAGCCACGGTCGAGACTTCTAAACTCCCACAGTATGATCTTCTTGATATTTTCAGCTTTATTTGAATTCTCTGATCTTCCTGCAATTAAAATCATTAATAATTCCAAACAAATATTCAACTTAAGCATCAAAAACCACAGAATTTCGGGTAAATAACAGAATTGCTGAAACGCGTCGTGTCGCGCAGACGCCATTCAACATTAAAACGCGGCGGTTCTCCTCGACGCCTTTTACTCACAGAAACAGGTTCTTCTATTCGAATTCCAACTTTACCAATGCACATCCCTTTTCCAATCCGGAAAAGTCTTCCTAGGATCGCAATTCCTTCTATATAAACACCATTAGGTTGTTCCCAAGCAATCCTACCATAATCCAAAGATCCTAGGTTGAGTTTCCCTTCAAGGTTTCAAGGTTTTTCAAGGTTTCCAAGCGTCAAGAAGGAAGAAATCCGAAAAAGATGATGGGTTCTTCAAACAAGAGGATGAAGATGTCGCTGGAGAAGATCTCCGACGTGGAGAATCACCTCATCGGAAGGGATCCCAATCTTCAAGTAAGTTGAATTAACTTCTTTTCAATTCTTCTTCTTGTTCCTTCATGTTCTTCGTGTTCTTCAATTGATCTTGTTCTTCAAACTCTTCAATCCTTCTTTTTAATTTTAGACTTATCCCATGTTTCCCGGCCCGAGAAAATTTACCTCTCTCCCTTGGATTCGTAAACTTGCAAAAAGTGTTAAGCTTTCCATGCAAGTTTTCATCTCTAAGTGGAACCTTCAAGGACTAGTGGTGCTTGCCAAATACTAAAAGAGCTCGAACGTAGATTGGGCGGCTATGGGTGCCTTGATCGAATGGTGGCATCCCAAAACACATACGTTCTTCTTCCAAGACTTTGAGTGCACTATCCTTTTGGAGGAGGCGGAGCTTCTATTGGGTCTCCCTAAGACCAAAGAGAAGATGGCTTTAACAAGAGAGAGAATCACCGGTCAACAATTGTTGACATCAATAATGAAGGATCCTTCAGAAGCTAAAGGATGCCTTACCAAAAAGGGGATCAATCTTGCAAAGCTTGCTGAGTGGACTCTATACGAGATCGATGATCTAAAGGAGGACGAAGCGGAGGATGTGACGAAATCCTTCGTCACATGCCTTACCGGTGATTTTCTCTCTTGTTAAAGCCATCTTATCTTTGGTCTTTAGGAGACCCAATAGAAGCTCCGCCTCCTCCAAAAGGATAGTGTACTCAAAGTCTTGGAAGAAGAACGTATGTATTTGGGGATGCCACCACTCGATCAAGGCACCCATAGCCGCCCAATCTACGTTCGAGCTTTTGTAGTGTTTGGCAAGCACCACTTGTCCTTAAAGGTTCCACTTGGAGATGAAAACTTGCATGGAAAGCTTAACACTTTTTGCAAGTTTACAAATCCAAGGGAGAGAGGTAAATTTCCTCGGGCCGGGAAACATGGGGTAAGTCTGAAAACAAAAGGAAGAGTTTAAAGAACAAGATCAATTGAAGAACATGAAGGAACAAGAAGAAAAATTGAAGGGAAGTTAATTCAACTTACTTGAAGATTGGGATCCCTTCCGATGTGGTGATTCTCTACGTCGGAGATCTTCTCTAGCGACATCTTCATCCTCTTGTTTGAAGAATCCATCCTATTTTTCGGATTTCTTCCTTCTTGAAGCTTGGAAACCTTGAAAAAGCTTGAAACCTTGAAGGGAAACTCAACCTTGGATCTTTGGATTATGGTAGGATTGCTTAGGAACAACTTAATGGTGTTTATATAGAAGGAATTGCGATCCTAGGAAGACTTTTCCGGATTGGAAAAGGGATGTGCATTGGTAGAGTTGGAATTCAAATAGAAGAACCTGTTTCTGTGAGTAAAAAGCGTCGAGGAGAACCGCTGCGTTTTAACATTGAATGGCGTCTGCGCGACACGACGCGTTTCATCAATTCTGTTATTTACCCGAAATTCTGTGGTTTTTGATGTTTAAATTGAATATTTGTTTGGAATTATTAATGATTTTGATTGCAGGAAAATCAGAAAATTCAAATGAAGTTAGAAATATCAAGAAGATCCCACTGTGGGAATTTACGAAGTCTTGACCGTGGCTAAAAAGACGGTTATTTCTTCTATTGTACTCCTTTCATGTAATTATTGTGCATCATCATAATTACTATATGTTAAATATTTATTAGAGTATGTCAAGGACCTTGTGGTTTTGATGAAACTGGAATTTAAGTTCCCCTACAACAAAAACGGTGATAATTCCAGAGAATTCTTAATCGCACGGACAGGCCGTTGGATTGTTAATTAATGAGGACGATGGTTCCACTTTTGTGAAACGATGCGTGGATAAACGAGCTTCGGCTTAGCACTGAATTACAAGAACTGGTATCTTGACTCATTAATGACAATTTAACAATATTATCCTTGATTAATTTATATTTTATTTAACTTTATATTTTTCTATTAGCCCAGCATGCATCATGTAGGACTTTGAAATCATTGTGATAAGAATTAACTGGTGATTAAGTTTCAGACCATCAAATCAAATAATCCCAACATGATATGAAATATTCCATTCTGAATTGAGTATCTTGATTATCTTTGAGGTTCGCTTGAAGATATCATTGGAATTCTATCCTTTCTTGGACTCTTTATCCAATATTTCTTGTTTTCTTTTAAGATCCATCATGGCTGCAGCACGTCCACATTGGCTGGCAAACGCTCCCCATGATGAAACCTGTAGTGTCTATGACCTGGGGTGCTTCCCACTCCGTGGAGGTTGATCGACTTTATTTTCTTGTCTACCTCATCCAGACATGATTGATTTCATTGATCTCCTTGAACTACTTCATTGATGATTTTGAGAAAAATTCCAATCATGTGATGTTAAGAGTGTGTCTCATCACCCCTTGGCATCACCTTTTTAGTACATTCCATTTCATTTCACTCCCTTGCAAAGACGATGCCAAGGTGAGGCAGTTGTAGACACGCTAATTTTGATATCATTTTGAGTAAATTTCATATCATATAATAATGCCTCAGAATAGTCTGATCTTTAATCATTGGTTAATTTTTATTGATCTTTTTGAGTGACGGGTTTAACAAACATGATTTAAGTTAATCAATTAAATTGATTTTAACTCAAATTTCAGTTAAAATATGAAGAAGTCTAAAAGACGTCGACCTGTGTGGACGCCATTTAGAATTTATTTTTATTTTAACGTTTTAATTTGAATTTTAATCAGTTGATTAATTAGCTAAAAAGCGTCTGTCAGGTACGACGCGTTTTAGGTTTCCTAAGTTATTTCTACTTCTCTTCCGGATGTTTATCCTTATCTTAATTAGTGTAAAAGGCGTCTGCACAAGTCGACGCGTTTTAGCTAATACAGATAAAGATAAGTTTTTCCCAGATGTTTATCTTTATCCTAATCAGTCTGAAAGGTGTCTTCCATGGTCGACGCGTTTTAGATAATTACAGATAAAGATGAATTAATCTGTATTTATCTGTTGGTTAAGATGGATAAATCCCGAGTTTCTCTATGTAAATCCATGGACGCAAAGGAAGTCTATAAATATCTTGCATCTTGAATGGGTGAAAAAAAAAAGAATGAGAGTTGATTTAGAGTTAAAATTGGAGTTAGATTTGAAGATCAAAGCAACGACGTCCAAGTGCTGAAGAACTGAAGTGCTGTCAACATCCAATTCAAGATCAAGGCTTTCCATTCTTCATCCAACTGGCATAAGTTTTTCAATTTATTTCTGCATTTTCACTTCATTAATCTTGCATATTTCATCACATCACTCCATGCAACACACACAACACTAGCATCATTTTCAAAACCAATTCGATTAAGGGGTTTCAAAGACCATCTCAACAAGTGAGTTTTCTGTTTAGTTGCATGTTTAAAACTCTGTTTAGAATGGGTACTACTTTTGCTTAAATTCTCATTGTTTCTTCATTTTTCTTTCTATTTTCTTGCAAAGAATCAAAGGGGAGAGAATCAACAAGCAAATCACAAGAACTCTGGACGATCCTCAACTTCAACAACAATCAAAGCAAGAACAAAGACAAGAAAGGGCTCTCTTTCTTCAGCCGGCTGAAGAGGGGGAACCAAGAGCTCAACATCTCCCACGTTCAAACAGGTAGGCGATCAAACTCTTTATTTTGGAACTTTTAAGTCAAAAGTTTCTGGCGATCACTTCACTTAGTTTCTTTTGAATAGGCTTTATTTTGCACTTAAACAACATAGTTTTTTTCATGATAATCACACATTCATTTTAAGCACTCACAACTTTTTTGGCGATCACGGTGGGACTTGGTCTCGCCATCTTTTAGTTCTTTTGTTCTTGCTGTTATCAATCGGGCACCCACGGTGCACCACTTGTGTCTCTCGACACGTCCTCACCAATTGGTGAGTGCTTTTAGTCTAATTAATTTCCCACGTGCACCATGTGCACACCCCAGTGGCAAGATCTTGCCCTCCCCGTTGATTAGTTAAAAAGCTGTTTTTGTGATGAAATGCTGAGTGATTGATTGATATCTTAGTTGTTTAGTTAATAAAATCATCTTGTTAAAATCTGAAACTAAAAAAAAATCTCGCATGAGCTGATTACTTACTGTTTTTATCCTGTTTGAGGAGGAATCAATCCAGAAATTCCTCCTGGAAAACTGCTTATGCGACTTGAAAAGCGTCCATGAACACTGACACGTTTCAAACTGCGTCAGTTAACCCAGACGCCTTTCAGTCTCATTTCTCTGTTGTCTGCAATCTGAGCTTCTGCGAAAAATTAAGGCTCTGTTTGAATAGCGTCGACTACCCTCGACGCGATTTAGGCAGTTTCTTATTTCTCCTTCAGTTCTCAGATTTTTGTGATATGTGTGCTAATTACCCATTATGTATTAAGCATTAGAAGCCATCCAGGCTACAGGTCATACGCATTGAGGCTAACACCCTCCTTTTCTTAGGAACACTCTACTTAACGTCATCAACTCTCTCTGATTGGGTCGGTCCCTCGATCAGAGTAGAGAAGTTGGCGTTAAGGCCTCCGTAAGTCCCCAAAATCAAGGTACTCCTCCTTGATCATCGGGCTGGTTGTACCAGTTGAAGTCCCGGTTAGATTCCATAAACGTTGTGAGAGAAAGCCATAGAAAATAACGGTAGACATTGAATTGAAACTAGGATCCCATCCCTTGAGCGAATTTGTGGTTTAATTAAATCCAAATAACTCAACAAGGAATCATAAAATCACGCTAAACATCCACTTGTTTGTTTAAATCTCTGTGCAACTTGTTTGCCAATCCTTGAAAAAGAATCTAACATCATGCTGCTCCGATCGGGCAGGGATTTGAGTATGGCTCCAGATGCCATTGTCAACTACGAGGGAGATGCTAATGCCCCTCGCGATTCTGATTACAATTATGAGAGCGGGAGAGATGCTGATGCCTCCCGTAATTCTGTCCCCGTTCCGTTTCGACAAGATGGGAATGTCCGGACCCCTCTCTATCATCCTCATGAGCAATATCCTGATCCTCCCCCGCATGAGTATGCGATTCCCAATCCCATTCTCGAGGGAGACATGAATCAAAATGATCCCTTGACCTCTGATCCTTCGGATCTTGTCAATGCTTTGGGAGTTCTTGCCTCCCGTCTGGACCCTCAGCAGTTCGAGGCAATCCAGTCCATTCTGAAGGGGAAGGCACCCATGCAGCCTGCCGAGCCGAACCCTGCGGCTCCCCCTGCCATCCCTCAGCAACCTCCTCTTCATCCCCCTTACATTCATCAGGCCAGGGAGGGCCTCCATATCACTTCTCGGCCAGCTGGGCCGCAACTTTCATCTTCTAGGCAACCGGCTAGGCCACTAACGTCTGCTTATCAAAATGCCCTCAGGCATGGCGGAAGCTCTGCCGGACCTCCTCTTTACTGTCCTCCTTGTCCGACGTACTCTAGGCAACAGGCCTATCAAGTACCTCTACCTCCTCCTCCTCCCCAGGCTGATGTAACAACGCAAGCATTGCTGGCCAAGATGGAGCGCATGGATGAACAATTCAACAACGTCCAGAAGATGATGGGGGTCAAAGCTGCACCGGAGATCAATTTACCAAGCCTGCCAGTGTTCCACCTGCCGCCCTCCGTAATGCCAATGTACCGGAAGTACAACGGTACTGGTAACCCCTTCACACACTTGAAGGAGTTCATGTACGAATCATCCTTCTGGCAAAACGATAAGAGGCCGTTGGCCTTTTTGTTCAGGAGATCTTTAGAGGGACCAGCCCTCGAGTGGTTCTTTTCTTTGGAACCCTACGAAGTAGAGGACTATGGTATCGTTTCTCGAAAATTCATTCAACGATACCAGGACAGAGTTGCCCCCTCCTTGTCCATCACTGACCTAATAGCAGAGAAGATGAAACCCGATGAAGAGTTCGTCAGTTTTGCCGACAGATTGCGGGGCTTGGCCGAGAAAGTGAAAGATCACTTGTCCGAGTCGGAGCAAGTGAAGATGCTGATTTCCAATGCCACGCCCCAGTTCAAACTAGTCATATCCCTGAACAATCTGACCAGCATGGCAGAGCTCTATGAAAGAGCACGGTACTGTCATAATGCCTTCAAGGACACTACGTTCTCTAGCGTCTTTGATCCTCACAGACCTAGCAGGCCTCCACCTCGGAAGCCTGCAGTGCCAAACTCTCCCAGCACAAGTCCAACTACTGAGGGCACGCTCTCTTATGAGCAAGTCAGCAGCATGAACAACAATTCGCCCCAGTTCGTGAGGGGTCAGCAGCAGTACCAAAGGCCACCGCAACCGAACCAGCAGGGGTACAGGTGTGAGTGCTTTAAAATGCTCGTGTGATTAACATGGAAAATCTATGTTGTTTAAAATGCCGAGAAGTGAGATGAAGGTCCTCCATGGCCTGATGGATATAAGGAGGAGGAAGAGGAGGTTGTTGAGTAACAGCAGGGGGAGCCACAGGGTTCGGCTCAGCAGGCTGCACGGGTGCCTTCCCCTTCAGAATAGACTAGATCGCCTCGAACTGCTGAGGGTCTAGTCGGGAGGAAAGAACTCCTAAGGCGTTGACAAGATCCATAGGATCAGAGGATGAGGGATCATTCTGATTCATGTCCCCCTCTAGATCGGGATTAGGAATCGCATATTCATGCGGAGGGAGATCAGGATATCGATCCTGTGGATGAAAGAGAGGCGTCCGGACATTCCCATCTTGTCGATATGGAATGGGGACGGAATTACGGGAGGCATCAGCATCTCTCCCGTTCTCATAGTTGTAGTCCGAATCGCGAGGGGCATTAGCATCTCCCTCGTAGTTGATGATGGCGTCTTGAGCCATACTCAAGTCCCTGCTTGATCGCAGCAGCATGATGTTAGATTCTTTTTTCAAAGATTTGACAAACAAGTTGCACAGAGATTAATCAAACAAGTGGATGTTTAACGTGATTTTAAGGTTCCTTGTTGAGTTATTTGAATTGGATTAAACTACAAATTCGCTCAGGGAAAGGATCCTAGTTCGATTTCCACCGTTATTTTCTAGGGCTTTCTCTCACAACGTTTTTGGAATCTAGCCGAGACTTCAATTGGTACAACCAGCCCGATGATCAAGGAGAAATACCTTGATTTTGGGAACTTATGGAGGTCTCAACGTCAACTTCTCTAGTCTGATCAAGGGACCAACCCAATCAGAGAGAGTTGCTGACGTCGAGTAGTGTGTTCCTAAGAAAAGGAGGGTATTCGCCTCAATGCGTATGCCCTACGACCTGGATGGCCTCTAATGCTTAATTAATAATGGATAGCTAGCACTCAAATCACATAAATCTGGGAACTTAAAAAAATTAAGAAATTGTCTGAATCGCGTCGATGGTAGTCGACGCTATTCAAAACAGAACTTAATTTTTCGCAGAAGCAGATCTGAAAAATAACTAAGAAACTGTCTGAATAGCGTCGATGGTAGTCGACGCTATTCAACACAGAACTTAATTTTTCGCAGAAACAGATGCAGACAGCAGAGAAACTGTGAAGACTGAAAGGCGTCTAGAGGTGTTGACGCGGTTTTGAAACGCGTCAGTGCTCCTGGACGCTTTTTAGTTCGCAGAAACAGTTTTGCAGGAGGATTTTCTGGGTTGAATCCTCCTCAAACAAGATAAAAAGCAGTAAACAATCGACTCATGTAAAAAGAATTTAGTTCCAGATTTTAAACAGGATGATTTACTAACTAAACAACTAGAAAACCAATCAATCACACATCATTTTTATCACAAAAACAACTTTTTGAATTAATCAAGGGGAGGGCAAGATCTTACCACTGGGGTGTGCACGTGGTGCACGAGGGAAATTAATTAAACTAAAACACTCACGAATTGGTGAGGACGTGTCGAGAGACACAAATGGTGCACCGTGGGTGCCCGATATGATGATAGCAAGAACAAAAAGAAACTAAAAGATGGCGAGACCAAGTCCCACCGTGATCGCCAAAAAAGCTGTGAGTGCTTTAAAATGCTCGTGTGATTAGCATGGAAAATCTATGTTGTTTAGTGTAAACTAACCTATTAAAAATAGCAACTAAGTGCAGTGATCGCCAGAAACTTTTGACTTAAAAGTTTCAAAAGAAATATGATCGCCTACCTGTTTGAACGCGGAAGATGTTGAGTCCTTGATTCCCTTTCCTCAGCCGGCTGAAGAAAGAGAACCCTTTCTTTGTTCTTTGTTCTTGTTGTTGAGGTTGAAGTTAAGAAGTTGAGGATCGTCCAGAAGTCCTTCTAGCTTTGTGCTTGATTTCTCCTTTTGATTCTCTAGTTGTTGTTGAGTGCAGCAGAAACAGAGAAAAAGGAAATGAAGAAATACTGATGAGAATTTAAGTGGAAGCAGTATCCATACTAATCATGATTTTAAGTATATAATTGAACAGCAAACTTACTTGTTTAAATGGCTTTTTTGAAACCCCTTAAATCAAATAGGTTTTTGAAAGATGATGCCGTGGTGTGTGTTGCATGAAGTGATTATGAAGAATGAAATTAATGAAGATGTAGAATAATGATGCATAAATGAAACACTTATGCCCAATTGGTTGAGCCTTGAAAGGATGAAGATTCTTGAAAGGACGCCGACTTCTGGAAATGGCAGCGCTCCGGCGTTCCGACGTTGTTGCTTTAATCTTCAACTCGCTATAATAATGCTCTCTCTTAATGGCCTTCAACTTTTTAACTCTTCAAGATGCAAGATATTCATAGACCTTTTGCGTTCGCGGATTAATATAGAAAAACTTCGGATTTATCTATCTTAAGTGACATATAAATACTGATTAATTCATCTTTATCTGTAATTATCTAAAACGCGTCCACCATGGCTGACGCCTTTCAGATTAATTAAGATAATGATAAATATCCGGGAAACTTATCTTTATCTTTATTAGCTAAAACGCGTCTACATGTGTAGACGTCTTTCACACTAATTAAGATAAGGATAAACATCCGGAAGAGAATTTAAAATAGCCTAGGAAACCTAAAACGCGTCGACCCTCACAGACGCCTTTTAGCTAATTAATCCATTGATTAAAATTCAAATTTAAACGTTAAAACAGGAATAAACTCTAAATCACGTCCACTAAGGTCGACGTCTTTTAGAATTCTGCATATTTTAACTGAAATTTGAGCTAAAATCAATTTAATTGATTAACTTAAACATATCTGTTCGACCTGACACTCAAAATATCAATAAAAATTAATCAATGATTAAATATCAGACCATTCTCAGGCATTATTATATGATATGAAATTTACTCGAAATGATGTCAAAATTAGCGTGTCTACAGCTGCCTAACCTTGGCATCGTCTTTGCAAGGGAGTAAAATGGAATGGAATGTACTGAAAAGGTGTTGCCAAGGTGTAATGAGACACGCTCTTAACATCACATGATTGGAATTTTTCTCGAAATTATCGATGAAGATAACTCAAAGTAATCAATGGAATCAATCATGTCTAGATGAAGTAGACAAGGAAATAAAATAAAGTCGATCAACTTCCTCGGAGTGGGAAGTACCCCAGGTCATAGACATTGTAGGTTTCATCATGGGGAGCGTTTGCCAGCCAATGTGGACGTGCTGCAGCCATGATGGATCTTAAAAGAAAACAAGAAATATTGAGTAAAGAATCCAAGAAAGGATAGAATTCCAATGATATCTTCAAGCGAACTTCAAAGATAATCAAGATACTCAATTCAGAATGGAATATTTTATATCATGTTTAAAATTATTTTGATTAATGGTCTGAAACTTAATCAGTAATTAATTCTTATCACAATGATTTCAAAGTCCTACATGATGCATGCTGGGCTAAAAGAAAAACATAAAGTCAAATAAAATATAAATTAATCAAGGATAATATTGTCAAATTGTCATTAATGAGTCAAGACACCAATTCTTGTAATCCAGTGCTAAGCCGAAGCTCGTTTATCCACGCACCGTTTCACAAAAGTGGAACCATAGTCCTCACTAATTAACAATCCAACGACCTATCTGTACGATTAAGAATCTTCTGGAATTATCACTGTTTTTGTTGTAGGGGAACTCAAATTCCAGTTTCATCAAAACCACAAAGTCCTTGACATGATCTAATAAATACTTAACATATAGTAATGATGATGCAAAATAATTACATGAAAGAGTACAGGGGTAGAAATAACCGTCTTTTTAGCCACGGTCAGGACTTCTTGACTCCACAGTGGGATCTTCTTGATATTTTCCAGCTTTACTTCTTTGAATTTCTGAAACTCGTCGTGTAGTGTTGACGCCATTCAATATTGAAACGCGGCGGTTCTCCTCGACGCCTTTTTCTCACAGAAACAGGTTTCTGGCTGTTCTCTACTCGAATTCCAACTCTCTTCATGCCTTGTGTCCTGTATATGACTTGAACAAACATGTTAAGCATCTATTCAGGCTTAGCCCCTTGCCTGACCAAATAAATGGTCAATTAATCTTTTCCTTCAATAAATGGTCAAGGGGCATAGCCTTTATTAACAAAGGTAATGTGAATAATCAAACTTAAGCAAAATGCAGCATGCAAGCAGACAGATGCTCACTTGAAAATAAAAGGAATGAAACATACTAAATGCAACAAGCAGATGCTAATTGAAATATTTTTGTTGTTTTGAAATTTTTATTTTTGTTTGGGGTTTTGAAATATATGTTTTTTTTTTAATTTTGACATATGTATTTTTTTGGATTTTGACAGATGTATATATTTTTTTGATTTTGACAGATGTATTTTTTTGGATTTTGACATATGTATTTTTTTTTGAATATTTTTGACATATGTATTTTTTTTTGAATTTTGATTTTTGACTAAAAGATCAGCATGGTACTTAGATCAAAAGATCTTATTCATTTATGAACTTAATTTCCAAATCATTCTTCAACAATTTAACTTAAACCCATCATGTTTAAACTTGTGTTTCCATTCGTGATCCCATTTGATGATTTGATCCTTAGTCAATCTAAGCCATTCCTTAAGTTTGGAGTACATCTCTTTAGAAGAAAGAAGAATAAATTTAGAAAGCCCATGAGAAGGTTCCGGAGACCTAAAAAGATGTTCCTTTCCTACCCTAGTATCCGTTGGGGTTCGGTCATTTCTTTCCGGGGTATTTATCGACCTTGCGTTCCCTTTCGTTTCATTTCATGGCCTTGATGTAACGTTTGTAACTGTTGTTTCATTTCATGGCCTTGATGTAACGTTTGTAATGTAATGGCCTTTTGATTTGACATTTGGCTTTTGCCTTTTTGCTTTTGTTTTTCTATTCTTTTCTCTTTTTCGGGACGGATCTCCCCCATTTTTTTTATGACGGCCTCCTACTAAGATGGGGGGTATTCTTGGTAGTCTATTCTAAGCCTCGTTCCGACATCATGGGCCGAGTATAAAACAGAATTTTTGCTTTAAAACGAATGATTTGTACTTTACACTTTTGGTTCAGCTTTTGATATTCTTTAGGACTTGGCATCTCTTGTTACTCACGAATCAAACGTGTCAGTGTGTGTAGTGACGGGTTTAAAGTTAAGTTATCCAAACTAACAAAGAAATTTGAGTTTATAAACTTTCTCATTCCACTGGTCTTTGTACCATACTGATCGACTCTTTAACCTAAGGGTAGTATTTCTTAAGATGTAAACCATTCCAGGGATGATTTAGCTCTTCTCCTTCTGCATTAACAAGACGATAAGCATTACCAGGAAAAGCGTGCGATACAACATAAGGTCCTTCCCAGTTGGGTTGGAGCTTAGAACACGGACCACCAGGTTTTACAAAAATCCTTTTGACGACCATTTCACCGACTTTGAACTTACGTTCAATGACTTTCTTTTGATAAAAACGTGCTAATCTATTTTGATAAACTTTTACATGATTAACAGCTGACCATCTTTTCTCGTCTAAAAGTTCCAATTGAGCAAGGAGTGCTGAACGATGTTCATCAATGGAAAATTCCTTATTCAACTGTACTCTTAATGACGGTATGAGGATCTCATATGGAACTACTGCCTCCATTCCAAATGTTAAGGAATAAGGAGTTTGCCCAGTAGGCGTGCGGATTGAAGTTCGGTAGGCCCATAGAGCCTCAATCAATTTTTCTGGCCAGTCAGCGAACTTGTTAGATTTGCACGTCTTTTTGATGATTTTTATCAAAGTCTTATTTGTTGCCTCTGCTTGGCCATTGCCTTGCGGATAGTAAGGAGATGAATGATGCAATGCAATTTTATACCTGTTACAAAGGTCTTTCAGTTCCTGTGACACGAACTGCGGTCCGTTGTCGGTGACGATGGTGCTTGGAATTCCAAATCGGGTGATGATGTTCTTCATGATGAATTTGCAGACGGTTGATGCTTTGATCTCCACGTACGCTTCAGCTTCCGCCCACTTGGTGAAGTATTCCGTTGCCGTAAGAATGAAAGATTTTTGCTTGATGCCGGAATCTAGATTACCGAGGGGTCCAATAATGTCAAAAGCCCACATGGAGAAAGGCCATGAGGAAGAAACATGATGGAGTGAAGATACAGGAGAATGAATTTTGTCGACGTGAAGTTGACACTTAGCACACCTACGGACATATCCTACACAGTCTTCTTCCATGGTTGGCCAATAAAATCCTTGTCTAAGGATCTTCTTTGCTAGCATCTGTCCATTGACATGGCCACCACAAACTCCACTATGAGCTCCTTCCATAACCTTCCAAAGCTCATCTTCGTCTAGACATCTCAGAAGAACTCCATCAAAACCTCTCTTATACAATGCTCCTCCAACTAGGGTGTATCGTTGAGCAATTCTCCTAATAGCTCTCTTCTCCTCAGTTGTAGCTTCCTCAGGATACGATTGATCTTCACAATATTTGGCAATTTCATAATACCACGGCTTCTGTTCATCATCCATCTCTTCTAACAGCTCCATTAACATAATTTCTCTTTTCTCAATGATATCTCCGTCTCTTACTTTCTTCAGCAACTTCTCCTTAGTTCTAAGAAATGAAGGGTCTTTCACGGCAGGTGAAAGACGCCCATAAACTATGATTGATTCAGATTGTTTGCTGATTGGAAAATCAAGAGAACATGCAAGTGAAGCTAGAGCGTCAGCTAAGATGTTCTGATTCCTAATGACATGGACAAAGATCAATTTCGTGAAAAGCTTTGAATATGCAGAAGTAAGTTCTTGATAATGCTTGAGTTTGGGATCGAGAGTTCGATACTTGGTCAGCACTTGGCGAAGAATCAGTTAGCTATCACCCACAATCCTGAGTTTGGTGGCACCATGGAAATGAGCAGCCTCGAGACCAGCAAGGAGTGCCTCGTATTCAGCTATATTGTTTGTGACTGGAAAATCAAGCTGAAAGGCTTGTGGAATGGTGATACCTTCAGGTGATAACAGAACGATACCGATCCCTTTTCCATGAGAATTCAGAGCTCCGTCAAAATGCAGAGTCCACATATCATCTCTGATTTGATTTACGGACATCAGTTCCTCATCCGGAAACTCTGATCGGACTGGATCAAATCGAGGAAGGGGATGATGAGCGAGATGTTCTGCTATGGCATAGCCCTTGATCGCTTTCTGCTGAATATAAATGATATCGAATTGAGATAGAAAGGTTTGCCATCGTGCTAACCTATCAGTAAGAACAGATTTCTCCAGAAGGAATTTGATCGGATTCATCCTAGCGATGAGATGGACTTCATGGGCCAGAAAATAATGCTTTAATTTTTGCACAACCCAGACCAATGCTGCACATGTTTTCTCCATCGCCGTGTATCTCTGTTCAGCGGGGTTGAGAAGTTTAGAGAGATAGTAGGTTGCCCTCTCTTTTCCTTCTTCATCCTCTTGTGCTAGGACAGCCCCCACTGCATCATCCAGGACAGAAATGTAAAGTATCAATGGTTTGCCTGGAGATGGTGGTCTCAAAACAGGAGGACTTGCTAAATAGTTCTTTAATCCATCGAATGCCTCCTGACACTTATCATCCCAATCGAATTTGACTCCCGGCTTGGTAAGCTCATAAAACGGCTTACATCTTTGTGAGTGTTGGGAGACAAAGCGGCGAATAAATTGTAACCTCCCGATTAATCCTCTCAACTCTTTCAAGTTTTTGGGGGGCGGCATTTCTTTAATAGCCTTCGCCTTATTGGGATCGATCTCAATTCCCCGTTTGCTGACAATAAATCCAAGCAATTTCCCTGAAGATACCCCGAATACACATTTCTTGGGGTTCATCTTTAACTGATATTCTCTTGATCTCTCCAATACCCTTGCCAAAACTTTGGCGTGCTCAGCCTTTGTCTTCGATTTAACCAATAAATCATCCACATACACTTCCAAATCTATGTGTATCATGTCATGAAATATTGTCATCATGGCCCTCTGATAAGTGGCTCCAGCATTCTTTAACCCAAATGGCATGACAACATAACAGTATGTTCCCCAAGGTGTAGTGAATGATGTTTTTTCTTGATCCTCTTCTGCCAGCTTAATCTGATTATATCCTGAAAATCCGTCCATAAATGATAAAGTCTCATAGCCAGCGGTATTATCAATGAGTACATCGATATGAGGCAATGGAAAATCATCTTTAGGACACGCCCGGTTCAGATCGCGGAAGTCAATGCAAATTCTGACATTCCCATCCTTCTTCATAACTGGGACTATGTTGGCCACCCATTGTGGATAAAGGACAACTCTAATAAATTTGGCTTTATGTAGTTTGTCGACCTCTTCCTTCATCTTTAGAGCCATTTGTGGGTGGAATCGCCTTAATTTCTACTTGACAGGGCTAGCTCCTTCCTTTAATGTCAATCTGTGTTCAACTAAAGATGAGTCTAACCCTGGCATGTCTTCATAACTCCAGGCGAAGGTGTCCTTATAGTCCTTAAGTACTTGTACCATTGCCTTCTCATCCTCTGTAGAAAGATTTTTGCTGACGAGGACAACCTTAGGTTCGTCTTCAGTCCCTAAATTGATTTCTTTTGTGGGCTCTTCTACGGCAGTCGAGGGTTCATCGAATCTCTTCACTCCACTAGCGTATGCCTCGGCTGCGTCCTCATCATCTTCCTCATTTTCAATAATGGGGTCTTTTTCATGCACTAATTCATATACCCCGTACCCATCATTGACTGACTCATCGTCCATACAATCTTCTGGCATCTGAATTGGATTTTCTAAAAACTGAGGGATTAAAGAACAAGAAAAGCATTTATCAGCTAAGTCCTTGAGGTATCTATCTGGAATTTGCCTACCCTTAGGCTTCCTAGACTTCCTAACCTGACTAATCTGACTAAAACTAGACTGCCTAACTTCACTAAACTCACTATTATAACCTAATGAAGATGAAGTAGGATGAAAATCATGGGATACAAGTGGAAATACAAGAGAATCCTCCCGAGGGGAGGGACAGAGTAGATCTAGGAGAGAATCTTGACCGAAGGACCCGCGCGACGGGGTGCAATCGGACAAGTAAGATGTTTCCTCGATAAAGATTTGAGAAGAATTTGTTGTAAAATTGGCGTTTTTTTTTTGGTATCAGAGGAATTAAACATGAAGCAGGAGTGAATACAAATGGGAGGAGAATCAGATGGAGGAAGTGGCACCAAGGCCAGAGGATTAGGGGGATCATATAGTTATATGTCCCAGATCAAATCATACAACCTCTCTAGATCAAGAGGAGGTTGTGGAATAAGGTCCCGAGGGTACAGAGTAATCATAACGGGCGGAGCCCGTGGAATATCTTCAATAATGACCCGCGACCAAGTCGGGGTCAAGAGCAGTGTACGAAATAGAGTATGGAGCATGAAGACATGTGAAGGATATGTCCCCCTCCAGAGCAAATCTGTAGTGTAACCAGCTTCATAGGGGTCATCTGGCTCCCCTTCATCGGTCTCTTCAGACAGCAGTATCCGCTTGTCAAATATGGCACCAGGGCTTTCAATCAGCTCGTCAATCTGCGGCGGCCACTTAGGTTCTGCAGGATCCAGGAACAATCTGTTTAGTGCGATGTAAAGGTCTCTCAGATCGAACCACCTGTACCATTCGCATTCAGGATCATGAAATTTTCTCCTTTTCATAAGCCGTAGAGCCTCCAAGGATTGGTACGTAAGTAGTTCTGAGCAATGTCTGGCCAGATCCCTCCCATATATGTAATGGAAGTCAAAACACGAAGTAATGACCACCGTGTTGTCGTAGCTAAGTATGGGCCCTTTCACAAAGTGTGTACACAGGGTCCATGTTAAGGGATCTCGGCCTTCTTTGGGTGGTGTAGACATTGCCTCCCAGATTTTCGGACCTTCTTCGATCTCTGCTTGCTGAACCATATCTTGTTTCAGTCTTCTTGGCCTGTAGCCCAGACCACTTCCAGGTGCTGCTTGATGATTTTTAACAGGAGTGGGCCTGCCTTGCAACTGTGTACCCAGACCTCTTCCAGGCTCGTAGCCGTTCTTCATCATAATTCTCCATCCTGGGGTACTCATGCACTTCCCCCTTTTTATAGCATCTAATGGGTATGGAGAAATAGTGGCGGCTTTTAGAGGATCAGCCACTGGACGGTAGACCTGTAATACCGACAGAAAAGGTTGTCGACCAGGTAAAACAGCAGACTTAGTGTTCAAGGTATGAGCAGCAGCAAGGATCGGCATGCTCGTCACTTTAATAATTCGTCTTTTGAAAGGGAATTTGAGGCATTGGTGATTCGTAGAGGGAATCGCCTCAAGAGTTTTGATATAAGGACGACCCAAAATGGCATTTATAGAAGGGTCAATTTCTAAAATATGAAATTCGACCTCTGCATGACTTACAGGGCCTAGCTCTACCTTCAAATAGACCATTCCCAGAGGGGAACGGGTAGAGTTGTCATATGCCGTCACTGAGATGGGGCTGGGCAGCCATTTTTCTTTGGGCACACCGCACAGTTCCAGGGTCTTCGGAGGTAAAACATTGATCGAGGCCCCTGTATCTACCAGGCATGCATCCACGGCCTTCTTACAGATGTTGACCGTGATGCTCAGAGCCATGCTTCTGGCTGCTGGCGGTGCTAGTTCCGATGTGTTAAATGTAATGGAGGGCTGATCCCCCTGAGGAACTAGTAGTGCTGCAATTTTCTCTACCGGCACGTCCTCATTGACCATCACCTTCTGTAGATATTCCATTAAGGCTTCTTGGTGAATCTTGGACCTTTTGATCAATTCAAGTACAGTGATCCGTGCCGGTGTCCTGTCCAGATGTTTCAACAAGTCATATTGAGTGCCTGGTGCACTCTCTTCATTATGGGCTTCCTCAGTCGGCTGTGATGGGCCGTCTCTAACTGTGGACTGAGGAAAGACTTTGTTGAAAATCCTTCCACTCCGGAGCGCGTGTTCCTCGACCGTGGAGGATCCGAGTGACACTTTAAGTACCGCAGGGTTGGATGGTGCGGATGATGTAGAGAGCTGGTATGTAGGTGATGGCATAGGGCTAGGTGGTGATGGCGCGGTGCGGATTAAAGGCCTAGAGGGTTGGATGGTGGATGGGTAAGTGGTTGGCGAAGTGGGGAATGGTACGCGTAATAGCGGTCTGGATGGTAAGGGGGTATCTGAGTAGGTGGTAGTGGTAGCGGGCGAAGTAGGGAATGGTACGCGGAGTAATGGCCTAGATGGTAGAAGGGGCGCGTGATTGGTTTGCGGGAGGTTATATGATGGAGGCGTAGGAGTGCGGGGCGTGATGGGCTTGAGGAAGGCGGGTAGTGGTAATGGGTTATTGGGTGTAGGTGAGCGATATGTGGGTGTCGGTAGAGGAGTGATGGTAATGGGTTACGGCCTAGGTATGTGGATGGTGCGGCGTGGTGGTCTTTCTGCGGTACTTTGAACGTGATCCGTTGAACAAAGAGAGGAAGAGTCCTCTACTCTCCACTGTTGCCCACGACCAGCCTCAGACTGACTGTTCGTTAAAATGGGAGCAACTTGGTTTTGGTTCTGGTGCTCCGGGAGTGGATTCTGCACTATGCCCATGTTGGGTGGTGCTGCTGCTTGTGCCGGTGGTCTTGCTTGCTGCTGCTGCTACTGTTGTGGTCTTCTCGCCTTCAGGGCTGATATGTACTTTTTCATCTCCTCCCAGTCTATGCCGCCCTGCTCATTGAGATCATGAATATAATCTCTGAACTGGAAACAGGTGTCAATGGTATGCCCAGGTTGCCTATGGAAGTAGCAATACCTGGACGTATCGGTATTTTGAGGCCAGACGGCCTTTTCCCTTGGCAAAACTAAGGCATTAGCTGCCATTAGAGCGCTGAAGATATCTGCCAAGGATTCTTGGAGGGCCGGGTATTCTGCCCTCTTCGGGCCTGGAGGTCTTCTCTGCTGGTTGTAGTCATCAGGAGGAGGGACATTATGGTACGCCGGCGGTGCGCGCGGCTGATATTGTAGCTGTTGCTGTTGCTGGTATTGCTGCTGTTGGGGCTGTTGGTACTGCTGTTGCCGTTGCGGCTACTGCTGTAGTTGTTGCTGTTGCTGGTTCTGATTCGGCTGCTGGGGCCGCTGATACTGTTGCTGATAATGCGGGTTCTGCTGCTGCCTGTACCCCTGCTGGTTTGGCTGCGGTGGCCTCTGGTACTGTTGCTGGTTCCTCACGAACTGGGGCGAGTTATTATTCATGGTACTGACTTGCTCGTGAGCGAGCGTCCCCTCAGTAGTCGGACCTGTGCTGGGAGAGTTTGGCACTGCAGGCTTCCGAGGTGGAGGCCTGCTAGGTCTGTGAGGATCAAAGACGCTAGAGAATGTAGCGTCCTTGAAGGCATTTTGGCAATACCGTGCTCTTTCATAGAGCTCTGCCATGTTGGTCAGGTTGTTCAAGGAGAGGACTAGCTTGAACTGGGGCGTGGCGTTAGAAATTAACATCTTCACGTGCTCAGATTCGGACAAGTGATCCTTCACCTTTTCAGCCAGGCCCCGCCACCTGTCAGCAAAACTGACAAACTCCTCATCAGGTTTCATCTTTTCTCCAATGAGGTCAGTGATGGACAAGGAGGGTGCAACTCTGTCCTGGTATCGTTGGATAAATTTACGTGAAACGATACCGTAATCCTCTACTTCGGAGGGTTCCAGAGAAAAGAACCACTCGAGGGCTGGTCCCTCTAGAGATCTCCTGAACAAAAAGGCCAATGACCTCTTATCGTTCTGCCAGAAAGACGATTCGTACATAAACTCCTTCAGATGTGTGAAGGGGTTACCAGTACCGTTATACTTTCGGTACACTGGCATCTCATAGGGTGGCAGATGGAATACTGGCAGGCTCGGTAAACTGATCTCTGGCACAGCTTTAACCCCCATCATCTTCTGGAGGTTGTTGAACTGCTCATCCATGCGCTCCATCTTGGCCAGCAACGCTTGCGTGGTCAGATCTGCCTGGGGAGGAGGAGGAGGTGGAAGTACTTGATAGGCCTGCTGCCTAGAGTACGTTGGACAGGGAGGACAATAAAGAGGATGTCCGGCAGTGCTTCCGCCATGCCCGAGGGCATTTTGATAAACAGACGTTTGCGGTCTAGCCGGTTGCCTAGAGGATGAAAGCTGCGGCCCAGCTGGCCGAGAAGTGAGATGAAGGCCCTCCATGGCCTGATGGATATAAGGAGGAGGAAGAGGAGGTTGTTGAGTAACAACAGGGGGAGCCACAGGGTTCGGCTCAGCAGGATGCACGGGTGCCTTCCCCTTCAGAATAGACTGGATCGCCTCGAACTGCTGAGGGTCCAGTCGGGAGGCAAGAACTCCCAAGGTGTTGACAAGATCCATAGGATCAGAGGATGAGGGATCATTCTGATTCATGTCCCCCACTAGATCGGGATTAGGAATCGCAAATTCATGCGGAGGGAGATCAGGATATCGATCCTGTGGATGAAAGAGAGGCGTCCGGACATTCCCATCTTGTCGATATGGAATGGGGACGGAATTACGGGAGGCATCAGCATCTCTCCCGTTCTCATAGTTGTAGTCCGAATCGCGAGGGGCATTATCATCTCCCTCGTAGTTGATGATGGCATCTTGAGCCATACTCAAGTCCCTGCCTGATCGCAGCAACATGATGTTAGATTCTTTTTTCAAAGATTTGACAAACAAGTTGCACAGAGATTAATCAAACAAGTGGATGTTTAACGTGATTTTAAGGTTCCTTGTTGAGTTATTTGAATTGGATTAAACTACAAATTCGCTCAGCGAAAGGATCCTAGTTCGATTTCCACCGTTATTTTCTAGGGCTTACTCTCACAACGTTTTTGGAATCTAGCCGGGACTTCAATTGGTACAACCAGCCCGATGATCAAGGAGGAATACCTTGATTTTGGGGACTTATGGAGTCTCAACGTCAACTTCTCTAGTCTGATCAAGGGACCAACCCAATCAGAGAGAGTTGCTGACGTCGAGTAGTGTGTTCCTAAGAAAAGGAGGGTATTTTCCTCAATGCGTATGCCCTACGGCCTGGATGGCCTCTAATGCTTAATTAATAATGGATAGCTAGCACTCAAACCACAGAAATCTGGGAACTGAAAAAAATTAAGAAACTGTCTGAATCGCGTCGATGGTAGTCGACGCTATTCAAAACAGAACTTAATTTTTTGCAGAAGCAGATTTGAAAAATAACTAAGAAACTGTCTGAATAGCGTCGATGGTAGTCGACGCTATTCAACACAGAACTTAATTTTTCGCAGAAACAGATGCAGACAGCAGAGAAACTGTGAAGACTGAAAGGCGTCTAGGGGTGTTGACGCGGTTTTGAAACGCGTCAGTGCTCCTGGACGCTTTTCAGTTCGCAGAAACAGTTTTGCAGGAGGATTTTCTGGGTTGAATCCTCCTCAAACAAGATAAAAAGCAGTAAACAATCGACTCATGCAAAAAAAATTTAGTTCCAGATTTTAAACAGGATGATTTACTAACTAAATAACTAGAAAACCAATCAATCACACATCATTTTTATCACAAAAACAGCTTTTTGAATTAATCAAGGGGAGGGCAAGATCTTGCCACTGGAGTGTGCACGTGGTGCACGAGGGAAATTAATTAAACTAAAACACTCACCAATTTGTGAGGACGTGTCGAGAGACACAAATGGTGCACCGTGGGTGCCCGATATGATGATAGCAAGAACAAAAAGAAACTAAAAGATGGCGAGACTAAGTCCCACCGTGATCGCCAAAAAAGCTGTGAGTGCTTTAAAATGCTCGTGTGATTAACATGGAAAATCTATGTTGTTTAGTGTAAACTAACCTATTAAAAATAGCAACTAAGTGCAGTGATCGCCAGAAACTTTTGACTTAAAAGTTTCAAAAGAAATATGATCGCCTACCTGTTTGAACGCGGAAGATGTTGAGTCCTTGATTCCCTTTCCTCAGCCGGCTGAAGAAAGAGAGCCCTTTCTTTGTTCCTGTTCTTGCTGTTGAGGTTGAAGTTAAGAAGTTGAGGATCGTCCAGAAGTCCTTCTGGCTTTGTGCTTGATTTCCCCTTTTGATTCTCTAGTTGTTGTTGAGTGCAGCAGAAACAGAGAAAAAGGAAATGAAGAAATACTGATGAGAATTTAAGTGGAAGCAGTATCCATACTAATCATGATTTTAAGCATATAATTGAACAGCAAACTTACTTGTTTAAATGGCTTTTTTGAAACCCCTTAAATCAAATAGGTTTTTGAAAGATGATGCCGTGGTGTGTGTTGTATGAAGTGATTATGAAGAATGAAATTAATGAAGATGTGGAATAATGATGCATAAATGAAACACTTATGCCCAATTGGTTGAAGCCTTGAAAGGATGAAGATTCTTGAAAGGACGCCGACTTCTGGAAATGGCAGCGCTCCGGCGTTCCGACGTTGTTGCTTTAATCTTCAACTCGCTATAATAATGCTCTCTCTTAATGGCCTTCAACTTTTTAACTCTTCAAGATGCAAGATATTTATAGACCTTCTGCGTTCGCGGATTAACATAGAAAAACTTCGGATTTATCTATCTTAACTGACAGATAAATACTGATTAATTCATCTTTATCTGTAATTATCTAAAACGCGTCCACCATGGCTGACGCCTTTCAGATTAATTAAGATAAGGATAAATATCCGGGAAACTTATCTTTATCTTTATTAGCTAAAACGCGTCTACATGTGTAGACGTCTTTTACACTAATTAAGATAAGGATAAACATCCGGAAGAGAAATTAAAATAGCCTAGGAAACCTAAAACGCGTCGACCCTCACAGACGCCTTTTAGCTAATTAATCCATTGATTAAAATTCAAATTTAAACGTTAAAACAGGAATAAACTCTAAATCACGTCCACTAAGGTCGACGTCTTTTAGAATTCTGCATATTTTAACTGAAATTTGAGCTAAAATCAATTTAATTGATTAACTTAAACATGTCTGTTCGACCTGACACTCAAAATATCAATAAAAATTAATCAATGATTAAATATCAGACCATTCTGAGGCATTATTATATGATATGAAATTTACTCGAAATGACGTCAAAATTAGCGTGTCTACAACAGGTAGCAGCCGAACCCTCAGTATCAACAGCCCCAATATTAGCTGCCCCAGCAGCCGAACGAGCAACAGTAACAGCCACAACAGCTGCCGCAACGGCAATTGCAGTACCAACAGCCACAACAATAGCAGTATCAGCCGCGCGCACCGCCGGCGTATCATAATGTCCCTTCTCCTGCTGACTACAACCAGCAGAGAAGACCTCTAGGCCCAAAGAGGGCAGAATACCCAGTCCTCCCAGAATCTTTGGCAAACATTTTCAGTGCCCTAATGGCAGCTAATGCCTTAGTCTTGCCAAGAGAAAAGGAAGTTTGGCCTCAGAATGCCGACACGTCTAGGTATTGCTATTTCCATAGGCAACCTGGGCATACTATTGACACTTGCTTCCAATTTAGAGATTACATTCATGATCTCAACGAGCAGGGCGGCATAGACTGGGAGGAAATGAAAAAATACATATCAGCCCTGAAGGCAAGAAGACCACAGCAGCAACAGTAGCAACAGCAAGCAAGAGCACCAGCACAAGCAGCACCACCACCAAACATGGGCATAGTGCAGAACCCGCTCCCGGAGCATCAAAACCAAAACCAAGTTGCCCCTATTCTGACAAACAGCCAGTCTGATACTGACCGTGGGCAACAGTGGAGGATAGAGGACTCTTCCTCTCTTTATTCAACGGGTCATATTCCGAGTACCGCAGAACGACCACCACCCCGTACCATCCACATACCCAGACCACAGTGTAGGCGCCCGGAACGTCCCCCGCCGCGGCTGCGGGCTTTGGAATAGGGGGTTCTCTCCGCTCGTCTTAGCACTGTGGCGATTCAGAAGGGGGGGTTAGAATTTAAAGTGTGATCGCCAGGAGCATTACCTTTCGGTTCCTGTGCTCCGTAGGATGGTGAAGATGTGATCGCGTTCTGTGGGAGCGTAAGATGTTGGTTCCTCCTTCTCTTCCTCCGGCCGGCCAGAGGAGGAGAGCCCGGTACTCTGCACGAGTGAATGTGGTAAGGATCCCCTGAAAATAATAGACAAAACACAGAATAACCCGATTAGGAATATCTGGTGCAGAATCTATCCATAAAGACGTAAAGAACTAGCTAAAATCAGGAGGGAACGCACCGGCTGGGTGGTGGGGAGGGAAGGTGACCATGTGTTATGGCCACCCACCTCCCGTTTTTTTTTTAACCTCTGTGCGGGTGTAAGAACCACTAGGTCATCTTACGTGCATGCATGCAAATGAGGAGGGTTGTGTGTGCGAAGAGTGAAGTGGTATTGCCAATGTAATGGAATGAATAAAAAAAGAGTAAAAGAGAGAGGTTAGAAAGGCAAGCCCGTTTCAGAATGCATCCTGAGCCTTCCCCTTTGAAGTCTCCTCGCCAACCTTCAGAATCCTTAACTCAAAATCCTTTTCTCCCAATCCCTCCTCTCTTAACCCGAAGTCCTTAACCCCCTGCTCGAAAGGATGTGGGGGGTTTAAATAGGCGGAGGAAAAAGGGGAGAAAACAGGGGTCTAAATCCCCGTAAATCACCCTTCAACCAATAGGGAGTGGTCAAGGGTTGGAGGTAGTGGACGCGGCAGTCGCCGGAGTGGGGAGTGGTCGGAGTAGTGGGGGATGAGGGCGGCGAGTAGAGGAGAACGTGGGGAAGACGGAGTCAGGGGGGTGGTTAAGGAGTAGACGGCCAGGTAACATGCCTTCCATTCTTGTGGTGGAAGGCAGCCCGGCTGGCCTTCGAAGGGAGTGGAAGGCAAGGGATGGCCTTTGAAGGAGGCGGAAGGCAAGGGGTGGCCTTCGAAGGAGGTGGAAGGCAAGGGGGCTGGCCTTCCACGAAAAGGTGGTAAAAAATGAAAAAGATGGCTAAAAGGTGGACGGCAAGGTGGCTGGCCTTCGAAGGGGGTAGAAGGCGGGGGGTGGCCTTCGGAGGCGGTGGAAGGCAAGGGGGTTGGCCTTCCACTAAAAGGTGAAAAAAGGTGGCCAAAAGGGTGGAAGGCAAAGTGGCTGGCCTTCGAAGGTGGTGGAAGGCGAGGGGTGGCCTTCGAAAGGGTTAGAAAGCGGATTGGCTGGCCTTCCACAAAAAGGGTGGCTAGAGTCAGGATTTGGTTAATGGGCCTAGCTGGTAGTGGGCTGAGATGGCTGAAATGAGGGGATTTTGGTGATGAAGGACTAATGATGGATTGGGTTCATGACCAAAAGGGTGGTCCAAAATCGGTGTCTACAAATGCCCCTCCGGGACACCTATTTTGCAGTGGAGTGAAACGGAATGATAAATAGGTGTTCCGGAAATCGAGACTGATTTTGGACAACCCGAAAAATGAATGAGCTATATTCAAGGATGATATGCGAATGCGGCAAATGCATGAAAGCTAGCCATTCGAGTTGCAAGAGTGGTTTAAGAAAAGGGACAAAGTTCAGTACTAGAGAATCACAGTCCGTGGGACCCCCGGGTGCTGGAACCGCGAGGCCTTGGCGTACCAGAATATAGCGATCTGGCCCAAGGGGATCTCGAGCATGAAAGGTGGAGTGTGACTTGAAGAACTCTCAACACAACGGGCGCGCGGTGGCCTGGCGCATCATGGGATCGCCAAGTGAGAGGATCTCAAGCACACGTATTTGAAAAAAAAAAGGAATAAGGTCTTGCAATTCAAAGAGTTAACAAACGAACAATCGCCAGACTCATAGATCAACAATGGGTTAAGCAGAGTGATGAAATTATGGTCATTGCCCCTAGAGCGGAAATGGTGAATGCTTATGCAAATGCATGCTGGGTTGAAATTTAGAAAAACAAATTCCTAATGCAATTCCTAATGCAAACAGGACGAATTTATTGGCCAATCGAATAACTTGGGGAATATAGACTCCTCACTGTTTTGTTTTAAAGAGGAACTCAGAGTCTATATGTCCAAAGTTATTAGCCTCCTGTGTCTTTGATCCTATTCGCCTCCGATTCCCTGCAGCTGCAGAAACGCACATCAGCAACATTCATATTTTCAATAATCAAAACATTACATATCAAATTGCAGGAGGATGAGAAGCAAATGTTTCGTTTCGAGTCGAAGCCGATATGGAAGATATGGATATTCTATTGGTAGAATGCCAATCCGATACGGCTTCGACTCGAATTCCAAGATGAGCCATTAATTCGTTGATCAAGGTGGTCACCTTAATCGTGGGGTGAGGTTACCTCCTTGAAGAGAAGGGAGAAAGGAATCTTGTCCTCTCGTGGATGGGCTTTTCTTTCAAGGTGGTAGAAGGCCAGGTGGCTTGCCTTCCACGAAAAGGTGGAAGGCCAGCTAGCCTGCCTTCCACTAAGTGGTAGAAGGCAAAGGGCATGCCGTCCAACAAAGGGAGGAAAAAGTGATATGCATGCCTCTCCGTCTTTTGTGGAATGTGGAGAGATTATCCCGTGACTTTTAAAAGAGAGGGTTGTCGCGGTGCCTTCTTCCAGAACTCTACTTTTTTGTGAAAGGATGGCTTCTTCTTCTGCTCGTGCTACTGCCAAGGAGCCTGAAGTTCTGTCTGATGTGGATGGCCACCTCAGCAACCTGGTGGCCCACGGACATGTATGCTAGGACCTTTGTTGTGTTCGTCTCGCCTCTCTCCTCTCTTTGTTGATTTTTGGTTGCCTTGCAGCCTCTCCCCAAGTTTCCTGATGCCAGGCATACCCGCAAGTATGCATGGCTTGCGGCCCTGCTGGAAGTGATTACACTAAGCATGAGGGTGTACATGTATCGATGGAACTTGACGCGCTCCATCGTGTTTGCAAAATGGTTTACCGCCATCCACTGGCACTGGGAAGGGCTAGGTGCGCTGCTGGAGTTGTGGCATCCGGAGACACACACCTTTGTGTTTAAGGAGTTCGAGGCGACGGTCTTGTTAGAGGAGGTGGAGACCTTCTATGGTTGGGAGGGCCTAGCCGCCGGTGATCCCTCTGGTTTGCCTCCGTGGGAAGAGACCTTCGCTGACATTGTGCGGGATAAACGGGAAGTATGCCGTATGACCAACAGCCGAGGGATCCTCGTTGACCGCCTTGCATATTGGTTGATCCGGGAAATTAAGCGCAAGGTGGTCGATCCTGAAAGGCTGATGCGAGGTTTGTGCTTAGTTCTTGGGGGAGTCCTGTGGTTCCCCACTACAGGCTCGGTGCTAGAAAAAGAATATGTGAGCGTGCTGAGTTTACTGTGGAGAGGCCACTCTCTTGCCCCGGTGATCTTGTCACACCTGTACGGAGGGCTCAGCCATATGAGCATGGGGCGATCTGCGAGAGGAAGTTTGTTCACTTTGCAACTATGGATGGAAATGCATGTATCCTTCGATTTTGATGAAAGTGTAACTTCTGCCTCGAGAATTTTTCAGCATAGTGCGTGGTATCCTGCACGCTCGCTTCTTGGCCCCGAGGATCAAGTCAGGTGTCTCACAGCTCATCTCAAGACGCGGGATGATTGGCGTGATTACCTAAACTTCCTGCCTGTGGAGAACTTCATATTTGTCCCAATGATCCTTCGGAACACGGAGTTTACCACAAGGGCTTCTCGCGACCATGAGTTGTGGCTGATTGGCCCCGATGAGTTAGTTGTGTATCAGGGACATCGCCGCCATCTTCAGATCGGAATTCCCAGACAAGTACCATTCCCTGCCTTACATGACACCCTGATCGTACCGCGACACACTGGGTACGCGTGAGAGGTTCAAGCCATAGAGCGGCTCCGACGTGCATGGCGGCGTCACTCCAGGTTCACCAAGGCACGTCTTGACGTAGCAGAGACTTCAGAGGAAGTCACAAAATATGTAGGCTATTTAGCCAATATCCGTCCTGCTGTCTGTGCCTTTTTTATGGGGCGCAGAGCGTTGGAATAATGTAGCCTTTCAATCTTTAATGAATAATATCTTATTTTTCCCTGAGATTCCTGTTCAGCGAACTGCCCCTGCTGGGTTAGTCTGCCTATGCGGCAGACGGACAGCACCCTGGTCGTCCACGTGGCGGACGGCCAGCACAGTTGCCGTCCAAGCGACGGACGGCCAGCACGTTGGCCGTCCACGTGGCGGACGGGCGGCCAACTCCTGGCCGTCCCCGCGAGCTGGACGGCCACGCGTGGCCGTCCGTGCCGGCGGACGGCCAGCACGTGGCCGTCCGTGCCGGCGGATGGCCAGCACGTGGCCGTGCGTTCCGGCGGACGGCCAGCACGTGGCCGTCCGACTCAGCGGACGGCCAGTGTGCGGCCGTCCACTCTGGCGGACGGCCGGAGTGTGGCCGTCCGCACAGGGGCAAGGGCGGCTTTAAGAGGCCGGACTCTCTTCTCCCTGCCTGCTCTTTTCCTGCTTCATTTCCAAAACTCCCGCCTTCCAACCTTCGAAGTTCTCGTTCATGGCGAGAGTGTGGCTCCCCCGTGCTCTCAGGAGGAGGAGGACCAGCGGCGGCGACGGAGCGGGCTCCAGTGGCGGCGGCGGTGGCGGAGACGAAGTCGTCCGCGGAGGCGACGCCGAGGACACCTACGGCGGCGAAGAAGAGGCCCCTAGCGGCAGCAGCGGTGGCGGCGGCGGCAGCGGTGGTGGCGGCGACGCCGGAGAGGAAGGAGAAGAGGAAACGGCGGCGGCGACAGAGGGAGATGAGGAGGACGAAGACGGTGGCGATGGAGAGGAAGAGGAGGGAGAAGGTGACGGAGAGGGTGGCGGCACCGGGGAGGTTCCCCCGAAGAAGAAGGTGCGTCTTTGATTTTTTCTTTCTTTGAAGCATAGGGAGGGCGGCCGGTGGAGTCGCCGTCCGTGCGGACGGATGGCGGACGGGCCTGCCATCCGCCAGGACGGGCAGCGGGCCGCTCTGCTGTCCGGCCAGGTGGAGGCTCAATTGCTTATGCCCTTATTTTCTGATATTGTTTGGATTTTTCAGGGTACTCAGAGGGTCCGAGGCCGTGTTTCATGGGAGCTGGTCTGGGCCTGGTACCACGCCCTGCCTGATCGGCTCGTCTTCCAGGTGGATGCTTTCGGGTTCGGGCCGTTGTTCCGGGTCCGACCGTTCATGGTAGATGCGCCTTTCCTAGTGGCTCTTCGAGAGCGCTGGGATGACAGATGCCGGGCCTTCGTCATGCCGTGGGGACACATGTTGCCCACGCTGGAGGATGTCTCGTTCTTGACAGGCCTGCCGGTCATCGGAGATCTAGTGGTGGGTCCCGAGCTTAGGGACTACCGACAGTTGTCCAATCGACTCTTAGGCGAGGGATACTACAGGGTGCAGGGAGCGCTGTCTCACATACCCCTTGGGCACTTTGCCCGATTGGTGGGGTTGAGCCGGGTGCGGCGGATGCCGAGCGAGACGCTAGAGGCCTTTGCAGAGAGAGTGGAGACACTTCTAGACTTGGATGACCGATCGGATGACGAGAACCTGCGGATCTTCCTCCTGTTTTTCTTTGGGCGGCTGCTATTTGCCACAGCTTCATATAGAGTTAATCTGAAGTATCTGCCGCTGTTGGAGGACCTTGAGGCAGCGAAGAAGATGGCATGGGGAGCTGCCATGCTGGGTCATCTTTTCTCCCACCTGGTGGGCTACCGCCAGGGCTCTGGTAACTTGGGTGGGTTCACCCCTTTTCTCCAGGTAATCCTCTTAGCTGTGGTTCTCCATCCTTACTTATGTTGATTGGTACTGACTATGTTGTCTCTTGCAGATCTGGGGCTACACCCGCTTTCCCATCGGCCGAGGGAATGTATCCGCGGACCGGGAGGGATGGACCCCTTTGATGGCGCGGTGGGAGGTGATCCGGGACTATCGCCCGGTGACGTATCGTGTGGAGGACATCCGCGCTCAGCTTGATACATTCCCTCCTCATATGGTGAGTGACTTGAAGTATATGTGCATCCGAAATGATTAGGTCTAATTCTTTGTTCCATTCAGGTGGTGTGGATGCCATATGCAGAAGAGGACCTGGCCGATCATCCGTGGGTGTCCCAGAGCCTCTCTCAGTTCCGGCGGGAGGTGCCCCTACTGTGCGTGAATATTTGTGACGGCCACTTTGTCCGGATGGCATACCGCACATGGGGATGGCATCAGCCTCTACTCGCTTACCCAGACCATCCTGATATGAACCGAGGTCGCCGCCGATCTTCTACTATTGGTCAGGATTGGCGAGTGGTGAGGCGGGCTGAGATCGCCATATGGCACCGCACCGGGGATGCCCTGCAGGAGGATAAATCCCTGCGAAACAGCTTCAAGTACATGGGAGATTATTCCTGGCGGTAATCAAACCGCATGTTCCTGGATACACGGCGGGTACGTCACTTCAACCCTTCAGTTTCTTGCACTTGAATTCTCCATGGACTAATTTTATTGATTTTCCTGTAACAAATGCCTGAAACCGAAGCTATCGAGATTCTAAAGAGTCAGAATGAGCTTCTAGTTCTGCAGACGAGCGATCTGTTTACCCAGATTAGAGAATTGGTAAGAAATCTGATTTCTGAGTTAGGGTGTAAGGTTGCCCACCTTATCTTTGCAAAAAACCTTTGTGACGCAGAGAGAGGCGCTAATCCGCCATGGGCTGCGAGGGGATCCAGGTGCGGGCCCATCAACCCAGGGGCCAGCTGCCCCAGTTGATTGTGAGACGAGATTGCAGAATGCTCTCCGCCGGGCGGAGGCCCGGGAGGTTGATTTGGCACAGCAGGTGAGATTTGTTCTGCCCTTGTGTTATGATGATTGAGCATATTTGACCCTGAGTTTCTTTGCAGCGCCAGGAGTTGGAGGCCGCTTTGGCAAGGGCGCAGGAGTTGGAGAACCTCAATTAGCAGTTGAGGGACCAGGTTTTGGAGGAACGGACGGCTCGGGCCAGAGCGAGCGAGGGATCCCACCCGGACGTGTACTGGGAGGGTAAAATGGCTGGCCTGTAGGAGGAGCTGGCGAGGTCGCAGACAGAGGTGCGGGAGCTTGATTTCAAGTACCGAACCCTGTGGGACCGGGTGATGAAGAAGGGGCGAGAACGAGCTATGAGATCCAGCGCTCATAGTCCAGGAGCTCGTCCCCCTATTCCTGCCCCTTCAGCTGGCCAGGCCCCTGCTGGGAGCTCCATCTTCAAAGAGCTCGACTCCCTACTAGCTGAGGATGCGTGGAGGGCATTACGACCCACTGGTTCATCGGGGTCTATGCGTCCAGCTTCCGGACATCGTCGTGCTCGTGAGGAGGATGCCGAGAGCCAGATGAGGCACCCCTCTTGGGATAGGAGAGATGATGATGCGGAGGGAAGGAAGAAGGATTGAGAGGGAGCAAACGCAGGGGTATGCCCCTGCGTTGTGATGATTACGATGTTATGCTTGCATATTCCTCTATTTAAATGGGCACTTCTTTGTTCTGCTTTATGTTCGTACCTGTGATTCCTGCGTGCACAACATTAGGGGAAACTGTTAGTAGTATCTGTTTTCGGCCCCTTGCCCAAAAAAAGAGCAACTACCTTTTCCCTAGCCTTCGCATAGGGTCAAGGGGCCGTGTCCTACTAACCAGACCAACGGAAAAATATTAATGCGTCATGCAAATGCAAATGATATTAACAAATTAGATGTGTGATAAAAACATGTTTTGATTCCGTCTACCTGGTGACTGCCCAGAGTCAGCCTAGTCGAATGATGAAAGGGAAATGCACACTCAACTTCCCAGGTATCCTAAGCTTGCATGTAGATTGATTTGGGCCTCTAGACTCCTCGAACTAACCTTGACCGGTTAAGACTCATACTGATGACAATACCGTCATGCCATGCTTAGGCTCCCAGCTGCTTCCGACCACCAAGTTTGCCCAAAAAGTTTTCGAGGTAAATAATTTGCCCCACCCGGGTCTCTTTCCTCACAATCTAGAAGGTAGATGATGGAACACCTTGGAACCCTAACGGTCAACCGCGCGACGCTGACCCGGAATCAGACGCCGTCGCACCGATTGGTGACGTGCATGCATTGACCTAAGCCCGAAGTTTTCGAGAGTACACATTGAGGTTATGATTAAGAAATTAGTTCACCAGAAACATCGACGTTACTCTTCACCCATTTTAGACTCCTGTGATCATGTGAGCATGTGACGATTTTTGAAAACAAACCATTTTAAAATGATGTTCAGTCTTTAGATAGCTATCTCGTGCTGACCTTGAGGGGGAAAAAGTGAAGAAATTTTGGAGATAAACCTCAAAGGAGGATTGACAAAACCGTTAAAAGGACAAGTTGTGACAAAACGGACTCCTTTTGACCTCCTAGATGCCCCAATTTTGATTTTTCAGGCCTTTATTGGATTTCTTGGCCAGGCACGGTCACGACCAGGCTTTTTTCATGATTGTTTGAACCCCTTTTTCTTTTTTGTATTTCTTTTCCGCTCTTGACATTTATTGGGGTTATTTGATATTCCGCCTGCGGGGACACTGCCCTCTTCACATGCTCTGGTCCTTTACATTTCAATTTTGGGCCCTTTTTTGAGGGGTTACATCTATCGGGTTGTTGAGGAACCGCAATTTGCTGGGCTCGACCGTTTAAGGGCGTCAACTGTCCTGATTGGTCGAGAGACGAAGAGCAAAGGTTGCATTTTGACAGTATGCTAAAGACTTGGAACTCATTTTAAGAAGGTTCCCTTTTAAAAAAACGTGTAGGTGTGTGCATCTCAAGATGATCATAGGGATCCGTATGAAAGTAAAGTAGACACGTTCAAGGTTCTGGTGGACCAAAATCTTAGCCAAACCTTAATGTCAACCCAACCTATCATGCAACTAGACCTAAGCAGGGGGTTATATGGCAGTCACCAGACAGTTGGATTTTGTGTTTTTTAATTTTTTTTGTCATTTTTCATAGGAGTATGTACAAATATTTACAAATATTTTTTATGGTTTTTCGATATTTGATTTTTTTGAGATTTTTTGATTTTTTTGTATTTTTCACGGATAAAACTTCTTCAAACATACCCCGTTCCATGGGTGGGGCAGTTCCTCTCCTTTCTCATTGATTAAACGGTAAGCGTTACCTGAGTATGCCTCCTTGATTATAAATGGACCTTCCCAATTCTCTTGCAATTTGCTCCTGGGACCAGGAATTTTGATCATTTTTCTTTTAAGTACCATTTCCCCAATTCCAAACTTTCTTTCAAGAACCTTTTTTGCATAGAATCTTGCAATCCTATTTCTGTAAACCTGGGCGTGGTTTGCCGCCATCATCCTTTTTTCGTCTAACAGTTCCAGTTGGGTTAACATGCCGTTACGACGCTCGGCGTCACTAATTCCATTGTCCAACTGCACTCTTAGAGAAGGGAAGAGAATCTCATATGGAAGTACCGCATCCGTTCCAAATGTGAGTGAATAAGGTGTTTGTCCGGTAGGGGTTCGGACGGAAGTACGGTACGCCCAAAGAGCTTCTACTAGACGATCAGGCCAGTCTGAATAATTATGTGATCTGCAAGTTCTTTTAATGATTCGAATGAGGGTTTTATTGGTGGCTTCAGCCTGACCATTTCCTTGTGGGTAGTAAGGCGAAGAATGATGCAAATTGATGCCATAATTACTGCACATGTCCTTGAGCTCTTGGGAAATAAATTGGGGTCCATTGTCGGTGATGAGGTCGCGCGGTGTCCCGAACCTGGAGAGGATGTTGCACTTGATGAACTTCACCACCGTGGATGCTTTGATTTCTGCAAATGCTTCCGCTTCAGCCCATTTAGTGAAATATTCAGTGGCGGTTAGGATAAATGATTTCCTTTTTGTTTCACCTAATCGATCCTCCAGAGGTCCTATAATCACTGGCATGGGCTGCCTCTATGACATGATGAATTTCGGTATCATCTAGACACCGAAGAAGTACTCCGCTAAAGGATCTCCTGAAAGGCGGCCGCCTAAAATAAGGTATCGCTGAGATGTACGGCGGATAGCCTTACGATCAGAGGATGTGGCATAAGACGGGAATGACCTATCCCGGAGATAGTTCATGATATCAAAATACCACGGATTCCCATCATCCCAATCAGGGGTGAGTTCATCCGTGATAGCGGAGATATGCTCGGATGGACAGAAGAATTGCTGGAACCAAGGGTCCCGAAGGGAAGGCAAATCTTGCTTGTGCAGGGTGATGGTGGCAGAACCTTTGATGGCAGGAATCTCTAAAGCTGAAGATAGAGAGGCCAGGGCATCTGCTAGGATATTCTGAGACCTAGGCACATGCACATAGGTGATCCTTCTGAAATGCCTAGTAAGTGACTTTACTAACTCCTGATATGGCTTCAATTTTGAATCCCGGGTTTGGTATTTGCCCACGGTTTGGCGGAGGATTAGTTGAGAGTCTCCAATTATCCTCAATTCTAAGACATTAAGAACCAGTGCCAATTTTAAGCCAGCTAGGAGAGCCTCATATTTAGCAACATTATTGGTTACTGAGAAGGAGAGTTGGCAAGCATGCGGAATACTTACCGCTTCTGGAGATACGAGGACCACTCCTATCCTACTGCCTTGAGAATTAAGTGCCCCGTCGAAATGAAGGACCCAGGATGGAGTATCATCCACTATTAAACCCAACTCCTCATCCGGGAATTCTTCGTTGACAGGTGAAAATGTGGGCAATGGGTGATGAGCTAGGTGCTCGGCAATTGCTTGCCCCTTCACAGCCTTCTGATTTACATAAGTGATGTCGAACTGATTCAAGAAGGTCTGCCATCGCACCAGCCTATTTGTTACAACTGCCCGCTCTAGCAAATATTTGATCGGGTCCATTCTTGCTAGAAGTTTGACCTTGTGGGCGAGGAAGTAGTGCTTCAATTTCTGCACTACCCAGACGACGGCCGCGCATGTCCTTTCTATGGCAGTGTATCGCTTTTCGGCATCATTGAAAAGCTTGGACATATAGTACACTGCTCTTTCCTTCTTCTCGTCGTCTAATTGGGCCAATACTGCACCAGCTGATTCTTCAGTGGTGGAGACATATAGCAGTAAAGGCTGCCCCGGGATAGGAGCCATAAGGACTGGAGGGTTGAGGAGGTAATTCTTCAATTCATCGAAGGCCTTTTGACACTTATCACTCCAAATGAACTTTGCCCCTCCTTTCAATAGGTCGAAAAAGGGTTTGCATCTCACAGAGTGTTGAGATATGAACCGTCTGATGAATTGCAAACGGCCGATGAGACCCTTTATGTCCCTGACATTCTTAGGCGGGGGCATTTCCACTATTGCCTTCACTTTGTCTGGGTCAACCTCAATCCCTCTTCTACTCACCATGAATCCTAGCAATTTTCCAGAAGAAACACCAAATACGCACTTCTTTGGGTTCATCTTTAATTGGTGCTCCTTCGATCTCTGCATTACAGCCCTAAGGATTTGAGCGTGTTCCTTCCTGGTTTTGGATTTCACCAAGATATCATCTACATAGACCTCCATATCAATGTGAATCATGTCATGAAAGATTGCCATCATAGCCCTTTGGTAGGTGGCTCCAGCATTCTTAAGTCCAAATGGCATGACCGTGTAGCAATAAGTTCCCCATGGAGTTATGAAGGATGTTTTCTCCTGATCTTCCTCAGCTAGTCTGATCTGGTTATACCCTGAAAAACCATCCATGAAGGATAACATCTCAAATCCAGCCGTGTTATCAACCAGCAAATCTATATGAGGTAGTGGGAAATCATCCTTTGGGCAAGCTTGATTGAGGTTGCGAAAGTCTATGCAAACTCTGACCTTTCCGTCCTTTTTTGCCACAGGGACGATATTAGCTACCCACTTAGGGTAGAGCACTACCCGGATGAACTTGGCCTTGTGTAGTTTGTCAACCTCTTCTTTTACTTTAAGTGCTAATTCCGGTTGTAGCCGTCTCAACTTTTGTTTCACGGGTTTGGTGTCGGGTTTGAGGATTAGCCGATGTTCTACCAATTCTGTGTTTAATCCAGGCATGTCCTCGTATGACCAAGCAAACCCATCACGGTGCTCTTGGAGCACGGCTATTATGGACCCTTCTTCTTCTGGACTCAAGCGGGCACTAATTAGCACTATCTTCGGATCCTCCTTCGTTCCGAGGTTGACTTCTTTAGTGGGTTCGTCGATAGCTGATGAAGGTTCATCAAACCGTCTCGCCCCACTCACAAGTGGTTCGACCAAGTCATCCACCTCTTCCTCTTCACTAAGCTCAAACATACCTAAACCATCACTGCAAGATTCGTCCTTCACTATCTCCAATGATTCGGGGATGACCCCATTCTGAAGAAACTTATCCAACTTTTCCAGACCTTTGCACCTATTTGCTAATTCCTGAACTAAGAAAGATGGAACCTGCCTAGTCCTACAATTTCTAGACCTGGAGGAAGCTAACCTAATTCCTAAACTGCTATGTACACGGCTGGGAGAACGGGTCAATTCTGTCCTGGATGGGACAAGAGTAGACTCTTGAGACAAAGATTCCACGACGGCAGGGCTCCCCCACCACACAGGCTCCTCGAAAGGGATTTCCCCTTTTGCGGGATGGGAATTGGACTTTTTTTTTCGTGACCGAACGCCTGTAGCATGGAACAGTCAGAAGAAATGGCGTTGGTCGGAGCTGAGAGCATCGGAACCGTTGGTGGGTGGAACAAGAAAGGAATGAAAGTAGCTGGGGCTGGTTCATCCCTGGCCAAGAAAAGCCCTACCGTTGGTTTGGCTGATTCACAGAACAAGGAGGATATGCCGAAGTCCTCCTCTTGATCATCTTCATAGCACTCTCGCACTTTTTCCTCTATCCTGGGTAATTCCTGCCTTTTTCTTACGAAATGATTCATGAGGGACCATCCCTTTGTTTCTTTTGGTGGTTTAGCAAACTTATATCCCAGGCCACATCCCCCAATGGCAGGACTCTCTAAGATGGGGTCATGGATTCCTTGTCCTTCTTTCCCTAACCCAGAGCCTGAGCTATATCCCATCTTACCCATGAGTTGCCAACCTATACCCGACCTAGGTCTCAGGTGGGAATTCACTGATGAAAGGACATGCTCTTTGCCTTTCCTGGAAGTTATCATGGAGGGAATTTGCTCTACTGTTACTGAGTCCAATGACTCAATGTAGGGAGTGCTTTTGACCTTCACAATCTTCCCATTATACGGGAACTTATAGCACTGATGATTGGTGGATGGGACTCCCAAGGTTTGGTCCATCCATGGTCTCCCTAGAATGGCATTGTAAATTGGCTTAACGTCCAGAATGTAGAATTCCGAGGTCATGGATACCGGGCCGATTTCTAGTTGGAGGAAGATCTTCCCATCTGCTGGCCTCTGGGAATTGTCATAAGCCGAGACCATCATAGAGGTTGACTCAATCTTCTCTGGGTCTATCCCTATCCTTTTGAGAGTCTTAAGGGGACAGACATTGATGGAGGCACCGGTATCCAATAGAATGGAATCTACTGAATGACCATTAAGGATGGCGGTTAAGCACAAAGGGAGGGATCGGCACTCAGGGGGAGCTTGATCCTTTTCGGGGAAAGAGATCATGGGAGTCTGAGTAACTGAGAGTATAGCATTAGTGACCCCGCCACTAGGAAGATCTTCATTAACCGTGATTTGTTGTAAGAAATTGAATAACGTCTCCCTGTGTGTGGGGGACCTGCGGATAAGCTCTAGGATGGAGATCCTAGCGGGGGTCTTTTCTAGATGCTGGAGTATGTCATACTCAGACTGGGCGTTCTCTTTGGCAGGGAATGAGTTATCTTGAGAATCCAGCGGCTGGCTCGGGGGAATGATGCGATTCCTGAGCGTTACCCCTACTGAGACTGGATCTGCTTCCAATGATGACCTAATGGGTTTGAAGTCGATCATTGAACTCCGGTTCCTGGTTGGACAAAAGACAGATAGGGTGGGCCCCTCGGCTGTGATTGGAGGGATCTGAATGAGGGAGACCGGCTTGAGGGTTGCCGATCGCTCTTTGGGCCGGATTAGGACCAAAGGCTGATTAGGGGAAAGCGTGGAGACTTCTGGGGTAGCCCCTTTAGTTTCACACGACCGGGTGGGATCTTGGTGCCTTATCCCGGACCCTTCGTACTCCCAGTATTGCTCCCTGCGAACTGTTGCGGGCTCCAAGTCCTTGATCAATGTGTTGACCTTTCCTTGAGAGCCGGAGGGATCTTGACTTTCCTGATGAGAGGGTAATGGGTCTTTCACAATTCCCAGTTCTTTCTTAGTCTTCAGAGCCTCGATGGCTTTTCTCATGTCTTCCCAATTTATCCGTCCTTCATCATTCAAGTCATACACCCAGTCCCTGAAGGTGAAGCAATTATATATGGTGTGTCCCGTAATCCTATGGTAAGGGCAATACCTGGAGGTGTCCGTACTGCGCGGGACACCTTCTTTTTGAGGCGGAAGTTGAATGGCGTTGCAGGCCATCAAAGCATAAAAGATATCTGCCAGTGATTCCGGCAGAGGTGGATATGAGGCCCGCTTAGCCATAGGACGATTGTAGTTAGTCGGGGGAGGGACGGCTGAGTATTGCTTCTGACTGGGCTGAGTATCAGACTTAGGATGAGAATTGGTAACCCTGGTTGGTGGTGCCAGCATACTGACCTGTTCATTGATAGTGACTCCTTCTGTGGTAGGAGCTGATGTGGTTTTCTTATTCCTGCTTCTATTTTCAAAGAATGAAGGCAGAGTGGACTCTCGAATTTGGGACTGAACTACCCTAGCTCTATTGTATAGCTGCGCGAACGTCTGAAGTTCACTGAGCATAAGGATTGCTCGAAGCTGGGGAGTAGCATTGTTAACAAGCATGGTGACTGCTTGTGCTTCAGGAATAACGACCTCCGCTCTAGAAGCCATAGCTCTCCACCTATTAGCGAAATGAGTGAAGTCTTCGTCAGACTTCATTTTCTCCATTACTAGATCGAACAAGGTGGGGGGTAAGGCTGCCATATGGTTGAAGTGGGTAATAAACCTCTCAGAGACCATGTCAAAGTTGATCAGGTCAGTAGCTGGCAGAGAAGAGAACCACCTCAAGGCCTCTCCCTTGAGGGACTTTTGGAAAAGGTGGACCAGGAGGACTCTATCGAAGAGCCACTGATGGGAATCCATGAGAAACCCAGACAAATGATGATGGGGGTCAGTGGTACCATCGTACTTTCTGTACTTAGGTACCTTAAACCCTTGTGGAAAATAAGCTGGGGGGAGCTTGCAGTAGCTCGAGAGAGAATATGGCTGCCTGAAGTTGAGATTCTCGGCCATGAGTCGCCGTACACAAGTCTCGACCTCATTCTTATAAATGAACTCCTCTTGTTGGGAGGTGTAACCTGGTTGATGGGATTGAAAGGGATCCTATGAGTGGGCATGGCTTGACTCGGCTGGGGTCTGCTAGAAGATCCTTGGAATTGGGTTTTCCGAGGAGTGGCATCCTGAATTTTGCCACGGGAAACCAACTGGATGAGATGATCCGGAGTATAGCGTGATAGGACGGCGATGAGTTCCGGATCTTCTCCAGGGTTTTGGAATGTCCTACTGGAGATCACTGGCTCATCCTCTCCTTGTGAGGTAGAAGATTCATCGGAATCCTTTCTCTGAGGACCTTCTCTGGATGCTTGGAGCATCCCTATGAAGGTCTGTTGTGGATCCTCTTCAATCTCAAACAAAGGGTTGTGAATAACATTGCTACCGAACTGGTCCATGTCATCATACACAGCATTGACATACATCCGGTTCATTATGAAGTACAGGCCCTGACTGATTTTAGGTTTCACTTGAAATGTTTGCCAACGTTTTATGAAAGTTGGTTTCTAACAAAACAAGTTTAACCCTTAACAACCCTTCACTTTTCCAAAGCTTGTTCCACTGGGATTCAATTAAGTGTCTTCATACTTGAAACAGTTCACTGATTTCTCACACAAACCCAAGGTTCCTACAGGGTGGTTTCGGGTACAACCTGCTCGGCGGCCAAGTGGGAATCCCTGGCTCGCGGAGACTGACGGAGGTTCCCAACAGGACAGGACTAGTCACACCCGAGTGGGAATCCTCAGGTGGAAAGTCAAATCCTGCGGGAGAGGTGACTAAAGAGTGTGATGCCGGCTCTTCCTTAAAACCCCCGCCGAGAACACCCAAAAAGCCCAATAATCAGGTTAGCAAACAGCAGGTCAGAACATTTAACAACTCAACAGAACAAACAGCAGCAACTCATTCATGAACAGAAGAGAATAAGGAAACAGCGTCAGCCGCTAGCCGTCAAAGGTCATGGACGGCCGGGTGGCCGCCGTCCAAGAGATAGCCGACGGCCAGGTTCTGGCCGTCCAAGAGGTAGGACGGCCAGATGCTGGCCGTCCAGAGAGACCCAGGTGTCGACGGCCAGGAACCGGCCGTCCACTGGGTAGGACGGCCAGGTGCTGGCCGTCCACTAGAGGCCGACGGCCAGGTGCTGGCCGTCTACGGGAGAGGTCGACGGCCAGGTGGTGGCCGTCCAAAAAGTCAGGCTGCCAAGTGATGGCCGTCCAAGGGTCTTGACGGCCAAGGTCTGGCCGTTCAGGGATTATGGAGTGCAGGGTCCTTACCTTCTTTTCCTTTGATCCCGACGTGTGCAGCGGGCTACAGACGTCCCATCGTGATCGCCAGAGGGCTGTAGGCGCCCGGAACGTCCCCCGCCGCGACTGCGGGCTTTGGAATTGGGGGTTCTCTCCGCTCGTCTTAGCACTGTGGCGATTCAGAAGGGGGGTTAGAATTTAAAGTGTGATCGCCAGGAGCATTACCTTACGGTTCCTGTGCTCCGCAGGATGGTGAAGATGTGATCGCGTTCTATGGGAGTGGGAGATGTTGGTTCCTCCTTCTCTTCCTCTGACCGGCCAGAGGAGGAGAGCCCGGTACTCTGCACGCGTGAATGTGGTAAGGATCCCCTGAAAATAATAGACAAAACACAGAATAACCCGATTAGGAATATTTGGTGCAGAATCTATCCATAAAGACGTAAAGAACTAGCTAAAATCAGGAGGGAACGCACCGGCTGGGTGGTGGGGAGGGAAGGTGACTATGTGTTATGGCCACCCACCTCCCGTTTTTTTTTTAACCTCTGTGCGGGGGTAAGAACCACTAGGTCATCTTACGTGCATGCATGCAAATGAGGAGGGCTGTGTGTGTGAAGAGTGAAGTGGTATTGCCAATGTAATGGAATGAATAAAAAAAGAGTAAAAGAGAGAGGTTAGAAAGGCAAGCCCGTTTCAGAATGCAGCCTGAGCCTTCCCCTTTGGAGTCTCCTCGCCAACCTCCAGAAAGTCCTCCTCCGGAATCCTTCAGAATCCTTAACTCAAAATCCTTTTCTCCCAATCCCTCCTCTCTTAACCCGAAGTCCTTAACCCCCTGCTCGAGAGGATGTGGGGGGTTTAAATAGGCGGAGGAAAAAGGGGAGAAAACAGGGGTCTAAATCCCCGTAAATCACCCTTCAACCAATAGGGAGTGGTCAAGGGTTGGAGGTAGTGGACGCGGCAGTCGCCGGAGTGGGGAGTGGTCGGAGTAGTGGGGGACGAGGGCGGCGAGTAGAGGAGAACGTGGGGAAGACGGAGTCAGGGGGGTGGTTAAGGAGTGGACGGCCAGGTAACATGCCTTCCATTCTTGTGGTGGAAGGCAGCCCGGCTGGCCTTCGAAGGGAGTGGAAGGCAAGGGATGGCCTTTGAAGGAGGCGGAAGGCAAGGGGTGGCCTTCGAAGGAGGTGAAAGGCAAGGGGGCTGGCCTTCCACGAAAAGGTGGTAAAACATGAAAAAGGTGGCTAAAAGGTGGACGGCAAGGTGGCTGGCCTTCGAAGGGGGTAGAAGGCGGGGGGTGGCCTTCGGAGGCGGTGGAAGGCAAGGGGGTTGGCCTTCCACGAAAAGGTGAAAAAAGGTGGCCAAAAGGGTGGAAGGCAAGGTGGCTGGCCTTCGAAGGTGGTGGAAGGCGAGGGGTGGCCTTCGAAGGGGTTGGAAGGCGGACTGGCTGGCCTTCCACGAAAAGGGTGGCTAGAGTCGGGATTTGGTTAATGGGCCTAGCTGGTAGTGGGCTGAGATGGCTGAAATGAGGGGATTTTGGTGATGAAGGGCTAACGATGGATTGGGTTCATGACCAAAAGGGTGGTCCAAAATCGGTGTCTACACACAGCCCATTACCATCACCCCTCTACCGACACCCGCGTATCACTTACCCGCACCCAATAACCCATTACCACCACCCGCTTTCCTCAAGCCTATTACGCCCCACACTCCTATGCCTCCACCAAATAACCCTCCGCAAACCCATTACGCACCCCTCCTACCATACAGACCACTACTACGCGTACCATTTCCTACTTCACCCGCTACCACTACCACCTATCCAGACACCCTCCTACCATCCAGACCACTACTACGCGTACCATTTCCCACTTCATCCACACCAATCACTTACCCATCCACCATCCAACCGTCCAGACCTCTAATCCGCACCACGCCACCACCACCTAACCCCACGCCATCACCTACATACCAACCCCCTACACCATCCGCATCACCTAACCCAGCGGTACTCAAAGTGTCACCCGGACCTTCTACGGTTGAGGAACATGCGCTCCGGAGTGGAAGGATTTTCAACAAAGTTTTTCCTCAGTCAACAGTTAGAGACGGCCCATCACAGCCGACAAAGGAAGTACACAATGAAGAGAGTGCACCAGGCACTCAATATGATTTGTTGAAACATCTGGACCGAACACCGGCACGGATCTCCGTGTTTGAACCAAACAAAAGATCAAAGAGTCACCAAGAAGCTCTGATGGAATATTTGCAGAAGGTGATGGTCAACGAGGACGTGCCGGTGGAAAAAATTGCAGCATTATTAGTTCCTTAGGGGGATCAGCCCTCCATTACATTTCATACATCGGAACTAGTACCGCCAGCAGCCAGAAGCATGGCCCTGAGCATCACGGTCAACATCTGCATGAAGGCCGTGGATGCATGCCTGGTTGACACAGGGGCTTCAATCAATGTTTTACCTCCGAAGACCCTAGAGCTGTGCGGTGTACCCAAGGAAAAATGGCTGCCTAGCCCCATCTCTGTGACAGCACATGATAACTCCACCCGTTCTCCTCTGGGAATGGTTTATTTGAAAGTAGAGCTAAGCCTTGTAAGTCATGCTGAGGTCGAATTTCACATTCTGGAGATCGACCCTTCTTTGAATGCCATCTTGGGTGGTCCTTACATAAAAACTCTCGAGGCGATTCCCTCCACGAATCATCAATGCCTCAAATTCCCCTTCAAAGGATGAATCATTAAGGTTATGAGCATGCCGATCCTTGCTGTTGCTCATACTTTGAATATCAAACCTGCTTCTTTACCTGGCCGACAACCTTTTCTGTCGGTATTACAGGTTTACCATCTAGTGGCTGATCCTCTGAAAACTGCCACTATTTCTCCTTACCCGTTAAATGCCATAAAAAGGGGGAAGTGCATGAGTACCCCAGGATGGAGAATTATGATGAAGAGTGGCTATCAGCGTGGAAGAGGTCTGGGAACACAATTACAAGGCAGGACCACTCCTGTCAAAGATCACCGAGGAGCACCTGGAAGCGGCCTGGGCTATAGGCCAAGAAAACTGAAACAAGACATCGTTCAGCAAGCAGAGAATGAAGATGGTCAGAAAGTCTGGGAGACAATGTCTACACCGCCCAAGGAAGGCCGGGATCCCCTAACCTGGACCTTGTATACACATTTTGTAAAGGGGCCCATAATTAGCCATGACAACACGGTGGTCATTACTTCGTGTTTTGACCTCCATAATATATATGGGAGAGACTTGGCCAGGCATTGCTCGGAACTACTCACGTACCAGTCCTTGGAGGCTCTGCGGCCTATGAAGAGGAGAAAATTCCAAGATCCTGAGTGCGAATGGTACAGGTGGTTCGATCTAAGAGACCTCTACATTGCACTGAACAGACTGTTTCTAGATCCTGCAGAACCCAAGTGGCCGCCACAGATTGATGAGCTGATCGAAAGTCCCAGTGCTATCTTTGACAAACGGATATTGCTGTCAGAAGAGACCGATGAAGGGGAGCCAGATGACCCCTATGAAGCTGGTTACACCACAGATCTGCTCTGGAGGGGGACATATCCTTCTCATGTTTTCATGCTCCATACTTTGTTTCGCACATTGCTCCTTACCTCGACTTGGTCGCGGGCCATTATTGAAGATATTCTACGGGCCCCGCCCGTTATGATTACTCTGTCCCCTCGGGACCTCATTCCACCACATCCTCTCGATCTAGAGAGGATGTATGATTTGATCTGGGACATACTGCTGTATGATCCCCCTAACCCTTTGGCCTTGGTGCCACTTCCTCCATCTAATTCTCCTTCTATTTGTATTCATTCCTGTTTTATGCTTAAGTCCTCTATTGTCCAAAAAAAAATGTCAATTTGGCAACAAATTCTTCCCAGGTCCTCATTGAGGAAACCTCTTACTTGTCCGATCACACCCCATTGCGCGGGTCTTTCGACCAAGATTCTCTCCTAGATCTACTCTGCCCCTCCCCTCGGGAGGATTCTCCTGTATTTCCATTTGTATCCCAGGATTTCCATCCTGCTTCATCTTCATTAGGTTATAATAGGGAGTCTAGTGAAGTTAGACAGTCTAGTTCTAGGCATGTTAGCCAAGTTAGGAAGTCTAAGGGTAGGCGAATTCCAGATAGATACCTCCAGGAGTTAGCTGATAGATGCTTTTCTTGCTCTTTAATCTCTCAGTTATTAGAAAATCAAATTCATATGCCAAAAGATTGTATGGACAATGAGTCAGTCAATGATGGGTATGGGGTGTATGAGTTAGTACATGAAAAAGACCCCATTATTGAAGATGAGGAAGATGACGAGGACGCAGCTAAGGCGTATCCCAATGGAGTGAAGAGATTCGATGAACCCTCAGTTGCCGTACAAGAGCCCACCAAAGAAATCAATTTAGGGATTGAAGACGAACCTAAGGTTGTCCTCGTCAGCAGAAATCTTTCTACAGAGGATGAGAAGGCAATGGTACAATTACTTAAGGAATATAAGGACACTTTCGTCTGGAGTTATGAAGATATGCCGGAATTAGACTCATCTTTGGTTGAACACAGATTGACATTAAAGGATGGAGCTAGCCCGGTCAAGCAGAAATTAAGGCGATTCCACCCACAAATGGCTCTAAAGATGAAGGAAGAGGTCGACAAATTGCATAAAGTCAAATTCATTAAAGTTGTCCTTTATCCACAATGGGTGGCCAACATTGTAAGGACTGAGGTTTCGGGTTTAGTGTTCGGGTCGGTTTCGGGTCGGAATCCCCTGGTTTGGACCTTGAGGGGTCTTGAGAATTTCCCTTTAATGACGTCGACCCTGCGTCATGCTAGGTGGACGCCATTTAGGTCTTTAGCTGTTGTGCCACGTGGGCGCCACGTGGGCGGGTTTCGAGCCGTGAGAGTACAGCCCCTGACTTGTCGTCTGATAGACGTCAGTGATGGACGACGCGATTCAGACTGCGACCCTGAGATGTCAGTGTACGGTGCCGGTCTTGTCGTCTGAACGGCGTCGGTAGTGGTGGACGCATTTCAGAGCTTCTGTCAGTATGGCCCGTCTTGTCATCTGATAGGCGTCTGGTTAGGTCGACGCGTTTTACCATTGTTCGGATTGACCCCGCGAGCCTTCCTTTCTTTCCTTCATTTCTCACCCTCTCACTCTCTCTCCTCCCCCTCTCCGCCTCCTCCGACCCCTTTCTTCCCCTTTCCCTTCCTCTTCTTCCTCTTCCACCACTCCAACGCCTCTCTACCTCTCACCACTACCACCACCACTTCCTTCGCGGCGTTCCATTCTCCGGACGGTGGCAGACGTCCCGGCGGAGTGGCGACGTCCTCGGGGGTACCGGCGGCGGCCTGCGGTGCGGCGGTTCGGCGGCACGGAGCCAGGAGGAGTTCAAGAACCGGTAGGGGGACGAACCTTGCCTAGATTGCACTCGTTTCATCCGTAGTTTCCATGTGTTGCATGATGCGTTTGGGGGTAGAACAAGCATGTTAGGGGCTCATCTTGATGGGAATGAGGGTTTCTATGAATGTGGGTTTATGATGGTTTGGCTTGCCCCTCTTTCTCCTCTGTTTTTGGGCGATGTTGGGGCTTTTGGGGGTGAAAAGGGAGCCTTCGGGCAGGAGACAGGACCTGGTTTCTGGCCCTAAAAGACGTCGTGCATGGACGACGCCTTTTAGAAGGGCGTCAGGCCATCATGACGCCTTTTAGGCAGAAATCGTTCCACTCAGGCTCTGTCAGTTCGGAGATTCTGGCGCTAAAAGACGTCATACTTGGACGACGCGATTTGGAATAGCGTCGGGCCACCATGACGCCTTTTAGGCAGAAATCCCCTGATTAAGGTTTTCTGCTAATTCCGGATTTCTGTGTGAATGGCGTCTGAGGATGTCGACGCCTTTTAAAAGGTGGCTACCTGTAGCGACGCCTTTTAGGCCATGTTCTGAGGCCGGGATTTCATGAACCAGTTTAGGAGGCTTGAATGGCGTCGTCCTTGGTTGACGCGATTCAAGGCAGAACCACACTAATCCATGTCAGTAAAATATGTTTACACTGCTAGATAGTTAGTTAAATGCATGCTTTTAGTACACTCGATGATGATGTACTTTTCATGACCGGACGGCACTACGTTGTGTGTCGTGCGACTGCGGACTTCTCACGTGACCGGATCGCACCATGCCGTGTTTTGTGTTACTGTGGACCTAGAGTGACAGTTGTAGCGTTTGACACCCTGTGTCGGTGCAGAGGGACACAACGCTGACGGGAGCAGAGGCGGGGTGACGCCTAGTAAGAGAGGGTCACCTGGTGAACCCCGGGGTTAGCTAGTTTGTACCGGTGTCGGAGTGGTACCTTTGGAGTGTCACTCGTGCTGGGGGAAGGAGTAACCACCTGAGCCAGTTGGGCCGGAGTAGCCAGCGTGCTATCCGAGGGGTTACTGTTTGGTCTCAGCGGGTCGGTGTTTGCTGGGGGAAGGAGTAACCGCCGAGGTAGCTAACGTGCTATCCGAGGGGTTACTGTTTGGTCTCAGTGGGTCGGTGTTTCCCACTTTCGGAGACGTGGTTGACGCGTTTTGCCGAGACGCGAGTTGTAGGTTCCTTGGTAGAATGATTTCTGAGATATGCATGTTATATTCCGAATGCATGTGGTTTATAGAGAGAATTAGGAGTAATGTGTTACAGCTTTACTTTTCTTGTTCACTTGTATCTTGGTAATTGCACTTGTGGGTGTGTGAGTGGGAGACAAGGGATCGGATGATCCCTACTGAGCCCAATTCTGGTGTGGCTCACTCCCTGTGGTTTTCAGGTGTGGACTTCGTGGCGTGTGGCGGCGTGTGGTGCTCTCCTTGGTGTTCGGACCAGCAGCTATCTCAGTTCTGGGGTATGCCCCGATGTTGTTGTACTTTACTTCTGCCTGTACTTAATTGATTCGTTGTACCATGTAATTATTGTTGGACTGTGTACGGACATTATTAATTTACTTCATGCGCATTGTAATTCCTTGTAGTCCGTCTGAATGTTACATTTAATCTTGTTTAATGCTTACTCCTCCAGATGTGTGAATAAGATCCGGGTGTGAAACCGTTGGATAATGATTCGATACCCATTTAGTGATCGGGTCTCCGATCATAGGGTGGTGGGTCCTTACAATTGGTATCAGAGCTCAGTCTGGTCGAGTATGCGCTAAACTGGATTAGATATCGTAGTCCAACAATAAGTACGAGTCTGTACAGGCGATGGCTGCTGGTGTAGATCGATAGGTTTTGACGTGTTTGCGTTGATTTTTGCGTTTGTAGGGTAGTGATGGCGCCGAGGAAGAAAGTACCGTTGGCTCGTGGTTCTAGAGCATACAATGTTAGTTCGGGAACAGAAGGGCATAATGTGAATCGTTTCATGGAAGCTATGATTGGGGCTATGTCTAGATACCAACAGGGAGATGGTGGTGAGGGATCCAATTCCCGAGACGGTCAGTCCACGATTTTGGAGCGGTTCTTGAAGTTGAAGACCCCTCCTTTCACGGGTCGACCAGTCCCAGACGAGGCAGCTCTTTGGATTAAGGAAATGGAAAAGGCATTTGATGTTCTTGAATGTGCTGAGAATGACAAGACCTTGTTGGCAACTTACTTATTGAAGGATAATGCATATGAGTGGTGGGTTACTACCAAGAGGATGATGTTTGCATATAGGTCCTTGAGAGAGATCCCTTGGGAGGTATTTGTGAGAGAGTTTAGTGGACAGTACTTTTCGGGGCACGTTCGAAAATCTAAGAAAAGGGAGTTTATGGAATTGATGCAGAATGATATGTCAGTTTTAGAATATCAAGCGAAGTTTGTGGCTCTTGGAAGATTTGTTCCACATATATCTGAGCGTGAGGAATTTAGAACAGAGAGATTTGTGGGTGGACTCCGGTATGATCTGAGGTCAATGGTGGCATCTCAGTGTTGGAGAGATCTGGCGTCAGCAGCTCGATACGCGACAGCGGTGGAGACTCAATTCCAGCAAATGGCGAGAGAATTGGAGCGATCGGCACGAGGGAAGCAGCAAGGCAAGAGCAAATCAACAATCTTTTCATCAGGCGGTTCGAGTTCCTTTGAGTACGGGTCCCAAGAGATGCCCTGTGGTGAGAACAGAGATGGTTCGGTTCAGCAGATGCAGACTGTGGCTAGCAGGCAGCAAGGAGCGAGGCAGGATGCGGCCGGTCATTGTTCCCATTGTGGTGGTCATCATGGCAGTCGAACGTGTCCATTAGTCACTAGTGGTTGTTTTGGCTGTGGTAAGAGGGGGCACTTTTTGAGAAGTTGTCCCCAGAGGAATAAGTCAGGCGAGGAGCCGAGTGGTCAGTAGGAGGCCGGTACCTAGCATGGTGTTGTGTGTTCTTTCAGTGGAGGTCCGAGATGCTGGGCTACATGAGCACTCTTATCTTGTCTCATTAGGTAGTAGACGTGAACTTGTATGACACTCTTTATGTATTTTGAATCTTGGTGGGGAATCGGTATTGTAAACTGCACTTTATAAGGCTACTATATGTTGATGTTGGTCTATCAATTTTAGCGGAATTGTGGAACATAATTAACTTAGTATTGATCTGATCGACCGATTGCGTGTGTTGAGCCTCATGTAAGAATGTGATCTGTAAGGGCATCATAGCGGATCCAACCAAGATTGAGACAGTGATGGATTGGAGCTAGTCAACAACAGTAACGGAGATCAGAAGCTTCGTAGTATTAGCAGGTTAATACCGAAGATTGGTCCCGGGGTTTTCTTCGATAGCGACCCCCCTTTTCTCAAGGTTATCTTGTAGAGGAGTTCGTTTCATGTGGACCGAGGAGTGTGAGCGGAGTTTCATTTAGTTGAAAAGCTCGCCTCACTTTGGCTCCAATGTTGGTACTTCTATTAGGTTCCAGTGGAAGTGTGGTTTGTTCAGATACACCACATCGAAGTTTGGGTGCGGTTTTGATGCAACTTGGTAAGATTGTGGCCTATGCCTATAGGCAGTTGAAAAAGCTATGAGGGGAACTATCCATTCGTGACTTAGAGTAGGCAGCTGTGGTGTTTACACTATAGATCCAGAGGCGTTATTTGTATGGAGAGGATTCGAGCTGATTGTGGAATCTTCTTTCCGGGTTCCACGTGAGGCTGATAGAGCCGTGTTGGCCAGTTTAATTGTGGATTGATGGTACAGTGAGGTTTAGAGGCAGACTCTGTGTTCCGGCCATGGAGGACGTGCGCAGATGTGTTCTTATGGAGGCGCACTGTTCTAGATAAATAGTGCTTCCTTAATAAGTAAGTCGTATCATTGCTTGAGGTGGTTCAGTAGGAAGAGGGATAAGGTGGATTTTGTGGTTTGGTGCTTGAATTGTCGTCAGGTTAGGGTGAACATCAGAGTGGCGCAGCGGAAGCGTGGTTGCAGTCCTTGCCAATCCCGGTATGGGAACGGGAGCTCGTGACTTTGGGCTTGTGCTGGGATTGTTTTATCCCCTGATGGTGGGGGCATGATCTGGGTTATCATTGAGCAATTGACCAGGTCAGCACACTTCCTGGCTATCAAGAAGGACTGGTCAGTCGGTAGGTTGGCAGAGTCGTTTGTGAGTCGGATCATCTCTTGCTGTTCGATGTGCCCTTATCCATCATGTCGGACCGGGTTTTGAGGTTTACTTTTAACTCTCGAAAGAGTTTTTGGAAGGCCTTGGGTACGCAGTTAGCCTTCAGCCCGGCCTATTATCCCGAAGTTGATGGGCAGTCGGAGAGGGCCATTCAGATTTTGGATGTTTTGCTCGGGGCATGTGCCTAGACTGAGGAGGTTCTCGGGAGCAGCGTTTGTTTGCAGTGGAGTTTTGCGTACTATAACAGTTACCATTCTAGCGTTGGCATGGCGCCTTATGAGGCTTTGTTCAGATGGCCGAGTCGATTTTCTGTGATTTGGTCTAAGATTGGCAAAGAGGCAGTTGGCAGGATCAGAGTTGGTTTAACAGTGTGCCGAGGTTGTTAGACTAGTGCAGCGGAAATTAATTTTAGATCGGACAGACAGGAGAGTTGTGCTACCATCGGTAGGAGACCGATTGAGTTTGAAGTTGGGAACCGCGTGTTTTTTTTTTCCAAGTCTCGCCCCCTGAGGTCGTGATGAGACTTGGGAAGCAAGGTGAGCTGGGTCCGCGACGTGTTGGGCCTTTTCCCATTCTTGCTCGAACTGGGGAAGCGGCATGCCAGCTGGCCTTGTCGTCCAATCTTGTGGGGGGTGCACAATGCGTTTCATGTGTCGTTGCTGAGGAATATTCAGGATCCAACCCCAGGTGTTAGAATTTTCAGAATTGGAAGTCGCTGAGGACTTGTCCTTTCCAGAATGTTCAGTTCATGTCGAGGGTCACAAGTGACAGGTTCCCCGAAACTAAGTCGTACCTTCGGATTGAGTGATTTAGCAGTAGCGCTCTCGGAACGAGGCGACCAGGGAATGCGGGTTTGAGTTATGGGAACAATTTCCTACCTTTTATGGTAAGTTCCCATGTGAGTTGGTGGTGGTTATACTTCGCTCTCGTTACTCGTCGCAGGCAATTTCGGGGACGAAATTCTTTTAAGGGGGGGAGAATGTAAGGACTGAGGTTTCGGGTTCAGTGTTCGGGTCAGTTTCGGGTCAGAATCCCCTGGTTTAGACCTTGAGGGGTCTTGAGAATTTCCCTTTAATGACGTCGACCCTGCACGACGCCTTTCAAACCGTGTCATGCTAGGTGGATGCCATTTAGGTCTTTAGCTGTTGTGCCATGTGGGCGCCACATGGGCGGGTTTCGGGCCGTGAGAGTACGGCCCCTGCCTTGTCGTCTGATAGGCGTCTGTGATGGACGACGCGATTCAGACTGCGACCCTTTGATGTCAGTGTACGGTGCCGGTCTTGTCGTCTGAACGGCGTCGGTAGTGGTGGACGCGTTTCAGAGCTTCTGTGGTGCGGCGGTTCGGCGGCACGGAGCCAGGAGGAGTTCAAGAACCGGTAGGGGGACGAACCTTGCCTAGATTGCACTCGTTTCATCCGTAGTTTCCATGTGTCTCATGATGCGTTTGGGGATAGAACAAGCATGTTAGGGGCTCATCTGGATGGGAATGAGGGTTTCTATGAATGTGGGTTTATGATGGTTTGGCTTGCCCCTCTTTCTCCTCTGTTTTTGGGCGATTTTGGGGTTTTTGGGGGTGAAAAGGGAGCCTTCGAGCAGGAGACAGGACCTGGTTTCTTGCGCTAAAAGACGTCGTGCATGGACGACACCTTTTAGAAGGGCGTCGGGCCATCATGACGCCTTTTAGGCAGAAATCGTTCCACTCAGGCTCTGTCAGTTCGGGGATTCTGGCGCTAAAAGACGTCATGTTTGGACGACGCGATTTGGAATAGCGTCGGGCCACCATGACGCCTTTTAGGCAGAAATCCCCCGATTAAGGTTTTCTGCTAATTCCGGATTTCTGTGTGAGTGGCGTCTGAGGATGTCGATGCCTTTTAAAAGGCGGCTACCTGTAGCGACGCCTTTTAGGCCATGTTCTGAGGCCGGGATTTCATGAACCAGTTTAGGAGACTTGAATGGCGTCGTCCTTGGTTGACGCGATTCAAGGCAGAACCATACTAATCCATGCTAGTAAAATGTGTTTACACTGCTAGATAGTTAGTTAAATGCATGCTTTTAGTACACTCGATGATGATGTACTTTTCATGACCGGACGGCACTACGTTGTGTGTCGTGCGACTGCGGACTTCTCACGTGACCGGATCGCACCGTGCCGTGTTTTGTGTTACTGTGGACCTAGAGTGACAGTTGTAGCGTTTGACACCCTGTGTCGGTGCAGAGGGACACAACGCTGACGGGAGCAGAGGCGGGGTGACGCCTAGTAAGAGAGGGTCACCTGGTGAACCCCGGGGTTAGCTAGTTTGTACCGGTGTCGGAGTGGTACCTTTGGAGTGTCACTCGTGCTGGGGGAAGGAGTAACCACCTGAGCCAGTTGGGCCGGAGTAGCCAGCGTGCTATCCGAGGGGTTACTGTTTGGTCTCAGCGGGTCGGTGTTTGCTGGGGGAAGGAGTAACCGCCGAGGTAGCTAACGTGCTATCTGAGGAGTTACTGTTTGGTCTCAGCGGGTCGGTGTTTCCCACTTTCGGAGACGTGGTTGACGCGTTTTGCCGAGACGCGAGTTGTAGGTTCCTTGGTAGAATGATTTCTGAGATATGCATGTTATATTCCGAATGCATGTGGTTTATAGAGAGAATTAGGAGTAATGTATTACAGCTTTACTTATCTTGTTCACTTGTATCTTGGTAATTGCACTTGTGGGTGTGTGAGTGGGAGACAAGGGATCGGATGATCCCTACTGAGCTCAATTCTGGTGTGGCTCACTCCCTGCGGTTTTCAGGTGTGGACTTCGTGGCGTGTGGCGGCGTGTGGTGCTCTCCTTGGTGTTCGGACCAGCAGCTATCTCAGTTCCGGGGTATGCCCCGATGTTGTTGTACTTTACTTCTGCCTGTACTTAATTGATTCGTTGGACCATGTAATTATTGTTGGACTGTGTACGGACATTATTAATTTACTTCCTGCGCATTGTAATTCCTTGTAGTCCGTCTGAATGTTACATTTAATCTTGTTTAACGCTTACTCCTCCATATGTGTGAATAAGATCCGGGTGTGAAACCGTTGGATAATGATTCGATACCCATATAGTGATCGGGTCTCCGATCATAGGGTGGCGGGTCGTTACAAACATAGTACCGGTTATGAAGAAGGACGGGAAGGTCAGGATTTGTATTGACTTCCGCGATTTGAACCGGGCGTGTCCTAAAGATGATTTTCCATTGCCTCATATTGATGTACTCATTGATAACACCGCTGGCTATGAAACATTATCATTTATGGACAGATTTTCACGGTACAATCAGATTAAGCTGGCAGAATAAGATCAAGAGAAGACGTCATTCACTACACCTTGGGGAACATACTGCTATGTCGTCATGCCATTTGGATTAAAGAATGCTGGAGCCCCTTATCAGAGGGCTATGATGGCAATATTTCATGACATGATGCACATAGAGCTGGAAGTGTATGTAGATGATTTATTGGTTAAATCTAAGACAAAGGCTGAGCATGCCAAAGTTTTGGCAAGGGTATTAGAGAGATCTAGAGAGTATCAGTTAAAGATGAACCCCAAGAAATGTGTATTCGGGGTATCTTCAGGGAAATTACTTGGATTCATCGTCAGCAAACGGGGAATTGAGATCGATCCCAACAAGGCGAAGGCTATCAGAGCAATGCCACCTCCCAAAAACTTGAAAGAGTTGAGAGGATTAATCGGGAGGTTGTAATTTATTCGCCGTTTTGTCTCTCAGCACTCACAAAGGTGTAAGCCGTTTTACGAGCTTACCAAGCCGAGAGTCAAATTCGATTGGGACGATAAGTGTCAGGAGGCATTCGATAGATTAAAGAATTATTTGGCAAGTCCTCCTATTTTGAGACCACCATCTCCAGGCAAACCATTGATACTTTACATTTCTGTCCTGGATGATGCAGTGGGGGCTGTCCTAGCACAAGAGGATGAAGAAGGAAAGGAGAGGGCAGCCTACTATCTCTCTAAACTTCTCAACCCCACTGAACAGAGATACACGGCGATGGAGAAAACATGTGCAGCATTGGTTTGGGTTGTTCAGAATTTGAAGAATTATTTTCTGGCCCATGAAGTCCATCTCATCGATAGAATGAATCCAATCAAATTCCTTCTGGAGAAATCTGTTCTTACTGATAGGTTAGCGCGATGGCAAAGCTTTCTATCTCAATTCGATATCACTTACATTCAGCAGAAAGCAATCAAGGGCTATGCCATAGCGGAACATCTTGCCCATCATCCCCTTCCTCGATTTGATCCAGTACGATCAGAGTTTCCGGATGAGGAACTGATGTCCGTAAATCAAATCAGAGATGATATGTGGACTCTGCATTTTGACGGAGCTCTGAATTCTCATGGAAAGGGGATCGATAGGTGCCACCATTCCACAAGCCTTTCAGCTTGACTTTCCAGTTACCAACAATATAGATGAATACGAGGCACTCCTTGCTGGCCTCGAGGCTGCTCACTTCCATGGTGCCACTTAACTCAGGATTGTGGGTGATAGCCAACTAATTCTTCGCCAAGTGCTGACCAAGTATCGAACTCTTGATCCCAAACTCAAGCCTTATCAAGAACTTACCTCTGCCTATTCAAAGCTTTTCACGAAATTGATCTTTGTCCATGTCCCTAGGAATCAGAACATCTTAGCTGACGCTCTAGCTTCACTTGCATCATCTCTTGATTTTCCAATCAGCAGGCAATCCGAATCAATCATTGTTCATAGGCGTCTTTCACCCACCGTGAAAGACCCTTCATTTCTTAGAACTAACGAGAAGTTGCTGAAGAAGGTCAGAGATGGAGATATCGTGGAAAAAAGAGAAATCATATTGATGGAGCTGTTAGAAGAGATGGATGATGAACATAAGCCATGGTATTATGAAATTGCCAAGTATTGTGAAGATCAATCATATCCTGAGGAAGCTACAACTAAGGAGAAGAGAGCTATCAGGAGAGTTGCTCAACGATACACCCTAGTTGGAGGAGCATTGTACAAGAGAGGTTTTGATGGAGTTCTTCTGAGATGTCTAGACGAAGATGAGCTTTGGAAGGTTATGGAAGGAGCTCATAGTGGAGTTTGTGGTGGCCATGTCAATGGACAGATGCTAGCAAAGAAGATCCTCAGACAAGGATTTTATTGGCCAACCATGGAAGATGACTGTGTAGGATATGTCCGTAGGTGTGCTAAGTGTCAACTTCACGCCGACAAAATTCATTCTCCTGCATCTTCACTCCACCCTGTTTCTTCCCCATGGCCTTTCTCCATGTGGGCTTTCGACATTATTGGACCCCTTGGTAATCCAGATTCCGGCATCAAGCAAAAGTCTTTCATTCTCACGGCAACAGAATACTTCACCAAGTGGGCGGAAGCTGAAGCATACACGGAAATCAAAGCATCAACCGTCTGCAAGTTCATCATGAAGAACATCATCACCTGATTTGGAATTCCAAGTACCATCGTCACCGACAACGGACCGCAATTCGTGTCACAAGAATTGAAAGACCTCTGCAACAGGTATAGAATTGCATTGCATCATTCGTCTCCTTATTATCCGCAAGGCAATGGCCAAGTAGAGGCAACTATTAAGACTTTGATAAAAATCATCAAAAAGACGTGCAAATCTAACAAATTCACAGACTGGCCAGAAAAATTGGTTGAGGCTCTATGGGCCTACCGAACTTCAATCCGCACGCCCATTGGGCAAACTCCTTATTCCTTAACATTTGGAATGGAGGCGGTAGTTCCATACGAGATCCTTATACCGTCATTAAGAGTACATGAATAAGGAATTTTTCATTGATGAACACCGTTCAGCACTCCTTGCTCAATTGGAACTCTTAAACGAGAGAAGGTGGTCAGCCGCTAATCATGCAAAAGTTTATTAAAATAGACTAGCACGTTTTTATCAAAAGAAAGTCATTGAACGTAAGTTCAAAGTCGGTGAAATGGTCGTCAAAAGGATTTTTGTAAAACCTGGTGGTCTGCGTTCTAAGCTCCAACCCAACTGGGAAGGACCTTATGTTGTATCACACGCTTTTCCTGGTAACGCTTATCGTCTTGTCAATGCAGAAGGAGAAGAGCTAACTCATCCCTGGAATGGTTTACATCTTAAGAAATACTACCCTTAGGTTAAAGAGTCAATCAGCATGGTACAAAGACCAGTGGAATCAGAAAATTTATAAACTCAAGTTTCCTTATTAGTCTGGATAATTTAACTTCAAACACATTACTACACACACTGACACGTTTGATTCGTGAGTAACAAAAGATGCAGTCCTAAGGAATACCGAAATCTCGACTGAAAGTGTAAGTTACAAATCATTCGTTTTAAAGCAAAATTCTGTTTTTTACACTCGGCCCATGATATCGGAACAAGGCTTAGAATAGACTACCAAGAATACCCGCCATCTTAGTAGGAGGTCGTCATAAAAAAAATGGGGGAGATCCGTCCCAAAGAAAAGAAAAGAAAAGCAAAGCAAAGACAAAATCCAAACGTCAAATCAAAAGGCCATTACACTACAAACGTTACATCAAGGCCATGAAATAAAATAAAAGGGAACGCAAGATCGATAAATACCCCGGAAAGAAAATGACCGAACCCCAACAGATATTAGGGTAGGAAAGGAACATCTTTTTAGGTCTCCGGAACCTTCTCATGGGCTTTCTAAACTTATTCTTCCTTTCTTTCTAAAGAGGCGTACTCCAAACTTAAGGAATGGCCTAGATTGACTGAAGGACCGATCATCAAATGGGATCACGAATGGAAACACAAGTCCAGGCACAATGGGTTTAAGTTAAATTGTTGAAGAACAATTTGGGAATTAAGTTAATAAATGAATATGATCTTTTGATCTGAGTACCATGCTGGTCCTTTAGTCAAAAAAATCAAAAAAAATACATAAGTCAAAAATCTGAAAAAAAATACATATGTCAAAATCCAAAAAAAATACATATGTCAAAATATACAAAAAAAATATATATGTCAAAATCCAAAAAAATAATGTGTAAAAAATAAAAAAAAAAATACATATGTCAAAAACCCCAAAAAAATACATATTTCAAAAAAACCCAAAAACATATATATATCCCAAAACCCAAAAAAAGGCATATATTTCAAAATCCAAAACAACAAAAATATTTCAATTAGCATTTGCTTATTGCACTTGGTATGTCTCATTCCTTTTATTTTCAGTGAGCATTTGTCTGCTTGCATGTTACATTTTTCTTATGTTTGATTATTCTTATTACCTTTGTTAATAAAGGGTATGCCCCTTGACCTTTCATTTAAGAAAAAGATTGATTGGCCATTCATTTGGTCAGGCAAAGGACTAAGCCTAAATAGGTACTTAACCTGTTTGTTAAGTGATGTACAGGATGCAAGACAAACACATAGAACGCAAGATTGGAGGCCAAAAGTTTCATGTATATCATCAAAAGGTGTTTTGTACATGATACACAAAAGAAAGAAAAATACATGAGCCCTCAAGGCTGGCTCTCTCCCGCCCCCTCGTCGAACTGACTCTGAGCCTCGTCAGGCGCGTCCGGCGGTGGAGCTCTAGGAGGTGGTGGTCCCATCAGATTCGAACCAACTTGGCCTGATGATATGGCCACGCTCGCGGTGAACGCACTCCCGTGCCCCCTTTCCTGCGCTCGCTAGCGGGCACGTCGGTAATGCTCCTCCACGCTGCGTCGCTCATGCTCTGCAATGCCAAGATGGACCCGGAGAGCAGTCATCTCAGTATCCATTGCCGCTCCTGCCTCTCCCGCTCTCGCTCCTCGGTGATGAACTCCAGTCGGGACTGGAGGCGTGAGAACTCACGAGGAAGATCTCCGATGGAGAGGCGAGCCACCTGCTCCTCAAGCTCGTGAACTCGAGCTACCTGCTCCTCGAGATCGCGAACCCGGGCCGCATCTACTTCAGCCCTCCGAAGGGCTTCATGAAGCTCAACAACCTGAGGAGAAGTCATTGTCAGTCCAAGGCAATCAAATAATCAAAATCAAATTCAAAAGTCGAAGTGAAAGAACTTACCCGAGCAGCGCGATCCTCCTCTGCGAGGGAAGCTCGGTGGATAGCGGAGGCGAGTTGGCTCTGGAGGTCAGCCAGAGCAGCCTCATGGGCGGCAGAGGAAGAGGACGATGATGCTCCATAGGAAGGGGGAGCCGCCTGGGTGTAGACGGCTCGCTACACCAAAAGACAACCGTCCGTGTTAATCACCAAAACAATTCATTAATCAAAACATTCATATACATGCATGCATACTAGATCAAATAGTTCTTTCTGGACCTGCTCTAGCTGGGCCTCCACGTCGTGTAGGCGGGCCCGGAGGTCGATGATGACCGCATCACGTGCATCCTGCATATTACACATACATACATTCATTCACAAATATAAATCAATATAATAATAAAATGAAAGACGCATAAATGCATACTTACATCAAGTGGTCGGAGGAGTCGCAGCTGATCGGCGTAGTGTGTCCGATACTGCTGGAGGTAGGCTGCGCTACTCTCCGCCCGGGACTCCACTCTGACACCCTGGCGATGCCAATCCTCATATTGCTCCGGGAATTTTGCTCGCCAATCAGTGAGGGCTTACTTGCCCCTCATGCTCCTCCTGACGCCCTCCGGGACCACCTCGTCGATCCATTCCTGGTGGAGGCCCAGGGTCCTCATCACGAGCCGAAGGCGGAGGGGCTCGATCTCGTTCATGCAGTGCAGCCACATCTGCCTGCCAAACCTCCTCCTGCTAGCCGTCACCCATGGTTGATCCTCCTCGCCCATACCAAGGTATGGACGCCAGATCACCTGCATATAAGTTAGACGCATTCATATAAATAACTTGCATTTAATGAATAAAAGATTGCATTTAATGAATAAAATTAGAACAAGTCAAGAATTTACCAACAGCTCGGGATAGTCGAGGAATTGACGGCGGAGGGCCGTCAGCTGGTGGTGCTGAGGGGCTGTGTCCACGATTGGCTGCCAATGGTAGGCCAACGGGATAGCACCAGGTCTCACTATTCGCGCTCTGCCGAGCGGGAAATAGTGATGGCTCCAAACCTGCATTCATGGACATATAGGTTAGAAAAATCATTTCATTACATTACATTGCATGGACAAATAATAAAACAACTTAATACCTGGAGAAACGGCGAGAAGCCGCTGATGGTAGTTTCACGGTCAGGTGTGACCGTGGATAGGTCGGCGAACAGGTGGGCCAGAAGGGCAGCACCCCATGCATACTCCCCTAGGCTGTCTAAATCATCTAATAGATACAAGAACCTACAGTGGATATGGTCGCCCTTCGTACCGAAGAGCAACCGACCAAAAAAGAAAACTAGAAAGACCCTGAGCTGCCTATCTACCTCCTCCCCCTGACTAGCGTCGCTACAATATACAAGGGAGGATGACTCGGCTAGTCTATCCCTGAACTCCTCCCGGGTCTCATCTGATCGACGCCGAGGCTCGTCCAGTCCTAAGGCGGCCTCCACCTCTACCCGGGGGACCATCCTAGACTCCCTACCTAGGCTAGACACCTCTATGCCTAGTAGGGCCTCTGCCAATCCTCGGTAGTCAGGGTAAGTCACCCCGCTAACCGGTCGGCTCTCTATCCTAAGGCCAGTGATCCTAGCCACATCCTCTAGGGTGGGAACCATGTGTCCCCACGGCATTAGGAAAGACCGGCTTTCCGCATGCCACCTCTCCCGCAGCGCCTGCAAGAGGACCAGATCGAGCCAAAACGGCTCGATATCTAAGACTTTGCCGAACCCCATCCGGCGCAGGCACGCCTTCTGGAAGTCCGGGAGTCCCCTATAGGCTCCTATCACTTGGTCCCATGAAATCCTTGCCCTCATAATCCCCTGCAAAAGAAAACATAAAGAATACATCAATTAATGATTAGTTAAAACAGGTAAAATCACTTCTGGTTTGAAAGGTGTCGAGACATATGGACGCCCATTGAAAAGTGTCCACATGTCCTGACGCAAATTAAACCTATTTTCTGCCTAATTAAAATTCGGAATTTAGCCTTGAAAGGCGTCGTCCCAAGGTGACGCCTTTTGAATAGCGTCACCTAGTCTGGACGCCTTTCAAGACCCGATTCTGGGTTCTTGAGAGAACCCTTTTCCCCCCTCTTTTTCTCACCTCATTCAAACCATAGGAGACTCACCGTGTGGAGGTCGCCCTCCTCTTCTTCTTCTACGGCCACGGGCGCCGGTGGAGGGATTTCTTCCTCCAAGAAAGCCGCCGCCTCGGCGAGTGCGGCCGGCACCTCTTCCGGGGCTTCTTCTACGGGAGCCGCCGTCCGTCGCCTCTTGGCCAAGGCCTTGGTCTTGTGGGAACCCTCACCGCGCTCCATGGTTCGAAAGAGGGAGTTTTTGAGAGAGAGAGAGAGAGATCGCCGGAGCTCGGAGAGTATAGGAGAGAGAAAGCAAGAGAGAAAGTGAGGAAGAAAAGGGGCCTTCGCGGGTCTGTAAGCAGAAAGCTAAAAAGCGTCGACTCAGATAGACGCATTTTAGGGCGCATAAGTTGAGGCGGCAAGGACAGCTGTTTGAAATTGATTGAATGGCGTCAACCTGTGATGACGCGTTTCAGGTTACCGCCAATTTTGGTTAGAGCCGTATGCAGCATGATAATGAAAGGCGTTTGAGCTTCCAGACGCGTTTTAGGGGATTAATCATGGAATTAATGGCAGAATCCTGGAAAAAGTAGGAGAGAGAATTGAAAGGCGTCTGGTATGGCAGACGCCATTTAAGGTTAAATCAGGGTTTTTGAGGATTAAATTGAATTTCTGGAAAATGAATTATGGTTGAAAGGCGTCTTTTTGAGTGGACGCGTTTTGCATTAATAGAATCCGAACTATCATATTTTCAGGAAAAATCCAGTTTTTACTAAAGGAAAAATCTGAACACATCACAAGGGGTTAAGGAAAGATTTCAAGGCATGAAAAATAGCTCTTTATTCAATGAAATCTTTTATTACATCAAAAAGGAAAAAAGAAAGAAAGAGGACACTTAAGGAAGAATTTCATGAAGACCTTTGAGGTAAGGAAATTTCAATCATCTATCTCTATCTTTAGAGGATTTTACACGATAACTGAAGCCAAGGTTCCATAAAGTAGTGATAAGTTCTGTGGTTTCATAATCTTCGTCGGATTCCAAGGCACGCTTCTTGATCGAAGATGTGAAGGAGAACTCGGGGAATTCACGACGGTTCAAGCTAGGTTGAGTGAGGCACCGATGATGATTGTATAACATGAACTCGGTGGCTCCAATCAACTTGAGATCCGCTCCCGCTGCACGGCGCACCCAAACAGGGTTTCCAACAAGAGCGAGTGGAGACGAGTCAAATATGTCAGATGTCATGAGCTTCAGATACTCCCTCTAGTCGGCTCGGGTCTTGAGCTTTGGGACTTTATTGACCATGTGCTCGTTGAACTTTACAATGTTGGCAATACAGTGGATCAGACTATTCATGTAAATTTGAGACGGTCTTGGAGGCATCTTCTTGCAATACTCGAATTTGAAGTGAAGTTCAACCCACAGAGCAAAGAGTAGCATGCACCCGTAGGGAGGGCGACCCACAGATGCCGTAGAAAGCCCGCTGTAAAGGTAAGCCAAGAGCGCAGTACTTATGGATTTACCTTCAAAGATCGCGTAGATAACACTGACCTGATCATCTTCTAAGATGTTGTCCTGTGAAAGGAAAAATAGAGCACCGGCAAGGAATGTGACGAAAGCTTTCGTCACATCCTCCGCTTCGTCCTCCCTTAGATCATCGATCTCGTATAGAGTCCACTCAGTAAGCTTTGCAAGATTGATCCCCTTTTTGGTAAGGCATCCTTTAGCTTCTGAAGGATCCTTCATAATTGATGTCAACAATTGTTGACCGGTGATTTTCTCTCTTATTAAAGCCATCTTATCTTTGGTCTTTGGGAGACCCAATAGAAGCTCCGCCTCCTCCAAAAGGATAGTGCACTCAAAGTCTTGGAAGAAGAACGTATGTGTTTGGGGATGCCACCACTCGATCAAGGCACCCATAGCCGCCCAATCTACGTTCGAGCTTTTGTAGTGTTTGGCAAGCACCACTTGTCCTTGAAGGTTCCACCTGGAGATGAAAACTTGCATGGAAAGCTTAACACTTTTTGCAAGTTTACAAATCCAAGGGAGAGAGGTAAATTTCCTCGGGCCGGGAAACATGGGGTAACTCTGAAAACAAAAGGAAGAGTTTGAAGAACAAGATCAATTGAAGAATATGAAGGAACAAGAAGAAAAATTGAACGGAAGTTAATTCAACTTACTTGAAGATTGGGATCCCTTCCGATGAGGTGATTCTCCACGTCGGAGATCTTCTCTAGCGACATCTTCATCCTCTTGTTTGAAGAATCCATCCTATTTTTCGGATTTCTTCCTTCTTGAAGCTTGGAAACCTTGAAAAAGCTTGAAACCTTGAAAGGAAACTCAACCTTGGATCTTTGGATTATGGTAGGATTGCTTAGGAACAACTTAATGGTGTTTATATAGAAGGAATTGCGATCCTAGGAAGACTTTTCCGGATTGGAAAAGGGATGTGCATTGGTAGAGTTGGAATTCGAATAGAAGAACCTTTTCTGTGAGTAAAAAGCGTCGAGGAGAACCGCTGCGTTTTAACATTGAATGGCGTCTGCGCGACACGACGCGTTTCATCAATTCTGTTATTTACCCGAAATTCTGTGATTTTTGATGCTTAAATTGAATATTTGTTTGTAATTATTAATGATTTTGATTGCAGGAAAATCAGAAAATTCAAATGAAGTTGGAAATATCAAGAAGATCCCATTGTGGGAATTTACGAAGTCTTGACCGTGGCTAAAAAGACGGTTATTTCTACTATTGTACTCCTTTCATGTAATTATTGTGCATCATCATAATTACTATATCTTAAATATTTATTAGAGTATGTCAAGGACCTTGTGGTTTTGATGAAACTGGAATTTGAGTTCCCCTACAACAAAAACGGTGATAATTCCAGAGAATTCTTAATCGCACGGATAGGCCGTTAGATTGTTAATTAGTGAGGACGATGGTTCCACTTTTGTGAAACGATGCGTGGATAAACGAGCTTCGGCTTAGCACTGAATTACAAGAACTGGTATCTTGACTCATTAATGACAATTTAATAATATTATCCTTGATTAATTTATATTTTATTTAACTTTATATTTTTCTATTAGCCCAGCATGCATCATGTAGGACTTTGAAATCATTGTGATAAGAATTAACTGATGATTAAGTTTCAGACCATCAAATCAAATAATCCCAACATGATATGAAATATTCCATTCTGAATTGAGTATCTTGATTATCTTTGAGGTTCGCTTGATGATATCATTGGAATTCTATCCTTTCTTGGACTCTTTATCCAATATTTTTTGTTTTCTTTTAAGATCCATCATGGCTACAGCACGTCCACATTGGCTGGCAAACGCTCCCCATGATGAAGCCTGCAGTGTCTATGACCTGGGGTACTTCCCACTCCGTGGAGGTTGATCGACTTTATTTCCTTGTCTACCTCATCCAGACAGGATTGATTTCATTGATCTCCTTGAACTACTTCATTGATGATTTTGAGAAAAATTCCAATCATGTGATGTTAAGAGCGTGTCTCATCACCCCTTGGCATCACCTTTTTAGTACATTCCATTTCATTTCACTCCCTTTAAAAGACGATGCCAAGGTGAGGCAGTTGTAGACACGCTAATTTTGACATCATTTTAAGTAAATTTCATATCATATAATAATGCCTCAGAATAGTCTGATCTTTAATCATTGGTTAATTGTTATTGATCTTTTTGAGTGACGGGTTTAACAGACATGATTTAAGTTAATCAATTAAATTGATTTTAACTCAAATTTCAGTTAAAATATGAAGAAGTCTAAAAGACGTCGACCTGTGTGGACGCCATTTAAAGTTTATTTTTATTTTAACGTTTTAATTTGAATTTTAATCAGTTGATTAATTAGCTAAAAAGCGTCTGTCAGGTACGATGCGTTTTAGGTTTCCTAAGTTATTTCTACTTCTCTTCCGGATGTTTATCCTTATCTTAATTAGTGTAAAAGGCGTCTGCACAAGTCGACGCGTTTTAGCTAATACAGATAAAGATAAGTTTTTCCCGGATGTTTATCTTTATCCTAATCAGTCTGAAAGGCATCTTTCATGGTCGACGCGTTTTAGATAATTACAGATAAAGATGAATTAATCTGTATTTATCTGTTGGTTAAGATGGATAAATCCCGAGTTTCTCCATGTAAATCCACAGACGTAGAAGAAGTCTATAAATACCTTGCATCTTGAATGGGTGAAAAAAAAAAAGAGTGAGAGTTGATTTAGAGTTAAAATTGGAGTTAGAGTTGAAGATAAAAGCAACGATGTCCAAGTGCTGAAGAACTGAAGTGCTGTCAACATCCAATTCAAGATCAAGGCTTTCCATTCTTCATCCAACTGGCATAAGTTTTTCAATTCATTTCTGCATTTTCACTTCATTAATCTTGCATATTTCATCATATCACTCCATGCAACACACACAACACTAGCATCATTTTCAAAACCAATTTGATTAAGGGGTTTCAAAGACCATCTCAACAAGTGAGTTTTCTGTTTAGTTGCATGTTTAAAACTCTGTTTAGAATGGGTACTACTTTTGCTTAAATTCTCATTGCTTCTTCATTTTTCTTTCTATTTTATTGCAAAGAATCAAAGGGGAGAGAATCAACAAGCAAATCACAAGAACTCTAGACGATCCTCAAGTTCAACAGCAATTAAAGCAAGAACAAAGACAAGAAAGGGCTCTCTTTCTTCAGCCGGCTGAAGAGGGGGAACCAAGAGCTCAACATCTCCTACGTTCAAACATGTAGGCGATCAAATTCTTTCTTTTGGAACTTTTAAGTCAAAAGTTTCTAGCGATCACTTCACTTAGTTTCTTTTGAATAGGCTTTATTTTGCACTTAAACAACATAGTTTTTTTCATGATAATCACACATTCATTTTAAGCACTCACAACTTTTTTGGCGATCACGGTGGGACTTGGTCTCGCCATCTTTTAGTTCTTTTGTTCTTGCTGTTATCAATCGGGCACCCACGGTGCACCACTTGTGTCTCTCGACACGTCCTCACCAATTGGTGAGTGTTTTTAGTCTAGTTAATTTCCCACGTGCACCACGTGCACCACGTGCACACCCCAGTGCCAAGATCTTGCCCTCCCCGTTGATTAGTTAAAAAGTTGTTTTTGTGATGAAATGCTGAGTGATTGATTGATATCTTAGTTGTTTAGTTAATAAAATCATCCTGTTAAAATCTGAAACTAAAAAAAAATCTTACATGAGCTGATTATTTACTGTTTTTATCCTGTTTGAGGAGGAATCAATCCATAAATTCCTCCTGGAAAACTGCTTCTGCGACTTGAAAAGCGTCCAGGAATACTGACGTGTTTCAAACTGCGTCAGTTAACCCAGACGCCTTACAGTCTCATTTCTCTGTTGTCTGCAATCTGAGCTTCTGCGAAAAATTAAGGCTCTGTTTGAATAGCGTCGACTACCCTCGACGCGATTCAGGCAGTTTCTTATTTCTCATTCAGTTCTCAGATTTTTGTGATATGTGTGCTAATTACCCATTATGTATTAAGCATTAGAGGCCATTCAGGCTACAGGTCATACGCATTGAGGCTAACACCCTCCTTTTCTTAGGAACATTCTACTTGACGTCATCAACTCTCTCTGATTGGTTCGGCCCCTCGATCAGACTAGAGAAGTTGGCGTTAAGGCCTCCGTAAGTCTCCAAAATCAAGGTACTCCTCTTTGATCATCGGGCTGGTTGTACCAGTTGAAATCCCGGTTAGATTCCATAAACGTTGTGAGAGAAAGCCATAGAAAATAACGGTGGACATTGAATTGAAACTAGGATCCCATCCCTTGAGCGAATTTGTGGTTTAATTAAATCCAAATAACTCAACAGGGAATCATAAAATCAAAACATCCACTTGTTTGTTTAAATCTCTGTGCAACTTGTTTGCCAATCCTTGAAAAAGAATCTAACATCATGCTGCTCTGATCGGGCAGGGATTTGAGTATGGCTCCAGATGCCATTGTCAACTACGAGGGAGATGCTAATGCCCCTCGCAATTCTGATTACAATTATGAGAGCGGGAGAGATGTTGATGCCTCCCGTAATTCTGTCCCCGTTCCGTTTCGACAAGATGGGAATGTCCGGACCCCTCTCTATCATCCTCATGAGTAAAATCCTGATCCTCCCCCGCATGAGTATGCGATTCCCAATCCCATTCTCGAGGGAGACATGAATCAAAATGATCCCTTGACCTCTGATCCTTTGGATCTTGTCAATGCTTTGGGAGTTCTTGCCTCCCATCTGGACCCTCAGCAGTTCGAGGCGATCCAGTCCATTCTGAAGGGGAAGGCACCCATGCAGCCTGCCGAGCCGAACCCTGCGGCTCCCCCTGCCATCCCTCAGCAACCTCCTCTTCATCCCCCTTACACTCATCAGGCCATGGATGGGGTGAAGAAAGAGGGAAGAAAGGGGTTCTTCAAGAACTCGGAATCCGGTCTTGAAAGGCGTCCAGACCAAGTGACGCCATTCAAAAGGCGTCACCTTGGGACGACGCCTTTCAAGGCTAAATTTCTATTTTTAATCAGGCAGAAAATAGGTTTAATTGGCATCAGGACATGTTGACGCTTTTCAATGGGCGTCCATATGTCTCGACGCCTTTTAAACCAGAAGTGATTTTTCCTGCTTTTAACTGATCATTAATTGATGTATTCTTTATGTTTTCTTTTGCAGGGGATCATGAGGGCAAGAATAAGCTGGGACTTAGTCATAGGTGCCTATAGGGGACTCCCGGACTTCCAGAAGGCGCGCCTGCGCCGGATGGGGTTCGGCGAGGTCTTAGATATCGAGCCGTTTTGGCTCGATCTGGTCCTCCTGCAGGCACTGCGGGAGAGGTGGCATGCAGAAAGCCGGGCTTTCGTAATGCCATGGGGACATATGGTCCCCACCCTAGAGGATGTGGCCAAGATTACTGGCCTCAGGGTAGAGGGCCGACCGGTTAGCGGGGTGACTTACCCCGACTACCGAGGATTGGTAGAGGCCCTACTAGGCATAGAGGTGTCTAGCCTAGGTAGGGAGTCTAGGATGGTCCCTCGGGTAGAGGTGGAGGCCGCCTTAGGACTGGACGAGCCCCGGCGTCGATCAGACGAGACCCGGGAGGAGTTCAGGGATAGACTAGCTGAGTCATCCTCCGCCGTGTACTGCAGTGACCCTAGTCAGGAGGATGAAGTAGATAGGCAGCTTAGGGTCTATTTAGTCTTTTTCTTTGGTCGGTTGCTCTTCGGTACGAAGGGCGACCACATTCATTGTAGGTTTCTTTATTTGCTAGATGACTTAGATAGTTTAGGGGAGTATGTATAGGGTACGGCCCTTCTAGCCCACCTGTTCGCCTATCTATCCGCGGTCACGCCTGACCGCGAGACTACCGTCAGCAGCTTCTCGCCGTTCCTTCAGGTATCAAATTTTTTATTATTTGTTTATGATATGCAATGTGATGAAATGATTTTTTTTCTAACTTATATGTTCATTTATGCAGGTGTGGAGCTATCACTACTTTCCGCTCGGCAGAGCGAGGCATGCGAGACCTGGGGCTATCCCGTTGGCCTGCCGTTGGCAGCCAATCGTGGACACAGCCCCCCAGCACCATCAGCTGACTGCCCTCCACCGTCAGTTCCTCGACTATCCCGAGCTGTTGGTAAATTCTTGACTTGTTCTACTTTTATTCATTAAATGCAATTTTTTATTCATTAAATGCAATCTTTTATTCATTAAATGCAAGTTATTTATATGAATGCGTCTAACTTATATGCAGGTGATCTGGCGCCCGTACCTGGGTATGGGCGAGGAGGGTCAGCCGTGGGTGACGGCTGGCAGGAGGAGGTTTGGCAGGCAAATGTGGCTGCACTGCATGAATGAGATCGCGCCCCTCCGCCTCCGGCTCATGATGAGGACCCTGGGCCTCCACCATGAATGGATCGACGAGGAGGTCCCGGAGGGCGTCGGGAGGAGCATGAGAGGCAAACAAGCCCTCACTGGCTGGCGTGCCAAGTTCTCGGAGCAGTACGAGGACTGGCACCGCCGAGGCGTTCGGGTGGAGTCCCGTGTGGAGAGTAGCGAGGCCTACCACCATCAGTACCGGGCCCAGTACACCGATCAGCTTTGGCTCCTCCGACCACTTGATGTAAGTATGCTTTTATGCGTCTTTCATTTTATTATTATCTTGATTTATATTTGTGAATGAATGTATGTATGTGTGATATGCAGGATGCACGCGATGCGGTCATCATCGACCTCCGGGCCCGCCTACATGACGCGGAAGCCCAGCTAGAGCAGGTCCAGAAGGAGCTGTTCGATCTGGTATGTATGCATGTTTTTGAATGGAAGTTTTAATTAATTAATTGTTTTGGCGATTAACACTGACGGTTGTCTTTCGGTGCAGCGAGCCGTCTACACCCAGGCGGCTCCCCCTTCCTATGGAGCATCATCATCGTCTTCGTTTGCTGCCCATGAGGCTACTCTGGCTGACCTCCAGAGCCAGCTCGCCTCCGCTATCCACCGAGCTTCCCTCGCAGAGGAGGATCGCGCTGCTCGGGTAAGTTCTTTCCCTTTGACTTTTGAATTTGATTTCGATTACTTGATTGCCTTGAACTGACAATGACTTCTCCTCAGGTTGCTGAGCTTCATGAAGCCCTTCGGAGGGCTGAAGCAGAAGCGGCCCGTGTTCGTGATCTTGAGGAGCAGGTAGCTCGAGTTCGCGAGCTAGAGGAGCAGGTGGCTCGCCTCTCCACCGGAGACCTTCCTCGCGAGTTCTCACGCCTCCAGTCCCGACTGGAGTTCATCACCGAGGAGCGAGAGCGGGAGAGGCAGGAGCGGCAGAAGATGGATGCTAAGATGACTGCTCTCCGGGTCCAGCTTGGCGTTGCAGAGCACGAGCGACGCAGCGTGGAGGAGCGTTACCGACGTGCCCGCCAGCGAGCGCAGGAAAGGGGGCACGGGAGTGCGTTCACCGCGAGCGTGGCCATATCATCAGGCCAAGCTGGTCCGAGTCTGATGGGACCACCACCTCCTAGAGCTCCACCGCCGGACGTGCCTGACGAGGCTCAGAGTCAGTTCGACGAGGGGGCGGGAGGGAGCCAGCCTTGAGGGCTCATTGTGAGTGCTTAAAATGAGTGTGTTATTATCATGAAAGATCTATGTTGTTTCAGTGCAAAATAAAGCCTATTAAAAAGAAACTAAGTGAAGTGATCGCCAGAAACTTTTGACTTAAAAGTTTCAAAAGAAAGAGTTTGATCGCCTACCTGTTTAAACGCGGGAGATGTTGAGCTCTTGATTCCCCTTCTTCAGCCGGCTGAAGAAAGAGAGCCCTTCCTTTTCTTTGTTCTTGTTGTTGAGTTTGAATTTGAGGATCGTCCAAAGTCCTTGTGATTTGCTTGTTTTCCTCCCCTTTTGATTCTCCTTTTGCAAGAAAACCAAAAAAAATAGAAAGAAGAATAAAGAAATGATGAGAATTTAGGCAAAAGTAGTATCCATTCTAAACAGAGTTTTAAACATGCAACTGAACATAGAACTCACTTGTTGGGATGGTCTTTGAAACCCCTTTAAATTGGTTTTAGAAATGATGCTAGTGTTGTGTGTGTTTGCATGGAGTGATGTGATGAAAAATGTAGAATTAATGAAGTGAATATGAAAATTGCAGAAAATGAATTGAAAAACTTATGCCGGTTGGATGAAGAATAGAAAGCCTTGGATCTTGATTGGATGAAGATTTGATGACGACTTCTGGAAACAGCAGTACTTCGGCGTGTGGACGTTGTTGCTTCAATCTTCAATTCGTTATCGCCTCAATCACTAACTAATCACCAACTCTCTTTTTTTCACCCATTCAAGAGGCAGGGTATTTATAGACTTTTTCTGCGTCCGCGAATTTACATGAAAATTTTTTGGATTTATCCGCATTAACCAACAGATAAATACATATTAATTCATCTTTATCTGTAATTATCTAAAACACGTCAACCATTGAAGACGCCTTTCGGATTCATTAGGATAAAGATAAACATCCGAGAAAACTTATCTTTATCTGTATTAGCTAAAACGCGTCAGCTTGTATAAACGCCTTGTACACTAATTAAGATAAGGATAAACATCCGGAAGAGAAGTAGAAATAACTTAGGAAACCTAAATTGCGTCGTGTTTAGTAGACGCCTTTTAGCTAATTAATCAACTGATTAAAATTCAAATTTAAACGTTAAAATAAATTCTAAATGGCGTCCACACAGGTAGACGTCTTTTAAACTTCTTCATATTTTAACTGAAATTTGAGTTAAAATCAATTTAATTGATTAACTTAAACATGTCTGTTAAACCCGACACTCAAAAAGATCAATAAAAACTAATCAATGATTAAATATCAGACCATTCTGAGGCATTATTATATGATATGAAATTTACTCGAAATGATGTCAAAATTAGCGTGTCTACAGCTGCCTCACCTTGGCATCGTCTTTGCAAGGGAGTGAAATGAAATGGAAAAGGTGATGCCAAGGTGTGATGAGACACGCTCTCAACATCACATGATTGGAATTTTTTCTCAAAATTATCAATGAAGATAGTTCAAGGAAATCAATGGAATCAATCCTGTCTGGATGAGGTAGACAAGGAAATAAAATAAAGTCGATCAACTTCCACGGAGTGGGAAGTACCCCAGGTCGTAGACACTGTAAGTTTCATCATGCGGAGCGTTTGTTAGCCAATGTGGACGTGCTGCAGCCATGATGGATCTTAAAAGAAAACAAGAAATATTGGATAAAGAATCCAAGAAAGGATAGAATTCCAAGGATATCTTCAAGCGAACCTCAAAGATAATCAAGATACTCAATTCGGAATGGAATATTTCATATCATGTTGGAATTATTTGATTTAATGGTCTGAAACTTAATTAGTAATTAATCATTATCACAGTGATTCCAAAGTCCTATATGATGCATGCTGGGCTAAAAGAAAAATATAAAGTTAAATAAAATATAAATTAATCAAGGATAATATTGTTAAATTGTCATTAATGAGTCAAGACACCAATTCTTGTAATCCAGTGCTAAGCCGAAGCTCGTTTATCCACGCACCGTTTCACAAAAAATGGAACCATCGTCCCCACTAATTAACAATCCAACGGCCTATCCGTACGATTAAGAATTCTCTAGAATTATCACTGTTTTTGTTGTAGGGGAACTCAAATTCCAGTTTCATCAAAACCACAAGGTCCTTGATATACTCTAATAAATACTTAACATATAATAATGCAAATGATTTACATGGAATAATACAAGGGTAGAAATAACCGTCTTTTAGCCACGGTCGAGACTTCATAAATTCCCACAGTGGGATCTTCTTGATATTTTCAGCTTTACTCGGATTTTCTTGAATTTCCTGCAATCAAAATCATTAATAATTCCAAACATAACATTCAACTTAAGCATCACAAACCACAGAATTTCGGGTAAATAGCAGAAAGGCTGAAACGCGTCGTGTCGAGCAGACGCCATTCAATGTTAAAACGCGTCGTTTATCCTCGACGCCTTTTACTCACAGAAACAGGTTCTTCTATTCGAATTCCAACTCTACCAATGCACATCCCTTTTCCAATCCGGAAAAGTCTTCCTAGGATCGCAATTCCTTCTATATAAACACCATTAAGTTGTTCCCAAGCAATCCTACCATAATCCAAAGATCCTAGGTTGAATTTTCTTTCAAGGTTTCAAGGTTTTCCAAAGATTTCCAAAGTTTCCAAGCTTCAAGAAGGAAAAACTCTAAAAAAGAGGATTGATTCTTCAAACAAGAGGATGAAGATGTCGCTGGAGAAGATCTCCGACGTGGAGAATCACCTCAACGGAAGGGATCCCAATCTTCAAGTAAGTTAAATTAACTTTCCTTCAATTCTTCTTCTTGTTCTTTCATGTTCTTCAATTTATCTTATTCTTCAAACCTTTCAATCCTTCCTTTTGAGAATTACCTCATGTTTCCCGGCCCGAGAAAATTTACCTCTCTCCCTTGGATTCGTAAACTTGCAAAAAGTGTTAAGCTTTCCATGCAAGTTTTCATCTCCAAGTGGAATATTCAAGGACTAGTGGTACTCGCCAAACACTACAAGAGTTCGAACGTAGATTGGGCGGCTATGGGTGCCTTGATCGAGTGGTGGCATCCCCAAACACACACGTTCTTCTTCCAAGACTTTGAGTGCACTATCCTTTTGGAGGAAGCGGAGCTTCTATTGGGTCTCCCAATGACCAAAGATAAGATGGCTTTAACAAGAGAGAAAATCACCGGTCAATAATTGTTGACATCAATCATGAAGGATCCTTCGGAAGCTAAAGGATGCCTTACCAAAAAAGGGATCAATCTTGCAAAGCTTGCTGAGTGGACTCTATATGAAATCGATGATCTAAGGGAGGACGAAGCGGAGGATGTGACGAAAGCTTTCGTCACATGCCTTGCCGGTGCTCTATTCTTCCCTGCACAGGACAACATCTTAGAAGATGATCAGATCAGTGCTATTTGCGCAATCTTCGAAGGTAAATCCATTAGCACTGCACTCTTGGCATATCTTTACAGCGGGCTTTCTGCGGCATCTGTGGGTCGTCCTCCCTATGGATGCATGTTACTCTTTGCTTTGTGGGTTGAACTTCACTTCAAATTCGAGTACTGCAAGAAGATGCCTCCAAAACCGTCTCAAATTTTCATGAATAGTCCGATCCACTGTATTGCCAACATTGTAAAGTTCAACGAGTACATGGTCAATAAAGTCCCCAAGCTCAAGACCCGGGCCGACTGGAGAGAGTATGTGAAGCTCATGACATCCGACATATTTGACTTGTCTCCACTCGCTCTTGTTGGAAAGCCTATTTGGGTGCGCCGTGCAGCGGGAGCGGACCTCAAGTTGATTGGGGCCACCGAGTTCGTGTTATACAATCCACATCGGTGCCTTACTCAACTTAGCTTGAGCCGTCGTGAATTCCCCGAGTTCCCTTTCACATCCTCGATCAAAAAGCGTGCCTTGGAATCCGACGAAGATTATGAAGCCACAGAACTTATCACTACTTTGTGGACCCTTGGCTTCAGTTACCGTGTAAAATCCTCTAAAGATAGAGATAGAGGATTGAAATTTCCATACCTCAAAGGTCTTCATGAAATTCTTCCTTAAATGTCCTCTTTCTTTTCTCTTTTTCTTTATGATGTAATAAAAGATTTCATTGAATAAAGAACTATTTTTCATGCCTTGAAACCTTTCCTTAACTTCCTGTGATGTGTTCATTATTTTTCCTTTAGTGAAAACTGGATTTTTCTTGAAAATTTGATAGTTCGGGTTCTGTTAATGCAAAATGCGTCCACTCCGAAAGACGCCTTTCAACCATAATTCATTTTCCAGAAATTCGATTTAATCCTCAAAAACTTTGATTTAACCGTAAATTACGTCTACTAGACAAGACGCCTTTAAATTCTCTCTCCTACTTTTTCCAGGATTCTGCCATTAATTCCGTGATTAATCCCCTAAAACGCGTCTGGATGATCAGACGCCTTTCATCATCACGCTGTGTACGGCTCTGACCAGAATTGGCGGTAACCTGAAACGCGTCAGCCCATGTAGACGCCATTCACTCAATTTCAAACAGCTGTCCTTGCCGCCTCAACTTATGCGCCCTGAAACGCGTCTATCTGAGTCGACGCCTTTTAACTTATGTTTACAGACCCGCGAAGCCCCCCTTTCTTCCTCACTTTTCTCCTTTGCTTTCTCTCTCTTCAACTCTCCTAGCTCCGGCGATCACATCTTCTTCTCTCTCAAAACTCCCTCCCTAAGCTCAATGGAACGCAGTGAAGGTTCCCGCAAGATCAAGGCCTTAGCCAAGAGGCGGCGGAGGACGGCTCGCGAGGAAGAAGCCCCGGAAGAGGTGCCTTTCAAAGCAAAAGTGATTTCCTCTGTTTTTATTTATTACTAACCCCATTTTTTATGTTTTTATTTGCAGCGAGTGATGAGGTCCAGGATTTTATAGGACCTAGTTATAGGTGCATACCGGGGGCTCCCGGACTTCCAGAAGGCGCACCTGTGCCGGATGGGGTTCGGGGATGTCCTGGACATCGAGCCATTTTGGCTCGACCTTGTCCTCCTGCAGGCGCTGCGGGAGAGGTGGCATGCGGAAAGCCAGACTTTCCTAATGCCGTGGGGACATATGGTCCCCACCCTAGAGGATGTGGCCAGGATCACTAGCCTCAGGGTAGAGGGCCGACCAGTTAGTGGGGTGACTTACCCCGACTACCGAGGATTGGCAGAGGCATTGTTAGGGATAGAAGTGTCCAGCCTAGGCAGGGAGTCTAGGATGGTCCCTAGGGTGGAGGTAGAGGCCGCCTTAGGACTAGAGGAGCCCCGACGTCGATCAGACGAGACCCGAGAGGAGTTTAGGGATAGACTAGCCGAGTCATCCTCCCTTGTATATTGTAGTGACCCTAGTCAGGGGGAGGAGGTAGATAGGCAGCTTAGAGTCTTCCTAGTTTTCTTTTTTGGTCGGTTGCTCTTCGGTACGAAGGGCGACCACATTCATTGTAGGTTTTTGTATTTGTTAGATGACTTAGATAGTTTAGGGGAGTATGCCTGGGGTGCGGCCCTTCTGGCCCACCTGTTCGCCGATTTGTCTGCGGTCACGCCGGACCGCGAGACCACCGTCAACGGCTTCTCGCCATTTCTCTAGGTATTAAGTTGTTTTATTATTTGTTTATGCAATGCAATGTGATATGATACTCTACTAACCTATATGTTCATGAATGCAGGTGTGGAGCTATCACTACTTCCCGCTCGGCAGAGCGAGGATTGTACGACCTGGGGCTGTCCTATTGGCCTGTCGTTGGCAACCAATCGTACACACGGCCCCTCAGTACCACCAGCTGACGGCCCTCCGCCGTCAGTTCCTCGACTATCCCGAGTTGTTGGTAAGTTCTTGACTTGTTCTAACTTTATTCATTAAATGCAATCTTTTATTTATTAAATGCACGTTATTTATATGAATGCATCTAACTTATATGCAGGTGATCTGGCGCCCGTACCTGGGTATGGGCGAGGAGGGTCAGCCGTGTGTGACGGCTGGCAGGAGGAGGTTCGGTAGGCAGATGTGGCTGCACTACATGAATGAGATCGAGCCCCCCCGCCTCCGGCTCGTGATGAGGACCCTAGGCCTCCACCAGGAATGGATCGATGAGGAGGTCCCGGAGGGCGTCCGGAGGAGCATGAGGGGCAAGCAAGCCCTCACCGACTGGCGTGCCAAGTTCCCGGAGCAGTACGAGGACTGGCACCGCCGAGGCGTACGGGTGGAGTCCCGTGCGGAGAGTAGCGAGGCCTACCTCCAGCAGTATCAGGCCCACTACGCCGATCAGCTTCGGCTCCTCCGACCACTCGATGTAAGTATGCTTTTATGCGTCTTTAATTTTATTATTATCTTGATTTATATCTGTGACTGAATATATGTATGTATGATATGCAGGATGCGCGTGATGCGGTCGTCATCGACCTCCGGGCCCGCCTACATGACGCGGAGGCCCAGCTAAAGCAGGTCCAAAAGGAACTATTTGATCTGGTACGTATGCATGTTTATGAATGGATGTTTTGATTAATTAATTGTTTTGGCGATTAACACTGACAGTTGTCTTTTGGTGCAGCGAGCCGTCTACACCCAGGCGGCTCCCCCTTCCTATGGAGCGTCATCATCGTCTTCTTCTGCTGCTCACGAAGCTGCTCTGGCTGACCTCCAGAGCCAGCTCGCCTCCGCCATCCACCGAGCTTCCCTCGCAGAGGAGGATCGCGCTGCTCGGGTAAGTTCTTTCCCTTTGCCTTTTCTTTTCCGAATTTGATTTTGATTACTTGATTGCCTGGGACTAACAATGACTTCTCCTGCAGGTTGCTGAGCTTCATGAAGCCCTTCAGAGGGCTGAAGTGGATGCAACTCGCGTTCGCGTTCTCGAAGAGCAGGTAGCTCGAGTTCGCGAGCTAGAGGAGCAGGTGGCTCGCCTCTCTACCGGGGATCTTCCTCGAGAGCTTTTGCACCTCCAGTCCCAACTGGGGTTCATTACCGAGGAGAGGGAGAGAGAGCGGCTGGAGCGGCAGAAGATGGATTCGGAGATGGCCTCCCTCCGAGTTCAGTTGGGCATTGCTGAGCATGAGCGTCGGAGTGTGGAGGAGAGGTACAGGCGTGCTCGACAGCGTGCTCAGGAGCGTGGTTTCACGAGTGCTTTTACCGCTAGTGTCGCCATGTCGTCCGGCCAGGCAGGGCCGAGCGCGATGGGGCCACCTCCACTTCCCAGCCGAGGACCAGCGCCGGATGCGCCCGACGAGGCACAAAGTCAGTTTGATGAGGGCGGACGGGAGAGCCAGCCTTGAGAGCTCATGTATTTTTCTTTTCTTTTGTGTATTATGTATGAAACACCCTTTTGATGATATACACGAAATTTTTGGCTTGCAACCTTGCGTTCCATGTGTTTGCCTGGTGCCCTGCATGTCACATAACAAACATGTTAAGTATCTATTTAGGCTTAGCCCCTTGCCTGACCAAATGAACGGTCAATCAATCTTTTCCTTAAATGAACGGTCAAGGGGCATAACCTTTATCAACAAAGGTAATTGAATTATAAGTAAACTTAAGTAAAATGCAACATACAAGCAGACAGATGCTCACTGAAAATAAAAGGAATGAAACATACCATATGCAATAAGCAAATGCTAATTGAAATATTTTTGTTGTTTTGAAATATCTTTTTTTTTTTTTTGGGTTTTGAAATATGTATTTTTTTTTAATTTTGACATTTGTATTTTTTTTTATTTTTGACATATGTATCTTTTTTTTTTTTTTTTTGAAACATGTATTTTTTTAGGATTTTGAAATATGTATTTGTTTTTTTTTTGGACATATATATTTTTTTTTATTTTTGACATATGTATTTTTTTTTATTTTTGACATATGTATCTTTTTTTGACTTTTTTGACTAAAAGACCAGCATGGTACCCAGATCAAAAGATCATATTTATTTATTAACTTAATTTCCAAATTGTTCTTCAACAACTTAACTTAAACCCATTCGTGTTTAAACTTGTGTTTCCATTCGTGATCCCATTTGATGATTTGACCTTTAGTCAATCTAAGCCATTCCTTAAGTTTGGAGTACGGCTCTTTAGGAGGATAGGAAGAATAAGTTTAGAAAGCCCATAAGAAGGTTCCGGAGACCTAAAAAGAGGTTCCTTTCCTACCCTAGTATCCGTTGGGGTTCGGTCATTTTCTTTCCGGGGTATTTATCGACCTTGCGTTCCCTTTTGTTTCATTTCATGGCCTTGATGTAACGTTTGTAGTGTGATGGCCTTTTGATTTAACATTTGGCTTTTGCCTTTTGCTTTTGCTTTTTCTATTCTTTTCTTTGGGACGAATCTCCCCCATTTTTTTATGACGGCCTCCTACTAAGATGGCGAGTATTCTTGATAGTCTATTCTAAGCCTCGTTCCGACATCACGGGCCGAGTGTAAAACAGAATTTTGTTTTAAAACGAATGATTTGTACTTTACACTTTTAGTCATGCTTTCGGTATTCCTTAGGACTTGGCATCTCTTGTTACTCACGAATCAAACGTGTCAGTGTGTGTAGTAATGGGTTTGGAATTAAATTATCCAGACTGATAAGGAAATTTGAGTTTATAAATTTTCTGATTCCACTGGTCTTAGTACCATGCTGATCGACTCTTTAACCTAAGGGTAGTATTTCTTTAGATGTAAGCCATTCCAGGGATGAGTTAGCTCTTCTCCTTCTGCATTAACAAGACGATAAGCATTACCTGGAAAAACGTGCGATACAACATAAGGTCCTTCCCAGTTGGGTTGGAGCTTAGAACACGGACCACCAGGTTTTACAAAAATCCTTTTGACGACCATTTCACCGACTTTGAACTTACGTTCAATGACCTTCTTTTGATAAAAACGTGCTAGTCTATTTTGATAAATTTTTGCATGATTAGCGGCTGACCATCTTTTCTCGTCTAAGAGTTCCAATTGAGTAAGGAGTGCTGAACGATGTTCATCAATGGGAAATTCATTGGTCAATTGTACTCTTAATGACGGTATAAGGATCTCGTATGGAACTACCGCCTCCATTCCAAATGTTAATGAGTAAGGAGTTTGCCCAGTGGGCGTGCGGATTGAAGTTCGGTAGGCCCACAGAGCCTCAACCAATTTTTTTGGCCAGTCTGCGAATTTGTTAGATTTGCACGTCTTTTTGATGATTTTTATCAAAGTCTTATTAGTTGCCTCTGCTTGGCCATTGCCTTGTGGGTAATAAGGAGACGAATGATGCAATGCAACTCTATACCTGTTGCAGAGGTCCTTCAATTCTTGTGACACGAACTGCGGTCCGTTGTCGGTGACGATGGTGCTTGGAATTCCAAATCGGGTGATGATGTTCTTCATGATGAACTTGCAGACAGTTGATGCTTTGATTTCCACGTACGCTTCGGCTTCTGCCCACTTGGTGAAGTATTCCGTTGCCGTGAGAATGAAAGATTTTTGCTTGATGCCGAAATCTGGATTACCAAGGGGTCCAATGATGTCGAAAGCCCACATGGAGAAAGGCCATGGAGAAGAAACAGGATGGAGTGAAGATGCAGGAGAATGAATTTTGTCGGCGTGAAGTTGACACTTAGCACACCTACAGACATATCCTACACAGTCTTCTTCCATGGTTGGCCAATAAAATCTTTGTCTGAGGATCTTCTTTGCTAACATCTGTCCATTGACATGTCCACCACAAACTCCACTATGAGCTCCTTCCATAACCTTCCAAAGCTCATCTTCGTCTAGACATCTTAGAAGAACTCCATCAAAACCTCTCTTGTACAATGCTCCTCCAACTAGGGTGTATCTTTGAGCAACTCTCCTGATAGCCCTTTTCTCCTCAGCTGTGGCTTCTTCAGGATACGATTGATCTTCACAATATTTGGCAATTTCATAGTACCATGGCTTCTGTTCATCGTCCATCTCTTCTAACAGCTCCATCAACATGAATTCTCTCTTTTCCACAATACTTCCATCTCTGACTTTCTTCAACAGTTTCTCCTTAGTTCTAAGAAATGAAGGGTCTTTCATGGCAGGTGAGAGACGCCTATGAACGATGATTGATTCAGATTGCTTGCTGATTAGAAAATCAAGATAAGATGCCAATGAAGCTAGCGCGTCAGCTAAGATGTTTTGATTCCTAGGGACATGGACAAAGATCAATTTCGTGTAAAGCTTTGAGTAAGCAGAAGTAAGTTCTTGATAAGGCTTGAGTTTGGGATCAAGAGTTCGATATTTGGTCAGCACTTGGCGAAGAATCAGTTGGCTATCACCCACAATCCTGAGTTTGGTGGCACCATGAAAATGGGCAGCCTCGAGGCCAGCAAGGAGTGCCTCGTATTCAGCTATATTGTTGGTGACTGGAAAGTCATGCTGAAAGGCTTGTAGAATGGTGACACCTTCAGGTGATAACAGAACGATACCGATCCCCTTTCCATGAGAATTCAGAGCTCCGTCAAAATGCAGAGTCCACATATCATCTCTGATTTGATTTATGGACATCAGTTCCTCATCCGGAAACTCTGATCGCACTGGATCAAATCGAGGAAGGGGATGATGGGCGTGATGTTCCGCTATGGCATAGCCCTTGATCGCTTTCTGCTGAATGTAAGTGATATCGAATTGAAATAGAAAGCTTTGCCATCGCACTAACCTATCAGTAAGAACAGATTTCTCCAGAAGGAATTTGATCGGATTCATTCTAGCGATGAGATGGACTTTATGGGCCAGAAAATGGTGCTTCAATTTCTGAACAACCCAAACCAGTGATGCACATGTTTTCTCCATTGTTGTGTATCTCTGTTCAGCGGGGTTGAGAAGTTTAGAGAGATAGTAGGCTGCCCTCTCTTTTCCTGCTTCATCCTCTTGTGCTAGGACAGCCCCCACTGCATCATCCAGGACAGAAATGTAAAGTATCAATGGTTTTCCTGGAGATGGTGGTCTCAAAACCGGAGGACTTGCTAAATAGTTCTTTAATCCATCGAATTTGAATCCCGGCTTGGTAAGCTCGTAAAACGGCTTACACCTTTGTGAGTGCTGGGAGACAAAACGGCGAATAAATTGTAACCTTCCGATTAATCCTCTCAACTCTTTCAAGTTTTTGGGAGGTGGCATTTCTCTGATAGCCTTCGCCTTGTTGGGATCGATCTCAATTCCCCGTTTGCTGACGATGAATCCAAGTAATTTTCCTGAAGATACCTCGAATACACATTTCTTAGGGTTCATCTTTAACTGATACTCTCTCGATCTCTCTAATACCTTTGCCAAAACTTTGGCGTGCTCAGCCTTTGTCTTAGATTTAACCAATAAATCATCCACATACACTTCCAGATCTATGTGCATCATGTCATGAAATATTGCCATCATAGCCCTCTGATAAGTGGCTCCAGCATTCTTTAATCCAAATGGCATGACAACATAGCAGTATGTTCCCCAAGGTGTAGTGAATGACGTTTTCTCTTGAACTTCTTCTGCTAACTTGATCTGATTGTATCCTGAAAATCCGTCCATAAATGATAAGGTCTCATAGCCAGCAGTATTATCAATGAGTACGTCAATATGAGGCAATGGAAAATCATCTTTAGGACACGCCCGGTTCAAATCGCGGAAGTCAATGCAAATTCTGACCTTCCCGTCCTTCTTCATGACCGGGACTATGTTGGCCACCCATTGTGGATAAAGGACAACTCTAATAAATTTAACTTTATGTAATTTGTCGACCTCTTCCTTCATCTTTAGAGCCATTTGAGGGTGGAATCGCCTTAATTTCTGCTTGACCGGGCTAGCTCCATTCTTTAATGTCAACCTGTGTTCAACCAATGACGAGTCTAACCCCGGCATATCTTCATAACTCCAAGCGAAAGTGTCCTTATAGTCCTTAAGTACTTGTACCATTGCATTTTCATCCTCTGTAGAAAGATTTTTGCTAACGAGGACAACCTTAGGTTCGTCTTCAGTCCCTAAATTGATTTCTTTAGTGGGCTCTTCTGCGGCAGTTGAGGGTTCATCGAATCTCTTCACTCCACTGGCATATACCTCAGCTGCGTCCTCGTCATCTTCCTCATCTTCAATAATGGGGTCCTTTTCATGTGCTAACTCATACACCCCATACCCATCATTGACTGACTCATCGTCCATACAATCTTCTGGCATCTGAATTGGATTTTCTAAAAACAGAGGGATTAAAGAGCAAGAAAAGCATCTATCAGCTAAGTATTGGAGGTATCTATCTGGAATTTGCCTACCCCTAGACTTCATAACTTGACTAACCTGCCTAGAACTAGACTGCTTAACTTCACTAAACTCCCTATTATAACCTAATGAAGATGAAGCAGGATGGAAATCTTGGGATACAAGTGGAAATACAAGAGAATCCTCCCGAGGGGAGGGGCAGAGTAGATCTAGGAGAGAATCTTGGCCGGAAGACCCGCGCAATGGGGTGTGATTGGACAAGTAAGAGGTTTCCTCAATGAGGATATGGGAAGAATTTGTTGCCAAATTGGCGTTTTTTTTTTGGCAATGGAGGAGTTAAGTATAAAACATGAATGAATACAAATAGAAGGAGAATTAGATGGAGGAAGTGGCACCAGGGCCAAGGGGTTAGGGGGATCATACAGTAGTATGTCCCAGATCAAATCATACATCCTCTCTAGATCGAGAGGAGGTGGTGGAATGAGGTCCCGAGGGGACAGAGTAATCATAACGGGCGGAGCCCGTGGAATATCTTCAATAATGACCCGCGACCAAGTCGGGGTCAGGAGTAATGTGCGAAACAAAGTATGGAGCATGAAAACATGAGAAGGATATGTCCCCCTCCAGAGCAGATCTGTGGTGTAGCCAGCTTCATAGGGGTCATATGGCTCCCCTTCGTCGGTCTCTTCTGACAGCAATATCCGTTTGTCAAAGATAGCACCGGGACTTTCGATCAACTCATCAATCTGCGGCGGCCACTTGGGTTCTGCAGGATCTAGAAACAGTCTGTTCAGTGCAATGTAGAGGTCTCTCAGATCGAACCACCTGTACCATTCACATTCAGGATCATGGAATTTTCTCCTCTTCATAGGCCGCAGAGCCTCCAAGGATTGGTACGTGAGTAGTTCCAAGCAATGCCTGACCAGGTCTCTCCCACATATATCATGAAGGTCAAAACATGAAGTAATGACCACCGTGTTGTCGTGGCTAATTATGGGCCCCTTTACAAAATGTGTGTACAAGGTCCATGTTAGGGGATCCCGGCCTTCCTTGGGCGGTGTAGACATTGTCTCCCAGGCTTTCCAACCATCTTCATTCTCTGCTTGTTGAACAGGATCTTGTTTCAGTTTTCTTGGCCTATAGCCCAGGCCACTTCCAGGTGCTCCTCGGTGATCTTTTACAGGAGTGGTCTTGCCTTGTAATTGTGTGCCCAAACCTCTTCCAGGCTGATAGCCATTCTTCATCATAATTCTCCATCCTGGGGTACTCATGCACTTCCCCCTTTTTATGGCATTTAACGGGTAAGGAGAAACAGTGGCAGTTTTCAGAGGATCAGCCACTGGATGGTAAACCTGTAATACCGACAGAAAAGGTTGTCGGCCAGGTAAAGAAGCAGGTTTGATATTCAAAGAATGAGCAGCAGCAAGGATCGGCATGCTCGTTACTTTAATGATTCGTCCTTTAAAGGGAAATTTGAGGCATTGATGATTCATGGAGGGAATCGCCTCGAGAGTTTTTATGTAAGGACGACCCAAAATGGCATTCAAAGAAAGGTCGATTTCCAGAATGTGAAATTCGACCTCAGCATGACTTATAAAGCCTAGCTCTACTTTCAAATAAACCATTCCCAAAGGGGAACGGATGGAGTTATTATATGCTGTCACAGAGATGGGGCCAGGCAGCCATTTTTCCTTGGGCACACTGCACAGCTCCAGGGTCTTCGGAGGTAAAACTTTGATTGAAGCCCCTGCATCAACCAGGCATGCATCCACGGCCTTCTTGCAGATGTTGACCGTGATGCTGAGAGCCATGCTTCTGGCTGCTGGCGGTGCTAGTTCCGATGTGTGAAATGTAATGGAGGGCTGATCCCCCTAAGGAACTAATAGTGCTGCAATCTTTTCCGCCGGCACGTCCTCGTTGACCATCACCTTCTACAGATATTCCATCAAAGCTTCTTGGTGACTCTTCAATCTTTTGATCAGTTCAAGCACGGAGATCCGTGCCGGTGTTCAGTCCAGATGTTTCAACAAATCATATTGAGTGCCTGGTGCACTCTCTTCATTGTGTGCTTCCTCTGGCGGCTGTGATGGGCCGTCTCTAACTGTTGACTGAGGAAAAACTTTGTTGAAAATCCTTCCACTCCGGAGCGCATGTTCCTCAACCGTGGAAGATCCGGGTGACACTTTGAGTACCGCAGAGTTGGGTGGTGTAGGTGATGCGGGGTGTTGGTAGGTAGGTGATGGCGTGGGGTTAGGTGGTGGTGGCGTGGTGCGGATTAATGGTCTAGACGGTTGGATGGTGGATGGGTACGTGACTGGGGTGGACGAAGTGGTGAATGGTACGCGTAGTAGCGGTCTGGATGGTTGGATGGTGTCTGGGTAAGTGGTAGTGGTAGCGGGTGAAGTAGGAAATGGTACGCGTAGTAGCGGTCTGGATGGTAGGAGGGGTGTATAATTGGTTTGCGGTGGGTTATATGGTGGAGGCGTAGGAGTGTGAGGCGTAATGGGCTTGAGGAAAGCGGGTGGTGGTAATGGGTTATTGGGTGCGGGTGAATGATACGCTGGTGTCGGTAGAGGGGTGATGGTAATGGGCTGTGGTCTGGGTATGTGGATGGTGCGGCTTGGTGGTTGTTCTGCGGTACTCGGAACATGACCCGTCGAATAAATAGAGGAAGAGTCCTCTATTCTCCACTGTTGCCCACGGTCAGCCTCAGACTGGCTGTTTGTCAGAATAGGGGCAACTTGGTTTTGGTTTTGTTGCTTCGGAAGTGGGTTCTGCACTATGCCCATGTTTGGTGGTGGTGCTGCTTGTGCTGGTGGTCTTGCTTGCTGCTGCTGTGGTCTTCATGCCTTCAGGGCTGATATGTATTTTTTCATTTCTTCCCAGTCTATGCCGCCCTGCTCGTTGAGATCATGAATATAATCTCTAAATTGGAAGCAGGTGTCAATAGTATGCCCAGGTTGCCTATGGAAATAACAATACCTAGACGTGTCGGCATTCTGAGGCCAAACTGCCTTTTCTCTTGGCAAGACTAAGGCATTAACTGTCATTAGGGCACTGAAAATGTCTGCCAAAGATTCTGGGTGGACTGGGTATTCTGCCCTCTTTAGGCCTGGAGGTCTTCTCTGCTGATTGTAGTCAGCAAGAGGAGGGACATTCTGATATGCCGGCGGTGCGCGCGGCTGATACTGCTGCTGTTGCTGGTGTGGCTGCTGGTACTGCAATTGCTGTTGCGGCGGCTGCTGTGGCTGTTGCTGTTACTAGTTCAGCTGCTGGGGCCGCTGATATTGAGGCTGCTGATACTGAGGGTTCGGCTGCTGCCTGTACCCCTGCTAGTTCGGCTGCGGTGGCCTCTGGTACTGCTACTGACTCCTCACAAACTGGGGCGAATTGTTGTTCATGCTGCTGACTTGCTCGTGATAGAGCGTGCCCTCAGTAGTTGGACCTGTGTTGGGAGCATTTGGCACTGGAGGCTTCCGAGGTGGAGGCTTGTTAGGTCTGTGAGGATCAAAGACGCTAGAGAACGTAGCGTCCTTGAAGGCATTCTGACAGTACCGTGCTCTTTTATAGAGCTCTGCCGTGCTGGTCAGATTGTTCAGGGAGAGGACTAGTTTGAACTGGGGCGTGGCATTGGAAATCAGCATTTTCACTTGCTCTGACTTGGACAAGTGGTCTTTCACTTTCTCGGCCAAGCCTCGCCATCTGTCGGCAAAACTGACGAACTCTTCATCGGGTTTCATCTTTTATGCTATTAGGTCAGTGATGGACAGAGAGGGGGCAACTCTGTCCTGGTATCGTTGAATGAATTTTCGAGAAACAATACCATAGTCCTCTACTTCGGATGGTTCCAAAGAAAAGAACCACTCGAGGGCTGGTCCATCTAAAGATCTCCTGAACAAAAAGGCCAACGACCTCTTGTCGTTTTGCAAGAAGGATGATTCGTACATGAACTCCTTCAAGTGCGTGAAGGGGTTACCAGTACCGTTGTACTTCTGGTACACTGGCATCTCGGAAGGTGGTAGGTGGAACACTGGCAGGCTCGGTAAGTTGATCTCCAGTGCAGCTTTGACCCCCATCATCTTCTGGAGGTTGTTGAATTGTTCGTCCATGCGCTCCATCTTCGCCAGCAACGCTTGCGTTGTCAGATCAGCCTGGGGAGAAGGAGGAGGTGGAGGTACTTGATAAGCCTGTTGCCTAGAGTACGTCGGACAAGGAGGACAATAAAGAGGAGGTCCGGCAGAGCTTCCGCCATGCCCGAGGGCATTTTGATGAGTGGGCGTCAGCAGTCTAGCCGGTTGCCTAGAAGATGAAAGTTGTAGCCCAGCTGGCCGAGAAGTGATATGAAGGCCCTCCATAGCCTGATGAATGTAAGGAGGATGAAGAGGAGGTTGGTGAGGGATGGCAGGGGGAGCCGCAGGGTTCGAATCGGCAGGCTGCGTGGGTGCCTTCCCCTTCAGAATGGACTGGATCGCCTCGAACTGCTGAGAGTCCAGACGGGAGGCAAGAACTCCCAAAGCATTGACAAGATCGGAGGACGAGGGATCATTTTGATTCATGTCTCCCTCAAAAACGGGATTGGGAATCGCATACTCATGCGGGGGAGGATCAGAATATTGATTATGAGGATGAAAAAGAGGGGCTCGGACATTCCCATCATGTCGAACCGGAACGGGGACAGAATTACGGGAGGCATCAGCATCTCTCCCACTCTCATAATTGTAATCAGAATCGCGAGGGGCATTAGCATCTCCCTCGTAGTTGACAATGGCATCTGGAGCCATACTCAAGTCCCTGCCTGATCGGAGCAGCATGATGTTAGATTCTTTTTCAAGGATTGGCAAACAAGTTGTACAGAGATTTAAACAAACAAGTGGATGTTTAGCGTGATTTTAAGATTCCTTGTTGAGTTATTTGGATTTAATTAAACCACAAATTCGCTCAAGGGATGGGATCCTAGTTTCAATTCAATATCCACCGTAATATTCTATGGCTTTCTCTCACAACGTTTATGGAATCTAACCGGGACTTCAACTGGTACAACCAGCCCGATGATCAAGGAGGAGTACCTTGATTTTGGGGACTTACGGAGGCCTTAACGCCAACTTCTCTAGTCTGATCGAGGGACCGACCCAATCAGAGAGAGTTGATGACGTCAAGTAGAGTGTTCCTAAGAAAAGGAGGGTGTTAGCCTTTATGCGTCTTTCATTTTATTATTATCTTGATTTATAATTGTGAATGAATGTATGTATGTGTGATATGCAGGATGCGCGCGATGCGGTCATCATCGACCTCCGGGCCTGCCTACATGACGCGGAGGCCCAGCTAGAGCAGGTCCAGAAGGAGTTGTTCGATCTGGTATGTATGCATGTTTTTGAATGGATGTTTTGATTAATTAATTGTTTTGGCGATTAACACTAACGGTTGTCTTTTGGTGCAGCGAGCCGTCTACACCCAAGCGGCTCCCCCTTCCTATGGAGCATCATCATCGTCTTCGTCTACTGCCCATGAGGCTGCTCTGGCTGACCTCCAGAGCCATCTCGCCTCCGCTATCCACCGAGCTTCCCTCGTAGAGGAGGATCACACTGCTCGGGTAGGTTCTTTCCCTTTGACTTTTGAATTTGATTTCGATTACTTGATTGCCTTGAACTGACAATGACTTCTCCTCAGGTTGTTGAGCTTCATGAAGCCCTTCGGAGGGCTGAAGCAGATGCGGCCCGTGTTCGGGATCTCGAGGAGCAGGTAGCTCGAGTTCGCGAGCTAGAGGAGCAGGTGGCTCGCCTCTCCACCGGAGACCTTCCTCGCGAGTTCTCACGCCTCCAGTCCCGACTGGAGTTCATCACCGAGGAGCGAGAGCGGGAGAGGCAGGAGCGGCAGAAGATGGATGCTAAGATGACTACTCTCCGGGTACAGCTTGGCGTTGCAGAGCACGAGCGACGCAGCGTGGAGGAGCGTTACCGACGTGCCCGCCAGCGAGCGCAGGAAAGGGGGCACGGGAGTGCGTTCACCGCGAGCGTGGCCATATCATCAGGCCAAGCTGGTCCGAGTCTGATGGGACCACCACCTCCTAGAGCTCCACCGCCGGACGCGCCTGACGAGGCTCAGAGTCAGTTCAACGAGGGGGTGGGAGGGAGCCAGCCTTGAGGGCTCATTGTGAGTGCTTAAAATGAGTGTGTGATTATCATGAAAGATCTATGTTGTTTAAGTGCAAAATAAAGCCTATTAAAAAGAAACTAAGTGAAGTGATCGCCAGAAACTTTTGACTTAAAAGTTCCAAAAGAAAGAGTTTGATCGCCTACCTGTTTAAACGCGGAAGATGTTGAGCTCTTAATTCCCCTTCTTCAGCCGGCTGAAGAAAGAGAGCCCTTCCTTTTCTTTGTTCTTGCTGTTGAGTTTGAATTTGAGGATCGTCCAAAGTCCTTGTGATTTGCTTGTTTTCCTCCCCTTTTGATTCTCCTTTTGCAAGAAAACAAAAAAAAATAGAAAGAAGAATAAAGAAATGATGAGAATTTAGGCAAAAGTAGTATCCATTCTAAACAGAGTTTTAAACATGCAACTTAACATAGAACTCACTTGTTGGGATGGTCTTTGAAACCCCTTTAAATTGGTTTTAGAAATGATGCTAGTGTTGTGTGTGTTTGCATGGAGTGATGTGATGAAAAATGTAGAATTAATGAAGTGAATATGAAAATTGCAGAAAATGAATTGAAAAACTTATGCCGGTTGGATGAAGAATAGAAAGCCTTGGATCTTGATTGGATGAAGATTTGATGACGACTTCTGGAAACAGCAGTACTTCGGCGTGTGGACGTTGTTGCTTCAATCTTCAATTCGTTATCGCCTCAATCACTAACTAATCACCAACTCTCTTTTTTTCACCCATTCAAGAGGCAGGATATTTATAGACTTCTTCTGCGTCCGCAGATTTACATGGAAAAATTTGAGATTTATCCGCATTAACCAACAGATAAATACATATTAATTCATCTTTATCTGTAATTATCTAGAACGCGTCAACCATTGAAGACGCCTTTCAGATTCATTAGGATAAAGATAACATCCGAGAAAACTTATCTTTATCTGTATTAGCTAAAACGCGTCAGCTTGTATAGACGTCTTTTACACTAATTAAGATAAGGATAAACATCCGGAAGAGAAGTAGAAATAACTTAGGAAACCTAAATTGCGTCGTATTTAGCAGACGCCTTTTAGCTAATTAATCAACTGATTAAAATTCAAATTTAAACGTTAAAATAAAGTCTAAATGGCGTCCACACAGGTAGACGTCTTTTAAACTTCTTCATATTTTAACTGAAATTTGAGTTAAAATCAATTTAATTGATTAACTTAAACATGTCTGTTAAACCCGACACTCAAAAAGATCAATAAAAACTAATCAATGATTAAATATCAGACCATTCTGAGGCATTATTATATGATATGAAATTTACTCGAAATGATATCAAAATTAGCGTGTCTACACTCATGTATTTTTCTTTCTTTTGTGTACCATGTACAAAACACATTTTGATGATATACATAAACTTTTGGCCTCCAATCTTGCGTTCTATGTGTTTGTCTTGCATCCTGTATATCACTTAACAAATAGGTTAAGTATCTATTTAGGCTTAGCCCCTTGCCTGACCAAATGAATGGTCAATCAGTCTTTTTCTTAAATGAAGGGTCAAGGGGCATGGCCTTTATTAACAAAGGTAATATGAATAATCAAACTTAAGCAAAATGCAACATACAAGCAGACAGATGCTTACTTAAAGTAAAAGGAATGAGACATACCAAGTGCAATAAGCAAATGCTAATTGAAATATTTTTGTTGTTTTGGGTTTGAAATATATGTTTTTTTTGGGTTTTGGGATATATATATATTTTTTGGGTTTTTGAAATATGTATTTCTTTGCGTTTTTGACATATGTATTTTTTTGTATATATTTTTATTATTATTTTTGACATATGTATTTTTTTGGATTTTGGCAAATATATTTTTTTGGATTTTTGACATATGTATTTTTTTTGGATTTTTGACTTATGTATTTTTTTGGATTTTTCACTTATGTATTTTTTTGGATTTTTGACTTATTTATTTTTTTTGATTTTTTGACTAAAAGACCAGCATGGTACCCAGATCAAAAGATCATATTCATTTATTAACTTAATTTTCAAATTTTTCTTCAACAATTTAACTTAAACTCATTGTGCTTGGACTTGTGTTTCCATTCGTGATCCCATTTGATGATCTGTCCTTCAGTCAATCTAGGCCATTCCTTCAGTTTGGAGTACGCCTCTTTAGAAAGAAATGAAGAATAAGTTTAGAAAGCCCATGAGAAGGTTCCGGAGACCTAAAAAGATGTTCATTTCCTGCCCTAATATCCGTTGGGGTTCGGTCATTTTCTTTCCGGGATATTTATCGACCTTGCGTTCCCTTTCATTTCATTTCATGACATTGATGTAATGTTTGTAGTATAATGGCCTTTTGATTTGACATTTAGATTTTGTCTTTTGCTTTTGCTTTTCTATTCTTTTCTTTGGGACGGATCTCCCCCTTTTTTTATGACGGCCTCCTACTAAGATGACGGGTATTCTTGTTAGTCTATTCTAAGCATCGTTCCGACATCATGGGCCGAGTGTAAAACATATTTTTGTTTTAAAACGAATGATTTGGTACTTTACACTTTTAGTCAAGCTTTCGGTATTCCTTAGGACTTGGCATCTCTTGTTACTCACGAATCAAACGTGTCAGTGTGTGTAATAATGTGTTTGAAGTTAAATTATCCAAACTGATAAGGGAATTTGAGTTTATAAATTTTCTGATTCCACTGGTCTTTGTACCATGCTGATCGACTCTTTAACCTAAGGGTAGTATTTCTTAAGATGTAAACCATTCTAGGGATGAGTTAGCTCTTCTCCTTCTGCATTGACAAGACGGTAAGCATTACCAGGAAAAGCGTGCGATACAACATAAGGTCCTTCCCAGTTGGGTTGGAGCTTAGAACGCGGACCACCAGGTTTTACAAAAATCTTTCTGACGACCATTTCACCGACTTTGAACTTACGTTCAATGACTTTCTTTTGATAAAAATGTGCTAATCTATTTTGATAAACTTTTCCATGATTGGCGGCTGACCATCTTTTCTCGTCTAAGAGTTCCAATTGAGCAAGGAGTGCTGAACGATGTTCATCAATGGAAAATTCATTGTTCGATTGTACTCTTAATGACGGTATAAGGATCTCGTATGGAACTACCGCCTCCATTCCAAATGTTAAGGAATAAGGAGTTTGCCCAGTAGGCGTGCGGATTGAAGTTCGGTAGGCCCATAGAGCCTCAACCAATTTTTCTGGCCAGTCTGCGAATTTGTTAGATTTGCACATCTTTTTGATGATTTTTATCAAAGTCTTATTAGTTGCCTCTGCTTGGCCATTGCCTTGCGGGTAATAAGGAGACGAATGATGCAATGCAATTCTATACCTGTTGCAGAGGTCCTTCAATTCTTGTGACACGAACTGCAGTCCGTTGTCGGTGACGATGGTGCTTAGAATTCCAAATCGGGTGATGATGTTCTTCATGATGAACTTGCAGACGGTTGATGCTTTGATTTCCACGTACGCTTCGGCTTCTGCCCACTTGATGAAGTATTCCGTTGCCGTGAGAATGAAAGATTTTTGCTTGATGCCGGAATCTGGATTACCAAGGGGTCCAATGATGTCGAAAGCCTACATGGAGAAAGGCCATGGGAAAGAAACAAGATGGAGTGAAGATGCAGGAGAATGAATCTTGTCGGCGTGAAGTTGACACTTAGCACACGTACGGACATATCCTAGTGCCGGAGTGTGGAGGAGAGGTATAGGCGTGCTCAACAGCGTGCTCAGGAACGTGGTTTGACGAGTGCTTTTACCGCTAGTGTCGCCATGTCGTCCGGCCAGGCAGGGCCGAGCGCGATGGGGCCACCTCCACTTCCCAGTCGAGGACCAGGGCCGGATGCGCCCGACGAGGCACAAAGTTAGTGTGATAAGGGCGAAGGGGAGAGCCAGCCTTGAGAGCTCATGTATTTTTCTTTTCTTTTGTGTATTATGTATGAAACACCATTTTGATGATATACACGAAATTTTTGGCTTGCAACCTTGCGTTCCATGTGTTTGCCTTGTGCCCTGCATGTCACTTAACAAACAGGTTAAGTATCTATTTAGGCTTAGTCCCTTGCCTGACCAAATGAACGGTCAATCAATCTTTTCTTTAAATGAACGGTCAAGGGGCATAGCCTTTATCAACAAAGGTAATTGAATTATAAGTAAACTTAAGCAAAATGCAACATACAAGCAGACAGATGCTCACTGAAAATAAAATGAATGAAACGTACCAGATGCAATAAGCAAATGCTAATTGAAATATTTTTGTTGTTTTGAAATATCTTTTTTTTTTTTTTTGGGTTTTGAAATATGTATTTTTTTTAATTTTGACATTTATATTTTTTTTTATTTTTGACATATGTATCTTTTTTTTTATTTTTTTGAAATATGTATTTTTATTTTATTTTTGGACATATGTATTTTTTTTTATTTTTGACATATGTATTTTATTTGATTTTTGACATATGTATCTTTTTTTGACTTTTTTGACTAAAAGACCAGCATGGTACCCAGATCAAAAGATCATATTCATTTATTAACTTAATTTCCAAATTGTTCTTCAACAACTTACCTTAAACCCATTCGTGTTTGAACTTGTGTTTCCATTCATAATCCCATTTGATGATTTGACCTTTAGTCAATCTAAGTCATTCCTTAAGTTTGGAGTACGCCTCTTTAGGAGGAAAGGAAGAATAAGTTTAGAAAGCCCATGAGAAGGTTCCGGAGACCTAAAAAGAGGTTCCTTTCCTACCCTAGTATCCGTTGGGGTTCGGTCAGTTTCTTTCCGGGGTATTTATCGACCTTGCGTTCCCTTTTGTTTCATTTCATGGCCTTGATGTAACGTTTGTAGTGTGATGGCCTTTTGATTTGACATTTGGCTTTTGCCTTTTGCTTTTGCTTTTTCTATTCTTTTCTTTAGGACAAATCTCCCCCATTTTTTTATGACGGCCTCCTACTAAGATGGCGGGTATTCTTGGTAGTCTATTATAAGCCTCGTTCCGACATCACGGGCCGAGTGTAAAACACAATTTTGTTTTAAAACGAATGATTTGTACTTTACACTTTTAGTCATGCTTTCGGTATTCCTTAGGACTTGGCATCTCTTGTTACTCACGAATCAAACGTGTCAGTGTGTGTAGTAATGGGTTTGGAATTAAATTATCCAGATTGATAAGGAAATTTGAGTTTATAAATTTTCTGATTCCACTGGTCTTAGTACCATGCTGATCGACTCTTTAACCTAAGGGTAGTATTTCTTAAGATGTAAGCCATTCCAGGGATGAGTTAGCTCTTCTCCTTCTGCATTAACAAGACGATAAGCATTACCAGGAAAAGCGTGCGATACAACATAAGGTCCTTCCCAGTTGGGTTGGAGCTTAGAACGCGGACCACCAGGTTTTACAAAAATCTTTCTGACGACCATTTCACCGACTTTGAACTTACGTTCAATGACTTTCTTTTGATAAAAACGTACTAGTCTATTTTGATAAACTTTTCCATGATTGGCGGCTGACCATCTTTTCTCGTCTAAGAGTTCCAATTGAGCAAGGAGTGCTGAACGATGTTCATCAATGAAAAATTCATTGTTCAATTGTACTCTTAATGACGGTGTAAGGATCTCGTATGGAACTACCGCCTCCATTCCAAATGTTAAGGAGTAAGGAGTTTGCCCAGTGGGCGTGCGGATTGAAGTTCGGTAGGCCCATAGAGCCTCAACCAATTTTTCTGGCCAGTCTGCGAATTTCTTAGATTTGCACATCTTTTTGATGATTTTTATCAAAGTCTTATTAGTTGCCTCTGCTTGGCCATTGCCTTGCGGGTAATAAGGAGACGAATGATGCAATGCAATTCTATACCTATTGCAGAGGTCCTTCAATTCTTGTGACACGAACTGCGGTCCGTTGTCGGTGACGATGGTGCTTGGAATTCCAAATCGGGTGATGATGTTCTTCATGATGAACTTGCAGACGGTTGATGCTTTGATTTCCACGTACGCTTCGGCTTCTGCCCACTTGGTGAAGTATTCCGTTGCCGTGAGAATGAAAGTTTTTTGTTTGATGCCGGAATCTGGATTACCAAGGGGTCCAATGATGTCGAAAGCCCACATGGAGAAAGGCCATGGGGAAGAAACAAGATGGAGTGAAGATGCAGGAGAATGAATTTTGTCGGCGTGAAGTTGACACTTAGCACACCTACGGACATATCCTACACCGTCTTCTTCCATGGTTGGCCAATAAAATCTTTGTCTGAGGATCTTCTTTGCTAACATCAGTCCATTGACATGGCCACCACAAACTCCACTATGAACTCCTTCCATAACCTTCCAAAGCTCATCTTCCTCTAGACATCTTAAAAGAACTCCATCAAAACCTCTCTTGTACAATGCTCCTCCAACTATGGTGTATCTTTGAGCAACTCTCCTGATAGCCCTTTTCTCCTCAGCTGTGGCTTCTTCAGGATATGATTGATCTTCATAATATTTGGCAATTTCATAGTACCATGGCTTCTGTTCATCGTCCATCTCTTCTAACAGCTCCATCAACATGATTTCTCTCTTTTCCACAATACTTCCATCTCTAACTTTCTTCAACAGTTTCTCCTTAGTTCTAAGAAATGAAGGGTCTTTCACGGCGGGTGAAAGACGCCTATGAACTATGATTGATTCTGATTGCCTGCTGATTGGAAAATCAAGAGAGGATGCAAGTGAAGCTAGAGCGTCAGCTAAGATGTTCTGATTCCTAGGGACATGGACAAAGATCAATTTCGTGAAAAGCTTTGAATAAGCAGAAGTAAGTTCTTGATAAGGTTTGAGTTTGGGATCAAGAGTTCGATACTTGGTCAGCACTTGGCGAAGAATCAGTTGGGTATCACTCACAATCCTGAGTTTAGTGGCACTATGAAAATGAGCAGCCTCGAGGCCAGTAAGGAGTGCCTCGTATTCAGCTATATTGTTGGTAACTAGAAAGTCGAGCTGAAAGGCTTGTGGAATGGTGACACCTTCAGGTGAAAACAGAACGATACTGATCCCCTTTCCATGAGAATTCAGAGCTCCGTCAAAATGCAGAGTCCACATATCATCTTTGTCTATGGACATCAGTTCCTCATCCGGAAACTCTGATCGCATTGGATCAAATCGAGGAAGGGGATGATGAGCGAGATATTCTGTTATGGCATAGCCCTTGATCGTTTTCTGCTGAATGTAAGTGATATCGAATTGAGATAGAAAGCTTTGCCATCGCGCTAACCTATCAGTAAGGACAGATTTCTCCAGAAGAAACTTGATCGGATGCATCCTAGCGATGAGATTGACTTCATGGGCTAGAAAAAAATGCTTCAATTTCTGAACAACCCAAACCAATGTTGCACATGTTTTCTCCATCGTTGTATATCTCTGTTCAGCGGGGTTGAGAAGTTTAGAGAGATAGTAGGCTGCCATCTCCTTTCCTTCTTCATCCTCTTGTGCTAGGACAACCCCCACTGCATCATCCAGGACATAAATATAAAGTATTAATGATTTGCCTGGAGATGGTGGTCTCAAAACAGGAGGACTTGCCAAATAGTTCTTTAATCCATCGAATGCCTCCTGACACTTATCGTCCCAATCGAATTTGACTCCTGGCTTGGTAAGCTCGTAGAACGGCTTACACCTTTGTAAGTGATGGGAGACAAAACGGCGAATAAATTGCAACCTCCCAATTAATCCTCTTACTTCCTTCAAGTTCTTGGTAGGTGGCATCTCTCTGATAGCCTTCGCCTTGTTGGGATCGATCTCAATTCCCCGTTTGCTGACGATGAATCCAAGCAATTTCCCTAAAGATACCCCGAATACACATTTCTTGGGGTTCATCTTTAACTGATACTCTCTCGATCTCTCTAATACCCTTGCCAAAACTTTGACATGCTCAACCTTTGTCTTAGATTTAACCAATAGATCATCCACATACACTTCCAGATCTATGTGCATCATGTCATGAAATATTGCCATCATAGCCCTTTGATAAGTGGCTCCAGCATTCTTTAATCCAAATGGCATAACGACATAGCAGTATGTTCCCCAAGGTGTAGTGAATGACGTCTTCTCCTGATCTTCTTCTACCAGCTTAATCTGATTGTACCCTGAAAATCCGTCCATAAATGATAAAGTTTCATAGCCAGCGTTGTTATCAATGAGTACATCAATATGAGGCAATGGAAAATCATCTTTAGGACACGCCCGATTCAAATTGCGAAAGTCAATGCAAATCCTGACCTTCCCATCCTTTTTCTTAACCGGGACTATGTTGGCCACCCATTGTGGATAAAGGACAACTCTAATAAATTTGACTTTATGTAATTTGTCGACCTCTTCCTTCATCTTTAGAGCCATTTGTGGGTGGAATCGCCTTAATTTCTACTTGACCGGGCTAGCTCCATCCTTTAATGTTAACCTGTGTTCAACTAAAGACGAGTCTAACCCCGGCATATTTTCATAACTCCAGGGGAAAGTATCCTTATAGTCCTTAAGAACTTGTACCATTGCCTTCTCGTCCTCTGTAGAAAGATTTTTGCTGACGAGGACAACCTTAGGTTCGTCTTCAGTCCCTAAATTGATTTCTTTGGTGGGCTCTTCTACGGCAGCTGAGGGTTCATCGAATCTCTTCATTCCACTGGCGTATGCCTCAGCTACGTCCTCGTCATCTTCCTCATTTTCAACAATGGGGTCTTTCTCATGTACTAACTCATACACCCCATACCCATCATTGACTGACTCATCGTCCACACAATCTTCTGGCATCTGAATTGGATTTTCTAAAAACTGAGGGATTAAAGAGCAAGAAAGACATCTATCAGCTAAGTACTGGAGGTATCTATCTGGAATTCGCCTACCCTTAGACTTCCTAGATTTCCTAACTTGATTAACCTTCCTAGAAGACTGCCTAACCTCACTATACTCCCTATTATAACCTAATGAAGATGAAGCAGAATGGAAATCCTGGGATACAAGTGGAAATACAGGAGAATCCTCTCGAGGGGAGGGGCAGAGTAGATCTAGGAGAGAATCTTGACCGAAAGACCCGCGCGTTTAATGGATAAGGAGAAATAGTGGCAGTTTTCAGAGGATCAGCCACTGGATTGTAAACCTGTAATACCGATAGAAAAGGTTGTCGGCCAGGTAAAGAAGCAGGTTTGATATTCAAAGTATGAGCAGCAGCAAGGATCGGCATGCTCGTAGCCTTAATGATTCGTCCTTTAAAGGGAAATTTGAGGCATTGATGATTCGTGGAAGGAATCGCCTCGAGAGTTTTTATATAAGGACGACCCAAGATGGCATTCAAAGAAGGGTCGATTTCCAGAATGTGAAATTCGACCTCAGTATGACTTACAGGGCCTAGCTCTACTTTCAAATAAACCATTCCCAGAGGGGAACAAGTGGAGTTATAATATGCTATAACAGAGATGGGGCTAGGCAGCCATTTTTCCTTGGGCACACCACACAGTTCTAGGGTCTTCGGAGGTAAGACATTGATTGAAGCCCCTGTGTCAACCAGGCATGCATCCACGGCCTTCTTGCAGATGTTGACCGTGATGCTCAGAGCCATGCTTCTGGCTGCTGGCGGTGATAGTTCCAATGTATGAAATGTAATGGAGGGCTGATCCCCCTGAGGAACTAATAGTGCTGCAATCTTTTCCACCGGTACGTCCTCGTTGACCATCACCTTCTGCAAATATTCCATCAAAGCTTCTTGGTGACTCTTCGATCTTTTAATCAGTTCAAGCACGGAGATCCGTGCCGGTGTTCGATCCAGATGTTTCAACAAATCATATTGAGTGCCTGGTGCACTGTCTTCATTGTGTGCTTCCTCCGGCGGCTGTGATGGGCTGTCTCTAATGTTGACTGAGGGAAGACTTTGTTGAAAATCCTCCTACTCCGGAGCGCATGTTCCTCAACCGTGGAGGGTCCGGGTGACACTTTGAGTACCGCAGGGTTGGATGCTACGGATGGCGTGGAGTGTTGGTATGTAGGTGATGGCGTTGGATTAAGTGGTGGTGGCGTGGTGCGGATTAAAGGTCTAGACGGTTGGATGGTAGATGGGTAAGTGATTGGGGTGGATGAAGTGGGAAACGGCACGCGTAGTAGCGGTCTAGATGGTTGGATGGTTTCTGGGTAAGTGGTAGTGGTAACGGGTGAAGTAGGGAATGGTATGCGGAGTAGGGGTCTGGATGGTAGGAGGGGTGCGTAATTAGTTTGCGGTAGGTTATATGGTGGAGGCGCAGTGGTGTGGGGTGTAATGGGCTTGAGGAAAGCGGGTGGTGGTAATGGGTTAGTGGGTGCGGGTGAGTGATACGCGGGTGTCGGTAGAGGGGTGATGGTAATGGGCTGTGGTCTGGGTATGTGGATGGTACGGCGTGGTTGTTGCTCTGCGGTACTCGGAATATGACCTGTTGAATAAAGAGAGGAAGAGTCCTCTATCCTCCACTGTTGTCTACGGTCAGCCTCAGACTGGCTGTTTGTTAGAATAGGGGCAACTTGGTTTTGGTTTTGATGCTCCGGGAGCGGGTTCTGCACTATGCCCATGTTTGGTGGTGGTGCTGCTTGTACTGGTGCTCCTGCTTGCTGTTGTTGTTGCTGCTGCTGTGGTCTTCTTGCCTTCAGGGCTGATATGTATTTTTTCATTTCTTCCCAGTCTATGCCCCCTGTTCGTTGAGATCATGAATGTAATCTCTAAATTGGAAGCAGGTGTCAATACTATGTCTAGGTTGCCTATGGAAATAGCAATACCTAGACGTGTCGGCATTCTAAGGCCAAACTGCCTTTTCCCTTGGCAGGACTAAGGCATTAGCTGCCATTAGGGCACTGAAAATGTCTACTAAAGATTCTGGGAGGACTGGGTATTTTGCGCTTTTTGGGCCTGGAGGTCTTCTCTACTGGTTGTAGTCAGCAGGAGGAGGGACATTATGATATGCCAGCGGTGCGCGCGGCTGATACTGTTGTTGTTGTTGGTACTGCGGTTGTTGTGGCTGCTGGTACTGCAATTGCCGTTGCGGCGGCTGCTGTGGTTGTTGTTGCTGCTATTGCTGGTTCGGCTGCTGTGGCCGCTGATATTGGGGATGCTGATACTGAGGATTCGGCTGCTGCCTGTATCCCTGCTGGTTCGGCTGCGGTGGCCTCTAGTACTGCTGCTGACTCCTCACGAACTGAGGCGAGTTGTTGTTCATACTACTGACTTGCTCATGAGAGAGCGTGCCCTCAGTAGTTGGACCTGTGCTGGGAGAATATGGCACTGCAGGGTTCCGGGGTGGAGGCCTGCTAGGTCTGTGAGGATCAAAGACGCTAGAGAACGTAGCGTCCTTGAAGGCATTCTGATAGTACCGTGCTCTTTCATAGAGCACTGCCATGCTGGTCAGCTTGTTCAGGGAGAGGACTAGTTTGAACTGGGGCGTGGCATTGGAAATCAGCATCTTCACTTGCTCCGACTCGGACAAGTGATCTTTCACTTTCTCGGCCACGCCCCGCCATCTGTCGGCAAAACTGACGAACTCTTCATCGGGTTTCATCTTCTCTGCTATTAGGTTAGTGATGGACAAGGAGGGGGCAACTCTGTCCTGGTATCGTTGAATGAATTTTCGAGAAACAATACCATAGTCCTCTACTTCGGAGGGTTCTAAAGAAAAGAACCACTCGAGGGCTGGTCCCTCTAAAGATCTCCTGAACAAAAAGGCCAACGACCTCTTGTCGTTTTGCCAGAAGGATGATTCGTACATAAACTCCTTCAAGTGGGTGAAGGGGTTACCAGTACCGTTGTACTTCCGGTACACTGGCATCTCGGAGGGTGGCAGGTGGAACACTGGCAGGCTTGGTAAGTTGATTTCTGGTGCAGCTTTGACCCCCATCATCTTCTGGAGGTTGTTGAATTGTTCATCCATGCGCTCCATCTTCGCCAGCAACGCTTGTGTTGTCAGATCAGCCTGGGGAGGAGGAGGAGGTGGAGGTACTTGATAGGCATGTTGCCTAGAGTACGTCGGACAAGGAGGACAGTAAAGAGGAGGTCCGGCAAAGCTTCCGCCATGCCCGAGGGCATTTTGATAAGCAGGCGTTAATGGTCTAGCCGGTTGCCTAGAAGATGAAAGTTGCGTCCCAGCTGGCCGAGAAGTGATATGGAGGCCCTCCATAGCCTGATGAATGTAAGGAGGATGAAGAGGAGGTTGCTGAGGGATGGCAGGGGGAGCCGCAGGGTTCGGCTCGGCAGGCTGCATGGGTGCCTTCCCCTTCAGAATGGACTGGATCGCCTCGAACTGCTGAGGGTCCAGACGGGAGGCAAGAACTCCCAAAGCATTGACAAGATCCGAAGGATCGGAGGACGAGGGATCATTTTGATTCATGTCTCCCTCAAAAACGGGATTGGGAATCGCATACTCATGCGGGGGAGGATCAGAATATTGATTATGAGGATGAAAAAGAGGGGTTCGGATATTTCCATCATGTCGAACCGAAACGGGGACAGAATTACGGGAGGCATCAGCATCTCTCCCGCTCTCATAATTGTAATCAGAATTGCGAGGGGCATTAGCATCTCCCTCGTAGTTGACAATGGCATCTGGAGCCATACTCAAATCCCTGCCCGATCGGAGCAGCATGATGTTAGATTCTTTTTCACGGATTGGCAAACAAGTTGTACAGAGATTTAAACAAACAAGTGGATGTTTAGCGTGATTTTAAGATTCCTTGTTGAGTTATTTGGATTTAATTAAACCACAAATTCGCTCAAGGGATGGGATCTTAGTTTCAGTTCAATATCCACCGTTATATTCTATGGCTTTCTCTCACAACGTTTATAGAATCTAACTGGGACTTCAACTGGTACAACCAGCTTGATGATCAAGGAGGAGTACCTTGATTTTGGGGACTTACTGAGGTCTTAACGCCAACTACTCTAATCTGATCGAGGGACCGACCCAATCAGAGAGAGTTAATGGCGTCAAGTAGAGTGTTCCTAAGAAAAGGAGGGTGTTAGCCTCAATGCGTATGACCTGTAGCCTGGATGGCCTCTAATGCTTAATACATAATGGGTAATTAGCACACAGATCACAAAAATATGAGAACTGAAGAAGAAATAATAAACTGCCTGAATCGCGTCGAGGGTAGTCGACGCTATTCAAACAGAGTCTTAATTTTTCGCAGAAGCTCAGATTGCAGACAGCAGAGAAATAAGACTGAAAGGCGTCTAGGTTAACCGACGCAGTTTGAAACGCGTCAGTATTCCTAGATGCTTTTCAAGTCGCAGAAGCAGTTTTCCAGGAGGAATTTCTGGATTGATTCCTCCTTAAATAGGATAAAAACAATAAATAATCAGCTCATGCAAGATTTTTTTTAGTTTCAGGTTTTAACAGGATGATTTTACTAACTAAACAACTAAGATATCAATCAATCACACAACATTTCATCACAAAAACAACTTTTTAACTAATCAACGGGGAGGGCAAGATCTTGCCACTGGGGTATGCACGTGGTGCACGTGGGAAATTAACTAAACTAAAAACACTCACCAATTGGTGAGGACGTGTCGAGAGACACAAGTGGTGCACCGTGGGTGCCCGATTGATAACACCAAGAACAAAAGAACTAAAAGATGGCGAGACCAAGTCCTACCGTGATCGCCAAAAAAGCTGTGAGTGCTTAAAATGAGTGTGATTATCATGAAAAATCTATATTGTTTAAGTGCAAAATAAAGCCTATTAAAAAGAAACTAAGTGAAGTGATCGCTAGAAACTTTTGACTTAAAAGTTCCAAAAGAAAGAGTTTGATCGCCCACCTGTTTGAACGTGGGAGATGTTGAGCTCTTGATTCCCCCTCTTCAGCCGGCTGAAGAAAGAGAGCCCTTTCTTGTCTTTGTTCTTGCTGTTGAGTTTGAGGATCGTCCAGAGTCCTCTGTGATTTGCTTGTTGATTCCCTCCCCTTTGATTCTTTGCAAGAAAATAGAAAGAAAAATGAAAAAACAATGAGAACTTAAGCAAAAGTAGTATCCATTCTAATCAGAGTTTTAAACTTGCAACTAGACATAGAAAACTCATTTGTTTGGATGGTCTTTGAAACCCCTTTAAATTGGTTTTAAAAATGATGCTAGTGTTGTGTGTGTGTTGCATGGAGTGATGTGATGAAATATACAAGATTAATGAAAATGAAGATGAAAATAATACATAAATGAATTGAAAAAAAAAAACTTATGCCGGTTGATGAAGAATAGAAAGCCTTGATCTTGAATGGATGCCGACAGCACTTCAGTTCTTCAGCGCTTGGACGTCGTTGCTTCAATCTTCAATTAACTAATCATCAACTCTAACTCTAACTCTAACTCTAACTCTAACTTCAACTCTGTCACCCATTCAAGAGGAGGGTATTTATAGACTTCCTCTGCGTCCGCGGATTTACATAGAAAAATTTGGGATTTATCCGTATTAACCAACAGATAAATACAGATTAATTCATCTTTATCTGTAATTATCTAAAATGCGTCAACCATCAAAGACGCCTTTCAGACTGATTAAGATAGAGATAAACATCCAGTAAAAACTTATCTTTATCTGTATTAGCTAAAACGCGTCGCCTTGTGCAGACGCCATTTACACTAATTAAGATAAGGATAAACATCCGGAAGAGAAGTAGAAATAGCTTAGGAAACCTAAATTGCGTCGTACCTTACAGACGTCTTTTAGTTAATTAATCAATTGATTAAAATTCAAATTTAAATGTCAAAATAAGAATAAAGTCTAAATGGCGTCCACACATGTTGATGTCTTTTAGATTTCTTCATATTTTAACTGAAATTTGAGTTAAAATCAATTTAATTGATTAACTTAAATCATATATGTCTGACCCGATACTTTTTAGATGATTAATTTAAAAAGATCAATTAACCAATGATTAAATATCAGACCATTATGAGGCATTATTATATGATATGAAATTTACTCGAAATGATGTCAAAATAAGCGTGTCTACATGTGGTAGCACAACAAATCACATCAAGTCCCTTAGGCAGTCAACTCTTGACAATTGCAACATTTGCAATATCCGATCAAATTTAACCCCTGAATCAGAATGACCTTGTGGTAGCACAACAAATCAAATGATTCAGTTAAGTTTATCCATCATTACTTAGATAACATGAATTCATAGTGCAATCCTTGTGGTAACACAGCAAAACTACACTATTTGTCAATCTATCTTAATGACATCACATGTCGTAAACCTAGATTAATTTCTAAATTAAATAGACCTTGTGGTAGCACAACAAATCCATTTGAAATAAGAATTATCTTTAGATCTATAATGATGGTGGGTTACGTGGATTATTCTGAATATCTCACGTTTACAACTTAAATTTTAAAAGAGGGTTTTAAGTTGATTTATAAAAAATCGTGCTATCAATAATATTTCGATTTGAAGTATCACAATACTTAATAGAAATATATATATAATAGCATATTCCACAAATATCAGATATATGCAGAAAAATAAATAGGGATGATCATGGACTGCTTAAGCTACTATGGAATCATCGGAGCCAAACGATGATCCATAATAGAATCCTAGTGTGAAAACAGCAACACCGGTTCCATTTGATGCGAGTCCTTCCTCTAGAGGTGTCTTCAGAAGATCCCGTCCTCTAAACTTAATCCGTAACATTTAAATATGAAATTTAGGACTCGCAGGTCCATAAATGTACATTTAAATAATAAGAAACTTTGATCTTATCAAGAGGAGTACAATCTTATAGGAAGATAGAGAGTACATTTGGATTAAGAGAGAGGAGGATACACAGGTCCTATTTAAAATACCAAATGAAATATGCATCGCATTTATTCACATCAATCATCACATGATAAAACTAAGTCCATGATCATCCCACCATAAAACACATCACATGCATCATAATTATCACATAATTACTGTTGGTATTAACTTTTATAAATATAAAATTATAATACCAATAACTTTTCGAAATAACATTTATTTCAATATTATCAATAATATTCAAAACATTATTGACAAAGATAACTAAACCATTCAGTTAATCTAAAAACTCATTCAAACATTTTGAACAGATAAAGAAAATCAAGTTATGCATAAAATAAGTTTAAAAACAATTTTTAAACTTAATTGATTTAATAGGGAAGTTAATAATCTAAAACAATTTTAAATAATTAACCAATACCCTATAATCAATAAAACCCTTTGAATGAATTAACAGTTATTAAATAGTTTAATAATCTGTTAATAATAATAAGAATAATTAATAACAGTTATTAATTATCCCTATAAAATATCTATTTTAAAATAGTTTTAAAATAGGCTTTAAAAGGGTTTAAAATGGGGCTAAAAAGGGTAAAAGGGGGTTAATGGGTCTGTGGGAGGGTTGCCGGGTCCGGACCCGGTTCGGTCAAGGTGCGGGTCCGGGCAGGCCGACCCGGCAGCCCACGCGCCGCTTCACCCCCGCCGCCCGTTAGGGTTTGAGGTGAGGCAGGCGCCTGGTTCGCACCCCCCGACCGGCGAGGGCAGGTCGCCGCCGGCCCAGCCGTGGGCGACGGGGCTCCGGCCGGCTACTCCGGCACTAGTGCACGTCGCCGGCGATCTTCCGAACGTCCCCGTGCTTCGCCGGTCCTCCCCTCAAGCCTGCATGTTGCAGGCTATCACGATAACGAGGAGGTTCCCCCCCCCCCGGCCCTGCCGATGGACTGCGGGGCTCCGGCCGGTCTCTACGGCGCCGGTGGACGTCGAACGTCGCCGGACGTTTGGTTTCTCCCTGTACGCACCTCTCTGTACTCACGTTGCTATTTGCATGCCATCGGAATGAGAGAGGGAGGAGCCAGTTAAAAGAGAAGGAGGATAGGCCATACAGCGCCGTATATGCCAGTAGTAGTCCCCAGTGGTTATCCCAAGCTTCCTACATGTATTTGCAGGCCGGTTCCGAACGCGGCCTATAGTGCATGGCCTAGGGAAGGATAAGGCCAACTGCCGCCTGTGATGGGGAATCTCCGGTTATCATCAGAGATGTATCTGGTCGAACCAGACTACCATAGAAAACAGGGATCATCCCTGTGGCTCCCCAAAAATTATCATGATAATCTTCTACCCATTCGGAGCAGCCCCAAGAAAGCCGCTATTTAAATCCGGGATCATATCCCAATAATTTTAGACATTCTAAAAATGCGGGGAACGATTCCTTGATATTTAAATAAATTTTAGCCCAAGAACATGTACAATACAGGTTCTTCACGCATAACGAGAAATAATCACGCAAAACGATGTCGTTTTACGATCAAACCAGCAACCTCGCTCTGATACCACTGTAAGGAATCGCCTAGAACGTAGCGGAAAATTAAATCGATTCCTATGTATTGGTTGCTGGGATCGTAAAACGGACAATTAAATAAACGCGGGAAGAACGGTTCTTCACCTTTGCGGGGTTTCGAATCTCCCGTAGATGATTTCGACTCGGTAATCGTGCACGTGCACGATCTCTAGAGGTATCCACACGAGCTCCCGATGTAGACGCGTTTTCCTCCTCGACTTGAGTACTCCGACCCGATCTCAAATCCACCATGCGCGGAAAGAGAAAGATTTACTCCAAGAGAGAGAGAAGGAGAGAGAGAGAGGAGATAGAGAATCTGAGAGTGTGTATTTTGTCCAACCTTTTTCACCCCTCCCCTTGGCCTCCTTATGTAAGAAATAAGGATAAACACAAGGATTAATTCTCATGATTATCCAAGAGTTTGGCCTTAGATAACTCTCCATTAAATATTCATGTTTATCCTATAGCTTTTCATAAAAACCCAGATAAGCATGATATTTAACATCTCTCACTGTCTGACGAGAACTCTTATGTATGTGACCCTCTAGACCCATATATCAGTCCGGTTTCAGGCCCATTAAATTTAGAACTAATTCTAAAGTTTAATATTTATTAATTAATATTTAAATATCATATGTTAAAAAATTACTTTAATAAATAAGTGATTTATCATCTGATGATTAATCCACTTGAACTTCTGACCATGAACGGTACCAAACACTACCTCATGATCCCATAAGATATAAGGGATACTGTTCTCTTTATTTGAACATTTCCGTCTGCAGATACCGCACAGATAGAATCCTTCACTCATCCAATGTCCCAATAACGCAAGGGTATAGTTTTATAGTCAAACCCTCTATCGCATTATTTAGATGGATTCCAGTACTCAGTTAATTTCTAGAAAAACATCTCTTTCATTTGACCCTGGCCAGGGATTTCTGTGTACACATCCATAGGACATTCTCTCTCCAGTCTTATACCAAGAGTGAGTGATCCCCTGTTGTTCACTCAATTACCTTCGCAAGTTTTCCACTGTATCTGAGAGACTGACTATCGTTGGCTTAATGGTTAAAGTCCACAAGTCAGAGAATCAAGACACAATGGTCTACAAATAAGGTATCATTGGTGACTCAGGTCAAAGGACCAACTGTGCTATTGCAACGATTGAATTCCCTGGTTGACTAATAGGTATAATTACCATTCAGGAATTCTTATTTGGGTCTGTTCAGTGAACTTATTCTCTAATGAGCACTCACAAGTTTATCTTAGTTCACCACACGAGTGAATGTGAGATCATTCACCCTCATCACATGAGCAGACATAACTTGTGTCGATCTTATCGGATATTTAATGTCCATCTCAAATATCCTATGATCGAGAACTGTTTAAGACAAGTGACTAAGGATATTGATCTCACTATCATGATCTCATCATGATTCAATATCGCATATATTTGTCTACGGACTTTCATTACGATAGTTAATTTGCAAGAACTGTAAATGAAGAAATAATTGTCTTTATTAATAATCTGAACTAGAATATACAATGATTGGCTTTGAGGCCACCCAATTCTATCAGTTTGTTGTAAGGTACAAAAGGAGATAAAGATGAGAGAATCAACAACAAGTGAGTTCTTTGTTTAAGTTGCATAATCAGAATCTTCATTGGAATAGATACTACATTTACTTGAGTTTTTATTATTTTCTTTCATCTTGTTTCTTGCAAGGTACAAAAGGAGATAAAGATGAGAGAATCAACAACAAGGGAATCAAGCTGGATGATTCTCAAAGCCTTATAAGCATCCAAAGCAAGAACAAAGTCAGAAGGACTATCTTTCTTCAGCCGGCTGAATGAGGGAAATCAAGAACTTCAATATCTCTCAATTCCAAAACAAGTAGACGATCAATATTTTCTTTTAGAACTTTTTAGTTAAAAGTTTCTGGCGATCACATTCGCCTAGTTTTAATAGGTTCATTTGTCACATAATCAATATAAATTTTTCATGATAATCACACCCCTAATTTGAGCACTCACAGTTTTTTGGCGATCACGGTGGAACTTGGTCTCGCCATCTTTTAATATTTGTTCTTGCTTTCATCAATCGGGTACTCTCTGTGCACCACCTGTGTCTCTTGACACGCCCGCACCGATCGGTGAGTTTTTAATTTAATTGTTATTCTTACGTGCACCACGTGCACACCCTTGTGTCAAGATCTTGCCTTCTCCATCTGATTGATTGAAGAGATGTTTTTGTGATAAGAAGCATGTGTGATTGATTGAATGTTTTGTTGTTTACATGATAAATCATCCTGTTAAAAAATTGAAAAAAAAAAAAAAAGATTCTCATGAGTCAATTATTTACTGCTTTCGTCTTGTTTGTTTGAGGAGGAATCGATCCAGAAATTCTTCCTAAAATATTGATTCCCTAACGCCAACCGTCGAAGGAGTGCAGTTTGGGGAGGATGCCTGCAAAAGAAAATAGAGCGAAAACGCGACTGCCAGCTAGTTCTTGGTCGACTAATTAATTTTGTATGGATGAAATTAGATTTTGTTTTCCTTGACCGTTGATTTGGAGACGTAGAAGACCAGGATCCATAGAGATGGGATCCTGCCACCAGCCTTGCTTAGCCATGTCCTTGTCTTATGCTTATCGACTTGGGTCAGTAGGGCTCGTGAGAGGATCTATATGTGATTAGAAAAACATGTATGTTTGACTTTGGTCAATAAGGTTACTTAGGGTTTTTCAGTTTTTGTTACTATAATCTACTTAATTAGTTTAGGAAAAAACTCCTTGTACATAATTCATGTGTTTAAGCATAAGACAATTGTTGTAGATGGCACGGCAGATATATGGAAGACCAGATTGCATGATCTGGATTGCTGACCGCCTCTTTTAAGGATATTCTATCTAGAATACTTTGGTTGCCAAACCATACATCCCCCAAAAAATCAATGGATGAGCCATCCTTCGGAATCCACCTTGTGTTATTAAGAATATATAGCCTGTTGTGCTGTGTTAAAAATACTCCTAGCAACACCAGTAGGAGAAGGATTTGAATTGTCCAGCAAATGACCTTTGATAAATTTTGATCTAGCATAGGAAGGCCATAGAGAGTTGCCATGCAAGACCGACCATATTTGTTTCATAACCATTGCCACCTGAACATCATGCATATATATTCCTTACCCCAAGGCCCCCTTCATCGATGAGTTTGGTGATATATTTCCAAGGTATCCAATGTTTCCTATGCTTCCCATCAAGTCCACCCCAAAAGAAATTTGCACGTGCCTTCTCAATATAATTAATGATCGATTTTGGGATTGCAGTCGCACTGGCTGTGTAAATAGGTATAGAGCAAAGGACTGATTTGATAAGAGTTAACTGATCAGCTTGAGATAGTTGTTTCGATTGCCAATTTTCAAGCTTTGAACAAGCCCTGTCCAGGAGAAATTTGTAATGTATAATCTTCTTACAACCTACTGTGGGTGGTACACCAAGGTATGAAGAGACAGAAGACACAGGACAGCCAGCAAAAAATCCCACTCAAGACGACCATACGCCGTGGCCATATCCAATTTTAGAATCAAGTTCCTGCCTCTCACTTTTCGTCCTAACTCCTTGAACAATTCATTAGATAGGGAAACATTGCCAATAATATAGCGGCCATTGACGAAAGCACCTTGTTGTTCTGAGATAATATGTGGTAATATGGGAACCAGTCTCCCACAAATGGTCTGAGATACAATTTTGTAACAATAATTGAATACGTTGATCGTAGGATTACTTCTCCATAAATTAGATGGATCCGGAATTGTCGTCTAATTAGGGGGACCCATCGACCTGACCCGAATTATCTCTAATTCTGGAGAAAAATTTCGGGTCCCGAATTGGAACCTCGGTCGCTTGTAAATAATTGTATATACCTGGCCACTGGGCCACTTTTAAAAAAAAAAAAAATTGCATAGGCCGATCGGTCTGAACTCTGACGAGTTGGATGGTAATTTCACCCTCGAGATGAGGGCAATCAGAGATGAGGTGGAGCCTCCATGTACACAGGATCATATTCGGCTGAACACAGGCAACTTTTCTATGCTTGTTTTCTTAGTATATATTCATTGTTAATCATCCAAAATTAATCTTATCTCTACTATAATACTAAAATAGAGTTCTTGTTTTTCTGCCAAAACTAAAACTAAGACACGTGGCGGCAGGAGAATCTCTCTCTCTATGAAGAATTACTAAAATATAATTCCTATTTTCTATCTCTCTTTATTAAGAAAAGAATTACTAAAATGGAGTTCATGTTTTCCTGCCAAAACTAACACATGTTTATTCAAATTTGATATTTTATCGTACATCGCACGGGCATAGAGCTAGTGTGCATATATTTATAAGTTTTGTTTTCTAGAGTAAGACTTGCTGCACCGCAAGCGGGCAACTGTCCAATTGCAGTAGCAAGTCTAAAATTTTCCTATTTGTTTTATTTTTTAAATTTTTTTATGATGGGCTCATCATGCTTGGCATGTCCGTACATCTTCGATCATACGAGTCAAAAAATCTAAAAAAAAAAAAAATATATTACTATTTATTGATTAATCAAAGATCAGACTATATGAACATGTCGGGCATGATCGGGCAACTTGCTGCACCGCAAGTGTAACTCTTTTCGCAATAGTAGCATGTAGGCTTCCCTATGTGTACTTATCATTGATCAGATATTTTCATTTCTATAATAGGAAGATAGATTCTCATGGATCAGTTAGTATGCTGAAGAGAGTACATGGAGGCCCCTGACACAAATGGTGGATTGAACAATGCAGCAGATAATTAGTTGTTCAACAATGCCGCAATCCTCCCCTTTAAGAACTTTGTTATTTAGGAAGCTCTCCGGCATAGATGGAGATCGTCCGTGGCCGACCAAGATATCTGTCGGCCGATTGGAGTTACAGCTCCATTTTAAATGGCCGTTTAATACGCAGACGAGTATGATACGAGTTTAATACACAGGTTCCACCAATGCCATAGCAGGAAGATTAGTGTGGGTCAGTGTTGATAGAGGTGATTTGTTGGTATAGATACGGGATATAACAAAGTTTGGTAACATGATTTGCAGACCAAAAAAATATAGCCGCGTGGACATTATTCCGTGTATTTATATGCATATAATAAAGTACAATAATCTAAAATATATTTAAAAGTTAAAATATAAATAAAACAGTATTTGAATTAACATTAATTAATAATAATATTATTAAAATATATATTTAGCTGAAAATTATTAAAGAGCTTATTTTGAGATATTGGAATGATGTTTCGGAAAAGCATCCCCCGGGACTTTCTAATGTGAATAGAAGTCTTCGCGGCACTATGAAAGAAGGTTGAAAGTGGTCGCCTTTGGTAGATTAGTCTAAGTCCAGAAGGACATGGAATCCAAAAGTGCAATTTAAATATCAAGTGGTCCGCATTAGTCAATATTTCAAGAGGGGAAAACAGCAAAGGAGGTGCCCACAAATGCCAAAATTAGTTAATTAGCATTATGAGGAGAGTATCTCTTTGGAAACTTAAAGTGTGGGTGAGTGTTAGAATAGTCCAACATCAAAAAAAAGATAAAATCTAAAAATATGTAATAGATGATGCATATTTTATTCAATGTCTTAAAGTTTTGAATTAGATGGCGCAGTAATTTCAATATAGTATCAGAACTCATGCATACAAATTAGGCCATGCACTCTATATTTGTAATCCGTAGAACCTAGAACGTGAGAAAATTATACACGACGAGGAAGCCCAAATAACTAAGGTAAAAGGCTACCACCGCCTAGAAGATCCCCAACGAGCTGCTTCGGTGGTTACCAACGCTGTCGAGAACATAGTGGCCAAAGTGATGAGGCTGAAGGCTGTGGTAGAGAAAGTGCCTCGTGAGAGGAACCACAACAAGGCCTCAATTTTGAGGAGACTATGGAAGGTTGGCTCTAGTAGAGTTTGAGTCCTTTAGCAAAATGCGAGGAAGCTCTTGATGAGTACGTTGTACGAGCTTGAGCACAACATGGAGAAAAATGGTATTGGTGCCTATCGGTATAGGTGGAATATAAAGTAGACATAACATTGAAAATGCTTTTGCATGAATTTTGACCAAAATACCCCTATGTTATTTATAGAAAAAGTGTCTTCAATAATGTATAAATAATAAAATTTTAAAAACAAAGTAAATTATAAAATAAAAATAAACAAATATATCTTTTTTCACAAATAAAATTATATAAATGTACAAGATAAAATATTCATACATATGTCAAAATAAATTTTATAGTATGAAGTAAATGTAACAATATGGTATAAAATTATACGTTATAGTATTTTTTAGATTAAATTTTTTAGATTTTTGATAATTGCATATTATACAATATATAAATAGAATAAAAATACATAATTTTTTTAATTTCATCAAACAATTTATTTGCAAGTTACATTACGAATATCCAAATATTTGATTTGCCAAACTATCTCTAAACATGTTCATTGTATGTCTCTTTTGTTTACGAGGAATCTGTCCTGATGTTTGCACTTGCGGAGACAATTTCATATGATGTGGAGAAAATTCTCTAAATAACTCATCTTCAAAATCCACTTGTTTGATAGAATTATGTACAGTCACTACTCCAATCTTTGCTTGTTTCTTTATAGAATATGAAGGCATGCCATTAAGAGTGCGCCACCATTGCTTCAACACATTAAAACGATGTTCAATGATATTTCTTAAAGATGAATGAAGATACTTAAATACTTCTTCTTTTTTCTGTAGAGTTTGACCACGATGTTCTTTTAGATGTTAACAATGACCTTACTGCGGTGCTAAAAAGCCATGCATATTAACAAAACTTGCATCAAGTAGATAATATTTACCTATAAAAGATTTTCAGATAAATTAAATTGTACGACGAGCCTGATGGCAAGGAGGGATAATGCATCCTTCAAAATGTTGAAGCATCACTATTTTAGATGGCCGATAAATTTAGCATGGAAACATGATCATAAGTGATAAGAGAGAGATATTACTTGTCGTAAACACTCAAGAATGCTATGCAAATGCCACATAAACGCAACTTCTTATTAATCTTCAAAATAAGTCACAAATGATTTATTGAATTGTCCCTCTAACTAGTGTAGACATCGATTTTGGACCAGCCCTTTGGTCATAAAACCGCCTCCATCATTAGTCATTTATCACCAAAATCCCCTCATTTAGTCATCTCAGCCCACTAACAACTAGGCCTATTAACCAAATCCCGACTCTAGTCACCTTTTCATGGAAGGCCAACCAGTCCGCCTTCCACCCCCTTCGAAAGCCACCTCTCACCTTCCACCTCCTTCGAAGGCCACCCCCTACCTTCTATACCTTTGGAAGGCCGGTCACCTTGCCTTCCACCCTTTTGCCACCTTTTGCACTTTTTACCACCTTTTCGTGGAAGACCAGCCAGTCCACCTTCCACCTCCTTCGAAGGCCACCCCTTGCCTTCTACCTCCTTGGAAGGTCAGCTACCTTGCCTTCCACCTTTTGGCCACCTTTTTCACTTTTCACCACATTTTCGTGGAAGGCCAGCCAGTCCGCCTTCCACCCCCTTCGAAGGCCACCCCTTGCCTTCCACCCCCTTCGAAGGCCACCCGGGCCACCTTCCACCACAAGATTGGAAGGCATGTTGCCTGGCCGTCCACTCCTTAACCACCCCCTTGACTCCGTCTTCCCCAAGATCTCCTCTACTCGCCGCCCTCGTCCCCCACTACTCCGACCACTCCCCACTCCGGCGACTGCCGCGAGCACTACCTCCGACCCTTGACCACTCCCGATTGGCTGAAGGGTGATTTACGGAGATTTAGACCCATGTTTTCTCCTATTTTCCATTCACCTATTTAAACCCCCCATATCCTCTCGAGCAAGGGGGGTTAAGAGGTGGCTTCTTGGAGGGAAGGCTCAGAGGAGGTTGGCAAGCGGTCAGGAGGAGTCTCAGAAGAATCCTTCGCGCTCCAAATGGGCTTGTTTTCTTAACCCTCTTCTATTTTCTCTTCTTTCACTTTCAACACATCATTTCACCTTTCACATACGAGCACTTATCTGCATGCATGCATCCTAGAATGACTTAGCAACCCTATTTACCCCCAGAGGTTTCAAACAAAAAACAGGAGGTGGGTGGCCATAACATATGGTCACCTTCCCTCCCAAACACCCATCCGGTGCGCCTCCCCCCAATTCTAGTTAGTTTTTATATTTTTATGGATAGATTCTACATATTATAGTTTTAATCGGGTTATTTTCTATTTTGTCTTTTCTTTCCATGAATCCTTACCACCTTCACGCGTGCAGAGTACCGGGCTCTCCTCCTCTGGCCGGCCGGAGGAAGAGAAGGAGGAACCAACATCTCCCGCTCCCACAAAGCGCGCGATCACCTTCTACACTCCTGCGGAGCACAGGGACCGAAAGGTAATGCTCCTGGCGATCACACTTCAACTTCTAACCCCCTTTTGAATCGCCATAGTGCTAAGACTAATGGAAGGACCCCCAATTCCAAAGCCTCGCAGCCGCGGCGGCGGGGGACGTTCCTGGCGCCTACAGCCCTCTGGCGATCACGGTGGGACACCTGTAGCCCACTGCACGCGTCGCGATCAAAGGAAAAGAAGGTAAGGATCCTGAACTCGGCATCATCTGTGGACGGCCAGCCCCTGGCCGTCGAGTCCCTTGGACGGCCGGCATTTGGCCGTCGGACCCCTTGGACGGCCAGTAGTTGGCCGTCGACATCACCATTGGACGGCCAGCACCTGGCCGTCCGACCCTTTGGACGGCCAAGACTTGGCCGTCGACCTTCCACTGGACGGCCAGCACCTGGCCGTCCGATCCATTGGACGGCCAGCCCCTGGCCGTCTACATCCCCTTGGACGGCCAGAACCTGGCCGTCCGCCCTTGGACGGCCAATCCCTGGCCGTCGAATCCTGGTCAGTACTTTGTCCTCTTCTGCTTGCCACTGCTGTATGATTTGATGCTGCCTGTTTTGATGAATTGTTAGATGTTCTGACTTGTTAACTTTCTGGGTTTTTTGGGGTGTTCTCCGCGGGGGTTTTAAGGAAGAGCCGGCATCACATCTTTAGTCACCTCCCCCGCAGGATTTGACTCTCCACCTGAGGATTCCCACTCAGGTGTGACTAGTCCTATCCTGTTGGGAACCTCCGTCAGTCTCCGCGAGCCAGGGATTCCCACTTGGCCGCCGAGCAGGTTGTACCTGAAACTACCTTGTAGGAACCTTGGGTTTGTGTGAGAAATTAGTGAATTGTTTCAAATTTAAAGACACTTAATTGATCCTTGGTGGAACAAGCTTTGGAAAAGTAATGGGTCGTCAAGGGTTAAACTTGATTTGTTAGAAACCAACTTTCATAAAACATTGGCAAACATTTCAAGTGAAACATAAAATCATTTAGGGTCTATGCTTCATAATGAACCGAATGTATGTCAATGCTGTGTATGATGACATGGACCAGTTCGGTAACAATGTTACACACAAACCTCTGTTTGAGATTGAAGAGGATCCACAACCAACATTTGTGGGCATGTTCCAAACACCTGGAGAGGAATTTAGGAGAAGATACTTGGATGAATCTTCCTCTTCAGAAAGTGACCATGTAATCTCCAACAGAAACTTCCAAAACCCGAGGGAGGATCCGGAACTTATTTCCGTGTTATCACGATACACCCCTGATCAACTCATCCGGTTGGCCTCCCGTGGCAAAACTCAAGATGCCACTCCTCGGAGAACTCACTTCCAAGGATCTCCCAACAGAGCTCAGACCCGCATCAACCAGCCAACTCCTAGTCCAGTCGCTCCACCCGTCATGCCGATTCCAGTCTCTCCAACTACACCTCCTCCTGAGCAGAAAGAATTCATTTACAAAAGTGAGGTTGAAACCTGTGTGCGTAAGTTCATGGCCGAGAAACTTACCCTGAAACAACCGCACTCTCTCCTGAACTATTGCAAGCTCCTTCCGGCCTACTTTCTGCCAGGATTCAAAGCCCCCGAGTACAGAAAATATGATGGCACCTCTGACCCTTATGATCACCTGTCAGGTTTCCTCATGAATGCCCATCAATGGCTCTACGACAGAGTCCTCCTTGTCCATCTGTTCCAGAAATCCTTAGAAGGTGAGGCCTTAAGATGGTTTTCTTCCTTGCCCGCCACTGACCTAATCAATTTTAATATGGTCTCTGAAAAATTCATCACTCAGTTTAGTCATATAACAACCATGCCTCCCACCTTGGTGGATCTTGTGATGGAGAAGATGAAGCCTGAAGAAGAGTTCACGTATTTTGCCAACAGGTGGAGGGCAATGGCCTCTAGGGCAGAAGTGGAAATCCCCGAATCTCAAGCTATCACCATGTTGGTCAACAACGCTACCCCGCAGTTTCGGTCTATCCTCATGCTAAGCGAATTTCACACATTCGCACAACTTTATAATCGAGCTCGGGTAGTTCAATCTCAGATCTGGAGTTCCACTTTGCCATCCTTTTTTGAAAATCAGAACAGAAATAAGAGGACTACACAAACTCCACCAATAGAGGGAGTGGCAATCAATGAACAGGTGAGTGCCTTGGGGCAACCCTTTAGGTCACCCAGTCCTATGTCAAGATCAGACAACCTTTCCTCCAGTGCCAAGATCAATTGGGGGCACATGAAAGAGACTACTGAAACCTTGAAAATCAAGGTCCCTCCGCCCTCTCATCAGGTAGCCCGTGATCCATCTAGCTCTCTGGAAAGGGTGAGCACCCTTGACAAAAATTTAGAACCAAATGTCGATCGCAGAGGACAGTAATGGGAGTATGAAGAGGTTGGGATATGGCGTGAGTGCCCTACTAGGACAACCAAACCTAGAGAGCCGTGGCAAGGAGTCTCCACTATCATCCAAGACAAACCTTTGGTCTTGATACGACCTAGGGAACAACCAACAGCCATCAACCCAGTTACTCTGGTCCAAGTTCCTTCAATTTCAATCAGAGAACCTCCTCCATCCATCTTGTGTCCAACACCAAAGCCAGGTCCGGTAACCCAATTCTGCCTGATGAATTCACCACCAGTTCAACCACTAAAATCAGATCAAGAAGTAGACCCCAGTCCGATTGGTGTTACACTGGGAAATCGCATCATTCCCCCAACAAGTCAACCCTTGAACTCTCAAGATGATTCAGATCTGTCTAAGTATGACATCCTACAGCATCTAGGGAAAACCCCTACTAAGATGCCAGTCCTAGAGTTTATTGGGAGATCTCCTACACACAGGGAGACATTGTTCAAGTTCCTCCAGCGCATTACACTCAATGAAGATCTTCCTATTAGGGGGCTCACAAATGCCATTCTCTCAGTCACCCAGACACCTACGATACCCTTCACTGATAAGGATCTGGCTCCCCCTGAATGTCAATCCCTTCCCTCATGCTTAACTGCAACACTCAAGGGTCACTCATTGGACTCCATCTTGTTGGATACCGGGGCATCAATCAATGTTTGTCCATTCAAGACCCCCAAGAAAGTAGGGATTGATCCAGAAAAGGTTGAGTCTACTTCCATGATGATCTCAAATGGGAACCTGGAAATTGGCCCAGTGGCCTTGATCTTTGAATTCTACATCCTTGATGTCAAGCCCATATACAACGCCATTTTGGGAGGGCCTTGGATGGACCAGACCCTGGAAGTGCCCTCCACTAATCATCAGTGCTATAAATTCCCATACACTGGGAAGATTGTCAAAATGAAGGGTACCCCCTATCTTGAGCCTTTGGATTTAGTCTCGACTGAACAAATTCCATCCATGATCACTCCTGGAAAAGGGACAGAGCCCATCCTTTCATTGGTTGACTCTCAGCTCAAGTCCCAGCCTAACATAGGTTGGCAGCTTATGGACAAAGTGGGGTATAGTTCGGAATCTGGCATAGGCAAGGAAGAGCAAGGAATTCAATAGCCTATCTTTGAAAATCCGACCATTGGAAGATTCAAATTGGGTTACATACTAACCAAACCAACTGAAGGATCAAGAAAATGGAGTCTCGTGGATCACTTTGTGAAGGAAAATCAAGAGGTACTCAAGATACACTATCTTGAGGATGAGTTGAAGGAAACAAGCAATGAGGTTCAAAGAGAAGATGCAGAAGAGTTCGGTACACAGCTGTTGTTCTATGAACAAACACTCAACGAGAAGGAGCCTCCTTAGTAAGGGATGAACAGGTACCCACCGCTCTCATTCCCTTGCTATTTCATACGCCTGCCCTTCCTAGGTTCTTATCACCGGTCGTAGCACACTCCTGGGGCAATCCTGCCATCATTGGGTCTCTGTCTCAAGGACCCATCTTTGCAACATGTTTGACTCACTCTCTGAGTCTTGTGCATAATTGCTTAGGGATTGGATAGCTTCCTCTTTATCTACAAGTTGTAAAGGTAAGTAGGTTCTTTCATTTCTAGTTATCAAATAAGTGTAAATATTTGAAAATTGTTGAAAAGCTTTCCTTTAGATAGGAGTCTACTTGAAGAAGTTTTACCCTTAAAAATACAAAAAAAAAAAAAATCAAAAATTTTAATCTCAAAAAAGTCGAATATCCAAAAAGCATCAAAAATATTTGTAAATATGTACATACTCCTATGAAAATGACAAAAAAAATCAAAAAAAACACAAAATCCAACTGTCTAGTGACTGCCATGTAATCCTCTGTCTAAGTCTAGTTGCATGATAGTTTGGGTTAACATTAGGATTTGGCTAAGATTTTGGTCCACCAGAACCTTGGACGTGTCTACTTTATTTTCATACGGATCTCTGTGATCATTCTGAGATGCACACACTTACACGCTTTTTCAAAAGAGAACCGCTTTTAAATGAGTTCCAAGTCTTTAGTGCACTATCAAAATGCAACCTTTGCTCTTCGTCTCTCGACCGATCAGGACAGTTGACGCTCTTAAACGGTCGAGCTCAGCAAATTGCGGCTCCTCAAAATCCCGATAGATGTAACCCCTCAACAAAAAAAGGGCCCATAAATGAAATGTAAAGGACCAGAGCACGTGAAGAGGGCAGTGTCCCCGCAGGCGGAATATCAAATAACCCTGAAAAATGTCAAAAGCATCAAAAAGAAATACAAAAAAAAAAAAGGGGTTCAAGCAATCATGAAAAAAGCCTGGTCGTGACCGTGCCTGGCCATGAAATCCAATAAAGGCCTGAGAATTCAAAATTGGGGCATCTAGGAGGTCAAAAGGAGTTCGTTTTGTCACAGCTCGTCCTTTTAACGGTTTTGTCAATCCTCCTATGAGGTTTATCTCCAAAATTTCTTCTTCTTTTTCCCCCTCAAGGTTAGCACGAGATAGGTGTCTAAAGAACGAACATCATTTTAAAATGGCTCGTTTTTCGAAAATCGTCACATGCTCACATGATCACAGGAGTCTAAAATGGGTGAAGAGTAATGTCGATGTTTCTGGTGAACTAATTTCTTAACCATAATCTCAATGTGTACTCTCGAAAACTTCGGGCTTAGGTCAATGCATGCGCGTCACCAATCGGTGCGACGGCGTCTGATTCCGGGCCAGCGTCGCTCGGTTGACCGTTAGGGTTCCAAGGTGTTCCACCATATACCTTCTGGATTGTGAAGAAAGAAACCCGGGTCGGGCAAATTACTTACCCCGAAAACTTTTTGGGCAAACTTGGTGGTCGGAAGCAGCTGGGAGCCTAAGCATGGCATGACGGTATTGTCATCAGTATGAGTCTTAACCGGTCAAGGTTAGTTCGAGGAGTCTAGGGGCCCAAATCAATCTAGATGCAAGCTTAGGATACCTGGGAGGTTGATGGTGCATTTCCCTTTCATCATTCGACCAGGCTAGGTCGGGCAGTCACCAAGTAGACGGAATAAAAAACATGTTTCTCATCACACATCTCATTTGTTAATATCATTTGCATTTGCATATTTGCTTGCCGCATCAGTTTCAATATTCTTCCATTTGTCTGAACACGGCCCCTTGACCCTATGCGAAGGCTAGGGAAAAGGTAGTTGCTCTTTTGGGCAAGGGGCCGAAAACAGATACTACTAACTGTTTCTCCTTCATTTTTGTGCATACAGGAAAAAGGATTCTATGTCCAAAAGGTGGACACTTTTGCTGTCGAGTCGAAGCCAAAAGCAGCCGGATTGGCATTCTACTTTGAGAATGGCCATATCTTCCGTGCTGGCTTCGACTCGACAGGGACCTTTGTCCCTCGCTTCCTTGCATCTTATCATTAAGATATTGTGGATCATTGATTATTTACATTTACTGATGTGCGTTCTTGCAGCTGCAGGGAATCTGAAACAAGTAGGACTGAAGACACAGGAGGCTAATAACTTCGGGCGTATAGACTCTGAGTTCCTCTTTAAACAAAACAATGAGGAGTCTATACTCCCCAAGTTATTCGATTGGCCAATAAATCCCTCATGTTTGCATTAGGAATTTGTTTTCTAATTTTTAAACCAGCATGCATTGCATAAGCATCATCCACCATTCCCGCACTAAGGGGAAATGACCATAACTTATCACTCTGCTTAATCCATTGTTGATCTGTGAGTCTGACAATTGTTCGTCTGTTAGCCCTTTGAATTGCAAGACCTCTTCCCTTTTTTCAATACGTGTGCTTAAGATTCTCTCACTTGGCGATCCCATGATGCGCCAGGCCACCGCGCGCCCGTTGTGTCGAGAGTTCTTCAAGTCACACTCCTACACCTTTCATGCTCGAGATCCCCTTGGGCCAGATCGCTACATTCTGGTGCACCAAGGCCTCGCGGTTCCAGCACCCGAGGGTCCCACGGACTGTGATTCTCTAGTACTGAACTTTGTCCCTTTTCTTAAACCACTCTTACAACTCAAATAGCCAGCTTTTATGCATTTGCCGCATTCGCATGTCATCCTTGGATATAGCTCATTCCTTTTCGGGCTGTCCAAAATCAATTTTGATTTCCGGAACACCTATTTATCATTCCGTTCCACTCCACTGCAAAACAGGTGTCCCGGAGGGGCATTTGTAGACACCGATTTTGGACCAGCCCTTTGGTCATAAAACCGCCTCCATCATTAGCCCTTTATCACCAAAATCCCCTCATTTAGCCATCTCAGCCCACTAACAACTAGGCCCATTAACCAAATCCCGACTCTAGCCACCTTTTCGTAGAAGGCCAGCCAGTCTGCCTTCCACCCCCTTCGAAGGCCACCCCTCGCCTTCCACCTCCTTCGAAGGCCACCCCCTGCCTTCTACACCTTTGGAAGGCCGGCCACCTTGCCTTCCACCCTTTTGCCACCTTTTGCACTTTTTACCACCTTTTCGTGGAAGGCCAGCCAGTCCGCCTTCCACCCCCTTCGAAGGCCACCCCTTGCCTTCTACCTCCTTGGAAGGCCAACTACCTTGCCTTCCACCTTTGGGCCACCTTTTTCACTTTTCACCACCTTTTCGTGGAAGGTCAGCCAGTCCGCCTTCCACCCCCTTCGAAGGCCAGCCGGGCCGCCTTCCACCACAAGATTGGAAGGCATGTTGCCTGGCCGTCCACTCCTTAACCACCCCCTTGACTCCGTCTTCCCCACGATCTCCTCTACTCGCCGCCCTCGTCCCCCACTACTCCGACCACTCCCCACTTCGGCGACTGCCGCGAGCACTACCTCCGACCCTTGACCACTCCCTATTGGCTGAAGGGTGATTTACGGGGATTTAGACCCCTGTTTTCTCCTATTTTCCTTTCACCTATTTAAACCCCCCATATCCTCTCGAGCAAGGGGGGTTAAGAGGTGGCTTCTTGGAGGGAAGGCTCAGAGGAGGTTGGCAAGCGTCAGGAGGAGTCTCAGAAGAATCCTTCGCGCTCCAAATGGGCTTGTTTTCTTAACCCTCTTCTATTTTCTCTTCTTTCACTTTCAACACATCATTTCACCTTTCACACACGAGCACTTATCTGCATGCATGCATCCTAAAATGACTTAGCAATCCCTATTTACTCCCAGAGGTTTCAAACAAAAAACGGGAGGTAGGTGGCCATAACATATGGTCACCTTCCCTCCCAAACACCCATCCGGTGCGTCTCCCCCCAATTCTAGTTAGTTTTTATATTTTTATGGATAGATTCTACATATTATAGTTCTAATCGAGTTATTTTCTGTTTTGTCTTTTCTTTCCAGGAATCCTTACCACCTTCATGCGTGCAGAGTACCGGGCTCTCCTCCTCTGGCCGGCCGGAGGAAGAGAAGGAGGAACCAACATCTCCCGCTCCCACAAAGCGCGCGATCACCTTCTACACTCCTGCGGAGCACAGGGACCGAAAGGTAATGCTCCTGGCGATCACACTTCAACTTCTAACCCCCTTTTGAATCGCCACAGTGCTAAGACGAACGGAGGGACCCCCAATTCCAAAGCCTCGCAGCCGCGGCGGCGGGGGACGTTCCGGGCGCCTACAACTAGTTCACAAAATCAAAAGGAATATCTACAAGTAAAAAAAACGTCCACCAGTTATATGGCACCAGAGGATATCAGAAAAATAAGACCGGATATAACAACTCAATGAAGTGAAAAGATTGTGTGGTCTATGGATTATTAAAAAGAAAAGAATGACCACAGACATATCTAGTTCATCCATATGGATCCTTTGATGGAGACCAGCAGCCTTTTAACATTGGTGCTTTTGAATAAGGAAGGAATGCAGCTATGTGCTGTAGACACGCTAATTTTGACGTCATTTCGAGTAAATTTCATATCATATAATAATGCCTCAGAATGGTCTGATATTTAATCCTTGATTAATTTTTATTGATCTTTTTAAGTGTCGGGTCGAATAGACATGTTTAAGTTAATCAATTGAATTGATTTTAGCTCAAATTTCAGTTAAAATATGTAGAAGTCTAAAAGACGTCAACCTGTGTGGACGCGATTTAGAGTTTATTCTTATTTTAACATTTAGATTTGAATTTTAATCAGTTGATTAATTAGCTAAAAGGCGTCTGTTAGTGCTGACGCGTTTTAGGTTTCCTAGGCTATTTCTACTTCCCTTCCGGATGTTTATCCTTATCTTAATTAGTTTAAAAGACGTCTATACGTGTAAACGCATTTTAGCTAATAAAGATAAAGATAAGTTTTCCCGGATATTTATCCTTATTTTAATTAATCTTAAAGGCGCCAGCTATGGTGGACGCGTTTTAAATAATTACAGATAAAGATGAATTAATCTGTATTTATCTGTCAGTTAAGATGGATAAATCCTAGATTTTTCTATGTTAATCCGCGAACGCAGAAGAAGCTTATAAATATCTTACATCTTGAAGAGAAAAAAATTAAGCGTAATCTTGAGTTGATTGAGCAATAGCGAGTTGAAGATCGAAGCAACGACGTTAGAACGCCGAAACGCTGCCATTTCCAGAAGTCGGCGTCCTTTCAAGAGTCTTCATCTATTCAAGAATTCAACCATTGGGCATAAGTTTTCATTTCTGCATTTTCATTTCATTTAGTTCTATATTCTTCATCATTCACTTCATGCAACACACACCACATTCATTCTTTTCAAAACCTATTTGATTAAGGGGTTTCAAAAGCCATTAAACAAGTAAGTTTGTTGCTTAATTGCATGTTTAATATCATAATTAGAACAGATACTGCTTTTGTTTAAAGTTCTCATCATTGTTTTCTTTATCTCTTTTCTTTCTATTTTTGCTGCACTCAACAACAACAAGAGAATCAAAGGGGAGAACAAGCACAAAGCCAAAAGGATTTCTGGACGATCCTCAACCTCAAATTCAACAGCAAGAACAAAGAACAAAGAACAAAGAAAGGGCTCTCTTTCTTCAGCCGGCTGAAGGAGGGGAATCAAGGACTCAATATCTTCCGCGTTCAAACAGGTAGGCGATCATATTTCTTTTGAAACTTTTTAGTTAAAAGTTTCTGACGATCACTACACTTAGTTGCTGTTTTTAATAGGTTTATTTTGCACTAAACAACCTAGATTTTTCATGTTAATCACACGAGCATTTTAAAGCACTCACATGTGCCTTTGAGAATAGGAGAAGCTGGTTGTTGCTTGTGTAAGGACATCCCAGCCTGGTGGTGCTCGTGGGCGATGGAGACGTGGAGAAGCGGTACAATTGAAGGAGAAGAGAAGAGAAGTCCTTGTTGCATCTTGTAAGGTTTGCTATGCGTGCAGGAGAAGAGAGAAGTAGAGCGGTGGTTCCGTTCGTGAGAGTCCTATTCCCGTTTGTAAGAGTCTAATTTAGGAAAGATATTCATGTCTATTGCTTAAAAGATAAAATCACTCCATACCGAAGTAAAAAAATTTCTAATTATGTGAGAAGTGGGATTTTTTCCTTCCCTGTGAAGTAAAAGTCAAAAGTAAAAGGAATCCAAACATGTTCTAATTTTTAAGAAGTCATTTGTGTCAAAGGAGAAGTCATTTAAAAGGACTTCAGGTGGGTTCCCAAACTTAGTATTAGTTCTCACATAATTCTTCAATTTCTTTAGATATATTTTAATAAGATACATCTATTGAGACTAAACAAATTTAGCCATACTCCTTTGTTAAATGGACTGAATTGTAACATAAAAAAGGCATGGTGAAATAACTTGTTCTAACTTGCACAAGGTCATCGCAATGGCATTCTCCCAACTTAGTAGACCTTGTTCCTTCAAGGCTTTTGGACATGTAGTTTTAAAGTACTGATTGAGCTTCATAATTAGGTTGGCTACATCCCTTCGAACATCCCCCCAAATTACCAGAGGAAGTATCCTTGTATGTAAATAATAGTCATGACTTTTCATTCTCATGATCTTTTACGGTTAAACATTAACACATATTATAGAGGCTAGATGAATAGTTGTTTGAAACCTAGATATTTTTTATGAACTTATAAATAATTTGTTAAAACGACATTTTATCATATAGTCTTGATGGCCTATTGAGAATTGACCTTAGATTTCACAGATGGACTGATATAAGTCCTTAGAATTTTGAAAATTAGTTGGGTCTGGCTTAACCATTATTAGAACTATGCAAGAGTCATGGTTTTCCATCACAAAAAGGAAGGCTTGGGCTTGAGCTGTACCAAACCTTTCTCATTGATAGCCTTATGAATTACAACCATTTACACATATCAGATTTATATATAAAAACTTGAAAAATGAAATACACGCAAATGCAATTCTTATTGAGACCATTGTTATTTAACTTTTATTAGTGTCATCATTGCAAAAGATGTTAATTTTTTATAGAAATATGAATGAGAGCACTGAATTGAAAGTCATCCTTCATGCTATCAATGTAGGGAAGGGATATGGCTAATTAAACTTTACATAATGCAAAACTTGGATACATGGAGAACTAGATCTCACGTAAGTTATTGAAGGAAGAAAATGGCCATCTATTGTTCTTCTGCGGACTGTGGGCATGGAGCTACTAAGAATAACAACTTGAGGGTCCTTTACCTCCCCTTTAACCTCCTTTTGATGACCATCAATATATTCATGCTCTAGAAAATGCATCTTTAATTATATTAATCTCTTTGACAACGTTGCTCAACTCCATCCTTTCCTCTGATGATTCCTTTGAACATAGAAGTCCAAGCTTAATTATTGAAACCAAGCATTCCTCTAACTTTTGTTTTTTGTTATCCATATCTTCCATGTTGTGATCAACTCCTTCATATCCATCATGTAAAAGAAAGGATGGATCTATGATATTCATGACTCTTCCAGGAAAGTACGTTTCAACAAACTTGTGAAGGTTTAGGCCTTCTTGAAGCAATTCATCTGTAGGCCTTCTTCCAGTAAACATCTCTAGTAAAAGTATTCCATAACTATATATGTCTCCCAAAGTGGATGGTTGGCTGCCAACCACATACTCTACAATAAAGTTTAACCTTCAGAAGCAAGCTTTTATACATAGAAAATAAATAAAGCAACTAAATTAAACAAGTCTTTATAAGGAATATAGTTAAAGCAAGCAAATATTTAGGCATGTTCAAAATCACATTGAAAGAACATTGCTTGCAAAGTTCAAAAGATACACATATGTTATTGATTGTAAATGTACTCTATCATAAATATTTTATAAAAGTTTATCCTAATGTAAAGATAGGAGGCAATTCTAATATGGGATATGCATAGTTCCTTCATGTAACTATATCATAAATAATGCTTAGTATGTACACATTCTAGAGGATAAAAGTAAGCTACAAGCTTTAGTATACACATGGAAATAAAAGGTATCTAAACGAAAAGAGTAATATCAAAGAATTGCAATTGTTAATATAAAATAGGGTATTTAGGCATAAAAGTGGAACATGCTGCACCGCCAAGTATTATTATTCCACCTAGCGGTGCAGCTAGGGTAAATGATTTTTTTTTTTTGGAAGGTCCCATGGTGCCCTGTCTGACTGTACAATCCGATCTTGAATCGGACAATCCGAAAAAAGATGAAAATTTGAAAATTGACACCAAATGAACATAATCATGGCAACAAACATTTTTTATGCCTAAAAATCTCATAATCATGGCAACATGCAATTTTTATAGCTAAAGGTGTCAAGGGGGAACATGTGTTCCCATTCAAATTGGACCTTGGTAAAAAAAAAAAAAAAAACTTGGCCTGACGACTAAGGCAATATTATTTGGGCCCAGATTAGTGTTATAATCATGAGAAACATTGCTAAAGATTCCCTTGGACAATATAGTACAATTGTCATTTGATTGGTAGATTAGACAATGCATGGATTTTGAGATCCAAGTGCTGCCCCCCCCCCCTAGTGATGTAATGACTGCGCTCCATCCGATCTACCGATCAGACAGTGATTAGAATAGAATGCATCAGAGACGTTGCAACAAGTAATTCTCTATAATTGTTGGCTATAGTCCATCAAGTTATTTAAAGTGCATTTGCTAAGGCCAACCCATATGCCAACCCAATAAGATTTTGGTTAACCCAAAAGTACATAAATGGGTTTGGTCGATATGGCTAGGTTGAATTTGAATTTTAGGGTGTGCGTTTAAATTGGCACTCTTCTTTAGGGAATCTAGGAGCTAAATTATATAAAATTTAGGAATCAAATTGAGAAAAGAAAATTGAAAAAAAGAGTAGAGTGATACATACCTGGAGCGATATATCCAATGGTACCTTTGATCCAAATAGAGCTAGTGAGACTTTTAAACTCCTCGTAGTTGTTTCCAAAGATGAATTTTGACAACCCAAAGTCACACACATGGGCGCACATATTACAGTCAAGCAGAACATTGTTGGGCTTCAAATGACAATGAATAATTGGTGTGTCACCATGATTATGAAGATAATCCAATGCAGATGCTACGTCGATGGCTATGTTTAACCTCTGAATGAAGTTTAACTTTTTTGATGGACTACTCGAACATTTTTCAGCATGTAGCCAACATTCTAGGCTTCCATTTGGCATGAACTCGAATACTAGAGCCTTAAAGTCATTACCATTGAAATCAAGGCTTGAGCAAGATGTTACAATCTTCACGAGATTGCGATGCCGGATATTTCTTAGTACTTCACATTCTGCCATGAATGACTTTGAAGCTCCATATTGTTGAAGGTTGAACACCTTCACAGCAACAAGCTGGCCACCCTCCTCTAGGATGCCTTTGTACATAGACCCAAAGCTTCCTTGACCTAGTAGGCCATCTCTAGAGAAACCATGGGTTGCCTGGAACAATTCCCGGTAGGATATTCTTGGATACTGAGCATCGATTGATAATGCCGAGGGCATGACTTCTTTTTTGGAGCTCAGAATTCGACGATATCTTGCAAACATTAAAAGTAAGATGATACACACAACTGAAGTAGCAAACGCTCCAACAATCAACTTGAGCTTGTGTGGCCCATGCTTCTTCCTTGAAACTAGAATAGGGCATTGATGAAGATGTAGTCTTAGATCACCTCCACAAAGTTTTGGATTCCCCTGGATAGAGTAGGCACCGTAATTTTGGAACACTCCTCTTTTTGGTACCTCTCCTTCAAAATCATTGAAAGAAAGATTTAAATTTTGTAAAGATCGGAGGCTTTGAAGGAAATCAGGAATGATCCCAAAAAGTCGATTGTGCGAGAGATCCATTTCACTTAGGCCCTTCAACTTGCTCAAAGAAGAGGGAATAGGCCCATGAAAGGAATTGCCCTTCATGAAGAGGTATTCCAGGATCTCACAGTCACCTAGAGATGTGGGGATTTCTCCAAATAACCTATTCTCAGAGACATCCAAAACTTGGAGATTCTTTAAATGACTGACCTCTGTTGGGAGAGTTCCAGTGAATGAATTATCTGACAAGTCGAGGTACTGTGATAGGGAGTGGAGACCTATGACCTCTCTAGGTATTTCACCACTAAGGCTATTTCGGGAAAGGTCCATCAATTCCAAAGATTTGTAGTTCCCAAAACTGGTGGGTATTCTTCCCTCTAGGTCATTAACATGGAGCCAAAGCCTAGACATGTGAGTTAGGTTGCCTAAGGAGGATGGAATTTTCCCCGAAAGCTTATTGTGGGACAAATCAAGTTTTACCAAGTTTCCAAGACTTCCAATGGTATCCGGGATGGTACCTGTGAGGAGGTTGTCATCCACGTGAAGAACGTTAAGATTTATGAGATTCCCAATTTCGGGAGGGATGCCTCCAGATATTATGTTCTGGAAGAAGCTTAGACACTGGAGCTTCCTTGAGAGATTGCCAATCATCGACGGCAGTGTTCCTTGGAGCTTGTTGTTACCGAGGCCCAAAACTTCTAATTGGCTACAGTTGGCCAAGGAGCTGAGAAAGGTCCAGCCATCAGCAACTTCTAGTTGGTTATGATTCAATAGAAGCTTGGATAGATCCGGCAAGGCTCCAAAGTTTGAAGGTATTGCCCATCAAAATTGTTAGTACCTAGTTCAATGTGACGGAGCCGAGAAGCGTTGGGGAAGGAAGATGGGAGGTGGCCTCCAAACTGGTTTTTGTACATGTAGAGTCCTTCAAGATCGGGAAGGATGCATCCCAGATTTTGTGGTAGGGTGCCAGAGAGGTTGTTATGGCCCAGATCGATTACAAAAAGAGAAGATAAATTATAAATACATGGAGGGATGCTACCCGACAACATATTAAATCCCAAGTAAAAAGTTTGCAATCTTGCCATGCCACCAAGCTCCTCGGGAATACTCCCCTCCAATCTATTGTTCGCTGAGCTGAAGGAAACGACAGAAGAGAGGTTACCCATGGAAGGAGGGATACTTCCAGTAATCGCATTGCTGTCTAGATACATCACTTGTAGGCGTGCAAGGGAGCCGAGCTGGCTAGGGATCTCCCCCGTGATCATATTCTTCCATATTTCCAAGAGCCTGAGGTTGGCACAACGGCTGAGATTTGCAGGGATCTCTCCGCTGAGCAAATTCCTACTCATATTGAGATGCTCAAGTCGGAACAGACGGCCAAATTCGGGTGGAAGGCGTCCGGCTATGAAGTTGTTCCCCACTTTTCAAGTGATGCCAACGGAACGTCTTCAGTCACCGTCGGATCTTCCCACCGTGAATGGCGGAAAGTTTCCCACCATGAATGGCGGGTCCCACACATGTGAGAACATTCGGATGTTTAGGTACATCACATCTCATTCATTCATTTTGTTTCTAAATATTTATTTGATGCCAATAATAAGACGATCAAATAATTTAGGTATAAAAGACCATACTTAGTTTCTCTTAAACTGATTTAGTTGTTCTTGTATTTTTAAGATCCAAGATTTATCTCCTAATATGTTATTGACTGTCCTAAGCTCTATTTGATAAATAAAAGTTAGATACTCACAAATAATGATCTTACTTTTAGTTGTTACTTCTTGACTAGGATCTCCCATAATGTTTTTCTTTGGGTGATCCTTATAGTACTTCTACTCATGTAGATTTTCATGTTGAATTTTAATTTCCTACAGATCTTCCAAAGGTGAATCTTCTTTTTCATTTTATCTAAGTTCCATCTTATCCATTCTTTCAATAATGAAATCTACATCATCACAATACATTTCTCTTCTTTTAGAAGATGAATTAGTTATAGAGGATAGGCCCGCTCTCTTCTGAGAGGTTTCTTCGGCGATTTTGCCGGCTTGATCGCCGTCTCCGACGGATTCCGTGGGGGGGGGGGGTTGTTTCCCCTCTGGGTCCTCCCCCCCTCACCCCTAGGTCTGTATTTTACTCTCCCTCCTCCTCTCTTGCTTCTCCTCCTTCCAGCATCTCCCCATCTTTCTCCCTTTTCGTTGTTTCCCCGGTGACCTTCTTCCTCCTCCCCTCCTCCTGCAAACCCCCCTCTTGCCTTGTTTCCTTGCCTTTCCATCCCCGCCTGCTCGTCAGTGTTGGTTGACCTCCCTTCACCCCCATCCCTCCAAATCTGGTCTTCCCCCTCACCCTTCCTAGCCTCACCCCTTTGTAGCACTCCCGCCTCTGCCCTTCTCCCCTGTCATTCCTCTTTTTCCATTTCTTGTTTTGTGACTATTTCACCTGTGTGGGTGTACACGAAGCCGCCTAGGGCTAGGTTTTTATTTCTGCTGCCTTGGTTTTGTGTTCTCTTTTCTCCGGTCCGTCGGTTGGCACTGCCTTTTCCTTGTCTAGATTCGTCGTCCACCTATTGATCCATTTTGGATCTGGGAAATCTTGGTGTGGCTCGTGTCTCAAGCTCATTCCGTTCGTCGATCGCCGGCGAACGCCCCCGAGCCACCACCCCGTCTAAGCTGTTCTATAAAAGATGGCAACTTCTCTCAGGCATTTCCAGCCGAACTATCCTCATGCGATGGTGTTCTAGATTTGGGCGACCCAAGGCGATCCTTTGTCGGACCTATGTTGATGTTGCATGTTCGTATTCCTCTGGTGTTGTGCTGCGATTGGACTACTCCGGCGAGATGGTCTGCTGTTCCGGCGTGGTGGTCTTTCAGCGGCGGTTATCCTATGTGTTTTTGGTTTTCCATTAGTTTTTCTTTTCTTGTTGCTATGTATCTGGGAAAATCTCCTGTTCCGGGATTTCCTGTACTACCAGATCTGCTCGTATCCCTTTCTATGTACTCTGTACTACCCTTTGTATTGAATGAATGATGGCAGCTATCTTTCAAAAAAAGAAGATGAATTAGTTTTATTAAATATCATATGTACAGTTTATTCAACAATTAAATTTTTTTTATTAAAAAATTTAAAGTCATAAGATTTAAAAATATACTTCAAGAACAAACCTACCTATGATTTAGCATCTATTTTGCTAAGGTTGTCCTTCCCTTGAAGATGAAACATTTGCATCGGAATGACTGAAGACATGAAAAATCTGACGGTGAACATTCTCTCCCTGACCTCTCTCTCAACCCTCCCCAGAATGCATTCCCTCATCCAAATGTGAAGGCGAAGGTGACTTAGGACCAGCTCTCCTTCTCTGAAATGTCTCGCCGTATGTTTGTGCACTTCGTTTTCCTCTCGTTTAAGACAGGTAGTGGCTGCGGTGAACAAAACGTGAACTCTCCGTCATAAGATGGAATTATTCCACAGGTTGCATGCTGTCCATACGACTACTAGTATAAATTCAGTTAATTTCATGTGAAAGTAGTTAACTTAATTTGCTAAACTAAGATGATATATATAATCTATTACTCTAAACTGAGACATGAAATAAGATAGTTAGAAAGTGTTGTTGGGATGCGGCGTGGGGACCCTCTTCACTCGCAGCAAATCCCCTCTTTTGTAACACTCCTCTTTTGTAACATTGCACCTTAAACACAAGTAATTTCAGCAGAGCAGAGCAGAATGATATATAACAGCAAGCAGAAGATCCAATGCTCCAGAATTATCTAATTCTTTATCATGAGCTCCTTAATTTGGTTGTGGTTTTAAAGCTCTAGTACTTACTATTATGTCAAATTCTCTGATGCCCTTTCTCCCCTTCCATTAGAATTAAAAGCAAGTCTAGTCTCCGTGTCTTGTTGTTATTTCCGTATGTCCTCCTAAAGATAGGAACACCACTGATCCAAGAGAATAAAACAAAAGGAGGTGTTTGGCCGTCCAAGAAAGGCACACCATGTGATTCTACAAGTACGCTCATACGTAACCAAGGGAGACTTGATCAGTAAATAGTATGAGAAGAACGACTCAAAACCCTCGATGGGGGGAGGAGAAGACTTCTTTCATGTTTTTCTCCTAATGCATGGTGGTGAGTGAGCGGCGGTTTGGTGCCAGCTACCCTTCTTCCCTAAAATGTCTCGACGTACATTTGTGCACTTCATTTTACTCTCATTTAAGACACAGGCGCCGGCAGCCGTGAATGAAACGGCGATTGTGGCAGATGTGGGTTCTAAGAGTACCCTTCCCTTGTCACTTGCACCTCTTAGACGGTTAAAATTGAGTTTCAAGATCGAACATGATCGGACGATCGAAATAAAGTATCAAAAAATGAAAATAATTTTAAAATAGACTACTAAATTATTAAATTGTTATTGCTTTTTAAATATGAGAATGGGATTGAAAGTAGTGCGTGCAATTTAATTGTACATTGTAGCAAATTACATTCTACCATCTCTCTCTCTCTATATATATATATAAGGACCGACTATAATGAGTCACAGGACTCATTTAACTTAGATGAGCTCCTTTTTGAAACTCTCATTTTGTCATCTTAAAAGATAAATAAAAATTATAAAAAATTTACAAATATTCCAATATCTCTATCTATGCTGGTTTTGACATTTTGAGATTTAATTCTCTCTGTTGGATCGAAAAATTTAATCATAGTCATCTAATTTAATTTAGATATCAAAATTAAAACTCTAGAGGATGGGATCAACTCTAAAGATTAATCTGGCAAATTTTTTATTTTTTGACTATTTTACTAATATTTTTAGGTGTTAATTTTTTATACATATTTGATTAGATGACTAAGATAGATCATTAAAATCAGATAGTAAAAGTTAAACTTTCGAAAATAATAACAATCTTAAGAGATTTATTTAAATATTTAAAAATTATTAATATATATTGTTATTTTTTGAAACATGAAAAGAAAAATTTTGGAGAGGATACTCGTCAATGAGGAGGAGGGCTGCGAGAGAGAAGCGGAAGAGATTTATTCGGCGGCCCCACTATGCTGGTTGCTTCCGTGTGGTGTTAGTTGTATCATCACACGTCAATCGTTGTTTCTTTGTGGGTTCCTTAATCTTTTGTGGTTTTAAAGCTTTATTATTTGTTATGTCAAAAATCTCTGACATTATTTTCACCTGTTCTATTAGAATTAAGAGGAAGTCTAGTCTCCGTGCTTTGTTGTTATTTGCATCCTCCTATAGACAGTAACAACATTATCAAAAAGAGAATAAATTTGAAGAGGAATATCTTTCCACGCATGATTATTCTTTCATTTGTCAATTTTCTATTTGACAAAAGATGTAGAGAATAAATAATTTTTATAATAGGAGTGTAAACTATTTTACTCTATTTTTTAATTCTGTGAGAGACCCCGAATATGAATTATTAAATTATTCTCCCTTCTAACAGAATATTCGATCTCATGAATATTCCAATTGTCAAACGATCTTTTAATAAGAATGACCGAATAACTTACTATTCTATCCACTTATTCTATTGCCAAATTAGAGTTAAAGACAAAAAGAGATGTTTAACAGCACAAGAGGCACATCATGTGATTCCACACGCTCATACGTAACCCAGGGATCAAGTAAGGGTCAAGGAAGACTTGATCAAGTAAGAGTGTGAGGAGAACAACACAAAAAATCCACTGTAGAGGGAGAAGAAGTCTTCTTTCATTTTCCTCCTAATTGATGGTGGTGAGTGGACGGTGATTTGGGACCAGCTCTCGTTCTTCACTGAAATGTCTTGTCGTACATTTGCGCACTTAGTTTTCCTCTTGTTTATGACACGTAGTGGCTGCCGTGAAAGCAAGAGATATTCTCCGAATTATTCCAAAGGTTGTTGTCCTTAAGACTAGTCTAAATTTAGTTTCATGTGAAAGTAGTTAACTTAATTAGCTAAACTAAGATGATATATATAATCTATTACTCCAAACTGAGACATGAAATAAGATAGTTAGAAACTGTTGTTGGGATGCGGCGTGGGGACCCTCTTCGCTCGCAGCAAATCCCCTCTTATGTAAGACTGCACCCTGCACACAAGTAATTTCAGCAGAACATAGCAAAATGATATATAGCAGCAAGCAGAAGATCCAAACTCCTTAATTTGGTTGGTTTTAAAGCTCTAGTACTTGTTATGTCAAATTCTCTGAGACGCCGTTTTCTCCAGTTCTACTGGAATTAAAAGCAAGTCTAGTCTCCGTGTTTCATTGTTATTTGTGCGTGTCCTCGTAAAGATAGTAACCGCATCGACCGAAGAGAATAAAACAAAAGGTGTTTGGCCGTCTAAGAGAGGCAGACCATGTGGTCCTACGAAACAAAAGGAGACTTATCAAGTCAGAGTAAAGGAGACTTGAGAAAGTAACAGTGCATGAAGAACGACTCAAAAAAACCCTAGGTGGAGGGGGAAGAAGACTTCTTTCATGTTTCCTGTCTGAATGCATGGTGGTGAGTGGATGGTGATCTGGGGCCAGCTCCACTCCTTCCCTGAAATATCTCACTCTACATTTGTGCACTTAGTTTCCCTCTCGTTTAAAAAGAAACAGGCGGTGACTGCCGTGAGTTAGGGCCGTCAACGGATCCAGATAGTATTCGACGACTGTGATTAGTATCAGCATCCAATTAGTCAGAAATTTATCTGATTAAAACATCCGATGGATATATCGGAATATCTATTTAATTATTCGATTAATGTTCGAAGCGGAAACGAAACATAGATATCCGCTCCGATTATTATTCGACCGATTATGTATTTTGATAAGTTCTGCTAATTTTAATGATGGTTATATGTTTAAGTAAAGAGTACTTTAATATTTGAACTATGCTTAAGACGTGTTGAGCAAAAATAATGAAGTTTATTGTGATCTTTTATTTTTAATGGTTTTACTTAACTAGATAAATTATTTAAGTCATTTGTAATTATCTAAAGTATTTAAGTTATTTAAAATTTATCTAAATATTTATAACTTGAATATTTATTAATTTAAATCTATGTTATTCATGAATTATACAAAGAATAAAATTTACAAATCATTAAGTTACAAGAGAAGGTTTAAATAATTAAGTATTCAAATTATTATCCGAATTCAAATATTATTCGGCAGAATCGAATTCGAATTGAAAAATTTATTATCCGTAAGATAATATTTGAAGTCGGATGTTCGGATAATATCAAACGGAGTGGAATCCGATACTATGTCCAGAGCATATTTGTTCGGTTGCTGCCCTACTCACATGAGTAGACGTGCCTGTAGGGAAGTAGGAAAGAAAAAAATAAAAAATATCACAGCCATCTAATCATAAAATCGGACGAGGGGCTCCACTCGAGCGAAACCGCACTGCACGGGTGGAGCCTCCATGTGCTCTGTGCGGGACCTCATCGGCGGAATGAGTTTTATTTTTTTGCTTTTTAATTAACACCCTTAAATCTTGATCCAACAGGGCTTGTGCTCTCTGCTATATATATATATATAGAGAGAGAGAGAGAGAGAGAGAGAGATTATATATTATGTTACTTAATAACAGAAATATTCTCTGATAACAACTTATCTTAAACTATTAGATGCTAATTTTACCACAGTACAGAGAGGCGCATCTTACTTAGATGCACCCTTTCTAACATTCACTCTCCTCGTGTTAAAAAAATAAAAATTATCAATAATTTTAAATCTTCAAATAGTTGGTCTCATCCTCAAAGTTAAAAATTAATTAAAATTGTCTGGTATGGTACATATCAAAAAATAATGTTAAAAAATATATAAAACATTATCAATAAATAAAAAATTTGTCAAACTAACTGTTAGGACTGATTTTATATCTTAGGATTTTTAATTTTGATGTCAACAAAGGACGCAGTTGATTAGATGGCTACATTTTTCGACGCGACAATGGAATAGAAATCAACCTAGAAACAGGTATTTAAATATTTTAAAATTTTAGTTGGTTTTTATTTTTTATCTATAACATACAGATAGAGTGTGTCCAGATCGAATCAATCCCTAGCCTCATTTAAGTACAACGATCTCTTGGAATTTATGATTTTAACTCAATGCATTGCATGCGATGCATGCAAAAAAAAAAAAAAAAAAAAAATCTAAGAAAAGATTCATCTAGTCCCACAATAAAAATATGCCTTAAATGGTTCGAGCATGAGTTGAGCCCAATAATGACTTGTTTGGTGCATCGTAAAATACCGTAAAGTAAAATCTCTGTTACCGTCATGGGTTTTAGAACCAGCGAAAATGAATTTCTTGATTTTTAGATCATCAATTTAAATCACTGATTTTAATTTTTGGTGACTTTGGGCTGTAAACTAAAATCAGCTTAAAGGAAAATTTGAAGGATCAACCAGTTATGAAATATGGTAATTTACGAAGTCCAAACATACTAAAAAATACTATAAAATGATTTACAACATTCCAAAACAAGAAAAATATCAGTTTATGGCTGTTTATAACATGTTACAGTGTCCACGAAAGCAGTTGGTGCGATTCCATCGCATGAAAACAATCAACCAGTAGATCTTAATCTAATGGCAATATGGTTTTTTTTAAAAGATAAATCTTGTTGGGGTGCCTTTGCTGCCCATAATTCAGGGATGTATAGAGGTGTGAGAAGGAAAGTAGGGAAGAAAAAAATTAGTAAGAAATTAAAACCATAGCTGTCTGATCATAAAATCAGCCGGCGGGCACTATGTAGGAGCACATTGGCGGAATGAGTTTTCTTTTTTGCTTCTTTTAATTAATGCCCTTAGATCTTGATCTAAAGGTGCTCTTCTATATATAGAGAGAGAGACTTTTCTGTTACATGATAACATAAAAGTTTTATGTTAACAACCACCCTAAGACCGTTAGATCTCATCTAAGAATCTTAAACAAGGCAGCAAAAATGACTTCCATGGGAGCGGGCTGCCTAATAAGATGGCATATCGTCCTTTGATAGTGTAAGATAAAGTTACCTCTTTCATAAGAGATTGAAATCCACCTTCCTTGTTATCAGCTAGCCAATAACAAGGAATTTTCTTTCATACCATTCAATCTTCTCCAGTTGTGAGGATGAAGAACTCCAAAATGAAGGACACCTTCCTCCTTCTCCAACACTCCACCGTGATGTGGACGTGATGGGAATGCGCTCGGACAGCCTTGGGGCATAATGATGAGATCCCTTAGTTAGGGTTTCTTCTTAAGATAACTACGAAATATGGTGAATAATGGATCTAAACACTGTGATAATTATCCACTAAATGCTAGAGACATCTAGAAATAAAGATGAAGTGTTTCAAGACACTTTGGATAAGAATAAAACATCGATGAAGTTAATCCGCGGAAAATATCTTATTTTTTAAATAAGTTCTGATAAAAGGTCCAACCAATTGGACGCCTATCTCAGCAGACATCCAACTCTTGAGACGCTTAACCTCAAAATTCGTGAAAATCCTAATTCAAAGACAATCAATAAAAACATCCAACCCCGGCCCCTGTAGGCCCAACAAATAAAACGTCTGGCTCTTTAGACGTTTTAATCTTCTAGGTCAAAAATTCATAACTTTTTTAAAAATAACCATCAAAACGAGGTATTATTATTAAACACATTAGAAGTATACTCAGAACGATGTCAAAAGTGCATCTCTACATATTGTTCTCACTGTGATGCATCCGTTGATTTATAATAAGTTAACATAATTGGACCGACATCTCTACAGATTGTTCTTACTGTAATGCATCCGTTGATTTATAATAAGTTGACATATTAAACCGAGAGTCGTCACAGCTTTATTCTTGTACAGTACGGGAGTTGATCTCATAAAATAGATGGAATGCTGATTTGATAGTCCTTGTTCAGTTCTGACACTGCCCCAAAAAATCCCCTCCAGTTGATAAACTTATTTGGCAGGCCTCTGATAATGGTGAGATCTCTCTTCCAAAGCAGCCTAAAGGGGGGTGTCTGATTCCTGCCCCATGCCCTCCTCCTCACCGAATCTGGTTTGGAAGTACTTATGAAAACCCTCTCTCGCACGTTATGTACCTCTCAGAATCTTAAATTTTATATGGAAATATTTGAAAGAGGCAATTCCTCTAGAAGGTATCATAATTCGGAGAATCCCCTTTGTAAATCCCTAACGTCCGATCCTGCGACCTCGCTCGAGCTACAGACAAGCAATTTCCTATCTGATCAGGAGGCTGGGAGTCTTACTGATTGCATCATCGCCTGGTCGAACCGCCCTTTTGCTGCCACGAAGACAGTTATCCATTATGTTTTGTTCTGTCCCGATGCAATCTTTTTTTTGAGAACCGGAAACCATCTCCTCTGGCATAGCGTCTATTGGAACAGCTGGAAAACGGTCCCTCCTTCATCCATCTCCTCTCTGAGGCATAGCGTCTATTGGATCCTCTGCTCCAAGCGAACTCAAAATTAATATTGATGGAGCCACTTCTTCTCATGGTTTACCTAGACTCGTACAAATTTAGGCGACTCATACTATATTAGTACTATATTAGGACGAATCTGAGTCAGTGTGATTCAAACGAATCTGTACAATTTAAAAGAACTTTTTCATATGATAGGTAAGTGTATTAATTTACATAGGTAATATGTGTTGAGTAAATTTCTTTTACAAGGTACCGACAAACATTAAATGTAAGTGAAAATTTTTGGACATGACAAATATATATAGATATGATCAATATTTTGTAGGCCCGACAAATAGTATTTATCACGGTTACAAAGTATTTGTCATATTTGAAAATATTTATCATTTGTAATCATTTATGTACAAATTTTTTAACACGACAAATATTTTATAGATGCGACGAATACCTCGTAAGCATGACAAATAATACTTGTCAAGTCCACGAAGTATCATACCTAAAAAGCATTTGTCATCCTTATGCACGTGTGTACAGATTTTTAAGCCTGACAATATTTTTCGAATATAAAAAATATTTCTTAGACAATATTTCTTGGATCATGATGGCTCTCAATCCAATTTATACCACTCGCAGATGAAAAATTACAGTAGTTTCACGATATTGTTTAACTTTTTTGGTTATATATATATGAGTAAGCTAGACAGTAAGTAAGTCTGTAAGCAACGTGTTTGACTTTCACTACTTGACTTTGTAGTTGATCACAACTCACTTGTTTGAGTTAAACCAAATTATATGGCTATGATTTAAATTTTTTACTCTGGATTTAATAATTTTTTAGGTCATAAGGCGGGATACAAGAGCTCTTGATCCAAAAATCAGGGGACGAAGCAACCTAAACCCGAGAATTCCTCCTCAAAGGAAGAAGGCTCGTAGTTCCACCCTGGAGGGTAGGGGGGGCCACATTTCTGTACAAAGGCATAAAGTTTCTGCGGTGATCCCACATGCTGGAAGGATCGAACCTGTGATTGCAACCGAATGGGAGACGGGATGCCCGTCCAGCTTCCACTATACCATGGCTCGGGGACTTAGATTTGGTAATAAACATCGTTGTTTATTCTAAGGACATTGTTTGACTGTAAACTGAACTTTGACCAAACATGATTGTATGTAGCATGTCCAACCGCAACAAGCTTCTATAATCCTTTTGATTAATTGTTAATAAGTTCTTTGATACATGAGAGAATTGGTGTGCGTTCCTGAGAGCTACAAAGGTAACGTTTGGCAATGACGATCGATCATTGACCTTATAATTATATGTTGGTTTAGCAGATGGACCATTGACCGCAGAACCCATGCAGATGACATTTCTTACTATTTTTGCTTGTTAATTAGTGTCCCTTAACAATATTTTACTATATATCTTCCTTTGCAAGTTTATGTATAACGCATGTGGCTCGAATTTGATATATATATGTCGCCAATGACCATGTAGCTTTTGTATTTGACGCCTCTTGTTAGTACTTCTGCTTTGCTTTTTTGCTTCAAGCAGCAGTTAACTTTTATTGTCTATTTTTAATTGTTAATAACCTTTATGCCATTCTTACATCCTACAATTTTAAGCATATAACACTTGGAAAAAGAGTTCACCAAAAAAGATGCATGTTATTCGGAAGGCAACTTTACAAACTTCTGATCAACAACAAAGGTTTACCAGGTTTTTTAAATAAATTTCTTTAGAAATGTAATTGTTATTCAAATTCAACTTCTGTACTAGTCTAAAAATATTGGGAAGGGTTCTTGTTAATTTACTCCCACATTGCTGTCAATATCTTTCAAAGGTCTGGTGAGACCTAGCTTGATTGAAAGCGGAAGATTCTACTGAGAGAGGAGATCCTCTCAGTACACGTTTGGACCGAAATCCAATAGTACTGAAGGGGGGAGAGACGCCAAACATTACAAAAAATTCTTCATATGATTTCTAAAGTTGACAAATACTTAGATCCTCCTCCTCTCAGTGCTACTAGACTCCGGTCCAAACGTGTACTGGTCATTCTTGCGGAAACTCTTTTGGTGACTGGTCATTCTTGATGTATCTCAAAACAGAATTAAATTATATATATAGATGACAAAGACAGAGAATCCTCTACAATTCTGACTCTAATTAGCTCCAAACGATGACCAACATTGTGATAAAATTTGCAACCTCCCTCTCCTCCGTGCTGAACTACGTTCAAAACTTGATGCAGAGTGACCTTTTTACATTTTTTTTTTTTTTGAGTCAGCAATAGGCTCTTGAGACCATAGAGAATCCACAGAAATAGTTGTCAAAAACTCATTTATCTTCAGGACATGGATGACTAATTCGTTTGGAAAATGTAACGAGTGTATGTACATAGCATGAACTGTCATGAACCCCATCCATGTTGGGTTCTTGAAGCCGCATGGATGCGGGGAACTGCTATTTCTCCACCTTTCAGACCACTTTGGCAGCCGAATTAGTAAAATCACAATAGGTTATGATTGGTAGGATAATTCTTGTTTTTCTAGTTAAATTATTCAGCACCTACTTATTTGCAACAATTACATTTTTACATGAAGTTATAGTGTAAATAAATAAAGGTAATTTACTCATAAATTAGACCATTTCTTCCACCATACTTAACTTGCTTGTTATAAGTTAACTGTTTGACAACAATAGTGTTTGAGAAAATTTTGACTTTCTGTCTTTAAGTTTTAGAACATAAGTTAAAGGTTTGTCTTTGGATTTAGTAATAATTGTAAGGTTTTTTGGGTTTCGATCCCTATATATAAATATGTTGAATTCGATATTAGTCCCTATATCTTAAGTATTTAGATATTAGCCCCTATAAACTTTATGGACATTATATATTAGTCCCTCTAATTAGGGACCGTTATGTATATAGGAATGTTCTAGATATATACTCTTAAGATTCCGTTTAACTCAAGGGATCGTTAGAGAGAGAGAGATGCTTGGGGTTCTTCCCCTCTGGTGTCGAGGACCGACCACCCCCTCCACCATCGCTTCATCCACCTTGCCATGTGCCACTAACAGCACCAGGTCCAACTCTTCCCCTAACGACGCCAGTTGCCTCCATGTCATGTCTAGTTGGGGTTGCTGATAAACGACCTCCATTTCAACCTCACCGACGTCGACATAATGCTACTTATCGTGCTGCCACTGTGCCGGCTAGTACTGCCACTGCCTCCGCCGTTGTGGATGTTAGGGGCTGCCAGGGAAGCTCCACCACTATCGTCCACCTCCATCTCTCCCCTGTGTGTGCTCAAAAGTACCCCCGGCGACGAGGAGACCACCAACGAGGCCTTGGTTCCCTGGGATAGAGATTGACACCAAGAGCGGTTGCTCCATCAAAAGGAAGAAGAAGAGCTACTTGAAGTTAGTATTGGAGATCACAATCCCCCTTTTTGTGACCTTTGTTAGATGCATTTTTTGTTGTTGCCACCATTATTGGAAGCAAACCAGCACGCAGGTTGCAACAGCCACCATTGGGCCCCCATCTCTGATGCAGATGTGGTCGTCGTCCTCGAAAGTGGATGGATGGGCCAATGCCCCTGCCAAGTCGTCGCTGCCTCTTCCAGTGTTAGAGTTTAAGGAAGGGTCGTGTTCGTCTTGGAAGTTCCAGGAACCCCCCGGCCTATCCTTGACAGCCACGTTGACGGCAGGGGTGGTGAATGGCATGTTACAGATGGCAAGCTAGAGGGGGGAGGAAGTTGGTGGCAGTGGTGGGGAGGTCGACGAGCGGTGGGGGTGCGGCGGGGGCCCTCAAAAGGAAGTGGTGGTGGCCATGGCGGCAACATCATGCTGCTCATCGTGGAGAGAGAGAGAGAGAGAGAGCACCACCTTTGTCTTGGTTGGAGAGAGGGAGAGAGACGATTTCAGCTCGAGTAGAGAGGAAGCGGCTAACAGTGGTGAGGGAGATAGGTGATGGGGGAGCGGCAGGGACCGTCAAGAGGAAGTGATGGTGGCCATGGTGGGAACATCATGCTGCTTACCATTGAGAGAGAGAGAGAGAGAGAGAGAGAGAGAAGCCATCGGCCCAATCCCCGTCAGGAGGGAGGGAGACAAGATGCCACCGTCTGCATCCTAATTGGAGGGAGAGAGAGGGGGAGGAAAAAGACACTTGTACTCTTAAACCATAGTAACGTTTAGGGTATAAATGTATTTTTCATAATCAGTTTAGCTTAACTCATGTTTTAACTCTGGTAGAGTTAAATATGTTGACAGAAATAGACAGTGGAAATTAAAGTATAAAAATCTTATGTATGCAGATAGTAATATGCAAATACACAAGATATAGGGACTTATTTCAAAATACATAACTTTGCGGGGATCGAAACCCAAATAACCCTAAATTGTATGGCTGACTATGATGACAAGTTTGATGATAATTTTGACTCTACATAACATGTTTGACTCTATGTAGTCTATTTAACCGTATTTTGTTTGTTGGATTAGAAGTTTGATAATGATAAGTAATTTATGTTACTGAAATTGGTTGTTTGACCACGTGCTAGCCATTTGACCGTAAGCTTGTTCGTAAGCAACTTCTTTCACTGCAAGCTATTTGACTAGATATTGACTAGATTGTAGATTTGACAATAAACAATCTTTTCGACGTCAAGTGACTTTTTTTAACTTTTCGTTGCTGGTAGGTTGTTTAAGCATAGAGCACATTGCAGGGTTTCAAGGATCCCTAGTTTTGGATGATGTGCGTCCCTGAGAGTTCTAATACTCGAACATGCAGACATCCATGCACGTGTATTCTTGGGCCTATCCCTTCTCCACCGCGGCCACCAACACCAGTATAACCATTTTAGAAAAGCTGTTCGAGAAAGGAGTCACTCTAGAAAAATGAGAATGACTTTGAAGCCTCCTTCTAATATAGGTGAGGTGATCTTAGGATCAAAATGATATAAAGATTTTATTCAGGCCAAGAGGATACAAACTATCCTCCATTGCCATCTCTGACATAAAACACTATCAATATTATAAAATTAATATCACATTTTTGCGAGACATGAAATACATTTCTTTTACAGAACTCTTGCTATAGTGAGTGCGTGAAAAGAGTTTAAAGCTTCATACAAAGGATAGAAGCCGTTCATTCCTCTCTTGTCTCTCTTATCTTTTCCTCTCCCTCACCAGAGTATGACCAATGCTGAGGCCTAAACTTGGCCTTGGGCATAGGGGGGCCGTAGTATGCCTCCTCGCACACACGATTGCAGTCGGTCTGGGTGTTATACCGCAGCTTCATTCACTCGATCATGCAGGCGTCCATGCACGTGTACTCTTGTGCCTGCCCCTTCTCCACCGCGGCCACTAACACCAGCACTGCTACCAAGATAGCTGCAACCGTCCTCTGGCTGGCCATGCTGTTCTTCCCTTGCCTCACCTCCTCCTTAATTTCTGTGGGAATTATAGCTTAGCTTCCTAGGTTTGGGATATGCATGCACGAGAAGAGTGAGCAACGGAGGGGGTTGGGATAGGAAGAACTGGACAGGGAAGGGTGAGTATTTATATCAGAGCTTGTTCCTTGAGGTGTGGTTTAATTTAGGAGTCGAGACATAGAGACGAAGTTGTCATTTGACAGGAGAGAGATACGTATAGGACCCGACAACTGGCAAAGTTTGATGAAGTTTGATGATGCGAAGGTCGTAGATAGGTTTAGACAATGGAGAAGGCATGTGTAATTGTTTGAAATGCCAATTAAAGGAAAATAGATCACCAAATTAAGCCGAAGCACTACGGCAAATGCGTCGTTAACTTAATTCGGGGGTGATGCTATTCCTATATTTTTAGCCTCCGTTTGGTAATGTTAACAGTTACGCATGGTAACCACCATGCAATGCCCACGTGGGCTGAGGAGTGGGTTATAGGAGTTGAAGGGGGAGTGGTTGTGGGAAGTTACCCACACATGTGTTTCCCCCTTGGTTATAACTATTCCCTCCTTTATTTGAATGGGTAGAGGAGAGAGATATAAAAGAGGGGAGAGTGGGATTACGTGAAAAGAACACTCTCAACTTTTGGGCAACTCTCTCTATCTCTCAACATTCTCTTTCTCTCCCTAAGTGTTGTTCTCCAAGAGGCTATCACCAATAGCCTAGGATTTGCAGCGTGGATTTTAAGAAAAAGCCCGTCACGTGGTTCTCCTCCTCGTCCTCACCGAGTCGTCGCCGTCCATCCACGAATGTCGTCGTTAAGGTACGTTTTCGTTACGATCCATCTCCGTGCATGCTTCCGCTTGTTCATTTCATGCATGGAGATATTTGTGTTTTATCAACATTAGTATCAGAGCCAGGTTTACGGAACCATGGCAGCGTGGTCCTCGATCAAAGGGAATCGTTCCGATGTTGCGGCCTCGTCGAGCCGAATAGCTCCCATGGTGGTTATTAGTGACGAGGAATCGGAGCGGGTACCCGATGAACTGACCGAATATTCCGAGGAGACATCCGGCGACGACCGCGTCCCATCTTTTCCTCTAAGGAGACTCAGGGCGCCACAATACTTAGCCTACCTCAGAGGGTTTTGCGGCGCGCATTCTGGACGCGACCAACCATCCAAGATGGAACGTGACGGCAGCCACAACGAGGATGAAGACGGCGCCAGTAACGGCGCCAGTAACGGCGGCCATGCAAATGGCGACGCGGACGACGAGGGAAGCCCACTGCGGCAGTCGACGTCCCTACGCGGAAAACGCCCCAAGCCGACGAACGGAGCGGGGGCCACGCCGGCGGGCGTGGCGCTCGTGCCCCGCGCGGGCGGAGCGCCCACGCCCGCGGGTGTGGCGTTCACGCCCGCCGCGAGCGTGGCGTTCACGCCTCGCGTGGGCGGAGCGCCCACGCCCGCTGGCGTGGGGCTCACGCCTAGCGCGGGCGGAGCGCCCACGCCCCGCGCGGGCGTGGGGCTCACGTCCTAAGTGGACGTGGCGCCCACGCCATGCATGGGCGGCCTGCCCATGCATGCGGACGTGGTGCCCTCCCCCCACGCAGGTGAGGCGTTCTCGCCCCTGCGCAGGGGGGCTCCCACGCCCATGCATGGGGCTGCCGTGGCAGCCGCGCATGGCCCAACGGGCGTGTCCTTGGCGAGGGCGGGTCGAGCCCAACGACGTCGGCGCTGGGAGGCCCACAGACGTCACCACGGCGGACAGTTTGGTGGCACGTGGCCTCACATGGGTCGCCGTGGATCTCACTATGCACCGTATTGGGCTGGATCCGAAACGGGCCGGTTGGTTGTTCGAATGGACCCGTTTCAAATTCTCCGTATGATTATGAACGGAGAAATTGAATTTGAGATTATGAAGTATTAATTAGTTAATTTATGATTAGATGATGCATTAGAATTTAATTTGAATCATAAGCTTATTAGTTCAAATTAATGTAATTTGATTTCCATAGTCTATTTGATTTATAGTTGAATTATCATCATTAGTGCCACTTATTTAAGTGTGATGATTGTCTTGATATAATATTGCGCAAAATGAAATAAATTGAATTTGTTTTATTTCGTCATGCAAATAACTTATTGTTGTCACTAAAATCGACCTTAATAAAGTTTGTGTGTAATTGAAGTGAATATTTGCGCGATGGAGAAAAATGACATTAATAATCAATTATTCAACTATGAAAAATGCATATTTATAAGATCGTTAAATTATTGCGCATATCGGTTAGCGGCAATTGATTTTAGCGTTCTTAGATTTAAAATATGTATGATTTTATATTTGCCAATTAAATTGATTTAATTCGTGCATAATTATCGGATCATTTAAATATTGTGCATGCTCGTGTAGCGCCGATTGATTAATTTTTAAATGATAATTTGTAAATTTGCACGTCTTGAATTGATCAATTTACGTACCACTTAGCTATCATTTCATTTAAAATGATCATGTTGAAATTGAAAATTGAAAATATTTACATGACTGTGTTTGTTTGTAAATATTCATGATAGCTGAAATTTGATCAAGTTATTGAAATATCATGGACTTTGCTATTACTGTTGATTTAATTATGAAGGTATTCACTTCCATAATATTCAAATTAAACTTGTAAACGTTGGATAAGTGGCTATTACGAGATATTTAAAGTATTTCTCTCGTTGTAAAATTCGCTCAAAATCATTCTATTAAAATTAAGTTACCTTGAATTAATCGGAAGATGATTATAGTATCCTAGATCTATATTTCGATTCCTATGGTTGAGTTAACTTAATATTTATTAGTCTGGATTTTTAGAAGCAAATTATGATGTGTAAACCATGTCAACTTGACTCTCTAAATTTTATTTATGTAGTGATTTAAAATGGCCATGAAAAATATCATTGTTGATTTGACCAAAGGTGACAAGTTGACGAGAATGAATTATGACATTTGGCACCGTAAGATTCAATACTTGCTAAACGAGTAAGAATTACTAGAACATCTTACCACCGTCATGTCACTGCCTGAGGATGGCAATACAGCACAACATCGTAGAGATCAAGAAGCGTACCGACATTGGTTCAATAAAGATCGTAGCGCGCGCTTTACTATGTTAAGCAGCATGCAAGACGATCTTATTGGGGAATTTGAGAAATTCCAAACTGCCAAAGATAAGTGGGATCAGCTAAAGTTCCAATTTGGTGGAACTTCGACTACGCAGTTGCGCGCTCTTGTAGTTAAGTTTGAGACCTACTGCAAAGACCAACGACAGACCATGACCGAACACCTTAGGGTTATGTCGGGTATGATCAGGGACTTAAAGTCGGCAGGTCATGATCTCACGGACGAGCAGCAGGTCCTTACAGTAATCCGATCTATACCGGACTCTTGGGTCCATATGAAGCAGATTCTTACCCACAATGAGAATATCAAGAATTTTTCTGATATTTCCCGTCATGTGGAGTTAGAAGCTGAGCGCGAAGAAGCTGTACATGCCACTGCCTTAGTCGCCAAGGGAGGCAGACACCAAGGCAGGAAGGACCCAAAGAAATTTTTCAAACGAAAAGATCGTGAAACTGCCTCCAGCTCTAAGTACAAGGCAGAGCGGACACCGAAGCGCCACCACAGAGGCAAGCGCGGTGGTAAAATGGGCAAATCAAAGGTGAAGTGCTACAATTGTGAGAAGATGGGACATTTCGCTCGCGAGTGCGTTGAGCCGAAAAAAGTATCCCTCACCCAAATTCTCTCTCTGTGTATGTTTGTTCTCATGTCTTAGTCGCCCGAACTTATCCTGAGTGGATTGTGGATTCAGGAGCGACCAAGCATGTAACTAGAGATCGAGATGGGTACCAAGATTACCGCCGAATTCCAAGAGGGACGCAAAGAGTATACATGGGCAATGGGACCAGTGAAGAAGTTTTAGGAGTTGGTGTGTACCAGCTCAAACTTAGAACTGGTCGTGTATTGACATTGCATGATGTTCTTTATGCGCCAGGAATTCAGCATAATCTTTTATCAGCTTCATCTTTATTATCCCTAGGATTTGCTCTTGTTATGATAGGTACTGGAATTGACATTTATTTAAATGATGTGTTGTATGGACATGCTTTATTAAGTGGTGGTTTGTTTAAATTAGATGTTGATTTCAATGCTTCTGCTTCTTCTGTGTCGTATGTGGCTGATGATAAAGGCCTTAGTTCGGAAATATGGCATGCTCGCCTAGGTCACATAGGACAGGATAGAATGATCAGGTTAGCTCAAGAAGGCCTTTTAGGTTTACTCGCTAAGGTCACTCTACCTTTATGTGAATTATGTTTGGCTGGAAAGGCATGCCGAAAACCTTTCGGGAAGGCCAAAAGGGCCACTGATGTATTGCAGCTTATACATTCTTATATTTGTGGACCTTTGAGTGTGAAGGCTCGACATGGAGCATCATATTTCCTTACCTTTATAGATGATTATTCGCGATACGGTTATGTTTATCTGATCGCTCACCGCTATGAAGCACTGGATTGTTTCAAACGCTTCGTAGCTGAGGTTGAGAATCAGACCGGTAAGAATGTAAAAGCTCTTCGCACAGACCGAGGACGCGAATATTTATCTGATCAGTTCAGGATTCTATGTGAGGAAAAGGGAATTAAAAGACAACTCACTATCCCATACACTTCGCAACAAAATGGTGTTGCCGAGAGAAGGATGCCAACCTCCCAATATCCTTCTGGGGGGATGCTTTGTTGACTGCCGCATATTTACTTAACCGTGTGCCTTCACAGTCAGTTCCTTCTACCCCTTATGAGTTGTGGCGTGGCAAAAAGCCGAATTTGGGAAACCTACGCCCGTGGGAGTCAGCTGGATATGTCCATGACTCTTCCCACAAGTATGGGAAACTTGGCCCTAAAGCTAAAAAGTTTATCTTCATAAGATATCCTGATAGCTCACAAGGGTATGTCATGTATAGACAATATCAAGATGGAGGAATGACAGAGAAAGAGGTTCGAGATGTTGTATTCTTAGAGAAAGAATACCCTAAACTTGGCGATGTCGGAAAAAGCTTTGATCTCCATGAAGTGGATGAGACAGCTCTCTTACCATCTTCCAGCAAAGGGAGGGAATTAGTTCCTAACCATATCATCGCTGGAGATAGTATAGATGATCAAGCTAGTAGGAGTATACCTATTAATTTACCGAGTGGGAGTACTCCATTAGAATCGGAAGATGCCGACACCCAAGTACGTCGAAGTAAACACGGTCACACTCCTCATCGACGTTTTGAGATTGAAGAGGATATTTTAATGTGTCAACCTGCGGATGATGAAGAACTTAAAAATGTCAAAGTAGCATATTCATCATTATCAAAGAAAGAATGGGAAGCTACCATGCTAGACGAAATGGATTCAATGGAAAAGAATAAGGTCTGAGAGTTAGTTGATCTTCCACCTGGGCGTAAATCTATTGGAAACAAATAGGTTTTCAAAATTAAACGTAAGACAGATGGATCAATTGACAAATACAAAGCACGACTAGTGGCGAAAGGGTATACCCAGAAGGAGGGTATTGATTTTGATGAGACGTTCTCCCCAGTGGTGAGATTTACGTCTGTTCACCTGATCCTAGCTATTGTCGCACATTTAGATTTAGAACTCTTTCAGATGGATGTTAAGATGACATTTCTTAATGGAGAACTAGACGAGAAAATTTACATGTGCCAACCAGAGGGTTTTAAGGTAAAGGAACAAGAGCGCAAAGTTTGCCGCCTAAAACGTTCCATTTACAGCCTCAAACAATCGTCTAGACAGTGGTATTTAAGATTTCATAAAGAAATCACCTCATTCGGTTTTGAGACGATTGAGGAAGACCACTGTGTGTACGTCAAACGAAAGAAAGAGAAGATTCTAATTCTGTCATTGTATGTTGACGACATTTTGTTGGCTGGGAATAATATGGAGTCTATCAATGCCACTAGGCAGTAGTTATCTTCCGTCTTTGAGACCAAAGATATGGGCGAAGCAAACTATGTACTAGGAGTGAAAATAGTCAGAGATCGCTCCAGAAGGTTTTTGAGTATATCTCAGGAAACCTACATTAATAAGATTCTAGAGCGATACCGAATGAATCACTCCAAGCTCATTGATACTCCAGTTGATAAAAGTTGTGTTTTAAGTGTAAGCCAATGCCCACAGAATGAAAAAGAGAAGAATCAAATGAATAAAGTGCCATATGCGGCAGCTATTAGGAGTCTGATGTATGCTATGTTGTGTATTCAACCCGACATCAGTTATGTTGTCGGATTAGCTAGCCGTTATCAAAGTAACCCTGGTCCTGCTCAATGGAAGGCAGTCAAGAGAATATTCCGATATTTACGTGGAACAACAAACATTGCCTTATATTACGAAGGAGGTGATCTAAGGTTGAAAGGTTATAGTGATGCTGATTGGGCCAGCGACAAAGATGAAAGAAAGTCTACGTCAGGGTATGTGTTCATACTCGGTGGCGCGGCCATTTCTTGGTATAGTAAGAAACAAACGTGCATTGCTCTATCCACTATGGAATCAGAATATGTGGTATGTTCAACAGCTTGTCAAGAAGCAGTTTGGTTAAGGAGTTTCCTACGGCGATTGGCTGTCACTCCTCATTCGGAGGAGAGTGTACTTCTCTATGTTGATAATACATCAGCTTTGGCTTATGCCAAGGATCCTAAATACCATGGTAAAACCAAACACATTGACATTATATATCACTTCATTCGAGATCTGTTAGCAAAAGAAGCAGTGGTCCTTCGACATATTTCTACCGATCGTATGGTAGCAGACCCACTAACTAAACAGATCACTAGAGAGGTTTTCACGACCCATAGTAGAGCCATGGGTTTATGTAAACTGTAATGTAAAGAACAATTATTGTTGACTTTGATGCATTCTCTTATTGAATATTTTTGATGGAATGCTTGTTTACACATGAATGAGTGTCACCAGACTTGAATTGACCTTCTCACACGGGTAATTCGCCTTGGCGCTGAGATAGCGAGCAAGATGAGACATTGTGTATCTATGGCGCTAGAAGAGCGAATAAGATACACTTAAAATATTTATTTATGTCGCCTCGGATAAGAGCCGAGATGAGATCTTTAAAGATCGAATACGGGAATAATTGAGCCCATCCTGTATAGTCTGCAGAAGCCGGATGTGAGTCTTGAGACAAGGTACTGAGTGGAAGCGACTGGGTCATGAGACTCAGGTTAATCGCAGTGGGAGTGATTAGACTAAGATCCGTATGGTGTTTAAATGATAAATTTATAATTGACACGCCCACATTTGTGGAAGAACACCATAACATGCGTTTCATACGGCATGTGCAATTCTCGACCGATAAATGAGAATGATGAATGGATCTCTACTTCATCATTGTGTGAGCTCTTGGATCATATTGTTGATTCTACCTGTACCCTATGTGACCTAAGAACTATGTCATGAAGAGGAAGCTCGGCGTCGCTATTTTAGCATGATCCTTAGGACTAAGGTTGATACAGTCTAGCGGGACATGACTAGGAAAGCGGCCGAGATTAATCGAATTGACATGAGAACTTGGGGAAGACATCTATATATTACACCATGTTATGTGGATCATACCCCGGGGAACTCAGTCAGTTGTGTACAGACAGAGTTATGATCACATGACATTTGGGATTTAAATACTGCCAGTTATTTATCTGAGAGATCCGGAGTGTTAAATCAGGTGAATATAAGATGGTCTGAGGTACCACGAGATTTTAAAGAGTATTGTGTTCCATTAGTTTTGGTGATAACTTAATGAATTACTACTCGCCTGATCGTGTTATGCTCGTGAGGTCACATGCTGCATTTCCTATATGACAGTTGGATTGTAGCAACTTAGAGAGGTTGTTTATTAACCTTTGCCCAACGTGGGCAAGTGGGAGATGTTAACAGTTACGCATGGTAACCACCATGCAATGCCCACGTGGGCTGAGGAGTGGGTTATAGGAGTTGAAGGGGGAGTGGTTGTGGGAAGTTACCCACACATGTGTTTCCCCCTTGGTTATAACTATTCCCTCCTTTATTTGAAAGGGTAGAGGAGAGAGATATAAAAGAGGGGAGAGTGGGATTACGTGAAAAGAACACTCTCAACTTTTGGGCAACTCTCTCTATCTCTCAACATTCTCTTTCTCTCCCTAAGTGTTGTTCTCCAAGAGGCTATCACCAAGAGCCTAGGATTTGCAGCGTGGATTTTAAGAAGAAGCCCATCATGTGGTTCTCCTCCTCGTCCTCACGAAGTCGTCACCGTCCATCCACGAACGTCGCCGTTAAGGTACGTTTCCGTTACGATCCATCTCCGTGCATGCTTCCGCTTGTTCATTTGATGCATGGAGATATTTGTGTTTTATCAACAGGTAATAGAATAAATCTGGGGAAGAATATCTTTTCAGGTATGGATCATATATTCTTTCATTTGATAATTTTCTGTTTGACAAAAGGTGAAAAGAATAAATAATTTTTTTAACAATAGGATGGGATATTCCACTCCTTTTCTTTTATTCGGGAGGAGACCTTGAATAAAAATCACTGAATTATTTAACCCTCTAACAAAATATTTGATCCCATGAATATTTCAATATGTCAAACAATATTTAAACAAGAATGACCGAAGAACCTCCTATTCTACTTACTCATTCTGTTGCCAAATGAGGGCTTAGGGTACTAGTATTTACTCCTCAATTTGCAACGGAATAAATGAGTAGACAACGGAATAATTAGTGGGTAGAATAGAAGGTTATCCTTTCATCCCTGTTAAAATACTGTTTAGCAAATAGAATATTTAGGGGGTCATATATTCCGTCAGAGGGAAGAATAAGTCAATGATTTCTATTTGGAGATTTCCCATCTTTCAATTATAAAAAGTATTTATTCTCGTCATCTTTTGCCAAATTAAAAATTGACAAATGATAGAATAACTCATATATTCTTCTTCGTATTTATCCTATTGCCAAATGAGGGCTTAAGGTACTCCCTCTGTCGCCACCGTCAAATAAATGCACTTTGATCATCATTACAAAAAGTTCACTTAATTCAGATGGTTGAGATATTAAGAGTACATTAAGAGAGTAAAGGTTACATCTAGTTGAACAAGCATGATACACATCAGCAACCTGATTGCACTCTCTGTAAACGTGTTCAATCTGCTAAGGAACGATTTCAAAGAACTGAATAATTTCGTCCCACCATTTTGCTGCAGACCATGGGGGGTTCCCTTTTTGTTGAATGAGATTTACTAGGGCCTGAGAGTCTGAATAGATAACAGAGATTTGGAATGAATTAATCACAACTAAACGAATGCCAGCTAATAAAGCCCGCGCCTCAGCACTGAAATTGGAACCATGGACATTATAATATGAGAAAGCTAGCAATTTTTTTTCCTCTAGAGTCTCGAATGCAACCCCCTCCTCCAGGTGGGCCCGGGCGATCCTTTGAAGCACCGTCAGTATTTAAGGAATACCCAAACTGAGGTGGGATCCATCGCACCATTTTTGGTGGATTTACCTTGAGCATTCATTTCAATCTCAAATGACGCAGAGCAGCCTGCTGGGCAGAGTTTGGAGCAATAAGGAGAAAGATACTTGATCCAAAATTGTGCTAGTTATCCTCCCAAAGTTGGGCTTTCTGTTGTCGAATTTACTTGCACACCTGGCTTTCCATGTCTCCCATAGAAGTAAAAGAATAAGGTGGATAGCAACATGGCCATAAGGGTTACTGATATCAGAATTTTTTATCATGTCCCAGGTTCTTATCGTGATACTACTCCCAATTCTAAGAGGCAGCTGCACGGAAAAGTTATAATTGTTCCATAGTTTCTTAGCAATGTCCCCATTAATGAATAAGCGATCTAGGTCCTCAGCTTGTGGGTTGTCAATGCGGCAGGAACATTTTGAAGGAATGTTGACCCCACACCGTTGCACAATATCATCCATGGGCACAGCATGATGTAGCAGACGCCAGACAAAAATAGAGGCCCTCGGATGGAAATGAGCAGACCAAATCTTTGACAGTGTTTTGCAGCTTATTACATTCTCCCTGATACACTCATAAGTTGTCTTAATAAAGAAAGCGCCATCAGTAGAAGAGGTCCGAGCACAGAGATCGTTGCCCACACCTAACTGCAGTTTCTTCAGGTCGTCAATTGTTGTAGATGGCACGGCAGAGATGGAAGACCAGATTGCATGATCTGGATTGCTGACCGCCTCTTTTAAGGATATTCTATCTAGAATACTTTGGTTGCCAAACCATACATCCCCCAAAAAATCAATGGATGAGCCATCCTTCGGAATCCACCTTGTGTTATTTAGAATAGCCTGCTGTGCTGTGTTAAAAATACTCCTAGCAACACCAGTAGGAAAAGGATTTGAATTGTCCAGCAAATGACCTTTGATAAATTTTGATCTAGCATAGGAAGACCATATATAGAGAGTTATCATGCAAGACCGACCATTTTTGTTTCATGACCATTGCCACCTGAACATCATGCATATTCCTTACCCCAAGGCCCCCTTCATCAATTAGTTTGGTGATCTCTTTCCAAGGTATCCAATGTTTCCTATGCTGCCCATCAAGTCCACCCCAAAAGAAATTTGCACATAACTTCTCAATATAATTAAGGATCGATTTTGGGATTGCAGTCGCACTGGCTGTGTAAATAGGTATAGACCAAAGGACTGATTTGATAAGAGTTAACTGACCAGCTTGAGATAATAGTTTCGACTGCCAATTTTCAAGCCTTGAACAAGCCCTGTCCAGGAGAAATTTGTAATGTATAATCTTCTTACGACCTACTGTGAGTGGTATACCAAGGTATGAAGAGACAGCAGATTTATGCTGAAAACCAGTAGTATAAGATATCTTCTGAATAATAGCAGCTGGCGTCTTCCTGGACATGAAGAAAGAACTCTTCTACAGATTAACTTTTTGCCCCGATGACCTTTCATACTTCCGCATAAAATTAAGGAGCGTTCTAATATTATGGGAGCTGGCATTCAAGAAAATCAAAGTGTCGTCTGCATACAAGAGGTGCGATACATTGACACACCCTCGAGGAACATGGTAATATCATAACTGACCCGATGAGAACAATTCAAAAAGGCCACGACTAAGAACTTCTTCAGCAATAATAAAGAATGTTGGAGCTAATGGATCTCCTTGTCGTAAACCCCAAGATGACTTAAAAATAAATGGGAACAAACAATTGGATACAAGCATACCTATGAGGGAGCAAAACCTCGTTGAGAAACCGGAGCAACACAGGACAGCCAGCAAAAAATCCCACTCAAGACGACCATATGCCTTGGCCATATCCAATTTTATAATCAAGTTCCTGCCTCTCACTTTTCGTCCTAACTCCTTGAACAATTCATTAGATAGGGAAACATTGTCAATAATATAGCAGCCTTCGACAAAAGCACGTTGTCATTCTGAGATAATGTGGTAATATGGGAACTAGTCTCTCACAAATGATCTGAGATAACAATTTTGTAACTCTTCTGGCAATAGTAGCATGTAGGCTTCCCTATGTGTACTTATCATTGATCAGATATTTTCTTTTCTATAATAGGAAGATAGATTCTCATGGATCAGTTAGTATGCTGAAGAGAGTACATGGAGGCCCCTGACACAAATGGTGGATTGAACAATGCAGCAGATAATTAGTTGTTCAACAATGCTGCAATCCTCCCCTTTCAGAACTTTGTTATTTAAGAAGCTCTCCTTGCTAAAGCTACTGATAGTATCTATTCTATATTGAAAGCAATTGATTTCCTTTTTTTTTTTTTTTTTTTTTTTTTTTTTTTGGGGGGGGGGGGGTGTTAATCTTGTTAACAAATGAAATCCTTTGGTTTAAGAGAGTCCTCAAACCTTAATAACATGAGAGTATGGCTCAATGTTCTTGAAATGCTTTTCCATCTCTTTTAATTGCAGCTACTGATAATCAAAGTGCTGTGTCTTCCAAAATGAAATGCTTGCTTGTAGCTGTATCGCCACCGTTCGCCCTTATCATGCTCCTATTAGCAGCGTTTTGTTATTCTATAAGGAGACTGAGATCACAAGGTAGTTTTACCACCCTTCCTTTCAAGTTAAAGGTCTTAAGACATCACATATTGATGGCTATTAGACATGTGGAGGTGGACTTACGTACTAGTCTGTTTCAAGTCAGGAAATTAATAAACCAACAGAGCAGTACTGTTCAGAGAAGTAAACAATTCAGGTATGTTCGCAAATGCTGAGGCAATTGAAGGATTACCTCTGTTTAATTACAGTGTTGTATTGGCTGCTACTGATAACTTCTCCGTTGTTAATAAACTTGGAGAAGGTGGGTTTGGACCAGTCTACAAGGTATGTTTTATCAACTTCTTCTCTTGAGAGACATAAAAGCAAGTCTAGGTTATTGAGGTGGTTTGTTTCAGGGAAAATTGTATCAGGATAAGGGTGTAGCAGTGAAGAGGCTTTCAAATATCTCTGGAGAAGGATTCAAAGAGTTCAAGAATGAAGTCCAACTAATAGCAAGGCTTTAGCATAGGAACCTTGCTAAACTTCTAGGTTGGTGCATCTACGGTGATGAGAAGATACTGATCTATGAATATTTGGCAAACAAAAGCTTGGACAGACCTATATTTGGTTCGTAACCCTTCCCGCTTTTAATTTAAATTCTTCCAGCTTTCAGGTTTAACTACATATCTTTTGGTCATGACAGTTGACGTCCACTGCAAACCTTCCAATTTGGGCTTCCAAGTTATGCATGACAAATTCAAATTTTACAGGGAAAAATTTGATTGGCCACGTTTTAACTTTCCAGTGAAAAGTGAAACAGATCCAAGTCAATCTACCCAACTAGATTGGGAGAAGTGCTTCAGAATCATTCAAGGGATTGCCCAAGGCTTACTTTACCTTCACCAACATTCTAGAATACGCATAATCCATCGGGACTTGAAGACCAGCAATATATTGCTTGATGGTGAAATGAATCCTAAAATCTCAAACTTTGAATTAGCAAGGATTATTAGTGTGAATCAAACAAAAGCAAACACTCAGAGTGGCTGGAACATAGTAAGTGTCGTCTTAGATTTATTATTCATCAATACTATTTGCTTCCAAGTATGCACATCTCCTGCCAAGAATACTGCTTACTGTTAATCCGTTATGACTTGCAGTGGTTACATGGCACCAGAATATGCGTTGGATGGAATTTTCTCCAATAAATCTGATGCATTTAGCTTTGGGGTAATAGTATTGGAAATCATTACAGGCAACCCCTGTAAGGAACTAAGGATTCAATCAACCAGCTGGGATATCGGTACATTGCACGTTATGTTGCCCTAGCAAGGGAAGATAGTATGACATTTTGAACTGTATGTTTGAGAGGGAAAATGAGAAATTAAAAAAATTATTATGCTATCCACAAAAAGGTTGTGGTTTATAACAGGATCAGCAACTAAGTGTTTGACAGGATAATGCAACAGTAACATTGGTTGTCTGCTCTTCTTTATAATCTCCTTTTCTTCTTACATCAAAATGTCTATCAATCATGAATGTAAAATATTCCAATTTTTCTCCAGGCATGGCAATTCTGGAAGGAAGGTAAGAGCATCGGAGCTTATTGATCCATCAAGCAGTAGTGTGTTGTGATGCAGGGCTTGGGGCTCCTTTATTGGCTTTTATTAGGACCATTTATAGTCCATTATGTTATTTTTTATTTTCTAGGAATTATAAAAACGTGAATAAGGGAGGGGAAGTCCTAGAGTCAGAGGGGAGTCCAAGAGTCAGGAGTTACACATCTAACTCCTTAAATATGTACTTCGTTTTTTTAGAGAAAAAGAAGAGAAGAATTGTTGAAGAAAAAAAGGATCCGATTTGTGTATTTTTACCTCTGCGACGGAGGTATCTAACTGGTGCGACGCCAGTCCCATTCCCCCTCCCCAGTGCGACTACGGGGAAGCTCTCCCTGCCGGTGCGAGGCCGGTAGGATCCCTCTCCCATTCCCCCCTCTTCCCCTTTGTCCTGCATCAATTTTGGTATCAGAGCCTACCTCGGTTCTCCGCTGCGCCGCCGCGCCATCACTGTCTCCACCTTGCCCCGCTGCCGCTGGAGCAGCCAGCCCGTCGTAGCCCTTCATCGCAGCCCCCGCCTGGTCGCCGCCGCCGGACTCACCGTCCGCCAGCCAGGCCTCCGCCACCGCACTCACCGGCTGCCAGCCAGCCCAAAGTGCCGTCGGAACAGCCCTGCCGCTGGCGTCGCCGCCCGCCATCGTACGCTGCAAAAGCTGCCACCGCCGCCGTCGGAATCAGCTACCCTAGCCGCCCATCCGATCAGCCGGCCAAACCGCTGCCAGAGCCACCCACGCCTCCCGCCACCGCCCTAGCCGCCGCCCGCCGGAGCCGACCGTGCCGTCGTCCCAGCCTGCTGTCTCAAGTCACCGGCGCCGCAGCTGTTGCTCCCCCTCCAAACCCACCGTCGCCCCTCTCTCTTCCCTTGCGTTTCTGTTGCAGGTTTGGTGAAGAAAGAATAGGGTGGAGGAACAATAACATAAAAGAAAAGGGTGGGAGAAGAAGGATTCGTGTCCTTGGGTTAAAAACTAGTCAAACCAGGTTGACTTGATCCAACCCGAGCCACAACAACGTAGTCCGAGCCACTTGTTAAGATGGCTCGAGCTAGGTACTCAGGTCTGAGCCATCTAGCCTTATAGGGCCTAACCCAGTATGCTGGTCCGACCAGGTTACCACTGGTTCAGCCCTGGTTCGAGCCGAGATACAGCAAGGTCCGAGCCAGGGTCCAATCCAGATCAGTGCTGGTCTCGGGTGGTGTAGTTGCAGTTGTTAGCGCACCGCCCTCGCATAGAGCTCGTCTAGACTCCAATCACGTGTCATCTGCACCGTTGGGTTTGTATTGGCAAAGCCTATCCAGATCTAGTGCGCTGCATCCTCGGCCTGCCTCGTTTTGCATGCCACTACTACACGCATACCGAGAACGCCGATCGCACATTTCGAGGCCCACATCAGCTGCCTTGGTTTACGTGTCAATCTCCCGGCGCACCAATTTCGCAGCAGCCAACATCCGGACTTGCCTCATTTTGTGTGCCGCACTTGCACGTTTTACAAGGACGCTTATGTTCACTGTTCGAGGTCATCCCGGACCCCAATTTGAGGGCCGTTAGCGGCATTGGTCTCATGTCAGTGAGGTCAACCAGATTTAGTATGCGGCATTCCTGGCTTGCCTCGTTTTGCGTGCCACTTCTGCACGCATACCGAGGACACTGATCGCACATCCCAAGACCTACATCAGCCACCTCAATTTACGTGCCAATTTTTTTGTAGCGGCCAACAGCCGACTGGCCTCGTTTTGCATGCCACACTTGCACGCTTTACGAGGACACTTGTGCTCGTCGTTCGAAGTCATTTCGGACTCCGATTCGTGCACCGTTCGCACAGTCAAGTTCATCTCGACGAGACCGACATAGACCCGGCACGCGGAGTTTTCGGCTTGCCTCGTTTTACGTGTCGCTGCTGCACGCATATTGAGGTCATCATTTAGGCTCCATTTCTTGCACTGATTGCATTGTTGGTTTCGTCTCAACAAGACGGACTCAGCTTCAGAGTGGTGCTACCCCTACGACGTCTCGTTTTACAGACCACTGGTTGATTCTATCAAAATTGGAGCCTTGGGGTAATCACTTGCAACATGTCTTCCATTTATTTCCATTTCGCTGTGTTCTTGTCGAATCGAGAATGGACGACCTTGATATTAGATGAGAGAGCTAGTGATAATGTGATTCCTCAGTATATTGTTGATTCACTATTGAAGACAGATGAGATTTTTGTAGAGGGTGATAGAGCTTTTGTGGAGTTTTATCGGCAAGTTAAGGGTGTCACCACAGGGCACTCCACTACTTATGTGGATGGAGCTTGGTGTACTATAAATCCATGGAGCTCTTCTATTTGCTTGGGTCGAGAGTGGCTATCAGGGTGCCAAGCGACAATAGATTGTGATAGACGTCGATGCTCCCTTGTACACCCTCATCTTGATGGACGTGAGTTCACGTTTCCGGAATTGTCACTTTACTCTCCTAAGGTAATAGAAACACCGTCCAAGTTGCTTGATATAGTCTCGCCAGCTGCAAATGATGATCAATTAGATGTAACAGTTGATACTGAGGGTGCTAATGTTGATCCTACAGCTGACGATGTTCGGGATACTACTCTGTATTGAGTATGGACTTCATTTAATGGCAGACGATGTGATTGAGACTCATTCAATACCCTTGGTCGTCAGTGAATCATCAAATAATGTTGTGTGGGACCAGGCACTCATTGTTGAAGTCATATTTGACTTACTTTCTGAGTACTCGTTCGATGTTCCGGATGTCCAGTGCCATTCACTATGTCTTGCAGACGTTGCCTCATCTGAGTTTGACTATTATGGTGTAACTTTGAGACCTATCATCAGTGTCACCTTCAGCTCCTCACCTTGATGTGCTATATGCAGTCGATTGTGCGCCAATGGTCTGTGGCCCCCTTGCTCCTTGTATGGCTTCTACGGCATTTCAAAACTCGAGGACGAGTTTTTTCGAACCAGGAGAGATTGATGCAGGAGACGATGCAAGGCTTGGGGCTCCTTTATTGGCTTTTATTAGGACCATTTATGGTTTGTTATGTTGTTTTTCATTTTCTAGGAATTATAAAAACGTGAATAAGGGAGGGGAAATCCTAGAGTCAAAGGGGAGTCCAAGAGTCAGGAGTTACACATCTAGACTCCTTAAATATGTACTTTGTTTTTCAGAGAAAAAGAAGAGAAGATTTGTTGAAGAAAAAAATACATGTTTGCTCGATTGTTACCTCTGTGACAGAGGCCCCATCCCTCTTCCTCGGTGCGACGCTGAGGGATCCTCCTCAACTCCAGTGTGATGCCGGAGGAATATCCTACTTGCTGGTGCAATGCCAACAGGTCCCCTTTCCCCCTAAACCCTTATTCTTATTCCCCTCTTTGTCCCGCATCATGTTGCTTGCTCATAAGGTATTGAAATGGGTCCAAGTTCCTCTACTATGTGTCCAAGAAGACAGTAATGATCCGCCAGCTATGTCATATGTTGCCTTCATGCTGGACGGTAAGAACCCAAGATTGCCATCAGCAAAGAAACCTACATTTGTTGCTGGGAGAAATGCAACAATAAACGAATGCATAGTCTAGGTTTCGATAGCCCAAGTTAATTCCCTAGACCTAGAGTATGTTTCAAGGCATCATCCAATGGAGTATCCATCAAACATCCTCTTACACCCCCCCCCCCCCTCCACAGAGACACATATGAATTCCTTATGAGATCCATAGTTTTTATGAATATTTGGTTAATAGTAAGCAAAAGAATGTGTTGATCATGTTTCCAAATTGATGTAGAAAATTGAGCTTCTTTTTTGTGCGAAGCTCTGTCCATAAATTGCATGTGCCATATTATTAAGACATTATAGATGTGGTAATTGTGAACATTTTTCCTTTTCCACATGCTAAACCAAATTGATGTATTGTTGTAAAGGAAATTTTGGGACTCAACACTACAATAAAATTGAAGGGAAAACCTTCATCTCACATTTGAGAAATATATTGAACATTTGAAAGAACCAAGTGTCAAGCTTAAAGCTATGAAAACATGGTATGACTTGAAATTGTTGAAAGCCTTGTACTGTCCAAGTCTGATAAGCTGATGTTCTAGGACCTACTCAAAATTTTGGTAGATGCTTACAAAACAAACACAACACAAGCAAGTGAAATAAATATCACAATAATTCTGAGGATGCATTGAAATCTGTAATGCCTAACTCATGTGATCCATAATTAAACATTTGAGAGAAGCCATGGTGCGTTACCCAAGAACAATTCCTTTGTTTCTACATTACTCTTCCGCAATAATTGACCTATCATTGATGTATGACTTAAAGAGAAATTGACAAATTGATAAATTTGTGTCATGATGTGGATATTAAGAAGGGGAATTTGTGGTTTTGCAATTTGCAGATGTGAAGTTATTTCAAGACTACATAGTTTACAACAAAATGAATGTCAAGAGAAGGAGGTTGTAATAATCCTCATTCTGCCATAAATATGAACCACCTTCATTTTTCCCCTCCTTGTAGCTATAGCCTGCACAGGTGCGGTGCCTTTGAGAAGTGCAACTCTCGAGTTGCATCTTTAGCTTATTTGATTGCATTAGACCGGCCCACTAAGACTTAGTAGGCTGATATGAGGATTAAGACCATCAAATTCAGATTTAAGACATTGGTCTATTCGTCTTGGCTGCAACTATGAAAGGGATTTCCAAATGAGGTAAAATCAGGCCATTCAAAAGATAATGAAGTTAACTAGAATTTACTTTTTCTAATTTCATCATTTAAATGGTCAAAATTGGCAAACACTGCACAGAGGACATTTCTAGAAATAATTCTAGAAACAACACTTACTCCTATTTTTAGTTTGAACTGGAGAAGAGAGGGAAATCCAATTCCAGTGGAGGTTGAGCCTACCTTTTTTTTTTTTTACCTCTTCTAGGACTCAACAACAGTATCGCTACGAATAAGTCATGAATTTGGTCAAAAATCAATTTGAAACTCTAAGTTTTTGTTTGGCTTCTTCTCCACATCTGTTTGGTTCACTCTTCTCATAGGAGCCTTGCAGATCATGGAGAGAAATTTTTTGATGTTTAATGCTCTCTTTAGAGGTGAGGCGGTCATTAGAGACCATGTTAATAAGGGATTTGGCGTGTAGACTCTTATTGGTATTCAACTGGTCAAGGGGTAAGCATATGACAAACGTAATAATGATTGATTAATTTATTCATATATATTTTTTTTGATATTTTCAAGTGTTATTCTGTATTACTCAAGTTTTGAGAATATATTGATTTGATTAAGATTGGAGTTTAGCAGGAAAAAATCACCCTTCAAGGTGCATTTTTATGCTATCATTGTTACCATTTTATTCATGTGAAAATTAATATCCCTAACGACATTGTACACAAGAGTAACAATATGTAGCTTTCATGGATTTGAAACAATCCTCCCTCAGAGATGTTAGTCCAATACCTAGAGCCTTACCTGCACTACTCAAGGTCCACCATAAGTGTGGTTGCTTCGTGGGGATTATTGAAGTTATCAGGCCATCCAACTCAAAACCTTAAGGCATTGAGTAGAGTAGGCACCATCTACTTCAGTGTTTTCTTTTTTTGTCCCTTTTCCAATGTGGGACTATTCTAACATACTCCCTTACATGTAAACCGATTTTAGGCTCTATCACGTGGACCACAAAGACATTGAGTGGGCTCTGATACCATATTGAAGTTATTGGGCCATCCAACTCAAAATCTTAAGGCATTGAGTGGGGTAGGCACCATCCATTTAAGTATTTTTTTTGTCCCTTTTTTTCTAATGTGGGACTATTCTAATAGGGATGATATGGATCTATAAGAAATCCAGATATACGATGCTCGATAACATCCATAGGATCTCCGTGACAAGTTACAAATATTGGAAGATCACAGGTCATGGCCTCTACAACTGTCAACCCAAACGCTTCCTATAAAGCAGACAGCATAGGGTGCAATAACATTTAAGGAGTCATGCATAAGAAAAGAGAAATAAAGATGATGAGATAAAACCACACCTGTACAAATATTCCTCACCCGTTGGCAATGTAACAGTAGAGCTCACCATTATCAGCCCTATTTAGTTGGGTAGATATCCATCGGAACTAACCATCATGTACAAAGATTCCTTCCTTGTGGGCGATGTACAGGTAGACCTCAAGATTACGGCCCTGTTCAGTTGAGCAGATATCCATCAGAGCTAACCATCCAACTTGTATTTCTTCTTATAGAAAGAAGAGGCATAAGAGTTGGAGAGGCAGAAAAGAGGTGCAGTAGGCTCTCTCTCTCTCAACTGGAGAGGCCGGCCAGCACTTAACTGTCTTTTATAATTAGGGCAAACAAAATACAACCACTAATGACATATTTACCCCTGTTAACATAAAAGATAGGGGTAAAACAAGAATAAAGAATAGGGAATATATAAAAAAAAGACAAAACTGCCCCTACTTAACATTTATTTATTACTACACTCCCTCTCTAGCTATGCATGGATATTTAGCATGCCCAGCTTGCCAATTACATTTGAAAACCGCTCGCTTGGAAGACCTTTAGTGAATACATCTGCAAGCTGTTGTCCAAAATTAATATAGGGTAAGCATAAATCCTACTATCCAATCTTTCTCTGATGAAGTGCCTGTCAATCTCAATATACTTGGTCTGTCATGTTGGACATGATTATTTGCAATGTTGATAGCAACTTTGTTATCGCAATAGAGCTTCATTGGTAGCAATACCTTCACTCTAAAGTCCCTAAGCAAATTTTTTAACCAAATAAGCTCAGGTACAGACTAAGCCATGGCCCGATATTCAGCTTCTGCACTGGATCTGGTACATACAGATTGTTTCTTGCTCCTTTAGGTTACAAGAGTGCCATCCAAAAACATGCAGTAGCCTGTTGTGATCCAGCCTATTCAGCATCAGTGTACCCTTCTAAAGCAAGATGTTTGCTCTTGGAAAATAGAAGACCTTTTCTCATGCAAGACTTTGTGTACCTCAGAGTTCTATCCATAACTCCAAGATGTGATGTACGGGGTGCATGCTTAAATTGACTTACTATACTAACAGCATAGGCAATGTCAGGCTTAGTATACTAACAATTTCCCTACTAGTCTCTGATATTTTCCTTTCTCCCTCTCAGATAAAATTTCACCATCTGAAATGCTAAGTCTATAATTTGACTCAATAGATGTATCTGCAATTGTGCATCCAAGCTTCTGTGTTTCTTTCAGCAGATTCAGTGCATACTTACGCTGGCACACATAAATTCATCTGGATGATCTGGTCACTTCAATGCCTAGAAAGTACCTCAGCTGCTCCAGGTCCTTGATTTCAAACTCTTTTGCTAGACTTTTCTTCAGGAGTGCAATTTCAGGGTCGTTATCACCTATGATGATCATGTCATCAATATACACTAGTAAACCACAACTTTGCCATTTACCCATTTTGTACAGAGTATGATCTGCATTTCCCTGGGTGAATCCATATCTAACCATTGCCACTCTGTATCTCTCAAACCAAGCTCTAAGAGACTGTTTTAGGTCATATAGAGTCTTATTCAACATGCATACTTTGCCACCAGTGATCATTCCTAGAAGTGGTTGCATATATACTTCTTTTGTAAGCTTACCATTCAAAAAGGCATTCTTGACATCTAACTGATATAATTCCTAAGAGTAATAAGTTTCCACAGTAAAAACCACTCTAACCATATTCAACTTAGCAACTAGTGCAAAGGTTTCCTCATAATCAATTCCATATGGTTGAGTATACCCTTTTGCAACTAGTCTTACTTTGAATCTTTCCACATTCCCATCAGCTCTAAACTTAGCGGTGTACACCCATTTTGGTTCAACTAGCTTCTTTCTCTAGAGAAGATCAATAAGAACCCAAGTGTTGTTCCGTTTGAGAGCATCCATTTCCTCCTCCATAGCCTTCACCCACCGCTCGTCTTTAGTAGCCTATGTAAAGGTTAGGGGATTTGAACAAGAAGAGAGGGCAGCAATGAAGGTTCTGTAAGAAGGAGACAGTTGTGAGTAACATAAGTACTTTGAGATTGGATGTTTGGTGCACTCTCGTACACCTTTCCGGACAGCAATAAGTTTCTCAAGATCATGATTATCTTGCACAATTTCAGTTGGGACAACATCAGAATCAATGGGTTCAACCGAATCAATAGGAGAACTAGGTTCAGTGTTAAGAACTTTACCAACTTCTTGAGATAATGGAGCTACAAAATAATATGTCACAACATCCACTCCCAAATTTTTAGCTTACTTTTGAACTTTTGATCTTCTCACATAGTGTTATAGTTAAGTCCCCTGCGTGTTAATATCATTTCTCTTTTTTGAGAGTGCAGGTTCCTCAGTTGTGACATTCATTCCAGAGACAACAACATCAGGAATAATCAAGGTTGTGGCTGGAATTTGAGAACTCTCCCCCTCAAACACATTCTGGAAGTGATAGTATGAATGGGATTCAAAGAAAGTGACATATTTCACAACATATTTTTTTCTTTTTCTAGGGTCATAGCATTTGTAATCCTTTTCTGTGGGAGAGTACTCTAAGGAAAATACCATGAATAGCCTTGGCATCAAGTTTGGACTTGCTACAAATACCCTTTACTTAGACAAGACACTAGTGCTCGAAGACTGAAGAGCAACACTATGCTGGGACTGGAGCTGATAGAGACCTCCTGCTTCACGTCCACTCCCAATCAGTTGGCTTCCCTCAGATCTTGAAACACACAATGAGTGGAAAAGAATGTTATGGAACAATTCAAGGATTTTCTTAGACTACTCACAGAAAGCAAATTTATAGACAATTTTGGAACATGTAATGTTAAGGATAAGTTAAGATGTTCATCCAGAGATATGGTCCATTTCCTAACTATGGTAGCTAGGGTACCGTCTACTATGTTCACCTTATCTTGTCCTAAGCATAACGTATAAGAAGTAAAGAGGTTAGAGGTACCCATCATATGGTCAGTAGCCCCTGAATCAATGATCCAAAAGCGTCCATTGTGATGTGAGGTAACATTGAGTGTTGCTCCAGAAGTACCTGACAGGATAGTGGATAAAGAGGGTGTCAAGTGTAAGAGGAACCGCTAAACGTTGGCTACATCGGAGGTGGACAGCCCCACGAAGCTTCCTTGTGTTCCTGCTGATGTGTTCCCATCATTGACAACCCCGGAAGGTTACTGTATGACCTTTGTTGTAGTAGTTGTTCCTTTACTTTGCTGGCCTTTCCTGAACTTGAGCGGCTTCTTATCAAGGTACAACTCCCAGCAGAACTCCACAGAGTTGTTAAACTGTCCACAATGCGAACAATTTCTCACACATTTGTGTGAATCCTTTCGTGTGCCATCTCCCTTTTTTGCAGTGCCCGTATTGGTGCTGATGAGGGCAGAGTGATCACCAATATTGGCCCCTCCTGTATCTACCTACATAGTCTTCTTCCATCTCTCTTCAGTGATCACCTTCTTATAGCATTGTTCAAAAAATGGGATGACCTCAAAATTCAGAATTTGAGATCGCAGCCATTCATACTCAGAATTGAGACCATAATGAAACTTAAGGACCCTTTGGTCTTAGACATGATTCAAGTATTTTTTGTGATCTGCAACAATATCCCAGTCTTCTATGACGAAGGAATCTTGTTCCTCCCACAACGCTCGCAAGGCACGATAGTATTCACATACAGAGTGTGTGCCTTGTTTAGTGTCATAGATAGCAACTTCAAGATCATACAGATTCACAGGATTGGCCTTCTCACAATGTATCTCTTCAAAGATGAGCTACATCTCCCTTGCGGTTGACTTCCCCATAATATACTTCAATTGCATATCAGTCACGAAAATAAGAATCCATATCTTTACAATACTATCCTGATGTTCCTATTCCTTATACTTATCATCATCAACTAGAGGTGATTTTATCCTCCCATTTATATATCCAACCTTAGATATTGCGCTGATAAATGTCTTGATGGCTGCTGCCCACTGCCCAGTCCAAGTTTATTCAACTTCATAGGGGAAAGTTGAAGGTGAAAATTTTCCCCCTTGCTGTCACACCTGGAGAATCATTTGTTTGCTGTCACCTCGGACATCTCCTTGCTCCTAGAGATGCTCAAGCAGGTTGGTAGAAGTGTAGCAGCAAGGAGAAAGATGGACGGTCTTTCACAACCCCCCAAAACAGGGTATTAAGCAAGGACAACCTCCAAGGACCCTAAACAGGGTACAGGCAATAGCAAATGGTTGGTCGGCCTGCTCAAAAACCTGAGCAATGGCCTTGTGCAAGCCCTAGATAGGACTGCGGTCCTCAAGGAAACCCTAGACAGAGTTTCAGTAGAGGTGAATGAATGTGCATGCCTCTACAAACCCTAGATTGGGTTCCAGTGCAGAGGATGAGGGAGCCGGTCACCTAGAAACAGAACAGGGGGGCGATCCTTTCTCCTTGTTCTCAAGAGCAGTGGAAGAGGACAGGATCACAGAAAAAAGGAAAACCGCAGGCCTGGAGACATAGAATAGGGACCGCAGGCCTGTTCTGTGTTTTTTTTATTTATTTTTCTGGTGCAGAGCCTCTCCACTAGAGGATCTGGATGCTCCACTGGGGAAGAGAAAGACTGTTCTGTGTTTTTTTTATTTATTTTTCTGGTGCAGAGCCTCTCCACTAGAGGATCTGGATGCTCCACTGGGGAAGAGAAAGAAGGCCAACCGGACTAGGGTTTTGCTCCTCTCTCACACGCTCTGCTACCATGTAGAAAGAAGAGGCACAGGAGTTGGAGAGGCAGAAAAGAGGTGCGGCATGCTCTCTTTCTCAACTGGAGAGGCCGGCCAGCACTAAACTGCCTTTTATAATTAGGGCAAACAAAATACAACCACTAATGACATATTTACTCCTATTAACATAAAAGACAGGGGTAAAACCAGAATAAAAACAGAATAAACAATAGGGAATATATAAAAAGATAGAATTGCCCCTACTTAACATCTATTTATTACTACACTTCTTAAATGCATGCACCTTATAAATCTCTTTAACTTCTTCTCAGTCACCAGACTTCTTTACATCGATATGACCAGCAATGACAACAAGGTTGGCCAATTGCCTTAGTCCAAACCATTCAACCGGCCCAGTGATGTTTTCCAATCAGTCAAGTCTTGCCATGGAGAAGATGATTTAGCTTTGACCCATCATCTAACATTCCACTGCAGTAGCATGTAAAGAAAAAAGAGAGCAAATTCATGATGACCTTTTGAATTGAGCTGACATGGGGACTGGTGTGTACATCTGTTTGTGACTTACCGAGAATTACAGACTCATCTAAGTGACTAATCACAGCTAGATAAAACCTTATTCCATGAGCTTGATATAGAGAACATACTATATAGGTAACTCTCCAACAGAAATAAGGTCGTCAATTAATACTTTCTGCTTTTCTTCATTGTTAAGGAAATATATACATGCACAATAACTAATGTTGTTCATGGTTGCAATACCTGGTATTTTGATCTATACAGGAACCAATGGAACAATGAGAAATCACATTGTGCATGTGATAGGTAATGCTTTGCCACTGATATAAAGACCTCAACTGACATTTAGAAACCTAGTATACAAGTGAAACATATCAAGACCCTACACCGTACATGGGTTGCCTAAAAGTTTCAAGAATTGACTATTTTATTCAAGAGCTATTGGGTTTAAACCAAAAAAGAAATATAAACATGATTACCCAGTAAACCATCCCTATACAGTAAACTCCATCAAGGCATAAGACGGCTGATAAGACAAGAACTGAGTACCACACAACAGATCATGATTGTTTGAAGATTCATAAGCATACTCAGCAACAGGAAGGAACCAAGGAATAAAACAACTAAAACATAATGTACAGCACAGGCCAAGAAAACCAAGCTTGAGAAACACCAGTGAGAGGGAAAAATAAAGATAATAATATTGTAACAAAATTAGTAACTACAGAGACACTAGCTTGGAAATAGGGGTTACCTGAAAATATAACCCCCTTACATGTAAATTACGAAATTGTAAACAGAATTTCCATCCTTACATAGACATTTATTTTAAAAACCTCATTCCATGAACATAATGTACTTACTCCCATAATGGTAAGAGTAGTTCTGACACAATTTCCTCTAACGGAGTTTAAATTAAGACATCCAAAATTATTTAACACTAGGTCCTGCAGGCTTCTTTATTTTAATATGTTTGCAAGGATAGCAACTCTATACATAACGGGGTTATATCTGCAAATAACCCAAACAAAATAAGAAATAATGATAAATGAATATATAGACATCCCATGATGGTCTGAAGCTTCAGGGGAATAGTTATTATTGTTCTAGACTATCATCAAGGAACATATGAATATCATTAGCATACAGGACAAAGGCCTGGAACTGAGATTTCAAATAACTAAAACATAATGAAGTACAGCACAACTCATAAAACAAATCTTCGTAAATACCATCAGAGAGAGGAAAAATCAAAGTGCATAATCCTTCAATAAAATTCAAACATTAAACCATTGCTAACTCTGGAAAAAGTAAATATTCAATACTCACACATGCTCATCGCTTTGCTCTGGACAAATAATAGCTTTTTAACTGACCTATGAAGAGAAATTAGTTACTTCTCCTTTTCAGCAAATGGAAAATAAATAGCTGTGTCTGGTCCAGGAGAAACGATATTGAATTTAGAATAAAAAAGTTCAATGCCATGGACCAAATAATAAAGTCCAGGAAGAGTGAAAGCTGCATGGCTCTCAATATCATCCAATGGTATTCTTGCTGAAAGAAAACAAAAGTCATCTATTTGTGTTTGTGCAGAAATACTAAGAAGCACCTTCACAAAGTTGCAAGATTTCAGGAACGATCCTAAGGGAGGACAAAGTTTTTGAGTTATCTAGTGACCACTAAAGTATTAAGAGGGAGAACATAAAATATGTTGATATGTATAGGACCTCATATGAACCATGGAACCATACATCAGGCAGTTACAAGCTCTACTTTAAGTGTCTATGTGCTAATACTGATGGTAATTGAGCCACATATATGGGAAAAAAAGGCCTACTGTAAGTATGGGACTTTAGAGTATTCTAACACTGTTCCCTGACATAATGACAACTAACGTGCATGATATCTGTGTACTATATACATAGTTAGTGACAACTAATGTGCATGATATTCTGTGTCTACGCAAACATGTTGTGTTTATTACCAAAACCAACATGATATTCTGTGTACCATGTAAGAGGGCTCTGTGTCACAATAATGGAAAATGAAATGACACATTGTATGAGTGCTTGTGCAACCATGAAAACATGCAGACGTAGCCTGTGCTTTTCAAAAGAAGAGGAGAAAAATATGGGCTCTTCTGCAGATAATTAGGCCATGGCAGACCAGTTACATCTGAAATGCAGCTCAAGTTTAATTTCATTAACAATTCAAGACGATTTCATGAGAGCTGATGAGATCCAAAATTGTCAAGACAGGGGAAAGCTGGGTGGAAAAATGGAATGAGTGAAGGAGCCATGCTGACACAAACCCTAAGGAAGACCTATGGCTCAGGAGATGAACAGTAAACTGGATGGATTTGAAGCTTGGTAAAACTCAGTGAATCATAGCGAAGCTCAGTCACACCATCCTGCAATGAAGAAGCCAAATTGCTAAGCCCAGTTGGTCCTGAGGACAACTCTCTGATGCTCAAGTCTAGTTAGCTGAGTATATAACAAGAGAAAAAGAGAGAATCCAAAAGAAGAAGGGGGTCCCTAATGAAGTACCTGTTTCTTTATTCCTTGGACTACTCCCTGGTCATGGCTGGGCCATCCTCGTTGTGCCACGTGCCCCAAAATGGGATGTCTGAGTTACTAGAAAAGGGTCTCCCAAACTGGGCTGAGCCATCTTGGGTGAGCTCCTTGGCCATTTTGTATAGGCATTTGGGCCAACCTTGAATAGTTGGCTATCCTTGTAGATTTGGGGCCTAGTAGGAGAAGAAAACTAGTCCATGTCCTGAGAAGAAAATGAATAAAGTGATTTATGATAAAGGTTGTTGATAACATCATAATAGAGTGTCCGAATCGTACTAAGATTGAAGGCATGGATGTCTACCTTTAGTTATGAAATGGTTTGTGAAAGAAATGAAGGGAAAAGAATGACCAAGTTTCAAGTAAGGACTTGATAAGAAAAAGTATTTGGGATGCAAGAAAACCTTGTTGCTACTTGCAAGATAGGAACTTTGACAACAAACTATTAAAATCACGTACAAATCATGAATTGATGTGTTAACTATTAGAATAGCCAGATTTTCCTAGACCATCTCAAACGTGGAGAAGAATGAAGATTTATGAAGGCTATTTAGACATATCTGTGTCTTAAAATAAGAAATTGCAAAGAATCATGTATCAGTTCCATGTAATATGAAGGATGAGTGAATATCAGCTTAAAGATCTATGGGCAGTTTGAAGAATTTATTGGGATCCAAAGGCAACCATTAGATCGTGAGCATTTGGCTACCATGTTAGAAGCTAAGTTAGGATTGGTCGTTGTTGTAGATGGAATTATTTGACTAAAACATGAACTTAATAGTTCCATATGCAACAGTACTTGACAAATAAACAAGAAACAGCAAGACAGAGAGAAACAGAGTATCGTAAGAGGTGGTTCCAGTTTCTTGTTCTGGACCCCTTGTCTTCATATTGGTTATATAATGTATAGTTGATTACACAAGAGGTGAAATATGGCATGTACAGATATACACGACTTGCCTCTAACCAAATCAACTATTGCCATGTTTAGCCTTCCTAGTCTTAGGATCCTTGGGCTGCAAGGAACCATCAGAACCTTCGGGAACCTCTTCCTTCCCATCGTGGGAAGATTGAGTGCATGATACGCCTACAGTACTATGGGTTGAGGACATGAAGTGTTGCCTACAGTACTATGGGTTAAAGACTCTAGGATTGGGCATGGAATTCTTGCACCATTGTTCATTAGAACAGTCATTGTGAAATGACGACATGGAATTCCAAATGGGATTGGCCGGTATTGATCCTGATCTGATCCAATCTGGATTGGCGGATCTTGGCCGATCCAAGGGAAGAATTAAAAAAAAAAAAAAAAGATAAAATGGAAAAGATCAGAAAAAAAAATGGCTCCTTCCATGATTGGCTGATTCCGATCCCAATCCGATCTGATCCGGATTAGGCGATTCAGTTGATTCCTGGTCCATCCAGGTGATCCAGGCCACTTCCGACTTTTTTTATTTTTTAGGTCTTTTACCCCTAGAATCAGATCGGCTAGTGCCGATCCCGATCCAGTTAACCAATTCCGATCTAGATCGGCCAGCTCCACATTCCATGGATTACAAAGACTTCAAGAAAAATGGAACTTTGAGAAGTTACTCGAGCACCAGAACTCAAAATCAAATAATATGAAGAAAAGTCTTGAGAAAATTAGGTCAAAGAAAGAGTTTCTTGATTGGAGTTATTTTTTGCAAAAAAATCAATTATCTAAATGAATGTCAATTTTCCTTACCACTGCGTTCTAGTCACATGTTTTACTAGGGTATTTTAGTTCATAGTACTAGCCATAATGTCAGTAGATATTATACAGTATTTCAAAGGCAAAGCACCAATGCTTCTTGCTTTAGGCAAAGATGAGACCTGTTGTTCTTGGTAAGTAGCTGTCGACTGGGGCGGGGAACTCAGTACCACCTAACGTGAAGTGGGAGGAAGAGAAGTAGAGAGTAAAGGAAGAAAAGAGAAGGGACAAGGGTGCTCCACAACAATTGCTCACGGGATAGCATCAATGGGTCGCACTCCAAGTCTCAAGAGGAGGTACTAATGTGCTCAGCAGACGCCCCTAGGTCTTCCTTCAAGTACAATGGTACATCCTTATTCCCTTCATTTAAATTTATAATTTAGTTCGTTAATTCATAGAAATTAGGAGATTCAAAGTTTATTAATTGGGGGAGATTCTGTTAGATTGGCTTCTCATTTTAACTTTTTATGGAATAACAAGTGATAAGAAATGATATGGGAAAGGAAAAGTGGTATTTCAAACTCTTTTTACTGTTAATAAACTCACTTTGTTATTTGTGAAGGGATATTGTGATAAATCGGCATATTAGCTGAACACCATATACATTAATTGTTACATTGGAGAATGCACCATTAATAAACAAAAGTTTGCTAAACACCACAGCAATTAGTAGGGTGGTGTGATGGCACCACATTAACCAGCTGTAACTGGGTTCAGTTCAAGATAGAGGATATCTAATTGGGAGTTGAGTAGGCTTGATGTTTGCTGAAATAGTACAAACTCTATGTGCATTATCTAATTGTATCATTGCTCTGTTTCTTCCATCTCCATTCTTCACTACATTTCACTCACAGCTTTTAAGTTCTCTCATATGCTTCAAAAATTCAGTAAACACCCTGTTCACCCCGTCTATGGCAAGGAAGGCAGAATCAGATCTTGTCTCAGGATTCTTGATTGGATCTGGATAGGGATCGGATCAGCTAGATCAAGATTGGACAATACAAGAAAGAAAGGCTGATCCTTGGATAAGCCTTTTTCTTTTTCGAAAAAAATGCAGATTGCGCTACTAATTTTATCGAGGATAAATAGAAGCAGTACAATCAGATAAAGACGAGAGAGGTTCCTATCTTATCAAATAAACAAAATAAAAAAGCTCACAAAGGTAAATTTATGAGACTTCTCTTACCCAGTCTTCAGTGGACACCCCCATAATGTGTCGACAATGAGATAATCATCAAGACAATATTCTTAACATAAATAGTAATACTCCTGAAAATATTTCCATTTCTCTCCTTCCAAATACCCCAATAGACAGCATGTGGAATGAGCTGCAAAATGTTTCTTCGTGTACCCTTGGGCAACGAGAACTTCTCTAAAATAGTTCCACATCTCCTGCATGCTGCTGAAATAAACGGAAAATTTCAACACTCTGCCTATAATGGTCTATATCTCTCTGCTGACCTGGCATAAACAAATGATCGATGTCTTCCACATCAACTCCACACAGTACACACAATGCGTCATTATCCTTGCACCACTTGGATCTGTAAAGTTTGGTAACAATTCGCCTTTTAAAAACAAGCCACATAAAGCTCCAAACCTCGCAAGGTGCCTTCACCTTCCATATTTCTTCAAAATGTCTACAAGCAGGTTGATCTCCTTCCAGAACTTTATAAAAAGATTTAACGGAAAAAATGCCCTTGTTTATCTGACCACAATACCTCATCTTTCTTCTGAGAATTAATCTGCACCGTTGACAATAGCTGAAGCAAAGACAAATATTGAACCTCTTCATTCTCTTTAAGGCCCCTTCTCAGTTGTACTGACCACTGTAAAATTCCATTGTCCACATGATAAGTGTCGCTGACAAGGCTATCTTTTTGACAAGTTAGTTGAAAGATGATAGGAAACTTCTCCTTAAGGGTTTCATTTCCTATCCACTTTTCCAACCAGAACAAGGTAAGTTCTCCATTGCCCACCTTAACTGTAATATACCTTTGAAAGATATTGGTAGCTTTCAGAATCTTTCCAAATAGGGGACATCCAACTTAGATTATCAGGTTGAAGAAAGAAAACAGGAGGATACTGATAATGCTTCAGCCATATAATCTTTTTCCAAAGTGTTTTATCTTCTGATATCAATTCCCATATCTCCTAACATAGCATGCTTTATCTTCTGATATCAATTCCCGTATCTCCTAACATAGCAACATTCATCAGTTTTAAACTTTTCACTCCCATTCCACCATTAGCCTTGGGGCCATGGATGGTAGTACCGGTATCGGTACTAGTATCGTAGGGTACCGATACCGGTACGTATCGGCCGGTACCGGCCCCGTATCGGCCGATACCCATTTACAGGTATCATATCAGACCAGGCCGATACCGATACGTATCGGTATCGGCAAATACTGCCAACCATGCTTGGGGCAGCACACTTTATCCCATTTACTAAATGAATACATCTATCACCCTTGGTATAACTTCCCCACAAAAACTTTCTTCTTATCAAATCTATCTTTCTCTGAATTGAAGAAGGCATCAGGAAGACAGATATGAAATGCTGGGGTGTAGCTATCAATACTGAATTAAGCAATGTAATCCTCCCCTGCAATGATAAATTTATGGCTTCCCAAACAGATAGCTTCTTCTGCATTCTGCAAATAAGTGGGTCCCAAGCTGACAGAGGAATTCTCTTATAGTGCAAAGGTAATCCCAAGTAAGTGATAGGCAAACCAGTCACTTTACATCCCAGAACATCACCACATTGCTTACACAAACCCATATCCATGTTTATGCCAATGAAAGCACTCTTATCAAAATTGATCAGCAATCCTAAGCATGCCTCAAAAGGTTTTTCAAATGAAGTAAAGATTGGACATCTCCTCCACGGCTCCTTCCAAGAAAATCAAAGTGACGTCTGTGAATTGCAAGTGAGATATGCCTATTGGTACTCTCATAACTTGAGCACCATGCAGCCAGCCTTGCTCCTCTGCTTTCCTACAAAATCTGCTTAGAAGATTGGCAACTAAAACAAAGAACAATGGGGATAACAGGTCCTGCCTGAGACCTCTAGAACTGGAAAAATACCCATACACTTCACCATTCACAATGACAGAAAATTTGTCTGTAGTTACACAATTTTTCACCACCTTAATCCACGCTTCAAGAAACTTCTGTAATTCCATAATGTGCCACATACATTTCCATGAAACTAGGTCATATGCCTTATTAAAATAAAGTTTACAAGCTGCTCCCATGCTACCCTTCTTTTTCATTGAGAAAATGTGTTCATGTGCTAACAGAAAGTTATCTTCCAACCACCTCCCCTGAATGAAAGCAGACTGATTTTCTTCTACGAGTTTTCCCAACACCTTTCGCAATCTATTGGCTAGAACCTTAGCAAAAATCCTATAAGAACAATTGAGAACACTTATTGGTCTGAAGTCTTTCAATTCAACAGCTTCATCTTTTTTAGGCAATAACACCAGTAGAGTGTGATTAAGAATTCCACAACCCATACTTGTATTAAAGCAATCTTGGACAGCTCTAAAAACATCCTGTTTAAAAATATCCCTAAACTTGTGATAAAAATATAGGAAATCCATCTATACCAGGTGATTTATCTCTCCCCAGGTTAAACACTGCCTCAGTCACTTCATCTTCTGAAATACCTTGAACCAGAATCTACTGATCTTCTTCTGTAAGTGTCTTAATGTCAGAATCACTCCAGCTTGGAAACTGATGCGGCAGAATCCGATTCGGCCCATAGAAGCAGGCCCAAACCCCACTGAGCCCAACAGCGGCAGTACCAGGCCCTCCGGGAGCCTTCGGCCCGTCAGCGGCCCAGTAGCCTTCGGCCCATAAGCGGCACCCTCGCTCCCGGCCCAACAGGCTTCAGCCCGTCAGCGGCCCACCAGCCTGCGGCCCGGGAGCAACGCGGCAGCCCAGGGACCGGCAGGTTTCGGCCCATCAGCGGCCCAACCCCCTTCGGCCCAGTAGCCGAGTCCGGCCCACTCCGGTGGCGGATCAGACGCTATGGCGGTTTGTCAGTAAGCCTCCTTTAGTCCTATATCGGCTGCCACCGTTAACCATCCGCTGCCCTCCGCTATAAGTATCCTGCTATTTGTAGCCAAGGGGGTGGTGGGAAAAACGGACGCCTCCCTAAGCTTCCGAAACCCCTTAAAGGACTCCTGTCCGAATAGCTTTATAGCCACTCTTTCTTGCTCTCTGAATCGAATCTTCTTCAGAAGCTAACTTGACCGTCGGAGGGGGTTCCTCAGGGCTGACGCCCGGGACTCCTGCTGACCGGTTCTTCTTCTTCTTTCCCTCCTGCAGGAGCTCGGTTCGAATCGTCGCCGACCTCCCCGAGTCGGTCTCGGCCGCCGACCTCGGATTCCTCTCCCTGGTCTCGACGCCGAACGCCGGCCGCCCCAAGCCAGGAGACTCGATCTCGCGCTGAAGTAGCCTTCGGACTCACTGTCCGAGGGCAATCCCGCCAGCTGCCCTGCGTCAGGAGACTCGGCCTCGCGCTGAAGGTGGCTCCGGGCCCCCTGGTCGGAGAGCGAGCCGTCCCCCCGTCCGATCTCGGACTTTCCGGCTTCTGCTCCGACGCTCGTCGACCACTCGGCCGAGAGAAGCTCCTGCTCGCGCCGCGCCTTCGTCCGCCGAAGGAGCAGCGTCTCACTATACAAGAGCAGCTTCGGCGGCGGATCGCGCCCCCCGCGGGCGAATCCATTTCATCCCGAGAAGACCCCGTCTTCGCCCCGTCGCGGACCCCCGTCGGGTCCCCCCGTCACTGTTCGACCCGGACCAGCTCCGGATCCTCTTTTTTCCGGATCCCCGTTTGCGGGGTCCGGTCGTGATAGATCCAGTCTACATCACGTGGCGCCGTCTGTGGGAAACCAACAAAACAAGTCATGTCTCAGCGACCTGTGACCCGACGATCCGGGCAGAGCGAAGCAGAAGCGCGGGAGGCCTCGGCACAGATGCCGCCTTCCGAAGGCGCGCCATCTGCCCCGCCGAACCCGCCTCTGCCGACCATCCCGGTGTCCTTCGGCTCGGAAGACCGAGTGGGGGTAGTCCAGCAGCAAGTGGCCACGCTGGCCGCTGCCGTCACGTCCCTAGCGCCTCTTCAGGAGATGGTGTCCGCCATCGCCCAGCGCATGGGACTGACGGGGCAGCCTCCCCAGCAGGCGCCGCTCCCCCCACTCTACTCAGTACAAGACGCCCGGTTCCGACCGGTGCCTGCGCCAGCCTCTCTCTACGAAGCTGCGGCGGCGCGCAGCGAGCCCTCGGCATTGCCTGCCCGAGCTCCCCGCGTCGATCGCCCGACGGAGCAGGATTATGCTTCGTCGGAGTACCATCCGGCTCGGACCGGAGGGCCATCCGTCGCCACCTCGGCCGCCCCGGACCTGGACCAACGGCTGACGGCGATGCGCAAGGAGATGCAGCAGATGGTGTCCCGGCCTCACGGGGCGCCCCTCGCCAGCAGCATCCTGGAGCAGACCCCGTTCACGGCGGAGCTCCTAGCCACTGAGGTGCCCCCCGACTTCAAGCTGCCGAAGGACCCTCTCTATGATGGGATGACAGATCCGGTCTGTCATTTCCAGAGGTTCAACGCCTACCTCCGGGTCCGGGGGATCTCCGAGGCAGTCCGCTGCCGTCTCTTCCCCCTCACCCTCGAAAAAATCGCCCTCACCTGGTTCGAGACGCTGGCCCCCAACTCCATCCACTCCCTAGCACAGTTGGGCCAGTTGTTCATCGACCAGTTCTATGATGCCACCCGGCAGAGCAAGACCTCCGCCAGTCTGCTGGCTATTCGGCAAGGTCCTGCCGAGACTCTCCAGGATTACTTCACCAGGTTCCGGACCGAGGCCGCCCAGATCCCGAACCTCGACAGCTCGATCGCGGTTTCGGCCGTGATCAGCGGGTGCCGGGACGAGGGGCTCCTCGGTTCCATTGGGAAGCGCCATCCCCCGACCTTCCAGGACCTCGTGGCCCGGGCCCATAAGTACATCAACCGGGAGGCCCTGATGCTGTCCAGAGGAAGAGGCGCCGCTGAAGCCATCTCGGCACCTGCTCCCCAGGTGGTCCGACCTCGGCCGGAGGACCAGGAGTCCTCGCGAAAGCGCTATCGCCGGGAGGACTGGGACAGGGAGAGGCGACGGGACCCGCAGCCGCGGTACCTACCCTTACCTGCTCCCCCTTCCCGAATGCTCATGGAGGTGAAAGGCATGCTCCGGCGACCTGACCGCATCAAGACCGATCCTCGCCGAAGGGATCCCGGCAGGTATTGTGAATACCACCGGGAGATCGGCCACACGACGGACGAGTGTCGGCAGCTCCGGGAAGAGATCGACCGCATCATCCGGGAGGGAAGACTGCCGCAGTACCGCCGGGAGCAGCCGCCGCAACAGAACCGGGACGTCCCTGCGGCGCCCAGACAACAGCAACCCTCAGCAATAGAAGCCGCTCCTCCGCCAAAAGCCACCTCGGCCCCGGTGGAATCATCCCACCAAAGACCCAGTTCTGGGTCTATCATGATGATATCCGGGGGACCGGGAGAAGGGTCCAGGCCGCGGCAGCGCAGCACGGTGGCAGCAGTCGAAGGCGAGCCAAAGAAGCCTCGTCTGGAAGACATCACCTTCGGCGCCGAGGACCTGACTGATGTTCAGGTCCCTCATGACGACGCTCTCGTCGTCAATGCTGTAATCAACAACTATGATGTACATAGGATCTTTGTGGATAATGGAAGTGCCCCAAATATCTTATTTTACGACTGTTTTGAAAAGTTGGGATTGAGTGAGGCTAACATGAAACCTCACCGGGGCCCCCTCTACGGTTTTAACGGCTCGCCTTGCCGAGTAGAGGGCATTGTCCGGCTTCCTGTAACCTTAGGCTCCGCCCCCCGGCAATTGACCGTCGAGACAGACTTCGCCGTTGTGAAGATCGAGTCAGCCTACAACGCCATATTCGGCCGAAGGCTCATCGGCGGAATCGGGGCCGTACCTTCATCCTTCCATCAGAAACTGAAATTCTATACCAATTGTGGGATAGGCGAAGCCAAGGGAAGCCAAGAAGCCGCTCGGCAGTGCTACATGATTTCGGTCAAAGGGAAGAGCGCAGCCGAAACCCTAGTGATCGAATCATCGGCCGAAGCGTCTCCGGGAGAAGCACTTCTCGCCATCCCTGTTCCAGGAGGCGAAGGGCGAGTCCTAATGATAGGCTCCGGCCTGGAGAAAGGTGAAGCAGAAAAGCTTACCGAGTTCTTGAAGAAGAACCTCGACGTCTTCGCCTGGTCTCCGACAGACATGCCCGGGGTTGACCCGGAGGTGGCAGAGCACCGACTCCATACCGATCCCAACCAGCCCCCGGTGAAGCAGAAGCGGCGCACCTTCAACCAGGAAAGGAGAGCTGCCATCCAAGCTGAAGTACAAAAGGGGCTGGACGCCGGACATCTCCGAGAGGTGCATCACCCAGACTGGATCGCCAATGTGGTCATGGTGCCAAAGAAAGATGGCAAATGGCGCATGTGCGTGGACTTCACCAACCTCAACAAGGCCTGTCCCATGGACAGCTTTCCGCTGCCTCGGATAGACCAGGTAGTGGACGCCACTTCTGGCCACGAGCTCTTAAGCTTCCTCGACGCCTATTCGGGCTACCACCAGATCCGGATGCATCCGGACGACGAGAGCAAGACCAGCTTCACCACCGATTTGGGTCTGTACTGCTACACCCGAATGCCCTTCGGTCTGAAGAACGCCGGCGCGACATATCAGCGACTGGTCAACAAGGTATTCGCCACGCAGCTCGGCCGAAACATGGAGGTCTATATAGACGACATGTTGGTCAAGAGCCCTGTCGCTGCGGAGCATCTGGCCGATCTGGCCGAGACTTTCTCCGCCCTCAGGCGGTACAAGATGAAGCTGAACCCGGCCAAATGCGCCTTCGGGGTAGCCTCCGGCAAATTCCTCGGTTATATGGTCACTCACCGAGGGGTGGAGGCTAACCCCGAGAAGGTTTCGGCCATCATAAAGATGCGCCCCCCGGCTAACCTCCGAGAGGTACAGAAGCTGAACGGGAGGATCGCAGCCCTCAGCCGCTTCATGTCAAGGGCGGCCGACTACTGTTTTCCCTTCTTCAAACTGTTGAAAAAGGCCAACAACTTTGACTGGACAGAAGAGTGCCAAACAGCCTTCAACCAGCTGAAGGCCTACCTCTCCAAAGTCCCCATCCTATCAAAACCAATTCCCGGGGAGCCCCTGAGCTTATACCTCGCAGTCTCCGAGACGGCCCTCAGCACCGTCCTCGTCCGAGAACAAGAAGGCATTCAGAAGCCCGTTTATTACACCAGCCGAGCCCTTCAGGGAGCGGAACTCCGGTACCAAGCCCTGGAAAAGTTGGCTCTGGCCCTCGTCACGTCTGCAAGGAGGCTTCGGCCGTATTTTCTGGCCCATTCCGTGAAAGTCCTCACCAACCAGCCCTTGAGGCAGATTCTTTCCCGGCCGGAGGTGTCCGGCAGGCTGGCGAAGTGGGCAATTGAGCTAGGGGAGTTCGACATCTCCTACGCCCCTCGGGTAGCAATAAAAGCCCAAGCGTTGGCGGACTTCATCGCTGAACTTACCCCCGGCGCTTCCACCACACCGCAGCCGGAGCCCGAGGTGGTCAAAGCCGACACTACTTCGGCACCTTCGCCACCGGATGAGTGGCGACTCTTTGTGGACGGCTCCGCGTGCTCTACAGGCAGCGGCGCCGGATGGACCCTGGCGTCACCCGAAGGAATCATCACGGAGTACGCCCTGCGTTTCTCCTTTCCAGCAACTAACAACGCCGCCGAGTACGAAGCCCTCATCTCCGGTCTCCGGGCCGCGAAGAGGCTCGGCGCCCTGAACCTGAGAGCCTTCAGCGATTCCCAGTTAATCGTCGGCCATGTCTCCGGGGAGTATGAGGCTCGGGACGCAGTGATGGCGTCTTATCTCCAGGTAACTCGCAAGATTCTCAGTCAGTTCGATTCCTGTGAAATCATGAGGATCCCGAGATCCGAGAATACACGGGCCGATGCCCTTTCCCGGCTGGCGTCAACCCAAGACGGGGGCGGAGGCCGGATGATCCTCGTCGAGGAGCTCGCCGAACCCAGCCTCGGCGAAACCGAAGCTATGCAAATTGCTGAAGCAGAGGCCGAGACGTGGATGACTCCCCTCGTCGCTTTCCTTCTCCAAGGAGAAGTCCCACCATATCCAAGGGAGGCGAAGCGCATTCGGCAGCGCTCATCCCACTTTCTCCTTCTGGACGGGGTGTTGTACAAAAAATCATTCGGCCGACCACTGCTACGGTGCCTCGGCCCAGCAGAAGCCGACTACGCCGTAAGAGAGGTCCGCGAAGGGGTGTGCGGAGCGCACGCGGGAGGAAGAGCCCTGGCTCACAAGCTCCTGAGACAAGGCTACTGGTGGCCAACACTCCGAGAGGACGCTCTAGCCCTCGTACGGCGCTGCGATCAGTGCCAGAGGTTTAGCTCCCTCATTCATCAGGCGGCCACCCTTCTGACCCCATTATCTGATCCCTGGCCTTTCGCCCAATGGGGAATCGACATCCTGGGACCTTTTCCCGTCGCCACCGGCCAAAGGAAATTCCTCATCGTGGCGGTCGATTACTTCACCAAGTGGGTCGAAGCCGAACCCCTCGCTACAATAACCGACAACAATGCTTGGAACTTCGTATGGAAGTCCATCATTTGCCGGTTCGGTATCCCTCGGGCCATCATCTCTGACAACGGAAAGCAGTTCGATAGCCGACGGTTCGGTGACAACTGCGCCAGCTTCGGCATACTCCACAAGTTCACTTCGGTAGCGCATCCTCAAGCGAACGGCCAAGCCGAAGTCACTAACCGAAGCCTCTTACAGGGATTGAAAACCCGACTCGGCGAGGCTAAGGGCCGATGGGTGGAAGAGCTGCCGAGTGTCCTATGGGCCTATCGGACGACAAGCCGAACCCCCACCGGCGAAACTCCCTTCCGCATGGCCTATGGGGTAGAGGCCGTTATTCCCATAGAGATCGGCCTCCCTTCTCCCAGAGTCATTGCCTATAATACGGAAGTCAACGAAGAAGGTCTGAAAGACCACTTGGACCTCATTGAAGAGGTCCGAGACAAAGCTCGTATCCGGCTGGCGGCTTATCAACAACGAATGGCCAAGTACCACAACACTCGAGTAAAACCCCGGAGCTTCGAAGCGGGGAGTCTCGTGTTGAGGAATGCCCATGCTTCCAAGCCAACGAAGCCTCGGGGAAGCTTGCCCCCAACTGGGAGGGGCCCTACCGGGTCAGGGAGGTAGTCAGACGAGGAGCTTACCGGTTGGAAACCCTTTCGGGCCAACCCCTTCCTCGCACATGGAATGTAGAGCGCCTTCGGCGTTATTATATGTAAGTCAACTCTCCCCAGGCTTTTAGCCGACGGCTGTAAATAAGAAAACTCATTTTTCGTTCAGAAAAACTTGTCGTGGTTTTCTATAAGTCCGTGTAAACCGTATCGGGAGTGGCTTCGGCCATGCAAACCGTACCGGGAGCGGCATGGTTCTCTTAAAAATCCGTGAGTCCTTCGATCCGACGAATGGCTTCGGCCATGTAATCCGGATCAGGACACGGCATGGTTCTCTCTAAGTCCGTGTAAACCGTATCGGGAGTGGCTTCGGCCATGCAAACCGTACCGGGAGCGGCATGGTTCTCTTAAAAGTCCGTGAGTCCTTCGATCCGACGAATGGCTTCGGCCATGTAATCCGGATCAGGACACGGCATGGTTCTCTCTAAGTCCGTGTAAACCGTATCGGGAGTGGCTTCGGCCATGCAAACCGTACCGGGAGCGGCATGGTTCTCTTAAAAGTCCGTGAGTCCTTCGATCCGACGAATGGCTTCGGCCATTTAATCCGGATCAGGACACGGCATGGTTCTCTCTAAGTCCGTGTAAACCGTATCGGGAGTAGCTTCGGCCATGCAAACCGTACCGGGAGCGGCATGGTTCTCTTAAAAGTCCGTGAGTCCTTCGATCCGACGAATGGCTTCGGCCATGTAATCCGGATCAGGACACGGCATGGTTCTCTCTAAGTCCGTGTAAACCGTATCGGGAGTGGCTTCGGCCATGCAAACCGTACCGGGAGCGGCATGGTTCTCTTAAAAGTCCGTGAGTCCTTCGATCCGACGAATGGCTTCGGCCATGTAATCCGGATCAGGACACGGCATGGTTCTCTCTAAGTCCGTGTAAACCGTATCGGGAGTGGCTTCGGCCATGCAAACCGTACCGGGAGCGGCATGGTTCTCTTAAAAGTCCGTGAGTCCTTCGATCCGACGAATGGCTTCGGCCATGTAATCCGGATCAGGACACGGCATGGTTCTCTCTAAGTCCGTGTAAACCGTATCGGGAGTGGCTTCGGCCATGCAAACCGTACCGGGAGCGGCATGATTCTCTTGACGCCCATAAACCCTTCGATCCGACGAATGGCTTCGGCCATATAATCCGGATCAAGGCGCGGCATATTATTCTCCAGGCGATATCCTTCCAACGGCCTGTCCGAACCTGCAACGGATCTCGGCTTCGCAGGATATGGCGAACGACACACGGATCTCGGATTCCAGAAAGACCAGATCCAGTCAAGTCTAACAGGAGACAGCAAGGTAAAGCCAAAAACCTTCCTTCTATTTTCATAAAGCAAAGGGAAGTACAAAACTCGGCCGTATGCCTGGCCGAGAGCTTGCAAAAGTAGAAGAAAATGAAAGCCGAGGGGAACCCTCGTATCAGTCCTCGGCGACCCTCTCCTCCTCTACTCCGACGACGTTTCGGCCAGGAGAAGGAGAGGGAGAGTCGACGATCTGCACCGCTTCAGGAGCGGCGCCTTCAACATCGGCGTCTTCGATAGCGGCCTCCTCGGCATCGGCCTCCTCGGCAGGCGCCTCCTCGGCAGGAGCCTCCTCGGCGGTTTCGACCTCATCTTCCCCAGCTGGAGGCGAGGCCCTCTCCGCCACGAGCTCCTCCCACCAGGATAAAAGCTCCCGGGCTTCCTCGCCCTTTGTCATGGCTTCCCCGGTCAGATCGACGCTCGGGCAGGCCCTCTGGGCGACTGCCAGTCCGAGGTCGAAAACCGTGGAAGACGCCCGCAGCTGGGCTTGGAGGATCTCCCGGGCGTAGTCGCCCCCGGCCTTGTAGTCAGCAACTGCCGACTCCGCTACCTTCTCCAGTTCCCGCCTCAGGGCCGACACCTCCTCGGCATGGCGGCGCTTCTCCGAAGCTCGCCGGGCCTCCTTGTCCTTAGTCTGGGCCTTGAAGGTCCGGAACTCGGACTCGACCGCCGCAAGATCGCTCTCGGCCTTCTTCTTGGCCTCGGCAGCGGCACGGGCTTCTGCTGCCCTCTCCTTCAGCTGCGTCCGCGCCCGGGTGCTCGCAGTCACGAGCTCATCAACTAAGGGTTCGATGCGACGAGCCGCCGAAGTACCTTCCCCCGAACCGACCGGATCCACCTCGGCTTCCAGAAGCTTAAGCCGAAGCAGCTCCTGACGGTGCATCAGGACGCGGCTCGTCATCGAAGCCTGCGGATCGAAGGCAGATGAGGGTCAGAAAAATCGGGGGAAATGGCTAAAGATGAGCGGAGGCACTTTCGGGTTGCTCACCTGAACTGTCAGACGGGCACTCATCTCCGCCAGATCGGTGAGGGAGTGGGCCTTCAGCTCCTCGAAAACTGAAGGGAGAGTGAGGTTGCCGAGCAGACGAAGGCACGTCTGCGGGTCCTCCATGCTCTCGCCTTTATACACCCCCGGCGTGGGGTGCCGCCACTCGCGCTGCGCCCGCGCTTCAGCATCTCCTTCATCGGCTCCTGCCGATACGGCCGGAGGGGAGTCACCCCTCGGCATCTCAGGAGACGCCAACCTTACAGCCCTTCGGGCCCCGGCGCTCTTCCTGACTAGCTGAGCCTCCTCCACCTCCTGTTCGGCCTCTTCTACCCGGGCGCGCTTCGACGCTCGGCCGCCTCCTCGAGAGGCGAACTTAGTCTTTTGCTCCCTCTCGAGAGCAGCGGCGACTGCACGACCCTCGACGGAGGCCGCGGTCCCGAGGCCCCCGCCTCTTGTCCTCGGACCCCCGGTGCCTCGAACAGGCCTGCATACCGCTTGCGGGGCCGGCGCCCGGCGAGAAGCACGCTGATCCGATAACTGATCGAGGAGGTCATCGAGCTGGGCCATCGCTGCAGAGCGAGAAGAAAGCGTCAGAAGCAGAAATGCAATCAAGTAAAAGATTCAGAGCCGACTTACCCTCGGCCGAAACTTCGTCAGCCTCCAAAGCCGGAAGAGCTTCGGCCGGAGGAGCGGCAGTCCTTCCCCCGCGGCCCCGCGGAGTCTCCCCGGGAGGAAGGTACGGAAAGACCCGCTCCGGATCACGCTTGGGGTCCGGCCAAACCCCGGCACCTATCAACCGCTCCGCGTCGGTGAGAAGCACCGAGACGTCGTACGGGGCCTTCACCTGGACGTGGCCCAATAGTGCTCTGAACGGGGAACAGAACAGGAGGTCCCGAGAGTCCTGCGGCCAGCGGCACCCATTCGGTGGGGAAGGGCCACACACCCTTCTCCTTCTCCGGCAGAGAGACGAAGATGAACTTCCTCTTCCAGCCGTGGATAGACGAAGGCTTCCCAGAGAAGATCCTTCGGCCGACCCGAGGGACGAAGCAGTACCACTCGGAGTTCCCCTGCGTTTGGATCTTGAAGAGATAGCGGAAGACATTGAGAGAGGGGCGGATCTTTATGTGAGCGAAGACGCTCAAGAATCCGTACACAGTGCGCCAAGAATTGGGGAAAAGCTGAGACGGGGCCAGCCCGTAGAAGATAAGGAGATTGACGACGAAGGTGGGGAGAGGGAGACGGAAGCCCGCCTCAAAGCTATCAACGTAAATGGAGAAAGACCCCGGGCGAACGGTATTTGCCCTAGTGGCGGAATCGGGCCGATGGGGGGTCGTCCAAGAAGGAAGCTGAAAGTAAGAAACTAAGTTCCTCACCTCTACGTCTGAAAGGGCGCAGCTTGCCCCCGAAGCAATATCCGGGAGGCGGCGTTCCGAGGTGGAAGCCTGGCCCGAGTCCCGAACCTCCTGGAGAGCCTCGGCCTCGGAAGCCTCGGCCTCGGGAGCCTCGGTCCCGGAAGCCTCGGTCCCGGAAGCCTCGGCTCCAGAAACCTCAGTCCCAGAAGTTTCGGACCCTTCGGACCCGGAGTTTTCAGACTCCCCGGACATCGCGGAAGCAAGGGATCCCGAGGCGAGGGGATCCGACAGGGAAGACTTAGGAGAATTGGGGGGAGTGTACTCCTCGTCTGAAGGAGTAATCTCACTGGAAGAGCTCCGGACCATAGAGCCGCGGAGGGAAGGAAGAAGGCTAAGGCTTACTCGCAGAAAGAGGGAGAGGATCTCTCCTGGACCAAGCGTTGCCTCAAGCCTCCAGGCTCCACCAGCGATGCACTCTGAGGGACGAAGAGCCTCCCACAGTAGCCGACGAAGCTCGGACGAAGCCTTCAGGAAGCTGGCCTTTCGCGGGAGAAGGAAGAAGAGCTTGGGCAGTTGCCAAAGTAAGCGCGGCAGCAAGAAGAGGAACAGTGCCCCGCGGAGGGCCTGTATTTATAGTGCCCGTTCGAAACATCTCCCGCCGAAGCCTGCGGCCGAGATCGTCCCGCTCGTCCCTTCGCTCCTCCCGGATGACCGCCACGTGTGCCGTCCTTCGGCAATGATGGCAGGCCGGCTCCGGGACTTGTAGCAGAGCGATCGGCGGCTGACAGCGCTCCAACCCTTCGGTTAACCACTCGGATGCCCGCCACGTGTCCCGATCCGCAAGGGACGAAGGGAAAGGCGGCGATCCGAGTGGAGCCTCGGGCAGGGGGCCGGGGCGATCCGCGCCTCGCGGGCGGTCGGGATCCGTTTGTGTTTTCTGCAGAACGGCTGGATGCGCGACGCGTGTCCTGTGCTTCCTCGCGAGGCGACGCGCCGTCCCCTCCATTTAATGAAGCCTGACACGGGTCAGAGGGCCCGACCTTTCGGCTTCTCAGCTCTAAGCCTTCGTCGACCCTCTGAGCAAGGTCGAAGCAACCGCACGACCCTCGGCCGACCAAGGGTCTCCTCTTCCCAGTAGAAAGGGAACGTGACTCCAAGTGAGACGCCTGCTGTGATTATTTCCTCTCTTTTCTGACAGTTTTAGGCTATACTCTTGCCGTCTCAGAACTGAGGAAGACAAGAGTGGGGGGCTATGTGATGCGGCAGAATCCGATTCGGCCCATAGAAGCAGGCCCAAACCCCACTGAGCCCAACAGCGGCAGTACCAGGCCCTCCGGGAGCCTTCGGCCCGTCAGCGGCCCAGTAGCCTTCGGCCCATAAGCGGCACCCTCGCTCCCGGCCCAACAGGCTTCAGCCCGTCAGCGGCCCACCAGCCTGCGGCCCGGGAGCAACGCGGCAGCCCAGGGACCGGCAGGTTTCGGCCCATCAGCGGCCCAACCCCCTTCGGCCCGGTAGCCGAGTCCGGCCCACTCCGGTGGCGGATCAGACGCTATGGCGGTTTGTCAGTAAGCCTCCTTTAGTCCTATATCGGCTGCCACCGTTAACCATCCGCTGCCCTCCGCTATAAGTATCCTGCTATTTGTAGCCAAGGGGGTGGTGGGAAAAACGGACGCCTCCCTAAGCTTCCGAAACCCCTTAAAGGACTCCTGTCCGAATAGCTTTATAGCCACTCTTTCTTGCTCTCTGAATCGAATCTTCTTCAGAAGCTAACTTGACCGTCGGAGGGGGTTCCTCAGGGCTGACGCCCGGGACTCCTGCTGACCGGTTCTTCTTCTTCTTTCCCTCCTGCAGGAGCTCGGTTCGAATCGTCGCCGACCTCCCCGAGTCGGTCTCGGCCGCCGACCTCGGATTCCTCTCCCTGGTCTCGACGCCGAACGCCGGCCGCCCCAAGCCAGGAGACTCGATCTCGCGCTGAAGTAGCCTTCGGACTCACTGTCCGAGGGCAATCCCGCCAGCTGCCCTGCGTCAGGAGACTCGGCCTCGCGCTGAAGGTGGCTCCGGGCCCCCTGGTCGGAGAGCGAGCCGTCCCCCCGTCCGATCTCGGACTTTCCGGCTTCTGCTCCGACGCTCGTCGACCACTCGGCCGAGAGAAGCTCCTGCTCGCGCCGCGCCTTCGTCCGCCGAAGGAGCAGCGGCTCACTATACAAGAGCAGCTTCGGCGGCGGATCGCGCCCCCCGCGGGCGAATCCATTTCATCCCGAGAAGACCCCGTCTTCGCCCCGTCGCGGACCCCCGTCGGGTCCCCCCGTCACTGTTCGACCCGGACTAGCTCCGGATCCTCTTTTTTCCGGATCCCCGTTTGCGGGGTCCGGTCGTGATAGATCCAGTCTACATCAGAAACCATCTAGAATCTGCTTTGAACAAATTTGAATAGAACTGAACAACTTCTTCAGCTATTTCCTTGAGCTCCTCAATCCCGCTATCTCCTTTCTTCAGCATCGAGATGTGCTTCCTTCTTCTTCTACCATTAGCAAAACAATGGAAGAATTTAATATTCAAGTCGCCTTCTTTTAACCAAGTCACTCCTGATTTTTGTCTCCACCTGATTTCTTCTTTATTCAAACATCCTTATAAGGGCACTGAAGCTGCATTCTCTGTTTCTTCTCTTCATCAATTAAACATCTCATCTCCTCGATGTTGTCCAAACCCGTCAATTGTTCTTTCCATGTTTGTACTTTCATAGTTCTCTCTTTCTCCATTCACTGGCCCAAGCTTTTATTCCTCCTGATGTCCAACCTGCAATCTAACACTAACGCATTATGATCTGACACACTCCTTGGAAGCAAGAAAACTTTGGCCTGAGGAAAAGCAGATTCCCATTTAGCGTCCACAAAGACTCTGTCTAGTTTAGACAAAGTAGGGTCCTTCCTACCATTACTCCATGTAAACCTACCTTGTGCCAGTTGCATCTCCATAAGCCCACAATCTTCAACCCAATCATTGAAATGTTTCATACCCACTGTTAATTGACCCCTCCTGTTTCTATCTGCTGGCGTTTTTACTTCATCGAAATCACCCAGAACACACCAAGGCTCGTCAATTTTTTTGGCAAACTCCTTAAGTTCTTCCCACAACAATCTTCTTCTACTAACAGTGTTTGGTCCATATACATTAGTAAGTACCCAACTATCACCTTAAGAATCATTCTTGAACATGATGGAGACATGAAATTCTCCGACTGTTGAGAAATCTCGAGTCCAAATGTCCGAATCCCATGCAACAAGAATACCTCTAGACAATCCTTCAGCTCTTCTGAAAGCAAAAGCTACATTAGTGAATCCTGTCACAACTCGAACCATCTCATCAGACATCACTACCACCTTAGTTTCCTGTAGGCACACAATTTCAACTCTTTTGCTTCTAATCGTATCTCGCACAGCTAACTGCTTCACCCTGCCATTCATCCCTCTAATAGAAATCCAATTTTAAGTTTAAACCCCAACCACCATTCCAGGCTGGATCAGGCCCTGTATTGACCTGTCTGGGTGGGCTAGGCTCAATGCAAGCTGCAAGCCTGATCCATCCCAAGACGAATGGCAAGGCCCTATTCAAGCTGATTTGGCCTGATTTCTAGTCAATTCAGGCTGATACAGGGTCCATCCAGCCTCTCTTTCTTCTTTTTCTTTTTTTTTGGGTAATACATTTCCTTGGGGCATTGGCTTTTCCCCACTTGAATCAGATAACCAGGCATTGATTCCAATCCAGATTGGCCAGTCCTGTGAAGCATCCTCTATGGTGTGTCATGGATGGCAACAAGCCTTAAGTAATCCAATGATCTCAATAGTGATAGATAATGTTATAAGAATATTAACACTGCTGGCATTGCAAAGCCTTATTCATTGATTTGAGGCTGGCTTCCAATGTCCAAGGACAAATCCCTATTCTTGGCATGGAGTTCATGGCAAGCTTTCATGTGAATTGTTATATGAAGAATGGAAACAAAGTTAACTTTAAACATATTGGTTGAAAGAAAAATTACAATTTGCAAATTCAAGGCAAGCTATTGTCATCCATTTTAACTGCCTTCAGCTTAGAAAGAAAACTACACCCAACATTGTCATCAATATGCATTTACAAGCAAACATCGAGATGATTTGTGGAAGCAATCACAAGATTCATAGTGACATGATAGTGATGTATTGACAGATCAATGCAATGACAGAGCATACTAAATCCACAAAAAGGTGAAGTACCTCAATGATAACCCAACAGGAAAAAAAAGTATGGACACTGTTTCAGTTTACACTAATCCAGTTCAAATCAATGACATTTTCCAGCCGAAAGAGCAACAATGCCAACGTTATTAATAACATAAATAGCTACAATGATGTCAACCATCTTGACAGCCAACAACGCTTTATCACATGCAGAAAGCCAATGCACTGGTGAAAGATTACATTAGATACCATTAAAGAAAGAATAGCACACCTCCCTGCAATCTCCTGGTATGTACTAGTGATGATAAAATCTGCACTGTTCATTGCAAGTAAACCAGTAGCAAATTGACATGCGAAATGGTTACTTGTCCCCATAACTTTTCCAATACATGTCTGACTCAGGATACTATGTCTTTTCTAATGCATATGCAATATTGCTGCATTGAAAAGGTCAAATTAAACTTAAGAATAAACAAACCAAAACAAAGATAGCAGAGATGTTTTAAACAATCCAAACCTTTGTGATTCCTAACTTATATGATAGCAAAGATGCAACAAGTTCCATCACTGTAGTTGCCAATGATAAAATCTGGAGTGCCATGTAACTCTGCAGCGATATGCATCCTAATGAAGTGAACAAGTTAACAATGAGTGCACCACAAAAATGAGGAAAGCAAAAACAGATGAAAATGAGCATGGATCTCATTTTTTTCAAAAAATGGTAAGACTATACCACCCAATTTTATTAAAATAAATAGAGGTAGTACAATCAAAAGGTGAGGTGAGATGCCTCAACCATCACAAACCAAAGAAACTACTACATCAGAGTTCAGAACCCACAAAAGAGAAATACAAAATTACTAGCTGACCCATGAATGAGAAAAACGGTACTCTACTGCATAATATCTTAACCTCTTCAATTACTGAACATGTCTCTACGGTATCATTTTAGAATCCTTCTTCAATCATTCTGTCTTATCTTTTCAATTTCCAAATAACTTGCATAGCTGTCCGGCTTGCCCTTGAACCACTCGTAACCCCAAGTAAGCTTTTCGAACTAACTTCTCATTACTCCGATCATTGATAAAGTTTGAATTTGAAATTTGCGGTGAATTTGAATTCACAATCCCGTGATTTTGGCTCTCATTATGATAAACTTTTTTCTTAATCCTCTGCAGATTTAGCACAGATTCTTCATCACATTGCACCGAAGGACTTCCTGGAGTTATGGCGAAAAAACTGCCAGGAATCTGCAGGCCTGCCGTTACAACAATCTCCAAATCCTTTCCATTACCCTGGATGGAGTCCTGCCCTTCAAAAGTAGATGTCATATCCTTCAAGAAATTGCAAGTTCCAAAATTCCCGGAAGTACGGTTGTCATTCGCTGAGTTACCTGCTGGACTTGGGATCTCCACTGATGCACTCAAATTGCGCCCCACTCCTCTTTACCTCCTATTGTATACTTGTAACAGAAAGCATCTTTTGTCATTGGACTTATTCTCTTGGAGACCTTGTACAATTTGGGACGCCAGCTGTGATATTGCTGCCCTCCAGGCTGCATCAGCCGAAGACTCGTGTTCATCCTTTTCTTCCTCACATGTCATATGAGAGTTAAGATCAGAGACAGGGACACTATGGTCATCTATTTGACTACCGCCCCACAGCAGGAACAACACTTTTTTTCTGAAGAAGTCTCAGCAAGAATCAGTCTGGTTGACTCAGTCTTCGTCTCTTCTGTCTATAACTCTTACATGCCTGGACCACGTCTGCGTAAGTTCAGTCCATAGAAGAATTATTGTTAAGTTCCTCAGGTTTAATGGTAACCAAGAATTCTGAAACATCTTCAATTAAAACTCTAGCAAATTCCAGATTTTCCCATGAAGATGTTGTTCTGTCAATTTCTTTCAATTTTTTGGAAGATGCAACAATGCTATTAAAATTTTCAACATCCCAAAGTTGAAGAGGAATATCAAACAATCGACACCAAATATTCTTCCCTTTCTCTGCACGATGAAAATTTAAAACATACATGTATTCCTCCCACTGAATGCAATAACTATTAGTTCAAAACATTTCAATTTCAAAGTTGCGTTCGTGCTATATGCACTGGGAGAGAAAACAATAAATATACTATTATTTAGAACTTCAATCTTCCATTCATGTTCTGTTGACCACCGCTGTTGAAGAGCACTGACGATCTCTTCCCTATGAAACGAGCCATTGACGGTAGTTCCCACTAAACAATTTGCCAACCTCTTGACATTCTTATCATATGATGGAAACCAGGGTGCCTCCACAGCAAGAGCATTGACATCTACGTTGTCATTAGAAACCACAGTTTTCCCTGTGAAAACTTTTTCATTCCCCAAAGATGAAGAACCATTCTAATAGCATCTCACACTTCAATGCCCAATGGTGTTAGATCACCAGCCTACAATGGCATTTCGACAAATAGAGACATGGTGTCCATTCTCGAGACAATAGAAACACCGACTGGTGTAGACACTAGGCTTCCAAAGGGTTGGTAAAACAAGAGTTTCTCCTACCTCCAACACTGCTATGAACTCCAACTGCAGTGATGAGTGGCGTGCTACTGCACATCTTTAGACTCGCAGATCGCCATGTTTGACTCCCATGAGAAGCCAAGCCTTCAAGACTTCTTGAGATGATGGGCTTCTTCTGTGTGCTTCTATTTTTTTTGCTTGTGCTCTCCGTCGCTCTCTTCCTCGCTCTCGCCATCACCCATCCCTGAGCATGGATCTCGTGAAAATTGATTGCAGTCATGGAATTCAAGTATTCAACCCTTTTACATCCTTTTATGCGGGAAATCCTAAACATGCTAAACCTTAAAAAAGCTAGTGGACCTGCTTAGGGAGCATTTGGACTAGTTGTAGACCCATTTGAAATTGAGATGTACCAAAACCACTAACATGACATCTTGAAGGTATAGACAGTTGAATGTGAATAAGCATTGAAATTGAAAAACTACTGCACAGTCACATGCACACTCATTTCATTCTATTCGCATTCCTTGTATATTCCCAAATGACCAAGAAGCTATCTTAACAAACCATAATGGATGTCCATTCCTTTTCTAGTTACTGATTGAAAATTGCATTAATTCATAGTGGTACAAAACAGCTGCAAATCTAGGTACGATCATGTACATGAATAATATTAGATCTGATGAAATAGGTATCATTCCTCTCGCTGCATGTTGACTTTTCTGTCGCCATGCATCTTAAGAGAATTCTGAAGAAACACCAGTTCTGGTTGTGTGAAGTTGCCAGCTGCATTTGGCAAGGTTATTCTCATAGTAACTGATCTATATCCAACAACCCATCCAGCATGCGGTATTTCCTCAATGTCTGGTTGCAATTCCCTTTGTCCACCTTAAAAGTCTGATTCAGCATGATGCTGTGACTTGTAGAACACTAGATAAGAAACTTCTCCTTCACTACACATTTATTTGGAAGGAAGAATTTTTTAACATCTCACTCAACAATGAGATGAGACATTTACCAATGATCTATAACTTTGTTTCATTAGTTAAACTTAACAAATGAGAAAATAATCCTCCCCCAATGAAAATGGATTTCATTGGTTTTCAATGTTAAAAATTTTGAGGACAAAGTGAAAATGACACTTTAACCCTGCAAAGGTCTCCAGGTAGGTCCACGCATCAACCATGGTCCATGATATCCATCTACGCAGAATTCCCTTTTCAGTTCTGAAAGGAATTCTCAGAATTTGAGTATGCTGAGTTCCACATACTCTTTCAAACTGTTGGTTGCATGTTGTCCCTTTTGCATCAGGTATTAATCTTGTCATATTATAAAACAGAGATAGTATGAGATGTAAAACTTAGGCCAAAGGGTTACACTGCAACTATACTACAAGAATTCTAGGGTCCACATTCAACCCTTCACATTGGATTCTGGAAAGCATTTCATACTCCACTACACGAACTTGATCCAACATACACAGCACCTGCAGAATGTGACAAATTTACATGTGTAATCCAAATTATGGATGACAAGATAATCCCCCTAACTCAAAGCGACGACCATTCAGAAGGGGGAAAATAGGACCCGTAGCACATATGATAAATGAATCAGAAAAAAAAAAGGCTCAACATTGGATCCAAGGTAGCCCATATATGAAGAAAGCAAAATATGAAAGAGCAGAAAGTAAAGAAGATGGCAAAATAGAAATAGAGGAAAGCAAGATCTCAATAATGCTCAGGTTTGGAGTCATCGTTCACTAGCTATCAAGTACTTAGCAGGAAGAATGAAACCAGAACACAAGGGTCACCAAATCATGATTAGATATGATTTCATTATTAATTATTCCAGGAGAAAAGGACTACTACTATTATTACTACCATTAGTTGTTGTTATTGTTATTACCAGAACTAATGTTATTGTGATTACATAGAAGTAATACCTGTCCGCCTATACCAGGTAGGCCTAGAACATTGGCTTGACCAAAATATCTATGTGGGGAAACAATAACAACATTAAAAACCATAGGAATTCTCCCCAAAAATGTCTCCAGAGTATAAGGATCGGGAGCCTGAAGAACGTGCAAAAGCAAATGTGTCATCTCACATACATGTTCAGCTGTATCACCCCATCCTTTTTCCAATCCCAATTCTTGAAATCGACAAAACTGGCAAAGGTTAACACATGATTGAACTATGGATCTTGCAGAATATTTTTTAAAATTTATTCAAATAAATCTTTTTTAAATCTATTCAAATCCATTTATCATCCAAACGTACAATTCACAGTCTGCTATCTGCATGGTAAACCAACAAGAACCTGGTACTCAATATTACAATAAAGAAGAGCACAAGAAAGGTAAAATATAAAAAGGAAATTTCTCACGTATATTCAAATTCAGAGGAAGATGCCTCTGGTTGGAGCTTAGAAATGCTCATCCGCCTTTGACAAAGAAGACTGAAGTCTGGATAAGCTCTGTATTCTGTTACTTACCAACATCATCATCTGCAGAAGATCATTCATACGAAAGTAACTGGTAATCAACATGATACAGGTTAGTGACCCTAATATGTCAATAACAGATTGGTTTCTTCTCAGCAACATCAAATCAGCCCAGTGCATACACCAACCTGCTGCTGTGCTTTCAATAATATCTTCTCTTCTTCAGGTCTAGGCCAGAGAGCACCCTGGTTAGCTTGTCTAATCTCCAATGTTAATGCCATTTAGACCACCAACTTTGGCCAGTAATACGCTTTCACCTCATCTGCCTTCTTTTCATCTTGTCCATTCACCCAAAACACACCATTGGGCTGCAACAACAATAGAAGCAAGGCAAAAAAAAAGAAAAAAAGTAGCATCTGATCTTTTAAGCCCCCTGCCAGCCAGAAGCTGAACAAAATACAATTCTCGACAAATATTGTCAGGGGGCTTATTCAAGAAAAAAAGAGAGCTGGAAAAACATTGAACATAGAAAGATGGCACAAGATCACCTGAGGTGAACACATTGACATATAATGGTCTCCCATTTGAACACCGTTCAGAGCAACCACTTTAATAGGCCTGCAACAACTACTAAAAGCAAAGGTTAACACATGATTGAACTATGGATCTTGCAGAATATTTTTTTAAATTTATTCAAATAAATCTTGTTTAAATCTATTCAAATTCTTTTATCATCCAAATGTACAATTCATAGCTGCTATCTACATTATAAACCAACAAGAACCGGGTACTCAATATTACAATAAAGAAGAGCACATGAAACGTAAAATATAAAAATGAAATTTCTCACCTATATTCAAATTCAGAGGAAGATGCCTCTGGTTGGAGCTTAGAAATGCTCATCTGCCTTTGACAAAGAAGACTGAAGTCTGGATAACCTCTGTATTCTGTTATTTACCATCATCATCATCTGCAGAAGATCATTCATACGATAGTAACTGGCAATCAACATGATACAGGTCAGTGACCCTAATAGTCAAGAACAGATTGGTTTCTTCTCAGCAACATCAAATCAGCCCAGTGCATACACCAACCTGCTGCTGTGCTTTCAATAATATCTTCTCTTCTTCAGGTCTAGGACAGAGAGCACCTTGGTTAGCTTGTTTAATCTCCAATGTTAATGCCACTTAGACCACCAACTTTGGCCTGTAAGACGCTTTCACCTCATCTACCTTCTTCTCATCTTGTCCATTCACCCAAATCCACACCAATGGGCTGCAACAACAATAGAAGCAAGGCAAAAAAAAAAATGTAGTATCTGGTCTTTTAAGCCCCCTGCCAGCCAGAAGCTGAACAAAATACAATTCTCGACAAATATTGTCAGGGGGCTTATTCAAGAAAAAAAGAGAGCTGGAAAAACATTGAACATAGAAAGATGGCACAAGATCACCTGAGGTGGACACATTGATATATAATGGTCTCTCATTTGAACACCGTTCAGAGCAACCACTTTAATCGGCCTGCAACAACTACTAAAAGCAAGGGACGGACACAAGGGAAGAAAATAGTAGTATCTGATCTTTTAAGCCCCCTGCCAGCCAGAGGCTGGATAAAATATAATTCTCGACAAAAATTGTCAGGGGGCTTATCAAGAAAAAGGAATTAGAAATTGAGAAAAGATCAGAAATAGGGAGTAAGATTACCCGGAGTGGACAGCCATGAATGATATCTCCTATTTCATATCATTCTTTTTCTTTTCTTTTCCATTTTCCTTTTTTTGTTTTTTGTTTTTTAAGGGGAGCACTGCTAAGACCTTGACCTGCAACAATAACAACTAAAAGCAAGGGAGAAAAAAGGAGGAAGTAAGTAGCATCTGCTCTTTTAGGCCCCCTGCTAGCCAGAAGCTGAACAATTTATATATTCTCGATGAGTATTGTCAGGGGGCCTATTAAAAAAAAAAGCAGTAAAGAAATAAGAAACGAAAATATAAAAGATGGAGCAATATCACCTGGGGGTAGACAGCATGATCTCCCTCACATTTTAAAACGGTTCCATTTCTTTTTTTTTCTTTTTTTGGTTTTTTGAAAGGGCATACACAGGCATTTTAGTATCATCCGAATTCCAGAGGCAAGGTAGAAAAGAAAAATCCAAATCCCATAGGCTAGGTAGAAAAATCCAAATCCCGGAGTCAAGGTAGAGAAAAAAGCAGTGGCAGTAGTATCTGTTCTCCACAAGTATTAACAGGGGACTAATTATTCAAAAAACCAGGAAGAATTCAGAAATCGGAAAATAAAATCAAGACCAGAAATTCATAAGATGCGATGGGGGAGCACGCAACGAAGATGGGATGGATTACTCACCTGGGTTGGACAAATGTGATGTCCAGATGACAGTTAAACCTTTCCCGCCCTAGCGAGCCAGATCGCCAGAAGCCACGGACAAACTTGTGAATCCTGGCTGCAGCATCGGCGGCGAAATAAGAGATGGGCAGGGATGCCCATGGGATAGAATCGCCCACATCGGACACGGCAGCAAGCAGTCGACGAACGTCGGCCATTGCCGTGTCCGCCGTGAGAAATCGCGCGGCGGAACTCTCGTGCTGCATCTCGAAACTCACCCTGCTGAGCGAGACCACCTCCCTAAAACCCTCGGAGAAGGGGGAGACGGCCGAGAGAGGGCGGCGCTCGACCCAGCGCCGGACACCGCGGAGGCGGAGGACCAAGGGGGGGTCTTCCCACCGCACGGGGAGAGTCGCCGTGTGCGCCGTCACCTGGAGGGTGAAATCGCGGGCACCGGGCGGGACCAAGGAGGGAAAGAAACGAGTGAAAGCGCCGGCAGGAAGAGAGTAGGAAATAAAGTCGGCCGACTCCGTCCTGGTCCGCCGGCAGCGCTCGCAGCAAGGGGAGCGCTCGCAGCAGGGGCAGCGCTCCTCCTCCTCGCGCGCCCTCTTCTTCTTCCTCGCCGCCGATGTCGCGGGCACCACCATCTCAATCTCCATTTCCATCTCCATCTTCTTCTTCTTCTTCTTCTTCTACTTCTTCTTCTTCTTCTTCTTCTCCTTCTTCTTCCTCTTCGAGTTCTTCTTCTTCTCGATCGGTTCCTTGCTCACGCACCGGGAACGCCAAACGGTCTGGTAGGGTATTTATTGTGGCGTTTTGAAAAGGTGTTCTTGCATATGTACCCCTTACATACCCGTATTTGCATATACCCCCAACGTCCACACGCTGTCTTCAGTACCCCTAAAATCTTCAGAGAGTTGCATTTATACCCTTTCTGTCTAATGATTTTGCATATATAATTCCTAAATTTATTAATATTTGTCATATATACCCCTCAATTCACTAAAATTTTGCATATGTACCTCCTTCCGACATCCCCGATGTCATCATGATTTATGGAATCTTTTTTGCATATTTTATTAAAATTCACCTTAATTTGGTGGAGGGGACAAATATAGTAATTTGAAGATTTCAAAGGTATTAATGACAATTTGTGGGAGTTGGGAGTATAGATACAAATATGGTGTATCTGAGGGGTATATATACACAAAGAAAACCTTTTTCATCCCATGTGTTTTCATCTAAGGCTGGACTTTTTACCTTTTAATCTATCCAACCGAACTAATTTAAAAAAAACTATAACATAAAGCTTCATTGCATCACAATCCTTGCAAAAAAGATCCTATTTTTACGTCTATTAACATTTCATTAAAAATCCTTATTTAATTATGTTTAACTTTTAATAAAAATTTAAATGTCTTAGATATATTCTTTCTTCAACTCCCTTTCCATCCATCTATCTATTCCTCTTTGCTCTTTCTCTCTCTTTGGTACCAAGTGTCGATTAAAAAACATTCTTTTTAACGCAATAATTTTCTTCAAATATTAAATTTGACACTTGAAGAAAAAATATTTACAACATCATCAATAAATGCTAAATTTTGAGACATTTTTGCAAGTATAGTGATACAATGATGTTTTGTATAATAATGTGAAAACATGATTTTTTGCAAGTATTGTGATATAAGAATATTTATTGCATCATCATTTCGAGATTTTTTATTAAATTTTATTTTTTAAAAATTAAAAAGTAATTTTCAATACATGTTTTTATTAAAATACAAAGGTTGGAGAGAGTTTTTTTTCTCAATTAAATAGACTAGAGGGTTTCAAAAAATTTATTTAAAAAAGATACTAATAAAGACTAATTGTCTTAAAATTTTAACTTCATATTTCCCCATCTTATTTTCATATTATTATAAACAACTCCATTGCATTACGATCCTTGCAAAAATGATCTTACTTTTACGTCCATTAAATTTCATTAAAAATCTCTCATTTAACTCTATATAACTTTTAATAAAAATTTAAAAAATCTTCTTCTACTTTGAGTTCTTCTTCTTATGCTTATGCTGATCGGTTACCATCTTCTTCTTCTTCCTCCTCTTTGAGTTCTTCTTCTTCTCGATCGATTCCTTGTTCTCGCACTGGAAACGCCAAACGGTCTGGAAGGCTATTTATTGTGGCATTTTGAAATAATGTTTTTGCATATGTACCCCTTACATACCTGTATTTGCATTTACCCCCAACCTCCACATATCATTTTCAGTCCCCCTAAAATCTCTAGAGAGTTGCACTTATACCCTTTCTGTCTAATGATTTTGCATATGTAAATCCTAAATTTATTAATATTTGACATATATATCCTTCAATTCACTAAAATTTTGCATATGTACCTCCTTCCGATATCCTTGATGTTATCATGATTTATGGAATCTTTTTTGCATATTTTATTGAAATTCACCTTAATTTGGTGGAGGTATAGATATAATATTTTGAAGATCTAAAAGGTATTAATGACAATGTGTGGTAGTTGACAGTATAGATGCAAATATGGTGTATCTGAGGGGTATATATACAAAAAAAAACTTTTTTCATCCAATGCATTTTCATCTAAGGCTGGACTTTTACCTTTTAATCCCTCCAACCGAATTAATTTAAAAAATATATAACATAAAGCCTCATTTCATCACAATCCTTGCAAAAATGATCCTATTTTTACGTAGATTAACATTTCATTAACAATCCTTATTTAACTATATTTAACTTTTAATAAAAATTTAAAAGTCTTAGATATATTTTTTCTTCAACTCCCTTTCCATCCATCTTTCTATTCCTCTTTGCTCTTTCTCTCTCTTTGGTACCAAGTGTCAATTAAAAAAAACTCTTTTTTAAAACAATATTTTTTTCAAATATTAAATTTGACATTTGAAAAAAAAATATTTACTACATTATTGATAAATGCTAACTTTTGTGACATTTTTGCAAGTATAGTGATACAATGATGTTCTGTATACTAATGTGAAAACATGATTTTTTGCAAGTATTGTGATATAAGAATACTTTTTGCATCATCATTTCAAGATTTTTTTATTAAATTTCATTTTTTAAAAATAAAAGTGAATTTTCAATACACGTTTTTATTAAATACAAAGGTTGTAGAGAGTTTTTTTCTTAATTAAATAGACTAGAGGGTTTCAAAAATTCTATTTAAAAAAGATACTTATAAAGACTAATCATCTTAAAATTTTAACTTCATATTTGCCCATCTTATTTTCATATTATTAGAAATAACTCCATTGCATTACGATCCTTGCAAAAATGATCTTACTTTTACGTCCATTCAATCTCATTAAAAATCTCTCATTTAACTCTATATAACTTTTAATAAAAAATTAAAAATCTTCTTCTACTTTGAGTTCTTCTTCTTATGCTTATGCTGCATCGAGTTCTTATTCTTCCCTTCTTGTTGATCAGTTTCACTTCTTGCATAGCAAACAATGAGATGTGTTAAATAAATCTCATACTTCTAATAGCGCATTTATAGTGGTGCTTTAAAATTCGGATCAGACTGGCCATTCATGGACTAGATTTATTGAGCCAATTCGTCTAACTCTAGACTTCTTACTCCTTAATCCCTCGGAAAAAGCATAGTGGCACAGAAATCTAATCCCCACAATCGTCGAATTATTTTTTTGAAAAAAGGATATATAACTGTATAACATCGACATTCAGTACAAATTTTCTATAATCTTACTTTTATTTGAATAAAAAAGTGTTTTTTTCTCAATTGCTTCAAAACATTCATGGGTTTTCTAAAAACTTTGACTTTTATAAATAAAAGTGATTTGATTACATGTTTCCTTATCAAATACAAACTTTGATAAAAAACTTTACTTTAAAAAGATATTTATAAAAGATAATCCTCTTAAAATTTTAACTGCATATTTGCCTATCTTATTTTCATATTATTATAGATAATTTCATTGCATCACGATGCTTGCAAAAATGAACCTACTTTTACATCCATTAACAATTCTTTAAAAATATATATTTAACTATATTTAACTGTTAATAAAAAATTAAAAATCTTAGATATTTTTATTCATTCTTCAACTCTCTTTTCATCTATCAATCTTAAATATTTCCTGCATCATCAATAAAAGTTTACTTTAGAGACATTTTTGCAAGTATTATGATATAATGATGTTCTATATAATAATGTGAAAATAAGATAGACAAATTTACAAGTAAATTTTTTAGAGATAATTTTTACAATCTTTTTGTCAGGTAATTTGTGCCTATATATTGAGATTATTGAGCAATCTACGTCTATATGTTGTTCCCATATTTTGGTGATAACAAACAACAAAAATATTCGAATAAACACCAATTACATTCCCTTTGATAGCTGAATTGAAATGTGATTCTATGCTGTCAGATTCATTCATACTTGTTCAATTTTGGACCTAGCCAATTAGAAGTTTAAGTTCTATGGTCCTATGATTTTAGATAAATCGATTAACCATTTATGCCAATCGATTAACCGACTGGTTTCAAGTATTTTCTAAGATAAATCGATTTAGCTTTTTTTTTATTCCATATCGTTAAATCGATTATGTGAAGTTTTGATCAGTCTGCGATACTTTACTTAATCGATTATATGTCTAAATAGTCACTTCGATTAAAGAACTAAAAAGTTCCTTATCGATTAACGTTACCGAGTCGCATTCGATTAACATTAAGTTTTTCACCTCGAGTCTAATCTAAGTCTGACTTTGATTAACATTTAAGCGACAATTTCGATTATCTTTATAATGTTAATCGAAACTCAACTTAGAGTCGAAGTTTGTGCCTTAATCAAAATAGTATTTTTAATTTCATTTCGATTAATATTCTAGAATATCTTTCAATTACTAATATAATGCTAATTAAAGTTTCACTTTCAGACTTTACTTCTAGTAATGCTGTAAATTTCACTTTGATTAATGTGTCTAGTGTTATTTTGATTAACGATGTATTTTACTCTGTATGAACTTAAATCTCGTTTCGATTACTGATCATATGTCTCACTGCAATTACTGAATAAATTGAGACTTCGATTAGTGAGAGAATTCACTCAAGTTTGGTTAAGACTTCGATTAACGTTCTAGTTCTCACTTTGATTATTATTAAAATAACTATCGATTATCTCTAACAATTGCACAATTGATTATTATATTTTCACTTTGTTTTTTGTTATTAATAAATCGATTAGTTCGTTTTAAGCACCACTATGACTACTGATTAAAATGTTTAATGTTTCAACTATTTACTCCGATTATTGTTATATGATTAATCGATTATTCCTCACATTCAAAACATCGCTTATCATCTTGGATTAATCTACTTATGGGTTTAGTTTAGTCGATTCTGAGATTCGACCTGAATTTAAATTTACTTTATGATCTCAAATCGATTAACAATTACACATATAGCTTCGATTAAGCTACTTCGAGCAAGCACTTGTAGCTTAACTATGCATCTAATCGATTTGCTTAAATGATTACTATTCGAATTGAAAAACTCCCTATGTCCCTTTTCTTTTCAGCAAATCTTGTGATCTGTTAGAACAGATCTTTGATAATACTTTTTTTTTAGTATTGTGTAAACGTTTCTTTTTGTTATCTACTGTTCATATGAGATGATGTCTGCATTTAATTCCTGACAACTTTTCTGAGTTGGTCTGCACCCTATAATCCTTTTTAATGGATTTCATACTACACTAACAGACTAGGCAAAAAAAGTCAGATTACTTTTTTGGTGTAACCTTCTATTTTAGGTTCTTGATAAGAAGTTTATCAACCGGTCTAATGTTGTACCTGAGTGCTCTCGACTGCAGGAACTTGGTTAGTGAGAAGCTTCTAGACATTAGAGATATTTTTGTTTATCTGAAGAATTTCAAACGTTAGACTCAACGGGAAACCTTCATCCAACAAATTCGAACTTACTATCTAACGGATCCTGATCTGCTATCTAACTGGTGAATTCTAAAAATAATATATATATATATATATATATATATATATATATATATATATATATATATATATATATATGTCATGTATTTTGAATCTTCAGAGACAGAAGAATACAAGTGTAGAACACAAGGAAGAATATAGGAAGTAGAACACAGAGAGATTCAAAAGAAAGGAGAGAACTTCACTGAAAACGAAGAAAGACTCTATTGCTACATCAAAAGAGCCTCCTTCACAGACAAGAGATAGCCTGAGAGAGAGAGCTACAAGTTGATCCACACATCATCAACTCTTGAGCCTCCAGTCAGATCAAGCATTGTATCTTTTATTTACAGTTTTTTATTCTTAATTGATGCTTACTGTGTTACATTGTATATCAGCCTATCAAGAGGCATTTTTGTGCTCATTTTACATTATAGGTGTTGTAATTTCTCTTCCTGGCTGTAGAAGAGAAGACATCCCTGGTGTGCGGGATGTGTTGTTCCCCTTTGTTGAAAGGGAAGACCAACCTGGCGTGCAGGGTGTATTGCTCCCCTTCGTTGGAAGGGAAGACATGTGCAGAGTGTGTTGTTCCCTTTTGTCAAAAGAGAAGACATGCCTGACGTGCAGTGTTGTTGATAACTGACAAGGAGTTTGTATCTTGTGGTGTGGAAATCCCAAGAGGTTGCTTACGGACTAGATGTAAGTCTGAAAAGACCGAACCAGTATAAATCTCTATCTTCATTGTCCACCTTCTGTCCAATTAGTTTTAATTTTGCATTTTACTCAAAATAATCTTTATCTAATTTTTTTCAAACCCATTGACTCCTCCTCTAGGTTATACATAGTTGGGAAACACTTTTCAGAAAAGTGGGATCAATCACAAACCAACTATTTTGGTCGGGTTCACTGTTCACATGAAAATTAGCCAATTCAAAGTCAAGTTCTATATTTTCTTTTACAAAATGTCACTTGAAACAATTAGACCACCACTTTATGTATAAACATAAAGTATATAAACAATAAATGAGTCCCATTATAAAAAATATAAATTCAAATATTAAATATTAAATATTATTTAACTAAATACAGAGATCCTTTCAAATTGATTTAACCATTGGACGTAAAAATATACAGGTTGAAAATCTTTTCGATTCATTGACTAGTCTAGTTTTAAAAATACTGATTTATTTGTTAAAACCAATCACGTCCATTTGATCCCCTAACATGATCCACTAGATCAATCGTGGGGTCATGCCGATACACTTGGTGAATGTTATATTTGCACCATCAAATGGTCTACCTAAGACTTCTGGCCTATGGCCTATGAGGCTAACAGTTCATATTGCACTGAAGACAAAGAATGTAGAGATGGATGTGTAAATAAAATTTAAAATAAACATGCACATAGTAATTTATATATAATTTATATTGGTATTAAACTTTAAAAAATAAACATAGTTTGGTCATGTATCTCAATCTCTAAGTTTCATACTAATCAAGATGTGTGTCAAATTATAGAAAGAAAGCACAAAAACTCAGAGGAAAACCTCCTGCAAATGTTATGATACGTTAATTTTCAAGCCTGCACCCCTAGAAATCTCTTCTTTAATCTAAACCTACTTAGTTTAAGAAAAAACACTATAACAAATATACTTAGTATGAGCTCCTATAATATTACATTTATTTTTAAGAATTCCTAGATATTTTTAAATATTTTAGACCTTTTTCCAATTTTTTGAGAAAATTTGTAAACAAACTATAAAAGTGAGATTATATGAAGTTTTTATTAAATACATTAGGTTGTAGAGAGTTTTTCCTTTAATTAAACAGACTAAAGGGACTGAAAACTTAAAACAACTCTATTTAAAGAAAAGATATTTATAAAATTAATGCTCTTGAAGTTACGAATAACTTCATTGCATCATAATACATGCAAAAATGCTCCTATTCTTATGTTTGTTAGCATTTCATTAGAAATCTCTTAATTAACTCTAGTTAATATTGAATCAAAGTTTTAAAGTCTAAAATACCTTTTCCTTAACTCTCTTTTTATATCTCCCATCTATTTCACTCTTCCTTTCCTCTTTGTTCTTTTTCTCTCTTTGGTACAACGTGCCAATTAAAAAGGACTCCTTTTTTATGACATTATTTTTATCTAAATATTAAATTTGAGGGTCGAAGAAAGAATATTTACTATATCGTCAACATATGTTAATCAGAGAGACATTTTTTGCAAGCATTGTTATGTAGTGATGTGGTGGTGTTATTAATAGTAATATGAAAATAGGATAAATAAATCTATAACTAAAGTTTTTAAGTGGGTAACTATTACAAAATTCTTTTAAAAAAATCCAATACCCATTAAAAACCAACTATTTGGTCCACTTCACATAAAATTGGCTAGTTCAAAGTTAAGTTTCATGATTTCATTCGGGGCTTTTTTGCATATACATGTCTATAAACTACTATATTTGTATGTATATTCCTTGACTCCCTATATGTTATTATAAATACCCCTAAACTCTTCAAAAAGGTTGTAGTTATATCTCGTCGTCAAAATACTATAAACTCGAACCAAATATGTGAAATTTTTTTCCATAAATTCTGATAAAGTCAAGGTTACATATGTAGAATTTTAGTGAATGTACGGTATTATATACAAAATATTTTAGTTTATGTTCATTACATTTTGTCGAAAGGGTATAACCGTAATCTTTATGAAGATTTTAAGGATATTTATAGCAATATGTGAGAGTTAGGAGTATACGTACAAATATAGCAGTTTTATAGGGATATAAATACAGAAGTTCCTTTCTTTACAAAATATCATTGGAAACAATTCAAATTTATATTCCAGTCCAACACTTAATCTATAAGCACAAAGGATGAACATTAATATAAATGGATATCAGTTATAACTTTTAAACCTATCGGCTTATGTGGCTGCGTTGTCGAATTTTAAAAGTATTGATTTATTTGTTAGAAACCATTTGCAACCGTATGATTCCCTAACTTATGCGATCCGACCTGAACAACTCTGTTAGAGTGCAAATGGTTGGGAATAATGCTCGCCGCAATACTCCTTCTATAACAATGGGGACATTGCAGTGGGTAAAATCAATTTTTTTTGAAATTTTTTTTGTCGGTCTTCACATATCCTAATTGGCTATATAATCTAATCTCCAATTCAACAATTCAAAAAAAATAAAAATTAAAAAACCGTTATTGTAATATCTCGGTCTTCCAATTCACATTTTTCGAACTGATTTATCAGTTTTGATCAAGTTTAATCGAAATTAGATCGGCTTAAATTTCTTTAATTTTATTTATTTTGAGTTAAATAGATTTTATGATGAATAATTAGTGATTTATGTTAATCAAATGGTCTACATGTGATTTAAGTGAGATTAGATAAAATTTCATCTTTTAGCAAGTTAATTTAGATAGATATGCTTTAGATTAGACAATTAATTGACTTAGTATGGATTTGGTTAATGGGTTGGTGTTTGGACCAATGGGAGTGTTTTTGGGCTCATTTGGATATATTTTGGATGGAACATTAGGTGTATATGTGGATGGAAGGGTTATTTTGGCCAAGAGAAGGACTTAATCATAATTTTATCATACTTTATATAGAGGGCATGTGTTAGATCCGACCTCCGCTTCTCTTCTACCCCTTCCACTCTCTTCCATCTTCTTCTTTCACCCTCTTAGAGCTTTGGGAGGGATCCATGGATTGCATGTGTGTGCAAAGTGCTCTTGGAGACTTGCATGTGGTTTAGGATGCTTGGGAGGTTCGCAAAGTTGCTCTCGAAGGTTTCTCTGGGTGTGAATTTTCTCTCGGAAGATGGAATTCTTGGAGTAGAGCTGGGAATTCTCCCTCTTTTTCCACTATTTGAGCTCTGGTTTGGTTCTTGAAGACCCATTGGGTTGGAGGACGTCAAGAGAGAGGTAGGGTGATGCCATGAAGTGTTTCTTTGAAATTCTATGTGCATGTTGGATCCATAGGTTTCAATTAACTTGGATGTATCTAAATTTATGTTTCTTATGATTATCCTTCCCTGTAAGTTCTTAATTGCTAGTAAAGATTGTGGTTTGTGTGGTGAACAACATGATTTCCATGTTTGGAAGAGTACAGTCTGGAAATGAAAGATTGTCCAAGTTATGATGCTTAAAGTGATTTATGTAGTAATTAGATTGGCATGCATGTTATAAAATTTATAGATATACATGTCTAGTTACTCCAATTTAAATTTTGTGGTATTTGGCTTTGGTTTGCGTAAGAATCAATCTCATCTTCACAGGTATGTGGTTATCCCCAAAAATAAGACAGTCAGTTAGTATTTTAATTACCTTGAATTGTGTGATACTCGATTAGCGTGACTTTTGGATTTCAAATAACTTATTAAGTGAGCTTTCATACAAAAAAATGGATGTTGAATTCGATGTATATATTGTGAGTTATGGCTAGGGCTGTAAACGGGTAGGATACGGATACAGAAACAGGTGTTTCCGTTTTCCGATTCCGATAAGGATAACTTGTTTCCGTTTCCGATTCCGATAAGATCAGAAAGTGCATTATCCGTTTCCGTTTCCGATAAAATCGGAAAGTCTATTTTCCGTTTCCGATTTGTTTCCGATTCCGATATCGGAATCGGATATTATTTCCGATAATTTTCGAAAATTACTGATTTCCTGATTTATTTGTTTAAAACATATAAAATGAAACCTAAATATAACCAATACATCTTAGTATATTAAATAATGATTAATTATATTAGATAATGATTAATAAGATTAAAACAATCCTAAGGTTAATATTATTCATAATAATAAATTTAACAACAATCGGAATCGGAAATCGGAAAGTGGATACGGAAACAGGAGTTTCTGTTTCCGATTCCGATAGCTTATCGGAAATATCCGATTCCGATTCCGATAGCTATCGGACGGATATTTTTTATCGGAAACGGATATTTTTTTTCGGTAACGGATCGGAAAATCGGATAATCGGGTTTCCGTTGACAGCCCTAGTTATGGCCCTCCAAAGTAGAGATGCGCAGTGTAGTCCACTAACAGTTTTTGTTAGTTCTACTGCACTAACAGAAATGGTCGACTGTTTCAACTAAAATGGTCGACTGCATTTGTCAGAGCTTCTTTTTTACCTTCATTTGGCCAAACGGTTGACCGTCTAACAAGTTCGATCTACTGTTTGGATCTAGAATATAAAATTGCACGATTTTGACCTGTTTTGACTATTATTTGATGAGTTTTGACTTGAAATTTATACATGATCTTTATAATTGATCTTTTTAAGAGTATTTGTGCCATTCATCACTTATAACCTATGTTCTCATATCATGCTTTGATCATGTTGTTATTTTATATGATTGGCATATATTTTTAAACTTGAATGGTTTGACTAACCTTACTAGCTCTTGACTTTACCCATACGATGCACTCTTTAGGGAAGGGATAGGGTTTAGCCATACGATGGGGTTAGGTCAGAACCTGGCTTACCAAATGATGGGATATGGATGTCTGGACCCAGCTTCCTTAAGACTATATATTTCTGACCAAAGGCAGTGGTAGGACATAAATCTACCTGTGTGCTCACCTTGGCCGAGGGCTTGGATTGCGTAGTAGTGTGTTGCATCCCTCAGACGGCCTTGCTCTTTACTACACCTTTAAGGATTTTCGAAGATGTAAGGACTGAGATTTCAGGTACAGTTATTGGATCAGTTTCGGGTTGGATCACTTGGTTTAGGTCTTTGTGGGTATGGTGTATGGGCTCTGAATCGCGTCCAACAAGCAACTCGTGTTTGAAAGGCGTCTTCCATAGACACGTGATTTAGAGTTATGCATGCATGCCTCGTGAACGTGTGTGGGGGGACACGTAAGAGAGCCTAGGTCTTATCGTTTGAATGGCGTTAAGGGAGGTTGAAGTGATTTAGAGGACTTTTTGCATGACTTTCACCTGCCCTATGGCACCCCCAGGCGGATCTGGAAGCGCCCTCCCCTTCTCTCTTTCCTCTCTTATTTCCCTCCCTTTCATTCTCTCTCTTTCCTTCCCTCTCTTTCTCTTCCTCTTCCTCCTCCACCACTCCATCTCTCCACAACCACCTCTCACCATCACCACCATCTCCACCATGACACCTCACTCTCTGGATGGAGACCGACGTCTTGGCGGAGTGGCGGCATCTACGGCGGTACTGGCGGAGGCTCCGCAGTGTGGCGGCTCGGCAATGAGGAGGCAGAGCGCGATGGCTTGTCGGCATCATGGCGGTGCTTCCGCAAAGAGGGAACTGCGCGAGGAGTCAGAAGGAGTTCAAATAATTGATAGGGTGATCATCCTCATGTGGGTTTCATCGGATTATCTCGTGAATTGTGGTGTTGCCATGTAGAAATCATGATTAGGGCTTCTTCCTCTATCCTTCTTCTTGCTAGTAGATCTCTAGTGTAGATAATTTCTTGTCAATTGATTGCCATGATTGGAATGGGAGCTTTGGATAGTATTGTTTCATTATAATCCTTGTGATATCTTGGCTTGCTGATTTAGGGTGTTTTGGGGTTGTTATGGCTCGGTGAGATCAGAACAACTAATTCTCGGGCGCTGAATCTTGTCCACTCAGGCCAATGCATTTTACGAAACGCGTCTGCTTAGGTCGACGCTATTCAAACCCATTCTGCTATGGAACCGAGGCCCTTATTTCGGCAAAGTTTTGAGTGTTGAAACGTGTCCAGTCAAGCCAACGCGTCTGCATGGGCCGACGCTATTCAAACCCAAGGCCCCTGTTTATTTTCATGCATCCATAGTGTTTTAATATATATATATATGGAGTTAATTGTTCTATAATTATGTAAATTAGATTCCTGTGTAGTATTAAATAAATTCCCTAAATGTATGCTTGAAATCACACCTTAGGGCAGGGATATTTCAAGTACTCGAGTTGCATGTTTTGTGCCCATGGACTTGAGTGACTATTGGTTACCCTTTTTACACTATGTGTTGGTGTGGGAGTGATATAATGTCGGAGTGGGAGAGACACGGTGGTGCCTAGTGTTGGGATCCGGGCGGGACGCGAAGAACGCAGCGGAAACGAAGAACAAAAATTAATCCCGCCCGATACCCGCTGATCCGATTCGTAACGAAAAACTCAAACCGAAAAACCGAGTTCGAATCTGATTACCGTACGCGGATTCGAATCCGCTTCCGTTTCGGTTCCGTCGAGGCGATGCCGCAAGCCGCACAAGCGTCTGGCCTCCAGCGGTATCCACGCAATCCTCCGCGGTGGTTCGTCCTCGATCCCTCGTCCGTTTCAGCTTGCTCGCTGAAGATCCGTCGCCGCAATGATTGCGGAAATCCTGCCGACGGGAATTCCCGACTTTCGGGAATTACGCGCGGCGGAGACGGAAGCTGTTCTGGCGCACCGAACGGGACGCCCAGAGGAAGAGAGAGAAAGGGGGGATGACGGCCAGCAAGGGAAATCCTGGAGCTTGGCCCAGGGTTTCTCAACAGCGTGTATATATATTAAGTCGGCGTGACTTTTCACAAAAGTCCCCGAGTTAATATAAATCCCACTTATGTACCACCGACTGGGAATCTTATTGCGTATGACCCTCTAGGCCCATTTACCAATCCGGTTTTCAGCCCGTTAAGTCCAATAACTAGTTATTGACTTATAGTAATTAATTAATATCTAGATATTAACTAATTACTTAACCGAATTGACATCGCATGTAAATTCGGTCGGACTTCTGATCAAGTTGGGTGCCAAGCAACACCGCATGATCCCGGAAGGTAATGGGGTTTAGCAACCCACTCATGGAACCTGTCCATCCACAGTTACCACGTGGCTATAATCCTTCGTTCGCACAATGCTCTCGAGTTAACCTAGGGTATGGTCAACTGTCAAACCCTAGATTGTTAACTCACTTGAATCAGACTCTGGTGTACAATATCCGAAAACCACTTCTGATATTGTTTCTGCTCTGGCCAGAGACTCCTGTGGATCTACTCTAGAGCATTCTCTCTCCAGTTACCTGAGAGCGAGCGATCCTCTATTGAACACGCAATCACCTTCGAAGGTCTTCCGCTGGACCCGATCCTTGACTATTTGAGATCCTGTGGATAGGGATTCGTAGGTCAAGGTCAAAGTCCAGAAGTCCACCGACAAGGTGTCTTTGGTGTCTCAAGTCCAAGGATCAACCACGCCACTGTGATGATGAATCAAGCCGATTGACAGTCAGGTAAATTACCATTCGGCAATTCATGTCGGATCAGTTCAGTGATCTCATTCTCCGATGAGCACCTACAGGTTTACCATTGTGTCTCCACACTAGTAACTAACGAGATCAGTCACCCTCATCATATGAGCTGGAATAACCTGTACTAGTCTAACCGGATGTTTGATGTCCTTCTCAAACATTCTACGACTAGGAACAATTGAGAATATGTGTTTATAAGTCATCAGTCTCATTATTATGATCTCATCATAATCTGATGACTATTGCACATATTCATGGACTTCATTATGCGTAAATATAAATATGCCAATCTACATAATGAATTTAATGCCATTTATTAGTGAACCAGATTGAAATAGGTGCCTCATGATTGGCTTAGAGGACACCTATATCCATCAATCTCCCACTTCGACTCAAGCCAATCACTTTCGCATTTGATCTCTATCAAATCTAGGTGATGCTCACAGAAAGTCTGTGACTACGACTTGGTCAGGGATCTGCTAAATTATCTATAGATGAAATATTTTCCATTACGTTATTTCTTCTTAATCCTTTGTCTCTGAACCTGTGAAAGAGCCTCAGAATGTTCTGTAACTTTTGAAGAGACCATGTCTCGATCATACAATTGATCGCTCCCACTGTTGTCCTATAACAACGAGATTTAATCAGAGACCTTTTAGAACTACATCTAGTTCAGGGATGAACCTTTTCATCCATACTGTTCCAATAATAGTATCACTTGTCTATGTCGTCATCTTAATATCGAGTTTTGGATTGGAACCATTCCAATCCATTCCTTTCTACTAGAAGGTTGAATCCATTATTTGACTTGAAATTTGAGTCAGTGTGACCTCATTATTTCAAATCATCCTCTCCATATACGCGAATGCATCCTTAACACTACTCAAATGCTTAATGATGCAATTCACTCCTGTATCCTTTAAGGAACCTTTTCTTTAAAGGAATAAATTCCATATCTCAACAATTGAGACTTGTCATGAAATTTATGCCAAACATCTTGACATACAGGTCAATTTAATATCCCCACCGATCTATCTTAATAGATTCGTATTCCAATACGTAGGATATTATAACTAAATCCATTATGGAGGAAAACATGGTTAACAATACTTTCACTAATAGTAACATCATGAAGTCATTCTTAATGACTTTGATGTTATCATCATAAAGCATTATTAAAACGACCGTGCTCCCACTGTCCTTTCTGAACACACACAATCCGTGATTATTCTTAATGATCACATAATATTTGACCATTAAGTCAAAGCTTTTACTACAACTTAGGAAGTTTCAGTTTGATTCAAAATGATTTTGAAATCATAACTTGCTTCCTGGATATTCTAAAAGCTTTAAAGGTGTATCATATACATCTTTACCTCAATCACATTGAGAAGACGCTTTTAATATCTAACTGTCATCATCTTATGATTGACAGTATTGACAAGTATAATTCTAATAAACTTATCAATCTCAAAGTTGTAATGACGGAGAGCATCATTATCATAGATTTTAGATCATAATCTATTTTGAGCTCCTCTCACCTTACTAAATCAGATATGTCAAACATATCCTTCTAGTCACTGAGAGAATCTCAAAAATCTATGAAGCTCTCTGAAGTGTGACATGAGTGGTTCCAAACAACTAAAGATTATCTAATAATCTTATGTTAACTTGTGAATCTAGAACATCTTCTAGTTTTATCAGCTCCCACTGTCTTCTTTGAGGACATATTCCTCTTCACAGAAGACAGTTTTTCAGGACGACAATTATTTCATTATCGCCTGGCCAATAAATGTAATGTCCAAACTCTTTAGACATTCACAAATTCACATCACGGTAATACCTCACTTTTAAATCAGGTTTGTTCATAACTCACACCTCATATGAATTATTTGGTTTCCATATCTTATATGGACACACACTGACTTACTTGGAACCATCTTTAAAGTATGGACATCTAATATTCATACTCATGTTCAAAAAGATAAGAATTAGGCAAATCTTATTATGTATTGCACCATATGTTAATAAGGTGCAATTCATCATTCTATCATATTGCTATGATGCATAATGAGGATCAATCGAGCGAGGATACAATTATCCTCTTAACAATTTATGTGAATCATATACTAAAGTATCAGTTTTCTTTGATCAAATCAATAATTCTAATACTTCATATTGATCTCATACCTTAATCTCTCAGATGCATTTGACTTGTACTTCAGTAAATACATGCAGTCGAATCATTCCAAGAGTGAATTATAAGGTAAGTCAATAGTAGTGATTATCTTTGGCCTTTGATCTGTTTACATCAATATGCATCAGCATCAACAATTTCTTATTGTACAATCATGTGTACAGTACCATAGATAATCAGGACTCACACAGTTCATTTCTATAGGAGACTAGTGAACATTCATCACATGAAATGTCACTTCAAGAATCTATAATGCATTGACTGATTTGAACAACTATTATTCTTTTCAATCAACGTTATTCTTGATTTCTTATGCAACTAAATAACAGTTATTCAGTTTCATATTTGACTCCTATAGATATACAAAGATTTACTGTCTAACAATAATCTACGAATATCATGAACAATAGTTGAGTCTAACTCAACACTTACATTTTCTCGATTTCCTTTTACTTGTCTATGTCTGCACACTATCGCAGCTCTGAGAATCATTTCCAATATCTCATGTTGGAAACGCTAATTTTCTAATAGACATGCAAAAGACGATAATAAGAATATATGAAACTTCTTTCAAGTTCCATATTCTTTTTGCCTTTACCAATATCTTTGTATTGGTCGCAGTGGGAGAACTGCTACTTCTCTATCTCAGCTGACTTTTCTTTATTCTTTCAGGTGTGGGTTCGACCGTTTAAAATCTTACCACTTGCCCTTCACAAAGGCATATCATAAATATCTCTTCATCTTGGTCTATCCAAATAAGAGATTTCATGACAATCATTGCCTTTCAAATAGGCATATCATGAGTACCTCTTCACCTTGATCTATCCAAGTAAGAGGATTCATGATATCTGAATAGGATAGTGACTTTCACTTGGTCCTGAAGACATTCTTTAGAGTTTTCTAGTCAGTCTGAGTATGAGAAGCATTGACATCTAATATGCCAACTTCTCGAATAGACGACATTTTAGTGATTCGAAGGAAATAACGTGATTTAAGCAGATAGTTCTGATAATTCAATTATGGTCTTTTATCTTGAATTATTTTCCACTATTTTTCGACGGACTGTATAACCTTTAGGTATACAGAACGGAAGACTCCGACGGTCTTCTAGTGAGGATCAGAATCTCCAAGAATCACAGTATGACCTCGGGTAAACACATAGTATCATACCATTATCTTAGAGCAACCATCTCATGGTAATTGCTACTCCTTGCAATATCCGATCTTATTTCGGCTCCCAGGTCTTTAATGGTCCCGGGTAAACACAGTAGACCATTATACATGGTCTAAGCTTTACCATCAATACGCGACAGAGTAGAGTAAGAATGCAGCTCCCGGGTAAACGCGACGATAGCTACACCGTTCCTCTATTCCAATCTCAAGACATCATAATGCCATAGTTAATAGTCCTTTGATCAGATGGTGGTAGATCTCGGGTAAACACGTAGTATCTGTCATCACTGAATCAAGTTCTAAGAACTATATTGATGGAGAGCCACGCGGTACATTCTCAATGACTCACGCTCCGGCTTAGATTTTATGTTGAAGGTTTTGTTTATATTAAGTTGGTCTCATCCTAGGTGATAGATTATAAATATATTGTATATATTTAACTATACCTAGATATTAGCAATCGATTCATAATCAATAACTAAAAGCATGCATCATCCATACATGTTCATTATGTGGTCATGGACAGCACGGTGATTAACTGGAGTCAAACAATTAATCACCAAAACTATATAACAGTTATATAATCTAAACATGCAAACGCATAGCCACTGGTGATCTCATCTCCTGTCGCCTTCCTGGTTGCATTTGTGGATCATCCTCGCCTCTCCTCGGCCGGTGCAATCAAATACAAATATTATATATTTTGAAACAATTTCAAATACAAATAAATTGTAAGAGAAAGCCTTATGGCCGAGTACAATAACAGAGGGAGATAGAATTACAATGGAATGGAGAGAGGGAGGCACACAAGCCTCATTAATTAACATTTAATTAATGAACATCACATTCCAAAACAATCTACAAAATCACACACCATCACATGATATGAAATTTAACTAAGTGCATGTCTATGACCACCACAAATTTTAACCATCCACACATGATAAAACACATCACATGAAGGCTAAAATTTTGAAAATATAATAATTTTGGCTTTCTCAAAACCTGGGTACCAATCAAAATTGGATAATTTGAATTTTCGAAACTCTTATTTTCTAACATGCAATAAATCTAATTTAAAGCATTAAACACATCAACATGTGCACACAAAGCTAAAATTAAAATTCTAAAATATTTCATGCAGTATTTAGAACAATTCTAAATTAATTAATCTAACACTTAGATTAATTTGAAATCACATTAATAACAATTATTAATGAGAAACAATCTAACATTTAGATAGAATTAAAAATTCCTAAATAACATTTATAAAAGAATTTTCAACTCATATTATTAACCCCCTTAACAACTCCTTGTTAAAACCCCTTAATTAAATCATATTTCTCAATAACAATTATTAAGAAATAATAATTAGAACATTTCTAATTAAAATAGTCTAACATCTTAGACTTAATTTAATCCTTTGAATAACTTTTATTAAAAGATTAATTATTAAGTAGATTAGATCTTCAAAATTTAATTAAGGGATCCTTGAGATTATTAATTAGCTTAATAACTATTAGTAAGCCATAATTAATCCTCAATAACTTTTATTAAGGTTAATTCTCAAAAAACAATTAACTCTTTAATAACTATTACTAAAAGTTAATAAAACACTTAATAACTTTTATTAAGTGTCCCTTAATCAAATACTTAATTTCATAACAACAATTGCTAAGAAATTAAAACAATCTAATCAATTGACTAAAATTAATTAACAACATTTAATAATTAAAATTTAAGTTACTACTTAATAATTAAACAACAACTCTGGTTGATACAATTTTAAGATCAAATCTTAAACATAAATTAACAACAATTGTTAATTAAGATTAAAAATATTATCTTAATTATTAATGACAACAATTGTCAATTAATAATTAAGATTCTATTTTAAATAAATAACAACATTTGTTATATGTATTTAAGATCATATCTTAAATATAAACCCCTTTAATTAACTAATTAAAAGTTATTTATAATTAAGATCATATCTTAATTATAACTCATTTAATTAATTAATTAAAAACAAATAATAATAAGATCCTATCTTATTTAGTTAAAAACAATTAACTATTAAGATCACATCTTAATTAAACCCCACAAAAGATTTGATTAAATTAATAATCCACAATTAAGATCATATCTTAATTATCTCCCCCCTTTTTAACTCAAAATAATTAATTTAATGTTTAAAACAATTTTAAACATTATTAATTTCAATTTCAAGTTAAATAGGATGGGGTTTTTAATTAAGTAAGGGGTTTTTGGGGTTAATTGGGCCAAAATTGGCTTAAATGGGCCTAATCAGGGCTTAATGGGCCCCCCTGGCTCGAGCCAGTGCTGCCAGGGCCGAACCTGGCTCGTCTAGCTCGAGCCAGGGGGCACCTGGCTCGGGCCCGGGCACCTGTCCGAGCCAGGACGAGCCCCAGGTGCGCCCGGGCCGGGCCAGGGCCGGACCCAGGCGCGACCTGGCTCAGCCAGGTCGAGCGCCTGGGACGGCCGGGCCGGCCTGCGCGGGACCGGCCGGTCCAACCCGTTTTCCAGCAGTTCGGCCGGCCTGTGCAGCCCTGTTTAGGGTTTTTCAGCCCTGTTTGTAGCCAGTTTTGGGCGGCGCCGCTGCCGCCGCCGGCCGCGAGGGTGGCCGGAAATTGCAGAGGGATATCACCACTTCCATTTCCCCCGACGGTGGTGGCCGGACGGCGACTCCTTCGCCGCCGGTGAATCTCCAAAGTTAGAGATTTGTGCAGTTTCGCAGATTTCAGTTTTTCCACAATCCTTTTTCAACTCTTGAAAATTATGGGAAGAAAAGCTCCACCGGCCGCCATGAAAATTTTCCGGGGATGGCGAGGGGTAGCTGGTCATACCAGCAAACCCACAGAGATGGTCCAACCATCATTAATCCCCTTTCGAAGCCCACAAAACCGGTTCTTCATCACCATGAAGAACGCGATAAAACCCTAAAAAATTCTCGTTTTTCGCACGGAAAAATTAAATTCGAAAAATTAAGTTCATCCCATGAAAAATATCTATGAGGAAAAACGAATTTATGCATGAAATAATTTAGAATAATAATTTTATCGTTCCGGAGCGGATGAGAGCGGAACCTGGCTCTGATACCACTGTTGGGATCCGGGCGGGACGCGAAGAACGCAGCGGAAACGAATAACAAAAATTAATCCCGCCCGATACCCGCTGATCCGATTCGGAACGAAAAACTCAAACCAAAAAACCGGGTTGGAATCTAATTACCGTGCGCGGAGTCGAATCCGCTTCCGTTTCGGTTCCGTCGAGGCGATGCCGCAAGCTGCACAAGCGTCCGGCCTCCGGCGGTATCCACGCGATCCTCCGCGGTGGTTCGTCCTCGATCCCTCGTCCGTTTCAGCTTGCTCGCTGAAGATCCGTCGCCGCAACGATTGCGAAAATCCCGCCGACGGGAATTCCCGACTTTCGGGAATCATGCGCGGCGGAGACGGAAGCTATTCTGGCGTGCCGAACGGGACGCCCAGAGGAAGAGAGAGAAAGGGGGGATGACGGCCAGCAAGGGAAATCCTGGAGCTTGGCCCAGGGTTTCTCAACAGCGTGTATATATATTAAGTCGGCGTGACTTTTCACAAAAGTCCCCGAGTTAATATAAATCCCACTTATGTATCACCGACTGAGAATCTTATTGCGTGTGACCCTCTAGGCCCATTTACCAGTCCGGTTTTCAGCCCGTTAAGTCCAATAACTAGTTATTGACTTATAGTAATTAATTAATATCTAGATATTAACTAATTTCTTAACCGAACTGACATCGCATGTAAATTCGGTCGGACTTCTGATCAAGTTGGGTGCCAAGGAACACCGCATGATCCCGGAAGGTAATGGGGTTCAGCAACCCACTCATGGAACCTGTCCGTCCACAGTTACCACGTGGCTATAATCTTTCGTTCGCACAATGCTCTCGAGTTAACCTAGGGTATGGTCAACTGTCAAACCCTAGATTGTTAACTCACTTGAATCAGACTATGCTGTACAATATCCGAAAACCACTTCTGATATTGTTTCTGCTCTGGCCAGAGACTCCTGCGGATCTACTCTAGAGCATTCTCTCTCCAGTTACCTGAGAGCGAACGATCCTCTATTGAACACACAATTACCTTCGAAGGTCTTCCGCTGGACCCGATCCTTGACTATTTGAGATCCCGTGGATAGGGATTCGTAGGTCAAGGTCAAAGTCCAGAAGTCCACCGACAAGGTGTCTTTGGTGTCTCAAGTCCATGGATCAACCACGCCACTGTGACGATGAATCAAGCCGATTGACAGTCAGGTAAATTACCATTCGACGATTCATGTCGGATCAGTTCAGTGAACTCATTCTCCAATAAGCACCTACATGTTTACCATTGTGTCTCCACACTAGTTACTAACGAGATTAGTCACCCTCATCATATGAGCTGTAATAACCTGTACTAGTCTAACCGGATGTTTGATGTCATTCTCAAACATCCTACGACTAGGAACAATTGAGAATATGTGTTTATAAGTCATCAGTCTCATTATTATGATTTCATCATAATCTGATGACTATTGCACATATTCATGGACTTCATTATGCGTAAATATAAATATGCCAATCTACATAATGAATTTAATGCCATTTATTAGTGAACCAGATTGAAATAGGTGCCTCATGATTGGCTTAGAGGACACCTATATCCATCACCTAGGAGGCAAGGGCCACTAGGTGTACCCTGGGGTAGTAGTTAGTGCTAGTGTAGGAGTGGCACATTTCTTAACTCCATCATTCGTGGCTAGACAGAGGCAGAACTATCTAGAGCTTGATAGGCTAGAGTAGCCACATTGTTATCCGAGGATTGCTGCTCCGTTACAGTGGGTTGGCGCTTTGTTTTCTACTGGACCTAGCGGCTTCTTATGTGCTTATTATTGTAAACATGTAGTTTTAATAATAGTTTATTGCATTCATATATCACACATGTCTCTTTGTTGCTTTGTGGTTGAGGGAGGTAGGGATCGCGGGATCCCTACTGAGCCATTTTCTTGTCTTGCTCACTCCCTGTGTTATAGGTGAGGGTTTTTGACCGGCGTAGGATTTGCCTATATAATCATTTTCTTGGCTAGGCTGGTCGATTGGGATTTGGTGGTTATCTTCTTTCTCTTGGTGATCATTTGGCTATATAATCATTTGAACTTTGAATTTTTGCTTATCTATTGAGTATGTATGAATGGTCTTATGTATGAGAATCTTTTCGTACTTATATGTGCATTATTCATTCTTTCTAATACTTACTTATCATTCACGATACGTGAATTGTTTATCAATCAAGTTCGATCCAGTAACACATGGAGCCAAGTGAACCAACTCGGAGCTGTTCAACATCTTTTAGACTGGCGTGTTACATGTTGGTATCAGAGCATAATTAGGTATGTGATTTGTATGAACATGAGGGGAAAGAAAGATGTACATGCAATGAGACCAGTAAGTAGATTTTTAGTTTACGTACCTTTGTCTTGCGCCAGCCATTGGGTTGTGCCAGGCCATTGATTTTTTATACGTTGTTTCGATTGCCTATATTGCAGAATGTGTCGCTTAGTCCCCAAGATAGTAATACTCATACTGGAGATGATGGATCCCATCGTGGAATGGAACAATTTACGGAAGCCATGTGAGATTACATGACTCAGTATCAACAGAGGAATGAAGGTGGAGTTGAAGAGAGTAGTCATTGTTAAACCATAATACTGGAGAGGTTCATAGCACTTCACTCTCCAGTATTTAAAGGTAATGAAGAATCTGAGGAAGTTGGACATTGGATTCATGAGATGGAGAAAATGTTTAAATTACTGGAATGTTTAGAGAGAGAGAAGGTTGTGTTGGCTACTTACCTACTTAAAGAGAGTGCAGATGTACGGTGGCATATTGTGAAGAGAAACAATTTTGCTAAAGTGTCCTTGAGGGAGATTGAATGGGATAGGTTTGTAGAATTATTGAATGAGCAGTATCATCCTCCATATATGCAAGCACGAAAGAACCAGAATTTATGGAACTAGTTCAAGGTACCATTTGACTAAATATGATGCTCAAACTTCCAAAGAGGTGGTTGAAGGTACAATCTTTATACTATGATATACAACCCATGGGTTGATTGATTCTGGTACGCTTCTCATTGTTTCAATTCAAAAGAATTTGTTAATAATCTTGGTGTACTTCTTACTCTTAAATGTTCTGAGTTGGTGATTGGTACCCCTAGTAGTGATGTGTCGTTATCTTCTCGATATTTGGAGTATGTTCCCGTTGAGATTGGAGGCCATATCCTAGAAGCAAAGTTGCATTTGCTAGGTCTCTTTGATTTTGATCTCATTCGGGGGATTGATTTCTTAAGGACATATGAGGCTCATGTTGATTGCGCAAAGCAGAAAGTTACTTTCAGCAAGCAAAGAGATGCATCTTTTACATTCAGAGGTATATTTAATTCTCCAAGATGTGCTCTTATTTCTGTACCGCACACTAGGAAGTTGGTGTAGGAAGGTTATGTTGCTTATCTAGCTTCAATAGTTGGGATATCAGGGTGTTTTATAATTTTAGAGGATCCTAGAATTGAAAACGTGGCAATAGTTCAAGATTTTGCTGATGTGTGTCCCAATGATCTTCTCGGTCTACCCCTACACTGTAAGGTAGAGTTCTACATTGACTTGATATTCGGATATGCACCTATCTCTAAGACACCTTATAGGATGGCTCCAGCAGAGTTAAGAGAACGTAAGACATAGTTATAGGATTTGTTAGATCCTGGTTTCATTCAGCCTAGTGTGTCACTATAGGGAGCTCCAGTGTTATTCGTAAAGAAGAAAGATGCCTCTTTAAGATTGTGTATTGATTGTAGGTTGTTGATCAGATCACTATAAGGAATAAATACCCATTACCACGGATTGATGACTTGAGGTCTAGATACTATCAACTAAGGATTTAGAGAGAAGATGTGCACAAGACGGCATTTTTGTACTCGATACAATCACTATGAATTTTTCGTGATGCCATTTGGATTGACGAATGCACCGGCAACATTTATGGGCATGATGAATATGGTGTTTTATCCTTAACATGGATTAGTTTGTGATAATCTTCAAGGATGATATCTTGATATATCCTGCTAATGAAAAAGAGCATGCTTATCATTTAAGATTTTTTTTGCAAACTTTGAGAGAAAATAGACTCTATGCCAGATTTTCTAACTGTGAATTCTGGTTAACAGAAGTTCAGTTCCTTGGTCATGTGATTTCCAAAGATAGAGTGGTAGTTGATCCGGCCAAGATAGAAGCCGTGTTGAAATGGGAAAGGCTGATGACAGTAACAGAAATATACAGTTTCCAAGGATTGGCAGGATAATACAGAAGATTCATTCAACACCGGTTTGATAGCGGGTTAGAGTAAAAGGGGGTTAACTTTGAGGGGTAGGCTATCTCGGGTTAACCCCATTTTTACTTTGATATCACGTAGGTTAACCTTTTTTTAATAGTTGGATTATCTTGGGTTAACTACCAAAGTATTATGAGTTTCTTCTAGAATAAAATGGAATAAGTGTTTTAAAAGGTGGGTTATCCTGGGTTAACTACCAAAGTGATATGAGTTACCACCTTAACTCACTTGTATATTTTATTATTTCTCTTTATGTTAAACTCACTAGTATTATAGTCAAATTAATTATTGACTGTTTGACCGGTTGATAACCTAATAGAGTGGTTGACTAATTTAAGGTGTTTGACCTCTATCATTATATTTAATTTACACCTATGTCTTATATTATGTTATTAAAAAATATTATCTTATTAAATAATAATTAGAACTTAAATTTTTACCACCTTAAGTCACTCGCATGTTTTGTTATTTCTCTTTATGTAAAACTCATTAATATTATACTCAAATTAATTATTGACCCTATTTAACCAGTTGACTGGCCTAATTGAGTAGTTGACTAATTTGAGTTGTTTGACCTCTATTATTATATTTAATTTATGTCTAAGTCTTATACTATATTATTTATATTTATGTTATTAAAAAATAATATCTTATTAAATATTAGAATTTAAATTTTTACCAGCTTAACTCACTCATATATTTTATTATTTCTCTCTATGTTAAACTCATTAACATTATACTCAAATTAATTGTTGACTCCGTTTGACCGGTTGACTGACCTAATTGAGTGGTTAACTGATTTGAGGTGTTTGACCTCAATTATTATATTTAATTTACATCTATGTCTTATATTATATTATTTATTTTTATGTTATTAAAATAATGTCTTATTAAATAATAATTAAAATTTCATTATTGTAACTCACTTCGTTGCAAGTCGCTTTCAAACAACCTACACTATTGAGCATCACTTCTACCCGCACTCTAGCCAGTTTCATTTCATTGTCTTCAAAAACTTCCATTTCTTCCTTTCCAACCGAAGTGTGACTTCATTTCACATCTTATAACTGTGTGTTTCCCCGAAGTACTAAAAATCTAGCCAGCTGGAGACCTCCTCTCATACATTTCAAACCTCATGGCAAAACAAAAAATTAAAAAAGAAAGAAAGGTGCCCCTGTATCTCATGCTTCTCCCTCAAAAAGCTACAGCTCTCATCTTCCACAACGGCTATACTCGCATCAAATTAGAAACGTTATAATGGAGTTGACCAAAACTGTGTAGCGTGTAGCGCTGTCATACTTGTCATGTCTAGCTCACAGGTAATGGGTGGCCTCTGAGGATGATAGAGTGAAGCTTATGACTTAAAATAATGCACAACAACAAAATGGAGCAAATATTCATTCGTATGCTCACAACTGACTGAAGCTGCATTTTGAAGTGATAATGAAATATCTACTTGACTTGAGTTTAATTGAAGAATATATATTTGCTAGAAGAAGTAGTGCAGGAGCAGTTAAGTATTGCTTGAGAGAATGCTTCCATGTATGTGCACTTGTGTATCCATCCCTGCTTGATATCCATTTGTTGGACATGAACCATCTCAAAATATTTCGGGTACATGATTGCAGCTCAGAAAAGGGATCGTCGGCACATATCTCATCAGAAAATTTCTTCCACACAACATAAACAACGAACCTAACAACAAACATTGCAGCTCGAGTAGGAATTTTTTTTTTTCTCGAACAACTTGGTTACATCCCATTAAAACTTATCAAGTAGATCCAACATTGAATACAGAACAGACTCATGTCAAATCCAAGCCCCATACACAAACCAAGCACATAAGGTGAGCAGCCCATTATGAGATTGTATAATCTAATCATGCTGTTCACTTCTCAACACAATGCCATAAACAGTGAACAAAGCACGAAGTATCAAAACATGACCAAAACTAACGACCAAACTGGAACAGATATCTACAAACTTTCAAGATCCAGAGTTACCAAGTATGATAAAAAGGACCAAGTGGTATGAGTCAACAGGTTCATCATCCGAGAAACCAGATTTGATTAAATAACATGTTCATTATATAATATATATACACTTTCCTTATCAATTCTTACGGGCTTCTATATGAAACAAGATGCTGAAGGAAGCACTAGAAACACATTCAAATGTTAGTAGAATTTATAAGGAAATGTGTATACGTTCTCCCTATATCTTTCAAATCAGACCTGCAAAAAATACATCTATAATGCCCCCATGAGTTTCACCCTGTCCAAATGGTGATGATTAAAGCTTGCATGGGGTTTCTTGGCTAAGAACATGGCTAACATTTCCCATATATAAGAAGAACCTACACGAAAAATGCATACATGCAGCTACACTTACTGTAAAAATTTCTAAGAAAAAGTAAAAAAAAAACAGATGCAACAACCTGCAAGGCAAAATCCTTTCATTAAAAAGATCAGCGATTGGGGCAGAACCAAACTTTATTCATGCTTCAGGACCAAACAATTAATGAGTTTCACAATCAAGAGTAAATTTACACGAGAATTTCAATCAAAAAAAGGAAAATGCAACCCTTCCCATCCGTACAAATTACATTTAAAAGGAAAATGACACTTAAAAGAGGGCATGCCAACCCTTTCTAATTTGGCGCAGCCACGAACTTGTCGAATGACAAAAGTTTCAACCCTATCCTGGCATGCTAAACTTATTTCTTCAGGGCAAGGGCAATTTGATAGCATGTCTCAAACCTGGATTTGAAATGAATCATGCCAGATGCGAATGTAGAAAATTTCATATGCTGTCATACATCTAAATATGTAATATCAGAGTAATGGGAACCATGGAAGCTCATCTCAGGATCCCTATGGACGAAGACATGAATGCCGAGGTCTTAACATATTCCTCCTCAGAAATCCCATAAACAATTTGAAGGCAACAAAATACAAATTAGAAAGGCAACAGTAAATTTAATTTTCACTTTTGAAGAAGAAAATAATTGTCTAATATTCACTTACTTGTTGGCCTCGTATTCCACGAAAGACCCTTCAAAGCTCAATGGTTTTTTTTTTTCGGTTGCAAAAATGGAATTAACCAGTTCAGTTCATAAAGTTCGAAGAAAAATGCATTAAATAGTTGTTTGCGTGTGCATGTGTGTGTGTGTGTGTGTGAGAGAGAGAGAGAGAGAGGTGATACTATACTCAAACAATGCAGCTGTTATGGCCATCTAATTGTTTGCTATTCATCATTGCCCAACTTTCCTCAAGACCAAGTCACCAAGAGTGTGGATAAATGTATCTAACGATGGATGAGTGGCAAGCAGCACCGATCAAATGCACACTCATGAAAAGTCTACATTTTTTACAAAAGAGAGCCAACAAAGGAACCCATAAACCCATTACAACAGGAGGTTGTATTGACACTTCTTCCACTCCTTGACGTCATAGAATTCGACTTTTACTTCCATCAGATCTGTCTGCTTTGCCTGTTATAATTTTCCAAGCTTCCAGTCCATGCGAACTAATTTCTTAGAATAATTCACGTGCGGAGGAAGCTGCATGAGATTCTTAGTTTCTCTTTTTGCTGAATTGAATGAGATATGTCTGAATGGAACATTCTTTCAACTGGTGAGTGGTGCCAAATCTTTACGGATGTCAAAAGTGTAGTCGATTCCAAGTAACAATTGCCATCGTCATCAACCAACTGAAATAATGAAAACATGTGTTTTATTTTATGGTTTGGAAATGGTAATTAGAATTCCAAAGAGATGCCGTGTACACAGATTCCTGCCATGCACATCAGTATGTCAACCATCACTATAGACAAACAAGAAATAACTAGTTAACATCCCTTCTAGACAAATACTTTCTCATTCATATGAGAGGTCCAATGTCCAGGAAAAGAAAAGAATTTTTTAGTATATATAATAGACGTATGTAGACTATTGTCATTGTATATGTACTCCCGGCTTTGAGATATTGTACTTATGAATATACCTATGTGTTGTGAAGCTTATGACTTAAAATAATGCACAACAATTAAATGCAGCAAATATTCATTCGTATGCTCACAACTGACTGAAGCTGCATTTTGAAGTGATAATGAAATATTTACTTGACTTGAGTTTAATTGAAGAAATATATTTGCTAGAAGAAGTAGCGCATGAGCACTTAAGTATTGCTTGAAAGCATGCTTCCTTGTATGTGCACTTGTGTATCCATCCCTGCTTGATATCCATTTGTTGAACATGAACCATCTTAGAATATTTCGGGTACCTGATTGCAGCTTAGAAAAGGGATCCTCGACACATATCTCATCAGAAAATTTCTTCCACACAACATAAAGAACAAACCTAACAACAAACATTGCAGCTCGAGTACGAAATTTTTTTCTCGAATAACTTGGTTACATCCCATTAAAACTTATCAAGTAGATCCAACATTGAATACAGAACAGGCTTATCTCATATCCAAACCCCATACACAAACCAAGTACATAAGGTGAGCAACCCATTATGAGATTGTATAATCTAATCATGCCACTAACTTCTCAGCACAATACATAAACAGTGAACAAAGCAAGAAGTATCAAAACATGACCAAAACTAAAGACCCAACTGAAACACATATCGACAAACTTTTCGAGATCCAGAATTACCAAGTATGATAAAAAGGACCAAGTGGTATGAGTCAATAGGTTCATCATCCGAGAAATTGGATTTGATTAAATAACATGTTCATTGGATAATCTATATACAGTTTCGTTATCAATTCTCATGGGCTTCTATATGAAACAATTTGAAGTACGGTTGTTGAAGGAAAAAAAAAGAGGCTCAACATCGGATCCAAGGTAGCCCATTTGAAGAAAGTAAAAATATGAAAGAGCTGTAACACCCCATCCTTTTTCCAATCCCAGTTCTTGAAATCTACAAAACTGGGAAAGCTTGACACATGACTGAACTCTGGATCATGCTGGATATTTTTTTAAAATTTATTCAAATACATCTTTTTTAAATCTATTCAAATTCTTTTATCATCCAAAGGTACAATTCAAAGGTGCTATCTGCATTATAAACCAACAAGAACCGGGTACTCAATATTACAATAAAGGAGCACATGAAACGTAAAATATAAAAATGAAATTTCTCACCTATATTCAAATTCTGAGGAAGATGCCTCTGGTTGGAGCTTAGAAATGCTAATCTGCCTCTGACAAAGAAGACTTAAGTCTGGATTACCTCTGTATTCTGTTATTTACCATCATCATCATCTGCAGAAGATCATTCATACGATAGTAACTGGAAATCAACATGATACAGGTCAGTGACCCTGATAGTCAATAACAGATTGGTTTCTTCTCAGCAACATCAAATCAGCCCAGTGCATACACCAACCTGCTGCTGTGCTTTCAATAATATCTTCTCTTCTTCAGGTCTAGGACAGAGAGCACCTTGGTTAGCTTGTTTAATCTCCAATGTTAATGCCACTTAGACCACCAACTTTGGCCTGTAAGACGCTTTCACCTCATCTACCTTCTTCTCATCTTGTCCATTCACCCAAATCCACACCAATGGGCTGCAACAACAATAGAAGCAAGGCAAAAAAAAAAAAAGTAGTATCTGGTCTTTTAAGCCCCCTGCCAGCCAGAAGCTGAACAAAATACAATTCTCGTCAAATATTGTCAGGGGGCTTATTCAAGAAAAAAAGAGAGCTGGAAAAACATTGAACATAGAAAGATGGCACAAGATCACCTGAGGTGGACACATTGATATATAATGGTCTCTCATTTGAACACCGTTCAGAGCAACCACTTTAATCGGCCTGCAACAACTACTAAAAGCAAGGGACGGACACAGGGAAGAAAATAGTAGTATCTGATCTTTTAAGCCCCCTGCCAGCCAGAGGCTGGATAAAATATAATTCTCAACAAAAATTGTCAGGGGGCTTATCAAGAAAAAGGAATTAGAAATTGAGAAAAGATCAGAAATAGAAAGAAATAGGGAGTAAGATTACCCGGAGTGGACAGCCATGAATGATATCTCCTATTTCATATCATTCATTTTTTTTTCTTTTCCATTTTTTTTTCTTTTTTTTTTTTAAGGGGAGCACTGCTAAGACCTTGACCTGCAACAATAACAACTAAAAGCAAGGGAGAAAAAAGGAGGAAGTAAGTAGCATCTGCTCTTTTAGGCCCCCTGCTAGCCAGAAGCTGAACAATTTATATATTCTCGATGAGTATTGTCAGGGGGCCTATTATAAAAAAAGCAGTAAAGAAATAAGAAACGAAAATATAAAAGATGGAGCAATATCACCTGGGGGTAGACAGCATGATCTCCCTCACATTTTAAAACGGTTCCATTTCTTTCTTTTTTTTCTTTTCTTGGTTTTTTGAAAGGGCATACACAGGCATTTTAGTATCATCTGAATTCCAGAGGCAAGGTAGAAAAGAAAAATCCAAATCCCGGAGTCAAGGTAGAGAAAAAAGCAGTGGCAGTAATATCTGTTCTCCACAAGTATTAACAGGGGACTAATTATTCAAAAAACCAGGAAGAATTCAGAAATCGGAAAATAAAATCAAGACCAGAAATTCATAAGATGCGATGGGGGAGCACGCAACGAAGATGGGATGGATTACTCACCTGGGTTGGACAAATGTGATGTCCAAATGACAGTTAAACCTTTCCCGCCCTAGCGAGCCAGATCGCCAGAAGCCACGGACAAACTTGTGAATCCTGGCTGCAGCATCGGCGGCGAAATAAGAGATGGGCAGGGATGCCCATGGGATAGAATCGCCCACATCGGACACGGCAGCAAGCAGTCGACGAACGTCGGCCATTGCCGTGTCCGCCGTGAGAAACCGCGCGGCGGAACTCTCGTGCTGCATCTCGAAACTCACCCTGCTGAGCGAGACCACCTCCCCAAAACCCTCGGAGAAGGGGGAGACGGCCGAGAGAGGGCGGCGCTCGACCCAGCGCCGGACACCGCGGAGGCGGAGGACCAAGGGGGGGTCTTCCCACCGCACGGGGAGAGTCGCCGTCTGTGCCGTCACCTAGAGGGTGAAATCGCGGGCACCGGGCGGGACCAAGGAGGGAAAGAAACAAGTGAAAGCGCCGGCAGGAAGAGAGTAGGAAATAAAGTCGGCCGACTCCATCCTGGTCCCCCGGCAGCGCTCGCAGCAAGGGGAGCGCTCGCAGCAGGGGCAGCGCTCCTCCTCCTCGCGCGCCCTCTTCTTCTTCCTCGCCGCCGATGTCGCGGGCACCACCATCTCAATCTCCATTTCCATCTCCATCTTCTTCTTCTTCCTCTTCGAGTTCTTCTTCTTCTCGATCGGTTCCTTGCTCACGCACCGGAAACGCCAAACGGTCTGGTAGGGTATTTATTGTGGCGTTTTGAAAAGGTGTTCTTGCATATGTACCCCTTACATACCCGTATTTGCATATACCCCCAACGTCCACACGCTGTCTTCAGTACCCCTAAAATCTTCAGAGAGTTGCATTTATACCCTTTCTGTCTAATGATTTTGCATATATAATTCCTAAATTTATTAATATTTGTCATATACACCCCTCAATTCACTAAAATTTTACATATGTACCTCCTTCCGACATCCCCGATGTCATCATGATTTATGGAATCTTTTTTGCATATTTTATTAAAATTCACCTTAATTTGGTGGAGGGTACGAATATAATAATTTGAAGATTTCAAAGGTATTAATGACAATTTGTGGGAGTTGGGAGTATAGATACAAATATGGTTTATCTGAGGGGTATATATACACAAAGAAAACCTTTTTCATCCCATGTGTTTTCATCTAAGGCTGGACTTTTTACCTTTTAATCTATCCAACCGAACTAATTTAAAAAAAACTATAACATAAAGCTTCATTGCATCACATTTCGAGATTTTTTATTAAATTTTATTTAAAAAAAAATAAAAGTGATTTTCCATACATGTTTTTATTAAATACAAAGGTTGTAGAGAGTTTTTTTCTTAATTAAATAGACTTGAGAGTTTCAAAAATTCTATTTAAAAAAGATACTTATAAAACCTAATCATCTTAAAATTTTAACTTCATATTTGCCCATCTTATTTGCATATTATTATAAATAACTCCATTGCATTAAGATCCTTGCAAAAATGATCTTACTTTTAAGTCATTAAATTTCATTAAAAATCTCTCATTTAACTCCATATAAGTTTTAGTAAAAAATTAAAAATCTTCTTCTACTTTGAGTTCTTCTTCTTCTTATGCTTATGCTATATCGAGTTCTTATTTTTCTCTTCTTGTCGATCGGTTTCACTTCTTGCAGAGCAAACAATCATACGTGTTAAATAAATCTCTGACTCCTAGTAGCATATTTGTAGTGGTGTTTTCAAATTCAGACCAGACTCGCCATTCACAGACTAGATTTTTTGAGCCAGTTTGTCTAAGTCTAGACTTTTTACCCTTAATCCCTTAGGAAAAGTATAGTGACACACAAATCTAATCCCTCTAACTGTCGAATTATTTTTTTGAAAAAAGGACGTATAAATGTATAACATCTACATTCAGTACAAGCTTTCTATAATCTTATTTTTATTTGAAAAAAAAAATCTTAATTACTTCAAAATATCATGGGTTTTCTAAAAACATTGATTTTTATAAATAAAAGTGATTTGATTACATGTTTCCTTATCAAATACAAAGTTTGTAGAGAACGATTTCAAAAAATTTACTTTAAAAAGATATTTATAAAATATAATCCTCTTAAAATTTTAATTGCATATGTGTCCGTCATATATTATTATAGATAATTTCATTGCATCACGATGCTTGCAAAAATGATCCTACTTTACATCCATTAACAGATCATTAAAATATCTATTTAACACTATTTAACTGTTAATAAAAATTTAAAAATCTTAGATATTTTTATTCATTCTTCACCTCTCTTTTCATCTATCAATCTTAGATATTTACTGCATCATCAATGAAAGTTTACTTTAGAGACATTTTTGCAAGTATTATGATATAATGATGTTTTGTATAATAATGTGAAAATAAGATAGACAAATCTACAATTAATTTTTTTAGAGATAATTTTTACAATCTTTTTGTTATGTGATTTGTGCCTATATATTGAGATTATTGAGCAATTTACGTCTATATGTTGTTCCCATATTTTGGTGATAACAAATAATAAAAATATTTGAATAAACACCAATTACATTCCCCTTGATAGCTGAATTGAAATTTGATTCTATGCTGTCATATTCATTGATAGTTGTTCAGTTCTGGACTTAGCCAATTAGAAGTTTAAGTTCTATGATCTTTTAATTTTAGATAAATCGATTAAGTATGTATTGCTAATCGATTAACCGACTGGTTTCAAATATTGTCTAAGATAAATCGATTTAACTTTTATTTGATTCCATATCGTTAAATCGAGTATGTGTGAAGTTTTGATCAATCTGATACTTTACTTAATCGATTATATGTCTAAATAGTCACTTCGATTAAAGAACTAAAAAGTTCCTTATCGATTAACGTAACCGAGTCGCATTCGATTACCATTAAGTTTTTTACCTCGAGTCTGATCTAAGTTTGACTTTGATTAATGTTTAAAGCGACAACTTCGATTACCTTTATAATGTTAATCGAAACTCAACTTAGAATGGTGGTTTCTGCCATAATCAAAATAGTATTTTTAATTTCATTTCGATTAGTATTCTGAAATATATTCCAATTACTAATGTAATGCTAATCAAAGTTTCACTTTCAGACTTACTTCGAGTAATGCTGTAGAGTTTACTTTGATTTAACGTTTCCAGTGTTATTTTGGTTAACGATGTATTTTACTCTCTATGAACTTAAATGTTGTTTTGATTACTGATCATAAGTGTCACTGCGATTACTGAATAAATTGCGACTTCGATTAGTAAGAGAATTCACTCAAGTTTGATTAAGACTTCATTAACATTTTAGTTCTCACTTCGATTATTATTAAAATAACTTATCGATTAGCTTAAACAATTGCACAATTGATTATCGTGCTTTCACTTTGATTTTTGTTATCAATAAATCGATGAGCTCGTTTTGAGCACCACTATGACTGCTGATTAAAATGTTCAATGTTTCAACTCTTTACTCCGATTATTATTATATGATTAATCGATTATTCCTCATATTCATAACATCGCTTATCATCTTGGATTAATCTATTGATGGGTTTAGTTTAATCGATTCTGAGATTCGACCTGAATTAAAATTCACTTTATGATCTCAAATCGATTAAGTATTACACATATAACTTCGATTAAGCTACTTCAAGCAAGCACTTGTAGCTTAACTATGCATCTAATCGATTTGCTTAAATGATTATTATTCGCATTGAAAAGACTCCCTATGTATCTTTCTTTTCAACAAATCTTGTGATCTGTCAGAACAGATCTTTGATAATACTTTTTGTTGAGTAGTGTGCAAACGATTCTTTTTCTTATATACTGTTCATATGAGAGGATGTCTGCATTTAATTCCTGACAACTTTTCTAAGTTGTTCTGCACTTAAAATATTTTTTAATAGATTGCATGCTACACTAACAGACTAGGCAGAAAAAGTCATATTGCTTTTTTGTTGTAACCTTCTATTTTAGGTTCTTGACAAGAAGTTTACCAACCGGTCTAAAGTTGCACCTGAGTACTCTAGACTGCAGGAACTTGGTCAGCGGGAAGCTTCTGGACATTGGAGATATTTTTGTTTATCTGAAGAATTTCGAATGTTAGACTCAGCGGGAAACATTCATCCAACAAATTCGAACTTACCATCTAATAGATCCTGTTCTATTGTCTAGCTGGCAAATTTTGAAAATAATATATATATATATATATATATATATATGTCATGTACTTTGAAACTTCAGAGACAAAAGAATACAAGTGTAGACCACAAGGAAGAATATAGGAAGTAGAACATAGAGAGATTCAAAAGAAAGAGAAAACTTCACTGAAAACGAAGAAAGACTCTATTGCAACATCAAAAGAGGCCTCCTTCACAGTCAAGAGATAGCCTGAGAGAGAGAGAGCTAGAAGTTGATCCACACATCATCTGCTCTTGGGCCTCCAGCCAGATCATGCGTTGCATCTTTCATGTACAGCTTTTTAGTCTTAATTTATGCTTACTGTGTTACATTGTATATCAACTTATCAAGAGGCATTTTTGTACTTATTTTATATTATTCGTGTTGTAATTCTTCTTCCTAACTATGGAAGAGAAGACATGTCTGGTGTGCAGGATGTGTTATTCCCTTCTGTTGTAAGGAAAGACCTATCTGGTGTACAGGGTGTATTATTCCCCTTTGTTGAAAGGGAAGACATGCCTGGTGTGCAGGGTGTGTTGTTCCACTTGGTTGAAAGAAAAGACTTGGGGTAGGGATCTTTTACGTATTCAAGTTGCATGTTCTATGCCTATGGACTTGAGTGACTGTTGGTTAACCTTTTTACACTCTGTGTCAGTGTGGGAGTGGCATAATGTCGGTGTGGGAGAGACATGGTAGCGCCTAGCACCTAGGAGACAAGGACCACTAGGTGTACCCTAGGGTAGTAGTTAGTGCTGGTGTAGGAGTGGCACATTTCGGAACTCCGTCATTCGTGGCTAGAAGGAGGGAAAACTACCTAGAGCTAGACAAGCTAGAGTAGCCAACATGCTATCCGAAGATTGTTGCTATGTTACAGTGGGTTGGCGCTTTGTTTTCTACTAGACCTAGCAGCTTCTTATGTGCTGATTATTGTAAGCATGTAGTTTTAATAATAGTTTATTGCATTCATATATCACACATATCTCTTTGTTGCTTTGTGGTTGAGGGAGGTGGGGATCGCGGGATCCCTATTGAGCCATTTTCTTGTTTTGCTCACTCCCTGTGTTTCAGGTGAGGGTTTCCAGTGGGCGTAGGATTTGAGGGGTTTCGTCTCGGGTTTGCACGCCAGCAATCATTGTTCCGAAGTATGCCCCGACATAGTTTTACCTTTATTTCTAGCATGTACGCACTATTGTTTCTTTTCAGTTGTGGACTATGTATTTATTTGCTGAATCGAGTCGGACTGTAATAACTTTCACTTCTTGCACCATTTACTTCACAGTTCGATACCTGTGTAGATTGTTCAGCTTAATTTATCATCTATTTCCCATACTAAATTGAGATCCGATTTGGTTCTGAATGATAATGGTCCGAAACCCATTTAGTAATCAGATCCCTGATTGTCGTTACAGGAGATCTTAGAAGGGCGGAGCGGCCTTGGATGGATACGGAATCTGACGAGATTTCTGAGTTCGAGAGATAGATGATTGATTGGTGGCTAGCGTTGTGTACTCCCTGTCAACCCAAGTACTTGTGTGAATGCTATGACGATAATGAGATACAAATTGTGATAATTGATGACTAGATATGGAATCGCATTCTGATTCATTTATAGAATTAAATTGATTTATTTAGTCCTTACAATGAGTCATTTCAATTGAAATTGATTGTATGTGATTCTTGCGTTCAGTAATCATTTTGTGGGCCTTCGTGGGCACGTGATCTCCACTGAGCGCTCTATTGTGGAGACTCATCTCCTTCATTTTCAGGTTCTGCCGGGTGAGAGGAGTCTTGATGAGCTGGTGACTCTTGGGCTTGGATTTGCACGTACAAATCATGAATTGATGTGCTAACTATTAGAATAGCCAGATTTTCCTAGACCATCTCAAACGTGGAGAAGAATGAAGATTTATGAAGGCTATTTAGACATATCTGTGTCTTAAAATAAGAAATTGCAAAGAATCATGTATCAGTTCCATGTAATATGAAGGATGAGTGAATATCAGCTTAAAGATCTATGGGCAGTTTGAAGAATTTATTGGGATCCAAAGGCAACCATTAGATCGTGAGCATTTGGCTACCATGTTAGAAGCTAAGTTAGGATTGGTCGTTGTTGTAGATGGAATTATTTGACTAAAACATGAACTTAATAGTTCCATATGCAACAGTACTTGACAAATAAACAAGAAACAGCAAGACAGAGAGAAACAGAGTATCGTAAGAGGTGGTTCCAGTTTCTTGTTCTGGACCCCTTGTCTTCATATTGGTTATATAATGTATAGTTGATTACACAAGAGGTGAAATATGGCATGTACAGATATACACGGCTTGCCTCTAACCAAATCAACTATTGCCATGTTTAGCCTTCCCAGTCTTAGGATCCTTGGGCTGCAAGGAACCATCAGAACCTTCGGGAACCTCTTCCTTCCCATCGTGGGAAGATTGAGTGCATGATACGCCTACAGTACTATGGGTTGAGGACATGAAGTGTTGCCTACAGTACTATGGGTTAAAGACTCTAGGATTGGGCATGGAATTCTTGCACCATTGTTCATTAGAACAGTCATTGTGAAATGACGACATGGAGTTCCAAATGGGATTGGCCGGTATTGATCCTGATCTGATCCAATCTGGATTGGCGGATCTTGGCCGATCCAAGGGAAGAATTAAAAAAAAAAAAAAAAAAGATAAAATGGAAAAGATCAGAAAAAAAAAAATGGCTCCTTCCATGATTGGCTGATTCCGATCCCAATCCGATCTGATCCGGATTAGGCGATTCAGTTGATTCCTGGTCCATCCAGGTGATCCAGGCCACTTCCGACTTTTTTTATTTTTTAGGTCTTTTACCCCTAGAATCAGATCGGCTAGTGCCGATCCCGATCCAGTTAACCAATTCCGATCTAGATCGGCCAACTCCACATTCCATGGATTACAAAGACTTCAAGAAAAATGGAACTTTGAGAAGTTACTCGAGCACCAGAACTCAAAATCAAATAATATGAAGAAAAGTCTTGAGAAAATTAGGTAAAAGAAAGAGTTTCTTGATTGGAGTTATTTTTTGCAAAAAAATCAATTATCTAAATGAATGTCAATTTTCCTTACCACTGCGTTCTAGTCACATGTTTTACTAGGGTATTTTAGTTCATAGTACTAGCCATAATGTCAGTAGATATTATACAGTATTTCAAAGGCAAAGCACCAATGCTTCTTGCTTTAGGCAAAGATGAGACCTGTTGTTCTTGGTAAGTAGCTGTCGATTGGGGCGGGGAACTCAGTACCACCTAACGTGAAGTGGGAGGAAGAGAAGTAGAGAGTAAAGGAAGAAAAGAGAAGGGACAAGGGTGCTCCACAACAATTGCTCACGGGATAGCATCAATGGGTCGCACTCCAAGTCTCAAGAGGAGGTACTAATGTGCTCAGCAGACCCCCCTAGGTCTTCCTTCAAGTACAATGGTACATCCTTATTCCCTTCATTTAAATTTATAATTTAGTTCGTTAATTCATAGAAATTAGGAGATTCAAAGTTTATTAATTGGGGGAGATTTTGTTAGATTGGCTTCTCATTTTAACTTTTTATGGAGTAACAAGTGATAAGAAATGATATGGGAAAGGAAAAGTGGTATTTCAAACTCTTTTTACTGTTAATAAACTCACTTTGTTATTTGTGAAGGGATATTGTGATAAATCGGCATATTAGCTGAACACCATATACATTAATTGTTATATTGGAGAATGCACCATTAATAAACAAAAGTTTGCTAAACACCACAGCAATTAGTAGGGTGGTGTGATGGCACCACATTAACCAGCTGTAACTGGGTTCAGTTCAAGATAGAGGATGTCTAATTGGGAGTTGAGTAGGCTTGATGTTTGCTGAAATAGTACAAACTCTATGTGCATTATCTAATTGTATCATTGCTCTGTTTCTTCCATCTCCATTCTTCACTACATTTCACTCACAGCTTTTAAGTTCTCTCATATGCTTCAAAAATTCAGTAAACACCCTGTTCACCCCGTCTATGGCAAGGAAGGCAGAATCAGATCTTGTCTCAGGATTCTTGATTGGATCTGGATAGGGATCGGATCAGCTAGATCAAGATTGGACAATACAAGGAAGAAAGGCTGATCCTTGGATAAGCCTTTTTCTTTTTCGAAAAAATGCAGATTGCGCTACTAATTTTATCGAGGATAAATAGAAGCAGTACAATCAGATAAAGACGAGAGAGGTTCCTATCTTATCAAATAAACAAAATAAAAAAGCTCACAAAGGTAAATTTATGAGACTTCTCTTACCCAGTCTTCAGTGGACACCCCCATAATGTGTCGACAATGAGATAATCATCAAGACAATATTCTTAACATAAATAGTAATACTCCTGAAAATATTTCCATTTCTCTCCTTCCAAATACCCCAATAGACAGCATGTGGAATGAGCTGCAAAATGTTTCTTCGTGTACCCTTGGGCAACGAGAACTTCTCTAAAATAGTTCCACATCTCCTGCATGCTGCTGAAATAAACGGAAAATTTCAACACTCTGCCTATAATGGTCTATATCTCTCTGCTGACCTGGCATAAACAAATGATCGATGTCTTCCACATCAACTCCACACAGTACACACAATGCGTCATTATCCTTGCACCACTTGGATCTGTAAAGTTTGGTAACAATTCGCCTTTTAAAAACAAGCCACATAAAGCTCCAAACCTCGCAAGGTGCCTTCACCTTCCATATTTCTTCAAAATGTCTACAAGCAGGTTGATCTCCTTCCAGAACTTTATAAAAAGATTTAACGGAAAAAATGCCCTTGTTTATCTGACCACAATACCTCATCTTTCTTCTGAGAATTAATCTGCACCGTTGACAATAGCTGAAGCAAAGACAAATATTGAACCTCTTCATTCTCTTTAAGGCCCCTTCTCAGTTGTACTGACCACTGTAAAATTCCATTGTCCACATGATAAGTGTCGCTGACAAGGCTATCTTTTTGACAAGTTAGTTGAAAGATGATAGGAAACTTCTCCTTAAGGGTTTCATTTCCTATCCACTTTTCCAACCAGAACAAGGTACGTTCTCCATTGCCCACCTTAACTGTAATATACCTTTGAAAGATATTGGTAGCTTTCAGAATATCTTTCCAAATAGGGGACATCCAACTTAGATTATCAGGTTGAAGAAAGAAAACAGGAGGATACTGATAATGCTTCAGCCATATAATCTTTTTCCAAAGTGTTTTATCTTCTGATATCAATTCCCATATCTCCTAACATAGCATGTTTTATCTTCTGATATCAATTCCCGTATCTCCTAACATAGCAACATTCATCAGTTTTAAACTTTTCACTCCCATTCCACCATTAGCCTTGGGGCCATGGATGGTAGTACCGGTATCGGTACTGGTATCGTAGGGTACCGATACCGGTACTTATCGGCCGGTACCGGCCCAGTATCGGCCGATACCCATTTACAGGTATCGTATCAGACCAGGCCGATACCGATACGTATCGGTATCGGCAAATACTGCCAACCATGCTTGGGGCAGCACACTTTATCCCATTTACTAAATGAATACATCTATCACCCTTGGTATAACTTCCCCACAAAAACTTTCTTCTTATCAAATCTATCTTTCTCTGAATTGAAGAAGGCATCAGGAAGACAGATATGAAATGCTGGGGTATAGCTATCAATACTGAATTAAGCAATGTAATCCTCCCCTGCAATGATAAATTTATGGCTTCCCAAACAGATAGCTTCTTCTGCATTCTGCAAATAAGTGGGTCCCAAGCTGACAGAGGAATTCTCTTATAGTGCAAAGGTAATCCCAAGTAAGTGATAGGTAAACCAGTCACTTTACATCCCAGAACATCACCACATTGCTTACACAAACCCATATCCATGTTTATGCCAATGAAAGCACTCTTATCAAAATTGATCAGCAATCCCAAGCATGCCTCAAAAGGTTTTTCAAATGAAGAAAAGATTGGACATCTCCTCCACGGCTCCTTCCAAGAAAATCAAAGTGACGTCTGTGAATTGCAAGTGAGATATGCCTATTGGTACTCTCATAACTTGAGCACCATGCAGCCAGCCTTGCTCCTCTGCTTTCCTACAAAATCTGCTTAGAAGATTGGCAACTAAAACAAAGAACAATGGGGATAACAGGTCCTGCCTGAGACCTCTAGAACTGGAAAAATACCCATACACTTCACCATTCACAATGACAGAAAATTTGTCTGTAGTTACACAATTTTTCACCACCTTAATCCACGCTTCAAGAAACTTCTGTAATTCCATAATGTGCCACATACATTTCCATGAAACTAGGTCATATGCCTTATTAAAATAAAGTTTACAAGCTGCTCCCATGCTACCCTTCTTTTTCATTGAGAAAATGTGTTCATGTGCTAACAGAAAGTTATCTTCCAACCACCTCCCCTGAATGAAAGCAGACTGATTTTCTTCTACGAGTTTTCCCAACACCTTTCGCAATCTATTGGCTAGAACCTTAGCAAAAATCCTATAAGAACAATTGAGAACACTTATTGGTCTGAAGTCTTTCAATTCAACAGCTTCATCTTTTTTAGGCAATAACACCAGTAGAGTGTGATTAAGAATTCCACAACCCATACTTGTATTAAAGCAATCTTGGACAGCTCTAAAAACATCCTGTTTAAAAATATCCCAAAACTTGTGATAAAAATATAGGAAATCCATCTATACCAGGTGATTTATCTCTCCCCAGGTTAAACACTGCCTCAGTCACTTCATCTTCTGAAATACCTTGAACCAGAATCTACTGATCTTCTTCTGTAAGTGTCTTAATGTCAGAATCACTCCAGCTTGGAAACCATCTAGAATCTGCTTTAAACAAATTTGAATAGAACTGAACAACTTCTTCAGCTATTTCCTTGAGCTCCTCAATCCCGCTATCTCCTTTCTTCAGCATCGAGATGTGCTTCCTTCTTCTTCTACCATTAGCAAAACAATGGAAGAATTTAATATTCAAGTCGCCTTCTTTTAACCAAGTCACTCCTGATTTTTGTCTCCACCTGATTTCTTCTTTATTCAAACATCCTTATAAGGGCACTGAAGCTGCATTCTCTGTTTCTTCTCTTCATCAATTAAACATCTCATCTCCTCGATGTTGTCCAAACCCGTCAATTGTTCTTTCCATGTTTGTACTTTCATAGTTCTCTCTTTCTCCATTCACTGGCCCAAGCTTTTATTCCTCCTGATGTCCAACCTGCAATCTAACACTAACGCATTATGATCTGACACACTCCTTGGAAGCAAGAAAACTTTGGCCTGAGGAAAAGCAGATTCCCATTTAGCGTCCACAAAGACTCTGTCTAGTTTAGACAAAGTAGGGTCCTTCCTACCATTACTCCATGTAAACCTACCTTGTGCCAGTTGCATCTCCATAAGCCCACAATCTTCAACCCAATCATTGAAATGTTTCATACCCACTGTTAATTGACCCCTCCTGTTTCTATCTGCTGGCGTTTTTACTTCATCGAAATCACCCAGAACACACCAAGGCTCGTCAATTTTTTTGGCAAACTCCTTAAGTTCTTCCCACAACAATCTTCTTCTACTAACAGTGTTTGGTCCATATACATTAGTAAGTACCCAACTATCACCTTAAGAATCATTCTTGAACATGATGGAGACATGAAATTCTCCGACTGTTGAGAAATCTCGAGTCCAAATGTCCGAATCCCATGCAACAAGAATACCTCTAGACAATCCTTCAGCTCTTCTGAAAGCAAAAGCTACATTAGTGAATCCTGTCACAGCTCGAACCATCTCATCAAACATCACAACCACCTTAGTTTCCTGTAGGCACACAATTTCAACTCTTTTGCTTCTAATCGTATCTCGCACAGCTAACTGCTTCACCCTGCCATTCATCCCTCTAATAGAAATCCAATTTTAAGTTTAAACCCCAACCACCATTCCAGGCTGGATCAGGCCCTGTATTGACCTGTCTGGGTGGGCTAGGCTCAATGCAAGCTGCAAGCCTGATCCATCCCAAGACGAATGGCAAAGCCCTATTCAAGCTGATTTGGCCTGATTTCTAGTCAATTCAGGCTGATACAGGGTCCATCCAGCCTCTCTTTCTTCTTTTTCTTTTTTTTTGGGTAATACATTTCCTTGGGGCATTGGCTTTTCCCCACTTGAATCAGATAACCAGGCATTGATTCCAATCCAGATTGGCCAGTCCTGTGAAACATCCTCTATGGTGTGTCATGGATGGCAACAAGCCTTAAGTAATCCAATGATCTCAATAGTGATAGATAATGTTATAAGAATATTAACACTGCTGGCATTGCAAAGCCTTATTCATTGATTTGAGGCTGGCTTCCAATGTCCAAGGACAAATCCCTATTCTTGGCATGGAGTTCATGGCAAGCTTTCATGTGAATTGTTATATGAAGAATGGAAACAAAGTTAACTTTAAACATATTGGTTGAAAGAAAAATTACAATTTGCAAATTCAAGGCAAGCTATTGTCATCCATTTTAACTGCCTTCAGCTTAGAAAGAAAACTACACCCAACATTGTCATCAATATGCATTTACAAGCAAACATCGAGATGATTTGTGGAAGCAATCACAAGATTCATAGTGACATGATAGTGATGTATTGACAGATCAATGCAATGACAGAGCATACTAAATCCACAAAAAGGTGAAGTACCTCAATGATAACCCAACAGGAAAAAAAAGTATGGACACTGTTTCAGTTTACACTAATCCAGTTCAAATCGATGACATTTTCCAGCCGAAAGAGCAACAATGCCAACGTTATTAATAACATAAATAGCTACAATGATGTCAACCATCTTGACAGCCAACAACACTTTATCACATGCAGAAAGCCAATGCACTGGTGAAAGATTACATTAGATACCATTAAAGAAAGAATAGCACACCTCCCTGCAATCTCCTGGTATGTACTAGTGATGATAAAATCTGCACTGTTCATTGCAAGTAAACCAGTAGCAAATTGACATGCAAAATGGTTACTTGTCCCCATAACTTTTCCAATACATGTCTGACTCAGGATACTATGTCTTTTCTAATGCATATGCAATATTGCTGCATTGAAAAGGTCAAATTAAACTTAAGAATAAAAAAACCAAAACAAAGATAGCAGAGATGTTTTAAACAATCCAAACCTTTGTGATTCCTAACTTATATGATAGCAAAGATGCAAAAAGTTCCATCACTGTAGTTGCCAATGATAAAATCTGGAGTGCCATGTAACTCTACAGCGATATGCATCCTAATGAAGTGAACAAGTTAACAATGAGTGCACCACAAAAATGAGGAAAGCAAAAACAGATGAAAATGAGCATGGATCTCATTTTTTTCAAAAAATGGTAAGACTATACCACCCAATTTTATTAAAATAAATAGAGGTAGTACAATCAAAAGGTGAGGTGAGATGCCTCAACCATCACAAACCAAAGAAACTACTACATCAGAGTTCAGAACCCACAAAAGAGAAATACAAAATTACTAGCTGACCCATGAATGAGAAAAACGGTACTCTACTGCATAATATCTTAACCTCTTCAATTACTGAACATGTCTCTACGATATCATTTTAGAATCCTTCTTCAATCATTCTGTCGTATCTTTTCAATTTCCAAATAACTTGCATAGCTGTCCGGCTTGCCCTTGAACCACTCGTAACCCCAAGTAAGCTTTTCGAACTAACTTCTCATTACTCCGATCATTGATAAAGTTTGAATTTGAAATTTGCGGTGAATTTGAATTCACAATCCCGTGATTTTGGCTCTCATTATGATAAACTTTTTTCTTAATCCTCTGCAGATTTAGCACAGATTCTTCATCACATTGCACCGAAGGACTTCCTGGAGTTATGGCGAAAAAACTGCCAGGAATCTGCAGGCCTGCCGTTACAACAATCTCCAAATCCTTTCCATTACCCTGGATGGAGTCCTGCCCTTCAAAAGTAGATGTCATATCCTTCAAGAAATTGCAAGTTCCAAAATTCCCGGAAGTACGGTTGTCATTCGCTGAGTTACCTGCTGGACTTGGGATCTCCACTGATGCACTCAAATTGCGCCCCACTCCTCTTTACCTCCTATTGTATACTTGTAACAGAAAGCATCTTTTGTCATTGGACTTATTCTCTTGGAGACCTTGTACAATTTGGGACGCCAGCTGTGATATTGCTGCCCTCCAGGCTGCATCAGCCGAAGACTCGTGTTCATCCTTTTCTTCCTCACATGTCATATGAGAGTTAAGATCAGAGACAGGGACACTATGGTCATCTATTTGACTACCGCCCCACAGCAGGAACAACGCTTTTTTTCTGAAGAAGTCTCAGCAAGAATCAGTCTGGTTGACTCAGTCTTCGTCTCTTCTGTCTATAACTCTTACATGCCTGGACCACGTCTGCGTAAGTTCAGTCCATAGAAGAATTATTGTTAAGTTCCTCAGGTTTAATGGTAACCAAGAATTCTGAAACATCTTCAATTAAAACTCTAGCAAATTCCAGATTTTCCCATGAAGATGTTGTTCTGTCAATTTCTTTCAATTTTTTGGAAGATGCAACAATGCTATTAAAATTTTCAACATCCCAAAGTTGAAGAGGAATATCAAACAATCGACACCAAATATTCTTCCCTTTCTCTGCACGATGAAAATTTAAAACATACATGTATTCCTACCACTGAATGCAATAACTATTAGTTCAAAACATTTCAATTTCAAAGTTGCGTTCGTGCTATATGCACTGGGAGAGAAAACAATAAATATACTATTATTTAGAACTTCAATCTTCCATTCATGTTCTGTTGACCACCGCTGTTGAAGAGCACTGACGATCTCTTCCCTATGAAACGAGCCATTGACGGTAGTTCCCACTAAACAATTTGCCAACCTCTTGACATTCTTATCATATGATGGAAACCAGGGTGCCTCCACAGCAAGAGCATTGACATCTACGTTGTCATTAGAAACCACAGTTTTCCCTGTGAAAACTTTTTCATTCCCCAAAGATGAAGAACCATTCTTATAGCATCTCACACTTCGATGCCCAATGGTGTTAGATCACCAGCCTACAATGGCATTTCGACAAATAGAGACATGGTGTCCATTCTCGAGACAATAGAAACACCGACTGGTGTAGACACTAGGCTTCCAAAGGGTTGGTAAAACAAGAGTTTCTCCTACCTCCAACACTGCTATGAACTCCAACTGCAGTGATGAGTGGCGTGCTACTGCACATCTTTAGACTCGCAGATCGCCATGTTTGACTCCCATGAGAAGCCAAGCCTTCAAGACTTCTTGAGATGATGGGCTTCTTCTGTGTGCTTCTATTTTTTTCGCTTGTGCTCTCCGTCGCTCTCTTCCTCGCTCTCGCCATCACCCATCCCTGAGCATGGATCTCGTGAAAATTGATTGCAGTCATGGAATTCAAGTATTCAACCCTTTTACATCCTTTTATGCCGGAAATCCTAAACATGCTAAACCTTAAAAAAGCTAGTGGACCTGCTTAGGGAGCATTTGGACTAGTTGTAGACCCATTTGAAATTGAGATGTACCAAAACCACTAACATGACATCTTGAAGGTATAGACAGTTGAATGTGAATAAGCATTGAAATTGAAAAACTACTGCACAGTCACATGCACACTCATTTCATTCTATTCGCATTCCTTGTATATTCCCAAATGACCAAGAAGCTATCTTAACAAACCATAATGGATGTCCATTCCTTTTCTAGTTACTGATTGAAAATTGCATTAATTCATAGTGGTACAAAACAGCTGCAAATCTAGGTACGATCATGTACATGAATAATATTAGATCTGATGAAATAGGTATCATTCCTCTCGCTGCATGTTGACTTTTCTGTCGCCATGCATCTTAAGAGAATTCTGAAGAAACACCAGTTCTGGTTGTGTGAAGTTGCCAGCTGCATTTGGCAAGGTTATTCTCATAGTAACTGATCTATATCCAACAACCCATCCAGCATGCGGTATTTCCTCAATGTCTGGTTGCAATTCCCTTTGTCCACCTTAAAAGTCTGATTCAGCATGATGCTGTGACTTGTAGAACACTAGATAAGAAACTTCTCCTTCACTACACATTTATTTGGAAGGAAGAATTTTTTAACATCTCACTCAACAATGAGATGAGACATTTACCAATGATCTATAACTTTGTTTCATTAGTTAAACTTAACAAATGAGAAAATAATCCTCCCCCAATGAAAATGGATTTCATTGGTTTTCAATGTTAAAAATTTTGAGGACAAAGTGAAAATGACACTTTAACCCTGCAAAGGTCTCCAGGTAGGTCCACGCATCAACCATGGTCCATGATATCCATCTACGCAGAATTCCCTTTTCAGTTCTGAAAGGAATTCTCAGAATTTGAGTATGCTGAGTTCCACATACTCTTTCAAACTGTTGGTTGCATGTTGTCCCTTTTGCATCAGGTATTAATCTTGTCATATTATAAAACAGAGATAGTATGAGATGTAAAACTTAGGCCAAAGGGTTACACTGCAATCATACTACAAGAATTCTAGGGTCCACATTCAACCCTTCACATTGGATTCTGGAAAGCATTTCATACTCCACTACACGAACTTGATCCAACATACACAGCACCTGCAGAATGTGACAAATTTACATGTGCAATCCAAATTATGGATGACAAGATAATCCCCCTAACTCAAAGCGACGACCATTCAGAAGGGGGAAAATAGGACCCGTAGCACATATGATAAATGAATCAGAAAAAAAAAAGGCTCAACATTGGATCCAAGGTAGCCCATATATGAAGAAAGCAAAATATGAAAGAGAAGAAAGTAAAGAAGATGGCAAAATAGAAATAGAGCAAAGCAAGATCTCAATAATGCTCAGGTTTGGAGTCATCGTTCACTAGCTATCAAGTACTTAGCAGGAAGAATGAAACCAGAACACAAGGGTCACCAAATCATGATTAGATATGATTTCATTATTAATTATTCCAGGAGAAAAGGACTACTACTATTATTACTACCATTAGTTGTTGTTATTGTTATTACCAGAACTAATATTATTGTGATTACATAGAAGTAATACCTGTCCACCTATACCGGGTAGGCCTAGAACATTGGCTTGACCAAAATATCTATGTGGGGAAACAATAACAACATTAAAAACCATAGGAATTCTCCCCAAAAATGTCTCCAGAGTATAAGGATCGGGAGCCTGAAGAACGTGCAAAAGCAAATGTGTCATCTCACATACATGTTCAGCTGTATCACCCCATCCTTTTTCCAATCCCAATTCTTGAAATCGACAAAACTGGCAAAGGTTAACACATGATTGAACTATGGATCTTGCAGAATATTTTTTAAAATTTATTCAAATAAATCTTGTTTAAATCTATTCAAATCCATTTATCATCCAAACGTACAATTCACAGTCTGCTATCTGCATGGTAAACCAACAAGAACCTGGTACTCAATATTACAATAAAGAAGAGCACAAGAAAGGTAAAATATAAAAATGAAATTTCTCACGTATATTCAAATTCAGAGGAAGATGCCTCTGGTTGGAGCTTAGAAATGCTCATCCGCCTTTGACAAAGAAGACTGAAGTCTGGATAAGCTCGGTATTCTGTTACTTACCAACATCATCATCTGCAGAAGATCATTCATACGAAAGTAACTGGTAATCAACATGATACAGGTTAGTGACCCTAATATGTCAATAACAGATTGGTTTCTTCTCAGCAACATCAAATCAGCCCAGTGCATACACCAACCTGCTGCTGTGCTTTCAATAATATCTTCTCTTCTTCAGGTCTAGGCCAGAGAGCACCCTGGTTAGCTTGTCTAATCTCCAATGTTAATGCCATTTAGCCCACCAACTTTGGCCAGTAATACGCTTTCACCTCATCTGCCTTCTTTTCATCTTGTCCATTCACCCAAAACACACCATTGGGCTGCAACAACAATAGAAGCAAGGCAAAAAAAAAGAAAAAAAGTAGCATCTGATCTTTTAAGCCCCCTGCCAGCCAGAAGCTGAACAAAATACAATTCTCGACAAATATTGTCAGGGGGCTTATTCAAGAAAAAAAGAGAGCTGGAAAAACATTGAACATAGAAAGATGGCACAAGATCACCTGAGGTGAACACATTGACATATAATGGTCTCCCATTTGAACACCGTTCAGAGCAACCACTTTAATCGGCCTGCAACAACTACTAAAAGCAAAGGTTAACACATGATTGAACTATGGATCTAGCAGAATATTTTTTAAAATTTATTCAAATAAATCTTGTTTAAATCTATTCAAATTCTTTTATCATCCAAATGTACAATTCATAGGTGCTATCTGCATTATAAACCAACAAGAACCGGGTACTCAATATTACAATAAAGAAGAGCACATGAAACGTAAAATATAAAAATGAAATTTCTCACCTATATTCAAATTCAGAGGAAGATGCCTCTGGTTGGAGCTTAGAAATGCTCATCTGCCTTTGACAAAGAAGACTGAAGTCTGGATAACCTCTGTATTCTGTTATTTACCATCATCATCATCTGCAGAAGATCATTCATACGATAGTAACTGGCAATCAACATGATACAGGTCAGTGACCCTAATAGTCAATAACAGATTGGTTTCTTCTCAGCAACATCAAATCAGCCCAGTGCATACACCAACCTGCTGCTGTGCTTTCAATAATATCTTCTCTTCTTCAGGTCTAGGACAGAGAGCACCTTGGTTAGCTTGTTTAATCTCCAATGTTAATGCCACTTAGACCACCAACTTTGGCCTGTAAGACGCTTTCACCTCATCTACCTTCTTCTCATCTTGTCCATTCACCCAAATCCACACCAATGGGCTGCAACAACAATAGAAGCAAGGCAAAAAAAAAAGTAGTATCTGGTCTTTTAAGCCCCCTGCCAGCAAGAAGCTGAACAAAATACAATTCTCGACAAATATTGTCAGGGGGCTTATTCAAGAAAAAAAGAGAGCTGGAAAAACATTGAACATAGAAAGATGGCACAAGATCACCTGAGGTGGACACATTGATATATAATGGTCTCTCATTTGAACACCGTTCAGAGCAACCACTTTAATCGGCCTGCAACAACTACTAAAAGCAAGGGACGGACACAAGGGAAGAAAATAGTAGTATCTGATCTTTTAAGCCCCCTGCCAGCCAGAGGCTGGATAAAATATAATTCTCGACAAAAATTGTCAGGGGGCTTATCAAGAAAAAGGAATTAAAAATTGAGAAAAGATCAGAAATAGAAAGAAATAGGGAGTAAGATTACCCGGAGTGGACAGCCATGAATGATATCTCCTATTTCATATCATTCTTTTTCTTTTCTTTTCCATTTTCCTTTTTTTGTTTTTTTTTTTTAAGGGGAGCACTGCTAAGACCTTGACCTGCAACAATAACAACTAAAAGCAAGGGAGAAAAAAGGAGGAAGTAAGTAGCATCTGCTCTTTTAGGCCCCCTGCTAGCCAGAAGCTGAACAATTTATATATTCTCGATGAGTATTGTCAGGGGGCCTATTAAAAAAAAAAGCAGTAAAGAAATAAGAAACGAAAATATAAAAGATGGAGCAATATCACCTGGGGGTAGACAGCATGATCTCCCTCACATTTTAAAACGGTTCCATTTCTTTTTTTTTTCTTTTTTTGGTTTTTTGAAAGGGCATACACAGGCATTTTAGTATCATCCGAATTCCAGAGGCAAGGTAGAAAAGAAAAATCCAAATCCCATAGGCTAGGTAGAAAAATCCAAATCCCGGAGTCAAGGTAGAGAAAAAAGCAGTGGCAGTAGTGTCTGTTCTCCACAAGTATTAACAGGGGACTAATTATTCAAAAAACCAGGAAGAATTCAGAAATCGGAAAATAAAATCAAGACCAGAAATTCATAAGATGCGATGGGGGAGCACGCAACGAAGATGGGATGGATTACTCACCTGGGTTGGACAAATGTGATGTCCAGATGACAGTTAAACCTTTCCCGCCCTAGCGAGCCAGATCGCCAGAAGCCACGGACAAACTTGTGAATCCTGGCTGCAGCATCGGCGGCGAAATAAGAGATGGGCAGGGATGCCCATGGGATAGAATCGCCCACATCGGACACGGCAGCAAGCAGTCGACGAACGTCGGCCATTGCCGTGTCCGCCGTGAGAAATCGCGCGGCGGAACTCTCGTGCTGCATCTCGAAACTCACCCTGCTGAGCGAGACCACCTCCCCAAAACCCTCGGAGAAGGGGGAGACGGCCGAGAGAGGGCGGCGCTCGACCCAGCGCCGGACACCGCGGAGGCGGAGGACCAAGGGGGGGTCTTCCCACCGCACGGGGAGAGTCGCCGTGTGCGCCGTCACCTGGAGGGTGAAATCGCGGGCACCGGGCGGGACCAAGGAGGGAAAGAAACGAGTGAAAGCGCCGGCAGGAAGAGAGTAGGAAATAAAGTCGGCCGACTCCGTCCTGGTCCGCCGGCAGCGCTCGCAGCAAGGGGAGCGCTCGCAGCAGGGGCAGCGCTCCTCCTCCTCGCGCGCCCTCTTCTTCTTCCTCGCCGCCGATGTCGCGGGCACCACCATCTCAATCTCCATTTCCATCTCCATCTTCTTCTTCTTCCTCTTCGAGTTCTTCTTCTTCTCGATCGGTTCCTTGCTCACGCACCGGAAACGCCAAACGGTCTGGTAGGGTATTTATTGTGGCGTTTTGAAAAGGTGTTCTTGCATATGTACCCCTTACATACCCGTATTTGCATATACCCCCAACGTCCACACGCTGTCTTCAGTACCCCTAAAATCTTCAGAGAGTTGCATTTATACCCTTTCTGTCTAATGATTTTGCATATATAATTCCTAAATTTATTAATATTTGTCATATATACCCCTCAATTCACTAAAATTTTGCATATGTACCTCCTTCCGACATCCCCGATGTCATCATGATTTATGGAATCTTTTTTGCATATTTTATTAAAATTCACCTTAATTTGGTGGAGGGGACAAATATAGTAATTTGAAGATTTCAAAGGTATTAATGACAATTTGTGGGAGTTGGGAGTATAGATACAAATATGGTGTATCTGAGGGGTATATATACACAAAGAAAACCTTTTTCATCCCATGTGTTTTCATCTAAGGCTGGACTTTTTACCTTTTAATCTATCCAACCGAACTAATTTAAAAAAAACTATAACATAAAGCTTCATTGCATCACAATCCTTGCAAAAAAGATCCTATTTTTACGTCTATTAACATTTCATTAAAAATCCTTATTTAATTATGTTTAACTTTTAATAAAAATTTAAATGTCTTAGATATATTCTTTCTTCAACTCCCTTTCCATCCATCTTTCTATTCCTCTTTGCTCTTTCTCTCTCTTTGGTACCAAGTGTCGATTAAAAAACATTCTTTTTAACGCAATAATTTTCTTAAAATATTAAATTTGACACTTGAAGAAAAAATATTTACAACATCATCAATAAATGCTAAATTTTGAGACATTTTTGCAAGTATAGTGATACAATGATGTTTTGTATAATAATGTGAAAACATGATTTTTTGCAAGTATTGTGATATAAGAATATTTATTGCATCATCATTTCGAGATTTTTTATTAAATTTTATTTTTTAAAAATTAAAAAGTAATTTTCAATACATGTTTTTATTAAAATACAAAGGTTGGAGAGAGTTTTTTTTCTCAATTAAATAGACTAGAGGGTTTCAAATAATTTATTTAAAAAAGATACTAATAAAGACTAATTGTCTTAAAATTTTAACTTCATATTTCCCCATCTTATTTTCATATTATTATAAATAACTCCATTGCATTACGATCCTTGCAAAAATGATCTTACTTTTACGTCCATTAAATTTCATTAAAAATTTCTCATTTAACTCTATATAACTTTTAATAAAAATTTAAAAAATCTTCTTCTACTTTGAGTTCTTCTTCTTATGCTTATGCTGATCGGTTACCATCTTCTTCTTCTTCCTCCTCTTTGAGTTCTTCTTCTTCTCGATCGATTCCTTGTTCTCGCACTGGAAACGCCAAACGGTCTGGAAGGCTATTTATTGTGGCATTTTGAAATAATGTTTTTGCATATGTACCCCTTACATACCTGTATTTGCATTTACCCCCAACCTCCACATATCATTTTCAGTCCCCCTAAAATCTCTAGAGAGTTGCACTTATACCCTTTCTGTCTAATGATTTTGCATATGTAAATCCTAAATTTATTAATATTTGACATATATATCCTTCAATTCACTAAAATTTTGCATATGTACCTCCTTCCGATATCCTTGATGTTATCATGATTTATGGAATCTTTTTTGCATATTTTATTGAAATTCACCTTAATTTGGTGGAGGTATAGATATAATATTTTGAAGATCTAAAAGGTATTAATGACAATGTGTGGTAGTTGACAGTATAGATGCAAATATGGTGTATCTGAGGGGTATATATACAAAAAAAAACTTTTTTCATCCAATGCATTTTCATCTAAGGCTGGACTTTTACCTTTTAATCCCTCCAACCGAATTAATTTAAAAAATATATAACATAAAGCCTCATTTCATCACAATCCTTGCAAAAATGATCCTATTTTTACGTAGATTAACATTTCATTAACAATCCTTATTTAACTCTATTTAACTTTTAATAAAAATTTAAAAGTCTTAGATATATTTTTTCTTCAACTCCCTTTCCATCCATCTTTCTATTCCTCTTTGCTCTTTCTCTCTCTTTGGTACCAAGTGTCAATTAAAAAAAACTCTTTTTTAAAGCAATATTTTTTTCAAATATTAAATTTGACATTTGAAAAAAAAATATTTACTACATTATTGATAAATGCTAACTTTTGTGACATTTTTGCAAGTATAGTGATACAATGATGTTCTGTATACTAATGTGAAAACATGATTTTTTGCAAGTATTGTGATATAAGAATACTTTTTGCATCATCATTTCAAGATTTTTTTATTAAATTTTATTTTTTAAAAATAAAAGTGAATTTTCAATACACGTTTTTATTAAATACAAAGGTTGTAGAGAGTTTTTTTCTTAATTAAATAGACTAGAGGGTTTCAAAAATTCTATTTAAAAAAGATACTTATAAAGACTAATCATCTTAAAATTTTAACTTCATATTTGCCCATCTTATTTTCATATTATTAGAAATAACTCCATTGCATTACGATCCTTGCAAAAATGATCTTACTTTTACGTCCATTCAATCTCATTAAAAATCTCTCATTTAACTCTATATAACTTTTAATAAAAAATTAAAAATCTTCTTCTACTTTGAGTTCTTCTTCTTATGCTTATGCTGCATCGAGTTCTTATTCTTCCCTTCTTGTTGATCAGTTTCACTTCTTGCATAGCAAACAATGAGATGTGTTAAATAAATCTCATACTTCTAATAGCGCATTTATAGTGGTGCTTTAAAATTCGGATCAGACTGGCCATTCATGGACTAGATTTATTGAGCCGATTCGTCTAACTCTAGACTTCTTACTCCTTAATCCCTCGGAAAAAGTATAGTGGCACAGAAATCTAATCCCCACAATCGTCGAATTATTTTTTTGAAAAAAGGATATATAACTGTATAACATCGACATTCAGTACAAATTTTCTATAATCTTACTCTTATTTGAAAAAAAAAGTGTTTTTTTCTTAATTGCTTCAAAACATTCATGGGTTTTCTAAAAACTTTGACTTTTATAAATAAAAGTGATTTGATTACATGTTTCCTTATCAAATACAAACTTTGATAAAAAACTTTACTTTAAAAAGATATTTATAAAAGATAATCCTCTTAAAATTTTAACTGCATATTTGCCTATCTTATTTTCATATTATTATAGATAATTTCATTGCATCACGATGCTTGCAAAAATGAACCTACTTTTACATCCATTAACAATTCTTTAAAAATATATATTTAACTATATTTAACTGTTAATAAAAAATTAAAAATCTTAGATATTTTTATTCATTCTTCAACTCTCTTTTCATCTATCAATCTTAAATATTTCCTGCATCATCAATAAAAGTTTACTTTAGAGACATTTTTGCAAGTATTATGATATAATGATGTTCTATATAATAATGTGAAAATAAGATAGACAAATTTACAAGTAAATTTTTTAGAGATAATTTTTACAATCTTTTTGTCAGGTAATTTGTGCCTATATATTGAGATTATTGAGCAATCTACGTCTATATGTTGTTCCCATATTTTGGTGATAACAAACAACAAAAATATTCGAATAAACACCAATTACATTCCCTTTGATAGCTGAATTGAAATGTGATTCTATGCTGTCAGATTCATTCATACTTGTTCAATTTTGGACCTAGCCAATTAGAAGTTTAAGTTCTATGGTCCTATGATTTTAGATAAATCGATTAACCATTTATGCCAATCGATTAACCGACTGGTTTCAAGTATTTTCTAAGATAAATCGATTTAGCTTTTTTTTTATTCCATATCGTTAAATCGATTATGTGAAGTTTTGATCAGTCTGCGATACTTTACTTAATCGATTATATGTCTAAATAGTCACTTCGATTAAAGAACTAAAAAGTTCCTTATCGATTAACGTTACCGAGTCGCATTCGATTAACATTAAGTTTTTCACCTCGAGTCTAATCTAAGTCTGACTTTGATTAACATTTAAGCGACAATTTCGATTATCTTTATAATGTTAATCGAAACTCAACTTAGAGTCGAAGTTTGTGCCTTAATCAAAATAGTATTTTTAATTTCATTTCGATTAATATTCTAGAATATCTTTCAATTACTAATATAATGCTAATTAAAGTTTCACTTTCAGACTTTACTTCTAGTAATGCTGTAAATTTCACTTTGATTAATGTGTCTAGTGTTATTTTGATTAACGATGTATTTTACTCTGTATGAACTTAAATCTCGTTTCGATTACTGATCATATGTCTCACTGCAATTACTGAATAAATTGAGACTTCGATTAGTGAGAGAATTCACTCAAGTTTGGTTAAGACTTCGATTAACGTTCTAGTTCTCACTTTGATTATTATTAAAATAACTATCGATTATCTCTAACAATTGCACAATTGATTATTATATTTTCACTTTGTTTTTTGTTATTAATAAATCGATTAGTTCGTTTTAAGCACCACTATGACTACTGATTAAAATGTTTAATGTTTCAACTATTTACTCCGATTATTGTTATATGATTAATCGATTATTCCTCACATTCAAAACATCGCTTATCATCTTGGATTAATCTACTTATGGGTTTAGTTTAGTCGATTCTGAGATTCGACCTGAATTTAAATTTACTTTATGATCTCAAATCGATTAACAATTACACATATAGCTTCGATTAAGCTACTTCGAGCAAGCACTTGTAGCTTAACTATGCATCTAATCGATTTGCTTAAATGATTACTATTCGAATTGAAAAACTCCCTATGTCCCTTTTCTTTTCAGCAAATCTTGTGATCTGTTAGAACAGATCTTTGATAATACTTTTTTTTTAGTATTGTGTAAACGTTTCTTTTTGTTATCTACTGTTCATATGAGATGATGTCTGCATTTAATTCCTGACAACTTTTCTGAGTTGGTCTGCACCCTATAATCCTTTTTAATGGATTTCATACTACACTAACAGACTAGGCAAAAAAAGTCAGATTACTTTTTTGGTGTAACCTTCTATTTTAGGTTCTTGATAAGAAGTTTATCAACCGGTCTAATGTTGTACCTGAGTGCTCTCGACTGCAGGAACTTGGTTAGTGAGAAGCTTCTAGACATTAGAGATATTTTTGTTTATCTGAAGAATTTCAAACGTTAGACTCAACGGGAAACCTTCATCCAACAAATTCGAACTTACTATCTAACGGATCCTGATCTGCTATCTAACTGGTGAATTCTAAAAATAATATATATATATATATATATATATATATATGTCATGTATTTTGAATCTTCAGAGACAGAAGAATACAAGTGTAGAACACAAGGAAGAATATAGGAAGTAGAACACAGAGAGATTCAAAAGAAAGGAGAGAACTTCACTGAAAACGAAGAAAGACTCTATTGCTACATCAAAAGAGCCTCCTTCACAGACAAGAGATAGCCTGAGAGAGAGAGCTACAAGTTGATCCACACATCATCAACTCTTGAGCCTCCAGTCAGATCAAGCATTGTATCTTTTATTTACAGTTTTTTATTCTTAATTGATGCTTACTGTGTTACATTGTATATCAGCCTATCAAGAGGCATTTTTGTGCTCATTTTACATTATAGGTGTTGTAATTTCTCTTCCTGGCTGTAGAAGAGAAGACATCCCTGGTGTGCGGGATGTGTTGTTCCCCTTTGTTGAAAGGGAAGACCAACCTGGCGTGCAGGGTGTATTGCTCCCCTTCGTTGGAAGGGAAGACATGTGCAGAGTGTGTTGTTCCCTTTTGTCAAAAGAGAAGACATGCCTTGTTAGTTTAGGTGGCCTACAAGCCAATCTAACAATGTAAATCTCGTTCATTATTAATAAAATGGCATAATATTCATTATGTGTAAATTGCGTTAATTATCGTTTCATAATGAAGTCCGTGAATATGTGCTATGGTGATCAGATTATGATGAGATCATACTAATGAGACTGATCACTTAAACACACATATTCTTAATCGTTCCTAGTCGGAGGATATCCGAGAAGGACATCGGATATCCGGTTAGACTAGTACAAATTACTCCTGCTCATATGATGAGGGTGACTGGTCTCATAAGTCACTTGTGTGGAGACACTAAGGCGAATCTGTAGGTGCTCATTGGAGAATGAGTTCACTGAACTGATCCGACTGAATCGCTGGATGGTATTGTACCTCACTGTCAACCAGCTTGATTCTATTGTCGCAGTTGCGTGGATGGTCCTTGGACCTGAGACACCAAGGACACCTTGGCGGTGGACTTCTGTACTTTGACCTTGGTCTACGAATCTCTAGCCACGGGATTCTAATACGCCAAGGATTGGGTACAGCGGAATACCGTCGAAGGGAATTGTGTGTCAATAAGGAATCATTCGCTATCGGTACTTAGAGAGAGAATGCTCTAGGAAGGATACGCGAAAGTCCCTGGCCAGGGCGGACGATAATATCGGGAAAGGAGTTTTCCGATATTCATCAGCGGCATCCAATCCAAGTGAGTCGACCGGTTAGGGTTTGACAGCTCGCCATACCCTGAGTTGACTCGAGAGCATTGTACGAATGAAGGATTATATCCACGCGGTAACTGTCGACGGAAAGGTTCCAAGAGTGGGTTACTTAACCCCAAATACCTTCCGGGTTCACGCGGTGTTGCTTGGCACCCAACGTGATCGGAGGCCCGGTCGAATTCGATGTGCGACATCAATTCGATTGATTAATTGATTAATAAAGGGTTATTAATTAATTAATAAAGCCAGTGATGAGTCATTGGGCTTGTTGGGCCATTAACTGGACTGGTACTTGGGCCTAGAGGGTCACACGCACATGATTCTCAAGGCGATGGATAAATAAGTGGGTTTTATATAAACCGGGGGTTTTTGTGAAAAACCGAGCGGTTCGTATAAAACATAGCGAACGGGCTGAGCAGGCCAAGCTGCTGCTAACCCTGGCCGCCCCTCCTCAGTTTCTGTCTCCCTCTGGCGTCCAGGCAGATCCAGATCTGTCCCGCCGCTTTTCCGAATCCCGTTCGACGGGAAATCGTCCGCACACTACGGCGATCATTGCGGCGACCAGCGGAGGCTTCGCGGGCTGCGAAGAACGAGGAACTCGAGGATATCCGTCGTGGGGAGGATCGCGTGGACTTCGCTAGAGGCCGGGCGCTTGCGCGGCTTGCGGTGTCACACCGACGGAACCGAACGGCTGCGGATTCGAATCCGCACACGGTGAGAATTTCGATAATTAGATTATCGTATTTTAGTCTCCGAAACGGGAACGGATCGCTGTAAATAATTTTATTTTTCAGCTGCGTGAGCGATCCGGAGAAACCGATAAAATCCAACATGCCTGACGTGCAGTGTTGTTGATAACTGACAAAGAGTTTGTATCTTGTGGTGTGGAAATCCCAAGAGGTTGCTTACGGACTAGATGTAAGTCTGAAAAGACCGAACCAGTATAAATCTCTATGTTCATTGTCCACCTTCTGTCCAATTAGTTTTAATTTTGCATTTTACTCAAAATAATCTTTATCTAATTTTTTTCAAACCCATTGACTCCTCCTCTGGGTTATACATAGTTGGGAAACACTTTTCAGAAAAGTGGGATCAATCACAAACCAACTATTTTGGTCGGGTTCACTGTTCACATGAAAATTAGCCAATTCAAAGTCAAGTTCTATATTTTCTTTTACAAAATGTCACTTGAAACAATTAGACCACCACTTTATGTATAAACATAAAGTATATAAACAATAAATGAGTCCCATTATAAAAAATATAAATTCAAATATTAAATATTAAATATTATTTAACTAAATACAGAGATCCTTTCAAATTGATTTAACCAATGGACGTAAAAATATACAGGTTGAAAATCTTTTCGATTCATTGACTAGTCTAGTTTTAAAAATACTGATTTATTTGTTAAAACCAATCACGTCCATTTGATCCCCTAACATGATCCACTAGATCAATCGTGGGGTCATGCCGATACACTTGGTGAATGTTATATTTGCACCATCAAATGGTCTACCTAAGACTTCTGGCCTATGGCCTATGAGGCTAACAGTTCATATTGCACTGAAGACAAAGAATGTAGAGATGGATGTGTAAATAAAATTTAAAATAAACATGCACATAGTAATTTATATATAATTTATATTGGTATTAAACTTTAAAAAATAAACATAGTTTGGTCATGTATCTCAATCTCTAAGTTTCATACTAATCAAGATGTGTGTCAAATTATAGAAAGAAAGCACAAAAACTCAGAGGAAAACCTCCTGCAAATGTTATGATACGTTAATTTTCAAGCCTGCACCCCTAGAAATCTCTTCTTTAATCTAAACCTACTTAGTTTAAGAAAAAACACTATAACAAATATACTTAGTATGAGCTCCTATAATATTACATTTATTTTTAAGAATTCCTAGATATTTTTAAATATTTTAGACCTTTTTCCAATTTTTTGAGAAAATTTGTAAACAAACTATAAAAGTGAGATTATATGAAGTTTTTATTAAATACATTAGGTTGTAGAGAGTTTTTCCTTTAATTAAACAGACTAAAGGGACTGAAAACTTAAAACAACTCTATTTAAAGAAAAGATATTTATAAAATTAATGCTCTTGAAGTTACGAATAACTTCATTGCATCATAATACATGCAAAAATGCTCCTATTCTTATGTTTGTTAGCATTTCATTAGAAATCTCTTAATTAACTCTAGTTAATATTGAATCAAAGTTTTAAAGTCTAAAATACCTTTTCCTTAACTCTCTTTTTATATCTCCCATCTATCTCACTCTTCCTTTCCTCTTTGTTCTTTTTCTCTCTTTGGTACAACGTGCCAATTAAAAAGGACTCCTTTTTTATGACATTATTTTTATCTAAATATTAAATTTGAGGGTCGAAGAAAGAATATTTACTATATCGTCAACAGATGTTAATCAGAGAGACATTTTTTGCAAGCACTGTTATGTAGTGACGTGGTGATGTTATTAATAGTAATATGAAAATAGGATAAATAAATCTATAACTAAAGTTTTTAAGTGGGTAACTATTACAAAATTCTTTTAAAAAAATCCAATACCAATTAAAAACCAACTATTTGGTCCACTTCACATAAAATTGGCTAGTTCAAAGTTAAGTTTCATGATTTCATTCGGGGCTTTTTTGCATATACATGTCTATAAACTACTATATTTGTATGTATATTCCTTGACTCCCTATATGTTATTATAAATACCCCTAAACTCTTCAAAAAGGTTGTAGTTATATCTCGTCGTCAAAATACTATAAACTCGAACCAAATATGTGAAATTTTTTTCCATAAATTCTGATAAAGTCAAGGTTACATATGTAGAATTTTAGTGAATGTACGGTATTATATACAAAATATTTTAGTTTATGTTCATTACATTTTGTCGAAAGGGTATAACCGTAATCTTTATGAAGATTTTAAGGATATTTATAGCAATATGTGAGAGTTAGGAGTATACGTACAAATATAGCAGTTTTATAGGGATATAAATACAGAAGTTCCTTTCTTTTACTAAATATCATTGGAAACAATTCAAATTTATATTCCAGTCCAACACTTAATCTATAAGCACAAAGGATGAACATTACTATAAATGGATATCAGTTATAACTTTTAAACCTATCGGCTTATGTGGCTGGGTTGTCGAATTTTAAAAGTATTGATTTATTTGTTAGAAACCATTTGCGACCGTATGATTCCCTAACTTATGCGATCCGACCTGAACAACTCTGTTAGAGTGCAAATGGTTGAGAATAATGCTCGCCGCAATACTCCTTCTATAACAATGGGGACATTGCAGTAGGTAAAATCAATTTTTTTTGAAATTTTTTTTGTCGGTCTTCACATATCCTAATTGGCTATATAATCTAATCTCTAATTCAACAATTCAAAAAAAATAAAAAATAAAAAACCGTTATTGTAATATCTCGGTCTTCCAATTCACATTTTTCGAACTGATTTATCAGTTTTGATCAAGTTTAATCGAAATTAGATCGGCTTAAATTTATTTAATTTTATTTATTTTGAGTTAAATAGATTTTATGATGAATAATTAGTGATTTATGCTAATCAAATGGTCTACATGTGATTTAAGTGAGATTAGATAAAATTTCATCTTTTAGCATGTTAATTTAGATAGATATGCTTTAGATTAGACAATTAATTGACTTAGTATGGATTTGGTTAATGGGTTGGTGTTTGGACCAATGGGAGTGTTTTTGGGCTCATTTGGATATATTTTGGATGGAACATTAGGTGTATATGTGGATGGAAGGGTTATTTTGGCCAAGAGAAGGACTTAATCATAATTTTATCATACTTTATATAGAGGGCATGTGTTAGATCCGACCTCCGCTTCTCTTCTACCCCTTCCACTCTCTTCCATCTTCTTCTTTCACCCTCTTAGAGCTTTGGGAGGGATCCATGGATTGCATGTGTGTGCAAAGTGCTCTTGGAGACTTGCATGTGGTTTAGGATGCTTGGGAGGTTCGCAAAGTTTCTCTCGAAGGTTTCTCTGGGTGTGAATTTTCTCTCGGAAGATGGAATTCTTGGAGTAGAGCTGGGAATTCTCCCTCTTTTTCCACTATTTGAGCTCTGGTTTGGTTCTTGAAGACCCATTGGGTTGGAGGACGTCAAGAGAGAGGTAGGGTGATGCCATGAAGTGTTTCTTTGAAATTCTATGTGCATGTTGGATCCATAGGTTTCAATTAACTTGGATGTATCTAAATTTATGTTTCTTATGATTATCCTTCCATGTAAGTTCTTAATTGCTAGTAAAGATTGTGGTTTGTGTGGTGAACAACATGATTTCCATGTTTGGAAGAGTACAGTCTGGAAATGAAAGATTGTCCAAGTTATGATGCTTAAAGTGATTTATGTAGTAATTAGATTGGCATGCATGTTATAAAATTTATAGATATACATGTCTAGTTACTCCAATTTAAATTTTGTGGTATTTGGCTTTGGTTTGCGTAAGAATCAATCTCATCTTCACAGGTATGTGGTTATCCCCAAAAATAAGACAGTCAGTTAGTATTTTAATTACCTTGAATTGTGTGATACTCGATTAGCGTGACTTTTGGATTTCAAATAACTTATTAAGTGAGCTTTCATACAAAAAAATGGATGTTGAATTCGATGTATATATTGTGAGTTATGGCCCTCCAAAGTAGAGATGCGCAGTGTAGTCCACTAACAGTTTTTGTTAGTTCTACTGCACTAACAGAAATGGTCGACTGTTTCAACTAAAATGGTCGACTGCATTTGTCAGAGCTTCTTTTTTACCTACATTTGGCCAAACGGTTGACCGTCTAACAAGTTCGATCTACTGTTTGGATCTAGAATATAAAATTGCGCGATTTTGACCTGTTTTGACTATTGTTTGATGAGTTTTGACTTGAAATTTATACATGATCTTTATAATTGATCTTTTTAAGAGTATTTGTGCCATTCATCACTTATAACCTATGTTCTCATATCATGCTTTGATCATGTTGTTATTTTATATGATTGGCATATATTTTTAAACTTGAATGGTTTGACTAACCTTACTAGCTCTTGACTTTACCCATACGATGCACTCTTTAGGGAAGGGATAGGGTTTAGCCATACGATGGGGTTAGGTCAGAACCTGGCTTACCAAATGATGGGATCTGGATGTCTGGACCCAGCTTCCTTAAGACTATATATTTCTGACCAAAGGCAGTGGTAGGACATAAATCTACTTGTGTGCTCACCTTGGCCGAGGGCTTGGATTGCGTAGTAGTGTGTTGCATCCCTCAGACGGCCTTGCTCTTTACTACACCTTTAAGGATTTTCGAAGATGTAAGGACTGAGATTTCAGGTACAGTTATTGGATCAGTTTCGGGTTGGATCACTTGGTTTAGGTCTTTGTGGGTATGGTGTATGGGCTCTGAATCGCGTCCAACAAGCAACTCGTGTTTGAAAGGCGTCTTCCATAGACACGTGATTTAGAGTTATGCATGCATGCCTCGTGAACGTGTGTGGGGGGACACGTAAGAGAGCCTAGGTCTTATCGTTTGAATGGCGTTAAGGGAGGTCGACGTGATTTAGAGGACTTTTTGCATGACTTTCACCTGCCCTATGGCACCCCCAGGCGGATCTGGAAGCGCCCTCCCCTTCTCTCTTTCCTCTCTTATTTCCCTCCCTTTCATTCTCTCTCTTTCCTTCCCTCTCTTTCTCTTCCTCTTCCTCCTCCACCACTCCATCTCTCCACAGCCACCTCTCACCATCACCACCATCTCCACCATGACACCTCACTCTCTGGATGGAGACCGACGTCTTGGCGGAGTGGCGGCATCTACGGCGGTACTGGCGGAGGCTCCGCAGTGTGGCGGCTCGGCAATGAGGAGGCAGAGCGCGATGGCTTGTCGGCATCATGGCGGTGCTTCCGCAAAGAGGGAACTGCGCGAGGAGTCAGAAGGAGTTCAAATAATTGATAGGGTGATCCTCCTCATGTGGGTTTCATCGGATTATCTCGTGAATTGTGGTGTTGCCATGTAGAAATCATGATTAGGGCTTCTTCCTCTATCCTTCTTCTTGCTAGTAGATCTCTAGTGTAGATAATTTCTTGTCAATTGATTGCCATGATTGGAATGGGAGCTTTGGATAGTATTGTTTCATTATAATCCTTGTGATATCTTGGCTTGCTGATTTAGGGTGTTTTGGGGTTGTTATGGCTCGGTGAGATCAGAACAACTAATTCTCGGGCGCTGAATCTTGTCCACTCAGGCCAATGCATTTTACGAAACGCGTCTGCTTAGGTCGACGCTATTCAAACCCATTCTGCTATGGAACCGAGGCCCTTATTTCGGCAATGTTTTGAGTGTTGAAACGTGTCCAGTCAAGCCGACGCGTCTGCATGGGCCGACGCTATTCAAACCCAAGGCCCCTGTTTATTTTCATGCATCCATAGTGTTTTAATATATATATATATGGAGTTAATTGTTCTATAATTATGTAAATTAGATTCTTGTGTAGTATTAAATAAATTCCCTAAATGTATGCTTGAAATCACACCTTAGGGCAGGGATATTTCAAGTACTCGAGTTGCATGTTTTGTGCCCATGGACTTGAGTGACTATTGGTTACCCTTTTTACACTATGTGTTGGTGTGGGAGTGATATAATGTCGGAGTGGGAGAGACACGGTGGTGCCTAGTGTTGGGATCCGGGCGGGAAGCGAAGAACGCAGCGGAAACGAAGAACAAAAATTAATCCCGCCCGATACCCGCTGATCCGATTCGGAACGAAAAACTCAAACCGAAAAACCGAGTTCGAATCTGATTACCGTACGCGGATTCGAATCCGCTTCCGTTTCGGTTCCGTCGAGGCGATGCCGCAAGCCGCACAAGCGTCTGGCCTCCAGCGGTATCCACGCAATCCTCCGCGGTGGTTCGTCCTCGATCCCTCGTCCGTTTCAGCTTGCTCGCTGAAGATCCGTCGCCGCAATGATTGCGGAAATCCCGCCGACGGGAATTCCCGACTTTCGGGAATTACGCGCGGCGGAGACGGAAGCTGTTCTGGCGCACCGAACGGGACGCCCAGAGGAAGAGAGAGAAAGGGGGGATGACGGCCAGCAAGGGAAATCCTGGAGCTTGGCCCAGGGTTTCTCAACAGCGTGTATATATATTAAGTCGGCGTGACTTTTCACAAAAGTCCCCGAGTTAATATAAATCCCACTTATGTACCACCGACTGAGAATCTTATTGCGTATGACCCTCTAGGCCCATTTACCAATCCGGTTTTCAGCCCGTTAAGTCCAATAACTAGTTATTGACTTATAGTAAATAATTAATATCTAGATATTAACTAATTACTTAACCGAATTGACATCGCATGTAAATTCGGTCGGACTTCTGATCAAGTTGGGTGCCAAGCAACACCGCATGATCCCGGAAGGTAATGGGGTTCAGCAACCCACTCATGGAACCTGTCCGTCCACAGTTACCACGTGGCTATAATCCTTCGTTCGCACAATGCTCTCGAGTTAACCTAGGGTATGGTCAACTGTCAAACCCTAGATTGTTAACTCACTTGAATCAGACTCTGCTGTACAATATCCGAAAACCACTTCTGATATTGTTTCTGCTCTGGCCAGAGACTCCTGTGGATCTACTCTAGAGCATTCTCTCTCCAGTTACCTGAGAGCGAGCGATCCTCTATTGAACACGCAATCACCTTCGAAGGTCTTCCGCTGGACCCGATCCTTGACTATTTGAGATCCTGTGGATAGGGATTCGTAGGTCAAGGTCAAAGTCCAGAAGTCCACCGACAAGGTGTCTTTGGTGTCTCAAGTCCAAGGATCAACCACGCCACTGTGATGATGAATCAAGCCGATTGACAGTCAGGTAAATTACCATTCGGCAATTCATGTCTGATCAGTTCAGTGATCTCATTCTCCGATGAGCACCTACAGGTTTACCATTGTGTCTCCACACTAGTAACTAACGAGATCAGTCACCCTCATCATATGAGCTGGAATAACCTGTACTAGTCTAACGGGATGTTTGATGTCCTTCTCAAACATCCTACGACTATGAACAATTGAGAATATGTGTTTATAAGTCATCAGTCTCATTATTATGATCTCATCATAATCTGATGACTATTGCACATATTCATGGACTTCATTATGCGTAAATATAAATATGCCAATCTACATAATGAATTTAATGACATTTATTAGTGAACCAGATTGAAATATGTGCCTCATGATTGGCTTAGAGGACACCTATATCCATCAATCTCCCACTTGGACTCAAGCCAATCACTTTCACATTTGATCTCCATCAAATCTAGGTGATGCTCACAGAAAGTCTGTAATTACGACTTGGTCAGGGATCTGCTAAATTATCTATAGATGAAATATTTTCCATTACGTTATTTCTTCTTAATCCTTTGTCTCTGAACCTGTGAAAGAGGCTCAGAATGTTCTGTAACTTCTGAAGAGACCATGGCTCGATCACACAATTGATCGCTCCCACTGTTGTCCTACAACAACGAGATTTAATCAGAGACCTTTTAGAACTACATCTAGTTCAGGGATGAACCTTTTCATCCATACTGTTCCAATAACAGTATCACTTGTCTATGTCGTCATCTTAATATCCAGTTTTGGATTGGAACCATTCCAATCCATTCCTTTCTACTAGAAGGTTGAATCCATTATTTGACTTGAAATTTGAGTCAGTGTGACCTCATTATTTCAAATCATCCTCTCCATATACGCGAATGCATCCTTAACACTACTCAAATGCTTAATGATGCAATTCACTCCTGTATCCTTTAAGGAACCTTTTCTTTAAAGGAATAAATTCCATATCTCAACAATTGAGACTTGTCATGAAATTTATGCCAAACATCTTGACATACAGGTCAATTTAATATCCCCACCGATCTATCTTAATAGATTCGTATTCCAATACGTAGGATATTATAACTAAATCAATTATGGAGGAAAACATGGTTAACAATGCTTTCACTAATAGTAACATCCTGAAGTCATTCTTAATGACTTTGATGTTATCATCATAAAGCATTATTAAAACGACCGTGCTCCCACTGTCCTTTCTGAACACACACAATCCGTGATCATTCTTAATGATCACATAATATTTGACCATTAAGTCAAAGCTTTTACTACAACTTAGGAAGTTTCAGTTTGATTCAAAATGATTTTGAAATCATAACTTGCTTCCTGGATATTCTAAAAGCTTTAAAGGTGTATCATATACATATTTACCTCAATCACATTGAGAAGACACTTTTAATATCTAACTGTCATCATCTTATGATTGGCAGTATTGACAAGTATAATTCTAATAAACTTATCAATCTCAAAGTTGTAATGACGGAGAGCATCATTATCATAGATTTTAGATCATAATATATTTTGAGCTCCTCTCACCTTACTAAATCAGATATGTCAAACATATCCTTCTAGTCACTGAGAGAATCTCAAAAATCTATGAAGCTCTCTGAAGTGTGACATGAGTGGTTCCAAACAACTAAAGATTATCTAATAATCTTATGTTAACTTGTGAATCTAGAACATCTTCTAGTTTTATCAGCTCCCACTGTCTTCTTTGAGGACATATTCCTCTTCACAGAAGACAGTTTTTCAGGACGACAATTATTTCATTATCGCCTGGCCAATGAATGTAATGTCCAAACGCTTTAGACATTCACAAATTCACATCACCGTAATACCTCACTTTTAAATCAGGTTTGTTCATAACTCACACCTCATATGAATTATTTGGTTTCCATATCTTATATGGACACACACTGACTTACTTGGAACCATCTTTAAAGTATGGACATCTAATGTTCATACTCATGTTCAAAAGGATAAGAATTAGGCAAATCTTATTATGTATTGCACCATATCTTAATAAGGTGCAATTCCTCATTCTATCATATTACTATGATGCATAATGAGGATCAATCGAGCGAGGATACAATTATCCTCTTAACAATTTATGTGAATCATATACTAAAGTATCAGTTTTCTTTGATCAAATCAATAATTCTAATACTTCATATTGATCTCATACCTTAATCTCTCAGATGCATTTGACTTGTACTTCAGTAAGTACATGCAGTCGAATCATTCCAAGAGTGAATTATAAGGTAAGTCAATAGTAGTGATTATCTATGGCCTTTGAGCTGTTTACATCAATATGCATCAGCATCAACAATTTCTTATTGTACAATCCTGTGTACAGTACCATAGATAATCAGGACTCACACAGTTCATTTCTATAGGAGACTAGTGAACATTCATCACATGAAATGTCACTTCAAGAATCTATAATGCATTGACTGATTTGAACAACTATGATTTAAGCAGATAGTTCTGATAATTCAATTATGGTCTTTTATCTTGAATTATTTTCCACTATTTTTCGACGGACTGTATAACCTTTAGGTATACAGAACGGAAGACTCCGACGGTCTTCTAGTGAGGATCAGAATCTCCAAGAATCACAGTATGACCTCGGGTAAACACATAGTATCATACCATTATCTTAGAGCAACCATCTCATGGTAATTGCAACTCCTTGCAATATCCGATCTTATTTCGGCTCCCAGGTCTTTAATGGTCCCGGGTAAACACAGTAGACCATTATACCTGGTCTAAGCTTTACCATCAATACGCGACAGAGTAGAGTAAGAATGCAGCTCCCGGGTAAACGCGACGATAGCTACACCGTTCCTCTATTCCAATCTCAAGGCATCATAATGCCATAGTTAATAGTCCTTTGATCAGATGGTGGCAGATCTCGGGTAAACACGTAGTATCTGTCATCACTGAATCAAGTTCTAAGAACTATATTGATGGAGAGCCACGCGGTACATTCTCAATGACTCACGCTCCGGCTTAGATTTTATGTTGAAGGTTTTGTTTATATTAAGTTGGTCTCATCCTAGGTGATAGATTATAAATATATTGTATATATTTAACTATACTTAGATATTAGCAATCGATTCATAATCAATAACTAAAAGCATGCATCATCCATACATGTTCATTATGTGGTCATGGACAGCACGGTGATTAACTGGAGCCAAACAATTAATCACCAAAACTATATAACAGTTATATAATCTAAACATGCAAACGCATAGCCACTGGTGATCTCATCTCCTGTCGCCTTCCTGGTTGCATTTGTGGATCATCCTCGCCTCTCCTCGGCCGGTGCAATCAAATACAAATATTATATATTTTGAAACAATTTCAAATACAAATAAATTGTAAGAGAAAGCCTTATGGCCGAGTACAATAACAGAGGGAGATAGAATTACAATGGAATGGAGAGAGGGAGGCACACAAGCCTCATTAATTAACATTTAATTAATGAACATCACATTCCAAAACAATCTACAAAATCACACACCATCACATGATATGAAATTTAACTAAGTGCATGTCCATGACCACCACAAATTTTAACCATCCACACATGATAAAACACATCACATGAAGGCTAAAATTTTGAAAATATAATAATTTTGGCTTTCTCAAAACCTGGGTACCAATCAAAATTGGATAATTTGAATTTTCGAAACTCTTATTTTCTAACATGCAATAAATCTAATTTAAAGCATTAAACACATCAACATGTGCACACAAAGCTAAAATTAAAATTCTAAAATATTCCATGCAGTATTTAGAACAATTCTAAATTAATTAATATAACACTTAGATTAATTTGAAATCACATTAATAACAATTATTAATGCGAAACAATCTAACATTTAGATAGAATTAAAAATTCCTAAATAACATTTATAAAAGAATTTTCAACTCATATTATTAACCCCCTTAACAACTCCTTGTTAAAACCCCTTAATTAAATCATATTTCTCAATAACAATTATTAAGAAATAATAATTAGAACATTTCTAATTAAAATAGTCTAACATCTTAGACTTAATTTAATCCTTTTAATAACTTTTATTAAAAGATTAATTATTAAGTAGATTAGATCTTCAAAATTTAATTAAGGGATCCTTGAGATTATTAATTAGCTTAATAACTATTAGTAAGCCATAATTAATCCTCAATAACTTTTATTAAGGTTAATTCTCAAAAAACAATTAACTCTTTAATAACTATTACTAAAAGTTAATAAAACACTTAATAACTTTTATTAAGTGTCCCTTAATCAAATACTTAATTTCATAACAACAATTGCTAAGAAATTAAAACAATCTAATCAATTGACTAAAATTAATTAACAACATTTGATAATTAAAATTTAAGTTACTACTTAATAATTAAACAACAACTCTGGTTGATACAATTTTAAGATCAAATCTTAAACATAAATTAACAAAAATTGTTAATTAAGATTAAAAATATTATCTTAATTATTAATGACAACAATTGTCAATTAATAATTAAGATTCTATTTTAAATAAATAACAACATTTGTTATATGTATTTAAGATCATATCTTAAATATAAACCCCTTTAATTAACTAATTAAAAGTTATTTATAATTAAGATCATATCTTAATTATAACTCATTTAATTAATTAATTAAAATCAAATAATAATAAGATCCTATCTTATTTAGTTAAAAACAATTAACTATTAAGATCACATCTTAATTAAACCCCACAAAAGATTTGATTAAATTAATAATCCACAATTAAGATCATATCTTAATTATCTCCCCCCTTTTTAACTCAAAATAATTAATTTAATGTTTAAAACAATTTTAAACATTATTAATTTCAATTTCAAGTTAAATAGGATGGGGTTTTTAATTAAGTAAGGGGTTTTTGGGGTTAATTGGGCCAAAATTGGCTTAAATGGGCCTAATCAGGGCTTAATGGGCCCCCCTGGCTCGAGCCAGTGCTGCCAGGGCCGAACCTGGCTCGTCTAGCTCGAGCCAGGGGGCACCTGGCTCGGGCCCGGGCACCTGTCCGAGCCAGGACGAGCCCCAGGTGCGCCCGGGCCGGGCCAGGGCCGGACCCAGGCGCGACCTGGCTCAGCCAGGTCGAGCGCCTGGGACGGCCGGGCCGGCCTGCGCGGGACCGGCCGGTCCAACCCGTTTTCCAGCAGTTCGGCCGGCCTGTGCAGCCCTGTTTAGGGTTTTTCAGCCCTGTTTGCAGCCAGTTTTGGGCGGCGCCGCTGCCGCCGCCGGCCGCGAGGGTTGCCGGAAATTGCAGAGGGATATCACCACTTCCATTTCCCCCGACGGTGGTGGCCGGACGGCGACTCCTTCGCCGCCGGTGAATCTCCAAAGTTAGAGATTTGTGCAGTTTCGCAGATTTCAGTTTTTCCACAATCCTTTTTCAACTCTTGAAAATTATGGGAAGAAAAGCTCCACCGGCCGCCATAAAAATTTTCCGGGGATGGCGAGGGGTAGCTGGTCATACCAGCAAACCCACAGAGATGGTCCAACCATCATTAATCCCCTTTCGAAGCCCACAAAACCGGTTCTTCATCACCATGAAGAACGCGATAAAACCCTAAAAAATTCTTGTTTTTCGCACAGAAAAATTAAATTCGAAAAATTAAGTTCATCCCATGAAAAATATCTATGAGGAAAAACGAATTTATGCACGAAATAATTTAGAATAATAATTTTATCGTTCCGGAGCGGATCAGAGCGGAACCTGGCTCTGATACCACTGTTGGGATCCGGGCGGGACGCGAAGAACGCAGCGGAAACGAAGAACATAAATTAATCCCGCCCGATACCCGCTGATCCGATTCGGAACGAAAAACTCAAACCGAAAAACCGGGTTGGAATCTAATTACCGTGCGCGGAGTCGAATCCGCTTCCGTTTCGGTTCCGTCGAGGCGATGCCGCAAGCCGCACAAGCGTCCGGCCTCCAGCGGTATCCACGCGATCCTCCGCGGTGGTTCGTCCTCGATCCCTCGTCCGTTTCAGCTTGCTCGCTGAAGATCCGTCGCCGTAACGATTGCGGAAATCCCGCCGACGGGAAATCTCGACTTTCGGGAATCATGCGCGGCGGAGACGGAAGCTATTCTGGCGCGCCGAACGGGACGCCCAGAGGAAGAGAGAGAAAGGAGGGATGACGGCCAGCAAGGGAAATCCTGGAGCTTGGCCCAGGGTTTCTCAACAACGTGTATATATATTAAGTTGGCGTGACTTTTCACAAAAGTCCCCGAGTTAATATAAATCCCACTTATGTATCACCGACTGAGAATCTTATTGCGTGTGACCCTCTAGGCCCATTTACCAGTCCGGTTTTCAGCTCGTTAAGTCCAATAACTAGTTATTGACTTATAGTAATTAATTAATATCTAGATATTAACTAATTTCTTAACCGAACTGACATCGCATGTAAATTCGGTCGGACTTCTGATCAAGTTGGGTGCCAAGGAACACCGCATGATCCCGGAAGGTAACGGGGTTCAGCAACCCACTCATGGAACCTGTCCGTCCACAGTTACCACGTGGCTATAATCCTTCGTTCGCACAATGCTCTCGAGTTAACCTAAGGTATGGTCAACTGTCAAACCCTAGATTGTTAACTCACTTGAATCAGACTATGCTGTACAATATCCGAAAACCACTTCTGATATTGTTTCTGCTCTGGCCAGAGACTCCTGCGGATCTACTCTAGAGCACTCTCTCTCCAGTTACCTGAGAGCGAACGATCCTCTATTGAACACAGAATTACCTTCGAAGGTCTTCCGCTGGACCCGATCCTTGACTATTTGAGATCCCGTGGATAGGGATTCGTAGGTCAAGGTCAAAGTCCAAAAGTCTACCGACAAGGTGTCTTTGGTGTCTCAAGTCCAAGGATCAACCACGCCACTGTGACGATGAATCAAGCCGATTGACAGTCAGGTAAATTACCATTCGGCGATTCATGTCGGATCAGTTCAGTGAACTCATTCTCCAATGAGCACCTACATGTTAACCATTGTGTCTCTACACTAGTAACTAACGAGATTAGTCACCCTCATCATATGAGCTGTAATAACCTGTACTAGTCTAACCGGATGTTTGATGTCCTTCTCAAACATCCTACGACTAGGAACAATTGAGAATATGTGTTTATAAGTCATCAGTCTCATTATTATGATTTCATCATAATCTGATGACTATTGCACATATTCATGGACTTCATTATGCGTAAATATAAATATGCCAATCTACATAATGAATTTAATGCCATTTATTAGTGAACCAGATTGAAATAGGTGCCTCATGATTGGCTTAGAGGACACCTATATCCATCACCTAGGAGGCAAGGGCCACTAGGTGTACCCTGGGGTAGTAGTTAGTGCTAGTGTAGGAGTGGCACATTTCTTAACTCCATCATTCGTGGCTAGACAGAGGCAGAACTATCTAGAGCTTGATAGGCTAGAGTAGCCACATTGTTATCCGAGGATTGCTGCTCCGTTACAGTGGGTTGGCGCTTTGTTTTCTACTGGACCTAGCGGCTTCTTATGTGCTTATTATTGTAAACATGTAGTTTTAATAATAGTTTATTGCATTCATATATCACACATGTCTCTTTGTTGCTTTGTGGTTGAGGGAGGTAGGGATCGCGGGATCCCTACTGAGCCATTTTCTTGTCTTGCTCACTCCCTGTGTTATAGGTGAGGGTTTTTGACCGGCGTAGGATTTGCCTATATAATCATTTTCTTGGCTAGGCTGGTCGATTGGGATTTGGTGGTTATCTTCTTTCTCTTGGTGATCATTTGTCTATATAATCATTTGAACTTTGAATTTTTGCTTATCTATTGAGTATGTATGAATGGTCTTATGTATGAGAATCTTTTCGTACTTATATGTGCATTATTCATTCTTTCTAATACTTACTTATCATTCACGATACGTGAATTGTTTATCAATCAAGTTCGATCCAGTAACACATGGAGCCAAGTGAACCAACTCGGAGCTGTTCAACATCTTTTAGACTGGCGTGTTACATGTTGGTATCAGAGCATAATTAGGTATGTGATTTGTATGAACATGAGGGGAAAGAAAGATGTACATGCAATGAGACCAGTAAGTAGATTTTTAGTTTACGTACCTTTGTCTTGCGCCAGCCATTGGGTTGTGCCAGGCCATTGATTTTTTATACGTTGTTTCGATTGCCTATATTGCAGAATGTGTCGCTTAGTCCCCAAGATAGTAATACTCATACTGGAGATGATGGATCCCATTGTGGAATGGAACAATTTACGGAAGCCATGTGAGATTACATGACTCAGTATCAACAGAGGAATGAAGGTGGAGTTGAGGAGAGTAGTCATTGTTAAACCATAATACTGGAGAGGTTCATAGCACTTCACTCTCCAGTGTTTAAAGGTAATGAAGAGTCTGAGGAAGTTGGACATTGGATTCATGAGATGGAGAAAATGTTTAAATTACTGGAATGTTTAGAGAGAGAGAAGGTTGTGTTGGCTACTTACCTACTTAAAGAGAGTGCAGATGTACGGTGGCATATTGTGAAGAGAAACAATTTTGCTAAAGTGTCCTTGAGGGAGATTGAATGGGATAGGTTTGTAGAATTATTGAATGAGCAGTATCATCCTCCATATATGCAAGCACGAAAGAACCAGAATTTATGGGACTAGTTCAAGGTACCATTTGACTAAATATGATGCTCAAACTTCCAAAGAGGTGGTTGAAGGTACAATCTTTATACTATGATATACAACCCATGGGTTGATTGATTCTGGTACGCTTCTCATTGTTTCAGTTCAAAAGAATTTGTTAATAATCTTGATGTACTTCTTACTCTTAAATGTTCTGAGTTGGTGATTGGTACCCCTAGTAGTGATGTGTCGTTATCTTCTCGATATTTGGAGTATGTTCCCGTTGAGATTGGAGGCCATATCCTAGAAGCAAAGTTGCATTTGCTAGGTCTCTTTGATTTTGATCTCATTCGGGGGATAGATTTCTTAAGGACATATGAGGCTCATGTTGATTGCGCAAAGCAGAAAGTTACTTTCAGCAAGCAAAGAGATGCATCTTTTACATTCAGAGGTATATTTAATTCTCCAAGATGTGCTCTTATTTCTGTACCGCACACTAGGAAGTTGGTGCAGGAAGGTTATGTTGCTTATCTAGCTTCAATAGTTGGGATATCAGGGTGTTTTATAATTTTAGAGGATCCTAGAATTGAAAACGTGGCAATAGTTCAAGATTTTGCTGATGTGTGTCCCAATGATCTTCTCAGTCTACCCCTACACTGTAAAGTAGAGTTCTACATTGACTTGATATTCGGATATGCACCTATCTCTAAGACACCTTATAGGATGGCTCCAGCAGAGTTAAGAGAACGTAAGACATAGTTATAGGATTTGTTAGATCCTGGTTTCATTCAGCCTAGTGTGTCACTATAGGGAGCTCCAGTGTTATTCGTAAAGAAGAAAGATGCCTCTTTAAGATTGTGTATTGATTGTAGGTTGTTGATCAGATCACTATAAGGAATAAATACCCATTACCACGGATTGATGACTTGAGGTCTAGATACTATCAACTAAGGATTTAGAGAGAAGATGTGCACAAGACGGCATTTTTGTACTCGATACAATCACTATGAATTTTTCGTGATGCCATTTGGATTGACGAATGCACCGGCAACATTTATGGGCATGATGAATATGGTGTTTTATCCTTAACATGGATTAGTTTGTGATAATCTTCAAGGATGATATCTTGATATATCCTGCTAATGAAAAAGAGCATGCTTATCATTTAAGATTTTTTTTGCAAACTTTGAGAGAAAATAGACTCTATGCCAGATTTTCTAACTGTGAATTCTGGTTAACAGAAGTTCAGTTCCTTGGTCATGTGATTTCCAAAGATAGAGTGGTAGTTGATCCGGCCAAGATAGAAGCCGTGTTGAAATGGGAAAGGCTGATGACAGTAACAGAAATATGCAGTTTCCAAGGATTGGCAGGATAATACAGAAGATTCATTCAACACCAGTTTGATAGCGGGTTAGAGTAAAAGGGGGTTAACTTTGAGGGGTAGGCTATCTCGGGTTAACCCCATTTTTACTTTGATATCACGTAGGTTAACCTTTTTTTAATAGTTGGATTATCTTGGGTTAACTACCAAAGTATTATGAGTTTCTTCTGGAATAAAATGGAATAAGTGTTTTAAAAGGTGGGTTATCCTGGGTTAACTACCAAAGTGATATGAGTTACCACCTTAACTCACTTGTATATTTTATTATTTCTCTTTATGTTAAACTCACTAGTATTATAGTCAAATTAATTATTGACTGTTTGACCGGTTGATAACCTAATAGAGTGGTTGACTAATTTAAGGTGTTTGACCTCTATCATTATATTTAATTTACACCTATGTCTTATATTATGTTATTAAAAAATATTATCTTATTAAATAATAATTAGAACTTAAATTTTTACCACCTTAAGTCACTCGCATGTTTTGTTATTTCTCTTTATGTAAAACTCATTAATATTATACTCAAATTAATTATTGACCCTATTTAACCAGTTGACTGGCCTAATTGAGTAGTTGACTAATTTGAGTTGTTTGACCTCTATTATTATATTTAATTTATGTCTAAGTCTTATACTATATTATTTATATTTATGTTATTAAAAAATAATATCTTATTCAATATTAGAATTTAAATTTTTACCAGCTTAACTCACTCATATATTTTATTATTTCTCTCTATGTTAAACTCATTAACATTATACTCAAATTAATTGTTGACTCCGTTTGACCGGTTGACTGACCTAATTGAGTGGTTAACTGATTTGAGGTGTTTGACCTCAATTATTATATTTAATTTATATCTATGTCTTATATTATATTATTTATTTTTATGTTATTAAAATAATGTCTTATTAAATAATAATTAAAATTTCATTATTGTAACTCACTTCGTTGCAAGTCGCTTTCAAACAACCTACACTATTGAGCATCACTTCTACCCGCACTCTAGCCAGTTTCATTTCATTGTCTTCAAAAACTTCCATTTCTTCCTTTCCAACCGAAGTGTGACTTCATTTCACATCTTATAACTGTGTGTTTCCCCGAAGTACTAAAAATCTAGCCAGCTGGAGACCTCCTCTCATACATTTCAAACCTCATGGCAAAACAAAAAATTAAAAAAGAAAGAAAGGTGCCCCTGTATCTCATGCTTCTCCCTCAAAAAGCTACAGCTCTCATCTTCCACAACGGCTATACTCGCATCAAATTAGAAACGTTATAATGGAGTTGACCAAAACTGTGTAGCGTGTAGCGCTGTCATACTTGTCATGTCTAGCTCACAGGTAATGGGTGGCCTCTGAGGATGATAGAGTGAAGCTTATGACTTAAAATAATGCACAACAACAAAATGGAGCAAATATTCATTCGTATGCTCACAACTGACTGAAGCTGCATTTTGAAGTGATAATGAAATATCTACTTGACTTGAGTTTAATTGAAGAATATATATTTGCTAGAAGAAGTAGTGCAGGAGCAGTTAAGTATTGCTTGAGAGAATGCTTCCCTGTATGTGCACTTGTGTATCCATCCCTGCTTGATATCCATTTGTTGGACATGAACCATCTCAAAATATTTCGGGTACATGATTGCAGCTCAAAAAAGGGATCGTCGGCACATATCTCATCAGAAAATTTCTTCCACACAACATAAACAACGAACCTAACAACAAACATTGCAGCTCGAGTAGGAAATTTTTTTTTTCTCGAACAACTTGGTTACATCCCATTAAAACTTATCAAGTAGATCTAACATTGAATACAGAACAGACTCATGTCAAATCCAAGCCCCATACACAAACCAAGCACATAAGGTGAGTAGCCCATTATGAGATTGTATAATCTAATCATGCTGTTCACTTCTCAACACAATGCCATAAACAGTGAACAAAGCACGAAGTATCAAAACATGACCAAAACTAACGACCAAACTGGAACAGATATCTACAAACTTTCAAGATCCAGAGTTACCAAGTATGATAAAAAGGACCAAGTGGTATGAGTCAACAGGTTCATCATCCGAGAAACCAGATTTGATTAAATAACATGTTCATTATATAATATATATACACTTTCCTTATCAATTCTTACGGGCTTCTATATGAAACAAGATGCTGAAGGAAGCACTAGAAACACATTCAAATGTTAGTAGAATTTATAAGGAAATGTGTATACGTTCTCCCTATATCTTTCAAATCAGACCTGCAAAAAATACATCTATAATGCCCCCATGAGTTTCACCCTGTCCAAATGGTGATGATTAAAGCTTGCATGGGGTTTCTTGGCTAAGAACATGGCAAACATTTCCCATATATAAGAAGAACCTACACGAAAAATGCATACATGCAACTACACTTACTGTAAAAATTTCTAAGAAAAAGTAAAAAAAAAACAGATGCAACAACCTGCAAGGCAAAATCCTTTCATTAAAAAGATCAACGATTGGGGCAGAACCAAACTTTATTCATGCTTCAGGACCAAACAATTAATGAGTTTCACAATCAAGAGTAAATTTACACGAGAATTTCAATCAAAAAAAGGAAAATGCCACCCTTCCCATCCGTACAAATTACATTAAAAAGGAAAATGACACTTAAAAGAGGGCATGCCAACCCTTTCTAATTTGGCGCAGCCACGAACTTGTCGAATGACAAAAGTTTCAACCCTATCCTGGCATGCTAAACTTCTTTCTTCAGGGCAAGGGCAATTTGATAGCATGTCTCAAACCTGGATTTGAAATGAATCATGCCAGATGCGAATGTAGAAAATTTCATATGCTGTCATACATCTAAATATGTAATATCAGAGTAATGGGAACCATGGAAGCTCATCTCAGGATCCCTATGGACGAAGACATGAATGCCGAGGTCTTAACATATTCCTCCTCAGAAATCCCATAAACAATTTGAAGGCAACAAAATACAAATTAGAAAGGCAACAGTAAATTTAATTTTCACTTTTGAAGAAGAAAATAATTGTCTAATATTCACTTACTTGTTGGCCTCGTATTCCACGAAAGACCCTTCAGAGCTCAATGGTTTTTTTTTTCGGTTGCAAAAATGGAATTAACCAGTTCAGTTCATAAAGTTCGAAGAAAAATGCATTAAATAGTTGTTTGCGTGTGCATGTGTGTGTGTGTGTGAGAGAGAGAGAGAGAGAGAGAGGTGATACTATACTCAAACAATGCAGCTGTTATGGCCATCTAATTGTTTGCTATTCATCATTGCCCAACTTTCCTCAAGACCAAGTCACCAAGAGTGTGGATAAATGCATCTAACGATGGATGAGTGGCAAGCAGCACTGATCAAATGCACACTCATGAAAAGTCTACATTTTTTACAAAAGAGAGCCAACAAAGGAACCCATAAACCCATTACAACAGGAGGTTGTATTGACACTTCTTCCACTCCTTGACGTCATAGAATTCGACTTTTACTTCCATCAGATCTGTCTGCTTTGCCTGTTATAATTTTCCAAGCTTCCAGTCCATGCGAACTAATTTCTTAGAATAATTCACGTGCGGAGGAAGCTGCATGAGATTCTTAGTTTCTCTTTTTGCTGAATTGAATTTGTCTGAATGGAACATTCTTTCAACTGGTGAGTGGTGCCAAATCTTTACGGATGTCAAAAGTGTAGTCGATTCCAAGTAACAATTGCCATCGTCATCAACCAACTGAAATAGTGAAAACATGTGTTTTATTTTATGGTTTGGAAATGGTAATTAGAATTCCAAAGAGATGCCGTGTACACAGATTCCTGCCATGCACATCAGTATGTCAACCATCACTATAGACAAACAAGAAATAACTAGTTAACATCCCTTCTAGACAAATACTTTCTCATTCATATGAGAGGTCCAATGTCCAGGAAAAGAAAAGAATTTTTTAGTATATATAATAGACGTATGTAGACTATTGTCATTGTATCTGTACTCCCGGCTTTGAGATATTGTACTTATGAATATACCTATGTGTTGTGAAGCTTATGACTTAAAATAATGCACAACAATTAAATGCAGCAAATATTCATTCGTATGCTCACAACTGACTGAAGCTGCATTTTGAAGTGATAATGAAATATTTACTTGACTTGAGTTTAATTGAAGAAATATATTTGCTAGAAGAAGTAGCGCATGAGCACTTAAGTATTGCTTGAAAGCATGCTTCCTTGTATGTGCACTTGTGTATCCATCCCTGCTTGATATCCATTTGTTGAACATGAACCATCTTAGAATATTTCGGGTACCTGATTGCAGCTTAGAAAAGGGTTCCTCGACACATATCTCATCAGAAAATTTCTTCCACACAACATAAAGAACAAACCTAACAACAAACATTGCAGCTCGAGTACGAAATTTTTTTCTCGAATAACTTGGTTACATCCCATTAAAACTTATCAAGTAGATCCAACACTGAATACAGAACAGGCTTATCTCATATCCAAACCCCATACACAAACCAAGTACATAAGGTGAGCAACCCATTATGAGATTGTATAATCTAATCATGCCGCTAACTTCTCAGCACAATACATAAACAGTGAACAAAGCAAGAAGTATCAAAACATGACCAAAACTAAAGACCCAACTGAAACACATATCGACAAACTTTTCGAGATCCAGAATTACCAAGTATGATAAAAAGGACCAAGTGGTATGAGTCAATAGGTTCATCATCCGAGAAATTGGATTTGATTAAATAACATGTTCATTGGATAATCTATATACAGTTTCGTTATCAATTCTCATGGGCTTCTATATGAAACAATTTGAAGTACGGTTGCTGAAGGAAAAAAAAAAGAGGCTCAACATCGGATCCAAGGTAGCCCATTTGAAGAAAGTAAAAATATGAAAGAGCTGTATCACCCCATCCTTTTTCCAATCCCAGTTCTTGAAATCTACAAAACTGGGAAAGCTTGACACATGACTGAACTCTGGATCATGCTGGATATTTTTTTAAAATTTATTCAAATACATCTTTTTTAAATCTATTCAAATTCTTTTATCATCCAAAGGTACAATTCATAGGAGCTATCTGCATTATAAACCAACAAGAACCGGGTACTCAATATTACAATAAAGGAGCACATGAAACGTAAAATATAAAAATGAAATTTCTCACCTATATTCGAATTCTGAGGAAGATGCCTCTGGTTGGAGCTTAGAAATGCTAATCTGCCTCTGACAAAGAAGACTTAAGTCTGGATAACCTCTGTATTCTGTTATTTACCATCATCATCATCTGCAGAAGATCATTCATACGATAGTAACTGGCAATCAACATGATACAGGTCAGTGACCCTGATAGTCAATAACAGATTGGTTTCTTCTCAGCAACATCAAATCAGCCCAGTGCATACACCAACCTGCTGCTGTGCTTTCAATAATATCTTCTCTTCTTCAGGTCTAGGACAGAGAGCACCTTGGTTAGCTTGTTTAATCTCCAATGTTAATGCCACTTAGACCACCAACTTTGGCCTGTAAGACGCTTTCACCTCATCTACCTTCTTCTCATCTTGTCCATTCACCCAAATCCACACCAATGGGCTGCAACAACAATAGAAGCAAGGCAAAAAAAAAAAAAGTAGTATCTGGTCTTTTAAGCCCCCTGCCAGCCAGAAGCTGAACAAAATACAATTCTCGACAAATATTGTCAGGGGGCTTATTCAAGAAAAAAAGAGAGCTGGAAAAACATTGAACATAGAAAGATGGCACAAGATCACCTGAGGTGGACACATTGATATATAATGGTCTCTCATTTGAACACCGTTCAGAGCAACCACTTTAATCGGCCTGCAACAACTACTAAAAGCAAGGGACGGACACAAGGGAAGAAAATAGTAGTATCTGATCTTTTAAGCCCCCTGCCAGCCAGAGGCTGGATAAAATATAATTCTCGACAAAAATTGTCTGGGGGCTTATCAAGAAAAAGGAATTAGAAATCGAGAAAAGATCAGAAATAGAAAGAAATAGGGAGTAAGATTACCCGGAGTGGACAGCCATGAATGATATCTCCTATTTCATATCATTCTTTTTCTTTTCTTTTCCATTTTTTTTTTGTTTTTTTTTTTTTAAGGGGAGCACTGCTAAGACCTTGACCTGCAACAATAACAACTAAAAGCAAGGGAGAAAAAAGGAGGAAGTAAGTAGCATCTGCTCTTTTAGGCCCCCTGCTAGCCAGAAGCTGAACAATTTATATATTCTCGATGAGTATTGTCAGGGGGCCTATTAAAAAAAAAGCAGTAAAGAAATAAGAAACGAAAATATAAAAGATGGAGCAATATCACCTGGGGGTAGACAGCATGATCTCCCTCACATTTTAAAACGGTTCCATTTCTTTTTTTTTCTTTTTTTGGTTTTTTGAAAGGGCATACACAGGCATTTTAGTATCATCCGAATTCCAGAGGCAAGGTAGAAAAGAAAAATCCAAATCCCATAGGCTAGGTAGAAAAATCCAAATCCCGGAGTCAAGGTAGAGAAAAAAGCAGTGGCAGTAGTATCTGTTCTCCACAAGTATTAACAGGGGACTAATTATTCAAAAAACCAGGAAGAATTCAGAAATCGGAAAATAAAATCAAGACCAGAAATTCATAAGATGCGATGGGGGAGCACGCAACGAAGATGGGATGGATTACTCACCTGGGTTGGACAAATGTGATGTCCAGATGACAGTTAAACCTTTCCCGCCCTAGCGAGCCAGATCGCCAGAAGCCACGGACAAACTTGTGAATCCTGGCTGCAGCATCGGCGGCGAAATAAGAGATGGGCAGGGATGCCCATGGGATAGAATCGCCCACATCGGACACGGCAGCAAGCAGTCGACGAACGTCGGCCATTGCCGTGTCCGCCGTGAGAAATCGCGCGGCGGAACTCTCGTGCTGCATCTCGAAACTCACCCTGCTGAGCGAGACCACCTCCCCAAAACCCTCGGAGAAGGGGGAGACGGCCGAGAGAGGGCGGCGCTCGACCCAGCGCCGGACACCGCGGAGGCGGAGGACCAAGGGGGGGTCTTCCCACCGCACGGGGAGAGTCGCCGTGTGCGCCGTCACCTGGAGGGTGAAATCGCGGGCACCGGGCGGGACCAAGGAGGGAAAGAAACGAGTGAAAGCGCCGGCAGGAAGAGAGTAGGAAATAAAGTCGGCCGACTCCGTCCTGGTCCGCCGGCAGCGCTCGCAGCAAGGGGAGCGCTCGCAGCAGGGGCAGCGCTCCTCCTCCTCGCGCGCCCTCTTCTTCTTCCTCGCCGCCGATGTCGCGGGCACCACCATCTCAATCTCCATTTCCATCTCCATCTTCTTCTTCTTCCTCTTCGAGTTCTTCTTCTTCTCGATCGGTTCCTTGCTCACGCACCGGAAACGCCAAACGGTCTGGTAGGGTATTTATTGTGGCGTTTTGAAAAGGTGTTCTTGCATATGTACCCCTTACATACCCGTATTTGCATATACCCCCAACGTCCACACGCTGTCTTCAGTACCCCTAAAATCTTCAGAGAGTTGCATTTATACCCTTTCTGTCTAATGATTTTGCATATATAATTCCTAAATTTATTAATATTTGTCATATATACCCCTCAATTCACTAAAATTTTGCATATGTACCTCCTTCCGACATCCCCGATGTCATCATGATTTATGGAATCTTTTTTGCATATTTTATTAAAATTCACCTTAATTTGGTGGAGGGTACAAATATAATAATTTGAAGATTTCAAAGGTATTAATGACAATTTGTGGGAGTTGGGAGTATAGATACAAATATGGTGTATCTGAGGGGTATATATACACAAAGAATACCTTTTTCATCCCATGTGTTTTCATCTAAGGCTGGACTTTTTACCTTTTAATCTATCCAACCGAACTAATTTAAAAAAAACTATAACATAAAGCTTCATTGCATCACATTTCGAGATTTTTTATTAAATTTTATTTTTAAAAAAAATAAAAGTGATTTTCCATACATGTTTTTATTAAATACAAAGGTTGTAGAGAGTTTTTTTCTTAATTAAATAGACTTGAGAGTTTCAAAAATTCTATTTAAAAAAGATAATTATAAAACCTAATCGTCTTAAAATTTTAACTTCATATTTGCCCATCTTATTTGCATATTATTATAAATAACTCCATTGCATTAAGATCCTTGCAAAAATGATCTTACTTTTAAGTCATTAAATTTCATTAAAAATCTCTCATTTAACTCCATATAAGTTTTAGTAAAAAATTAAAAATCTTCTTCTACTTTGAGTTCTTCTTCTTATGCTTATGCTATATCGAGTTCTTATTTTTCTCTTCTTGTCGATCGGTTTCACTTCTTGCAGAACAAACAATCATACGTGTTAAATAAATCTCTGACTCCTAGTAGCATATTTGTAGTGGTGTTTTCAAATTCAGACCAGACTCGCCATTCACAGACTAGATTTTTTGAGCCAATTTGTCTAAGTCTAGACTTTTTACCCTTAATCCCTCGGGAAAAGTATAGTGACACACAAATCTAATCCCTCTAACCGTCGAATTATTTTTTTGAAAAAAGGACGTATAAATGTATAACATCTACATTCAGTACAAGCTTTCTATAATCTTATTTTTATTTGAAAAAAAAAATCTTAATTACTTCAAAATATCATGGGTTTTCTAAAAACTTTGATTTTTATAAATAAAAGTGATTTGATTACATGTTTCCTTATCAAATACAAAGTTTGTAGAGAACGATTTCAAAAAATTTACTTTAAAAAGATATTTATAAAATATGATCCTCTTAAAATTTTAATTGCATATGTGTCCGTCATATATTATTATAGATAATTTCATTGCATCACGATGCTTGCAAAAATGATCCTACTTTACATCCATTAACAGATCATTAAAATATCTATTTAACACTATTTAACTGTTAATAAAAATTTAAAAATCTTAGATATTTTTATTCATTCTTCACCTCTCTTTTCATCTATCAATCTTAGATATTTACTGCATCATCAATGAAAGTTTACTTTAGAGACATTTTTGCAAGTATTATGATATAATGATGTTTTTTATAATAATGTGAAAATAAGATAGAGAAATCTACAATTAATTTTTTTAGAGATAATTTTTACAATCTTTTTGTTATGTGATTTGTGCCTATATATTGAGATTATTGAGCAATTTACGTCTATAAGTTGTTCCCATATTTTGGTGATAACAAACAATAAAAATATTTAAATAAACACCAATTACATTCCCCTTGATAGCTGAATTGAAATTTGATTCTATGCTGTCAGATTCATTGATAGTTGTTCAGTTCTGGACTTAGCCAATTAAAAGTTTAAGTTCTATGATCTTTTAATTTTAGATTAATCGATTAAGTATGTATTGCTAATCGATTAACCGACTGGTTTCAAATATTGTCTAAGATAAATCGATTTAGCTTTTATTTGATTCCATATCGTTAAATCGTGTATGTGTGAAGTTTTGATCAATCTGCGATACTTTACTTAATCGATTATATGTCTAAATAGTCACTTCGATTAAAGAACTAAAAAGTTCCTTAACGATTAACGTAACCGAGTCGCATTCGATTACCATTAAGTTTTTTACCTCGAGTCTGATCTAAGTCTGACTTTGATTAATGTTTAAAGCGATAACTTCGATTACCTTTATAATGTTAATCGAAACTCAACTTAGAATCGTGGTTTCTGCCTTAATCAAAATAGTATTTTTAATTTCATTTCGATTAGTATTCTGAAATATCTTCTAATTACTAATATAATGCTAATCAAAGTTTCACTTTCAGACTTACTTCGAGTAATGCTGTAAAGTTTACTTTTTAATTTCCAGTGTTATTTTGGTTAACGATGTATTTTACTCTGTATGAACTTAAATGTTGTTTTGATTACTGATCATAAGTGTCACTGCGATTACTGAATAAATTGCGACTTCGATTAGTAAGAGAATTCACTCAAGTTTGATTAAGACTTCATTAACATTTTAGTTCTCACTTCGATTATTATTAAAATAACTTATCGATTAGCTTTAACAATTGCACAATTGATTATCGTGCTTTCACTTTGATTTTTGTTATCAATAAATCGATGAGTTCGTTTTGAGCACCACTATGACTACTGATTAAAACGTTCAATGTTTCAACTCTTTACTCCGATTATTATTATATGATTAATCGATTATTCCTCATATTCATAACATCGCTTATCATCTTGGATTAATCTATTGTTGGGTTTGGTTTAATCGATTCTAAGATTCGACCTGAATTAAAATTCACTTTATGATCTCAAATCGATTAAGTATTACACATATAACTTCGATTAAGCTACTTCGAGCAAGCACTTGTAGCTTAACTATGCATCTAATCGATTTGCTTAAATGATTATTATTCGCATTGAAAAGACTCCCTATGTATCTTTTCTTTTCAACAAATCTTGTGATATGTTAGAACAGATCTTTGATAATACTTTTTGTTGAGTAGTGTGCAAACGATTCTTTTTCTTATGTACTGTTCATATGAGAAGATGTCTGCATTTAATTCTTGACAACTTTTCTAAGTTGTTCTGCACTTAAAATATTTTTTAATGGATTGCATGCTACACTAACAGACTAGGCAGAAAAAGTCATATTGCTTTTTTGTTGTAATCTTCTATTTTAGGTTCTTGACAAGAAGTTTACCAACCGGTCTAAGGTTGCACCTGAGTACTCTAGACTGCAGGAACTTGGTCAGTGGGAAGCTTCTGGACATTGGAGATATTTTTGTTTATCTGAAGAATTTCGAACGTTAGACTCAACGGAAAACATTCATCCAACAAATTCGAACTTACTATCTAATAGATCCTGTTCTGTTGTCTAGCTAGCAAATTTTGAAAATAATATATATATATATATATATATATATATATGTCATGTACTTTGAAACTTCAGAGACAAAAGAATACAAGTGTAGAACACAAGGAAAAATATAGGAAGTAGAACATAGAGAGATTCAAAAGAAAGAGAAAACTTCACTGAAAACTAAGAAAGACTCTATTGCAACATCAAAAGAGGCCTCCTTCACAGTCAAGAGATAGCCTGAGAGAGAGAGAGCTAGAAGTTGATCCACACATCATCCGCTCTTGGGCCTCCAGCCAGATCATGCATTGCATCTTTCATGTACAGCTTTTTAGTCTTAATTTATGCTTACTGTGTTACATTGTATATCAACTTATCAAGAGGCATTTTTGTACTTATTTTATATTATTCGTGTTGTAATTCTTCTTCCTAGCTATGGAAGAGAAGACATGTCTGGTGTGCAGGATGTGTTATTCCCTTTTGTTGTAAGGAAAGACCTATTTGGTGTACAGGGTGTATTATTCCCCTTTGTTGGAAGGGAAGACATGCCTGGTGTGCAGGGTGTGTTGTTCCACTTGGTTGAAAGAAAAGACTTGGGGCAGGGATCTTTTACGTATTCAAGTTGCATGTTCTGTGCCTATGGACTTGAGTGACTGTTGGTTAGCCTTTTTACACTCTGTGTCGGTGTAGGAGTGGCATAATGTCGGTGTGGGAGAGACATGGTAGCGCCTAGCACCTAGGAGACAAGGGCCACTAGGTGTACCCTGGGGTAGTAGTTAGTGCTGGTGTAGGAGTGGCACATTTCGGAACTCCGTCATTCGTGGCTAGAAGGAGGGAAAACTACCTAGAGCTAGACAAGCTAGAGTAGCCAACATGCTATCCGAAGATTGTTGCTCTGTTACAGTGGGTTGGCGCTTTGTTTTCTACTGGACCTAGCAGCTTCTTATGTGCTTATTATTGTAAACATGTAGTTTTAATAATAGTTTATTGGATTCATATATCACACATATCTCTTTGTTGCTTTGTGGTTGAGGGAGGTGGGGATCGCGGGATCCCTATTGAGCCATTTTCTTGTCTTGCTCACTCCCTGTGTTTCAGGTGAGGGTTTCCAGCGGGCGTAGGATTTGCGGGTTTCGTCTCGGGTTTGCACGCCAGCAATCATTGTTCCGAAGTATGCCCCGACATAGTTTTACCTTTATTTCTAGCATGTACGCACTATTGTTTCTTTTCAGTTGCGGACTATGTATTTATTTGCTGAATCGAGTCGGACTGTAATAACTTTCACTTCCTGCACCATTTACTTCACAGTTCGATACCTGTGTAGATTGTTCAGCTTAATTTATCATCTATTTCCCATACTAAATTGAGATCCGATTTGGTTCTTAATGATAATGGTCCGAAACCCATTTAGTAATCAGATCCCTGATTGTCGTTACAGGAGATCTTAGAAGGGCGGAGCGGCCTTGGATGGATACAGAATCTGACGAGATTTCTGAGTTCGAGAGATAGATGATTGATTGGTGGCTAGTGTTGTTTACTCCCTGTCAACCCAAGTACTTGTGTGAATGCTATGACGATAATGAGATACAAATTGTGATAATTGATGACTAGATATGGAATCGGATTCTGATTTATTTATAGAATTAAATTGATATATTTAGTCCTTACAATGAGTCATTTCAATTGAAATTGATTGTATGTGATTCTTGCATTCAGTAATCATTTTGTGGGCCTTCGTGGGCACGTGATCTCCACTGAGCGCTCTATTGTGGAGACTCATCTCCTTCATTTTCAGGTTCTGCGGAGTGAGAGGAGTCTTGACGAGCTGGTGACTCTTGGGCTTGGATTTGCCTGTGGTGGACTTTGGCTAGGAGTGTCGATTGGGACTTGGTGGTTATCCTCTTTCTCTTGGTGAACATTTGCCTATATAATCATTTGAACATTGAATTTGCTTATCTATTGAGTATGTATGAATGGTCTTATGTATGAGAATCTTTCGTACCTATATATGCATTATTCATTCTTTCTAATTCTTACTTATCATTTACAATACGTGAATTGCTTATCAATCAGGTTCGATCCAGTAACGCATGGAGTCAAGTGAACCAACTCGGAGCTATTCAACATCTTTTAGACTGGCATGTTACATGTTGGTATCAGAGCATAATTGGGTATATGATTTGTATGAACATGAGCGGAAAGAAAGATGTACTTGCAATGAGACCGTTGAGTAGATTTTCAGTTTACATAGCTTTTGTCTTGCACCAGCCATTGGGTTGTGCCAGGCCATTGAATTTTTGTACGTTGTTTCGATTGCCTATATTACAAAATGTGTCGCTTAGTCCCCAAGATAGTAATACTCATAGTGGAGACGATGGATCCCATCCTGGAATGGAACAATTTACGGAACCCATGTGAGATTCCATGACTCAGTATCAACAGAGGAATGAAGGTGGAGCTGAGGAGAGTAGTCATTGTTAAACAATAATAATGGAGAGGTTCATAGCACTTCACTCTCCAGTATTTAAAGGTAATGAAGAATCTAAGGAAGTTGGACATTTGATTCGTGAGATGGAGAAAATGTTTAAATTATTGGAATGTTAAGAGAGAGAGAGAAGGTTGTGTTGGATACTTACTTAAAGAGAGTGCAGATGCATGGTGGCAGATTGTGAAGAGAAACAATTTTGCTGAAGTGTCCTTGAGGGAGATTGAATGGGATAGCTTTTTAGAATTATTGAATGAGCAGTGTCATCGTCCATATATGCAGGAACGAAAGAACTAGAATTTATGGAACTAGTTCAAGGCACCATTTGACTATACAAGAATATGAGAGGTAGTTCAATGAGTTGGGTAGATTTGCCCCTCACATTATTAGAGATGAGAACAGAAGAACTCAAAAGTTTGTATCCGGTCTTAAGAGTAATTTGACAGAAAAGGTAGTTCCCTCCAGATGCAAGACTGTGGTAGAAGCTATAAATGTGGCAACCCCTACCAAGTCATCGACATTTTCTTCTTCCTAGGCAATAAGATGAAAGGATTGTTTAAGGGTGGATTCCTAGGAGATTTTAAAGGAGGATTTCATAAAGGAAGTGGCGGAAAGGGTTCATTTCAACAACAACACCAGAAGGCCCAACCGGAACACTGTGTGACTCAAAGTTGTGGACGTTGCGGCCATGTTCATGCAACTCAAGATTGCTACCTAGTTGTTAGGCACTATTTCAATTATGGTTAGGAAGGTGACTTGGCAAGAGATTGTCCTTATGGCAGTGCCAGTGTAGAGGTGGTAGTAAGTAACCGGGACAGCCGAAGAAGCCAAAGATATAAAGAAAGGTGTTTTCTCTCACTAAATCTGATGCTCAAACTTCCAAAGAGGTGGTTGAAGGTACAATCTTTATACTTAGATATACAGCCCATGTGTTGATTGATTTTGGTACGCTTCTCATTGTTTCAGTTCAAAAGAATTTGTTAATAATCTTGGTGTGCTTCTTACTCTTAAATGTTCTGAGTTGGCGATTAGTACCCTTAGTAGTGATGTGTTATTATCTTCTCGATATTTGGAGTATGTTCCCATTGAGATTGGAGGCCATATCTTAGAAGCAAAGTTGCATTTGCTAGGTCTCTTTAATTTTGATCTCATTCGAGGGATAGATTTCGTAAGGATGTATGAGGCTCATGTTGATTGCGCAAAGCAGAAAGTTACTTTCAGCAAGCAAGGAGTGGCATCTTTTACATTCAGAGGTATATTTAATTCTCCAAGATGTGCTCTTATTTCTGTACTACAAACTAGGAAATTGGTGCAGAAAGGTTATGCTGCTTATCTAGCTTCAGTAGTTGGGACATCAGGGTCTTTTATAATTTTGGAGGATCCTAGAATTGAAAACGTGGCAATAGTTCGAGAGTTTGTTTATGTGTGTCCCAGTGATCTTCTCGGTCTACCCCCACACTGTAAAGTAGAGTTCTACATTGACTTGATATTCGGATCTGCACGTATCTCTAAGACGCCTTATAGCATGGCTCCAGCAGAGTTAAAAGAACTAAAGACATAGTTACAGGATTTGTTAGGTCGTGGTTTCATTCAGCCTAGTGTGTCACTATGGGGAGCTCCAGTGTTATTCGTAAAGAAGAAAGATGCTTCTTTAAGATTGTGCATTGATTATAGGTTGTTGATCAGATCACTACAAAGAATAAATACCCATTACCACGGATTGATGACTTGTTTAATCATCTCTAGTCAGCTTCAGTTTTCTCCAAAATCGACTTGAGGTCTAGATACTATCAACTAAGGATTTAGAGAGAAGATGTGCACAAGACAACATTTTTGTACTCGATACGGTCACTATTAATTTTTAGTGATGCCATATGGATTGACGAATGCACCGGCAACATTTATGGACATGATGAATATGGTGTTTTATCCTTACATAGATCAGTTTGTGATAATCTTCATTGATGATATCTTGATATATCCTGCTAATGAAAAAGAACATGCTTATCATTTAAGAATTCTTTTGCAAACTTTGAGAGAAAATAGACTCTATGCCAAATTTTCTAACTCAGTTCCTTGGTCACGTGATTTCCAAAGATAGAGTGGTAATTGATCCGGCCAAGGTAGAAGCCGTGTTGAAATGGGAAAGGCTGAAGACAGTAATAGAAATCTGCAGTTTCCTAGGATTGGCAGGATAATACAGAAGATTCATTCAACACCGGTTTGATAGCGGGTTAGAGTAAAAGGGGTTAACTTTGAGGGGTAGGCTATCTTGGGTTAAACCCATTTTTACTTTGATATCACGCAGGTTAACCTTTTTTTAAAAGTTGGGTTCTCTGGGGTTAATTACCAAAGTATTATGAGTTTCTTATGGAATAAAGTGGAATAAGTGTTTTAAAAGTTGGGTTATCCTGGGTTAATTACCAAAGTGATATGAGTTACCACCTTAACTCACTTGTATATTTTATTATTTCTCTTTATGTTAAACTCACTAGTATTATAGTCAAATTAATTATTGACTGTTTGACCGGTTGATAACCTAATTGAGTGGATGACTAATTTAAGGTGTTTGACCTCTATCATTATATTTAATTTATGTCTAAGTCTTATACTATATTATTTATATTTATGTTATTAAAAAATAATATCTTATTCAATGTTAGAATTTAAATTTTTACCAGCTTAACTCACTCATATATTTTATTATTTCTCTCTATGTTAAACTCATTAACATTAAACTCAAATTAATTGTTGACTCCGTTTGACCGGTTGACTGACCTAATTGAGTGGATGACTAATTTAAGGTGTTTGACCTCTATCATTATATTTAATTTATACCTATGTCTTATATTATGTTATTTATCTTTATGTTATTAAAAAATATTATCTTATTAAATAATAATTAGAGCTTAAATTTTTACCACCCTAAGTCACTCGCATATTTTGTTATTTCTCTTTATGTAAAACTCATTAATATTATACTCAAATTAATTATTGACCCTGTGTAACCAGTTGACTAGCCTAATTGAGTAGTTGACTAATTTGAGTTGTTTGACCTCTATTATTATATTTAATTTATGTCTAAGTCTTATACTATATTATTTATATTTATGTTATTAAAAAATAATATCTTATTCAATGTTAGAATTTAAATTTTTACCAGCTTAACTGACTCATATATTTTATTATTTCTCTCTATGTTAAACTCATTAACATTATCCTCAAATTAATTGTTGACTCCGTTTCACCGGTTGACAGACCTAATTGAGTGGTTAACTAATTTGAGGTGTTTGAGCTCAATTATTATATTTAATTTATATCTATGTCTTATATTATATTATTTATTTTTATGTTATTAAAATAATGTCTTATTAAATAATAATTAAAATTTCATTATTGTAACTCACTTCGTTGCAAGTCGCTTTCAAACAACCTACACTATTGAGCATCACTTCTACCCGCACTCTAGCCAGTTTCATTTCATTGTCTTCAAAAACTTCCATTTCTTCCTTTCCAACCGAAGTGTGACTTCATTTCACATCTTATAACCGTGTGTTTCCCCGAAGTACTAAAAATCTAGCCAGCTGGAGACCTCCTCTCATACATTTCAAACCTCATGGCAAAACAAAAAATTAAAAAAGAAAGAAAGGTGCCCCTGTATCTCATGCTTCTCCCTCAAAAAGCTACAGCTCTCATCTTCCACAACGGCTATACTCGCATCAAATTAGAAACGTTATAATGGAGTTGACCAAAACTATGTAGCGTGTAGCTCTGTCATACTTGTCATGTCTAGCTCACAGGTAATGGGGTGGCCTCTGAGGATGATAGAGTGAAGCTTATGACTTCAAATAATGCACAACAACAAAATGGAGCAAATATTCATTCGTATGCTCACAACTGACTGAAGCTGCATTTTGAAGTGATAATGAAATATCTACTTGACTTGAGTTTAATTGAAGAATATATATTTGCTAGAAGAAGTAGTGCAGGAGCAGTTAAGTATTGCTTGAGAGAATGCTTCCCTGTACGTGCACTTGTGTATCCATCCCTGCTTGATATCCATTTGTTGGACATGAACCATCTCAAAATATTTCGGGTACATGATTGCAGCTCAGAAAAGGGATCCTCGGCACATATCTCATCAGAAAATTTCTTCTACACAACATAAACAACGAACCTAACAACAAACATTGCAGCTCGAGTAGGAATTTTTTTTTTCTCGAACAACTTGGTTACATCCCATTAAAACTTATCAAGTAGATCCAACATTCAATACAGAACAGACTCATGTCAATTCCAAGCCCCATACACAAACCAAGCACATAAGGTGAGCAGCCCATTATGAGATTGTATAATCTAATCATGCTGTTCACTTATCAACACAATGCCATAAACAGTGAACAAAGCACGAAGTATCAAAACTAACGACCAAACTGGAACAGATATCTACAAACTTTCAAGATCCAGAGTTACCAAGTATGATAAAAAGGACCAAGTGGTATGAGTCAACAGGTTCATCATCCGAGAAACCAGATTTGATTAAATAACATGTTCATTATATAATATATATACACTTTCCTTATCAATTCTTACGGGCTTCTATATGAAACAAGATGCTGAAGGAAGCACTAGAAACACATTCAAATGTTAGTAGAATTTATAAGGAAATGTGTATACGTTCTCCCTATATCTTTCAAATCAGACCAGCAAAAAATACATCTATAATGCCCCCATGAGTTTCACCCTGTCCAAATGGTGATGATTAAAGCCTGCATGGGGTTTCTTGGCTAAGAACATGGCTAACATTTCCCATATATAAGAAGAACCTACACGAAAAATGCATACATGCAGCTACAGTTACTGTAAAAATTTGTAAGAAAAAGTAAAAAAAAAACAGATGCAACAACCTGCAAGGCAAAATCCTTTCATTAAAAAGATCAACGATTGGGGCAGAACCAAACTTTATTCATGCTTCAGGACCAAACAATTAATGAGTTTCACAATCAAGAGTAAATTTACACGAGAATTTCAATCAAAAAAAGGAAAATGCCACCCTTCCCATCCGTACAAATTACATTAAAAAGGAAAATGACACTTAAAAGAGGGCATGCCAACCCTTTCTAATTTGGCGCAGCCACGAACTTGTCGAATGACAAAAGTTTCAACCCTATCCTGGCATGCTCAACTTCTTTCTTCCGGGCAAGGGCAATTTGATAGCATGTCTCAAACCTGGATTTGAAATGAATCATGCCAGATGTGCATGTAGAAAATTTCATATGCTGTCATACATCTAAATATGTAATATCAGAGTAATGGGAACCATGGAAGCTCATCTCAGGATCCCTATGGACGAAGACATGAATGCCAAGGTCTTAACATATTCCTCCTCAGAAATCCCATAAACAATTTGAAGGCAACAAAATACAAATTAGAAAGGCAACAGTAAATTTAATTTTCACTTTTAAAGAAGAAAATAATTGTCTAATATTCACTTACTTGTTGGCCTCATATTCCACGAAAGACCCTTCAGAGCTCAATGGTTTTTTTTTTTCGGTTGCAAAAATGGAATTAACCAGTTCAGTTAAGTTCGAAGAAAAATGCATTAAATAGTTGTTTGCATGTGCATGTGTGTGTGTGTGTGAGAGAGAGAGAGAGAGAGAGAGAGAGAGGTGATACTATACTTAAACAATGCAGCTGTTATGGCCATCTAATTGTTTGCTATTCATCATTGCCCAACTTTCCTCAAGGCCAAGTCACCAAGAGTGTGGATAAGTGCATCTAACGATGGATGAGTGGCAAGCAGCACCGATCAAATGCACACTCATGAAAAGTCTACATTTTTTACAAAAGAGAGCCAACAAAGGAACCCATAAACCCATTACAACCGGAGGTTGTATTGACACTTCTTCCACTCCTTGACGTCATAGAATTCAACTTTTACTTCCATCAGATCTGTCTGCTTTGCTTGTTATAATTTTCCAAGCTTCCAGTCCATGCGAACTAATTTCTTAGAATAATTCACGTGCGGAGGAAGCTGCATGAGATTCTTAGTTTCTCTTTTTGCTGAATTGAATGAGATATGTATGAATGGAACATTCTTTCAACTGGTGAGTGGTGCCAAATCTTTACGGATGTCAAAAGTGTAGTCGATTCCAAGTAACAATTGCCATCGTCATCAACCAACTGAAATAATGAAAACATGTGTTTTATTTTATGGTTTGTGAATGGTAATTAGAATTCCAAAGAGATGCCGTGTACACAGATTCCTGCCATGCACATCAGTATGTCAACCATCACTATAGACAAACAAGAAATAACTAGTTAACATCCCTTCTAGACAAATACTTTCTCATTCATATGAGAGGTCCAATGTCCAGGAAAAGAAAAGAATTTTTTAGTATATATAATAGACGTATGTAGACTATTGTCATTGTATATGTACTCCCGGATTTGAGATATTGTACTTATGAATATACCTATGTGTTGTGAAGCTTATGACTTAAAATAATGCACAACAATTAAATGCAGCAAATATTCATTCGTATGCTCACAACTGACTGAAGCTGCATTTTGAAGTGATAATGAAATATTTACTTGACTTGAGTTTAATTGAAGAAATATATATTTGCTAGAAGAAGTAGCGCATGAGCACTTAAGTATTGCTTGAAAGCATGCTTCCTTGTATGTGCACTTGTGTATCCATCCCTGCTTGATATCCATTTGTTGAACATGAACCATCTTAGAATATTTTGGGTACCTGATTGCAGCTTAGAAAAGGGATCCTCGACACATATCTCATCAGAAAATTTCTTCCACACAACATAAAGAACAAACCTAACAACAAACATTGCAGCTCGAGTACGAAATTTTTTTCTCGAATAACATGGTTACATCCCATTAAAACTTATCAAGTAGATCCAACACTGAATACAGAACAGGCTTATCTCATATCCAAACCCCATACACAAACCAAGTACATAAGGTGAGCAACCCATTATGAGATTGTATAATCTAATCATGCCGCTAACTTCTCAGCACAATACATAAACAGTGAACAAAGCAAGAAGTATCAAAACATGACCAAAACTAAAGACCCAACTGAAACACATATCGACAAACTTTTCAAGATCCAGAATTACCAAGTATGATAAAAAGGACCAAGTGGTATGAGTCAATAGGTTCATCATCCGAGAAATTGGATTTGATTAAATAACATGTTCATTGGATAATCTATATACAGTTTCGCTATCAATTCTCATGGGCTTCTATATAAAACAATTTGAAGTACGGTTGCTGAAGGAAAAAAAAAAAAGGCTCAACATTGGATCCAAGGTAGCCCATTTGAAGAAAGTAAAAATATGAAAGAGCTGTATCACCCCATCCTTTTTCCAATCCCAGTTCTTGAAATCTACAAAACTGGGAAAGCTTGACACATGACTGAACTCTGGATCTTGCTGGATATTTTTTTAAAATTTATTCAAATACATCTTTTTTAAATCTATTCAAATTCTTTTATCATCCAAATGTACAATTCATAGGTGCTATCTGCATTAGAAACCAACAAGAACCGGGTACTCAATATTACAATAAAGAAGAGCACATGAAACGTAAAATATAAAAATGAAATTTCTCACCTATATTCGAATTCTGAGGAAGATGCCTCTGGTTGGAGCTTAGAAATGCTAATCTGCCTCTGACAAAGAAGACTTAAGTCTGGATAACCTCTGTATTCTGTTATTTACCATCATCATCATCTGCAGAAGATCATTCATACGATAGTAACTGGCAATCAACATGATACAGGTCAGTGACCCTGATAGTCAATAACAGATTGGTTTCTTCTCAGCAACATCAAATCAGCCCAGTGCATACACCAACCTGCTGCTGTGCTTTCAATAATATCTTCTCTTCTTCAGGTCTAGGACAGAGAGCACCTTGGTTAGCTTGTTTAATCTCCAATGTTAATGCCACTTAGACCACCAACTTTGGCCTGTAAGACGCTTTCACCTCATCTACCTTCTTCTCATCTTGTCCATTCACCCAAATCCACACCAAGGGGCTGCAACAACAATAGAAGCAAGGCAAAAAAAAAAGAAGTAGTATCTGGTCTTTTAAGCCCCCTGCCAGCCAGAAGCTGAACAAAATACAATTCTCGACAAATATTGTCAGGGGGCTTATTCAAGAAAAAAAGAGAGCAGGAAAAACATTGAACATAGAAAGATGGCACAAGATCACCTGAGGTGGACACATTGATATATAATGGTCTCTCATTTGAACACCGTTCAGAGCAACCACTTTAATCGGCCTGCAACAACTACTAAAAGCAAGGGACGGACACAAGGGAAGAAAATAGTAGTATCTGATCTTTTAAGCCCCCTGCCAGCCAGAGGCTGGATAAAATATAATTCTCGACAAAAATTGTCAGGGGGCTTATCAAGAAAAAGGAATTAGAAATCGAGAAAAGATCAGAAATAGAAAGAAATAGGGAGTAAGATTACCCGGAGTGGACAGCCATGAATGATATCTCCTATTTCATATCATTCTTTTTCTTTTCTTTTCCATTTTTTTTTTGTTTTTTTGTTTAAGGGGAGCACTGCTAAGACCTTGACCTGCAACAATAACAACTAAAAGCAAGGGAGAAAAAAGGAGGAAGTAAGTAGCATCTGCTCTTTTAGGCCCCCTGCTAGCCAGAAGCTGAACAATTTATATATTCTCGATGAGTATTGTCAGGGGGCCTATTAAAAAAAAAGCAGTAAAGAAATAAGAAACGAAAATATAAAAGATGGAGCAATATCACCTGGGGGTAGACAGCATGATCTCCCTCACATTTTAAAACGGTTCCATTTCTTTTTTTTTCTTTTTTTGGTTTTTTGAAAGGGCATACACAGGCATTTTAGTATCATCCGAATTCCAGAGGCAAGGTAGAAAAGAAAAATCCAAATCCCATAGGCTAGGTAGAAAAATCCAAATCCCGGAGTCAAGGTAGAGAAAAAAGCAGTGGCAGTAGTATCTGTTCTCCACAAGTATTAACAGGGGACTAATTATTCAAAAAACCAGGAAGAATTCAGAAATCGGAAAATAAAATCAAGACCAGAAATTCATAAGATGCGATGGGGGAGCACGCAACGAAGATGGGATGGATTACTCACCTGGGTTGGACAAATGTGATGTCCAGATGACAGTTAAACCTTTCCCGCCCTAGCGAGCCAGATCGCCAGAAGCCACGGACAAACTTGTGAATCCTGGCTGCAGCATCGGCGGCGAAATAAGAGATGGGCAGGGATGCCCATGGGATAGAATCGCCCACATCGGACACGGCAGCAAGCAGTCGACGAACGTCGGCCATTGCCGTGTCCGCCGTGAGAAATCGCGCGGCGGAACTCTCGTGCTGCATCTCGAAACTCACCCTGCTGAGCGAGACCACCTCCCCAAAACCCTCGGAGAAGGGGGAGACGGCCGAGAGAGGGCGGCGCTCGACCCAGCGCCGGACACCGCGGAGGCGGAGGACCAAGGGGGGGTCTTCCCACCGCACGGGGAGAGTCGCCGTGTGCGCCGTCACCTGGAGGGTGAAATCGCGGGCACCGGGCGGGACCAAGGAGGGAAAGAAACGAGTGAAAGCGCCGGCAGGAAGAGAGTAGGAAATAAAGTCGGCCGACTCCGTCCTGGTCCGCCGGCAGCGCTCGCAGCAAGGGGAGCGCTCGCAGCAGGGGCAGCGCTCCTCCTCCTCGCGCGCCCTCTTCTTCTTCCTCGCCGCCGATGTCGCGGGCACCACCATCTCAATCTCCATTTCCATCTCCATCTTCTTCTTCTTCCTCTTCGAGTTCTTCTTCTTCTCGATCGGTTCCTTGCTCACGCACCGGAAACGCCAAACGGTCTGGTAGGGTATTTATTGTGGCGTTTTGAAAAGGTGTTCTTGCATATGTACCCCTTACATACCCGTATTTGCATATACCCCCAACGTCCACACGCTGTCTTCAGTACCCCTAAAATCTTCAGAGAGTTGCATTTATACCCTTTCTGTCTAATGATTTTGCATATATAATTCCTAAATTTATTAATATTTGTCATATATACCCCTCAATTCACTAAAATTTTGCATATGTACCTCCTTCCGACATCCCCGATGTCATCATGATTTATGGAATCTTTTTTGCATATTTTATTAAAATTCACCTTAATTTGGTGGAGGGTACAAATATAATAATTTGAAGATTTCAAAGGTATTAATGACAATTTGTGGGAGTTAGGAGTATAGATACAAATATGGTGTATCTGAGGGGTATATATACACAACGAAAACCTTTTTCATCCCATGTGTTTTCATCTAAGGCTGGACTTTTTACCTTTTAATCAATCCAACCGAACTAATTTTAAAAAAACTATAACATAAAGCTTCATTGCATCACATTTCGAGATTTTTCATTAAATTTTATTTTTTAAAAAAATAAAAGTGATTTTCCATACATGTTTTTATTAAATACAAAGGTTGTAGAGAGTTTTTTTCTTAATTAAATAGACTTGAGAGTTTCAAAAATTCTATTTAAAAAAGATACTTATAAAACCTAATCGTCTTAAAATTTTAACTTCATATTTGCCCATCTTATTTGCATATTATTATAAATAACTCCATTGCATTAAGATCCTTGCAAAAATGATCTTACTTTTAAGTCATTAAATTTCATTAAAAATCTCTCATTTAACTCCATATAAGTTTTAGTAAAAAATTAAAAATCTTCTTCTACTTTGAGTTCTTCTTCTTATGCTTATGCTATATCGAGTTCTTATTTTTCTCTTCTTGTCGATCGGTTTCACTTCTTGCATAGCAAACAATCATACGTGTTAAATAAATCTCTGATTAAGCTACTTCGAGCAAGCACTTGTAGCTTAACTATGCATCTAATCGATTTGCTTAAATGATTATTATTCGCATTGAAAAGACTCCCTATGTATCTTTTCTTTTCAACAAATCTTGTGATCTATTAGAATAGATCTTTGATAATACTTTTTGTTGAGTAGTGTGCAAACGATTCTTTTTCTTATATACTGTTCATATGAGAGGATGTCTGTATTTAATTCCTGACAACTTTTCTAAGTTGTTCTGCACTTAAAATATTTTTTAATGGATTGCATGCTACACTAACAAACTAGGCAGAAAAAGTCATATTGCTTTTTTGTTGTAACCTTCTATTTTAGGTTCTTGACAAGAAGTTTACCAACCGGTCTAAGGTTGCACCTGAGTACTCTAGACTGTAGGAACTTGGTCAGTGGGAAGCTTCTGGACATTGGAGATATGTTTGTTTATCTGAAGAATTTCGAACGTTAGACTCAGCGGGAAACATTCATCCAACAAATTCGAACTTACCATCTAATAGATCCTGTTCTGTTGTCTAGCTGGCAAATTTTAAAAATAATATATATATATATATATATATATATATATATATATGTCATGTACTTTGAAACTTCAGAGACAAAAGAATACAAGTGTAGACCACAAGGAAGAATATAGGAAGTAGAACATAGAGAGATTCAAAAGAAAGAGAAAACTTCACTGAAAACGAAGAAAGACTCTATTGCAACATCAAAAGAGGCCTCCTTCACAGTCAAGAGATAGCCTGAGAGAGAGAGAGCTAGAAGTTGATCCACACATCATCCGCTCTTGGGCCTCCAGCCAGATCATGCGTTGCATCTTTCATGTACAACTTTTTAGTCTTAATTTATGCTTACTGTGTTACATTGTATATCAACTTATCAAGAGGCATTTTTGTACTTATTTTATATTATTCGTGTTGTAATTCTTCCTCCTAGCTATGGAAGAGAAGACATGTCTGGTGTGCAGGATGTGTTATTCCCTTTTGTTGTAAGGAAAGACCTATCTGGTGTACAGGGTGTATTATTCCCCTTTGTTGGAATGGAAGACATGCCTGGTGTGCAGGGTGTGTTGTTCCACTTGGTTGAAAGAAAAGACTTGGGGACGTATTCAAGTTGCATGTTCTGTGCCTATGGACTTGAGTGACTGTTGGTTAGCCTTTTTACACTCTGTGTCGGTGTGGGAGTGGCATAATGTCGGTGTGGGAGAGACATGGTAGCGCCTAGCACCTAGGAGACAAGGGCCACTAGGTGTACCCTGGGGTAGTAGTTAGTGCTGGTGTAGGAGTGGCACATTTCGGAACTCTGTCATTCGTGGCTAGAAGGAGGGAAAACTACCTAGAGCTAGACAAGCTAGAGTATCCAACATGCTATCCGAAGATTGTTGCTCTGTTACAGTGGGTTGGCGCTTTGTTTCTACCGGACCTAGCAGCTTCTTATGTGCTTATTATTGTAAGCATGTAGTTTTAATAATAGTTTATTGCATTCAAATATCACACATATCTCTTTGTTGCTTTGTGGTTGAGGGAGGTGGGGATTGCGGGATCCCTATTGAGCCATTTTCTTGTCTTGCTCACTCCCTGTGTTTCAGGTGAGGGTTTCCAGCGGGCGTAGGATTTGCGGGTTTCGTCTCGGGTTTGCACGCCAGCAATCATTGTTCCGAAGTATGCCCCGACATAGTTTTACCTTTATTTCTAGCATGTACGCACTATTGTTTCTTTTCAGTTGCGGATTATGTATTTATTTGCTGAATCGAGCCGGACTGTAATAACTTTCACTTCCTGCACCATTTACTTCACAGTTCAATACCTGTGTAGATTGTTCAGCTTAATTTATCATCTATTTCCAATACTAAATTGAGATCCGATTTGGTTCAGAATGATAATGGTCCGAAACCCATTTAGTAATCAGATCCCTGATTGTCGTTACAGGAGATCTTAGAAGGGCGGAGCGGCCTTGGATGGGTACGGAATCTGACGAGATTTCTGAGTTCGAGAGACAGATGATTGATTGGTGGCTAGTGTTATTTACTCCTTGTCAACCCAAGTACTTGTGTGAATGCTATGACGATAATGAGATACAAATTGTGATAATTGATGACTAGATATGGAATCGCATTTTGATTTATTTATAGAATTAAATTGATTTATTTAGTCCTTACAATGAGTCATTTCAATTGTAATTGATTGTATGTGATTCTTACGTTCAGTAATCATTTTGTGGGCCTTCGTGGGCACGTGATCTCCACTGAGCGCTCTATTGTGGAGACTCATCTCCTTCATTTTCAGGTTCTGCGGAGTGAGAGGAGTCTTGACGAGCTGGTGACTCTTGGGCTTGGATTTGCCTGTGGTGGACTTTGGCTAGGAGTGTCGATTGGGACTTGGTGGTTACCCTCTTTCTCTTGGTGAACATTTGCCTATATAATCATTTGAACATTGAATTTGCTTATCTATTGAATATGTATGAATGGTCTTATGTATGAGAATCTTTCGTACCTATATGTGCATTATTCATTCTTTCTAATTCTTACTTATCATTCACAATACGTGAATTGTTTATCAATCAGGTTCGATCCAGTAACGCATGGAGTCAAGTGAACCAACTCGGAGCTATTCAGCATCTTTTAGACTGGCATGTTACATGTTGGTATCAGAGCATAATTAGGTATATGATTTGTATGAACATGAGCAGAAAGAAAGATGTACTTGCAATGAGACCGTTGAGTAGATTTTCAGTTTACATAGCTTTTGTCTTGCGCCAGCTATTGGGTTGTGCCAGGCCATTGAGTTTTTGTACGTTGTTTCGATTGCCTATATTACAAAATGTGTCGCTTAGTCCCCAAGATAGTAATACTCATAGTGGAGACGATGGATCCCATCCTGGAATGGAACAATTTACGGAACCCATGTGAGATTCCATGACTCAGTATCAACAGAGGAATGAAGGTGGAGCTGAGGAGAGTAGTCATTGTTAAACAATAATAATGGAGAGGTTCATAGCACTTCACTCTCCAGTATTTAAAGGTAATGAAGAATCTAAGGAAGTTGGACATTTGATTCGTGAGATGGAGAAAATGTTTAAATTATTGGAATGTTAAGAGAGAGAGAGAAGGTTGTGTTGGATACTTACTTACTTAAAGAGAGTGCAGATGCATGGTGGCAGATTGTGAAGAGAAACAATTTTGCTGAAGTGTCCTTGAGGGAGATTGAATGTGATAGCTTTTTAGAATTATTGAATGAGCAGTGTCATCGTCCATATATGCAGGAACGAAAGAACTAGAATTTATGGAACTAGTTCAAGGCACCATTTGACTATACAAGAATATGAGAGGTAGTTCAATGAGTTGGGTAGATTTTCCCCTCACATTATTAGAGATGAGAACAGAAAAACTCAATAGTTTGTATCCGGTCTTAAGAGTAATTTGACAGAAAAGGTAGTTCCCTCCAGATGCAAGACTGTGGTAGAAGCTATAAATGTGGCAACCCCTACCAAGTCATCGACATTTTCTTCTTCCTAGGCAATAAGATGAAAGGATTGTTTAAGGGTGGATTCCTAGGATATTTTAAAGGAGGATTTCATAAAGGAAGTGGCGGCTAGTGAGGTGTACTGCCAGGATCCGAGCGACAGGGCTAGTGCAGATAGGGACCTTAGGAGGTTCTTAGTCTTCTTCTTCGACAGGCTCCTATTCGGGACTAAGGGAGATTACATTCATTGCCGTTTCTTGACCCCTTCTTACTGACTTAGACCACCTAGGTGAGTATGCCTGGGGTGCGGCCCTTCTGGCCCACCTCTTCACTAACCTTTCTTCCATCACGCCTGATCGGGAGACCACCATCAACGGCTTTGCGCCATTCCTTCAGGTATTTAGTTCATTTTATGTTTGTTCCATTAAATGCTTATGATTATTTAATGTATATGATTAGGATTATGATGATTCTAACATATATGTTCTTGTATGCAGCCGTGGAGCTATTATTACTTTTCTCTGGGCCGAACGAGGCCATCTAAACTGCTGGCGGCAGTTCCACTTGCTCGGCGTTGGCATCTGAGTGTAGATACAGTGCCACAACAACACCAGCTGACGGCCCTTCGCCGTCAATTCCTTGACTACCCAAAGCTTTTGGTAAGTTTTAATTCCTCTTTTCCTTTAATTATTAACTTTTTCATAAAATGCTTGAATGCTTTATGTTAATTAACTTACAATGTGTGTTTAAATGAAATATGTTGATTAGAGCAGTTAAAATATCTTATGGAATGCTTGGTTATATTATGTTTGTTAAATGTTTGATTAAATGCTTAATTAAATGTTTGATTAAATGTTTAGTTAAATATTTAGTTACATATTTGGTTATATATTATTTATTGAATATTTTCAATGAATTATTCCATGTTAAATATTTTAGTTGTAAGATTGGATTTTTTCTGGAATATTTTGTTAAAGGTTTTATTAATTGCTTATTTAGTTGTTTATTCATTTGTTTTGTTATGCAATGCACCTAACCTATATGCATGCAGGTTATCTGGCGTCCATATCTTGGTATAGATGATGCAGGACAGCCATGGGTAAAGCGTGGGCGAGGCCAGTTTGGGCGTCAAGTTTGGGTTCACTGCCTGAACGAGATTGCCCTTATGCGCCTAAAGTTAGTGATGAAGACCTTGGGGTTGCATCAAGAGTGGGTGGAGGAGGAGATCCCCGAGGGGATCGGGAGGACGATGCGGGGGAAGCAGGCCCGCACTGACTAGAGGGCGAAGTTCCCGGACGAGCACGAAGACTAGTTCCGGTATGGAGTCCTGGTGGTTTCACAGGCGGTGAGCAGCGATGCTTACCTTCAACAGTACCGAACTCACTATGCTGCCCACCTTCGACTACTTCATCCTCTCAATGTAAGTATCATGAAATGTATGCTATGAATGCGTCTTTCATTTTATTAATTATCTTGCTTATATATGTGAATGCATGACATGAGATGGTATGAACGTGCAGGATGCACAAGACGCCACCATCATCACTCTCCGAGGTCATCTTTAGGCTCAATTGGAACAAATTCAGAACGAGTTGAACGAGTTGGTAAGTGCAACATGCATGAATATCATTATGAATGCTTTCTTTATTAAATTGTTTTAGCGCTAATCCACTGACAATGGTCCCCTTTTGTTACAGCGAGCCGCTTATACGCACGCGGCTCCTCCTCCTGATTCTGCTATTGGGCCGTCCTCCAGTGTCACCTATGAGGCCACCGTCACTAACCTGCGGAGTCAGTTGGCCTCCGCCATCCACCGAGCCACCCAAGCTGAGGATGATGCTGCCGCCCGGGTGAGTCTTGCTTTCTTTGTTTCGGCATGAGTCTGTCTGCTTGATTAGGTGACTGACAACGTCTTCTGCTGCAGGTTCAATAGCTCATTCAGGTCCTCGAGGAGGTGAAAGACGACTTGGAGGAGTCTCAGGCCAGGGCTACCCGCGTCACCGAGCTGGAGGAGCAGTTGGCGAGGCTCTCTGCTGACGACCTCCCCCGTGAGCTTGCACGACTCCAGATCCGGCTGGAGGTCTTGACGGAGGAGAGGGATCGTGACCGGTCCCGGTTGGAGAGCCTTCAGGGCCGCTTGTCAGTTGTAGAGCACGAGCGCCAAAGCATCGAGGCTCGTTACCAGCGTGCGCGGCAGCGGGCACTAGAGCGAGGACAGGCTAGTGCTTTTACAGCGAGTATTGCAGTATCTTTCGGCCAGGCAAGGCTGAGTGCTATGGGACCACCACCGCCACCGACTCGTGGGCCAGACGGACCAGACAAGGTCCAGAGTCAGCTTGATGAGGGGGCAGGAGAGAGTCAACCGTGAGGGCTACTGATGTTGATGTATCTTCTTTTGTTTTGCTGTATCTTGCTTTTATTTTGGAGTCCTATAGATGGACTTACACTTGTACATGAACACTTTTGATATAGGTGAAGAGAGTTTCTTCATACTTGAGTTGCCTTTGTACTCTTCTCTATTGACTTTCCTTTTATACTTGCGCATGGCTTGAACAAACAAGTTAAATATCTGTTCGGGCTTAGCCCCTTGCCCAGTTAAATAACTGGCTACTTGATCCTATCCTTGGTAGAAGGGTCAAGGGGCGTAGTCTTTATTTAATGAAGGCAAATAAAGACCATTAAAGGGAAAACAAATGGTAAAATGCAACATGCAAGCATGTAGATGCTCACTGAAAATTAAAGAAGGATGCAGCACATGTGATGTGACAAACAAATGCTAATTGAAATATTTTTGTTTTGCAATTGCAATTTTTGAAATATCTAATTTTTTTGTTTTGAAATATTTAATTTTTTTTGTAGTTTTCAAATATTCAATCTTTTTGGTTTTGAAATATTCAATTTTTTTTTTGGTTTTGAAGTATTCAATTTTTTTTTGGTTTTGAAATATTCAATTTTTTTGGTTCTAAGATATGACATCTACTAAATAAACTAAGGACTAGCATGGTACTTGGATCAAAAGAGTTTACTTATTTGTCATCTTAGTTCCCTAATCATTCTTTAATAACCTAACCCAGACTCATTGTGCTTGAGTTATGTTTATGTTTGTGATCCCATTCGATGGTTTGATCCTTAGTCAGCCTAGGCCATCCCTCAAGTTTGGAGTACGCCTCTTTAGAAGGAAAGGAAGAATGGGTCTAGAAGGACCACGAGAGCATTCCGAAGATCCAGAAAGATGTCCCTCCTTTACCCTATTATCTGTTGGGGTTTGGTCATTTACACTTCCACGGGATATTTATCGACCTTGCGCTCCATTTTCATTTGATTTTATGGCCTTTTGATGTAACGTTTGTAATGTTGAGTGGCCTTTTGATCTTGTTGGCTTTTGCCTTTTGTGTTTTTCTTTTGCTTTTTCATGGGGCGGGTCTCCCCCTTTTTTTTTTATGACGGCCTCCTACTAAGATGACGAGTCTTTTCGATAGTCTATTCTAGGCCTCGTTCTAACATCGTGGGCTGAGATTAAAACAGAAGTTTTGTTTGAAAAGAATGAATTGTACTTTACTCTCTTAGTCAAGCTTCTGGTATTCCTTGGACTTCACATCTCTTGTTACTCACGAACCAAACGTGTCAGTGTGTGCAAAAAATGAGTTTGGATTAGATTACTAAAGACGAATAAGGGAATTTGAGTTTCCAAATTTTCAAACTCCACTGGTCCTTGCACCATGCTGATCGACACGACTTAATAAGGATAATACTTCTTAAGATAGAGACCATTCCATAGATGAGTTAACTCTTCCCCTTCTACATTAATTAAGCGGTAGGCGTTACCAGGAAAAGCATGCGAGATAACATATGGTCCTTCCCAATTGGGTTGGAACTTAGAATGTGGACCACCAGGTTTAATGAAGATTCTTTTTACAACCATTTCATCAACTTTGAATTTTCATTCAATGACTTTCTTTTGATAAAAACATACTCATTTGTTCTGATATACTCGTGCATGATTAGCAGTTGACCATTTTTTCTCGTCTAAAAGTTCCAATTGAGCTAGGAGTGCCGAGCGGTGCTTATCAATGGAAAACTCCTTATTCAATTGTACTCTTAATGACGGGATGAGGACTTCGTATGGAACTACCGCCTCCATTCCGAATGTTAAGGAATATGGAGTCTGCCCAATGGGCGTGCGGATTGAAGTTCGGTAGGCCCATAAAGCCTTAACAAGTTTCTCTGGCCAGTATGTGTATCGATTAGATTCACACGTTTTCTTGATGATTTTTATCAAAGTCTTGTTAGTTGCCTCGGCTTGGCCATTGCCTTGTGGATAGTATGGAGACGAGTGATGCAATGCAATTTTATACCTATTGATATGAACTGTGGTCCATTGTCGGTGACGATGGTGCTTGGGATTCTGAATCTTGTGATGATATTCTTCATGATAAACTTGCAGCCGGTAGACGCTTTGACTTCCGTGTAAGCTTCGACTTCTGCCCACTTGGTGAAGTGTTCCGTTGCCGGAATTGGGATCACCGAGAGGTCCAATGATGTCGAAAGCCCACATAGAGAAAGGTCATGGGGAGGAAACAAGATAGAGTGAAGATGAAGGAGAATGGATCTTGTCGGCATGAAGTTGACACTTAGCACACCTATGGACATACCTTACACAATGTTCTTCCATGGTTGGCCAGTAGAATCCTTGTCTAAGGATCTTCTTTGATAAGATATTTCCATTAACGTGGCCACCACAAACTCCAGCATGAGCTCCTTCCATAATCCTCTAAAGCTCATCTTCGTCTAAGCATCTCAGAAGAAAACCGTCAAAACCCCGTTTATAAAGTGCTCCTCCAACTAGAGTGTATCTCTAAGCAACTCTCCTGATAGCCCTTTGCTCCTCAACTGTAGCTTCTTCAGGATACGATTGATCTTCACAGTATTTGGCAATCTCATAATACCATGGTTTCTCTTCGTCTTCCATCTCTTCTTGCAATTCCAATAGCATGATCTCTCGCTTCTCCACAATGTCTCCATCTCTAACCTTCTTCAGCAACTTCTCCTTAATCCTAAGGAATGAAAGGTCTTTCACGGCGGGTGAAAGATGCCTATGAACGATGATAGATTCAGATTGTTTGCTGATTGAAAAATTCAGGGATGATGCGAGAGAAGCTAGAGCATCGGCTAAGATGTTTTGATTTCGAGGAACATGGACAAATATCAATTTAGTGAAAATCTTGGCATAAGAAGAGGTGAGTTCTTGATAAGGCTTGAGTTTAGGATCAAGAGTTCGGTACTTAGTGAGCACTTGGCAAAGGATTCTGTCCACATATCGTCTTTGATTCTGTCTATGGACATCAGTTCCTCATCCGGAAACTCCGATCGGACTAGATCAAAATGAGGAAGAGGGTGATGAGCAAAATGTTCTGCGATGGCATAGCCTTTGATTGCTTTCTGTTGAATATAGATGATATCGAATTGAGAGAGAAAACTTTGCCATCGTGCTAATTGATCGGTGAGAATAGATTTTTCGATGAGGAAATTGATGGGATTCATCCTAGCGATGAGATGGACTTCATAAGCTAGAAATAGTGCTTCAGCTTCTGAACCACCCACACTAATGTAGCACAGGTCTTCTCCATCGCTATGTATCTCTGTTCTACGGGGTTGAGAAGTTTACAGAGATAGTAGGCTGCCCTCTCTTTTCCTTCTTCATCTTCTTGTGCTAAGACAGCCCTGTTAGTATTAGATGGTCTCAAAGCCAATTCGATACTATGTACTGATTCAGATTATTAATAAATGGCAATAATTCATTGTGTGTAATTAATTCGATCTGTGTTTATCGTATCACGATGAAGTCCATGAACATGTGCAATAGTCTTCGGATTATGATGAGATCATAATTACGGGACCGAAGACTTATAAACACATGTTCTTAATTGTTCCTAGTCATAGGATGTTTGAGATAGGACATCGAACATCCGGATAGACTAGTATAGGTTTCTTCAGCTCATATGATGAGGGTGACTGATCCTATAAGTCACTTGTGTGGAGACACTATGCTGGACCTATAGGTGCTCATTGGCGAATGAGTTCACTGAACTGATCCGACTATGAATCGCTGGATGGTAAACACCTCACTATTAACTAGCTTGATTCATTTGTCACGGTTGCGTGGATGATCCTTGGACCTGAGACACCAAAAATACCTTGTTGGTAGGTTTCTGAACTTTGACATTGACTAACGAATCCCTAACCATGGGTTATCAATAAGTCAAGCGATCGGGTTCAGGGAAATGCCCTCGAAGGTAATTGTGTGTTCAATACGGGATCATCCGCTCTCGGTAGTTTGAGAGAGAATGTTCCGGGAATGATGCGCTTAAAATCCCTGACCAAGGCGGACTCTATAATCGATAAGGAGTTATCGGATTCATATTAGCGACATCTGATTCAAGTGAATCGACCGAATAGGGTTTAACAGTAAACCATGCCCTAGGTCGATTCGGGAACATTGTACGGATGAAGGATTATATCCGCGCGCTAACCGATGACAGAAAGATTCTAATAGAGGGTTGCGATAACCCCAGTGCCATCTAGGATCACGCGATGTTGCTTGGCATCCAACGTGATCGGAAGTCCGTCCGAATTTATTGTGGGACATTAAATTCGGCTGATTAATTGAATATAAGGATATTAATTAATTCAGTGGGTCAGTAAAGGGTTACTGGACTTAATGGGCTATTAACTGGACTGGTATTTGGGCCTACACGCAAATGGTTTTCAAGTCGATGGATAATCCAACATGATTTCGGATAAGTCTGGGTTTTTATGAAAAACTGCAAACAAACTTCTTATAAAAGAACGGATACTACGTCGGGGGCCAGAAACCCTGACCTAGCCATTGTTCTTTCTCTCTCTATCTCTCTCTTCTGGGCGTGCGACACGAGGCGGCCATCTGGAGGCTCCGCTTCAAATCCCGACTGCTCCGACTTCCGTCCGACAGGAGATTCCGAATCCACATGTCGCGGCGGATTACGCGCAGCCAGACAGGATCTACGAACGCCGCAGCGAGCGAGGAAGCGAGGACGATCCATCGTGAGGAGAACCGCGTGGATACCGCTAGAGGTCAGGCATCTGCGCGACTTGTGGCATCGCTCTGACGGAACCGGAAAACGAACGCGGATCCGAATCCGTGCAAGGTAAATCCGATTTACTCCGGTCTTGTTTAGTTAATCGAAATGGGACGGATACGATCCCGAAATATTTTATTCCGCTGCGTTTCGGTCGGATCACGACACAGCGATCCCAACAAGCCCCCACCGCATCATCTAGGACAGAGATATAAAAAACTAAAGGTTTGTCCGGAGATGGTGGTCTCAAAACAGGAGGACTTGCTAGGTATGTCTTCAATCCATCGAATGTCTCCTGACACTTATCGTCCCAAACAAACTTGACTCCCGGTTTAGTAAGCTCGTAAAACGGCTTACATCTTTGTGAGTGCTGGGAGACAAAGCGGCGAATAAATTGCAACCTCCCGATTAATCCTCTTAATTCTTTCAAATTTCGGAGATGTGACATCTCTCTGATAGCCTTAGCCTTGTTGGATCAATCTCAATGCCCCGTTTACTAACTATGAATCCTAACAACTTCCCTAATGAGAAAACAAATACACACTTTTTGGGATTCATCTTCAATTGATATTCCTTTGATCTTTCCAAAACTCTCGCCAATCCCATGGCATGCTCAGCCTTAGTCTTAGATTTCACTAATAGATCATCCACGTACACTTCCAAATCAATGTGCATCATGTCATAGAATATAGCCATCATAGCCCTTTGATAAGTGGCTCCAACGTTCTTCAGTCCAAATGGCATAACGACATAACAATAAGTGCCCCAAGGTGTAGTGAACGACGTCTTCTCTTGGTCCTCTTCTGCCAAGCGAATATGATTATACCCTGAGAATCCATCTATGAATGACAGTGTTTCATAACCAACTATGTTGTCAATGAGTACGTCTATATGAGGCAGTGAGAAATCATCTTTAGGACATGCCCAGTTCAAATCTCGGAAGTCAATGCAAATCCTGACCTTCCCATCCTTTTTCATGACCGGGACTATATTTGCCACCCATTATGGATAGAGGACAACTCTAATAAATTTAGCTTTATGCAGTTTATCGACCTCTTCTTTCATCTTCAAAGCCATCTGAGGGTGGAATCACCTTAATTTCTGCTTGACCGGGTTAGCTCCTGATTTCAACGTTAGTCGATGCTCCACTAGGGATGAGTCTAACCCCGACATATCTTCGTAGCTCCAGGCGAAAGTGTCCTTATAGTCTCTGAGAACTTGGTCCACTGCCTCCTCATCTGCTTCAGAAAGATTTTTACTGATGAGGACAACCTTAGGTTCGTCTTCAGCTCCTAGATTAATCTCTTTGGTAGGCTCTTCTACAGTGGCTAAGGGTTCACCAAATCTCTTCGCTCCGCTGGCATATGCCTCGGCCGTGTCCTCGTCATCTTCCTCATCTTCAGTAATGGGGTCTTTCTCGTGTAGAAGTTCATACACCCCATATCCATCATTGACTAACTCATCAACATCACATCCTTCTGGCAACTTAATGGGATTCTCTAAAAGTTGGGGGATCTGAGAGCAAGAAAGGCATCTTAAGGCTAAATCCTGGAGATATCTATTCGGAATTCGTCTACCCTTAGGCTTCTTAGACTTCCTAACCTGACTAACTTCACTAGACTCCCTAACTTCATTAAATTGCCTACCACTAGACTCACTATCCTGACCTAGTGAGGATGAAGAAGGATAAAAATCAAGGGGTACATGAGAGAATACAGGTGAATCCTCCCGAGGGGAGAGGCAGAGTAGATCTAGAAGAGAATCTTGCCCGATTGACCTGCACGATGGGGTACAATCGGACAAGTAGTATGAAGTTTCCTTAACGAGGATGTAGGAATGGAAAGTTGCCAAATTGGCATTTTTTTTGGAGATTTTGAGTGTTAATCATGAAACATGAATGAATATGAAAAGGAGGAAGATGAGAAGATGAAGGTAACTGTGGACACGCTAATTTTGACGTCATTTCGAGTAAATTTCATATCATATAATAATGCCTCATAATGGTCTAATATTTAATCATTAATTAATTTTTATTGATCTTTTTGAGTGTCGGGTCGAACAGACATGTTTAAGTTAATCAATTAAATTGATTTTATCTCAAATTTCAGTTAAAATATGAAGAAGTCTAAAAGACGTCTACCTGTATGGACGCCATTTAGAGTTTATTTTTATTTTAACGTTTAAATTTGAATTTTAATCAGTTGGTTGATTAGCTAAAAGGCGTCTGTAAGTCCTGACGCGTTTTAGGTTTCCTAAGCTATTTCAACTTCTCTTCCGGATGTTTATCCTTATCTTAATTAGTTTAAAAGACGTCTACACATGTAGACGCGTTTTAGCTAATACAGATAAAGATAAGTTTTCCCGGATGTTTATCCTTATCTTAATTAATCTGAAAGGCGTCGGTCAATGTAGACGCGTTTTAGATAATTACAGATAAAGATGAATTAATCTGTATTTATCTGTTGGTTAAAATGGATAAATCTCAAATTTTTCCACGTAAATCCGCGGACGCAGAAGAAGTCTATAAATACTTTGCATCTTGAAAGTTAAAAAAAAAGAGAGAGAAGTTAGAATCAGAGTTAGTGATTGAAGATCAGAGCAACGACGTTCAAACGCCAAAGCGCTGCTGTTTCCAGAAGTCGGCGTCCATTCTTCATCCAATTCAAGGCTTCATCCAATCGACATAAGTGTTTCATTCCTGCATTTTCATTTTCATTTCATTAATATTGCATTCTTCATCATCACTTCATGCAACACACGCCACAGCATCACTTTTCAAAACCTATTTGATTAAGGGGTTTCAAAAGCCATCTCAACAAGTAAGTTTACTGTTTAGTTGCATACTCAAAGCCATGATTAGAATGGATACTGCTTCTACTTAAATTCTCATCATCATTTCTTCATTCCCCTTTATATTTCTGAGAGCTGCAAAAGGAGAATCAAAGGAAGGAAATCAATAACAAGCAATTCAAAGAATCTCTGGACGATCCTCAACTTCTCAAATTCAAACTCAACAGTAAGAACAAAAGGAAAAGGAAGGGCTCTCTTTCTTCAGCCGGCTGAAGGAGGGGAATCAAGGACTCAATATCTCCCGCGTTTAAACAGGTAGGCGATCAAATCTTCTTTTGGAACTTTTAAGTCAAAAGTTTCTGGCGATCACTTCACGTCGTTTCTTTTTAATAGGTTTATTTTGCACTTAAACAACATAGATTTTTCATGTTAATCACACGATCATTTTAAGCACCCACAATAACGGCACCAAGGCCAAAGGATTAGGGAGATCATATAACAATATGTCCCAGATCAAATCATAGATCCTCTCAAGATCGAGAGGAATCTGAGGAGTTAGGTCCCGCAGGGACAGAGTAACAATGATGGACGAAGCCCGAGGAATATCTTCGATAATGACCCTTGACTAGGTCAGGGTCAGGAGCAGGATGCGGAATAGGGTATGAAGAGTGAAAACATGACGGGGATAGGTTCCCCTCCAGAGAAGATCAGTGGTGAACCCAGGCTGATAAGGGTCATCAAGTTCTCCTTCGTCTGTCTCTTCACTTAGCAAAATTCTCTTATCAAAGATGGTCCCAGGCCCTTCAATCAGCTCATCAATCAATGGCGGCCACTTCGGTTCTGAGGGATCAAGGAACAGCCTATTCAGTGCAATGTATAGGTCCCATGTGTCGAACCAGCGGTACCACTCACACTCTGGGTCTTGAATCTTCCTCTTCTTCATCGGCTGCAAAGCCTCCAAGGATTGTTATGTCAGCAACTCAGAACAATACCTAGCTAAATCTCACCCATATATGTCATATAGGTCAAAGTGGGAAGTGATTACCAGTGTGTTATCATTGTCATGATTGAGCACGGGTCCCTTAATGAAGTGTGTATATAGGGTCCAAGTTAAAGGATCTCGGTTTTCTTTGCATAGGGTGGTCATTGTCTTCCAGATTTTCTGACCATCTTTGTCTTCATACTGCTGAACAATCTGTCGTTTCACCCTTACTGGCCTATAGCCCAGACCATTACCAGGTATCCTTCTGTTGTCCTTGATAGGCTTGGTTCTGCCCTGCAGTTGCGTGCCCAGGCCTTTTCCCGGTTTGTAACCACCATTCATCATAATATCCCAGCCAGGGGTACTCACACACTTCCCCCTTTTTATAGCGTCAACTGGATAAGGAACAAAGGATCAGCTAAAGGAGAGTAGACTTGTAATACCGACAGAAGGGGTTGTCGGCCAGGTAAAGGAGTCGGCTTGATGTTCAAGGAGTGAGCAACAGCAAGGATTGGCATGCTCGTTACTTTAATGATTTGTCCCTTACAAGGAAACTTGAGAAATTGATAATTTGTAGAGGGTATGGCCTCAAGGGATTTGATGTAAGGACGGCCAAGGACGCCTTTTAAAGAGGGGTCGATCTCCAAGATGTGGAACTCGACCTCGACATGACAGACGGGACCTAACTCTACCTTCAAGTAAACCATTCCCAGAGGGGAACGGGTAGAGTTGACGTAGGCGGTATCAAAAATAGGGGAAGGTAGCCACTTTTCCTTGGGTACACCACAAAATTTCAGGGTCTTCGGTGATAGCACATTAATCGAGGTCCCTGTGTCAACCAGACATGCATCCACAACCTTCTTGCAAATGCTAACTGTAATGCTTAGTGTCATGCTCCTAGCTACTGGTGGTGCTAGCTCAGATGTATGGAATGAGATAGAGGGCTGATCCCCCCATGGAACTAGCAGTGCAGTGATCTTCTCTATCGACACGTCCTCATTGACCATCACTCTTTTGAGATACTCCATTAAAGCTTCTTGGTGAGTTTTAGACCTTTTAATCAGTTCAAGTACTGAGATGCATGCCGGTGTTCTATCCAAATGTTTCAACAAGTCATATTGAGTGCCAGATGTAGACACGCTAATTTTGACATCATTTTGAGTAAATTTCATGTCATATAATAATGCCTCAAAATAGTCTGATATTTAATCATTAGTTAATTTTTATTATTTTTCTGGATTAATTATCTAAATGATGTCGGGTCAGGAAGACATAATTTAAGTTTATCAATGAAATTTATTTTAACTCAGATTTTTAATCAAATATGAAAAATTCTAAAATACGTCGACCTATAAAGACGCCATTTAGGATTTATTTCTATTTTGATTTTTAATCTAATTTTTAATTAATTTATTAATAAACTAAAAGACGTCTTGCTTGCAAGACGCCATTTAGGTTTCCTAATGTGTTTATGTTTATTCTTCCTGATGTTTATCCTTATCTTAATTAAACTAAAAGGCGTCTCCCTTGGGCGACGTATTTTAGTTAATTTCAGATAATGATGAATTAGTCTATATTTATCTGTTTCTTTGTTTATTTGGCTTCAAACTCTTTCATATTAATCTATAAGTAACCGAGGACGCATGAACTTAAGTCTATAAATACCCAAGCCATTGGCCATTAAAAAGTTAGTGATAATTTTAGTGCGGAAATTGTTAGCAAGTTAGTGAAGAATCTGAGAAGAGAGACGACGTCCAAACGCTGAAGGATCGAGGCACTGCTACTACTTCCAGGAGTCTTGAAGCAAGCTTCATTCTCTATTCGTCCTTTTTTCATTTATTCAAGAACCAAGGCTTTCCAGGGGCCATCCAACTTAGTTTCTTCTTAATTAATCTCTACACCCTTTTCGTACTTTCATCATATTAGTTCATAATTTCTCATCACATCACTCCATGCTACACACACAACACTAGCATTATTTTCCAGCCCACATGTTAAGGGGTTTCAAAGACCACAAAACAAGTGAATTCATTTGTTGAGTTGCATGATTAGAATTATTATTAGAATAGATACTACCACTATTTGAGTTCTTATTGTTCTTTCTTTTTTTTATTTTATTCTTTGCAAGGTAAAAAAATGAGATCAAAAGGAAGGAATCAACAAGGAAATCTGGACAATCCTCAAAGTCCAATAAACATTCAAAGAAAGAGCAAAGTTAGAAGGGCTCTTTTTCTTCAGCCGGCTGAAGGAAAAGAATCAAGAACTTCAACATTTCCCACGTCCAAAACAGGTAAGCGATCAATCTTTGTCTTTTGAAACTTTTTAGTTAAAAGTTTCTGGCGATCACATAGTTTTTAATAGGTTTATTTGTTACATAATCAACAAATTTTCATGATAATCACACATCACTATTTGAGCACTCACAGCTTTTTGGCGATCATAGTGGGACTTGGTCTCACCATCTTTTAAATCTTTGTTCTTGCTTTTATCAATCGGGCACCCACGGTGCACCACTTGTGTCCCTCGGACACGCCCTCACCAATCGGTGAGTTTTTAGTTTAATTGTTATTCCCACGTGCACCACGTGCACACCCTTGCGGCAAGATCTTGCCCTCCCCGTTTGATTGATTGAAGAGTTGTGATTGTGATAAGAAGAATGTGTGGATGATTGAATGTTTTAGTTGTTTGCATGATAAATCATCCTATTAAAAATTAAAATAAAAAAAAGATTCGCATGAGCCGATTCTTTACTGCTTTATCCTGTTAGTTTGAGGGAGAATTGACTCATAAATTCCCTCTTAATTGTTGATTATACGACTTGAAAAGCGTCTAGGAACAATGACGCGTTTCATATCGCGTCACCCTCCCCCGACGCCTTTCAGGCACAATTTCTCTGCTATCTGCTGCCTAAGATTCTGTGACAGAATAAGGATCTGGTTTGAATAGCGTCGAGGAATAGCGACGCGATTCAGGCAGTTTCTTGTTTTGTTCTTTAGTCCTCAGATTTCTGATTTGATTGCTACTACACATTACATATTAAGCATTAGAGGTCATCCCGGCCACAGGTGATACGCACTGGGGATAACCCCCCCCCCCCCTTTTTCTCATAGGAACACCTTTCTTGACGTCTTCACCTCTCTCTGATTGGGTCGGTCCCTCGATCAGACTAGAGTAATTGACATTAAAGACCTCCGTAAGTCCTCAAAATCAAGGTATTCCTCCTTGTTCATCGGGCTGATTGTACCAATCGAAGTCCTGGTTAGATTTTTATGTCGTTGTGAGAAAAAGTCTTAGAGTATAACGGTGGAAACTGAACTGAAACTAGGATCCTACCCGTTGAGTGAATTTGTGATTCATTGAATCCAAATAATCCAACAAGGAATCCCAAAACAACGTTAAGCATCCACTTGTTTGTCTAATCTCTGCACAACTTGTCTGTAAATCTTTGTTGAAAAAAATCTAATACCATGTTGCTTCGATCAGGTAGGGATTTGAGCATGACTTCAGATACTCTAGTCAACTACGAGGGAGATGCTAATGCCCCTCTTGAATCTGATTATCACTATGAGAACGGGGGAGAGGCTAATGCCCCCCGTGATCCCTATTCTTATTCATTTCAACATGAGGGAAACTCCCAAATCCCTCCTCCTTTTGCTCATGATCAACATAATTCTGGCACTGATCTTCCTCCGCATGTGCATGCGGTCTCTAATCCTGTCTTTGAGGGAGCCATGAACCTGAATGAGCCCTCATCTTCCAATCCCTCCGATCTAGTCAATGCTCTGAGAGTTCTGGCCTCCCACCTAGATCCTCAACAGCTCGAGGCAATCCAATCCATTTTAAAGGGGAAGACGCCCGTGCAGTCTACTGAACTGAGTCCTGTGGTTACCCCTGCCGTTCCTCAACCTCCTCCCCACCATACTTCCTTCATCCATCAGGTCATGGAAAGCGTTCAAGTTTCAACTTCTTGGCCAGCTGGGCCACACCTGTCCTCCTCAAGGCAACCGGCTAGACCGCCTACGCCAACTTATCAAAATGCCCTCGGGCATGGCGGAAGCGTTGCCGGACCTCAACCCTATTGTCCCCCTTGCCCCACCTACTCTAGACAGTAGGCCTATCATGTACCACCACCACCTCCTCCCCAGGCTGATCCGACAACTCAAGCTCTGCTCGTGAAGATAAAGCGTATGGATGAACAGTTTAACAATTTTCAGAAAATGATGGGAGTTAAGGCTTCACCTGAGATCAATCTTCCTAGTATGCCCGTGTTTCATTTGCCACCCTCGGAAATGCCAGTCTACAGAAAATACAACGATACTGGTAACCCCTTCACCCATTTGAAGGAGTTTATGTACGAATCATCCTTCTGGCAAAACGACAAGAGGTCGTTGGCATTCTTGTTCAGGAAGTCGTTAGAGGGGCCAGCCCTCGAGTGGTTCTTCTCATTGGAACTGTCTGAGGTGGAAGATTACGGTATCGTATTTCAAAAATTTATTCAATGATACCAGGATAGAGTCACACCGTCTCTGTCCATTATTGATCTAGTTGCTGAGAAAATGAAGCCCGATGAGGACTTCATTACATTTGCTGATAGATGGAGGAGCATGGCGGAGAAGATTAAGGATTATATGTCCGAATCTGAACAAGTAAAGATGCTGATTTCCAATGCCACCCCTTAGTACAAGCTGGTCCTTGCTTTGAACAACTTGACCAGCATGGCAGAACTTTACGACAGAGCGCGTTACTGCCAGAACGCCTTCAAAAATGCCACTTTCTCCAATGTCTTTGATCCTTACCGACCCAGCAGACCTCCACCTCGGAAGCCTGCCGTGCCAAACCCTCTTAGCACGGGTCCGACGACTGAGGGCACGTTCTCTCACGAGCAGGTCAGCACCATGAACAACAATCAGCCCCAGTTCGTGAAAATTCAGCAAGTACCAGCCGCGCTCACCACCGGCATACCATAATGTACCTCCCCCAAATGATTACAACCAACAGAGGAAGCCTCCAAGCCCTAAAGGGACGACATATCCAGCACTCCCAGAATCTTTATTGGACATTTTCAACACCCTGATGGCAGCCAATGCCTTAGTCCTGCCCAGGGAAAATACAGTTTGGCCCCAAAATGCCGACGCTTCCAGGTATTGCGCCTTTCACAGGCAACCTGGACATACAATAGACACTTGCTTCCAATTCTGAGATTACATCCATGATCTTAATGATCAAGGAGGCATTGACTGGGAGGAGATGAGGAGGTACATCTCTACTTTCAGGGCAAGAAGACTTCAACAACAACAACAACAACCACAACAGCAACAACAGCAACAACAACAAAGAGCGCAAGCACAGGCGGCAACACCTCCGAACATGGGTATAGTGCAGAACCCACTACCGGAGCATCAACATCAAAATCAGATTGCCCCTATCTTGACGAACAGCCAATCTAAGGCTAATCGAGGGCAACAGTGGAAGGTAGAGAACTCTTCCTCTATTTACTCAACAGGCCATCAACCGAGCACCGCCGACCAACCAGCACGCCGTATTCTCCGCATACCCAAACCGCAACCCGTCACCATTACACCTGTACCAACACCTGCATACCTCATACCCACACCCATTACACCATTCATTACCAAGCCACAATTAAACAATCATCCGCAAGCCAATTATGCGCCCCTACTGCCGTCCAAACTATTACTCCGCATGCCATTTCCCACATCATCTACCACAACCACCTACCCCATGTTAGGAATCGTCAAGAACGCAGCGGAAATAAAAACGATTCCATTGTATCGGTCGCTGGGATCGTAAAACGGACATTAAAATAAATGCGGGAAAAACAGTTCTTCACCTTTGCGGGGTTTCGAATCTCCCGTGGATGATGCCAACTCGGTAATCGCGCACGCGCACGATCTCTAGAGGTATCCACACGAGTTCCCGCAGCAGACGCGATTTCCTCCTCGACTTGAGTGCTCCGACCAGATCTCAAATCCACCATGCGCGGAGAGAGACAGATCCACTCCAAGGGAGAGAGAAGGAGAGAGAGAGAGGAGAGAGAGAATCTGGGGTGTAAAATTCGTCCAACCAACTTTTTACCCCTTCCCCTTGGCCCTCCTTATATAGAAATAAGGATAAGCACAAGGATTAATCCTCATAATTATCCAAGAGTTTGGCCTTGGATAATTCTCCATTAAATCTTCATGTTTATCCTGCGGCTTTTCATAAAAACCCAGATAAGCATGAAATTTAACATCTCTCACCGTCTGACGAGAACTCTTATGTGTGTGACCCTCTAGGCCCATATATCAGTCCGGTTGCATGCCCATTAAACTTAGAACTGTTTCTTGAGTTTAATATTTATTAATTAACATTTACATATCATATGTTAAATGATTAATTTAATAAATAAGTAAATTATCATCCGATGATTAATTCACTTAGCCTTCTGATCATGAACAGCACTAAACACTACCTCATGATCCCAGAAGATATAAGGGATACTGTTCCCTTTAATTGAACCTTTCCGTCTGCCGATACCGCACAGATATAATCCTTCACTCATGCAATGTCCCGATTACGCAAGGGTATGGTTTTATAGTCAAACCCTCTATCGCATTATCCAGATGGATTCCAGTACACAGTTAATATCTAGAAAGACATCTCTTTCATTTGACCCTGGCCAGGGATTTCTGTGTACACATCCATAGGACATTCTCTCTCCAGTCTTATACCAAGAGTGAGTGATCCCTTGTTGTTCACTCAATTACCTTCGCAAGCTTTCCACTGTATCTGAAAGACCAATTATGGTGAACTTAATGGTTAAAGTCCACGAGTCAGATAATCAAGATACAATGGTCCACAAACAAGGTATCATTGGTGACTCAGGTCAAAGGACCAACTGTGCTACTGCAACGATTGAATTCCCTGGTTGACTAATAGGTATAATTACCATCCAGGAATTCTTATTTGGGTCTGTTCAGTGAACTCATTCTCTAATGAGCACCCACTTGTTTGTCTCAGTGTCACCACACGAGTGAATGTGAGATCATTCACCCTCATCACATGAGCAAACATAACTTGTGTCGATCTTATCGGATATTTAATGTCCATCTCAAATATCCTACGATCGAGAACTGTTTAAGACAAGTGACTGAGGATATTGATCTCACTATCATGATCTCATCATGATTCAATATCCCATACATTTGTCTATAGACCTTCATTACGATAGTTAATTTGCGAGAACTATAAATGAAGAAATAATTGCCTTTATTAATAATTCGAACTAGAATGTATAATGATTGGCTTTGAGGCCACCCAATTCTAACATTCTCCCACTTGGACTATAGCCAATCACCAATGTGTCTAAGTCCCATAGACTTAAGGTGACGATCTAAATTGTTTTGAGACAATGGCTTAGTCAAGGGATATGCTACATTATCTTCAGATGAGACTTTCTCAACTACTATATCTCCTCGGGTGATGATCTCACGAATCAGATGAAATCGTCTCAGAATGTACTTTGACTTCTGATGTGATCTTGGCTCCTTCGCTTGAGCTATTGCCCCATTCTTGTCACACAATAATGGAACAGGATCTGAAATGCTTGGAACTACTCCAAGTGCCGAGATGAACTTCTTCATCCAAACCGCCTCCTTGGCCGCTTCAGCTGCAGCAATGTATTCTGCTTCGGTCGTCGAATCTGCAGTTATTTCTTGTTTAGAACTCTTCCAACTTACTGCACCTCCATTTAACATGAACACAAATCCAGACATGGATTTGCTATCATCCATATCCGACTGGAAACTCGAGTCAGTAAATCATCGAAGTTCCAAGTCGTTTCCTCTATAGACGAGAAATAGATCCTTAGTACTTCTCAAGTATCTAAGGATACATTTCACCGCCTTCCAGTGTTCCTCACCTGGATCAGCCTGATATCTACTAGTGACACTTAATGGGTGTGCCACATCAAGCCTAGTACATAGCATTGCATACATGATAGATCCTATTGCCGAGGCATAAGGAACTCTATCCATGTATTCTCTTTCTTCAGGTGTTTTGGGAGACATTTCTTTAGAGAGATAAATTCCATGCCTCATTGGAACGAGGCCTCTCTTGGAATTTTCCATGCCAAACCTTTTGACTATGGTATCTATGAACATTGATTGGGATAAGCCAAGCATCCTTTTGGACCTATCTCTATAGATCCTTATTCCCAGAATATAGGATGCTTCTCCCAAATCTTTCATTGAGAAGTTTTTGGATAACCAAGCCTTTACTGATGACAACATTCCTACATCATTCCCAATGAGTAGAATGTCATCAACGTAAAGTACCAAAAAGGTAACTGCGCTCCCACTAGCCTTTTTGTATACACAAGGTTCATCTTCATTCTTAATGAAGTCATAAGATTTGATTGCTTCATCAAATCTAAAGTTCCAAGTTCGGGATGCTTGCTTTAATCCATAGATGGATCTTTGCAGCTTGCATACCTTGCTTGAATGCTCTTTGGAAGTGAATCCTTCAGGTTGTATCATATACACCTCTTCTTGAAGGTTCTCGTTAAGGAATGTTGTTTTTACATCCATTTGCCATATTTCATAATCATAGAATGCGGCGATAGCAAGAAGTATTTTGATTGACTTAATTATGGCAACGGGAGAAAAAGTTTCGTCATAGTCAATGCCTTGCCTTTGACGATATCCTTTTGCTACCAGCCTTGCCTTGTATGTGTCAATCTGTCCATCTGCTCCGATCTTTCTTTTAAAGATCCATTTACTGCCAATAGGTACTATACCTTCTGGCAGATCAACCAAGTTCCAAACTTGGTTGGCATACATGGACTGAATTTCAGAATTCATTGCCTTTTGCCATTTTTCTGATTCTTGACTATTTATGGCTTCTTAGTAGGTTTGAGGATCATCATCCTCATTTAAGTGCACTTTTGGTTTGCCATCATCGATATGTCCAACATATCTTTCAGGCTGCTTAGGCACTACGTGATCTGCGAACCTTTTGTGTATCATCTTGAACAAGTTCTTGAGTCAATGGTTCAGTAGATGAACTAGTGTTGATTTGTAAATCTAGAATTTCTTCTAGTTCTATCTTGCTCCTACTGTCTTCTTTTGAAAGATATTCTTTCTCTAAGAAGACAGCTCTTTTTGCGACAAACACCCTTTGATCGCTGGGCTGATAGAAATAATATCCAAAACTCTCTTTTGGATATCCCACAAATCTGCAATTCTCTGTCCTGGAATCCAGTTTGTCTAGATCATGTCTTTTGACATGTGCAGGACAACCCCAGACTCTAACATGCTTAAAGTCTGGTTTCTTTCCTTTCCATATCTCATATGGAGTGGAAGGTACTGACTTACTGGGAACTTTGTTCAACAGATATGCAGCAGTCAATAGTGCATATCCCCATAAAGAGATTGAAAGTTTGGCATAACTCATCATTGATCGTACCATATCTAATAGAGTACGATTTCTCCTTTCCGATACACCATTTAATTGTGGTGTATAGGGAGGAGTCCACTGAGACAAAATACCATTATTCTTAAAATATTCTGTGAATTATGTACTTAAGTATTCACCCCCTCGATCTAATCGAAGAGTTTTGATACTCTTTCCAGTCTGGTTCTCAACTTCGTTTTTAAACTCTTTAAATTTCTCAAAGACTTCTGACTTATATTTCATTAAATATATGTAGCCATATCTTGAAAAATCATCTGTAAATGAAACAAAGTATGAGTAACCACCCATAGCATGAGTGGACATTGGACCACATACATCACTATGTATTAGTTCCAATAAGTCCTTAGCTCTGTCTCCATGTCCTGAGAATGGAGCTTTGGTCATCTTTCCCATGAGACAAGCTTCACAGGTTGCAAATGATTCATAATCAAATGGATCAAGATATCCATTCTTTTGCAACCTTATGATCCTGTTCTCATTTATATGACCTAGCCTACAATGCCATAGGTACGATTTATTCACATCTTTATCTAAGCGTTCAAGAGTTTTAATTACCAGACAAACATCATATGAAATATCAAGTAAATATAATCAATTCAATAAATATCCGGAAGCAAACAATTTGTCTCCTTGATAAATGGAACAACCTTTATTCTCTAGTTTCATAGAATATCCTTGTCTATCTAAACATGAAATATATATGATATTCCTAATAATGGTCGGAACATAATAACAATTTATCAGTTCCAATGAGTCTCCGGACGGCATCTGAAGTCTTGATGTCCCCACAGCTAACGCAGCAACTTTTGCTCCATTCCCGAGCCTCAGATCTACGTCTCCGCGGTTCAATCTTCTTTTACTTGTTAGAACCTGCAAGTTATTACAGATATGAGAAACACATCCAGAATCTAATACCCAAGATGTTGTTTCTCTATAAGACAAGTTAAGATCGATCATGAGAATACCTGAAGCTTCACCAAGCTTCTCCTTTGCTTTTTCTGCAAGATAAATCTTGCAGTTTCTCTTCCAATGACCTTCTTTATGGCAGTGGAAACACTGACCTTTATCATTGACTTTAGCTTTGTCCTTTTGAACCGCCGGTTTGCTTTTCACTAGCTTCTTAGGCTTACCTTTCTTAAAGGTCTGTCCATATTTTCTTTTCTTCCTGGTCTTACCAACAAGCATTACATTTGGCTTATCTTTCTGGATAGTGCCTTCTGCTGTCTTCAACATGTTGAGCAGCTCAGCCAGTGAAACTTCAATTTTGTTCATATTGAAGTTGATGATGAATTGTGAAAATGAATCTGCAAGGGACTGTAGGATTAAGTCGATGCTTAGGTCATTGTTCATAACAAAACCAAGCACAGCAAGCCTCTCAATCCATTCTATCATCTTGAGCACATGAGTTTGTACAGACGTGCCCTCGCTCATTCTAGTCCTGAACAATTTCTTAGATATTTCATATCTTTCTGTTCTGGATTGTTCACCAAACAACTCTTGTAGGTGATTCAGAATGGACTTAGGTTCCATGTTATCATGTTGTCGTTGCAGTTCATTGTTCATTGAACCGAGCATATAACACTAGACCTTGACAGAGTCCTCCTTCCAATTTTCAAATATCATTAATTCATCTTCGTTAGCATTATCACCGGGTTGCACTGGATCTGGTTGATCCAGGACAAAGGCTAGCTTTTCACACCTGAGGACAATCTTCAGGTTGCGTAACCAGTCAATGTAATTTGGTCCCGTGAGTTTGTTTGCATCAAGTATGCAACGGAGGGGGTTAGGTGACGACATAGCGACCTACATGGAAATATATAAAAATGAGCAGATAGTTCTTAAAATCTGATTTAGGACTTTTAATCTAGATTTAGGCTCCCACTATTTTTCGGCGATCTGTATGACCCTCTAATATACAGAACGGGAGATTCTGGTGATCTCCTAGTGGGGATCAGAATCCTTCGGGCAACATGCATGTGACCTTGTGGTAGCACAACAAATCACATCAAGTCCCTTAGGCAGTCAACTCTTGACAGTTGCAACGTTTTGCAATATCCGATCGATTTAACCCCTGAATCAGAATGACCTTGTGGTAGCACAACAAATCAAATGATTCAGTTAAGTTTATCCATCATTACTTAGATAACATGAATTCATAGTGCAATCCTTGTGGTAGCACAACAAAACTACACTATTTGTCCATTCATCTTAATGACATCACATGTCGTAGACCTAGGTTAATTTCTAAATCAAATAGACCTTGTGGTAGCACAACAAATCCATTTGAGATAGGAATTATCCTTAAATCTATGATGATGGTGGGTTGCGTGGATTATTCTGAATATCTCACGTTTACAACTTAAAATTTTAAAACAGGGTTTTTGATTTGATTTGTAAAAATCGTGCTATCAATAGTATTTCGATTTGAAGTATCATTATACTTAATAGAAATATATATATGATAGCATAGTCCACAAATATCACATATATGCAGAAAAATTAAATGGGGATGATCATGGACTGCTAAAGCTACTATGGAATCATCGGAGCCAAACGATGATCCATAATAGGATCCTAATGTGAAAACAGCAACACTGGTTCCATTTGATGCGAGTCCTTCCTCCAAAGGTGTCTTCAGAAGATCCCGTCCTCTAAACTTAATCCGATACATTTAAATATGATATTCAGGACTCGCAGGTCCACAAATGTACATTTAAACACTAAGAAACCTTGATCTTATCAAGGGGAGTACAATCTTATAGAAAGGTAGAGAGTACATCTGGATTAAGAGAGAGGAGGACACGCAGGTCCTATTTAAAATACCAAATGAAATAAGCATCGCATTCATCCACATCATTCATCACATGAAAATACTAAGTCCATGATCATCCCACCATAAAACACATCACATGCATCACAATCATCACATAATTGCAGTTTGGTATTAAAGTTTATAAATATAAAATTATAATACCAATTAGTTTTCGAAATAACATTTATTTCACCATTATCAATAATATTCAAAACATTATTGACAATTAAATAACTAAACCATTCAGTTAAGCTAAATGCTAATTCAAACAATTTGAACAGTAGAATATACTCAAGTTATGCATGAAATCAGTTTAAAACAATTTTAAACTAATTAAATTAACAGGGAAATTAATTATCTAAAATAATTTTAAATAATTAACTAACACCCTATTAATAATAAAGCCCTTTAATTGAATAACAGTTATTAAACACTTTAATAAGCTGTTAATAATCAAAAAAATAATTAATAACAATTATTAATTATTCTTATAATTTTTCTGTTTTAAAACAATTTTAAAACGGGCTTAAATGGGCTAATAATGGGTTTAATGGGGTTTTAACAGTTATTAAAAACAATTTTTAATAAATTATAAAATGGGCCCAGCCCATTAGGGCCCATTGGCCCGGACCCAGGGCCCTGGCTCGGCCAGGGGGTCTGGCCCAGCCAGACCCGAGCCCTGGCTCGGCCAGGGCGCCGACCCGGGCCCCCCGGTCCGACCGGGTCGGGACCGGGCGGTCCGGCCCTTTCTTCCCCAACAGAAGCCTTCGTTTGCAGAAATGCAGGAACCCTAGGGTTCCCACCCGGCGGCGCCGCCGCCGAGCTCCGGCCATCCCCCGGCGGGTGCCGGCCCAGCCGGTGATGCCCCCCGGCGCCGGCGACGTGCCCGGCGCCGGCAGGGCCGCCGTCGGCCTCCGGTGAGGTGAAAACCAAGCCCAAAACCCCTCCAAAAAATCTGATTTTGCAGGGTTTTAGATCCAAGTTTCGGCTCGATTTTCAGGACCTCCAAGGGCACTCCGGCCCCGATCTTCATGCCCAATCCGTAGAAGTGACTATCACCAAGAGATCTGGACATCCGGGCCGCCATCCCAACACTTGGGAATCGCGTACGAAGCCGCCGAAGTACCCCGTTCGTCGTCCCACGAAGAACTCCGAAAAACCAAAATAAAATCCGAAAAATTACAGAAAAAAAATCAAATTGTTTGTGTTCACCATATGAACACTATTCTGTCATTTTTAATCGGATTAAACACAAGAACACGTACAATACGGGTTCTTCACGCATAACGAGAAAAACACGCAAAACGATGCCGTTTTACTACCGAACCAGCAACCTGGCTCTGATACCACTGTTAGGAATCGTCAAGAACGCAGCGGAAATAAAAACGATTCCATTGTATCGGTCGCTGGGATCGTAAAACGGACATTAAAATAAATGTGGGAAGAACAGTTCTTCACCTTTGCGGGGTTTCGAATCTCTCGTGGATGATGCCAACTCGGTAATCGCGCACGCGCACGATCTCTAGAGGTATCCATACGAGTTCCCGCAGCAGACGCGATTTCCTCCTCGACTTAAGTGCTCCGACCAGATCTCAAATCCACCATGCGTGGAGAGAGACAGATCCACTCCAAGGGAGAGAGAAGGAGAGAGAGAGAGGAGAGAGAGAATCTGGGGTGTAAAATTCGTCCAACCAACTTTTTACCCATTCCCCTTGGCCCTCCTTATATAGAAATAAGGATAAGCACAAGGATTAATCCTCATGATTATCCAAGAGTTTGGCCTTGGATAATTCTCCATTAAATCTTCATGTTTATCCTGCGGCTTTTCATAAAAACCCAGATAAGCATGAAATTTAACATCTCTCACCGTCTGACGAGAACTCTTATGTGTATGACCCTCTAGGCCCATATATCAGTCCGGTTGCATGCCCATTAAACTTAGAACTGTTTCTTGAGTTTAATATTTATTAATTAACATTTAAACGTCATATGTTAAATGATTAATTTAATAAATAAGTAAATTATCATCCGATGATTAATTCACTTGGCCTTCTGATCATGAACAGCACCAAACACTTCCTCATGATCCCAGAAGATATAAGGGATATTGTTCCCTTTAATTGAAACTTTCCGTCTGCCGATACCGCACAGATATAATCCTTCACTCATGCAATGTCCCGATAACGCAAGGGTATGGTTTTATAGTCAAACCCTCTATCGCATTATCCAGATGGATTCCAGTACACAGTTAATATCTAGAAAGACATCTCTTTCATTTGACCCTGGCCAGGGATTTCTGTGTACACATCCATAGGACATTCTCTCTCCAGTCTTATACCAAGAGTGAGTGATCCCTTGTTGTTCACTCAATTACCTTCGCAAGCTTTCCACTGTATCTGAAAGACCGATTATGGTGGACTTAATGGTTAAAGTCCACGAGTCAGAGAATCAAGATACAATGGTCCACAAACAAGGTATCATTGGTGACTCTGGTCAAAGGACCAACTGTGCTACTGCAACGATTGAATTCCCTAGTTGACTAATAGGTATAATTACCATCCAGGAATTCTTATTTGGGTCTGTTCAGTGAACTCATTCTCTAATGAGCACCCACTTGTTTGTCTCAGTGTCACCACACGAGTGAATGTGAGATCATTCACCCTCATCACATGAGCAAACATAACTTGTGTCGATCTTATCGGATATTTAATGTCTATCTCAAATATCCTACGATCGAGAACTGTTTAAGACAAGTGACTGAGGATATTGATCTCACTATCATGATCTCATCATGATTCAATATCCCATACATTTGTCTATGGACCTTCATTACGATAGTTAATTTGCGAGAACTATAAATGAAGAAATAATTGCCTTTATTAATAATTTGAACTAGAATGTACAATGATTGGCTTTGAGGCCACCCAATTCTAACACCCCAGTGACATACAGGCATCCAAACCGCTACTCCGTATGCCATTCCCCACTTCACCCGCACCAACCACTTACCCCACCACCATCCAACCATCTAAACCCCTCATCCGCCCCATGCCTCCACCAAACAACCCTGCGCCATCACCTGTTTACCAACCCACCACACCTTCTAAACCACCCACCAACCCCGCGGTGCTCAAACTATCACCTGGACCTACCACGAGTGAAGAACATACGCTCCGGAGCGGAAGGATCTTCAACAAGGTCTTTCCTCAGTCTACAATCAGAGACGGCCCATCACAGCCGCCAGAGGAAGCTCATAATGATGAGAGTGCACCAGGCACTCAATACGACCTGTTGAAACAGTTAGACAGAACACCGGCATGAATCTCCGTGCTCGAGTTGATCAAGAGATCCAAGACCCATCAAGAAGCTCTGATGGAGTATCTGCAAAAGGTTATGGTCAACGAAGACATGCCGGTGGAAAAGATCACCACACTGTTAGTTCCTCAGGGGGATCATCCCTCTATTACATTCCATACTTCAGAACTAGCACCACCAGTAGCTAGAAGCATGGCTTTGAGCATTACGGTCAACATCTGTAAGAAGGCCGTAGACGCATGCCTGGTTGACACAGGGGCTTCAATTAATGTTTTATCACCAAAGACCCTCGAACTGTGTGGTATACCCAGGGAGAAGTGGTTGCCTTCCCCTATTTCTGTTACAGCTTATGATAATTCTACCCGTTCCTCTCTGGGAATGATTTATTTGAAGGTAGAATTAGGCCATGTTTGTAATAACGAGGTCGAGTTCCACATCTTGGAAATCGATCCATCTTTGAAGGGCATTCTTGGCCGCCCTTACATTAAGTCCTTTGAGGCAATTCCTTCTACAAATCATCAGTGACTCAAATTTCCATACAAGGGACGCATTATTAAAGTTACCAGTATACCGATTCTTGCTAACACACATTCCTTGAATATCAAGCCGACTTCTTTACCTGGCCAACAACCTCTGTTGTCGGTATTACAGGTTTACCGTCCTGTTGCTAATCCCTTGAAAGCTATCACACTTAGTTCTTATTCAATTGATGCCATGAAGCGGGGGAAGTGCATGAGTACCCCTGGTTGGAAAATTATGATGAAGGGTGGCTATCAGCCTGGAAAGGGCCTGGGTATGCAATTGCAAGGCAGAACTACGCCCATTAAAGATAGTCGAAGGACACCTGGTAATAACCTAGGCTATAGGTCGAGAAAAGTCAGGCATGACATTATGCAGCAACAAGAAGATGAAGACGGCCAGAAGGCCTGAGAAACAATGACTACACCATGTAAAGAAGGTCGGGATCCCCTGACATGGACCCTGGATACAGATTTTCTCAAGGGACCCACAATCAATCATGATGATGATAATACAGTGCTAATTACTTTCCAGTTCGATCAGCATGACATCTATAGAAGGGACCTAGCTAGACACTACTCAGAATCGCTGACATACCAGTCCTTGGAGGCTTTGCGGCCAATGAAAAGGAGGAAATTCCAAGATCCAGAATGTGAATGGTACCGATGGTTTGACCTGAGGGATCTGTACATTGCATTAAACAGATTATTTTTTGATCCCTTAGAGCCGAAGTGGCCGCCATTGATAGACGAGCTGATTGAAGGGCTTGGCGCCATTTTTGACAAGAGAATTATGTTGTCCAAGAAAACAGATGAAGGGGAGCCAGATGACCACTATGAAACTAGTTATACTACAGATATTCTTTGGAGGGGAACCTATCCCTCTCGCATTTTCACACTTCATACTCTATTTCGCACTCTGCTTCTAACCCCGACTTGGTCGCAGGTCATCGCTGAAGATATTCCATGGGCTCCGCCCATCATGATCACTTTGTCCCTACGGGACTTTATCCTTCAATCTCCTCTCGATCTGGAGAGGATTTATGATTTAATCTAGGACATGCTACTATATGATCCCCCCAATCCTTTGGCCTTGGTGCCGCTTCCTCCATCCCATTCTCATCCTATTCATATTCATTCTTGTTTCATGATTAATTCATCTTTTCTCCAAAAAAAATGTCAATTTGGCAACTTCCTTCTCTCAGATCCTCGTTAAGGAAACTTCCTACTTGTCTGACTGTACCCCATCATGTAGGTCATTCGGTCAAGATTCTCTTCTAGATCTACTTTGTCCCTCCCCTCGGGAGGATTCTCCTGTATTCTCCATGTACCTTATAATTTTCATCCTTCTTCGTCCTCATTAGGTCAGGATAAGGAGTCTAGTTCTAGGCAGGTTAATCAGGTTAGGAAATCTAAGGGTAGAAAAATTCCAGATAGATACCTTCAGGATTTAGCTTTTAAATGCCTTTCTTGCTCTATGATCCCTCAGCTGTTAGAGAATCCTATTAAGATGCCAGAAGATTGTGTAAATGATGAGTCAGTCAATGATGGATATGGGGTGTATGAATTGATAAACGAGAAAGACCCCATTACTGAAGATAAGGAAGATGACGAGGACGCAGCTGAGGCATATGCCAGTGGAGTAAAAAGATTCGATGAACCCTCAGCTGCCGTAGAAGAGCCCACCAAAGAGATTAATCTAGGGACTAAAGACGAACCTAAGTTTGTCCTCGTTAGTAAAAATCTTTCTGAAATGGATGAGAAGGCAAGGGTCCAAGTTCTCAAGGATTATAAGGACACTTTCACCAGGAGTTATGAGGATATGCCGGGGTTAAACTCATCACTAGTGGAACATCGATTGACATTAAAGGATGAAGCTAACCCGATTAAACAAAAGTTAAGGCGATTCGACCCACAAATGGCTTTGAAGATGAAGGAAGAGGTCGATAAGTTACATAAACCCAAGTTCATTAGAGTTGTCCTCTATCCGCAATGGGTGCCCAATATAGTCCCGGTTATGAAGAAGAATGGGAAGGTCAGAATCTGTATTGACTTTCGAGATTTGAACCGGGCATGTCCTAAGGATGACTTTCCACTGCCTCACATTGATGTACTCATCGATAATACAGCTGGCTATGAAACTTTATCATTAATAGATGGATTCTCAAGATATAATCAAATCAAATTGGTAGAAGAAGATCAAGAGAAGACATCATTCATTACACCTTGGGGGACATATTGTTATGTCATCATGCCTTTTGAACTGAAGAACGCTGGAGCCACTTATCAAAGAGTTATGATGGCAATATTCCATGACATGATACATATCGATCTAGAAGTGTATGTGGATGACTTGTTAGTGAAATCTAAGACTAAGGCTGATCATGCCAGAGTTTTGGTAAGAGTGTTAGAAAGATCTAGAGAATATCAGTTGAAGATGAACCCCAAGAAATGTGTATTCGGGGTATCCTCAGAGAAATTACTTGGATTCATTGTCAGTAAATGGGGAATTGAGATCAATCCCAACAAGACAAAAGCTATCAGAGAAATGCCACCTCCCAAGAACTTGAAAGAGTTAAGAGGATTAATCGAGAGGTTGCAATTTATTCGCCGCTTTGTCTCCCAGCATTCACAAAGGTGTAAGCCATTTTACGAGCTTACCAAACCGGGAGTCAAATTCGATTGGGACGATAAGTGTCAGGAGGCATTTGATGGATTGAAGAATTATTTGTCAAGTCCTCTTGTTTTGAGACCACCATCTCCAGACAAACCTTTGATTCTATACATTTCTGTCCTGGATTATTTGGCACAAGAGGATGAAGAAGGAAAGGAGAGGGCAGCCTACTATCTCTCTAAACTTCTCAACCCCGCTGAACAGAGATACACATCGATGGAGAAAACATGTGCAGCACTTGTCTTGGTGGTTCAGAAACTGAAGCTCTACTTTCTAGCCCATGAAGTTCATCTCATCGCTAGGATGAATCCGATCAAGTTCCTTCTTGAGAAGTCAGTCCTCACTGATAGGTTAGCACGATGGCAGAACTTTCTATCTCAATTTGATATCACTTACATTCAACAGAAAGCGATCAAGGGCTATGCTATAGCAGAACATCTTACTCACCATCCCCTTCTTCGTTTTGATCCAGTTCGATCGGAGTTTCCGGATGAGGAACTGATGTCCATAGACAAAATTAAACATGACATGTGGACTCTGCATTTTGACAGAGCTCTGTATTCCTACGGAAAGGGTATCGGCATTGTTCTGTTATCACCTGAAGGTGTCACCATTCCACAAGCCTTTCAGCTTGACTTTCCAGTCACTAACAATATAGTTGAATATGAGGCACTCCTTGCTATCCTTGAGGCTGCTCATCTCCATGGTGCCACCAAACTCAGAATTGTGGGTGATAACCAATTGATTCTTCGCCAGGTGCTAACCAAATATTGAACTCTTGATCCTAAGCTCAAGCCTTATCAAGAACTTACTTCTACTTATGCTAAGTTTTTCACTAAATTGATCTTCATTCGTATTCTTCGAAATCAGAACATCTTAGCTGACGCTCTAGCTTCCCTCGCATCTTCCCTCAACTTCCCAATCAATAGACAATCCGAATCAATCAATATTCATGGGCGTCTCTCACCCGCCGTAAAAGACCCTTCATTCCTTAGGACTAAGGAGAAGTTGCTGAAGAAGGTCAGAGATGGAGATATTGTGGAAAGGCGAGAGATAATGTTATTGGAATTACAAGAAGAGATGAATGATGAAGAGAAACCATGGTACTATGAAATTACCAAATATTGTGAAGATCAATCATATCCTGAAGAAGCCACAACTGAGGAGAAAAGGGCTATCTGGAGAGTTGCTTAGAGGTATACCCTAGTGGGAGGAGCACTATACAAAAGATGTTTTAATTGAGTTCTTTTAAGATGTTTAGACGAAGATAAGCTCGGGAAGATCATGGAAGGAGCTCATGCTGGAGTTTGTGGTGGCCATGTTAATGGACAAATGCTAGCAAAGAAGATCCTTAGACAATGATTATATTGGCCAACGATGGAAGAAGACTGTGTAGGATATGTCCATAGGTGTGCCAAGTGTCAACTTCACGCTGACAAGATCCATTCTCCTGCATCTTCACTCCATCCTGTTTCCACCCTATGACCTTTCTCCATATGGGCTTTCGACGTCATTGAATCCCTTGGTAATCCTGATTCCGGCATTAAGAAAAAATCATTCATTCTCACGGGAACAGAATACTTCACCAAGTGGGCGAAAGCCAAAGTATACACGGAAGTCAAAGCATCAACCATTTGCAAGTTCATCATGAAGAACATCATCACAAGATTCAGAATTCCAAGCACCATCGTCACCGACAATGGACCGCAGTTCGTGTCACAGGAGCTGAAGGACCTCTGCAACATGTACAAAATTGCATTGCATCATTCATCCCCATATTATCCACAAGGCAATGGCCAAGTAGAGGCAACTCACAAGACTTTGATAAAAATCATCAAAAAGACGTACAAGTCTAATAAATTCACAGATTTGCCAGAGAAATTGATTGAAGCTTTATGGGCATACCGAACTTCAATCCGCACGCCCACTAGGCAGACTCCTTATTCCTTAACATTTGGAATGGAGGCGGTAGTTCTATATGAAATCCTCATACCGTCATTAAGAGTACAATTGAATAAGGAATTTTCTATTGATGAGCATCGCTCAGCACTCCTCGCTCAATTGGAACTCTTAGACGAGAAAAGATGGTCAGCTGCTAAACATGCAAGAGTATATCAAAATAGATTAGCACATTTTTATCAAAAGAAAGTCATTGAATGAAAGTTCAAAGTTGGTGAAATGGTTGTCAAAAAAATCTTTGTAAAACCTGGTAGTCTGCGTACTAAGCTCCAACCCAATTGGGAAGGACCATATGTCATATCGCATGCTTTTTCTGGTAACACTTACCGTCTAGTTAATACAAAAGGGTAAGAATTAACTAACCCATGCAACGGTTTGTATCTTAAGAAATATTATCCTTAGGTTAAAGAGTCGATCAACATGGTGCAAAGACCAGTGGAATCAGAAAATTTAGAAACTCAAATTCCCTTATCAGTCTAAATAATTTAATTCAAACACATTACTACACATACGGACACGTTTGGTTCGTGAGTAACAAGAGATGTGAAGTCCGAAGGAATACCGAAAGCTTGACTGAGGGTGTAAAGTGCAAATCATTATTTTTAAACAAAAATTATGTTTTTACACTCGGCCCACGATCTCGGAACAAGGCTTAGAATAGACTACCGGAAATATCCGCCATCTTAGTAGGAGGTCGTCCTAAAAAATGGGGAGATCCGTCTCAAAAAAAAGAAAAGTAAAAGCAAAAGGCAAAAACCAATCAAAAGGCCATTACATTACAAACGTTACACCAAGGCCAATAAATGAAATGAAAAGGTCGATAAATATCCCGGAAAGAAAATGACCGAACGCCAACAGATAGTTGGGTAAGAAAGGGACATCTTTTTGTGTCTTCGGAATCTTCTCGTGGGCTTTCTAAACAAATTCTGTAAGGATTGAGGTTTCAGATCCGGTTATCGGGTCAGGTTTAGGCTATGCCACGTGGGCGCCACGTGGGCTGGCTTTGGGGCGCGAGAGTACAGCCCCGGTCTTATCGTTTGAATGGCGTCTTGTATAGACGACGCCATTTAGAGTACGGCACTGGTTTGTCAGTGTACGTCCCGGACTTGACGTTGGACTTGAATGACGCATTTTTCCCAGTTTCTGTTTGACCCCGCGAACCCTCCCTCCTTTCCCTCATTCTCTCCTTTCTCTTCTCTCTCCTCTCATCCCGCCAACCCTCCGGCTCCCTTTCCCCTTCTCCTTCCTTTCTTCTCCCCATTCCTCCTCTCCCTCCGCTCCATTAACCTCCCAACTTCCTCCACTACCACCAACACTTCCTCCGCAGCGCATTTCTCTCCAGACGGTGGCCAACATCCCAGTGGAGTAACGGCGTCCACGGCGGTACCGGCGGCGGCGTGTGGCGAGGCGGGATGGCGGCTTGGAGCTCGGAGGAGTTCGAGTAACCGGTAGGGTGACGATCCCCGTTGTATTTTGTTTAAAACCATGTTTTTCCCGCTTTGGAGCATATTTAGGGGGGTTTTGGGGTAAAAACACTAATTGCATAAAATGAGAAATTGGGGGTTTTTAATGGGTATTTAGGTTATTCTCCTCCTCCTCTACTTTGTAGTATTTATTATACGATTTGGGGGAGAAATCCCATCTTGTGACTTGGGGGAAGGCGGAGGGAGAACCTGTCTGTGAGGGTTAAATGGCGTCGGGGGACAACAACGCCTTTTAAAAAGGCAGCTTCCACCCGCGACGCGATTCAGCCCAAATAACAGAGTCTGTCTCTGGATTGAGTAGCGTCCAGAGACAACGACGCCTTTTAAACGGCGACTTCCTTGCACAACGCGTTTTAAGTTCAGATCACCCCGAGGCTTGTCTCTGTTTTTGTCGTTATTAGGCGACTAAGGACAGCGACGCCTTTTAAACAGCGACCCGTTTGAACGACGCGAATTAGGCCATATTCCGAGGTCCATTTTTACATGAACCAGTTTAGGGGTTTTGAATGACGTCGGCCTTGGGCGACGCGATTCAAAACAGAATCTCATTAAAGCATGTAATTAACATGTGTTTTCATTGTTAGATAGTTGGATAAATACATGTTTTAAATCATACTCGAGGACGATGAATTCTACGTGATCGGATCGCACCGTGTTGCGTTTTGTGCGATCGTGGGCCTAGAGTGACAGTTGTTAGCGCTTAGGCATCCTGTATTGGTGTGGGAGTGACACAGCGCCGGTGTGGGAGTGGTGGGGTGACGCCTAGAGAGAGGGTCACCTGGTGTACCCCGGGGTATAGCTAGTACCGGTGTGGGAGTGGTACATTCGGAGTGTCACTCGTGCTGGGGGAAGCAGGACCACCTTGAGCCGTGTCAGGACGGAGTAGCCAGTGTGCTATCCGAGGGGTTGTTGTTTGGTCTCAGCGGGTCGGTGTTTTCCGCGTTCGGCCGTGTGACTTGTGTGTTTAGCCGAGACGCTAGTTGTGGACTCCATGGTAGTTTCAGAATCGTACATGTTACTGTTATAAATGCGTGTGTTTTATATCAAATTTGTGTTATTGCTTTATTTAGTTAAATTGCCTATATTTGTGTATTGCACTTGTGGGTGGTAGGGATCGAAGGATCCCTACTGAGTCTTTTTCAATGAGACTCACCCCCTGTGGTTTTCAGGTGAGGGTTCCAGGCAGGCGTAGCGAGTAGAATGTTGCCTTGGGTTGCGTGTCAGCAGCCACTGTTCCGAGGTATGTCCCGATGTAGTTGTTATTTTCTTTTCTAGCCTGTACGCTTAATTATTTCTTTTCTGTTGGAATATGTAATTAATTGCTGAGTCAAGTCGAATTATAATAATTTTTAATTTATGCACTTCCTTTACAATTCGATGTGATGTGGATGTTTAGCTTAATTTATTATTTATTTCCCAGACTTATCGAGATCCTGATTTGGCTCCAAATTTAATGATTCGGTACCCATTTAGTAATCGGATCTCCGATTATAGGGTGGCGGGTCGTTACAAACTCTTCCCTTCTTTCTAAAGAAGTGTACTCCAAGCTTAAGGAACGGCCTAGATTGACTAAGGGTCAGACCATCGAATGGGATCACGAATGGAAACACAAGCTCAAGCACGATGAATCTAAGTTAGATTATTGAAGAACAATTTGGGAATTAAGTTAATAAATGAATATGATCTTTTAATCTGAGTACCATACTGGTCTTTTAGTTTGCACATTATTTTCAAAAAATCCAAAAAAAAACAGATACTTCAAAATCAAAAAAAAAAGTACATATCTCAAAATCCAAAAAAATATAGATACTTCAAAATTAAAAAAAAAAAAAGTACATATCTCAAAATGCAAAAAAAAATATGTATATTTCAAAATCCAAAAAAAAAGGTACATATCTAAAAACCCAAAAAAAATGGATATTTCAAAAATCCAAAAAAATAGATATGTAAAAATCCAAAAATATATATATTTATATTCCAAACAAAATGAAAATTTCAAAATCAAAAAAATATTTCAATTAGCATCTACTTGTAGCATTTGATGTACTTCATTCCTTTATTTTCAGCGAGCATCTGCATGCTTGTATGTTGCATCTTACTCCGTTATTTTCTTCAGTTCAATTATTATCATTACCTTTGTTAATAAAGGTTATGCCCCTTGACCCTTCTACCAAGAATAGGATCAAGTAGCCGGTTACTTAACCGGACAAGGGGCTAAGCCTAAACAGATACTTAATCTGTTTGCTAAGTCATATGCAGGGCACAGGAATGTGAATCAAAGATACAAGGCACAAAACTAAAGGCAAGATTTTTATATATATATATATATCAAGATGTGTTTTTGCATACATAAAGAGTCTATCATCATCAGGACTCACACAAGTAAAGGAAAAGTACATAAACAGTCATCAAGGCTGACTCTCCCCAGCCCCCTCGTCAAATTGACTTTAAGCTTCATCCTAGGCATCCGGTGCTGGAACTCTGGACGGCGGCGGCGGTGGGCCCATGGCACTCGGACCAGCCTGACCAGAGGAGATGGCCACGCTGGCTGTGAAAGTGCTCGCCTGCCCGCGCTCCTGAGCACGCTGCCGAGCACGTCTGTATCGCTCCTCGACACTCCAGCGCTCGTGCTCGGCAATACCCAGTTGGATCCGGAGAGAGGACATCTCTGCATCCAGTCTCTGCCGCTCCTGCCGTTCCTGCTCTCGCTCTTCGGCGATGAACTCCAGCCGAGACTGGAGGCGTGAAAACTCCCGAGGAAGATCCCCGGTGGAGAGACGAGCCACCTGCTCCTCGAGCTCACGGACCCGAGCTGCGTCGATCTCAGCCCTCTGAAGGGCTTCCTGAAGCTCAACAACCTGCCAGGGAAGATATTATCAATTCAAGATAACCAAGCAATCAAAATCAAACTCAATGATGGAAGTAAAAAGTTAGAACTTACTCGAGCAGCACGATCCTCTTCCGCGAGAGAAGCTCGGTGGATGGCGGAAGCGAGCTGACCCTGGAGGTTAGCAAGAGCAGCCTCGTAAGCAGCCGCAAAGGATGTTGAAGCCCCGGCTGAGGTAGAAAGGGGAGCCGCCTAGGTGTAGATGGCTCGCTGCACCAAAAGAATAACTGTCAGTGGTTAATCGTCAAAACAAACTAATTAATCAAAATGAACATTCATGCATGCATACATACCAGATCAAAAAGTTCTTTATGGACTTGTTCCAGCTGGGCCTCCGCATCATGTAGGCGGGCCCAGAGGTCGATGATCACAGCATCACGCGCATCCTGCATGACATCACATACATACATTCATTCACAAACATAAATAAAGATAATAATAAAATGAAAAAAGCACAAATGCATACTTACATCGAGCGAACGGAGGAGACGTAACTAATCGACGTAGTGGGCCCGATACTAATGGAGGTAGGCCTTGCTACTCTCTGCCTGGGACTCAACTCGCACCCTCCGGCGGTGCCAATCTTCGTATGCCTCGGGGAATTTCACCCGCCAATCTGTGAGGACCTACTTGCCCCTCATGGTCCGTCCGACTCCCTCCGGGACCTCCACATCCACCCATTCTTAGTGGAGGCCCAGCGTCCTCATCACGAGTTGGAGGCGGAGGGGCTCGATCTTGTTGAGGCAGTGCAGCCACATCTGCCTCCCGAACCTCCTCCGATCAGCCGTCACCCACGGCTGGCCCTCCTCGCCCATGCCCATGTACGGGCGCCAGATCACCTGCATACAGGTTAGATGCATTCATATAAATAAATTACATTTAACAAATAAAACATTGCATTTAATAAAAATAAATAATTAAATAATTTACCAAGAGCTCTGAGTAATCTAAGAACTGACAGCGGAGGGCCGTCAGTTGGTGGTGCTGCGGGGCCGTATCCACAACTGGTTGCCAACGGCAAGCCAACGGGACAACACCCGGTCTCACTATCCGTGCTCGGCCGAGCGGGAAGTAGTAATAGCTCCAAACCTGCACACATGAACATATAAGTTAAAGCATCATATCATTGCATTTCATTGTATAAACAAATAATAAAATAATATTTACCTGGTGAAACGGCAAGAAGCCGCTGACAGTTGTCTTGCAGTCTGGCGTGACCACGGAAAGATCGGCAAAGAGGTGGGCCAGGAGGGCCGCACCCCAGGCATACTCATGGAGACTCTCTAGGTCATCTAACAGAAAAAGAAATCTACAGTGAATATGGTCGCCCTTCGTACCGAAGAGCAACCGACCGAAAAGGAAAACTAAGAAGACCACCGGGAGCTCGTATGAGAGTTGGTTTGACCGCCCGGCGGAATATTTCCGAGATGTTAATAAACAAAACGTACTTCTATTCATTGACAATATCTTTCGATTCGTTCAAGCAGGATCAGAAGTATCTGCCTTATTAGGGAGAATACCTTCTGCGGTGGGTTATCAACCTACCCTTAGTACAGAAATGGGTTCTTTGCAAGAAAGAATTACGTCTACAAAAAAAAGATCTATAACTTCTATTCAAGCAGTTTATGTACCTGCAGACGATTTGACTGACCCTGCTCCTGCCACGACATTTGCACATTTAGATGCTACTATCGTACTATCAAGAGTATTAGCTGCCAAAGGCATTTATCCAGCAATAAATCCTTTAGATTCAACGTAAACTATGCTCCAACCTCAGATCGTTGGCAAGGAACATTATGAAACTGCGCAAAAAGTTACTCTAAGTTGCCTATCTACCTCATCCTCCTGGCTAGGGTCACTACAGTAGACGGAAGAGGAAGACTCAGCTAGCCTATCTCTAAACTCCTCTCGGGTCTCGTCAGACCGACGCTAGGACTCCACTAGACCTAGGGCTGCCTCTACCTCAACCCTAGGGACTTTCCTAGACTCCCTATCTAGGCTAGACACCTCTATACCTAGCAGGGCCTCAGCTAATCCTTGGTAGTCGAGGTAAGTCACTCCGCTCACCACCCGGCCCTCTACCCTTAGGCCAGTGATCCTAGCCACATCCTCTAAGCTGGGGACCATATGTCCCCAGGGCATTAGGAAAGCCCTGCTTTCCGCATGCCAACGCTCCTTGAGCGCCTGAAGAAAAACTAAATCGGCCAAAATGGCTCGATCTCGAAAATCTCGCCGAACCCCATCCGGCGTAGGCACGCCTTCTGAAAGTCCGGGAGTCCCCGGTAGGCCCCTACAATGAGGTCCCACGAAATTCGGGCCCGCATCATCCCCTGCAAATAAATCAAAAAATCTTCATCAGTTAATGGACATTAAATATTCTAAACTGAATGGCGTCTGCCATGGTGGACTCCCATTGAAAGGCGTCCACATGTCTTGACGCCATTTAGTCTCATTTTCCCCCATTAAAAAAACAAAAATGTTTTTTGATTTGAATGGCGTCGGACTATGGCGACGCCCTTTGAAAGGCGTCACCTGATCTGGACGCCATTCAAACACGATGTCGAGCCTCTTCCAAGAAACCCCTTTCTCCCTCCTTTTTCGCATCATCCTATCCAATCCATAGAGAGCTTACCAGATGGAGGTCGCCCTTCACTTCTTCTTCTTCGCCTATTGGCATCGGAGGAGCCTCCTCCTCCTCCTCCAAAAATGCCGCCACCGCCGCGAGTTCGGTCGGCATCTCTTCAGGAACTTCTTCCTCCCTCGCGACCGAGGTCCGCCGGCGTTTCACGACTGCCTTGGCCTTGCTTGATTGACCACGTTCCATGGTTTTAGAGAGAGGGAAAGAAAAGCTCGGGTGGAAGAACTAGAGGAAGAGAGAGAGTTCAGGTGAGAGGGATTCGAAAGAGAGCTCAAGGAAGAGAAAGCTTGAAGGCGAGGTGGCCGACGGTCGTCGAGGTTCGCCGGAGAAAAGCTCAACGGAGAGGTGGGAATCACCGGAGAGGAGAGTTGAAGAGAGAGAAGAGACTTTTGGAAGAATGAGGAGAAGGGAGCTCAGGCTCGCAGGCTTCTGTTTGGAAAGTTTAAAACGCGTTGAGGGATAGCGACGTCATTCATTGCACATAAACTGAGGCGACAAAGCAGAAGTTCTGAAATTTTAAAAAAAAGACGTCCACCAAAAGAGACACGTTTCAAGTTAAACTGTCAATTCTGGTCATAACCGTACAAGGCATAATGTGGACGCATTTTTAAGCATAAATTGGGATTTTAAGGAATAAATCTTTGAATTTCGAAAATTAATTATGATTGAAAGACGTCTTGCTTGGCAGACGCCATTTACACCCAGAAATCATATTTTAAGAGAAAATTATGGTTTTACTTAAGAAAAAATCTTGAACAAGTCACAGAAGATTAAGGATGATTTTCGGGATATAATATTAAAGGATGAACTATTTATTGAAAATAAATTCTTTATTACATCAAAAAGAAAGATAAAGAGAACTTTCAAGGACGAATTTCCCGAAGTCCCATTACATATGGATATGCTAATCCTCTATCTGTTTTCTGAGAGGATTTTACACGATAATTGGAGCTAATATTCCACAGTGTAACTATAAGCTCAGTTGCTTCAAAGTCTTCATCGGATTCCAAGGTACACTTCTTGATTGGAGATATATGGGAAAACTCAAGAAATTCATGGCGAGGCAGGCTGAGTTGAGTATAGCAGCGATGAGGATTGTACAGAACGAATTCAGTTGCCCCAATCAGTTTAAGTTCTACACCAGCTGCACGATGTACTCGGATTGATTTCCCTACAAGAGCAAGTGGAGAAGCATCGAACCCATATGATGGAATTGTCCTCAGATAAGCTCGCCAATCAGCTCGAGTCTTGAGTTTGGGCATTCGGTTGATCATTCTTTCATTGAATTTCACAATATTGGAAATATGAAAGATTGGGCTATTTTGATATATTTGAGATGGTCTTGCAGAATTTCTAGTATGATATTCAAACTTGAAGTGCAACTCAACCCACAGAGCGAAGAGAAGCATGCAACCATAGGAAGGCTGACCTATAGATGCTGCAGAAAGCCCACTATAGAGATAGGCTAGGATTGTTGTGCCGATTTGTCTTCCTTCAAAGATCTCGTAGATTGTACTGACTTGATCATCCTCCAGAATGTTGTCTTGGACAGGAAAGAATAGAGCTCCAGCTAGGCACGTGGTGAACACTTTCATCACATTCTCAGTGTCATCCTCCCTAAGATCTTCAATTTCGTATATGGTCCATTCTGCTAGATTTGTAAGGTTAATCCCTTTCTTAGTAAGGCATCCTTTAACTTCTTTTGGATCCTTCATGATCTTCATCAACAATTGTTGACCTGCGATCTTTTCCCTCATGAGAGCCATCTTATTCAAGATCAATTCATCACTGTTCAACTTAATCTTAGGAAGGCCCAATAAGAGTTCGGCCTCTTCAAGAAGTATAGTGGATTCGAAATCAGGAAAGAGAAAGGTATGGGTTTGAGGATGCCACAACTCAATCAGAGCACCCATAGCCGCCCAATCCACATTGAAACTCTTATAGTGCTTTGCATGGACAACTAGACATTGGATATTCCACTTGGAAACAAAAGATTGCATAGAAATAGTGATACTTTTCGCAAGCTTACGACTCCAAGGAAGAGATGTGAATTTTCTTGAGCTAGGAAAAAGAACATATGCCTAAAAGAATAAAAAAAGGAGAGTTGCTATAATTCCATGAAGAACATGAAGAACTTGAAGAATATGAAGAAAAAGGGAATTGAAGAAGAAGAATTGAAAGGAAGAGAGGATTCAACTTACTTGGAAGTAAGGATCTCTCACACTAAGATGATCTTTCACATCAAAAAGCTTCTCAAGCATCTTCTTCATCTTCTTGCTTGAAGAATCCATCTTTCTCTTTAGCTTTTTCCCTTAGAAACTTTGAAAACCTTGATTTTTCTTGAACTTTGGAGAGAATTCTCTATTTTGATCTCTAGATTAGGCTTGGATTTGCCTGAAAACAAGTTAAAGAATCTTATATAGAGAGATTTGCGAAGTTAAAGAGGCTTTTCCGGATTGGAGAAGGGATGTGCATAAAGAGAGTTAGAATCCGGATTGAACACAACAAGAACCTATTTCTGCGACTTAAATGGCATCGTTGAACAGCGACGTGTTTTACTTCGTTTAATGGCGTCAGCGCGACACAACGCGTTTCAGGATTTTCTGATATTTACCCGAAATTCCATGATTATCTATACTTGATGCCTAATTAAATGCTTGCTTGAAGTTACTGATGATTTTTGAGTGCAGGGAATTCAAAGAAAAATTCAAACAAAGTTGAAAATTTTAAGAAGGTCCCATTGTGGGAGTTTATGAGTCCTGACCGTGGCTAAAAAGACGGTTATCTCTATCCCTTCTATTCTTTCATGTAATTAATTTTCATTATCATCATTACTATATAATATATATTCATTAGATATATCAAGGACCTTGTGGTTTTGATGAAACTGGAATTTGAATTCCCCTTCAACAAAAATAGTGACAATTCCAGAGAATTCTTAATCGCACGGATAGGCCGTTGGATTGTTAATTAGTGAAGATGATAGTTCCGCTTTTGTGAAACGGTGCATGGATAAACGAGCTTTGGCTTAGCACTAAATTGCAAAATTGGTATCTTGACTCATTGATGACAATTTAACAATATTATCCTTAATTAATTTGTATTTTATTTAACTTTATATTTTTCTTTTAACCCAGCATGCATTATGTAGAATTTTGATATAATTGTGATAAGAATTAATTATTGATTAAACTTCAGGCCATTGATTAAATAATTCCTAACATGATATGAAATATTTCATTCTGAATTCAGTATCTTGATTATCTTTGAGGTTCGCTTGAAGATATCCTTGGAACTCTATCCTTTCTTGGACTCTTTACCCAAACATTTCTTGTTTTCTTTTAAGATCCATTATGGTTGCAGCACGTGCACATTGGCTGGCAATCGCTACCCATGATGAAACCTACAAGGTCTGTGACCTAGGATACTTCTCAATCGTGGAGGTTGATCGACCTTATTTTATTTCCTTATCTCTCTCATCCAGACATGATTAATTCCATCGATATTTTTGAGTTATCTTCATTGATGATTTTGAGAAAAATTCCAATCATGTGATGTTGAGAGCGTGTCTCATCACACCTTAGCATCACCTTTTTAGTACATTCCATTTCATTTCACTCCCTCGCAAAGACGATGCCAAGGTGAGGCAGCTTTAGACACGCTAATTTTGACATCATTTTGAGTAAATTTCATGTCATATAATAATGCCTCAAAATGGTCTGATATTTAATCATTGGTTATTTTTTATTATTTTTCTGCATTAATTATCTAAATGATGTCGGGTCAGGAAGACATAATTTAAGTTTATTAACGAAATTTATTTTAACTCAAATTTTTAATCAAATATGAAAAATTCTAAAAGACGTCGACCTATGAAGACGCCATTTAGGATTTATTTCTATTTTGATTATTAATCTGATTTTTAATTAATTTATTAATAAACTAAAAGACGTCTTGCTTGCACGACGCCATTTAGGTTTCCTAATGTGTTTATGTTTCTTCTTCCCAATGTTTATCCTTATCTTAATTAAACTAAAAGACGTCTTCCTTAGGCGACACGTTTTAGTTAATTTCAGATAATGATGAATTAGCCTGTATTTATATGTTTCTTAGTTGGATTGGCTTCAAACTCTTTCATGTTAATCTGTAAGTAACCGCGGACACATAAACTTAAGTCTATAAATACCCAAGCCCTTGGCCATTAAAAAGTTAGTGATAATTTTAGTGCGGAAATTGTTAGCAAGTTAGTGAAGAATCTGAGAAGAGAGACGACGTCTAAACGCTGAAGGATCGAAGCGCTGCTACTACTTCCAAGAGTCTTGAAACAAGCTTCGTCATCTCTTCGTCCTTTCTTCATCCATTCAAGAACCAAGGCTTTCTAAGGGCCATCCAACTTAGTTTCTTCTTAATTAATCTTTACACCCTTTTTCATATTTTCATCATATTAGTTTATAATTTCTCATCACATCACTCCATGCTACACACACAACACTAGCATTATTTTCCAACCCACATGTTAAGGGGTTTCAAAGACCACAAAACAAGTGAGTTCATTTGTTGAGTTGCATGATTAGAATTATTATTAGAATAGATACTACCACTATTTGAGTTCTTATTGTTCTTTCTTTTTTTTTTTTTATTCTTTGTAAGGTAAAAAAAAAGAGATCAAAAGGAAGGAATCAAAAAGGAAATCTGGACATTCAAAGCAAGAACAAAGTTAGAAGGGCTCTTTTTCTTCAGCCGGCTGAAGGAAAGGAATCAAGAACTTCAACATCTCCCACGTCCAAAACAGGTAAGCGATCAATCTTTGTCTTTTGAAACTTTTTAGTTAAAAGTTTCTGACGATCACATAGTTTTTAATAGGTTTATTTGTCACATAATCAACAAATTTTCATGATAATCACACATCACTTTTTGAGCACTCACACCAGATGCACTCTCTTCATTATGTACTTCCTCTAGCGGCTGTGATGGGCCGTCTCTAACTGTGGATTGAGGAAAGATTTGTTGAAAAATCTTCTGCTTCGGAGCATGTGCTACTCATCATTGGAAGGTGATATTTTGAGTACCACCGAGTTGATGAGGGGTTTAGCGGGAGTGATGGGTTCGTAAATGGTTGATGGCGGTGGGTTATTTGGTGGAGGTGCTGGACCGCGGATTAGTGGTTTAGTGGGTTGTATGGTGTTGGGGTAGGTAGTTGGTGCGGATGATGTTGGGAATGGAATGCGGAGTAAGAGTTTAAAAGGCATGAGGGGTTCGTGGTTGGGTTACGGAGAGTTATTTGGTGGAGGAATGGTAGCAGAAGGGGTAATGGGTTTAAGAAAGGTGGGTGGTGGAGTCGGAGTAACGGGTTTAAGGGTTTGGGATTGCGGTTGGATTTATGGTAAGCGGGTGTTGGTATGGGAGTGATGGTTATGGTTTCCGGTTTAGGTATGCGGAGAATGCGGCAAGGCAGTTGCTCGGCGGCACTCGAGATGTGGCATGTTGAGTAGACAGAGGAAGATTCCTCTAGCTTCTATAGTTGCCCCCTATTAGCCTCAGACTAACTATTAGTAAGGATTGGGGCGACTTGGATTTGATGCTCCGGTAGCGGATCCTGCACTATGCCCATGTTTTGTGGTGCTACTGCCTGTACCGGTGCCCTTTGCATCTATTGTGTTACTGCTGCGGTTGTTGTTGTTGCTACTGATGTGATCTCCTTGCCTTCAAGGTGGCTATATATTTTCTCATCTCTTCTCAATCGATACCTCCCTGGTCATTGAGATCATGGATGTAGTCCCTGAATTGGAAACACGCATCCACTGTATGCCTGGGTTGTCTATGGAAGACACAGTATCTGAAGGCATCAGCATTTTGAGGCCAGACGGTTTTCTTCTTAGGCAACACTAGAGTATTAGCTGCCATAAGGGCGTTGAAGATGTCTGATAGAGATTCTCGGAGTGGAGGATATGATGCCCTCTTCGGGCTTGGAGGCTTTCTTTGCTGGTTGTAATCATTCGGGGGAGGTACGTTGTGATATGCCGACTGCTGACGGGACGGGTTGAACGTTTGCTGATACTGCTCCTGAGGCTGACTGTAGGCTGGCTGGTATGGTTGCTGTGGCGGCCTAAAAGCCCTGCTGATTCGGCGGTCTCTACCCTGTATGATGCGGCTGTTGCTGTTGGTTTCTCATGAACTGCGGCTGATTATTATTCACAGTGTTGATCTATTCATGGGAGAGTGTGCCCTCAGTAGTAGGACCCATGCTAGGAAAATTTGTTATGGCAAGCTTCCGAAGTGGAGGTCTGCTGGGTCTATAGGGGTCAAAGATGCTGGAGAAGGTTGAATCTTTGAAGGCGTTCTGGCAATAACACGCTCGCTCGTATAATTTCGCCATGCTAGTCAAATTGTTCAACGTAAGGACTAGCATGTACTGAGGCGTGGCGTTGGCAATCATCATCTTCACTTGTTCTGACTCAAACATATGATCCTTTATCTTCTCTGCCATACCTCTCCATCTATCAACAAATGTGATGAAGTATTCATCGGGTTTCATCTTTTCAACCACCAGATCAATTATTGACAGTGATGGCGCCACCCTGTCTTTGTATCGCTGGATAAACTTTCTTGACACAATTTCATAGTCCTCCACATCAGATGAATCCAATGAGAAAAACCACTCAAGGGCTGGTCCCTCTAATGATTTTCTAAATAAAAATGCTAGTGACCTTTTGTCGTTTTACCAGAAGGAGGATTCATACATAAATTCCTTCAGGTGGATGAAGGGGTTACCAGAACCATTGTACTTTCTATATACTGGCATTTCAAAAGACGGCAGATCAAATACTGGCAGACTAGGGAGAGTGATTTTAGGTACGGCCTTGACTCCCATCATTTTCTTAAAACTGTTGAATTGCTCGTCCATCCGATCCATCTTCGTAAGTAAAGCCTGAGTCACTGGATCGATTTGGCGGCTTGCCTCTTGGACTAACTGGGGAAAGGGAGGCAGTACGGTTGGGGTCCGGCAGCGCCTCTGCCATACCCGAAGGCATTTTGGTGAGTTGGCGTATGCGGTCTAGACAAGTATCTCGAGGAAGATTGTTGTGGCCCAGATGGCCGGAGAGTAGAAATATGGAGACCTTCCATGGCCTAATGAACAGAGGGGATATGGTGAGGGGGAGGAACTTGACGAACAACAGGGGGAACTGCGGGATTTGGTTCGTCAGAAAGTAAGGGCGTTTTCCCCTTAAGAATGGACTGGATAGCCTCAAGTTGTTAAGGGTTCACGTGGGTAACCAGAGCTCCCAAGATGGTAACCAGATCAGGGGGGTTGTTAGACGAAGGCTCAGCTTGATCTTGAGCCACCTCATAATTAGGATTGGAAATTACATGCACATGAGGATGATTGGTACCAAGCTCATATTGGTCATGGGTAAACTAAGTCTGATGAGGGACATAAGTATCTCCCTCGTATTCAGCATGAAAGAAATTGGAGTCATGGGGGGCATTAGCATCTCCCCGTTCTCATAATGATAATCATAATTGCGAGGGGCATTAGCATCTCCCTCGTATTCAAACACATCTTCCTGTTCAATGGCAACCATGCCGACGGTTCTACCTTATCAGAGCATCATGATGTTAAATTTTGGCAGAGATTCAAACAAGTTGTGCAAAGGATTAGCAAACAAGTGGATGGTTACGTTATCTTAAGATTCCTTATTGAATTATTTGGATTTTTAAACACAAATTCACTCAACGAGGTAGGATCCTAGTTTCAGTTCAAGTTTTTCACCGTTATACTCTATGGTTCTCTTACACTGGTATGAATGACTAACCAAGACTTCAATTGGTACAACCAGCCCAATGAACAAGGAGGAATACCTTGTTTTTAGGGACTTACGGAGGTCTTAACACCAACCACTCTAGTCTGACCGAGGGACCGAGCCAGTCAGAGATAGGTGAAGATGCTAAGAAAGGTGTTCCTATGAGGGGGGGATGAGCCCCAATGCAAATGACCTACGGCCTGGATGGCCTCCAATGTAGTATAAGATAGATATAGGTAACAAAGAAATCAATGATCTGAGGGCTGATGAGCAAAAGAAGGAACTGTTTGAATAGCATCACTGTTCACCGACGCTATTCAAGACAGAAGCTTCTTCTATTAACAGATCCTCAGGCAGCATCGCCAACAGGAATATGAGGCTGAATGGCGTCTTGTCAGAGTGATGCGGTTTGAACAGCGTCTCTCTGTCTAGACGCTATTCAGAGCCTAAAAATTGTAAACATAGAGCAATTTCAAAGACAATCCCTCCCAAATTATCAAGATAAACAGGAATCTAACTGATCATACAAATTCAAGTTAAACAAGTTTATTATCATGCAAACAAACATAAACTCAATCCACCACACACTTCCTATCACACTCACAACATTCAATCAATCATGAAGGCAAGATCTTGCCGCAAAGGGGTGTGCATGTAGTGCACGTAGGGATAAAAGTAACTAAAAATCACTAATTGGTGAAAGGAATACCTGAGGGACACAAGTGGTGCATCGTGGGTGCCCGATGATAAAAAGCAAGAACAAATACTAAAAGACGGCAAGACCAAGTCCCACCGTGATCGCTAAAAAGCTGTGGGTACTCAAATTAGGTGTGTGATGTTCATGAATTTCATGTTGTTTATATGATAAATAAAACTATTAAAACTAAAGAAAACGTGATCGCCAGAAACTGTTAAGTTTCAAAAGAAAGTTTGATCACTTACCTTTTTAAACTTGGGAGATTGAGTCCTTGATTCCCTTTCTTTGTCCGACCAAAAAAAGTGAGCCCTTTTCGTTCTTGTTCTTGCTTTTGTGTTCTCTTCGCGTAGTCTTTTTCTTCAAAGCCTTTCTTCCTCCTTAAACCTTTCACAAAAATCAAATAAAGAAAAGAAAGAAAAATGGATTAGAGCTACGAAAGTATAGTAACTATTCTAAAGATTAATCTAAACATGCAATTAAACTAAAATCACTCACTTTTATTTTTCTTTTAAACCCCTATCATTGACATAGGTTTGGGAAAATATGATGTGGGTGTGTGAATTATGAAATGATATGATGAAAAAAAAACTATGTGAAAACAGTGAATAACAACTATAGAGATCAACGAAATCAAGTAAGGAACTCAAAGAAAAGGTTGGTTGGTTGGCCCCTCCATAGCCATATGCTTCAATATGCTTCAAGGATGAAGAGGATGAAGAAGCTCCCCTTTCTATCCACATTCTTCTACTCTTGCTTTTTAGCTTTAAATTCTCCATTGGCCAACCTTTTTCAAAGGTCCAAGGGGTGTTGTATTTATAAGAATAGATTTAGAGTTGTTTTAGGCTTCAAAAGGACTCTCTCCCGCAGTCGGACTTACCTTGGACGAGCATGGAGGAGTTAGCAACCTTTTCAACTTCGGAAACCGGATTATCTTGGCCAAATCATACTTATCAGGAAACTCTCAAATCGCATCGCCTAGGCAGGATGCCATTTGACTAATTAAAGCAGCCAAAATAGAAATAAAATCCGAAAAGAAAATCGAAATACAATAGGAAACCTAAATCGCGTCCCCCACGGGAGACATGTTTTAGATAATTAGGAAATTAATTCGAATTAAAAATAAAAAACTCAGACATATTAGGACTTAAATGGCGTCTTCCTTGGGCAACGCTATTCAGTTAAATCTATTTGAATTTAGAAATTTAATTTCGAACTGATTTCAGCTAGAAATCTAACTGGCGTCGTGCATGCGCGACGCTAATCAACAAATTAATCAATAAAAATTAATTAATGATTAAATATCAGGCCATTTTGGAGCATTATAATTATGACATAAAATTTACTCAATATGAGGTTAAAATTAGCGTGTCTACAGCAGTATTCTCCAGTGCGTATCCCACAAGGATACAGGTAACTGTGTAAAGCTCATCATAGATCGCACCATATCCAATAAGGTGTGATTCCTCCTTTTAGATACACCATTCAACTAAGTTGTATAAGGAGGAATCCAATGAGATAGGATATTGTTATCCTTCAGGAACTATGTGAATTATATACTCAAGTATTTTCCTCTTTGATTTGATCGAAGAGTTTTAATATTCTTTCCAGTCTATTTTTCCACTTCATTTTTAAATTCTTTGAACTTTTCAAATGCTTCTGACTTGTACTTCATTAAGTACGTATAACAAAATCTTGAGTAGTCATCAGTGAATGTAATAAAGTAAAAGTATCCACCTCTGACTTGGGTTGACATTAGACCGCATGCATCTGAATGTATTAGTTCCAATATCTCTTTGGCCATTTCTTCATGTCTAGTAAATGGAGATTTGATCAATTTGCCCATTAAATATGACTCACAAGTTGCATATGATTCATAATCAAATGGATCAAAGTCTCAATTTTTATGTAGCTTTTGGAGTCTAATTCACTAATGTGACCTAACCTGTAGTGCCACAAGTAGGTGGGGCTCACACTGTTCATGCTTCTCTTAGAAAAATTATCAAGGTACAAAGAATCATAAGAAGCATCCAATTGGTACAATCCATTAACTAAATTTGCAGTAGCAAATAATTCATTCTCAAAATAAATTGAACAACTATTATTCTGAACAGTTAACTTGTAACCTTGTCAGTCAAAACATAAAATATGAACTATGTTCTTTATTACGCTGGGAACATAATAACAATCAAGTAAAGTGATCCTTTGTCCAGATGGTAGATTGAGCTCGATTCTCCCTACAGCGACTGCCGCAACCTTTGCACTATTTACCAACCTCAATTCCATCATGCCCTTGCTCAGTTTTCTTCTACTTGTCAGTAACTACAAAGAATTACATATATGAGATGCACATCCAGTATCTAATAGCCATGATGTTGAATATCTAATGGACAAGTATGTGTCTATCAGATAGACACCTGAAGCTTCTCCAAGCTTCACCTTTCCTTGACCTTTGTCATACGTGTACTTCTTGCCATTCCTTTTTCAGTGTCCCTTCTAATGATAGTAGTAACACTCGCCTTTCTCTACTCATTTGTCTTTCTTGGGCGTGAGTTTCTTCTTAGGCTGCTGCTTGTTCTTACCTTTCTTAAAGGCTTGGACAACTTTTCTCTTCTTGTTGGACTTACCAACTAAGAGAACAGTGAGTTTTTTCTTTACAAGTTTACCCTCAGTGGTCTTCAGCATACCAAGCAGTTTAGCTAATGTTGCCTGAATCTTATTCATGTTCAAATTCACTATGAATTAAGAGTATGAAGCTAGAAGTGAGGTTAAGACAAGATCAGCATGCATCTCCTTGAGTAAAGATATCCCAAGAGACTCCAACCTCTGTATCCACTCTATCATCTTAAATACACGCGTATGTACTGAAGATCCCTCTACCATCTGAGCTTTGAATAGAGATTTAGATATCTCATTTCTCTCAACGCTAGTTTTCTCCTCAAACAGTTCCTTCAAATGAAGGAGGATGGATCTAGCATACATCTTTTCATGTTGCCTCTATAAATCATTACTCATTGAGGCCAACATATAACATTGGATAAGATTAGAATTCTCTTTCCATTTTTAATAAACAATCATGTCCTCTTCTGCGGCATCTAATGCCGGCTCAAACGGCATCTCACTCTCCATGACATAGGCAATTTGCTCAGATCTTAAGATAATCTTAAGATTCCTGAGCTAGTAGAGTTGTTTGGGCCTGTCAACTTGTTAGCATCAAGTATTCCATGGAGTGAATTGTGTGACAACATTCTTGCCTATAGGAGAAAATATTAAAATTAGCAGATGTTCAATTTATTAGAAAAATATGATATAGATTTTTATCAAATCTTATTCTCACTAATTTTTGACGAACTGTATAACTCTTAAATATATGCAGAACAAGAGATGCTGATGGTCTCCTAGTGGGGATCAAAATCTCAACAACTCACGATGCGGTCTTATGGATAGCACAACAAACCACACCAAGATCATAGAGTAGCCAACTATTGGCACTTGCAACTCCTTGCAATATATGATTATTTGACCCTCATAAATTTTAGTGGTCTTGTAGATAGCACAACAAACCACTAACTTACAATTTAAGCATTGCTATCATTTCATTACAATAATAGATTCAGATGCTACTAGTAACACCGTCCTCTTCCCCGTAGTCAGGCATCATCATGCCATAGTTCTAGATTTAAAAATGGAGAGACAGGTCTTGTGGATAGCACACAAACCTATACAATCTAAATCTAAACATTTAAAACTATAATGATGGACGGACAACGCAATTAGTTCTCAACTAACGCGCTACGACTTAAATATTATTTGACGAGGGATTTGATCAAGATTTTAAGTTAGTCTCATCGTTGGTGGTAGATCATAAATATATCACATATATTTATCTATACCTAGATAATAAAATTTGATTCAGAATCAAACTAGTGAACTATGTATAAAACATATATGTCCATTTAGTGTGGTCATAGATAGCACGGTGATTTGACCAGAGCCATATGGTCAATCACAAAAAGAGCATTAATATAACATTTATATCATAAGCTACAAGCATTAGGCTGGGGATCACATCTCCTTATCCGTAACTGTTGCATTTGTGGGTCATCATCGCTCCTTGATCTTCCATCATGATCAATTACACTAATTGAATGAAATACATAAATGAAATGTACATTATTTGTAACAGAATGCCTTATGGCGAAGTACATTATAGGAGGGAGTAGAATTACATTGGAGTGAGAGAGAGGCATGGCATGCAAACCATATTTAATTAACAATTAACCAAACTCATCACAAACCACACATCCACATCATTCCACATCATCACATGATATAAAAAAACGTGCATATCCATCACCACAATTAACTTTTAACCATTCACACATAAAGGTGAGCATTACAATGGGTTAGAAATTGAATTTTGAAAATAATTTAATTTTAGTTTTCATAAAATCGGGTTCCAATAAAAATTGGGAATAAATTTGAATTTTCAAAAACCTAAATTTCTATCATACTTTAAAATCTATATTATAAAGCATTTAACAACATATCACATGTGCACACAATCTCAGGATTCGAATTATAAGATACTTCCATGCATTAGTTTGAATATTATTTCTAAAACAATAAATAATTATCTAACACTGAGATAATTTTAACATTAACCATTAATATTAGATCGATCTTAAAATTGGAGTTTTTCAAAAACTTCTAAAAAGAACTTGAAATTTTAAAATCAATTTTAAAATTAAAATTTTTTATTAAAAATAGAATTTTAAAACCCTAAAATTGGGAACTATGGCCCCTAAGGGGCTGGACCATCCAGTTGGGCTAGTCCAGCCCTAGACAGGCCCAGCCTAGGCCCCGGCCTAAGCCGAGGCACGCCCCAAGAGGCAGCTGGGCTACCCCCCGTCCCCTTCCCTCATGCACGCCCTAGGTTTGCGCATGGGGAGGGGCGGCGGCGGCGACACCGTGGGGGTGCCAGGGTCCTACCCTGGCGTTGGCACCCCTTCTGGGGTCTTCCACGGTGTCATCGGGATCCCTAGGACCACCACTAGGGATCCGGTGGTAGCCAGGTGCCCCTGGCACCCCTCCCCTTCCCTCCTCACCATCTCATGGGAGAAGGATGGAGGGGGACAACCATCGACCCATCGACCCCCTACCACCCCTCCGGTAGGCATGGTAGGGGTCAGCCCAGACAGACAGTGCCACACATCCGGCGATGGCCCTGGCTAGGTTCCCTTCATCCTCCTCCTTCGTGAAGAACACCGCAAGCCTAGAACCATTCCGGGTTCGTTCTTCATGAACTGAAAATAAAAAATCTGATTCTTCATAGATTCATCACATGGATCGACGGAGAACGATAAGATCAATTTAAACATGAATGGAATTAATTTAAAATTTGAATCTGGGAAGAACAAAATGGAAAAACAGTAGAACTTGGCTCTGATACCACTGTAAGGATCGAGTGGGGAACAAACAATGCAGCGGAAAGAAAGCATTAAAAAAAATTTCTATCCCACTGTCATCGATTCGTTTCAGCAAAAACTACAGGACAGTGATTTGACAATCACCTTGTGTGTATTCAAATCCGTGACTGAATGGTTCTAGAGACGTAGTGCCACAAGCAGCATAGATGCTCGGCCTCTAGCGATATCCACGCAGTCCTCTTATTGCGGGATCGTCCTTGCTATCTCGCTCTAATCTGCAGCCGTTCTTCTAAACTTGTGTCAATCACCGCAGCATGCGGACGAACATATCTTGGCGGTAGGAATTGCAAAGCAAAGAAGACGGGGCTTGGACGGCCTCCAAGAGGGGGGCAGCCAGAGCACAGAGAGGGAGAGAGAGGGGGGGAGCCAGGTCTGCTCTAGAGCTTGGCCCACGGCAGCCCCCTTCACTATGTTTTATATTATTATAGATGATTTTTCACAAAAACGACAGTTAATATAAAATCCACTTAAATATCTCAAATCGAGAACCTTTTTGCATGTGACACTCTAGGCCCAAACGCCAGTGCGATTTTTGACCCAGTAAGTCCAGTAACTCCTTATTGGCTTATTGTAATTAATTAATATGTAATATTCAATGAATTAATAAACGGAATTACTGTCTCACGGCAATCATCCTGGTCTCTGATCATGTTGGGTGCCAAGCAACACCGCCTGATCTTGGAAGGTGATGGGGTTCCGTAACCTGCTCTTAGAACTTGTCTGTCCATAGTTACCATGTGTATTTGATCCTTCATTCGTACAATGCTCCCGAGTTCACCTAAGGTATAGTTAATTGTCAAACTATAACCGGTCAATCCACTTGGCATGAATGTGCGTCAATATTTGAAAATTCATTTGTTGATATTGGGCCCACCCTGGCTAGGGACTTACACGCATTTAACCTAGAGAATTCTCTTTCTAATTATTGACAGCGAATGATTCTTTATGGATATACAATCCCCTTCGAAGGTCTTCCGCTCAGCCCGATCACATGACTGACTAGAATCCTATAAATAAGGATCCATAAGCTATGATCAAAGCCCAGAAGTCCACTGACAAAGAGTCTTCAGTACCTCAGGTCTGAGGACCGTCCACGCTATTATGACGATGGATCAAGTTAGTTGAGAATCAGGTAACTTACCATCCAATGATCCATGTCGGATCAATTCAGTGAGCTCATTCTCTAATGAGCACCTATACGTTTAACATAGTGTCTCCACATAAGTGACTATGAGACCAGTCACCCTCATCATATGAGCTGGAGTAACCTATACTAGTCTAACTGGATGTCCGATATCCTTCTCGGATATCCACTAACTAGGAACAATTAAGAATGCATGTTTATAGATTGTCAATCCCATTATTACGATCTCATCACAATCTGGCAATCATTGTATTCATTCATAGACTTCACTATGATACGAATAACATAAACAAGATGATTTACACATAATGAATACTTATTTTCCATTATCAAATGAACAAGAATAAGTCTAATTGGCTTGTAGCCCATTCACAAAGCTAACAGACGCCATTCAGTTTAATCCTTATCCGGTTAAGAAATTAGATCTAATATTGATTTCATCTAAAAATATAAAAGACGTCAACCTAGAACGACGCAAATTAGATAAATTGGATGAATTTCAAGAAAAATGGACAAAAATTAACTCATTAATCAACCCAAAGACTATTTCGAGGCATCACAAATGTGATATGAGATTTACCGAATATGAAGTCAAAATTGGCGTGTCTACACTTGTGTGCACATGTAGCAGAGGGTGTAGACACCGTGTGGATTCACCGGCCCCAGTTAGTCCTATTTTGGCTCCCCACCTCACCTTACGAGTGTCTGGAGTCTTGTATAGGTAGACATATGTAAGGTTTGGCTGAGTTGTAAGATGCCACATGCGCACTCAGCATGAGAGTGGTGAGGAGAGTGGATTAGTGGTTATGTATGCCTTGCCACTTTAAGGCTAAGAATTTGGACCACCTGTGGCCATGTGATGGCCAGAGTAGCTTACTGCCTAAGGGATTTGATTGTCTTAGCAAGGTCAATGTTTACTTTTCATGTATGTTTTGCTCCACTATATTTCTTCCCACTGTAGTTATAGATTTACTTCTTCTTCTTTTTTTCCTGCTAGTTGTGTGGATGTGTGGCAGGTGGAGATCGCATGATGCCTTTTGAGCCCTTTTAGTTGAAGCTCACTCCCTAGTTATTCAAGTGAGAAGTCCAAGTGGGAATAGGAGCGAGGTGATCTCTCAGGTTGTAAATACCAGTTACTACCTTGGTTTTATGGTATGTCGCGATGTAGTTGTACTTTTTCTGTGCATGTACTTATTACGTTCTTTTGGACTATGTAATTATTGTTGGACTATACTGGGACTATATTATTATTATTTATTATTTATTTGCACTTACAGTCCGATAATCTTGTTATGTGGCATAGTTTATTACATATTTCTCCAGACATGCATATTATGATCTTGGTGTCGACCCGAAGGTGACAATCTATTGTTTTAGTTCTATCTGTTTTGAACCTTGGGACTACGAGTCATTACACGCCGGCCCTCTTATCTCCTCCCTCTAGCCTTCTAGCCAATAAGAAGGGAGAAGAAGAAGAAGAAGAAGAAAAAGAGAAGGTGTTCTCTTCACTAGAGTCTTTTGAAGAGGATCCCAACAGTGAGGAACTAGTGTGGATACGTCAAGAGGGCATACACTTGTGTGCTTCGCGCTCCTTCCATGTGGAATCACAAAACTTGCGATCGTGCTATCGCTAGAAGGTGAGAAATCACACCTGAGTTTCAATTGTGTAACTGCATCAATATTGGAGCGATGGGGATGAGATTTGTATACATTGTTTCTAGTATGTTCTCCCTCCTTCCCGCTGATCCTTCCAATTTCTCCCTCAAAATCTCTCTCTGACAAAGAAAACCCACTTAACTTTAATCTCCATGGATCTTTCCCCGTAGGACATTTTGTTCTACATTTTCATTAATTTCCAGCAATTCTTTATCCCCATGCTTAATTTTTACAGAAATCTCCATCCCTCGTGTTTATTTTTAGTCATTTCTCCATCTCCTAAGTTTATTTTACGCAATATTTCCCTTCCCCCAATTTTGTTTGTGTAAAATCCCCTTCCTTATTTTATTTGCACATTCCCCATCCCCAAGTCTATTTTATGTAGAAATCCCCTTCCCCGTGTTTATTTTTTACAATTTTCTTTATGTATATTCCCTTTCCTATGTGATTCCTTTTATATTTGAGAATATATATATATATATATATATATATATATATATATGCTTGACCTTTTATTAGAATAAATAAGAGCTTTTCCCCAATTTCTGTAATCTTCCCAATTGAAGACTCCTTTCTTTGCCATCGGAGAGTCTTTGGACCTCTAGAAGGGTGGTTGATCCCATTCATGGGGTATGAAGTCTCTTGATCCTTATGATCTAAAAACCCCAAAATCATGTGAATTAACAAGGACTCTTCCATTTTCCTTTTTCATATTTCCTTTAAAGAATCAAGTTCATATCATGTTAAGCTCTTTTGATCCATTAGCAAGTTATGAGAGAGAGGGCTCTCTCGTCGAGATGAATGGCCCCCATCAAAAGAATAATTTAATGTCTCTTTGATTTATGCAAGTTTCTCTATGTCTCATAGTTATAGAAGTGCTAGAACTGCTTTTTTGTGAAGGTATCCTTGATGCATTAGCATAAGGCCTTGATTTGTAAGTGATCCTTAAGGGAGAGGGTTTCTTCATCAAGATGAATGAACTTATTAAAAAATCATGCTAAACGCATTAAAGATCCATGATTCCTCTAGATGATTCATTTCTAATTAATTAACTCTTTTATATATCAATGGTAAGATTTTTTTTGAGTTTTCTAGTCAAGTCAAAGGCGGAAGCATACACATACGCATGTGCCATGCATGCCTAAATTGACTTAGAATCAAAAGCCTTATTGTTATGCCCCACACTTTTTCAACCCATAAATGAATTTAATTAATTTAAATTAAACCAATTAATTAACTATGAGAGTATATTAGTGAGTTTAAGTGAATTGATTTAGTCAAATTAACCCAATTATGAAAGTCTATTAGCCCAATTAAACTGCTAAGGATAGCCTACTAATTTAGTTCAAATTCTAAGATGATACATTAGACAGCAACACAGTAAAATAATGATAATTTTCTGTAAAAAATTATCATTAAGCTACAATTAGTATCATTGGAAAGAGCATAAAAAGATATATAACTTTGTAAAAGACTCTTTTTACTAATGCAAAATTTTAGAAGTCAAAAATATCGATGATCAATTTTAGAAAGGGCTACCCATAGAGAACAAGGCATAAGTGAATTAGAATTTGAATTAGGAAATAAAAGATAATATAATTAAAATAAACCACAACTTGAAAAGTTATGTATGACATATTTGACTTGAATTCAAAGTAGAATATAATAAATTTGAATATAATTTAGATTCTAATTATTATGTAGAAAGTTATAATTAGAATCTTACTTAGACTAGAATTATGTCCACATATTTACTTGACATAATCATAGTGTTTTAAGCATACCTCCGTATATAAAATTCTAAATTAAGTAAGAAAACTTTCATTACAGCGGTAAGTCAAAATTATAGAGGTTTTATGAAGACCATATATTTAAAATAAGTCATTTATGATTCGGAATTAGGACATCCTTGGATGAGAAGGAAATATGTCATATTTTTTAGTTCGGAGTACTCAGGACAGTAGGGTAGTAAAATAGACATATCTTTTTGCATAGATGTCCAAAAAGAGTGAAATTTATGTCATTAGAAAGATACTAAAAAGTTATAAAACTTTGTATTATAACATGTTTCCAAATTTGAGTGTTTATGGGTTCAAATTTAAAGGTATTCAGAAACGAAAACTGTACGTAGCGTGAACAGAGTCCGATTTGTACTAAGAAGTAACTTTGACTTGGAGATTATTTAATGAGAAGTAGGAGTTCGACTCCAACAAAGAAAGGAAGCATTAGTGGTTGTATTAGAAATATAAATAAGTATAAATAGAGGCTTGAGTCGTGCTCAAAGCTCTATTGCATGTAGCTCTCTTCCAAGGATAAGTTCATGTAGTGTTCTTAAGAGAATAGAGTTGTTCATGGTTATTTCTTTCGATAATTTAATTCTAATAAATATTTTGTGTTATTGAAGGCTTAGAGAACGTGAGTAAGAGCCTAAAGAATGTAAAAAAGAGTTTATAGGACGAAGAAACTATGGATAGATAGCAAGGAAGCTATATGAGAACCAAGAGCCGATCATTCTTCAAGATATGTGGATAATTCTGCACATGATCCATTCTGTATTAAAACTTATATTATTTTTAAAAAAATTTAAAAAGGTAATAAGTTGGTAAGAAGTTTGATGTATATGTATACTTCATGATTAGAAAGTTTCATATTTTTTTTATCTTCTTTACTATTTATTTCATGATTATTATCTCAGTCTATGCAATCTGTCCGTTCAATCTTTTTTGTTTTCAACTATTATCACATAAGTTACAGGTTTTTGTTCTCCTTTATCCAATGTCCAATTGAGCTCCAATTTTTATAAAGTCTATTCTACATGTTATCTTAATGGAAAATAAATTTGATAATTTTCTGAATTATTTTGATATTTATTCTGTAATATTCTTCTCAGACTATATAATATGTCCTGACAGTTTTAAAATACCAACTTAGGAATCTTATATCTCACTTGATTCATGTCCAAATTATGCATAATTTTGTGAAAACCTTTGTTATATTATCTTTCACTTCTACGTAAAGTTTGAGAATTTTATGACCCCGTTAGTTATTTATGTTTCCCTCTATTTTGATTTGCTAAAATTCTATTCAAGTCAGATTTTTGGAATCGAAGTGGGAGTCCGAAATCATATCAAACTAATCCAAAAATTGATGAAACTTTGTCCACAGTTTACATATTATCTATTTGATTTGTTAGATAAGTTTTGCAATTTTATAAATCTGTTTGATAATATTCGGCCTATTTGTTGATTTATTTTTCAGCTTTGAAAATTAGTATTAACAGCCGAAAAATATGTTTGTTATTCTGAAAATTTTGAGATAATTCCTCAAGCTTATGTTCTTGCCTAGTAACCTTTTGGCATCATCTTTACCCTAATTTTCTATATATATCAGCATGATGATTCTTTAAGTAGTTATTTTGTATATAAAAATATGTATTTAACTTTTTTACGTATGTATCAATTTGATAATTCAATTTTCAAATCTATGCTCATATTTTGTCGTTGTTCGATCTCTGTTAATCTAATTGTGCTATAATTATTTGACTTTACTTGGACATTGCCATCTTAAGGAGATATTTGATCCGATTCCATTATATGCATCCATATTAGATATGATATTTTGTTTGGAACCCGAGAGTAAACGGGTGTAATCCTGATTTCCGACTAGCTAAACCAAGGGATGGCGATACGTAACGCCCTAGCGGTTTGGAATTGGGTGGGACTTAGACTCCCCGGTTTTGAGTAGTGACCAAGACATTTGCTTCATTTGTCTAGATGCTTTGGTATTTGTTTTGTTTGACTCCTTATATTATAGTTTGGGTGCATATCACTTATGATATGATTTAATTTGTTATGATTGACATATAAATCTAAAATCTTTACTCTATATGTTCATATGAATTCAGCTTAATCATTTGAATCTATTGATCATCATGTTTAGCTATCCCTTTAGAATCATATGAATCTGTCTTAATTATATGATTCATGATATAAATTTGATTTCATAAGCTACTATGATATGATATTTGCTATTTGATATGAGATTTGTTCAGGGGACGGCGATACGTAACTCCCTGACAATTTGATAGGTTCTATTCGATATGTGATACATTCTAATCATGGCTAGTAAAATTTGATATACCTAATATGAGTTTATTCATATCATATATGCTATGTATTAGTTGATTTATTCATGCTATTAGAAAATACATTTAATTTTTTAAGTTTATATGTGACCATATTTTGTATCATTTTCTTATTTAAGATATATGTAGAACTGTGTAAGATCATGTTTAATATAACTGTATAATGTAATTTGTGAAATTTATTATATGTTAAGTCATGTGGATGATTTGAAACCTACTCATTGATTATATTCATAAACCCTATTAATATTTTTAGAATCTGAGAAAGAGAACTTAGAATTTGAGGAGAATTTTGATTGAGGCATTTGATATCTTCAGTAGGCTATTTAGATTTAAATTTTACAGCTTTCTTAGATTTAATGTAGTCGGGATAATGAGAGATTGATGTATTTTTCTTTATTGGTGAGACTGAGAATTTATTTACAAATTGAAGGATATTGTAATTTATGAACTTTGGTATTGGCTATATTTGGATATTTTGGATTAATTGATGGTTATGGCATTTATTTAAATTGACTTGTGGTTGTTTAACTCTCATATTTGTTTGTTATTGTGAAATTTGTTCTGAGATTACGCAGTCGGACTCCGAATTTAAAAAAAAATAAAAAATAAACTAGATCCGGAGCATAACAATATGGTATCAGAGTAATTATGAGAGTTTAAATATCCACAACCATCTGATATTTAGCCATACCAATCGATCTTTAAGGATATGATGAAATTTAGGATTAGTATGATCTTAGGTTTAGATTAGTAATTAAGGTAATGTCTAGTTTTAAGTTAAAGTTTGGAGATTTTGGGATAGGTAATTGTAAATGACGTGCTTATTTGATTCTCACAATTAGGCTTATATAAAGAGAATTCTTAGTATGGCTGGAGATTAAGAGGATTAAATTTTATCCTTTTAAAGGGGAGAACCAGCTAGAGGATGCATATGTTCCAACCACTTATATTCTTCCACTAGATTTAATCCATTATAAATTGACTTATTTTATCCCTGATTCTTTGATAATTAATATTAAAGGATACCTTGACCATAACATATACTCTTATATTTAATTAATAGTCTATTCATCTATATTTACTTATGTTGCTCATAAACTAGAAAGAATCGATTAACACTTTAAAATGCTCGTATAAGATAGTGCCTCTAAATTTTATAAGTGACTTATATCTAATTCTATGACATGTGTTTGATTGGATGTCAATGATCTTCAATCTACCTTTAGGATGAGTAACTAGAATCACATTGTTACTACTGATCTATTGATCGTTAGTACTCCTACAAAAGATATAGAGACCACATAGGGTATAAGTTCATTTGATAGTGGGGTTGTATGATGGATGTGTTCTCTTAATTTGTTAGAATACTAAGAAGATACTTATAGATATGTATACAATCCTATCAAAGTGATCCTTTAGGCCACTTATAAGCATATACTTAAGTCCTTCTATGTTATCTTTTAGGTCTTACCTTTGAATATAAATATACATTACTTCTGATTCTATAATGAATAAATTTACTAAGCATACATAATCTGTAAATTAATTAAGAGAATGGATTTGTAAAAGATATTTAAGAGTTAAATACATTCTCCTGATTGGGGATTAGATCCATCTTCTTAAACCTACTAAATTATAAGTAGAATATCGATGACTTATGTTTTCTATTGGATCTTCAAAATATTATAATTATTTTAAGTATAGATGATTCTTTAGCAATGCACTGTGATGTTAGGATTCTTATATATCTCAAGTTGAAAATACCCATAAGAGTTAATTGACATACTATTATAATGTCCTAAATGCTTTTAAGAAGTAGTTATAAGCCACGATCATATTATTAAGGTCATGGTCTACATCCTAGTTGTTTTAGTGCATGCTCAATCATATGAGAGTTAGTTAGTCATTAATGTCTTTTCACCCTATGTCCTTAGCTATATCAAGATAAGTATCTATTGATTAATTAGGTTAATTAACTAAATCGGATCTTAAGTCTATAGACACACTAAACCAAAAGTATATATTAATCATATTACCGATGCTCTACAAATATAGATCTATTTGTCGTAGTGATCTGATCTTGATTGAGTAATCCCTTAATCTTATTTTATGGCCTTAGAATCAGTATGAGTAATCTATTTAATATAAATATAGATTGTTATAATCTATCCAATTTTAAGGGAGAGAGGATGTTAAGTCCCGCACTTTTACAACCTATAAATGAATTTTATTAATTTAAATTAGACCAATTAATTAACTATGAGAGTCTATTAGTGAGTTTAAGTGAATTGATTTAGTCTAATTAATACAATTATGAAAGTCCATTAGTCCAATTATACTGTTAAGGATAACCCACTAATTTAGTTCAAATTCTGGGATGATACATTAGACAACAACATAATAAAATAATGATAACTTTCTGTAAAAAATTCTTATTAAGGCATAATTGGTATCATTGGAAAGATCATAAAAAGATATATAACTTTGTAGATGACCCTTTCTAGTAATTGAAATATTTTAGAGGTTAAAAATATCGATGATTAGTGTTAGAGAGGGCTGCCCATAGAGAACAAGTTCTAATTGAATTAGGATTTGAATTAGAAAATAAAAGATGATATAATTAAAATTAACTACGACCGGAAAGGTTATGTATGACATATTTGACTTGAATTAGAAATAGAATATAATAAATTTGAATATAACTTAGATTACAATTATTGGGTAGAAAGTCATAATTAGAATCCTACTTGGACTAAAATTTTGTACACAGATTTAGTTAACATAATCCTCGTGTTTAAGCATACCTCTGTATATAAAATTCTAAATTAAGTAAGACAACTCCATTGGAGTGGTGACTCAAAATTACAGATGTTTTATGAAGACCATATATTTAAAATAAGTCATTTACTACTCGGAATCAGGACATCTTTGGATAAGAAGGAAATCTCCCAGATTTTTTAGTTCGGAGAACTCAGAACAGTATGTTAGTAAAATAAGCATATCTTTTTGTATAGATGTCACAAAATAGTAAGATTGGTGTTATTAGAAAGATAATAAAAAGTTATAAAATTTTGTAGAAGAAAGTGTTTTCACATTAGAACGTTTAAGGGGTCGAATTTAAAGGTCTTCAAAAAAAGAAACCACAGGTGGCGTGAACAGAGTCTAATTTGCAGTAGGAAGTAACTTTGACTTGGAAATTAAGTAATAAGAAGTAGGAGTTCGACTTCAATAAAGAAAGCGGGTGTTAGTGGTTGTATTAGAAAGGTAAATAAGTTCATGTGGTGTTCTTGAGATAATAGAGTTGTTCATAGTTATTTCTTTAGGGAATTTGATTCTAATCAATGTTTTGTGTTATTTGAGGCTTAGAGAACGTGAGAAAGAGCCTAGAGAATGTAAAAAAGAGTTTAGAAGAATAAGAAACAATAGATAGATAGCAAGAAAACTATAGGAGAACCAAGAGTCAATCTTTCTTCAAAAGGTAGATGGATAACTCTGCACATGATCTATTATGTATTAAAAATTATATTATTTTTAAAAGACTTTCAAAAGGTAATTAATTAATAAGAAGTTTTATATATATGTATACTTCATGATAAGTAAGTTTCATATTTTTTGATCTTCTTTACTATTTATTTCATGATTATTATCTCAACCTATGCAATTTGTCCGTTCAATTTATTTTGTTTTCAACTATTATCACGTGCGTTACAGGTGTTTGTTCTTCTTTTTCCGAAGTTCAATTGAGCTGCAATTTTGAAATACGTCTTTTATACATGTGATCATCATGGACAATAAATTTCATAATTTTATGAGTTTTTTTTATTTTTATTTTGTAATATTCTTCTCAGACTATATAATATGTCCTAGCAGTTCTAAAATCCCAACTTACGAATCTTATATCTGATTTGATTCATCTCCAAATCATGTATAATTTTGTAGAGACCTTTGTTCTATTATCTTTGACTTCTATGTAAAGTTTGAGAATTTTTTGACCCCTTTAGTTATTTATGTTTCCCTCTATTATGATTTGCTGAAATTATATTCAAGTTAGATTTTTGGAATCAAAGCGGGAGTCTGAAATCATATCAAATCAATACATAAATTGATGAAACTTTGTTCACACTTTAAATATGATATATTTGACATGTTATTCATGTTTTAAAATTTTCTGTTTGTTAATATTCAGCCTATTTGTTGATTTTTCAGCTTTGAAAATTAGTCTTAATAGTCGAAAAATATATTTGTTTTTCCTAAAATTTGGAGATAATTGATCAAGCTTATATTTATGTCCAGTAACCTTTTGGAATCAGTTCTACTCTGATTTTCTATATATATGACCATGATGATTCTTTAGGTAGTTATTTTGTATATAAAAATATATATTTTAATTATTATATATGTGTATCAATTTGATAATTCAATTTTCAGATCTATACTCATATTTTCTCATCTTTGATCTCTGTTAATCTAATTGTGTTATAATTATTTAACTTTGTTTGGACATTGCCATCTTAAGAAGATATTTGGCCCGATTTCATTATAAGTATTCATATTGGATAGGGTATTTTGCTTGGAATCTGAGAGCAAACGGATGGAATTCTGATTTTCGGTCGGCTAAACCAGAGGACAGCGATATGTAACGTCCTGGCGGTATAGAGTTGGGGGGACTTAGACTCCCCGATTCTGTACAGTGACCAAGACCTTTGCATCATTTGCCTAAATACTTTAGTATTTGTTTTGTTTGGCTCCTTATGTTGTGGTTTTGGTGCTGATGAGGCAGAATCCGATTCGGCCCATTAAAACAAGCCCAAACCCAGTTCAGCCCAGCAGCGGCAATAGAAGGCCCCCTAGAAGCCTTCGGCCCGTAAGCGGCATAGAAGCCCTCGGCCCAGCAGGCAGCCCAGTGGTCTTCGGCCCATCAGCGGCCCAACAGCCTTCGGCCCGTAAGCGGCACAGTAGCCCTCGGCCCAGCAGGCTTCGGCCCGTCAGCGGCCCAACCCCCTTCGGCCCAACAGCCGTATCCGGCCCACTCCAGTGGAAGACTAGACACTATGGCGGTTTACCAATAAGCCCGGAACATAGTCCTATATCGGCTATCACCGTTAACCATCCTCTATCCTCCGCTATAAATACACCGCTATTTATTGCCAAAGGTATGTCTCCGTGACCCTCAAGGACCATAGTCCAAAAAGCATTAAAGCTACTCTTTGCCTTCTGAATCGAATCATCTTCAGAAGCTAACTTAACCGTCGGAGGGGATTCCTAAGGGCCGAAGCTCGGGACTCCTACTGACCGATTTCTTCTTCTTTCCCTCCTGCAGGGGCTCGGTTCGAATCTTCGCCGACCTCACCGAGTCGGTCTCGGCCGCCGACCTTGGACTTCTCCCTCCGGTCTCGACGCCGTTCGCTGGCTACCCCTCGCCCGAAGGAGACTCGGTTCCGCCCCGCTTGCCCGTCAGCCGGAGGGACCTCGGCCACACCTTCCCGAAGCAAGCCGACACCCGACCGAGCGACCCTCGGCTTCGGATCCTCAACTACGTCTCTGCATCCATCACCTTCCGGATCCCCGATTGGGTCTCTTAGACCGATCCAACCCAGCTCCGGATCCAAAACTTTGGATTCCAGCATCGAAATCCGGTCGTGATAGCTTCGGCTACATCACGTGGCGCCATCTGTGGGAAACAAACAAACAAGTCATGTCTCAATGACCTGTAACCCGACGATCCGGACAGAGCGAAGCAGAGACACGGGGAGCCTCAGCACAGCTGCTGCCCTCTGAAGGCGCCCCTTCTGCTCCACCGAGCGTGCCTCTGCCCGTCATACCAGAGTCCCTCGCTGCAGAAGACCGAGTGAGGGTGCTCCAGCAACAGATGGCGACACTAGCCGCTGCCGTCACCTCCCTAGCTCCTCTTCAAGAGATGGTGTCCGCCATCGCCCAGCGCATGGGATTGCTGGGCCAGCTTCCTCAGCAAGCACCGCTCCCTTCACTCTACCTGGTCCAAGATACAAGGTTCCGGCCAGCGCCCACGCCGGTTTCCCCCGACGAAACCGCTACGACGCGCAGCGAGCCCTCGGCGCTGCCTGCCCGAGCCCTCGCACCGACCGCATAACGGAGCAAGGCTATGCTTCGTCCGAGTTCCGCCCGGCCAGAACCGGTGGACAATCAGTCGCCACCTCAACCGCCCCGGACCTGGACCGACGGCTGACGGCGATGAGGAAGGAAATGCAGCAGATGGTGTCTCGGCCATACGGGGCGCCCCTTGCTAACAACATCCTGGAGCAAACCCCGTTCACGCCAGAGCTCCTGGCTACCGAGGTACCTCCCAATTTCAAGCTGCCGAAGGGCCCTCTCTACGACGGAATGATAGATCCGGTCTGTCATTTTCAGAGGTTCAACACATACCTCTCGGTCCGAGGGGTCGCCGAGGCAGTCCACTGCCGTCTTTTCCCCCTCACCCTTGAGAAGACTGCCCTAACTTGCTTCGAGACACTGGCCCCCAACTCCATCCACTCCCTAGTCCAGTTGGGCCAGCTGTTTATCGACCAGTTCTATGACGCCACCCGGCAGTGTAAAACTTCCGCCAGCCTACTAGCCATCCGGCAAGGCCCCACCGAAACTCTCCAGGAGTATTTTACCAAGTTTCAGACCGAGGACGCCCAAATCCCAAACCTTGATAGCTCGATTGCGGTCTCGGCCGTGATCAGCGGGTGTCGGGACGAAGGGCTCCTCGGCTCCATCGGGAAGCGCCATCCCCCTACCTTCCAGGACCTCGTAGCCCGGGCCCACAAGTATATCAACCGGGAGGCCCTGATGATGTCCAAAGGTAAAGGCGCAGCCAAAGCAGCCTCGGCACCTGCCCCCCAGGTGGTCCGCCCTCGGCCCGAAGATCAAGAGCCCTCCCGAAAGTGATATCGCAGGGAGGAGTGGGACCGAGAAAGGCGACGGGATCCGCAGCCGCGGTACCTACCACTACCCGCTCCCCCTTCCCGAATGCTCATGGAGGTAAAGGGCATGATCCGGCGACCGGAGCGCATGAAGACGGATCTTCGCCGAAGGGATCCCGGCAAATACTGCGAGTATCACCGAGAGATCGGCCATACGACTGACGAGTGCCGACACCTTCGGGAGGAAATCGACCGCCTCATCAGGGAAGGCAGACTGCCGCAGCTTCGGCGAGAGCAGCCCCAGCAACAGCGGAACCGGGACGTCCCTGAGACGGCCAGGCAACAGCAGCCCCCGGAAAAAGAAGCTGCTCCTCCGCCAAAGATCACCTCGGCCTCGGTGGAAGCATCTCATCAAAGACCCAGCTCTGGGTCCATCATTATGATATCTGGAGGGCCGGGAGAAGGATCAAGGCGCCGACAGCGCAGCTCTGCCACTGTAGCAACGGTCGACGTCGAGCCAAAGCGGCCTCGCCAAGAAGATATTACCTTCAGCTCAGAGGACCTAATTGATATTCAAGTCCCTCACGACGACGCCCTCGTCATAAACGCTGTAATAAACAGTTACGATGTGCATCGTATTTTTGTTGATAATGGAAGCGCCCCGAACATCTTGTTTTACGATTGCTTTGTAAAAATGGGATTGAGTGAGGCTAATATGAAGCCTCACCGGGGCCCCCTCTTCGGCTTCAACGGTTCGCCCTGCCGAGTGGAGGGCATTGTCCAGCTCCCTGTAACCATAGGCTCCGCCCCCCGGCAACTAACCGTTGAAACGGATTTTGCCGTTGTAAAAATCGATTCAGCCTACAATGCCATCTTTGGCCGAAGGCTAATCAGCGGGGTCGGAGCTGTGCCTTTGTCTTTCCATCAAAAGCTAAAGTTCCATACTAGCCACGGAATAGGCGAGGCCAGGGGAAATCAAGAAGCAGCCCGGCAATGCTACATGATTTCGGTCAAAGGGAAGGCTGCAGCCGAGTCCCTAGCGATTGAATCATCAGCCGAGGCGTCCCCGGGAGAAGAACTCGTCGCCATTCCAGTTCCGGGAGGCGAAGGACGAACCCTGATGATAGGCTCCGGCCTAGAGAAAACCGAAGCAGAGAAGCTCACCGAGTTCTTGAAAAAGAATCTCGACATCTTCGCCTGGTCTCCGACAGACATGCCCGGGGTCGACCCGGAAGTAGCAGAACACCGGCTACACACCGATCCTAACCAGCCCCCGGTTAAGCAGAAGCGGCGCACCTTCAATCAAGAAAGGAGAGCCGCCATCCAAGCCGAAGTACAGAAGGGGCTGGACGCCGGGCACCTCCGAGAGGTGCATCACCTGGACTGGATCGCCAACGTAGTGATGGTGCCGAAGAAGGATGGCAAGTGGCGAATGTGCGTGGACTTCACCAACCTTAACAAGGCCTGTCCGATGGATAGCTTCCCACTACCTCGGATAGATCAGGTGGTGGATGCAACCTCCGGCCACGAGCTCCTGAGCTTCCTCGATGCCTATTCAGGCTATCACCAGATCCGAATGCATCCGGATGATGAAAGCAAAACCAGCTTCACGACCGATCTAGGTCTGTATTGCTATACCCGGATGCCCTTCGGCCTGAAGAATGCTGGCGCGACATATCAGCTCCTCGTCAATAAAGTGTTCGCCCCGTAGCTCGGCCGCAACATGGAAGTCTACATAGACGATATGCTGGTCAAGAGCCGCGTCGCTGCAGAACATTTGGCCGACTTGGCCGAGACATTCTCCGCCCTGCGGCGATACAAAATGAAGCTAAACCCGACCAAGTGCGCCTTCGGGGTAGCCTCCGGGAAATTCCTCGGCTACATGGTCACTCACCGAGGGGTATAAGCTAACCCCGAGAAGGTTTCGGCCATCATACAGATGCGCCCTCCGGCTAACCTCCGAGAGGTACAGAAGCTAAACGGAAGGATCGCAGCCCTGAGCCGCTTTATGTCAAGAGCGGGGGATTACTGCTTCCCCTTCTTCAAGCTGCTGAAGAAGGCCAATAGCTTCGCCTGGACGGATGAGTGCCAGGCAGCCTTCGACCAACTGAAGGCCTACCTCTCCAAAGTCCCAATTCTGTCCAAGCCAGTCCCCGGGGAGCCGCTGGGCCTTTACCTCGCGGTATCCGAGACAGCTATCAGCGCCGTCCTCGTCCGAGAGCAAGACGGCATTCAGAAGCCAGTCTACTATACCAGCCGAGCCCTTCAAGGAGCAGAACTCCGGTATCTCGCTCTAGAAAAATTGGCTTTGGCCCTCGTCTCGTCCGCGAGGAAGCTCCGGCCTTATTTTCTTGCCCATTCGGTAAAGGTCCTCACCGACCAGCCTCTAAGGCAAGTTCTCTCCCGGCCGGAAGTATCCGGCAAACTGGCGAAATGGGCGATTGAGCTAAGAGAGTTCAACATCTCCTATGCGCCTCGAATAGCAATAAAATCTCAGGCATTGGCCGACTTTATTGCCGAACTCACTCCTAGAGCTTCCTCTGCACCTCAGCCGGAAGACGACGTATCCGAAGCCGAGGACACTTCGGCTCACACACCGACGGACGAGTGGCAACTCTATGTAGACGGCTCCGCATGCTCCACGGGCAGCGGCGCCAGATGGATCCTGGCGTCGCCTGAAGGGGTCGTCACGGAGTACGCGCTACGCTTCTCCTTTCTAGCTACCAATAACGCCGCCGAGTATGAAGCCCTCATTTCCGGCCTCCGGGCCGCGAGAAAGCTCGGCGTCCGGAACCTAAAGGCTTTTAGCGACTCTCAGCTGATCGCCAGTCATGTTTCCGGGGAATACCAATCACGGGATGCGATAATGGCATCTTATCTCCAGGTGACTCGTAAGATCCTCGCTCAATTCGATTCATGTGTAATCGTGCGGATCCCGAGAGCCGAGAATGCCCGAGCCGATTCCCTTTCCCGGTTGGCGTCAACCCAAGACGGGGGAGGAGGCCGAATGATCCTAGTAGAGGAACTCGCCGAACCAAGCCTCGGTGAGCCTGAGGTCATGCAAGTAACCGAGGCCGAAGCCGAGACCTGGATGACTCCCCTTGTCACTTTCCTCCTCCGAGGAGAAGTCCCGCCCGATTCAAGGGAAGCAAAGCATGTTCGGCAGCGTTCATCTCACTTCCTTCTTCTGGACGGGCTGCTATATAAGAAGTCTTTCGGCCGACCGTTATTACGGTGCCTCGGCCCAACCGAAGCTGACTACGCCATGCGAGAGGTGCACGAAGGGGTATGTAGAGCACATGCGGGAGGAAGGGCCCTGGCTCACAAGCTTTTAAGACAAGGATACTGGTGGCCGACACTCCGAGAGGACGCATTAGCCCTCGTACGGCGCTGTGATCAGTGCCAGAGGTTCAGCTCCCTCATCCACCAGTCAGCCACCCTTCTGACCCCCTTATCCGACCCCTGGCCTTTCGCTCAATGGGGAATCGACCTCCTGGGGCCTTTTCCTGTCGCCACCGGCCAAAGGAAATTCCTCATCGTGGCAGTAGACTACTTTACCAAGTAGGTAGAAGCCGAACCCCTCACCTCCATAACCGATGGCAATGCTTGGAACTTCGTATGGAAGTCCATCATCTGCCGGTTCGGCATCCCCCGGGCCATCATCTCAGACAACGGCAAGCAGTTCGATAGCCGTCGGTTCAGCGATAACTGCGCCGGCTTCGGCATCCTTCACAAGTTCACTTCAGTAGCACACCCTCGGGCAAACGGCCAGGTCGAGGTCACCAACCGAAGTATGTTCCAAGGACTAAAAACCCGCCTCGGCGAAGCCAAAGGCCGATGGGTAGAGGAGCTACCAAGTGTTCTTTGGGCATATCGGACTACGAGCCGAACCCCTACCGGCGAAACTCCATTTCGCATGGCTTATGGGATAGAAGCCGTTATTCCTGTAGAAATCGGCCTCCCCTCTCCAAGAGTCATTACTTACGATCCAGAGGCCAATGAAGAAGCCTTGAAGGATCATCTCGACCTCATAGAAGAAACCCGAGATAAAGCTCGCGTTCGGCTGGCGGCTTATCAGCAGCGCATGGCCAAGTACCACAACACTCGAGTGAAGCCCCGAAGCTTTGAAATCGGGAGCCTCGTGGTAAGGAATGCTCATGCATCTAAGCCAGCCGAAGCCGCAGGGAAGCTTGCCCCCAACTGGGAGGGGCCGTATCGGGTAAAAGAGGTAATCAGACGAGGGGCTTATCGCCTTTCGGGCCAACCTCTCCCTCGCACCTGGAATGTGGAACGCCTTCGACGTTACTTCATGTAAATCACTTCTCCCGGAATTTAGCTAGAAGGCGTGAATAAAGAAGGTCTCTTTTTCAGAAAGCCACGGTATATTTCTAAGCCCGCAGGTAACCTGAACCGAGAGTTGCTTCGGCCATGTATACCGGATCGGGAAGCGGCACGGTATATCTCTAAGTCCGTGAAAACCGTACCGGGAGTGGCTTCGGCCATGCAAACCGTATCGGGAGCGGCATGATTTCCTATTCTCTAAGTCCGTGTAAACCGTACCGGGAGTGGCTTCGGCCATGCAAACCGTATCGGGAGCGACATGATTTCCTATTCTCTAAGTCCGTGAAAACCGTACCGGGAGTGGCTTCGGCCATGCAAACCGTATCGGGAGCGGCATGATTTCCTATTCTCTAAGTCCGTGTAAACCGTACCAGGAGTGGCTTCGGCCATGCAAACCGTATCGGGAGCGGCATGATTTCCTATTCTCTAAGTCCGTGTAAACCGTACCGGGAGTGGCTTCGGCCATGCAAACCGTATCGGGAGCGGCATGATTTCTTAATAAGTCCGTGAAAACCGTACCGGGAGTGGCTTCGGCCATGCAAACCGTATCGGGAGCGGCATGATTTCCTATTCTCTAAGTCCGTGAAAACCGTACCGGGAGTGGCTTCGGCCATGCAAACCGTATCGGGAGCGGCATGATTTCCTATTCTCTAAGTCCGTGTAAACCGTACCGGGAGTGGCTTCGACCATGCAAACTGTATCGGGAGCGGTATGATTTCCTATTCTCTAAGTCCGTGTAAACCGTACCGGGAGTGGCTTCGGCCATGCAAACCGTATCGGGAGCGGCATGATTTCCTATTCTCTGTCCGTGTAAACCGAACCGGGAGTGGCTTCGGCCATGAAAACCGTGTCGGGAGCGGCAGGATAACCCCTCAGATCGTATAAACCGTATTGGTAAAGGCCCCGGCCGCATAAACCATATCGGTGGCGATACTTTTGAAGCTTCATATGCGAACCTACATCGGGTCCCGGCCGTGCGAACCGCAACTAAAAAAACGACAAGGTCTCGGATTCAAGAAGAACCAGATTCGGTCATTCATTCAGAGCATCAAGATGAAGCAAAATACTTTCTATATATAACAAAAAGAAAGTACAAAACCGGCCGTCCATCTGGCCGCAGACTTACAAAGAAAAAGTCATAAACAAAAACCGGGACAGGCCCCCGTGTCAGCCCTCAGTATTCCCCCCATCCACATCAACTGGGCTCCGGCCAGGAGATAGGGAGGGAGAATCATCTATCTGCACGGCTTCGGACGGGGCGGCCTCGACAGGAGTCGCCTCAGCTGGAACGGCCTCGTCGCCTTCCGCCGAAGCTGAGGCCCTCTCAGCCGCAAGTCCCCTCCACCAGGACAGGAGCTCTTCGCCCTCCTCGTCCATCGGCAGGGCAATACCAGACAAGTCCACGGTCGGGCAGGCCTTCTGAGCGGCAGCCAGCCCAATGGTGAAGACCGAGGAGGCCGCCAGAAGCTGCGCCAGAATTATCTCCTCGGCGAAGTCTGGGCCAACCTTATAATCGGCCACGGCCGAGTCAATAGCCTCCTCGGCCTTAGCTTCCAACTCCAGCTTCAGGGTCGACAGTTCCTCGGCGTGGCGACGGCTGTCCGAGGCCCGCCGGGCGTCCTTGTCCTGGATCTCGGCCTTAAGGGCCCGATTTTCGGCCTGGACCGCCGCCAGCTCCCGCTCGACCTTCTCCTTCTCCCATTCGGCCTTTGCCTTGGCCTCAGAAGAAGCTTGAGTCGCCGCCGCCTGCTTCTCCAGCCGAGCCCGCATCCGGGCATTCGCAGCTAAGAGCCAGTCAATACTGGACTTGAAGTCGCGTCTCGCCGAGGGGCCCTCGCCCGAAGCCGACGATGCCGACGCCCTCTCGGCATCCTGGAGTTGGTCTCGGATGGTCGTCTGACGACAGATCAGGACGCTACCCGTGACCATGGCCTGCAGCCGAAAGCAGATAAGGGTCAGCAAACCCGAAATAAGCTAAAAGGAATGCTAGACTGGAGCACACAAGGAAGCTTCTTACCTGGACCGCCAATCGAGCGCTTATCAGCGCCAGTTCAGTGGCCGAATGGTCCTTCAGCTCCTCCAGGGCCGACGGGAGAGTTAGGCCGCGAAGTAGAAGCAGGCACGTCTGTGGGTCCTCCACACTCTCGTCCTTATAGATCCCCAGGTCGGGGACCCATAGCTCGCGTTCCTGCTCGCGAGGTGCCTGCGACCCGGCGCCTTCCTGCTCCTCCGCCCCCGCCATCGTGGCCAGGGGAGAATCGCCCCTCGGCGCTTCAGGGGGCGACGGCCTCGGGGCCCTTCGGGCCGCGGCCGATCTCTTAGCCGGGGCGGGTTCTGCTTCGCCAGGCTCGTCCGCCCGGCCCCGCTTCGATGGTCGACCGCCCCTTCGGGCAAGCGACTTGCTTTTCCGCTCCCTCTCAAGAGCGGCAGCAGCAGCACGGCCCTCAGAGGAAGCCGCTGTCATCGTGATCCCGGCCCGGACGCTCGGGGCCACGGTACCTCGTCCAGTCCCTCCTGCCTACGGACGGGACGACTGGGGTTGGGCGCCCTGCTGGGCAATCCGGCTAAGGAGGCCCTTGATCCCAGACATTGCTGCAAACAGGAGAAGAAGTGTTAGATGTTAATGACACGCAAAGGTCGCAATTCAAGACCGACTTACCCTCGGCCAAAGCTTCAGCAACCTCTGCGGCCGGAGGAGCTTCGGCCGGAGGCGCACCCTCGGCGTTTCCTTCGGTCTCCTGCGAAGTCTCCCCGGAGGGAAGATAAGGGAAAGCCCGTAGAGGATCCCTCGTCGGGTCCGGCCACGCCCCAGCGCTCACGAGCAGCCCCGCATCACGGAAGAGCTCCGCGATTTCATACAGAGCCGAGGCTTCGATGAGGCCCACGATGTTGCACTGGGCAGAATTGAGGGTGGGAGGATCAGAAAGGCCTGCGGCCAGCGGTGCCCACTTAGTAGGAAAGGGCCACACGCTCCTCTCGTTCTCCGGAGGAGAAACCAGGATGAAATTCCTCTTCCAATCATGAATGGACGAGGGATTCCCGGAGAAGATACCCCGGCCGAGACGAGGGACAAAACTGTACCACTCGGATCTCCCCTGCCGTTGAATTTTGAAGAGGTAGCGGAAGATATTGACCGAGGGGATGATTTTCATATGAGCGAACACAGCCAAGAAGGCATAAACTGTGCGCCAAGAATTTGGGAAAAATTGAGACGGGGCCAGCCCGTAGAAGCATAGGAGGTTGATGACGAAGGTGGAGAGAGGAAGACGAAAGTCCGCCCGGAAGCTTTCTTCATAAATAGAAAAACTATCCGGGTGAGGAGTGTTGGCCCTGGTATGCGAACCGGGCCGATAGGGGGTCATCCAGGAAGGGAGTTGGTAGTAGGAAGCAAGGTAGCTGACCCCGTCATCCGTGAGGGCGCAGGCTGCTTCCGAAGCAGTCTCAGGACGATGACGACCCGAGGAGGAAGCCTGGCCTGGGGTGTGAACCTCCTCGGACCCTTCGGCACCAGAGGCTCCGGCCTCGTCTGCCATGGCGGAAGCAAGAGAGTCCGGAGAAAGAGGAGATGACAAAGAAGACTTAGGGGACTGGGACGGAGTATATTCCTCGTCTGAGGGAGTGACCTCACTCGAAGAAGAGCTGCGGGGCATGAGGTCGCGGTAATGAAGAAAGGAGATTGAGGCTTACCCTCAAAGAAAGAAGATCTCCTCGATTGAATACCGCCTCCCAAACCAAAGAGACTTCCCCGGCAACAGCTCCGGGCGATGGAGAGCTCCCTACAACAGGCAACGACACGCTCGGAAGCACCTCCGAATGGCTTGTACGTCGCCGGAGAAGAAGGAGAGCTCGGGCGATCGCAAAGAGGCGCAGGCGCAGGAAGCAGGAAGAAGAACAGTGCCCTGCGAGGGGTCCCTATTTATAGGCTAAGTTCGAAACCCTTCCCGCCGAAGCCAACGGCCGGGAACTTCTCCTTCGTCTCACCGTTTCTCTCGGATGCGTGCCACGTGTACCGTCCTTCGGTAATGATGACGGACAGACTCCGAGAATTGAAGCAGGATGATCAACGGCCGAAAGCGGTCCGACCCTTCAGCTGATCACTCGGATGATCGCCACGTGTTCCGATCCGCGTGCCGAGAAAGGAAGAGGCGGCAATCCGAATGGAACCTCGGACAGATAGCCGAGGTGACCCGCGATCTGCGAGCGGCCAGGATCTCTTTGTGTTTTTAACGGAGCGGCCAGATGCGCGACGCGTGTCCTGTGTTTCTTCGCGAAACGACCGTTCTGACGGAAAAAGCGACGCCCGTCCCGTCCATTTAATTGAGCCTGACGCAAGTCAGAAGGCTCGGCCCTTCGCCATTAGAAGTGAAGGCCTTCGTCGCTACAACCCGAATGAAGACGGATAAGTGACTGCCGACCCTCGGCCGACCGAGGGCATCCTCTTCTTAAAAAAGAACAGAAAGCCTCGGGTAAGTACCTATTACATCATTCCTCAAAGAGGCTTCAGACTATACTCTCATCATCTCAAAACTGAGGAAGACAAGAGTGGGGGGCTATGTGATGAGGCAGAATCCGATTCGGCCCATTAAAACAAGCCCAAACCCAGTTCAGCCCAGCAGCGGCAATAGAAGGCCCCCTGGAAGCCTTCGGCCCGTAAGCGGCATAGAAGCCCTCGGCCCAGCAGGCAATCCAGTGGTCTTCGGCCCATCAGCGGCCCAACAGCCTTCGGCCCGTAAGCGGCACAGTAGCCCTCGGCCCAGCAGGCTTCGGCCCATCAGCGGCCCAACCCCCTTCGGCCCAACAGCCGTATCCTGCCCACTCCAGTGGAGGACTAGGCACTATGGCGGTTTACCAATAAGCCCGGAACATAGTCCTATATCGGCTATCACCGTTAACCATCCTCTATCCTCCGCTATAAATACACCGCTATTTATTGCCAAAGGTATGTCTCCGTGACCCTCAAGGACCATAGTCCAAAAAGCATTAAAGCTACTCTTTGCCTTCTGAATCGAATCATCTTCAGAAGCTAACTTAACCGTCGGAGGGGGTTCCTAAGGGCCGAAGCCCAGGACTCCTACTGACCGATTTCTTCTTCTTTCCCTCCTGCAGGGGCTCGATTCGAATCTTCGCCGACCTCACCGAGTCGGTCTCGGCCGCCGACCTTGGACTTCTCCCTCCGGTCTCGACGCCGTTCGCTGGCTGCCCCTCGCCCGAAGGAGACTCGGTTCCGCCCCGCTTGCCCGTCAGCCGGAGGGACCTCGGCCACACCTTCCCGAAGCAAGCCGACACCCGACCGAGCGACCCTCGGCTTCGGATCCTCAACTGCGTCTCTGCATCCATCACCTTCCGGATCCCCGATTGGGTCTCTTAGACCGATCCGACCCAGCTCCGGATCCAAAACTTCGGATTCCAGCATCGGAATCCGATCGTGATAGCTTCGGCTACATCAGGTGCATATCCATTATGATATGATTTGATTTGTTAATTAACACATAAATGTGAAATCTTTGCTCTATATGTTCATTTGAATTCAACTTAGTTATTTGAATCCATGGATCATCTTGTTTAACTATCCCTTTGCAATCATATGAATATGTCTTAATTATATGATCCATAATATGAATATAATTTGATAAGCTATTATGGCATGATATTTGCTATTTGATATGAGATATACTCAGAGGACGTCGATACGTAACGTATTGACAATTTGATATGTTATGTTCGATATGTGATATATTATGATCATAGCTAGTAGAATTTGATATGTCTGATATAAGTTCAATCATACCATATATACTATGTGTTAGTTGATTTATTCATACTATTAGAAAATACATTTAATTTGATAAGCTTATATATGACCATGTTTTGTATCATGTTCTTATTTGAGATATATATAAAACTGTGTAAAATTATGTTTAGTATAATTTTATAATATGATTTATGAAATTTATTATATGTTAAGTCTTGTGGATGGTTTGAAGCCTACTAATTGGTTGTACTTATAAACCCTATTAATATTTTCAAAGTCTCAGAAAGAGAATATAGAATTTGAGGAGACTTCTGATTGAGGCATTTGACATCTTTAGGAAATTATTTAGATTTAATTTTAAGGTTTTCTTAGATTTGATGTAGTATGGATAATAAAATATTGATGTATTTTTCTTTATTAGTGTGATTGAGAATTTATTTACAAATTGATAGATATTTTAATTTGTGAACTTTAGTATTGGCTATATTTAGATACTTTAGATGGTTATAACATTTATTTAAATCGTATTGTGGCTATTTAGGTCTCATATCTATTTGTTATAGTAGAATTTGTTCTGAAATTACGCAGTCGGACTCCGAATTAAAAAAAAAATAAACTGGATTCGGGGCATGACACTTATTCCCACCCGTGACCCTTTCTGTAGACGTTAGTCCCTTCAATGGGTAATGTACCTATAATCTTGAAGGTGCCCAAGGGCATCCTCTAGGATGAGTAGTATAAAGATGGTCCCTTTGTTTAAGCAACAATTATTTGAACCTATAATTGGCATTTGCCTCTGAAAGACCTATCCTTACATAAAGCTTTTATTTAACTTGGGAATCAAAGGGGCTTCCACTCTTGAAAAGTCACCATTCCATTCCTTTAGCCTTACCTAGTTAACAGATGGATTTAGTACTTTCATTTAAACAAAAGTATCCCCTTTCTAATCCTTTTATGAATCAAGTTCACTTAACTTATGAAATCAATATAAACCGGATAGGACCCCTTTAAATGACCGAAATAAACAAGCATCTCTATGCCAAAGATAAATCTTGAGAAGGTCAATGTTCGCTTGATTTTAGACAAGTGATTTAAAACTCACTTTGATTCCAAATAACCATACACTTATATAATTGATGCTCAAAAAAACCCCAATCCAACTAAATGGCATGGGTATATCTCATCGAAACTTCCTATTTTAGTTCTTGGCCTGTATGCTTGTACGAGCCAACCTACTAACTTGGCTAACCCTCTAACGCAGTCGACATGAATAAATGATCACATAATTTTAAACAAATGATGAGCTTTTGGGTCTTGAATATTGCCGTCAGTGAAGAACTATCATAACACTGCTACTAAAGGACAATTATAAGTTAAGAGTTAATGTTATATCTTCCTAAGCGGATATCAATTTGATATCCTGATAATTAATTAAGTGTAGTCTCTTGTCGGAGATGTAAGTGATACTGTCGCATTTATTTAAGTCAAATCTAAAATCATTTTGACGAAGTCGAAATAAACACACTTAAAAGAAAAATCTTATAAATCTACAAAACTAATGCGACAAGTCCGATATGACCAGTTAAAGTAAATCTTCGTATAAAGTCATTGACAAATAACATCAACCTTTTGATATAGGAATAATTAATTTTCTCAATATGCAAAAGCGGGTAACCTACCTATACTCCCAACAGCAGTCGTTCCATCCATTCTTCTTATTATTCACAAAAATAGTCTGATCTCCCTAAGTGCATACCCATTCACATAAATAGAAGTAAATCAATCATTTCACTATAACATGTGTAATATTTAAATATACTTGTCCTATGTGGATGGAGAGACATTAGATCTCCTCTAGATAATGAGCTCTATTAATTCGATCTAATTCCCACGAAGTCAAGGGTGTGGAAAGACACATCGGTAGAAGAAAGAATTAGGTTCAGAAGATACTATCTCAAGCACCTATTTAAGAACGACTAGTGCATGATTCACATATTAAAAGAAGTGTGAGGGAGGTAGGGTTGAACTGATGTCTCTAAAGCTCAATTTGGAGTACTTCTATCATCCGTGGGAAACTAAATTTCATGTGGATTGTCACCACCCCTGCAAGATCCCTAGCTATGTATAGGAAGCTGTCTATCTTTGTACATGAGGCATTTCCAACGCTCATATAAACTGAAACATGATGGAACTCGGCTACTTGTCCAATCTCTTTTCCTTTATTCTCTATCATCACGGGGCATTGGGTTTCATTCGTTCTACGGCCACAACTCCCACCAGTCGCTAGAAGTGCAGGACTGCCCAGAGGAGCTGCTTGCGGTGAAACAGCACCGCCATTCCGCCAGCTCCAAGGGACTGTTGATGGGTCCGCTGACACCCAGGCAGGTGGCCTCCTGCTTCCCTGTGTAGCCGGAGCAATTATCCACCAGCTTTTCGTCCACTGATTCCTCCACGGGCAACCAGCTGGGTTTTGTTTCCTCCATGTCCTCCTTGCCTTTGGAGCTTCCATCACCGCAGTGCCCGCTGTCACTGCTCTCCTCCAGGTGCTTTTCTAGTGACTCTGCGAGCTTATGTAACTGCAGTGGTTGAGAGAAGAAAAATCCAGATAAATTAGAGTAAGTTATACAATTAAACTTTTTTTCTTCTTAGTATAACATTTAAATTATTGTACTCTTTCTGCGTGGGGAGTTTGAGAGGGCTCGGACTTTGTTAGAGGAGATGGTGGTGTCACCTGAGCTGAGAGGGTCTGCTTCTCCTTCTTGAGGGACTCGAAACTGGAGAGGAGGGCGCCGTAGTCGGCCCTGAGGGCGTCGTACTCCCTCTCCAGCTGCTTCGACTTCCACCGGGCGCGCCTATTCTGGAACCACACGGCCACCTGACGGGGGTGGAGCCCCAGCTCCCCCGCCAGCTGCGCCTTCCTTCGGGGCTCCAGCGTCGTCTGCGCCTCGAACATGCACTCCAGCGACCGGACCTGCTCGTTGCTGAACCTTCTCTTCCTGCTGCCATCGCTCCTCTTCTTGCCGCCGATGTGGTCGCCCCACGGCGGCTCCTCGCCTTCCATCCTCCTCCAGCTAGGAGAGGGCTCCCGAAAGTAGCCTTCTGGATGGGGACTGTAGCGCACTGGATATATATTAACGTCTTCCTCGTTCGCCGAAAGGAGAAGGCCGTAAGCAACCACTTGCCCTGTTCAAATTCTCTGCAGGTTTGATAGGAACCAGCGGGCTAATGGGAAGGACTGCCGTGGGGAACACAGGGTACACCGCAACATATTCAACGTCGCCGTCAGGGGGCCGCTTTGCTTGGGCAGCATGCCCGCCTGTTTTCGTCCCTTCCCCTCCTCTCAACTAGATCTCTTCTTCACACGTCTCTTTGGAGATATGGCCATCTCTCCACCACCAGGTGAACGTAAAGGGAAGAAGCAGAGAGCTAGCTTCCCCGAGAAGAGACTTCGTCTTCCACTGTGTGGAGAATGATCCCTTGGAGCGCGGATGGGGGTCTTTAACCGGAAAGGGGGAACAAAATTTCACTTAGAACTTTCTGCACCATGCGTGAGGCTGAAGGAGGAGAATTGGTAATAGAAATAGGATATGATTGGCGTCGTGGGCCAATAAGATCGATTACCTCATCTTTAGCCTCTCATCTCAGGGGGTTGGTGAGGAGGCGTGTGAGAGAGGTCAAGTAACAGGTGGCAACCGACGTGTTCTCTATATTGTGGTTTTTAACCATGCTTGACTGGACCACGATTCGGTGGTCCAAACAGATCATGAGCTCTATTACCAAAGTAGATGCTCCCACGTTAGCAACATCGACTAGAACTTTTATGAGATATTTTTTCTCCCCCTTTTTGTTTGGTCTGAACTCTGTTTCCTCAACTATCAGCTTAACAATAATTAATAACCGCAGATGAGGTGTCCCCCCCCATCAAAAGGCACCAATTCTAATAAAACTGAGATCCTCTACGTCCCTCGGCGGACCGTAGAAGGTCAATAAACAAAGAGAGAGAAAGGTCAAAAATTGTCAAAATTAAGAGATTTCATTCAGTTGGCTCAAAATTTTAGCAAACTCTTGAGAGGAAAGGGATACCGGTTTCTGAAGCCCTAAACAAAAATATTATGAGCTAATTGTGAAGGTTACGAATAGATAATCGAAAAGGAAGAGAGCAGAAATCACACAAACACATCAGAAACCATAATTTTTTTTATATTGAATCAGTCAAGCTCTCAGCCTATATCCATTTCTCATGTATCTCTCGGGAATTGCCTTAACTTGATGATGTTCTTAAGAATTTTACTTGTACCACAAAGTGGTGTATGTACGCTACACAGGAAAAAAAAAAAAATGAAATTTCTTTAGGTTGAAGCCAACATATATACCTCAAATATTAGTACCACACAAATCTCTAGATCCAATGACCTAAAAATTTAAAAAATATTAAAAAATATATTATTAAGTTCAACGCAAGAAGGACATATTTTTAGGATCTGACTTATAATTTTTTTATCAATTTTTTAGGTCGCCCGATCAGAAATCAGATTAAATAAACATGCAAAGCATGTGAAATCAAACTTAAAAAAAGTTTATTTTTTTTCTTTTGTGGTGTACGTGCATTGCCATGTGGTGCAGGGAGATGCAGCAAGTTAAATTCTATTCTTAATTACGTAAACTAGCTGAAACGGTAATACCCGACTCTCCAACCTAAGTGCCTTAACACGCTACGTGCTTACCACATGAGACCTTCAAGCCTTAACCATTATTTGATGGAAAAAGACAAGAATGCAGAGTAATTAAAGACAGGGACTTTCTAAAGAAAAGGAATGAAAGCCAACGTAGTAATCCATTGGTGGTCCATATATATTGTAGGGGCCGGGGAACAAGCGACAGCTTGGAGAAGTCTTAAGATGCTCTTCTCTTGGGTGGCCAGCCAATGGAGAGCTTGAAAGAAGGAAGGCTTGAAGAAGCCTGGAAAGCATGAACGTGCACAAAAGAGCTTTAAAAAAGTTGGCCAAGAGAAGATAAACGTCACATTTTGTAGCCTTACCCCCCATTTCGGAAGATCTAAAGTGAGTTGCTGAGTCTCCCATGCACTGACGAGATTTGAGAGTAGTCAAAAGACTCGAAACATAAAATTTAATACAATTATGTATCGACCTCAGCTTTTGAACTGTCGATATTCCTCTAGTCACTAGCTAGCGGCCGTTTTCAACTGTCCTACTTAGGCTTACGCTTAGAATTGAACTAGAAATTAAACTGGTGCAGTACTGTGCACTATCAATTCGTCCTAGGTTACTTTAAACTATCGACCCTTCTTCCTTGCTCTATCAACCTCACTTTAGAAATATTGCTTTCTTTGGTTCTTAAATATTTTACCATCTGCATGTCCACTTTTTTCATATAACCCTTCATATGCATTTACAAATGATGCAGCCGCCGCAGTCGCAGATGGTTTTCGGACACGGGATCGAGAACCAACAGGGGATCTGAAGCCGAGAGGAAGGTCCGAAGCCGAGAAGGATCCGGGGATGGAGTGAGAGGATGCCTGCGGGAAGAAGCTGCTCTATCAGCGAGGATCCTGGGTCTCGGCCTGGGGAGCCCTCTTCGACGGCCATGTTAGTATCTGGTTAAGAGACTATAATTGTAACGACCCGCCACCCGATAATCGGAGATCCGATTACTAAATGGGTACCGAATCATTAATTTGGAACCAAACCAGGATCTAAGTAAGTCTGGAAAATAAATAATAAACTAAGCTAAACATTCACATCGCATTGAATTGAAATGAAAGTGTAGGAATTAAAATTATTACAATGCGACTCGATACAGCAAATAATTACATACTCCAACAGAAAGGAAATAATTAAACATACATGCCAGAAAATAAATAACAACTACATCGGGGCATACCCCGGAATAACCGCTGAAGGCGCTCAACACACGGCCGCTCACTCCGCTCTAGGTCTGCTGGGAGGCCTCACCTGAAAACCGCAGGGGTGAGTCTCAAGACAAGACTCAGTAGGGATCCTTCGATCCCTACTACCCACGCACACACCCACAAGTGCAAAGTACAACTAACGGTAAAGTGATAAGCATAGTAGTAGGTACAATCTCTAATTCTTAACGTGAAATCACATGCAATCGAAATATAATAAACATGCATATTCTAAACCAGCCGACTAGGGAACCCACAACTGCCGTCTCGATAGAACTCGCCAACCACACAAACAACGGTGGGAAAAACCTCGACCCGCTGAGACCAAGCAGTAACCCTCGGATAGCACACTAGCTACTCCGGCCCAACCGGCTCAAGTGGTCACTCCTTCCCTCAGCACGAGTGACTCTCCGAATGTACCACTCCGACACCGGTACTAGCTGACCCCGGGGTTCACCAGGTGACCCTCTCTCACTAGGCGTCACCCCGCCCACGCCCCCACCGGCGCTGTGCTCACGCCCCCACCAGCACAGGGTGATAAAGAGCTACAATGTCACTCCAGGTCCACAGTAACACAAAACCCAGCACAGTACGATCCGGTCACGTGAAAAGTCCCCGATCGCATAACACCATGTAATACCATCCGGTCATGTAGAATCCATTTCTATCGAGTACACTAAAACATGCACTAACCAATTATCTAGCAGTATGAACACATTTTACTGACATGAATTAGTGTGGTTCTATCTTGAATCGCGTCGAAAACCGAATCTGAAAGCCTCAGTCCTTACAATAATGATATATTAAGAGGGAAATGAAGGCTTAATTCCTTACCTTTTCTGATGCAAGTAGTACTCTATTTATAGTGAGTAGAGGGGGGTACTTTTCTTATGGCAAACGATGTAGGACTATTCATTGGGATAAGAATATAAGTCACAAAATGATATCAAGGGCCTCCTTCATACTTGATGGGCCGAAAACCCATATCTCAGCTATACCTGGGCTGGGCCGAAGATGATTGGGCTTCGGCCACTCTCGGCCCAATAGGTTGATGGGCACATACTTGTCAGACGCCTCTCGGCCCACTTATGGATTGGCTCTTGGTCACTTTGCTGGGCCCAATCGGATTACCCCATCACAGGGCCCCCTACTCTCGGCATACCTTGAGTGAACGAGATGCTGGGAGTAACGTTACAAACCTAATCGTCTTAATTCGATTTTGCCGTAAATCGGCACGCCGTACGAAAGGCCGGGACACGTGGCGCCCATCTGAGGCGGTAGCTGAAAGGTCCCATGATCCTGGCCATTGATCGTCCATCAGGCCCCCTTGAGGGCCCCTATAAATACTTGCCCTTATGCTACAGAGAACTCTCATTTCATCTTTCTTTCCCAGAGGTCTCAATGGCAGAGTGTTTCCAGAGTGGTCCTAAGAGCGTCTTGTCAAACCAGGGAGTCCGAGAGTGTCTTGTCAAGCACGAGGGAACCCGAAAGCATCTTTTCCAGCGTTGGAAACCTTCAAGTCCAATGGTAAGCCTCCGACTTAGTCTCATCCATAGCGTTTCGAATCCATTAGTTCTTTCCTATTCTCGAGCAGCTCGTCCTGCTCTTCTTCTAAGCCATTTCCTCCTTGTCCTTCCCTCTCGTCCCCTTTCTCGATAAATTTATTTGCATCGGTCATGGCGATCGACGGTGCCTGTTGTCTCCCAACCCACAGGGACCCAGCAACCTAAGCTGGTCAGGCAAAGCCGTAGACCGGCCGAGCAGGTCTCAGATGTAGCCTCAATTTTATGTCGCGAGGTAGTTGAAGAGATGTGGGAGCGCTATGATATCCAGAGATGGATTCATCTCATAAGACCCCGGTTGAGTACGAAAGCCAACTCCCCTCGGCTGAGTAGTTTTTAAAATTACGAACATAGCTTCCGAGCCGGATTTCGACTTTCCTTTCATCCTTTCATAGTAGAACTTCTTAATGTTAGTCTTAGGTGGCTTACAAGCCAAACTGACTATACAAATCTCGTTCATTTATTAATAATATGACATTATTTCATTATGTGTAAATTTGTGTCATTATCGTCTCATAATGAAGTCCGTGTGATCAGATTATAATGACATCATACTGATGAATATAGGTGTCCTCTAAGCCAATCATAAGGCACCTATTTTAATCTGATTTACTAATAAATGACATTAAATTCATTATATAGATTGTCATATTTGTAACTGCGCATAATGAAGTCCATAAATGTGTGCAATAGTCATCAGATTATGATGAGATCATAATAATGAGACTAATGACTTATAAACACATATTCTCAATTGTTCCTAGTTGTAGTATGTTTGAGAAAGACAACAAACATCCAGTAAGACTAGTACAGGTTATTCCAGCTCATATGATGAGGGTGACTGATCTCGTTAGTTACTTGTGTAGAGACACAATAGTAAACCTATAGGTGCTCATTGGGGAATGAATTCATTGAACTGATCCGACATGAATCGCCGAATGGTAATTTACCTGACTGTCAACCGGCTTGATTCATCGTCACAGTAGCGTGGTTGATCTTTGGACTTGAGGCACTAAAGACACCTGGTCGATGGACTTTTGAACTTTGACCTTGACCTATGAATCCCTATCCATGGGATCTCTAATAGTCAAGGATCAGGTCCAGCGGAAGAGAGAATGCTCTTAGGTAACTGGAGAGAGAATGCTCTAGAATAGATCCACAGGAGTCTCTGGCCAGAACAGAAACAATATCAGAAAAGATGTTTTCGAATATTGTACAGCGGAGACTGATTCAAGTGAGTTGACCATCTAGAGTTTGACAGTTGACCATACCCTAGGTTAACTCGAGAGCATTGTACGAACGAAGGATTATAGTCACGCGGTAACTGTGGACGGACAGGTTCTATGAGTGGGTTGCTGAACCCCATCACCTTCCGGGATCATGCGGTATTGCTTGGCACCCAACTTGATCAGAAGTACGACCGAATTTACATGAGATGTTAATTCGGTTAAGTAATTAGTTAATATCTAGATATTAATTAATTACAATAAGTCAATAACTAGTTATTGGACTTAAGGGGCTGAAAACCGGACTGGTTAATGGGCCTAGAGGGTCACCCACAAATAAACTCTCAGTCGATGGTATTTATGTGGGATTTATATTAAGTCGGGGACTTTTGTGAAAAGTCACATCGACTTAATATATACGCACTGTTGAGAAACCCTGGGTAAAGCTCCAGGGTTTTCCCATGCTGGTCGTCCCCCTTTCTCTCTCCTCCTCTGGGCGCCCTGTTCGAGGCGCCGGGATAGTCTCCATCTCCGCCGCGCCTGATTCCTGAAAGTCGGGAATTCCTATCCGCCGGTTTTTCGGACATCGTTGCGGCAACGGATCTTCAGCGAGCGAGCTGATATGGACGAGGGAGTGAGGACAAACCATCGCGGAGGATCACGTGGATACTGTTGGAGGCCGGACGTTTGTGCGGCTTGCGGCATCGCCTCGACGGAACCAAGACGGAAGCAGATTCGAATCCACGCACGGTGATTCGATCATCCCGTTTGTTTTTTCGGTTTATCATTTTTTGTTCTGAATCGGATCAGCGGGCATCGGGCGGGATTTTGTTCATCGTTTCCGCTGTGTTCTTCACGTCCCGCCCTGATCCCAACACATACTAGTCAGATTAATCACTTAAACACACATATTCTTAATAGTTCCTAGTCTGAGAATATCCGAAAAGGACATCGAATATCCGATTAAACTAATACATATTACTCATGCTCATACGATGAGGGTGACTGATCTCATAGTCACTTGTGTGGAGATACTAAGGCTAATCTATAGATGCTCATTAGACAATTAGTTCACTGAACTGATCCGACTGAATCGCTAGATGGTATAGTACCTCACTGCCAACCAGCTTGATTCTATTGTCACAGTTGCATAGATAGTCATCGGACCTAAGACACCAAGGACACCTTGTCGGTGGACTTTTGTGCTTTGATCTTGGTTTACGGATCTCTATTCACAGAATTCTAAACGGCCAAGGATCAGGTACAACAAAATACCGTCGAAGAGAATTGAGTGTCAATAAGGAATTATTCGCTCTCGGTACCTAAAGAGATAATACTCTAGGAAGGATGCGCAGAAGTCCCTGTCCAGGGCGGACGATAATATCGGGAAAGGAGTTTTCCGATATTATACGGTAGCATCCAATCCAAGTGTGTCGACCGGTTAGGGTTTGACAATAAACCATACCCTGAGTTGACTCGAGAGCATTGTACGAATGAAGTATTATATCTACGCGGTAACTGTCGGCGAAAAGGTACTAAGAGTTGGATTACTTAATCCCGATACCTTCCGAGTTCACGCAGTGTTGCTTGGCACCCAACGTGATTAGAGGTCTGATCGAATTTAATATATGATATTAATTCAATTGATCTAAATAAGATGATCATAAAGTAAAATCAGGATGTTCAAATAACAAATTTCATGTTTCATACCATAGTTCTCTAGCTAGTGTACTTATCGAACAAATAACCTCTAATCCATAAGAGGCTCACATACCACAAATCAAATCTCAAATCGCTAGTATCATGTTGACTTAATTATATTTTATGATTCATAATTCATATCTCATAGGTCATAGTAGAGTCATAAGATCATGAGTGAAAGGCTAATCATAATAGAACATGATTATCAAATTAACATAATGAAAGGTGATCAATAAGCTAATCAAAAGATAGCATAGATAGCTAATCAAGTAAAAACATAGCTGATCAAATGAGTGATTTGGATAGCATATGAGCATAAGAGATTGAATCAAATTTCATATCATAAGTCAAATCAGATGATCATATCAAATGACATATTAATTATCATATTTTTACTTAAATATATCAGACATGCATCCAACCAAAAGATAAGGAACAAATTACACAAATATCAATGCACCTAAGCAAGCAGCACAAAGGTCTTAGCTACTGCGTAGAACCGCGGATACCTTATATGTATACTCATTGCCTGTGGATTCTGACCTACCCTGCAAATGCTTACAAGATTTTCCCAAAACTCTCCTATGATAGCAGTGTCTATGCACACTTATCTCATATTCACATTAAGCATATTTCATAGTGATTAATGGTGTTAATCTATAGGAATTAAATGATCAAACTAAGTCCAACAGATCTGATATTCTTTATTCACACAGAGTCGTATATAGTGCCATAGCAAAGTGTATTATGATCGAGAAGTGTAAATCATGTTAAATATATTTAAACATGGTCAAAATATATTTCTAAAGATACAAGATATTTTTTGAAAGTTTTAGAATCAATCTCACAATTTTTCGGCAAGAATATCAAATGTTCAGGTTAGAAATAGTAAGAATACTCAAGATAAATATCAAACATACTCATAAAATAATAAAATCTGGCGGATAGGCTCATAAGATTAAATTAAATCTTCTGACAAAGGTTCATAAATTTCTGAACATAGCTGATATGGTTTCAAACTACAGTATTGATTTTCGAAAATCCGACTTTATTCAAATTCTAGCAACACATAACAAAGGGTAGAATAAATAACAAACAGGGCTCAAAAATTCTCAAACATGACAGAGAGATCAAGGACAATGTCATAAAAGTCTCTACAAAAGTTGGTAATACTTGGACAAGGATTGGTTGAGTTATAAAGTTAGCAAGTCGAGTTTTCTAAACTGTCAGCACATATTGCACAGTTAACAAATTAATTATAGAATGAACATCAAATAAATTAATAAAAATATAAAAATTTGTTATCATAAATTAGACATATTTAAATAGTATCTGTATAAATGGTTGGTCAATATGCCATAAGATGAAGGAGAAACAACCCCCGAAAGTCAATCAAAATTTTAGAACCTGAAAATAGGGGCTGCAGACTATGAACACTAGAAGGCAAACCTGACTGCGACTGCTATCCAGTGTTCTAGATGGCAGAGATCACTGACATCCAGTTGGTATGAACGGCAATGGTTATTGCTGTCCATTAAACTTGGCGGCAATTGTTTTTGTCGTCCACTGATCATCGAATATAACGCTCGTTTCTTAGGTGTTATTGGGGCTGTTTTCTCACAATTTGATATTCTAAACAAGTTCAAGATATCTTTACTTTTTATTACTTTCGACAAGGTTCAACAATAATATAATTTTAGATAAAATAAATCATGCTTAAGGTTATCTGTGTACCTTTTGACGAGGAACTGGATCTAAATGGCTTCTACGATTTCCTTAGCATACCAACTTGAAATCTCCTCCCTTCTTGGCCTTCCTAGATCTTCCCCATGACCTCTAGAACACCACGATGAATATCTTATGGTTAGAAATTATCTTCTCATGAATTAGAACCCTTCTCTCTCTCTCTCTTTTCTCTCAAGAACAAGACTCTAAACTTACATTTGAAGTATCTCAACGACTGTGGGGTGTTTGCACAAATTATGTTTCATATATATACCAATCTAATTTCGAGTTCTACTCCTAAATAACCCCTGGTAACCCCCTTTGGATCAGAGTTTCCATAGATAAGTCCTTCCTTCTACGGATCATCTCGAATCCGTGTGGAACACAAAACCCATTCGTGCAGATCTACTTTCCTTTCCTGAAAATTGAATTTTTTGACACCTAAAATGTTTGAATCTGAAAAAGTAGTCTTATACAAATTTGTTTATCTCTATGAGCTCTTTCCAATGGTACCAATCATGTCTTAATTTGATTTTTTTTACAAAGAGTTATTATAGGTTTACTAAGCAATTATCCAGTGCATAGAAACTAAACAGTGGACGACGGGATCAACTGCAGCCCACTAAAACTAGACGGCAGTGAAGCCTGCCATCCAAAGAACTAGAAGGCAGTCAAGGCTGCCGTCCATTACCCCCAGAAACCATTTTAAACTTTGATCTTTAGGCCTCCTAACCTAGTTTATGTTAAAGTAATGGGCTTAGGTGGTGGGCCTATAATCTTAAGCATCTCATCTTCCATTTATGCACTTTAAATGGGATGATTTTGTGCCATTATGATATTATACTATTATGATTATTTATTTATTTTAAATGTGTTAAATCCTAAGACATAACATCCTCTCTCCCTTAAAAAAATTTTGTCCTCGAAATTTGAATTAGCTATAACTAATTAAATGATAACTACTCACTGAAATCATTATAGCTACCGTATGATATAAAGAAATATGATAAGACTTTAATCATTTAATCATGCTAGCTTTTTTTAAGATCAATACTTTAAGTCTGCAAATTCTCCTCAGTAAGTATGTAAACTCTTGCTTTGTCCATACTCAAGTCTGGTACTGTTGATTTATTCTTCTGCTTCGGACAATCCCGAATCATGTGCCGTTTTCTCCATACCCAAAACACTTTTCTGCCGCTCTCCAACAATCTTTACCTATATACTTATATTTACATTGTGAACAAATTGGAAATTCTATTATATTCTCCTCTTGAGTTACTTTCGTTTCTTGCCTCTTCCTCTTGTTATCCATATGCACAGATGAATCAAACAATTTTAATTTCTCCAAAGACTTCTTCTCCTTCAGATACTCCTCGTGTTCTGCCTCAACAACATAGGCAATCTCTAATGCTTCTGGCATAGTCCTGTGATCAAATGCAAGAATTTTACCTGTCAATTGACTACGTAGACTTCGAACAAATTTCTTTGTTTGCCTTTCCTTGTTGTTACAGATGTGTGGAGCAAACCTTTTGAACTCAACAAACTTAACTTCATACTCAGCTGCCATCATGTTACCTTGGATTAAATTCAAGAATTCTAACTCCTTTTGATCCTAAATATGAGTGGGCAAGTACTTCTTCTTAAATTCTTTCAAAAATTCTTCCTATGTGATTACTCCCTCATGATCTGCAAAATTATTTCTCAAGACATAACTCCACCAAAAATCTACATGTCCCTCCTGTTAGTCTTAGGTGGCCTACAAACCAATATGATTATGTAATCTCGTTCACTATTAATATAATGACATAATATTCATTGTGTGTAAATCGCATTAATTATCGTCTCATAATGAAGTCCATGAATATGTGCAATAGTGATCAGATTATGATGAGATCATATTAGTGAAACTGATCACTTAAACACATATATTATTAATCATTCCTAGTCGGAGGATATCCGAGAAGGACATCGGATATCCGGTTAGACTAGTACAGATTACTCCTGCTCATGCGATGAGGGTGACTGATCTCATAGTCACTTGTATGGAGACACTAAGGCGAATCTGTAGGTGCTCATTGGAGAATGAGTTCACTGAACTGATTCGACTGAATCGCTGAATAGTATTGTACCTCACTATCAACCAGCTTGATTCTATTGTCGCAATTGCGTGGATGGTCCTCAGACTTGAGACACCAAGGACACCTTGTCGATGGACTTCTGTGCTTTGACCTTGGTTTATGAATCTCTAACTACGGGATTCTAAACAGCCAAGGATCGGGTACAACGGAATACCGTCGAAGGAAATTGAGTGTCAATAAGGAATCATTCGCTCTCGGTACGATGAGAGAGAATGATCTAGGAAGGATGCGCGAAAATCCCTGGCCAAGACGGACGATAATATCGGGAAAGGAGTTTTCCGATATTCATCAGAGGCATCCGATCTAAGTGAGTCGACTGGTTAGGGTTTGATAGCATGCCATACCCTGAGTTGACTCGAGAGCATTGTACGAATGAATGACTATATCCACGCGGTAACTGTCAACGAACAGGTTCTAAGAGTTGGTTACTTAACCCCGATACCTTTCGGGTTCACGCGGTGCTGCTTGGCACCCAACGTGAACAGAGGCCCGACCGAATTCGATGTACAACATTGATTCGGTTGATTAATTAATTAATAAAGAGTTATTAATTGACTAATAAAGCTAGTGAGGAGTCACTGGTCTTATTGGGCTATTAACCGGACTGTTTATTGGGCCTAGAGGGTCACACGCAAAGGATTCTCAAGGCGATGGATAAATAAATGGGTTTTATATAAACCAGGGGTTTTTATTAAAAATCACGCAATTAGTATAAAATATAGCGAACGGACTGAGCAGGCCAAGCTGCTGCTAACCCTAGCCACCCCCTCCTCTCTTCCTCTCTCTCTGGCGCCCCAGGCAAGATCCGGATCCCCGGATTTGCTCCACCGCTTCTCCGACTCCCGTTCGACGGGAAATCGTCCACGCGTTGCGGCGATCGTTGCGGCGACCGGCAGAGGTTTTGTGGCTGCAAAGAACGAGGAACGTGAGGATATCCACCGCGAGGAGGATTGCGTGGACTCCGCTAGAGGCTAGGCACTTGCGCGGCTTGCGGTGTCACACCGACGGAACCGAACGGTTGCGGATTCCAATCCGCACACGGTAAGACTTCGATTATCCGATAATTGATTTTTGATATTCGAGACGGGAACGGATCGCTGATTTAATATTTTATTTTCCGCTGCGAGAGCGATCCGAAGAAACCCTAGAACCGAACAGTGATATCAAAGGCAGGTTCCACTGTTTCTCGCCCCATTTCGGTCTCCGATTTAATGTTTTCATGAATCATTCCATGCGCTAAATAGATCTTATTGCTGGATTCGTGTTCATGCGATGAACACATATTAAAAGAATAATTTTTTAATTATTTGATTCTGCAAATTTTGATTTTAATTTTGGGATTTAATTTTGTTCTTCGTTGGACGAAGAACTGGGGTTTGTATAGGGCTTCCCAAGCGTTGGGATTGATAACTTGGACCCCAGATCTTGTGGGGATAATCTCCAGTCATTACTGGGTTCCTGGCCGTCAAAGGAGAGGCCTCTAGAGGTGGCTGGAGGGAGCCTCATCTTCTTCTTCCCATGTTTTTTAAAAGAAACAAGAAAAAAAAATCATATTTTTGGGGTGAAAAGGGAGGTCTTAACCGGCCCTTCTTGGGCTTCTCCGGCGGCCCCACCGGCGCCGGGGGCGTCACCGGCCGAGCCGGGCGGCGCCGGAGCCAGCCGCCGCCGGCGCTAGTTGCTCCCCCCCACCGCCTCCAATGCCCTGCAACACGTTTAGGGTTTCTGGTTAGGGCGTCGGGTTGAAGAAGATGGCTGGTCGGCCGGCCCCGAGCCGATCGGACCGGCTGGACCGGCCAGCCCGTGCCGCCCAGAGCGGGCTTGGACCGCCTGAGCCAGGGGCTCAAGCCCTGGCTCGACCCACTGCCGAGCCTAAGCTTAGCAATAGGGGTTGAGCCCTATTTCCCTTAATTAAAACATCCAATGTCCTATTAAACCCCTAATTCCCTATTAGCCCATTTGATTTAATGTGATTGAATTTTAATTTAAAATTTAAAATTGTTTTAAAATTTAAATTTTTTTATTCAATCTTATTTAAGTGGTCATTAATGATTTTGAATCATTTTTTAATTAACAATTAGTTCATAACAAATAAGGGTTAATTATTAACTTAAGTGTTAATTTAATAATTAACCTCAGTTGTCTAATTTTAAGAGTTAAAATTAGTGGTTAATAATTATTAATCTAAATGTTAGATTATTAGTTATTAATACAACTAATTGTTAATTATTAATTACAGTTAATTGTTAATTTAAGCATTAAATTAATAATTAATTTTAATCAAGTATTCTAAATGTTAGATTTATTAGTTATTGACTAATTAGTGTTAATTACTGGTTTAAATGTTAAATTAGTGATTAACATTAAATTAACTAATTTAAGAGTTAGATTAATAGTTAATAATTAATTGTTGTTGATTAATAATTTAAATGTTAAATTAATAATTAACTTTAGTGGACTAATCTAAGAGTTAGATTAGTAATTATTTATTAATAGTCTAATTATTAGATTAATAATATATTTTTAATCTAAATGTTAGCTTGTTTAATTATTAAAAGTGTTCTAACTTGCATGGAATAATCTGGAATTATTAATTTGCAGTGTGTGCACATGTGATGTGTGTTTTGATACTTTTAAATTTGATTTAATTGCATACTTGTCTTATTTAAAGAGTTTTTCAAAATTCAAAAGCCAATTTTGATTGGAACCTAGCTTTCTGAAAGCCAAAATTATTTAATTTTGAAAATTCTTTTGTTTTAGCCATGTGATGCGCTTATCATGTGTGGAATGTTTAAAACACACCGTGGTCATAGATATGCACTTTTAATTATTCATGCGATGAATGATTGTATGGATCGTAGATGTGTGATTGGAATGTTTATTAATTGTTAATAAATAGAGGTCTGTGTACCTCTCTCTCTCTCATACTCTGATGTATTTTTACCTCCCTCTCTCTTGTACTCGCCATAAGGCCCTCTTCCATTTACATGTAATTCTAGAATTATTGTAATCTGATCGAGGCAACCGAGGAAGGAGCGAAGACGATCCAGAGATGCAACCAGGAAGGCGATATGATACATATTCTTTGCCTATATGTTTGTTGATTCTCTAATGTAAATATTATATTAGATTGAGTGTGCGTTTGACTGTTGGCTCCAGTCAAACCCACTGTGCTATCCATGACCATACTAATGACATCTATGAGATGTATTGTTTTCTTTTGATTATGAATCAAAACAAGTATAGTATTTAGTGAATATATACGATATGTTTATATACTATCACCTAGAAGAGACCAAGATAAAAGTTATCTAAATACCCTCGTCTAAACTCTAAGCCGTAACGTGAGTAGTTTAGAACTTACCGCGTGGTCCACCATCGTTATAGTCATAGGATTCGAATCACTTTAGGCAGGTTTGTTGTGCTACGACAAGGCATGTTTAATTGTGAGGAGAGACTGTAGCTATGACATTAGATGCCTATTTGATCGGAGTAGAGAAATCATATAGCTTTGTTGTGCTATCCACAAGGGCTGCATGCAAATCTATTCTCGTCGCGTAATGATGGTTAGCTTAGAGTAGAATTAGTGGCTTGTTGTGCTATCCACAAGACCATTAAATCTCTAGGGACCGAAGATATGATCGAATATTGCAAGGAGTTGCAAGTCCCATGAGATAGGTGCTCTTTGATATTTTACAGCTTTCTTGTGCTATCCACAAGATTGTACTACAAGTCATTGAGATTTTGATCCCCACTAGGAGACTGTCGGTGTCTCCCATTCTGTATAACTGAGGGTTATATAGTTTATCGAAAATTAGTGGGAGTTAAAACTTGAACAAAAGATTATGTCTTGTTTTAAACGTTAATAATTGAACATCTTCTAAATATATTTTATTCATCTCCTGTAGGGAATTATGTCGTCGAATAACTCACTCTGTGGTATACTTGATGCCAAACGTTTGACCTGAACTACTCGGATTGGTTCAGAAACCTGAAGAATGTCTTCAGATCTGAGCACATTGAGTATGTCCTTAGAGCTGATCCTCCTGCTGAACCGGCATTGGATGCCCTTAACGCAGAGATGATAACTAATGATAAAAGATCGAAGGACAAAGACAAATGAGTAGTAAAGGGTGACTGCTTCTACTGTAAGCAGAATGGTCACTAGTATAGGAACTACAAGGAGTTCCTCAACGATAAAGATCATGGAAAGGTGAAGCTATCTGAAGCTTCAGATATCTATATGATAGATATCAACTTATCAGTTAAAGATTCCACATCTTGGGTATTAGATACCAGATGTGCTTCTCATATCTGCCATGATGTGCAGATGTTGACAAGTAAGCACAAGCTGAGGAAAGGCGATGTGGAACTGAGGCTAGAAACGGTGCAAAAGTTGCGGCGGTTGCTGTTGGGACAACAAACCTCAGTCTTCCATCAGGAGATGCCTTATCATTGGAAGATTGTTATTATGTTCCTAGCATAATAAAGAACATCATATCAGTATCTTGTTTGGATAAGATAGGATATAGGTTGACTATTGAGAATAGAAGTTGTTCGATTTATTATGGTAATAAATCAATAGCTTCGGCATCTTTAGTCAACGGACTATATCTTTTAAATGTTTCTTATTACAATCTTCAAATTGATAATGTTTTTAAGAAGAGCAAGAATTGTGTGAACCAAGCCTATATGTGGCATGATGCTCACACGACGCGTGTCGTTAAACACTCATGGCAATCAACTTCAAATAATCGGACTCTCAATTTGATTTTAACAATAGTTAAGTGGTGAGAACCGGATCGATCCACGGAGAACTAGATTTTTATATTTTGAAAACTTTGAATTTTGATTAAAAATTTTGCAGACAAGCAATTCCAAAAGAGAATGGATTAAAATTAAACACATAGAAAAGATTAATTACGAGCCTTAAACATTATTTAATTAATACTAAAGATTACCACCACAATGTAGCCTAATTAAACATGCACATCTAATCAAGCAATTATTGTACTTAGGAAAGATAAAGTAACAAACTGAGTGAGAAATTACTGGAAGAATTAAGATTAAAAAGAACTATAATGTAAAAATAAGGAAATATTACAATGAGTCTTAAAAGGGAAAAATCCAACCTAACAGATTAATGCCTAGAAGCAAATAAACTATGAGGAGAATAAAGTTAGAGAGATAAATGAAATAACACCAAGCATGGTAAGCACACAGCAACAAATAGGGGCTCGGTAGGCTTCTGCGTGTGGAGCGGTGTTTTGGACCAGCCGCATGGTACGTGGATGGCGCGGAGTGGCCGTGGCGTTGCGAACCGGCTGCAGGGGTGCGTAGAGGGCGTGGCAGACGATGAAGCGCGGAGGACGATGCGGCGCAGCAGGCGAGGTGCTGCGCAGGGCGACTCGGGGACTGCCGCGTGGCCGGCACGGAGGACGAGGCGGGTGCTGCAGGCGAGGCGCTGGCGAGCTTCCCGCCCACGCAGGGCTCGGTCGACGACACAAAGAAGGCGGGGAGGCTCGTGGGCCACCGTGTGGCAAGGCGGCGGCGGCTGTCGAGCGGGGATACTTCAGCCGTTGCCGCGTGGAGCGGCGGTGGAGTCGAGGCGGGGCAGGAGCGATCTGTGCAGGCACGGGCGACGATGGAGCGGCGGCCGAATCCGCTGGGGCCGCCACGTGGATCCGTTGGGGCCCTCCGGTCAAGGCTTCTGTGAGAGAGAGAAGAAGAGAGGAGGAGAAAGGAAGACAGAGAGAGAGAGAGCGACTAACAGAGAGAGAAAGAGAAAGGGAGAGAGGCTGCGGCGGAAGAGAGAGAGATATGGCACAAGGGGAAGAGAGAGATAGAGACGTAGGGGGAGAGAGAAAGAACTGGGAGAAAGAGAGACAAAGAGAGAGAATGGGAGTACAGGGGAAGCGAGAGAACAGTGGGAGAGAGAGAGAGGTTTTTAAAAAATTTCTGAAAATTCGGGACACCCCCCTTGACCTCCTCCCTTGGTTTTATAGAAAAGAGGGGAGGGTTTGAATTTCCAAAAAGAGATTTTAAATTCCTTGCATTAAGCTCCCCTTGATTAGGGGATCCTCTTTAAAACATTAATTGGTATTTTGAATTTCGAATTTTGAAATGGATCCTCCTTTCTTTGAATTTCAGAGTTCCTTCCTCCTTTCTCTCTTAGTTGGCATGTGGGCCCCAGTTGAAGCTAAAATACGAAAATAAAATGTTGTTTTTGCCAGGATTCGAACCCTAGTTGGTTCCTTGAAATCCAAGTGGTCCAACCACTATGCCATCTGCTTGTTCATATCCTGCATTCACATAAAATAACAGTTCAGTTCACGTGGCAATAAATCATTCAACTGCACATTAAATAATTGCTGAGGAAATCTTATTTGAGAATGAAGTTGCTACCCTTATTCCATCCATGGAGTGATGATATTTGACAAATGATTTATTTATCATTCCATGTGATTTTGTTTGTTAAATGGATAGCAAAGTATGTAAATTTCATCTGTTATTTATGTAAAATTGTGAACTTATCACACCCCCCAACTTAATCATTGCTAGTCCCTTAGCAATACAATCATTTGAAAAATTAAGACTACCATGATCAGTAAAAAGAATCACACTTCATTTTAAAGAATATCTATTGCAAATGGTAGGTAATTTGAATTCAAGTTTTCGTTCTCCCGCCCACCATACTTAGAATCAGGACAAGTGATTGTGCATATCATTTGAGGTGCTTGGAATTCATTTCTATCATGTTTGGTATATCGTTGCCTTTACTACCTCTGGGAGTAGAATTACCCAGGGGAGAGAACAGAAAAAGAGATCTCTGGATTAGTTGGCTAGGTTCGCTTTTCGGTTTTCGCCCCGACTTAAAATTTTTTTAGGATTTGGTCTTATTTTGTTATGAAGGACTTTAACACGATTGTTTTGTGCTTTAAGAGTGCGTACTTTTTGCCACTCTCTTTATTTTTGTCTGAGGGGAGGTGCATACCTTTTGCCACCGTCCTTCTTTTGACTCTTTTGGATCATATTTATTTGATTTTCACGCTTCTGATTGTCCCCTTTTTTTTTTTCGAAGTGACCGCCTCCTTAAAGTGTTAAGTGGTTTGATCTCCTATTACGAATCCTAACTTTCCGTTCGTTTGACCTAAAAGTAAAAACAGAATGGGTAATTCTACACTTCGGGTCAACTCCAGCAACTCTACACCTTCAAGATCTTCCACTCTTTCCAAGTTACCGTGTATGTGTGGAAATCATCCCGTCGTGATTCTTTGTAGAGATGGGAATTAATTCAAACTTTTACTCAACTTCCTAACTCAATTTTGATCAAGATTCCCTAAATGAATTATGATATATATGAATTTCTGTTGGAGTGTGAAAATGAAGCAAATATATATATATATATATATTGAAAATTTGTGTGAAAAATGAAAAAATTTCAAAACTTTTGTTCATTTTAAACGATTTTATTCACTATGTGCTATGATTCTCCCCCCAACTTGAATGACATTGTCCTCAATGGCATAGAAATGCACAAATATTTAATATGGAATTCATGATGAGGAGAGATACAACCTGAGGTGTGACGAGGCTTCTCTCTGTTCTCCAAGGTGGATTTTATGAGTTTTCTAAAAAGAAAAGAAAAAGAGAATAATCAGAATAAAAATGAGAAGATTGAGTTACCTCCCAATAAGCGCTAATTTTAATGTCTTCAGCCAGACAAAATTATGTTCATTGTGGATCACTTAGCTGCATGGATTCTAATGGACAATTTTGAAGGTTTTCAATGTAAGGTTTTAAGCGTTTCCCATTAACAATAAATGTATGTCCATTTTTTGGATCCATGATCTTGACCGCACCATGGTCAAAAGCTTTAATTACCAAGAATGGCCCATCCCATCTTGATTTCAATTTCCCAGGAAACAAACGCAACCTTGAGTTAAATAGCCAGACTTTTTGATTAGGGTGGAAAGATTTCCTCACAATATGTTTATCATGAAAAGCTTTAGTCTTGGCTTTATAGATTTTCGAGTTCTCATAGGCTTCATTTCTTATTTCATCTAGTTCGCTCAATTGTAAGGTTCTGTGTGAACCAGCTTTGACTAGATCAAAATTGACCTGTTTGATAGGCCAATAAGCTCTATGTTCTAATTCCACTGGGAGATGGCAGGCTTTTCCAAAGACTAGCCTGTATGGTGACATGCCAATAGGAGTTTTATAAGCAGTCCGATAAGCCCACAAAGCATCATCTAACCTTTCGGACCAATCTTTTCTGTCGGGCCTAACAGATTTTTGCAAAATATTCTTGATTTCTCTATTGGATATCTCCACTTGGCCACTAGTTTGGGGATGGTATGGGGTAGCAAGCTTATGAGTAATCCCATATCTTTTTAGCAATGTTCGAAATTGAGAATGAGTGAAGTGCGAACCCCCATCACTAATGATAGCCTTTGGCCATCCGAACCTAGAAAAGATATTCTTCTGTACAAATTTCATCACCACCTTGTGATCATTGGTTCGGGTGGCTATTGCTTCAATCCATTTGGACACATAGTCCACTGCCACCAAGATGTATTCGCATCCAAAAGATGGTGGAAAAGGGCCCATGAAATCTATTCCCCAAACATCAAAAATTTCAACCACTAAGACTGGATTTAGAGGCATCATATCTCTTTTAGCCATATTACCAACAGCTTGACATCTTAGGCATGTTTTGCTGAACTCATAAGCATCCTTGAAGAGTGTGGGCCAATAGAAACCGCTTTGTAAAACCTTTGCTGCGGTTTTCTTTCCGGAGAAATGACCTCCACAAGCAAGGTTATGGGAAAAGTTCAAAACACTTTGTTGTTCTTCTTCAGGCACACATCTCTAGATTATTTGATCTGGACAAATTTTGAAGAGTTCATGGTCTTCCCAAAAATAATACTTCTCTTGAGAGAAGAATTTATCTTTTTCATTTTTTGTCCATCCTTGTGGGATTTGACCAGTCACCTTAAAATTCATAATATATGCATACCATGGTGGTGACGTGTGGGAAATAGCTAAGAGATGTTCATCAGGGAATGAGTCTCTCATTGGTTCATTATCTGAAATCATGATTCGGGAGAGATGGCCAGCCACCACATTCTCGGATCCCTTTTTGTCCCGAATCTCCAAATCAAATTCTTGGAGGAGTAGGATCCACCTGATTAATCTTGGTTTGGTATCTTTCTTTGTCAACAAATATTTCAATGCCGAGTGATCAGAATAAATAATCACTTTTGCCCCCAAAAGGTAAGATCGAAATTTCTCCAGAGCAAAAACAACAACTAACAATTCTTTTTCTGTGGTGGTATAGCTCATCTGAGCATCTACAAGTGTACGACTTGCATAATAAATCACCACAGGCTTTTTATTGATTCTTTGTCCCAGTACTGCCCCCATAGCATAATCAAAAGCATCGCACATTATCTCAAATGGCAAAGACCAATCAGGCGATTGGAGAATGGGAGCTTTGATCAGAGCCTCTTTTAAAGATTTAAATGCTTCCAAGCATTTTTCATCAATATGGAATGGGACGTCTTTGGCTAAGAGAAGGGTTAATGGTCGGGCAATTTGGGAGAAATTTTGAATAAACCGGCGGTAGAAGCCGGCAAGGCCCAAGAATGATTGAATTTGCTTTACCGAAGTGGGTGGAGGAAGATTGGCGATTAGGCTAACTTTAGCTTTATCCACTTCGATACCTCTTCCAGACACTATATGGCCCAAAACTATGCCCTCTTTAACCATGAAATGACTCTTTTCCCAACTTAGAACCAAATTAGTCTCTATGCATCTTCCCATTACATTTTTCAAATTTCCCAGACAAATTTCAAATGAATCTCCGAATATTGAAAAATCATCCATGAATACTTCAAGGAATTCTCCCACCATATCTGAAAAGATGGCCAACATGCACCTTTGGAAAGTTGCTGGTGCATTACATAGTCCAAATGGCATTCTTCGGAATGCAAATGTGCCAAATGGACATGTGAATGTGGTTTTCTCCTGATCTTCTAGGTAGATAACCACTTGGTTATATCCCGAATATCCATCTTAGAAACAGAAATATTTCTGACCCGCTAGCTTTTCCAAAATCTGATCAATAAACGGGAGTGGGAAATGATCTTTCTTTGTCATTGTGTTCAATTTTCTATAATCAATACAAACTCTCCACCCCGTGGTTAGCCTAGTGGGCATTTAATCCCCTTTTTCATTTGTTACTACAGCTAAGCCAGACTTCTTTGGCACTACTTGAGTTGGGCTCACCCACTTGCTATCAGATATTAGGTATATGATACCCGCATCTAGCCATTTCACCACTTCTTTCTTAACAACTTCCATCATAATAGGATTCAATTTCCTTTGCATTTCTCTACTTGGTTTTGCATTATCTTCAAGATAAATATGATGCATGCATGTGGTTGGGCTTATTCCTTTCAAATTGGCTACTGACCACCCTATGGCTTCTTTAAGAGTTCGCAGAACTTCAATGAGTTGTTCTTCTTGGGTAGGGTTAAGATCCGTAGCTATGATTACAGGTAGAGTCTCGGATGGGCCCAAAAAGACATATTTGAGAGATTCCGGCAAAGGTTTGAGTTCCAACTGAGGAGGAACCTGGAGAGATGGAGGAGTAGATTCTAGATTGAGTTCAGGTAAAGGCTCAACCTTATTGGGCTGCCAGGTCCTTTTATTCAAATCTGATATGGCCATTAACTCCTCTTCCTCTTCAAATTGGGCCGAAGGGGATGTTTCTAAAATATTATCAATCACATCAATTGCAAAGCAATCTTCCCCATCCTGCATATGGCCAGAAGCTTTGAAAATATTAAGAGATAATTTGTGATCCCCAAATGAGATATCCATTAACCCAGATTTGCAGTTAATGATGGCATTTGCAGTAGCTAGAAAAGGTCGGCCCAATATGATTGGGCTATTTCTCAGATGTTGAACGGGCTCCATGTCAAGGATGACAAAATCAACTGGGAAGTAGCAAGTATCAATCCTGACAATGACATCTTCCACCATTCCTTTCGGTATCCTAAGAGATCTATCGGCCAATTGTAGGATCACCGGAGTTGGTTTCAATTCTCCTATCCCAAATTTTTCATAAACTGAGGTGGGTAATAGGTTCACACTTGCTCCAAGGTCCAATAGTGCCTTATCAAAGGTGGTTCCTTCAACAACACAAGAGATAAGTGGTGCTCCAGGGTCTTTCATCTTTTTAGGCAGTTGGTTGAGCAAAATGACACTCACTTCTTCAGACAAAAAGACTTTCTTATTATTTGCTTTAGGCTCTCTCTTATGAGTGCAAAGTTCTTTCAAAAATTTGGCATAGGCCGGCACATGTTGGATTGCATCAACCAATGGTATGTTAATGTGGACTTGTTCAAATAAGTCCATTAACTGTTCATTTTTTGCTTGGATTTGATGCTTTCTTTTTTCTTTGCCATTTTCCAAAGCTTGTGGAAAAGGGATTTTTGGTTTATAATTCTTAGGATATTCCTCCATTTTTCCTTTTCCTTGAATGATATTGGGTTGTTCATTCTCATCTTCATCTTCTTCTCCTTTTTCTTCTTCATTCTGTTCAGGATTGGGCTGACTAGATCCTTGGTTTGGGTAAGCATCCGGCAAGACTTTACCACTTCTTAAGGCCAAAATTGCTTTCGCATTTTCTAACTGTGGGCCTCTTGGTGGATTTGAGCCCATTTGAGGTTGGGCTTGAGGATTAGGTAGGATTGGTTGATGTTGGAAACCTGGAGGATAATTTCGCGGGTTTGCAATGGGTTGACTTGGTAATGGGGCCACTTCCCTCCTCATGGTTGTATCAGCCATTTGACCCAATTGGGCTTCTAATTTCGAAATTGATTGTTGTTGAGAGATGACCAATTGTTGCAATTGTTGCTGTTGTTGTTGTTGATTCATGAGTAATTGTTGCAGCATATTGAATTTCTCATCATTTTGATTTGATAGTTGATGTTGTGGGATGTGATATGGGAGTTGAGAGAACATATTCTGATTGTTATTGGGCTGAAAGTAAGGAGCTTGAGCTTGGGACTGGATAGGTTGGCTTTTATTGAAAGATTGATTTGGATAGTAATTCTGTTGATGGGCCTTGTTCTGAAAATTTTGTGCTTGTGGATTTGGAGCTTGGGCTTGTTGAGATTTCCATGAAAAATTAGGATGATTCTTCCAACCAGGGTTGTAGGTGTTAGAATATGGATCATGATTGGGCTTTGAATAACCCTGGGCTGCTTGGACTTGTTCTTGGATGAACGGTGGCAATTGGGCTGCCGTAGGACACTCACTGACATGGTGAGTTGGGCTGGCACAAAGACTACAAGCTTCTTGATAAGATGGAGAAGATTCGGAGTAAGGTCTTGATTGTGCATGGATATTAGATCCTTGGTTATTCAAAGCTAGGACTTGGTCTAGCTTTTGGGCCATAAGATCCATTTTGCTAATTTGTTGGGCCAGAAGGTCCACCTTATCCAACTTTTGGGCCAAGGTATTGATATCCATCTTAGGTTCAAATTCTCCTCTATTTCTTATTTCATAAACTCCAGTCCGTTTGGATGTTCCCACAGATCTTTCATATGATGAAAGTGAAGCATGATTTATTGAATTTTCACTTAGCATTTCAAACAAATCATAAGCTTCTTCCTCACTTTTGCTTATGAATGCTCCTCCACAAGATGCATCTACCATTTGCCTGTATTGTGCATATAAACCTTCATAGAATGCTTGCACAATTTGCCATCTAGACAATCCATGGTGTGGACATTTTCTCAACAATTCTTTCAATCGTTCTCAAGATTCATGAATTTGTTCTCCTGGTAATTGTGAGAATCCAGTTATAGCCCTTCTCATTGTATTTGTTCTCCCAATAGGATAGAATTTTTTTAGGAATTCTTGTTGCATTTCGGGCCAAGTCCTAATGGGCTTCCCTATCGTTCCAAGCCAATATTTGGCTTTGTCCTTAAGTGAGAAAGGGAATAGGGTAAGTCGAAGGGCATCTTCCGTGAAATCTTGAATTTTCACGGTTGAACAAATCTCAAAGAATTCATCCAAATGTTTATATGGATCTTCATTGGTATTCCCATAAAAAGATGGGAGCATTTGGATGGTGCTTGGCTTGATCTCATAATGGCTAGCATGGATATTAGGCAATTGGATACAAGATGAAGGATTATAGTCTTGAGGAATGAAGTATTCCTTCATTTGTTTTGGCATTTGTTGATTGTTTCCAGCCATTTGATGTTGAATATTGGTTTGGTGATGTAGGTATCTCTCAATTTCTTGAATGGGTTTGATAATGTATGGCTTTTGAGATCTTCTACCTAGCATACACTAGACCAAGATGAGATGAGAATGGTTGTTTTTGTGATTTTTATTTTTTATATTTTTTTATGTTTATTTATGCAAAGATAAACAAGTTAATAACAAATTCCTAATGACCTAAGTGTATCCTAGACTTAAGGATGAGATTTCTCACAAAATGGCTAGAATTCACTATGAATCACCCCTACAATAGATCAATCGGCCAGGTAAGAGGTGGGATAGTGGGAGGCTCCCCCTACTTTCGTAGGGACCTAATTAAATAACCACTTGTCCACTTAGGCGTTTACCTTTGTAACCTCTAGCCTAGACACCGTTGTCCAAAGTAGAAATGAATTCAAAGCTCGGTCCAATCATAGTGTGAACCCTAGGTGCAATTGCTATTTGATTTTTATTGGGCTTGGGACAATGCAAGATGGAGTGTTTGTAGCTTGTGGGTCAAGGAAGGGTGATGAAATCCCCACCTTATCTTGTTATGAAGATGCCCTTAAATTATTTTATCAATGAGATGCTCACCACAATTCAATCAAGTTTGTTTTGTGCAATAATGAAATGACAATGCATGAACATGTTATTTGCACAATTTAGAAAGACTTACCTTGCCTCCCGCACTCTTCAACATGAAACAAATGACAAAAATTTAAAACAAATGCATTCATAAATGATACATGTCCTAAAACATGGTAGTTTAGTTTCTAATCTTGAAATGCATTTTTTTTAATTTTGTTTTTCTGATTTTTTTATTTATTTAATGATGTCTATATCTATTTTAAGCAAATCTAAATATATATATATATATATATATATATATATATATATATATATATATATTAAAAAAATTGGAACAAACTCACCAAGTTGAGCTTTCCTTTTGCCTTCTTTTTTTTTAAAAAAAAAATTCCTGCAAAAAGAGAGAATGAATGTGAGTATGGATTTATACAAATGGACCCAAAATAATCAAAATTCTAATTCCCCGGCAACGGCGCCAAAAATTGATGCGCACACGACGCGTGTCGTTAAACACTCATGGCAATCAACTTCAAATAATCGGACTCTCAATTTGATTTTAACAATAGTTAAGTGGTGAGAACCGGATCAATCCACGGAGAACTAGATTTTTATATTTTGAAAACTTTGAATTTTGATTAAAAATCTTGCAGACAAGCGATTCCAAAAGAGAATGGATTAAAATTAAACACATAGAAAAGATTAATTACGAGCCTTAAACCTTATTTAATTAATACTAAAGATTACCACCACAATGTAGCCTAATTAAACATGCACATCTAATCAAGCAATTATTGTACTTAGGAAAGATAAAGTAACAAACTGAGTGAGAAATTACTGGAAGAATTAAGATTAAAAAGAACTATAATGTAAAAATAAGGAAATATTACAATGAGCCTTGTTGGGATCGATCTCAATTCCCCGTTTACTGACAATGAATCCAAGCAATTTCCCTGAAGATACCCCGAATACACATTTCTTGGGGTTCATCTTTAACTGATATTCTCTCGACCTCTCTAACACCCTTGCCAAAACTTTGGCGTGCTCAGCCTTTGTTTTCGATTTAACTAATAAGTCATCCACATACACTTCCAAATCTATATACATCATGTCATGGAATATTGCCATCATGGCCCTCTGATAAGTGACTCCAGCATTCTTTAATCCAAATGGCATGACAACATAGCAATATGTTCTCCAAGGTGTAGTGAATGACGTTTTCTCTTGATCTTCTTCTGCCAGCTTAATCTGATTATATCCTGAAAATCCATCCATAAATGATAATGTCTCATAGCCAGCAGTGTTATCGATGAGTACATCAATATGAGGCAATGGAAAATCATCTTTAGGACACGCCCGGTTCAGATCACGGAAGTCAATGCAAATTCTGACATTCCCGTCCTTCTTCATAACCGAGACTATATTAGCCACCCACTGGGGATAAAGGACAACTCTAATAAATTTGGCTTTATGTAATTTGTCGACCTCTTCCTTCATCTTTAAAGCCATTTGTGGGTGGAATCGCCTTAATTTCTGTTTGACCGGATTAGCTCCTTCCTTTAATGTCAATCTGTGTTCAACTAAAGATGAGTCTAACCCTGGCATATCTTCATAACTCCAGGCGAAAGTGTCCTTATAGTCCTTGAGAACTTGTACCATTGCCTTTTCATCCTCTGGAGAAAGATTTTTACTGACGAGGACAACCTTAGGTTCGTCTTCAGTCCCTAAATTAATTTCTTTGGTGGGCTCTTCTACGGCAGCTGAGGGTTCATCGAATCTCTTCACTCCACTGGCATTTGCCTCGGCTGCGTCCTCGTCATCTTCCTCAATGGGGTCCTTTTCATGTACTAATTCATATACCCCGTACCCATCATTGACTAACTCATCGTTCATACAATCTTCTGGCATATGAATTGGATTTTCTAGAAACTGAGGGATCAAAGAACAAGAAGAGCACTTATCAGCTAAGTCCTGGAGGTATCTATCCGAAATTCGCCTACCCTTAGGCTTCCTAGACTTCCTAACCTGACTAATCTGACTAAAATTAGACTGCCTAACTTCACTATCATAACCTAACGAAGACGAAGCAGGATGAAAATCCTGAGATACAAGTGGAAATACAAGAGAATCCTCCCGAAGGGAGGGACAGAGTAAATCTAGGAGAGAAGCTTGACCGAAGGACCCGCGCGGCGGGGTGCAATCGGACAAGTAAGATGTTTCCTCAATGAGGATTTGGGAAGAATTTGTTGCCAATTTGGCGTTTTTTTTTTGACAATGAAAGAATTAAACATAAAGCAGGAATGAATACAAATGGGAGGAGAATCAGACAGAGGAAGTGGCACTAAGGCCAAAGGATTGGGGGGATCATATAGTAATATGTCCCAGATCAGATTATACAACCTCTCTAGATCGAGAGGAGGTTGTGGAATAAGGTCCCGAGGGGACAGAGTAATCATGACGGGCGGAGCCCGTGGAATATCTTCAATTATGACCCGCGACCAAGTCGGGGTCAAGAGCAGTGTACGAAATAAAGTATGGAGCATGAAGACATGTGAAGGATACGTCCCCCTCCAGAGCAGATCTGTTGTGTAACCAGCTTCATAGGGGTCATCTAGCTCCCCTTCATCGGTTTCTTCGGACAGCAGTATCCGCTTGTCAAATATGGCACCAGGGCTTTCAATCAGTTCATCAATCTGCGGCGGCCACTTAGGTTCTGCAGGATCCAGGAATAGTCTATTCAGTGCAATGTACAGGTCCCTTAGATCAAACCACATGTACCATTCACATTCAGGATCATGAAATTTCCTCCTTTTCATAGGCCGCAGAGCCTCCAAGGATTGGTACGTAAGTAGTTCAGAGCAATGTCTGGCCAAGTCCCTCCCGTATATGTCATGGAAATCAAAACATGAAGTAATGACTACCGTATTGTCATAGTTAAGTATGGGCCCTTTCACGAAGTGCGTACACAGGGTCCATGTTAGGGGATCTCGGCCTTCTTTAGGTGGTGTAGACATTGCCTCCCAGATCTTCGGACCTTCTTCGACCAGATCTTGTTTCAGTTTTATTGGCCTATAGCCCAGACCACTTCCAGGTGCTGCTCGATGATTTCTGACATGAGTGGTCCTGCCTTGCAACTGCGTGCCCAAACCTCTTCCAGGCTCGTAGCCGTTCTTCATCATGATCCTCCATCCTAGGGTACTCATGCACTTCCCCCTCTTGATAGCATCTAACGGATATGGAGAAATAGTAGCGGCTTTCAGAGGATCAGCCACTGGACGGTAGACCTGTAATACCGACAGAAAAGGTTGTCGGCCAGGTAGAACAGCAGATTTAATGTTCAAGGTATGAGCAGCAGCAAGGATCGGCATGCTCGTTACTTTAATTATTCGTGCTTTGTAAGGAAATTTGAGGCATTGATGATTCGTAGAGGGAATCGCCTCAAGAGTTTTAATATAAGGACGACCTAAAATGGCATTTATGGAAGGGTCGATTTCCAGGATGTGAAATTCGACCTCTGCAAGACTTACAGGGCCCAGCTCCACCTTTAAATAGACCATTCCCAGAGGGGAACGGGTAGAATTGTCATACGCTGTCACTGATATGGGGCTGGGCAGCCATTTCTCTTTGGGCACACCGCACAGCTCCAGGGTCTTTGGAGGTAAAACATTGATCGAAGCCCCTGTGTCGACCAGGCATGCATCCACGGCCTTCTTACAGATGTTGACCGTGATGCTCAGAGCTATGCTTCTGGCTGCCGGCGGTGCTAGTTCCGATGTATGGAATGTTATGGAGGGCTGATCCCCCTGAGGAACTAGTAGTGCTGCAATCTTCTCTACCGGCACGTCTTCATTGACCATCACCTTCTGCAGATATTCCATTAAAGCTTCTTGGTGACTCTTGGATCTTTTGATTAATTCAAGTATAGTGATCCGTGCCGGTGTCCGATCCAGGTGTTTCAACAGGTCGTATTGAGTGCCTGGTGCACTCTCTTCATTATGGGCTTCCTCAGTCGGCTGTGATGGGCCGTCTCTAACCGTGGACTGAGGAAAGACCTTGTTGAAAATCCTTCCACTCCGGAGCGCGTGTTCCTCAACCGTGGAGGATCCGGGTGACACTTTAAGTACCGCAGGGTTGGATGGTGCGGATGGCGTAGAGGGTTGGTATGTAGGTGATGGCGTAGGGCTAGGTGGTGATGGCGCGGTGCGGATTAGAGGCCTAGAGGGTTGGATGGTGGATGGGTAAGTGGTTGGTGAAGTAGGGAATGGTACGCGTAATAGTGGTCTAGATGGTAAAAGGATATCTGAATAGGTGGTAGGGGTAGTGGATGAAGTAGGAAATGATATGCGTAATAAAGGCCTAGATGGTAAGAGGGGCGCGTTATTGGTTTGCGGGGGGTTATATGATGGAGGTGTAGTGGTGCGGGGCGTAATGGGTTTAAGGAAGGTGGGTAGTGGTAATGGGTTATTGGGTGCGGGCGAGTGATATGTAGGTGTGGGTATAGGGGTGATGGTAACGGGTTGTGGCCTTGGTATGTGGATGGTGCGGCGTGGTGGTCGCTCTGCGGTACTTTGAACGTGACCCGTTGAACAAAGAGAGGAAGAGTCCTCTACTCTCCACTGCTGCCCACGACCAGCCTCAAACTGGTTGTTCGTCAGAATGGGAGCAACCTGGTTTTGGTTCTGATGCTCCGGGAGTGGATTCTGCACTATGCCCATGTTGGGTGGTGCTGCTGCTTGTGCAGGTGGTCTTGCTTGCTGCTGCTGCTGCTGCGGTCTCCTCGCCTTCAGGGCTGTTATGTATTTTTTCATCTCCTCCCAGTCTATGCCGCCCTGCTCATTAAGATCATGGATATAATCTCTGAATTGAAAGCATGTGTCAATGGTATGCCCAGGTTGCCTATGGAAGTAGCAATACCTGGACGTATCGGCATTTTGAGGCCAGATGGCCTTTTCCCTTGGCAAAACTAAGGCATTGGCTGCCATTAAAGCGCTGAAGATATCCGCCAAGGATTCTGGGAGGGCCGGGTATTCTGCCCTTTTCGGGCCTGGAGGTCTCCTCTGCTGGTTGTAGTCACCAGGAGGAGGGACATTGTGGTACGCCGGCGGTGCGCGCGGCTGGTACTGTGGCTGTTGTTGCTGATACTGCTGCTGAGGGGGCTGCTGGTACTGCTGTTGCCGTTGCGGCTGTTGCTGTAGCTGTTGCTGGTTCTGATTCGGCTGCTGGCGCCGCTGGTATTGCTGTTGGTAATGGGGGTTCTGCTGCTGCCTATACCCTTGTTGGCTCGGTTGCGGTGGCCTCTGGTACTACTGCTGGTTCCTCACGAACTGGGGCGAATTATTGTTCATGGTACTGACTTGCTCGTGGGAGAGCGTGCCCTCAGTAGTCGGACCTGTGCTAGGAGAATTTGGCACTGCAGGCTTCCGAGGTGGAGGCCTGCTGGGTCTGTGAGGATCAAAGACGCTAGAGAACGTAGCGTCCTTGAAGGCATTCTGGCAGTACCGTGCTCTTTCATAGAGCTCTGCCATGTTAGTCAAATTGTTCAAGGAGAGGACTAGCTTGAACTGGGGCGTGGCGTTAGAAATTAGCATCTTCACTTGTTCAGATTCGGACAAGTGATCTTTCACCTTTTCAGCCAGGCCCCGCCACCTGTCAGCGAAACTGACAAACTCCTCATCTGGTTTCATCTTTTCTGCAATAAGGTCCGTAATAGACAAGGAGGGTGCAACTCTGTCCTGGTATCGTTGGATAATTTACGTGAAACGATACCATAATCCTCTACTTCGGAGGGTTCCAAAGAAAAGAACCACTCGAGGGCTGGTCCCTCTAGAGATCTCCTGAACAAGAAAGCCAACGACCTCTTATCATTCTGCCAGAAAGAGGATTCGTACATGAACTCCTTCAGATGCGTGAAGGGGTTACCAGTACCGTTATACTTTCGATACACTGGCATTTCAGAGGGTGGCAGATGGAATACTTGCAGGCTCGGTAAACTGATTTCTGGCACAGCTTTAACCCCCATCATCTTCTGGAGGTTGTTGAACTGCTCATCCATGCGCTCCATCTTGGCCAGCAACGCTTGCGTGGTCAGATCTGTCTGGGGAGGAGGAGGAGGAGGAAGTACTTGATAGGCCTGCTGCCTAGAGTACGTTGGACAGGGAGGATAATAAGGAGGAGGTCCGGCAGAGCTTCCGCCATGCCTGAGGGCATTTTGATAAATAGGCGTTTGCGGTCTAGCCGGCTGCCTAGATGATGAAAGCTGTGGCCCAGTTGGCCGAGGAGCAATATGAAGGCCTTCCATGGCCTGATGGATATAAGGAGGAGGAGGAGGAGGTTGTTGAGTAACAACGGGGGGAGCCACAGGGTTCGGCTCAGCAGGCTGCATGGGTGCCTTCCCCTTCAAAATAGACTGGATTGCCTCGAACTGCTGAGGGTCCAGTCGGGAGGCAAGAACTCCCAGGGCATTGACGAGATCCGTAGGATCGGAGGATGAGGGATCATGCTGATTCATGTCCCCCTCTAGATCAGGATTAGGGATCGCATATTCATGCGGGGGAAGATCAGGATATTGATCGTGTGGATGAAAAAGAGGAGTCCGGACATTCCCATCATGTCGATATGGAATGGGGGCAGAATTGCGGGAGGCATCAGCATCTCTCCCGTTCTCATAGTTGAAATCTGAATTGCGAGGGGCATTAGCATCTCCCTCGTAGTTGATGATGGCGTCTTGAGCCATACTCAAGTCTCTGCCTGATCGCAGCAACATGATATTAGATTCTCTTTTCAAAGATTTAATCAAACAAGTTGTACAGAGATTAAACAAACAAGTGGATGCTTAACGTGATTTTAGGATTCCTTGTTGAGTTATTTGAATTGGATTAAACCACAATTTCGCTCAGGGAAGGATCCTAGTTTCAGTTCAGTTTCCACCGTTATTCTCTAGGGTTTTCTCTCACAACGCTTTCGGAATCTAGCCGGGACTTCAATTGGTACAACCAGCCCGATGATCAAGGAGGAATACCTTGATTTTGGGGACTTATGGAGGTCTCAACGTCAACTTCTCTAGTCTGATCAAGGGACCAACCCAATCAGAGAGAGTTGCTGACGTCGAGTAATGTGTTCCTAAGAAGAGGAGGGTTTTCGCCTCAATGCGTATGCCCTGCGGCCTGGATGGCCTCTAATGCTTAATAAAATAATGGGTAGCTAGCACTCAAAAACACAGAAATCTGGAAACTGAGAAATAATTAAGAAACTGTCTGAATCGCGTCGATGATAGTCGACGCTATTCAAAACAGAGCTTAATTCTTTCGCAGAAACAGATCTGAAAAATAACTAAAAAACTGTCTGAATCGCGTCGATGGTGGTCGACGCTATTCAACACAGAACTTAATTATTTCGCAGAAACAGATGCACACAGCAGAGAAAGTCTGAAGACTAAAAGGCGTCTGGGTGTGCGGACGCGGTTTTGAAACGCGTCAACGTTACTGGACGCTTTTTAGTTCACAGAAACAGATTTGCAGGAGGATTTTCTGGGTCGAATCCTCCTCAAACAGGGTAAAAGGCAGTAAACAATCGACTCATGCAAAGATTTTTAGTTTCAGATTTTAAACATGATGATTTACTAACTAAACAACTAGGAAATCACTCAATCACACATCATTTTTATCACAAAAACAGCTTTTTTTGAACTAATCAAGGGGAGGGCAAGATCTTGCCACTGGGGTGTGCACGTGGTGCACGAGGAAAATTAATTAAACTAAACACTCACCAATTGGTGAGGACGTGTCGAGAGACATAAATGGTGCACCGTGGGTGCCCGATATGATGATAGCAAGAACAAAAAGAAACTAAAAGACGGCGAGACCAAGTCCCACCGTGATCGCAAAAAGAGTTGTAGGTGCTGAAAATGCTCGTGTGATTAATATGAAAAAGCTATGTTGTTTAGTGTAAACTAACCTATTAAAACAGCAACTAAAGTGCAATGATCGCCAGAAACTTTTAACTTAAAAGTTTCAAAAGAAGTATTGATCGCCTACCTGTTTGAACGCGGAAGAATGAGTCTTTGGTTCCCCTTCCTCAGCCGGCTGAAGAAAGAGAGCCCTTTCTTTGTTCTTTTGTTCTTGCTGAGTTTGAGGTTCGTCCAGAAGTTCTTCTGACTTTGTGCTTGATTTCCCCTTTTGATCTCTTGTTGTTGTTGAGTGCAGCAGAGACAGAGAAAGAAAAATAAAGAAGAAACAATGATGAGAATCTAAGTAGAAGTAATATCAAAACTAACCATGATTATAAACATGCTTAAACAGCAAACTCACTTGTTTAATTGGCTTTGAAACCCCTTAAATCAAATAGGTTTTGGAAGATTGATGTTGTGGTGTGTGTTGCATGAAGTGAATAGGAAGAATGAAATTATGAAGATGTAGAATGAAAATGCAGAATTGAAACACTTATGCCCAGTTGGATTGAAGCCTTGAAAGGATGAAGATCTTGAAAGGGACGCCGACTTCTGGAAATGGCAGCGCTCCGGCGTTCCGACGTTGTTGCTCCGATCTTCAACTCGCTATAACGCGATGGCTCAACTCAATTCAATTCTCTCTCTTTCTTTTTTTTTTTCTTTTTTTTTTTTTTTTAAACTCTTTGAGATGCAAGGTATTTATAGGCATTTTTCTGCGTTCGCGATTAACATAGAAAAATCTAGGATTTATCTACTTTAACCGACAGATAAATACTGATTAATTCACCTTTATCTGTAATTATATAAACCGCGTCCACCTTGGATGACGCCTTTCAGATTAATTAAGATAAGGATAAATATCCGGGAAAACTTATCTTTATCTTTATTAGCTAAAAAGCGTCCACGTGTGTAGACGTCTTTTACACTAATTAAGATAAGGATAAACGTCCGGAAGAGAAGTTAAAATAGCTTAGGAAACCTAAAACGCGTCGACCTTCCTAGACGCCTTTTAGCTAATAAATCAATTAATTAAAATTCAAATTTAAACGCTAAAATAGGAATAAACTCTAAATAACGTCCACATGAGTCGACGCCTTTTAGGATTCTTCATATTTTAACTAAAATTTGAGCTAAAATCAATTCAATTGATTAACTTAAAACATGTCTGTTAAACCCGACACTCAAAAAGATCAATAAAAATTAATTAATGATTAATTATCAGACCATTATGAGGCATTATTATATGATATGAAATTTACTCAAAATGACGTCAAAATTAGCGTGTCTACACCCGTGTCCACCCAAACCAGAGGTGGCTTCTCATACTTCATCACGTTCACCGACGACTTCTCAAAATTCAACTATGTGTACTTAATGAAGTACAAGTCGGAAGCATTTGAGAAGTTCAAAGAGTTCAAGAATGAGGTAGAGAAGTAGTTAGGAAAGAGTATTAAAGCTCTTCGATCAGATCGAAGAGGAGAATACTTGAGTACTAATTTCACACAATTCCTAAAGGATAACGGTATCTTTTCTTAGCTTACCCTTCCATATACACCACAGATGAATGGTGTATCAGAAAGGGGGAATCGCACCTTGTTGGACATAGTGCGATCCATGATGAGCTTTTCGAGATTACCAGCGTCCCTCTGAGGATATGCTCTAGGGTCAGTAGCATACCTACTGAACATAGTACCCAGCAAGTCTGTGGCCTCTACTCCATATGAGATATGGAAAGGCAGAAAACCAGAATTTAAACATGTTAAAGTCTGGAGTTTTTCTACTCATGTAAAGAGGCATGATCCAGACAAGCTTGAATCACAAACTGATAAATGCAGACTTGTGAGATATCCAAAAAAAACCTATGAATACTACTTTTACCATCCTGGTGAACAAAAGGTGTCTTCTTGGAAGAGGAATACTTCTCCAGGAGGACAATGAGAGTAAAATAGTACTGGAAGATGTTCCAGATCCCCAAACAGCTGCATTATCATCGGATGAGATATCAGTTCCTGAATCTGTTCAGGTACACACAGATGAGCCTCGTAGATCTGGTAGATTACCTAGACTACCCAAACGATATGTAGGACATATCCTTGAAGATGAGTCTAAGGTAGAATATAATGAGGATGATGATCCTAAAACCTACCAGGAGGCCATAGAAGGCCTAGAAGCCAGGAAATGGCGAGAAGCCATGAACTCAGAAGTCCAGTCCATGTACACCAACCAAGTTTTGAACTTGGAGGACTTATCCGGAGGTATTGTACCCATCGGATGCAAGTGGATCTTTAAGAGAAAGATCGGTGCTGATGGACGGATCGATACTTCTAAGGCAAGGTTGGTGGCAAAGGGATATCGTCAAAGGTAAGAAATTGACTATAACGAGACTTTCTCACCAGTTGCCATGATAAAGTTGATCAGAGTTCTACTCGCCAAAGCTGCACACTACGATTACGAGATCTGGCAAATGGATGTGAACACTACCTTCCTCAACGGTAACCTTAAGGAAGAGGTGTATATGATACAACCGGAAGGCTTCACATCTAAGGAATCTCCAGATAAAGTGTTCAAGCTTCAAAGATCCATTTATGGATTGAAGCAAACTTCCCAGAGCTGGAACGTGAGATTTGACGAGGCTGTCAAGTCTTATGACTTCATTAAGAATGAAGATGAGCCTTGTGTGTATAAGAAGACCAGTGGGAGCGCAGTCACCTTCTTAGTTATTTACGTAGATGACATACTACTCATTGAAAATGATGTAGCTATAATGTCATCAGTAAAGATTTGGCTGTCGAAAAACTTCTCCATGAAGAATTTGGGAGAAGCATCCTACGTATTGGGAATACGGATATATAAAGATAGATCAAAGAGGATGCTTGGAATGACCCAATCCTTGTACATAGATACCATAGTCAAAAGGTTTGGCATGAAAAATTCCAAGAGAGGTCTCATACCGATGAGACAAGAATTAGTCTCTCAAATGAGCAGTCTCCTAAGACTCCTGATGAGAGGGGACTTATGGATAGAGTACCCTATGCCTCTGCCATAGGATCTATCATGTATGCCATGCTATGTATATGGCCTGATGTTGCATTTGCTCTAAGTATTATGAGCATATTTCAGGCTGATCCAGGCGAAGAGTATTGGAAGGCAGTGAAATGTATCCTTTAAGTACTTGAGAAGAACTAAGGACATTGAAACTGCGAGGCTTTACTGACTTGAGTTTCCAGTCAGATCCAGATGATAACAAGTCTACATCTGGATTTGTGTTTACATTAAACGAAGGCGCAGTGTGCTGGAAGAGTTCCAAGCAAGCAACCACTGCAGATTCGATGACTGAAGCTGAGTACATCGCTGCAGTTGAAGCCGCCAAGGAAGCAGTGTGGTTGAAGAAATTCATCACCGACCTCGGCGTAGTTCCCAGTATCTCTGAACATGTTCCGCTGTTGTGCAATGACAATAGAGTGATTGCGCAAGCGAAAGAGTCGTGGTCTCATCAGAAATCGAAGCATATTCTAAGGCGCTTTCATCTTATCAAAGAGATCATATCCAGAGGAGATATAGTGGTGGAAAGAGTTCCATCTGTCGACAATGTAGCAAATCTACTGACAAAGCCGTTGGCTTCAATTGTGTTTGAGCGTCACCTAGAGTCTATAGGCTTACTGTAGAAAGGTGATTGGTTTTAGTCCAAGTGGGAGATTGTTAGTCTTAGGTGGCCTACAAGTCAATATGACTATATAATCTCGTTCATTTATTAATATAATGACATAATATTCATTGTGTGTAAATCGTATTAATTATTGTCTCATAATGAAGTTCGTGAGTATGTGCGATAGTGATCATATTATAATGAGATCATACTAGTGAAACTGATCACTTAAACACACACATTCTTAATCGTTCCTAGTCGGAGGATATCCGAGAAGGACATCGGATATCCGGTTAGACTAGTACAGATTTCTCCTGCTCATGCGATGAAGGTGATTGATCTCATAGTCACTTGTGTGGAGACACTAAGGCGAATATGTAGGTGCTCATTGGAGAATGAGTTCACTGAACTGATCCGACTGAATCGCTGGATGGTATTGTACCTCATTGTCAAACAACTTGATTCTATTGTCGCAGTTGCGTGGATGGTCCTCGGACTTGAGACACCAAGGACACCTTGTTGGTGGACTTATGTACTTTGACCTTGGTTTATGAATCTCTAACCACGGGATTCTAAACAGCCAAGGATCGGGTACAGCAGAATACCGTCGAAGGGAATTGAGTGTCAATAAGGAATCATTCGCTCTCAGTACGATGAGAGAGAATACTCTAGGAAGGATGCGCAAAAGTCCCTGGCCAGGGCGGACGATAATATCGGGAAATGAGTTTTCCGATATTCATCAGCGGCATCCGATCCAAGTGAGTCGACCGGTTAGGGTTTGACAACATGCCATACCCTGAGTTGACTCGAGAGCATTGTACGAATGAAGGATTATATCCATGCAGTAACTGTCAGCGGACAGGTTCTAAGAGTGGGTTGCTTAACCCCGATACCTTCCGAGTTCACGCGGTATTTCTTGGCACCCAACGTGATCAGAGGCCCGACCGAATTTGATGTACAACATTGATTTGGTTGATTAATTAATTAATAAAGAGTTATTAATTGATTAATAAAGCCAATGAGGAGTCATTGGGCTTATTGGGCTATTAACCGGACTGGTTATTGGGCCTAGAGGGTCATACGCAAAGGATTCTCAAGGCGATGGATAAATAACTGGGTTTTATATAAACCGGGGGTTTTTATGAAAAACCGCGCGGTTAGTATAAAATATAGGGAACGGGCTGAGCAGGTCAAGCTGATGCTAACCCTAGCCGCCCCCTCCTCTCTTCCTCTCTCTCTCTCTGGCGCCTCAGGCAAGATCCGGATCCCCAGATCTGCTCCGCCGCTTCTCCGACTCCCGTCCGACGGAAAATCGTCCGCGCATTGCGGCGATCGTTGCAGCGACCGGCGGAAGTTTTATGGCTGCGAAGAACGAGGAACGTGAGGATATCCACCGTGAGGAGGATCGCATTGACTCTACTAGAGGCCAGGCGTTTGCGCGGCTTGCGGTGTCACACCGACGGAACCGAATCGTTACGGATTCGAATCCGCACACAGTACGACTTCGATTATCCGATAATCGATTTATAATATTCAAAATGGGAACGGATCGCTGGTTTAATATTTTATTTTCCGCTGCATGAGCGATCCGGAGAAACCCGAGAACCCAACACCTCCAACATAAACGTGGCCAAATTCACTTTATCCTCTTCAGCACATCTAATGGTCTTAAAGATCTTCTCAGTTTGCCTTAGCCAATTCTCTGCCACTGTAGGTCGGCTCTCCCCCTTAAAAGAGTGAGGTCCTATCTTCTTAAACTTCTCCATGATCGATGCTCTTCATGTTTCTGTGCCTTCAAAGTGGCTTCCACTTGCATAGTCTGAACCATCTCTTGGAAGGTTTGTATAAAAGCTCCAAAGTCACCATGTGTTATAAGCTGCAAAGTCACTATGTGGTATCATCCTAGGTGTAGCATGAACCATTCCTTGGCCCGAATTAGGATTTTCCTTATGAACTAAATCTTCTTGAATAGGAGTCCCCTTAGTGTTAGCTAGTTCTATAATGGCTCTCTATTTACAGTCGTCTTAGTCTTCCTAGCCATTTCTTGAAAAAGAATATAATCCTAATTAGTCCTTAAAATTCAAGACCATACTAACCTATATTATCATACTCCTAAGATCAAGTGGTATGGCTTAATGATCAAATGGTAGTGGATGTTTAATCTCTCATAATTGATCTGATACAACACTGTTATGCCCCCAAATTTTGGATCTTTTTTTCTTTCTTTTTATTCCGTACTCCATATGCGCAACATCGAGATAAATCACATCATAATAAACAGATATGAGAGATAAACAAACTACAAGACAATTTAAATAAATGTCATTACCATCACATAGTCTGAATAAATAGCCAAATACTAAGGTCCACAATTAATAACATTCATCAAATAACTTCTAGCTCTCCACCTCACTACATACAGAAAATTACATCATTTCTTTCATAAATTGTCCCACCACATCAACTACTAAATTGGAAAGTAAATTTCTAACTAACTAAAAGCTCTTCCAAAGGTCCAACAAACTTGACTTCCCACCTAGTCCGATCCCAAATTGATTCTTTCTGAAAAATGTTTGGTCAGATTTATGAGTCTACCACTCAGTATGCTTCAAACCATCCACATGACTTAACACATAGTAACATTTGCAAATCACATTATATAATTATACTAAGCATGAAGATCAGATCAAATTCTACATATAGTACAACAAGAAATTGATAGGAAGCATGTGATATTTGCCAAATATCATCATACAAACATTTTTAATACAAATAATCAGATATGAATAAGATGATCATAAAGAAAAATCATGATGTTCAAATAATAAATTTCATGTTTTATATCATAATTCTCTAGCCAGTATACTTATCGAACAAATAACATCTAATCCATACGAGGCTTACATAGCACAAATCAAATCTCACATGGCTAACATCATGTTGACTTAATTATATTTTATAATTTATAGTTCACATGTCATAGATCATAGTATTGTCATAAGAACATGAGTGAAAGGCTAATCAAAATAGAACATGATTATCAAATTAAGATAATGAAAGGTGATCAATAAGCTAATCAAAAGATAGTATAGATAGCTACTCAAGTAAGAACATGGCTGATCAAATGAGTGATTTGGATAGCATATGAGCATAAGAGATCAGATCAAATTTCATCTCATAAGTCAAATCAGATGATCATATCAGAGGACATATTAATTATCATATTTTCACTTAAATATATTGAACATGCATCTAACCGCAACATAAAATGCAACCTACACAAATACCAATACATCTAGGCAAGCGGTACAAAGGTCTTGGCTATTGTGCAGAACCACGGATACCTCATCTATATACCCATTGTTCGTAGGTTCTGACCTACCCTGCAAATGCTTACAGGGTCTACCCAAAAACTCTCCTATGGTGGTACTGTCCATGCACACTTATTTCACATTCACATTAAGCATATTCCACAGTAATTAATGATGTTAATCTGTAAAATTTTGGGGTCCAGTTCTGGCAGGAGAAGGGTCTTAGGTTTTGGACATGCCTAGAGATATTTTAAGGCCTAGATATATTATATATATAGATCCTTAGTGCCACTAGAGTCCCATTTTTGTTGAAAATTTCTTGAGAGTAGTGTCCGCTGGGGGAGGAGAACGAGTGTTGGGAGGAGCTTGGATAATTTGGGGATTCAGTTGGAATTGGTAGGTAGATCTTCTAAAACAAGTTTCAATTGTAGAAAAACTATATATGTTTTAAGAATTTTGAATTGTTCCTGAGATCAATCTCCTTCTTATGCCCTTGAAATCATCTCTAATTATTTAAATTTTTATTTCATTCGAATCTGATCTATTCTTTTGGAAGTTCCTCTAATCCAAGGATTTATCGATGGAATTGATCTATTCTGGATTCGAATGCTTCATAGATATTGTTATATATTAATACACCATTGATCTAAAACTTGAATTGAATATGATCATCTATTATTCTTTGAAATTATGCTCTATTCTTGGATTCTTCTTAGAAATTCAAATCAAAACAGTTCTATGTGCTTAGATGTCCTTTTTTTTTCTCTATTCAAAGTTATCTAGATCTACCAGATATGCTCAGTTCTAAATCTTCTTGGTTAGCAACGTTTTGATCACCATGTTTGATGGCTTGTTCTTTGAATTTAAGGCTCTGTTCACTAAAATTCCTAAAATCTATGTATATATATATATATATATATATATATATATATATAAAATTTGAAAAGGAGTGTTTGGGCCATTTATATAAGCATCTATATGTTTGACCAGGCCTACTGGCAACAGGCTGATAAATCCCAGATTGCCTTGTGTTCAATGTGCATGTGACTTGGTATTTCTAAGGTGGGACAATGAGACTCCCTCATACTACAGACGCCAAGACTTAGTATTGGAACCGAGTGTTGAGTATCAAAGGACTTTGAAAATTTGATATGTTTGTTTATTCGCTTTGGCACAGATATCTGATAATTCTGAATTATATTTGTTTGTTTGATGATCCGTGAGGATCCTTCGAAATCTGCTATGATCAAGAGTGGTTTAGTTCATTGAGATTTCCATTAAGATTGTTTGATTCTGTTCAGTTTCATTTGAATTCAGTTTAGTTAATTTGATTCAGCTCAGTTAATTCAATTATAGTTCAGTTGATGCCATTTATTTAAACTTAACTCCAGATATTTCAATTTAATTCAATTCAGATTAATAAGTTTGATTCAGTTTAATCTAGTTCAAATCATCTCAGTTCAGTTCAGATTTTTGAGACCTTTGAATTTACGGTCAGTTTGTAACCCGGATTAGCTTAGAAATAACTATTTGTTTAGTTTCTGCAATCGAATATTTCTCTTTTAATTGGCGTCATTTGACCCTGATGCGTATTTCAATTCACGTCCGTACATCTTGATGCCTTTCAAAGTTAAATTTAGAATTAAGAGCTCAATTCAAAAATTACTCCTTTAATATCAGTTAGGTCTCTGTGCCGTTAATTGATTTACCTCTGAGCAATTAATCGATTAGTCTTTATTCTGTTAATCGATTAGGCATTGTTCTGCTACTCGATTTCTTTTTGTTCAGTTAATCGATTACTTTTTGTTCTGTTAATCGATCTGCCTTGATTCTGCTAATCGATTACTCTTTACATGGTTAATTGATTTGCCTTGATTCTGCTAATCGATTACTCTTTGTTGTGTTAATTGACTTGCCTTGACTCTGCTAATTAATTTGTCTTAATTGTTCAATTAATCGATTAGGCCTTTAGTCTATTAAACGATTTGTTTTTTTTACTTAATCGATTAGGCCTTCGCTTTAGACTTTGATTATCTTCAGTCTATTAATCGATTGCCCTAATCTCTTGAAATCAATTAGGCCTTTGATTCAGACTTCGATTAGATGATTATTTGGCTTCACTTAAGCTTATTTTTTAATCCGATTATCTGACTTGAGATAATTGATTAAATTCTTGTTAATACCAATTCAAATTTAAATTAATTATCTTTTTTTGTTGAAATATTATCTGCCTTATTTCTTTAAAAAATCAATTGTCTGAACTATTCCTTCGAATTTGATATTTTTATCATGAATTTACATTTTAAATACTAAAAAATCCTAATTTGTTTGGTTCTATCAATGATTAATTATTTGAAAATCACTGTAATTACTCTAAAATTAGGATCAAGCTTTGTTAATTGTTCCTTTGAAGTTTGATATATGTTTAGACCTGTCTATTCTTCACAAAAGATTATTATTTGTTGTTTTCAATTATTGTATATTTAGCTTGCATAAGTTTTGAAGCATGTTGAGTTGTACTCATTAAAAACTATTTATATTTTTAGACATGTTGACTGAAGAGGCTTGATTCTCAGACATCTCTAGACTGAGACAGTGAGTTGTACTACTGAGATTTTTCATGTGGTTATTAGAGATAATTTGTATAAACCAATTTCAATTTGCTTAGAAAATGTATAGGCTTTTAGCTATGAGAACTCTAATGTACTTTTTGGTTCAACTCTGAGAGATTTGTTCTGTACATTTGGAACTTTTGGCTTGTAATAAGTTTGAGGATTTTGTGGCTATGACATTTCAGTTTAGATTTTGTTTAGCATGACTGTTCCTTAAACTTTTGATTATGTATTTCCCACAATATTATGTTCTGTTTTAACTGAGTTGTTCCTACTATCATATACTTCTGACTTCAAAGTAGACTTCTAACCCAAAATGGTGTTCATGAGTGTGACACAACCAAGATATGAATTCTTTCTTTTTCTAAATATTCATTAGTTTTATCACATTACAGATGGGGTCCAAATTGAATCATGTAAGTTAAAAGTCATTACTCGTATAGCTAAGGTTCAAGTAATTTTTCATACTCTTATGATATACATAGTTAATCAAATCAACTGAAATATTGCATAACCTATGTACAAAATTACTCATGTTTACACTTGAGTGCTTATGCATCCAAACTGCAATATTATAAAAGGACAAAAAAAACATATACCAACTAATCACCTAGATAGTGGTAGCCAGGTCTTGGGTACCATGTAGAAGTGCTAACATTTGTCCCACTATAACCACAAAATAGAAGTATCATTCTTGATTTCATTCCATTATCTATGGGTCGAATAATAACATCACATAAGTCATGACATGATGACATAATCATGTAAACGGTCTAAATAATCTACTTAAGATAACACTGCTCTTCCACATATGTATAATTTTTAAAAAAACTATAATTATGAGGAAATGGTGTCTATTCAATCAATTACATACATTGAATCGCATGAAAATAAATTAGTGACCTATTATTACTTCAAAGTATATATCTACATAATCCTAAACTTAAATATTTGTTATCCATATCTTGCAAGTTATCCTAAATTCCATACTTTTATAAGGAAGTTCATTATAAAATTTGATAAATTATAATTTGACAAACTTAAAAAAATTAAGAAGGTCCCTAAGTTAATAATGATGTTTTGGATTATGATTTTTGGAACCATTAACAAAGTTCATAGATTTCAAATGCATATTTTCTAAGTTATTTCATAAATTGACCAAACACGAGAGGATTATTAATAGATTTTTGTGATCTGCAATCTACCGATAGATCAAACCATCTATAGCTAGATCTAGAAGGGTGTTCTATGTCTTTGAGTCCTTTACATCTGTTGGTAGATCACATACAACCCAAAACATGACTATTAAGGTGTTTTTTATAAAAAATTCAAACAAATGACCTATGTAGCTTTAATATCATGAAGTTAAGTTTAGAACATCAATAACGGACAATACAATGAAATCATGCTTAGATTTCCTATTTGCTACCTTGCTAAATTCTTATGAGCGTGACCCTTCTTCAATGCCTCCCTTAACATCCTCCTTTCTTTTCCTTGTTCGTATGGATGTCCTCTCCTATCTTGGAAGGAGAAGTCTACATCAAAAACCCTTTTGTCACATGCAAGAACACGACAAGAGGAAGATGAGTAAGAAAGAATACACAAAGACAAGCAAACTACCTAATTTACTTCAAAACAGTTCATGGACGAATGCTATGGTCGATTCATAGTTTTCTCATCTTTAATCAAGTCCTAACCTAGATTAAGGATGTGTAAGTCCCATTCTAAGTGAGCTTAGACATCCTTATCACCCAACTCAATCCAAAATTCATAGGGATGTATTTGAAATATGCAAAAAGCTTGCCAAAATTAACTAATCCTCAATCCATACTTTAATCTCATAGTGATAAAATTTGAAAAGTGATACATTTAAAAAATGTAGCTAATTTAATAAAATTTCCAATGCTCCATGTTTAAGCTTATTTGGATGTTCCTATCAGTAGTTATTGTCCTTCATGAGTAGGCTATTAATCTAAAACCCAAAATAATAGATTTTTTATTTTATTTAATCTAGTATGCTTGTGTCTATTCGGACTAGTATGAAAAGTTTAAATAGGTTTAAATGAATTCGTTGTAATAGATAGACATAATATAGTGATCTAACTCTCTCATCATTTGATTGTGAGGCATTTCATGTAAACCTAAGGAAAGAAGAATGTAACATAGGGCAAGGACACATTCATTCTACATGTGGAGCCTAATTAATACCTCCTAGTAATACATCTTGGTATTGATCTTCAATTATCACTCATCATTTCATGTATTCTTCATTGTGTGATTGAGTTCTTTCCTTTGCTTTTCAAATAAAAAAGGGTGAAGAACATTAAGACATCTACTGAAGGATGTGATTAAGGTAGACTGGTGCCTCTATGAAAGCTAAACCTAACTGAATGATACTAGCAACCTGCACCTAGTGAAATTATGACACCACGAGCAGGAATAATTCCATGGGTTTCACCTACCACTTCACTCAAGATTACAAATCATGTTTAAACTAATTGAAATATGTCTCATCTTATTATTAAATGTTAATGCACATTTTCATGCACATGTTTGTCCAACAAATTATGTCCAGTAGAATCCTTAACACTTCCTGCCAAATCCTCTTGCCTCGATTTTTTCCCCTAGAAATTAAAACATTTTTTAGGTTGTTTTGATATCACCCTATACAATCTATCATATTCAAAGATTAACCCCTCTACTCTTAGTATTTATCTATAACCCTCACAATTTCAAGATATTTGATGAATTTCTAGAAAATGTGGAAGGTGGTTTTGGAACAACCCCCTTAAAGGGGAATTATAAAATAGTGTGTAATTAAGATTAGTTAAAATTGAACATTAAGGTTAAGAGGGTTTACCCCTAAATATAATGGACTGTAGATGATAATATCCTTGTGCATGAAGTATCAATTGTTTATAGGGGGATCCCATGATATCTTAGGATACCTTGTCATGTTAATATAGGCTCAAAAATTTTCGTCTACTAGCACCATACTTGTTGCAGTCGAAATGTATCAAGATGTCAAGGAGTGACTACAACCATCCATAAATAAAATGAGAATGACAATCAAGGGGAACATTGAATGACAATTGAGGGGAACATTGTAATGAAATGTTCAAGGTTCTCCTAATTCATTCAGGGGTGAAAATACTTCTAACTCTTTAAAACTTGTGTTTGGTGTAACTTTTGATTAGAAGCCTAATTATTTTGGGGAGAGAAATTAGGTGTTGAAGGTCATTTATATGTAAGTAGTGTTATTACTATTCTCTTTTTACCACCACCTTAATTTGCCATATTCCTCTATATAAAATGTTTGGGTTATATTTTTGCCTTCTAAGCAAAAGTTTCAACTTAAAACTTCTTAGAATGGAGAAAACGTATATTGGCGGGAGAGAGTTCGACGTTTGTGTTTATCCAAGGTTAATCATTCTCACTCTACTTTTTTTTTCTATTGAAAGCTGAAGTCAAAAATGACTTCCAACCAAAAATTTTATCAAACACGTGCTAGCTTAGTGATATGTAAGAGGAAGAAGACAACATATAATAAAACTAAGCAGGAAGAAGACAACATAAAAAAAAAACTAAACAAAGAGCCTCTTAACAAAAGCGACAGTTTGGCCGAGTGGTCTAAGGCGCCAGATTTAGGCTCTGGTCCGGAAGGGCGTGGGTTCAAATCCCACAGCTGTCACAGATGCGTTTTTTTGCATGCACACAATTATTAACACTTTTAAGAAAATAAGAAATCAAAACATCTTTTTTGGTGGGGGCGAACCAAGCCTTACTAAATACGGTATGCTAGTATTATAATTCGCTTGTAAATTTGAACGAGAATTAAAAGATTAAAAAAGATTCCACAAGACATATATACATTTTTAATCAAGATTTTGAAAATTTAAAATAAAGGTTCAAATCATATAATAAATAGTTTTCAAACTAAATTATGAGTGTTTGTCAATAAAAAATTGAGTTTTTATCTTATAATCGCATGTTCTATGACGTTTAAGTAGTTAAAGTATTCATTAAATTCAATAATCTAACGTATTGAATGGGAAGTATTAAAATTTTTGCATTATATTTGAATAAGATATCTCTTTCTTAATTATGCACACCATTACTTAAGATCATAGGAAATTAACGCATCTTTCTTTTTCTTTTTTGGGAGGGGGGTTCGGACCATACTTAACTGAATACGGAATGGAATTATAAGTCCGTTTAGAATTTGAATGAGAATTAAAAGATTAGAAAAGATTCAAAGAGACATATCTAAATTTTTTTATCAACATTTTTAAAAAATTAACATAAAGGTTCTAATCATATAATAAATACTTATTAACTTAATTATGAGTGTTTGTCAATGAAAAATTGAGTTTTTATCATATAATCTCATGTTCTATGATGCTTAGGTAATTAAAGACTTATTTTATTCAATAATATAGCGTATTAAATGGGAAGTATTAAACATTTTTGTCTTCTATGATGTTTAGATAATTAAAATCTTACTTTAATTCAATAATATAGCATATTAAACGAGAAGTATTAAACATTTTTCTATTACATTTGAATAAAATAGTTAATATATAAAAACTGAGTATTTTCCATTTTGTACGGCGTACAGGAGTTTTATTTAAAAATTCAAATGTATGTGAATTATACGTGTATAATATTATATGTAACTAGCCGTAAGATGAATGGACCGCAGCGACGCCAACCAATTTTTTGTTATTAAAGAAATGTGGAGTCGGGAGGCCATCTCTACATTAATGTCGAAGCGGTCCGGACTCCACGCCGCCATGATATTGCTCGCGATGCGGAATACCGGCCACGTCACCTGCGTCATCGCCTAGAAAGCTCGGTCCGCACAGGCACAGCCGCGCGCTACGAGAAGTACAAAATCCTGGCGACCACCAACGGGCAGGTGCTGTCAATGGCGCCCGTGGCCTCGTTGGCCGTGGCCGCTCTCCCCATCGCGGCCTGCTTTGGAACGCACAGCAGTGTCAGGGGCAGCAGCAGGTGCAGGGCTTCGTGGAGGGAGTCCGCGGCGCGTTTGCCCTCCGCATCCCTCCAGTTCCCTCCACGAATAGGGCCGCTGTTCTGGCCTTGGGAGAAGGTAGGGCCTGATGGCAACTCCTCCCTTCCCCATCTGTTTGTTTTTCATGTGGTTATGTCTTCTCCGATGCTGCGGATGAAACTATTCCAGCTTTTGGGTTCTTTTTGATGTAGTACTGCGGTTTGTCTGGATATTGAAGTTGGGCTGCACCGTAGTTGCATTATTATCCTTTACTTGCATTATTATCGTTTCGGTGCCCCAATTTGGTCTCAGATTGCGTGCAAACGGAGATTTTTTTTTTTTGCCTCTTAGAATATTCGCTGTGATGTTGAAAATGGTGTACAAGCAGCAAGTGTCATATTGGTGTTGGCATTTTATTGTGTGGTACTTGGAAAACTCATGACATTAGTTGAAGCAGTTTGCTGTGTTCAAGTGTTTCAGGCAGACTATTCCTGTAGCACAGCGTGCGATAACTTTTGGGTTCAATTTCTTTGGTTTAATCTCTCATTCATACGTACTCACACTTTTAGGTTAATAGCCTTCTTGTTATTTATAGCTAAACTTTGTTTAGCTATCTTAGTCATATACTTAAGCGGGCTCTGGGGAAATTTGTGTGCCTTATGACACTTTTACTTTTTTAGGTCAAAGTTGGTTCATTTACTGTTTCTCCCATGGGATTTGGAACATGGGCATGGGGTAACCAGCTTCTTTGGGGGTATCAAGAAGAAATGGATAGTGAACTACAAGAGATATTCACTTTGGCAGTAAGGAATGGGATCACCCTTTTTGACACTGCAGATTCGTATGGTACTGGAAGATTAAATGGACAAAGTGAACGGCTACTTGGAAGGTTCATACGTGAGTATCCAGGTGAGTGAAAAAGTATGTATTCATGTGTGTGTGTGTATCCTTATTAGAGGTTTTGGAGAATGGTTGTATTCCTTGGGATTTCCAAAGAAATTCTACTGCAAGATAACTTTATTTGGATGTAACTTGCTGTATACCAGGATCATTGGCCTGTGCAAAATTCTTACATGAGCATGCTTTATATATATCTCAAAGTGTAACTTTGATATATGCCTTTATATCGTAATTTCATAGACAGATATCTTAAAATGCTTCTTTTTTTCTTCTTCTTTTTTTGAGATGGGATGGTACCCATGGGAAACCCTGCCTGGGGTTCAGGGCAGCTTCTCGGCCAAACACCCAAGTCATATCGGACTAGGCCGGCTGGGGTTTAGGGCAGCTCCTCGGCCAGACACCTGAGTCATATTAGGTAAACCACCTAGCATGTAGGGTGGGGGTGGGGGGATGTGCTGGGTAAATCACTCTGGGGAAACATAGGGCTCGAACCCACGACCTCTAGGAATTTAACCCGCCAAAGGCCGGGGCCTTACCACTACGCTACTCACCCACCCCCATCTTAAAGTGCTTCTTAATCCTCCTAAGTAGAAAGCTTTTGAGTTTGCTTATGCTCGAATTCTTTTTCACTTGTTCGATGATTTCTCCTTAGAGCTTGGTATGATCAAATTCTATTTTAGTTGTTGGTTGGTTATGTTACTAGTTATTCCCTCACATTCTAGCTTAAATGAGTGGTGGTTCTTTGTTCCTAGGATCTCAGGCAGTGCGAGATAACATTGTCATTGCTACAAAGTTTGCTGCGTATCCATGGCGTCTGACACCTGGACAATTTGTGCAAGCATGCAAGTATGAACCTATGATACTGCTATTTCTTACTCTTGCAGATGTACACTACATTGATAAACAATCTGCTTATGTGTTGTCATATAATTTCATAATCATTTCACTTGTTTATGCTTCTCTTAGTTTGTATTATTTGCTTTCTACTTTTGATGTAATATTAGTTTCCATTTTGTCCTGTGGAAAGATATGTATGAGGGATTAGTTATGATTTATGACCATGTTCTTCTGAAATAGGCTTCGATGCCTTGTGGTGATGATTTGAGTTGGTCTTGGACTCTGGAAAAAATCATAAAAAGGGGTATCAGTAAAAATCAGAATTCAGTTCCAAAGGTCATAACATGAGCTTTCATCATAAGTCTCTTAAAACACACCTTAATCCTTAAAAATGATTAAGTTGCACTAAAAACATTTTGAAATACACCAAGATGCCCTTATTGCCTCACTTGAATTCCCAAGATACAACTCACTTAGTAAGGACTAACCTTAGGAAAATAAATAGTGAGAATGCCTTTGGACTTGCACATCATCCCAAAGCCCAATGGCGAACCTCAACCTTAAAAGCCAAGTCCAATTTAAAGACATCAAAAGGCTCCAAGGACCATCACTAAAGCTTTAGTGGAATTTTTGGTCTTTGTTCGAAGTATATTGTTATTCCTTGAACCTGCACATTTATGTGGTCTGTTTTATTTAGGGCATTACCAAAGGAGGTTAATCAAGGATGTTCAATCATTAGATTGATGTAATTACTGCTGATTGAAGTCATGGGAAGAGGTCAGATTTAGGGATCTATGGAGTTAATCCAAACCCATAGATAGAGGGGAGGGCTTCAGCCCTTTGATAGATAGAGGGGAGGGCTTCAGCCCTTTGATAGATAGAGGGTGTGAGAGAGAGATAGAGGTAGGGAGAGAAAGTGAGAGACAGATAGAGAGAGATATAGAGAAAGGCGAGGGCTTCGGCCCTCTGATAGATAGAGGGAGTAAGAGGGAGATAAAGATAGTTAGAGAGATAGAGAGAATGGGAGATAGATAGAGAGAGTGAGAGAGATAGCGAGAGTTAGAGAGAGAAAGGCGAGGGCTTCGGCCCTCTGATAAACAGAGGTAGTGAGAGAGACAGAGAGAAGGAGAGGGAGTGGAGAGACACAGAGAAACAGAGAGTGAAGTGGACACTGGAGAGAGAGAGAGAGAGAGAGGAAGGTTGGAGCTTACTTGATCGAGCCCTCACTGGAGGATTCACTGTCACCAGAGGCACCTGTCATTGTCGCCGAAAGTATTCTTAGTGGTTTCTATCGCCGGACTGGAGCCCCTTTGTCATTGCCAGGGAGGCACCATAGAGGGAGCGCATAGGCACTTGTGGTCGGGGGGAACGAGCAGTGGCGGGAGCGGATGGCTCGAGGTTAGGGTTTTGATTAGGAGAGGTCAGTGGCTTAGTAGGTTGCAGGGATATATAGGATGCGTATTGGGCCTTTTGGGCCGGGTGAAATGGGCCGACTGGATCGGGTTGTGGAACCAGGTTTACAGGCGAGGTGAGCTGGGGTAAATAAGGTGCTGGAGGCAACCATCTTCACGTTTGAGGCGATTCCGTCCATCGAGGCCAGGTCCAAACATACCTCTTCCTTGAGAGGAAGGGAAGACCTGTATGGCAGGGTGCTGTTACCTCTTTCTGGGGGGAGGGAAGACTAGCTGAGGTTGGGTATGTTGTTTGTCGTGTAACATGTACGGGGTTTGTACTGTGTGTAGCTATTGTGCTAGTGAAACTCCCAAGGGGTCGCTTGGGGACTGGGCGTAGGTAGTAGACTGAACTAGTATAAAAATCCTTGTGTTCTTTGTGTGATTGCTTTTTGTTTCTCCCTCCTTGTTTATTTTTATTTGCTGCACTTAGTTGTTTGCATTTAATTTTTGATAACCCATTCACCCCTCTCTAGGTTCTCCATAAGCCTTGGGCAATAGTGATATTTGTCAAGAGGCTAGAGACTGAGTGCATTTATTCTTATTCTTTGACATAATCTTGCCCACACTAGTTGAACAATAAGTGCCCTCAACAATGTACAGCCAAAGGTTTTGAATAAGATAAATTATGAGTAATGAAATATTATAGTCCAAAGAAATAAGGAAATTGACACAAATTAGAGTAAGATGCTGGCAGAACAAAGCGGATCAGCAATACATGGTTTGGATCCAATGCTTGTGCAAAGGGGAACTTATATATGGAAGATGGATGGTGCAAGGTCAAAATTGTGATCTTTTCTTTCTATTCAAATTCTGGGAATAACAATCTTAGCTTCTGATACTAGAATAGTGTCTAAATCAGCCTCTCATTCTTCACACTACTTTCCCCTCTGGCTTACTTTGTTTTAATCTTGAGTTGTAAACATGATTTCTAGTTTCCATCCTCTTGGTTGAAAAATGCACCTTCAAAACCATATAAAATGGGCATCTCTTTTTTTGTTCTTTGTTCTGAAATTGATGAACAGCCTGTGATCCTGTCACTTTTAATTGTACCTTAGGCCCTTCTAGTGAACCATATTAATGAACCAACTTTTGGGATCAAGAAACTACTCAAAATTCACCCATTTGTCATCTATGGTTGGTGTTAGCAAACGGGGGACCATCTTGCTTATACTCCTTGTCTAAATTTAACTTTGTCCATTTTTACATCTTAACATTCCATTGCATGCAACAACTCTAACCTAACCACAATACATGAAATTGTCATTTTTGTCTTAGTAACATTGTTTGGTCGCATATGAGGCTGGAATGGTGCTATTCATTTAGACTTTGACCTTATCATCCACATCATTGTTTGTCTACCGTTTTTCATGCAAGACAAAAGATGGGTTCTTGAAGCTCTCAGAGATCTTGTGGTTGTCCACATTGCTTTTCTATTATGATCTGCCTTTACTCAAATTCACCCTTTAGTCCCTTGTATTATAGTGTGTTTAAAAATTTTTATGGGACAAAGAAGTCACACATATGTGATAGACATGTAATTAAATATTTTAAAAAAAGAGGAGAAAAGAGAGAAGAGAAGTGGACCTAGGGTTTACCTTGTGTGCCTCTCTCCATGACCAAAAAAGCCACGACGTGCTGTCCAAAGGGAGCACAAAGACAGCAGCTTGCAGCAGCAGCAACAACAATAAAAGTAGCAGTAACAGCAACCCAAGGCAGCAACTTCAACAACAACCGGAGCAAGAAGCGACAACAACGGCCAAAGCAGCAGCAATAATCAAAGGGAGCAGCGGCAGCACCCAACAGCAGCACCGGCAACCCTCTAGATGGAACCGGTGGTCTCCTGTTCTGTGCGCACAGAACATTGGCACTGCAGAAAGAGAAAGAGAGAGAGAAACTAGCGAGACAGAGAAAAAGATAGAGAAAGAAAAGAGAGAAGAAGAAGAAGAAGGAAAAAAGCAAAGGAAGAAAAAAATAAGAAAAAGAGAAAGAGAAAGGAGGAACCAGTGGAAGGGTCCCACCATCCCTTACCCCCACTGGTTTCCCTCCAAGACCCCCACTGGTTGGGGGGGGTGGTTTAAGAAAAAAGGAAAGAAAAAAAGAAAAAAAAGGAAAAGAAGAAGAAAAAAAAAGAAAGGAAGAGAGAGAAGGAACCAGTTGGGGGGGGTCCCACTAGTCCTCCCCCCCAACCTCCCACCGGTTTCCTCCAACACCCCCAACTGGTGGGGGGTCTTGACAAAAAAGGAAGAAGAAGAAGAAAAAGAAAAGGAAAGAAGAAGGAGAAGAAAGGAAATAGAGAGAGGAGGAGGTGGGACTGGTGGTGGGTCCCCCTTCTCTTACTAGTGGCTCCAACCATTGAGGCGGAGGGTCCACTGGTGGCACCCCTATTGGTTCTTCCAACTGATGGGGGATGCCACCACACCCCTTCCACTCAATCTCTTTCTCACTTATTAACCTCTCTCTCTCTCTCTCTCCATCTTTAACAATTCAAAAAAAATAAAAATTCTGGAGGGAATCCACCGTAGGAGGTGCCATTGGTGCCCTCCCCCCCGGTGTACCCCTTCTCCATTATAAAAAGCCCCTCAAAAGGGGCTGCTGGGAGACATATACAAAGATATATACAGAGATGACTTTCAAAGGAAAAAAGAAAAGAAAAGAACAAGAGGCCTTAGAGAGAAACTCCACGCAGCTATCGTCCCATTCAAGTTTGTTAAGTTATGAAGGTAAGAAGCTCAAGAACAAAGCTCCATAATTTTTTTTAGATTAGAAGGATGCTCTCGTAATGTTTGAGGGATCTTTGGATGGGCGCATTCCGCTCTAAGAAGAGCAATTCCGGTGGAAGACCCACATAGGCCTTCACCGTGAACACCATCAACATCTTGTCTGCCTCCTCATCTAATATGAGGCAAAAGAAGAAGATTCCAGCAACAAGTCCATCCAAGGCGGGAAAGACCATATTGGTGGGGAACCTCCACATCCGACTGGATGGCGGAGAGCCTACCTGATGCAGGAGCAGACTCATAGGCAGCGTATAGTAGGCGTCTATTGGGCTTGAAGTCACCTTCTTTGGCTTGGAGATGGTGCATGGCCCGTTTGATGCATAGAATTACATTTATTTGATTTTATTAGGCCCATTTATGGCCCAATATGTATTTTTTTATTTTTTAGGATTTTTTAGGTGTGATTTTCGCACTAATTAGAGGCTAATGGATAGAGACAAAGGAAGGATAAGATCGAATGGTTTTAGAGTCGGATAGGAGTCTACAGTCAGAGTCTATATATGTACGTTTGTTCAGAAATTAAAAGGATGATGAAGATTATTGAAGAAAAAAAAAGTTTATCTGGTTGTGCGTTTCTACCTCTGTGATGGAGCCTTCTTCCTCGGTAAGACGTCGAGGAAACCTATCCTCGGTGCGACGTCGGGGAATACTCAACCTGCTAGGGGACGCCAGTAGGTCCTCTTCCCCCTAAACCCCTTTTCTTATTCCCTCCTTGCCTTGCATCAATTTTGTTATCATAGTCGATTTTGGATTGTTCTCACGATCCGAGTCCTGCGCCCAGCTCTTTCGTCTCCTCGCCTCCCCTTATCACCGCGCCCGCCATCGTTCCCTTGATGGAACCACCGCAACCATCCGCAACTGTTGTTGCTGACATCATCTTCTCCACCGCTACCGCCGCCAGCAACCCTTGCCACCATCGCCGCTGCCGTTCGCCCATCCCACCACCACTGCGGCATCTACCCCTCACCTCTCTTACAACAAGCAAAAGAAGAAGAAGAAAGAGGACGTCGGAGGCAAGCGGACCGCAGGCCACTCTCGTCGCTGGAGCCCTTTGGCGTCATCACCGACTCCTGCCGGTGCCGCCGGCTTCCCGCCTGCCGCCTGCAGCATGTCCTTCGGTCGCCACATCAACCTTGCCGCTATCGCCCGCAGTCACCACTGAGGTTGTCATCGGCCGCGGCCGCCACTGCCGCCGGGGCCGTCGCCGCTTCCCCCCTGCCACCTGCATCGTGTCCCTCGGCCGCCGTCATTGACCTCGCCGCTGCCACCCGCAGTCACCACCGATGCCGTCACCGGCTGCGGTCGCGGCTGCCACCGTCGCCGCCCGCTGTCGCCGCTTCGCCGTCACACCCCGCCGCTGTTGGAGCCTTTCCCCCAACCCCCATAGCCCCCCTCTGGTTCGGTTGGTAAAGCAGAGAGGAGAGGAACAATGAGAAGGGGGAAGGGTTTGAACCCTAAGGTAAAACTGGCTTTGACCCGGTCTAGCCCGAGCCACGTATAACAAGGTCCGAGCCCTGGTGCACTAGTCCGAGCCACGTTCAACAGGGTCCGAGTCACATTCAACGTGGTCTGAACCACCTGTTACCTGGTCTGAGCCAGGGTCCTATTGGGTCCGAGCCAAGGTCCAATTTAGGCTCGTGCTGGGTACCGAGTGGTGCAACTGGAGCCGTTGTTATACCGCCAGTGCCACAAGCTCGTTTATGCTATGATTTGCAAGCCGCTTGCGCCGTTGGGATCGTATCGTCAAGGCCGACCTCGCTGTACGTCCCGTTTGACATTAGTGCCTTGTTTTACGTGCTGCACTTGCATGCTTTACGAGGACGTTTGTGCTCGCCGTTCGAGGTAGCTTCGGAGTCTGATTTGGGTATCGTCAGCAACATCGGTCTTGTGTCAGCGAGGCCAACTAGATCCAGCACGTTGCGTCCCTGGCTTGCCTCGTTTTGCGTGCCACTTTAGCACACATATCGAGGTTGTCGGTTTGGAGTCCGTTTCTTGCACCGATCATGCCGTTGGCTTCGTCTCAACAAGGTAGACTCAGCTCCAGAGTGGTGCTGTCCTTACAATGTCTCGTTCTGTGTGCCACTGATTGATTCTAACAGAATTGGAGTCCCGGGATAATTTTTTGCAACATGTCTTCCATCTATTTCTGTTTTTGATGTGTTCTTGTCGAATTGAGTGATAATGTGATTCCCCATTTTATTGTTGATTCATTATTGAAAACGGGCGAGATTTTTGTAAAAGGCGATAGGGTTTTTGTGGAGTTTTATTGGCGGGTTAAGGATGTCACCACAGGACACTCTACTATTTATGTAGATGGAGTTTGGTGTACTATAGATCTATGGGGTTCTTCTATTTGCTTGGGTCGAGATTGGCTATCTGAGCGCCATGCTACAGTGGATTGTGATAGACGTCGATGCTTCCTCTTGCACCCCCATTTTGATGGACGTGAGTTTACATTTCCGGATTCTTCACTTTATTCTCTTAAGGCAATGGAAACACCGTCAAAGTTACTTGATACAGTCTCGCCAGCTACAAATGATGATCAAGCAAATATGTTGGTTCATACTCAGGGTGCGAGTGTTTTTCTTACGATTGATGATGTTCGGGATGCTATTATATGTATTGAATTTGGACTTCATTTAATGGTGGACGATGTGATTGAGACTAATTCAGTACCGTTGGTCGTCAGTGAGTCATTAGATAATGTTGTGTGGGATCATGCACTCATTGTTGAAGCCGTATTTGACTTACTTTATGAGTACTCATTTGATGTTCCGGATGTCCAGTGCCATTCATTATGCCTTGCAGACGGTGCTTCATCTGAGTTTGACTTGCTATAGTGTAACTCTGAGACCCATTATCAGTGCCACCTTTAGCTCTTCAACCTGATGATCTATATGCAGTCGATTGTGCGCCGTTGGTTTGTTGCCCCCTTCCTCCTCATATGGTTTCTTTGGCATTTCAAAACTCGATGAGGAGTTTTTTTTGAACTAGGGAGGATTGATGTAGGAGCAGACTTATAGGTAGCGCAAAGTAGGCGTCTATGGGACTTGGAGCCACCTTCTTTGGCTTGGAGATGATGCATGGCTTGTTTGATGCATAGAATTACATTTATTTGATTTTATTAGGCCCATTTATGGCCCAATATGTATTTTTTTATTTTTTAGGATTTTTAGGTGCGATTTTCGTACTAATTAGAGGCTAATGGATAGAGACAAAGGAATGATAAGATTGGATGGTTTTAGAGTCGGATAGGAGTCTATAGTTAGAGTCTATATATGTACGTTTGTTTCAGAAATTAAAAGCATGATGAAGATTATTGAAGAAAAAAGAAGTTTACCTGATTGTGCATTTCTGCCTCTACGACGGAGCCTTCTTCCTCGGTGATTGTACGTTTCTGCCTCTGTGACGGAGCCTTCTTCCTCGGTGAGACATCGAGGAAACCTGTCCCCGGTGCGACGTCGGGGAATACCCCAACTTGCTGGTGTGACGCCAGCAGGTCCTCTTCCCCTTAAACCCCTTTTCTTATTCCCCTCCTTGTCTTGCATCACTACCATCCCAAAGATCTGCTATGACCCGACAGTCCCTACTCAGAATCAGATTGGGATACTGCTTAAGGTCTGTCAGGAGAAGGCTACCTTCAAGAAGAAAACTCCAAAGGCCTTTGTGCAACAAAGGCAAAGATACATGATAAAGCTTGTCGTGCCTTGGAATCATGTGGAGGATAGAAACCTCCACTTGAAGATGTGGGTGACCAAAGAAGAAGCCCGCAAAATACACTAAGTTAGGGCCGCCCTAGCAAAACAACAGTCCCAACAATCCTCATAGCCAGAGGGGCAAATGATTAGCCCAACCATTCAACCTTGTCCCCACGGGTCAGAAGAGAAAACGAGCCTATAAGGCAAAACAGTAGGTCCAGCAGATAACTTCCGTCTTTGAGCGGCTGGCCGCACTTCCATACCAGACCCAAAAGAGAAGATGAGTTGCCAAGATGACAAACACCTGCTATGCCTCCAACACAATCAATCGGCTGCCATCTTTCCCATATGATCCGCAAGCAATCATCAGCTTAGTACAAAGGTATGGGTCAACAACTCGCCAGATGGAGCAGGCCATCTGTTGGCTAAACCAGAGAAATTTAGGAGCAGATCAGCCCAAGCATGGCGGTGCTATAGAAGGGATTGGAGAAGACAGGGTGAATGCCCAAGATAATGGGCGCGACCCTGAGCAACCACATAATAAAGCCCAACCTAGACGATGAAAGAAACGAGGTTGGAGAATCAGCAACTCAAAGCCCTCCTCCTAAGCTTCATGCGAAGATGGGAGGAGCAGCAAAAGACTTCCCAGATTCTCCCAGTGAATGCACCTCCCCCAAGGGCGGTTCCCATGCCAGTAATGATAAGGGCACAAGCCGCTAAAGTCAAACTTCACTCTTGTCCCATGCTTTTGTAAAAGACACCACGATCTCACCGAAACACTTAATTGAGCAGATTGTAGAAGCCAAAATGACTATGCAAGGATAAATATCTTCTACTTGTATAAGGTGCCATTCCTAGTTCACCATCTATTAAAAAAACTCTCGCCGAACTACACTAAACCCACTAAGTTCACCATATACGATGGGAAGGCTTTGCTCATGAGCATATCGTTCATTATATGAGTGATCTGGGAGAGTGGGCCACAGATGAAACATACATGTTGGGGTACTTTTTTGCCTGCTTACGGGCACATCGTTTCAGTGGTATGCAAAATTGAAGCCTAAGTCCATTGGTAATTGGGAAGAGCTGCAGAAGAAGTTCCTGGACCGCTTTAAGGTGTCGGAGGGGAAGGTCACCATAACTGAATTTGTCGCGTTGAAGTAAGGGAAGAATGAGTCTGCCGTTGATTATGTCAAGAAGTGGCAGAATCTCAATATGAAATGTGACAACCCACAGGTCCACGAGGATGCGATGAAACTATGCAAAAGGGGCCTAAAGTCTGAAATCAATGATAAGCTAGTAGCAAATGTGAGAAACTTCGGTCAGCTAAACAACATAGTATTAGAAATTGAAATATTTTTTGCGGACAATCTGACCATCACCTTAAATAAAGGGAAGGCTCATAAGGAGTGGACCATCAATGTGAAAGAGGTCAATGCTGTAGATTTTGCCTCTGCAGTAGAAAAGGCAAGGGGAAAGGCTAACATGAATGCCTCAATGAGAAGATGAGAAAGCCTTACTCCTTCACGAGAGAGCACACAAAAAAATTGTTTGATAATTGTGTTCAGCAAATCTCTTGGTGCTCCCAGAACCAAAGAGGCTAGGAGAGGTTGGCAAAATAAATAAGTCCAATTATTGCATGTAGCATCGCACATTAGGAAGATTGTTATCTCTACAAGGATGAGATCAAGAAGCTCATCCAGAAAGGGTTGTGGAAATGGGGAAGTACCTAGTGAACCCACCCTAACCACATTAGAAGCTAAAGCAGACATTCACAGCAAATGTCATCCACATGAGCGAAGACTCATCATGGGCTGACCCCGAAGAAGAATACATGAATTCCTCTTTGGAGCGGGAGGCAACACTATTGTACACTCTAACAACCCCTACTCCGAAAGGGTCCATTATGGTAGCATTGGGGGAGATCTATGCAAGTTTGGGACAACTCTCTCAGCCACAAGCAGAACTCACCCAAGTGGTGGAAGGCCTCTTGAGGCAGTTAGTAGAAGTCCTGACAGAAAATAAAGTCAGCTGATCAATCTCTTTTGAAGAGTCGGGATCAAAATACAACCGTCCTATGATGAAGAGTGGTAAACAAGTCATAAACTTGGATGAGACGCCTAAGGCTCAATGCAGGGAATTGATAGTTCCCAAAAGAAAGGGTTACAGTGACTGTTATGATAACCTTAGAGGCATCATTTCGGCTAGCGAAAGCTTTCGAGGAAAACAGGTCGCCAGTGAAGAAGAAGTAGGGATAAGCTTTGGAGGTTTTGACTCCCTGACGGAGAAGCTCAATAAGCCTTATTCTTTTCCGAAGGAAAAGACTCCGGAGCTTTTCAGGCTGTGCATGAGTAAGAGGGCGATCATTCTGCCTAAGCCAAGAATAAGAGAGGAGATGTATAGGACTAATGTGTCCTATTACTCTCCATAACATCGCTTTATTAGTCATCCCATTAAACAATGTTTTACGTTCAAGGATGAAGTGGAGAAGTTGATTCTAGAGGGTAACATAAACATGGGCGAGTACTTGGTGAATCCCCTGCAAGCATATGACAAGGATGCAATCACCTACACAGTAAATGTGCTATACATGCATTTTGTGGATGTGCTAGTTCATGAAATGTTCAGGCCTCAACCTGAAGAAGCATCCCCTTCTCATCAGTATAAGGGTGTATCTTTGGACAGACCGCCTACTCCAAAGACTAAGGCCACCATTGATACCTTCTAGGTAACTGCGAATGAAATGGAACTATGAGTGTGCCGATGGGTGCAAGCAGCCCTCGAAGCAGAAGAAGCAACCAATGAGAAGGCAGGACCCTTAAAAGAGAAAAAGATGTTCCGTAAATATCAAATGCTGCCCAATGCTATAGTGGAACAAACCATCAAGGCTACTTTCGGCCGCAATCAGCAAGAGCAGCAAGGGATCAAGGTCCAGAAGAAGAAGCCAGTTCCAGTAGAAGTGCCAAAGGCGAAGGATGAGAAGAAAAAGGCAGTGATTATACACCTTTGAAGATGCAACCCCAGTCTCGTCTCATTAGAGATGTAGCCAAGAAGAAGCAGTAGGAAAAGAACAAGAAGAAGAATGAAAAGAAAAAGTTGAAGAAAAAAGAAGCTTTGGCTAGTTCCTCAACTGTGCCGAAAGAGGAAGTGACACCTTTGCAAAGAGTACAAAAAATCATTGAGTTGGAAGAATATTAACCAGGACGGTCGACGAAGGATGTTGCCCAATGCCTTGGGAAGAAAGTGAAAGGAAAGCTCGTTTGAGGAATTGGCTACTACGGCTCCAAGAGCATATGCAGGGGGCAGATGCTGACGTGTTCTTTGTGGCAGACGACGTCAGTGCATTCTGGGAGAAGACTTGACACCGTAAAAGCTAGAACAACTATTACAAACGCTCTCATGCAATATGGTGACAACGCAATTTTGAGCTGGGGAAAACTCCTTAGAGGACGAAATTAGACATGTCTCGCGAAAATTCAGAAGATCTTTGGCAACATACCAAAGAAGAAACAATCAGTAGAATAGAGGACTAGGCCGGGGTCGAGGCCACGATGCTGATTGAGGTAGAGGCAATAACATCCCAAACGAAAGGAGAGTGATCTACTTTCGGGGAGAAGATCCAAAACCTGTCCCAAAACCCAAAGTAAGGGTATATGTTTATTTCTACCCCTCATCAGATGAAGATGGCCCACTACAAGCATAAGGAGAAGAAAGCCCTTTGGTGAGTCCTAAAGAGGCAGACCCGTTTACATAGCCCAATTTTGCGGTGGACGTAGAAACCCTCGGAGACTTGTTCGGCGAAGGTTTGTAAGTAGACTCCAAAAAAGAAGATGCCTCAGCGGGAGAAGCCCAGGGAGAGTTGGCACAACATAAGGCATTGAACGAGACTTTGAAAAGTATAGCTGAAATAATGCCGTCCATCAAGAAAGCCTTTGCTCGAGCAGGTAAGAAGGTGCTGCAGGCCATGAAGAGAATGCCAGCAGCTCTCAGCATTTGGGAGGCAATTGCTCTAAGCAAGGAACTAAGGGAGGCGTTGATTGCTGTCCTCTAGGACCCTGAAGCATATGGGGCACATACGGTCGAAATCAGAGCTCAAGTATATGAAGTGTATGAAGCCACAATGATATTTACTGATGAAGACATGTTGCTGCCATCACTTTGCCATAATAGGCCACTATATATAAAGGGAAAATCAATGACCGAGAGGTGGACCGGATCTTGATAGATTTGGGATCAACCGTGAATATCATGCCCTTCAAGACCTTCCATACCTTGTACCTTACTCCCTATATGAAGAAGGTGGAAGGGGTGACAATATCATGCTTCAATCAAGATGCGGAGGAAGCCCTCAAACGGGTTGATGTCGAGTTAGCCCTTGATGACTGGGTAACCCATGTGTAATGACTGGGAAACCCATGTGTTAGCCCTCGAGAGACTAAGAAACAACAGCTACTATCTTCTCACACAAATTTGAATGTTAGAGAGAGATCATTGACTGTGCCTAACGGACTAGAACTGGCATATCTTCGGATGAGGCTATAAAAGAATTCAGTTGCCAACAACCAAGAAGGTGAAGTGCACTGAAGAGAGCCATATATTGAATAATCTAGTACGAAGTGAGCCTCACTCTCTCAAGCCACAAGCATTCAAGTGTTGTGTGAGTTTAACTGCATTCAAGTCTATTGCAACCGTTGAACTCTCTCTTCTTCCCTTCAAGGATTACGTGTGCTCGAACTCTGATCTGTTCAATCATTGCTTTAAGCTTCATTTAATTTTATATTTTTGCCTACTAGAGGTGTTTATTTGAGTCGATTTTTTGTTAGATCATTGTGTAATCATCTGAGGACAGTTGTGAGCCCAAGGGGCCGTTGTAACTGCCTGGAGTGCAGTTGGAATTCGAGAATCCGATAGTGTACTAATTGCCTGAGGGCAAGTGGTGAATGGGAGAGGGGTGGAGCTAATGGGTGCGAGAGGTGTGGATGGGGGAAGAGGAGCGGCGTGGCATGGTGTGGATGGATCTCGAAGGGGAGTGGAGGGCTTTCGGAGGAGGAGGAATGGTGAGGTGAAGGTTCAGAGAGGGTACTTTATCCACGGTAGGTGTTTCGGATGCTTGGAGAGAGGTCATAAGGTGGAGGAGTGCTGTAATGCTATGGTGTGCTGGAGATGTAAAGGGGTTGGGCATCAGAGCTTTGTTTGCAAACGGATAGGGGTTTCTAGAAAGGAGTCTTTTGGTTCATCTGGAAATCATATTGTAGAGGAGGTGTTGGCGGAGGGTCATTGTGTATAGGTTCCATGGTTTCCGGCATATGAAAGAAACTTGGTTATTTGCAAGTGGAGTATTCTAGGATCTTCCGATGGGGATTTTCAGATTGAAGGTCTTGTTGATGCTCTATGGAAATCGTGGCCGATGGTTGGGAGGTGGAATGTGCCCGGAATTAGTATGAACAAAATTTTCTTGTGCTGTCCTTATTCTCTGTTAAGAGAAGTTCTATCTTCGAAAAAGCTGGAGTGGAAGGGGCATAGCATCTCTTGGCATCCTTAGAGTCCAGAGGAGGGTACTCTGAAGATTGGCAGCTTAACTCAACATTGGTGTAGGGTTTCTGGAAACCCATTGCACCTGTGGGATATTGAAGTGTTCAAGGCTGTAGTCTCTTCTTTTGGGTGGGTGAAGAAGGTGGACAGTGCGTCAGCTAATTGGGAGCACTTGGAGTTTGCTCAGATTTTGTTGGAAGTGGAGTCTGGTTCGGTAGTGCCTAAAGTGGTGAAGCTTTGATGCAGAAACATTGTGTTTTGGGTAGGGGTGGAGTTGGAGCCTGGTCAACCTTCAGAGAGGGAGGAAGTGCCATGGTCTTGCAAAGAGGTAGTTCTGGCATACAAAAACTATTGGGAGGCTAGGGTTTGTCTAGAGCATGATGATAGGAGGAAGACGACCGAGTCAAATGCACAGGGTAAAATTGACTTGGTGGCGAACCAAGTCGAACCGGAGTCTAAGCTGGATGGGACGAACAGATTACTCCAGTCTTCGCGTATGGCTGGGATGAACCGGTTCAACTCATGTTCGGAGGAGGATGGTTTTGCCCCCGAACTTGAAATTGAGTATGTTATGGAGGGTACAAATAAGAAAAGGTGTTCTGTAATTCCTTCAGATGAAGCTTGGAGGAAGGGGATAGCGACGCTGGCTATGTGTTGGGCTCTTTTTTTAAAGAAAAGGGGGGAGGAGAAGCCCCCCCACCGGTTCCCAAACCGGTGGCACCCCCCACCGGTTGGGAACCGGTGGGGGTGCCCCCCCCCCCCCCCCCCCCCCTCCCCAATCTCTCTTTCACTCTCTCTCTCACTTGGACAACTGGTGGGTACCCCCCACCTCCAAAACAAACGGTGGGTACCCCCCACCTCAAAGTCCCACGGTGGGTACCCCCACCGGTTGAAGTCCCCATGGCCTATAAATACCTCCCCAAGGAGGAAGAACAACTCTATGCCCATTTGGCCCAAAATTTCCTACGGGAAACTCTACCCATTTGAAGACCAAATCCGGTGTTCTTGCCCGGGTTTGCTGCGTTTGGAGGATATTTTTCGTCTCGGAGGGCTCTCTTCTTAAGGTTTATTCCTAAGGAGAAGTTCTGCCGAATTTATATTGTAAAATCGCCGTTTTTATAAGACGGGATTATGCGAAATAATGAATGAAATGTCAATATTGTTCTTTGAGCATATGTGTGCATGTGTGTTTATGAATCTATTACTTAAGTAACATTATGTTATTATATTTTCACATACATAATTAATTAGTTTAATAACTAATTAAAATACATAAATACATAATTAAATATTCTAAAATATCTTTGGCCTCATCCCATACATAATTAAATCTAGACTCATAATCAAAACTCAATAATGAGACATTGAAACATAAAATAATATAATTAAGTTAAAAAATAACTTAAATACCCCCCATGCTTAATTAATTAATAAAATCTGCGAAAATTATTTAAAATCAGTAAAATGAATATAAAAATTTAAAAAATTCTGTAAAAACCAGTAATACTTAGTAAAAATCAGAAAACCAAATCCGAAAATTACATAAACCCAAAAACATGACTTAAATATCCTTCATAAATCCAATTAATTAATAAAAATCAGTAAAATTAATAAAAAAATCAGTAAAATTCAGTAAAAACCAGTAAAAAACAGAGAACCAAATCTGAAAATATATAAAATTTCTGAAATGATCAAAATGCCCCTAGAGTTTAATGAAATTACAAAAATACCCTCACCCATGATAAAAACCTGTAAAAATCATAGAAAATTATTAAAAAATATCAAAACCTCTACTATGTCCAAAATACCCTCCAAACCTTAATAAGATGGATAAAATTACCAAAATACCCTCAGTATGATAAAAGTAAATAAAAATCTCAGAAAAATATAAAAATAGACTCTAAGTCTAATAAACCCGATTTAAGGTAAAATTACCAAAATACCCCTATAACTTAAATATGTCTAAAATGATCTTAAAATACATCCTAAGGGTTTTCAAGTTTCCCCAAGATGTTAAAAAACTTGAAAGTGACCATAATGACCCTAATGCAACATAATTACAAAAATATCCAAAAAAATAGATTTTAAGTCTAGGAATCCAATTCGGGTAAAATTACCAAAATACCCTTACAATCCACACACACTTGAAATAACTCTAAAATACCTCCTAAGGTTTTAAAACCTTCCTAAATTATTAAAACTGATTTCACACATTAAAGTGACCATAATACCCCTATACCCTCCAATTTAGCATAATTACAAAAATACCCTTATGGGTTTAAAATACTTGGAATCAATCTAGATAATTTGGAGTCAATCCAAAACATTTTAAAAGTCTCCCAATCAATTATAAACCCATCCTAAACTTAGGTGAGGCCAAGAGCTTAACCTAAAACATATCTTCATATGCATGTACTGCCTGTAGTAGTAGTGTTGCATGTTATAAGGGCATCAACGGACGGTTAATCAAGAGCGGTTGCTTAACGTAGTTAACACTGACCGAGGTCAGTGGAGAGAGGTCATATACGCGGATTTTTGCCTGATCCGAAGTCCCGGACTCCCTGAGGGCTAATCTCAAGCTCTCATAGTCCAAGGAATAAATTATATATAAAACCAACCTATATTTCTCCAGATAAAAAAACAAAAAGATCCAAAATCCCAGGATTTTAAAATAATCCGATAGGAGAGACAGCTAGGTTAGGTTCCAAACAGATGGCACGCCCGGTGGGACTTCTCTTTCCCTTCATCTCTCTGTCCGGTGGTGCCTTCACCACAACTCTACTACTAACTTTGTCATGTCTTATGCAGGTGATCGAGTTTTTGCTTAAAAGACGACAATGGCGGCAAGGGTCACGTATGGCCCACTTGTGGTGGCGACCCACGCACGGTGTGGATATCTAACCACACCAACATGCTTCGGGGACTTCCTCGCGGTGATTGGATCTCCATACTTTATGGGGGTCGTTTTGACGCTGGGGCCTACTCTGGAAAAAGAAGAAGAAGAGGCGTGTCAGAAAAAGCAACAACGGCGGCCGATGTAGGCGAGTGTTCACTGTGAATACTATCAGCATCTCTCTAGCCTCCTTGTTCAACGGGAGGCAAAAGCGGAAGGTTCTAACCGCAAGCCCGTCTAGGACAGAGAAAACTATATTGGTGGGGAACCTACGCATTGGCAACCCATCATTCCTAAGATCCATCATATCCTGACAGTTCCTATCCAGAATCGGTTCGGGATTCTACCGAAGGTTTGCCAAGATGGGGCAACGTTCAAAAAAAAGAAAAAGACTCCAAAGGCTCCTGCTCGTCGGGAGCCAATAATTATACCAGGGCATGCCATGCCTCGAGCAGGGGGCAATGCTACGCCCCGAGCATGGGGCAACTCCATGCCTCGGAATGGGGGCAAATCTATGCCTCGGATTAGGGGCAATCCATTGGAGGATAGGAGTATCCGCATAAAGGAAATGTGGGTAACGAAAGAGGAAGCCCGCAAAATTCGCCAGGCTAAGGTCACTCTAATAGAACAATAGCCTCAACAGCTCGTAGAGCCTGAGGGGCAGATAACCAACTCAACTATCCAACCTCGTTCTCTACGAGGTCAAAAGAGGAAAGGTGCATATAAGGCACATGAGCAAGTCTGACAGCGGACATATGTTTTCGAGCGATTGGGCGTATTGGTCCAATCGACTTACAAGAAGAAGATAACTGCCAGAATGACAAAGAACGGCATACGGGTCTACACATGCTACACCTCCAATACCACCAACCGGCAGCTTTCCCTGTTGGAAGACCCAAATGATATTATTAATTTGATGGAACGGGGTCGGGCCCATAACCCGTCAAATGGAGTAGGTTATGCGCTTGTTGAATCGAGGAAGCCAGGGGGCAGAGCCACCCCAAATTGGTAGTAGCAATGCTATTGGAGGAGCTAATGAAGACATGGCAAATACTTCAGATATTGAAGCCACTCCAGAACAATCTCAAGATCAAATACAGCCTCAGACTATGGAGGAGATGATGCAAGAAAATCAACAACTCAGGGCCTTGCTCTATGGCCTAATACAAAAGATGGAGGAGCAGCAAAAGGTAGCTCAATTCCCCCCAGCAAATGCACCACTTCCAAGGGCAGTACCTACGCCAACGGTGATAAGACGGCAAACTGCAGAGGTTAACTTCAACCCTGATGAGATACAAGAAGATCAGGTTATAGAGCTCAATCATAATGCTCAGTAATCCCATACTTCTGCAAATGATGCTACAGCATTGCCGAAGCATCTTATCGAGCAAATTGTTGAAGTCAAGATGGCAGAACAAGACGACGGAATAGGCAGATTCGATTTATACAAAGTGCCATTTCCAGTACGTCATATGTTCAAGAAGCTCCCGCCAGATCACAACAAGTGCCTCAAGTTCACCAGGTATGACGGGGAAGGTTCGGCCCAAGAACATATTGCCCATTATATGAGTGACTTGGGAGAGCTGGCTACTGATGAGGCCTATCTTCTGAGATTCTTTTCTACCTCTCTCACGGGCACCACATTCCAATGGTATGCAAAGTTGAAGTCCAACTCTATCAACAGTTGGGAGGAAATGCCGAAAAAGTTCCTCGATTGTTTCAAGGTGTCGGAACGAAAGGTCATCGTCACTGAATTGGTGACACTAAAGTAAGGCATGAATGAATCCGCCACCGACTATATCAAAAAATGGCGGAACCTCTGTATGAAATGCGACAATCCGCCGACCCACGAGGATGCGGTACGATTGTGCAAAAGGGGCTTAAAACTTGAAATGAGTAAAAAGCTGATTGGCGCAAATGTCAGGAACTTTGATCAGCTATATAACATTGTGACGGAGGTCGAAATATTTTTCGCAGACCATCCAACCATTGCCTCCGTTGGGGGGAAAGTCCCAAAGAAGCAAAATAGGGATAAAGAAGAGGTCAATGCCGTAGACTTTGCATCGGCTGTAGAAAATACAGGGGGCAAGAACAATGCAAATGCCTTAACATCCAATAGAAGGGGATCATATGCCACCCTTAATGAGAGAAGGAGAATGTCTTACTCTTTCATCAGAGAGCATATAAGAGAGTTGTTAACGTCTGCATGCGAGCATATCTCTTGACGCTACCTGAACCAAAAAGGCCAGCAGAAGTTGGTAGAATAGATGAACCCAACTATTGCATGTACCACCGCATGTTGGGACATGTAATAGAGGATTGTTATATCTGTAAAGAGGAAATTGAAATGCTCATTCGAGAAGGGGCCGTAGAAATGGGAAAATATATAGTAGACCCGCCTTAGCCACATCGAATGCCCAAACAAACATTTGCAGCAAATGTCGTCTACATGGATGAAAACTCCTCAGAAGAAGAGCTTGCAAATAAGAATATAAATGCCCCTTCGGAACAGGAAGTGATGCTATCATATCCCCCAGCGACCCCCACTTCAGAAGGGTCTATTGTGGTGGCAGTGGAGGAGATTCAGATAAGTATGTCATAGCTCTCCCATCAACAAGTTTCACCGGAGCAGGAGGCAATACCATCGTACGCTTTAGCAACTCCCACTCCAGAAGGGTCTATCATGACAACGCTAGAGAAGATTCAAATGAGTCTGATACAACTCTCTTACCAGCAAATCTCACTGGGACAGAAGATACCTCGGTCATATACTACAACAATTTCCACTTTCGAGGGGCCCATCATGGCAGCACTGGAGGGGATTCAAGTGAGTCTGGGACAAATCTCTCATTAGTAGTATGAACTCACTCAAGTAATGGAAGGTCTTGCAAGACAATGAACAGAAGTCCTGTCAATAGACAGAATCAATAGGCCCTTCTCTTTTGAGGAGCTAGGACCAGAATGCAGCCGTCCTCTAAAGAACAAGGGCAAACTTATCATAGACTTAAATAAAGCACTAGAAGCCCAGTACCGAGAGGGAATGGTGTTCAAATGGAAAGGTTGTGAAAATCACGACAATACTCTTGAGGCCACCTTCGGAAAAAACAAGTTGCTGGTGCAGAAACATGGATAAGTTTTAAAGATACTGAATCTCTGGCAAAAAAGCTCAAGAGATCATACTCATTTCCAAAGGAAAAGACCTAAGAACTCTTCGAGTTATGTATGAGTAGAAAAGTAATTGTTCTGCCCAAGCCAAAAAGGGAAGAAGAAATACATCGAGTAGATGCACCAAACTACTGCCCATACCATCGCTTCATCACCCATCTAATTGAACGTTGCTTTATATTCAAAGATGAAGTGGAAAAGTTGATTCAAGAAGGAAAGATAAATATGGGAAAGTACTTGGTGAATCCCCTACAGCCACATGCAATTACGCAATGAGTGTAATTCGCAGAGTCCATGAGCAAAAAAAAAAAAAAAAGAAGAAGAAGAGAGTGGGGCTTAAAAATAAGGTGCCCCGACAAACTTGATTGGTCCCGCTCCTGTGAGTGGCCAATTAAGGGCAAAAAAGTACAAAACCCGGCTGATGTGAAAACCCGAAAGGCGCTTCAGGCAAAAATGGGTGAACCCTGCTGTGTGAAAACCCGCAAGGGCGCACATGCAAAAAGATAATAAGGGCTAGCTTAGGTGAAAACTCGTAAGAGCGCCGATGTTAGTTTAAAAAAAGAAAAGAAAAAAAACATCATCATCATCTAGCAACTCATCGGAATATGGGCTCACAAAAGCTGTTCGTACCAAGTGTGTTCAAAATATATATATAGTCATACTCCGGTGGGGGGAGAGCTCTCTCGACCTGTCTCAGGCGGGGATCGAGTTTTCCCACATTCCTACCTAGGAAGGATATCAGAGTCGTCAATGACGAGTAAATCCTTGGTGTCACTTTACATTGGATAAGTGGCACATAAATTATCCCATTAAGGGTTACGACTGAGGCGACGATGATGACGTCCTCCCGACTTGGCAAGGAAGTGAGAAACTCGATAGGGTCAGGAAGAGCATTTCACCCTCTTGGCTAAAATTATTCGTTCCACCGGAAAAGTATCTGTCAATAATTCATACCGAAACACCAAAGTCCTTGTGCCCTCGGGAGGCGTTGTATCTTAAATTTTCTCACCACCGCCCCGAAGAGGCATTGTATCCTAAAATTCCCATTCTCACCTCGAGGAGGCGTTGTATCCGCAAAATCTCTATAGCCGCTCTGAGGAGGCGTTGTATCCTAAAATTCCCACTATCGCCCCGAGGAGGTGTTGTATCTTGAATTTTTCCTCGGCATACACCAGTCCCATTGGCATGCCGTGAAGGGTTGAAAATTTTCTTATCGCCCCGAGGAGGCATTGTATCTTAAAGCTTTCCTATTCACCCCTGGGAGGCGATACGAAAAACTTACTCGCATCCCTGAGAATGTTATATCCTAAAATTCTCCTCATATATTATAGTCCCATCAGTGTGTCGCGATGGGTCGAAATTTCTCCTTCCTGCCCCGAGGAGGCATTGTATCCTAAAATTGCCTCTGGTATACACCAGTCTCACTGGTGTGCCGTGATGAGCTGGAATTCATATTTCGCTTACGGAAGGCGTTAAACTCCGGAATTTACCTACGGGAAGGCTTTAAATCCTGAAATTCATATTTTGCCTACGGGAGGCTTTGAATCTTGAAATTTATACTTTCGCCTACGGAAGGCGTTAAACTCCGGAATTTGCCCACGAGAGGCTTTAAATCCTGAAATTTATACTTTCGCCTACGGAAGGTGTTAAACTCCGGAATTCGCCTACGGGAGGCATTAAATCCCGGAATTCATATTTCGCCTACGGGAGGCGTTAAACTCCGGAATTCGCCTACGGGAGGCTTTAAATCTTGGAATTCATATTTCGCCCTCTTCCAAGCTTTAAATCCCGGAATTCATATTCGCCTACGGGAGGTTTTAAACCTCGGAACTTATATTCGCTCACGGGAGGCTTTAAATTCCAGAATTCATATTCGCCTACGGGAGGCGTTAAACTCTAGAATTCGCCTATGGGAGGCTTTGAATCTCGGAATTCATATTTCGCCTACGGAAGGCATTAAATCTCGGAATTCATATTTCGCATACGAGAGGCGTTAAACTTCGGAATTCGCCTACGGGAGGCTTTAAATCCTGGAATTCATATTTCGCCTACGGGAGACATTAAACTTCGGAATTCGTCTACAGGAGGCTTTAAATCCTGAAATTTATATTTCGCCTACGGGAGGCATTAAACTCCGGAATTCGCCTACGGGAGGCGTTAAACTCCGGAATTTTGCCTACGGAAGGCGTTAAACCCTGGAATTTGCCCACTTGGGACGCATATATATTTTAGAAAAGGCCAAAATTTTCCTTTTCGCCTATGGGAGGCGTTGTATCCCAAAATTCAACTAATAGTCTTGCACCCCTGGGAGGCATTATATCTCAAAATATTCGGTCTTTCGGAGCCGTTGTATCCCAAATCCACGGCTACCTAAAGCCCCCGTTTCTCGAAAACTACATATATTTCTTAGCGGCTCACAGGGAGGCCTCAGTTCCCTACATATATTCTCTCAGAGAAGACTCAGTTCCCTACAGATATTTCTTATCGGTTCTCAGGGAAGACTCAGTTCCCTACATATATTCCTTATCGGTTCTCAGGGAAGACTCAGTTCCCTACAGATATTTCTTAGCGGCTTACAGGGAGGCCTCAGTTCCCTACAGATATTTTTTATCGGTTCTCAGGGAAGACTCAGTTCCCTACATATATTCCTTATTGGTTCTCAGGGAGGCCTTAGTTCCCTACATATATTTCTTAGCAGCGCACAGGGAGGCCTCAGTTCCCTACAGATATTTCTTAGCAGCGCACAGGGAGGCCTCAGTTCCCTACATATATTTCTTATTGGTTCTCAAGGAAAACTCAATTCCCTATATATATTCCTTATCGGTTCTCAGGGAAGACTCAGTTCCCTATATATATTTCTTAGCGGCTCACAGGGAGGCCTCAGTTCCTTACATATATTCCTTAGCGGTTCTCAGGGAAGACTCAGTTCCCTACATATATTTCTTAGCAGTTCTCAGGGAAGACTCAGTTCCCTATAGATATTTCTTATCGGTTCTCAGGGAAGACTCAGTTCCTTACATGTAATTCCTTAGCAGTTCTCAGGGAAGCCTCAGTTCCCTACAAAAATTTCCTTAGCAGTTCTCAAGGTAGCCGTAATTCCCTACCGAACAAAAAAAAAAGAAGAAAAAAATGGGGCTTAAAAATGAGGTGTCCCGATGGACTTAGTCGATCTCATTCTCAAATAGATCGGTTAAGGGTAAAAAGGTCTTAATATCTAGCTAAGGTGAAAACTCGAAAGGGCACCTTAGGCAAAATCGGGTAACCTCGCTGTGTGAAAACCCGCAAGGACGCACATGCAAAAATAAGAGGGGGCTAATGCTAGCGAAAATCTGAAAAGGCGTTAGTATTAGTTATAAAAAAAAGAAAGAGAGAAAGAAAGAAAGAGAGAATACATGCAACATACAACAAATGATACATACCACTCAAGCTTAGCATTGATCTTCAGAAGAACATTTGTAATACACTAGAGTAATGTCGGAGCTCGAGATGAGCATGCGGGGTAGTTCGAGTTCTTCGACAAAAGGGGAGGCAATAAGAACTACAATAGAGAAATAATAGACCAATTCTGGCCCAGGGAAGAGCCACGTCCCGCCAGAGACTGCAATAGACTATCTACCAGCAAATGGAAAATTTCAAGTCTTTGAAGAAATTCGGCTCTATTTTCGGAGTGCTAGTCGAAGTAATGATCAATGGCTACCATAGAATATAAATTCTTCCTCCAAACAAAGCTTCAAGAATGTGTGTCTACAGGCGTAGAGCAACAATCTAGGCGTCCGCGATACTAGCAAAGACAATACCCTTCTGATATTGGAGCATAGGAGTCTCCGCAATCCGAGCTGCATTGCCTGCCTCGATAGTTTCAATCTCGGCCCACTTTGGCAAAAGGTTTCTCGACAGTTGGCGGGACTAGAATATCGTCCTCCCCGTGCCCTGCCATAGGAGGAACTCCCGCGTGGGCCATGAGGACAAAGACAACAAGCTACAAGAAGATAGAGAGAGGAAATCAGTGCCAGAGAGTTGCAATAAAAGTCTCGAGATACAAAAACAAAAATCGACCAAGTCCTAATGATGCCAATATAAGGTATTGACCCCAAGATAGAGCAAATGTCGGAAGAATTAAACGACTCGCCTGTGTATTCTTAAGGAATCTCCATGTCATGAAGGCCAAGAGATCTCCCAGAATCCAAGTAAACGTCGAAATATTCGAGCGGCATCAACTCTCGGGGAATCTCCAAGTCATGAAGGCGAAGAGGGTTCCCATAATCAGAGGGGTTGTACACTTTCAAATATATTTAGAGAGTCGAAAAGTTATGAAAACAAGACTTCCTGGGTGTATTTTGAGGTGTCTAAGTACCAAAATTGAGGGTCATCGGGACCTAGATAAGGTCGGATGGAGCATATGCATAGCAAGCCGAAGCGATGTGTCGCCTGGCATATACGAGACAACAGTTGACTTCTCCCAATAGCCGCAGATACATAAGGTAAGACACGAGAATTCATCAAGACAGTGCCGACATGCCGCATGTAGGGCTTCTCTAGCACGCAAAATGAGGATTCTTGTAGCCAAATGAGACACGGGACATGCACCGTCGTCTTCACTTCCGGCACATGTCCCGTAGGGGGCATTTCACTTGGACAACTGGTGGGTACCCCCCACCTCTCCAAAACAAACGGTGGGTACCCCCCACCTCAAAGTCCCACGGTGGGTACCCCCACCGGTTGAGGCCCCCATGGCCTATAAATACCCCCCCAAGGCGGAAGAACAACTCTATGCCCATTTGACCCAAAATTTCCTAAGGAAAACTCTGCCCATTTGAAGACCAAATCCGGTGCTCTTGCCCGAGTTTGCTGCGTTTGGAGGATATTTTTCGTCTCGGAGGGCTCTCTTCCTAAGGTTTATTCCTAAGGGGAAGTTTTGCCGAATTTATATTGTAAAATCGCTGTTTTACAAGACGGGATTATGTCGAAATAATGAATGAAATGCCAATATTGTTCTTTGAGCATATGTGTGTGCATGTGTGTTCATGAATCTATTACTTAAGTAACATTATGTTATTATATTTTCACATACATAATTAATTAGTTTAATAACTAATTAAAATACATAAAATACATAATTAAATATTCTAAAATATCTTTGGCCTCATCCCATACATAATTAAATCTAGACTCATAATCAAAACTCAATAATGAGACATTGAAACATAAAATAATATAATTAAGTTAAAAAATAATTTAAATACCCCCATGTTTAATTAATTAATAAAATCTGCGAAAATTATTTAAAATCAGTAAAATGAATATAAAGATCAGAAAAATTCTGTAAAAACCAGTAATACTCAGTAAAAAATCAGAAAACCAAATCCGGAAATTACATAAACAAAAAAACATGACTTAAATATCATTCATATATCCAATTAATTAATAAAAATCAGTAAAAAACAGAGAACCAAATCTGAAAACATATAAAATTTCCAAAATGACCAAAATGCCCCTAGAAATGAATGAAATTACAAAAATACCCTCACCCATGATAAAAACCTGTAAAAATCACAGAAAATTCTTAAAAAATATCAAAACCTCTCTTATGCCCAAAATACCCTCCAAAGCTTAATAAGATGGGTAAAATTACCAAAATACCCTTAGTATGATAAAAATAAATAAAAATATCAGGAAAATAAAAAAATAGACTCTAAGTCTAATAAACCCGATTTAAGGTAAAATTATCAAAATGCCCCTATAACTTAAATATGTCTAAAATGATCCTAAAATACATCCTAAGGGTTTTCAAGTTTCCCTAAGATGCTAAAAAACTTAAAGTGACCATAATGACCCTAATGCAACATAATTACAAAAATACCCAAAAAAATATACTTTAAGTCTAGAAATCCAATTCGGGTAAAATTACCCAAATACCCTTACAATCCAAACACACTTAAAATAACTCTAAAATACCTCCTAAGGTTTTGAAACCTTCTTAAATCATTAAAACTCATTTCACACACTAAAGTGATCATAATATCTCTATACCCTCCAACGTGGCATAATTACAAAAATATCCGTATGGGTCTAAAATACTTAGAATCAATCCAGATAATTCAGAGTCAATCCAAAACATTTTAAAAAGTCTCCTAATCAATTATAAACCCATCCTAAACTTGGGTGAGGCCAAGAGCTTAACCTAAAACATATCTACATATGCATGTGCTGCCTGTAGTAGTTGCTTGACGTAATTAACACTGACCGAGGTCAGTGGAGAGAGGTCATATACGCGGATCTTCGTCTGATCCGAAGTCTCGGACTCCCTGAGGGCTAATCCCAAGCTCTTATAGTCCAAGAAATAAAAAATATATAAAACCAACCTATATTTCTCCAGATAAAAAACAAAAAGACCAAAAACCTCAGGATTTTAAAATAATCCGATAGGAGAGACTGCTAGGTTAGGTTCCAAACACTATGCAAGTTGCTGTTGGGGTTAGTGGGAACTTTCTAAATATAAAGAAGGGGAGAAGGAGTCTTTTGACTTATAGGCGCGGGCGTAAGAAGGTACGGCAATATCTTTTCTTCTCTATTTTTTTTACCAGAAGTTTTGAGAAGTGGTGAAATCAAATGTAATTACTGCTATTTAGGAATGCTTCTTTGGAGTTACAGGATGTGAATTGTTTAATCAAACTTTCTTTGTGCGCATACCTAAGAAGAATTAAGCTATGGAATTGAAAGATTTTCGGCCCATTAGTCGTCTTAATGGCCCATATAAAATTTTTACAAAATTTTTGGCTAATAGAATTCGAGAGGTGCTTGGAAGGATCATTGAAAATAATCAGTCTGCATTCCTTAGGGGAGGCGTTTGGAAGACAATTTTTTGATTGCGTGTGAACTGTTATTTTCTATGAAAAGGAGGTGTATCACAGGGATAGCTTGCAAGTTGGATTTTAATAAGGCGTACGACAGAGTCTCTTGGAAGTGTTTACTGAACATCTTGGAAAATTTCAGGTTTCCTCAGCATTTATCAGTATATTGGAGAACTGTTTGTCTACTGCTACCTTCTCCTTAATCCTTAATGGGCAGGTTCAATGTTGCCTTAAGAGTGCTCGGGGTTTAAGACAAGGGGATCCAATCTCCCCTTTGCTGTTTGTATCCTTGGGCAATATGTTGAGCAAGATATGTAAAAGGGCTGAAGTCCAAGGTTGGCTTAATGGAGTGCAAGTTATCCATACTTCTTTCCATATTTCACATCTATAGTTCGTTGAGGATACAATTATCTTCTTGGAAGGGGGGCAGGATGTAAGAACCCACAAAGTATACATATATATATATGTATACTTTTATATATATATATATATATATATATATATAATTTCTAGGGTTCAGAATAGAAGAAAAGAATTAAAATAAGAAAGCCAAGCTAAGTCTTTTAAAACCACCGAAAGAAATGAAACAGGGTATGTTTAAACAAATATAAAGATATAAAACTAAATTACTTAAGTTAGGGTAGAAAAAACAAAAAGATAAAAAAGATAGGGGTTTATTTATAAAGTTCCTAATGGGCCTAATGGGTCTTAAGTTTGGGTTCTCAATGGACTACTAATGGGGCTGAAATTAAGGGTTTAAATGGGCCTTTAGTGGGCTGGAATTAGGCCTACTTTAGTAGGCATTAATGGGCCAGGTTAAAGGTTTTAGTGGGCCTACTTAATGGGCCTTAAGTGGGCCTATTGTGGGCCCAACTGGGGGAGGCTGTCGCCTCTCTCCCCCTACCCCCAAACTGCCATCCACCTTATATAAAGGGAGCATATGAGTGGCTGCTGGCTGAGCCAGCCAAGAAGGGAGAGAGAGAGTGCGGAGGGAGGAGTGGAGAAAGAGAGGGGAAGCATGGAGAAAGAGAGAGGGAGCAAGGAGGAAGAGAGAGAGAGGCGGTGGGGGAGATTAGAGAGAGAAAGAAGTGAGAGAAAGAGAAAAAGAGTGAGATAGAGGGGGCATTTGGTGGTGAGGTAGAAGAAGAAAGTGAAGAGGGAAGTAAGTGGAATAAAAAGAGAGAAATTGTGAGAGAGTTAGGGAGAGAACCTGTTAGAGAGAAAAAGAGCATTGGTTAGAGAGAGAAGGTGGGCTGGCCAGTGAGAGAGTGGTGAAAATTGTGAGTTAGAGTGAGATTTTGGGAAAGAAGAAGAAGGAGAAATTGGAAGTTAGAATGAGAGGGTTGAGAAAAGTAAAAGAGTTCTTGAAGAACTCTTAGAGAGAACAAGATTCAAGTAAGAAAAGAGAACGGTAGTGGAAAATTCTTTATCAACTCTGGGGCTGCAGTGACGTTTCTCATCCACAAATGGGCGGAGGAGCTTCTCTTGTCTTGGGTTTCCACTTCTAAGAGGTAGGATGATACCTCTACCTGTTATTCTCTTTGTTTTAGGTTTTCTAGTGGGATTAAATAGGGTGTAAATGCATGAAAACAAGGGATACTATGTCTATTTATTTTCAAAATTTAGGTAGTTAAGGGGTTAAGAATCATGAAAAGAATATATTGTGTGCATCATGCTACAACATATGTATATGCATATTTAAGCAAAGTTTCTCATGAAATTTCTATGATATTTTGTTAGTAAAGTATGCTAGGAGTTTGCTACGAAGAATAAGAACATGATTCTTGATATGCTCCGTGTTATTTTAGCACATTTACTGCTCAGTAATATGTTGTTTATTAGAAAACATGTTCGGGTTTGATTATAGCTACTTAATGAAGAGAACATGAGAGATTCACATGAACCCCACGTGAAACATATGACGAAGTGTTCTCCAACTGGGAGAACCACCACAAGAATAACCTAGGTTACATGTCTAACATGAAGAGCTAGTTAGTGAACACATAAAAGACTCCAATGGGTCAGGTCCATCTGAGGCTCACATGAGTTTGATGAAATGCTATGAAATTGAAGAGGTGGAATCTTCGGCTCCATATCTTATTTAGAAAGTATGTTATTATTTTATCATGAAATATGAAAGAAATCACGACAATGATGATCTAAGAAAGGGGCAAAAGAACAAGACCTAGAACATTAGGAGGCACACTCTAGTACACTTTCTATGAAGAATAGAATTATAAAAGAACTCATGAAATGAGTTTAAGGAAAGGAAGCTTTCATGATGAAATTGAAATAAGGCATGGAAGCCTTTTATAATGATGATGAACGGTTATGAAAGGTACGACCGATGTTTTCCTATAAAGATTTGTCTTTCTTGTTATAAAGAAAAGGAAGTGACATTATTGTTAGCAGGACGACGACACGCCTCTTAAGGATAAGGGGACGTATGGAAAGCTCCCCAACGATGTGTGGTGCTAAGGCACATAACATCCCTTCTTTGGTTACGGTTCTAGTGTCCTAGTTTGGGACCTCGGCGGGCAGAGGATGGAGTTCCTACTTAAGTGCACTCATAGGCTGGGCATGGACACTATAGTAGGAGTGAGTGAGTACATTGCAGACCCAGCTTACTCCTTCCTAGCCGCCTCAGTAGGTTTCCGGAGACTTATTGGGTTGGGTAGGTTGTAGGATGGTAGGTGCATCAGGGAATGACCTACTCACCATTACGACTATAAGTTAATGATTATCCCCGTTACGGTAGGTTGAAGGATGAGTCATTGTCAGTGTGAAGTCCGACTATGAGTTAGATTGATAAATAAAGAAAGAAAGAAAAAGAAACAAATGGCTTACTCCTGAAACCCGAGCACGATAGTTTGTAAAGAATAGTTTCTATACTTTAAATATTCATTATAACTACCACTAAAATATAGTTTACCACTAATAAGAGATAATTGAAAAGGAAAAGAAAAGTATGAAATCTGATCAATGTTATATTATGATATCAAGTTATGATTGTTGTTCATATTTCATATGCTACTTGTTTTAGTTAGAAATGTAGAAATTACATGCAGATCATGTTGCATCGCAAAAAGGTAAGCAAAATCATACATATGAAGAATTGAGAGAATGGAGTGCTATGTGCAGGATAATATTGATAATAATAGGGATGTAAATGTTCCCTACTGAGATCTCAATTAATGAATTCTCATAAAAGATGAAATGATACTTTTCAGGAATAAAAGACAAAAAATGAAATTAATATACGCTTGGAAAAAATTTAGGTATGGCTAGTTTGTTTAAATTCATGGGATGTGTGTTTTACGTATTGTACCTTCTGTTGTATAATGGATATGACGTCCTTCTTATACTTTTACTTTCATGCTTCTTATTATTTTGTTTTAGAATTGTGCACCCGCCGGAGGCCCATAACTGGGATCGTTAGATATAATATCAGAGCATGTTTGATATTATATGCACAATGCTAAAACAAAATAATGAGATGAATAACTCATGTCCTGAGTATGACAGCTACATATCCCAATTGGCCATTACTTATAGTGAATACAATAGTTCGGGATAAGGAATATTAATTGTATTATGGTGAGTGATCTCAAGTGACAGTAGGATTTGCGAGAATAGGTGTGTATTTCTTTGGTTAAAGAAATAGTTAATGAAAAACAAGAAAGAGGCAATAGTAATAGGTTTAGGACCTACTAAGACTGAAGCGTTTAGGCAAAGAGGAAGCTTTAATCTACAGAGATGGGAAGACCTTATTAATGGTGTAAATAAAGAGAAATTGACAACAACCAATCATCATTCTAATAGATTATTGTAGGCAATTTATATACAAGATAATGGTCTATAGTTGAGCATATTTAGTAGTAACAATGGAAGGGGAAATGGAAAATCATACAGTAGGTGGGCATAAAAGCTGGAGTTGGGTAGGATTAGAAACTAACGGAACTATAAATGAAGTATGTAGAATTGTTTAGGATTGACAATGGTGATTTTTGTCCTTATTAGGATGTGGGGTGAACAAGACACATGGTAATTAAGGTTAAAGGCTGGACTTGTACCAAACCAGATCCGTTTAGAGACATGCGTGTATTAATAAATTTAAGTTAAATTTTCTTACATAAGTCAAAAGTGAAAGAAGAAAAAGTGACAAATTGGAGTCTTACTAACGCAGAGAGTTTTAAGAGGAGATCCCGGATCCCTATTTGGCTAGAGTAAAAGGACTTTATTTGCTGTCCAGAGGAAGGGAATCTGACATCAGTGGGCTAGCATGATTATGAACGTTAATAAGTAATTCACATGCAAAATGAGAGTCTATAGATGAACACATTTAGAAGTGTTATGGGAAAAGAGAATGGGAAATCATGCAGCAGGTTGAACATATAGGACAAAAGTAAGTTGGATTGAAGCCTCAAGAAAATTAACAATAAAGTGGAGAGAATTGGTCAGATCTGAAGAGTGGTGATTATTGTTTTCACTAAGAAGCAGGGTGAACATCAAGAAATATAGTAGTTAAAGGCTAAAGTGAAGTTGGTTGAAGGCAAACAATCTTATTTGATCACTTATTAAATAAAAAATAGCAAAAGGGAGGAAAGCAAGAGTAATGATGTGTTAGCCTCAAATACTGTGAAGCAAACTTGTCAATGAAACTTAAAGATCTAAGAATGAGTACCTAGGAGCCTGTTTGAACTGGATGTTTATACTAAAACTAAGAGGAACTACTATGACAATCTGGTGCACTAGGATTGGTGTTAGTTACTGCTGTTATTTAAGTTAAGATTCTTAATTAATAATAATCCTAAAAAGGGCTGTATCTAGAAGGAGCCCAATAAAAGGAGACGACAAATGAAGGTTACAGTAGGTGATAATTGTGAAGAAATAAGAAGTGTCTTAGATAAATGTCCTGTTGAAAAGAAAAGAAGAATGAGATAACAAGACTAATATTTCTAAACAATTGTAATGAGTGTGTTGAGAACCTAATTTATATTAGATGATTTCTTTCTAACCTGGGAAAGAGTGTAAGAGGTTTCTACTTGGGCATAACTTGGTGAAAGGAGATGGCAAGGGAAAGTTTAAAAGAATGATAATAGTGAAGATAGTAAGGAAAACCTACTAAATAAGTATTCATAGGAAGATAGAAGGTTACATTAAAACCAATGAAAAACTGAGATATGACAAGCTGGTACAATGTGATCTTTGAGATAGATGCAAATAAATTATGTCAGTGTGATGAATAATCATAACAAAGGAAAGTAAAATAACAAGGTTAATATTTTCGGATAGATATGAAGGGTATGAGAGGAACTTAGTGTGTGACTTTTAATGAATAATTTTCCCTTGACTCAGGGAATGGTGGTAGCTAGAAAACTAAAAGAGGGAACCATGGCAGCTGAGTTTTAAGTTAGGATTTTGATAAGGTACATTATGAAGGACCAAACGACTAGTGAGTCCTTTTGATTATAAGCTGTAGTAATGAGCACTTAGTATGCAGATCTTATGATCCACAATTAGGCAGATCTGAAAACTCCAGAAGAAAAAAAGAAAAGGTAAAATCTGTTCATATATGCCTTATAAATATTATAAAGAGTAAAAAAATAGAGTTTGGACTTCAGAAGGATATGACGGATTGTTAGAAAGTCCTCACACACATTTAAGGGTTAAAATGAAATTGTGCCTTAAAAAGAGATGTTATGTTTAGTATGTGAACAAATAGTTGATCTACAAATATGGATGACTTAGGTGATGATAAACAAGTGTCCCTAGAGGAGGCCTAAGAATGACTGGGTATAGCAGAAGAGATTTTACTTTCCAGGGTCGAAAAAAAAACGGCAAAATAATCTTACGGAGAATAGTAAAGATAGACAACATTTTAGCATGTTGTTCATCTGCATGTGTTTCAACTTTCAATTGCGTGTTTTGCATGAAACCTAAATGATACTATAAGAGGTTTGGTGCATGGTACTGATCACACCATGTAATCAAATCCTTTATAGTAGCCATAAGGGTGAGGGTTTTCATGTGGCTGGTATTCCAAAAACGAATCCTTACTAAAGTCTACAAAAGAAAGTGGATCGTGAATGGAGATATAATGTGTACCTTTCGCAGCTTAGCAGAGGAAGATGTGGAACAGTTATTGATCATGTGCCCTATTAGTCAAGCAGTGTGGAAGTATTTTAGTTTTGGTTTTCAACTGCCCCATCGCATTTAATTCATTGGACAGTTTGAAGGATAACTTGAATTCTTTATTGAAAAGCAAAATATGGGGTGTTAACAGCCGGATCATACGCATTCTTCCTCATGCTTTTTACTGGAGCATTTGGAAGGAGCGCAATGATATTGTTTTTAGGGACAGCAAACTGTATGTGGAAAATATTTGTGAACATGTGATGCACTTTGTTTTCATGTGGAGCTGACACTTAGGGGGTATTTCTGCAGATGAGTGGAAAAAGGAGTTGAAGATTATGTAATTTTCTTTTTTTGTTGGGTTAGGAACCTTAGCCAGCATTGGTTGTATCCCCTCTATTTATTTTTCAATAAAATTGGTGGTATACAATCCACACCTTTTCTCAAAAAAAAAAAAAAAAAAAGTTTGGTAAGCTAGGCACTGAATCAACTAGCTTGTGTACTTCATTGAGGTGAACTAGTGAGAGGCCAAGTATAATCTTGGACTAGATGTAGGCCAGAGTGGCTGAACCATGATAAAGTCTTCGTGTGATTGGTGTGGTTAGTTGATCTCTTCTTGCCATTCTCTTTATTACTTTAAGTTTAGAACTTACTAGTTATATTCAAAATTTTGATTGGCACTCCCATTCATCCCCGCCGGCAGTTGCATAGCTACATATGGCATCCTTTTTAGCAATTGTCTTTTAGGGCACCGACAGCTATATAGTCATCGAAAAGCTTTCTGGGAAACTTTTTTCTTGGATATCTAAGTTCAATGTATGCATAACTTGTGCTATAGGGGATACTTCTGAAATGTTAAATCAGTAGTGTTGACCATGCCGTTCATGTGTGCTGGACAAATGTTTTGAACAATTTTTTAACAACTAACTGTTATGGGAGCTCCAACAATCACAAAGTTGCCAACATGTTGAAGACTTGTAAGCGCATCATCCAGAAATTTGGAATTTTTCTGGAAATCAATGACCACCTTCTCCATCAATTGTGGACAGGGTGTGTGTAGTCATCGGAAAGCTCTCTGGGAAACTTTTTTCCTGAATATCTAAGTTCAATGTGCGCATGACCTATGCTGCAGGGGATACTTCTGAAACCTTTTCCTTGATATCTACTATCTAGGTTCAATGCGTGCATAAGTATGCTATAGGCGATACTTATGAAATGTTAAATCAACTGTGGGTGTGTGCGTGTCGCTACAGGGGATACTTCTAAAACCTTTTTCCTGGATATTTAACTTCAGAAACTTTTTCCTGAATATCTGAGTTCAGTGTGTGCATAACCTATGCTACAAGGGATTCTTCTGAAATCTTACATCAGCTGTGGGATGCACGTGCATGGGTGTGTGTGTGTGTGCTGGGTGGGTGGGGGTGCATGCATGGGTTTTGGGGGGGGCGTGTGTGGCTGTGTATAGGCGTAGGTGGGTGAAGGTGTGGGAAGCTGGGTGGCGTTGGGGTGGGGGTGGTGTATCTCTCTCTCTCTCTCTCTCTCTCTCTCTCTTTGTGCATGCATGTGTGCGTGCGCATACACTTGCATGTGCATGTGTGTGTATAACTTGTGTCCATGCCCCAAAAGACTATAGAAATAATGTAGGCTGGCATAGTCTCAAAGTAGTATCATATGTCTTCTGCACCTCCATGAAATTATCAACAAGTTCTCTTTTTCCTTGGAGAACATCATAAGCTGTATAGGCCACAAGGGTGGTTGCAGGCTACAGGGGCTTTTGTCTCTATTATGTGTGTGCGTTGTATGTGCGTGTACAGTTGGGGTAGTTAGGGTAATTTTTTGTCTATGGCATACTTGTAATTACATGTATTTTTGCCTTATATAAATAGAGATCATGAGGGGGCCGATTACCCTATTCTGGCCGCCCTTTTCTCACCAGCATGGAATGCAAAATCGGCAAATCCCGATCTAGATCGGCCGATTCGGATTGGGATCGGCCATAGCTGATCTGATTCGGAGGGGGGGGGGAACTGGCCGGGATCAATCTCGGCCGATTTTTTGGTGGTAGTTTCTGACCGATTACCTGCCGATCCCAATCGATCCTTGGTCCGATCCCGGCCGATTCCAGTCAATCCTAGCCGATTCTCGGCCGATCCGATTTGGCCGATCCAATCTAGATCGGATCGGGATCGCCGAGGTCTGATTCGGACCCCCGACCTGATCTAGAATTCCATGCTCACCAGTGAACCTAGCCTTTTCTCTCTTCGTCTTATCTCTCTCTCTCTCTCTCGATCATTGCTGTTGCACATGGTATTAGAGTAGGGGAGATTGTGGATGTGAAGGAGAATCTGGCTACTCGTTCTTTGCCTAGTGTACCCTACAACATCTCGAGCCTCACTGTTGCGGATGGCACTCGTGCCATTGTACCCGGTAAAGGGGCTGTTCCCTTAACTGATACCTTAGTTTTGTCCTTTGTTCTTCATGTTCCTGCTCTTCCTATTAATCTTCTTTCTATAAGTAATATTACAAAATCTTTATACTGCTCAGTTACTTTCTTTCCTACCAATTATGTCTTTCAGGACCTTCGGACCAAGCAGGTGATTGGGATTGGTAGTGAAGTGGGAGGCCTCTACCATTTTGAACTGGGGATTGATGCTGCATTTCAGTCTAGTACCTCTGCAGAGTTCTTGTTAGTTAATAAAGGATGTCCTTGTTTGGCATCATTGTCTTGGCCATTTATCGTTTCAGTCTTTAAAAATGTTATTTCCTAACTTATTCCAGAAATTTAGTGTTGAGTCTCTTCAATGTCAAGTTTGTCAATTAGTCAAACATTGTTGTCACATTTTCTTTATTCAATAAAGAAAAGTACTGGCCCTTGTCAACTTGTGCATTTAGATGTGTGGGGTCCCTCTCAGTTCCTTCTTTTGATGGTTATCGTTACTTCATCAATATTATTTAATGATTTCTATCACTGTTGTTGGATTTGTCTCTTACACTCTTGAGAGGAGGTTCCCAAGATTGTCGAAGTGTTCTGTCAAATGTTGGAGGCTCAGTTTGAAAGCATATTGAAGTGTTTTGCTCAGATAATGCCAGAGAATATTTTGGGCAGTCTTTAAATATCTTCTTGGAGGCCAGAGTCATGCTTTATGAATCTTCCTGTGCATATACGCCACAACAAAATGGTGTGGCCGAACGAAAGAGTCGCCACCTGCTAGAGACTGCGAGCACTACTTCTTCAATGAAATTTGCTTAAAAATTTTTGGGGAGATGCTGTGTTGACTGATGCGTACCTCGTCAACCGGATACCGTCATGAATAGTTGGCCAGTCCTCTCCTCTGCAGTTGCTTTCTCTTGATCATCCTTTGTTTTGACTTCCTCGTTCGTGTGTTTGGTTCTTTTTGCTTTATTCATTGTCTTGTTCCTGGTTCAACAAAACTGGATCCTCGTGCTGTCCGTGGTATCTTTCTTGGCTACTTTCCTACTTAAAAGGGGTATAAGTGCTTAGATCCATCCGCACCGGCTCTCACTTATTCCCGGCACACGTGGCATAAGTCGGACACTCTTACGGATTGGCCATCTCATGATGCTGCTGCGTCTCAATGTACTATTGTTCCTCTAGATCTTGATCTTCCTATTGCTGTTCGCATAGGTGTTTGGTTGTGTACTCATCATCCTATTTATGATTTTGGCTTATATTCTCGACCATCAACCTCCTATTCTTAATTTCTTGCTGCTATCTTTGCTGTCCATATTCCTTAGTCATTTTTTGAAGCAATGAAAGACCCTAGATAGGTGAAAGCTATGGATGAGGAGATACTCGCTCTTCAGTAGAATCAGTTAAGCTCCCATCCGCTAAGAATGTGGTTGGCTCTCGGTGGGTTTATACTATTAAGTATAATTCTGATGGATCTGTGTAGCGTTAAAAACATCTTGTTGCTCGTGGCTTCACTCAGACTTATGGTGTGGACTATCTTGAGACTTGTGCTCCTGTTGCCAAACTCAAGTCTGTGAGTATTATTTTTTCTTGGCTATTTAGTTTGATTGGGCTCTTTACTAGCTTGATGTTAAGAATGCCTTTCTCAATGGTGATCTTCATGAGGAGGTTTATATGTTGCCGCACCCTAGACTTGCTGCAAGGTGTCACTTGAAAAAGGCATATATGGGTTGAAACAATCTCCTCTTGCATGGTTTGAATGCTTCTGTGCTGCTATGGTATGCTTTGGGTACTCCCAGGGCAATTCTGGTCATGCTTTGTTTACTAAGTGGCAGGATGGAAAAGTGGCGGTCCTTCTTGTTTATGTTGGCAATATGATCATCACTGGTGATAGTACTTTAAAAATCAGCAAGCTCAAGATAGATTAAAGACCTTGGTGAATTGAAGTATTTTCTAGGCATTGAAGTTGCAACAACTTAACATGGTCTTTATACATATCAGAGGAAGTTTGCACTTGATCTGTTAAAAGAAATTGGTAAGTTGGACTACAAGCTGGCTTATACCCCTGCAGAGTCCAATCATGGTCTATGTGAGACAACTGGTGAGTTGTTATCTGATTAGGACAAGGGAACATATCAACGTCTTGTTGGTAAATTGCTTTGCTTGTCGTTAACAAGATCTGACATTGCCTATGGTGTGAGCATTGTTAGCCAGTTCATGCACGCACGTATATCTCATATGCAAACTGTGGAAAGAATCACGTAATAAATTAAATCCTGCCTGGGTAAGGGGTTAGTGTACACCAAGTCTTCACATATTAATGTAGAAGGCTACACGGATGCAAACTGGCTGGTTCTCGGGATGACCGACGATCTACCATTGGATATTGCACTTTTCTCGGTGGAAACTTGGTCACATGGCTCAGTAAAAAGGAAACTTTATCTTCAAGATCAAGTGCAGAGGTAGAGTACCGGGCTATGGCACATGGCATCAAAAATGTTATGGCTCAAGCTTCTTCTATAGGATATTAGGGTCCATGTTCATGTTCCCATGAAGCTCTATTGCGATAGTAAGGTGGCTATCAATATTGCTAACAATTAGGGCTGCAAAACGGGTGAATCCAGCAAGATCCGACCCGGATTCGAATCAGATTCGGATTCATATTTTTATTAATTGGATCCGGATCCGTTTTCATTTGTGTTATGTTGTCGGATGCGGAGGGAGACCCGTCGGATCTCGTGCACCCGGATAACGTCAAGCCTTCACTTTGGCGACTAGATCCCCAGCCCCGCACCCCACACCCGGGTCTGCCACCGCTGCTCGGAAGAAATAGGATGCCTCCAGAGATCTTGCCAGCTGCCATGGTGATGAGGGTCTGAACGTGCGTTGTGAAGGGTGATGGCTGCCCAATGTAGATTGGACGCGAAGATGGAAGCACTATGCGTGCTGGACGCCTTTAGAATCTTGCCGACGCGGTCGGTGATGGATGCCTCTGGAGATCTTCCTGGCCACGTAGTGAAGAAGGTGGGAAGATGCGGCACCGTGGGGTGATGACTGCACAGGGTCTGGTGGCAAGATCAGACCACGAGGCTCTTCTAAACAAGAGGAGGATGAGGGGACGGAGGTAGGGGAGGACGACAATATTGCTGGGGAGTAGAAAGTTAGCAGCAGCGGCATGCAGATCGACCACCGAGCAGTGCTGACAGTGGCGTGCAGTGGGCGACTGGAGCAAGTCTGGTGGCGGCAAACATCTTGCCAAGCTCAGGCGGCAAGTGGACAACCCCCGGGGAGATCAAGGCGGCAAGCAGCAACAGAGAAACCAGAGTTAGGGGGCGGCGGTCGGTTGGTGATGTCCACCGGAGGGCCGGAGGCGTTGGGACTAAGAATAGAGAAAAGTGGATCTCCGGCAAGCGATGGGCAGGGGATGCCCAACTGCAGCGGACCTCCGACGGAGGCCCGATTCTTCAAATCTGGGAAACAGTTGCATCCGTTTTTCATGTATCCGGGTACGGGAACAGATTTACATCCGAAAAATACGGGTATGATCGGGTCAAATCTGGGTGTCTCCGACCCAGTTTACAGTCCTACTAACAATGCCGTTTAGCATGATCAGATTAAGCATATTGAAATTGATCATCACTTTATTCGAGAAAAAATTAGATTCGGGCGAAATTTGTCTGACATATGTTCATTCTGCAGATCAAGTGTCTGATGTCTTCACAAAAGGATTGCCTTGAGATCAGTTTGTTTCAATATTGTCCAAGCTCTGCATCAAGGAACATCTTTACTCAGTTCGAGGGAGAGTGCAGGCTGTAAGGGTAGTTGCGGGCTACAGGGGCGTTTCTGTCTCTGTCATGTGTGTGTACAGCAGGGGTAGCTAGGGTATTTTGGTCTATAGCATACTTGCAATTACATGTATTTTTGTTTTATATAAATAGAGATTATAAGGGAGCTGATTACCCTGTTCTGGCTGCCCCTTTCTATCAGCGAATCTAGCCTTCTCTCTCTTCTCATCCCTCTCTCTCAATCCTTGCTGTTCTACAAGCTTTAAAAGAATGAAGGTATTTTTTTGTTGTTACTTTATCGTATGAAAACACATTGACTTGCAGTGGTATACTTTGTTACTTGTCATTCAATCGTACAGTTTTAAGTTACTGAATATCCTTTCCCAGATGGAGTAAAATTATGGGTTACCATGTTTATAAGAGACATGAAAAATGTTTGCCAATGCTTTCCCTTTCAGATATCTGAATTTTATTTCCTCTGAAACTCATTTCTATGATTATTCTCATTTTATCACAAGCATGGGTATATGTTTATTCTTCCATTTTCACATGTATTTGAAAATCTCGTGAATGATTTCATTTTTTCCCCAGTTAAGTGGAACCAAATCTTCTGATTCTGTGTGTGTTTCTAATGCTGCTCGTCTCCTTTTCTCACCTTAAACTTTTCATGACATATTTTTACTAATTGATGTTTATCTTGGTCTTATTGTAGTCTTTCTTTGTTGTTTAATGTTCTTGTCAGATTATCTTGAACTTCTTGTAGATTTGCAGTTTTTGACTTTCCTAGCTGCATTTCCTAAAGCTAATGAAGGAGTGTCTGCAGGTCCTCATTGGAGAGACTACAAATTGAGCGGATTGGAATTGGACAATTGCATTGGTCAACTGCAAACTATGCCCCTCCACAGGAGTTGGCTCTTTGGGATGGACTTGTTGCAATGTATGAGAAGGTTATCATACATCTATTTTTGTAATATGATCAGATGAGTTATTTTTTATTGGTTCCTTAGTGTTCCAAAGCCGTATTTACATTGCAAGGTTGCTCTTCTTTGTAAATATGCATTGGGAAGAGACCTGAATTCGAATTTAGGATATACTTAGTTTTACATTAAATAGAATATTTGATGCAGGTTAAACACCTATAAGTTTGGGAGGTGGAAAAATAAGTGTTCCTCTGTGTCCACATGTTAGGGGAGAATGATAGAGCTTCCTTATTATGAACAAGGCAATGGCCCTATGTACACGTGTATGTTCTGGCACAAAGATGACTAAAACTGAGGTTCCTAATACAAGTAGGTCAAAAACAGGGTAGCACAAATGGGATTACAGCTTTCTTTCCTTGTATTACAGTGGCAAAATATTAATGCTTTCTTATTCTGAATGAGGCACTGACCCTATATGTAAAGGTAGGTTCCTTATAAAAGACTCCTAATATAAATGGGACTGAAATGGGAAACCCTAATACAACTGGAATTTGAACTGCATGATCTAACACTTTCTGCTCAAACTAATGGTGTCGTAAAATCCTTGAACCATACAGTTGTCCGGGACTTGGTAAAGAGGTCAACAACTCAGCAGAAGAGATAGGGGGAAGAGTGAGGGTGCCGGAGAGATAGTGTTGAAGAACAGGATGACAGTGCATCTGAATGCCCTTTATCCACTCATGGAAGAGCATGTTTCTCATTGTCTGAAGCGCACTCTGTTTATCACCATATAAAGGAGTAAAAGCTAGAGAAGAATGCCAAGGTCGTAAAGATTCTAAGGAAGACTCCATGGCCAGCAAATGTCAGTAGAAGAATCAGCCATAGCGCGATACTTCTCAGTACTCTAATGACGTTGCAAAAAACTACAGTGGAATTAGAATAGTGGGCTGTTGAACTCACTGGAGATAGAAAAGATGCAGGACTCGGGCAGATGTAGACCTGCAAGTTGCCAAGCTTGTTGGGGGTAAGCTGCCCAGCCTGCTAGGGGTAGGCTAGCAAGCTTGCTGGTGGTAAACTTATAGGCTATGGAGCTTGCTAATGGTGAATGTAGGTTGCTGATCTCTTCAGAGGTGGGCTTTGGCATCCTATCATCAAGCAATAGAGTGAAAAAAGAGAAAGAGGTTATGTATCTGTCTATAAAGAGGTAGATATATAGTATGTACATGTTTATACATACATATATAGAGATATGTATCTACTTGTGTACATTATGTGTATATATGTATGCATCTGTTGCTGAGCTCATCATAGGTGGGGCTTTGACATCCGATTATCAAGCAATAGAGTAGAAAGTGAAAGTGGTTATGTAGAAGCAGGGATTTGGCATCCCATCATCAAACAATAGAGTAAAAAAATGAAAGAGGTTATGTATGGCTTTAAGTAGGTTGGTATATAGTACATGTACATGTGTGTGTATGTATGTATAGTATGTGAAGGAAGAGGAATACAAGTTGGAGAGGTAGAGAAGAGGTGCGGCTGGCTCTCTCTCTTAACTAAAGAGGTTGGCCAGCCCTCAAACAGCTATATATATTAGAGTAAACTTAATACAAATGCCAATGACAGTTCTGCCCCTGTTGACACAACATACAGGGGTAAAACTAGAATAAAAGACATAATAAACCAATAGAGGACATACAAAAGATAAAACAGTCCCTACTTAAACTTTATTTGTGACTACACTCCCCCTCAAGCTGAGCATGGATGTTTAGCATGCCCAGCTTGCCAATCACACTTGAAAATTGCTCCCTTGGAAGACCTTTGGTGAATACATCCGCAAGCTGCTGTCCAGAATTTATGTAGGGTAGGCATAAATCCCCACTATCTAATCTTTCTTTGATGAAGTGCCTATCAATCTCAATGTGTTTGGTCCTGTCATGCTGGATAGGATTATTTGCAATATTGATGGCAGCTTTGTTATCACAATAGAGTTTCATTGGCAGCTGTATTTTCACTCCAAGATCCCGAGGTAAAATTTTTAACCAAACAAACTCAGCGACAGACTGAGCCATGGCCCGGTATTCTGCTTCTGCACTGGATCTAGCACATACAGACTGCTTCTTGCTCCTCCAGGTTCGAAGGTTGCCACCCAAAAACATACAATAGCCTGTTGTGGATCTTTTATTATCCTGTGATCCAGTCCAATCAACATCAGTGTACCCTTCCAGAGCAAGATGATTGCTCTTAGAAAATAGAAGACCTTTTCCTGGGCAGGATTTTATGTATCTCAAAATTATGTATACAACTCCAAGATATGATGTACGGGGTGCATGCATAAACTGACTTACAATACTAACAACATAGACAATGTTAGGCCTAGTTAGGGATAGGTACAATAATTTCCTTACTAGTCTATGATATTTCCTTTTCGCCCCCTCGGACAAAATTTCACCATCCAAAATATTCAGTCTATGATTTGATTCAATAGGTGTATCTGTAGTTTTGCATACAAGCTTCTCTGTTTCTTTCAGCAGGTCCAGTGCATACTTGTACTGGCACACATAAATTCCTCTGGAAGATCTAGTCACTTCAATGTCCAGAAAGTACCTCAGATGCCCCCAAGTCTTTGATTTCAAATTCTTTTGCTAGATTTTTCTTCAAGGGTGCAATTTCGGCATTGTTATCACCTGTGATGATCATGTGTTGAAACATAATTTTTCTGAGAAAGAAAAAGGAAGAAAAAGAACAAAAGAAAGAGAGAACATACATAAAAGAAGCTAGAAAACCAGAAAACAAAGGGAGAGGGGGTCCGACTGAGGGAGAAGATAGAAAAGAGAGAGAGAGAGAGATGCGGTAAGGGGGAGAGAGGGAGGAGAAAGGCCATGGCTGACCTCCCCCCCCACCCACCGGTTGCTGATGTGGCACCGGTGGGGGGGTGCCACCGGTGGGCATACCCCGCACTGGTGGCCCCCCTCCTTGGCCTATAAAAGCCCCCCTCAAGCCTCCAAGCAGCACACACAGAAAGGGAGAAGAAAAAGGGAGAGAAAGCTTTGGAGAAATTGTGTGAAGCACGTGGAAAGAGCAAAAAGACTTGTGATTTTTTTTTCTGTGCGTGGAAAAATAAGAGAAGGACCCATTTGTTATTGCCTTGTAATCAATTAATTTAATTGGTTCATTTATATTGGTTGAATGGTCATAAGTTTCATGTTAATTAATTTGTGTGGCTTCATGTTGATTTAATAACGGTTCATTCACATTGGTTGAATGGCCATAAAAGTTTCATGCTAATTAACTTATGTGGTTTTAATTAAAAGATGTGGTTCATTCATATTGGTTGAATGACTAAAGTTGCATGTTTTAATAAAAAATTGTAGCTCATTCATATAGGTTGAATGGCCAAAATTATTTGCTAATTAAAATTGGGGTTCATTCATATTGGTTGAATGACCAAACTTTTGTGGTTCTTTCCTATTGGTGGATTGATCACTATGTTCATGGTTCACTCTTATTGGTAGAGTGACTGATAATTATGATTCTTGGTTTATTCTTATTAGTGGAGTGATTATAAACTTTTGTGGTTTTGTCCTATTGGTGGGCCGACCATGAAGTTATGGTTCACTGTCACTAATAAGGTGACTAATAATCATGATTCTTGACTCATTCTTATTAATGGAGTGACCATTAACTCGTGGTTCTTTCCTACTGGTGGAACGACCATTATGTATGTGGTCTACTCTTATTGGTAGAGTGGTCAATAATTATGATTTTTGGTTCATTCCAATTGATGGAGTGACTATCAACTTTTGTGGTTCTATTCTATTGATGGGCCGGCCATGAAGTTGTGGCTCACTCTTATTGGTAGGGTGATTAATAATCATGATTCTTGGCTCATTCTTATTAATGGAGTGACCATTAACTCATGTGGTTTTTTCCTACTGGTGGAACGACCATTATATATGTAGTCCACTCTTATTGGTAGAGTGGTCAATACTTATGGTTCTTGGTTCATTCCTATTGGTGGAGTGATCATCAACTTTTGTGGTTCTGTCCTATTGGTGGGCCGACCATGAAGTTGTAGCTTACTGTTATTGGTAGGGTGATTAATAATCATGGTTCTTGGTTCATTCTTATTGATAGAGTGACCAATAAATTGTTGTCTTGGTCTTACCTATTGGTGGTTTTACCCTGAAGCCGTGGTTCACTCTTATTGGTAGAGTGACCGATTTTCAATTTTTGTGGTTCGTTCCTACTGGTGGAATGGCCATTAAATTGCTTGGTTCTTTTTCTTAATGGTAGATTGACCATGAAGTTATAAGTCACTCTCATTGGTAGAGTGACTAAATCTCAGACGATTCATTCTTGTCAACGGGATGGTCAAAAGTGATACATCGTAACAAAAGGGGTCCAAATAAATTGATGCATGTTCAATTCTGCTTATGCATGTTTATTGCCAATCCATTTACTTCATTCTTGCTTTATCAAAGGGTTTTAATGGATGGTTAATCAAGGGTTGCCAGTTAACAACTGACGTAATTAACACTGATCGAGGTCAGTGGGGAGAGGTCAAGAACACAGATCCACGCTTGATCCAAAAGAATCTTAGACTTGAGGATTAATCCTAAATTCTCAAAGTTTGCATTAAAAAAAAGGAAAGAGAATAACATGTTTTCTAAAACTCCACAAATTCTCTTTCAAACAAAATTCTATTTTCAAAAAATCAGAATCTCCCTTTAAAAAAAACAAAAACAAAATCAAAGTTAAAATAAAAGGGAGATGAGATTCGAAGTCTCACATCATGTCATCAACATACACTAGTACCACAACTTTTCCATTATCCCATTTTGTCATGATCTACATTTTCCTGGAAGAAGTCATATCTAACTATTGCTACTTTGAATCTCTCAAACCAGGCTCGAGGGGACTGTTTTAAGCCATACAGAGCCTTATTCAATTTGCACACTTTGTCACCAGTGATCATTCCTGGAGGTGGCTGCATATACACTTCTTTTGTAAGCTCACCATTTAAAAAGACATTTCTAACATCCAACTGATATAATTCCCTAGAGTAATGAGCTGCCATAGTAAGAACCACTCGATTAGCCACTGGTGCAAAGGTTTCCTCATAGTCAAGCCCATACATTTGAGTAAACCCTTTTGCAACTAGTCTTGCTTTGAATCTTTCCACACTACCATCAATTCTAAACTTAGTGGTGTACATCCATTTTGATTTAACCATCTTCTTCCCTTGGGGAAAATCAACAAGAACCCAAGAATTGTTCCGTTTGAGAGCATCCATTTCTTCCTCCATAGCTTTCACCCGCCGCTGGTTTTCGGTAGTCTCTATGAAAGTTAGAGAATTTGAACAAGAAGAGAAGGCAACAATGAAGGTTCTGTAAGAAAAAGATAGTTGTAACATAAGTATTTTGAGATAGGATGTTTGGTGCACTCTTGTACACCTTTCCGGACAGCAATAGACTTCTCAAGATCATGCTCATCTTGTCTAATTTCAGCTGGGACAACATTAGAATCAATTTGTTTGACTGAATCAATAGGAAAACTAGGTCAGGGTTAAGAACCTTACCAACCACTTGGGATAATGGATTTGCAGAATAGTCTGTCACAACATCCAGTCCCAAGTTCTTAGCTTACTTTTGAACTTTTGATCTTCTGACATAATGCTTCAATTCAGTCTCCTGTGTGTTAATATCATGTCTTTTTTCTGAGAGTTCGGGTTCCTCAATTGTGACAGTCCTTCCATGGACAATAACATCAGGCATAGTCAAGGTTGTGGTTGTAATTTGAGAACTCTCCCCCTCAGACATATCATGGGAGTGGTAGTATGAATAAGATTCAAAGAAAGTGACATCTTTCACAACATATTTTTTCTTTGTCTGGGGGCCATAGCATTTGTAAACCTTTTGTGGGAGAGTACCCAAAGAAAATTCCCACGAATAGCCTTACCATCAAGTTTGGATTTGCCAGGAACTAGATCATGGATAAAACATAAGGACCCAAACACTCTCAATGGCAAAGGAATGGGTGAATACTGAGGTCGAAGAATAGAGTAGGGGGTCCGAAACTGGAGGTTTCTAGAGGGCATACGATTGATGACATACGCAACAGTGAGTACATATTCTGTCCAAAATCTTTTAGGAAGGTTATGATGGAGAAGGAGTGCCCAAGTTGTTTCAAGAAGATGGTGATTTTTCTGTTCAGTTATTCCATTTTGTTGAGGAGTATAGGGGCATGATGACTCGTGGATGATCCTTTTATCCTCAAAGAAGATATTCAGATTTTTTTCAAAGTGTTCTTTTCAAATTGTTCTCAAACACCTGTATGACCCGGGGCACATCCTCCATGGACTTCATAGGATATATCTAAGTGCAGTGAGAAAAGTCATTAATGAAGGTGACAAAATAACGATGACTATCAATAGAGGGAGCAAAAGCATAACCCCATACATCAGAATGGACCAACTCAAAAGAAGTTGAACTTTATTTATAGAGGGTGGAAATGGAGTTCTACAATGTTTTGCAAGATGACAAGTTTGACACTGAATAGACTGAATGTCTATTTTCTAGAATAATGATGGAAACAAATATTTCAATGCTGGAAATGAAAGGTGTCCTAGACGAAGATGCCACATCTGTATCTCCCTTATTTTCTTAGACAAGATACTAGTGCTTGAAGACTGAAGAACAACACCATGTTGGGACTGGAGCTGATAGAGACCTCCTTTTTCACGTCCTCTCCCACTCAATTGGCCTGTCTTTAGGTTGTGAAACACATAATGAGTGGGAAAAAAAGTTATGGAACAATTTAAGGATTTTGTGCGACTGCTCATAAAAAGCAAATTTATAGACAATTTTGGAACATGTAATGCTGATGATAAGTTAAGATGCTCATCCAGAGATATGGTTCCTTTCCCAGCTATGGTAGTTAGGGTACCATCTGCAATGGTCACTTTACCTTGTCCTGAGCATAATGTATAAGAAGTAAAGAGGTTAGGAGTATTCGTCATGTGATCAGTGGTCCCTGAATTGATGATCCAAGAGCGTCCACTGTAGTGGGAGGTAACATTGAGTGCTGCCCCAGAAGTATTTGACGGGCTAGTGGATGAAGAGGGTGTCAAATGTGAGAGAAATTACTGAAGGTTGGCTACGTCGGAGGTGGACAATCCCACGAAGCTTTCTTATGTTCCTGCTGATGTGTTCCCATCTGAAACAGCCCCAGAAGGCTGCTGTGTAACCTTTGTAGTAGCATCAACCCCTTTATTTTGCTGGCCTTTCCTGAACTTGAGCGGATTCTTATCAGGATACAACTCCCAGCATAACTCCATAGAGTGATTAGATCGTCCACATTGCGAACACTTTTTCTCACCTTTATATGAATCCTTTCGTGAGCCGTCCCCTTTTTTTGCATTGCCCGTATTGGTGCTGATGAGGACAGAGTGGTCACCAACATTAGCCCTTCGTGTGTCCACCTACATAGTCTTCCTCCGTCTTTCTTCTGTAACCACCTTCTTGTAGCACTGTTCAAGAGATGGAATTACCTCAAAATTCAGAATTTGAGATCGCAACCCTTCATACTCAGAGTTGAGTCCATAAAGGAACTTAATAATCCTTTGGTCGCTTCAAGTACTTCTTGTGGCCTGCAACAGTATCCCAATCCTTTATAGCGAAGGAATCTTGTTTCTCCCATCACGTTCGCAGGGCACAATAGTACTCACATACGGAGTATGTGCCTTGTTTAGTGTTATAGATAGCAATTTCAAGATCATATAGGTTCACAGGATTGGCCTTCTCACAGTATATCTCTTTAAGGATAAGCCACATCTCTTTTGCAGTTAACTTCCTCACAATGTATTTCAATCGTCCATCAGTTATAGAGCTAAGAATCCATGTGTTCACAATATTATCATGATGTTCCCATTCCTCGTTCTTCTCATCATCAATATGAGGTATTTTTATCCTCTCATTTATGTATCCAACCTTGGATCTTGCATTGATAAAAGTCTTGATGGTTGTTTCCCAATCCAAATAGTTCGAGTCATTCAACTTCATAGGGGGAAGTTGAAGGTGAAAGTTTTCCCCCTTGCTGTCATACCTGGAGGAAGCTTCGTTTGCTGTCACTTCGGACATCTTCTTGCTCCTAGAGATGTCCAGGTAGGTTGGACGAGAACTGACAGCAATAAGAGCGGTGGTTGGCCTCTCACAACCCTCAAGGTTTAGTGCAAGGACAACCTCCAAAAAACCCTAACCAGGGTACATAGAGTAGTAATTAATGGCCGGCCTACTTAAAAATTGAGCAAAAAATCTTGAACCACCCTTAACCAAGGCTGCGGTCCACACAGGGAGCCCTGGACAGGGTTTCGGTGCAGATGAGGAGGGGGCCGGACCATTAGAAGCACAGAACAGGGGGACTAGACAGTAGAGAACCCCAAAACAGGCGAATTGGTCGCCAAGGACCCCACCAAAGAGGCGTCGGACCCCTCTCTTGGTTCCCAATGCAGCGGAAAGAGCAGGAGCACAGGGAGAGATAACGGCAAGCCCCAAAAAACCCAGAACAATGGGTCCAAACCTGTTGCTATGTGTTTTTCTGATTGTTTTTTCTTTGTTGCAGAGCTCCTTTATCAGGGTGTTTGGAAGCTCCACCGGGCAAGGGAAGAAGACCAACCGGCCTAGGTTTTACTACTCCTCTCTCTTAAACTTTGATACCATGAAGGAAGAGGAATACAAGAGTTGGAGAGGCAGAGAAGAGGTGCGGCTGGCTCTCTCTCTCAACTAGAGAGGCCGGCCAACCCTCAAACGGTTATATATATTAGGGTAAACTTAATACAAATGCCAATGACAGTTCTGCCCCTGTTGACACAACATACATGGTAAAACTAGAATAAAATGCATAATAAACCAGTAGAGGATAGACAAAAGACAAAGCGGCCCCTACTTAAACTCTATTTGTTACTGCAGTATGCATGCTCTGTCTCTCCCTCCCTCCATCCCGTCAGGGAGGAAAGGGGGGTGGGGGGGGTGGGAGGGTTTAAGGGCTTTTAAAGTTAGACTATGATTGCATTGCATAGGTTGGCCAAAGCAAGGGAAGGAGGTGCGATGGAATCATGGAGGGAGGGAGGAGAGGGAGGGATTTAAGGGCTTTTAAATTTGGGTGATGTTGCTTGCATAGGTTGGCTAGAGTGGGACAACTTGTCACCTTGAGTTGCCTTGTTATCTAGACAAACGAGGCATCATCATTAGTGACATAGAACAACATGCGCCTAGGAATTTTGTCATGGAAGTATTTTGTTAATCTAATGATTCCTGAAATTTGTCATGTGCGTTCCTATTTATTGTTCTGTATTCTATTGTGCATTATCCATAGATTTGCATTTTGTTTCCAGCTTTGTCAATAATCGAAGAAAGAGGGAAAGAACTTACTTGACAAATATGGAAATTGCTCCTGCATCTCATCCTCACGCTCCTAAGTTGATTTGCCTCCAGAATGGTGTTGTCATGTTACCTTCACCAAGAGAATGACCTTGTTCCTTAAAGTCTAGTCTTTGAGATCGACCACCTGAATTGGATATTCTGGCAATGAAAGATCCTATGCAATCTCCAACTTTGAATAGTTTAACATATGAGAAGGGTCCGAAACATGCTTTCGCAGCATCGAGTTATGAAACACATCGTGCACTCTGATTAGACTGGATGCAGTCTCCCCTATCTGAGCAAGAATAAGGAAATGCCAATGTAACGTGGATCCAACTTGCCTTGCTTCTCGAATCTTATCACTCCCTTCGAGGGTGACACTTGAAGGAAAACTTGGTCTCTTACCTCGAACTCTAGAGGTCTGTTGCGAGAATCTGCATAACTCTTTTGCCTACTCTGAGCTGTCTTCAACCTATCACGGACCAACCTCACCACTTCTTGACAATTCTGAATCAATTCTGGCCCGACCAATTGTCTCTCACCAATCCAAAGGAGAACGACACGGTCGCCCTATAGTGTCTCGTATGGTGCCATGCCAATGCTAGATTGATAGCTGTTATAAGCAAAATCTACAGTAGGTAACTGTTGCTCCCAATAACCTCTCCACTCTAAACAACACGCTTTCACCATATCCTCCAACGTCTGAATGGTCCTTTCTGACTGCCCATTCATTTGTGGGTGATAAGTTGAACTGAACGCTAACTGAGTGTCCAACGCCTTTTGAAAACTCTTCCAAAACCTGATATGATCCTTGGATCTTTGTTTAACACAATAGAAAGAGACACTCTATGCAATGATACAATCTTGTCCACATACAACATTGCCAACTTGTTGACCGACCAATCCTTCTTAACAATCAAGAAATGGGTTGACTTGGTCAGTCGATCCACTATCACCCAAATGGAATCATGCCGACTTGGAGTTAGAGGCAAACCCATCACAGTCTATAGTCACATGCTCTCACTTTCACTCAAGAATACGTAATGACTGCAATAAACCTCCGGGCCTCTGATACTCTGCCTTAACCTGCTGACATACCAAACACCTCGCCACATACTCTACGATGTCCTTCATCTCTGGACGCCAGAAGTGCCTTTTCAGATAGTGGTACATTTTGGTGGTACCTGGGTGAATATGGTGTAGTGGGAACAATGTGCTTCATCTAGCACATAGCTTATCACCTCGTCGTCTGCCGACACATACAATCTACCTCTGAATCTAACTGTACTGTCATCCTACAATTCTATTGCTGGTCACTGTAAAACCTAAGGTAGCTCTGGATCCGCTTGTTGCGCCTCAATCACCAAGTGATATATAATTGGTCTGACTGTCAGACTGGCCAATATTGCTCTACCTTCCTTTTTGGGTACATGAAAAGAGGAATCCACTATCTGTTGAAAGAGTCTCCACTCCCTCATCATAAGATGGGATATGGCTGCCTTTATGTTTAGGGCGTCAACCACTATATTGACCTTGTTTGGATGGCAGGAAAGGTCAAAATCATAATCCTAAATAAATTCTATTCATCTACGCTGTCTCCGATTCAAGTCCTTCTGGGTGAACACATACTTCAGACTCTTATGATCAGTAAAGATCTTGAATTTCACATTATATAGACAATGTCGCCAAATCTTCAATGCAAATACTATTGTTGTCAGCTCTAAATCATGAGTCGGATAGTTCTCTTTATGCTGCTTCTGTTGTCTGGATGCGTAAGTCACCACTTTGCCATGCTGCATCATTATTGCTCCAAGGCCTTTTCTGGAAGCATTCGTGTAAACCACAAATCCTGCAGAACCAGATGGAAGCACTAGGATTGGGGTTGAGGTGAGACTGAGTCTTCAGCTCCAAGAAACTCTGCTCGCAATCTTCATACAAAAAATCGCCCCCTTTTCGAGTCAACCTCGTTAGAGGAGCTGCAATGGTAGAGAAGTCCAAGATGAACTGCCTGTAATAGCTTGGCAAACCCATAAAACTCCTGATTTTTAACACCGTCTTCAGTCTATCCTACTGAAGTACTGCCTTTACCTTTGGTTGGTCAGCAAATACTCCTCTGGAAATAACATGCCTTAAGAAGTGCACCTTCTCTGGCCAAAATTCACATTTACTAAATTTGGCAGAGAGTTGGTGTCTTCTTAAGGGCTGCAACACCACTTGGAGATGGTAAGTGTGCTTCTCTATAGAAGAAGAATAGATTAGGATATCATCTACAAAAATCACCATAAACTGATCCTAACACTCCCTAAACATCCTATTTATTAAATCCCTAAATGTTGCAGGGGCATTAGTAAGGCCAAACAGTATAGCCAAGAACTCGTAATGACCATAATGGATTTTGAAAGTCATCTTACTGACATCAAAATCTCTAAAATCAATCTTAGAAAACACTCTAGCAGACTGCAACCGATCGAACATATCATCAATCTTAGGGAGATGATACTTATTCTTCACTGTCACCTAGTTTAGTTGCCTATAGTCAATACACAACCTTAGGGACCCATCATTCTTTATGACAAATAGCACAGGTGTACCCTACGGGAAAAAGTTGGGTCGAATGAAATCCTTATCCAACAACTCCTGTAGTTGCTTCTTCAACTCTGCCAACTCAACATGGGCCATTCATTACGGTGCTTTAGACAATGGCGCCGTACCTGGCAGAAGCTCAATAGTGAATTCAATCTCTCGCTGAGGAGGAAGACTAGGCAGATCCTTGAGAAAGACATCAGGGAAATCACAAGCTATAGGTACCTTACGGTCCTTAGACTAGGGACACCACTATCACCAACATCCACAGTTGAAGCCAATAAGGCCTCACAGCCACTAGCAAACAACCTCTGAGCTCTACATGCAGAAATGAAAGGACCATAAGAAGAAAGCCTACTACCTTGGAAGTAGAAGGCTAGAACACCTAGAGGTGGGAAGTGCACCCTCTTCTTACGGCAATCCACCTCACCAAAATTGGCCTTTAACGTATGCATACCGAGAATAACATCGAAGTCCTTAAGCTGCAACAAATAAAGCTGGACCGACATCTGATGACCCTCAATAACCAAAGGAACATCCCTCAAATAGAAGGAAGTAAGCATGTAATCTCATGTTGGAACCTCTACCAGCAACTCACTAAGCATACATCTCGGTCATATTAAGAATATTAATAAAAAATAAAATAAAAATTTTAAAAAAATAAAAAGATAAAAAAAAGATACATATTATTCAATGAATGTACAATAAAAATGAATGCAAATCATGAACATCCATAAAAAATGAATATTAATGGCGAATAACTCTCTAATAATTATTGTTGTGCATTAATTAAAGAAGACATATTATGAAAATTTTAACATAAAATTAATGAAAAATATCTTACAAAGATCACATTTGTGATCTTTCATCATCTAGCTCATAAGTTTGAGTTGGCGGCCTATAATCTGCTGGTATATACGTTGGATATCCATAGCTAAACAAGGAGCTAGCGAGGGTCTTCAAATCTCCTTTGAATACCTCGAGGTGTGTTTGCTTGCTAGTTTGAGCTTTCTCCTGATTGTCTTAGAGGGACATAAATGCCATACTGAATAGGTGGAGGTCTAGAGTATCCCTCAGTAGTGCTGCTGATGTCTGAATATGGCAATGTAGGAGGTGAAAAATGGGTAGATAAGAAGATTCATATTCTCAGCTGGGTAAATCATATCTTGCCTGTCTCTGTTGGCCTTCAAATCTCCCTTGTTGTCCTTGTCTTTAGCCTTAGGTTCCTTCAGAATGACTCGGAGGTGCAGAGTAACCTTCATATCTTGAATAACTGCTCCTAAGTCTAGAACCTCCTGATAGTTCAGCAGTAGTAGCAACAACATCACCATTACCATCTCTAACATCATCATCATCATCTAATTGTTTTGAGTGGAGTCATCACTCCCCACTTGGCTTGTTTTCGCCAGCCACCTTCTTCTACGCCTGTAGGTCTGTTTCTCTGCCTTGTACATACTGGCCAAATGAGGTGGTAAGACTGGGGTGTCCTCAAGTGTCTCTCCAGTTTACTGAACTCTAGCTGTCTCCCCCTTGTTCTTCTTCCAACGAGTCCACTTGTTGTCTAGACTTTCCTTTTGATGTTTTTTTTTTTTTCCTGTAAGATGATTGCAATGAAGTTCTCACTGGGTCTTTGTCCTTTCTTCTCTGTGCATCCACCTGAGTAGCTGATCTCTTAAGTGTTGACTGAGAGGCAGAAAGTCTAGTAGTGTCTGATAGTGTGGCTGACTTTCGACGCCTCTGAGGAATATATGCACTTCCTTTACCTGTTGCATGAAATTCAGGATCTTGAGCAACTACTCCATCCAATTCACCTCCTGCCCAATTCCAATCCTGAGGATCAAACTCAGGCTGAGCATCTCTGGTTGCTCTAATCTCCACTTAAGAATACAATGGATGTTCTTCATTTAGCAGTTTATCGACATCAATCTGCTGTAGAGGCTTATCAACTGGTCTGCTAGCAAACTCTATGAATTTCTGTCGTTTAAGTATCTGCTTTTTCTGAATTTGTCTGATCTTTAGGCGCATGTTGTAGTGACAGTACACTAGCTTCTTCAGCCTAGGAACACCAAATCTGTTACGAATCTGTGTGAATGAGACTGAATGTACTATTTTTCCTTTTCAAGTCCAGTAGAACTGACTCACATCTACTGACATCTCCTACTATACCAACAATATAATTTTTTAGGCGATACACGCCTCCACCAATCTCCTTTCCATACTACTTGCATTTGACCCTCCTCTACCTAGCATCCAACAGTGTGCAATGCTGCCAACCAGGACCACCGCCTTACTGATCCACTTGCTGTTCATGATGCCCTTACTCTACCATATTCCTACATAACATGAAAATGCACAAATAAGTTCAAGTAGCATTAATAACATGTAATTAATGCATAAATATGTACAATCAAGTTCTAATAAGTTCAATCAAGTATTTGACACTCTCAATTGAACCTTAATTACACTAATTATATAAAAGTCTCAATTTTTAACTTCTAATTAGGGTTAATTGTGGATAATTATTATTAATGACGTGTAATTAATGTAAAAATCTATCCAATCAGATTTTAATAAGTATAATTGAGTGTTTGACATACTCAATTGAACCTTAATTACATTAATCATACAAAAATTTCAATTATTAACCTCTAGTTAGGGTTAATTTTAAAAAATAGCACTAATGACATATAATTAATGTACAAATTTGTGCAATTAGGTTCTAATAAGTTCAATTAAGCGTTTGACACACTTAATTGAACTATAATTATGTTAATCATATAAAAGTTTCAAGTTTTAACTCCTAATTAAAGTTAATTATAAATAGTTAGTACTAATGACGTACAATTAATACATAAATCTATGCAATCAAGTTTTAGTAAGTTCAGTTTAGTTTTTGGCACGTTGAATTGAATCCTAATTACACTAATCATACAAAAGTCTCAATTTCTAACTTCTAATTAGGGTTAATTTTAGAAAATTATTGCTAATGACGTACAATTAATCTACAAATCTGTGAATCAGGTTATAATAAGTTCAGCTGAGTGTTTGATACATTTAATTGAACCTTAATTGCACTAATCATACAAAGGTCCTAATTTTTAACCCCTAATTAGGGTTAAGTTTAATGATTTTGTCTAATCAACATGTTAAAAGTTTTTTCTAAGCTTAACATTGATAGATCTACACTACCATAAATATTCTTTATTTTTTTGAGAATTTAAAAAATTTCGGGATCGAAATATATCTTAACTCGGATCGAGATCCGGCGAAGAAATCTAACGTCTACAGTGGTGGTGGCTACGAACGGATGCTGGCCGGCTGGTGGTGATGGGGTGAAACGGGCCCTCATTTGGTCAGAGAGAGAGAGAGAGAGAGAGAGAGAGAGAAGGATGGCAGCGGTAGTGGCGGATGGCCGGCGGCTGCGGCCAGCGGTGGCAGGGGGGAGGAGCCGCAGTCGCAGCAGAGCAGTAGCAGCACACAACTGCTGCTGGCTCCCGATCCCCCTTTAAGGGGAGGATTCAGGATCGGCCTGTATCGGGACCAGATTGGCCAGATGGGCCGATCTGTGCCCGATATGGCCCGATCCTGTTTTTATTTGGGAACAGTGATTTCCCCCTCATAATCGGATCAGGACCCGCTGATCCTGCCTCTGAGGATAGTTCTTGACCAGATGACCCGACTGTCCACGAGCGAAGCACCTGCTAGCGAAGTTTGGACACGGCCTCCCACCATGCATGCCTCTACATTAATGCCAAGCTGCTGCAGTCCTCTGAGCTCCTCTTTGCTGTACATTGGCCATTGACTGGATCTGTTGTGCTGGCCTATCTCTGCCTCTGCTGCTGCCACCATCATGGAACAACCTCTTGAACTTAGAGCCAATTAATAAAGATCTCGATCCATAAGAAGCAGCTGCCGCCTTTCCCTTGCCTTGAGCCTGACCTGGTCCTGCAATTCCATGCTCCTGAGCAATCTGCTCGTGCTGACTGATGCTGTATGCCCGACTGCCAAAGCCAGATCGGTATAACAATGAGATGCCACCAAGCTGTTCGATCAAATCAGAATCCATCCACAAACTTCTCAGTATGGCACTCCTCGTCCTCGGAAATGTAGGGTACAAATCTGCCTAATACTATAAACTTCATTTGATATTCCAGAATCGACATGCCACGCTACACTAGTTCCATAAGCTCTCTTTCCTTGGCCTGCCGAATATGCTTCGGGAAATACTAATTGTTGAATTCATCTACAAAAGTCTTCCAAGGAATCTTCCTCAATGCCCTATCAGTATAAGACATTCTCTTCAGAGTAATCTATCAGTCATATGCATCATTCTTGAGAATATAGGTGACTAAGGAGGTCTTCTCAGTCGTTGCACAATCTAAGGTATTGAAGGCCTTCTTCACCTCCTTCAGCTAATGGGCGGCCTCGTCAGAGTTAGGTGACCCATGTAATGTGGCGGTTTTAGCCTTAGGAAGCACTCCAATAACGTAGAAGGCCCTCACCGAGTATTGGATCCCTCACTAGAGTTTCGGGACTGATACTTAGACGTTGTCTCCATCATAGCCTCTACAAATCTCTCTACATTCTTCTTGCCCGCATCGGTACAACTAGAATCATTGCCCTGGTCGGAGATCAACGATGCTCTCCTCTTAGGAGCCATCTCCCTTCACACACGAAAATTGAGAGAGACCATTAGATCCTAATACTCTAGGCCAGCTGCCACAACTTGTATTGAACTATGTATTTATTGTTGGAATGGTCAATTTAGTCGAGTTATTGGTATATTTAGCCAGACTATGCTCTGATACCAACTATAACGACCCATAACTAAAATCGAATATCTGATATCTAAATGGATCTCGGATTGTCATCAGTGGGCCTAAGCCTGGGATCACAAGCATACATCTGGGTAAATATACGAAAGACCAAGCTAAATAACTAAATAGGAAACAAATTGTAAGTACAGGAAATAAAGAAAACAGTTATTACAGTCTGTTACAATCCAGCAAATGAGTACATTGTCCAAAAGAACAAAATAATAAAAGTACAGGTAAAACAACTACATCATGACATACCCTATAAAACACCGCAGCCGGCAAACGCACTCTTTAAGCAGCCACTGGTGCCTGAACCGAAAACGGTGCCTGAAACCCGATGCCAATTACTGAAACCCTGGATATTACACATACTGTGATCCTTGCATAGGGTTTATTCAACTTTTATCTCTTGATTGCTAGTTCATCTAGTTTCACACTACATGCTTAAAGTATTTGTGTTAATTGTTTAAACGTAATTCCAGCGTATCACCTGGGTCATCACATTTTAGTGTTACTTCCTGATTATGTTATGGAGATGAATATGGGTCTTTATGGGTCGGTTTGGTTTGATTTGTGAGGGGGAAAAAAAATAAAACCAAACCAACCCGAGCTGAAGGTCCAAACTGAACCAAACCAAACCGCTTGGGTTAATTTGGTTTGGTTTGGTGTGAACCGTTGGCCACAAAGTGCAGTGTTGGGTTCAAGCCGGCTGCACTTGGTCGCACCAGGGACGCAAGGGTGAGGGGCCAGATTTTATAGATTCTTTTTGAGCCCAGCTTTCTTCTCTTCCCAATACGGGACTAAAAGAAGCCAACCCTCCATGCCTTTCTGTCAGCCTCCGACGAGAGGTAGTGGAGCACTCTCCAGGGTCCGACCAGGGCGTGTGCTGGAAGAAGTGGATGACGCAGGACAAGGGAGGTTTCATGTTTCACTGGAGGAAGGAGGGGGAAGAAATGGCAGCACTACAGAAGGGTGGATTGATGTGGAAGGGGAAGCAGGATGCAGAGGTGGAATGGGCAAGGAGGTGACAGGAATGGATGACCTCGCCAGGGGTGTAGGGGGAGGAGTGAAAGGAGACAGAGCTGCATAGCGGAGGGCAAGGAGGGCTGCGTAGAAGATGGTCGGGACCCTGCCGTGCTGGGTGCTGGTGCTGCCGTGCTGGTGCTGGGGTAGGTAGAATCAATATTGGGGACTAGAAAAAACAAAAGCCATGAAGTGTTATAAAATACTGCCAACTGTGCACTTTTATACTAGGCTATGATCACCTAGCCCAGCAGCCCAAAGGCTACAATCAATGCCCAGTGGGCATATGAACGTGGGCAATGGCCCAAAGCCAAGTTTAGCTAATATATGAAATAATGTGTTAAAAGTTTTATATGAAACCAGTTTGAACAGTTCGGTTTGATTTATGTTGTTTGAGATTTTTGTAAACTGAACCAAACCGAAGTGTTTTCCAATCTGAACCAAACCGAAACTTCGGTTTGGGTTGGTTTGGATTTTTGGTTTGAACCAAATAATGAACACCCCTAGATATGAACCCTTGTTGTCCAACGCCAGTGTAACATGCTACACTTTAAAGCATAGTTTGAAGGATCAGGTGGACATAGTCTGGACATAGATAGTCTGGCTATCTTTTCTGGTTTTGTAAAGAACATTCTGAACCTGACTGTTACCAACTTGAGGCATTAATTATCACAAGTTGAGTCAACTAAAGCTTAGACTTTTGTGAGCTCAGTTGTACTTGAATCTGAACACCTTTCTTTGGCTGCTTGTTTCTTTCTTAACTTCCAACATGATGTTCAGGTTTGGGCATAAATTTTTTTGGTTGAACTACCAAGTCACAGGGTGCAAATCAAAGGATGCCAGTGAATAATGAATTTCATGTTTGTTCCTTTATCACGTACTAATAACTAAGGTGTTCTCTTAGGGTTTAGTTCGTGCAGTTGGTGTTAGCAATTATGGTCCAAAACAACTTTTCAAGATTCATGATTACCTTAAGTCACGTGGGGTTCCACTATGCTCAGCTCAGGTACTTGGTTGAACTGTCGATTCAAGATCAACAGTTTTTGTTATAATGCCAACACAAAATATGTGATTTCTTCCAGTACTGTTATCTAGTTCTAATAGCTCCGCTTGCAGGTGCAATTTTCTTTGCTGAGCATGGGCAAAGATCAAATGGAGTTGAAAGCTCTGTGTGATTCTCTTGGAATCCGCTTGATATCATACAGTCCACTTGGACTAGGAATGCTTAGTGGCAAGTATACAGCATCAAAGCTTCCTCGCGGGCCCCGGTACGGCTTAAGATGTCAAAATGGAATTGCTAAAGTTCTACTTACTCCGATCATCTAATGATATGCTAATTTAGTAGCTTTCACTTGTCAGGGCTTTATTGTTTCGTCAAATTCTTCCTGGTTTGGAACCATTACTTCATTCTTTAAGAGAGATTGCAGAAAGAAGGGGCAAAACTGTATCACAAGTATGTGCATCATGCCTCTTGAAGTTTGCTTTCTCTTAGTTTCCGCATTCCAATGATTTGCTACTCAATAAATGAAAGAAGTGGTGGATATTTTGACTAACAAATATGTCAATCAAATTTTCTCACCAATTAGTAGTTTCACCCTTTGTGTTTATTGAAGTATCTCCTTGTGCCTTTAGTTTAGATGTTTGCTCTATTTTATTAGAAAGACATGCATATCACCTTTTCTTTATGATTTGTCTATATTAGTTAGCAACCCAGCTTGCTTATCCTGTATTATCTATCCTTCACCTAGCTATCTTTTGGAGTATTTTTTTTTGCTTTTTTTGTGGCAGCCCCTCTTTTGAAAAGGAGGACATTTTTGAAAAATGTTTCAGGCAAGTGGCAAGTGGGTGTGGAGAAACCTCTCTTTGTGTTTATTTTGGAAAGTGGATCTGAGTTTGCCTAATGAAGTTAATGTTTAGCTCAATTGACCTTGATCGATGTCTATTACGTCGCTTTGACTAGCGAAAACCTTTGATTAACTGCTTGTTATGATACCCTAAATAAAACCAATCACAAAAACGTGGAAGTCTATTAATGAAAATTGAATTGAACTAAGCTTTACCATGGTGTAGAATAAGTTCTGAATGGTTTGAAGAGTTTTTAAGGGATTTTGATTGTTTTGGCAAGTTTGTAAAATTTGAGGATATAGGAGTGTTATAACCATTTATGTTCGAGTGTTTTAGTGAATTGGGGAGATTTTAAAATCATGGGTTATGTTTTTAGGTCATTTTAAGTGGTATCGAAGGATATTTTGGTCATTGTTGGGAAGTTTAGGGTTTTTAGGGTATTTTAATGTATTTTATATTTTTTTGAAATTTTATATTTTAGTGGTTCGTAGTGTTAATGGTATTTCAGTAATTTTGACTATTTTTAGGATTTTAAGGGTATTTAGGGTGTTTCAAGTGTTTTTTTATATTTTAGAATTTTTTTTTTTAATGATTTGTGGGTGTACTAAGGCTATTTTGGTAATTTAAATATTTATGGTTTTGTGGGCACCCTGATTACTTGATGTGAACTCAATTTCTGAGATTTTTCTGTGACTTTTACAAAGTTTATAATTTGAGAACATCTTAGTCATTTTAAGTTGGTTTTAGGGTTGAGTGGGTGTTTAAGGTATCTGAAGATGTTTGCCTTTTGAGACTACCAAATCTTTTATTTGAGTGATGGTGTTAAGGACACGTCGGATGTTTGATTAATTTGTTGAACTATGTACTAAGTTCAAATTTGCAAATTTGCTAGAGGAACAATTCTGTGTTTCCTGAGCTAATGTGAAAAAGACCATAGTGATGAAAATTATTGATGCTTCAACCTAAAGAAGGCACTGATTTAAAAGAAACTCTTGAATAACAAAGATTCTAGTTTTTTGGAAAGTGACAAATGTCACAATTCATTGAAAAATAACATAAGAGGATACAAGATACATCAAGACAGGATCCCATACATCAGATCAAAGAAAGAAGATGCTCAGATCAAAGAAAACCCTCGAGGAATCAGGAAAAGGATCACAAGAAAACCAAATGCCCAAAAATTGCCAAAAACAAAATCTGTTTTATCAAGGTGATAAAGCAATAAAACACAAAACCTGAGATTCTTCCATCGATGAATCTTCTCCAACACTTCAGAGTTATTTGGATTGTAAATATCCACTGCTTTGCTCCACTTCTCAATCCAATTGATACCTTCTCAAAGTATCATAAATACTGCTATACTCTCCTCTAAATATTCTTTTGTTTCTTTCAAACCAAATTCCCCACAGCAATTCAGGGAAAAACAAAGCCGACATGTCCTTTTGAACTGAATTTGGCCCAACCCCATCCCACCATGTAAGTAATTCTAGCACAGATGCATGCTCAGTCGATCTGATATCTAGTATACATAGGGTCCTCCATAATCGGGTTTCAACTTTCAAGATAACACTGCATTACCAAAGCAATTGCGGATTTCGCTGAAATAGCTCTTTGGTCCTCTCACGGGTTAGTTTGAAGAGGAGAACATGTAAAAAGGAGTAAGAAGAGCTAAAGAAGGAATGAAGATGAGTCCATAGAGGGGGAAGATATGAAGAAAAAGATAACAAGTGGAGGAAGAAGCGTAGAAGACAGTTGTTCAATGATGTTACAGCAAATATGTCATAAAGGTAATACTGCATTAGATCTCGGTTCATCTTAGAAGGTTGAGGAGAAGAGATCTGGAAGAGATTTTGGAGAGATTGGGACTAATGGGCCAAATATCAGGATGGTCTCCTGAATAATGGTGGTCCCAGAATGCGAGTTGAATGGCACTTTAAAAAATTATAAGAATAATTGAAATAAACTGCATGTATATATATAGGAAGATAACAAGCAATCACACTACAGATTTATACTAGTTCGGTTCAACTCTTGAGCTTGCGTCTGTCCCTAAGCCGATCAACTTCAGATGACACTAACAAACAAGTTGGTAGAAAGGCGGCTGATTGATACAGTGCTCAGTTCACCGACAAATGTACGTACATAGTACCTCTTCCTCTACTCCTCCTAGAGGGAACAAACCACTAGACTTTACACAAACTCCAGTAAACCAAAAACTACTAGATCTTAACCGGACTCTAGCAATTGAAACTAGGTACTCAATACCTTATATATATATGAGAGAGAGAGAGTAAATGCATCCACTTCTTAGCACAATTTTGTCCTCAAGAGGTGCCTTACAAGTTATGGATTCGAGTCCTTTATATGTACCCTAGCTTTTTCTTGTTTTCTTGATATCTTGTTTTCGTTCTAGCCCACATACACAGTGGTGGCTTTACATTGTAATAGCTGCAACCACTTTACCTCATGAGTAGTCTTCTGCTAGGTGTAGTCCTTTCCTCCTCTCCAGCTTGTGATTGGATCACTTCTGGGCTACCAACTTCTGTGTGATTCTTCCCCGAACTAACTCATATCATACTGACTTTGATAGCATAATGTAATGATTTAGTCTAACGCTTGTAAGGTATTGTTCGCTTTGGACCAAGTTCATATAGTTTAGGCTCCAGTACATAATGATTCAGCCCTATGAGTGTACTTTCCTCTTGCCTGGCTCATGATTGGGTCACTACAAAGTACAATTAAGAAATGTATGAAAATAACCTAAGACCCAAATGTAGGGTTAAATTCCACCTAGACTATAAGTTAGGCTACAGTCCACACTCTTTTCACACCTAAGTGGACCTTGGCCTCTTCATTCAACCTAATTTAAACCCAGAGAAAACGCCAACTCCAATGGTTCAACATCGACTTAAAGAGCTATGGCTTTATAATTTAACTAAGCACCAATGCACCCATGGCCTGTATAGCCTAACTGAAGGTTTAACATCCTTAAGTCGAAATAAATGATCAAAACACCTATAAAACCTATAGCATAACCTAATTGACTAAAATACCCTTACACCTTAAATACCTAAAGGCAACCAAAATATCACTACAGTTCTAAAGACTATGCAAATGATTCCCCCCCCCCCCCCCCAAAAAAAAAAAAAAAAAAAAAGGGGGAAAAAAAGAAGAAAAAACATAACCTTGACCTAAATAGTCCCTAAAACTCAAATAACCGTTCAGCTTAGCCTTATAGCCTTTAGCCACAAAATTCACTTTAATTAATTAAAATTTTCTCAAAACCTCAAAAATCATCCCAAATGCCTATAATACCCTTGGAAACCTAAGAATTTTTTAAAACTACGAAAATGCCCCTAAAATCCTAGTAATCACCTAAAATGTCATAAAAAATCCTCTTAACCTGAAAGTCACCTAGAAATAACCAAAGTATCATTGAAACCCAAAATGACCAAAATAATTGTAGAGCCCCTAAAACACCCAAAAATAATTTAAACACATTCTTGGATTACAGAACCAACCGATCCATTAAAACACATTCCATATTCTATAATTACCAAAATGCCTCGACCCTTCGACGATGCAAATTGCAACGTTAACAAAATAACCGTCTAACCTAAAATGCTTAAAATAAGTGCAAAACATCTGAAGACATTTCATAGCAAATGTTTATAGTTAAATCTGCATATATGTGGTTTATTTCTTTCAGGATATCACTGTAACTGATTAATCAAGGGTCTTCGTCTATCGGAGGCATGGTACTAAAAACCGGCTGAACCAGAGGGATCGGAACTGGCCAGATCCTGTCCAGTTCAAGACCGGCCTGAACGGGACAGAACCGGCCTTGGAACTGGAACCGGGATCGGAACCAGCCCTAGCCGTTCCAGTTTTACAATCCGCTTTTTGGAACCTTGATCAGAGCAATATGATTGACGCTCGCCATGGGCTGAAAACGGGTCGGAGTAGATCATGGGATGGCCTCATCAACATGTAAACCATTATAGATCAGGGGTCAAATTTTAATCCAAACACTCCCACAGATCAGATCACATCAAGTTATAATTAATGTGTACATATACATAAGGGATGCAGTCTGCTGCCTTGGTTTTATCTGCTGGCAGCAGATTGTATCACAAGTCATCCATTCAAAATTGGATGGCAGGGTTCAAATAAAAAAAAAGGCATGTGCATGGCTGTGGGCATGCTTTTTAGTACAGAATGGTGAGGGCACCATGTTCCACTTGGAATGCATGCTTACAAAATGCAGTGCCGCTCCACGTTCTGTGCGGCGGAGCACACACCTTGTGGCCACACGTTGGCCATTGAATCACTTGAAGTGGATTAGATTTCAGGATGTGCCCTAGTCTAAATGCAACCTACTTTTACATATGTTGGTGTGGGTACAATGTGGGGAGGTGTGAGACTTCATTTTTTCAAAACTTGATTTTTTGTGTTTAAAAGAATTTGGATTTTGAACAGAGAATTTTGGAGTTTAGAAAAAAAAAATGTTCTTCTCTTTTCTTTAATGTAGACTTTGAGAATTTGGGATCAATCCTCAAGTTTAAAATTTTGGATCAAGTGTGGATCCATGTTCTTGACCTCTCCTCACTGACATTAGTCAGTGTTAATTATGCCAATTATTAAATGGCAACTCTTGATTAACCGTCCATTAAGGCCCATTGATAAAACATGAACAAAATGAATTACTTTGATGATTCATGCATTCATTGATTGAGCATACATTTAATGACAATAAACATACATAAACTAGGTTGAACATACATCGACTTTATTTGACACCCTTTGTTACAACACATCACTTTGGACCATTCCATTGATAGGAATGAATCATTTGAGATTTAGTCACTCTACCAATAATAGTGAATTATAACTTTATGGTCAATCCACAATTTAGGAAAGCATCAAGCAACTTAATGGCTATTCCATGAGTTAGGAAGGAACCACGAAAATTGAATATTGGTCACTCTACCGATAAGAGTAAACCACGGCTTCATGGTCAATCCACCAATAGGAAAGAACCAAGACAATGATTTAAGGGCCATCCCGTCGATAGGAATGAACCAATAATTATGGATATTGGTCACCCTATCAATGAGAGTAAACCATAACTTTATGGCCAGTCCACCAATAGGAAAGAACCACAAAAGTCAATAGTTACTCCACCAATAGGAATGAACCAAGAATTATAATCATTGACCACTCTACCGATAAGAGTGAACCACAAATACAATGGTCAATCCACCAATAGGAAAGAACTACATGAGTTAATGGTCACTCCATTAATAAGAATGAACCAAGAACTATGATTATTATTCACTCTACTATTGAGAGTGAACTACGACTTCATGGCCGGCCCACCAATAGGACAAAACCATATAAGTTAATGGTCATTCCACCAATAGGAATGAACCAAGAACCATAGTTATTGGTCACTCTACCAATGAGAGTGAACCACAAACATAGTGGTCAATCCACCAATAGGAAAGAACTACGAAATTATGGCCATTCAACTAGTATGAGTGAACCGCATTTTTTATTAGCAAACAATATGTAACTTTGGCCATTCAACTAATATAAATGAATCACATTTTTTAACAAGAAGTTTTGGTCATTCAACCAATATGAATAAACCACATATTTTATTAAAACTTTAGCGATTCAATCAATATGAATGAACCAACAGGAAACAACATAAGTTAATTAACATAAAACTTATGGCTATTCAACCAATATGAATGAAGCACATTAAATCAACATGAAACATCATAAATTAATTAACATGAAACCACATAAATTAATTAATATGAAGCTTATGGCCATTCAACCAATATGAATGAACCATATTTTTTATTAAATCTTTAGCCATTCAACCAATATGAATGAACCATATCAATTAATTATTATCATTACAAGACAATAAAATAACAAGTGGGTCCTTCTCTTATTTTTTCCCCGCACACAAATCTTCAAGGAGTGTTCTTCGTTGTTCTTTACAAAAAAATTCCCAGAGCCTCCTCTCCTTTTCTCCTTTCTTCTCTCTTTCTGTGTGTGTTCTGCAGCCACCCATGGGAGGGTTTATATGGGAGGCAAAGGGGTGAGAAAAAGAGGAAGGAGGGGGGCCGATGTCATCCCCACCGGTGGCACCCCTCCACCGGTGGGGGGTGCCAGTTGGTGGCGTCCCCCCCGGTAGGGGGAGCCAGCTGGTGGCACCCCACCCCCTATCTCTCTCTCTCTCTTTTTTATTTGAACCCCCTTTCTCTTTTTTTCCTTCTAAAAAAGAAAAAACGTTTCAACAAATACCCCCCACGGGACATATGTCGCAGTAGGAGGGAGGCATATGTCCCGTGTATCCGCATCAGGGCCTCTTGTTGGCTTCATCACGTGCGCTCATCTTGCATTCAGTTGAAGGCTTCGTGGACTTTGTCTTGAGATTCCGTAACTACCTTGAGATCTTGGGATTAAACCATTCTTTGTGCTATCAACCCTCCATAATTTTCTTGCCTCTGAGCCAGGGAAGCTCATCTTCTGACATTTGTCAACTTCTTCAAAAACACTTGGGCATAAATACCCCTTTTTCGACATTTTAGGACATACAATGGAAATGACCCTAACTGGCTGGAATTTTGACTATGACAAGTCAATCTTTGGGTATAGATATCCTCTTCCGAAATCTTAAGGCACATGATGAAAGTGACCCTAGCAGACTGAAGCTTTGACTTCAATAAGCCGAACTTTGAATATAAATAACCCACTTTTGACATTTTAGGGCATATGGTGGAAGTGACCCTAATTGGCCGAAGTTTTGACTGTAATAAACTGATCCTTGTAACTTTTCCATGATCCATAGGCCTTCCTTTTGCTTCTTTGCGCCATGGCTGAGGTAGGAGGCCTGTCTTTGTTGTTCTTGGACGTCGCTCGAAAACTTTTGGTGAAGTCGGTCCGACTTTGATTGCTTGATCATTGGTTTCCCTTTTTTTTTTTTTGGGTACCAGAGGAGCGCAAGAATGAGCTCGAGGATCTCTTTCTAGAAGGTGTTTCGTTGTCACCCCAAGAGGCGCAACCTTTAACTGGTGGGACTATTGACGTTTATATGATTGCTTAATCTTCTTCGATGCTTTCCGGTACTTTTCTGACTTGATGTTCATTTGCTATCTAGGTATACCACTTTCCGCTCCAGAGGTCGCTGCAGTCGATCCTCTGGCAGGGATATATGTTCCCTCGCCAGACCAGGGTACATAGCAATCACTGGCTCTTTCTCTCTCTCTCTCTCTCTCGCTCTTTTTTTTTTTTTTAACTACCGGAAGCCCTTTCGAGTTTTCACCGGGGTTAGCCTCCTCTTACTTTTGCTTACACGTCTTTTCAGGTTTTCATGCAGTGGGGTTATCCATTTTTGCCTAAGGTGCCTTTTCGGGTTTTCACCTTAGTCGAGTTTTAGGAGACCTTTTTGTCCTTGATTGTTCTTTTTCTGGAAGGGAACAGTTAAGTCCGTCGGAGCACCTCAATTTTTAGTTTTTTTTTTTTTTTTTCCAGTAAGGAATTATGGCTTCCCTATGGGTCGGGATTTGTATGGAATTCTTAATTTTGTTCGGTAGGGAATTGTGGCTTCCCTGTAGGCCAAGGTGGTGGGACTTAGGCTTTATAGGTTTGCGAAACTTTGGAGACCAAATGGCTTTTAGGTGAACTTTTCCGGTGGGACGGAGGATTTAGTGATTTCCTGGAAAGTGAATGTTCCAGGTAGTATGTTGGACTTTTGGGCTTTTTCGAGGGGATAAAGGCTCCAAGAAGTTATGGACTTAGGGTTTTCGAGTGGATAAAGGCTCCCAATAGTCATGAACTTTGGATTTTCAAGGGGATGAAGGCTCCAAGTAGCCATATATTTTGGGTTTTCAAGGGGATGAAGGCTCCAAGTAGCCATAGACTTTAGGTTTTCAAGGGAGTAAATGTTCCAAGTAGCCATACGTTTTTGCTTTTCAAGGGGGTAAAGGCTCCAAGTAGCCATGGACTTTGGGTTTTCAAAGGAGTAAAGGCTCTAAGTAGCCATAAGTTTTGGATTTTCAAGGGAGTAAAGGTTCCAAGTAGCCATGCATTTTGAATTTTGAAGGGGATGAAGGCTCCAAGTAGCCATGGATTTTGGGTTTGTTGACAGAGATTCCCTGGTGGAACGGGGTATTTTGGGTTTTTAGGATATAACGGCTCCCTGGTCCGGCAACTTTGGAAAACTTTAGGTTTTGGGATACAACGGCTCCCTGGGCCAAAACTTGGGGTAATTTGGATTTTTTGGTTTTGCTCGATGGGACAAGCAACTTTGGAATTCTCTCCTCATTGGAGTGCTTTTGCCAGTCATTCTCCAATAGGTTGTTTTCTTTTTTTTTTTTGAACTAACCCTAGCGCCCTCACGGGTTTTCGCCCATGCTAGTCCCTTCTTATTTTTTGCTTGTGCGCCCTTGCCGGTTTTCACACAACAGAATTTCCCATTTTTGCTGAGGCGCCCTTACGGATTTTCATCTCAACTGGATTTAAGACCTTTTTGCCTTTAACTGACTTCCTTTTTGATAAGAAGACCAATTAAGTCTGTCGGGGCACCTCGTTTTTATGTCCTTTTTTTTTTTTCAGGACTTTTTTGGTTGTGTATTTTCAGACAACTCATGTTCCGAAACAGAATATAATTTCATGTGGCGTCCGTTTAACGGAGGGAATGCCACATTGTCTTTTTCATCAACTAATTTATAGGCACCCTCTTCATATACTTTGCTGACTATGAAGGGTCTTATCCAATTAGGTTTGAACTTGTTCTTGGGAAGGGATATCATCACATCTTTTTGCTTGACCATGATGAGGTCGCCTTTCTTGAACACTCTTTCTTTTACCAGCTTGTCAAAAGCCTTGGACATCCGGGCCTGTAGACTTGCAGGCCAATGTAAGCCGCCAATCTTTCGCCTTGGAGGTCTGCCAGTTCCTTATAGCGCCTTTGTGCTTCATTTAGGTCGCTTTCTTGCCATTCATAGTGCAGAGCCATCCGGCAGGAAGCCAATTCAATTTCTATATTCAATTTCTATCAGAGCTACTGCCTCTACCCCATACATTAGGGAATATGGCGAGCAGCCCGTAGGGGTCTTATAGATTGTGCGGTAGGCCCATAGTGCCTCGTGCATCTTTTCATCCCACTTCCGCTTTTGTCCTTCACTGATCTTCATCAACAATTTGCACAATGTCTTGTTGAAGGCTTCAACCATTCCGTTAGCTTGAGGATAGTAGACTGAAGACGTATTCCACTCAATGCGAAATTTTACTGCCATTTTGTAGATTGTTTGATTCTTGAATGGGGTGCCATTGTCTGAAGTTATTCGGTTAGGCGTCCCGAACCTGTATATGATGTTGTGTCGAACAAAGCGCGACACTACTTTGCCTGTGACTTCCTTCAGCGGGATGGCTTCTGCCCAGCGCGTGAAATATTATGTGGCGGCCAAAATATATTTACACCCTCTTGACGAAGGTGGGAGTGGGCCCACCACATCTATACCCCATTAGGCGAAAGGCAACGTAGGAGCCGTATGATGCAAGTGATTTGGGGGACTTCTAGGGATTGACCCAAAAGTTTGGCATTGAGGGCAGCTCTTGACCATCTTCTCGCAATCTGCGTACATTGTCGGCCAAAAGAATTCTTTGATCTTGATGTTGACTTCATTTTCAGGCCGGACTGATGTGCTCCGCAGACCTTGGAGTGAACTTCCTTCATTATCTTTTGTGCCTCCTTTGGTGAAAGACACCTTAAGAGGACCGCATTTTTGTCTTCAGAGACCAGTCGATATAGGACTTCGCCAATCATCCTGTAGGACACTGCCTGACGTAACAGTCGTACCCTTTTAGTTTTGTCATTTAGAAGGCATCCTTCCTTGACTTTGATGATGGGAATCTGCCAATCTTCCTCTTCTGCTTCATTTTCTTCAACAGTGTTGACTTCGAACACTGTTATGCCGTCTTCTTCATTTAAGGAGCTTAGGAAGAGCCTTCTATCTTTCACAAGGATTTCAGCCTCACCTGCCGGTGGCAACTTTAGAGCGGAGGATAATTTGGCAAGGACATCCGCTTGAGCATTATGTCCCCTTTTGACATGTTCTATTTGGAAAGTATAAAACCTTTCACTTAGCCTTATAGTAGCAGTATGATAGGCCATCAATTCTGTCTTCCTGACTTCGAAGATCCCGAAGACCTATCTAACGACAAGGAGGGAGTCTCTGTATACTTGGATGCACCGGACACCAATTTCCAGGACGACTTCTAGCCTCACTATTAGAGCTTCATACTCTACTTCATTGTTCGTCAATACTTCTATGAATGCATACGAATGGTGTAGCACACTGCCTTCAGGAGTAACTAGGACAAACCCTGTCCCAACCTTGGTTGTTGATGTGCCATCAGGCTTTGTGATAGTTCTTGATGCTTCATCGAAGTATAGCTGCCAAATTTTGATTTCTGCTTGTTGTACTTCCACTGTTTCTTGTGCTAGTAACACCTCTTCATTTGACAATTCATTGCTTAGAGGAGAGTCTTCGGGGATGGGTGAGCTACTAAGAATTCGGCCATGCCTTGCCCCTTTATTGCCTTCTGAGGCATGAATGTAATGTCAAACTCTATGAGGAGTAAGGCTCACTTCCCTAGTCTTCTTGACAGTGCGGGCTACTTGAGGAGGAACTTCAACGGATCATCCCATGATATTAGTTGAACCTTGTGAGGCAAGAGATATTGCCTCAACTTCTTCATAGCAAACACTAGGGCTAAACACATTTTCTCCATCGGGGAGTACTGATGCTCAGGACCCACCATCATTCTGCTTAAGTAGTAAAAGGGCTGTTTTTTCCCGTCTTCATTTTCTTAGGCGAGCAATGGCCCCAGTGAAGCATCCATGGCTGCAATGTACAGGATTAGGGGTTTGCCGTATATTGGTGTCCCCAGTACTGGTAGATTAAGGAGATAATCCTTGATCTTGTCTAGGGCCAGTTGGCACTCTTCGTCCCATACAAAAGGTGCACCCTTCTTTCTCAGCTTCAAGAAGAGTTGGCATCTTTCTGACAGGTTGGAGATGAATCTTCTGAAGTAGGCTAACCTGTCTTGCAGAGATCTGAGCTCAGTCATGTTTTTAGGAGGCAGCAACTCTCGAATGACATTGATTTTGTTGGGGTCGATTTCTATGCCTCGATATCTGACCACAAATCCGAGGAATTTGCTGTTGGACACATCAAAAGCGCACTTCAAACGATTCATCTTCAATTGAAAATGCTGAAGCCTTTCGAACACCCTCTGGAGATCTGCCAGATGGTCTCCTTTTTTTTCAGATTTCACAACCAAGTCGTCAACATAGCACTCGACCATGTTATGGAGCATTTCATGAAATATCTTTGTCATGGCCCTTTGATAGGTGGCACCAGCATTCTTGAGCCTAAAGCGCATTTGCTTGTAATTGAATATACCCTTGGGGGTTTTAAAGGCTGTAAAATTCTTATCTTTCACGGCCATTCTGATTTGATTGTAACCCGACGACCCATCTATGAAGGATAACGTCTCGAAGCCTGTAGTGACATCCACCATCGTTTCTGTGATTGGTAGTGGGAATTCATCTTTGGGACATGCCTTATTCAAGTCCCGGAAGTTGATGCAGACTCGGACTTGACCATTCTTCTTCTTTATGGGCACAATATTGGCCAACCACACTGGATATATGCGTTCTTCAATGAAGTCAACTTCCTGCATCGTGTCGACTTCTACATTTACCTTGACTACCAATTCTGGACGCATTCGCCTTTGGGGTTGCCTTACAGGCTTAACATCAGGTAGCATGGCCAGCTCATGTTCTGCCACTGAGGGGTACAAGCCAGGCATTTCTTTGTAGTTCCCGACAAAACAATCCTTATACTATAAGAGTAATTATGTATATGCCTGCTTCTCTTTCTCGCTCAACAAGGCATTGAGGAAGATTGGACGTGGGTCCTCCGGCCCGCCTAAGTTGATTTCTTTCAGTTCATCCACTGTAGCCTGTCCGCCGTCTTCCATTTCTCGTGGAGCTGGTTGAACATCCACAAAATCATCTTCTTCATTAGTATAAGCAACATGTACTTCATGCCACGCTGACTCTTCTTCTACAGAACTAGATCCCACTAGAGAGGCTAGCTACAGAGGTTCATCTTCTGGGTTGTCAACCCTTGCTTCTGGGATTTCTCCTTCTGTTTAAGATGATGACAGGCTCACCATATTAACTGCATAGTGGACAGAGACCAAGGTTAAGAAACCCGGGATCAGGTCCCGGATCGGCCGGTCCAAAACCGATCGGATCGGCCGATTCCTATCGGATCGGATCCGATCCCGGCCGATCCTGGCTGAGCCAGGTTTGGCTGAAAAATAGAAAAAAATATGAAAAAATGTGGAAAAAATATAAAACACAAGTCTAATGCATAATTGTGTTGAAATACATTGATTTGAAGTACATAAGATGTTGTTGGACAAAAAAACCTTGAATAAACTTACATATATGATTATGAACGTACATTATACTGAATGAACATATGGCTAACATACTCAGCCCATGACATATAGCTATGGTAGTATTGTTCATATTGCATCACATACCGGCTATAGTCATCCGTATTGGTATAAATGACTGACAATTGTGGATATTCTAGACAACCTCCTGAATAATCGGATGTATCAGAATGTTGAGGAGGGTAAACTACATATCCAGTAGGCTGACTATACCCTTCGTATGGAGAATATGATGATGCATCTGATATTCCTCTGCACACTGAGGAGCTTTACCTTTGTCCTTCCTCCTTGATCTGCTGAATGTTTGAATGGGAGATTCTTCACGTCCTGCTCTGCTACCATGATGTTCATCTTGGGTAGCATGTGTGTATTCTTCTTCTCCAGTGAATTGAATTGGTGGAGCTGGAGCTGGGGCACTGGTAGCATCTCCGCCATCCTCAGAATTGTCGGAGCTCGTCTTTGATGTCGAGTCATTTGAGGTTTGATATTGGATCTCATCACTTGGTTCTGGCATTTCATCCTCTTCCTCGATGGTCTCCAGATCAGCAATCTGAATTCCAGTGCCACTCTTCCTTTTGCTTGGTGCTTGTTTTTTGCTCTTCTTCTGACGTTTTGGAGGAGGAGATTGAAAATCAATAAGTAATGGAACATTATCTAACTCATCTTCCGCCCATTCCCGATCATTGGTTGAATTCAGGCTCATTTGAGGTGCTTGCATCAACCCATGCACTTAGTGGATGTTGCTCCTCGAACAGCTCATCCAAGTCTATGGGTTCTTCTGCATGTGTCGTCTCCGTGGCTTGTCCGGAAATTCTCTCTTTCTCCTGCCTTTGAAGGTTCTTTATGAACTCTAGATTTTTTAGCTTCAACCTCATGTTATAATGACAGAATACTAGCTTCTCTAGACGGCTCGACTTCAATCTATTCCTTTACTTGGTGTGAATCAAGCCAAAGGTGCTCCAGTTTCTCTCACAACCTGATGAAGAGGTTGTTTGACTTAAGACCCGAATTGCAACATAGGTTAGATCTTCATACCCATTTGCTTTTCCATGATCTAGCCACCAGTCAGCTGTAAATAGAAAATTGGCTATGTCAACAATGTGCAAGCTATAATTAAAAATTAAGTAGAACATCTAGTTAATAATTTTCAAACTTGGACTCAAAATTTTGACAGCTCTTTGAGCAGTACTTGTCCCAAAGTGGTATAACATCATTCTGTAATCATGCATTTGCTTGCATGCCATTATTGCTCTGTCCTCATTTGCAAGCATGCGCTTAATAACAGACTTAGCCCCTATCAACACTTCCGAGCAACTATTATAGCTATCCTTCTTCCCATCAGTTCTAAACATATACTGAGGGTTGAAAAAATAATCTAAATAAACAAGTCGAAGTTAGTTATTACTTAAGAGAAATGTGTATACAAATAATACATATAGAAAGTTAGTAGCTTACCAGCTGCATGAAGATCGTGATGTAAAGTGTGTTTCCAACGTCTGTCTATTATGTCCCACCACTTCACATAGGTTGTTGGATTGTTAAGTTGAATGAGCTCCTTAGCTCTGTCCATAGCTTCATATAAATATCCCATATTCGATCTTCTTTCTCCATCACAAGATCGCAAGACACGGACAAGCAGTTCTACAATATTTAACACCGCTTGCACCCCCCTACTGAATTAGATCAGCTACTTTCTTACCTTTCTATCTGACCTTAGTTGGTACATGCCGCAATATGTGATTCTCCCAATCTTCCGATGCCACCATCCTAATCAAATTGTTCTTTTGTTGACTTAAACTATCTAGAGAGATATATTGAGATGCAAACCTGGTGGCTCCTGGACGAAGCAACTCTCTTCCATGAGTATGTGTGCGCATGATATCCAGAATGTTGTTGTGGTTGTAGATGAATGTGGTGATAAATCGACCACTCTTGACCACTCCATCTACCATCGGATCAGAGCAAATGTCTTCCAACATCAAGTCAATACAATGAGCAGAACAGGGAACCCAGTATAGATGTTCTCTCTTCTGCATCAACATTTGTCCAGCTAACTTGAATGCCGCTGTATTGTTCGTAACCACTTGGACAATCTTTTTTTCGCCCACTTCTTCTATCATTTGATCCATTAATTCATATAGGTACTAGGCATTCTTTATTTTTCCAGATGCATCAATAGACTTCCAAAATACGGTTCCGGCTTTGCAGTAAATTAAGAAGTTGATCATACTTCTTCTTGTTATTCCTGTAAAGTTCCAAACGTGATAAGAAATCAGAAAGAGACCCATTCTGATTAAGAAAAAATGAAGATAAGATGAGAAACTGAAGATAAGATTTATGTACCTATCTATCCATCGCACATTAAAGTGCATCCATACTCATCCCAGATCCTTTCAAATGATTTAATGTATGTTCGGATGTCATCAACTTCCATATCCAAGTACTTGTTGTATATCTCATATGGAGAAGGTCCCTCAACCCCTTTGCCAACTTCTTGTATGGTCTCGATCATGGACTCATAATATGGCCCCTTGGCAGCATTAGCAGGGATACTGTTATAGAAAAACCACCTAGATGTAGCTCTCCATATCTTCTCCTTACAAAGTTTTAAGTTCTTGAATGCAGCACTAATAGAAGGTTGTTTATCCCTCTTCTTGGTGAGCAAGGGATCTATTGGACCTACTCTAGGATCTCCAGCTCTAGTGAACTCCTGAGGCAGCTCCTCGCATACATTAGCGCTCATGCCGGCACTAGTGCTCTCTTGTGCAGAAGGTGTGGAGCCACTTCCTTGTCCTCCATATCTTCTAGTTTGCCGAAATAAGTCCTCATCTGCAAAGGACCGCCGGCTTGCTTCCATTGCACGTCGCAATTCAGCTTTAAATGTAAAAGAAAAAAAATTTAATCTACTATAACTATTTGTCTGAAAACGTTAAATGAAGAACATGAAAATAAGTTAAATAAGAAACTTACTTGTATCCCAATCATCAACATTTATAGGTTGATTATTTCCACCAAGCCGGACTCCAGTATCAGACCTTCGCACTGGTTCAGACAATTCCTCTCGAATTCCCTGTCTTCTTCTGGCAGTACTTGCTTTGCTTGATTCCTTCTCCTTCGTATAAGTTCGAAATTGGATCCTAACCTCTGAAGGAACTCGAGCACATGCTGCAACTTCACTTTTTATTCCAGCAAGATGTTGTTTGAATCGGTAGACCCCGCCAGAGATGACCCGGTTGCAATATTTGCATTGTACCTTTCTTTGGCCCATGTCCACCGGTGTGCAATGACCCCAAGCAAGATCAACGCTAGGAGGATTCCCAGATGACCGCTCAGCAGCACCTTGAGATGCCATTCCTTCACAGCACAAGAAGATGAGAGATCGCGGAGCTTGTAGTAGACTAGAAGTGACTTCGTGGGAGAGATGGAGAGAGAATTCTATGATCGAGAGAGTGGGAGAGAGAGCAAGAATGTTAGGATGCTCAAAGGAAATTTGTGGAGCCTTAGGAGGGCCTTGGGGGGGTTTAAATAGACCCCCAAGGCCCAAACTAGCCGTTGCTGGCCGTTTGGGAACGGCCAACAACGGCTAGGTTGACCCCCAACGGCTAGTCAAAGTAGCCGTTGGGGGCCGGGTCGGGCCGATCCGAGCCGACCCGGCCCGATCCAGATCGGATCGGGCGATCCGAATCTTGGACTTAGACAGGTTACTCGGGATCGGCACGGTCGGCCCAAAACCGGTCCCAGTCGACCGATCCGTGCCGATTCGAGCCGAGTTTTTAAACCTTGACAGAGACCACGATGTTGTCCATAGCACAAACCCCTCCGATCTTGCTTAGAGAAGGGAGGCTGCCCCCTCACTTAAGATGGATACCACAGCTCTTGGAAGACTCTGTTTCTAATTACACTTTGCTTATCTGAGATCTTCTGATGTTGGCACATCTTTTTGATGTATTGGGGCATATCTTTTAATTCTGTGATTTCCTCTTCAGCTTCTTGTCGAGGTGCTTTCAACCCAAAATCCTCCTTTGGGGAATTTTCTGGGCACCAAATCTCCTTTGTAGAAGACAATTTGCCGATTGTTTTTGTAGGGGACGATGAAGGTTTTCAACTCCTCCACTATAGGAACTTCTCATTGGCAGACTAGCTTCATTAAATTGGTAGCCATGCAAACACTTGTCTCCACCCCTTTGCTGATGAAGTTTGCTTCTAAATTGATGACATGCTTCTCGTATTTAGCGAGGGCCTTTGGCTTCTGTCTGAACTTTTCAGCCTTGGCTTCATTTATAGTTATGCTCCCCTTTTCATTAGAAGACCCTCTTACCACCTGCTTTCCCTTGCCATGGCCTTCACCAGTTGCCATGTCCATTGTTTTGTCAAAATATAGCTGCGCATCAGTATGATGGCAATCATAGGCTTTGAACGGCTCCCGATCAGCAAAGATTCGGTGTTGCTCGCCGTCTTTGATGTACTTGATGCACTGATGTAGGGTGGAGGGAACAACCCAATTCTTATACAACCAACGCCTCCCTAGGAGTGCCTTGAAAGATGTATTGGAGTCGACAATAAGGAATGACACATGGGTCACCCAATCATCTAGAGTCAACTCAACATCGACTCGCTCGAGAGTCTCTTCAACATCTTGGTTGAAACTTGATATAGTAACCCCTTGTACCTTTTTCATATAAGGCGTGAGGTACAGAGCTTGGAAGGTCTTGAATAGCATAATATTGGCGGCGGACCCCGAATCTATTAAGATCCGATCTATCTCTCGTCTGTTAATCGGGCCTTTCATGTACAATGGCCTATTATGGCAAGGAGAGGGCAGCAACATGTCTTCTTCAGTGAAGGTTACTGTAGCTTCGTACACAATGTACAATTCAGCCTGAACTTCAGCCAAGTAGACTTCATAGGCTTCTAGATCTTGCAGGATAGTGATGAGTGCTTCTCTTAGCTCTTTGCTTAGGGAGATGGCTTCCCAGATACTGAGGCCTGCCGGCATCATCTTCATTGTCTGTAGAATCTTTCGATTTGCTCTTGCACGAGCTTTTTCAACAGTTGGCAGTATCTCAGCTGTGTTTTTTAGAGTCTCCACCGATGCTTTCTGCTACCTTGATTCTTCCAGAGCTTCCTCGACCAGAGCCTCTTTTTCCTGAGAGTCAACCCTCAGGCCTTCGTTAAACAGACCAGCCAAGGCTTCTATGTCTTTTGCGGCGTCCGGCGGTGCTGAAGGACCTGTTTCGTTGGGATTTACTGCTTGACCTGCTTCTTCGGGACTTGTCGTAGGGTTTGCCTCTTCATCGGATGAGGGATAAAAGTAGACATTCCTCCTCACTTCTGGCTCAGGGACCGGCTGGAATTTCTCTTCTGAAGTGGATCACATTGTCTTGGTTTGCGGCATTCCTGCCTCTACCATGGCTGCCATTGAGGTCTCGGCCTCGGCCTCGGCCTTTTCCCCGACTTTGCGAGTTACTTCTTCTCTGATATGTTGCTAAGGGTCTTCAGGATCTGAGTGAAACACACCGGATCTCATCATCAATGCCACTTCCAGCTTGAAATTGCACAGAGGCCATATTGCAGAAGAATGACTGAAATTGCCTTTCCAGCCTTTCTACAGTCACTTCTTCCTCCTAGAAGACAACAACTTCCTCATCGTCGTGGAAAGCTTCTTTCCCTGTGTTCCACATGTATTGGCGGAGATATAACAGCCAACACCTTAGGCGGGACTTTCTTCTTTATTTCCTCCCAGGATATGTATTCATCTAGTGGCGCCCTTTTTACCAGACGACCTGGAGCATATTCTTCCAACTCATCGATAATCTTCTGCAGCTTCTGTAGAGGTGTCATCTCCCGGTTCGGCATGTCTGCAGCATTAGCTTGAGCTTCTCTCTTTTTAAGCTTCATTTTCTCGTTCTTTTTTTTATTCTGTTCTTGCTGCTTCTTTTTAGCCGCTTCCTTGATGAGACGGGATTGAGCTGACATTTTCTACGACGGAGGCACACGAATAGGGGCTTTTCCTTTTTCCCCCTCCATCTTCATCATGGGTCCCTGCTCCTTCTGTTGTTGCTGGACTGGGGTCCATTCCTTTTCTGCCTGATTACGATCAAAGGTCGCCTTGATGGCTTGCTCTACAACCACATCTGGCAACATCTAGTACTCTCCGAACACCTTTTTCTAGTTGCTGTTGGAGGAACTTGCTTTTGCTTCTTTCTCCTTCATGGCTTCTTGCTGCCATTTCAGGCTTCGCTCTTCCATCTCTCTTGCGACCGCCGCCAGAGTGTCTATGACGGCTTTGGTTTGGGGAGTGACAGGCCTATCTAGGACCATTCCTCTATACTGATATAGAGGGACTTCTTTGAGCTCAACATTGTCCTTTCTTTCAACTAGTATTTTTCCTTTGCTCCCGGCATTCACATGTAGCACATTCGTCGTATATGTATCAACACTTCGGCTGTGCGGCCGCAGGGGGATACGCCAGATATTTTCCTATATCTATTCCATCATTTCGGATTAGCTTCTCAACTTTATCTTTGAATGCGATACACTGCTCAATGGAGTGGCCGTCAACACGGTGATATGGGCAATACCAGGGTATGTCTTCTTCATACATTTCTTCTTGTTCCTTAGGCTTGGGCAAAGCCATCACCTTCTAGGTCATGCATAATTTGAAGAGCTCTCGGGTCTTTTCCTTCAGAAATGAGTACTCATTCTTGAGGGACGTATTATTTTTGATTCTTATTCCTCCCTTCTCTTCATTTGTGGCTTGCCTTCTTCTTGGGCTTTCTTCAACCATCAGAACGTCTTTGGGCTCACCATTGTAGTGACTGCACCTTCTTCTTACGGGAAATATTTGTTTCTTGCATTGTGCCTCAGGCTTCTTATTTAGGTCGACCACTTGCTTGCTTTTTTTGCATTGATGTTTTGACCTCGATTCTTTGGTTGAAATGGATCGACGGGCCTTCTTCTCTGTTAAGACTTCAGCAAGTTGCTGTGAAACCTCTTCCACCTTGTTTGTCAAGGCTGTCTATTGTCGAAACAACTGTCCCAGGCTTGCTTGAATTTCTTCTAACATCTCCCTGATCGGATCCTCAGGTGGAGGTGTCACGGTGTATAAGTCGGTGTTGTCGGGGTATAATCGGGTATGGCCTCTCGCTCCGAAGAGGAATCCATATCTTCTTCTAGGTCATTCCACGATGAGTCTTCATTCATGCAGATCATATTTATCGCAAAGGCCTGCCTTGACTTTTGGTGCGGTTGGAGTGGACTCATAGGGTACTTCTCCATTTCTATGGCCCCTTCCTGGATGAGCTTCTCAATTTCATTCTTGCATATATAGCAATCTTCCACTACGTCCCAACATGGGGTGATATGAGCAATAATTGGGCTTATCCGTCTTCCCGAATTCGGTTGGCCTTTTTGGCTTCGGAAGTACCAGTAGATTTGTCTAGATGCAGGTGTCGAACAGATTCTTAGTGTATTCCCTGGAGAAGGAATACGATCTTCTCATCTTTTCATTAAAGGACAGAGATGACATCCTGCCGCTTCCCTTGGCATTGGATGTGGAAGCACTTGCATTGTGCCTGCTCCCAGTCTTCTCCATTGTTGAGGCAAAGTGGACAACATTAACTTCTTTCACATTAGGAGTCCGCTCTCTGGGAGCCTTCCCCTTGTTGAATATCACTATCGGATTGTCAGCAAAGAATATTTCGATTTCCGACACAATATTATTCAACTGATCAAAGTTTTTGATATTTGTCCCGATCAACTTCTCATTAACTTCCGGCTTCAAGCCCCTTTTATAGAGCTTCACTGCATCTTCTAGGACTGGCGGATTGTCACACTTCATATTGAGATTCTATCATTTCTTGATGTATTCCATGGCAGACTCATTCTTTCCTTGCTTTAGAGTGATCCGACACCTTGAGGTGGTCTAGAAACTTCTTTTGCATTTCCTCCAAATTACTGATGGAATTGGGCTTCAACTTAGCTACTATTGAAATGCTATTCCTGTCAAAAAGGTCGAGAAAAACCTTAGCAGGTATGCTTCTTCCATGACCAGTTCCCCCAGGTTGCTCATATAATGGGCGGGATGCTCCTGGGCAGATCCTTCCCCGTTATATCTTGTGAACTTCGGACGCTTCATATGGTTGGGAGGCAGCTTCTTGAATAAGTGGTGAACCAGAAATGACACCTTGTACAAGTCAAAAATGCTTATTTCGTCATCCTGCTTCGCAATTTTGGCCTCTACTATCTGCTCGATCAGGTGTTTCAGGGATAGCACATCATCTTCTAGAGGCATTAGACTGCTGGGCATTGTGATTTGGTTCTTCACCCTGATTCTCTAAAGCTTCATTCGGGGTGAAATTGACTCCCGACGCTTGAGGCCTGATCATAGCAGGAATAAGATCTGCCCTTGGGGGGGGGGGATTCATCTGTGTTGTCTTCTGTTGTTCCTCTAGCTTCTGCATGAGACCCAACATAAGGGTCTTTAGCTGTTGATTTTCCAGTCTCATCTCTTCTATAGTTTAAGGCTGACTTGGTTGGCCTGGCTGCGACCTGGTTCATGGGCATTCAGCCCGTCTTCATCTCCACCTTCTGTAGCGGCAGCACCGCCATTTTGGGGTTGTGGATTAACCCTTATATTCCTCTAGTTTAACCATTGTCGGGCTTGCTCCACTTGCCGTGTGAGAGGCCCATCCCGCTGAGCTATGTTGACAATCTCAGTTGGGTCTTCAGGCAACATATTTTATCTGTTACTAGTACTTAAGGCATAACATGTGTATACCCGAATGCTGTCTTCAATCACTTGCGTGACCCTTCTCCTTTTGGGAATTTGTGGGGGAGGTGCTCCCAATCTTGCGAAGACCGAAGTCCTCCGTTGATTGAGTTGTTGTTGTTGCTTCTTGGCCCTTTAGGCCTCTTTCCTTTTCTGACCACGTGGGGAACAAAGTCGGAAGTCTTCTTTGGTGATCTGCCTCACTGGATCTTCGAGCTTTTGATGCTATTGCTTGGCTAGGACAGCCCTAGCCTGGCTAATCTTTCGGGCTTCCTCTTTGGTCACCCATATTTGTTTCAGCTGGAGATTCCTGTCTTCCACAGGATTGTTTCTTTTCAGTGGCATACTTGTCTTCTTTTGATACCTTTGCTCTGGTTGGCCCGGGGTTCTTGCTTGAGTCTTTTGCTCCCACTGACTGGGAGCTCTTGGTTTTCTTGACTTCTTCTTGAAGACTGCCTTATCTTGGTAGACCTTATGGAGTATCCCAAATCGATTCTGGACGGGAATCGATGGAACATGGCGAGTCTTTGGCATTATTGGCTCTCCGCCATCCAGTTGGATGCGAAGATTGCCAACCAGGATTGTCTTTCCCGTCTAATTTTATTCTTCTTTGGCCTCCTGTTGGAAGAGGCTGGTGTGATGTGAATTGTATTGACGGCATGAACCCGGCCGAGTTTGCCGTTGTTGTGTTTCTTCTGGACGTGGGAAGCGCCCCCAGTTGTTGCTTTCTTTACCGGAGCGGGCTCCGGTGTAGCTACTACCCCTAAGAAGTAAGGGGATCCCACCACTGCTGGAAAATTGTCGAAGTAGGTTGGCGTAGTCAGGTACTTATATTGGATATAGGTAGCAACCACCAGAGGACCGTAGGTGACCTTGGTTGTCATTTGAGATTTAAATTTCCTCGCATCTGCACCAAACAGGGCAACATTAGGCTTGTCCTCATAGGAGCCTTATTGGACGGAGAGATGAAGGGAAGGAGAGGTCCCACCGGACGTACCAAATCTGTGAGATTTCATTTTTTCAAAACTTGATTTTTATGTTTAAAACAATTTGGATTTTGAAAAGAGAATTTTGGAGTTTAGAAAAAAAAAAACATGTTTTTCTCTTTTCTTTAATGTAGACTTTGAGAATTTGGGATCAATCCTCAAGTCTAAAATTTTGGATCAAGCGTGGATCCATATTCTTGGCTTCTCTCTACTGACCTAGGTCAGTGTTAATTACGCAAGTTACTAATGACAACTCTTGATTAACCGTCCATTAAGGCCCATTGATAAAACATGAATAAAATGAATTACTTTGATGATTCATGCATTCATTGATTGAGTATACATTTAATGACAATAAACATACAGAAACTAGGTTGAACATACATCAACTTTATTTGAAACCCCTTTGTTACAACACATCACTTTGGACCATTCCATTAATAGGAATGAATCATTTGAGATTTAGTCATTCTACCAATAAGAGTGAATTATAATTTTATGGTCAATCCACCATTTAGTAAAAAACCAAGCAACTTAATGGCCATTCCACCAGTTAGGAAGGAACCACGAAAATTGAATATTTGTCACTCTACCGATAAGAGTGAACCACGGCTTCATGGTCAATCTACCAATAGGAAAGAACCAAGACAATGATTTAAGGGTCATCCCATCGATAGGAATGAACTACGAATTATGGATATTGGTCACCCTATCAATGAGAGTAAATCATAACTTCATGGCCAGTCCACTAATAGGAAAGAAGCACAAAAGTCAATAGTCACTACACCAATAGGAATGAACTAAGAACCATAATCATTGGCCACTCTATCGATAAGAGTGAACCACAAATATAATGGTCAATCCACTAGTAGGAAAGAACCACATGAGTTAATGGTCACTCTATTAATAAGAATGAACCAAGAACCATGATTAGTATTCACTATACTATTGAGAGTGAACCACGACTTCGTGGCCGGCCTACCAATAGAACATAACGATATAAGTTAATGGTCACTCCACCAGTAGGAATGATCCAAGAACTATAGTTATTGGTCATTCTACCAATAAGAGTGAATCACGAACATAGTGGCCAATCCACCAATAGGAAAGAACTACGAAATTCTGACCATTCAACCAATATGAATGAACCGCATTTTTTATTAGCAAACAATATGCAACTTTGGCCATTCAACTAATATGAATGAACCATATCAATTAATTATCATCTTTACAAGACAATAAAATAACAAATGGGTCATTATCTTATTTTTTTCCTGTACAGAAATCTTCAAGGAGTGTTCTTCGTCGTTCTTCACAAAAAAATTCCCAGAGCCTCCTCTCTTTTTCTCCTTTCTTCTCTCTTTCTGTGTGTGTTCTGCAGCCACCCATGGGGGGGTTATTATAGGGAGGCAAAGGGATGAGAAAAAGAGGAAGGAGGGGGGCCGGTGGCACCCCCCACCGGTGAGGGGTGCCAGCTGGTGCCCCTCCCGGTGGGTGGGTTGGGGGGGGGGGGGAGCCAGCTGGCCCCCCTCTCTCTCTCTCTCTCCTTTTTTCTTTTTTTTTGAATTTGAACCCCCTTTCTCTTTTCTTTTTGTCTCTTTTTTCCTTCTAAAAAAAATGTTTCAGCAGGAGGATATTACAATGGGTCATAGACAGTCCAAAAATAGAAAATAAATACCTATCTATACTATAATAAAGGATGCCCAATAATGTGTATATGTTGGGCAGCCATAAAGTGAAAGAATTGGAATGCTAACCACTTTCAAAAAGGAAAATAATTGAAAAAGAGTAATAAAAATAAGCCCTCACCATAAATTGTTCCCATTTAAAAAATAAAAGTAGTCCACAATTTAACTCCATGTTTGATCAAGAGGGAATAATAACCAAACAGTCTCTCTGTTGTAAAATAACATCTATAATAATGTGATTTTTTTTAGTTTTTAGTTCCTGTAAATATTCTTGCTTGGAAATGAACCCTTGTGACTTGTTGATTTAGTTGACTCCAAAAAACTAATTTTTCCTTAGAAATAAGTCCATATGGTTAATAGTCATTTGAAAGATGAAAATAGGCGACAAAGACTAGAAAATTATTAAACTTAAGTTTAATGGAGCCAAGACTAAATATGCAAGGTACAATCATACAAGGAGCTTTTTCTTGATTGATAGTTTATAGGGACCAAAAACTAAAACTTCCAAATAATATCGGATAATGTAACATAACATATTTTATAAAATGCGGATCAAAGTGGATACCTACAGATATCTCCAGGTAAGGAAATTAGAGGCATCATTCTGTTTATTTGTGGTTGGCCGCATGAATCTTGTTTTGCCATTATAATATATGAAGGAATTAGGGTGTCCTCAAGCCAACCACATTGGATGTGATGGAATACATTCATGTAATTCTTATTTGATAATAAATGGTTTTTCTTATTATTTATGTGTATTTTATTACACCATATATTGATGTCCATGGACTTCTGAAATGAGGATTAAATCACAAAGAGTTGTGCTAATGAGATTAATTTTTTGTAAACATAAGTTCTAAATAGTTCTCAATCATAGGATGCTCAAATTGGACATCGAGCATTTGGTTAGACTAACACATGTTGTGTTTGCTTATACGATGAGGGTGGTTGATCTCATAACTACTTGTGTGAAGACACTAAGACAAGTATGTGGGTACTCATTATTGGAATGTGTTAAATGAATTGATCCGCTCTAGAATTCTTGGATGGTCAATTACACCTATTTGTCAAGCAGGACATTTTGTGTCACAATGGTACGGTAGATCTTTAGACCTGAGACACTAAGGACACCTTGTACGAGGATTGCTATCTCCTGGCTCTTGATTAATGACTCCGATTATGTGGGTCTGAATATTCAGGTGACTGTTAACAGTGGAATCCGTACGAAGGTGATTTAGTTGTCAAGATAGGATCTCGTCTACTTTTGGTATGCTCAGTAAAATCCTTGGCCAGGGTTAATGAGATTATTAGAAAAAGGAGTTTTCTGAGAATATCTTATTGAGCATTTGATTCATTTAGTGATTAAGGAGTTTGATAGTTTAACCATGTTGTGTTATCACTATGAGACTTTATGTGGGGGAAGGATTAATTCCGTACGGCAAGATGACATACATGTTTCGATAGTGGGATGATGATCTCCGACGACTTCTGGGATCACGAGGTATTGCTTGGTGCCGTTCATGATCGGAAGGTCCATTGAATAAATAATTATATGATAATTAATTAATTCATTTGATAATGAGATGATTAAATGAATTAATTTAATCTTAAAAGGTGTTCTAAGGTTAATGGGCTTGCAACCTTACTGATTGTCGGGCTCAGAGGGGTCACACACACATAAGGATTCTCATAAGACTAGGCTTATTGAGTGTTTTATATATTGTCTGGGTTTTTGTGAAAATCCTAAGCCCCACTAATGATAGCAGAATGGGTTATCCGGAATTACCTATATCGGAATGCTTATACCATAATAAGAGACGTTTCACTTTGATAGTGGTGTGGGGCCCACCGGCGAAATAGGCAGAATAAGCAATTCTTGGGTCTTGGGTGGAATTGCTTATTGTGCTTATTCAAGGAATAACACTTATGACAAATATAACTAATTCCACATATCAAAGTGGAATTAGCCTTATTCGCGGAATAAGAAGCCTTCTTCTTTCCTTATTTTGCTATCAAAGTGGGGCTAAAATAATATATAATACAGTGGGACTTGGAGAAAACCCTAACCAGCATGTGGGTTCTCTCCTAGCCGTCCCCTTCTCTCCCTTTCACTCTTTTACGTAGTGGTGGCGGTCACGTCGGCCTTGTGAGGAGGAGACATCCGCGCGAGGGTCTGTACGGATACGTCTAGAGGCCGTGCGCATGTACGACTAGCTCCATCCCATGGATCCTCTGCATTGAGCTTTAAAGATTCCTTGTTTTCCGCAGGGTGAGAAATTGTTTCTCTCGTTCTTGCGTTCTATTGAATCTGGCAACCGATAACTTGGAGCCTCAGGGATAGAAATATTTTAATCGTTTACTCCGCTGTATTTTTGATCCTCAAAAGCTTACAATGGTATCAGAGCTAAGTTTTGGCTCGATTCAATAGAATTGTTGCTTGTTTGTTTGTCGTGGAGATTCGAAAATTTTATTTCTATGCATTTTTTTTATTTTCGTCATTCTATGTGCTGTAAGGAGGATGGCCTGGGCAACGGTGATGGAGGCCCGTCTTTTGTGACGGGGAGGCGCCGGCGGTCTTCGGCCAACCTAGATGGTGCTGCCGAGTCCAATGGGGCTGGCCTCCAGCGGGCGGACTGGGCAAGGTGGCCGCCTGCATTGTGCGGGCTTGGGAATCACCGCGCCGGCATGTGCCAGTCTTATTTAATATGATATTCCAATCTTATTTAATATGTATGTAGCATTATTAATGATCATACCTTAAAATTTTAGCCAAAATTCCTCAATTTGAATTCAAGTTAGTAAACGTGAGGACGTTAAGAACATGACGTACGTGGTCTTCCATCGTAATGGATTAAAATACTTGCTTTTAGTTAGGTCTTGTTTGTTGTGCTACCACAAGGCTAGTGTGGCTAAAGGGTAAGGATTTAATTCATGGCATAAGATGTCTTACTTTGAGGTAGAGTCTGAACGTATCTTTGTTGAGCTACTTCAAGAGTTGCATCCTTAATCCGTGCTCATAACGTTATAATGATGATAACTTGACTGAATGCCAAATTTGTTGTGCTACTATAAGGTTAGGATAATTCGAAGCCAAATAATTGGGAGCTGCAAGGAGTTGCAATTGACAAGAGTTGTCTACCTATTAAGAATGGTATAGTTTGTTAAGCTATCTCAAGACTATAGACATATGGTTAATAGGTTCTCGCTCCCCATTAGGAGATCATTGGAATCTCCCGTTTCACATAATGAGGGTTATGTGATCGCCGAAAATTAGTGACAAATTAAATGTAATTAAATCTTTGAATGTCTGCATGCTTATTATACTCTATTTCATCTCCACAGATCGCAAATATGTCGTCAACCAACCCGTTTCGTAGCATTTTGGATGCTAACAAGCTCACATGTCCTAACTTCATTGATTAGTTGAGAAATGTGAGGATAGTCCTTACAATTGAAAAGATAACCTATGTCCTCGAAGAGGAAGTGCTTGAGCTTGCCGAAAACCCCTCAAGAGTTGAGAGGGAGGCTAATAAGAAATGGAGGGAAGATGTTATTGTTCAATGCAACGGACTGCAAAGACATCAAAGACATTTACAAGAGTTGTTCAAGGACCAAAGTAGGATTGAGAGATATGAGATATCTCGTAGTGTTTTCCGTGCTAAGATGGCAAAAAGATCACCTGTTCAGGCTCATGTCCTAAAAATGATTGACTATATTGAGAGACTTGAAGGACTTAGCTTCCCAATAGTCGGTGAACTTCAGATTGATGTGATCCTACAATCCCTTTTAGATTCTTATTCCAACTTTGTGATGAATTTCAACATGAATAGGATCAATGCCACCTTGGTTGAGCTCCTGAACATGCGTAAAACTGTTGAGATCACAATTAAGAGGGATAAGGTTTCACTTGTTAGTAAGACTAACAAAAAGAGAAAGCTTCAAAAGGCTGTTAAAAAGGGCAAAGGCAAGAAGACAGAATAATCTGGCTGCCAAGAAAACTCAAGCTAATCAATAGAGAAAGGGAGACTGCTTCCACTGCGGACAGAAAGGAAATTGAAAACAGAATTGCGAGCAATATCTTGTAGAGAAGGCTAAAGGAAAGCTAGCAGAACCTTCAGGTATCTATATCATAGACTTTCACCTGTCTTATCGATATTCATCTTGGATGTTAGTCATTGGATGTGCCTCACATATCTATAATGATTTTTAGGTACTTTAGGGCAGTATAAACTTAGCCAAAGGAGAGGTCGATCTTCGCATGGGAAATAGAGTAATAGTTGCTGCACTTGCTGTGGGAACTGTCAACCTCAGCTTACCTTCTGGAGTTATCATAGTCTTAGATACGTGCTATTATGTTCTCAACATTATTAGGAATATTATTTCTATTTCTTCTTTGGACAAGATGGGATATAATGTTTATTTTATGAACAATGGTTGTTCGTTATTTAAAGATGGCAATAAGATTGCTAGTAGGAGTTTAGATAATGGCTTGAATGTTTTAGATTGTACTTCTTCCGTGATTTGTGTTGACAGAGCCATTAAAAGGCCTAGGGATAGGTGAATGCTGCTTACCTTTCGCTCTGTAGGCTAGGTCACATAAGTGAGAGTAGACTCATAAGGTTGAATAAACATGAATCATATGCAACATGTGATTCATATCTCGCTGGTAAGATGACCAAGTCTCCTTTCAGTGGAAAAGGAGAGAGAGTTTGAGTTATTAGAACTCATACATTCAGATGTATGTGGACATATGTCTACATAGGCCAAAGGTGGTTCCCTTACTTTATTACATTCACTTATGATTATTCTCAATATGGATATGTGTACTTAATGAAGTACAAATCCGAGGCATTCGAGAAGTTTAGGGAATTCATAAATTAAGTAGAAAAACAAACCGAAAAAAATATTAAGGCACTTCGATCAAATCGAGGTGTTAAATACTTAATTACAGAGTTCACCCAATATCTCAAGGATAATGGAATACTGTCACAATGGACTCCTTCTTAAACACTTCACTTGAATAGGGTTGTTGAAAAAAGAAATCGTACTTTGTTGGATATGGTACGATCTATGATGAACTTTACCGCTCTTCCTGTGTCTCTTTGGGGTTGTGCCCTTGAGATAGCAGCATATCTCCTAAACAAGGTTCTGACCAAATTTGTTTCTTCTACCCCATATGAGATATGGAAAGGGAAGAAGCCAGATGTTAAGTAGGTTGGAGTATGGGGATATCCTGCACATGTTAAGAGACATAATTTGGACAAGTTGGAGTCCAGGATTGAGAAGTGTAGATTAGTGGGGTATCCAAAGCAGACATTTGGATACTACTTCTGCCGACCTAGTGAACGAAGTGTTTTTGTCGCTAAGCGTGCCCAGTTCCTTGAGAGGGAATACATCCTTGATAGGAACAGTGGGAGCAAGGTGGAGTTAGGAAAAGTTCTAGAACCACATATCAACACTCAGTTGCCTTAAGAACCTATTTAAGAATTACACACCCCAATTCAGTAGAGATTGAAATCGACTATACGAAGATTCGAGAAGGTACCTAGACAACCTGAGAGATACGTGAGACATATTTCTGAGGATGGTCAGAAGATACATAAAATTGAAGATGAGGATCCTCAAACTTATGAGGAGGCAATGAATAGTATTGACTTCGATAAATGGCAGGAGGCCATGAATTTTATATGAAATCTATGTATTCCAATCAAGTTTGGAACTTAGTAAACCAATCGAAGGATATTATACCTATTAGATGTAAATGGGTCTGTAAAAGAAAGATTGGATCTAATGGGAAGGTAGAGACTTTCAAAGCTACGCTAGTGGCAAAAGGTTGTACTCAAAAGTAAGGAATTAATTATGAGGAAAGACCAATAGCAATGATAAAATCTATCAGAATTCTCCTAGCCATTGTTGCACACTATGATTATGAAATGTAACAAATAGATGTGAAGACAATTTTCCTCAATGGAAGACTTAAGGAAGAGGTGTATATGATATAGCCTCAGGATTTCACATCCACAGATTTTTTTCGAAATGTGTGCAAATTGCAGAAATCTATTTATGGATTGAAGTAGGCCTCTTGCAGTTGGAACATGAGATTTGATGAGGTAATCATATCCTATGACTTCATTAAGAATGAAGACGAATCCTGTGTATACAAAAATGTGAGTGGGAGCACAGTAATTGCCCTTATCTTTTATGTGGACGACATTTTACTCATAGAGAATGATGTAGGAATGTTGTACTATGTGAAAGCTTAGTGTCAACACACTTCTCCATAAAAGACTTAAGAGAAGCATCCTATATTTTGGGGATTAAGATCTATAGAGATAGATTTAATAGGATGTTAGGTTTATCTCAGTCAAATATAGACACAATCGTTAAAAGGTTTAACATGAAAAATTCTAAAAGAGGTCTCATTCCAATGAGACATGGAGTCTATCTCTCAAAGGAGATGTCTCTTAAGACTCTTGAAGAGAAAAAGTACATGAGTCCGGTACCCTATGCTTCGGCTACTGGGTCTATCATGTATGTGATGTTATGTACTAAGCTTGATGTGGCAAATGCTTTGAGCATAGTCAGTAGATATCAAGCTGATCTAGGTCCACAGTACTGGACAACGGTGATGTGCATCCTTAAGTACTTGAGAAAGACTAAGGATATGTTTCTGATTTGTGGAGAGTCCGACTTGAAGATTGTGGGATGCATATATTCTAGCTTTCAGTCAGATTATGATAGCAAATCCACTTCAGGATATATCTTTACCTTGAATGGTGGTGCAGTGAGTTGGAAAAGTTCCAAACAAAGCACGATGAGTAATTCTACTACCGAGGCATAGTATATAGCAACTTCAGAAGCAACAAAGAAGGCGATATGGATGAAAAAGTTCATTAATGAGCTCAAAATTGTACCCGTATCTATGATCCGGTGTCTTTGTTTTGTAACAACAATGGGGCAATAGCGCAAGCTAAGGAAGCCAGGTCTCATCAAAAGTCAAAGCATATTTTAAGGAAGTTCTACCTGATCAGAGAAATGAGTGCTCGAGGGGCTATTGTTATGGAAAGAGTTCCATCTGAAGATAACATCGCGGATCCATTGATAAAGCCTCTAGTTCATAATGTATTTGAACGTCACTTAGAAGGGATAGGGATCAAACATGTAGGTGATAGCTATAGTCCAAGTGATAGAATGAAGGAATTAAGGTGTCCTTAAACCAATCACATCTAATGTGGTGGAATGAATTCTTGTAATTCTTATTCAATAATAAATGGTATATCTCATTATTTATATGTATTTTGTTACGCAATATATTGATATCCATGGACTTACGCAATGAGGATTAAATCACAAAGAGTTGTGCTAAAGAGATTAATTTTTTGTAAACATAAGTTTTAAATAGTTCTTAGTTATAGGATGCTCGAACTGGACATCGAACATTTAGTTAGACTGACATGTTGTGTTTGCTTATACAATGAGGGTGGTTAATCTCATAACCACTTATGTGAAGACGCTAAGAAAAGCATGCGAGTGCTCATTATTGGAATGATTTCATTGAACTGATCCTCTCTAGAATTTCTAGATGGCCAATTACACCTTTCTGTCAACCAGGACATTTTGCGTCACAGTGGTACGATAGATCCTTAGACCTGAGACATTAAAGACACCTTGTATGAGAACTGCTGTCTCCTGGCTTTTAATTAAGGACTTCGATTATGTGGGTCCAAATATTCAGGTGATCGTTAACAATGAAATCCGTACGAAGGTGATTGAGTTGTCAAGATGGGATCGCTCACTTTCGGTATGCTCAGTAAAATCCTTGGCTAGGGTTAATGGGATTATCGGAAAAGGAGTTTTCCGAGAATATCCTATTGAGTGTTTGATCTATTTAGTGATTGAGGAGTTTGACAGTTTAGCCATGCTCCGTTATCATTATGAGACTTCATGTGGGCAAAGGATTGATTCCGTACAACAAATTGATGACATACAAGTTCCGATAGTGGGATGATGATCCCTGACGTCTTCTGGGATCATTAGGTGTTGCTTGGTGCCATTCGTGATTGGAAGGTCTACTGAATAAATAATTATGTGATAATTAATTAATTCATTTGATCATGAGATGATAAAGGAATTAATTTTATCTTAAAAAGTGTTTGAAGGTTAATGGGCTTGCAACCAGACTGATTGTTGGACCTAGAAGGTCACATACATAAGGATTCTCGTGAGACCATGCTTATTGAGAGTTTTGTATATTATATGAGTTTTTGTGAAAAATCTAAAATAATATATAATATAGTGGGACTTGGAGAAAACTGTAACCAGCATGTGGGTTCTCTGCTGGCCGCCCCCCTCTCTCCCTCTCACTTTTCTGGGCGGTGGTGGCAGTCACATCTGCCTCGTGAGGAGGAGGAGCCGTATGTGCGAGGGTTTATGTAGATACGTCTAGAGGCCGTGCGTGTGTGCGGCTAACTCCATCTCGTGGATCCTCTACATCGAGCTTTGGAAATTCCTCATCTCCGCAGGGTGAGAGATCGTTTCTCTCGTTCTTGCATTCTGTTGAATTGGGAAATTGATAACCTGGAGCCTTGGGGATAGAAATATGTTTATCGTCTATTCTGTTGTGTTTTTGATCCCCGAAAGCTTACAATACCTATCTATGATGAGTTGTGGATCAGATTAGATTTCATTTGGGGCTAGCCTGTAACCTAACCCACAAGAAGTGCAAGGGAAGTCTTTAATTCAAACACTCATCATCCATACATCTGCAGATTGGATCACATTCTACAGACTTGAGGGCAGATTGAGTTGTGAATTAACCTGATCCACTTGTATCCCTTCCTGACCAATATTGATGGGAATGGTCCAATTGTTATAAATCCTGATTACTCAAATCGATATTTCAAAACTAGCCAAGCACATTCCAAAAGTCTTTTTTCATAACCTATGTTATTAGAATTTTGCAACAACCATAGTAGCAACTGAAATATGTGACAGTAACTCTACTCATTTATTCGACAACAAATCGTTGCTTTGATGTTGTCCTAGACCCTCTTGCCAAATCAAGTAAAATAATTCACTTCACTTCAACTTGGCACCTGTAAGATTGTAGCCTAGGGCCTCATGAATAAAGACTCATAAAACAAGTGAAAATTTGCCTCAGAGAATAGCATATGTTTCCGTTTGTCAGCTATAAATACCTGGTCATGAACAACCATGTGAATGAAATGTGGGCACAAAAATCTGATCCAAACCCAATGCACTGAAAAATGTATGATCCCATGCATCATCAACAAGGCATCATGTTCAATTGAAGGTGAACAATGTCTCAGACAAGACACATGCAGGAGATTCACTCTCGCATTGCCAAATGAGAGATAAAGTTCGGCCTATGCACCAGCAATTTTGGACACATCACATGCAATCTCAAGGAAGTAGTGGGGCATTGTAACCTATTCTGATAGCTAGAGGTATCGAGGGGCTTGTATTGATGGTGAGCGGAGGCGAGCGAAGAGTGGAGAGAAGTGGAAAGATGTTGTGTCCGTAGGGATGAAGAGCGGGAGGAAGGGTGGTGGTGCAAGGGTGTGGGGAGGAGAGGAGTCAGAGGTATCAGGGGGCTGACAAGGGATGGTGAGAGGAGAGGTAGGAGGGTTTGGGAGCAGGGTCTGGGATCACACGTGTTTCATACCCAGGGGAAAGGGATCAAAGGTGTTTTTGATGCCTGTTTGCTGAGTACGAAATACAGGAGTTTAGGAATAGAGTTGTGTTGGAAGTGCAGGTGAGTAAGCCATCGAAGTTATGCCTATGTGGAGAATTACTTTTTGCAAAAGTCGAAGGAGGTGTATGATGAGCAAGTGGTGAAGAAGTGCGGTGGAGAAACTGTTGTAGAGGTGCCATGGTTCTATGCGTTCAGAAGGAATTGAGATGTTTTAGTGGTTGCTTAATAGGATCATCTTCCTCTGGGAGAGTTGATGCTTATAAAGTCCAGAGGAGTCTTCATCAACGGCGGCCACACTTGAACTTGTGGAGATTATCAGAAATTGGTGATTCTACAGTTTTATTGTGGCAGCCACCAATCCAGGTGAGAAAATGTTTGTTGCAGCAGTCAGGGGAGTTGATATGGTCATTATGGAAGCTGTCTTTTGGTATGCTCAAAGCCAAAACAGGGTGCTGTGTGTGGGTTCAAGTGAAACGTCTACCTTTTGTGCTGTGGGATGTAGAGGTGTTTAATTCTTTAGTTGTGTCTTTTGGCTGTCTTAGAGGTATCTGCAAGAAGACCAAGACCTGGGGGTACCTACGATTTGCTAGAATCCTGGTTGAAGTTGACGACGGAGTAAGTGTGCTGGCATGTGTTCAACTGCAGTGGAGATCAATGTGGCTCTGGATAGATGTGAAGGTAGAACCAATGGATGCCAATGAAGAATACAGCAGATCCAAGCTTGATGAAGGGTGGACGTAAGCTGAGGTGGTAAAAGAATGTAAAAATTACAGAGAGGCTAGGGTTGAAGGGGTGTCTGATGCGAGGAGGAAGACGACAATCCATGACGAGTCAACTCGTCTTGAGCTGGCTGGAGACGGTGAGTCGAACATGCATGTGTCATTGACTTGAGTGGTTACATGACGGAGAAATGTGACGCGGTGAACCTGGGAGGGGTGACTATATCAAAAGGTGATGCAGGAGGATGATAATACCCAAAAGAAAGAAGTCGAGGGGAATGGGAACAAGGAGGGTAGTTCTGATATTTTGGCAGATCATTTGTGGAGGGAAGCTATCACCACATTGGTTTCTCACATGGTGGATGGGTTAAGCAAGAATATGAAGAATAAAAAGAAAGGGAAGGTCTCTAGGGTTTATTCCCGTTCACGGAAAGGAGGGGAGATGGTGTTGCAGCCTGCGAAGCTAGCGAGTGAGGCGGCTCCGTTGGAAGGCAGGGAAGCTCAGCTACACCTTCCAATCCAACAGCAATGTGAGGAAGGCATTCAAGTCTCCCAGAATCTTGAAGATCGAAGCAATATAAAGGGATCTTCACTGATACGGCTGGATTTCTCAATTATAGAAGGTGGCATGGAGCCTTCGAAGGATTCAAGGAGGGACATTCCGCAATTGCTACCTTCCATTGCAGGTGTGCAATCGCAAATCTCAGCAGGGACCTCCTCTAAATCCTGATCTCCTCTGTCCTCTTCTCGGATCGTTAACGACAGCCTAGTGTCAACTAGGCCTCTAAACATGGTGCTACCAGAGGAACAGCTTATAGAAGAAAGGAACAAAGAAGGAAACTTTCTGGACAATTGAGGAAATGAAGAAATTTTTGGAAAAAGCTGCGGGACTTGGAATTCAGTTGTAGGGAAAAGCAGGCCAGTTCCAAAAGATTTGGGGGAGGAACAGTGTGGAGCCAATCAGAGAGAGTTGATGAACTTGTTGAAGGCTATGATTGTCTTTGAGACTCAACAAGGCAAAGATGTTGAGATATACAAGGAGAAAATCCAACAAGAATGATCTTGCTGTCTTGGAATGTCCGAGGAATGCAAGTACAAGATAAAACAGTTAGTGGTGTGTGATATAATTAAGAGTAGGAGAATTGAAGTGGTATGTCTACAAGAAACCAAGGTTAGGTGTTATGACTGAAGCCATGGTTAAAGCTGTTACAGGATTCAGAAATTTAGATTTTGCATTCAGAAGAGCTGAAGGGCACTCTGGAGGTATTCATGTAGCCTGTAATTATGATCTCTGGAATGGTGCCTTTCTAACTGTTGGGGAATATTTTGTTTCCATCATTTTAAAGAAAATATCCTGGATGAAGGGTGGATGCTGACGGGCGGCCCAGTACAATTAAGAAAAAAAAAATTGATGTGGGAAGAATTAAGGGAGTGTCAGGCTGCCTTTGATGTTCCCTCTTGTATACTGGGAGATTTTAATGAAGTCAGAATGCCGGGTGAGGAAAATAAGGGAGGCACTTATACTACGGGGATGAAGCACTTTAATAATTGGGTGGAGGATTGTGGACTGATGGAGCTTCAACTGGCACAGGGCAGATTTACATGAAGTAATGGCAGACAGGATACTTCATTATCTAAGCTGGATAGAATTTGTGGATATTAAATGGGAATCACTATTCCCTGATGCTAAAGTGTTTTTACTGCAGAGAGGTATAACCACAATGCATAAGTGTTGGACTGCACAAGGAATGTCAGTAGTGACTGATGTTTTAGAATTGAGGTGTGGTTGACCAATCAACAGTTTATTGATCTAGTAGGTCAGACATGGCAGCAAGGTGTAGGACATTACACTGGGCCAAAACTCTTTTTCTTATCTGCGTCTTTTGAAAAGTGAATTAAAGTTTGGGCTAGAGAGTGGAGAAATGAAAGGCTTCTTAAAGTGCAGCAGTGGAAAGAACATTTGTTGAGTCTTGATCAGATAGAAGAATCTAGGAGTCTTACACAAGATGAGCAGAAACAGAAAGTACATATTCGTTCTATGTATACAGATTGGCTTGCTGAAGAGGAATTAGATGGAAACAAAAATCAAGAGTCACTTGGTTACTAGGAGACATGAATACTAAATTTTTCCATAAGATACTAATGGAAAGAGGAGAAGGAAGCACGTATATGTGCTTAAGAAAGGTGAGAACTGGATCGAGGAGCCTAATGCCATAGCAGAAGAAGTAGTACAGTTCTATTCAGATTTATTCGAGGCTGAATCCAGATGGTCCCCTTTATGGAATGACGCTGATGTATATATACTCAGTGCAGAGGAACAGCATGGTTTGATTCAAGATATAACAGAAGATGAAATTACTGAGGCTATGTTTAGTCTAGGCAGTAACAAGGTCCCTGGCATTGATGGATTCTCTGTGTTTTTTTATCAGAAATTTTGGAATGTAATGAAGCATGAGGAGTTCTTTAATACAGGGAAAGGATGTGAAATTTTTAACCAAATACTATTGGTTTTTTGCTAAAGAAAGAGGAGGCTTTTTAATTGAAAGACTTCCAACCAATTAGTCTTCTAAACTGCTGTTATAAGATTTTTGCCAAGGTGTTAGCAACCAGATTGAAGAAGGTGGCTGCAAGATTGATAGCAGAAAATCAGTCAGCATTTATACAAGGTAGGAGATCGGAGGATAATTTTCTAGTGGCTCATGAAATCTTATTTTCAACAAGGAAGAAAGGAACAACTGGTCTAGCTTGTAAGCTGGATTTTAGTAAGGCTTATGACAGAGTGTCTTGGAAATGTCTATGGCATCTTATGAGTGTTCAGCTTTTCCCAACTAAATGGCTTGCAGCGATTAAAAATTGTGTTACAACTTCCAGATTTTCTGTGATTGTGAATGGTGAAGTCTTTGATTACTTCTCTAGCTCTAGAGGATTTTGGCACAGTGATCTGTTATCTCCTATATTCTTTGTTTTGCTTGCCAACATACTGAGCAGATTCTGTAAGAAAGAGGAAGATCAAGGATGGATTCATAGTGCTCATGTCATGTGAATACCTGTAGGTATTTCACACTTACAGTTTACTGATGATACATTATTTTTTTCGGAAGGTGATGTTGAGGGGATGCAAAATCTATTTTTCATTCTGAAATTATTTGAGGCTTGTTCTGGTTTGATGATCAAGTGCTTTTGTTGGTATAAATATGTTGTGCTGATGTTTTGGGAGCAAAGCAGATTATCTGTTTGGAAAGCCAAAAGTCTATCCTTAGGGGGTAGAATTACCCTTCTTAATTCAATTCTGACAGCTACATACATGTCTGTTTTCTTAATGCCTTCAAAAGTTCACAACAGATTAGATGATCAGGAGGAGACTCCTGTGGGACAATACTAATAAGGAGAATCACTCTTCATTTAGCTAAGTGGGATAAGGTTTGCTGTTCTAGGGAGAAATGTGGACTGGGAGTGAAGAGCCTATATCTGATGAAGTTAGCCATGTAAATGGATGCGGGAGTTGTTATCAGAGGAATCACTATGGAAGCGTATCATAACATTGAAGCATTATAAATATTCTCCTAGATTTTTTTCTTCAACCAGAAAATATAGCTATATGGAGGGATATTCTGAAGGTCTACTATTTTTGACAAGTACATTAGAGTGAGAGTAGGCAATGGTGAAACTACAGTGTTCTGGTTGGAAAGGAGAAGTCCCCAAGCATTTATCACTTGGCCCATATTAAAGAAACTTTTATCAATGATGTCTATCATATGGAAAATGGTAAGGTGCAGTGGTTTATTCTGATGAGAAGAGGCCTCATGGATACTGAAGAGTGCAGTATATGTCTTTGCTCCGACTTCTGTCATCAGTACAGATTCATTTGAATGGAAAAGAAAACTTAGTGTGGACAGAAAATCATGGTATATTCTCTGTTAAATCTTTCTATAAATTGCTGGAAGGAGTGCAACCACCTTTCTGGCACTTTGGTGGTATATGGAAAGTGAAGTCTCCACGTAAGGTCAAGAGCTTTGTGTGGCTGGTATTTAAGAAGAGAATTATTACCAAGGTCTATAGAAGCAAATGGTGCAAGGACAATGATGTTGTTTGTGTGCTGTGTGGTGTTCATGAGGAAGACATTGATCATCTGTTCCTTACCTGTCATGTTAGCAGAGGAATTTGGAAACTTACGGGCAGACTCTTTAACAATTTATCCATCTTTCAATAGCTTACAAGAGATGTGGAATTAATTCTCTCAATTGAAGCTCATGAATCCAAAGGGAACCAGGAGGAAGATTTTGCGTATCATACCGCATGCTATTTGTTGGAGTATCTAGAAGGAAAGGAATGCAATGATCTTTAGGGAAAGTAAAATTTACATTGAGAATATTGTATTGTTCGTTATTTCTTCTTTGTATAATTGGAGTTGACACATTATGGGGTGTCTGCTCGTGAGTGGGCTTGAAAGTCGGTTTTTTCTTAAAGTTGATTTAAGGTTTTTGTTTTTTGTTTTCTTTTAAGATAAGAATCTCTCCTATCTTACTTTGACTTGTACAACTTTGCTTTATTTCTAATAAAATTAATCGTATAATTTGATTTTCTTCGAAAAAAGGGAGTGGGGCATTGTGTAAAGGATCTACAGCCCTTCCATGTACTCGATCATTAACTGATAAGGAAGTTTCATTCCCTTTGCAACATCCATAATGTAGAAACATGTCCATATAGCCTTGGTGGAACGATGGTGGAGGAAAGAGATATTTGGTGTCACACTTGGCCCCTCGCAGGGCAGATCCTACCCTGTCATAGGGTCGTCTTCTCCATCTCAGATATGCACACCAGAAAAGAACTCAAAATTCTCAGCAGTATTCATTGAAAAATAAAAATATGTCTTACAAAGAGTATTTAAATAGAAAACAAACCCTAGTGACTCCATAAATTTGACTCTAGACCAAAATACCCCTAACATGAAAAAATAGTGCGAAAATCGCATAGAAAATTACTCAAAAAAATAGCAAAGACGTATACGAGCTCCAAATGGGCCAAGCAAAATACCTATGGACTTGAGGTACAAAATCCTATGCATCAGACATGCTTTGGTGAGTCTCTGAGCCACAGGGAAACTGGTGCAGCCCTCCGATGGCGATAGATGCACTCCATCTTGTGTAACACATTGGTTATGTTGGTTTGTTGATTCCATAACCCCATCAAAATCTCTATGTTAACCACGCCTGAAATATCTTGTGATCCACAATCCTGTCATAAAATGAAGTTGAACTGCTGGAGCTGTATCAACATGGATAGAATGTCTAGATGACTTTGTCCATCTAGAAGTATATCTTAGACCTGATCAGCGAGAAGAGTAGCCTTGCATATCTTCTTTGCTAATAGTATGTGGATAAAGCCTGATAGGAGAAAAAAAAATCGTCCATTGGATCTACTAAAATAATACCTATGCTCAACCGAATAGCGCTTCTCATAATCTCTAGAGTATGCATGCTGAGATATCCAATGCTACTTAAAAAAATTTGAATCATGAGCATGATTTAAAGTGGACCTAACTAGTAATCAATCGAGATTTAGATTCAAGCTAATAAAAAAGGATATATGATAAGGGTCTCCAAAAAAAAGTTATTAGGTCCTATTGACTGGGCTCAGCTGAGTACTCAGGTTTCAATTGAGTTTCACAATTAAAATGATAGACAATGAGGATGGATTTTGAGCCTTACAGATACAGTGGTAACAAAATAAATATGAGGGGTCTACCTGAAAAAAGATATTAAAATAATTAAATCAAAGCATTTGGCTATGGGTTGCCTTTCTTCACAACTGCATGGGCACAACAAAGGAATAAGAAACAGAGATGAGATTGCAGAATGAGAAAGAAAAAGAGAGGAAGCAAAATGGACGGCAGCTAGTGTTGGAGGGAAAAGAAGGAAAGAAGCAAGCACGTGTAGAAGAAGATGAGGTCAGCAATGGCTAGGCAGCAGTTGTCAGGGAGAAGGAAGTAGAGAAGACAGCTTCATGCCCGAAGGAGATAATTTGGAATCAGTGTCTGTGTGTGTGCATGTGTACACATGAATCAAACTGAAATCTGTACTTTGGGCTGAAGCAATGTCTAAAAACCTGACTGACAGCTATAGCCCAAACAATTAATAAAATGACATAAAAATTTCCTAATTAACCAAGTTATAGCACTACATAAAGAATATGAAAAAACAAATGATTCTTCAATCTCCAATGTACCTGCATCCATCAGACAGTATCTATGCACTTGCATGTCTTCTCACTCACTGATCATATATGGCATTTCTATTCCTGGATAGCTATCACTGCCTCATCTTCTTCCACCATTGCTTGTCTGGTACCCTCCTTACCTTTTACCCTTCTTGTGTATTTGTCTTCCTTCTTACATTGCCATCTTTTTTTGTTGTCCTCCTGTGGCCCATGCTCAGAACTTGGAATGCTCATAACTTGGCAGAATTTTGGATCGCCTTCAGCTTGCAAGAGATGCATTTTTTTTTTTTTAAAATCTTGGATTCAAGAGTGGAAAGAGCATCCAAAGTCAACTTTTAGCCATCATCCCCCATGCGATTTGCTGGAGCTCGAAGGAGAGGGAGGATAGTGATCTTCCAAGGAAGTAAAATTTATGTGGGGAATGTTTGCTTCATAGTCATGTCCTTTTTTACAATTTGAGTAGGTTCATACTCCGTGTTGCTGTTTCTGTTTGGTTAAGGGAGGTGACTTCTATTCAGCACCTACACTGCCGTAGTCATTTTTTCATTGGGTTCAGGATGAAGAACCTCTTCAAACCCTGACCATGGTTGTACCCCTTCTTTTTATACCTAATAAAATTGGTGGTATAACCACACTTTCTTTTGAAACAATGGAAAAAAGGAAACTCAGTCTAACTCCTCAGTTTCATCTTGGAATCTTGTTCAAACTGACCTGTCATATTTTATTGGGATAATTACCTTCCGGTCCAGTTTTTGACCCCTCTCATTTATTCCTAGTCCATTGACTAAAAATTGTAATTCTTAGTCCATGAACCGTCATCTTCTTGACGATTAATCCTTATTGTTAAGATTCCACGTTAACAATTGTGGAAACCCAAAATTACCCCTCTGTCAAATGAGAGATGAGTGACCCTCTCTTCTGAAAGCTCCAATTGGTATTCAAGAGTCCCCCTTGGTAATTCTCTCTGCATCGTGAAGTGACAGGTGAGATTGGAGAGGGGAGAGGTGAGAGAGGAGACAATCGGTGTCAGTGGTCTGCAGCAGACAGCAAAAACTTCCTGTAGCTGAGGGCAGCGATCACATCTTGGGGCATTCTGGGCAGAGGGGATCCACAATGTTGTTGATCTGCAGAGATCGGAGTGGAGCCAATCTGCAATGGGGCCCAGATGGCAGGGAGAGAGATCTTTAGTGAAGAGAGCACTGATGTGTAGCACAGGCTCAAGGTAGACAATGGCAAGGAGGAAAATACATCTGCAGTGGAGAGGGGGGACCACCGGTGCCAGAGTCCTGAAGCAGACAGTGGCGGCATCCTGCCGCTATGGGTGATGGAGTCCAAGAAAGCTTTAACATATTTTTTGTAACGAATGCATGAGGCCAAGAAAATGCACTGCAATGCAAGAGTTTATCATAACTCTATTTGTTTTTATCATCCAAACTGAGGTTAGGGTAGCATAAATGTATTTACGGCTTGATAGTTTTAATTTCTGGAGGAAGCATGAGGGGGCCAAAAAAAGGAAAATGTCAAGCAGCATATGAACATTGGGGGAAGGTATTATTTAGGGATTTTAACTAAATATATTTAAGACATTTTTGGAAGTCATTGAAGTGAATTTGGAGCTTTCATGTGCCTAGTGCTAACTGAATCTGGCTGCACCATCAATATTTGGACCGTAAATTAAATGTTTGCTGTCTTTTGGATCTTTCATGCAAAATATTTGATTAGTGGAGTAGAAATTAAATAGAATGTCATCACTTGGACTTGTGATCAATTTCCCATATTTTATTTCTTCACCACCACGATTAAGTGGTTTGGAATCCGTATTCCCCTTAAAGTCAATTTGATTCCAAAACCTAAATGGATCCTAAGCACTCAATGGAGCCCATTCAATAGGCCCAGTAATCATTATTCATAGCCCATTTGTCATATTTTTGTTAGCCTAAATCTGAAATCTCATTTGATTGTTAGTGGGGACCGACTCTTGTCACATCTCAAATTGGGATCAACTAGGCTTTGCATCATTCCCACAATTCAACTTCCTTGAGCACAATCAGATTGTTTCAATATGCATAATCTAATGATTGCCAGGAGCACAATTGGGTCAACCATCGAACTCCTCAATTATGACTCACCTTCTCACTTTTCTCATCCATCTGTATCATCTTACACATACCTAGCAGAAAATTTAATGGGAAAAATACACTTCGTCTTTTTCATTTCAACTCACCTTAATGCACCTTCTATGAACTGCGGAAAAGGGTTGGCAAAGACAGAAGCTACAAAGAACTGGTGGTTTCTCCATGATCACAACTGCTGCATGGCATTTGTCAAAGTCTGCCACTACATTTTCTTGAAGTGGGATAATGCTAAAAGTTCACTAATGAAAAGCATCTAGAGGAGATGTGTAAGTCGAACGTAAAACTGTCCAACTGTCCACCAAATCCCTGTGTATAAAATACCATGGGAAGAAGGTATGCATATCTCTAAGCAATATTAGAACTTTGTGACATCCACCCAAGAAAGTAAAAAAGGAAGGAAGAAGGAAAGAAAAAGGAAGCCCATTCCTTTCGAATATATGAATCCACCAATCCCCTCAGGTATCTACCAACCCTCTTGAAGACCTTGATATTTCTCTTCCCAAGGGGCTCATAAAGCTCTGCCTAAAGATTCATCCACATGCTCTCCTCACTTTACATAGGACGTGCTGCAGTGCTTAACTCTTGCTGCATATTGTTCTGTAACAGCTTCTGAACAAAAGTTGGGGGGGGGGGGTGGTGTTCCTGAAGTAAATGACCCAGGGACTCCATCCACACATCACATAGGTAGCAAATGGTTCTGCCATCACCTCTGTTATGGCCTTCTCAGATATTGAGGACAAATCAACCGATACCGTTATCATCCCCTCTTCATCATTAACACTGTCTTGTCATACTTCCGTTCTTGAAATGTGATTATGCAGAATATTGATATCTAAGTACTCAATACTGACATGCCCACCTAAGACTTCCACCACACCACCATTTCTAATAACCACATGCTGAGTACTTGCCAGGGACACTTTCAACTGTGGGCACCATTTCCATAGCATCACCTTTAGCTTCGGCCACCAGATGCTATTTGATTATGTATTTGCAGTACATTATCAAGGATGATTTTCAGTACTTGTTCAACTGATCAGGCTAATTTAGAGGAGATGTCTGGTGCATACTTCAACTGATTATGCTAATATAGTATGAAAAATGTTTTTCAGTACATTTTGACCGTCAAGCTGATCTAATAGTGTTACTGTTGAAGGTTTTTGGATTTTTTTTCAGTAGTCTAGTGCAGTCTGGATGTCAGTCCCCAAAGATACCCTTTCACGACCACCCAGTGTTTGCTAGAACTCTTTGATATGGTATTACGTAGAAAACTGACATATGCTTTTTAACCATAATCTAGTAATGCATTTTTGCTTTTGATGTTGATCAATGACTAGACCTAGATTATGGGACCAGTGGTTCACTTTCATCGGAAGTGGGTCAATCTAACACGCCCTCTATAAGAGAGCCATGGGACATTAAGAACTTGGGTATTCTTGGCAACATCACATGCTTGGTGCATCTAAAGCTTTTGTTATCTTGAGTCTTAAATCCTGCTCGGTGCATCCGAAGCTTTTGTTATCTGATTCTATCCCTTCATTTGCTTAACTTATGTTGCATTAATAATTTCCCAATAGGTTGCCAAAAAATTTTAGGCATATGTTCTTGATGGTGTTCACTCTATCCATCAAATTTGTGATCCTTGTATGAAATCCATTTCTGAGTTACGAGCCATCTTTAGCCTTCTGGCCCTTTCCAGAGCATCTTCATTGAGATCCTAACAATGTAACCCAAGTGTAGGATGTGGTTTTGTTTTCTTTATTTCTTTGATATCCATTGATGATGTTATCCGCAAAATCATTGTGTCTTTTGTTTTGGTGAGTTGCCTTTTGTCATTTCCCATCACAGTTTTTTCAATTGCAGAGCTCGGCTTAGGGACTTTTCCAGTCCTGGAAAGAGGTTTGGTTTCAATTCTCTTACCACGATTGGAGTAGTGGAGAATCTTCTCCATCTACATGTGGGTGCATGGATGGAAGCTCACAACTGTTTGGTGGCTTATGATGCTGGCACACTTGCAATCATTATCATGTTGCATGGAACATTTAATGATTATTTCCCTCTTAACCAATGGCCAGTGACCTATTTCTCATTTTTGATGTTGGATTTATTAACTTGGTGGATAGAATTTTCTTCCCATGTTAGTGACCTACTGGAAACTATTCTACCCCTAGGGTTTAGTTCCTAAAAAAGGGGAATAAAGGAAAATGCAGAGTGGATTGCATGTTGGTTTCAACATTGCTTTAGTAGAAGTTGGAATGTCACATTTTGAACCATTTAATCTTTACTCATGCATTTTTCAGGGTGAAGCTTGACCACCAGTGGAGATGTTTCCTTTGTGTTGATATTGTTGTGTGCCACATGCAGGTTGCCATAAACTGGTGTATATGCAAAGGTACCGTTCCCATCCCTGGAGTGAAAAGAGTGTGGCAGGCTGAGGATAACTTGGGCTCTCTTGGTTGGCGCCTAAGTTCAGATGAGGTCCTTGAGTTGGAATCTGCAGCTGAAGATGCTCCTAGGAAGATGATACAGAACATCTTTCAGACTGGATGAAGAATAATCGTCACTCATGTCAACATGTCCTTTGTTGGCAGTTGTCCTTGCTGGAATCTGTATATTGCATCCCACTTTTGGCTTGAAGAAAGAATCTGAATATTCTAATTCTTTTCTTGTCCGACTATCCTAATTCTTCTTTCTTCTTGTATGCATTGCCTTGTCTAGTTGGAATCTAATGTAAGACAAATAGGCTTTTCTGTTTATTCTCAGGTTAGAAGATGTATTTGATTCCAATGTGGTTAGCTATCGGCCAATTTAAGGAAATAATTCTGCTTAGATATTTGTATTAAGAGCACTACAGAGAAGATGAAGAAGAAGGTTGTGAGCTTTTCCAGGGATGTGGAGGAACCCGGAGCAGTGGTGTTGAGCATAGGAGGCACCTCTAAAATGAGGTTGGCGTCGTAGTGGTAGTGGGTGTTGGCCAAGGACAAGCAAGGTAGGAGGAAGCCTTGGAGGGAGTCACGGCCGAGGAAGGTGGGCACCAAGCGAGCGCTAAGGGAACGTTGTACGGAATCTATGTGAGAAAGATGGCTCCAAGGTGGCAATAAGTTGGGTCTTCAGGTTTAGGTTCCGAGTGATGGTACGTTAGGAAGTTGTTCGACCTGTAGTCAAGGTAGGTGGTACGAAATTAGAGATGATATGGTTTAAATCAAGTTGGGACCTAAATTTATATACTAAATGTACATGATGAGCCAATGTAACGGGGTAGGTCACGCCATGGCCAGCATGAATAGTCACAGACCACCCCACCCCCCCCCAAAAAAAAAAAAAAAAGAAGAGCGAGCCTTAACAAGACATAAGGGAGGAAAAGCATTCCACTAGATCTGGTAACATCGTCTTTCAAAATTTCAAGATTCAAAATTTTGTGGGAATCGATGAAATGACACTAGTATTTCCAAATGAACATAAGGAAAAGTCGACTTTTACTATCAGAGAGAAACACATCTCTTAAATTGATCGTCTCATATTTAAGTATATGACATGCGATTGAACTCAAGATTAGACTTTATGATGACTCACTCTATACATTGTCAGCTTCTGAGCCACTCTCACTCCCGAAACCTCAAAGAGTGATGGGGACAACTAGTCACTTGTTCACGGCACACGAAGTTACAACATTCACCATCGCGGCTAGCTGCATCCGCTAACTAGTTCAACCATATCTCTGCCATAGCCGTGTTGCCCCTTAGACCCTTGGACACCTCCAAGGTGTAGCTATGCAGTTGGACCAGGTAGGCTTCAAGATCTTGTATCCCAACGTCCGTGTTCTCAACTATGTGCACATAAGTAATCTCTGTTGCTGTCCTAGTGGGCCAATATCACTTTAAACATAAGATTACACATGAGCAAATCCCAAGAAAAAAAATTCCTCATCCTTCAATTAACCACCTGATCACTTGACAACCACACATAAGATGGAAGCGTAGTCTATGAACCTAAATTTCACTCTACTAGCACAAAACTAAATTTGCATCTGGAAAAGGTGCTACCTTCTCTAATTCATGTCAAAGATGACATCTCTTGGAGATACAAGTCCCCCGTGGCCATGTGCTTCTCTACTAAAATAGAGCCTTCTGATAGCTGGAGGATCAAAGCCAACACATGTTGAGTGCCCCTGCTGTCTATCAATGACACCTTCAATTCACATCAACCTATTTGAAATTGTGATCATCTACTTACTTCGAATCTGTCTCACAATCCAAATTTCTTTGAAAAATGGCTTTCTTTTGATGAAAGAAATCGCAAAGGAAAGATTCAAGAATGAGAGGGGTGATGTAAAATCATGGTTCCTATGTGAACTCAAGATTTCTCAAATTGCGAATCCAAGAAAACTCCACAAAAATTCATAGACCTCAGGGACAATGAAAGAAATGACATATACATAGATTTATATGCTTCCTAATCTTTTACGCAATAGAACATGGAAATTACTTATAATTAGCATGATTTTTTATTCAAAATTTCACATGCAACCCCTCCTCATGCTCATAAGCAACATCAATGGAATTCTTTCAAAAACAAAATATGCAATACTTCTAGGCCATCATCACAACCATGCTATTTATAGAAATCACAGGTGTTAGATATCTCTATGGACATGTATTTCACAAATCTTAACCAAAGGAGCCCTTTATCTAGTATGCTACTTTACAGGAAGAAGCAACCGTTACCCTACCTTTCCTCTTCAACTATTTCAACCCTACATAAGGGCCTTCACCATTGACTTAACTTCATTCCAACTACACCTTGGCATCTCCTCCTCAGAAGAGACCCATTACTAGTTGCTTGTGAGCACCTTTCCAGATTATCATAGCTTTCCCCTCACCAAGCACAATCCTGACACATACATGAGTGAAGGTAGTGTGGAAAATGGAAATGGCAAGGAAAATAGGAAGAAAGAGGAATCTCAACAGTTTAAACAACATTCTCTTGCCCATGCGATCCCACATATCTTAGATGCCATCATAGGTTATTGGAGCTCCATGCAGAAGACTACAAGGCAAAAGAAGAAAATCCTATGTGACATTTGTTCAAGAGGAAATTCATGTCAATATGACTAGACACGCTTCTAAGTTCATATCATTGGAGGCTGACAACTTCTTAAGAAATGTGTTATTCCCCATCACCCTTCTGTTAAGTGCCATGTTTATAATCACATTCCTATGCCTACTCAACATGAACTTCTACAACTACCACAGCACACCATTCTTTGAAAACCATGTAAAACATGTTGACCACATGTCACTATAATCTTTTGATGATAATAGAACTTAGATCCAAATGCGTTTCATATAATGTTGTCATTTGAGTATGTCAATATTACTAATCATCCCACTTATGACAATCTTCTTTACTAAAAAGCTTTAATGGTTTCTAATTGATCAATTCTTAGTTGGTACTGAGACATCATTTTTTCATATCTTTAATCACAAATAAGATTGTAGTTTGCATAAGTAATTCTAGATTTTCTGTATCACAATGATATGCCTTTATCTTAATATCTCTATGTCAACTATTTGTAGCAGATTACATAAGCCATCCTAGTTACTTTAGACTAAAGAAATTCAATAAAATGATTAAAAAATTTCAAAACTCTAAATTAGGTCTTTTCAGTAGTAACATCATCAAATCTTGATTGAAACAAATAACCGATACTTACAATGCTTAAAAAGGCTTTTTATCCGTATCTCTCGACGAAAGAAAAAGAAAAGTCATAGTAAAATGAAGCAACTGATTGCAAGAAATTGTTCAAAATATTTCTTGAAATTGGATAAACTTTACGACATTTCTTCATAACACCTTTTTGGCAGGATACAAGTATATGTAGCAGATCAAAAATCAATGTATACTACTTTAATATGTTGCTTATTTGGGAAGCCTAGATACGCCTGTCCAATAGTCCCTTACTCCAGAGCTTTTGTAAATATGAAAGATGTAGCCTCTACAAGATATAGACATTGCATCTCACACATTCTTAGACCCAAGCAGTCATTTTCTCTTTCAAAGAACTTTTATTCTTTTCCTTCCTTGGTAGAAGAAGAGGTATACGTAGCTGGTTTGGGTTATTCTAGCCTATAAGGATCTAGTGGTTTAGGTTATTAAAGCCTATAAAGATGTAGCAATTCAGATTGCTAGAGCTTGTAATGATATAGTGGTTTGGGTTGCTAAAGCCTGTTAAGAATCCAACAGTTTGTTCCCCCTAAGGTGAAGGGAGGGATAGGTATATTATTGGTAAATTGAGCATCATGTTAATCAGCAATTTAATAGAGGAATAGTTGTTGTACCTAGGTTATTAGTGGATTGAGAACCGTATCAATCAAAGTGTAATCCACAAGTAGATTTTGTTTAGGGATTGGATATAGGCTTAAAAGTTGAGCCGAACTAGTAAAAAATCTATGTGCATTTCTTTTGTGTGTTTGCTTCTTGTCATCTTTCTTATTATTAACCTTAATCATCTGTTTATTGTTATTACGTTGTCATGTTAAGCATCTTTGTGTAAAATTCATTTATTTGTGTAAAATTCATTTTAAGTCCATTGAAGCCACCTTCTAGGACTGCTATTATGCAAGCAATAGATCAGATTGACTGGATATGAAAATTTAAGATGTTACAAGTGGACTAAAGTTACTAGCACGTTATATCAAATTCATAACAAAATGTTATTTTATGAACACTTGTTAGTATGAGTATGCATTCCCTATATGTTTTTATGCTGAATATTTGTTGGCTTGACTAAGCTGGCCCTACATGTTCTTATGTTGAATATTTGTTGGTCTAAAAATGTGACCTATATGTATTTATGTTATCATTATTTTATCAATGCTTAGTGGTTTATTATATGACATATGGGCAGGATTTGTGAAGTGGAATGCATGACTTATCATGCGTAATAAACTTTCCTTTCATATTAATGCCATTTTTATGTCATCCTTTCCAATTAGGGCCTGGTTTAAATATGTAATTTTTGAGGAGCAACTTTTTCATAGTTTTGAATACTAGACTCCTTTTGGATAATTATAAAAATTAGGAGCCATTTAAAGTTTTCTGGTGAAGGCTGTGGAAGTTGTCTTTCATTGGACTTTTGCTTTTCAAATATGAAACCTAGGAGGAATATATTTCTATGTATTTTGAACTTTAGGTATGCTTATTGAATGTCAAGCTTTTGCCCTTCTTGTTAATTTTTTATGAAGAAAATTATTATTAGATTACTGTTATTGAACATCACTGAACCATGAATTGAAGTGGACAAATTAAACTCCCCAAAAAATAGAAAGCCATCTTTAAGTTTAGTAGTCTACGAGATGAAGCACCAATGACAAAAGTTGTCAGCTAAAGATCTTATATTTGATATTTCATAATAAGATGAAATGTTTCATTCTACCTTTTCTTTTGCAAGGAGACAAGGGTTTGCCAAGGGAAGAAACCACATTATTGGCCATCCTGAGCCAAATCCAAACACTAATGGGTGAGGCTGCACTTCTCAAAATTTTGTTATTTATTACTTGGGTAATGTATAGCAACAAATATGAGAAAGAGTAGATTTTGATGTTTGGGGTTTTGAAATCTATGGGTCCCACCCCAATCATCGTAATCTATAGTGATTTTGTAAAAGTAACAAGTTTGTGGCTATATCTTTTCACATATGAACCTTTAGATTTTGACATTTGACAATCCTTGAAGCGTTTAATGCTCGTCACTCACTTTTTTTTTTTTTTTTCTGAATGAGTAGACTAGTGGTAACGGGGAGGGGGATTCCTAACCAAGGTCCCGGGTTCGAGGGGCCTTTTAGGGATGTTTTAAATAATTGTAGGGACTTAGACCCTATAAACTATTGATATTAGAAATAAGTCCTCCTAATCAAACTATTTACAAATAAGCCCCCATAATCACAACTTTGGCTTATTTGTAATATTCATGGGCCTATTGCCAATTTACAGCATATTGTGAGGGCTCATTTGTAAAATAGTTTTATTTATAGGGTTTATATGTAAATACACTACATTTTTATGGGCTAAGACATAAAAATATCATTATGGGGACTAAAAAGTTTTTTTTTTTCACTTTCTCTTTCTTAAATCTATTTGAAGAGAGGAAACGGAACCTAACACCATTTGGAACTCTCTCTTCCATTTTTAAAGAGAGTTGCCTCTCAAGGAAACTCTCTTAGAAAAAATAGTTCAACATTTTTTCTTTCTAAAAGAGATGAATGAGCTAGTAGTCCGACACCCCACCCTAACCCCCTATGCTTCACGCTCTAATTCCTCCAGCCTCTTTCCCATTCTTCCCCTTCATTTTGTTCTCCTTGTTTTTCTGGTTGAAATAGATACCTAACAAAGATAGTAGTGAGATGTACAAATAATCCCTTGACAATAAGGGAAAGCTGAAAGAGCTTTCCTAGAATTTAGTTCATTTATGACAAATAGTTGAGGAGTCTAAATATTGAAATTTCAAAATTTGAGACAAAAATTAAATAGAATATTCTTAGGTGTGTAATAGTCTTCAAAATAAAACCATACCAAACACCGTGTTATATCTTACTCAAATGACCTAACTCACCATTAAGGTCATACACTCTCATCAATTAAGATAATATCATTTGTAAAGAATTTATATGAATAAATCTCATTGTACAAATATGTTGCCCATGCTATGGACTTTCCCAGAGGGGGGTGAATGGGGAATTAAAAGCTAACTAGTAGATAAGTGTAGTAAATAACAACAACCACAAGAAAGAGATGATAGATAATGAGCAAACACACAAAGAACAATAGGATTTATGTACTGGTTCGACCCATAGAACTACATTGATTCACCAAGTAACCGCTTAGAAGTTTCACTAGCTCTTAAGCTACATAAGGCATAGACCCCTCGTTGGTCTTACATGCATCTAGCCACAGCTGGCCTTCCCTTTCTCAATAGAAAGAGGCACAAACACAACACCTAGCGTGGGCTAACAAAATTTTACCTAATGGGGAGGTAGTTAGAGAGGTAATAAAACCCTACACTTTTCATTACAAAACCAATAAATGAGAAAAAGACGGATTGTTTTGTGAAAGAACTTTGGACCTATAAAAAATGGAATTTGTGCTTGTGAAAATTATTGAGTGATCGGAGCTGAAAAGGAAGACAAAAAATTTTCAGCTAGTCTTCCCTTTCCTTTAGAAGAGGCATACACCCTACCTCAATAGGTCTTCCCTTCCTCTCAAGGAAGATGTACAACCATAATGAATTATAGTTACACAAGCAATGCCTCTAAAGGCTACAATGTGTACAATAAAGCTTAGTAAAGAATCAAGACTAAAGAGAAAGAAATGTAATGTGCAGAGTCTTGATTTGTCGAAGAAGTGGGCTCAGAGCTTCAAGTAGCACAGCGGAAGTAGGATCAGTGGGCGTAGTGCTTGGAGTTGAAGTAGGCTCTCTAGTTCTTCTCTCTGTTAGAAGAAATTTGGGTATAGAGAGTGATGGTGCTTGAATTTGAATTCTCAGAGTTATCTGTCTTTTTGGTTGATCCCTCCAATTTATAGACGATTTGAATCTATCCGTTTAGGCACACTTCTTCCCATTGTCTCGTAGCTTCTTCTTGTATCTTTGTGAGTCTCTCCTTGAGGTCTAATATTAACTAGGATGAGTCTAATGTTAACCGGATTTAGTCTAGCCTAGAAAGTATGCGCACGGAGATTTGTCTTGATCCACTGAAAGCTTCTATTCCTTGTTACCTTGATTTCCTAATGCGGTGACACAAATATCGTCTAACGTTGTTAAAATACTAAGAAAGAAAAATTTCCATCTGATTCTTTGACCAGAGGGTTGGTAAGTGAGAGAAAATTTGTAAAATTAGATCAGACAGATAAAGAGAATATATGTAGGTGGCGGGTATAAGATAAATAGTGTTAACGAGAATCAATAAAGAAGACTACAAAACGTATTAAGTCTAGGTTAATCGATCAAAGGATCGATTAACTGAGTCATTTAATTGATAAAACAAGCATAGATAATGGATTTTCAATCACATAAGTTTAAATGTGTAATCGAACTAACATAGACAAATAATCGATGTGCTCAACAACTAATCAGAGTCAATGAGAGAAAAATAATCGATATAGGGTGCTGGAACTAATCGCTTTTATTACCATTTAATTGATTAGATGAGATGTGCTTTAATTAACCAATAACTTAATAGTTAATCGATAATCATCACTATAAGAACTAGTTGGAACACTTAATCGATTGCTTGGTTCACTTAGTCGATAGCGAGCGATAAGTTAATTGATAGATTGAATCGATATAAAATGACTTAATTGGTATATCGATTGGCTAGGTGAGCCTAATGGCAGACTTCATCGATAGGGATGTCGATTAAAAGGCTCGATAAGGGAGACTTAATCAATATAGAGATTGATTAAATAGATTATGAGAACATATGGCCTATCCACCATATTATCGACCAAGTGTGGAGAAAATTAATTTTCCAGTGAGTTAAATGATATAAAATAAATGTGTTAGCTCTTATAACTCCTAAAATCGGCTAAGTCTCAGAACTTAGTGATCTAGACTGAAACATATAGTGAATCTAACAAAATAAAAATCAATTAAAACAATCATTTACTTAATCACTAGTTGATCTAGCATTTTTATTTTCATTTTATGTTATCACCAAAAACATGGGTATGTGAATAATTAGACTCAATGGTTTAATAATGTCTCCATTTTTGGTGATGACAAAACTTCTCAAAATACAACATCAGAGCTACTGAAAAGAAAAAAATAATATCATAGCAAGAAATTCTAAGTGTAAGAACAAGATATTAGAGCAAAAAGGAACTATAGTAATTCTAAGATATGTCAAACAGAATACAATGAAAAATATCAGAGCAAAATTGAAACGTTAGATAGATATTTTCTCTCCCTTCTTGTCAATCAGCTAAACGGGGTGAAGGAGGGAGTTAGACTAGTCAAGGAGTGGAAGGAAGATAAGCAAGGCTAGTATTGGTTAGGATGCATGGTCAAGTTGTGTTCACAAGGTAACAAGGTAGCATGATCCCTGACAATGGTCCACATAGCTTCCTCCTACTGTTCAAACAAGGTCTTGAACTCCCAAGCATACTCAGGAACTATCTCCACTTTTTTGTTGAAATTTGACAAAGGAAGAAAATTGACTGACAAAGAACCTTGCATACTCTTCTTTTGTCAAACCATATTCCATTTTCACACAATGAAAGCAAAATGGCTATTTCTCATATTGGAAGAACTTCATTTTGTTTGATTGGGTCATTAAACTTGGCTTTGTAAGCTCTATCTGAATCATGTAGAAAATCCTCCATATCGCTCACTAGACTAGTTGTAAGTGCTCATAATCAGTTGTGATCAACTTGTAATCAAACTAAGAGAATCTGGACTTAAATTGGAGGCTACTATGTCTTTGTTGTGCTGATGGAAGGCTCTCTTAACTTCTAGAAATAGAGACATCCATTCTATCGCTATGTATAAACAACACTTCTTCATTAGTTTGCACAATATTCATCTATAGATCAAACCTTTCCTGATAGCCATATCCATGAATTCTAAGAATACCAGTTGCTTATCATCTTTAGCCATGGATTTTGTACTTTACAAGTTTTCTCAGAAAATCATCACCATAGAAATTACAATTGATTAAGATGAGGGAAATCTATTTTCAGAGGGTCCACTGGTAGAGGTGAAGGGTACTGGCATATGACAATATCTGGATGGAGTAGAGCCTTTTTCCACATGCTTTAGATATTCTGAAAAAGTGCAAGGCTTATGCCCATCTAGGAAATTTGCAATTCTGAACTTTAGATACCCCTTGCCTCTTGGATAGCGTTGAACTTAATATCTTTACACTGCTTATTGGAATGTATGGCCATCTAGTGCCATAGTGGAACAAGATCCTCTTCATTGTTGGTAAACTTCTCATTTTATTCAGTGAACCTGTTAGCAAAGTCCTCATTTGACAAGAAGATGGTATCACTATCTTGTTTATGAGCTTTCTTATGGATCCTGTGAATGACTACCATCATTTTGTTCTCCTTAAGGAAATAGTCAATATAATGATCCAAGAAGAGAACTACTTTTTTTGAAGACAGACCTATGGTTGTTCATGGACACCATTTCTTTATATAGCTTCTCACCTTTATTGGTGCCAATGAGTGCATCCCTGAACATGGAGTATTTCCCCTCATCTACAAACAATATATTTTCATATTTGTCTTGAGGGGGCACAACTCTAGGATGAGGTGGAGTGTCTCTAAGTGATACCATTCCCACATTGGGAATCACTTCCTCATAATCAATGATTCCATGAAATTTGTTCTTCACTACCTGTAGCACTTCTTCGTTGGATTTACTATCAGTAGGTTTGGGACCTCTCTGAGTGCCGCGCTTCATAGGCACAAGTGGTCCAAAGGCTAACTTAGCAACCATATTAATGCAAAGATCTTTTGGGAATTCAAAGATGTCTACTAGAGGTTGATGCAATAAGTCAGGAGCTTAATGGAAGACTCAATGGTAATGGTTGGATAGATGGTTGGGGATTTTCAAGAATGAGGTGGTGGCGGAGCCTTAACCTTTTTGGTTTTAGAGGCCTCGTAAACATAAGAGGCTAGTTCTAATGTGGTTGGTGGTGGTTACAGGCTCGTGTAAAAGAGTCTAATGGTGGCAAGAATCATCTAGAGGTGGTTTTGTGGTGCTTGGCTAAACAGGTGTGGATGGATAACATTCAGTGCTCCAACAACATCAATGATGTTGATGAATTCACTGATAGGTGGAGAAGGTGGTTTAGTTATGGAAGTAGGGATTAAAAAAAGGCTATAGAAGTAGGTTTAGAAAAATATTTTAGGTTCAGTAGTAGCAATGATATGCGAAGGAAAAGGAGGAAGGGCTTGATCATCCTTGAGAGTAGGAGATGATGGTATGGAAGGAGAAGGAAAAGAGGTAGAGGTTGGAGACATCTCTAACCTTTTTGTCCTCTTTGCAATCTTCTTTCTCTTTAAATATTATAGTTTCCTTGCTCTCTTTCTGCATTTCTCTACTCTTGCTATTAGTTTTGCTGATGGTATTACTGTTGTGGTTGGATCTGTTCTATCTCTTCTTAAGTCTTCAATTAATAGCTTCAAATGGACCATGCCTTTTGCCAACTATCCTACTACAAGCTTTACTTCATTAAGATCAACCTGATGTTGATCCATTCTCTTGAAGATTTTGGCATAACCCTCTGGAATTGATGTGGAGAGAGTAAGGACCCCCTCATGCCTCTCCCTTACATGTTCCTCCTAGGCTTGAGGTGGTGGGGGAGGAGAGGGAACTTCATTCCACCCATCTTAGTCAGCCATATTCTCCCTCTCAAACATGCCACTACTTAAAAGATCATCAATATAGTTCAAGGCTTCTTGGAATGTGTCTACTTCATTTGTGGCCTCCCCCTCAATTGTTTCTGGCACCCCCTCAACTAACACTATGGATGGTTAAGCGGGCTCATCAGCTTGTGGTTGGGAAAGTGAGGGTTCCCTAGCTATGTCCTCTGCCATTGCACAAGCTAGTCTTGAGGCCTTGCTGCTTCTGGTTGTATGGACTCAGGCTGACCATGATCCACTTCTGCTACCATATCAACATCCTTAGGCTGCCCTTGAGGCTGGTCTTGAACAATCTTTACAATAACCTCAGGTTGCTCCTAAGGGATGTCATGAGTTGCTGTAGCTTCTGGCCCTTCCTCTTATACTGTTGAGGCTAATAGTAAATAAATATATCTGACATATTTGAATATTTACTATACCTGGATAATAAATTTGATATAAAATCAAATAAATAAACTATGCATTATCATACATGTTCATTATGTCGTCATTGACAACATAGTGATTTGATTGGAGCAAGTCAATTACAACTAAACAAATATAACAACTTATACTAGTTTAACACATGCAATCACATAGGCAGGGATCACATCTCCTTGGATTTCTTGGTTGAATTTGTGGATCATCTTTGCTTCTTGTCCGTCCATCATGATCAATTGCAAGAACATCATATGATACAATTATCAAATATACATCATTGTAACAGAAAGCCTTATGGCGGAGTATAATTGAGGAGGGGGGTAGAATTACATTAGAATAAGAGAGAGTGGGAGGCTTGCAGGCCTCAATAATTAACAATTAATCACATCTCATAAGCATTCCGCATCCACAACATCACATCATCACATGACAAAATTTAAATTTGTATATCCATGACCACGGTTAACTTTTCACCATCCACATATGATAGAGCGCATCACAAATGGGCCAATTTTTTTGAAAATAAATTAATTTTAATTCTCATAAAATTGGGTTCCAATAAAAATTGGATATAATTTAAATTTTTGAAAATTTTTAATTTCTAGCATGCTTTTAAATTATAGATTATAAAGCAGTAACACACATCTCATGTGCATACAAGTCTGTATTTAACTAATAGAAGGATTCTATGGAATATTTAGAACATTCTAAAAACTTAATCTAACACTTAGACTAAGATAGTTTTCAATAAAAAAAATTGTTATTTGAAATATAATATAAACACTTGATGTTTTAGTGGGCATTATTCAAATAAAAGTAATTCATTAAATTTTAAAATAATTTTTTTATTGAATTAATGCCCCCTTAAGGGTAGGGCCCTGATGGGCCTCGGGCTTGGGGCAGTCTGGCCTGGATAGACGTGGCCCAGGCCCGCCCCTGTAGGGCGGCCTAGACCGGATCGACCTGGGCGGGGCCCCGTCACCTGTGTGCAGGAGAGCCCGAGGAGGGCTCTCCCTCCTATCCACAGGCGAAGGGAGGGAGGAGGAGTGGGCCGGTGCCACATGGCTGTACTGCACCTTATGGGGCCGGCCATGGGTCCGACGGTGACCAATGACATCATCGGCGGCACACAAGTCACCGGTAGCCCATCCTCCATGACCCTATCTGGGAAGAACAAATTAAAAAGAATTTGTACCCTTCTTCACAATGTTCTTCGCAAAAAAATAAAAAACTTTTCAGCTTCTAGATTCATCACATGAACCATAATACCTAAATGAACAAGTTTTACAGCATGGAATCGATCTAAAAATCAAATCACTGATGAATGAAACGACCAAAGTCGAACTTGACTCTGATAACATTGTAAGGATTGAGCGGGACCTCGAAGAATGCAGTAGAAATGGTAAAATAAAATTCAATTCCTTCCGTACCCGATCCGTTTCAAAGAAGAAAAACAAGAACACAGAGATCGAGTATCACCTTGCGTAGATTTGAATCCGCGACCATTCAGTTCCGTAGGAGTGATGTTGCCAGCTACACAGTGCCCGACCTCCAGTGGTGTCCATGCGATCCTCCTCTTGAAGGATCGTCCGCTGGGTTTAGTGTGCGTAGCGACGTTCTTCCTCCCCGATGGTGCCCGCGGCATGTGGACGATCACCTCCGACAAGTGTGAGGCAGAAGCACAATGGAGAACCGACGAAGGGGGTGCCCCCTCCGAAGGGGGCGCTGGCCACATAGAGAGAGAGAGGGGGCTGCAGACATGCTAATTTTGACGTCATTTTGAGTAAATTTCATATCATATAATAATGCCTCAGAATGGTTTGATATTTAATCATTGATTAATTTTTATTGATCTTTTTGAGTGTCGGGTTTAACAGACATGTTTAAGTTAATCAATTAAATTGATTTTAGTTCAAATTTTAGTTAAAAATATGAAGAAGTCTAAAAGACGTCGAGACACATGGACGCGATTTAGAGTTTATTCTTATTTTAACGTTGAAATTTGAATTTTAATCAATTGATTAATTAACTAAAAGGCGTCTGTGCGGCTTGACGCGTTTTAGTTTTCCTAGGCTATTTCTATTTCTCTTCCGGATGTTTATCCTTATCTTAATTTAGTGTAAAAGACGTCTACACATATGGACACATTTTAGCTAATAAAGATAAAGATAAGTTTTCCCGGATATTTATCCTTATCTTAATTAATCTGAAAGGCGTCAGCCATGGTGGACGCGTTTTAGATAATTACAGATAATGATGAATTAATATGTATTTATCTGTCGGTTAAGATGGATAAATACTAGATTTTTCCATATTAATCACGAACGCAGAAAAGGTCTATAAATACCTTACATCTTCAATGAGTTAAAAAAAAGAGAGGTTGAGCATTATTGATCGAAGCGATAGCAAGTTGAAGACCGAAGCAACGACGTCGGAACGCCGAAGCACTGCCATTTCCATAAGTCGGCGTCCTTTCAAGATCTTCATCCATTCAGAATTCAACTATTGGGCATAAGTGTTTCATTTCTGCAATTTTAATTCTACATCTTTATTAAAATCATTCTTCATCATTCACTTCATGCAACACACACCACGACATCATTCTTTTCAAAAACCTATCTGATAAAGGGGTTTCAAAAGCCATCCCTACAAGTAAGTCCCATGTTTAGTTGCATGTTCAAAACCATGATTAGAATATATGCTGTTTTTGCTTAAGCTCTTATCATTTCTTTATTTCTCCTTCTATACTTCCTGCTGCACGGAGCAAGGAGAATAAAAAAGGGGAGCAAATCAAGCACAAATCAAAGGATTTCTGGACGATCCTCAAATCTTCAACCTCAACAGCAAGAACAAAGAACAAGAAAGGGCTCTCTTTCTTCAGCCGGCTGAAGAAGGGGAACCAAGAGTTCAGAATCTTCCGCATTCAAACAGGTAGGCGATCATACTCTCTTTTGAAACTTTTCAGTCAAAAGTTTCTGGCGATCACTTCACGTAGTTACTGTTTTAATAGGTTTATTTTGCACTAAACAACATAGGATTTTTCATGTTAATCACACTGTCATTCTAAGCACCTACAGCTTTTTTGAAGATCACGGTGGGACATGGTCTCGCCATCTTTTAGTTTTTTGTTCTTGCTATCATCAATCGGGCACCCACGGTGTACCATTTGTGTCTCTCGACACGTCCTCACCAATTGGTGAGTGTTTTAGTTTAGTTAATTTCCCTCGTGCACCACGTGCACACCCCAGTTGCAAGATCTTGCCCTCCCCTTGATTAGTTTAAAAAGCTGTTTTTGTGATGAAAATGATGTGTGATTGATTGATTTTCTAGTTGTTTAGTTAGTAAATCATCATGTTAAAATCTGGAACTAAAAAAAATATGCATGAATTGATTATTTACTGCTTTTACCCTGTTTGAGGAGGATTCAACCCAGAAAATCCTCCTGCAAAACTGTTTCTGCGAACTGAAAAGCGTCTAGGAGCACTGACGCGTTTCCAAACCGCGTCAACACACCTCGACGCCTTTCAGTCTTCATATCTTCTCTGCTGTCTGCATCTGTTTCTGGGAAAAAATTAAGTTCTGTTTTGAATAGCGTCGACTACCATCGACGCGATTCAGACAGTTTCTTAGTTATTTTTCAGTTTTCAGATTTTTGTGGCTTGAGTGCTAGGTACCCATTACTATTAAGCATTAGAGGCCATCCAGGCCGTAGGACATACGCATTGAGGCGAATACCCTCCTTTTCTTCAGAACACACTACTTGACGTCAGCAACTCTCTCTGATCGGGTTGGTCCCTTGATCAGACTAGAGAAGTTGATGTTAAGGCCTCCATAAGTCCCCAAAATCAAGGTATTCCTCCTTGATCATCGGGCTGGTTGTACCAATTGAAGTCCCGGCTAGATTCCGAAAGCGTTGTGAGAGAAAGCCCTAGAGAATAACGGTGGAAATTGAACTGAAACTAGGATCCTTTCCCTGAGCGAATTTGTGGTTTAGTCCAATTCAAATAACTCAACAAGGAACCTTAAAATCACGTTAAGCATCCACTTGATTGATTAATCTCTGTGCAACTTGTTTGTCAAATCTTTGAAAAAAGAATCTAACATCATGCTGCTGCGATCAGGCAGGGACTTGAGTATGGCTCAAGACGCCATCATCAACTACGAGGGAGATGCTAATGCTCCTCGCGATTCAGACTACAACTATGAGAACGGGAGAGATGCTGATGCCTCCCGTAATTCTGCCCCCATTCCATATCGACAAGATGGGAATGTCCGGACACCTGTCTTTCATCCCCATGATCGATATCCTGATCTTCCCCCGCATGAATATGCAATTCCAAATCTCGATCTTGAGGGGGACATGAATCAGAATGATCCCTCATCCTCTGATCCTGTGGATCTCGTCAACGCTTTGGGAGTTCTTGCCTCCCGTCTGGACCCTCAGCAGTTTGAGGCGATCCAGTCGATTCTGAAGGGGAAGGCACCCGTGCAGCCTGCTGAGCCGAACCCTGTGGCTCCCCCTGTGGTTACTCAACAACCTCCTCTTCCTCCTCCTTACATCCATCAGGCCATGGAAGGCCTTCATATCACTTCTCGGACAGTCATCCTCTAGGCAACCGGCTAGACCGCAAACGCCTGTTTATCAAAATGCCCTCGGGCATGGCGGAAGCTCTGCCGGACCTCCCCTTTATTTTCCCCCCTGTCTAACGTACTCTAGGCAGCAGGCCTATCAAGTACCTCCACCTCTTCCTCCTCCCCAGGCAGATCTGACCACGCAAGCGTTGCTGGCCAAGATGGAGCGCATGGATGAGCAATTTAATAACCTCCAGAAGATGATGGGGGTTAAAGCTGTGCCAGAGATCAATTTGCCGAGCCTGCCGGTATTCCACCTACCACCCTCTGAGATGCCAGTGTACCGGAAGTACAACGGTACTGGTAACCCCTTCACACATCTGAAAGAGTTTATGTACGAATCGTCTTTCTGGCAGAACGACAAGAGGTCGTTGGCCTTTTTGTTCAGGAGATCTCTAGAGGGACCAGCCCTCGAGTGGTTCTTTTCTCTGGAACCCTCCGAAGTAGAGGATTACGGTATCGTTTCACGCAAATTTATCCAACGATACCAGGACAGAGTTGCACCCTCCTTGTCCATCATTGACCTCATTGCAGAAAAGATGAAACATGATGAAGTGTTTGTCAGTTTTGCTGACAGGTGGCGGGGCCTGGCTGAAAAGGTGAAGGATCACTTGTCCGAATCCGAGCAAGTGAAGATGTTAATTTCTAACGCCACGCCCCAATTCAAGCTAGTCCTCTCCTTGAACAATATGACCAACATGGCAGAGCTCTATGAAAGATCACGGTACTGCCAAAATGCCTTCAAGGACGCTACGTTCTCTAGCGTCTTTGATCCTCACAGACCTAGCAGGCCTCCACCTCGGAAGCCTGCATTGCCAAACTCTCCCAGCACAGGTCTGACTACTGAGGGCACGCTCTCTCACGAGCAAGTTAGTAGCATGAATAATAACTCGCCCCAATTCGTGAGGAACCAGCAGCAGTACCAGAGGCCACCGCAGCCGAACCAGCAGGGGTACAAGCAGCAGCAGAACCCCCATTATCAGCAACAGTATCAGCGGCCCTAGCAGCCGAACCAGAACCAGCACCAGCAACAGCTACAGCAGCCGCCGCAACGGCAACAACAGTACCAGCAGCCCCAACAACAGCAATATCAGCAACAACAACAGCTACAGTATCAGCCGCGCGCACCGCCGGCATACCATAATGTCCCTCCTCCCGCTGACTATAATCAGCAGAGAAGACCTCTAGGCCCTAAAAGGGAAGAATACCTGGCCCTCCCAGAATCCTTGGCAGATATCTTCAGCGCTCTAATGGCAGCTAATGCCTTAGTTTTGCCAAGGGAAAAGGTCGTCTGGCCTCAAAATGCCGACACGTCCATGTATTGCTACTTCCATAGGCAATCTGGGCATACCATCGACACCTGCTTCCAGTTCAGAGATTACATTCATGATCTCAACGAGCAGGGCGGCATAGACTGGGAGGAGATGAAAAAGTATATATCAGCCATGAAGGCGAGAAGACCACAGCAGCAAGCAAGACCACCAGTACAAGCAGCACCACCACCCAATATGGGCATAGTGCAAAACCCGCTCCCGGAGCACCAGAACCAAAACCAAGTTGCTCCCATTCTGACGAACAGCCAGTCTGAGGTTGGTCGTGGGCAACAGTAGAGAATAGATGACTCTTCCTCTCTTTATTCAACGGGTCACTTTTGGAGTACCGCAGAACGACCACCACGCCGCACCATCCACATACCTAGGCCACAACCCGTTACCATCACCCCTCTACCGACACCCACATATCACTCGCCTGCACCCAATAACCCATTACCACTATCCGCCTTCCTCAAGCCCATTACGCCCCACACCACTACACCGCTACCATATAATCCCCCGCAAACCAATCACGCGCCCCTTCTACCATCCAGGCCGCTATTACGCGTACCATTTCCTACTTCGCCTGCTACCACTACCACCTACCCAGATACGCCCTTACCATCCAGACCGCTATTACGCGTGCCATTCCCCACTTCACCAACCACTTACCCATCCACCAACCAACCATCTAGGCCTTTAATCCGCACCGCGCCATCACCACCTAACCCTACGCCATCATACCAACCATCAACATCATCCGCACCACCCAACCCTGCGGTACTTAAGGTGTCACCCGGATCCTCCATGGTTGAAGAACATGCGCTCCGGAGTGGAAGGATTTTCAACAAAGTCTTTCCTCAGTCCACAGTTAGAGACGGCCCATCACAGCCGACTGAGGAAGCCCATAATGAAGAGAGTGCACCAGGCACTCGGTACGATTTGTTGAAACATCTGGATCGGACACCGGCACGGATCACTGTACTTGAACTGATCAAAAGGTCCAAGATTCACCAAGAAGCCCGCATGGAATATCTACAGAAGGTGATGGTCAATGAGGACGTGCCGGTAGAAAAAATTGCAGCACTACTAGTTCCTCAGGGGGATCAGCCCTCCATTACATTTCACACATCGAAACTAGCACCGCCAACAGCCAGAAGCATGGCTCTGAGCATCATGGTCAACATCTGTAAGAAGGCCGTGGATGCATGCCTGGTAGATACAGGGGCTTCGATCAATGTTTTACCTCCGAAGACCCTGGAGCTGTGCGGTGTGCCCAAAGAAAAATGGCTGCCTAGCCCCATCTCTGTGACAACATACAACAATTCTACCCGTTTCCCTCTGGGAATGGTTTATTTGAAGGTGGAGCTAGGCCCTGTAAGTCATGCAGAGGTTGAATTTCATATTTTAGAAATTGACCCTTTTATAAATGCCATTCTGGGACGTCCTTATATTAAAACTCTTGAGGCAATTCCTTCTACGAATCACCAATGCCTCAAATTCCCTTTCAAAGGACGAATTATCAAAGTGACGAGCATGCCGATCCTTGCTGCTGCTCATACCTTGAATATTAAATCTGCTGTTTTACCTGGCCGACAACCTTTTCTGTCGGTATTACAGGTCTACCATCCAGTGGCTGATCCTTTGAAAGCCGCCACTATTTCTCCATATCCATTGAACGCCATTAAAAGGGGGAAGTGCATGAGTACCCCAGGATGGAGAATTATGATGAAGAACGGCTACGAGCCTGGGAAAGGTCTGGGCACACAGTTGCAAGGCAGGACCACTCATGTTAAAGATCATCGAACAACACCTGGAAGTGGTCTGGGCTATAGGCCAAGAAGACTGAAGCAAGATTTGGTTCAGCAAGCAGAGATTGAAGAAGGTCGAAAAATCTGGGAGACAATGTCTACACCACCCAAAGAAGGCCGAGATCCCCTAACATGGACCCTGTATACACACTTTGTGAAGGGGCCCATACTTAGTCACGACAACACGGTGGTCATTACTTCGTGTTTTGACTTCCATGACATATATGGGAGGGACTTGGCCAGGCATTGCTCAGAACTACTTACGTACCAATCCTTGGAGGCTCTGCGGCCTATGAAAAGGAGAAAATTTCATGATCCTGAATGCGAATGTTACAGGTGGTTCGATCTGAGAGACCTTTACATTGCACTGAACAGATTGTTCTTAGATCCTGCAGAACCCAAACGGCCGCCGCAGATTGATGAACTGATTGAAGGTCCTGGTGCCATCTTTGATAAGCGGATACTGTTGTCGGAAGAAACCGATGAAGGGGAGCCAGATGACCCCTATGAAGCTGGTTATACTACAGATTTGCTCTGGAGAGGGACATATCCTTCACATGTCTTCATGCTCCATACTTTATTCCGTACACTGCTCCTGACCCCGACTTGGTCGCGGGTCATAACTGAAGATATTCCACGGGCTCCGCCCATTATGATCACTCTGTCCCCTCGGGACCTTATTCCATCAACTCCTCTCGATCTAGAGAGGATGTATGATCTGATCTGGGATATATTACTATATGATCCCCCTAATCCTCTGGCCTTAGTGCCACTTCCTCCATCCGATTCCCCTTCTATTTGTATCCATTCCTGTTTCATGTTTAATTCCTCTGATATAAAAAAAAAAACGCCAATTTTACAACAAATTCTTCTCAGATCTTTATCGAGGAAACTTCTTACTTGTCCGATCGCACCCCGTCGCGCGGGTCCTTCGGTCAAGATTCTCTCTTAAATCTACTCTGTCCCTCCCCTCGGGAGGATTCTCCTGTATTTCCACTTGTATCCCAGGATTTCTATCCTGCTTCATCTTCATTAGGTTATAATAGGGAGTTTAGTGAAGTTAGGCAGTCTAGTTTTAAGCAGGTTAGTCAGGTTAGGACGTCTAGGGAACCTAAGGGTAGGCGAATTCTAGATAGATACCTCCAGGACTTAGCTGATAAATGCTTTTCTTGTTTTTTAATCCCTCAGTTTTTAGAAAATCCAATTAAGATGCCAGAAGACTGTATTAATGATGAGTCAGTCAATGATAGGTACGGGGTATATGAGTTAGTGCATGAAAAGGATCCCCTTATTGAAAATGAGGAAGATGACGAGGACGCAGCTGAGGCATATGCCAGTGGAGTGAAGAGATTCGATGAACCCTCGGCTGCCGTAGAAGAGCCCACCAAAGAAATCAATTTAGGGACTGAAGACGAACCTAAGGTTGTCCTCGTCAGCAAAAATCTTTCTACAGAGGATGAGAAGGCAATGGTACAAGTACTTAAGGAATATAAGGACACTTTCGCCTGGAGTTATGAAGATATGCCAGGGTTAGACACATCTTTAGTTGAACACAGATTGACGTTAAAGGATGGAGCTAGCCCTGTCAAGCAGAAATTAAGGCGATTCCACCCACAAATGGCTCTAAAGATGAAGGAAGAGGTCGACAAATTACATAAAGCCAAATTTATTAGAGTTGTCCTTTATCCACAATGGGTGACTAACATAGTCCCAGTTATGAAGAAGGACGGGAAGGTCAGAATTTGCATTGACTTCCGCGATCTGAACCGGGTGTGTCCTAAAGATGATTTTCCATTGCCTCATATTAATGTACTCATTGATAATACCGCTGGCTATGAAACTTTATCGTTTATGGACGGATTTTCAGGATACAATCAGATTAAGCTGGCAGAAGAAGATCAAGAGAAAACGTCATTCACCACACCTTGGGGAATATACTGTTATGTCGTCATGCCATTTGGATTGAAGAATGCTGGAGCCACTTATCAGAGGGCTATGATGGCAATATTTCATGACATGATGCACATAGATCTGGAAGTGTATGTGGATGATTTACTGGTTAAATCTAAGACAAAGGCTGAGCACGCCAAAGTTTTGGCAAAGGTATTAGAGAGATCGAGAGAATATCAGTTAAAGATGAACCCCAAGAAATGTGTATTCGGGGTATCTTCAAGAAAATTGCTTGGATTTATCGTCAGCAAACGGGGAATCGAGATCGATCCCAATAAGGCGAAGGCTATCAGAGAAATGCCACCTCCCAAAAACTTGAAAGAGTTGAGAGGATTAATCGGGAGGTTACAATTTATTCGTTGTTTTGTCTCCCAGCACTCACAAAGGTGTAAACCGTTTTACGAGCTTACCAAGCCGGGAGTCAAATTTGATTGGGACGATAAGTGTCAGGAGGCATTCGATGGATTAAAGAACTATTTAGCAAGTCCTCCTGTTTTGAGACCACCATCTCCAGGCAAACCATTGATACTTTATATTTCAGTCCTGGATGATGCTGTGGTGGCTGTCCTAGCATAAGAGGATGAAGAAGGAAAAGATAGGGCAGCCTACTATCTCTCTAAACTTCTCAACCCCACTGAACAGAGATATACGGCGATGGAGAAAACATGTGCAGCATTGGTCTGGGTTGTGCAGAAACTAAAGCATTATTTTCTGGCCCATGAAGTCCATCTCATCGCTAGGATGAATCTGATCAAATTCCTTCTGGAGAAATCTGTTCTTACTGATAGGTTAGCGCGATGGCAAAGCTTTCTATCTCAATTCGATATCATTTTTATTCAGCAGAAAGCGATCAAGGGCTATGCCATAGCAGAACATCTTGCTCATCATCCCCTTCCTCGATTTGATCCAGTACGATCAGAGTTTCCGGATGAGGAACTGATGTCCGTAAATCAAATCAGAGATGATATGTGGACTCAGCATTTTGACGGAGCTCTGAATTCTCATGGAAAAGGGATCGGTATCGTTCTGTTATCACCTGAAGGTGTCACCATTCCGCAAGCCTTTCAGCTTGATTTTCCAGTCACCAACAATATAGCTGAATACGAGGCACTTCTTGCTGGCCTCGAGGCTGCTCATTTCCATGGTGCCACCAAACTCAGGATTTTGGGTGATAGCCAACTAATTCTTCGCCAAGTGCTGACCAAGTATCGAACTCTTGATCACAAGCTCAAGCCTTATCAAGAACTTACTTCTGCTTATTCAAAGTTTTTCACGAAATTGATCTTTGTCCATGTCCCTAGGAATCAGAACATCTTAGCTGACGCTCTAGCTTCACTTGCATCTTCTCTTGATTTTCCAATCAGCAAGCAATCCGAATCAATCATAGTTCATAGGCGTCTTTCACCCGCCGTGAAAGACCCTTCATTTCTTAGAATTAAGGAGAAGTTGCTGAAGAAAGTCAGAGACAGAGATATTGTAGAAAAAAGAGAAATCATGTTAATGGAGCTGTTAGAAGAGATGGATGATGAACAGAAGCCATGGTATTATGAGATTGCAAAATATTGTGAAGATCAATCGTATCATGAGGAAGCTACAACTGAGGAGAAAGGGCTATCAGGAGAGTTGCTCAACGATACACCATAGTTGGAGGAGCATTGTATAAAAGAGGTTTTGATGGAGTTCTTTTGAGATGTCTAGACGAAGATGAGCTTTGGAAGGTTATGGAAGGAGCTCATAGTGGAGTTTGTGGTGGCCATGTCAATGGACAGATGCTAGTAAAGAAGATCCTTAGACAAGGATTTTATTGGCCAACCATGGAAGAAGACTGCGTAGGATATGTCCGTAGGTGTGCTAAGTGTCAACTTCACGCCGACAAGATTCATTCTCCTGCATCTTCACTCCATCCTGTTTCTTCCCCATGGCCTTTCTCCATGTGGGCTTTCGACATTATTGGACCCCTTGGTAATCCAGATTCCGGCATCAAGCGAAAATCATTCATTTTCACGGCAACGGAATACTTCACCAAGTGGGCAGAAGCTGAAGCGTACGTGGAGATCAAAGCATCAACCGTCTGCAAATTCATCATGAAGAACATCATCACCCGATTTGGAATTCCAAGCACCATCGTCACCGACAACGGACCGCAGTTCGTGTCACAGGAATTGAAGGATCTCTGCAACAGGTACAAAATTGCATTGCATCATTTATCTCCTTATTATCCGCAAGGCAATGGCCAAGCAGAGGCAACAAATAAGACTTTGATAAAAATCATCAAAAAGACGTGCAAATCTAACAAATTCGCAGACTGGTTAGAAAAATTGGTTGAGGCTCTATGGGCCTACCGAACTTCAATCCGCACACCTACTGGACAAACTCCTTATTCCTTAACATTTGGAATGGAGGCAGTAGTTCCATATCAGATCCTCATACCATCATTGAGAGTACAATTGAATAAGGAATTTTCCATTGATGAACATCGTTCAGCACTCCTTGCTCAATTGGAACTTTTAGACGAGAAAAGATGGTCAGCTGCTAATCATGCAAAAGTTTATCAAAACAGACTAGCACGTTTTTATCAAAAGAAAGTCATTGAACGAAAGTTCAAAGTCGGTGAAATGGTTGTTAAAAGAATTTTTGTAAAACCTGGTGGTCCGCGTTCTAAGCTCCAACCCAACTGGGAAGGACCTTATGTTGTATCGCACGCTTTTCCTGGTAATGCTTATCGTCTTGTTAATGCAGAAGGAGAAGAGCTAAATCATCCCTGGAATGGCTTACATCTTAAGAAATACTACCCTTAGGTTAAAGAGTCGATCAGTATGGTACAAAGACCAGTGGAATCAGAAAGTTTATAAACTCAAATTTCTTTGTTAGTCTGGATAATTTAATTTCAAATACATCACTACACACACTGACACGTCTGATTCGTGAGTAACAAGAGATGCTAAGTCCTAAAGAATATCAAAAGCTTGACCGAAAGGGTAAAGTACAAATCATTCGTTTTAAAGCAAAAATTCTGTTTTATACTCGGCCCATGATGTCGGAACGAGGCTTAGAATAGACTACCAAGAATACCCACCATCTTAGTAGGAGGCCGTCATAAAAAAAAAGGGGGAGATCCGTCCCGAAAAAGAGAAAAGAAAATAGAAAAGCAAAAGCAAAAGGCAAAATCCAAATGTCAAATTAAAAGGCCATTACATTACAAACGTTACATCAAGGCCATGAAATGAAACAAAAGGGAACGCAAGGTCGGTAAATACCCTGGAAAGAAAATGACCGAACCCCAACGGATATTAGGGTAGGAAAGGAACCTCTTTTTAAGTCTCCGGAACCTTCTTATGGGCTTTCTAAATTTATTCTTCTTTTCCTTCTAAAGAGGCGTACTCCATACTTAAGGAATGACTTAGATTGACTAAGGATCAAATCATCAAATGGGATCACGAATGGGAACACAAATTCAAACACGATGGATTTTAAGTTAAGTTGTTAAAGAACAATTTGGGAATTAAGTTAATAAATGAATATGATCTTTTGATCTAAGTACCATGCTGATCTTTTAGTCAAATCCAAAAAAATATACATATGTCAAAAATTCCAAAAAAAAATACATATGTCAAAAAAAAAAAAATACATATGTCAAAAAAAATTAAAAAAAAATACATATGTCAAAAATTCAAAAAAAAATACATATGTCAAAATTCAAAAAAAAAATATATTTCAAAACCCAAACAAAAATGAATATTTCAAAACAACAAAAAAATATATTTCAATTAGCATTTGCTTATTGCACTCAGTATGTTTCATTCCTTTTATTTTCAGTAAGCATCTGTTTGCTTGCATGTTGCATTTTGCTTAAGTTTGATTATTCAATTACCTTTGTTAATAAAGGCTATGCCCCTTGACCCTTCTACCAAGGATAGGATCAAGTAGTCGGTTACTTAACCAGGCAAGGGGCTAAGCCTAAACAGATACTTAACATGTTTGTTCAAGTCATATACAGGACACAAGGCATGAAGAGAGTTGAAATTCGAGTAAAGAACAGCTAGAAACCTGTTTCTGTGAGTAAAAGGCGTCGAGGAGCACTACCGCGTTTCAATATTGAATGGCGTCGGCTCGACACGACGCGTTTCAAGAAATTCAAAGAAAATCTGAGTAAAGCTGGAAATGTCGAGAAGATCCCATTGCGGGAATTTATGAAGTCTTGACCATGGCTAAAAAGACGGTTATTTCTACCCTTGTATTATTCCATGTAAAGCATTCGCATTACTATATGATTAAGTATTTATTAGAGTATATCAAGGACCTTGTGGTTTTGATGAAACTGGAATTTAAGTTCCCCTTTAACAAAAACAGTGATAATTCCAGAGAATTCTTAATCGCACGGATAGGCCGTTGGATTGTTAATTAGTGAGGATGATGGTTCCACTTTTGTGAAACGGTGCGTGGATAAACGAGCTTCGGCTTAGTACTGAATTACAAGAATTGGTGTCTTGACTCATTAATGACAATTTAACAATATTATCCTTGATTAATTTATATTTTATTTAACTTTATATTTTTCTTTTAGCCCAGCATGCATCATATAGGACTTTGAAATCATTGTGATAAGGATTAATTATTGATTAAGTTTCAGACCATTAAATCAAACAATTTCAAACATGATATGAAATATTCCATTCTGAATTGAGTATCTTGATTATCTTTGAGGTTCGCTTGAAGATATCCTTGGAATTCTATCCTTTCTTGGATTCTTTATCCAATATTTCTTGTTTTCTTTTTAAGATCTATCATGGCTGCAGCACGTCCACATTGGTTGGCAAACGCTCCCCATGATGAAACCTACAGTGTCTACGACCTGAGGTACTTCCCACTCCGAGGAGGTTGATCGACTTTATTTTATTTCCTTGTCTACCTCATCCAGACAGGATTAATTCCATTGATTTCCTTGAGCTATCTTCATTGATGATTTCGAGAAAAATTCCAATCATGTGATGTTAAGAGCGTGTCTCATCACACCTTGGCATCACCTTTTCAGTACATTCTATTCCATTTCACTCCCTTGCAAAGACGATGCCAAGGTGAGGCAGCTGTAGACACGCTAATTTTGACGTCATTTTGAGTAAATTTCATATCATATAATAATGCCTCAGAATGGTTTGATATTTAATCATTGATTAATTTTTATTGATCTTTTTGAGTGTCGGGTTTAACAGACATGTTTAAGTTAATCAATTAAATTGATTTTAGTTCAAATTTTAGTTAAAAATATGAAGAAGTCTAAAAGACGTCGAGACACATGGACGCGATTTAGAGTTTATTCTTATTTTAACGTTGAAATTTGAATTTTAATCAATTGATTAATTAACTAAAAGGCGTCTGTGCGGCTTGACGCGTTTTAGGTTTCCTAGGCTATTTCTACTTCTCTTCCGGATGTTTATCCTTATCTTAATTTAGTGTAAAAGACGTCTACACATATGGACGCGTTTTAGCTAATAAAGATAAAGATAAGTTTTCCCGGATATTTATCCTTATCTTAATTAATCTGAAAGGCGTCAGCTATGGTGGACGCGTTTTAGATAATTACAGATAAAGATGAATTAATATGTATTTATCTGTCGGTTAAGATGGATAAATCCTAGATTTTTCCATGTTAATCACGAACGCAGAAAAGGTCTATAAATACCTTACATCTTCAATGAGTTAAAAAAAAGAGAGGTTGAGCATTATTGATCGAAGCGATAGCAAGTTGAAGACCGAAGCAACGACGTCGGAACGCCGAAGCGCTGCCATTTCCATAAGTCGGCGTCCTTTCAAGATCTTCATCCATTCAGAATTCAACCATTGGGCATAAGTGTTTCATTTCTGCAATTTTAATTCTACATCTTTATTAAAATCATTCTTCATCATTCACTTCATGCAACACACACCACGACAGCATTCTTTTCAAAAACCTATCTGATAAAGGGGTTTCAAAAGCCATCCCTACAAGTAAGTCCCATGTTTAGTTGCATGTTCAAAACCATGATTAGAATATATGCTGTTTTTGCTTAAGCTCTTATCATTTCTTTATTTCTCCTTCTATACTTCCTGCTGCACGGAGCAAGGAGAATAAAAAAGGGGAGCAAATCAAGCACAAATCAAAGGATTTCTGGACGATCCTCAAATCTTCAACCTCAACAGCAAGAACAAAGAACAAGAAAGGGCTCTCTTTCTTCAGCCGGCTGAAGAAGGGGAACCAAGAGTTCAGAATCTTCCGCATTCAAACAGGTAGGCGATCATACTCTCTTTTGAAACTTTTCAGTCAAAAGTTTCTGGCGATCACTTCACGTAGTTACTGTTTTAATAGGTTTATTTTGCACTAAACAACATCGGATTTTTCATGTTAATCACACTGTCATTCTAAGCACCTACAGGGGCGACCAAAGAGGGGGCTGGAGCTTGGCCCAAGGTTTCCCTCTCGATGTATATTTATATTAATTTTGGGTGAATTTTCACAAAAGTCTCCAAATTAATATATCAACCATCGACCGAGAATCTTTGTGCGTGTGACCTTCCAGGCCCAAGTACTAGTCTATTTTTTGGCCACTAAGCCCAGTAACTCCTCACTGGCTTATTTAATTAATTTAATATCTAATATTAAATAATTAAATCTGAATTAACATCGCTCATGTTAATCGGGTAGGCTTCCGATCAAGTTGGGTGCCAAGCAATACCGTATGATCTTGGAAGGTAATGGGATGTAGCAACCCACTCAAGGAACCTTTCCATCACCAGTTACTGCTTAGGTATAATCCTTCATCCGTGCAATGTTTCCGAGTTAACATAGGGCATAGTCAACTGTCAAACCCTAATCTATCAATTCACTTGGATTGGATGTCACAATATGATATCAAAAAAATCCTTTTTCTGATAAAGTGTCCACCTAGCCATGGACTGCCATACATCATTCTCAGAGCATTCTCTCTCTAGGTGCAAGGTTGCACCTAGAGAGCAATGTTTGTCATCAACTTTTCAGAAGAAGCGGAAGTAGTCGGAGTTCCTGAGAGCACCTCAGCGGGCCCCAGTTAAGGCCTCGGTGCTACCAGTAGCTAGACCAGCACTGCCAGCAGCGAGAACAGCACCGACTCACACTATTTACAAGCAGTGTGGGTGGCCTCATGGAAGATCAGAGTTCTTATGGGCGGTAGACAAGTGCTTCAGATGTGGCGAGCCTGGCTACATGACCAGAGATTGCCTGAAGATGAAGGACCAGTCAACGAGGCAGCCAACCCCTGCTCATGTTTTTGCATTGACTCAAAAGGATATGGAGGCATCAGAGAACATCACAGAAGATATTGTTCTTATCGATGGAGTATATGCTAGAATTTTGTTTGATACTGGTGCTACCCATTCATTTGTTGCTTCGCGATTTGTCCGGATTCTTGTAGAGAAGATGGATGTGGTTGAGATTCCGACTTCTATGACTGTTTTCACTTCGAGAGGGGTAGTTCGGTCAGATAAATGCATAGTTTCTCTTTGTGTGGATATTCAGGGAAGAAGGTTGTCTACTCAGTTATTTGTCTAGAGATGGAGGATTTTGATGTTATCCTTGGGATTTATTAGTTGGAGCTGTATTATGCCTTGTTGGATTGTTGTGGCAGGAACATTATTTTTTGCATTCCAGGTGATGAGGAGTTCTCTTCTAAGCTCCCTAAGCCTGATATGCTTATTGTTTCTACTACGAAGGCCCAGAGGTGGATGAATAAAAGTTGCAATGCTTATCTTGTTAGTGTAGTTTCTATTGTCGAGGAGATCCAATCTTCTAGTGTTGCTGATGTTAAAGTTGTTAGAGATTTTGCTGATGTGTTCATAGAGGATTTGCATGATTTGCTACCTATTCGGGAGATTGATTTCACTATTGATCTTCTCTTTGGTACAACGTCGATTTCCAAAGTCCTTATCATATGGCACCAGTTGAGCTTGCAAAATTGAGGAAGTAGTTGCAGGAGTTGTTAGACAAGGGGTTCATTTGTCCTAGTGTGTCCCCGTGGGGAGCCACTGTTTTGTTTGTTAAGAAGAAGGATGATTCAATGAGGCTATGCATTGATTACAGGAAGTTGAATCAGGTGATCATCAAGAATCGATATCCTTTGCTGAGGATTGATGATTTGTTCAATCAGTTGTAGGCAGCAAAGATGTTTTCCAAGATTGACTTGAGATCTAGTTATCATCAGCTGAGGATTCGAGATGAGGATATGCCTAAGATGGCATTTCAGACCTCTTATGGCCATTATGAGTTCCTAGTGTTGTCGTTCGGTCAAACTAATGCCCCAACAACTTTTATGGACTTGATGAATAGGGTGTTCAGGCCGTATCTTGATCAATTTATAATTGTGTTCATTGATGATGTGCTAGTGTATTCTCCTAATATTGAGACCCATCGTAAGCATTTGAGAATTGTTCTAGAGACCTTGAGAGCTCATTAGTTGTTTGCTATGTTCAACAAATGTGAGTTTTGGCTAGATCGCGTTTAGTTTCTTGGCCATATTATCTTGAAGGATGGTGTGGCAATAGATCTATCGAAGGTGTAAGCTCTTTTGGAATGCAAGGTCCTAAGACTCCCATTGACGTCCGAAGTTTTTTGGGTATTGCTGGTTACTATAGGAAGTTCATTGAGGAATTTGCTACACTAGCAACCCCTTTGACCAAGCTAACCATAAAGGGAGTAAAGTTTGTGTGGTCAGATGAATGTGAGTAGAGCTTCCAGGAGTTGAAGGCCTATTTGACCACTGCTTCAATTCTTACCTTGCCGAATGGACACATGGCTATGTTGTGTATACAAACGCCTCGAGGCAGGATTTGGGTTGTGTGTTGATGTAACATTGTCAGGTGATTGCTTTTACTTTCAGGCAATTGAAGGAACATGAATTGAATTACCTGACTCGTGACTTGGAGCTTGTAGCAGTTATTCATGCATTGAAGATTTAGAGGCATTATTGGTATGGTGTTCAGTTCCAGGTATTCACAGATCATCAGAGCTTAAAGTAAATTTTCTCTCAGAAAGAGTTGAACCTGAGGTAGAGGCGATGGATAGAGTTCTTAAAGGAGCAAGCTGCTAAAACTTTTAATAGAGAAAGATCCATTTGTAGCCGGACATGAAATCAAATGATCCTGTCTGTTGGCTTGATTTGAATATATGTAGAGATCTTTGTCACCATATTAGTCTGGAAATAAGGTGCAAAATAATCAATATTTGCATCCTTTAAAGGAATGTTCTTGTTTAGAACGGCCTCCCATTGATCCTGAGAGAGAAGCTCCTTTAGAAAGATATTGGTGGCCGACCCTCCAGAAAGATGCTCAAGAGTACGTCTAGAAGTGTGATAAGTGCCAGCGTTTCGCGACAACTCCTCACCAGCCAGCAATATCCATGACGAGGCTTCTGGAGCCATGTCCATTCGCAAGCTGGGGGATCGACATATTAGGCCCTCTACTCGAAGCCCAGGGATAGAAGAAGTTCACTATTGTAGCCATCGATTACTTCTCCAAATGGATAGAAGCGGAACCCATGGCCAATATTACAGAAAGAGCAGTATGGAACTTCGTCTGGAAGTCCATAATCTGTAGATTCGGTATACCGAGAGCGATAGTCTCGGATAGCAGAAGGTAGTTTGCCAGGGCCTACTTCAGGGAAAGGTATGAGCAACTGAAGATCAAGAATTGCTACACCTCGGTCGCCCATTCCCAGGTTAACGGCCTGGTAGAAAACGCTAATCGAACTTTAGTCCACGGAGTTGAGACTCGATTAGAGGGGGTTGCAGGGTCCTGTATAGAAAAGCTACCCAGCATCCTATGGTCGCACAAATTAACAGCCCGGGCGGCTATAGGAGAGACCCCCTTTCACTTGGTTTATAGGGCAGAAGCCTTAGTCCCTTTGGAGATCGGGATCCCCTCGCTACGAGTGGAAGCCACGGAAACAGAAAGCCCCTAGCAGCTAAAAGAGAACCTCGACATGCTGCCAGAAGTCCGAGAAAGTGCCAAGATCCTAATGATGGAATACTAACGGAGGATGGCCAAATATTACAACTTAAGGGTTAGAGAAAGGCAGTTCTTCCCGGGAGATTTAGTCCTGCGGAGAACAGGAGCCTCGGCACCATAGTTAGCTGTAGGCAAACTGGCCCCTAATTGAGAGGGACCGTACTGTGTCTTGAAAGCCCTCGGGAAGGGCACACATAAAGTGCACATAAATCCATCTCATTCTCCAAGTGCTCACACTCGGGAAGGGCACACTCAGCCATTTTTGTAACGACCCGCCACCCTATAATTGGAAACCCAATTACTAAATGGGTATCGGATCATAGTTGTTGGCCCGCACACCAAGGAGAACACCACACGCTGACACTCGCCGAGAAGTCCACACCTGAAACCGCAGGGAGTGTGCCACACCAGAATTGGGCTCAGTAGGGATCATCCGATCCCCACCTCCCCCACACACACACAAGTGCAGCAACACAAATATAGGTAATTTAATTAAAGCAGTAAACACAGTTCCTAAATTCCGATACGAGACATATGCATCCGTAATGCAACATGCACAGTTCTTAGCAATTCAAGTAACCCAACTCAACACCATAGTTCACAACTAAAGATCCGGCAAACCACACTGTCGACCGCGTACAAACGGCACCTCACAACACTACCAACACCCACGCCTGTCCACCGCTACAATGTTCCGGACACCGTAGGGTGAGGCAGTGAGTCAAACTAGGACTAAATGGGACTAGTGAACCACCACTGCCCAGTTACGTGTGCACACAAGCAGTCTAGACCATTGTCCTATTGATTGGACTTCACTCAACGCCAGGCCTAGGTGCTTCACGAGGGCCCTGGGGACCTGCAAAACCCCCTCAAGCCGAAGCTATAGGGACTACCCGTAACCCTAACCTCTCGGGTCACATCAGGCCAAAGGGCGAAGGGTACCACTCGTAACCTTGATATCTCAGGTTACATCAGGCCCAACGGCGAAAGGGTAAACTCCAGCATCACCAAACCCGGTTCCACAGTAAGAAACACGCCGAAAACTGCCACGACAAACTAGGAAAACATTGACCTGCTGGGACCAAACAGCAACCCCTCGGATAGCACACTGGCTACTCCGGCCTATCTAGCTCTAGGTGGTTCTGCTTCCCCCAGCCATAAGTGAAACACTAACATGTACCCCTCCCACACCGGTACGGCAACAATGCCACATACACACCGCACCCCTCCCACACCGACACAAAGTGTCAAACACAAATCACAATCATTCCAGCTCCACAATCGCATAAACACACGCACACACAATGCGATTCTGATTATACAAAAATCCTCGGCCTCGATGTATAATTTCATGCATGCATTTAATCAAACTATCTAACAATGTAAACACATGTTAATAGTATGAATTAATGAGGTTCTGTCTTGAATCGCGTCGCCCATTGCCGACGTTATTCAAGACTCCTAAACTGGTTCATAGGAAAACTGGCCTCAGAATATGGCCTAAAACACGTCTTCCCTGGAAGCCGCCATTTGAATGGTGTCGCTGTCCTTGGACGCCATTCAAAACATAACTCTTTCTCACAGAAATTGCTTTTGGGATAAATCTGGCCTAAATGGCGTTGTCCTATCCAGACGCCATTTAGGACCCAATTTCTGATTCCCTTACAACCTCTCCCCCAAAATTACCCCAAAAATAAGAAATGACGGGGAGAATCCAATTTACTACTTGGAACACACTAATTCCCATTTGATAGAAATAACCATTTTCATTTAAAAGCCCCTTAAACATGCTCATTCTACCCAATTCTCTTCACACGTTACATGCTTCAAGAAGGAAAACATGGTTTAAAACAACCATATCATGTATAAGGATTGTCCCCCTACCGGTCACTCAAACTCCTTCTAGCTCCGTGCCGCCGAACCGTCGCACCGCAAACCGCTGTCGGTACCGCCATGGACGCCGTCGCTCCGCCGGGATGTCGGCCACCGCCCGGAGAATGAAGTGCCGCGGAGGAGGTAGTGGTGGTAGTGGTGAGAGGTAGAGAGGTATTGGAGTGGTGGAAGAGGAAGAAGGGGAAGGAGAAAGGGAAGGGGGAAACGGAGAGGATCGGAGAGAGGGAAGAGAGAGAGTGAGAAGGAGAGAATGAGAGAAAGGAGGGAAGGTTCGGGGTGTTAAACCGAAGTAGATGAAATTGCGTCGTTCTAGGGAGACGCCTTTCAGGTGACAAGACCGTCGTTCTAGGGAAACTGGCCCACGTGGCACCGACGTGGAACACTCTAAAACGCGTCATCCTCACAGGACACCGTTTGAACCACGTTGAGCAAGCTCGACGCGATAAAGAACCTATTCTCCAGCCCCACAAGGGCCCAGACCAAGGGGTCCAGCTTCGAAACCGACCCAATAACTGTACCCGAAACCTCAATCCTTACAATTTTGTTTCCCCAAGTGCTCACACTCAGGAAGGGCATATGCAACCATCTTTTTCCCTTGGGTACTTACACCCAAGAAGGGCTATCTAGCCACGATCAAATAAGACCATTCAGGAAGAATACTCGGTGGGCCACATTGCATTTTAACAGAAAGGAAATAGATATACTTCTTTCAGTTGCAGAATGAATACATGAGTTCCACCCAGAAGTCAAAACCCACTCAAGCACCCTCGGTGTTAGCGCCGATCTCTGTGCTGACTCCCTCTCCTGCCGCGACGTCCTATTCCTCTGATAGGGAGTAGCGTTTCAACAGGGATTGACGCTTCAGCAGGGTCGCCTAAAGATGGAGCAAGGCCGGCCCCTTCCAACACATGGTCAGAAATGAAGACGCCAACATCGTTGGGGACATCTGCACGAAGATCTACCACCAGACGTTTCCCTTCATCAGAAAGCCATTGGTAGAAGCCTTACAAAAGGGGATCGGTGACAAAACCCTCCAAGTCGTGGGGAACGGCCACTCCTCACCGGCCGGGAAGTTGACCCAGAAGAAAGCATCTTTCCACCCTTGTGGAGGGAAGCTGAGAGGCACAAAAAGGGGCCCTTGATTGCTGCGGCAGCCAAATTGTAGGAAGTCGTAAGCACCGAGGATCACGAAGTGGCGGACAGTGGCGATATGACAGAAGACGTCAGGCAAGGCCTCGACATGGTCATAAAGCCACATCAGGACGTTGAAGGCTATGGCCACACACCAGAAATTCGGGAGGATCTGAGCAAGGGCCACTACAAAAAACTGCAGCAGCTCCACAACGAAGGTAGAGATTGGCAACCTAAATCCAGCCTCGAACATTGCCTCTGTGGCCATAAAGGAGCTTGGACTACCCGAGTAGAGGCAGTCGCCTGCTGATGGCATGTGCAGCCCAAACTTGGTAGGGACTCAGAACCTACCCTATATCCAATCGAGCGAACCAATGTCGATCATGGTAGCCCTGAGAGAGGCCTGATCCGCCAACACTCTGCAGGCATAGCCTGAAGCCATCACAGCTGGATGACAGGAAGAGCTATGAGGAGGAAGATTACTTAGGTAATTACCACTCAACTCCTTCCCATGCTACCTTTTTTATAGGCATGAAGCGGAGCGCCTCCTATCCGTAATTGCCTGGCAGTAAAGGCAAGAAAGTTGTAACCTATCTTGACCGACTCCAACAACAGAAAGAGTCAAAGATACCCTCTGGAAGAAGAAGTATGAACAGTAAAACGTCATTATACTCAACCCGATGATCGGTGGTGTAACTATGGTACAGAATAAAAGCCTCGACGAGCCAGCAAAAGAAAAAAAAAAAGAGAAAGAAGGAAAGTGCTAGGCCTAAGGCGGACCGGCCATCTCATCCCCTAACGGGGCCCGAGTTACAAAAAGTGTTGGGCCGACATACCTCAGATGGAGGGCTATTTAAACATTCTCTTTAACAAGGCACCCCGAATGCCTTTTCAATTACAACTTCTGCCTGGTTGGGATACGGGGAAGAATCTCAAGCGCCAGTGGGGGCCGTAGCAGCAGCGGCTGAACTTCCAGCAGCGGTCTCATGGGAGTCGATCGGGGAGCCGGCAGGGTCAATAGCCCCAGAGGCCTCGCACTCCTCGGCACGAGCAACTGCTGCCTGTGAGTGCTCAAATTAGGATGTGTAATTATCATGAAAATTTTGTTGTTTATGTGACAAATAAACCTATTAAAAACTAAGTGAATGTGATCGTCAAAAACTTTTGACTAAAAAGTTCCAAAAGACAGAGATTGATCGCTTACCTATTTTAGAATTGGGAGATGTTGGAGTCCTTGATTCTCCTCCTTCAGCCGGCTGAAGGAAAAGAGCCCTTCTGACTTTGTTCTTGCTTTGGATGCTTATGGGGCTTTGAGGATCGTCCAGATTTCCTTGTTGTTGATTCTCTCCTCTTGATCTCCTTTTGTTCCTTTGAACCTTGCAAAGAACAAAACAAAAGAAAAAAAAAAACAATAAGAACTTAAGCAGAGGTAGTATCTATTCCAACAGAAATTTTGATCATGCAACTTAAACAAAGAACTCACTTGTTTTGATGGTATTTTAAACCCCTTAAACAAATAGGTTTGAAATTATGCTAGTGAGTGTGTGAAGTATGGAATGATGTGATGAATGAGATTTTGAACTAGTATGGTGAAACAATTAGAGATTAATGAAAAATTAAGAACTAAGTTGCATGGCCCCTGGGAAGCCTTGGTCTTGAAAGCTCTTGAATGGACGAAGAACAGATGAAGAAAAGATGCAGACTCCGGGAAGTAGCAGCGCTTCGATCCTTTAGCGTTTGGACGTCGTCTCTCTTAAAGAATCTCTCCAATAATCACCAATTATCACTATCATCACTAACTTTTCAATGGCCAAGGACTTGGGTATTTATAGGCTTAAGTTCACGCATCCGCGGTTACTTAAAGATTAATATGAAGGAATTTGAAGCCAATCCAACCAAAAAACAAATAAATACAGCCTAATTCATCATTATCTGTAATTAACTAAAACGCATCGCCCATGGGAGACATCTTTTAACTTAATTAAGATAAGGATAAACATTGGGAAGAAGAAATAGAATCACCTTAGGAAACTTAAATAGCGTCGTGCATGGCAAACGTCTTTTAGTTTATTAATAAATTAATTAAAAATCAGATTAATAATCAAAATAAGAATAAAACCCTAAATGGCGTCTTTACAGGTCGACATCTTTTAGAATCTTTTTATATTTGATTAAAAATTTGAGTTAAAATGAATTTCTTTAATAAACTTAAATTGTGTCGGTCTGACCGATGTCATTTAGACAATTAATCCAGAAAGATTCATAAAAATTAACTAATGATTAAATATCAGATCATTTTAAGGCATTATTATATGATATGAACTTTACTCAAAATGATGTCAAAATTAGCGTGTCTATAGCTGCCTCACCTTGGCATCATCTTTGCAAGGGAGTGAAATGAAATGGAATGTACTAAAAAGGTGATGATAAGGTATGATGAGACACGCTCTCAACATCACATGATTAAAATTTTTCGCAAAATCATTAATGAAGATAACTCAAGGAGATCAATAAAATCAATCCTGTCTGGATGAGATAGACAAGGAAATAAAATAAAGTCAATCAACCTCCACGATTGGGAAGTATCCTAGGTCACAAACCCTGCAGGTTTTATCATGGGGAGCGATTGCCAGCCAATGTAGACGTGCTGCAACCATGATGGATCTTAAAAGAAAATAAGAAATGTTTGAGATAAAGAGTTCAAAAAAGGATATAATTCCAAGGATATCTTCAAGTGAACCTCAAAGATAATCAAGATACTCAATTTAGAATAGAATATTTCATATCATGTTGGAATTATTTGATTAATGATCTGAAACTTAATCAATAATTAATTCTTATCACAATTATATCAAAGTCCTACATGATGCATTATGGCTAAAAGAAAAATATAAAATCAAATAAAATATAAATTAATTAAGGATAATATTGTTAAATTGTCATTAATGAGTCAAGATACCAATTCTTGCAATCCAGTGCTAAGCCGAAGCTCGTTTATCCATGCACCATTTCACAAAAGCAGAACCATCATCCTCATTAATTAATAATCCAACGGCCTATCCGTGCGATTAAGAATTCTCTGGAATTATCACTATTTTTGTTGAAGGGGAACTTAAATTCCAGTTTCATCAAAACCATAAGGTCCTTGACATAGTCTAATAAATATTTAACATATAGTAATGATGATGCAAATCAATTACATGAAAGAATACAAGGATAGAAATAACTGTCTTTTTAGCCACGGTCGGGACTCATAAACTCCTACAATGTGATCTTCTTGAAATTTTCAGCTTCATTTGGATTTTCCTGAATTTCCTGAACTAAAAAATCATCAGTAACTTCAAGTAAGTGCATTAAAATCTAGATAAACATAACTTTTCAGGCAAATAACAGAAAACCATGAAACGCGTCGTGTCGCGCCGACGCCATTAAGTCCAGTTAAAACACGTCGCTGTTCAACGATGCCTTTCAGTCGCAAAAACAGGTTTTGGCTGTGTTCAATCTGGATTCCAACTCTCTCCATGCACATCCCTTCTCCAATCCGAAAAACACTTCCTAGAATCGCAGTTCTCTCTATATAAACTTCATTAACTTGTATCATGGCAACCCTAACACAATCTAGAGATCCAAAACAAGGAATTTCCTCCAAAGTTCAAAGATTTTCAACGTTTCAAGAAGAAGAAACTCAACAATAAGATGGATTCCTCCAACAAGCGGGTGAAGAAAATGCTAGAGAAGTTATCTGATGTGAAAAATCATTTAAGTGGAAGAGATCTTAACTTCCAAGTAAGTTAAATCCTTTTTTCCTTCAATCCTTCTTCTTCAATTTTCCTTTTTTCTCCATGTTCTTCAAGTTCTTCATAGCAATCTTTCCTTTTTATTCTCTAGGCATATCCTTTATTTCTCGGTCCAAAAAAATTCACATCTCTCCCTTGGATTCGTAAGCTTGCTAAAAGTTTCACTATTTCCATGCAATCCTTTGTTTCCAAGTGGAACATCCAAGGTCTAGTAGTCCATGCAAAGCATTACAAAAGCTCAAACGTGGATTGGGCGGTTATGGGTGCTTTGATTGAATTATAGCATCCTCAAACCTATACCTTCCTTTTTCCTGAATTTGAATGCACTATTCTTCTAGAAGAGGCCGAACTCTTATTGGGCCTTCCTAAGATCAAGTCGAACATGATGAAGTGATCCAGAATAAGATGGCTCTGATGAGGGAAAAGATCACCGGTCAACAATTGTTGATGAAGATCATGAAGGATCCAAAAGAAGTTAAAGGATGCCTCACTAAAAAAGGGAATCAACCTTACAAAGCTAGTAGAGTGGACTTTATACGAGATTGAAGATCTTAGAGAGGATGATATTGAAAACGTGATGAAAGCGTTCACCACGTGCTTAGCTGGAGCTTTGTTCTTTCCTGCTCAAGATAACATACTAGAAGATGATCAAGTCAGTGCAATCTGCGAGATTTTTGAGGGAAGACAGATCGGCATAGCGATTCTAGCCTATCTCTATAGTGGGCTTTCTGCAGCATCTACAGGTCAGCCTCCCTATGGTTGTATGCTTCTCTTCGCTCTGTGGGTTGAGTTGCACTTCAAGTTTGAATATCACAATAGGAATTCAGCAAGACCGTCTCAAATTTATTAGAATAGTCCTATCTTCCATATTTCCAACATTGTGAAATTCAATGAGAGGATGATCAATCGAGTGCCAAAACTCAAGATTCGAGCTGACTGGAGAGATTATCTGAAAAGAATGCCAACGTACGGATTTGATTCCTCTCCGCTTTCACTTGTAGGAAAGCCAATCTGAATACGTTGTGCAGCTGGTGCAGAGCTCAAATTGATTGGGGCAACTGAGTTCGTGCTGTACAATCCTCATCGCTGTTATACTCAACTCAGCATGCCTCGCTATGAATTCCCTGAGTTTTCCAACACTTCTCTAATCAAGAAACGTGCCTTGGAATCCGATGAAGACTATGAAGCCACTGAACTTATAGTCACACTATGGAATATTAGCTTCAATCATCGTGTAAAATCTTCTCAGAATGCTTATAGAGGCTTAACCTATCTATATGTAATGGGACTTCAGGAAATTCGTCCTTGAATGTTCTCTTTATTTTCCCTTTTATGATGTAATTAGGAATTTATTTTCAATAAAGAATTATTCCTTTACATCTTGAATTTCATCCTTAATCTTCTGTAATTCATCCCAGATTTTTCTTTAAGTAAAAACTTGATTTTTCCTTAAAATATTTCAATTTAGGTTTACTTAATGTAAAACGCGTTCACTCAGAAAGACGCCTTTCAACCAAAAATTATTTTTTCAAAAATCAGAGAGTAATCCTTAAAATCCCGAATTATCCCTAAACCGCGCCCATATGTGTAGACGCTTTTCAACGAAAATAATTTTCCAAAAATAAGAGATTAATCCTTAAAATCCCGAATTATGCCTAAAACGTGTCTAGACAGGTAGACGCCTTTCAACTCTCTCTTACTTTTCTCTAGAATTCTGTCATTAGTTCTGTGATTAATCCACTGAAAAACGTCGTGAGAAGTAGACGCGTTTAATCATCATGCCTTGTACGGCTCTAACCAGAATTGACAGTTTAAACTAAAACACGTCCCTCAGTGTAGACGTCTTTTTATGAATTTCAAACTCTTGTCTTGCCGCCTCAGTTTATGCGCCCTAAACGGCTTCGTTGTTCTCCGACGTGTTTCAACTTTATCTAACAGAAGCTTGCGAGCCCGAACTCCTTCTTCCCCATTTGCCAAAAACTCCTCTCTCGCTCTCCATCTCCGGCGATTCCCTTCACCTCTCCGGTGATCATCTGGCGATCATCCAACAACCTCTTCCATCTCTATCTTGTTCTCTTCTTCTTTCCTTCAAACTCTCCTCGAGCTCCCTCAAACTCTTGTTCTTCTCCCATGGAGCAAGGAGAAGGATCACGCAAAGCCAAAGTCATCGCAAAGAGGCGGCGGACGGCCTCCCTTGCGGTGGTGCCGGCGGAAGAGGTCCACGAGGAGGTGTCGGCCGATCTCGCAGCGGTAGCGGCCTTCTTGGAGGAGGAAGAAGCTCCCCCGGTGCCCATGGCCGAAGAGGAAGGAGGGGAAGAGGCTCTACACTTGGTAAGTTCCCTATGTGATGGAATGGGGTGAAGAAAAGAGGGAAGAAAGGGGCTCTTTGGAAGAGCCCGGAAGCGGGTTTGAATGGCGTCCAGACCAGGTGACGCCTTTCAAAGGGCGTCGCCATGGTCCGACGCCATTCATGCTAAAATTTGATTTTTAAATAGATTAGAAAATAGGTCTAAATGGCATCAAAGATTATGGACGCCTTTCAAAGGGCGTCCATCTTACTCGACGCCTTTCAGACATAATATTTTATTCATTTAAAGTCTGTGAATTGATGAAATTTTCTTGTTTTATTTGCAGGGAACAATGAGGGCCAGAAATTCGTGGGACCTAGTAGTAGGGACATACCGGGGGTTACCCGACTTCCAGAAGGCGCGACTGCACCGGATGGGGTTTGGGGAGATCTTGGAGATCGAGTCATTTTGGCTCGACTTAGTTTTGCTGCAGGCACTGCGTGAGAGATGGCACGCAGAGAGTCGGGCATTTCTAATGCCCTGGGGCCACATGGTCCCAAGCTTGGAGGATATGGCCAGGATCACTGGCCTTAGAATAGATGGTAAGCCGGTGAGCGGGATGACCTACCCCGATTACCGTGGGATGGCAGAGGCCCTTTTAGGTATAGAGGTCTCTAGCCTAGATAGAGAGTCTAGGACTGTCCCTCGAGAAGAGGTGGAGGCTGCCCTAAGATTGATAGAGCCCCGGCGTCGTCGGATGAGACCCAGGCAAAGTTTAGAGATAGATTAGTTGAGTCCTCTGCTGTTGTATATTGTAGAGACCCTGATCAGGTAGAGGAGGTAGATAAGCAACTTAGGGTTTTTCCTGTCTTCTTTTTCGGTCGGTTGCTCTTCGGTACGAAGGGCGACCATATCCACTGTGGGTTCCTTAGTTTATTAGATGATTTAGAGAGTCTGCATGAGTATGCATGGGGTGCAGCCCTCCTGGCTCACCTCTTTGCCGACCTGTCTGCAGTCACGCCAGACTGCGATACCACTGTCAGCGGCTTCTCGCCGTTTCTTCAAGTATAAGTTATTTTAATTATGTGTTTATGCAATGTAATGATATGATGCTTTCTAACTTATATGTTTATGCATGCAAGTGTGGAGCTATCTCTACTTCCCGCTCGGCCGAGCGAGGATCGTTCGGCCGGATGCCGTCCCGTTGGCTCGTCGTTGGTAGCCAATAGTGTGTTGGGTTTTCTCGGTTTCCCCGGATCGCTCACGCAGCGGAAAATAAAAATTTACAGCGATCCGTTCCCGTTTTGAAAGACTAAAACCTACAATTATCGGATAATCGATTCTCACCATGTGCGGATTCGAATCCGCAACCGTTCGGTTCCGTCGGTGCGACACCGCAAGCCGCGCAAGCGCCCGGCCTCTAGCGAAGTCCACGCGATCCTCCCCCCGCGACGGATATCCTCGCGTTCCTCGTTCTTCGCAGCCCACGAAACCTCCGCCGGTCGCCACAACTATCGCTGCAACGCGCGGACGATTTCCCGTCAAACGGGATTCGGAGAAGCGGCGGAGCAGATCTGGATATGTCTGGATGCCAGAGAGAGAGAGAAACAGAGGAGGGGCGGCTAGGGTTAGCAGCAGCTTGGCCTGCTCAGCCCATTCACTATGTTTTATACTAACCGCACGGTTTTTCATAAAAACCCCCAGTTTGTATAAAACCCACTTATTTATCCATCGCCTTGAGAATCATTTGCGTGTGACCCTCTAGGCCCAAGTACCAGCCCAGTTAATGGCCCAACAAGCATAGTGACTCCTCACTGGCTTTATTAATCAATTAATAACCCTTTATTAATTAATTAATCAATCGAATTGATGTCGCACATCGAATTCGACCGGGCCTCCAATCACGTTGTGTGCCAAGCAATACCGCGTGAACCCGGAAGGTATTGAGGTTAAGTAACCCACTCTTGGAACCTTTCCGCCGACAGTTACCGCGTGGATATAATCCTTCATTCGTACAATGCTCTCGAGTAAACTCAGGGTATGGCGAGCTGTCAAACCCTAACCGGTCGACACACTTGGATTGGATGCCGCTGATGAATATCGGAAAACTCCTTTCCTGATATTATCGTCCGCCCTGGCCAGGGACTTTCGCGCATCCTTCCTAGAGCATTCTCCCTCTAAGTACCGAGAGCGAATGATTCCTTATTGACACACAATTCCCTTCGACGGTATTCCGCTCTACCCAATCCTTGGCGTATTAGAATCCCGTGGCTAGAGATTCGTAAACCAAGCTCAAAGCACATAAGTCTACCGACAAGGTGTCCTTGGTGTCTCAGGTCCGAGGACCATCCACGCAACTGCGACAATAGAATCAAGCTGGTTGACAGTGAGGTACAATACCATCCAGCGATTCAGTTGGATCAGTTCAGTGAACTCATTCTCCAATGAGCACCAACAGATTCGCCTTAGTGTCTCCACACAAGTAACTTATGAGATCAGTCACCCTCATCATATGAGCAGGAGTAATCTGTACTAGTCTAACCGGATATCCGATGTCCTTCTCGAATATCCTCCGACTAGGAACAATTAAGAATATGTGTGTTTAAGTGATCAGTCTCATTAGTATGATCTCATCATAATCTGATCACTATAGCACATATTCATGGACTTCATTATGAAACAAGAATTAATGCGATTTACACATAATGAATATTATGCCATTATATTAATAAATGAACGAGATTTACATAGTCAGATTGGCTTGCAGGCCACCTAAAACTAATAATCTCCCACTTGGACTAAAGCCAATCACCTTTATACAATAAGCCTATAGACTCTAGGTGACGCTCAAACACAATTTGAGCCAACAACTTCGTCAGTGGATCTGCTACATTGTCGACGGATGGAACTCTTTTCACTACTACATCTCCTCTGGATATGATCTCTCTGATAAGATGAAAGGGCCTCAGAATATGCTTCGATTTCTGATGAGACCGCGGCTCTTTCGCTTGCGCAATTGCTCCATTGTTGTCGCACAATAGTGGAACAAGCTCAGAGATGTTGGGAACTATGCCGAGGTCGGTGATGAATTTCTTCAACCACATTGCTTCCTTGGCAGCTTCAGCTGCAGCGATGTACTCAGCTTCAGTCGTTGAATCTGCAGTGGTTACTTGCTTGGAACTCTTCCAGCACACTGCGCCTCCGTTCAAAGTAAACATGAATCCAGATGTAGACTTGCTATCATCTGGATCTGACTGGAAACTCGAGTCAGTAAAGCCTCGCAGTTTCAAGTCACCTCCTCCATAGACAAGAAACATATCCTTAGTTCTTCTCAAGTACTTAAGGATACATTTCACTGCCTTCCAGTGCTCTTCGCCTGAATTAGCCTGAAATCTGCTCATAACACTTAGAGCAAATGCAACATCAGGCCGTGTACATAGCATGGCATACATGATAGATCCTATGGCAGAGGCATAGGGTATTCTATCCATGAATGCCCTCCCATCAGGAGTCTTAGGAGACTGCTCCTTTGAGAGATAAATTCATGTCTCATCGGTATGAGACCTCTCTTGGAATTTTCCATGCCAAACCTTTTGACTATGGTATCTATGTATAAGGATTGGGTCATTCCAAGTATCCTCTTTGATCTATCTCTATAGATCCGTATTCCCAATATGTAGGATGCTTCTCTCAAATCCTTCATGGAGAAGTTTTTCGACAGCCAGATCTTTACTGATGACATCATAGCTACATCATTCCCAATGAGTAGTATGTCATCTACGTAAAGAACTAGAAAAGTGACTGCACTCCCACTGGTTTTCTTGTACACACAAGGCTCATCTTCATTCTTAATGAAGTCATAAGACTTGACAGCTTCGTCAAATCCTATGTTCCAGCTCCGGGAAGCCTGCTTCAGTACATAAATGGACTTATGAAGCTTGCACACTTTATCTGGAGATTCTTTGGATGTGAAACCTTCTGGTTGTATCATATACACCTCTTCCTCAAGGTTACCATTGAGGAAGGCAGTCTTCATATCCATATGCCAGATTTCATAATCAAAATGTGCAGCAATGGCGAGAAGAACTCAGATCGACTTTATCATGGCAACTGGTGAGAAAGTCTCGTCATAGTCAATTCCTTGCCTTTGACGATATCCCTTTGCCACCAACCTTACCTTATAAGTGTCGATCCGTCCATCAGCACCGATCTTTCTTTTAAAGATCCACTTGCAACCGATGGGTACAATACCCTCGGGCAAGTTCTCCAAGTTCCAAACTTGGTTGGTGTACATGGACTGGATCTCTGAGTTCATGGCTTCTTGCCATTTCCCGGATTCTTGGCCTTCTATGGCCTCCTGGTAGGTTTTAGGATCATCATCCTCATTATATTGTACCTTAGACTTACCTTCAGCAATATGTCCCACATATTGTTCGGGTAGTCTAGGTACTCTACCCGATCTACGAGGCTCATCTGTATGTACCTGAACATATTCAGGAACTGATATCTCATCTGATGATAATGCAGCTATTTGGGGATCTGGAACCTCTTCCAGTACTATTTTACTCCTACTGTTCTCCTGGAGAAAGTATTCCTCTTCCAGGAAGACAGCTTTCCTGGCGATAAATACCTTTTGTTCACCAGGATGGTAAAAATAGCATCCAAAGGTTTCCTTTGGATATCCCACAAACCTGCATTTATCAGTTCGTGATTCCAGCTTGTCTGGATCATGCCTCTTTACATGAGAAGGACAACCCCAGACTTTAACATGTTTAAATTCTGGTTTCCTGCCTTTCCATATCTCATATGGAGTATAGGCCATAGATTTGCTGGGTACTCTGTTCAGTAGGTATGCTGCTGACTCTAGAGCATACCCCCAGAGGGACACTGGTAATCCCGAAAAGCTCATCATGGATCGCACCATGTCCAACAGGGTGCGATTCCTCCTTTCTGATACACCATTCATCTGTGGTGTATATGGAGGGGTCAACTGAGAAAGGATACCATTATCCTTTAAGAATTGCGTGAAGTTAGTACTCAAGTATTCTCCTCCTCGATCTGATCGAAGAGCTTTAATACTCTTTCCTAACTGCTTCTCTACCTCATTCTTGAACTCCTTGAACTTCTCAAACGCTTCCGACTTGTACTTCATTAAGTACACATAGCCGAATTTTGAGAAATCATCGGTGAACGTGATGAAGTAAGAAAAGCCACATTTGGCTTGGGTGGACCACATACATCTGAATGTATTAGTTCCAAAATATCCTTGGCACGTTCTCCATGTCCAGTAAATGGAGATCTTGCCATCTTTCCCATAAGGCAGGATTCACATGTCGCAAACGATTCATAATCGAATGCTGTTAAGTAACCATACTTGTGCAACTTGCTTTTGCCAATGTGCCCAAGTCTACAATGCCACATGTAGGCCTGGTTCACACAATTCTTGCTCTTCTTAAGAGCATTATCAATATGAAGATTGTAATAAGAAACATCTAATAGATATAGACCATTGACTAAAGATGCTGAATCTATTGATTTATTACCATAATAAATCGAACAACTTCTATTCTCAATAGTCAACCTATATCCTATCTTGTCCAAACAAGATATTGATATGATGTTCTTTATTATGTTAGGAACATAACAACAATCTTCTAAAAGTAAGGCGTCTCCTGATGGAAGTCTGAGGTTTGCTGTCCCAACAGCAATCGCCGCAACTTTTGCGTCGTTTCCTAGCCTCAATTCCACCTCGCCTTGTCTCAGCTTGCGCTTACTTGTCAGCATCTGCACATCATGGTAGATATGAGAAGCACATCCGGTATCTAATACCCAAGATGTGGAATCTCTAACTGACAAGTTGATATCTATCATATAGATATCTGAAGCTTCAGACAGCTTCACTCTTCCATGAGCTTTATCGTTAAGGAACTCCTTGCAGTTCCTCTTCCAGTGACCATACTGCTTATAGTAGAAGCAGTCACCCTTTACTACTCCTTTGCCTTTGTCCTTCGATCTTATATCATTAGCTATCATCTCTGCTTCAGGGGCATCCAATGCCGATTCAGCAGGAGGATCAGCTCCAGGGACAAAGTCAATGTGCTCAGATATGAAGACATTCTTCAGGTTTCTAAACCAATCCGAGTAGATCAGGTAAGTCAAAAGGGCATCAAGTATGCCACGGAATGGGTTATTCAACGACATAATTCCCTACAGGAGATAAGTAAAATCTATTTAGCAGATGTTCAATTATTAAAATTTAAAATAAGACATGGTATTTTGTTCAAGTTTAACTCCCACTAATTTTCGACGGACTGTATAATCCTCAGTTATACAGAACGGAAGACGCCGACAGTCTCCTAGTGGGGATCAGAATCTCAATGACTTGCACTACAGCCTTGTGGATAGCACAACAAACTGTAATACAATCAAAGAGCACCCAACTTATGGGACTTGCAACTCCTTACAATATCTGATCATGGCTTCGGTCCCCAGAGATTTAATGGCCTTGTGGATAGCACAACAAACCACAAATTCTGGTCTAAACTAACCATCGTTACGCGACGAGCATAGATTTGCATGCAGCCCTTGTGGATAGCACAATAAAGCTACATGGTTCCTCTACCCCGATCATATAGGCATCTAACGCCATAGCCACAGTTTTTCCTCCCAATTAAGCAGGCCTTGTGGATAGCACAACAAACCTGCCTAAAGTGATTCGAATCCTATGACTATAACGATGGTGGACCACGCGGTAAGTTCTCAACTACTCGCGTTACGGCTTAGAGTTAATCTGAGGGTATTTAGATAACTTTTATCTTGGTCTCTCCTAGGTGATAGTATATAAATATATCGTATATATTTACTAAATACTATAACCTGCTTTGATTCATAATCAAAAGAAAACAATGCATCTCATACATGTCATTAGTGTGGTCATGGATAGTACAGTGGGTTTGACTGGAGCCAACAGTCAAACGCACACACAATCTAACACAACAATTATATTAGATATCCTGCAAACTCATAGACAAGAGATCTCCATCTTTTCGCCTTCCTGGTTGCAGCTGTGGATCATCCTCGCTCCTTCCTCGGTTGCCTCGATCATATTACATTTAAATTCTAGAATTTACAAGTAAATTGAAGAAGGCCTTGTGGCGAGTACAAGAGAGAGAGAGAGGTAGAAATACATCAGAGTATGAGAGAGAGAGGTGCGCAGACCTCTATTTATTAACAATTAATAGACATTCATACATCCACGATCCACACAATCCATTCATCACATGAATAATTAAATAAGTGCATATCCATGACCACGGTGTGTTTTAAACATTCCACACATGATTCAGCGCATCACATGGCTAAAACAAATGAGTTTTTCAAAATAAATAATTTTGGCTTTCAAAAAGCTGGGATCCAATCAAAATTGGTATTTGAATTTCGAAAACTCATTTTATTAACTTAACATGTAATTAAATCAAAATTTGAAAGCAATAATCACACATCACATGCGCACACACTCCAAATTAATAATTCCATATTATTCCATGCCAATTAGAACATTTCTAATAATCTAACACTTAGATTAAACCCCATTAATAATCTAACAATTAGACCATTAAATAACTAATCTAACTCTTAGACTAGTCCATCAAAGTTAATTAAAAATTTAACACTTAAATTATTAATTAACTCTAATTATTAATTAACTACTAATCTAACTCTTAGATTAGTTAATTAATACATGTTAATCACTAATTTAACCATTAAACTAATAATTAACATTTATTAATTATCAACTATTAATCTAACTCTTAGATTATTAGCTTAATATTAATTATTAGATTAACACTTAAACTAATAACTAATAACTCCTAATTAAACCTTTATATTAGTTAATTAAAACTAATTATCAATTTAACATTTAAACTGACAATCAATTCCAGTTAACTAATAATTACTAACTTAACACTTAAGTTAGACAATTAAAATTAATTATTAATTTGACATTTAAATTAATAACCAATTCCAATTATTAACAACACTTTGTTAATTAATATGATTCTATAATCATATTGCCCAAATAAGTAACATTTGATAATAATTTAAATTTTGAAATTTAAATTATAATCTAATTTAATTATTAAATGAGCAAAAGGGGTTTTAATAGAATAAAGGGGTTTAAATGGGTTTAAACAGGGACCTAAAAGTTGGGGGTAATAAAAGAAATGGGCCCAGCCCATTTGGCCCGAGCTGGGCTCGGACCCTGCTGAGCCAAGGTCGAACCAGGCGCTAGCCTGGGCTCGGCCTGGCTAGCAGGGACCCTGGCCCATCCACGGCCGGTCCAGCCGGTTGAACCGGCCCCCGAGCCGGCCCCTTCCCTGCTGCAACCCGACGGCTTGTTGCAGAAACCCTAGCCGCCATTGCAGCAGATCCAGGGGCTCTGGCGGTCGGCGCCCGGCGCCGCCTGACCCGGCCGGCGACCCCCCCGGGCGCCGGTGGCATCCCCGGCGCCGGTGGCAGCCCCGGCGCCAGCAGGCCCCCTGCGGCGCCCCCACAGGCGGCTATCTGAGCCCTATTCTTCCTCCTTTCAACCTGGTTTTCTCAAAACCTTATAAAGAAGGAGAAGATGGGGCTTGCTCCGGCCACCTTGTGCAGCTCATCGGCGCCGGCCACCGGCCCCGTTAATGTTCAAAGAGATCCCTGGTCATACCAGGATCTCCAGCCATCACCGCATCACATGGGAACGTCAGATTGAAGCAGCCGAACTGCGCTGTTCTTCGTCCCACGAAGAACACAAAGAACCCCAAAAAATAATTTCGAAAAATTTGCAGAAATAAAAATAATCAAATTATTTTAACATTAGTGTTCATCTCATGAACAAGGATCCTGCAAATGGATCGAACTAACGCATGGAATAATACACTGAAAAATCAATTTCGGAACCCGAAACGGGACGAGAAACAGTGAAACTTGGCTCTGATACCACTGTTGGGTTTTCTCGGTTTCCCTGGATCGCTCGCGCAGCGGAAAATAAAAGTTTACAGCGATCTGTTCCCGTTTCGAAAGACTAAAACCTACGATTATCGGATAATCGATTCTCACCGTGTGCGGATTCGAATCCGCAACCGTTCGGTTCTGTCGGTGCGACACCGCAAGCCGCGCAAGCGCCCGGCCTCTAGCGAAGTGCACGCGATCCTCCCCGCGACGGATATCCTCGTGTTCCTCGTTCTTCGCAGCCTACGAAACCTCCACCGGTCGCCGCAACGATCGCAGCAACGCGCGGATGATTTCCCGTCGAACAGGATTCGGAGAAGCGGCGGAGTAGATCTGGATCTGTCTGGACGCCAGAGAGAGAGAGGAACAGAGGAGGGGCGGCTAGGGTTAGCAGCAGCTTGGCCTGCTCAGCCCGTTCGCTATGTTTTATACTAACCGCATGGTTTTTCATAAAAACCCCCGGTTTGTATAAAACCCACTTATTTATCCATCGCCTTGAGAATCATTTGCGTGTGACCCTCTAGGCCCAAGTACCAGTCCAGTTAATGGCCCAACAAGACCAGTGACTCCTCACTGGCTTTATTAATCAATTAATAACCCTTTATTAATTAATTAATTAATCGAATTGATGTCGCACATCGAATTCGACCGGGCCTCCGATCACGTTGGGTGACAAGCAACACCGCGTGAACCCGGAAGGTATTGGGGTTAAGTAACCTACTCTTGGAACCTTTCCGCTGACAGTTACCGCGTGGATATAATTTAACGACCCGCCATCCTATAATCGGGAATCCGATTACTAAATGGATGTCGGACCATTAACTGCGGGTTCACACCCGGATCTCACACAACGCATCTGGAGGAGTAAGCGTTAAACAAGGCTAAATATAACAATCTCACGGACCACAAGGAAAATACGAGTGCGCAGGAAGGAAATTAACAATGTCCGTATACAGTCCAACAATAATTACATGGTCCAACAAATTAAATAAGTACAGGCAGAAGCAAAGTACAACAACATCGGGGCAAACCCCGGAACTGAGATAGCTGCTGGTCCGCACACCAAGGAGACACCACACGTCGCCACACGCCACGAGGTCCACACCTGAAACCGCAGGGAGTGAGCCACACCAGAATTGGGCTCAGTAGGGATCATCCGATCCCCGCCTCCCACTCACACACCTACAAGTGTAATAATACAGAAAGATGGCAATTAAATAAAGCAGTAAACAAAGTTCCCAAAACCTGATATGAAACGTATGCAAAGGCAATGCAACAGACACAGTTCTAAGTAATCTGAATAACCCAACACAAAGCTACAACTCATAACCAAGGGTCCAACTAAGCGACCAAACCACACTGTCGACCGCAGACAAACGTCACCTCACAACACCACCAACACTCACGCCTGACCGCCCCTACAGTGTTCCGGGCACCGTAGGGTGAGGCAGTGAGTCAAGCTAGGACTAATTGGGACCAGTGAACCACCACTGCCCAGCTACGTGTGCACACAAGCAGTCTAGACTACTGTCCTACCGACCGGACTTCCTTCATGCCAGGCCTCGGCGCTTCAGGAGGGCCCTGGGGACCGGCGAAACCCCCGTCAAGCCGAAGCTACAGGGACTACCCACAACCCTAACTTCCCGGGCTGCATCAGGCCAAAGGACGAAGGGTACCACTCGCGACCTTGATATCACAGGTCACATCAGGCCCAGTGGCTAAAGGGGTAAAACAACAATAGCACCACACCCAGCTCCACAGCAAGAAACGCGCCGGAAGCTGGCACGACAATGTAGGAAAACCCCGACCCGCTGAGACCAAACAGCAACCCCTCGGATAGCGCACCGGCTACTCCGGCCCGACGGGCTCAAGGTGGTTCTGTTCCCCTCAGCCATAAGTGAAAACACAACATGTACCCCTTCCCCACCGGTACGGCAACAATGCCTCACAGACACCAAGGCCCTCCCACTTCGGTACAAGGTGACAAATGTAAACCACAGCTGTTCCGATTCCACAATCGCATAGGCACGCAACATATGATACGATTCCATTCACACAGCAAACCTCAACCTCGATGTACAATTTAAAGCATGCATTTGTTGAACTATCTATCAGTGAAACATGTGTTAATAGCAAGAGTTAATGAAGTTCTGCCTTGAATCGCGTCGTCCGTGGCCGACGCCATTCAAGCCCCCTAAACTGGTTCATTTACACCCGGCCTCAGAATCTGACTTAAAACGCGTTGTCCTGGGAAGCCGCCTTTTAGAAAGGTGTCACTGTCCTCAGACGCCATTCACAACGGAACCCGAAACTTGCAGAAAACTTAATCGGGGTGATTTCTGCCTAAATGGCGTCGTGCTGGCCCGTCGCCATTCTAAATGGCTTCGTCCAGGCAAGACGTCATTTAGCGCCAGAACCCCAGACTGACAGAACCTCAAACGGGACGATTTCTGCTTAAATGGCGTCGTACTGGACCGTCGCCATTCTAAATGGTGTCGTCCAAGCACGACGTCATTTAACGCCAGAAACCTGGTTCCGCAGCTCTACCCGAGGGTTCCCCTTTTCACCCCCAAATGCCCTAAAACGCACCGAAACAGAAGAAGAAGAAGAGGGGAAATCAAACTACCATGCGAGAACTCATGAATCCACATTCATAAACACAGCCATATCACTAAGAAACCCCTTCTTAACATGCTCATTCTACCCCCAAACGCATCATGCTTCACATGGAAACTACGGGTGAAACGATTACAATCCATGTAAGGTTCGTCCCCCTACCGATCTCTTGAACTCCTCCTGGCTCCGCCGCCCAATCGTCGCACCGCAGACCGCCGCCGGTACTCCAAGGACGCCGCCACTCCGTCGGGATGTCGGCCGCAGTCCGGAGAATGGAACGCCGCGAAGAAAGTGGTGGTGGTAGTGGTGAGAGGTAGAGAGGGTAGTGGAGTGGTGGAAGAGAAAGAAGAGGAAAGGAAAGGGGAAGAGAAGGGTCGGAGGGGCGGAGAGGGCGAGGAGAGAGAGTGAGAAGGTGAGAATGAGGGAAAGAAGGGAAGGCTCGCGGGGTCAATCTGAAACTGGCTAAAACGTGTCGTCCGAGACAGACACCAATCAGATGACAGGACGGGCCGTACTGACAGTGCTCTGAAACGCGTCGATCACCACCGACGCCGTTCAGACGACAAGACCGGCACTGTACACTAACATCGCAGGGTCGCAGCCTGAATGGCGTCACCCATCACGGACGCCGTTCAGACGACAAGACAGGGGTCGTACTCTCACGGCCCGAAACCCGCCCACGTGGCACAACAACAACAACCCTAAATGGCGTCCACCCAGCAAGACGCCGTTTGAAAGTCGTCATGCAGGACAGACGTCATTCTGAAGAAATTCTCAAGACCCCTCAGGGTCCAAACCGGGGGATCCGACCCGAAACCTTCCGGAATACTGAACTCGAAACCTCAGTCCTTACATTCTCCCCCCCTTAAAAGAATTTCGTCCTCGAAATTGCAATCGCTCACACGATAATCACGGCTAACCATCACATGCCGGCAACATAGATCACAACAATCATTCTCACCATTCACACACTGGGCTCCACACAACTAGCTAATCAAATCAACACTAAGCTAACCAAGATTCTCAATTCTGTCAAAAAGCTGATAGACCGAAATAACCATATATTAGCAAGGCACATATTACAAAATTGATTCTCCATCATGCCCAAGTACATAAAAAGTGCCATAAGAGTTCACAACCACTACCGAATAAGACAAGATAAAAGTGCTCATCTAGCCCAGTATCTCAGACCTCCACTAACAGACACAACACCACTCAAAGTCCCGGGATCCTACTGACCACTCGGCTCCTGACCTATCTTATTCTTCTGGGGACAGTTCCTCGCGAGATGTCCCTTCCTACCACAGCCAAAACAGCTACCAGTGATCAATGGACATATCCGATTGCGATGATACCTGCCACAACGGGGACAACGGTCCGCAGCATCCCACCTCGCTTCATGTTGCCTGCTGACCACCGTCTGCATCTGCTTAACCGAACCATCTTCATCCTCATCACAAGGTACCTCTTGGAACTTGGGCACAAAGGAACTCGAACTGCGACGAAAAGACCGCTGATATGTCCTTGCCTTGCTGCTTCCCTTGTGCTGATTGCTCCAACTCCTTTGCCATTCGTTGGAACTGAGTCTCCACCGCTGCCGCGCACCGAACCGCTGACGCCAGATCTCTACAACAATGAGATGCCACCATTTCCCTCAGATCGTGCCGAAGTCCATCCACAAATCTCTCCGTCCGACGTTCCTCATGCTCAGATATGTGTGGGACAAATCTTCCAAGAGCTACAAACTTCATCTGATATTCTAGAACTGACATACCATTCTGCACCAATTCCATAAACTCTCTTTCCTTGGCCTTCCGAACGTGCCTCGGAAAGTACTGTCCACTAAACTCTCTCACAAAGTCCTCCCAAGGGATCTCTCTCAAGGACCGATCTAGAAACATCATCCCCTTGATGGTAGCCCACCAATCATAAGCATCGTCCTTCAGCAAGTAAGTTGCCAACAAGGTCTTGTCATTCTCAGCACATTCAAGAACATCAAATGCCTTCTCCACTTCCTTAATCCAGTGAGCCACCGCGTCTGGGACTGGTTGACCCGTGAAAGAAGGGGGCTTCAACTTCAAGAACCGCTCCATCACCATGGACTGGCCACCTCGGGAATTGGACCCCTCACTTCCATCTCCCTGCTGGTATCTAGATATTGCCCCAATCATAGCTTCCATGAAACGACCCACATTATGCCCTTCTACCCCCGAACCGCCATCCTCTGCTCTCGAACCATGAGCCAACGGAACTCTCCTCTTCGGCGCCATCACTACCCCACAAACATGCAAATTGAACCAAAACACGTCAAAACCTACCAATCTACACCAGCAGCCATCGCCTGTACAGACTCGTACTTATTGATGGACTATAATATCTAACCTAGTTTACCACATACTCGACCAGACTGAGCTCTGATACCATTTGTAACGACCCGCCATCCTATAATCGGGAATCCGATTACTAAACGGATGTCGGACCATTAACTGCGGGTTCACACCCGGATCTCACACAACGCATCTGGAGGAGTAAGCGTTAAACAAGGCTAAATATAACAATCTTACGGACCACAAGGAAATTACGAGTGCGTAGGAAGGAAATTAAGAATGTCCGTATATAGTCCAACAATAATTACATGGTCCAACAAATTAAATAAGTACAGGCAGAAGCAAAGTACAACAACATCGGGGCATACCCCGGAACTGAGATTGTTGCTGGTCCGCACACCAAGGAGACACCACACGCCGCCACACACCACGAGGTCCACACCTGAAACCGCAGGGAGTGAGCCACACCAAAATTGGGCTCAGTAGGGATCATCCGATCCCCGCCTCCCACTCACACACCCACAAGTGTAATAATACAGAAAGATGGCAATTAAATAAAGCAGTAAACAAAGTTCCCAAAACCTGATATGAAACGTATGCAAAGGCAATGCAATAGACACAATTCTAAGTAATATGAATAACACAACACAAAGCCACAACTCATAACCAAGGGTCCAACTAAGCGACCAAACCACACTGTCGACCGCTGACAAACGTCACCTCACAACACCACCAACACTTACGCCTGACCGCCCCTACAGTGTTCCGGGTACCGTAGGGTAAGGCAGTGAGTCAAGCTAGGACTAACTGGGACCAGTGAACCACCACTGCCCAGCTACGTGTGCACACAAGCAGTCTAGACTACTGTCCTACCGATCGGACTTCCTCCACGCCAGGCCTCAGCGCTTCAGGAGGGCCCTGGGGACCGGCGAAACCCCCGTCAAGCCGAAGCTACAGGGACTACCCACAACCCTAACCTCCCGGGCTGCATCAGGCCAAAGGGCGAAGGGTACCACTCGCGACCTTGATATCACAGGTCACATCAGGCCCAGTGGCTAAAGGGGTAAAACAACAATAGCACCACACCCAACTCCACAGCAACAAACGCGCCGGAAGTTGGCACGACAAGGTAGGAAAACCCCGACCCGCTGAGACCAAACAGCAACCCCTCGGATAGCGCACTGGCTACTCCGGCCCGACGGGCTCAAGGTGGTTATGTTCCCCTCAGCCATAGGTGAAAACACAACATGTACCCCTTCCCCACCGGTACGGCAACAATGCCTCACAGACACCAAGGCCCTCCCACTTCGGCACAAGGTGACAAACGTAAACCACAGCTGTTCCGATTCCACAATCGCATAGGCACGCAACATATGATACGATTCCATTCACACAGCAAACCTCAGCCTCGATGTACAATTTAAAGCATGCATTTGTTGAACTATCTATCAGTGAAACATGTGTTAATAGCAAGAGTTAATGAAGTTCTGCCTTGAATCGTGTCGCCCGTGGCCGACGCCATTCAAGCCCCCTAAACTGGTTCATTTACACCCGGCCTCAGAATCTGACTTAAAACGCATCATCCTAGGAAGCCGCCTTTTAGAAAGGCGTCGTTGTCCTCAGACGCCATTCACAACGGAACCCGAAACTTGCAGAAAACTCAATCGGGGTGATTTCTGCCTAAATGGCGTCGTGCTGGCCCGTCGCCATTCTAAATGGCGTCGTCCAGGCAAGACGTCATTTAGCGCCAGAACCCCAGACTGACAGAACCTCAAATGGGACAATTTCTGCTTAAATGGCGTCGTGTTGGACCGTCGTCATTCTAAATGGCGTCGTCCAGGCACGACGTCATTTAACGGCAGAAACCTGGTTCCGCAGCTCAACCCGAGGGTTCCCCTTTTCACCCCCAAATGCCCCAAAACACACCAAAATAGAAGAAGAAGAGGGGAAATCAAACTACCATGCGAGAACTCATGAATCCACATTCATAAACACAGCCATATCACTAAGAAACCCCTTCTTAACATGCTCATTCTACCCCCAAACGCATCATGCTTCACATGGAAACTACGGGTGAAACGATTACAATCCATGTAAGGTTCGTCCCCCTACCGATCTCTTGAACTCCTCCTGGCTCCGCCGCCTAACCGTCGCACCGCAGACCGCCGCCGGTACTCCGAGGACGCCGCCACTCCGCCGGGATGTCGGCCGCCGCCCGGAGAATGGAACGCCGCGAAGAAAGTGGTGGTGGTAGTGGTGAGAGGTAGAGAGGTAGTGGAGTGGTGGAAGAGAAAGAAGGGGAAAGGAAAGGGGGAGAGAAGGGTCGGAGGGGCGGAGAGGGCGAGGAGAGAGAGTGAGAAGGTGAGAATGAGGGAAAGAAGGGAAGGCTCGCGGGGTCAATATGAAACTGGCTAAAATACGTCGTTCGCGACAGACGCCAATCAGATGACAGTACGGGCCGTACTGACAGTGCTCTGAAACGCGTCGCTCACCACGGACGCCGTTCAGACGACAAGACCGGCACAGTACACTGACATCGCAGGGTCGCAGTCTGAATGGCGTCGCCCATCACAGACGCCGTTCAGAGGACAAGACAGGGGCCGTACTCTCGCGGCCCGAAACCCGCCCACGTGGCACAACAGCAACAAGCCTAAATGGCGTCCACCCAGCAAGACGCTGTTTGAAAGGCGTCGTGCAGGACAGACGTCATTCAGAAGAAATTCTCAAGACCTCTCAGGGTCCAAACCGGGGGATCCGATCCGAAATCGACCCGAATACTGAACCCGTAACCTCAGTCCTTACATATAATCCTTCATTCGTACAATGCTCTCGAGTCAACTCAGGGTATGGTGAGCTGTCAAACCCTAACCGGTCGACTCATATCGGAAAACTTCTTTCCCGATATTATCGTCCGCCCTGGCCAGGGACTTTCGCGCATCCTTCCTAGAGTATTCTCCCTCTAAGTACCAAGAGCGAATGATTCCTTATTGACACACAATTCCTTTCGACGGTATTCCGCTGTACCCAATCCTTGGCGTATTAGAATCCCGTGGCTCGAGATTCGTAAACCAAGGTCAAAGCACCGAAGTCCACCGACAAGGTGTCCTTGGTGTCTCAGGTCCGAGGACCATCCACGCAACTGCGACAATAGAATCAAGCTGGTTGACAGTGAGGTACAATACCATCCAGCGATTCAGTCGGATCAGTTCAGTGAACTCATTCTCCAATGAGCACCTACAGATTCGCCTTAGTGTCTCCACACAAGTGACTTATGAGATCAGTCACCCTCATCATATGAGCATGAGTAATTTGTACTAGTCTAACCGGATATCCAATGTCCTTCTCGGATATCCTCCGACTAGGAACAATTAAGAATATGTGTGTTTAAGTGATCAGTCTCATTAGTATGATCTCATCATAATCTGATCACTATAGCACATATTCACGGACTTCATTATGAAACGAGAATTAATGCGATTTACACATAATGAATATTATGCCATTATATCAATAAATGAACGAGATTTACATAGTCAGATTGGCTTGCAGGCCACCTAAAACTAACATAGTGGAAACGGCCCTACAACACCATCAATTGACGGCCCTCCGCCGTCAATTCCTCGACTATCCAGAGCTCCTAGTAAGTCTTTAATTTATCCAGTTTTATTAAATGCAGTGTTTCATTTATTAAATGCGATTTTATTCATATGAATGCATCTAACTTATATGCAGATGATCTGGTGCCCGTACATGGGTATGGGTGAGGAGGGCCAGCTGTGGGTGACGGCTGGCCGGAGGAGGTTCGGCAGGCAAATGTGAGTACATTTCCTGAACGAGATCGAACCCCTCCGCCTCCGCCTCGTCATGAGGACACTGGGCCTCTACCAGGAGTGGGTGGACGAGGAGGTCTCAGAGGATGTTGGGAGGAGCATGAAGGGCAAGCAGGCCCTTACAGATTGGCGTGCCAAGTTTACGAAGCAGTACGAGGATTGGCACCACCGCCGCGTACGGGTGGAGTCCCATGCGGAAAGCAGCGAGGCTTATCTTCAGCAATACCAGGCCCACTACGCCGATCAGCTACGGCTCCTCCGCCTACTTGATGTAAGTATGATTTATGCGTCTTTCATTTTATTATTATCTTTAACTTATATTTGTGAATGAATGTATGCATGTGTGGTATGCAGGATGCACGAGATGCCGTGATCATCGACCTCCGGGCCCGCCTCTAGGATGCCAAGGCCCAGTTGGAGCAGGTTCAGAAGGAACTTTTTGATTTGGTATGTATGCATGCTTATGAATGCATGTTTTTAATTAATTTGTTTTGACAATTAGCCATTGACGGTTGTCTCTTGGTATAGCGAGCCGTCTACACCCAGGTGGCTCCCCCTTCACATGGAGCTTCATCATCTGCACTGCCTACTGGTTATGAGGCCACCCTCGCTGACCTCCAGAGTCAGCTTGCCTCCACTATCCATCGAGCTTCTATTGCGGAGGAGGACCGGGCTGCTCGAGTAAGTTCTGTTCATCCTTGACTTTCTTTTCTAAATTTGATTTTGATTGCTTGATTGCCTTGGACTAACAATATCTTCCTTTGCAGGTCGCTGAGCTTCAGGAGGCCCTTCAGAGGGCTGAGATCGACGCAGCTCGGGTCCGTGAGCTCGAGGAGCAGGTGGTCCGTCTCTCCACCAGGGATCTCGTACGACTCCAAGTTCGCCTGGAGATCTTGACTGAGGAGAGGGATCGCGACCATCTTCGGCTAGAGAGTCTTCAGAGTCGCCTCTCCGTGGTAGAGCATGAGAGCCGGATGGTAGAAGAGAGATATCAGCGAGCCCGCCAGCGGGCTATTGATCACGGTCAGGCGAGTGCTTTCACGACCAGCATCGCCATATCATCCGACCAGGCAGGGCCGAGTACGATTGGACCACCTCCACCTCCTAGCCGAGGACCAGCACCGGATGCTCCTGATGAGGCTCAGAGTCAATTTGATGAAGGGGCAAGGGAGAGTTAGCCATGAGGGTTGCATATGTACTTTTCCTTTTCTTTTTGTGAATCTTGTACAAAACACCTTTTGATATATATATGAAATCAACTTTGTGTCTCATTCGTGTGATTTCCTTGGCTTTCATACCTGTACCCTGTACATTACTTAACAAACAGGTTAAGTATCTATTTAGGCTTAGCCCCTTGCTCGATTAAGTAACCTATTACTTGATCTTATCATTGGTAGAAGGGTTAAAGGGCATAGCCTTTATTAACAAAGGTGATAATAATTGGATTGGAGGAAACAACAGAATAAGATGCAGCATACAAGTATGCAGATGCTCGTTGAAAAAAATGAAAGGAATGAAACATATCAAGTGCAACAAGCAGATGCTAATTGAAATATTTTTGATTTTGAAATATTCATTTTTGTTTTGGTTTTGGAACATATATATCTACTTGAGATATGTATTGTTTTTTATTTTGAGATATGTATTTTTTTAGATTTTGAGATATGTATTTTTTTTAGATTTTGAAATATGCATTTTTTTATTTTGAAATATGTATTTTTTTTATTTTGAAATATGTATTTTTTTGGATTTTTGAAATATGTATCTTTTTGAATTTTTTGAAATATGTATTTTTTTGAATGTTTGAAATATGTATTTTTTTCGAATTTTTTGAAATATTGTGCAAACTAAAAGACCAGCATGGTACCCAGATCAAAATAACATATTCACTTATTAACTTAATTCCCAAATTGTTTTTTAATAATCTAACTTAGACCCATCATGCTTGAACTTGTGTTTCCATTCATGATCCCATTTGATAATTTGATCCTTAGTCAATCTAGGCTGTTCCTTAAGCTTGGAGTATGCCTCTTCAGAAAGAAAGGAAGAATTGGTTTAGAAAGCCCACGAGAAGGTTCCGGAGACCTAAAAAGATGTTCCTTTCTTACCCTAATATATGTTGGGATTCGGTCGTTTTCTTTCCGGGATATTTATCGACCGTGCGTTCCCTTTTATTTCACTTCATGGCCTTGATGTAACGTTTATAGTGTAATGGCCTTTTGATTTGACATTTGACTTTTGCCTTTTGCTTTTTCATTTTCTTTTCATGGGACGGATCTCCCCCTTTTTTTATGACGGCCTTCTACTAAGATGACGGGTATTCTTGGTAGTCTATTCTAAGCCTCGTTCCAACATCGTGGGCCGAATGTAAAAACAATTTTTTTTTTGTTTGTTTTAAAAAGAATGATTTGCACTTTACACCCTTAGTCAAGCTTTCGGTATTCCCTCGGACTTCACATCTTTTGTTACTCACGAAGCAAACGTGTCAGTATGTGTAGTAATGTGTTTGAATTAAATTATCTAGACTGATAAGAGAATTTGAGTTTCTAAATTTTCTGATTCCATTGGTCTTTGCACCAAGCTGATTGACTCTTTACCTAGGGGTAGTATTTCTTAAGATATAGACCATTCCAAGGGTGAGTTAATTCTTGCCCTTCTGCATCAACTAGATGGTAGGCGTTACTAGAAAAAACATGGGATACAACATATGATCCTTCCCAATTGGGTTGGAGCTTAGAACGCGGACCACCAGGTTTTACAAAGATTCTCTTGACTACTATTTCACCAACTTTGAACTTACGTTCAATGACTTTCTTTTGATAAAAATGTGCTAATCTATTTTGATATACTCTTGCATGATTAGCAGTTGACCATCTTTTCTCGTCTAAGAGTTCCAATTGAGCAAGGAGTGTTGAATGGTGTTCATCAATAGAAAATTCCTTATTCAATTGTACTCTTAATGACGGTATAAGGATCTCGTATGGAACTACCGCCTCCATTCCAAATGTTAAGGAATAAGGAGTCTGCCCAGTGGGCGTGCAGATTGAAGTTCGGTAGGTCCATAGAGCCTCAATCAATTTTTCTGGCCAGTCTGTGAATTTATTAGACTTACACGTCTTTTTGATGATTTTTATCAAAGTCTTGTTAGTTGCCTCTGCTTGGCCATTGCCTTGCGGATAATAAGGAGACGAATGATGCAATGCAATTTTATACCTTTTGCAGAGGTCTTTCAGCTCTTGTGACACGAACTGCGGTCCATTGTCGGTGACGATGGTGCTTGGAATCCCAAATCTGGTGATGATGTTCTTCATGATGAACTTGTAGACGGTTGATGCTTTGACTTCCGTGTACGCTTCAGCTTTTGCCCACTTGGTGAAGTATTCCATTGCCGTGAGAATGAAGGACTTCTGCTTAATGCCGGAATCGGGATTGCCAAGGGGTCCAATGACATCGAAAGCCCACATGGAGAAAGACCATGGGGAGGAAACATGATAGAGTGAAGATGTAGGAGAATGGATCTTATCGGCGTGAAGTTGACACTTGGCACACCTACGGACATATCCTACACAATCTTCTACCATGGTTGGCCATTAGAATCCTTGTCTAAGGATTTTCTTTGCTAAGATTTGTCCATTAACATGGCCACCACAAACTCCAGCATGAGCTCCTTCCATAACCTTCTAAAGCTCATCTTCGTCTAAACATCTTAGAAGAACTCCATCAAAACCTCTTTTGTATAGTGCTCCTCCAACTAAGGTGTATCTCTGAGCAACTCTCTTGATAGCCCTTTTCTCCTCAGTTGTGGCTTCCTCACGATATGATTGATCTTCACAATATTTAGCAATTTTGTAGTACCATGGTTTCTGTTCATCATCCATTTCTTCTAACAGCTCCATTAACATAATTTCTCTCTTTTCCACAATATTTTCATCTCTGACCTTCTTTAGCAGCTTCTCCTTAGTCCTAAGGAATGAAGGGTCTTTCACGGCGGGTGAAAGACGCCTATGAACGATGATTGATTCGGATTGTCTACTGATTGGGAAATTAAGGGATGATGCAAGTGAAGCTAAAGCGTCAACTAAGATGTTCTGATTCCGAGGAACATGGATGAAGATCAACTTTGTGAAAAGCTTAGCATAAGCATAAGTGAGTTCTTGATAAGGTTTGAGCTTGGGATCAAGAGTTCGATATTTGGTTAACACTTGGCGAAGAATCAATTGACTATCACCCACAATTCTGAGTTTAGTGGCACCATGGAGATGAGCAGCCTTGAGGCTAGCAAGGAGTGCCTCGTATTTAGCTATATTGTTAGTGACTGGAAAATCAAGTTGAAAGGCTTGTGGAATGGTGACACCTTCATGTGATAACAGAATAATGCTGATACCCTTTCCATGGGAATTCAGAGCTCCGTCAAAATGCAGAGTCCACATATCATCTTTGATTCGGCCTATGGACATCAGTTCCTCATCCGGAAACTCTGATCGGATTGGATCAAAACAAGGAAGGGGATGATAAGCGAGACGTTCTGCTATGGCATAGCCTTTGATTGCTTTTTGTTGAATGTAAGTGATATCAAATTGAGATAGAAAGCTATGCCATCGTGCTAACCTATCAGTAAGGACAAATTTCTCAAGGAGAAACTTGATCGGATTCATCCTAACGATGAGATGAACTTCATGGGCTAGAAAGTAATACTTCAATTTCTGAACCACCCAGACCAATGCTGCACATGTTTTCTCCATCACTGTGTATCTCTGTTCAGCAGGGTTGAGAAGTTTAGAGAGATAGAAGGTTGTCCTCTCCTTTCCTTCTTCATCTTCTTGTGCTAGGACAGCCCCCACCGCATCATCTAGGACAGAAATGTATAGTATCAATGGTTTGCCCGGAGATGGTGGTCTCAAAATAGGAGGACTTGCCAAATAATTATTCAATCCATTAAACGCTTCCTGACACTTATCGTCCTAATTGAATTTGACTCCCAACTTGGTAAACTCGTAGAACAGCTTACACCTTTGTGAGTGTTGAGAGACAAAATGACGAATAAATTGCAACCACTCGATCAATCCTCTTAACTCTTTCAAGTTCTTGGGTGGTGGCATTTCTCTAATAGCCTTTGCCTTGTTGGGATCGATCTCAATTCTCCGTTTACTGACAATGAATCCAAGTAATTTCCCTGAGGATATCCCGAATACACATTTCTTAGGGTTCATCTTCAACTGATATTCTCTTGATCTTTCTAATACTCTTGCCAAAACTTCGGCATGCTCAGCCTTAGTCTTAGATTTCACTAACAAGTCATCCACATATACTTCTAGATCGATATGCATCATGTCATGAAATATTGCCATCATAGCCCTTTGATAAGTGGCTCCAGCGTTCTTTAATCCAAAAGGCATGACGACATAACAATATGTCCCCCAAGGTGTAATGAATGATGTCTTTTCTTGATCTTCTTCTGCCAATTTGATCTGATTATATCTTGAAAATCTATCTATAAATGATAGAGTTTCATAGCCAGCCGTGTTATCGATGAGTACATCAATGTGCGGCAATGGAAAATCATCCTTAGGACACGCCCGGTTCAAATCTTGAAAGTCAATACAGATTCTGACCTTCCCATATTTCTTCATAACCGGGACTATGTTGGCCACCCATTGTGGATAGAGGACAATTCTAATGAATTTGACTTTATGTAACTTATCGACCTTTTCCTTCATCTTCAAAGCCATTTGTGGATGGAATCGCGTTAACTTCTGTTTAACCGGGCTAGCTCCATCCTTTAATGTCAACCCGTGTTCTACTAGTGATGAGTGTAACCTCGGCATATTCTCATAACTCCAGGCGAAAGTAGCCTTATAATCCTTAAGAACTTGTACCATTGTCTTCTCATCCATTTCAGAAAGATTCTTGCTAACGAGGACAACCCTAGGTTCGTCTTCAGTCCCTAGATTGATTTCTTTGGTGGGCTCTTCTACGGCAGCTGAGGGTTCATCGAATATTTTTACTCCACTGGCATATGCCTCAGTCGCGTCCTCGTCATCTTCCTCATCTTCAATAATGGGGTCTTTTTCGTATATCAATTCATACACCCCATATCCATCATTAACTGACTCCTCATCTACATAGTCTTCTGGCATCTGAATAGGGTTCTCTAATAGCTGAGGGATCATAGAGCAAGAAAGGCATTTAAATGCTAAATCCTGGAGGTATCTATCTGGAATTTGTTTACCCTTAGATTTTCTAGACTTCCTAACCTGACTAACTTGCCTAGAACTAGACTCCCTAATTTCACTAGACTCCATATCCTGACCTAATGAGGATGAAGAAGGATGAAAATTATGGGATACATGAGAAAATATAGGAGAATTCTCCTAAGGGGAGGGGCAAAGTAGATCTAGAAGAGAATCTTGACCAAATGACCCGCGCGATGGGGTACAATCGGACAAGTAGGAAGTTTCCTCAACGAGGATCTGGGAGAAATTTATTGCCAAATTGGCGTTTTTTTTTGGAGAAAAGATGAATTAATCATAAAACAAGAATGAAGGTGAATATGAGGAGAATGGGATGGAGGAAGCGACACCAAGGCCAAAGGATTGGGGGGATCATACAGTAGTATGTCCCAGATCAAATCATAAATCCTTTAGATCGAGAGGAGGTTGAGGAATAAAGTCCCGTAGGGACAGGGTGATCATGATGGGCGGAGCCCGTGGAATATCTTCAGTAATGACCCGCGACCATGTCGGGGTCAAAAGCAGAGTGCGGAATAAGGTATGGAGTGTGAAAAGGTAAGAGGGATAAGTCCCCCTCCAAAGAAGATCCGTGATATAACCAGCTTCATAGGGGTCATCTGGCTCCCCTTCATCTGTTTCCTTAGACAGCAGAATTCTTTTGTCAAAAATGGCACCAGGCCCTTCAATTAGCTCATCTATTTGTGGCAGCCACTTTGGTTCTAAAGGATCAAGAAATAGTCTATTTAATGCAATGTACATATCCCTTAAGTCAAACCATCTGTACCATTCACACTCAAGATATTGGAACTTCCTCCTTTTCATTGGCCGCAGAGCCTCCAAGGATTTGTACGTTAGCAATTCTGAACAATGTCTGGCCAAGTCTCTTCCATATATGTCATGGAGATCAAAACAGGAAGTGATAATCACCGTGTTATCATGACTGATCACAGGCCCCTTGACGAAATGTGTGTATAGGGTCCATGTTAAAGGGTCCCGACCTTCTTTGCATGGTGTAGACATTGTCTCCCATATCTTCTGGCCGTCTTCATTTTCTTCCTATTGAGTAATGTCGTGCTTTACTTTTCTTGGCCTATAGCCCAGGCCATTTCCAGGTGTCCTTCGGTTGTCCTTGAGGAGCGTGGTTCTGCCTTGTAATTGCGTGCCTAAGCCTTTTTCAGGCTGATAACCACCCTTCATCATTATTTTCAACCAAGGGTACTCATGCACTTCCCCTGCTTTATGGCATCCAGTGGATAAGGAGTAAGAGTGGCGGCCTTTAAAGGATCAGCTACCAGACGGTAGACCTGTAATACCGACAGAAAAGGTTGTCGGCCAGGTGAAGAAGTTGGCTTGATATTCAAGGAGTGAGCAGCAATAAGGATTGGCATACTCATAACTTTAATGATTCATTCTTTGTAAGAAAATTTGAGGAACTGATGATTCGTAGAGACAATCGCCTCAAGGGTTTTAATATAAGGACGGCCCAAAATAGCCTTCAAGGAATGGTCGATTTCCAAGATGTGAAATTCGACCTCGGCATGACATACAGGGCCTAACTCTACTTTTAAATAGACCATTCCAAGAGGGGAACGGGTGGAGTTATCATAAGCTGTTACAGAAATGGGGTTAGGCGGCCATTTTTATTTGGGTACACCATACAATTCAAGGGTCTTCGGAGGCAGGACATTAATTGAAGCCCCCGTGTCGACCAGACATGCATCTACGGCCTTCTTGCAGATATGGACCGTAATACTTAGAGCCATGTTTCTGGCTGCTGGTGGTGCTAGTTCCGAGGCATGAAATAAGATAGAGGGGTGATCCCCCTGCAGAACTAGTAGTGCGGCGATCTTCTCCACCGGCACGTCTTCGTTGACCATCACCTTTTGTAGATACTCCATTAGAGCTTCCTGATGCAGAGATTCGTGCCGGTGTTCTGTCCTCAGCAGGTCATATTGAGTGCCTGGTGCACTCTCATCATTATGCGTTTCCTCTAGCGGCTGTGATGGGCTGTCTCTAATTGTAGATTGAGGAAAGACCTTATTGAAGATCCTCCCACCCCGGAGTGTATGTTCTTCACTAGTAGAAGGGCCAGGTGATAACTTGAGCACCGCAGGGTTGGTAGATGGTGTAGATGGTGTGGATGGTTGGTATACGGGTGATGGAGTGGGGTTAGTTAATGACGGCATGGTGCAGATGCGGGGTTTAGAGGGTTGGATAGTGGTGTGGTAAGTGGTTGGCGCAGTTGAAGTGGGGAATGGTACGCGGAGTAATGGTTTGGATGGTTGTATGGTATTTGGGTAGGTGGTGGTGTTGGTAGATGATGTGGGGAATGGTACGCGGAGTAATGGTTTGGATGGCATGAGAGGTGCGTAATTAACTTGTGGTAGGTTGTTTGATGGAGGTGTGGTGGCGTAGGGGGTAATGGGTTTGAGGAAAGCGGCCGGTGGTGATGGGTTAATGGGTGTGGGTAAACGGTATGCTGGTGTTGGTACTGGTGTGATGGTAACGGGTTGTGGTTTAGGTATGTGGAGGGTGCGACGTAGTGGTTGCTCAGTGGTGCTCGGAGTGTGACCCGTTGAATAAATAGAGGAAGAGTCCTCTATCTTCCACCATTGCCCTCGATTAGCCTCATACTGGCTATTTGTTAAAATGGGAGCAACTTGATTCTGGTGCTAGTGTTCCAGAAGTGGGTTCTGCACTATACCCATGTTTGGAGGTGCTGCCGCCTGTGTTGGCGCTCTTGGCTGCTAATGTTGTTGGGGTTGCTGCTATTGTTGTTGGAGCCTTCTCGCCTTCAAGGCGGATATATACTTCTTCATTTCTTCCCTATCAATGCCTCCCTACTCGTTGAGATCATGGATATAATCTCGAAATTGGAAGCAGGCGTCTATTGTGTGTCCAAGTTGTCTATGGAAGTAACAATACCTGGAAGTGTCGGCATTTAAGGGCCAAACTGTTTTTTCTCTTGGCAAGACCAAGGCATTGGCTGCCATTAAAGCATTGAAGATATCTGTCAAAGATTCTGGAAGGACTGGATATTCTGCCCTTTTTGGGCCTGGAGGCTTCCTCTGCTGGTTATAATTAACAGGAGGAGGTACATTATGGTATGCCGGCGGTGCACGCGGCTGGTACTGTTGTTGTTGTGGGGGCTGGTACTGTAACTGCCGCTGTGGCTACTAGTTTGACTGTTGCGGCCACTGGTATTGTGGCTGCTGATATTATGGATTTGGCAGCTGGGGTTGCTGATACTGCGGCTGTTGTTATCTGTAACCCTGCTGGTTTAGTGGTCTTTGGCCTGCGAACTATGATGGTGGCTGGTTCCTCACAAACTGGGGCTAATTGTTGTTCATGGTGCTAATCTGCTCATGAGAGAGCGTGCCCTCAGTTGTTGGACCCGTGCTAAGAGAATTTGGCACGGCTGGCTTCCGAGGTGGAGGCCTGCTAGGTCGATGAGGATCAAAGACACTAGAGAATGTAGCATCCTTGAAAGCGTTCTGACAATAACGCGCCCTTTCATAGAGCTCAACCATACTGGTCAAGTTGTTCAGGGCGAGGACTAGATTAAATTGAGGTGTAGCATTGGAAATCAACATCTTTACTTACTCGGAGTCAGACAAATGATCTTTAACTTTTTCTGCCATGCCCCTCCATCTATCAGCAAAATTGACAAATTCCTCGTCGGGCTTCATTTTTTTTGCTATCAGGTCAGTAATGGACAGAGAGGGTGCAACTCTATCCTGTTATCGTTGAATGAATTTTCGTGATACGATACCATAGTCCTCTACTTCAGATGGCTTTAAAGAAAAGAACCATTCGAGGGCTGGTCCCTCTAGAGATTTCTTGAACAAAAATGCCAACGACCTCTTGTCGTTCTGCCAGAAAGATGACTCATACATGAACTCCTTCAAATGAGTGAAGGGGTTACCAGTACCGTTGTATTTTCGGTACACTGGCATTTCAGAGGGTGGCAAATGGAAAACGGGTAGACTTGGCAGGTTAATCTCAGGTGCAGCTTTAACTCCCATCATTTTCTGAAAATTATTGAACTACTCATCCATACGCTCCATCTTCGCGAGCAGAACTTGAGTCGTCGGATTGACTGGAGGAGGGGGAGGTGGAGGTACATGATAGGCATGTTGCCTACAGTATGTGGGGCAGGAGGGACAATAGGGTTGAGGTCCGGCAGAGCTTTCGCCATACCCGAGGGTATTTTGATAAGTTGGTGTAGGTGGTCTAGCCAGTTGCCTCGAGGAGGACAGTTGTGGTCCAGCTAGCCGAGAAGTTGAAACCTGAAGGCCTTCCATGGCCTGATGAATGAATGAAGCATGATGGGGAGGTGGTTGAGGAATAACAGGGGGAGCCGCAGGATTCGGCTCGGTAGACTGTATGGGCGTCTTCCCCTTCAAAATAGACTGGATTGCCTCAAGCTGGTGAGGATCCAGATGGGAGGCCAGAACTCTCAGGGCGTTGACCAGATCAGATGGATTGGAAGATGAGGGCTCATTCGGGTTCATGGCCCCCTCAAAGACAGGATTAGAAACCGCATGCACGTGCGGAGGAAGATCAGCACCAGAATTGTGTTGATCATGGACAAAAGGAGGAGGGATATGAAGGTTTCCCTCATGTTCAGATGGATAAGAATGAGGATCATGGGGGGCATTAGCATCTCCCCCATTTACATAGTGATAATTGGATTCGAGAGGGGCATTAGCATCTCCCTCATAGTTTACTATAGCTCCCGAAGCCATGCTCAAATCCCTACTTGATCGAAGTAACATGATGTCAGATTTTTTTTTTCAAAGATTTGCAGACAAGTTGTATAGAGATTAAGCAAACAAGTGGATGTTTAACGTTATTTTGGGATTCCTTGTTGGGTTATTTGGATTCAGTTAATCACAAGTTCACTCAACAGGTAGGATCGTAGTTTCAGTTCAATTTCTACTATTATATTCTATGGCTTTCTCTCACAACCTTATGAAAATCTAACCAGGACTTCGATTGGTACAACCAGTCCGATGAACAAGGAGGAATACCTTGATTTTGGGGACTTACGGAAGTCTTTAACGCCAACCACTCTAGTTTGATCGAGAGACCGACCCAATCAGAGAGAGGTCAAGATGTCAAGAAAGGTGTTCCTAAGAGAAAAGGGGGGTGCTAGCCCCAGTGCGTATGACCTGTGGCTAGGGTGGCCTCTAATTCTTATTATGTAATGTGTAGTAGCAAGCAGATCAGAAATTTGAGAACTGAAGAAAAAAAACAAGAAACTGCCTGAATCGCGTCGCTGTGCCTCGACGCTATTCAAAACATAACCTTATTTTTCTAGCAAAAGCTCAGGCAGCAGATAGCAGAGAATTTGGCCTGAAAGGCGTCTGGTTAGGGCGACGCGGTATGAAATGCGTTGCTACTCCTGGACGCTTTTCAGATCACAGAATCAACAACTCAAGAGGAATTTTTGGATCGATTCCTCCTCAAACAAACAGAATAAAAGCAGTAAATAATTGGCGCATGCGAATCTTTTTTATTTTAATTTTTAACAGGGTAATTTATCATGTGAACAACAAAAACATTCAATCAATCACACATGCTTCTTATCACAATCACAACTCTTCAATCAATCAAACGGGGAGGGCAAGATCTTGCTACAAGGGTGTGCACGTGGGAATAACAACTAAACTAAAAACTCACCGATCGGTGAGGGCGTGTCGAGAGACACAGGTGGTGTACTGTGAGTGCCCGATTGACAAAAAGCAAGAACAAAGATTAAAATATGGCGAGACCAAGTCTCACCGTGATCGCCAAAAAGTTGTGAGTGCTCAAATTAGGATGTGTAATTATCATGAAAATTTTGTTGTTTATGTGACAAATAAACCTATTAAAAACTAAGTGAATGTGATCGTCAGAAACTTTTGACTAAAAAGTTCCAAAAGACAGAGATTGATCGCTTACATGTTTCAAAATTAAGAGATGTTGGAGTCCTTGATTCTCCTCCTTCAGCCGGCTGAAGGAAAAGAGCCCTTCTGACTTTGTTCTTGCTTTGGATACTTATGGGGCTTTGAGGATCGTCCATATTTTCTTGTTGTTGATTCTCTCCTTTTGATCTCCTTTTGTTCCTTTGAATCTTGCAAAGAACAAAACAAAAGAAGAAAAAAAAAACAATAAGAACTTAAGCAGAGGTAGTATCTATTCCAACAAAAATTTTGATCATGCAACTTAAACAAAGAACTCACTTGTTTTGATGGTCTTTTAAACCCCTTAAACAAATAGGTTTGAAATTATGCTAGTGAGTGTGTGAAGCATGGAATGATGTGATGAATGAGATTTTGATCTAATATGGTGAAACAATTAGAGATTAATGAAAAATTAAGAACTAAGTTGGATGGCCCATGGGAAGCCTTGGTCTTGAAAGCTCTTGAATGGACGAAGAACAGATGAAGAAAGGATGCAGACTTCGGGAAGTAGCAGTGTTTCGATCCTTTAGCGTTTGGACGTCGTCTCTCTCAAAGAATCGCTCCAATAATCACCAATTATCACTATCATCACTAACTTTTTATTGGCCAAGGACTTGGGTATTTATAGGCTTAAGTTCACGCATCTGCGGTTACTTAAAGATTAATATGAAGGAATTTGAAGCCAATCCAACCAAAAAACAGATAAATACAGCCTAATTCATCATTATCTCTAATTAACTAAAACGCGTCGCCCATGGAAAACGTCTTTTAGCTTAATTAAGATAAGGATAAACATCGGGAAGAAGAAATAGAATCAACTTAAGAAACCTAAATGGCGTCGTGCATGACAAATGTCTTTTAGTTTATTAATAAATTAATTAAAAATCAGATTAATAATCAAAATAAGAATAAAACCCTAAATGGCGTCTTTACAGGTCGACGTCTTTTAGAATCTTTTTATATTTGATTAAAAATCTGAGTTAAAATGAATTTCTTTAATAAACTTAAATTGTGTCTGTCTGACCGATGTCATTTTGACAATTAATCCAGAAAGATTAATAAAAATTAACTAATGGTTAAATATCATACCATTTTGAGGCATTATTATATGACATGAAATTTACTCAAAATGATGTCAAAATTAGCGTGTCTACACTACCCGGAAGCCGATTGAGAACCCCTTGGCAGTACCCCTGTCATACCCGACGGTGTATTGCTCAAGGTTGAACTCAATCTTCTCGTCAAGGAACTCGGGAGAAGATCTGAACCGCGTCCGAGCCTCGGTGTCTACTGTCTCCAATGGTAGATCTTTGGTGCAGGCGATCTCGAAATCATCCTCCACCTTCTTCTTGCGTTCCTCCGACTCAGCTACCTAGGCCAGGGACACCTTGAGTTTGTCACCTAGATCTTCCTTCACCATGGTCGCCTCCTCCAAGGCCCACTACATCTCGGCGTGCTCTTCCTCCGCTTTTTGCCGATCATTCTCTATCCCCACAAGCCGCTCAGCGAGACAGTACATTTAGGCAAGCGACTGCAGGTCGGACTGCAATGCCCGGATGGAGAGTTCCGAGTTGTTCCCCTGCTCCTCTTGCTCGCGTTCCATCAGGATGCATGTGGCCAGGGCCAGATCATACACCACGTCGCCATTGATGAAGGTATTGTCAAAATACACCGTCCACATAGGAGGCTGCCATGGCATCGACTTCTTTGTAGGAGGGGAGCTCACTAGCAGCTCTGGTTCGGTCGGGGAGTCCCTGATCATGACCCGCTTGAGAGGTCGGGGCATCTCGGCTGCAACCGTTTTCTTACCACAGAGCGCAGGGGTTTTCCCTGTGTCCGTTCGACATTTGCTTCGGCAGATGATGACACTCGCGGACAACTCTGGTCTCTAGGGGGAGTCGTCGACATCCCTCTTTTTCCGACGCATCTCCTCGAGATGGGCCGAGACATCCGCGCCATGACCCCCGTTAGCAAAACACCCTCGTAGGTGTTAAGGCAAGACACGTCGAGGTCGACATCCAACACAAGAGCCTCAGCGGAAGGCGGCCCTGCGTGCACTCCTTTGTCAACTTTCACCTCATCCTGAGCTATAGAGGCTCCTCCTTCAATCTCTGCGTCCCTTCGAGCGCCCTCTTTTGCAAGCGATGCACGAACGATCGTCTCAGCTAAGAAAGTCCAGTTAGAGAAACCACAGTACCATCAGAAAGCAGTTACATAAGCCAAGATAGGCACTCACTCCTGGACTCTCGTAGAGCTAAACCGGCCCTCAGCATCGCAATCTCAGAGACATCGAGGCCGGCGTCGTCCACGACCCCTACCCGAAGAATTGCCCTCTTTGGCTCCAAATCAGGAGGGGTCCGACAAGGGAAAGGGTCCTACCTCATGGGGGTAAAGTTGAAGACCGAACGAAAATCCCAAGGGGGAATGACTTTAGGATCTCGAGTGACAAAGAAGAAGTGGTTCTTCCACGCTTTGTGGCTCGAGGCTGAAGAACTTAACCGAAGAAACAAATTACGAGGTCGGGCCTTCACGAAGAAGAACCCATCGTCGATCAAGGTGTGGGGAAGGCGCTGGAACATACAGCAGAACAGCACATCAGAAGGCTTGACATGCCACTCGTAGCAAACAAGGAGGAAAGCATAAATATAAAACCAGGCGTTCAGCATCAGCTGTACTAGCGCCATACGTGTTCCGCCCAAGATCCGGTTCATTTTTTTTTTTTCAACTCAGAGTCCAACTACGTAATCTTGGAACAAATTTCATCATAACAAATAGATATGAGAGCTAAACAACCACAAAGAGATTTAAATAAATGTCATAACCATCAATTAATTCAAATATCCAAATATAGCCAATATTAAAGTTCACAAATTACAACATCTATCAAGTTGTATATAAATTCCCAATCTCACTTAAAGAAAAATACATCAATCTCTCATTATCCCTACTACGTCAAATTTAAGGAAGTTGTAAATTTAAATCTAAATATTGTCATGAAGATGTCAAATGCCTCAATCAGAAGTCTTCTTAAATTTTAAATTCTTTCTCATACTCTGAAAATGTTAATAGGATTTATGAGTACAACTACTCAGTAAGCTTCAAACCACCCACATGACTTAATATATAGTAAATTTTACAAATCACATTATACAATTATATCAGACGCGATCTTAACATAGTTCTACATATAGGTCAAATAAGAACATGATACAAAATATGGTCAGATATAAACTTATTAAATCAAATATATTTTCTAATAGCATAAATAGATCAGCTAACATACAGCATATATGACATGATCATATTTTTATCTAACTGAATAAGTATACTAGCCATGATCAAAACATATGATATATCAAACTAAACATATCGAACTGAACATATAGCAAATTTATCATGACATGGTAGCTCATCAAATCAGAGTTTATATTATCTGAATAGCTAATCAGAGTGAACATATATTCTTAATTAAATAGGCTGAGATCAAAATCACTGAGCGTAGATGTCAAAAAAATAATTTGAGTAGATCATAATCTGAATCAAATAGATCTAAACAACAAATTATGTTTCATAATTATGTGCCAAACAAATTAAATCCAAACATATCAAATAGACATGTATCCAACTACCATATAAGGAGCCGAACAAACAAATATCAGATCATATAGGCAAGTATGCAAAGATCATGGCACATGTATAGCCGGAAAGTCTATTGTCCTACTTCGGATGACTGCAAACAAAACACAACCACCAGGATTTTCCCGTTGTCCACGCAGAACTCATCTACGGACGCTTATGGAATGAGTCCCAATCTCCTTAAGATGGCAATGTCCAAACATATATCAAAAAAATATGGTACAACATATTTTTACATATTTCATAATGATCATAGATCTGGAAATTAATTTGACATAGTGATACTTATATATAAGAGTTAAAATACATACTTTTGTATACAAAATAGTCACTTAAATGGTCAACATGATCACATATATAGATAATCAGAGCAAAGCTGATTAAAATAGGTTTTTAGACATGAAATATAGTCAAAAAAATTTTCTTAGAATTTTCGGAATAATAAACATATTTTTGGCCATCAAAACTAATTTTCAGGGCTAAATAATTAACAAATAGGCCGAATAATATCAAATAGATTCAGAAACCTATAAAACTTGAAGAACATGTCAAATAGGTTATATTTAAATCGTTATCAAAGTTTCATCAATTTATGGATTGGTTTGATATGATTTTGGACTCCCACTTTGATTTAGGAAATCTGACATAAATAGAATTTCAGCAAATCAAAACAGGAAAAAAAATAAATAGCAAACGGGGTCATAAAATTCTAAAACTCTATAAAGACTTCAAGGACAATATTAAAAGGATTTTTACAAAATTTGGCATAATTTGGACATGAATCAAGTGATATATAAGATCCACAAATAGATATTTCAAAATTGTTCAGACAGATTGTATAGTCCGACAAGCAAATTATCCAATAAATAGGAAACGGATTCTAAAAATTATAAAACTTATTGGAAAGGACTCTAACATTTAAATTAAGCTTCTTCAAAATTGTAGCTCCATGGGACGTCGGAACAAGGAGAACAAACATCTGTAACTTATGTAATCATAATTCAAAACAGAACAGATTGAATGGACAGATTGCATATGCTGAAATAATAATCATAGAATAAATAATAAAGAAGATCACAAAAATCTGAAACTTGATGATCATGAAGTAGACATATAGATAAAACTTATTATCAATTGATTAGCATTTTAAAATTTTCAAAAATAATATAATTTTTAATACAAAATAGATCATGTTTAGAGTTATCTACCTACCTCTTGAAGAAAGATCTAATCTTGGTTCCCCTATAACTTCTTTGCTATCCATCCATGGTTTCTTCCTCTTATAAACTCTTTTCTATATTCTAAGCTCTTTTCTACATTCTCTAAGTCTCCAATAACATAAAGCAACGATTAGAATCAAATTTCCAAAAGAAACAACTATGAATCAATTTTGTTCTCTCAAGAACACCACATGAACTTATCTTTAGAAGAGAGCTGCATGTAATAGAGCTGCATGTAGATTTTCTTTTCGTCTAAACATGTCCTGATTCCGACTAGTAAACGACTAATTTTAAATATATGATCTTCATAAAACTTCTAGAATTTTAAGTTATCGTTCTAATAGAGTTGTCTGTTCAGAATTGTATACACAGAGTTATGCTTAAAAGACTAAAACTATGTCAAATAAATCTGTGTACATAATCTTAGTCTAAGTAGGATTCTAATTCTGACTTTTACTTATTAATTAGAATTTAATTATAGTTAAATTTATTATGTTCTACTTCTAATTCAATTTAAATACGTTATACCTAACTTTTTAGGTCATAATTAATTTTAATTATATCATCTTTTATTTACTAATTCAAATCCTAATCCAATTAAGACTTGTTCTCTATGGGTAGTCCTTTTCAAAACTGATCATGATATTTTTGACTTCTACAGCATATGAATTAATAAAAATAATATTATAAAAAGTTGTAGATCTTTTTATATCCTTTGCAATGATATCAACTATGCTTTAATCAGAATTTTCTATAGAAAATTATCATTATTTTATTTTGTTGCTATCTAATGCATCACCACAAAATTTTAACTAATTTAGTGGGCTATTCTTAGTAGTATAATTGGGCTAATGGGCTTTCATAATTAGATTAATTGGACTAAATCAAGTTATTTAAACTTACTAATCAACTCTTATAATTAGTTAATTGATCTAATTTAAATTAATTAAATTCATTAATAGGTTCTAAAGGTGTGGGACATAATATTTTTTCCTCCTTAAAGAAATTTCGTCCTCAAAATTTGATAGATTCTAACAATGTATCTTTGTATTAATAAATTACTTATACTAATTTCTAAGGCCATAGAATAAGATTAAGGGATTACTTAATCAAGCTCAGATCACTACGACAAATACATATATATTTGTGGAGAATTAGTAATGTAATTAATATACACTTTTGATTTAATGTGTCTATAAACTTAAGATCTGATTTAGTTAATCAACCTAATTAATCAATAGATAAACTTATCTTAACATAGCTAAGGACATAGGGTGAAAAGAGATCGATAACTAACTAATTATCATTTAGTTGAATACGTACCAAAATAATTAGGATATAGATCATGATCATAACAATTTTATCATGACTTATAATTACTTCCTAAAAATACTTTGAGTATCATAAGTGTATGTCAATTAACTCTTATGGGTATTTTTAACTTTAAATATATAAGAGTCCTAACATCATAGTATGTTGCTAAAGAATCATCTATACTTCAAATAATTATAACATTTTCAGAAATCTAATGGAAACCATGAATCATCGATGTTATGCTTCAAATCTGCGAGCTTTAAGAAGATATCAAATCTCTAATCAGGATAACGTGCTTAACTCCTAAATACCCTTCACATGTCCACTTTCTTAATTAATTTATACATTATGTATGCTTAGTAAATTTACTCATTATAGAACTAGAACTAATCTATATTCATATTCAAGGATAAGGCCTAAAAGGGCTTAAGTATATGCCTATAGGTAGCCTAATGGATCACTTTGAAGGATTATATACATGTCTCTAAATATCTTCTTAGTATTCAAACAAATTCAGAGAATACATCTTTGATATAGTACCACTATCAAATGAACTCATATATGTTGTGGTCTCTATACTTTTTCGTAGAAGTACTAATGATCAATGGTATAGTATGATTCTAATTATTTATTATAAAAGTAGATTTAAGATCATCGACATTCAATCCAACACATGTCATGGAATTAGATATGAGTCACTGATAAAATTTAGAGACACTATCTTATACTAGTATTTTAATGTGTTAACTGATTCTTTCTAGTTCATGGGAAACACAAGTGAATGTAGATAAATATATTGTTAATTAAATATAAAAATATATGTTGTGGTCAAACCATCCTTTAGTACTAATTATCAAAGAATCATGAATAGGAATATGTCAATTTTCAATAGTTTAACAAACTTAATAGAGAGGTATAAGTAGGTGGCACCTATGTATCTTATAATTGGCTCTCTCCCTTAAAAGGATAAAATTTAATTCTCTTAATCCCCATTCATACTAAGAATTCTCTTTATATAAGCCTAATTATGGGAACTAGTTAAGCACGTCATTTACAATCACCTATCCCCAAATCTCCAAACTATAACTTGAAACTAGGCATTACCTTAATTGCTAATCTAAACCCAAGATCATACTAATCTTAAACTTCATCATATTCCATAAGATCAATTGGTATGTGTTAAGATCAAATCGTTGTAGATGTTTAAACTCTCATAATCGCTCTGATACCACATTATTACGCTCCGGATCCAGTTCATTTTTTTTTTTCAACGTAGAGTTCGACTATGTAATCTCGGAACAAACTCCATCATAACAAATATATATGAGAGCTAAACAACCACAAGGCGATTTAAATAAATGTCATAACCATAAATTAATCTAAATATCCAAATATAGCCAATACCAAAGTTCACAAATTACAACATCCATCAATTTGTATATAAATTCTCAATCTCACTAAATAAAGAAAGATACATTACTCTCTCACCATCCTTACTATATCAAATCTAAGAAAGTTGTAAATTTAAATCTAAATATCCTCATGAAGATGTCAAATGCCTTAATCAGAAGTCTTCTCAGATTTCATATTCTCTTTCTCATAATCTGAAAATGTTAATAGGGTTTATGAGTTCAACCATTCAGTAGGTTTCAAACCATCCACATGACTTAACATATAGTAAATTTTACAAATCACATTATACAATTATACTAGACATAATCTTAACACAGTTCTACATATAGCTCAAATAAGAACATGGTCATATATAAATTTATCAAATCAAATGTGTTTTCTAATAGCATGAATGGATCAGCTAACATATAGCATATATTACATGATCAGATTATTATCAAACTGAATAAGTCTACTAGCCAATTTATCATAGCATGGTAGCTTATTAAATCATAGTTTATATTGTTAGAATAGTTAATTAGAATGAATATGAATTCTTAATCAAATAGGTTGAGATCAAAATCACTGAGCGTAGATGTCAAAAAAACAAATTGAGCAGATCATAAGCTGAATCAAATAGATATAAACAGTAAATTATGTTTTATAATTATGTGCCAAACAAATCAAACTCAAATATATCAAATAGACATGTATCTAACTACCATATAAGGAGATGAACAAATAAATATCAGAGGATATAGGCAAGTATGCAAAGACCATGGCACAGGCATAGTCGGGGAGTCAATTGTCCCACTTCAGATGATAGCAAACAAAACACAACCATCGGGATTTTCCCGTTGCTTAAGAGCAGAATTTATCTACGGACGCTTATGGAATGAGCCCCAATCTTCTTAAGATGACAATGTCCAAACATATATCAAAAAAATATGGCACAATATATTTTTATATATATCATAATGATCATAGATCTGAAAATTAATTTGACATAGTGATACTTACATATAAGAGTTAAAATACATACTTTTACATACAAAATAATCACTTAAATAGTTAACATGGTCATATAGATAGATAATTAGAGTAAAACTGATCTAAATAGGTTTCCAAATAGAAAATATAGTCAAAAGAATTTTCTTAGAATTTTTGGAATAATAAACATATTTTTCGACCATCAAAACTAATTTCCAGAGCTGAATAATTAACAAATAGAACGAATAATATCAAATAGATTTAGAAACTTATCAAACATGTATAACATTTCAAATACGTTATATTTAAAGTGTGGACAAAGTTTCATCAATTTATATATTGGTTTGATATGATTTTGGACTCTCACTTCGATTTTGAAAATTCGACCTAAACAGAATTTCAGCAAATTAAAACAGAGGAAAAATTAAATAGCAAACGGGATCAGAAAATTCTAAAACCTTACAGATACGTCAAGGAAAATATAATAAAAGTCTCGAAAAAAGTCTGCATGATTTAGACATGAATCAAATGATATATAAGATCCACCAATTGGTATTTCAAAACTGTCCGTACAAATTGTATAGTCCGACAAACTAATTATGAAATAAATAGGAAAATAATTCTGAAAATTATAAAATTTATTGGAAATGAATCTAACATTTAAATTAACCGTCTATCAAAATTTTAGCTCAATTGGACATCGGACTATGGAGACAAAACATATGTAACTCATGTGATCATAATTAGAAACAGAACAGATTGAATAGATAGATTGCATATGCTGAGATAATAATCATAGAATAAATATTAAAAAAGATTAAAAAAATATGAAACTTTATGATAATGAAGTAGACATGTAGATAAAACTTATAAATTTATTATATTTATAAATTTTTAAAAATAATATAATTTTTAATATAAAATAGATCATGTTTATAATTATCCATCTACCTATTGAAGAAAGATCGGCTTTTGATTCTTCTATAGTTTCCTTGCTATCTATCCATAGTTTCTTCTTCTTCTAAACTCTTTTCTATATTCTCTAAGATATTTTTCACGTTCTTTAAGCCTTCAATAATATAAAATAATGATTAAAATCAAATTCCCAAAGGAAACAACCATAAATCAACTCTATTATCTCAAGAACATTACATGAACTTACCCTTAGAAGAGAGTTACATGTAATAGAGCTTTGAGCACGACCCTGAGACTCTATTTATATTTATTTTCTTTTCTAATACAACCACTAATACTCTTTTTCTTTGATAGAGTCGAACTCTAATTCCTCATGGCTTAATCTCCAAGTCAAAGTTACTTTCTAGTATAAATTGAACTCTGTTTACGTCACATGCGATTTCCTTTTCTGAAAACCTTTAAGGCGACCCCTTAAACGTCTAAATTAGGAAAATCTTTATTCTACAAAGTTTTACAACTTTTTATTATCTTTTTAATGCCACTAATTTCACTATTTTGGGACATTTGTGTAAAACGTTATGCTTATTTTACTAACCAGCTGTCCTGAGCACTCCGAACCTAGAAATCTGGTAGATTTTCTTTCTGTCTACACATCATGATTCTGACTAGTAAACGACTTAATTTAAATATATGATCTTCATAAAATTTCTAGAATTTTGAGTTATCGTTCTAATGGGAGTTGTCTTATTTAATTTAGAATTTTATATATAGAGTTATGCTTTGAATACTAGGACTATGTCAAGTAAATCTGTGTATAGAATCTTAGTCCAAGTAGGATTCTAATTATGACTTTCTACCCATTAATTAGAATATTAATTATATTTAAATTTATTATGTTATGCTTTTAATTCAAGTCAGATATGTCATACCTAACTTTTTAGGTCATGGTTAATTTTAATTATATCTTTTTTTATTTACTAATTCAAATCTTAGTCCAATTAAGACTTGTTCTGTATGGGTAGTCCTTTTTAAAATTGATAATCGATATTTTTTACTTCTACAACATATGAATTAATAAAAATAATCTTCTACGAAGTTATAGATCCTTTTATGCTCTTTCCAATGGTATCAACTATGCCTAAATCAAAATTTTCTACAAAAATTTATCATTATTTTATTATGTTGCTATTTAATGCATCAACCCAAAATTTGAACTAAATAAGTGGACTATTCTTAATAGTATAATTGGGCAATGGGCTTTCACAATTGGATTAATTAGACTAAATCAAGTTACTTAAACTTACTAATCAACTCTTATAATTAGTTAATTTATCTAATTAAATTCATTAATGGGTTCTAAAGGTGCGAGACATAACAAGACGATACTGGACTAGGAGGCTGCATACAAAACGAGGCACCGGGAGTCGGAATCCGGTCAAAAATATCTCCCGGTACACTACAAAGGAATCGGGGGCCTAAAAAAAAAGTCGTTTGTCTGGACTGGACGCAACAAGACGGTACCTATGGGGCACCTTGTATTCCTCCATCATCCGCCTCAGCTCGTCTTGCTTTATTAGACTACGACTATGGCGAGCCAAGGCGGGATCCCTCCTCTCGAAGTAGCTGGTAGAGCTAGAGGTTTCCTCGAAAGCCATTAAGAAGGAGAAGAGTCGGTCGGTGCGAGAGGACAACCTACTAAGTGAAGTAGGAACTAGAGGAAGGGAAACCCCTGGAGAGTCCAAGGAGTCAATGGAACCGGGGGCCAAGACGAACTCACCAGGGAACGCAGCTTAGTAACGAACAATGCGAAGAACTCTCACACCGCAGACTCAGCAGGCGAAGAAGAATTCAAGAGAAAGCGTAGAAAACAGGCTCGCCGCTCCTCCCGCCCTCCTAACTTTATAGGGGGAGGCCAGCGATCCTGTCCGCTCCATTCCTACTAGGGCCTCGAGCGACGCCAAGACAGCCTGTCATTATGGTGGCCTGAGCAATCATCCCAAAGACGAAGAGAGGCGCCCCGCAGGAAAAGCCTCTGGACATCCAATCACGCATGCGGAAGCGCCACATGGACAAACCGAATCCCTGCGGGACGTCTGGGGGTTGCAAACGAGAAGCGACACCATCATTCCCCATAAAGGGGCACCATATCAGAATACAACCGGTATCCCCGAGGATCACTTGGGGACTATGAAGCGACGTAAGGCGGGTGTCTTGTTAGATGACAGCCTGTGACATGCGTCTCATACCCGTTGGCGAAGATAACCTTTCGTGGGACCTCCCGCACAAATTAACTCTCACATTCGAAATTTGAATAAGGGAGTGAGGGGAACAGTGACAAGGGGTGATCGGGCTCGGCCCAATCAAGCCCATTTAACCCATAGCCAAAAGGCGTACAGCCCATCGAAGCTAACGCAAAGAGACATGTGGCACACGGTACCCTGACCCACAAGACAGAGGCAGGATTTCAGAACCACCAAGTCCAGAACTCCAGCCCTCACTCCTGGTAGCCACTCTCGAGACCCCTAAGGGTCTCGGTTAAGCCCCCTGAGGCACGGGAGGTCGGAAGGTCCTTCCCCCAGTCCCCCAAGGGTAACGAAGGTTTTCTTCCGAGGGACAACCCTTCACGCCTCCACATCATCAGGTGGATCCTTCGGGTGCAACCGCCCACTTACAGCATGTCCGCATAATCCGCCCCCCACGACTGTAGGTGGATCTTTCCTTGCCTATTATCCCATGATCTCCCTAATCAAGGGAATCGAATCGTGGGCAAATCACCCTTTTAGAGGAAATCGTCCTTAGGACGCCTCAGAAGAGGAGGACTATATAACCACCGGATCTTCTCCGGTGCAAGGTATGTCATTATGAGCATAAAAAACTCCTAGCATGATCTCAACTTCTAGCACCTAACTTAGGCATCGGAGGATTTTACTCTCCAACAAACTGCCCCCCTCCCCCCTTTGACGCCTTTGTTCCCCTCTTGCAGGTTCTACTCTGAGTGTTTCCATCTCAAACAAATTTTATTGGAGTAGTCGGGATTTCGATCGGCCGATCACCATAATCCGACCAGTTTCCGACCGCTACAGTAATTATTTCAATTGCTTTGAGGTATGTCTTTATCTCTCGTGTCTATTAGTTGTGTGGAGATTTATCTTGATGTTGTGAGCTCATAATCTGACATAAGTCAATATATTGAGTCGGATTTTAGAGTGTGACACAAAGACTTGACTTTGCAGGGGAATAAATCTACAATAAAAAATGGAAGAGTGTTTAGATTTTAAAAAAGTTAAAATTTTAATTTAGTAACCTGAAATAGAATCGGATCCAAATAACACTTGAATTAGACTAAGGGCTGGAGTCCGGATTCTAGCAAATTGTAGAAAGATGGTTTCTAATCATTTATTCTAATTTTTATTCACTTCTTATCTGAAGCAAATTTAATTACAGAAGAATAAAAATCATTATTCAACATAGAATTAATATTTGACCTATCAAATTAAAATTAACATATAATTAGAACATATATTCTACCTTGAATATCTTATTCTCCTTTTCCTTACTGAGTTGCCAAAGCTGGGCACGGTGTTTTCCCCTTCCTGAAAATAGCCTTCTCCAGCAGACTTTTGCAAGGGAAAGAAGACACCACACACGTACACTTATTACGCTGTACATACGAAGTCCTAGTGCATTAGACAGAGCCATAGATTGAAGCGGACAAACTAACCAACGAACTGTTAACAAAGATAGACGACCATGCTATTTCAACCTTAGCAGTCACCAACTGAAGAGCACCAAGACCGACAACAAAGCTCTTAATTCAAATACATCATCTCTCTTAATAGGTTGAGAAAAATCATTTTTTAATTTTTTAATTTTTGCCCTTTGAAGCGGACAAGTGACACGCAACGTACTTTACCCTCATCAGAATGAGCAATAAGCTTCAAGAAATTAATAAAAAAACTTAAATTGGGAAAAAATCACACAACATGAATATAGAATCCTCAGCCAAAACCAAAACCAAAAGCCAAACATCATGGCGTGCTTGTGGTGCCAATGTTATTAGAATTGAGGATCTCAACTCATGTTATTAGTGTTGGAAGTCGCACCAGGAGAATGCCCGGCGGACGGCCTCGATCCCGCCCGGGCTGACCCCGGCGCAATCCTTGAGGTTAACCCACTCCAGGTTCCCATGCACCGCCAGCTCCGCCAGGCTCCTCAGGCTTGTGTCCGTCACCCCCTCGCACCCCTCCAGCGACAGCATCTCCAGCCGGCTTTTCCTCGCCCCACCACCACCGCCACCAACCTGCTGCGCCCGCGGCGCCAACGCCCACGCAAACCCCTCGCCGCGCCCCAGCAGCCCCGCGACGCCGCCGTCCCCCACCTTCCTGCACCCGGTCAGGTCCAGCTCGTCCAGTACCGGGCACAGCAGCCCCATCACCTGCAGGCTCCTATCGGTCACCCTCGCGCACCCACGGAGGGTGAGGCGGATCAGAGACTTCCCCGACGCGCCCGCCAGCGCCACCACGCTCCAGTCGGTGATCCTCCTGCACCGGCTCAGCTCGACCACGCTCAGGGCGTCGTTGCGCGACATGGACGTCAGCAGGGAGACGAAGCCCCGATCGGTGACCCCACGCATGCCCACCAGCTCGATTCGCTTGGCCCTCCCAAGCGCTCTACCCACCAGCGATAGGAATTCGTCTCCCACCCATCGGCAGTTCTTGATTACCAGGGTCTGCAGGTTAGCGCTCCTCTTGAGGAATAGATCAGTGCCCTGTTGCACCTCCTCCTCCTCTTCCTGCTGCTGTGGTGTGCCCATGCCGTTGCACCTCACCAGGGAGAGCAGCTTCAGAGTGGCGGACAAGTTCCTCAGGGCGACAGTGATGCCCCTGGTGGTGACACTGTGGCATTTCTCCAGCCGCAGGCTCGCAAGCTGCCTGGCAGTCTCACTCAGTACTACTAACCCTGCGTCCGTGAAGCCCTCGCAATTCCTCACTGCGACGCGCCTCAACCCGACAAGTACTGTGGTCCCAGCGGGCGGCCGGCTTCCGCTGGCGCCACCGACCGCGGAGAAGGCGACGTCGTCCAGCCCGGCGCAGCATCGCACCGACAGGGCCTGCAGCTTCCCCGCTTTCACCAGTCGGCAGAAGCCCAGGTGGGTAAAACCCGACACGTTCTCCAGGGAGAGAGACAGCGCCGGGCTGTCCTCGCCGCGGGCCGCGACCGCCTCCAGCGCGGCGTTCCCCACATTCATGAACGCGATGGCGAGCTTGGCCAGCCTCGGCGCGGAGGAGATTACATCGGCGAGGCCGGCATCACCCATCAGCGGGCAGTCGTCCAAGGAGATGGATTCGATGTTGGAGGAGCACTGGGCGAAGGCGTGGAGCGCTCCGTCGCCGACGCGGCGGCACATGTGCAGGGTTAGGACCGACAGCTTTGTGCAATTCATGGCGACAGAGACGATCCCGGCGTCGCCGATCCGGGGCGCGTTTGAGAGATAGAGCTGCTCCAGCAAGGGGCAGCCACCGGCGATGGCGGCAAGCCCTTCGTCGCCGACCGCGACGCAGCCTAGGAGGGAGAGGTGTCTGAGCTCGGGGAAGGACAGAGATGCGAACTTGAGGCCTCTGTCTGTGACGCGCAGTAGGGAGGTGGAGTCGGAAGGCCCGACGAAGAAGTCGGCCCTGACAGTAAGACTGGCGATGGGTCCCTGCGGAACGCAGGCCCCCACAGCCATGGCAGCAAGCCGGGCGTCGCTGGCGCTTTGGAAGCTCAGGAACCTTGAGCCCTTCACCCCCCGCTGCCCATCATTTCCGTTGTCGCGGCCCCCCGGTGGCGAGAAAAGGTCGGGCGCAGTGGAGAGGTGCCTGAAGTCCGAGGGGCGCATGAGGGCCTGGAGGATGAGCCATTTCCTGGAAACGGCTGCGCAGGAGCAGCGGTCGCGTGGGGAGGGGAGGAAGGTGAAGATGTGGGTGGTGCACTCGTCTAGCAGCTTGCTGAAGGGGTCCGGCCCAGCTCCATGGGTGGAGGTGAAGGTCTCTTTCATCTCTGTTCTTCTTACTCCTGCGGCAACATCGATATACGTTAGAGTATGCATGTCGCATCTATTTCTAGTTCTAACACACACGTACAGAGAGAGAGAGAGAGCGATTACCTTCCTGCGACATGGTGATATACCAATGGGAAGAAATTAAGAGAAGACTTGTGGAGAGAAGAAGAGAAGAGGAAGGCCGCGGACATGGACAACAGTCCCACCGTGCCCCCACTCTGCTTATATACGTTAAGAGCAGGGCTCGAGCTTGGAAGGTTGGCGCCGTGAACGGGGAAGCCAGTGACGAGCAACGGGAAAAATTGAAGGGGCGGAGGCAGAGAAATTAAGGGCAACGAGAACGGGAAAGGAGTGGGAGCCGGAAGAGAGGCAGCGATTCCCTTTGGGGGAAGAAATTAGATTGTGTACTCGTTGGGGGAGGACGGAAAGGTGGCTCTTTACTCCTTTTCGTCGCCTCGCGATTCTCCCCACCTTTGACGAGCCACGTACCCGTTTAGACGTTTATTATTATTATTATTATTATATACCGATATTTTGCAGACTTATAACTGTTGTCTTTCGGCTCCCCTGCCGTCTTTGAGGGCAACCTGTCAGATTTATGACATCGGATTATCCGGAGAAAAGTGATTAGTTTTACCGATAGAGCAAAATGAAAAACACCTTTGACTGACGTTTGACTTCTCCGTCATCATTCTTCTTATCTGGATTCTCTCAACCCTTAAATTCTATTTTAGTCGAGTGGTACTCGTTACCCTGTCTGGAAGTGTAGTTAAACTCAATTTTTTTCTTGCATAGGTCCCACATGCATTTCATGTCCTTTGTTAGAATGACTCAAAAAGTTAAAATAAAATAAAATATTATCATTAGAGTTATTTTTTATTCTTTTAAGCTGATTTTGACTTTTAAATTTTTTTTTTCACCATCTAATTTAAGCGAAAGGTCCAAATGAAAGGTCCAAGTGATCCGATTCTCAAATTTTCAAGGCCGGTGGTGAGAATCACCTTTCGTCAACAAGGTGAGGAGGAAATTACTGTTATTCTCAGTCCCCCCTGCACCCCGTATACAAGTAGTGGTCAGGAAATGGGGCAGGCATTTTTCCCTACTTGCCACACGCATGCATGATCGACTAAGCATGTGTCTTTCACTTGATCTTTCTATCAATATTGAAATTTTTTTGTGAAAAATTATCAGACTTGGGATCACTTAAGGTAGACATTAATACCCTTCGATATTTGATGAGGCAGTTAGGAAAGAAGAATAGGAAGAGAGAAAATTGGCTGTTCTAACTATACATGGGGTCTCATCGAGCACAGACCAAAGATTGGATACTACGAGAGTTCCCTCTTCTCTCGTATTGAGATGACTAAAAGAATACAAAAAAATGTCTCATTTTTGAAATATATACTAGATATTTGTTCCTTCCATCACATCTAAGAAGGCCATAGCAACAATTCTTTTATGTTGAGTTTTGGAATAAGATGTTAATCTCTTCGTTCCCCACTAGAAGGGAAAAAAGAGGATGCGACTATACGTACTGAGGAACTACAAGAGAGATAGTATGCTATTATAGAGAACTTTATGCTTGCTTGTTCTCAGAGTTAATTTTGTACTTGAATGTTAAAAGTTTAAAGTTAGACAACTATCATTGTAAGAAGTACATTTGTCATGACATTTTGTTTACATATATTTAGGTTAATTATCATTGTCCATGCGGAATTAATTAGGACACTACCTACAATTTTGTAGTCTTTACCATTGTGGTAATACAACTCTAACTCAACAATTTGAAATGACTATAGATGTGAGGATATATCTGAAAGTCTAATAAACTTTCTTGACCCATCATCCTACTTGGGAAGCTTAGATAAACCCTATGTTATCTAGTCAAGATAACTATCAATAGGGAGGATCTTTTAAGGGGACAATGAAATTAGTAAATATCTCTCTAATGATAGTTTTTTCATACAACATGAGCAACACTAAAAAAATTTCTTGACTTTTCAAGTGTTTAAACAAAGAATAAAAGAGGTATGTCGATCATAAAACTATATGATCTTATTTTGGGGAATTATCAACTAGAAGCTGAATGAAAGCAAGCTCATTATTTGCTAGCCTTTTTTTTCATTCATCATTTGAAAGCAATTTATAGTTTTATAAGTTTTTTATCCTAAACTCTAGAGACCTCGTAATATGATGGGGGCATAGTTACATATTTTACAACGTAAGAAAAATATATTCAAACAAGCTCCCTAGTTGTATACGAGAAATAAAAAAAATATTATTCTCAACACTAATCCCCAAGGTTCTATCGTCGACCTAAAAGAGTGATGCATGACTATTGAGATCCATGGTGTTCATGTATCCATTGTTGAACGTGCCATTTTTTGCATAAATAATGACGTGACTCATTGATTAACTAATTAGCACAATTTTGTCTTGTTTAACCCTAGAAAATATGCTTTACAAAAGTGTAGTTTACATGCTATGCAATGATAATGATCGTTAATATAGTATTTCTTTTTCGTCTACTTGTAGCATCTTTATCCAATACTTAAGTAAGAGAGACATGAATCTCTAGTTTTTGAATGTTCTAATACCTTTCCCTAGCCACCCCTTTCATTTCATTGTGGATGTATTTTTCATTTCATGTTTTTGATTACTTCCTTCAACAAAAAAGGAAGATTTCTAATGTCACATCATTTTCATTCCTATCTATTCTTAGAGGATGCGTCGTTTCATTATTTTTTACATTTAGGAATGTCCTTTCATTATTTTCTACATATGGATATTTAATTACTATCCTATTCATTATTATACAACCTTTGGCAAATTATTGAATTATTTTTCTAAGTTCATCTAGCTCACCTCTAAAGCTAATTCAAACATATCTAGAAGAAAATGTTAGTGTATTGATCATCCTTTTTCATGCTGACAAATAACTGCATTAATGTAATGTTTCTTTTAGGTTTAGAAGCATATTATGATTCTTATTTCAAATCTATTACATGTTTTCTGTAAGGAAATGTAATATTAAGCTTTCTTCTTCACATTTTCACCTTGAAATTAATTGTTCTAAACATCTTTAATATGTGCACACCTTTACATGAAATCTTATTATATTATCTATTCTTTTGATCATAAAACACTCCTAATAGAATGTTTGGCTAGTTTTACATCTTAAAGTTGCACTGACTTTGTTTACATGATGCATACACATGTTACATGCTATTTGGTTGAATGTTCATTGGAATTTTTTTCTTCTATTTTGTTGCCCATTTCATGAGAAAATAATCAAACTATGTTATGAATACTATCTAACTATCTTACTTTGAAATTGTCTATTTGTTCAATAAGAGATGACAACTATAATTTGATGGAGCTTGGCCAAGTATGAAGTTTATTGAAAGGACCATATCTTAGTTTATTTAATTAATATACTAAGTACTTAATAGTAGGCTGAATATTCCGTTGAAGTTAAAGGCAAACTATTAATGCATAGTAGAGAATAAAGTCAAGTAAATTTAATTTATAGTGAAGTAAATTTAATTTAAAGTGTAAGGTTGTATGTAACAATTTAACATTGTAAAATTGAAATTTTTATACTACTACATGAAAATGATTGAAGAAAATATTTTCTTTAATTCCAACTCTTAAAATAAATATTAACCCTTAGATGATAAGATTTACAGGCTATTCATAGTGCCTTTTCCCTCAACAATCACCTACTCTTTTATCTAATTCTTTCATTACTTATCATTAGCCACCGATCAATTTCTATTCTCTCTAAACATGAAGAAGGGTAAGGTAGCATTGATACCTCTTCTCTTACCCAACTTGAACTCTTCCCTTTCCTAGCCTTCTCTTCTTGCTTCCCTCACATGAGAATGGAAATGCTAGTTTAACTAATCCCTTCTGAGCCATGTATGAAAGGGGTTATGCTTTATATAGTCACATGGCTTTCCACTCTTATCTATTACCTTCAAGTTAGGTAGCCCAACAATTCGGATACTTGCAGACATCTACTTTTAGAAAACATAACATTATACAACTTGGCTAAATTGTAGGTTTACCTTTGTGTCCTGCACATTAATGAACTAGAAACAAAAGTAGAACATCCATTTTGTGATATTTGCATGGCACTATGGAGGTTCAAATTTTCAAATATTCAAAACAATTGCCGTTTTTAATGTATGAACCACTAAAAGTGAATCCCCATTATGCCCATATTTTCCTAGTGTAGAGGGAAATGTATGAATCTAACTCATATTTATTTTATGTAGTGTACAAGACAAGGAATGATTGGTTGGCACTGTAGACATGCTATTTATAACATCACATAGAGTACATTTCTTATCCTATCATTATGAACCACCAAAAGTGAATCCCCATTATGCCCATATTTGCCTAGTGTGGAGGGAAATGTATGAATCTAACTCATATTTATTTTATGTAGTGTACAAGACAAGGAATGATTGGTTGGCACTGTAGACATGCCATTTATAACATCACATAGAGTACATTTCTTATCCTATCATAATGTCCCTTTGAATTGAGCCAATTGACTGGTTTTTTCTTACTTTTCTTGAGATTTAACTACAGTTCTAAAAGGCATCTAGCTGTCTGGATAGGATTCAATTTCCTATTCCTAATAGCTTACATTTTCCAATCCTAATCGATTACCAATTTCTTTTATTCACGTCTAGGTCCCTAGAAGCCTTTTAACTTTTTGTTTTATTTATTTTCCTATTTTTTTATAATTTTCTTACCTAATTACCTATTTTGATGATTGGACAACATTCTAAGAGGCGTCGGGTCGAGCTAACACAATTCAGTTCCATAGCTGAGAAGTCCCAAATCCGAGCTGAAACTAGTTACATTGTTAAATTTGCTTTCTTATGCGTGAAGGGAGGGTCTCCCATGTTCCCAAAACACATTTGGCAAGTTTCTAAGCCTTCTTTCCCTCCAGTGGTGCCTTAATGGCCAAATTATTAATCTTTGGAAGTTTTATTGCGAAAATACACTATTGTATATATGTGGGCCATGTTTAAGTTACAAATAAGGTTGAAAATTAAGAGAATTGAGTACCACCATTGAGAGGTCTCTCGCCCTCTTGAGCATGAACTCTAAGGCTTCCAACCATCTTCTCAAGGTTCACAGAGTCCATCAAGAGTTTCATCAACATGGAGTATTAATCGAGCTCTTGGTGATCTTGAAGAGGGGCATAAAAAATCAATAATCTCTCTTCTCCTTTTTCTTCTTCTTTGATTTTTGGTTCAGTCTTTCTAGTATAATTTGCATTCATAACATCATCCTTGCACAAGAGATTTCTTTATTTTAGTGCAACTCTTGCATACATTCATGATCGCATGCATCAATTACCTTTTTGTATGTAGAGCTTTAAAACACACAAACAAAGTGTGTATTGGCTTAATTTGCATGTTTGAATCATTTAACAACATACTACACTTTAGTTTCATCCTAATCGAGTTCCTCTTTGGCTTATTTTGCAAGGTAAAAATTCAAAGAAGATCTCTTCGTTCGGCCGGTTGGAGGAAGAGAAGATAAAACACCACAATCTCCCATAAATCAAAGGTTAGGAATACGATCACTCTTATTTTATTTTCATTGAGGTTCTCGATCTCTGGCGATCATATCATATCATACTTCACTACAATATTCTCTCTTAATTTTCAAAAGTACAACTTTGACAATCCACATCTTTTGGCAATCATGGTGGGACCTCTCTTGCTGTTTGTTTTGATTTTATTTGATTACTTTTGACACCCATGTATGTTCCTTCATTTGCACCCTCGTGTGCACCTCTCTTTGTGCTCCATGTAGCACACTTTTTTTACCTCTTTTATCTATCATGTAGTGCGTACACTCCCTTTGATCCCTTGTGATCTTGCCATAAGTTGTACATTATGAAGTTGAGCTTTTTAAAGTATTTTTCATTGCTTAGTTGGTTGCCTCATTACTCAATTTTTTTAGAATTTAGGATTTCTATCGTCTTTTCTCTATTGTTTACTGCTAGAAGATTGTCTATTTTTTACTACAGGTTTTGAAATGCGTCCTCTGATCTAGACGTATTTCTGAATTATGTCCTCTGGGACAAACACCATTCGCATTTGTGTGTTTGCTACTCGGGACACGGCTCTGTGAATAGGGCTAGTTTTGTGAAACATGTCCTAGATAGGTGATGCATTTTATAAATCACGTCAAGACAAAGGGACACATTCTAGATTCCTAATATATATTGTTTATTATTTTTTTGCATTACTTTGCATCGTGCTTTGGGCTTGCTCGGGCAGACAGGTCATCACAGGTTGGGAGGCCTATCCTCCTATCACTTTTAGGAATACAACTGCTTCTTAGTATTTGCAAAATCCTCCATTTGGGACCGTCCCTTTCATTTGGATTGGAATTATTTATACTAAGACCTTTATAAGTCTCCAACATCAAGGGACTCCGTCTTTGATCACTGGACATGTTGTACAATTGAATCACCCTGGAGTTAGTCTGTGCCAACTCCTATCGACCCAGTTCAGACATGTCAACATAGAGTGAATCAGCTGGCACGCTACAATAGGAACAACCTAAATCATCCATCAAATCTAGAGTGAGATACATGTGCACACATAGTTCATGAACTCATGAAACAACCATCATTGCCGCAAATGTCCATTGTATAATAGATGCTCAATGTTTCTTCCAGGATCTCTACATGTCCATGAAATAAAATATTACAACTCAAGAGTCTAAAACTAACTTATTACATCATCATATTAAACTGAAAAATAAACAAAACTTATGTCTAGGTAAAGGTCCAAGAACTCAGATATCTAAGCCTCATGCTCCTCCACGGCCTGAGCCTCCTCCTCGGGGTATACCTCTCCTGAAAAAGGGTTCGTTATTTAAGGGTGAGTCTCAATGGACTCAGTGAGCTCATAATATCACAATTCCATAGTTTTTGACATACATTCATAAAATGAAAGATGAACATGATAAATAAATATTTATGCTGAAAATAATAACATATCTATACATGCTGAAATTCTCAAAATATGTTCTTTCAATCAACTAAGTCAACTATGTGCATACTACTCTTGCATGATTTATAACTTAGAACATAGAGCATGATTTACCAACATGCAATATAGTTCATGGCACACATCATCATTGCATAATTCATCATGTTCATAACATACACATATATTATCTTTCATTTTAATCATAGGACATGCGGCCAAACACATCATAAAGAGTTCTTACTCTTGTTCTTCTTCTTTTTCTTTACTTAGTGGTAAGGCAATTTTTACTAAGTCTTTAGCTCCGCAATCGTGGGATCACACATATCCCACCTAGAGTTGGTGTGTACGCAAGTAGCCATACTTCCAGGATTTTAGCCCTTTGCCCTCGAACTTCATTCATCATTCTTTTTCATGGTCTTCCCTCACAAGGATGCTTTTGTAGGTTGCACAGTTCTTACTCCCACAGTGACATTGTCCATTCATTTAACTGTTCATTACATGCATGTATATCAATTTGTGACAGTGCAATAATCATAGTGGTTAATATGTAAATTAATAGGTTCTATTCGGGTTCTATCAGAAGAACCTAAAACACATCGTCAATTAAGCTAATTGATTATATAACAAATTGATAATCGTAGGAAATAGATAACATATAGAGCATCAATATGCTCTGACCCCTTTAAGCATAATCGTTTACATGCCTAGTCTATCATAGCAGTTAACTGCTACAACAGATAATCAATTACCTAAAATGTGTCTAACTGTTTAGATGTCTTTCAACATAATTGATTATATGCCAAATCGATTATCTATAAACGCATCAGGGTTTGTGGACGTGAATCAAACTATTTTGCCAAATGAAAATTTTCAATGCAAACATGATTTAACCTTTTAAAACACAATTTTAATAGAGATTAACAATTTTATTCCAAAGTCATTAGCAAAGGCAAACATGGATTCTAAACATGAAATCAAGCTATGACAAGAACAAGATGATTGATGGACTAAAATCTCGTCCACTACGATGACGGCGTTCAATCTCTCATCAGAGGGACATCCTTAGGTAGTCCCTAGAAAATAGAATTCCGTTATAGGAGTCCCCGACGGCAACCAGGGAAGCCCCCTCCCTCCGATGCCTAAGTTAGAAGGCTGAGTATGCTGTAGAGAAGACTGTAGAAGGTTGGGTGCCAGAGAGCATACTTGTGCCCGTAGAGATATGGGGCCTTATATAGTAGTCGGGTAACGAGCCCTTATGAGGGGCGGTTCCTAGTCCGATCGAGGGGAGTAGACTCTGGAGAATTCAACAAGTCCTGTCCTTATCAGGAAAGGGGGATCATCTTGACGGAAGTTTGGATACGAGAGAGATTCTTCCCATGTACAACATGGTCGACTTAGGGATCCGCAAGGTTACGCCAGCCAGTAGCTTTTGGGTTCCCCCCCCCTAGGGGCTCCGTCAAGTGGGCCAATCTATTGGTATTTTAGCCATGCCAAACTGCCACCTATCACTTGCCCCCCACTCCTTGGCGTGATGACGCGACAAGGAGTGAAGTTGGTACTACGACATATGATGTGACAATCCTACCAATCAGTTGGCCTAGCCAGTATGTTGCATTTGACAAAAATGCATGAGGGCTAACGACGTTAGGGCCCGAAAATCGACTGAGCATGGTTGCTCGGCCTGACGCATTTTTGAAATGATGGGCGGCATTCCCACGACGGGAAACACTAGTCAACGCTCTCTTTATTGGTGTGTTTAGTCGGCGACCTGAGATTCCGTACGTCACGTCTGATTGAATTTCGTCCGTTGCTTCGGATATGTGAGTGCTCAAATTGTGATGTGTGAAATCATGAATTTCATGTTGATTATATGATAATGAAACCTATTAGAACTAAGTGTGATCACCAGAAAGCTTTTGACTAAAAAGCTTCAAAAGATAAAAGGATGATCGCTTATCTATTTCAGATGTGAGAGATGTTGAAGTTCTTGATTCTTTCTCTTCAGCCGGCCGAAGAAAAAGAGTCAAGAACTTCAACATCTCCCACGTCTGAAACAGGTAAGCGATCATCCTTTTATCTTTTGAAGTTTTTTAGTCAAAAGCTTTCTGGCGATCACACTTAGTTCTAATTGGTTTTATTGTCATATAATCAACATGAAATTCATGATTTCACACATCACAATTTGAGCACCCACAGCTTTTTGGCGATCACGGTGGGACTTGGTCTCGCCAACTTTTACTGTTTATTGTTCTTGCTTTTATCAATCGGGCACCCCGGTGCACCACCTATATCCCTCGGGCACGCCCTCGCCGATCGGTGAGTTTTTAGTTTAATTGTTATTCCCACGTGCACCACGTGCACACCCTTGCGGCAAGATTTTGCCCTCCCGTTGTTTGTTTGAAAGTTGTGATTGTGTTAGGAAGAATGTGTAATTGATTGAGTTTTGTTTTCTTTGAATGATAAAGCATCGTGTTGAAGATCAAAATTCACACGAGCTAATCATTTACTGCTTTATCCTGATAATTTGAGAGGGAATTGATCCAAAAATTCCTTCTTATTTGCTGTTTCTATGCCTTAAATAGTGTGTTGAGAAGAAGACACTTTTTCGAACCACGTCGCCCTTACACGGCGTCATTTAGGCTGATATTTTTGTTGTCTGCTGCCTGAGGTGTTGTGGACAAAATAAAGTTATGTTGTGAATAGCGTCAGGTTACAGCGACGCTATTCAACCAGAGTTTTGTTTTGTTCTTCAGTGTTCAGATCTTTGATTTGATTGCTATCTACCCATTATGTATTAAGCATTAGAGGCCATCTCAGCCACAGGTCATACGTACTGGGGCTAACCCCCCCTCTTATAGGAACACATTTCTTGACGTCTTCACCTCTCTCTAATTGGGTCGGTTCCTCGATCAGACTAGAGTGGTTGATGTTAAAGACCTCCATAAGTCCCCAAAAGTAAGGTATTCCTCCTTATTCATCGGGTTGGTTGTACCAACTGAAGTCCTAGTTAGATTTTCATATCGTTGTGAGGAAAAGCAATAGAAGATGACGGTGGAAACCAAATTGAAATGAGGATCCTACCGGTTGAGTGAATTTGTGGTTAAAAGAATCCAAATAATCCAACAAGGAATCCTAAATCAACGTTAAACATCCACTTGTTTATCTAATCTTTGCACAAGTTGTCTGAATTATTTGCCAAAAATCTAATACTATGTTGCTTCGGTCAGGTAGAGATTTGAGCATGGCTTCAGGTGCTCTGGTTAACTACGAGGGAGATGCTAATGCCCCTCAGGAGTCTGAGTATCATTTTGAGAACGGGAGAGATGCTAATGTCCCCCGTGATCCACATTCCTACTTATCTGAACATGAGGGAAACCCCCATATCCCTCCTCCTTTCATTCACGATCAATACAATTCTGGCATTGATCTTCCTTTGCATGTGCATGCGATGTCTAATCCTGTCTTCGAGGGAGCTCTAGACCCAAATGAACCCTCATCCACCAATCCCTCAGATCTAGTTACCGCTCTAGGAGTTCTGGCCTCCCATTTGGATCCTCAACAGCTCGAGGCAATCCAATCCATCCTGAAGGGAAAGATGTCCTTACGTTCTGCTGAACTGAATCCCACGGTCCCCCCTGTTGTTCCTCAACCTCCTCCCCACCATACTTCCTCTATTCATTAGGCCATGGAAGGCCTTCATGTTTCAACCTCCTGGCCATCTGGGCCGCAATTGTCCTTTTCAAGGCAACCGGCCAGACTGCCAACGCCAACTTACCAAAATGCCCTCGAGCATGGCGGAAGCGTTGCCGGACCACAGCCTTATTATCCACCTTGCCCCACCTATTCCAAGAGGCAAGCTTATTATGCACCATCACCTCCTCCTCCCCAAGTTGATCCGATAACCCAGGCTCTCCTAACAAAAATGGACCGCATGGACGAGCAGTTCAGCAACTTCTAAAAGATGATGGGAGTCAAGGCGATGCCCGAAATCAATCTTCCTAGGCTGCCAGTATTCCACTTGCTACCTTCTGAGATGCCAGTGTATAGGAAATACAATAGTTCTGATAACCCTTTTACCCATATGAAGGAGTTCATGTACGAATCTTCCTACTGGCAGAATGATAAGAGATCATTGGCCTTCTTGTTCAGGAAGTCATTAGAGGGGCCAGCCCTCGCGTGGTTTTTCTCTTTAGAGCCATTTGAAGTTAAAGATTACGGTATCATGTCAAGAAAATTTATCTAAAGATACCAAGAAAGAGTTGCACCGTCTCTGTCCATAACAGACCTAGTAGCTAAGAAAATGAAGCATGATGAGGATTTCATTAATTTTGCTGATAGATGGAGGGAAATGGCGGAGAAAGTCAAAGATCATCTATCTGAAGCTGAACAAGTGAAGATGATAATTTCTAATGCTACCCCCTAGTATAAGCTAGTTCTCACACTGAACAACCTAACTAGCATGACAAAACTCTATGAGAGGGCACATTACTGCCAAAGCGCCTTTAAAGATACCACCTTTTCTAGCGTCTTTGACCCCCATCGACCCAGCAGACCTCCACCTCAGAAGGCTGCCATGCCAAACTCTCCTAGCACGGGTCCGACAACTGAGGGGACACTGTCCCATGAACAAGTCAGCACAGTAAATAACAACCAACCCCAGTTCATGAGAAATCAGTAGTAGCCCGTAGGGCAAAGACAGCCGAACCAACAGGGTTATAGGCCACCTCAGTAGTAATACCAGCCAACCTACAATTAGCCACAACAACAATACCTACCACAACAGCAGTATCAGCCTCGCCCACCTCCGGCATATCACAATGTACTCCCTCCAAGCGATTACAGCCAGCAAAGAAAGCCTCCAGGCCCAAAGAGGGCATCATACCCTGCTCTCCCCAAGTCTTTACTAGACATCTTCAATGCCCTTATGGCAGCCAATGCATTGATTCTACCTAGGGAGAAAACCATATGGCCACAAAACGTCGATGCCTCCAGGTATTGTGTCTTCTATAGACAACCGAGGCATACGGTGGATGTATGTTTCCAATTCCGGGACTACATCTATGACCTCGATGAACAGGAAGGCATTGATTGGGATGAAATGAGGAAATATATAGCCGCTTTAAAAGCGAGGAGACCTTAGCAGTAACAGCAATAACAACATCAACAACAACAACATCATCAACAACAACAACTACAACAGCAACAACAACAACAGAAACAGAGAGCACCGGCCCAGGAAGCAACACCATCGAATATTGGTATAGTACAGAACCCGCTGCCGGAGCATCAACATCAAAACCAGATTGCCTCCATTTTGACAAATAGCCAGTCTGAGGCTAGGAGAGGGCAACAATGGAAGGTAGAGGAATCTTCTTCTATCTATTCAACAGGCCACATCCCAAGCACCGTCGAGCAACCACTTCGCCGCATCCTCCGCATACCTAAACCGCAACCCATCACCATTAAACCCATTACACCATCCACCACCACACCTTCATTAAACAACCCTCCGCACACCAACTATGCACCCCTCATGCCATCTAAACCATTACTCCGTATACCATTCCCTACGTCACCTACAACAACCAATTACCCCAGTACCATACAACCATCTAAGCCACTCATCCGTACAATACCTTCACCAAATAATCCACCACCATCACCTGTTTATCCACCTATACAACCCTCCAAATCACTCATCCGAGTTCCCTTATCTCCACCAAATAACCCATCAACAACCTCTTACCAACCCATTACACCCTCCAGACCACTCATCAACCCGGCGGTGCTCAAGATAACGCCTGGACCTTCCACTATTGAGGAATATACGCTCCGGAGTGGGAGAATATTCAACAAAGTCTTTCCCCAATCCACAGTCAGAGATGGCACATCACAGTTGCCAGAGGAAGCGCAAAATGAAGAGAGTGCACCAGGTACTCAATATGACTTGTTGAAGCAACTAGACAGGACACCGGCATGAATCTTCATGCTCGAATTAATCAAAAGATCAAACACCCATCAAGAAGCCTTGATGGAGTACTTACAGAAGGTAATGGTCAATGAAGATGTGTCGGTGGAGAAAATAACTACACTACTAGTTCCACAGGGGGATCAACCCTCTATAACCTTCCATACATCAGAACTAGCACCACCCATAGCTACGAGTATAGCCTTGAGCATTACTGTCAACATATGTAAAAAGGCCATAGATACTTGTCTAGTTGATACTGGGGCTTCTATAAATGTGCTATCACCAAAAACTCTGGAATCTTGTGGCATACCCAGAGAGAAGTGGTTGCCGTCTCCAATTTCTGTCACGGCCTATGATAACTCTACTCGTTCACCTCTAGGAATGGTTTACTTAAAAGTAGAGTTAGGCCCCATTTGTCATGCTGAGGTCGAATCTTGGAGATCGACCCATCTTTGAAAGCCATTCTCGACCCTCCTTACAATAAGTCCCTTGAGGCTATACCTTCTACAAACCATCAATGCCTCAAATTTCCATATAAGGGACGGATAATTAAAGTCACGAGCATGCTAATCCTTGCTGCTGCTCATTCATTAAACATCAGACCAACTCCCTTGCCTGGCCGACAACCCAGTCTGTCGGTATTACAGGTCTATTCTCCTTTGGCTGATCCTTTAAGAGCCACCACACCCGTTCCGTGTCTAGTCGATGTTGTAAAGCGGGGGAAGTGCATGAGTACCCCCGGCTGGAACATTATGATGAAAGGCGACTATCAACCTGGAAGAGGTCTAGGCTCGTAATTGCAGGGCAGAATGAAGCCCGTTGAAGATAATAGAAGAGCATCTGGTAATGGCCTAGGCTATATGCCAAGAAGAGTAAAGCATAACATCATCCAGCAGTACGAAGATGAAAATGGCCAGAAGATATGGAAGGCAATGGGCACACCGTGTAAAGAAAACCGGGATCCCTTGACCTGGACCATGTCCACTCATTTTGTTAAAGGACCCGTGATCAATCATAATAACATCAACACGGTGATAATCACTTCCCACTTTGACCTCCATGATATATACGGAAGAGATCTGGCCATATACTATTCTAAACTACTGACATACTAGTCCTTAGAGGCTCTGCGGCCGATGAAAAGGAGAAAATTTCAAGACCTAGAATGTGAATGGTATCGTTGGTTCGACCTGAGGGATTTGTACATGACACTGAATAGATTATTCCTTGATCCCTTAGAGCCGAAGTGCCCGCCACTGATAGACGAGTTGATAGAGAATCCTGGGGCTATATTTGATAAGAGAATTCTGCTGCATGAAGAAACTGATGAAGGGGAGCCGGATGACTCTTATGAAATCAGATTCACTACTGATCTTCTCTGGAAAGGAACCTATCCCTCTCATATCTTCACCCTCCACACATTGTTCCTGTAACGACCCGCCATCCTATGACCGGAGACCCGGTCACTAAATGGATGTCGGCCCATTAACTGTAGGTTCATACCCGGATCTTATGCACACATCTGGAGGAGTAAGCGTTAAACAAGATTAAATATAACACTCACACGGACTACAAGGGGTACAGTGCGCAGGAAGTAAAATAATAATGTCCGTACACAGTCCAACAATAATTACATGTCCAACAAATTAATTAAGTACAGGCAGAAATAAGGTACAATAATGTCGGGGCATACACCGGAAACTAAGATAGCTGCTGGTCCGCACACCAAGGAGAACGCCACGGGCCGTCACACGCCACAAGGACCACACCTGAAAACGCAGGGAGTGAGCCACACCAGAATTGGGCTCATTAGGGATCATCTGATCCCCTGCCTCCCACACACACACCCACAAGTGCAGTAACAAAGGTACAGGTAATAAGACAAGTAAAGCTGCAGCACACTACTCCTAAAATCTCAATATGAACCATATGCATTCGAAATGTAACATGCATATTTCTAAAATCATTCTATCAAGAAGTCTACAACTCACGTCTCGGCAAAACACGCCAACCACTCCTCCGGAAGTGGGAAACACACCAACCACACAGCCGTAAGTAGGAAACACCGTCCACACAACCGAAAGTGGGAAACACCGACCCGCTGAGACCAAACAGTAACCCCTCGGATAGCACGCTGGCTACTCCGGCCCAACTGGCTCAGGTGGTTACTCCTTCCCTCAGCATGAGTGACTCTCTGAATGTACCACTCCGACACCGGTACTAGCTGACCCCGGGGTTCACCAGGTGACCCTCTTTCACTAGGCGTCACCCCGCCCACGCCCCCACCGGCGCTGTGCTCACGCCCCCACCAGCACAGGGTGATAAAGCGCTACAATGTCACTCCAGGTCCACAGTAACACAAAACCACCAAAACCCGGCACTACGATCCGGTCACGTGAAAAGCCCGCGATCGCACGGCACACAACGCAGTGCCATCCGGTCCCGAAGAATCCGAGTACACTAAAGTATGCACTAACCGAATATCTAGCAATATGAACACATTTTACTGGCATGAATTAGTGTTGTTCTGTCCTGAATCGCGTCGCCCAAGGCCGACGCCATTCAAGCTCCCTAAACTGGTTCATAAAACAGAGGCCTACGAAAATCTGGCCTAAAAGGCGTCGACACTAGCGGTTGCCTTTTGAAAGGCGTCGACATCCTCCGACGCCATTCAACTAAGAAAACCAGGAATTTCAGGAAAACATTACTTAGGGGATTTCTGCCTTAAAAGGCGTCATGGTTACCCGACGCCATTCAAATCGCGTCGCCCACCCATGACGTCTTTTAGTCCCAGAATCCCGAGCTGACGGACCCTCAGTCGGGGTGATTTCCTGCCTAAATGGCGTCATGATGGCCCGACGTCCTTCTGAAAGGCGTCGTCCATGACGTCATTTAGCGCCAGAAATCACCAACTCGTGAGGCCTCGAACAGGGAGGTTTCTGCCCTAAAAGGCGTCGTACTGCCCTGACGTCCTTCTGAAAGGCGTCGACCAGGCACGACGCTGTTTAGCACCAGAAACCTGGTTCCCTGGTTCGAACCGAGGGTTTCTCCCTTAACCCCAAATACCCCGAAGAAGCCCTAAAACGGAAAGGGGGAGGAAGAGAAGTTGATCCACACAAACATGCTACAAAACCACATTCACGAACACGGCCATACCCACAAGAATACCCCCTAAACATGCTCAATCTAGCCCAAAATACATCATAATACGCCTAAGAAAACACGAGCAACACATACGAGGTTCGTCCCCCTATCGGATACTTGAACTCCTCTTGGCTCCGTGTCGCCGAACCGCCGCACCGCAGACTGCCACCGGTACCCTCGAGGACGCCGCCACTCCGCCGGGACGTCGGCCGCCGTCCGGAGAATGGAGCGCCGCGAAGGAAGTGGTGGTGGCAGAGGTGAGAGGTAGGGAGGCGTTGGAGTGGTGGAAGAGGAAGAAGAGGAAGGGAAAGGGGAAGAGTGGGATCGGAGGAGGCGGAGAGGGGGAGGAGAGAGAGAGAAGGGTGAGAAATGAGGGAAAGAAAGGAGGGCTCGCGGGGTCAAGCAAGAACTGCCTAAAACGCGTCGAGTGAGAAGGACGCCTATCAGATGACAGGACGGGCCGTACTGACAGCTGTCTGAAACGCGTCGACCACCACGGACGCCGTTCAGCTGACATGACAGACACCGTACACTGACATCGCAGGGTGGCAGTCTAAATCGCGTCGTCCATCATGGACGCCGTTCAGACGACGAGACAGGAGCTGTACTCTCGCGGCCCGAAACCCGCCCACGTGGCGTCCACGTGGCACAACAGCAAAACGTCTACATGGCGTCCACCTATCAAGACGCCGTTTAAAAGGCGTCGTGTAGTGTAGACGTCATTCAGAAGAAACTCTCTAAACCCCTCAAGGTCCGACTCAGGGTATCCGGTCCGAAACCGACCCGAAACCTCAGTCCTTACATTCTCCCCCCCTTAAAAGAATTTCGTCCTCGAAATTGCAACTGCTCACACGATAATCACGGCTAACCAACATATGCCGGCAACACAGATCACAACAATCATTCTCACCAATCACACACACAGGGCTCCACATAACTAGCCTGCTATAAGTAACGAGGGCGAAATGCCTCTACTGCCTACCCGCATGGGAACTTACCAGGAAAGGTAAGGAACTGCTTCCCAGCATCTCAATCACGCGCCCCCAGGTCACCTCGCTCCCGGAGCGATACTGTCAACACACTCAACCCAAGGATACAACTTTGTTTCGGAGGACCTGTCACTAGTGATTCTCAAAACGCATTTAGACACACTGGAAAGGACAAGTCCTCAGCGACTTCAAGTCCTGAAGATTCCAACACCTGGGGCGGATCCAGAACATTCCTCTGTAACGAAACACGAAACGCATCATGTACTCCCGCAAGATTGAACGGCAAGGCTGGCTGGCGATCTTCCCCAATTCAAGCAAAAACGGGAAGAGGCCCAGCACGGCACGGACCCAGCTTACCTTGCTTCTCAAATCTCCTTACACCCATGGAGGGCGAGACTTGGAAAAACATGAAGTCCCCAATTTCAAACTCAATCGGTCTCTCACCGATGATAGCACAACTCTGGCAACCTAAGCACACCGCTGTACCAACCCTGACCCTACTAACTGTCTCTTGCCAATCTCAGACTAGATCGCAAAGAATCGACACAGCCGTCTAAACAATACCTCATACGGCGCCATGCCAATGCTAGAGTGGCAACTACTATGGTACACATAACCCTACTGAAACCAATGCTGCTCCCAAAAACCTCCTCAGTCTAGGCAACATGCCACGAGCAAAACTTCTGAAATCCGAATGGCCCCCCTCTGACCGCCCATCAGCCTCGGGATGATAGGCCGGGCTGAAGGTTAACCGCGTACTCAAAGTCTTCCAAAGACTCTTCCCACGATTAAGAAGTAAATCTCAAAGCCTGATCCGACATAATGGATAAGGGCACATCGAGCAGGAAGAGATGATCCGACTCACAAACAACTCAGCCAACTTACCGACTGACCAGTCCTCCCTGATAGCCAGGAAGTGTGCTGACGTAGTCAGTTGCTCAATAGTAATCCAGATCACGCTCCCTCCACCAGGGAATAAAACAATTCTAATACATGCCTCAAGTCGCAAGCTCCCGTCTCCACACCGGGATCGGCAAGGACCGCCACCACGCTACCGCTGCGCCACTCTGATATTCCACCCTAACCTGCCGACAATTAAGCATTCAATTACAAAATCAACTCTGTCCTCCTTCCTACTAGACCACTTTAACAATGATACGTCTTACTTGATCTGGGAAGCATCATTTATCTAGAACAGTGTGCCTTCAAAAGGGACACCTGCGCAAGTCCTTCACGGTCAAATCACAAAGTCTACCGCTAACCTGACTGTACTACAGCTGGCCAACCTGGCTCCATCAGCCTCACGTGGAATCCAAAAGGGAGATTCCACAGTCTGCTCAAATAACCCCCATACAAACAAAGCTTCTAGATCTATAGTACAAACACCACAGCTGCCAACTCTGAGTCATAGATGGATAGTTCTCCTCAAGCTTCTTCAACTGCCTATAGGCCACAATCTTACCAAGTTGCATCAGAAACGCACCCAAACCTCGATGTGATGTAACTGAATACCCCACAAATCCACCGGAACCTAATAGAAGTACCAACATTGGAGCCCAAGTGAGGCGAGTCTTCAACTTAATGAAACTCCGCTCACACTCCTCGGTCCACGTGAGACGAACTCCCCTACGAGTCAACCTCAACAAGGGGGGTTGCTATCAAAGAAAACCCCTGGACCAACTATCGGTAAAATCCTGCTAATGCCCTCAACGATCACACTCTTACACGGGGCTCCCCACACACAATTGGTCAAACAACTCAATACCAAATTAAATATGTTCCATGATTCCATCAACATTGATAGACCAACATCATTATATAATAACCTTACAAAGTACACATTACAATACCAAATCACCACCACAACCCAAAATGCATATAGAGTGCCATAAGAGTTCACAACTACTACTTCATAAGACAGGATAAGAGTGTCCATCTATCTCCGCATCTCGAATCTCCACAGAAAGAACACACAACACTATATAAGGTACCGGCTCCTACTGACCACTCGGCCCCTGACTTGCCTTATTCTCCTGGGGACAGTTCCTCGCGAGATGTCCCCTCCTGCCACAGCCAAAACAGCTACCCGCGACCAATGGACACACCCGGTTGCCGTGATACCTACCACAACGGGGACAATAATCTGCCGCATCATGTCTCTTTCCCTGCTGCCTGCTAGCCTCAGTCTGCATCTGTTGGGCCGAACCGTCCTCATCTTCATCACGTGACGTCCCTTGGGACCCGAACTCAAAGGAACTCGAACCGCCTGACGAAAGGACCGTTGATTTGCTCTTGCCTTGCTGCTTCCCTCGTACCGATCGCTCCAACTCTTTTGCCATTTGCTGAAATTGAGTCTCCACCGCTGCCGCGCATCGAACCGCTGATGCCAGATCTCTACAACACTGAGGTGCCACCATTGTCCTTAGATCATATCGGAGTCCATCTACAAATCTATCGGTTCTATATCTCTCCTGCTCAAATAAGTGTGGAACGAATCCTCCAAGAGCCACAAACTTCGCATGATAATCTAGAACTGACATGTCATTCTGCACCAATTCCATAAATTCTCTATCCTTGGCCTCCTGGACGAGCCTCGGAAAGTACAGTCTACTGAACTCTCTCACAAATACCTCCCAAGGGATCTCTCTCAAGGATCTATTTGTAAACATCCTTGTCTTGACGGTAACCCACCACTCGTATGCATTATCCTTCAACAAATAGGTTGCCAACAAGGTCTTATCATTCTCAGCACATTCAAGAACGTCAAACGCCTTCTCCACTTCCTTAATCCAACGAGCTGCCTGGTCTGGGACTGGTCGACCTGTGAAAGAAGGGGTCTCCAACCTCAAAAACCGCTCTAATACCGTGAACTGGTCACCTCGGGAATTGGATCCCTCGCTACCGTCTCCCTGCTGGTATCTACCCATAGCTCCAATCATAGCCTCCATGAAACGATCCACATTATGCCCTTTTGCCCCCGAACTACCATTGTCTAATCTCGTACTACGAGCCAACGAAACTCTCTTCCTCAGCGCCATCACTACCTCACGAACGCAAAAAAAATCAACAAAAACACGTCAAAACCTATTATTCTACACCAACAGCCATCACCTGTACAGACTAGTACTTATTGTTGGACTACGATATCTAACCCAGTTTACCACTTACTCGACCAGACTGAGCTCTGATACCAACTGTAACGACCCGCCATCCTATGACCGGAGACCCGGTCACTAAATGGATGTCGGCCCATTAACTGTAGGTTCATACCCGGATCTTATGCACACATCTGGAGGAGTAAGCGTTAAACAAGATTAAATATAACATTCACACGGACTACAAGGGGTACAGTGCGCAGGAAGTAAAATAATAATGTCCGTACACAGTCCAACAAAAATTACATGTCCAACAAATTAATAAAGTACAGGCAGAAATAAGGTACAACAACGTCGGGGCATACCCCAGAAACTAAGATAGCTGCTGGTCCGCACACCAAGGAGAACGCCACGCGCCGTCACACGCCACAAGGACCACACCTGAAAACGCAGGGAGTGAGCCACACCCGATTAATCCTCTCAACTCTTTCAAGTTTTTGGGAGGGGGCATTTCTCTGATAGCCTTCGCCTTATTGGGATCGATCTCAATTCCCCGTTTGCTGACGATAAATCCAAGCAATTTCCTTGAAGATACCCCGAATACACATTTCTTGGGGTTCATCTTTAACTGATATTCCCTCGATCTCTCCAATACCCTTGCCAAAACTTTGGCGTGCTCAGCCTTTGTTTTAGATTTAACTAATAAGTCATCCACGTACACTTCCAAATCTATGTGCATCATGTCATGAAATATTGCCATCATAGCCCTCTGATAAGTAGCTCCAGCATTCTTTAATCCAAATGGCATGACGACATAATAGTATGTTCCCCAAGGTGTAGTGAATGACGTCTTTTCTTGATCTTCTTCTGCTAGCTTAATCTGATTGTATCCTGAAAATCCGTCCATAAATGATAAGGTTTCATAACCAGCGGTATTATCGATGAGTACATCAATATGAGGCAATGGAAAATCGTCTTTAGGACACGCCCGGTTAAGATCGCGGAAGTCAATGCAAATCCTGACCTTTCCGTCCTTCTTCATAACCGGGACTATGTTGGCCACCCATTGTGGATAAAGGACAACTCTAATAAATTTGGCTTTATGTAATTTGTCGACCTCTTCCTTCATCTTTAGAGCCATTTGTGGGTGGAATCGCCTTAATTTCTGCTTGACCGGGCTAGCTCCATCCTTTAATGTTAATCTGTGTTCAACTAAAGATGAGTCTAACCCTGGCATATCTTCATAACTCCAGGCGAAAGTGTCCTTATAGTCCTTAAGTACTTGTACCATTGCCTTCTTATCCTCTGTAGAAAGATTTTTACTGACGAGGACAACCTTAGGTTCGTCTTCGGTCCCTAAATTGATTTATTTGGTGGGCTCTTCTACGGCAGCTGAGGGTTCATTGAATCTCTTCACTCCACTGGCATATGCCTCAGCTGCGTCCTCGTCATCTTCCTCATTTTCAATAATGGGGTCCTTTTCATGTACTAACTCATATACCCCATACCCATCATTGACTGACTCATCATTCATATAGTCTTCTGGCATCTGAATTGGATTTTCTAAAATCTGAGGGATTAAAGAACAAGAAAAGCATTTATCAGCTAAGTCCTGGAGGTATCTATCTGGAATTCGCCTACCCTTAGGCTTCCTAGACTCCCTAACCTGACTAATCTGACTAAAATTAGACTGCCTAGCTTCACTAAACTCCCTATCATAACCTAACGAAGATGAAACATGATAGAAATCCTGGGGTACAAGTGGAAATAGAAGAGAATCCTCCCGAGGGGAGGGACATAGTAAATCTAAGAGAGAATCTTGACCGAAGGACCCGCGCAACGGGGTGCAATCGGACAAGTAAGATGTTTCCTCGATAAAGATTTGGGAAGGATTTGTTGTAAAATTGGCGTTTTTTTTTTTATATCAGAGGAATTATACATGAAGCAGGAGTGAATACAAATGGGAGGAGAATCAGATGGAGGAAGTGGCACCAAGGCCAGAGGATTAGGGGGATCATATAGTAATATGTCCCAGATCAAATTATACATCCTCTCTAGATCGAGAGGAAGTTGTGGTATAAGGTCCCGAGGGGACAGAGTAATCATGACGGGCGGAGCCCGTGGGATATCTTCAATGATGACCCGCGACCAAGTCGGGGTCAAGAGCAGTGTACGAAATAGAGTATGGAGCATGAAGACATGTGAAGGATATGTCCCCCTCCATAGCAGATCTGTAGTGTAACCAGCTTCATAGGGGTCATCTGGCTCCCCTTCGTCGGTCTCTTCAGACAACAATATCCGCTTGTCAAATATGGCACCAGGGCTTTCAATCAGCTCATCAATCTGCGGCGGCCACTTAGGTTCTGCAGGATCTAGGAATAATCTGTTCAGTGCAATATAAAGGTCTCTAAGATCGAACCACCTGTACCATTCACATTCGGGATCATGAAATTTCCTCATTTTCATAGGCCGCATAGCCTCCAAGGATTGGTACGTAAGCAGTTCGGAACAATGTCTGGCCAAGTCCCTTCCATATATATCATGGAAGTCAAAACAGGAAGTAATGACTACCGTATTATCGTGACTAAGTATGGGCCCTTTCACGAAGTGCGTACACAAGGTCCATGTTAGGGATTCTCGGCCTTCTTTGGGTGGTGTGGACATTGTCTCCCAGATCTTCGGACCTTCTTTGATTTCTGCTTTCTGGACTGGATCTTGTTTCAGTTTTATTGGCCTATAGCCCAGACCACTTCCAGGTGCTGCTCGATGATTTCTGACAGGAGTGGTCCTGCCTTGCAACTGCGTGCCCAGACCTTTCCCAGGCTTGTAGCCGTTTTCCATCATGATCCTCCATCCTGGGGTACTCATGCACTTCCCCCTCTTGATAGCATCTAATGGATACGGAGAAATAGTAGCGGCTTTCAGAGGATCAGCCACTGGACGGTAGACCTGTAATACCGACAGAAAAGGTTGTCGGCCAGGTAAAACAGTAGATTTAATGTTCAAGGTATGAGCAGCAGCAAGGATCGGCATGCTCGTCACTTTAATTATTCGTCCTTTGTAAGGAAATTTGAGGCATTGATGATTCGTAGAAGGAATCGCCTCAAGAGATTTAATATAAGGACGACCTAAAATGGCATTTATGGAAGGGTCGATTTCCAGGATGTGAAATTCGACCTCTGCATGACTTACAGGGCCCAGCTCCACCTTTAAATAGACCATTCCCAGAGGGGAACGGGTAGAATTGTCATATGCTGTTACTGAGATGGGGCTGGGCAGCCATTTCTCTTTGGGCACACCGCATAGCTCCAGGGTCTTCGGGGGTAAAACATTGATCGAAGCCCCTGTGTCGACCAGGCATGCATCCACGGCCTTTTTACAGATGTTGACCGTGATGCTCAAAGCCATACTTCTGGCTGCTGGCGGTGCTAGTTCCGATGTATGAAATGTTATTGAGGGCTGATCCCCCTGAGGAACTAGTAGTGCTGCAATCTTCTCTACCGGCACGTCTTCATTGACCATCACCTTCTGCAGATATTCCATTAAAGCTTCCTGGTGACTTTTGGATCTTTTGATTAGTTCGAGTATAGTGATCCGTGCCGGTGTCCGATCCAGGTGTTTCAACAAGTCATATTGAGTGCCTGGTGCACTCTCTTCATTATGGGCTTCCTCAGTTGGCTGTGATGGTCCGTCTCTGACTGTGGACTGAGGGAAGACCTTGTTGAAAATCCTGCCACTCCGGAGCGCGTGTTCCTCAACTGTGGAGGATCCGGGTGACACCTTAAGTACCGCAGAGTTGGATGGTGCGGATGGCGTAGAGGGTTGGTATGTAGGTGATGGAGTAGGGCTAGGTGGTGATGGCGCGGTGCGGATTAGAGGCCTATATGGTTGGATGGTGGATGGGTAAGCGATTGGCGAAGTGGGAAATGGTACGCGTAATAACGGTCTAGATGGTAAGGGGATATCTGGGTGGATGGTATTGGTAGCGGGTGAAGTAGGAAATGGTATGCGTAATAGTGGCCTAGATGGTAGGAGGGGCGCGTTATTGGTTTGCGGTGGGTTATATGATGGAGGCGTAGTGGTGCGGGGCGTAATGGGTTTAAGGAAGGCGGGTAGCGGTAATGGGTTATTGGGCGTAGGCGAGTGATATGTGGGTGTGGGTATAGGGGTGATAGTAACGGGTTGTGGCCTTGGTATGTGGATGGTGCGGCGTGGTGGTCGCTTTGCGGTACTTTGAGTGTGACCCGTTGAACAAAGAGAGGAAGAGTCCTCTACTCTCCACTGCTGCCCACGACCAGCCTCAGACTGGCTGTTCGTCAGAATGGGAGCAACCTGGTTTTGGTTCTGGTGCTCCGGGAGTGGATTCTGCACTATGCCCATGTTGGGTGGTGCTGCTGCTTGTGCCGGTGGTCTTGCTTGCTGCTGCTGCTGCTGCGGTCTTCTTGCCTTCAGGGCTGTTATGTACTTTTTCATTTCTTCCCAATCTATGCCGCCCTGCTCATTGAGATCATGGATATAGTCTCTGAATTGAAAGCAGGTGTCAATGGTATGCCCAGGTTGCCTATGGAAGTAGCAATACCTAGACGTATCGGCATTTTGAGGCCAGACGGCCTTTTCCCTCGGCAAAACTAAGGCATTGGCTGCCATTAAAGCGCTAAAGATATCCGCCAAGGATTCTGGGAGGGCCGGGTATTCTGCCCTCTTCGGGCCTGGAGGTCTCCTCTGCTGGTTGTAGTCACCAGGAGGAGGGACATTGTGGTACGCCGGCGGTGCACGCGGTTGGTACTGTGGCTGTTGCTGCTGATATGGCTGCTGAAGTGGCTGCTGATACTGCTGTTGCCGTTGCGGCTGTTGTTGTAGCTGTTGCTGGTTTTGATTCGGCTGCTGGGGCCGTTGGTACTGCTGTTGGTAATGGGGGTTCTGCTGCTGCCTGTACCCTTGTTGGCTCGGTTGCGGTGGCCTCTGGTACTGCTGCTGGTTCCTCACAAACTGGGGCGAGTTATTGTTCATAGTACTGACTTGCTCGTGAGAGAGCGTGCCCTCAGTAGTTGGACCTGTGCTGGGAGAATTTGGCACTGCAGGCTTCCGAGGTGGAGGCCTGTTGGGTCTGTGAGGTTCAAAGACGCTAGAGAATGTAGCGTCCTTGAAGGCATTCTGGCAGTACCGTGCCCTTTCATAGAGCTCTGCCATATTAGTCAAATTGTTCAAGGAGAGGACTAGCTTGAACTGGGGCGTGGCGTTAGAAATTAGCATCTTCACTTGTTCAGATTCGGACAAGTGATCTTTCACCTTTTCAGCCAGGCCCCGCCACCTGTCAGCAAAACTGACAAACTCCTCATCCGGTTTCATCTTTTCTGCGATAAGGTCCGTAATAGACAAGGAGGGTGCAACTCTGTCCTGGTATCGTTGGATAAATTTGCGTGAAACGATACCGTAATCCTCTACTTCGGAGGGTTCCAAAGAAAAGAACCACTCGAGGGCTGGTCCCTCTAGAGATCTCCTGAACAAGAAGGCCAACGACCTCTTATCATTCTGCCAGAACGAGGATTCATACATAAACTCCTTCAGATGCGTGAAGGGGTTACCAGTACCGTTATACTTTCGATACACTGGCATTTCAGAGGGTGGCAGATGGAATACGGGCAGGTTTGGGAAACTGATTTCCGGCACAGCTTTAACCCCCATCATCTTCTGGAGATTGTTGAACTGTTCATCTATGCGCTCCATCTTGGCCAGCAACGCTTGCGTGGTCAGATCTGTCTGAGGAGGAGGAGGAGGAGGAAGTACTTGATAGGCCTGCTGCCTAGAGTACGTTGGACAAGGAGGATAATAAGGATGATGTCCGGCAGAGCTTCCGCCATGCCCGAGGGCATTTTGATGAATAGGCGTTTGCGGTCTAGCCGGCTGCCTGGATGATGAAAGCTGCGGCCCAGTTGGCCGAGAAGTAATGTGAAGGCCTTCCATGGCCTGATGGATATAAGGAGGAGGAGGAGGAAGAGGTTGTTGAGGAACAACAGGGGGAGCCATAGGGTTCGTCTCAGCAGGCTGCATGGGTGCCTTCCCCTTCAAAATAGACTGGACGGCCTCGAATTGCTGAGGGTCCAGTCGGGAGGCAAGAACTCCCAGGGCATTGACGAGATCCATAGGATCGGAGGATGAGGGATCATTCTGATTCATGTCCCCCTCAAGATCGGGATTGGGGATCGCATATTCATGCGGGGGAAGATCGTGATATTGATCCTGTGGATGAAAAAGAGGAGTCCGGACATTCCCATCTTGTCGATAAGGAATGGGGACAGAATTACGGGAGGCATCAGCATCTCTCCCGTTCTCATAGTTGAAATCTGAATTGCGAGGGGCATTAGCATCTCCCTCGTAGTTGATAATGGCGTCTTGGGCCATACTCAAGTTTCTGCCTGATCGCAGCAACATGATATTAGATTCCCTTTTCAAAGATTTAATCAAACAAGTTGTACAGAGATTAATCAAACAAGTGGATGCTTAACGTGATTTTAGGGTTCCTTGTTGAGTTATTTGAATTGGATTAAACCACAATTTCGCTCAGGGAAGGATCCTAGTTTCAGTTCAGTTTCCACCGTTATTCTCTAGGGTTTTCTCTCACAACGCTTTCGGAATCTAGCCGGGACTTCAATTGGTACAACCAGCCCGATGATCAAGGAGGAATACCTTGATTTTGGGGACTTATGGAGGTCTCAACGTCAACTTCTCTAGTCTGATCAAGGGACCAACCCAATCAGAGAGAGTTGCTGATGTCGAGAAATGTGTTCCTAAGAAGAGGAGGGTTTTAGCCTCAATGCGTATGTCCTGCGACATGGATGGCCTCTAATGCTTAATAAGATAATGGGTAGCTAGCACTCAACCACAGAAATCTGGAAACTGAGAAATAATTAAGAAACTGTCTGAATCGCGTCGATGATAGTCGACGCTATTCAAAAACAGAACTTAATTTTTTTTTCGCAGAGAACAGATGCAAACAGCAGAGAAAGCCTGGAAAATAACTAAAAACTGTCTGAATGGCGTCGATTATGGTCGACGCTATTCAACACAGAACTTAATTATTTCGCAGAAACAGATGCAAACAACAGAGAAAGCCTGGAGGCTAAAAGGCGTCTTGGAGTAACGACGCGGTTTTGAAACGCGTCGCTGTTCCTGGACGCTTTTTAGTTCGCAGAAACAGATTTCCAGAAGGATTTTCTGGGTCGAATCCTCCTTAAACAGGGTAAAATGCAGTAAACAATCGACTCATGCAAAGATTTTTAGTTTCAGATTTTAAACAGGATGATTTACTAACTAAACAACTAGAAAATCACTCAATCACACATCATTTTTAACACAAAAACAGCCTTTTTTTGAACTAATCAAGGGGAGGCAAGATCTTGCCACTGGGGTGTGCACGTGGTGCACGAGGGAAATTAATTAAACTAAACACTCACCAATTGGTGAGGACGTGTCGAGAGACACAAATGGTGCACCGTGGGTGCCCGATATGATGACAGCAAGAATAAAAGAGAAACTAAAAGATGGCGAGACCAAGTCCCACCGTGATCGCCAAAAAGAGATGTAGGTGCTGAAAATGCTTGTGTGATTAATGTGAAAAACTAGGTTGTTTAGTGTAAAAAAAACCTATTAGAACAGTAACTAAAATGCAGTGATCGCCAGAAACTTTTAACTAAAAAGCTTCAAAAGAAGTTTGATCGCTTACCTGTTTGAACGCGGAAGAATGAGTCCTTGATTCCCCTCCTTCAGCCGGCTGAAGAAAGAGAGCCCTTTCTTTGTTCTTTTTGTTCTTGCTGTTGAATGTTGAGGTTGAGGATCGTCCAGAAGTTCTCCTGGCTTTGTGCTTGATTTCCCTCTTTTGATCTCTTGTTGTTGTTGTTGAATGCAGCAGAGATAGAAAGAAAAATAAAGAAGAAACAATGATGAGAATTCAAGTAGAAATAATATCAAAAATGATCATGATGTTAAACATGCTTAAACAGCAACTCACTTGTTTAAATGGCTTTGAAACCCCTTTAAAACAAATGGGTTTTGAAAGATAGATGACGTGGTGTGTGTTGCATGAAGTGAATATGTGAATAAAACTAATGAATGATGTAAAAATTGAAATTCAAAATGAAACACTTATGCCCAGTCCAGTTGGAGAAGCCTTGAAAGGATGAAGATCTTGAAGAAGGATGCCGACTTCTGGAAATGACAGCGCTCCGGTGTTCCGACGTTGTTGCTTCGATCTTCAAATCGCTATAACGCTTTGGCTCTCTCTCTCCCTTTTTTTTTAACTCTTTGATAGGCAAGGTATTTATAGGCATTTCCTGCGTTCGCGATTAACATAGAAAAATCTCGGATTTATCTACTTTAACCGACAGATAATTACTGATTAATTCATCTTTATCTGTAATTATCTAAAACGCGTCCACCTTGGATGACGCCTTTCATATTTAATTAAGATAAGGATAAATATCCGGGAAAACTTATCATTATCTTTATTAGATAAAACGCGTCCACGTGTGTAGACGTCTTTTACACTAATTAAGATAAGGATAAACATCCGGAAGAGAAGTTAAAATAGCCTGGGAAACCTAAATCGCGTCGACCTTAACAGACGCCTTTTAGCTAATAAATCAATTAATTAAAATTCAAATTTAAACGCTAAAATAGGAATAAACTATAAATGGCGTCCACATGGGTCGACGCCTTTCATAATTATGCATATTTTAACTGAAATTTGATGTAAAATCAATTTAATTGATTAACTTAAATATGTCTGTTCGACCCGACACTCAAAAATATTAATAAAAATTAATCAATGGTTAAACATCAGACCATTATGAGGCATTATTATATGATATGAAATTTACTCAAAATGACGTCAAAATTAGCGTGTCTACAGACGCCGTTCAGACGACGAGACAGGGGCCGTACTCTCGCGGCCCGAAACCCGCCCACGTGGCGTCCACGTGGCACAACAGCAAAACGTCTAAATGGCGTCCACCTATCAAGACGCCGTTTAAAAGGCGTCGTGTAGTGTAGACGTCATTCAGAAGAAACTCTCCAGACCCCTCAAGGTCCGACTCAGGGGATCCGGTCCGAAACCGACCCGAAAACTTAACCCGAAACCTCAGTCCTTACAGTTCCGCACCCTACTCTTGACCCCGACTTGGTCGCAGGTCATCACTGAAGACATCCCATGGGCTCCGCCCATTATTGTTACTCTATCCCTATAAGACCTTATTCCTCAGCCTCCTCTCGATCTAGAGAGGATTTATGATCTGATCTGGTTCATACTGTTGTATGATCCCCCTAATCCCTTGGCTTTGGTGCCTTTACCTCCACCACTTCATTCTCCCCCTATTCACATCCATTCTTGCTCTATGATAAACACAGATAATCTCCAAAAAAAAATGCCAATTTGGCAACTGCTTCCTCCCAAATCCTCGTTGAGGAAACTTCATACTTGTCCGACTGTACCCCATCACGTGGGTCATTCAGGCAAGATTCTCTTCTAGATCTACTATGTCCCTCCCCTCGAGAGGATTCACCTGTATCACGTCATGTACCCCATGATTTTTATCCTTCTTCATCCTCATTAGGTCAGGATAGGGAGTTTAGTGAAGTTAGGGAGTCTAGTTCTAGGCAGGTTAATCAGGTTAGGAAGTTTAGGAAGCCTAAGGATAGACAAATTCCAAATAGATACCTCAAGGATCTAGCTTTCAAATGCCTTTCTTGTTCTCAGATACCTCAACTGTTAGAAAATCCCATTCATATGCCAGAAGATTGTGAACTTGATGAGTCGGTCAATGATGGATATGGGGTGTATGAATTGATACACGAGAAAGACCCCATTACTGAAGATGAGGAAGATGACGAGGATGCGGCTGAGGCGTATGCCACTGGAGTGAAAAGATTTGATGAACCCTCAGCTGCCGTAGAAGAGCCTACCAAAGAGATTAATCTAGGAACTATAGACGAACCTAAGGTTGTCCTCGTCAGTAAAAATCTTTCTGAAACAGATGAGGAGGCAGTGGTCCTAGTTCTCAAAGACTATAAGGACATCTTCGCCTGAAGCTATGAGAATATGCCAGGGTTAGACTCATCACTAGTGGAACATCGATTGACATTAAAGGATGGAGCTAGCCCGGTTAAACAAAAGTTAAGACGATTCCACCCACAAATGGCTTTGAAAATGAAGGAAGAGGTCGATAAGGTGCATAAAGTCAAGTTTATTAGAGTTGTCCTCTATCCGCAATGGGTGGCCAATATAGTCCTGGTTATGAAAAAGGATGGGAATGTTAGAATCTGTATTGACTTTCGAGATTTGAACTGGACATGTCCTAAAGACGATTTTCCACTGCCTCATATTGATGTACTCATTGACAACACAGCTGGCTATGAAACATTGTCATTTATGGATGGATTCTCAGGATACAATCAAATTAAACTGGCGGAAGATGATCAAGAGAAAATGTCATTCACTACACCTTGGGGAACATATTGTTACGTTGTCATGCCTTTTGGATCGAAAAATGCTGGAGCCACTTATCAAAGGGCTATGATGGTAATATTGCATGACATGATGCATATTGATTTAGAAGTGTATGTAGATGATCTGTTAGTGAAGTCTAAGACTAGGGCTGAACATGCCAAAGTTTTGGCGAAAGTTTTGGAAAGATCAAGAGAATATCAATTGAAGATGAATCCCAAGAAATGCGTATTCGGGGTATCGTCAGGAAAATTATTGGGATTTATTGTCAGTAAATGGGGTATTGAGATCAATCCCAACAAGGCAAAAGCTATCAGAGAAATGCCACCTCCCAAGAACTTGAAAGAGTTGAGAGGATTAATTGGAGGGTTGTAGTTTATTCGCTGATTTGTCTCCCAACATTCGCAAAGGTGTAAGCCATTTTACGAGCTTACCAAGTCGGGAGTCAAATTTGATTGGGACGATAAGTGTTAGGAGACATTTGATGGATTGAAGACATATTTGGCAAGTCCTCTTGTCTTAAGACCACCATCTCCGGACAAACCTTTGATTCTATATATTTCTATCCTAGATGATGCGGTGGGGGCTGTCCTAGGACAAAAGGATGAAGAAAGTAAAGAGAGGGTAGCCTATTATCTCTCTAAACTTTTCAACCCCGCTGAGCAGAGGTACACGGCGATGGAGAAAACAAGTGCAGCACTTGTATGGGTAGTGCAAAAATTGAAGCACTACTTTCTAGCTCATATGTTCATCTCATCGCTAGGATGAATCCCATTAAGTTTCTCCTTGAGAAATCCGTCCTTACTGATAGGTTACCACGTTGGCAGAGCTTTCTATCTTAATTTGATATTATCTACATTCAACAGAAAGCAATCAAAGGCTATGCCATAACATAACATCTTGCTCATCATCTCCTTCCTCGTTTTAACCCAGCTCGATTAGAGTTTCTGGATGAGGAACTGATGTCCATAGACAGAATCAAAGATGATATGTAAACTCTACATTTTGACGGAGCTCTGAACTCTCATGGTAAGGATATCGGCATTGTTCTGCTGTCACCTGAAGGTGTCACCATTTTACAAGCCTTTCAGCTCGACTTTCCAGTCACTAACAACATAGCTGAATACGAGGCATTCCTTGCTGGCCTCGAGGCTGCTCATCTCCATGGTGCCACCAAACTCAGAATTGTGGGTGATAGCCAGTTGATTCTTCGCCAACTACTAACAAAATATTTAACTCTTGATCCTAAGCTCAAGTCTTACCAAGAACTTACTTCGGCTTATGCTAAACTTTTCACTAAATTGATCTTTGTCCATGTTCCTCGAAATCAGAACATCTTAGCTGACGCTCTAGCTTCCTCGCATCATCCCTCGATTTTCCAATAAGCAGACAATTCGAATCGATCATTGTTCATAGGCGTCTCTCACCCACCGTAAAAGACCCTTCCTTCCTTAGGACCAAGGAGAAGTTGCTGAAGAAGGTTCAGGATGGAGATATTGTGGAGAAGCGAGAGATAATGTTATTGGAATTACAAGAAGAGATGAGTGATGAAGAGAAGCCATGGTACTATGAAATTGTCAGATACTGTGAAGATCAATCATATCCTGAAGAAGCCACAACTCAGGAAAAAAGAGCTATCAGGAGAGTTGCTCAGAGGTACACTCTAGTTGGTGGAGCACTTTATAAAAGAGGTTTTGATGGAATTCTCTTAAGATGTTTAGACGAGGATGAGTTTTGGAAGATCATGGAAGGAGCTCATGCTGGAGTTTGTGGTGGCCATGTTAATGGACAAATGCTATCAAAGAAGATCCTTAGACAAGGATTCTATTGGCCAACTATGGAAGAAGATTGTGTAGGGTATGTTCGTAGGTGTGCCAAGTGTCAACTTTACGCCGACAAGATCCACTCCCCCGCATCTTCACGCCATCCTATTTCCTCCCTATAGCCTTTCGCTATGTGGGCTTTTGACGTCATTGGACCCCTTGGTAATCCTGACTCCATCATTAAGTAGAAATCCTTCATTCTCACAGCAACGGAGTATTTCACCAAGTGGGTAGAAGTTGAAGCTTACACGGAAGTCAAAGCATCAACTGTCTGCAAATTCATTATGAAGAACATCATCACAAGATTTGGAATTCCAAGCACCATCGTCACCGACAATGCACCACAGTTCGCATCACAGGAGCTGAAGGACCTCTACAACATGTATAAAATTGCATTGCATCATTCGTCTCCATATTATCCGCAAGGCAATAGGCAAGCAGAGGCAACTAATACGACTTTGATAAAAATCATCAAGTAGACGTGAAAGTCTAATAAATTCACAGACTGGCCAGAGAAACTGATTGAGCCTCTATGGGCATACCGAACTTCAATCCGCATGCCCACTGGGCAGACTCCGTATTCTTTAACATTTGGAATTGAAGCAGTAATTCCATACGAAATCCTCATCCCGTCATTAAGAGTACAATTGAACAGAAACTCTCTATTGATGTGCATCGCTCAGCACTCCTAACTCAATTGGAACTTTTAGACGAGAGAAGATGGTCAACAGCTAATCATGCACGAGTATATCAGAACATATTAGCACATTTTTATTAAAAGAAAGTCATTGAACGAAAGTTTAAAGTTGGTGAAATGGTTGTTAAAAGAATCTTTGTAAAACCTGGTGGTCCCATTCTAAGCTTCAACCCAATTGGGAATGACCATATGTCATATCGTATGCCTTTCCTAGTAACGCATATCGCTTAGTTAATGCAGAAGGGCAAGAGTTAACTCATCTCTAGAACGGCCTATATCTTAAGAAGTACTATCCTTAGGTTAAAAGGTCGATCAGCATGGTGCAAAGACTAGTGGAGTCAGAAAATTTGGAAATTCAAATTTCCTCATCAGTTTAGATAATTTAATTTAAACACATTACTACACATACTGACACATTTAGTTCGTGAGTAACAAGAGATGTGAAGTCCAAAGGAATATCGAAAGTTTGACTAAGAGTATAAATTACAATTCATTCCTTTTAAATAAAATTTCTATTTTACTCTCGGTCCACGATGTCGGAACGAGACTTAGAATAGACTACAAAAAATACCCGCCATCTTAGTAGGAGGCTGTCATAAAAAAAAGGGGAGACCAGCTCCACAAAAGCAAAAGGAAAAGAGGCAAAAAGCAGATACAAAATCAAAGGCCATCACATTACAAATGTTACACCGAAAGGCCACAAAATCAAAAGAAAGAGAAGCGCAAGGTCGTTAAATACCCCATAAAGTGAAAATGACCGAACCCTAACGGATATCAGGGTAAAGAAGGGATATCTTTCTGGGTCTCCAGAACCCTCTCGTAGGCTTTCTAGACAAATTCTTTTTTTCTTTCTACAGAGGTGTACTCCGAAACTTAAATGATGGCTTAGGTTGACTAAGGGTCAGACCATCGAATGGGATCACGAACGAAAACATAAGCTCAAGCACGATGAGTCTAAGTTAGATTATTGAAGAACAATTTTGGAATTAAGTTAATAAATGAATATGCTCTTTTGATCTAAGTACTATGCTGGTCTTTTAGTTTGCACATTATTTCGAAATAAAAAAGAAAATAGATGTTTCAAAAAAAAAAAAAAATTGATATTTCAAATTCCAAAAAAAATAAATATTTCAAAAAAAAAATAGATGTTTCAAAATCCAAAATAAAATAGATATTTCAAAATCCAAAAAAAAAAGATATTCAAAACAAAACAAATATTTCAAAACCAGATATTTCAACTATTTTGAAAATTGCAATTGCAAAGCCAAAAAAAGATTTCAATTAACATCTGCTTGTCGCATTTGGTGTGTTTCATTCCTTTTATTTTCAGCGAGCATCTGCATGCTTGAATGTTGCATAATTCTATTTCCTTTGATGGTTATTATTACCTTGATTAATAAAGGCTTCGCCCCTTGACCCTTCAACCAAGGATAGGATCAAGTAGTCGGTTACTTAACCGGGTAAGGGGCTAAGCCTAAACAGATGCTTAACCTGTTTGCTAAGTGGTGAACAGGGCACGATTGAAGAAGAATCCACACAAAGCACAAATCTGAAGACAAAAATTTCATGTATATTATTAAAAGGTGTTTTGTACAGGACTTCAACAACAAACAGAAGAAAAGTACATGATAACAGCCATCAAGGCTGACTTTCCCCGGCACCCTCATATTGGCTCGTCGCCTCATCGAGTCCCTCTGGCCCACGAGTCGGAGGTGGTGGCGGTCCCATGGTGCTTGGCCTTGCCTGGCCAGACGATATGGCGATACTGGCGGTAAAGGCACTCCCCTGGCCACGATCGATCACTCGTTGGTGTAGACACGCTAATTTTGACGTCATTTCGAGTAAATTTCATATCATATAATAATGCCTCAGAATGGTCTGATATTTAACCATTGGTTAATTTTTATTGATCTTTTTAAGTGTCGGGTTTAACAGACATGTTTAAGTTAATTAATTGAATTGATTTTAACTTGAATTTCAGTTAAAATATGATGAAGTCTAAAAGACGTCGACCTATGTAGACGCCATTTAGAGTTTATTCTTATTTTAACGTTTAAATTTGAATTTTAATCAGTTGATTAATTAGCTAAAAGGCGTCTTTGAGTCCTGACGCGTTTTAGGTTTCCTAAGCTATTTCTACTTCTCTTCCGGATATTTATCCTTATCTTAATTAATATGAAAGGCGTCAGCCAAGGTGGACGCATTTTAGATAATTACAGATAAAGATGAATTAATCAGTATTTATCTGTCAGTTAAGATAGATAAATCCGAAATTTTTCTATGTTAATCGCGAACGCAAAAAAAAGTCTATAAATACCTTACATCTTGAAGAGTTAAAAAAGTTGAAAGCCATTAAGAGAGAGTGTTATTATAGCGAGTTGAAGATCGGAGCAACGACGTCCAAACGCCGAAGCGCTGCTGTTTCCAGAAGTCGGCGTCCGTTCTTCATCCAATTCAAGGCTTCATCAATTGGGCATAAGTGTTTCATTTCTGCATTTTCATTTTACATCTTCATTAATCTCTCATTCTTCATCATCACTTTATGCAATACACACACCACAACATCATCTTTTCAAAACCTATTTGATTAAGGGGTTTTAAAAGCCACTAAATAAGTAAGTTTGCTGTTCAATTGCATGCTTAAAATCATGATTAGTATGGATACTGCTTCTACTTAAATTCTCATCATCATCATTTCTTCATTTCTTTCTCTATTTTTGCTGCACTCAACAACAACAAGAGAATCAAAGGAGTAAATCAAGCACAAAGTCACAAAGAATTTCTAGACGATCCTCAACTTCTCAAACTCCAAATTCAACAGCAAGAATAAAGAACAAAGAAAGAGCTCTCTTTCTTTAGCCGGCTGAAGGAGGGGAATCAAGGACTCGATATCTTTCGCGTTCAAACAGGTAGGCGATCATACTCTCTTTTGAAACTTTTTAAGTCAAAAGTTTCTGGCGATCACTGCACTTAGTTGCTATTTTTAATAGGTTTATTTTACACTAAACAACATAGATTTTTCATGTTAATCACACGAGCATTTTAAAGCACTCACAGCTTTTTTGGCGATCACGGTGGGACTTGGTCTCGCCATCTTTTAGTTGTTTTTGTTCTTGCTATCATCAATCGGGCACCCACAGTGCACCATTTGTGTCTCTTGACACGTCCTCACCAATTGGTGAGTGTTTTAGTTTAGTTAATTTCCCTCGTGCACTACGTGCACATCCCAGTGGCAAGATCTTGCCCTCCCCTTGATTAGTTCAAAAAGCTGTTTTTGTGATGAAAATGATGTGTGATTGATTGGTTTTCTAGTTGTTTAGTTAGTAAATCATCATGTTTAAAATCTGGAACTAAAAAAAAATATGCATGAGTTGATTATTTACTGCTTTTACCCTGTTTGAGGAGGATTCAACCCAGAAAATCCTCCTGCAAAACTGTTTCTGCGAACTGAAAAGCGTCTAGGAGCACTGACGCGTTTCAAAACCGCGTCAACACACCTAGACGCCTTTCAGTCTTCATATTTTCTCTGCTGTCTGCATCTGTTTCTGCGAAAAATTAAGTTCTGTTTTGAATAGCGTCGACTACCATCGACGCGATTCAAACAGTTTCTTAGTTATTTCTCAGTTCTTAGATTTTTGTGGCTTGAGTGCTAGCTACCCATTATTATTAAGCATTAGAGGCCATCCAGGCCGTAGGACATACGCATTGAGGCAAATACCCTCCTTTTCTTAGGAACAGACTACTTGACGTCAGCAACTCTCTCTGATTGGGTTGGTCCCTTGATCAGACTAGAGAAGTTGATATTAAGGCCTCTATAAGTCCCCAAAATCAAGGTATTCCTCCTTGATCATCGGGCTGGTTGTACCAATTGAAGTCCCGGCTAGATTCCAAAAGCGTTGTGAGAAGAAGCCCTAGAGAATAACGGTGGAAATTGAACTGAAACTAGGATCCTTTCCCTGAGCGAATTTGTGGTTTAATCCAATTCAAATAACTCAACAAGGAATCTCAAAATCACGTTAAGCATCTACTTGTTTGATTAATCTCTGTGCAACTTGTTTGTCAAATCTTTGAAAAAAGGGAATCTAACATCATGCTGCTGCGATCAGGCAGGGACTTGAGTGTGGCTCCAGACGCCATGGTCAACTACGAGGGAGATACTAATGCCCCTCGCGATTCCGATTACAACTATGAGAGCGGGAGAGATGCTGATGCCTCCCGTAATTCCGTCCCCGTTCCGCTTCGACATGATGGGAACGTTCGGACACCTCTCTTCCATCCCCATGATCGATATCCTGATCTTCCCCCGCATGAATATGCGATTTCTAATCCCGATCTTGAGGGGGACATGAATCAGAATGATCCCTCATCCTCTGATCCTATGGATCTTGTCAACGCTTTGGGAGTTCTTGCCTCCCGACTTGACCCTCAGCAGTTCGAGGCGATCCAGTCTATTCTGAAGGGGAAGGCACCCGTGCAGCCTGCTGAGCCGAACCCTGTGGCTCCCCCTGTTGTTACTCAACAACCTCCTCTTCCTCCTCCTTACATCCATCAGGCCATGGAAGGCCTTCATATCACTTCTCGGCCAGCTGGGTCGCAACTTTCATCCTCTAGGCAACCGGCTAGACCGTAAACGCCTGTTTATCAAAATGCCCTCGGGCATGGCGGAAGCTCTGCCGGACCTCCCCTTTATTGTCCCCCCTGTCCAACGTACTCTAGGCAGCAGGCCTATCAAGTACCTCCACCTCTTCCTCCTCCCCAGGCAGATCTGACCACGCAAGCGTTGCTGGCCAAGATGGAGCGCATGGATGAGCAGTTCAACAACCTCCAGAAGATGATGGGGGTTAAAGCTGTGCCAGAGATCAATTTACCGAGCCTGCCAGTATTCCATCTGCCACCCTCTGAGATGCCAGTGTACCGGAAGTACAACGGTGCTGGTAACCCCTTCACACATTTGAAGGAGTTTATGTATGAATCGTCTTTCTGGCAGAACGATAAGAGGTCGTTGACCTTTTTGTTCAGGAGATCTCTAGAGGGGCAAGCCCTCGAGTGGTTCTTTTCTCTGGAACCCTCCGAAGTAGAGGATTACGGTATCGTTTCACGCAAATTTATCCAACGATACCAGGACAGAGTTGCACCCTCCTTGTCCATTACTGACCTCATTGCAGAAAAGATGAAACCTGAAGAAGAGTTCGTCAGTTTTGCTGACAGGTGGCGGGGCCTGGCTGAAAAGGTGAAAGATCACTTGTCCGAGTCCGAGCAAGTGAAGATGTTAATTTCTAACGCCACGCCCCAATTCAAGCTACTCCTCTCCTTGAACAATCTGACCAACATGGCAGAGCTCTATGAAAGAGCACGGTACTGCCAAAATGCCTTCAAGGACGCTACGTTCTCTAGCGTCTTTGATCCTCACAGACCTAGCAAGCCTCCACCTCGGAAGCCTGCAGTGCCAAACTCTCCCAGCATAGGTCCGACTACTGAGGGCACGCTCTCTCACGAGCAAGTTAGTAGCATGAATAATAATTCGCCCCAGTTCGTGAGGAACCAGCAGCAGTACCAGAGGCCACCGCAGCCAAACCTGCAGGGGTACAGGCAGCAGCAGAACCCCCATTATCAGCAACAGTATCAACGGCCCCAGCAGCCGAATCAGAACCAGCAACAGCAACAACTACAGCAACCGCCGCAACGGCAACAGCAGTACCAGCCCCAACAGCAGCAATATCAGCAACAGCAACAACAGCACTATCAGCCGCGCGCACCGCCGGCGTACCATAATGTCCCTCCTCTTGGTGACTACAACCAGCAGAGAAGACCTCCAGGCCCTAAAAGGGCAGAATACCCGGCGCTCCCAGAATCCTTGGCAGATATCTTCAGCGCTCTAATGGCAGCTAATGCCTTAATTTTGCCAAGGGAAATGGCCGTCTGGCCTCAAAATGCCGATACGTCCAGGTATTGCTACTTCCATAGGCAACCTGGGCATACCATTGACATCTGCTTCCAATTCAGAGATTATATTCATGATCTCAATGAGCAGGGCGGCATAGACTGGGAGGAGATGAAAAAGTATATATCAGCCCTGAAGGCGAGAAGACCACAGCAGCAGCAGCAGCAAGCAAGACCACCAGTACAAGCAGCAGCACCACCCAACATGGGCATAGTGCAGAATCCACTCCCGGAGCACCAGAACCAAAACCAAGTTGCTCCCATTTTGACGAACAGCCAGTCTGAGGCTGGTCGGGGGCAACAGTGGAGAGTAGAGGACTCTTCCTCTCTTTGTTCAACGGGTCACGTTCAAAGTACCGCAGAACGACCACCACGCCGCACCATCCACATACCTAGGCCGCAACCCATTACCATCACCCCTCTACCGACACCCACATATCACTCAACCGCACCCAATAACCCATTACCACTACCCGCCTTCCTCAAGCCCATCACGCCCCGCACTCCTACGCCTCCATCATATAACCCCCCGCAAACCAATCATGCGCCCCTTTTACCATCTAGGCCATTACTCCGCATACCATTTCCTACTTCACCCACTACCACCTACCCAGATACGCCCTTACCATCCAGACCGCTATTACGCGTGCCATTCCCCACTTCACCAACCACTTACCCATCTACCATCTAACCATCTAGGCCTCTAATCCGCACCGCGCCATCACCACCTAGCCCTACGCCATCACCTACATACCAGCCCTCTACGTCATCCGCACCATCCAACCCTGCGGTACTTAAAGTGTCACCCGGATCCTCCACGGTCGAGGAACATGCGCTCCGAACTGGAAGGATTTTCAACAAGGTCTTTCCTCAGTCCACAGTTAGAGACGGCCCATCACAGCCGACTGAGGAAGCCCATAATGAAGAGAGTGCACCAGGCACTCAATATGACTTGTTGAAACATCTGGACAGGAAACCGACACGGATCACTGTACTTGAATTGATCAAAAGGTCCAAGATTCACCAAGAAGCCTTAATGGAATACCTACAGAAGGTGATGGTCAATGAGGACGTGTCGGTAGAAAAAATTGCAGCACTACTAGTTCCTCAGGGGGATCAGCCCTCCATTACATTTCACACATCGGAACTAGCACCGCCAGCAGCCAGAAGCATGGCTCTGAGCATCACGGTCAACATTTGTAAGAAGGCTGTGGATGCATGCCTGGTAGATACAGGGGCTTCGATCAATGTTTTACCTCCGAAGACCCTGGAGCTGTGCGGTGTGTCCAAAGAAAAATGGCTGCCTAGCCCCATCTCAGTGACGGCATATGACAATTCTACCCGTTCCCCTCTGGGAATGGTTTATTTGAAGGTGGAGCTAGGCCCTGTAAGTCATGTAGAGGTCGAATTTCACATCCTAGAAATCGTCCTTATATCAAAACTCTTGAGGCGATTCCCTCTACGAATCACCAATGCCTCAAATTCCCTTTCAAAGGACGAATTATTAAAGTGACGAGCATGCCGATCCTTGCTGCTGCTCATACCTTGAATATTAAATCTGCTGCTTTACCTGGCCGACAACCTTTTCTGTCGGTATTACAGGTCTACCGTCCAGTGACTGATCCTCTAAAAGCCGCCACTATTTCTCCATACCCGTTAGATGCCGTAAAAAGGGGGAAGTGCATGAGTACCCCAGGATGGAGAATTATGATGAAGAACGGCTATGAGCTTGGGAAAGGTCTGGGCACACAGTTGCAAGGCAGGACTACTCCTGTTAAAGATCATCGAGCATCACCTGGAAGTGGTCTGGGCTATAGGCCAAGAAGACTGCAGCAAGATTTGGTTCAGCAAGCAAAGAGTGAAGGTCGAAAAATCTGGGAGACAATGTCTACACCACCCAAAGAAGGCCGAGATCCCCTAACATGGACCCTATATACACACTTTGTGAAAGGGCCCATACTTAGCCACGACAACACGGTGGTCATTACTTCGTGTTTTGACTTCCATGACATATATGGGAGGGACTTGACCAGACATTGCTCAGAACTACTTACGTACCAATCCTTGGAGGCTCTGCGGCCTATGAAAAGGAGAAAATTTCATGATCCTAAATGCGAATGGTACAGGTGATTCGATCTGAGAGACCTTTACATTGCATTGAATAGATTGTTCCTAGATCCTATAGAACCTAAGTGGCCGCCGCAGATTGACGAGCTGATTGAAAGCCTTGGTGCCATCTTTGATAAGCGGATACTGCTGTCTGAAGAGACCGACGAAGGGGAGCTAGATGACCCCTATGAAGCTGGTTACACTACAGATCTGCTCTGGAGGGGGACATATCCTTCACATGTCTTCATGCTCCATACTCTGTTTCGCACACTGCTCTTGACCCCGACTTGGTCGCGGGTCATTATTGAAGATATTCCACGGGCTCCGCCCGTTATGATTACTCTGTCCCCTCGGGACCTTATTCCACAACCTCCTCTCGATATAGAGAGGATGTATGATTTGATCTGGGACATATTACTATATGATCCCCCTAATCCTCTGGCCTTGGTGCCACTTCCTCCATCTAATTCTCCTTCTATTTGTATCCATTCTTGTTTCATGTTTAATTCCTCTGATATAAAAAAAAAACGCCAATTTTACAACAAATTCCTCTCAGATCCTTATCGAGGAAACATCTTACTTGTCCGATCACACCCCGTCGCGCGGGTCCTTCGGTCAAGATTCTCTCTTAAATCTACTCTGTCCCTCCCCTCGGGAGGATTCTCCTGTATTTCCACTTGTATCCCAGGATTCCTATCCTGCTTCATCTTCATTAGGTTATAATAGGGAGTTTAGTGAAATTAGGCCGTCTAGTTTTAAGCAGGTTAGTCAAGTTAGGAAGTATAGGAAGCCTAAGGGTAGGCGAATTCTAGATAGATACCTCCAGGACTTAGCTGATAGATGCTTTTCTTGCTCTTTGATCCCTCAGTTTTTAGAAAATCCAATTCAGATGCCAGAAGATTGCATGGACGATGAGTCAGTCAATGATGGGTACGGGGTATATGAATTAGTGCATGAAAAGGACCCCATTATTGAAAATGAGGAAGATGATGAGGACGCAGCTGAGGCACATGCCAGTGGAGTGAAGAGATTCGATGAACCCTCGGCTGCCGTAGAAGAGCCCACCAAAGAAATCAATTTAGGGACTGAAGACGAACCTAAGGTTGTCCTCGTCAGCAAAAATCTTTCTACAGAGGATGAGAAGGCAATGGTACAAGTACTTAAGGACTATAAGGACACTTTCGCCTGGAGTTATGAAGATATGCCAGGGTTAGACTCATCCTTAGTTGAACACAGATTGACGTTAAAGGAAGGAGCTAGCCATGTCAAGCAGAAATTAAGGCGATTCCACCCACAAATGGCTCTAAAGATGAAGGAAGAGGTTGACAAATTGCATAAAGCCAAATTTATTAGAGTCGTCCTTTATCCACAATGGGTGGCCAACATAGTCCCGGTTATGAAGAAAGACGGGAAGGTCAGGATTTGCATTGATTTCTGCGATCTGAACCGGGCGTGTCCTAAAGATGATTTTCCATTACCTCATATTGATGTACTCATTGATAATACCGCTGACTATGAGACCCTATCGTTTATGGACGGATTTTCAGGATACAATCAGATTAAGCTGGCAGAAGAGGATCAAGAAAAAACATCATTCACTACACCTTGGGGAACATACTGTTATGTTGTCATGCCATTTGGGTTAAAGAATGCTGGAGCCACCTATCAGAGGGCTATGATGGCAATATTTCATGACATGATGCACATAGATCTGGAAGTGTATGTGGATGACTTATTGGTTAAATCGAAGACAAAGGCTGAGCACGCCAAAGTTTTGGCAAGGGTATTAGAGAGATCGAGAGAATATCAGTTAAAGATGAACCCCAAGAAATGTGTATTCGGGGTATCTTCAGGAAAATTGCTTGGATTCATTGTCAGCGAACGGGGAATTGAGATCGATCCTAATAAGGCGAAGGCTATCAGAGAAATGCCACCTCTCAAAAATTTGAAAGAGTTGAGAGGATTAATCGGGAGGTTACAATTTATTCGCTTCTTTGTTTCCCAGCACTCACAAAGGTGTAAGCCGTTTTACGAGCTTACCAAGCCGGGAGTCAAATTTGATTGGGACGATAAGTGTCAGGAGGCATTCGATGGATTAAAGAACTATCTAGCAAGTTCTCCTATTTTGAGACCACCATCTCCAGGCAAACCATTGATACTTTACATTTCAGTCCTGGATGATGCAGTGGGGGCTGTCCTAGCACAAGAAGATGAAGAAGGAAAAGAGAGGGCAGCCATTTATCTCTCTAAACTGCTCAACCCCGCTGAACAGAGATATACAGCGATGGAGAAAACATGCGCATCATTGGTCTGGGTTGTGCAGAAATTAAAGCATTATTTTCTGGCCCATGAAGTCCATCTCATCGCCAGGATGAATCCGATCAAATTCCTTCTGGAGAAATCCGTTCTTACTGATAGGTTAGCGCGATGGCAAAGCTTTCTATCTCAATTCGATATCACTTATATTCAGCAGAAAGCGATAAAGGGCTATGCCATAGCAGAACATCTCGCTCATCATCCCCTTCATCGATTTGATCCAGTGCGATCAGAGTTTCCGGATGAGGAACTGATGTCCGTAAATCAAATCATAAATGATATGTGGACTTTGCATTTTGACGGAGCTCTGAATTCGCATGGAAAAGGGATCGGTATCGTTCTGTTATCACCTGAAGGTGTCACCATTCCACAAGCCTTTCAGCTTGATTTTCCAGTCACAAACAATATAGCTGAATACGAGGCACTCCTTGCTGGCCTCGAGGCCGCTCATTTCCATGGTGCCACCAAACTCAGGATTGTAGGTGATAGCCAACTGATTCTTCGCCAAGTGCTGACCAAGTATCGAACTCTTGATCCTAAGCTCAAGCCTTATCAAGAACTTACTTCTGCTTACTCAAAGCTTTTCACGAAATTGATCTTTGTCCATGTCCCTAGGAATCAAAACATCTTAGCTGACGCTCTAGCTTCACTCGCATCTTCTCTTGATTTTCCAATAAGCAAACAATCCGAATCAATCATAGTTCATAGGCGTCTTTCACCTGCCGTGAAAGATCCTTCATTCCTTAGAACTAAAGAGAAATTACTGAAGAAAGTTAGAGACGGAGATATCATTGAAAAGAGAGAAATCATGTTAATAGAGCTGTTAGAAGAGATGGATGATGAACAGAAGCCATGGTATTATGAAATTGCAAAATATTGTGAAGATCAATCGTATCCTGAGGAAGCTACAACTGAGGAGAAGAGAGCTATCAGGAGAGTTGCTCAACGATACACCCTAGTTGGGGGAGCATTGTATAAGAGAGGTGTTGATGGAGTTCTTCTGAGATGTCTAGACGAAGATGAGCTTTGGAAGGTTATGGAAGGAGCTCATAGTGGAATTTGTGGTGGCCATGTCAATGAACATATGCTAGCAAAGAAGATCCTTAGACAAGGATTTTATTGGCCAACCATGGAAGAAGACTGCGTAGGATATGTCCGTAGGTGTGCTAAGTGTCAACTTCACGCCGACAAAATTCATTCTCCTGCATCTTCACTCCATCCTGTTTCTTCCCCATGGCCTTTCTCCATGTGGGCTTTCGACATTATTGGACCCCTTGGTAATCCCGATTCCGGCATCAAGCAAAAATCTTTTATTCTCACGGCAACGGAATACTTCACCAAGTGGGCAGAAGCCGAAGCGTACGTGGAGATCAAAGCATCAACTGTCTGCAAGTTCATCATGAAGAACATTTTCACCCGATTTGGAATTCCAAGTACCATCGTCACCGACAACGGACCGCAGTTCGTGTCACAAGAATTGAAGGACCTCTGCAACAGGTACAGAATTGCATTGCATCATTCATCTCCTTATTATCCGCAAGGCAATGGCCAAGCAGAGGCAACAAATAAGACTTTGATAAAAATCATCAAAAAGACGTGCAAATCTAACAAATTTGCAGACTGGCCAGAAAAATTGGTTGAGGCTCTATGGGCCTACCGAACTTCAATCCGCACGCCTACTGGACAAACTCCTTATTCCCTAACATTTGGAATGGAGACGGTAGTTCCATATGAGATCCTCATACCGTCATTAAGAATATAATTGAATAAGGAATTTTCCATTGATGAACATCGTTCAGCACTCCTTGCTCAACTGGAACTTTTAGACGAGAAAAGATGGTCAGCTGCTAATCATGCAAAAGTTTATCAAAATTGACTAGCACGTTTTTATCAAAAGAAAGTCATTGAACGTAAGTTCAAAGTCGGTGAAATGGTTGTCAAAAGAATTTTTGTAAAACCTGGTGGTCCGCGTTCTAAGCTCCAACCAAACTGGGAGGGACCTTATGTTGTATCGCACGCTTTTCCTGGTAATGCTTATCGTCTTGTTAATGCAGAAGGAGAAGAGCTAAATCATCCATGGAATGGTTTACATCTTAAGAAATACTACCCTTACGTTAAAGAGTCGATCAGTATGGTACAAAGACCAGTGGAATCAGAAAATTTATAAACTCGAATTTCCTTATCAGTCTGAATAACTTAACTTCAAATACATTACTGTACATACTGACACGTTTGATTCGTGAGTAACAAGAGATGCCAAGTCTTAAAGAATATCGAAAGCTTGACCAAAAGAGTAAAGTACAAATCATTCGTTTTTAAAGCAAAATTCTGTTTTATACTCGGCCCATGATGTCGGAACGAGACTTAGAATAGACTACCAAGAATACCCGCCATCTTAGTAGGAGGCCGTCATAAAAAAAAAGGGGGAGATCCGTCCCAAAGAAAAAAAGAAAAGAATAGAAAAACAAAAGCAAAAGGCAAAAAGCCAAATGTCAAAAGGCCATTACATTACAAACGTTACGTCAAGGCCATGAAATGAAACAAAAGGGAACGCAAGGTCGATAAATATCCCGGAAAGAAATGACCGAACCCCAACGGATATTAGGGTAGGAAAGGAACATCTTTTTAAGTCTCCGGAACCTTCTTATGGGCTTTCTAAACCTACTCTTCTTTTCCTTCTAAAGAGGTGTACTCCAAACTTAAGGAATGGCTTAGATTGACTAAGGGTCAAATCATCAAATGGGATCATGAATGGAAACACAAGTTCAAACACGATGGGTTTTAAGTTAAGTTGTTAAAGAACAATTTGGAAATTAAGTTAATAAATGAATATGATCTTTTGATCTAAGTACCATGCTGATCTTTTAGTAAAAATCCAAAAAAATACATATGTCAAAAACCCAAAAAAATACATATGTCAAAAACCCAAAAAAAAATAAAAAAATAAAAAAAATACATATGTCAAAAACCCAAAAAAAATACATATGTCAAAAGTAAAAAAAAATACATATGTCAAAATTAAAAAAAAAGCATATATTTCAAAACCCCAAACAAAAATGAAAATTTCAAAACAACAAAAATATTTCAATTAGCATCTGCTTGTTGCATTTAGTATGTTTCATTCCTTTTATTTTCAGTGAGCATCTGTCTGCTTGCATGTTGCATTTTGCTTAAGTTTGATTATTCACATTACCTTTGTTAATAAAGGCTATGCCCCTTGACCCTTCTATCAAGGATAGGATCAAATAGTCGGTTACTTAACCAGACAAGGGGCTAAGCCTAAACAGATACTTAACATGTTTGTTCAAGTTGTATACAGGACACAAGGTATTGGTAAAGTTGGAATTTAAGTAGAGAACAGCCAGAAACTTGTTACTGAAATTCAAAGAAAACCTGAGTAAAACTGGATATGTTAAGAAGATCTCATTGTGGGAGTTCATGAAGTCTTGACCGTGGCTAAAAAGACGGTTATTTCTACCCTTGTACTTCTTTCATGTAATTATTTTGCATTCGCATTACTATATGATAAGTATTTATTAGAGTATATCAAGGACCTTGTGGTATTGATGAAACTGGAATTTGAGTTCCCCTTCAACAAAAATAGTGATAATTCCAGAGGATTCTTAATTGTACGGATAGGCCGTTGGATTGTTAATTAGCGAGGACGATGGTTCCACTTTTGTGAAACGGTGCGTGGATAAACGAGCTTCGGCTTAGCACTGAATTACAAGAATTGGTATCTTGACTCATTAATGATAATTTAACAATATTATCCTTGATTAATTTATATTTTATTTGACTTTATATTTTTCTTTTAGCCCATCATGCATCATGTAGGACTTTGAAATCATTGCGATAGGGATTAATTATTGATTAAGTTTCAGACCATTAATCAAATAATTCAAACATGATATGAAATATTCCATTCTAAATTGAGTATCTTGATTATCTTTGAGGTTCTCTTGAAGATATCCTTGGAATTCTATCCTTTCTTGGATTCTTTATCCAATATTTATTGTTTTTCTTTTAAGATCCATCATGGCTGCAGCACGTCCACATTGGTTGGCAGACGCTCCCCATGATCAAACCTATAGTGTCTATGACCTGGGGTACTTCCCACTTCGAGGAGGTTGATCAACCTTATTTTATTTCCTTGTCTACCTCATCCAGATAGGATTGATTCCTTTGATTTCTTAGAACTATCTTCATTGATGATTTCGAGAAAAATTCCAATCATGTGATGTTAAGAGCGTGTCTCATCACACCTTGGCATCACCTTTTCAGTACATTCCATTCCATTTCACTCCCTTGCAAAGACGATGCCAAGGTGAGGCAGCTGTAGACACGCTAATTTTGACGTCATTTCGAGTAAATTTCATATCATATAATAATGCCTCAGAATGGTCTGATATTTAACCATTGGTTAATTTTTATTGATCTTTTTAAGTGTCGGGTTTAACAGACATGTTTAAGTTAATTAATTGAATTGATTTTAACTTGAATTTCAGTTAAAATATGATGAAGTCTAAAAGACGTCGACCTATGTAGACGCCATTTAGAATTTATTCTTATTTTAACGTTTAAATTTGAATTTTAATCAGTTGATTAATTAGCTAAAAGGCGTCTTTGAGTCCTGACGCGTTTTAGGTTTCCTAAGCTATTTCTACTTCTCTTCCGGATATTTATCCTTATCTTAATTAATATGAAAGGCGTCAGCCAAGGTGGACGCATTTTAGATAATTACAGATAAAGATGAATTAATCGGTATTTATCTGTCAGTTAAGATAGATAAATCCGAAATTTTTCTATGTTAATCGCGAACGCAAAAAAAAGTCTATAAATACCTTACATCTTGAAGAGTTAAAAAAGTTGAAAGCCATTAAGAGAGAGTGTTATTATAGCGAGTTGAAGATCGGAGCAACGACGTCCAAACGCCGAAGCGCTGCTGTTTCCAGAAGTCGGCGTCCGTTCTTCATCCAATTCAAGGCTTCATCAATTGGGCATAAGTGTTTCATTTCTGCATTTTCATTTTACATCTTCATTAATCTCTCATTCTTCATCATCACTTTATGCAATACACACACCACAACATCATCTTTTCAAAACCTATTTGATTAAGGGGTTTTAAAAGCCACTAAATAAGTAAGTTTGTTATTCAATTGCATGCTTAAAATCATGATTAGTATGGATACTGCTTCTACTTAAATTCTCATCATCATCATTTCTTTATTTCTTTCTCTATTTCTGCTGCACTCAACAACAACAAGAGAATCAAAGGAGTAAATCAAGCACAAAGTCACAAAGGATTTCTGGACGATCCTCAACTTCTCAAATTCCAAATTCAACAGCAAGAACAAAGAACAAAGAAAGGGCTCTCTTTCTTCAGCCGGCTGAAGGAGGGGAATCAAGGACTCGATATCTTCCGCGTTCAAACAGGTAGGCGATCATACTCTCTTTTGAAACTTTTTAAGTCAAAAGTTTCTGGCGATCACTGCACTTAGTTGCTATTTTTAATAGGTTTATTTTACACTAAACAACATAGATTTTTCATGTTAATCACACGAGCATTTTAAAGCACTCACAGCTGGCGGGCACGCTGGTATCGCTCCTCTACTATCTGGCGCTCATGCTCCACTATCGAGAGTCGGCCCTGGAGACTCTCCATCCGAGCCCGATCCCGGTCCCTCTCCTCCGTCAAGATGTCCAGACGAATCTGGAGTCGTGCAACATCGCCGGTGGAGAGGCGCGCCACTTGAGCCTCCAACTCAGGGACTTGAGCAGCCGAACTTCGAGCCTGTGCTAGCTCGGCATCCCTCTGTTCGAGAGCTTCCTGAAGTTCCTGAACCTACAATAGAAGTTCCCATAGTCAGATCAATCAATCCAAATTCAAGCGAATGCATTATGTAAAGGTGAAGAAAGTTGAAGACTTACTCGGGCCATCGCATCCTCCTTAGCCTGGGAGGCCCGGTGGATGGCGGAAGCGAGCTGACCCTGAAGATCAACAAGAGCATCCTCATTTGTAGCTGCGGAAGAAGATGAATCTCCGGCCGGGGTAGAGGGGGGAGCCACCTGGGTGTAGACAGCTCGCTGTACCAAAAGAATCAATTGTTAGTGGCTAAACATCAAAACAATTTAATTAATAAAATAGATAAACATGCATTCATACATACCAGATCAAATAATTCTTTCTAGACTTGTTCGAGCTGTGCCTCCACGTCTTGTAGGCGTGGACAAAGATAATAATTAAAATGAAAGACGCATAAAAGCATACTTACATTGAGTGGACAAAGGAGCTGTAGCTGATCGGCGTAGTGCGTCCGGTACTGCTGGAGGTAGGCTGTGCTACTCTCCACGTTTGACTGCATCGGGAACACCTCGGCGGTGCCAATCCTCGTACTGCTCCGGGAATTTCACCCGCCAATCAGTGAGGGCTTGCTTCCCCCTCATCGACCGTCCAACTCCCTCCGGTACCTCTTTGTCCACCCACTCCTGGTGGAGGCCGAGGGTCTGCATCACAAGGCGGAGGTGGAGCAGCTCAATTTCATTGAGGCAATGGACCCACATCTGGCGTCCATACCTTTTCCAACCAACTGACGGCTGGCCTGCCTCTCCCATCCCCAAGTACGAGTGCCAGATCACCTGCATACAGGATTAGATGCATTCATAATAAATAAATTGAATTTAATGAAAGATTGCATTTTAATAAATAAAATTGAATTAAATTGAGCCTCACTAGTAACTCGGGATAGTCGAGGAACTGACGACGGAGGGCCGTCAGCTGGTGGTGCTGGGAGCTGTGTCTACGATTGGCTGCCAGCGCCGAGCCAACGGGACAGCGCTCGGTCGCACGATCCTCACACGTCTAAGCGGGAAATAGTTGTAACTCCACACCTGCTTGCATGCACATATAAGTTAGAAATCATCATATCATTTGTATAAACAATAAGTAAAATGATTCATATCTGGAGAAACGGCGAGAAGCCGCTGATGGTGGTCTCACAGTCCGGCGTGACCGCGGATAGATCTGCGAACAGGTGGGCCAAGAGGGCCGCACCCCAAGCATACTTATGCAGGCGGTCTAAGTCATCTAACAGACTAAGGAACCGACAATGGATATGGTCACCCTTCGTGCCGAAGAGTAACCGACCGAAGAAAAAGGCTAAAAAGACCCTAAGCTGCCTATCTACCGCCTCCTCCTGACTAGGGTCACTACAGTATACTGTAGAGTATGACCTTGCTAACCTATCCCTAAAGGCCTCACGGATCTCGTCTGATCGCCGTCTGGGCTCAACTATCCCTAGGGTTGCCTCTACCTCTACCTTAGGTATAGTCCTGAACTCCCTATCTAAGCTAGATACGTCTATACCTAGAAGGCTCTCCGCCAGCCCACGATAATCCGGGTTGGTCACCCCATTCACTGCCCGGCCCTCCATGCGAAGACCGGTGATCCTAACAACATCTTCTAAGCTCGGGACCATATGTCCCCAGGGCATTAGGAAAGCCCTACTCTACGCATGCCACCTCTCCCGCAGTGCCTATAGCAGGACCAATTCGAGCCAGAACGGCTCGATATCGAAGATCTCGCCGAACCCCATCCGGCGCAGTCGCGCCTTCTGCAAATCGGGCAGGCTACAGTAGGCACCGATGACCAGATTGTTAGTTTTTTGGGTGTCCTACAGACCAATCATGGGTTGTGTAGGCCCAATGTGTTGTAAAATCTTATTCAATATATTTAAATGGTATTTAGAGCATAAACTTGTAATTTGTGGATTGCTTTGCGTTGTCCCTAGGATATGTGGTTGTAAGGTCAATTTCGAGATGGGATCTTGAATGTGACTTTGACTATACATGGGCGCATGCCTTAAACTGTTCCTGATTGGAGAGTAATTACTCTGGGACATTGATTACTTGTAAATTAGCACGCATGATGTGTAGATGACCAATCTTACGGTCATAGGTGCGGGGCACCAACACATATGTGTGGGTGTTCATCCTGGGAGGATATTCACTGAACTGATCCGTTGATGGATCTTCAGACAGTTAATTATACCTAATGTCAACTGAAGATCCATCTGTCTCAGTAGTATCGTTGATCCTTTGACCTGAGACATTAATGTGGTCTTGCATGAGGACTGGTGTGGTTTAATGTTTGGTTAAATGACTTTAACCATAAGTCATGAAACACTGAATTATTAGCCACATCGTGATACATGCGAAGATCGTTAATGGTCAATAAGGGATCGCTCACTGTCAGGTATATCACAGACAGTTAATGAGTCATGACATAGACGCTCCACTAAATCCCTAGCCAGGGTGGTATCAGTTCGTCTGGAACGAACGTGAAATTATTATGGAGGTCATGGTCAGACGACACGATCACTAGTGGTTTGACGAAACCATACCACATGATCGGATTGGACGCATAGAAAGAGCGAGAGATTATAACGATACGGTAACTGAAGACTTACAGGTGCCTGACAGGGTGAAGATGAACCCGACATCTTCTGGGATTATGCAGATTTGCTTGACCCAACGTGATCAAAAAGGTTCAGAACTAATTAAACGGTTATTGGGAATAACCGGTTTAATTTACTTCCAATTAGATTAGAAGTTAATGGATCTTTAAACCAGGGAGATAATATGCCTAGAGGATCACACACAAATAACTCTTGCATAATGGAATATTATTGTATGGAAAAATATACTAAAGCATTAAACTCTTTTAGGAAAAGAATTTATAAATGGCTGAAAAGTATATATACAATAATGTAAAAGACATATATATAATATATGTATTATTAGGCTTATTTGATAAATGAGCTAATAATAATATATTGATATATAAAATGTCATCGGGTTTATGTTTAACCGCAATTACTTTTAGCTGAGGCAGTGAAATGAAGGGATTGGTTTAATGAGCAGTTCAAGCTGCCGCCTTAATCCTTTATATAAACCCATCTTCTCTTCAACCCACAGACGATGCTTTTACCATTTCATAGGTGGCCGTCAAGTTTCTTACAAGGGTTGGACTCTTGTTAGAGTGCTTTAGGCGGAGGGTTGTGTGGGTTGAAGAAGGAGAACTCCGTTGCTGCGAGAGTTCGTGTGGATCATCTTTAGAGGCCGTACGCTTTTGCGGCTCAAAGCTTCGAGGAGTACGGCATCGATTCTTATAGGATAACATATTCTGTGCAAGGTGATAAATCTCGTGTGATTTGTTTAAGATCGTTTTTGTTGCATCAATCGGAGCCCGAACCGGTTTGGGAAATCATTTTATTTTATGTTCTTCCGCTTCTGTGATTTCCCGGCGGGGTTACGACCGAACCCAACAGTGGTATCAGAGCTAGGTTTAGGCTCCTGTTGATGCAACTGGGAAGAACGATCTCTGTTGTAACATCATGTTCGAGTTCTTCAATTTTATTTTAATTTTTTGGGCCATAAAAATTTATTATTTTTCGGAACAGAGGGAAACTGAATGGCAAAAGGCCAGGCCGTCTGAGTAGTTTGAAATTTTTTTCCAGATTATAAACGGCACTTGGAGTGGCTGTCTGGAACGTAAACGGCTTGGAGTGGCCGTTAGCAGAAATTTTTTTTTTCTTTCTCTGAAAATTTTTCGAAAAAAATAAATAAAAATTAAACGGCCATGCATGGTCGTCCACTTGGAGTGGACGACCAACATGGTGGCCGTCACCCATAAGGGTGGACGGCCAACCATGTGTGGAAGCCACTTGGCCTTGCCGTCCAATTAATTTTAAAATTATTTAAAATTAATTTGTTGTCCGATTATTCCCACTGTTAGGCGCACTGCTCCAACCCGCACTGCGCACTGCACTGGTCCAGAAAATTAAAATTTTATCTAAAAAATTAAGATAATTATCGAATATGATTAATTAAATTTATTGTTGATTAATCTGATAATTATCATGTAAATTTTGAGTTTAATTAAAGTTTACGTATAAATTCAAACTTTTAAAATTTTAATTATTAGATAATTGTTAAATTCAAATTTTGAGAGAATTATCGTTAAAAATCAAATTTTTAGTTTGTAAAATTATTGGATAATTTTCAAAGGAATAAATTGTGAATTTTAATGAAAGATAATTGAAGATGATCATTTAATTAAATTGTATTTGATCATTGGATGATTAACTTGAATTTAAATTTTATGATTGTCTTAATTATCTTGATTGATTGATTGAATTTAATTTTTAAATTCATGTGTATATCCTGTTATATGTATGGAATGATTCTACGCATGAATGTTACTGTGATGCCTTAATTATTTTGATCTCTGTTAGATTAATTTTGAATGTAACGATGAGTTTTTCAAAAATTAAACATGACCAAAATTTCTCGTATGCACAACCCATGATTTCAATCCAAATATAAGAATTATTTTTAAAATAACCTTTCTGTGATTGATATGAATGTGTTTGGAATGGTAGGTGATCATGGACTTAGCTCAGTTCGTTTGAGGCATGCGAGCCTCCCTTCTGTCTCTATTTAATTTCTAATATACTTCTATCTTCCTTCGATGAATGTACTCGCCTTAAGGGCTACTGGAAATTATTTGGTATGTAATTCTTTTTTCGGCTTGCGAGCCGTGTAATTATTGTAATTAATGCTGTGAATGGAGCTTGAAGGCACGCAGGACGAACTGCGAGGATGATCCTGCTGCTTGAGAAGTAGGCTGGATATCAGCGTAGCTTTACTTAGAGTCCATGATCATCCAGGCTTATTTATTTACATGGGATGCATTTATTTTAAGCAATTACTAGGTATAGTAAATATATAGCACGAATATATTTATTTTACCACTTAAGGTGAGACCAAGATAAAAGCAAAATACCCTCTTTATTAAATATTAGATTTGTGAACGTGGCTTTAGAAGCCGTCGTGGCCCTCCACCATTATAGGGTGACTGAATACCATTATTTTATGGATTTGTTGTGCTTTCCATAAGGTTCATGATTTGGTGGCAGGATCTCAGCTCTAAAGCTTTGCTTCAATGGGATAAGGGACTGAACTTGGCCTTGTTGTGCTTTCCACAAGGGTTGGGTCACGAACTCATTGCTGTGTAGTAATGGTGGTGCGATCTAACTGGGAGTATCCTTTGTTATGCTTTCCACAAGGGGGTGACTGCTTAGGGGCCGAAAGTCGGATATTACATTAGATGCAAGTGCTGTTGACTGCCCAAGGAATGAGATGTGATTTGTTGTGCTTTCCACAAGGTTGCATTTCAGTTCTGTTGGGATTCCGACCTACTAGGATGATCGCCATGATTTCCCGTTCTATATGATTGAGGGTCATATAGTTCGACGCAAAATAGTGGAGCTAACTAAAATATAAAACCATATCTAAAGTTAGAACTTTGAACGCATGCTAAAATATTGTCTTTTATTTTTCATTCAGATCATCATGTCGTTATCGAATCCCCTCCGTAGCATCTTGGATGCGAACAAATTGACTGGATCTAATTTTCAAGATTGGCTACGTAATCTGCGAATAGTCTTAACAGCCGAAAAGATTGTGTACGTGTTAGACACGATTCATCCTGAGCCTCCCGCTGATGCCGGGAGGGTGATCAATTAAATTATGCAAAATGGTAAGAAGATTCTTCCCTTGCACAGTGTTATATACTGGCCTCTATGACTCTCGAGTTATAGAGGCAATTTGAAAAGATAGATTGTAGAGCTATACTTTTCCAACTACGCTAGCTCTTTGGTGAGCAGGGTAGGATAGAGTGGTATGAGCTCTCCAAGAAACTTTTCAGGACAAGGATGTTTGAGGGTGCTTCAGTACAGGCTCATGTACTGAAAATGATGGAGTCGATAGAGAGACTCAATAGGTTAGGATTCAAGTTGGATCTTAAACTTAGCATTGATCTCATTCTCCAGTCATTGCCTAAATCCTTTTCTCCCTTCATCATGAACTTTAACATAAATATGATTGAGCTTTCTCTACCAGAACTCCTAAACATGTTAAAAAGTGCTGAAGGGACCATGCAAAAGGAGAAACCATCTTATGTAATGATTGTTGGTCGGACCAACAAGAAAAGGGAGGTCATCCAGACACCCAATAACAAGAAGGGAAAGAAATTGACTAAAAGTAATCAGATCACCAAGGCAGGCAAGGGCAAGGGCAAGAGCAAGAAGGATAAAAAAGACAGCAAATACTTTCGGTGTGGACAGACAGGTCACTGGAAAAGGAATTGCAAGGCAATTCTAAATGAAGGTATTTTTGTCATTGACTTAAATTTGTCTCTTATAAGATCTACATTATGGGTACTGGATACTAGATGCACATCTCATATCAGCAATTCTTTGCAGGTACTGACAAATAAAAAAAGACTTGACAAAAGAGAGATCCAACTAAGGATAGGCAATGGAGCTATAGTTGCTGCTAAAGCTGTGGGGACTGCTCATCATAGTTTACCTTCTCGGATAATTCTAGAGTTAACAGAGTGTTATTTTGTTCTAGAAATTATTAGAAACATTGTATCTATTTCCTGCTTAAACAATGTTGGTTACTCTTTGACGATAACTAGCACTGGGTGCTCTATTATCAATAATGGTTTGATTATAGCTAATGGTTATTTGTTCAATGGGTTATATGTATTGGATACATGTAAGGATGTAATGCAGGTTTCCAGTGATAAGACAGAAGAAGTGAATCCTGCATATCTTTAGCATTGCAGACTTGGTCGTGTAGGAGAGAAGAGGATTTCTCACCAATGTTCAAATGGATATTTAAATTCATTCGAATTCAAATCATTTGATACTTGTGAGTCGTGTCTCATGAGGAAGATGACCAAAGCTCCTTTTAGTGGACATGGTGAAAGGGCTGTTGAGCTTTTGGAACTCATACACACGGATGTATGTGGACCCATGTCAATAGAAGCTAAAGAAGGATATCTTTATTTCATTTCTTTTATTGATGACTTCTCTAAGTATGGCTATGTATATTTAATGAAATATAAATCACAAGCTTTTGAGAAGTTTAAGGAATATAAGAATGAAGTAGAGAAGCAGACTGGTAAAAGTATTAAAACTTTTCGATCGGATCGAGGAGGTGAATACTTAAGTCTCGAATTCACTTCTTACCTAAAGGACAATGGAATAATTTCTCAGTAGACCCCACCATATACACCATAGCATAATGGTGTATCTGAAAAGAGAAATAGGACCTTGTTAAACATGGTTCGTTCCATAATGTCCTTGGCAGAATTACCATTATCTCTATGGGGGTACGCTTTAGAGACTGCATCCTACTTGTTAAATAGGGTTTTGAGTAAGTCAGTTCCTACTACACTATATGAGATATGGAAGGAAAGGAAATCAAATTTTAATTGTAACGACCCGCCACCCTATAATCGGGGATCCGATTACTAAATGGGTACCGAATCATTAATTTGGAACCAAACTAGGACCTAATCAAGTCTGGGAGATAAATAATAAACTAAGCTAAACATTCACATCGCATTGAATTGAAATATAAGTGCAGGAATTAAAAATTATTACAATGCGACTCGATACAGCAAACAATTACATATTGCAACAGAAAAGAAATAATTAAACGTACAGGCCATAAATAAAATAACAACTACGTTGGGGCATACCCCGGAATAACTGCTGACGGTGCTCAACTCACGGCCGCGCTCTCCTCGCTAAGTCTGCTGAGAGTCCTCACCTGAAAACCGCAGGGGGGTGAGTCTCAAAGACAAGACTCAGTAGGGATCCTTCGATCCCCACTGCCCACGCACACACCCACAAGTGCAAGGTACAGCTAACGGTAAAGTGATAAACACAGGAGGTACAATTCCTAATTCTTAACGTGAAATCACATGCAATCGAAATATAATAAACATGCATATTTTAAACCAGCCGACTAGGGAACCCACAACTGTCGTCTCGATAGAACTCGCTAACCACACAGCAACGGTGGGAAAAACCTCGACCCGCTGAGACCAAGCAGTAACCCCTCGGATAGCACACTAGCTACTCCGGCCCAACCGGCTCAGGTGGTCACTCCTTCCCTCAGCATGAGTGACTCTCCGAATGTACCACTCCGACACCGGTACTAGCTGACCCCGGGGTTCACCAGGTGACCCTCTCTCACTAGGCGTCACCCCGCCCACGCCCCCACCGGCGCTGTGCTCACGCCCCCACCAGCACAGGGTGATAAAGCGCTACAATGTCACTCTAGGTCCACAGTAACACAAAACCCAACAAGTACGATCCGGTCACGTGAAAAGTCTACGATCGCAATAACATACATGTAGCATCGTCCGGTCATGAAGAATCTATCTCTACCGGGTACACTAAAACATGCACTAATCATCCGTTTAATAGTATGAACATATTTTACTGGCATGAATTAGTGAGGTTCTGTCTTGAATCGCGTCTTCCAAGGTCGACGCCATTCAAGCTCCATGTACAGGTTCATGTAAAACAGTCTTCAGAATCAGGCCCTAAAAGGCGTCGACACCAGTGGTCGCCTTTTAAAAGGCGTCGACATCCTCAGACGCCATTCAGCACAGAAATCCAGAAATTCCAAAGAAACTACCCCGGGGATTTCTGCCTTAAAAGGCGTCATGGCTGTCCGACGCTATTCAAAAACGCGTCGCAGACCCATGACGTCTTTTAGTCCCAGAATCCCGAACTGGCAAACTCTCAATCAGCCGATTCCAGTCTAAAAGGCGTCGCGATGGTCCGACGCCCTTCAAAAAGGCGTCGCCCATGCACGACGTCTTTTAACCCTAGGGACCAGAGTTGCCATGAGCCCGAGGGCTCCCTTTTCAACCCAAATAACCCCAAAATCACCCAAAAACGGAGGAGAAAGAGGGGCAATACAATTCATAGGGAATCACACTCATAGCAAAACCCCCATATCATCAAAAGAACACCTAACATGCTCATTCTACCCCCCGAAACCAAAGATCCATAACAAGCTTAAACGGGGAAAAACATGGTTTGAACACAATACTAAGGGAACCGTCACCCTACCGGATACTTGAACGCCTCCGAGCTTCAAGCCGTCCACCCGACTTGCCCCACGCCGCCGCCGATACCGCCGTGGTCGTCCTTGCTCCACCGTGACGTCGGCCGCCGTCCGGAGAGTAGAACGCCGCAGTGGAAGTGGAGGTGGTAGTGGTAGGAGCTAGGTAGAGGATGGAGTGGAGGGAGAGATGAACGGTGGGAGGAAAAGAGGGAGGAGGAGGGATCGCCGCCGAGTTCGTCGGAAGGGAAAGAGAGGAAGAGAGGAGAAAAATGAGGGAAAGAAGGAGGGCTCGCGGGGGTTAACCAGAGACTGGCTAAAACGCGTCGACATCCACAGACGCCAATCAGTTGATGTGACGGATGCTCTGACAAGACTCTGAAACGCGTCGTTCAAGGAAGACGCCGTTCAGACGACATGTCAGGGCCATTCTCTGACAATCCCAGAGTCGCAGTCTGAGAGGCGTCGACACACGTGGACGCCGTTCAGGCGACACGACAGGGCCGTACTCTCGCGGCCCGAAGCCAGCCCACGTGGCACCCATGTGGCAGGACCTGAAACACGTTTGCAACGATGGACGCCGTTCAAAACGCGTCTCGATGTCCTGACGCGAATCAACACAGAACCTCCGCCCTCACTAAGGTTAGAACTACAAGGTCCGACCCCGAAAACCGGATCCGAAGGTCACGATCCTTACAATCTCCCCCCCTTAAAAGAATTTCGTCCCCGAAATTGACTGCTTAGAATTAACAAGGTCAAAACAGGGATACAAGTTCACAAGGAAACTTACGAAAAGAGGTAAGGTAACTGCTCCCTCATCTCATCCTCTCGCTCCCAGGTTGCCTCACCTCCGGAGCGGTACTGCCAAATCACCTTGACCAACGGTACAATCTTGTTCCGCAGGACCTGTTCTCTGCGATCCTCAATACGAACAGGATATTCTTGAAAGGACAGGTCCTCAGCGACCTCCAACTCTGAAAAATCCAAGACATGGGACGGATCCTGAACATACTTTCTCAGTAAGGTAACATGGAACACATCGTGCACCCCTGCAAGACTGGGCGGCAAGGCCAGCTGATACGCGGTTTCCCCAATCCGAGCAAGGATGGAAAAATGCCCAATATATCGCGGACTCAGCTTGCCTCGCTTCCCGAATCTCATCACACCCTTGGAGGGTGAGACTCGGAGAAACACGTGGTCCCCAACTTCAAACTCAAGTGGTCTCTGTCGGATGTCAGCATAACTTTTCTGCCTACTCTGAGCTGCGGTCAACCTCTGCCGAACTGTCATGACAATCTCAGCACACTGCTGTACTAACTCGGGTCCCGCTATCTGCCTTTCACCGATCTCGGACCAACATACTGGAGATCGACACGGTCGCCCATACAAAGCCTCGTAAGGGGCCATGCCGATACTGGAATGGTAACTGTTGTTATAGGCAAATTCCACTGTGGACAAATGCTGCTCCCAAGGACCTCTCCAGTCTAGGCAACATGCCCTAAGCATATCCTCCAAGGTCTGAATGGTCCTCTCTGACTGCCCGTCAGTCTCGGGATGGTAGGCTGAGCTGAAAGCCAACTGAGTGCCTAATGCCTGCTGAAAGCTCTTCCAGAATCTGGAAGTAAACCTTGGATCTCGATCTGATACAATGGACAAAGGTACCCCATGCAGAGAGATGATCCGGTCTACAAACAACTTGGCCAGCTTGCCGACTAACCAGTCCTTCCTAATAGCTAGGAAGTGTGCCGACTTGGTCAGCCGATCAACGATGACCCAGATGGCATCTCTCCTGCTAGGGGATGTAGGCAATCCCATCACGAAGCCCATCGTCACATGCTCCCATTTCCACTCTGGAATCGGCAAGGGCTGTAGCAATCCACCAGGTCTCTGATGCTCGGCTTTAACTTGCTGACAAGTCATACATCTAGCCACATATTCAGCCACATCTTTCTTCATATCGGGCCACCAGAAGTGCCTCCTCAAACAATGATACATCTTTGTTGTCCCAAGATGCACCGCATATCTCGAACGGTGCGCCTCATCAAGAACACATCTGCGCACGTCCTCCTCAGTTGGAACATAAAGCCTACCTCTGAACCTGACAGTACCGTCGTCCCACAACTCCACCTCTGACCTCTGAGCCTCAATTACCGCATGATACACAGCTGGTCTCACAGTCAAACTGACCAGCACGGCTCTATCATCTTCATGTGGGACCCTAAAGGAAGATTCCACCACCTGCTCGAACAATTTCCACTCTCGAATCATAAGGTATGACATGACCGTCTTCCGACTCAAAGCGTCTGCCACCACATTCGCCTTGCCCGGATGATAAGAAAGGTCAAAGTCATAATCTTTAATGAACTCCATCCACCTTCGCTGCCTCAAATTCAGGTCCCTCTGAGTGAACACATATTTCAAACTCTTGTGATCGGTGAAGACCTGAAATTTCTCCCCATAAAGATAATGCCTCCAGATCTCGAGTGCAAATACCACAGCTGCCAGCTCCAAATCATGAGTAGGATAGTTCTCTTCATGCTTCTTCAGCTGTCGAGAAGCATAAGCTACTACCCTGCCATGCTGCATTAGAACTGCGCCCAAACCTCGACGGGACGCATCAGAGTAAACCACAAATCCACCTGATCCAGATGGAAGCACCAGCACAGGGGCTGACGTAAGACGGGTCTTTAACTCAATAAAACTCTGCTCACAATCCTCGGTCCACACAAAGCGAACTCCCTTTCGAGTCAACCTCGACAAGGGGGCTGCTATCGAAGAAAATCCCTGAACAAACTGCCGGTAATAACCGGCAAGCCCCAGAAAGCTCCTGATCTCAGTCACTGAAGTCGGCCTGCTCCAATCCATCACCGCCTCGATCTTGGCTGGATCTACTGCGATACCATTGCCAGAAATAACATGCCCAAGGAAGTGCACCTCGTCTAGCCAAAACTCACACTTGCTAAACTTGGCGTAAAGTTGGTGCTCCCTCAGGACCTGCAATACTGCCCGAAGATGGGTGGCATGCTCTTCCTCAGAAGAAGAATAGATCAGAATATCATCAATAAACACAACCACAAACTGATCCAGGTAGGTCCTGAAGACTCGGTTTATCAGCTCCATAAAGGCCGCCGGAGCATTGGTCAAGTCAAAGGGCATAACCAAAAACTCATAATGTCCATACCGAGTTCTGAAAGCCGTCTTACTAACATCAACATCCCGGATCCTCATCTGATAATATCCGGATCTCAAGTCGATCTTGGAAAATACCTTCGCGGACTGCAGCTGATCCATCAAATCATCAATCCTTGGAAGTGGGTACTTATTCTTTATCGTTACCTGGTTCAACTGCCTATAGTCAATGAACAATCTCAGAGAACCATCCTTCTTTCTGACAAACAGAACTGGAGCACCCCATGGAGATGTACTGGGACGAATGAAACCCTTATTCAGCAGCTCCTGCAACTGCGCCTTCAACTCAGCGAGTTTGGCTGGCGCCATCCGATACGGGGCCTTAGACAAGGGCGCCGTACCTGGTGCAAGCTCGATGGTAAATTTGACCTCTTGCTGAGGAGGAAGGCCAGGAAGCTCCTCAGGAAATACATCTATGAACTCACATACAACAGGTACCTCCCCAGGGCTGAGACTATCCCGGACATCAGAGACAACAACAGAGGCAAGGAAAGCCTCACAACCACCAGCAAGTAACCTCCGTGCCTTAAAGGCAGAAATAAGAATACCTCGGGAAGAAAGCCTAATACCTTGGAAGAAGAAGGTCGGAATGTCCGGAATAGAGAATCGCACCCTCTTCCTGTGACAGTCCACTTCCGCATAAGAGGCTTCCAACCAATCCATGCCCAGGATGATATCAAAGTCACGAATGGCAAGGACAACTAACTGGGCAGGTAGCACATGACCCTCGATGGTCAAGGGAACATTCCTCAAACAATTATAAGATATCATAAAGTCTCCAGAAGGAACCTCCACCATCAAACCATCAGATAACTCATCAACGGGTGCAGAAAGAATATCTAGGAACTGCTCAGAAATGAAAGAATGCGAAGCACCCGAATCAATCAATACGTGTGCAGAGTTCCCAAGGACAGATAGTGTACCTTCCACCAAGTTGGACGCGCGAGCCTCCCTCCTGGTGATAGCTAGCACTCTCCCCTGGGTCCTCGGCTTCTTCTGCTCACCTGAACCATGTCCCTGACCATGCCCCTGCGGGCACTGCCTCGCCAAGTGGCCCTGCTGGCCACAAGTGAAACATCTCCTGGGGAGAGTGGGACACTGAGTCCCACCATGGGCACCCCCACAGTGCTGACAGACTGCCGGAAGCCTTTGAGCTGGCCCCTGCGGTGCACTGGATACAGACTGACTCTGCTGACCCTGCCCGGGCCTGTTGCTGCCGCTGCTGCCGCTACTACTGCCACCACCCCTGAAGAATCTCCTGAATCGGGAGCCGAGTGACGACGATCCCGATCCGGATGAAGGGGCTGCTGCCGCCGCCTTACCCCTGCCACGAACTGGGCTCTGAGCAGCCATTCCTCTCTACCGGGCCGACTGGCTCTGTTGAGCCTCCACTGCTGCCGCACATCTAACCGCAGAAGCCAGATCCGTGCAACAGTGAGACGCCACGAAGTTCCTCAGACTAAGCCTCAGTCCGTCCACGAACCTCTCAGTACGACGCTCCTCATCCCCAGATATGAAAGGCACAAACCATCCTAGCGAAACAAACTTCGCCTGGTACTCGAGTACCGTCATACTCCCCTGCGTCAGATCCATGAACTCCCTCTACTTGGCCCTCTGGACGTGTCTAGGGAAATTCTGTGCATTGAACTCCTTAACAAATGTCTCCCATGGAATTTCCCTAAGACTCCTGTCCTCGTAAGACAAACTCTTCAAATTGGTCCACCAGTTATAGGCACTATCCTTCAGCATGAAGGTAGCCAACGGGGTCTGCTCTACTACTGCACAGTCCATGGTATCAAAAGTCTTCTCTATCTCTCTAAGCCAGTGAATGGCCTCGTCAGGGTCGAGACGACCGGTGAAGTGAGGTGGCCTCAGCTTCAGAAACCTCTCAAGTGTGGCTGTGGACCCTCCCCGCGCACTGGAACTCTCACTGGGGTCTGGCGTCTGGTATCGAGCCATAGTATCCCCGGTCATGAAGAATCTATCTCTACCGGGTACACTAAAACATGCACTAATCATCCGTCTAATAGTATGAACACATTTTACTGGCATGAATTAGTGAGGTTCTATCTTGAATCGCGTCTCCCAAGGTCGACGCCATTCAAGCTCCATGTACAGGTTCATGTAAAACAGTCTTCAGAATCAGGCCCTAAAAGGCGTCGACACCAGTGGTCGCCTTTTAAAAGGCGTCGACATCCTCAGACGCCATTCAGCACAGAAATCCAGAAATTCCAATGAAACTACCCCGGGGATTTCTGCCTTAAAAGGCGTCATGGCTGCCCGATGCTATTCAAAAACGCATCGCAGATCCATGACGTCTTTTAGTCCCAGAATCCCGAACTGGCAAACTCTCAATCAGGCGATTCCTGTCTAAAAGGCGTCGCGATGGTCCGACGCCCTTCAAAAAGGCGTCGCCCATGCACGATGTCTTTTAACCCTAGGAACCAGAGTTGCCATGAGCCCGAGGGCTCCCTTTTCAACCCAAATAACCCCAAAATCACCCAAAAACGGAGGAGAAAGAGGGGCAATACAATTCATAGGGAATTACACTCATAGCAAAACCCCCATATCATCAAAAGAACACCTAACATGCTCATTCTTCCCCCCGAAACCAAAGATCCATAACAAGCTTAAACGGGGAAAAACATGGTTTGAACACAATACTAAGGGAACCGTCACCCTACCGGATACTTGAACGCCTCCAAGCTTCAAGCCGTCCACCCGACTCGCCCCACGCCGCCGCCGGTACCGCTGTGGTCGTCCTTGCTCCACCGTGACGTCGGCCGCCGTCCGGAGAGTAGAACGCCGCAGTGGAAGTGGAGGTGGTAGTGGTAGGAGCTAGGTAGAGGATGGAGTGGAGGGAGAGATGAACGGTGGGAGGAAAAGGGGGAGGAGGAGGGATCGCCGCCGAGTTCGTCGGAAGGGAAAGAGAGGAAGAGAGGAGAAAAATGAGGGAAAGAAGGAGGGCTCGCGGGGGTTAACCAGAGACTGGCTAAAACGCGTCGACATCCACGGACGCCAATAAGTTGTTGTGACGGCTGCTCTGACAAGACTCTGAAACGCGTCGTTCAAGGAAGACGCCGTTCAGACGACATGTCAGGGCCGTACTCTGACAATCCCAGAGTCGCAGTCTGAAAGGCGTCGACACACGTGGACGCCGTTCAGGCGACACGACAGGGCCGTACTCTCGCGGCCCGAAGCCAGCCAACGTGGCACCCATGTGGCAGGACCTGAAATGCGTCTGCAACGGTGGACGCCGTTCAAAATGCTTCTCGATGTCCTGACGCGAATCAACACAGAACCTCCGCCCTCACTAAGGTTAGAACTACAAGGTCCGACCCCGAAAACCGGATCCGAAGGTCACAATCCTTACATTAATCATATTAAAGTTTGGGGGTATCCTGCCCATGTAAAGAGGAATGACGTAGATAAGTTGGAGTCAAGAACAGACAAGTATAGGTTTGTGGGATATCCAAAAGAAACATTTGGATATTATTTCTATCATCCTTCTGAGCAAAAGGTCTTAGTGGCTAAGAGAGCTGTATTCCTGGAGAAGAAATATCTCTTCCAGAAAAATAGTGGGAGCCAGATAGAACTGGACGAAGTCCATCAACCACAAACTGGGGACACAGTCTCACTAAATGAGACACCACCTACGGAAAATGCTCAATATGAAACACTGATATTGCGAAGATCTGGTAGGGTACCTAGAGAACCTGAGAGATATGTTGGACATATCTCTGACAGTTCGTCTAAGGTAAGGATAAATGAGGATGATGATCCTCAATCCTATCAGGAGGCAATTCGTAATTTTGACTCCGAGAAATGGAAGGAAGCTATGGATTCAGAAATCCAATCCATGTATACCAATCAAGTTTGGAACTTGGTTGACATACCTGAAGGGAAGGTCCCTATCGGCTGCAACTAGATCTTCAAAAGGAAGATCAGAGCAGATAGACAAATTGACACTTATAAAGTTCGACTAGTGGCAAAGGGATATCGTCAAAGACAAGGAATTGACTATGACGAAACTTTTTTACCAGTAGCAATGATAAAGTCAATTAGAATCCTCCTTGCCATTGCAGCATACCTAGATTATAAGATCTGGCAGATGGATGTGAAGACAGCTTTCCTTAATGGAAAACTGTCAGAAGAGGTGTTTATGGTACAACCTGATGGATTCACATCTAAGCAGCATCCCAATAAGGTATATAAGCTTCAAAAATCCATTTATGGGTTGAAGTAGTCGTCTCGAAGTTGGAATTTGAGATTTGATGAGGTTATCAAATCTTTTGACTTCATTCAAAATGAAAACGAACCCTGTGTTTACAAGAAGGTCAGTGGGAGCTTAATAACCTTCTTAATCCTCTATGTTGATGACATCTTACTCATTGAGAATGGCGTAAGGATTCTGACATCAACGAAGTCTTGGTTGTCCAAGACATTCTCCATGAAGGATTTGGGAAAAGCATCCTATGTGCTGGGCATAAGGATCTATCGTGCTAGATCAAAAAGGATGCTGGGAATGTCCCAATCCATGTACATAGATACTATACTCAGGAGATTCCAGTTGGAAAATTCCAAAAGAGGTCTTATTCCTATGAGACATGGAATTTACCTATCTAAGGGCATGGCCCTAGAACACCTAAGGAAGTGGAGCACATGAGTCGGGTACCCTATGCCTCGGCAATAGGGTCGATCATGTATGCCATGCTATGTACTTGCCCTGATGTGGCCAATGCTTTGAGCATTACCAGCAGATATCAGAGTGATCCGGACGAAGAGCACTAGAAAGCAGTGAACTGCATTCTTAAGTACTTAAGAAGAACTAAGGATCTTTTATTATTGTATAGAGGAGAAGAGGACTTTCAATTGAGAGCATATACAGACTCTAGTTTCTAGTCAGATTCGGATGATAGCAAATCCATGTCTGGATTTGTATTCATGTTAAATGGAGGGACAATTAGTTGAAAGAGTTCCAAGCAAGAAACGACTGCAGATTCAACGACAAAGGCAGAGTATATAGCTGCAGTTGAAGTTGCCAAGGAAGCAGTCTGCATGAAGAAATTAATCTCGGAACTTGACATAGTTCCCAGTATATCAGATCCCATCCCATTATTATGTGATAATAATAATTGAAAGGCATCGACCTATGTGAACGCGTTTTAGGCATAATATAGGGTTTTAAGGAATTAATCTTTGCGATTACGGAATTTAATTAAGGTTGAAAGGAGTCTTTCTGAGTAGACGCGATTTGCATTTAGTAAATCCGAAACTTGATGTTTTAAGGAAAAATCATGGTTTTAGTGTTTTTCTCATCCTCTTGTTTGAGGAATCCATCTCTTTCCTCAACTTTGAGCTTTTCCCCTTGAAATATTGATTGTTCTTGAGCTTTTGGAGAGAATCTCTTGTTTTGATCTCTAGATTGTGTATGGATTTGCCTTAATACAAGTTAAGGAAGCTTATGTATAGAGGTTTACGAGATTGAAGAGTCTTTTCCAAATTGTGTTGTATGTGGTCCTATGTTTACCCAAGTCGTTGGTGGTTTCTCCTATTTCATTGCATTCACTGATGATTTCTCAAGGTATGGCTTTATATACTTAATGAAGTATAAATCAGAAGCCTTTGAGAAATTCAAAAAATTTAAGAATGAAGTAGAGAAACAAACTGGAAAGAGTATCAAAACCTTCGTATCTGATCGCGGTGGGGAATAGTTGAGTACATAGTTCACACAATACTTAAAGCACCACTTTGATTGGAGAATAGGAGAAGAATAAAGGCGAATAAGGAAGAATAAGCTTAATTTTACTTTGACAAGCGGAATGGCTTATACTGGTGCAGAATAGTGTATTCGGGGAATAAGGAGAATAAGTCATCCCACCCTAGACCCAAGACTTACTTATTCTTCTTATTCTGTCAGTGGGCCCCACAAAACTATCAAACTGAAACATCCCTTATTCTAGTATACGCCATTCCACGAGTGGGCCCCACGTAATCCTTTCTCAGCTTATACCTCCTTATACACCTTAAATGAATTGTGTATCAGAAAGGAGGAATCACACATTGATGGAAATTGTGTGATCTATGATGAGCACGTCTAGATTACCAGTGTCCCTATAGGGATATGCACTTAGCTCGACTATGTATATCCTGAACAAGGTATCTAGCAAATCTGGTACATCCACTCCATATAAGATATGGAAAGAAAGGAAACCAGACCTTAAGCATGTTAAAGTCTGGGGATGTCCTGCTTATGTCAAAAGATAAGCTGGAGTCTAAAACTGACAAATGCAGATTTGTGGGGTGTCCAAAGGAAACCTATGGATACTACTTTTATCATCCTAGAGAACAAAATGTGTTTGCCGCTAGGAGAGCTATCTTCTTGAAAGAAGATTACATTCTCTAAAATGATAGTAGGAGTAAAGTAACTCTAGAAGAATTTCTGGACCCACAGACTATGACAAGGTCATCAGATGAATTATCAATTTCTTAACTTGTTCAAACAAACACATAGGAACCTCGTAGGTCTATTAGAGTACCTAAACCATCCGAAATATATGTGGGACATATCTGTGGGAATGATTCTAGGATACTCTACAATAAGGATGATGATCTAAGACTTACCAAGAGGCCATTAAGAGTCCAGAGACCGGAAAATGGCGAAAAGCCATGAATTCTGAAATTCAGTCCATATACATCAACCAAGTCTAGAACTTGGTAGACTTGCCTGAGGGTATAGTACCCATTGGCTGCAAGTGGATCTTTAAAAGCGGATAGACGAATTGAGACTTATAAGGCAAGATTAGTGGCGAAGGGCCATCGTCAAAGACAAGGTGTTGACTATGACGAGACCTTCTCGCCCGTTGTCATGATTAAGTCTATCAGAATTTTTCTCGCTATTGTTGCATACCATGATTATGAAATCTAGCAGATGGATGTGAAGACTGCCTTCTTCAATGGAAACCTTGAGGAAGAGGTGTATATGATACAACTAGAAGATTTTACAACAAAAGAATCTCCACATATGGTATACAAACTGCAAAGGTCTATTTATGGACTGAAGCAAGCTTCTCGAAGCTGGAACATAAGGTTTGATGAGGTGATCAAATCTTGACTTCATTAAGTATGAAGATGAACTATGTGTATACAAGAAAAATAGTAGGAGTGCAATCACTTTTCTAGTCCTTTACGTTGACGACATCCTACTCATTGGGAATGATGTCGGGATGATGTCATCAGTAAGAGTTTGGTTGTCTAAAACTTCTACATGAAGGATTTGAGAGAACCATCTTACGTATTGAGAATACGGATCTATAGAGATAGATCAAAGAAGATGCTTGCTTTGACCTAGTCAATGTACACAAAAACCATTGTCAAAGGGTTTTGGCATGGAAAATTTCTAAAGAGGTCTCATACCGATGAGACATGAAATTTATCTCTCTAAAGGTCAGTCTCCTAAGACCCCTGAAGAGAGGGCATTAATGGATAAAGTTCCCTATGCATCAGCCATAGATTCCATTATGTATGCCATGCTATGTACTAGACCTGATGTAGCATATGCTTTAAGTGTTACGAGCAGACATCAGGCAGATCCAGGTGATGAACACTGGAAGGTTGTGAAATATATCCTTAAGTACTTGAAAAGAACTAAGGATATGTTTTTGATCTATGGAAGAGGAGTCTTAAAGCAGCAAGGATACACTGACTTGAGTTTTCAGTCTAATCCGAATGACAGCAAATCAATATCGGGATTTGTCTTTACACTCAATAGGGTAGCAGTGAGGTAGAAAAGTTCTAAGCAAGAAACCACTGCTGATTGGACAACAGAAACATAGTATATTGATGCTACTGAAGCCGCCAAGGAAGCAGGCTAGATGAAGAAGTTCATCGGTGATCTTGGTGTGGTGGATAGCATCTCTAGTCCCATCCCACTCCTGTGTGACAACAATGGGGCGATTGCTCAAGTGAAAGAGCCTAGGTCTCATCAGAAGTCGAAGCACATTATGAGGCACTTTCACCTGATCAGAGAGATTATAGCTCGAGGAGATGTTGTGGTAGAAAGGGTTCCCTCAGCTGACGACATAGCAGATCCACGGACAAAGTCTTTGTCTCAAAATGTGTTTGAGCGTCGCTTAGAAAATATAGGTATTCAACATAAGGGTGATTAACTTTAGTCCAAGTGGGAGATTGTTAATATTAGGTGGCCTCCAAGCCAATCGGATACTTTGTATTATTCAATTATTAATAAAATGGCTTTATTTCATTGTGTATATAATTCGATTTTGTTTATCGTTTCACGATGAAGTCCATGAACATGTGCAATGGTCTTCAGATTATGATGAGATCATAATTACGGGATTGAAAGCTTGTAAACACATGTTCTTAATTGTTCCTAGTCGGAAGATGTGTGAGAAGGACATCAGACATCTGGATAGACTAGTACATGTTTCTTCAGCTCATTTGATGACAGTGACTGATCCTATAAGTCACTTATGTGGAGACACTATGCTGGACCTGTATGTGTTTATTGGCGAATGAGTTCACTGAACAGATCCAACCATGAATTGTTAGATGGTAGCTACCTAACTGTTAACCAGCTCGATTCTTTTGTCATGGTTGCATGGATGGTCCTTAGACCTAAGACACCAAGGATACTTTATTGGTAGGTCTCTGAGCTTTGATCTTGACTAACGAATTCCTAACTATGGTTTATTAATAAGTCAAGTGATTGGGTTCAGGGAGATGCCCTCAAAGGTAATTGTGTGTTCAATAAGGGATTATCCACTCTCGGTAATAAGTGAGAGAATGTTCTGAGAATAATGTGCATAAGTCCCTGGCCAGGGCGGACTCTGTTTTAGATAAGGAATTATCTGATATAGTTTAGCAGCATCTAATTCAAGTGAATCGACCGGCTATGGTTTAATTGTAAACCATACACTAGGTCGATTCGGGAACATTGAACGGATGAAGGATTATATCCACGCAATAACCGATGACGGAAATGTTCCATTAGTGGGTTGCGGAACTCTAATCCCTTCTAGGATCACGCTGTGTTGCTCGGCACCCAATGTATTCGGAAGTCCGTCCGAATTCATTGTAGGACATTAAATTTGGCTGATTAATTAATATAAAGATACTAATTAATTGAGTGAATCAGTAAAGAGTTACTAGACTTAATGGGCCATTAACTGGACTGGTTTTGGGCCTAGAGGGTCACACGCAAAAGGTTTTCAAGTCCAAGGATTTATTTACGGATTTATTATAAAAGAATTGTTGCTAGGTCAGAGGCTAGCAACGGCCGAGCACCTGTGTGGCTTGCGGCATCGCACAGACGGAACCCGACGAACGCGGATTCAAATCCACGCAAGGTGAAAATACGATTTTCTCTTTTTAATTTTAATACCCGAAACGGCATGGATCCGACTCCTACTATCCGCTACATTTTTTTTGGATCTGACACATCGAACCTAACACATATCTACATTTATTACAGAGCAGCAAAAGAAGGGTTCAACAATCTCAGCTGAAACTATCAATAATAGAGAGAAAGAAGCCAGAGCTATAGCCTCTCTCAAAGATAGAATGAACATGTCATATAGCTTCCCCAAAGACAAGACTCGTGTTCTGTTCGAATGGACACGATAGTATAATCAAATTGTATTACCTCAATAAAAAAGGCAGAAAATGCCAAGAAATCTCACGATCCTAATTACTGTCCATATCATCAAATCTTGGGTCATCCCATTGAAGAATGTTATGTGTTCAAAAACGCAGCTGAAAAGTTAATCCAGAAGGGTGTTCTAACGATGGGGGATCATCTTGTCAACCCTCCGCAGCCTCATGCCTAGACAAGATCAAACATGGCATCAGCGAATGTGCACCACATGATTCCTATTTACCAGCCATTGACTTCAAAAACAGTAGAAAGAAGTACACAAGACACTTATGAGCAGCTAGTGCTTCAATTGCTCCAAGCATCTCATTGGCACATAGTCAGAAAGAAGTGTAGATCCTATACTCATAGAAGGCCAGCAGGAGTGCATATTCGTGGAGGTATTCCACGACGGCCGACATATATTCAGCCTGTGACTCCACCACAGCTTGATGATATGATGTCCAAGATGACTCTATCTGCTTCAATTAAGGTTGCAGCCCCAATCCAAGAGCAATGCATTCCTCATCTTAGAGACATCTCAGTCAAGTTCAAGTTCTCCTTCCATAGCAAATAATGTATAGAAGTGGGTGGATCCTCATACTCTAAGGAGGGTCACCAATAGAATAAGGAAAAGAGAAACACCCTTACCAGGCTTGCCAAAGGGTAAAGATCCATTGATGAACTTGTAGTCGCTTATAGACATCCTTGATGAATATGAACAGTCCCAAAGAAGGCATGTTAAGCTAAAACATTATATCCTATGGGAAAAACTACAAACCATGTTAGTAAAGTAGATACATGAAGAAGTTATGTTCTAGGAATAGAAAGCCAAGAGGCACAAGATTGATGGTAGTCAGGAAAATGAGAAGGATGAGCAGGAAGGCACCATTACTGTCCTGTCTTGCAACACTATTTCAGCAATAAACAAAAATGAAAATAATGATGAGGAAATAATTTTTCTTACTCCAAAAATAGAAGTGATGGAAAGCTCCACATCAACCCCAGAAGAACAACATGTCACCCACTCTAGCAAAAGGTGGGGGCAGAAGCCTCAAGTGGCTGTCAATGATAAAATCATTCAACTTCAGGGAGAAACACCATATGTTATCCTAGAACTAGAATTCAGAGGTATAGAGGCTCAGCTTGTGTCAAAAACAAATGCTCAAATCCAGCCTCCGCTTAGGCTATATCTAGAAAATTTTGACCAAGAAAATGAGGTATTGCCCTCTTTATATGAGTTCATGGTAGTTGAACGGTCTGCAAAGAAAGGCAAACAAATCCAGCAGCAGCTGTCCGAAGGCTGGGATCCTCCAGTTGCCTCTCCAGAAATTAGGGGTAATGAAAAAGCAGAAAAGAAAGTTATTAGTTTATTGAAGAAATTGCCAGCCAAATTCACTGTATGGGAAATTTGATCACTCAGTGAAGACCTGCGGAAAGCCCTCATTGCAGCTTTGTAAACTCCTGAGGCTTATGAAACTCATGCAGTAGAAATCCAAGAAATAACTTATGAATCCTTTGCAACCTCCATCACCTTCACTGAAGATGATATGTCGTTGCCCACTAGTGATCACAATAGGCCACTATGAGAGGAAAGATAAATGGGCAATCCGTCATTGGAATTCTGGTCGATCAAGGTACTACAGTTAGTATTATGCCTCTTAGAACCTTTCAGAAGTTTTATTTTCATATGCATTTAAGGAGAGTGCAGGATTTCAAAATAGCTAGGTTTAACTAGAAGGTAGAAACACCTATTGGGATAGTTGAATTTGAGATGGTCATGGGTGACTTTCACTTCACAGTCCTCTTCCATGTCACAATTCCGATACTACATATAAAGCTCTGCATAACCAACCATGGATACATCAATACTTTCTGGTGCCCTCCACATTGCACCAATGTAGGACAAGTATAGTGGGTGTTCACAGATCTTGAACCCTTTGAGGTTCATGAGTGCCATCTTATGGATGCTAATCTTTATATACCTCCGGCCGCGGAGGGAAAGGAAGATAAAGAAGTAGAAAAGCTTGATACTAGACAGAGTGAGGAATGGTTCCCTCCTCTGCCAGATATCAGCTCCCTCAGTCTTAAAGACAAGGATGCCATAATTATGAGAAGTTCTTTAGTAAATGCAATCAAACAACAAGATGTTCTTTCTATAGAAGTCATGGTCCTAGCTGGACTAATCCATCCCATTGAGGAGTATGAAAGTTAGCTCGTAGATCCCTTAAAGAACTTCGTGGTTTCTCACGAAGATGGATATGAAACAGTCTTTTATAGAGATGATGAGCAGTCAGCCATTGAAGACAAAGATTGTTATATACCCGATATAGAAGAAGAACTATGGGTTGATATCATAGGTCTTCCTGATATGGCTAAGCACACTGAGAAGCTAGCAAAGGCTCAGTCTATTCCAAAGTAATAGACCAAGAAGGAATGGAGAAGGTTCCAATAGTTATGGTACCCACACAATATGTAACGACGCGCCATCCTATGACCGGAGACCCGGTCACTAAATGGATGTCGGCCCATTAACTGCGGGTTCACACCTGGATCTTACACAACACGTCTGGAGGAGTAAGTGCTAAACAAGGCTAAATATAACAATCTCACGGACTACAAAGGTAAGCAAGTGCGCAGGAACAAAAATAACAATGTCCGTATACAGTCCAACAATAATTACATGTCCAACAATTAAATAAGTATAGGCAGAAGGAAAGTACAACAACATCGGGGCATACCCCGGAACAGAGACAGCTGCTGGTCCGCACACCAAGAAGGCACCACACGCCTCCACACGCCGCGAGGTCCACACCTGAAACCGCAGGGAGTGAGCCACACCAGAAATGGGCTCAGTAGGGATCATCCGATCCCCTGCCTCCCACTCACACACCCACAAGTGTAACAACAGGAAAATATAACAATTAAGTAAAGCAGTAAACATAGCACCCAACTCTGATATGAAACGCACGATAAGCAGTGTAGCAAGAACCATTCTAAGCAACCCGAAGAACCCAACACAGAGTAACGTCTCACAGCCGAAGTCCACGAAGCGACTGAACCACACTGTCGACCGAAGTCAAACGTCGCCTCCCAACACTACCACCACAGCTCACGCCAGTCCACCCCTACAGTGTTCCGGGGCACTGTAGGGTGAGGCAGTGAGTCAAACTAGGACTAGCTGGAACCAGTGTACCGCCACTGCCAGCTACGTATGCACACAAGCAGTCTAGACTACTGTCCTACCGTCTGGATTGCCTCCACGCTAGGCCTCAACGCTTCAGGAGGGCCTTGGGGACCGGCGAACCCCCGTCAAGCCGAAGCTACAGGAACTACCCACAACCATAAATCTCTCGGGTTGCGTCAGGCCAAAGGGCTAAGGGTACCACTCGTAACCTTGATCAAAGGTCACATCAGGCCCAGTGGCTAAAAGGGTAAGCCAACTCCAACAGTACCTCAACCAGCTCCACAGCAAGAAACGCGCCGGAAGCTGTCACGACAAACAGGGAAACCCCGACCCGCTGAGGACAAACAGCGACCCCTCGGATAGCACACCGGCTACTCCGGCCCGTCGGGCTCAAGGCGATCCTGCTTTCCTTAGCCAAAGGTAAAAACACAACATGTACCCCTTCTCCCACCGGTACAGCTCACAGACACCATGACCCTGTTCCCATCGGTCCATGGTGACAAACGTAAACCCCAGTCATTCCGATTCCATATTCACATAAGCACACACACACACAACATGATTCCATTCGTACAGTAAACCTCCGTCTCAGCGTACAGTTGAAGCACATACATCGATGATGAAATCTTATTCATGCAGAAGTCCTCAGTCTCAGCGTACAACGTGAAGCATGCATTTGAATCATCCCACCGTGAAACATGTATCAAATAACTAGAGTTAAGCATTCCTGTCTTGAATCGCGTCGACCGAGGTTGACGCCATTCAAGACCCTCAGACAGGTTTATTAAAAGCCAGATTATCCCTTAAAACGCGTCCACCAGTGAAGCCGCCGTTTAAAACGCGTCAGGGTCCAGATTTACAGACCCTCACTCGGGGTGATTTTCTTGTCTAAATGGTGTCATGATGTCCTGACGCCCTTCTGAAAGGCGTCGTCCATCCATGACGTCATTTAGCGCAAGAACCCCTAACACAGGAAACCTCAAACAGGGAGGTTTCTGCCTTAAAAGGCGTCGCACTGCACTGACGCCCTTTGAAAAGGCGTCGACCAGGCACGACGCCGTTTAGCGCCAGAAACCAGGTTTCCTGGTTCAACCCGAGGGTTTCTCCTTTAGTCCCAAGCACCCCGAAAAGCCCCAAAACCAAAGGGGGAGGAAGAGAAATCCAACCATCACAAGCATGCTACGAAACCACGTCCACAAGCACCGCCGTTCCCACAAGGAATCCCCCTAAACATGCTCAATCTAGCCCCAAATACGTCACGTCACGCCAAGAAACATACGAGCAACACATGCAAGGTTCGTCCCCCTACCGGTTCTTGAACTCCGCCAAGCTCCGTGCCGCCATCCTGCCGCACCACACACCGCCGCCGGTACCCTCGAGGATGCCGCCACTCCGCTGGGACGTCGGCCGCCGTCCGGAGAGTGGAACACCGCGAAGGAAGTGGTGGAGGTAGAGGTGAGAGGTAAGGTGGTGTTGGAGTGGTGGAAGAGGAAGAAGAGGAAGGGAAGGGGAAGAAGAGCGTCGGAGAGGGCGGAGAGAGCGAAGAGAGAGAGAGTGAAGGCGAGAATGAGGGAAAGAAGGGGAGGCTCGCAGGGTCAATCTGAAACCTGCTAAAACGCGTCGATCGAGGTAGACGCCTATCAGTCTGACAGTACGGGCCGTACTGACAGCGGTCTGAAACGCGTCACCCACCGTGGACGCCGTTCAGACGACAGGACAGGCCGTACTGACAACGCTCTGGCGCCGCACCCTAACATCTCAGAGGTCACAGTCTGAATCGCGTCGGCCAACCTGGACGCCGTTCAGACGATGTGACCGGGGCCGTACCCTCGCGGCCCGAAACCCGCCTACGTGGCGCACACGTGGCACAACAACCTGCAGACCTAAATGGCGTCCACACAACCTGACGCCTTTTGAAAGGCGTCGAGCAGTGCTGACGCCATTCAGCCAGGAATCTCAAGACCCCCCACAGGGTCCAAACCAAGGGATCCGACCCGAACCCGACCCAAAAACAGAACTCGAAATCTCAGTCCTTACACAATATGTCCAAAGTATTGCTGCAGCATACACAATACCCAGGCCTTGGGTATATCTTGCCAGAAGAAGAGGCTCCTCAATTCTCAGTCAATGTTGCATTTATCCTATTAGAAATTCCACAATATTCGCAAATAGTATATGGTAATTATGATGAAGAACATCCTATGGGCCATTATGTTGAAGAAAGTCAGCCATTTACTGATATGAAGATTGTTCAATCTCCTATTTTGGCATGCCAGTGTTGGAAACATCTTGAAGAAAATATTGATATTATTCATAATGGCAACGACATACAAGTCATAGAAGTCAAAGAAAATGATACCCCAAGCTCCAGTATTATTCAGAATATGCCAGAAAAATACGGAAATTCATCTCCCCCTCCTGAACAACATGTTAATATAGGTTAGAGAGAAGATAATCTTACTTAGCTCAGAGAAAATCAACAGGGAGATTCTGTCCAAGATATTGTTACAGCAAATCGGTCAGTCGAAATTGACCAAGAAGTCAATGGAGTCGAAGAAGAAACTAAAGAAGAAATGAACAAAGAAGATTTGATGGATCTTTAGCCAGCACCTCTAGAACTTGAAGATGGAAGGCAAGCTACAGTTGATGATCTTCTTGAAATCAATTTGGGTTATAAAGAAGACCCAAGGCTAATATATATAAGTACATTGCTTAGTCATGAAGAACAGAAAGAATATACTTCACTTTTGAAGTAATTCCAAGATTGCTTTGCTTGGTCTTACAAAGAAATGCCTGGGTTAGATCCAGAAGTAGTTCAACATCAGTTGGCCATTGATCCAGCTATTGAGTTAGTCAAACATGCTCTGAGAAGAATGAGACTGGAGCTGATAAACAAAATTAATGCCGAAGTCGACAAGTTGATTGGTGTTGACTTCATAGAAGAAAATCAGTATACTACATGGCTGGCAAATATTGTCCTAGTCAAGAAGAAGAATGGGTAGATCAGAATCTGTGTAGACTTCAGAGATCTAAATAAAGCAGGCCCGAAGGATGATTTTCCAGTGTCCATTACAGAAATCATGGTCAACGCTACCACAGGACATGAATCTTTGTCTTTTATGAATGGATCGTCAGGATATAATCAAATATGGATGGCTGAGAAAGACAAAATCTATACTGCTTTCAAAACTCCCAAGGGAATTTTCCACTATAAGAGAACGCCCTTTGGCCTCAAAAATGCCGGCGCAACATATCAAAGAGCAACGACTAGAATATTTGATGAATTGTTGCATCAACAGGTTGAATGTTGTGTAGATGATCTGGTTGTCAACACCAAGAAAAAAGAAGACCATATTCAGGATCTCTACACCATATTTCAAAAGTTAAGACAATACAGCTTGAAAATGAATCCCATGAAGTGTGCCTTCAGGGTCTCAAGCGGCAAGTTTCTAGGTTTTATTGTCAGATACAAAGGCATTGAAATAGACTCAGGCAAAATCAAAGCTATCTAGGAGCTCCCACCTCTGAGAAATCTCAAAGAGTTGCAATCCCTTCATGGATGGCTCGCATATATCTAGAGGTTCATATCTAACCTAGCCGAGCGATGTGAACCCTTCTCTAAATTAATGAAGAAGGATGCCCCATTCATATGGGATGATGAGTGCCAAAATGAGCTTGTGAAAATCAAACAATATCTTTTATCACCGCCCGTGCTGGGGGCACCTAGCGAAGGCCAGCCATTGATCTTATATATTGCTGCTCAAGAGACTTCTCTAGGGGAATTGCTGGTGCAAAATAATGAACAAGGCAAAGAGCAAGCGTTATATTATTTAAGTTGAAGGTTAATCGGAGCTGAAATTCGGTACTCTCCTATTGAGAAGATATGCTTAGCCCTGGTCTTTGAAGCCAAAAGACTCAGGCATTACATGCTGTCACATGAAATCAAGCTCATCTCCAGGGCTAATCCCCTCAAATACATCCTTAATCAGTTGGCCTTAAAGGGTCGTTTGGGCAAATGGGCAGTCCTCCTCATGGAGTTTGACATTAAATATATTCTTCAGAAAGCCATCAAAGGTTAAGCCATTGTGGACTTCTTTGCAGCACATCCAGTGCCAGAAGATTCTCCACTGGTCACAGATCTGTCAGACGAAGAAACATTGGAAGCTAATCATATAGAACTAAAGATATGGCAACTATATTTTGACGGGGCTTCTCGTTTATCAATTGCACAAGATGGTGCATTCACTACCAAGGCATGGGTAGGAATTGTCTAGATATCTTTAGAAGGTGAGGTCCTGAATACCTCATGTTCTTTGACTAAGCCATGTACCAACAATGAAGCCGAATATGAAGCTTTAATAGTTGGCCTCGAAGTTGCTCTAGATATAGGGATTCAAATGATTTAAGTCCATGGATCCTCAATTTTGGTTATATACCAAGTATAAAGAATATATGATGTCCAAAAACCTGAGTTGATTCCTTATCACCAGAGGCTCCTCAAGTTGATACAAACATTCTATTTCCTTGAAATTAACCATATCAATTGCCACGCAAACACTCAAGCTGATGTTTTGGCTAAATTAACAAGTTCTTTGGCTCTGCCGCTAGAAGGATCTATTGAAATGTGGGTCAAGGATAGAAGACTGATGCCAATTGTGTCGGCAGAAGAAACATAAATGGAAATAGAAGTATGCATAGTGGAAGAAGCCGATAAGCCTGATTGGAGGGAAATGCTTATCAATTGGTTCAAATATAAAATATTGCCAAGCACTCGAATCAACCATGCTAAATTGATCTGTATCAAGGATTCATATGAATATAAAGTAGACACTCTATTTTGAGTAACATATGATGGTAAAAGAAAAGTTCACCTCAAATGCCTGTCACCCAAAGAGACAACAGAGGCCTTAAGGGAAATACATGTCGGGGTCGGTGGTGCTCACCAGTCCAGCCCCATGATGAAAAATCAACTCAAACAGTTCAGAGACTATTGGCCTACTGTAAGGACTGAGGTTTAGGATCCAGTTATCGGTCGGTTTCGGTGTCGAACCCTTTGGTTTGATCCCTTGTAGGGCTGGGGCATGGGCTCTTTTTCACGTTGAGCTTGCGAGACATGATTTTGAACAACATCAGCCTTAGCGGATGCCATTTAGGAGCTTTGCAAGGGTGCCGCGTGGGTAGGCATGGAGGTGTTAGTATTAGATGGTCTCAAAGCCAATCCGATACTGTGTACTTATTCAGATTATTAATAAATGGCAATAATTCATTGTGTGTAATTAATTCGATCTATGTTTATCGTATCACGATGAAGTCCATGAACATGTGCAATAGTCTTCGGATTATGATGAGATCATAATTACGGGACCAAAGACTTATAAACACATGTTCTTAATTGTTCCTAGTCATAGGATGTTTGAGATAGGACATCGAACATCCGGATAGACTAGTATAGGTTACTTCAGCTCATATGATGAGGGTGACTGATCCCATAAGTCACTTGTGTGGAGACACTATGCTGAACCTATAGGTGCTCATTGGTGAATGAGTTCACTGAACTGATCCGACTATGAATCGTTGGATGGTATCACCTCACTGTTAACCAGCTCGATTCATTTGTCACAGTTGCGTGGATGATCCTTGGACCTGAGACTCCAAAGATATCTTGTTGGTAGGTTTTTGAGCTTTGACCTTGACGAACGAATCCCTAACCATGGGTTATCAATAAGTCAAGCGATCGGGTTCAGGGAAATGCCCTCGAAGGTAATTGTGTGTTCAATACGGGATCATCCGCTCTCGGTAGTTTGAGAGAGAATGTTCCGGGAATGATGCGCTTAAAGTCCCTGGCCAGGGCGGACTCTGTAATCGATAAGGAGTTATCGGATTCAGATTAGCAGCATCTGATTCAAGTGAATCGACCAAATAGGGTTTAACAGTAAACCATGCCCTAGGTCGATTCGGGAACATTGTACGGATGAAGGATTATATCCGCGCGCTAACCGATGACAGAAAGGTTCCAATAGAGGGTTGTGATAACCCCAGTGCCATCCAGGATCACGCGATGTTGCTTGGCATCCAACGTGATCGGCAGTCCGTCCGAATTTATTGTGGGACATTAAATTCGGCTGATTAATTGAATATAAGGATATTAATTAATTCAGCGGGTCAGTAAAGGGTTACTGGACTTAATGGGCTATTAACTGGACTGGTATTTGGGCCTAGAGGGTTACACGCAAATGGTTTTCAAGTCGATGGATAATCCAACAGGATTTCGGATAAGTCTGGGTTTTTATGAAAAACAGCAAACAGACTTCTTATAAAAGAACGGATTCTACGTCCGGGGCCAGCAACCCTGACCTAGCCGTCATTCGTTCTTTCTCCCTTTCTCTCTCTTCTGGGCGTGCGGTTCCCAACTGCTCCACCTTCCGTTCGATGGGGATTCCGAATCCACATGTCGCGGCGGATTACGCGAAGCCAGACGAGATCTATGAACGCCGCAGCGAGCGAGGAAGCGAGGACGATCCATCGCGAGGAGAACCGCGTGGATACCGCTAGAGGTCGGGCATCTACGTGACTTGCGGCATCGCTCCGACGGAACCGGAAAACGGACGCGGATTGGAATCCGTGCAAGGTAAATTCGATTTACACCGGTTCTATTTTAATGATCGAAACGGGACATATCCGATCCCAAATATTTTGTTCCGCTGCATTTTAGGATCGGATCCTGACACAGCGATCCCAACAGGAGGCATGTGTATAAGGACTCGGTCATGTCGTATGAATGGCGTCTTGCATGGACGACGCGATTCAGACATCTGCCAGTGTATGACCCCGTCCTGTCGCCTGATTGGCATCATTCTGGAACGATGCATTTTAGCGAGTTTCGGTTGACACTCTGAAGCCCTCCCTCCTTTCCCTCATTCTCTCCACTCCTCTCTCTCTCTCCTCCCCCTCCTCTCTGAACGACTCCGACCCCCCCCCCCCCTCCTTCCCTTCCTCTCCCCATTCCTCCTCTTCCTCCACTCCATCAACCTCCTACCCCTCACCACTACCACCACCATGTCCTTTGCGGCGCATTGCTCTCAAGACGACGGCCAACGTCCTAGTCGAGTAATGGCGTCCACTGTAACGACCCTCCACCCTATAATCGGGGATCCGATTACTAAATGGGTACCGAATCATTAAATTTGGAGCCAAACCAGTATCTCAATTAGTCTGAGAAATAAATGATAAACTAAGCTAAACATCCACATCACATCGAATTGTAAAGGAAGTGCAGAAATTAAAAATTATTACAATTCGACTCGACTCAGCAAATAATTACATACTCCAACTGAAAAAGAAATAATTAAGCGTACAGGCCAGAAAAGAAAATAACAACTACCTTAGGGCATACCCCGGAACAACGGCTGCTGGCGCGCAACCCAAGGCGACACTCTCCTCGCTACGCCTGCCTGGAACCCTCACCTGAAAACCGCAGGGGGTGAGTCTCATCGAAAATGACTCAGTAGGGATCCTTCGATCCCCACCACCCACTCACACACCCACAAGTGCAGAACACAAATATAGGCAATTTAACTAAATAAAGCAGTAACACAATTCCAAAATTTCGATATAAAATGCAGGCATTTATACAACATGCACGATTTGAAACCACATTACCACGGAGTCCACAACTAGCGTCTCGGCTAAACACACAAGTCACACAGCCGAACGCGGAAAACACCGACCCGCTGAGACCAAATAGCAACCCCTCGGATAGCACACTGGCTACTCCGGCCTAACCTGGCTAAAGGTGGTCTTGCTTTCCCCAGCATGAGTGACATTCCAAATGTACCACTCCCACACCGGTACTAGCTATACCCCGGGGTACACCAGGTGACCCTCGCTCTAGGCGTCACCCCACCACTCCCACATTGGCGCCGTGTCACTCCCACACTGACACAGGGTGCCTAAGCGCTAACAACTGTCACTCTAGGTCCACGATCGCACAAAACGCAACACAATGCGATCCGATCACGTAGAAATCATTGCCCTCAAATATGTTCTCAAACATGCAATTAACCAAACTATCTATCAACGTAAACACATGTTAATTGCAGGAATTAATGAGATTCTATCTTGAATCGCGTCGCCCAAGGCCGACGTCATTCAAGACTCCTAAACTGGTTCATGTGAAATATGGCCTCGGAAGAAGGCCTAGAACACGTCGTTCAAACGTGTCGCCCTTTAAAAGGTGTCGCTGTCTCTGGTCGCCTAATAACGACAAAAATAGAGATAGGCCTCGGGGTGATCTGAACTTAAAAAGCATCGTGCACGGAAGTCGTCGTTTAGAAGGCGTTGCTGTCTCGGGAAGCTATTCAATCCAGAGATAAAGTCTATTATCTGGGGTTAAATGGCGTCGTAGGTGGAAGCCGCCTTTTAAATGGCGTCGTTGTCCCCAGATGCCTTTTAACCCTGACAGACAGGTTCTCCTCCGGCTTCCCCTGAGTTCCAAAATAGGATTTCTCCCCCAAATTCTCACAAAACACCATAAAAATAGAGAGGGAGGAGGAGAACCTAAATACCAATTAAAAACCCACAATTCTTCATTACATACAATTAGTATTTTCACCCCAAAAATCCCCTAAACATGCTCCAAAGCGGGAAAAAGCATGGTTTTAAACAAAATACAACGGGGATCGTCACCCTACCACTTACTCGAACTCCTCCGAGCTCCAAGCCGCCAACCCGCCTCGCCACACGTCGCCACCGGTACAGCTATGGACGCCGTTACTCCACTGGGACGTCGGCCGCCGTCCGGAGAGAAATACGCCGCGGAGGAAGTGGTGGTGGTAGTGGAGGAAGTTAGGAAGTTAATGGAGTGGAGGGAGAGGAGGAATGGGGAGAGGAAAGGAGGAGAAGGGGGAAAAGGGAGCCGAAGGGTCGGAGGGAAGAGAGGAGAGAGAAGAGAAAGGAGAGAATGAGGGAAAGGAGGGAGGGTTCGCGGGGTCAAATCGAAACTAGGTAAAACGCATCGTCCAAGCCCAACGTCATTCAGACGACAAGTCCGGGCCGTATACTGACAAACCAGGGCCGTACTTTAAATGGTGTCGTCTATACAAGACGTCATTCAGACAATAAGACCGGGGCCATACTCTCGCGGCCCAAAACCAACCCACGTGGCGCCCACGTGGCACAACCTAAAACGCGTTTACTTTGTTGGATGCCTTTTGAACTGCGTCGAGCAGGAACCCATGCCCCAGCCCCCACAAGGGCCCAAACCAAGGGGTCAGACCCGAAACTGACCCGATAACCAGATCCGAAACCTCAATCCTGACAACGACGGTACCGGCGGCGGCTCGTGGCGTGGCGGTTTGGCGTCTAGGAGCAAGGAGGAGTTCAAGTAACCGGTAGGGTGACGATCATCGTGGTGTTTTGCTTAAAACCATATTTTCCCTACTTTGGAGCATGTTTAGGGGTTTTTTTGGGTGAAAATGCTCGTTTTATAAAATGAGGAATGGTGGGTTTAAAATGGTTATTTGGATTCTCCACCCCCTTCTCTATTTTTGGGTATTTTAGGGCGATTTTAGGAGGAGTAAATCGCGTTTGTGGCTCGGGGGAGACCGCAAGAAAATCCTGCTTCAGGTGCTAAATGGCGTCGGGCCAGGGCGACGCGATTTATAAATGGTGTCGACCATAGGCGACGGGATTTAGGCCCAGATGCCAGAAGGCAGTTCGGTTTTCGGGTGGTAACTGACGTCGCGTCCAAGTGACTCCATTTAAATGGTGTCTACTATGGGCGACGCAATTTAGACCCATCGCCCGAGGCCAGTTTCCGTGTGAACCAGTTTAGGGGTCTTGAATGACGTTGGCCACAGGCGACGCGATTCAAGACAGAACCTCATTAATTCATACAACTAACGTGTGTTTACATTGTTAGATAGTTTGGTTAAATGCATCCTTGAAATCGTACTTAGAGGACGATGATTTCTACGTGATCGGATCGCACTGTGTTGCATTTTGTGCGATCATGAACCTAGAGTGATAGTTGTTAGCGCTTAGTCACCCTATGTCGGTGTGGGAGTGACATAGCGCTGGTGTAGGAGTGGTGGGGTGACACCTAGAGAGAGGGTCACATGGTGTACCTCGGGGTATAGCTAGTACCAGTGTAGGAGTGGTACATTCAGAGTGTCACTCATAGCTGGGGGAAGTAGAACCACCTAGAGCTAGACAGGCTGGAGCAGCCAGCGCGCTATCCGAGGGGTTGATGTTTGGCTCTAGCAGGTCAATGTTTTTCGCGTTCGGCTACGTGGTTTGTGTGTTTAGTCGAGACGCTGGTTGTGGACTCCGTGGTGGAGTGGTTTTAGAGTTATGCATGTTGCATTTACAAATGCATGTGTTTTATATCGAAATTTGAGAATCTTTGGGTGTTGTGTTTACTGCTTTACTTATTTAATTGTCTATATTTGTGTTGTTGCACTTATGGGTGCGTGAGTGGGTGGTGGAGATTGGAGGATCCCTACTGAGTCCATTTCGATGAGACTCACCCCTACGGTTTTCAGGTGAGGGTTCCACGCAGGCGTAGCGTGGAGGGTTTTGTGTCGAGTTGCGCGCTAGCAGCCACTGTTCCGGGGTATGCCCCGATGTAGTTGTTATTTTCCTTTCAGGCCTGTATGCTTAATTATTTCCTTTCAGTTGGAATATGCAATTATTTGTTGAGTCGAGTCGAATTTTAATAATTTTTAATTCCTACTCTTCCTTTAAAATTCAATGTGATGTTGAATGTTTAGCTTAGTTTATCATTTATTTTCCAGACTTAACAAGATCCTGGCTTGCCTCTACTTTTTAATGATTCGGTACGCATTTAGTAATCAGATCCAAGATTATAGGGTGGCGGGTCGTTACACCTACAATGTTCGATGATTGTGCCCAATATGCCAAATTATGTCACAAATGCCAAGAACATGGTCCAATCCCAAGAGAACACCCAATGCCTTTGCACCCTACGGCACCATCATGCCTTAGCGTATGGCCTCGGTTGTGTCGTCTAAATGGCGTCTTGCATGGATGACGCGATTCAAACATCTGCCAGTGTACGACCTCGTCCTGTCGCCTGATTGGCGTCGTTTTGGAACGACGCATTTTAGCGAGTTTCGGTTGACGCTCCGAAGCCCTCCCTCCTTTCCCTCATTCTCTCCACTCCTCTCTCTCTCCTCCCCCTCCTCTCTGAACCGCTCCGACCCCCCCCCCTTCCCTTCCTCTCCCCATTCCTCCTTTTCCTCCACTCCATCAACCTCCTACCCCTCACCACTACCACCACCATGTCCTCCACGGCGCATTGCTCTCCAGACGGCGGCCGACGTCCCGGTGGAGTAATGGCATTCACGGCGGTATCGGCGGGGGCTCGTGGTGTGGAGGTTCGGTAGCTAGAAGCAAGGAGGAGTTCAAGTAACCGGTAGGGTGACGATCATCACGGTGTTTTGCTTAAAACCATGTTTACCCTACTTTGGAGCATGTTTAGGGGGTTTTTTGGGTGAAAATGCTCATTTTATAAAATGAGGAACGGTGGATTTTAAAATGGTTATTTGGATTCTCCTCCCCGTTCTCTACTTTTGGGTGTTTTAGGACGATTTTAGGAGGAGGAAATCCCGTTTGTGGCTCGGGGGAGACCGCAGGAAAATCCTACTTCAGGAGGTAAATGGTGTCGGGCCAAGACGACGCCATTTGTAAATGGTGTCGACTATAGGCGACGTGATTTAAGCCTAGATGCCAGAAGGCAGTTTGGTTTTCGGGTGGTAACTGACATCGCGGCCAGGTGACGCCATTTAAATGGTGTCTAACATGAGCAACGCGATTTAGGCCCATCTCCCGAGGCCAGTTTCCGTGTGAACCAGTTTAGGGATCTTGAATGATGTCGGCCACGGACGACGCGAATAAAGACAGAAGCTCATTAATTAATGCAATTAACATGTGTTTACATTGTTAGATAGTTTGGTTAAATGCATCCTTGAAATCGTACTTTGAGGACAAAGATATCTACGTGATCGGATCGCACTGTGTTGCGTTTTGTGCAATCGTGGACCTAGAGTGACAGTTGTTAGTGCTTACGCACCCTGTGTCGGTGTGGGAGTGACACAGCGCCGGTATGGGAGTGGTAGGGTGACGCCTATAGAGAGGGTCACCTGGTGTACCCTGGGGTATAACTAGTACCGGTGTGGGAGTGGTACATTCGGAGTGTCACTCGTAGCTAGGGGAAGCATAGCTACCTAGAGCTAGATAGGCCGGAGTACTCAGTGCGCTGTCCGAGGGATTGTTGTTTGGTCCCAGTGGGTCGGTGTTTTCTGCGTTCGGCTGTGTGATTTGTGTGTTTAGTCGAGACGTTGGTTGTGGACTCCGTGGTGGAGTGGTTTCAGAGTTATGCAAGTTGCATTTACAAATGCATGTGTTTTATATCGGAATTTGGGAATCTTTGGGAGTTGTGTTTACTGCTTTACTTACTTAATTGCCTATATTTGTGTTGTTGCACTTGTGGGTGCATGAGTGGGTGGTGGGGATTGGAGGACCCCTACTGAGTCCATTTCGATGAGACTCACCCCTGCGATTTTCAGATGAGGGTTCCAGCCAGGCGTAGTGTGGAGGGTTTTATCTCGGGTTGCGCACTAGCAGCTATTATTCCGAGGTATGCCCTGATGTAGTTGTTTTTTCCTTTTAGGCCTGTATGCTTAATTATTTCTTTTAAGTTGGAATATGTAATTATTTGTTGAGTCGAGTCGAATTGTAATAAGTTTTAATTCCTGCACTTCCTTTACAATTCGATGTGATGTGGAATGTTTAACTTAGTTTATCATTTATTTCCTAGACTTATCGAGATCCTGGCTTGGCTCCAGTTTTTAATGATTTGGTACCCATTTAGTAACCGGATCCTCGATTATCGGGTGGCGGGTCATTACACCTACAATGTTCGATGATTGTGCCCAATATGCCAAATCATGTCACAAATGCCAAGAACATGGCCCAATCCCAAGAGAACACCCAATGCCTTTGCACCCTACGGCACCATCATGCCTTTTGCCGAATGGAGGATGGACATTGTTGGTCCATTTGTACCCTCCTCAAGAAGTGCTAAATGTATTCTAGGCAGTATAGATTATTTTTCTAGATGGGCCGACGCAATAGCACTAAGAGAAGTCACCAGAACAATTGTCGAAAGGTTCCATCGCCAAAATATATTGTTCCATTATGGTGTACCCAGTCGGATCATCTCAGATAATGGAACATGTTTCCGAAATCAAATCATATACAAGTTAGCTGCAAAATTCAAAATTGACTAGAGAACTTCTACAGTTTATAATTCACAAGCCAATGGGTTAGCAGATGCCTTTAACAAGACTCTATGCAACCTTCTAGCAAAGATAGTCAATTCTACCAAAAAAGACTGGGAAGATAGAACGTACGAAGCATTATGGGCTTACAAAACCATATGTAAAACTCCAACTAGATGTTCTCCCTATTCTTCGGTGTATGGGTCAGAGATAGTTGTGCCAATAGAATTAGAAATCCCCTCTTTGCACATTGCCTTAGAACAGGAGCTCATCAAGGGAAATCTATCCAATATAGAAAGGTGGCTCGAGGAGTTATTAGCCTTAGAATGTGACAGACTCCGAGCTCAACAGAATATTCAGATATATCAAGCTGGCATGGCTCGAGCATTTGATAAATTAGTCAAAGAAAGAGCCTTCAGAAAAGGAGACCTGGTTTTAGTCAAAAGAAAGAAGTCATGGTGTCAAGTCCAAAAGGGAGGCTGACCAATAATTGGATCGGCCCCTATGTCGTCAAAACTATTTATGAAGGAAGAGCATATACCCTCACCAATCATAAGGGAGAAGTGCAGTTTTCTCCTTTAAATGGCAAACATATGAAGTGCTATCATGTGTCGCCTCTGTGATTTTCAAGCAAGGTTTAAAAGAATATATGAAGCACTGTCTACTGTAAGCATGGGTACCATGAAGATAGTCAAGGAAATCATCAAACTCACGCATTCCCTTGGGAATATAAAATCTCAATCGACAGGGTAGAAATTAACCTGCCAACAAGAGCCAAGGATATTGAAGAGGCTCCAAAAGATTTTATGAAGCCGCCCTAAAGCACCTAATGGGTTGCCAATGACGAAATACCATTAAGAAAAATGACGACAAAAAAAAAAAAAAAAGAAGTCGGCATGACTATCCCACTAGTCGGGCAATGGTGCTGAGGCAAACCCGGTGCGGAAGGAACATACAATATTTCCCGCTTCCCGTTTTATAACCGGTTGAAGTTTCCAATCAAATCAATCCAAATCAATGATTTCTTTCGATTCTGAAATTGTTTAACATAAACATATATATACCTCACAACCTTGTTTCTTCGATGAAGAGGGCGCAAGAAACCACAAAGAAACATACAAGAAGATGGCCCAGGTTCCCTCGACTCTGCCATCCAAGCTCGAACTCAAGCCCAAATGAAAGTCAGCCTGGGTCAGCAGGACTCCGCCACTCAAGTTCCTATTCAAGTTCAAATTCAAGCTTAAGCTTAAATCCAAATGCAAGCTGGCCCAGGTCCAACTGGACTCTGCCGTCCCAATCCAAAGTGAGCTTAAAACAAAAAAGATGGCATGGGATCATTCGACCCTACCATTCAAGTTCAAAGTTCAAATCCAAACTCAAGCTCAAGTTCAAGATAGGTCGGCCTGGGTCAGTAGGACATTGCCGCTCAAAATTAAGCTCAAGTTCAAATTCAAAACTCTAGCTTAAGCTCCAGCTCAAGTCTAAATGTAAGTTAGCTTGGGTCAGTAGGAGTTCGCTGCTCAAATTCAAGCTCAACTTCGAATTCAAGCTTAAGCTCAAATGAAAACTCAAGCTCAAGTTCAAGATAGGTCGGCCTGGGTCAGCAGGACTTTGCCGCTCAAAATCAAGCTCAAGTTCAAATTCAAAGTTCCAGCTTAAGCTCAAGCTCAAGTCCAAATATAGGTCGGCCTGGGTTAGCAATACCCCGCCGCTCAAAATCAAGCTCAAGTTCAAATTCAAAGCTCTAGCTTAAGTTCAAGCCTAAATTCAAGTGTAAGCTAAAGTTCAAATTTAAGTTCAAATTCAAGCTCAGGATCAAGTCAAAATGCAAACCAGCCTAGGTCCTATGGGACTCTGCCGTCCAAATTCAGAGCAAGCTCAAAACAAAAAAGGTGGCCCGGGTCCATTCAGCCCTGCCACTCATTTTCAAGCCCAAATTCAAGCTCAGGTTTAAATCCAAGTTCAAGCAGAAATTTAAAGTAATGCAAGTCGACCGAAGTCTTTATGACTACGTCACACCAGTGGTTGGCCTGGGTCCTTCGTGACTCCGTCATCCCCGATAGACCGGGTCTCCGAGAGGAGCACTCTATCACCATCAATGGTCGGGCTTGAGAATACCCACCACTTAAGTTCAAATTCAAAAATTTAAAGCAATATAAGTCGGCCGAGGTCTTCTACGACTACATCGCACCGGTGGTTGGCCTTGGTCCTTCGTGACTCTGTCATCCCCGATAGACCATGTCTCCGAGAGGAGCACTCTGTTACCATCAATGGTCACGCTCGAGAAGACCCTACCACTCAAGTTTAAATTCAAAAATTCAAAGCAATATAAGTCGGCCAAGGTCTTCTACGACTACGTCGCATCGGTGGTTGGGCTGGGTCCTTCGTGACCCTGTCATCCCTGATAGACTGAGTCTCTAAGAGGAGTAATCCGTCACCTCAATGGTCGGGTCTGAGAAGGCAAAAGGATCCCACCATTCAAGAAAATTCGAAGTTCAAAGCAATGTAAGTCAGCCGAGGTCTTTTATGACTACGTCGCGCCGGTGGTTGGCCTGGGTCCCACGTGACTCCGTCACCCCCGATAGACTGGGTCTTTGAGAAGAGTACTTCGTCCTCCCTATTTACTTCAGCTATAAACCTATGAGTTTGCCCATGGTAGTTAGGGTTTCATCCATTTCAAATCACCCATAGTCATCATGACCAAAAGCCTTTGTGCCTGTCATTGATAATTAGGACGCTCATGACCTGGGTATCTAGGTTTGCATCATACAAAGCACCCCTGTTTACTCTGGCCTTAAACCTATTGCCCACCTAGAGTACTCAGAGTCTCGTCATTTCAAATCACCCCTATGTTATCACGGCCAAAAACCTATGAGTCCGTCGTCGGTATATAGGGTTTGCATGGCGTACACCCTTCCGGTCTATTGCCACCCTGCATAGTGGTTAAGGTCCTTCCGACCTTTGTCACCCCAATAAAGGCTCAGGCCCTTACGACTTGCATCATTCTTAATAAATAAGTGTTTGGGGTATTCCTTGTCCCTCTCGCTCTGTCCTTTCATTTAAAAGTTTCATTTGCTTTAAAGCTCCAATAATCCCCATAACATTGCTGATAAATATGTTTTTGTTAAATCACCTTCATTTTAGATCTTTTCCTTTCAGCTTTATTGTTACTATGGTCATACATTTCGCTTTTGCTCTTCTTCATCTGCAATAAGGGGAGAGGGAGAGATACAAAATGAAATGAGAGAAAACAAAAAGGGGTTAAAAATAGAGATGCCCTACCGAACTTGATTGTATCCTCTGCGGTCAAAGGTAATAAGGGCCATATACCCGGCCGTGGTGAAAATTCGAAAGGGTGTCACGAGAAAAATCAGGAACCTTGCTATATGAAAACATGAAAAGGGCGCACGGGTAAAAGCAAGAGGGGGCCGACTCCGATGAAAACCAGAAAGGGCACTTAGGTCGGTAAAGTGAACAAAAAAAAGAAGAAGAAAGAAATAATAGAAAAAGGTGTAAGCTCAAATATGCCATTCATTGAAGAGATAATATAAGACAAGGGTTCTCTATATCAAAAAGTTACAGCTTGAAGAATATCTTCTCTCCTTGTTTTACATGTAAAAGACAAAAGAAAATGTCCTTCCCAAGTACAAAAGTTTCATGGTAGATTGCATCATGGGTCTCTAAGCAACATGGGCAGTAGTGGGAGTCCTTCACCAGCTTGTGCATTGAACTTAAATAGTGCCTCTTCTTCAATATGCAGTCTTGCAACTTCACTGGAGAGAGACTCAAGAAGGCCTTATGAGACCAGAAGTTCATCTTGGCGCCTATGCAAACTATGCCTCAAAGCTTCTAATTCAGCCTTGGTAGTGGCCAGTTCATTCTCTAGTCGCTGGATGTTCTCCACCAATAGACCCTCTCTACTCTATATCCTCTTCTTCCACGATGAGATTTTGTTCAGAAGGTCTAGCTGTGGAAATAACTATGTCTTCAGAAATGGTCTCCGATATCACTCCTTTACCTTTCCCTCGAGAGGCCATTTTACTGTAAAAGAAGACCAGTAATTAGAACATAAATTCAAGAAGCTTCATCAAAAGAGAAATTTCGACAGCATCTCCCCTTCATGGGGACTACTAGAAATTTATCGAAAGACATCTGGGACATGCTGAGATGCTCCGAAAAAAGAAACCCATGTCAAAGATAGAGGGGTGTAAGGGTGGCATTCATGTGACCTGATTCTCAAGAGCCAAGCTACAACTAGGACTAGGCACTGAAGCCGCAGCTCTAGGGATTGCCAAAGCAAAACTACGGGTATGCTGGAGAAGTCACCGGACCTGGAATGCAACAGTAACAAGTCTGCGGCTACTATAGACTCAAGTCAATCGGTGAGGCCAAATGGATTTCCTGCAGGGAAAAGTTCAAGAGAACTATTAATAGGCTGATACAAGATGAAAAAAGATCAGACGGAGTTTCGCCGCTCTCCCCTCATACAAATCGGTCACGGATGGAAGACCAAATAGTCCCAACAGTAAAAAAAATCAGGGAAAGGTCGAGCCTTTCGGTGGTCTTGATCTTAGAGTAAGCCGACAGTCACTTGGGAAGAACCAGAAGAAGGCTAAGAAATAAAAAAGGTGGCACCTTTTACCTCAAACCCTACGGTACTGTAGTGCTTCCCTTTTAAACGGCAGCCCTGATGCCTAGAGCTGACGAGAAGACAAATGGACAGCCGTTCCGTTACCCTGTTCGTGCGTAGAAAGGGTAGGTAAGGCATTGGCAAGGTTGCTAGATGGCGGAGGATGCCTTCGCCGCAAAAAAAAGAAAAGAAAGGAAGATGGTGGCCGGTCAGTTTCCCTCTACGCATGCGTGTATGGGAGAAGAGGAGCAGGTGCTGGAAGAAAATGACTTGTAAGCCGCATGGATGAAGACCCCATGCTCAACGAACGTTGTCCTCCCTTGGGCAGCAGTGCCGGCGCTCTCCGACAGCTGCCATAGTGCTCGTCGCCAGAAAGAGGAACATAAAGGGGTGGCGTGCTTGGTGAACTCCACTGTCAAAGCAAAAGGCGCGGGAAGAAAGAAGAAAAGGCAGATGAGAAGAAAACCCTACCCCACCCGATCGGTTCAAAATCCCGAGCGGTCTGAAGCCCAGACAGGCCCGAACCGGCGGAGACTCAAGGGGTTATGCCCCCATCCTCTAACTAGGCGGTCTCCAGCCGACACAAGTATATAACTGGTCGTAGAAGGAAACTCAAGATAGATTCCCTGTGATCACAGTAATCCCAAGCAAAGTTACCGCAGTAATGTCAAACTTGAGTCTGCACCCCAAGTTGCCGACTCAACCATTAAAATTCATGAAAGCCTGAAAATTTCAATTTTGATCTTACCTAAGTTAACCCAAAACTCTAAAGAAAGCCATATATGTCCTGTTATTAAAAATCAAACAAGATCCAAATATTTTTCCTTCAAAATGCAAAGATACTCAAAATCACACCTTGACAGTTGAGTCTGTGCCCCCCTGTCCCAGACTCACCCCTCAAATCTGCAATTTCAAACATAGAGAATTCAAATCCTTGAACTATTTTTTTCATTGGAATTACTTTAAAAAATGAAAAAAATCTTTTTATACCGTACAATCAAAGTTCAAAGTATCTTCACTTCAATTTTCAATGGTAATTGAAAATAGTGCAATAAAAAAAATGGAGATAAAGCCCCTTATCATATACTCAACCATAAAAAAAAATTACAGTTTAGCATTAAATCTTGATTCTGCAAATGTCATCACTCACATCAATTTAAAAAACTATAAAAAAACTTCCACCCCTTTTGCAATAAAAAATCAATCAAACCTAAGCATTTTCATATTCATCGCTGCTTTCAAACATAAGAAACTCAATGAATTCTCAATATGTATTCATATACACCACTTCAAAAAGCCTAAAAAGTGTGTCTCATCCCTGTTAATTAATGAATAAATAAAAAATCAAATCTCTTAGTAAATTTTCCAAAAAATCAACTAATAAAGCAAAATGACAGGTCAGTCTGCGCCTCCTACTGCAGACTCAACTCTGCAACTTAAGAATGAATAAATGTGGAATTTCCTTCCAAACGCAAAACTAAAATCCATCAATTTTTGAAACCAATCTTGTCATTTAATAGTATACTTTATTCATATCATTTTATAGGGTGTTATGCTGAATCTTTCCGACGATTAATCAAGGGTTTTCCTCCTCGAAGGATATAATTAATGCTATTCTATTCAAGGGTAGCGAGTTTTCTGAGTTCTGATGACTCCCTGTAGGACAAGTTATGTAAGGATTGAGGTTTTGAGTACAGTTATCGGGTCGATTTTGGGCCGGACCCCCTGGTTTGGGCTCTGATGGGTCTGGGGTGTGCCTTCTAAACGACGTCTGGGGTGCACGACGCCTTTAGAATGGCGTCTTGCTGTGTGGATGCCATTTAGCTAGGTTGCTGTTGTGCCACGTGGCCGCCACGTGGGTTGGCTTTGGGCCGCGAGAGTACGACCCCGGTCTTGTCGTCTGAACGGCGTCTTAGATGGACGACACGTTTCTGTCAGAGTACGGTCCCGTCATGTCAGCTGATAGGCGTCTGTCTAGCACGACGCGTTTTAACCAGTTTCAGTTTGACCCCGCGAGCCTCCCCTCCTTTCTCTCATTCTCTCCTTCTCACTCTCTCTCTTCCCTATTTCCGACCCCCTCTGTTTCCCTCTTTCCTTTCCCCTCCCCCTTCTTCCTTTTCCACCACAACACCACCTCTCTACCTCTCACCACTACCACCACTACCTCCTCTGCGGCACTTCATTCTCCAAGCGGCGGGCGACGTCCCGACAGAGTGACGGCGTCCACGGCGGTTTGCGGTTCGGCGGCACGGAGTTAGGAGCAGTTCAAGTGACCGGTATGGGGACGATCTTTGCATGTAATTTAGTTGTATCATCTGTGTTTCCCGCTTTCAAGCATGACACGTGTATGGAGATTTGGGTAGAATGAGCATGTTAAGGGGCTTTTTAATGAAAATGGTCATTTTTATGAAATCGGAATTAGTGTGTCATGTGGTAAATTGGATTCCCCCCTTCATTTCCTATTTTTGGGTATTTTTGGGGTGATTTTGGGGTAGAGGAAACCCTGTTTTGAGGTTCGGGCGAACTTTCATGAAACCAGATTTCGGGCTCTAAATGGCGTTGGGTTAGGGCGACGCCATTTAAAATGGTGACGGGCTAGGACGACGCCATTTAGGCTAGAATTGTCCTGGAAGCGATTTCTGTGAGGGAATAGAGTTCTGTTTTAAATGGCGTCTGGGGACAGTGACGCCTTTCAAACGGCGGCTTCCCAGGACGACGCATTTTAGTTCAGACTGCCCAGAGGCCTGAATCTGTTTCTGTCATGATTAGGCGACTAGGAACAACGACGCCTTTTGAAAGGCGGCTGCGAAGAGCGACGCATTTTAGGCCATATTCTGAGGCCGATTTTATATGAACCAGTTTAGGATGTTTGAATGACGTCGGCCACGGGCTACGCGATTCAAGACAGAATCACATTAATTCATGATATTACCATGTGTTTACATTGTTAGATAGTTTGATTATAATGCATGCTTAAAATCATACATCGAGGCCGAGGATTTCTGTATGATTGGGATCGCATCGTGTGTGTGTGTGTGTTTATGCGATTGTGGAGCTAGAATAATTGTGGTTTGTGTTTGACACCTTGTGTCGGTGTGGGAGGGACACGGTGTCTGTATGGCAATGTTGCCGTACCGGTGTGGGAGGGGTACATGTTAGTGTTTCACCTATGGCTGGGGGAAGCAGAACCACCTAGAGCTAGTCAGGCTGGAGTAGCCAGCGCCCTATCCGAGGGGTTACTGTTTGGTCTCAGCGGGTCGGTGTTTTCCTAGTTTGTCGTGGCAGTTTCCAGCGTATTTCTTACTGTAGAGCCGGGTATGGTGCTGCTGGAGTTTACCCTTTCACCACTGGGCCTGATGTAACCTGAGATATCGAGGTTACGATTGGTACCCTTCGCCCTTTGGCCTGATGTGACCCGGGAGGTTAGGGTTAAGGGTAGTCCCTATAGCTTCGGCTTGAGAGGGGTTTCGCCGGTCCCCAAGGCCCTCTTGAAGCGCCGAGGCCTGGCGTTGAGGGAAGTCCGGTCGATAGGACAGTGGTCTAGACTGCTTCTGTGCACACGTAATTGGGGGGTGGTGGTTCACTAGTCCCAATTAGTCCTAGTTTGACTCACTACCTCACCCTACGGTGCCCGGAACATTGTAGGGGTGGACAGGTGTGGGTGTTGGTGGTGTTGTGAGGCGACATTTGTATGCGGTCGACAGTGTGGTTTGATCGCTTAGCCGGATCCTTGGTTACGAATTATGGTATTGAGTTGGGTTACTTGAACTGCTTAGAATTGTGCCTGTTGCATTACAAATACATATGTTTCATATTGGGTTTTGGGAGCTGTGTTTACTTCTTTACTTAAATTGCCTTCATTTTGTATTATTATACTTGTGGGTGTGTGTGTGGGAGGCAGGGATCGGATGATCCCTACTGAACCCAATTATGGTGTGGCTCACTCCCTGCGGTTTCAAGTGTGGACTTCTTGGCGAGTGGTGGCGTGTGGTGTTTTTCTTGGTTTGCGGACCAGTAGCTATCTCAGTTCCGGGGTATGCCCCGATGTTGTTGTACTTTGTTTCTGCCTGTACTTATTTAATTCTTTGGACCATGTAATTATTGTTGGATTGTGTACGGACATTATTAATTTGCTTCCTGCGCACTTGTACTTTCTTTGAAGTCTATGAGATTGTTATATTTAGCCTTGTTTAATGCTTACTTCTCTAGACGTATCGTATGAGATCCGGGTGTGAACCTGTAGATAATGGTCCGATACCTATTTAGTAATCGGGTTTCCGATTATAGGGTGGCGGGTCGTTACAAGTTATTTGTTCGCTTCTAATCGAGGGATTAGGTCGAGCAGATACTAGAGGTCAGGACTTTCCATTTGGCAATTCTCACCATTGGGAGGCCTTGATAGAAGGACGACATCAATAACTAGAGGAGGTAGAGGTGGAGGAGGGAGGTTCACTCCCTCGCATGCGGTTTACTTTTGTTGGGATGACCTATTGTGATCGCCTCTCGCCATGGCTTCTTGGTTCATTTCCCATAGGTAGCAGCAAAAGATGATGGACGAAAATCTCTTCCACGACGATCAGGACCTTCAATCTCTGATAAGAGAGACGTCCCTCAGTAGTCTCTACAAAATAGAACACTGTTAGAGGAGCCATCGGCAGTAACCCGAGGGAGCCCCCTCTGATGCCTAAGTCAGAAGGCTGGATATGTTGGAGAGAAGACTATAGAAGCTTGGGCGCTAGAGTGCATACCTATGCCCGAAGGGGTATGGCTCCTTATATAGTAGTCGGGTAAGGAGTGCTTCCGAGGGGCAATTCCTAGTCCGATCAGGAGGAGTAGACTCTAGAGAATTCAGTAAGTCCTATCCTTATTAGGAAAGGGGGATCATCTTGAGGGAAATTTGGATGCGAGAGGTATTCTTCCCATGTACAACATGATAGACTTAGGGCTCCATAAGGGAGATGTATCCTAGTTGGGCCGGTATAGGGTCGCGCTAGCCAACAACTTTTGGGTTTCCCCCCTGGGGAAGGGGGGAAGCAAATATGGGTCTGAGGGCTCTGCCAAGTGGGCTGATCTATAGGTATTTGGGCCATGCCGAACTGGAACCTTGCAATGATAATTACAACAAATAGGCTAATCAAAAGGTTTAACAAAATAGCAAGGACAAGTTTATAAGCCATTAATATTGCATAAGGTAAAGCAAGATGCTAATAACAAGGTAACTATGCGATTAACAGGAGAAAAAAAAACAAAGGCTTCGGATTTACAAAACATCAAGCTAAATCACATCTACACAATTGGATGTTAATTATGAATGATGTCAAGCTTTATGGACACAAATCAGAGTAAAGAGACAAGTTTTCAAGAATTTTGCATGGAATTCACATAGTTCGTCATGAAACATCATTCACAGAGATTCATACGCATCTATGGTCATCGTTTAGACCATATTTTGCATTACTACTATAGTACTTAGTAAAATTGCTTTGAAAATATAATTTTTAGACATAAAATAGTTGAAGAAGGATTAATCATCACTTGTCTCTAACCCACGCCCTACAACTCATAGAAGCCCCCCTAGGCAAGGTAGAGAGCTGCTCCAATGCCCACAAAACTGCCTAAAGAGCTTCTTTGCACAACCCTCCAATAACCACGCTAGATAGCACCAAGAAATCCCTCCAAGCCACTCTAAACTAGGGTTTAATGATGCACTCTAGGGCTCAAGGGATGAAGAGGTACTACATATAGCCTCTAGGTCGAGTTCTATGCAGAGAAGAACTCCCTACGGAAGGAAACAAATGAGTCTAAGTCTTGGGCTTACTAGTTTGAATTGCATCAGTTCGACTGGATGCCTATCAAACTTCTAATTCACATCCACTCATATCGATGCCTATCAAGATCCTAACCCAAAGCTCACTATAAACACCCTTTACACCCACTAATGGTCCAATCAAAGGCTGCTAATGGGTGACTAATGGGCCCCTAACAGGTCAAGTATTACACCCTCTGCCCCTTAAAGAAAAATCCTCCTCAAATTTTAGAAATAACCAAATAACTCAAAAGCTCACTTACCAAACAAGCTATGGTGTTTCCTCTTCATTTTAGACTCTAGCTCCTAAGTAGACTCCTCTGAAGAATAATTCCTCCACAACACCTTGACCAAAGGAATCCTCTTATTTCTTTACCTCGGAGTCCAATATCTGAATGGGTTGCTCTTCATAGCTCAAATTGGACTGAATGTGCAATGGAGTAGGATTAATCACCTGGGACGGATCTAGCACATACTCCCTTAGTATAGAGAAGTGAAACACATCATGTACACCATGCAAAAAAAGAGGAAATGTCAACTTATATGCTACCTCTCTAACCCTCTACAGAATCTCAAAAGTCCCAATGAATCTTGGATTCAACATGCCATGCTGCCCAAACCTAACAATTCCCTTAGATGGAAAGACCTTAAAAAATATATGGTCTCCAACCTAAAAAATTAGGTCCTTCCTTCTCTTATCTGCATAACTCTCCTGCTTACTTTAGGCTGCCAACAATCTCTATCGAATCAACTAGATCCTTTTTGAATTGACCGGCACTAATTCTAGTCCAATCAGCTATCTCTCTCTTGATCCATACCAAGGGTAACATTGTTACACCTCTTATCCGATTCATTTTCCTTTCTATAAACTCGGACTCTGACTACATAATCTCGGGATAAATCTCATCATAACAAATAACTATGAGAGCTAAACAACCACAAGGCGATTTAAATAAATGCCAGAACAATTAATTAACCAAAATATCCAAAACATAGCCAATACCATGTTGGAATTAAGGTGTCCACAAGCCGATCACATTAGACATGATTAACTAAATTTCAATAATTCTTATTCATCAATAAAATGACAATATATTCATTATGTGTCTCGTGTGTATAGGTCTTTAATATTCTTAGTCATAGAATATCTGAGATGGACATCAGATATCTAGATAGATTGATTTGTCTTACCCTGCTCATACGGTGGTGATTGATCTCTTAATCACTTGTATGGTGGCACTAAGATAAAGTTGTAGGTGCTCATTGTGGAATGAGTTCTCTGAATTTATCTATGTTAGAATTCCTAGATGGTCATTATACCTAACTGTTGACCAAAAAATTCAACATTGCAATTGCACAGTAGATCATTAGGCTTAAGACATCAAAGATACCTTGCCAGAGGATTGTTGTCTTTTGATGCTTGGTTAAGGGTTCTTATTATAAGAGAGCCGAATATCCAAGTTATTTGATTCAGTAAGATACTTGCGAAGGTAATTGAATGTCCAATATGAGATTCTTCACTCTCAGTATATTTAGAGAGAGAATGTCCCAAGGACAGGTACTCGAAAATCCTGACCAGCGTAAGTGTGGTATGTCAAAAAAAACGTCTTTGACATGACCAATAAGAGTACTATGTCCATTTATTGAATTAGAGGGTTTGACATTTTAATCATACACTAAATTCACCATGAGACATTAGATGAACGAGGGATCATTGATGTGTAGTAATTGCTGACGGAAAGGTTCCATAAGGGTACATATTTATCCCTGAATATCTTTTTAGATCATGAGGTGTTACATGGCATCCTTTATGATTTGAAACCCTAAGGAAATAATCATACAATGATTATTTCAAACTGGTTCAATTATCTAATGAATTGTTAATTAGATGAATTACAATCCAGACTAAAAGTTAATTTGATTGTAAAGTTTATAAAGGAGTTTATAAACTTTATGGGCTTGCAACCAAACTGATATTTGGGCCTAGATGGTCACACATATAAGAACATTAGTAAGTTTGAGTGACAGACTTAATTTTATATTCCCATTGGTTTTTATGAAAAACTGCGACGGAAGTATAAAGATAGCGTGGGGCAAATCCAGGCCATATGCAGTGTGGTGGCTATCGCGCTCTCTCCCCCTCCACTCCTTGGTCTGGGTGCCCCCTTCGGTACTCTCGCTCTCTCTAGTCCACTTCCTTTCTAGTGGAACAAGAAGAAGATGTTGAAGATGTCACAGTAAGAACTCTGCTATACTGGTGTTCGTGTAGATACTACCAGAGGTCGGTCGACTAGACGACTCTTGTACTAGTAGGATCTCTACATAGAGTTTTGGGGAGTTGTCATCCCCACACGGTGAGAAGAGTAGATCTTCTCTTATTTTATGTATACATATTTTGATCTAAATATCCCGAGAATGATACACGTGATTCGAGGAAGTGAAAATTTTAACTTTTCACTGCGTTGTTCTTCTTCTGGTCGATCCTTATAATGATATCAGAGCCAAGTTTGTGCTCCGTTCTTGCTGTTTTAGTGTTTATTATTGATTCGCATTCTGCATGGGGTCGCCACGTTGACAACATTCCCGAGCTGTTCATGGCATGAATGGCTCGTGTCTGTCACTTGGGAATCATTCTTGGTATTAAGGGGATCACAATGGATCCTTCGGTGCATTGTTTGAGTCACAGGAGAGGCCGAATTACTATTGTGAAGTTGCACGTTTTACACATTCACAGCAGATTTTGGGGTTAAGAAAATTTATTTTCTAACACCATAAATCAAGTCGCCGGAGTTCCAAGATCATTGGGAGAAGTTCACATAGTTAGTGGATTTGAATGACGATGGAACGATGCCCGAGCGGGGCTTGGCAGTGGATGGCTGGCCGTACTTCTCTGGGGCTATAAAGGAGGTTTTTCATTAAAAAAAAAAGGAGGGACACTGGAGCAGCCGTGTTGCCTAGCTATGTATTGTTAGTATTAGTTGGCTCAAAAGCCAATCCGATACTCTGTATTATTAAGTTTATTAATATAATGGCATAAGTTCATTGTGTGTAATTAATTCGATCTATGTTTATCGTATCACGATGAAGTCCATGAACATATGAAACAGTTTTCAGATTATGATGAGATCATAATTATGAGACCGAAGACTTATAAACACATGTTCTTAATTGTTCCTAGTCGGAGGATGTTTGAGAAGGACATCAAATATCAAGATAGACTAGTATAGGTTTCTTCAGCTCATATGATGAGGATGACTGATCCTATAAGTAACTTGTATGGAGACACTATGCTGGACCTGTAGGTGCTTATTGGTGAATGAGTTCATTGAACTGATCCGACTATGAATCGTTAGATGATATATACGTCACTGTTAACCAGCTAAATTCTTTTTTCACGGTTGCGTAGATGATCCTTGGACCTAAGACACTAAAGATATCTTGTTGGTAGATCTCTGAGCTTTGACCTTGACTAACGAATCCCTAACCATAGGTTATCAATAAGTCAAATGATCGGGTTCAGGGAAATGCCATCGAAGGTAATTGTGTGTTCAATACGGGATCATCCGCTCTCAGTTTTTAGAGAGAAAATGTTCTGGGAATGATGCGCTTAAGTCCCTGGCCAGGGTGGACTCTGTATTAGATAAAGAGTTGTCTGTTATAGATTTGCGGCATCTGATTCAAGTGAATCGATCGGCTAGAGTTTAACAGTAAACCATACCCTAGGTCGATTTAGGAACATTGTACAGATGAAGGATTATATCTGCACGGTAACCGTAGATGGAATGGTTTCCATAGTGGGTTGCATAAACCCCAATGCCTTCCGGGATCATGCGGTGTTGCTTGGCACCCAACGTGATCGGAAGCCTATCCGAATTTATTGTGGGACATTAAATTCAGCTGATTAATTAATATAAGGATATTAATTAATTCAGTGGGTCCGTAAAAGGTTGCTGGACTTAATGGGCCATTAACTGGACTGGTATTTGGGCCTAGAGGGTCACACCCAAATGGTTTTCAGGTTGGTGGATTATTCGACAGGATTTTGTATAAGTGTGGGTTTTTTCGAAAAACTGCAACGCACTTATTATAAAAGTCTTGGGTAGGTCAGGGGCCAGCAACCCTGACCAAGCTGCCCCTCTCTCTCTCCTCCTCTATATTTGGTGCCTCCCTCCACAGGCCAGCCCCGGGAGACTCCGCTCTGACCCCCTCCTGCTCTGTCTTCCTGTCTAACGGGAATCTAAATTTGCATGTCGCAGAGAGTTACGCGCAGCCAGACGAGATCCGCGGACGCTACTGCGAGTGAGGAAGCGAGGATGATCCACCAAGAGGAAGACCGCGTGGATACCGCTACAGGCCAGGCACCTGCGCGGCTTGCGGCATCACATCGTTAGAACTGAATGAACGTGGATTCGAATCCGCACAAGGTAAATAAGATTTACCGTTTAAAAGTTTGATGATCGAAACAGGACGGATTCGATCCTGACGCTAATTTTATCCGCTGCATTCTGGTCGAATCCGGACACAACGAACCCAACAGTGGTATCAGAGCCAGACTCCACTGTGTTCTTCGCCATTTCGGTCTCCGGATTGGCAAGTTTAATATATTCCATGCAATGTTTTGTTTTTAAGTGCGTGAGCCGTGTTCATCAGATGAACGCAGGTAATTAATAGTTAATTATTGCATTTAAATTGATTTTTTTCTTTTTTTAGGGGGTATTTTGTGCTCTTCGTTTGACGAAGAACGGGATCGTTTCGGGGTATTCAAGGGGACCCCAAGAGTTTGGAGTTGCTCGACGGATCTTAGATCCTCCCTAGAGGGTTACCGGCCCTTGATTGGCATTGGTGGAGGGCCTAGACCGGGCCCTTCTTCTTCCCCAAATCCTCCTGTATGATAGTTTTTTGAAATGAGAGGGGGAGGGGGGGGGGGGGGGGGGGGGTATAGGTAAACCGTGAAAAAGGGGCCCTTTCAGAGGTTCCTGCTGGTGACCAAGGGGGTCACCGGCGCCGTCGCCAGTGATAGGACCGCTGGGGTAACCCCGCGACGCCGAGGGGGTCGCCAACCGGCGCGTGCGGGGCAGGCTTCTGGCGGCGGCGGGGGGCCTTACCCTCACCTGTGGCGCTGCTAGGGAAACCCCAGCTACGTCGGGTGAGGAGGGTGGGAGCGCCCGACCCGACCTAGGCCCACCCCACAGCCTACAGGGCTGGTCTAGGCCTAGCCAGGCGCCAGTTGGGCTCGGCCCAAGGGCCGGTCCGGGCCCAGCCCATCCGGGCCGTTGACCCCCCCCCCTTTTGACTGGCCCATTAACCTGCAATTTCCTTTATTTGTCTATTTACTACCCTGTTTAATTCCAAAATTTGATTTAAATATAAAATGAAATTTTATAATTAAATTAGATTCTGCATTATAAATATTAAAGGACAATAAATAGTTTTATTAATTATGGGGATTTTGAACAACTGTTGTTACATGGTTAATTAATCTAATTGTTAGATTATGGGATATTAAAGTTAGTTAATTTAATGGTTAAATTAATTTCTTTAATATCAATAATTTTAATTTGCATGGAATATTATAAATCTGCCAATTTGATGATTGTACTCATATGATGTGATTGATTTTAAATTTGATTTTAAATTAACATGCTTAAAATAATTAAATCTTTTCCAAAAATTCAAATCCAAATTTTTTTTGGTGCCTAGTTTATGAAACCAAAATATTATTTATTTTCGAAAAATTTATTTAGCCATGTGTTGTGCTAAATCATGTGTGGTTTGTTTAATTAAAATTACACGGTGGTTATGGATGGACATTTTTCTTTGTGGATGTGGATGATAATATGTGTGAATGCTTGGATTATTAATTGTTAATAAATAGAGGTCTGCATACCTCTCCCTCTCTTATAATCCACTGTATCTCTACCTCCCTCCTTGATGTACTCGCCATAAGGCTCCCTCTTTTAAATTAACATGTAATGGGAATTTATAATGTAATTTGATCGAGGCGGTTGAGCGTGGAGCGAGGATGATCCACAACTACAACCAAGAACGAAATGAAGGAGTTCGTTCAGCCTATGAGTTTGTAGACTTATCATATAATTGTTATATTATGTATGTGTGTGTATTTAACTATCTGGCTCAAGTCAAACCACAGTGCCATCTATGACCACACTAATGACATGTATGCGATGCGTGTATCTTTTTTATTACAAATCAAACTATTTAGGTTATTAGTATACAAATAATATATTCGATATATTAAATACTATCACCTAGGATGAGACTAAAGTAGATAAATAAAACCTTCGTTTCAAATTCTAAGCCGGAGCGCGAGTCATTAAGAATGCACCGTGTGGCTCTCCATCAATATAGTTAATGGAACTTAAATCGATGATGGTAACTTCTATGTGTTTCCCCAAGATTTACCATCATCTGATGAGGGGACTATTAATTATGACATTAGATGCCTTTGGATTAGAATAGACGAACGATATAGTTATCCACGTGTTTACTCGGGAACTATATTCCTACTCTCCTCTATCACGAATTGATGGTAAAGCTTAGACCAGAGATAATGGTCTACTATGTTTACCCAAGACTATTAATAACCTGGGAGCCGAAATAAGATTAGATATTGCAAGGAGTTGCAATTACTATGAGATGGTTGCTCGAGGATAACAATATAACACTATGTGTTTACTCAAGGTTATACTATGATTCTTGGAGATTCTGATCCCCACTAGAAGACTATCGGTGTCTCCCGTTCTGTATATCTGAAGGTTATACAACCCATTGAAAGTTAGTGGGAGTAAAACTAGATAAACAAAGTCCATATCTTATTTTTAATTAATAACTGAATATCTGCTAATTGTAATTTGATTATCTCCTGTAGGCTAAAATGTCGCACTATAACCCGTTGCGTGGCATACTACATGCCAATCGTTTGATAGGCCCAAACTACTCAGACTGGCCCAGGAACCTAAAGATTATCTTCAGGTCTAAGCAAATTGCTTATGTCCTGGATGATGAACCTCCTACTGAACTAGCATTAGATGCCCCAGAGGAGGACATGCTGACATATGAGAAATGGAAGGAAGATTTCACCATGGCCCAATGCTATATGCTAGCCTCTATGAGCAATGAGTTGCAGAGGCAGCGTGAGGAGATGGATGCTAGATCCATCATGCTCCATTTGAAGGAGCTATTTGCTGAGCAGAGTAGGATCGAAAGATATAAGATATCTAAGAATCTGTTCAAGGCTCAGATGGCAGAGGGATCTTCAGTATAGACTCATGTGCTAAAGATGATTGAATGGGTGGAGAGGTTGAATGCTCTTAGGGTCCCACTCCCTAAGGAGATGCATACAAGCCTTGTATTATCCTCACTTCCACAATCATATGCTCAGTTCATTGTTAACTTTAACGTGAACAAGATCCATACCACTTTGGCTGAAGACTGCAGAGAGGAACCTTGTGAAGGATAAACCCCAAGTTCTTGTGGTTGTTGAAGACCTACCGGAAAAGACTTGCAGTCCAAGCCTTTCGGAAAGGCAAAGGCAAGAATCAGAAGAAGCCGAAGGTTGTCAAAAAGGATAGAGGCAAGAGTGCTGAGAAGGGTGAATGCTTCTACTGTCATTAGAAGAGTCACTGGAAGAGGAATTGCAAAGAATACCTCAAGGACGAGGCTCAAGGAAGTGTGAAGCAGTAGGACACTTTAGGTATCTATATGATAGATGTAAACTTGTCAATTAGATATTATACATCATGGGTATTAGATACTGGATGTGTTTCTCATATCTGCAATACTGTGCAGGCACTGACAAGAAAATGTAAGATGAGAACCGGCAAGGTGGAGCTGAGGCTAGGTAAAGGTGCAAGAGTTGCGGCAATCGTTGTGGGGACAGTGAAGCTCAAGCTACCATTCTGAGACACTTTTTCATTAGATGAATGTCATTACGTACCTAGAATAATAAGGAATATTATTTCTATTTCCTATTTAGACATAATTGAGTACACCTTATCTGTTGGGAACAATTGTTATTCAATTTATTTCAGAAATAAATTAATAGCTTCTGCTTCGTTATCCAATAGATTGTACTTATTAAATGTGTCTCATTATAATTTCAATATCAATTCTTTAACTAAAAGAAATAAGTATGAAGTGAACAAAGTCTACCTATGGCATTGTAGGCTTGGCCACATTGGTGAAGACAGAGTCCAAAGGTGGCATAAAAATGGATAATTAGATCCATTTGATTATGAATCATATGCAACCTGTGAGTCATGTTTAATGGATAAAATAGCAAAATCTCCATTTCTTGGAACTGGAGAATGAGCTAATGACTTACTAGAACTAATACATTCAAATATATGTGGTCCTATGTCATCTCAAGCCATTAGTGGTTTCTCATACTTCATTACATTCACTGATGATTTCTCAAGATATGGCTTCATATACTTATTGAAGTATAAATCAGAAGCTTTTGAGAAATTCAGAGAATTCAAGAATGAAGTAGAGAAACAAACTGGAAAGAATATCAAAACCATACGATCCGATCGTGGCGGGGAATACTTGAGCACAGAGTTCACAAAATACTTAAAGGATAATAGTATCCTTTGTCAACTTACATCTCAAATGAATGGTGTATCAAAAAGGAGGAATCACACACTTATGGAAATGGTGCGATCCATGATGAGTATGTCCAAATTACTAGTGTCCTTATGGGAATATACACTTAGCTCGGCTATGTATATCCTGAGCAAGGTGTGAGTGCTTAAAATGAGTGTGTGATTATCATGAAAAATCTATGTTGTTTAAGTGCAAAATAAAGCCTATTAAAAGAAACTAAGTGAAGTGATCGCCAGAAACTTTTGACTTAAAAGTTCCAAAAGAAAGTTTGATCGCCTACCTGTTTAAACGTGGGAGATGTTGAGCTCTTGATTCCCCTTCTTCAGCCGGCTGAAGAAAGAGAACCCTTTCTTGTCTTTGTTCTTGCTGTTGAGTTTGAATTTGAGGATCGTCCAGAGTTCTTTGATTTGCTTGTTGATTTCCTCCCCTTTTGATTCTCCTTTGCGGCTTGCAAGAAAACAGAAAGAAGAATAAAGAAATGATGAGAACTTAAGCAAAGGTAGTATCCATTCTAAACGAAGCTTTAAACATGCAACTAAACATAGAACTCACTTGTTGGGATGGTCTTTGAAACCCCTTTAAATTGGTTTTGGAAATGATGCTGTGTGGTGTGTGTTGCATGGAGTGATGTGATGAAGAATGTAGAATTAATGAAGATGTGAATATAAAAAAGTGCAGAAATGAATTGAAAAAAACTTATGTCGATTGGATGAAGCCTTGAATTGGATGAAGATTGGACGAAGAACGGACGCCGACTTCTGGAAACAGCAGCACTTCGGCGTTTGGACGTCGTTGCTTCGATCTTCAATTCGTTATCGCCTCAATTTTAACTCTAATTCCAACTCTGATTCTAACTTTTTTCACCCATTCAAGATGTAGGATATTTATAGACTTTTTCTGCGTCCGCAGATTTACATGGAAAAATTTGGGATTTATCCATCTTAACCAACAGATAAATACAGATTAATTCATCTTTATCCGTAATTATCTAAAACGCGTCCTCCATAAAAGACGCCTTTCAGATTGATTAAGATAAAGATAAACATCCGAGAAAAACTTATCTTTATCTGCATTAGTTAAAACGCGTCTACATGTATAGACGTCTTTTACACTAATTAAGATAAGGATAAACATCCGGAAGAGAAGTAGAAATAGCTTAGGAAACCTAAAACGCGTCGTACCTGACAGAGCCTTTTAGCTAATTAATCAACTGATTAAAATTCAAATTTAAACATCAAAATAAGAATAAAATATAAACGGCGTCCACACAGGTAGACGTCTTTTAGACTTCTTCATATTTTAACTGAAATTTTGAGTTAAAATCAATTTAATTGATTAACTTAAATATGTCTGTTTGACCCGACACTCAAAAAAGATCAATAAAAATTAATCAATGATTAAATATCAGAGCATTCTGAGGCATTATTAGATGATATGAAATTTACTCGAAATGATGTCAAAATTAGCGTGTCTACAGCTGCCTCACCTTGGCATCGTCTTTGCAAGGGAGTGAAATGAAATGGAATGTACTGAAAAGGTGATGCCAACGTGTAATGAGACATGCTCTTAACATCAGATGATTGGAATTTTTCTCAAAATCATCAATGAAGATAGCTCAAGAAAATCAATGGAATTAATCATGTTTGAATGAGGTAGACAATGAAATAAAATAAAGTCGATCAACCTCCTCGGAGTGGGAAGTACCCCAAGTCGTACACACTGCAAGTTTCATCATGGAGAGTGTTTGCCAGCCAATGTGGACGTGCTGCAACCATGATGGATCTTAAAAGAAAACAAGAAATATTGGATAAAAAATCCAAGAAATGATAAAATTCCAATGATATCTTCAAGCGAACCTCAAAGATAATCAAGATACTCAATTCAGAATGGAATATTTCATATCATGTTTGAGATTATTTGATTAATGGTCTGAAACTTAATCAATAATTCATTCTTATCACAGTAATTTCAAAGTCCTACATGATGCATGCTGGGCTAAAAGAAAAATATAAAGTCAAATAAAATATAAATTAATCAAGGATAATATTGTTAAATTGTCATTAATGAGTCAAGACACAAATTCTTGTAATCCAGTGCTAAGCCGAAGCTCGTTTATCCACGCACCGTTTCACAAAAATGGAACCATCATCCTCACTAATTAACAATCCAACGGCCTAACCGTGCGATTAAGAATCCTCTGGAGTTATCATTGTTTTTGTTGAAGGGGAACTCAAATTCCAGTTTCATCAAAACCACAAGGTCCTTGATATCATCTAATAAATATTTATCATATAATAATGCAAATGATTTACATGGAATAGTACAAGGGTAGAAACAACCATCTTTTTAGCCACGGTCAGGACTTCATAAACTCCCACAGTAGGATCTTCTTGACATTTTCAACTTTACTCAGGTTTTTTTTGAATTTCCTGCAATCAAAATCATTAATAATTCCAAACAAATATTCAATTTAAGCATAAAAAACCACAGAACTTCGGGTAAATGACAGAATTGTTGAAACGCGTCGTGTCGCGCAGACGCCAATTAATGTTAAAACGCGTCTCTTATACTCGACGCCTTTTACTCACAGAAACAGGTTTCTGGTTGTTCTCTACTCGGATTCCAACTCTACCAATGTACATCCCTTTTCCAAACCGGAAAAGTCTTCTTAGGATCGCAATTCCTTCTATATAAACACCATTAGGTTGTTCCCAAGCAATCCTACCATAATCTAAAGATCCTAGGTTGAGTTTTTCTTCAAGGTTTCAAGGTTTTCCAAAGGTTTCCAAGGTTTCCAAGCTTCAAGAAGGAACAACTCCGAAAAAGAGGATGGGTTCTTCAAATAAGAGGATGAAGATGTCGCTGGAAAAGATTTCAGACGTGGAGAATCATCTTATCGGAAGGGATCCTAATCTTCAAGTAAGTTAAATCAACTTCCTTCTTCTTGTTCTTCATGTTCTTCAATTGATCTTGTTCTTCAAACTCTTCAATCCTTCCTTTTGTTTTCAGAATTACCCCATGTTTCCCGGCCCGAGAAAATTCACCTCTCTCCCTTGGATTCATAAACTTGCAAAAAGTGTTAAGCTTTCCATGCAAGTTTTCATCTCCAAGTGGAATATTCAAGGACTAGTGGTGCTTTCCAAACACTACAAGAGCTCGAACGTAGATTGGGCGGCTATGGGTGCCTTGATCGAGTGGTGGCATCCCCAAACACATACGTTCTTCTTCCAAGACTTTGAGTGCACTATCCTTTTGGAGGAGGCGGAGCTTCTATTGGGTCTCCCAAAAACCAAAGAGAAGATGGCTTTAACAAGAGAGAAAATCACCGGTCAACAATTGTTGACATCAATCATAAAGGATCCTTCAGAAGCTAAAGGATGCCTTACTAAAAAGGGGATCAATCTTGCAAAGCTTGCTGAGTGGACTCTATATGAAATTGATGATCTAAGGGAGGACGAAGAGGAGGATGTGACGAAAGCTTTCGTCACATGTCTTGCCGGTGCTCTATTCTTCCCTGCACAGGACACCATCTTAGAAGATGATTAGGTCAGTGCTATTTGCGCAATCTTCGATGGTAAATCCATTAGCACTGCTGATCGTTTCGAATTGTGCGTCGTTAAACACATGAAAACGTTCAATCTAAATTTATCCGGCTCACTCAAATCAATTTTTTTGGAAATTAATAGTAGTGAGTCCGAGTCGATCCACAGGGAGTTAAGATTTTAATTTCGAAAACCTTAGATTTTAATTATCTAGAAAAATTGGGAATTTGAATTGATTAATTTAACTATCTAATTAAATTAAACTAAGTTTACAAATTTAACTAAACTAATTAAAAGCACAAATATAACCATATTTAAAATTGAGGAGAGAGAGATTAACAAAATATTATAAAAATAAGAAAACTTCTAAATTGAACACAACTAAGAAAATTATAACAACACAAAAAAGCTATTGTTTAATTGTGTAAACTACTAACTCGCCCTAATTAAATAAACTAACAACTAAGAAAATATCACTAAACATCAAATATCTAGCAACTACCCCTAATTAAATAACCTAATACTAAATTAATGGGGAGGAAATAAAGAAAGAACACAACAACAGTGGTAGGTCTGCGGGCGCAGTGAGCCGCAAAGAAAGGAAAGTGGTGCAGTGGTCCAAGCTTCAGGTTGCTGCCGGTTGCTTGCAGGCGGAAGCTTGAGGTGCTGGCGTGTAGAAAGAAGCTACTGCTGGAGGTTGGCGCGTAGAGGCTGGCTTCACGCTTGGACAGCTGGAGGAAGGAGCTGCTGCTGGGGTTGCTGCTGGAAGAGGTTGAAGGCTACGTGGAGGAGAAAAGAAGCTGCTTGGATACGCTGGTGTGCTTGGAAGAAGCAGCCGGGTGCTAGCTATGCGTTGGAGGCTCGTGCTGGTGCGTGGAGCTTCAAGCCTGCATGCATGCGCTGAGGATGTGGAAGCTTGCAGGAGCGCAGGGAGCAGCCGGGTGTGCGCTGGGTGGACGTGCATGCATGCACGTCGCCGCGTGGAGGGACGCTGGAGGCGTTGCAAGCGTGCTGGAGTTGCGCAGGAGCCGTGAATGCAGCTTCGCGGAGGAGCTTGCCGGAGCCTGCCGCGTGGCTGCCGGCTGCTGAAGTCGCGCTGGAGGGCGCTGGCTTCAGGCCCGTGGGTGCAGCTGCTGGCTGCTGGTGATACGTGGGAGCGGCTGAGAGGGAGCTGGGGAACCGGAGAGAGAGAAAAGGAGCGTGCTAGGAGGGAGGAAGAGAGAATAGAGAGAGTCGGAGGAGGAAAGAACCGAGGGTGTTGGAGAGAGCGAGGAGGAAGGAAGGGTTCGGCTGAGAGAGGCTTTCTGGTTCAGGTTTAGAAGAGAGAGAGAAAACAGAGGGAGAGAAGGAGAGAAAACCGAGAGAGGGAGGCAGAGAAGTTGAAAAAGAAGAAGAAGAGAGGGATAGCCGGGGAGAGGGAGAGTGCGGCAGGAACCTGTGCGTAGGAGAAAGAGAGAGGGAGAATACGGGATAGAGGAAGAGAGAGCTCCGTGGAGAGAGTTGGAGAAGGAGAGGACTGCGGGAAAATAAAAACGAGAGAGAACCGGGGTGGAGAAGGAAGAGAAAGAGGAGAGGAGAAGGAGGAGAGGCTGCCGGGTTTGAGTTGGAAAAGGAGGAGGATATGTGGGAGACTTGGAGAAGGGACATGATTTGGATCTGGAGAGGAAGAGGAAATTGGAAAAGAAATAGGATTCGACTTTCTAAAACGAGAAAGAGAGAGAGGATTTTAAAATAAAGGAAGGGATGTGTTTAGGAAATCGGAGAGACGGAGGAAAATAGTGGGTTTTAGGAAACTCCAGCGAAGGAAGGAATCAAATTGTATTTTTACCCCTGTTTTAGTTGAAATCCGCACACTAGACCTCCCCCAAATTTCCGAAAACTCCTCCAGCTGCATTGCATCATCGGCATGTCCTGTTCACATCAAATAAATATAATTTAGCGCATTATCATAAAAATATCATAATTTTTATTCATTTCGTCTCGGTTTTGTCGAAAAACCGCAAATGCGCTACACTCCTTTGATCACATGAAATGACGATGTTTTTAAGTCAGAATTTGATGAAATTGGTACCATTGGACTTGTTACACAATTGTCTATCATTTCATACTATTTTGCAGATAAAAACATGAGTATGATGCATATGGTTGCCCTTAAATGATCAATTTAACACTTTATCACACCCCCCAACTTACCCATTGCTAGTCCCTTAGCAATGCAAATAAGGAAATGTTAGGATAAATAATGAATTATCATGCTTCATTTGTAGTATCTTTCATAATCAATTTAAGTGGTAGCCGTTTGGTTGAGCTAAAAAGTTTTCATATCCCACAATATTTTGATTGAGACAGGTGATTGTGCATGAAATTTGACACACTTAGAACTCGTTTCCGACCTTTCTGGTATATTCTTGCCTTTACTACCCTTTAGATAAGACTACTTGGGGAGGGGAAGAGAATAAAAGATTTCCCGATCAGTCCGTGAGGACCGTTTTTCAGTTCCCGTCCCAACTCAGCACTTTTCACGACTTGGTCATATTTTTGGTACGATGGACTTTTTAGCGTGGCGTTTCTTCATTTTATTGTACTTTTGCTTTTGAGAGTGTGTACTTTTTGCCACTCTCTTTGAATTGCCTGAGGGGAGGTGCGTACTTTTTGCCACCTACCTTCCTTTAGCTCTTTTATCGCCTTCTTTTGCCTTTAGTGTTTACAGCTATCCATTTTAACTAACCGCCTCTTTTAGAGTCCTGAGTGGGACAGTCCTTTATTACGGATCTTACACATTCCTTTCGTTCAACCCAAAAGAAAAATTAGAATAAGTAGTCTTATCCTTGAGGTTAATTCCAGCAATTCTATACCCTTAAGATCTTTCATTTATTCTAAGTTGCCGTGTGTGTGAAAATCATCCCGCCGTGGATTTTTGTAAAGTGGGATATTTGAACTTTAAAGGCTCTTTAACCAATGTGACTAACAGAAAACTGATTTGTTTAAGATTTACTTAATGAAACATGATTTTCATGCAATTTTTTTAAGATGCGAAAAGAAGTTCTTGAAAAAATTTGACAATTTTTCAGAGAAAGGTATCAGTTTTCTTCAAAACATTTTCAATAAATGCATATGATTGTCCCACCCCCCAACTTGATTGACATTGTCCTCAATGGCATAAAAGATATGAAAAAACATGCAGCCAAAAGAGAATTTGTGAAGGAGCGAAACAACCTGTAATGACGAGGGTGCGACATACCTACGGCGACTGCTGCTCAGGGACCTAAAAGGGAAGAGAAATACAAAAACTGAAGTAAAATATTTAGGTTGCCTCCCAACAAGCGCTAAGTTTATTGTCTTCAGCCAGACGGAAGTTCAGTTAATGTGGATCACTCAGTTCTATGGACTCAGGTGGTGCATTTTGAAGATTTTCAATGAATGGTTTTAACCGTTGACCATTAACAGTAAAAGTGTTCCCACTCTTAGGATTCAGAATTTTAACGGCTCCATGGTCGAAGGCTTTAACGACCACGAATGGTCCATCCCATCTGGATTTCAGTTTTCTTGGAAATAAGCGGAGCCTAGAGTTAAATAGCCAAACTTTTTGATTTGGAAGAAAGGATTTTCTCACAATATGTTTATCATGAAAAGCTTTAGTTTTGGCTTTATAAATCTTTGAATTTTCATAGGCCTCGTTGCGCAACTCTTCCAGCTCACTCAGTTGTAAGGTTCGGTGGGAACCAGCTTGGGCTAGGTCCAGATTGACTTGTTTGATGGCCCAATAAGCCCTATGTTCCAATTCCACTGGAAGGTGGCACGCTTTTCCGAAAACTAGGCGATAAGGAGACATGCCAATAAGAGTTTTGTAAGCGGTCCGATAGGCCCATAAAGCATCATCCAATCTTTCAGACCAATCTTTTCTATCGGGCCTAACGGACTTTTGCAGAATGTTCTTAATCTCTCTATTGGAAACTTCCACTTGGCCACTAGTTTGGGAATGATAGGGGGTGGCTACCTTGTGATTAATCCCATATTTCTTAAGCAAAGCCCGAAACTGGTAATTCGTGAAGTGCGTTCCCCCATCACTAATGATAGCTTTAGGCCACCCGAACTGAGAAAAGATATTCTTCTGAACGAATTTAATGACCACTTTATGATCATTGGTTCGGGTGGCTACTGCTTCAATCCATTTTGAGACATAATCCACCGCTACCAGAATATATGTATGTCCAAAAGAGGGTGGAAAAGGTCCCATACAGTCAATTCCCCAAACATCAAAGACTTCAACCACCAAGATTGGGTTGAGTGGCATCATATCCCTTTTCGCCATATTCCCTACAGCCTGACATCGGAGGCAAGTTTTGCTAAATTCATGGGCATCTTTGAAAAGTGTGGGCCAGTAAAAACCACTTTGTAGGACTTTGGCTGCAGTTTTCTTTCCTGAGAAGTGGCCCCCACAGGCCATATTATGGCAGAAGTTAAGAACACTATGTTGTTCTTCTTCGGGAACACATCGCCTAATGATTTGATCAGGACAAAATTTGAATAATTCAGGATCCTCCCAGAAATAATATTTTTCCTGAGAAAAGAATTTGTCCTTTTCACTTTTGGTCCATCCTTCCGGAAGCTGATTAGTCACCTTGTAATTGACAATGTGAGCATACCAAGGTGCAACAGTGTGGGAAATGGTCAGTAGATGCTCATCAGGAAAGGAATCAGTGATCGGTGTACTTTCAGATATCGGAATTCGGGATAGGTGGTCAGCTACCACATTCTCAGAACCCTTCTTATCCCGAATTTCGAAATCAAATTCCTGAAGGAGTAAGATCCATCTAATAAGCCTAGGCTTTGCATCTTTTTTGGTCAACAGGTATTTGAGAGCTGAGTGATCAGAATAGATTATGATTTTTGCCCCTAAAAGATTAGATCTGAATTTTTCTAGGGCAAAAACCACAGCTAATAATTCCTTTTCTGTGGTGGTATAATTCATTTGAGCATCGGCAAGGGTGCGGCTTGCATAATATATCACCACGGGACACTTGTTGATTCTTTGTCCCAAAACTGCACCGATAGCATAATCAGAGGCATCACACATGATTTCGAAGGGTAAAGACCAATCTGGAGATTGAAGAATCGGGGCTTTAGTCAAAGATTACTTCAGAGAATTAAATGCCTTGATGCAAGATTCATCCATTTGGAACGGGACATCCTTAGCTAAGAGAAGAGTTAGGGGCCGGGCAATTTGAGAGAAATTGTGGATAAACCGGCGATAGAAACCGGCATGGCCAAGGAATGAATGGATCTGTCTGACCGAGGTGGGAGGAGGAAGATTAGATATGAGATCGATCTTAGCTTTATCTACCTCTATCCCCCTTTCAGACACAATGTGGCCTAGAACAATGCCCTCTCGAACCATAAAATGGCTCTTTTCCCAGCTAAGAATCAGATTGGTGTCTATGCATCGTGCTAGCACCTGTTTAAGATTTTCCAGGCAATTTACAAAAGAGTCCCCGAAGATTGAGAAATCGTCCATGAAAACTTCGAGGAATTCTCCCACCATATCGGAGAAGATAGCCATCATGCACCGTTGAAATGTGGCTGGTACGTTGCATAATCCGAATGGCATTCTCCTAAAAGCAAACGTGCCATAAGGGCACGTGAAGGTGGTCTTTTCTTGATCTTCTGGGTAAATAGCCACTTGATTATACCCGGAGTACCCATCTAAGAAGCAGAAGTACTTCTGGCCCGATAACTTTTCCAGAATCTGGTCCATGAATGGGAGTGGAAAGTGGTCCTTCTTAGTCATGAGATTCAACTTTCGGTAATCAATGCACACTCTCCATCCCGTGGTGAGCCTAGTGGGTACCTCTTCTCCATGATCATTCTTAATAACTGTTAATCCATATTTCTTGGGTACCACTTGAGTTGGGCTGACCCATTTACTGTCCGATATTGGGTAAATAATACCCGCATCCAGCCATTTCACAACTTCCTTATTCACTACTTCTTTCATATTGGGGTTAAGCCGCCTTTGCATCTCCCGACTGGGCTTAGAATTATCTTCCATATAGATGTGATGCATGCAAATGGACGGACTTATTCCTTTCAAATCGGCCACCGACCATCCAATAGCACCTTTGTGGTATTTGAGGACCTCGGTTAATTGGGCCTCCTACGGCGATGTGAGATTTGCCGCAATGATGACCGGGAGAGTTTGGTCCGGGCCCAAAAAGATATACTTGAGAGACTCCGGTAATGGTTTGAGTTCAAGCTCAGGAGGGTCCTCTAAAGATGGCAAAGCGGGTTCAGACTGCAAGGCTGGTAAAGGTTCAACCTTGGGCCAAGATGTTAATGGGCCAGGGGAGTCCTTTAAAGTATTGGCTTCCTCCAAAAGGTCATATGTGGACATCTCATTTTCTTCAACCAGATTATCCAAGATATCAATAGTATGGCATTCTTTTTCATGATCTGGGTATTGAGATGCTTTGAAGACATTAATCTGGACTTTTTGACCCCCAAATGAAATGTCCATTATGCCAGTTTCACAATTTATATTAGCTTTGGCAGTGGCTAAGAATGGACGACCTAAGATGATCGGGGTGTGAATGAGTTCCTCAGGTAATGCCATATCTAGAATAAGAAAATCCACGGGAAAATAACAATCATGAACTTTTACAATAACATCCTCAATTAATCCCCGTGGAGTTTTCACAGACCTATCAGCCAACTGCAAGATGATGGGTGTGGGCTTTAATTCTCCAATATCAAATTTTTCATAAATGGCTGTTGGCAATAGATTTACACTCGCACCTAGATCCAATAAAGCTCTATCAAATGTAACTCCAGCTAAGTCACATGAAATTAGAGGTGCTCCAGGATCCTTTAACTTCTTAGGTAAATGATTCATCACAATTGCACTAACATCCTCAGAAAGCCGAACCTTTTCGGGTGCCATTCTAGATTCTCTTCGTGGAGTACATAATTCCTTGAGAAACTTAGCATAAGCTGGCACATGCTTGATGGCATCGAGGAGTGGAATATTAATTTGGACTTGTTTGAACAAATCCAACAACTCCTCATTCTGGGCCAGTTTCTTCCTGGTATTGGGCTTAGCTAACAAAGCATTAGGAAATGGCACCCTAGGTTTATAAGAACTTGGGCCTTCATCAATCTTCCCTTTTCCTTTCAGATCCTCCTCCAACTTCTCTATGATGGGTTCATCTTCACTCTCACTTTCAATTTCCTGAGGCCCATCAATGGAACCTTTGGCTAACTCTCCATCTACATGTTGTTTTTCTAAACTTCTCCCACTCCTAAGGGCTGAAATGTCTTTAGCATTCTCAAATTGTGGCCCTTTAGGTTGTGGTACCGGACCAGGCTGAGGTAAAAGGCCCGATTGCTGTGGAAAACCCGGAGGTTGATTCCTTGGATTGGCAACGGGTTGACTAGGAAGTTGGCCTACTTCTCTTCTCATCGCGGCCTCAGCTAGTTGGCCCATTTGACTTTCCAACTAAGCAATGGATTGTTGCTGGGTCAAAATCAGTTGTTGGAGTTGAGTGAATTTATCATCAAAGTTGGACTGAGGAGGTTGTGGATAAGTGGGTGGAGGATGGTATTGGGTTGGCTGTCCAGATTGGAATGAATGATAGTGGGCCGGTTGGCCTGATGGATAGTGGGCCGGTTGAGAAAACTGGGCTTGAGATCCCCTAGCCTGAACATTTCCATAGAAATTAGATTGTTGTTGGAATGAATTCTGTGGCTTTGGGGCATGATGCATAGGAGGATTGGATATTGGTAATGGGGCCTGCTGATTCTTCCAAGAGAAGTTAGGGTGACTTCTCCAGTCAGGATTGTAAGTATTTGAGAATGGATCATTATTGGGCCTGGAGAATCCCTGGGCGGCCTGAACTTGTTCTTGAATGAATGGTGGAAGTTGGGCCGCAGTTGGGCATTCATTCACTTGATGGGTTGGACTTGCGCATAAGGCACAAATGTCATGATTAGCAGATGATGAGCCTTCATATGGGCTAGATTGTGTTGGGTAAGTAGGCTCTTGCTTGTTTAAGGCCAGGAGTTGGTCTAGTTTCTGGGCCAAGATGTCTACCTTATCCAACTTCTGATTAATCAGATTTATGTCCATTCTAGATTCGGACTCTCCACGGGCCTTAAGTTCATACATTCCAGTCCGTTTAGATGGCCCAACAGACCTTTCATAAGATGATAATGAGGCATGATTAATGGAATTTTCACTTAACATCTCAAACAGATCATAGGCCTCATCTTCATTTTTCATCATAAATGCTCCTCCACATGAGGCATCCACCATCTGTCTGAACTGTTCAGACAATCCTTTATAGAATGCTTGGACAATTTGCCATTTTGAAAGCCCATGATGAGGGCATTTTCTAAGCAATTCTTTCAGTCTTTCCCAAGATTCATGGATCAATTCCCCGGGAGTTTGGGTAAAACTCGTGATGGCCCGTCTCATGGTATTGGTCCGCCCGATGGGATAGAACTTCTTGAGAAATTCTTTCTGCATTTCTTCCCATGTCCTAATGGGCCTTCCTATGGTTCCCAACCAATATTTAGCCTTGTCCTTTAATGAAAAGGGAAATAAGGTCAATTTAAGGCCATCATCGGTGAAATTCTGGATTTTCACCGTGGAACAAATTTCTAGAAATTCATCCAGATGCTTATAAGGATCTTCATTAGTATTCCCATAAAAGGATGGGAGCATCTGAATGGTGCTAGATTTGATTTCATATTGATTGACTGGATTCTGAGGAAGATGAATACATGATGAAGGTTGGTATCGATTTGGAATGAAATAGTCCTTCATTTGCTTTGGTGGGTCTTGATTATCAGCCATTGGATCTTGTGGTGGATTTCTTTGATGTATGATTCTTTCTATTTCAGCAAGTGGTCCTAGAAGGTTAGGATTTTGAGATCTCCTACCTTGCATGCACTAGGACTTATGGAGAGAGGATTTTGTTTTCTATTTCTTTTTTTTTTTTTTTTTAAATGCAAACAATTTTGGCAAACAAATTATCATAATGATCTACTGTTAACCTAGACTCTCTATGTAAATTTTCTTACAAGGTGAATGGAGTCCACCTCGAGTCACAACCACAATCAGTCAACGGCCAGGTAAGAGGTGGGGTAGTGGGAGGCTCCCCCTACTTTCGTAGGGACCTAATTAGAGAACCACTTTCCCGCTTAGACGTTTGCCTTTTTACCTCTAGCCTAGACACCGTTGCCAAAAATAGAGGCAACCCGAGATTTAAACCACTCACGGTGTAAACCCTAGATTCTCTTTCGACTTGCTTTTAGTTGGATTAGGAAGTGCCAATGCAAGGAAGGTGATTTGTGGGCTAAGGAAGGGTGATCAAATCCCTACCTTATGTGGTTAAAGTTGCTGCCCTTAATGTCTTTTTGGATGCAATACAAGGCAACAAATCAATGCAAGGTGTGTTGATGCAATCATGAATGACTTGCTAAAAATTGAAACACGTACCTTTCCCCCGCAATCTTCAACAATTTATGGAAATAACTGTGAAAGGAAACTAACTCATGCTTTCCTAGGATGATGAATGCCTAGCATGGAAAGTTTCTAATCTTGGCAATGAAGGTTTTTAACTTTGGATGTTCCTCTTTTTGTTTCTTTTTTTTAGTTAATGGAAACCTATCTAAACTAGAAACTACAAAAAAGGAAACTAACTAAAGTAAGGAAATTGAAACATAAAAAGTTGGAACACACTGACCATGATTTCGCTTTCCTTTTCTTTTTTTTTTGTTTTTCTTTTTTTTCAATTTACCTGCAAAAATAAGAAAAATAAGGTAAGTTAGAAACTAATTACACAAAATCCAAGATAATCAAAATTAAAAATCTAACTCCCCGGCAACGGCGCCAAAAATTGATCGTTTCGAATTGTGCGTCGTTAAACACATGAAAACGTTCAATCTAAATTTATCCAGCTCATTCAAATCAATTTTTTTGGAAATTAATAGTAGTGAGTCCGAGTCGATCCACAGGGAGTTAAGATTTTAATTTCGAAAACCTTAGATTTTAATTATCTAGAAAAATTGGGAATTTGAATTGATTAATTTAACTATCTAATTAAATTAAACTAAGTTTACAAATTTAACTAAACTAATTAATAGCACAAATATAACCATATTTAAAATTGAGGAGAGAGAGATTAACAAAATATTATAAAAATAAGAAAACTTCTAAATTGAACACAACTAAGAAAATTATAACAACACAAAAAAGCTATTGTTTAATTGTGTAAACTACTAACTCACCCTAATTAAATAAACTAACAACTAAGAAAATATCACTAAACATCAAATATCCAGCAACTACCCCTAATTAAATAACCTAATACTAAATTAATGGGGAGGGAATAAAGAAAGAACACAGCAACAGTGGTAGGTCTGCCGGCGCAGTGAGCCGCAAAGAAAGGAAAGTGGTGCAGTGGTCCAAGCTTCAGGTTGCTTGCAGGCGGAAGCTTGAGGTGCTGGCGTGTAGAAAGAAGCTGCTGCTGGAGGTTGGCGCGTGGAGGCTGGCTTCACGCTTGGACAGCTGGAGGAAGGAGCTGCTGCTGGGGTTGCTGCTGGAAGAGGTTGAAGGCTACGTGGAGGAGAAAAGAAGCTGCTTGGATACGCTGGTGTGCTTGGAAGAAGCAGCCGGGTGCTAGCGATGCGTTGGAGGCTCGTGCTGGTGCGTGGAGCTTCAAGCCTGCATGCATGCGCTGAGGATGTGGAAGCTTGCAGGAGCGCAGGGAGCAGCCGGGTGTGCGCTGGGTGGACGTGCATGCATGCACGTCGCCGCGTGGAGGGACGCTGGAGGCGTTGCAAGCGTGCTGGAGTCGCGCAGGAGCCGTGAATGCAGCTTCGCGGAGGAGCTTGCCGGAGCCTGCCGCGTGGCTGCCGGCTGCTGAAGTCGCGCTGGAGGGCGCTGGCTTCAGGCCCGTGGGTGCAGCTGCTGGCTGCTGGTGATACGTGGGAGCGGCTGAGAGGGAGCTGGGGAACCGGAGAGAGAGAGAAGGAGCGTGCTAGGAGGGAGGAAGAGAGAACAGAGAGAGTCGGAGGAGGAAAGAACCGAGGGTGCTGGAGAGAGCGAGGAGGAAGGAAGGGTTCGGCTGAGAGAGGGTTGCTGGTTCAGGTTTAGAAGAGAGAGAGAAAACAGAGGGAGAGAAGGAGAGAAAACCGAGCGAGGGAGGCAGAGAAGTTGAAAAAGAAGAAGAAGAGAGGGATAGCTGGGGAGAGGGAGAGTGCGGCAGGAACCTGTACGTGGGAGAAAGAGAGAGGGAAAATACGGGAGAGAGGAAGAGAGAGCTCCGTGGAGAGAGTTGGAGAAGGAGAGGGCTGCGGGAAAATAAAAACGAGAGAGAACCGGGGTGGAGAAGGAAGAGAAAGAGGAGAGGTGAGATTTATAGAGAGGAGAAGGAGGAGAGGCTGCTGGGTTTGAGTTGGAAAAGGAGGAGGATATGTGGGAGACTTGGAGAAGGGACAGGATTTGGATCTGGAGAGGAAGAGGAAATTGGAAAAGAAATAGGATTCGACTTTCTAAAACGAGAAAGAGAGAGAAGATTTTAAAATAAAGGAAGGGATGTGTTTAGGAAATCAGAGAGACGGAGGGAAATAGTGAGTTTTAGGAAACTCCAGCGAAGGAAGGAATCAAATTGTATTTTTACCCCTGTTTTAGTTGAAATCCGCACACTAGACCTCCCCCAAATTTCCGAAAACTCCTCCAGCTGCACTGCATCATCAGCATGTCCTGTTCACATCAAATAAATATAATTTAGCGCATTATCATAAAAATATCATAATTTTTATTCATTTCGTCTCGGTTTTGTCGAAAAACCGCAAATGCGCTACACTCCTTTGATCACATGAAATGACGATGTTTTTAAGTCAGAATTTGATGAAATTGGTACCATTGGACTTGTTACACAATTGTCTATCATTTCATGCTATTTTGCAGATAAAAACATGAGTATGATGCATATGGTTGCCCTTAAATGATCAATTTAACACTTTATCAACTGCACTCTTGGCATATCTTTACAGCGGGCTTTCTGCAGCATCTGTGGGTCGTCCCCCCTATGGGTGCATGTTACTCTTTGCTCTGTGGGTTGAACTTCACTTTAAATTCGAGTATTGCAAGAAGATGCCTCCAAGACCATCTCAAATTTACATGAATAGTCCGATCCACTGTATTGCCAACATCGTAAAGTTCAACGAGCACATGGTCAATAAAGTCCCAAAACTTAAGACCCGAGCCGACTGGAGGGAGTATCTGAAGCTCATGACATCTGATATATTTGACTCGTCTCCACTCGCTCTTGTTGGAAAGCCCGTTTGGGTGCGCCGTGCAGCAAGAGCAGATCTCAAGTTGATTGGGGCCACCGAGTTCGTGTTATACAATCCACATCGGTGCCTTACTCAACTTAGCTTGAGCCGTCGTGAATTCCCCTAGTTCTCCTTCACATCCCCGATCAAGAAGCGTGCCTTGGAATCCGACGAAGATTATGAAGCCACAGAACTTATCACCACTTTGTGGAACCTTGGCTTTAGTTATCGTGTAAAATCCTCTAAGGATAGAGATAGAGGATTGAAATTTCCTTACCTCAAAGGTCTTCATGAAATTCTTCCTTAAATGTCCTCCTTCTTTTCTCTTTTTCTTTATGATGTAATAAAAGATTTCATTGAATAAAGAACTATTTTTCATGCCTTGAAACCTTTCCTTAACTTCCTGTGATGTGTTCATGATTTTTCCTTTAGCAAAAACTGGATTTTTCCTGAAAATTTGATAGTTCGGGTTCTGTTAATGAAAAACGTGTCCACTCAGAAAGACGCCTTTCAAACATAATTAATTTTTCAGAAATCCAATTTAATCCTCAAAAACCCTGATTTAACCTTTAAATCGCATCTACCAGACAAGATGCCTTTCAACTCTCTCTCCTACTTTTTCCAGGACTCTGCCTTTAATTCCGTGATTAATCCCCTAAAACGCGTCTGTAAGATAAGACGCCTTTCATCATCATGCTGTGTACGGCTCTAACCAGAATTGGCAGTAACCTAAAACGCGTCAGCCCACATGGACACTTTTCACTCAATTTCAAACAGTTGTCCTTGCCGCCTCAACTTATGCCCCCTAAAACGCGTCTATCTGAGTCGACGCCTTTTAGCTTTATGTTTACAGACCTGCGATGTAACGACCCGCCACCCTATAATCGGGGATCTAATCAAGTCTGAGAGATAAATAATAAACTAAGTTAAACATTCACATCGCATTGAACTGAAATAAAAGTGCAGGAATTAAAAGTTATTACAATGCGACTCGATACAGCAAATAATTACATACTCCAACATAACGGAAATAATTAAACATACAGGCCAGAAATAAAATCACAACTACGTCGGGGCATACCCCGGAACAACTGCTGACGGTGCTCAACTCACGGCCGCACTCTCCTCGCTAGGTCTGCTGAGAGTCCTCACCTGAAAACCGCAGGAGGGGTGAGTCTCAAAGACAAGACTCAGTAGGGATCCTTCGATCCCCACTGCCCACGCACACACCCACAAGTGCAAGGTACAGTTAACGGAAAGGTGATAAACACAAGAGGTACAATTCCTAATTCTTAACGTGAAATCACATGCAATCGTATTATAATAAACATGCATATATTAAACCAACTGACTAGGAAACCCACAACTGTCGTCTCGATAGAACTCGCTAGCCACACAACAACGGTGGAAAAACCTCGACCCGCTGAGACCAAACAGTAACCCCTCGGATAGCACACTAGCTACTCCGGCCCAACCGGCTCAGGTGGCTACTCCTTCCCTCAGCATGAGTGACTCTCCGAATGTACCACTCCGACACCGGTACTAGCTGACCCCGGGGTTCACCAGGTGACGCTCACTCACTAGGCGTCACCCCGCCCACGCCCCCACCGGCGCTGTGCTCACGCCCCCACCAGCACAGGGTGATAAAGTGCTACAATGTCACTCCAGGTCCACAGTAACTCAAAACCCAGCACAATGCGATCCGGTCACGTGAAAAGTCCGCGATCGCATAACACACATATAGAACCATCCGATTATGAAGAATCCATCTCTATCGGGTAAACTAAAGCATGCACTAACCATCTATCTAATAGTATGAACACGTTTTACTGGCATGAATTAGTGAGGTTCTGTCTTGAATCGCGTCGCCCAAGGCCGACGCCATTCAATCTCCATGTACAGGTTCAAGTGAAACAGTCTTCAGAATCAAGCCTTAAAAGGCGTCGACACCAGTAGTCGCCTTTTAAAAGGCGTCGACATCTTCAGACGCCATTCAACATAGAAATCCGGAAATTCCAAGGCCCTTACTCAAGGGATTTCTGCGTTTTAAAGGCGTCATGGTTAACCGACGCCATTCGAAAACGCGTCGTTCACCCATGACGTCTTTTAGTCCCAGAATCCCCGAACTGGCAGACTCTCTGTCAGGCGATTCCTGTCTAAAAGGCGTCGTGATGGCTCGACGCCCTTCAAAAAGGCGTCGTCCATGCACGACGTGTTTCAGCCCCAGGAACCAGAGTCGCCTGAGCCCGAGGGCTCCCTTTCCAACCCCAAACAACCCCAAAATTCACCCAAAAACGGAGGGAAAAGAGGAGTAATACTATCCATAGGCAACACATTCATGGAAATCCCCCATGTTATCAAAAGAATTCCTAAACGTGCTCATTCTACCCCCCCTAAACCAAAGATCCAAATAAGCTTAAACGGGGTAAACATGGCCTAAAACACGATGCTAAGGGGAACCGTCACCCTACCGGACACTTGAACGCCTCCGAGCTTCACGCCGTCCACCCGACTCGCCCCACGCCGCGGCCGGTACCGCCGTGGTCGTCCTTGCTCCTCCGTGACGTCGGCCGCCGTCCGGAGAGTAGAACGCCGCAGTGGAAGTGGAGGTGATAGTGGTAGGAGCTAGGTAGAGGATGGAGTGGAGGGAGAGATGAAACAGTGGGAGGAAAAGAGGGAGGAGGAAGGGATCGCCGCCGAGTTCGTCGGAAGGGAAAGAGAGGAAGAGAGGAGAAAATGAGGGAAAGAAGGAGGGCTCGCGGGGTTAACCAGAGACTGGCTAAAACGCGTCGACATCCACGGACGCCATTCAGTTGATGTGACGGCTGTTCTGACAAGACTCTGAAATGCGTCGTTCAAGGCAGACGCCGTTCAGACGACATGTCAGGGCCGTACTCTGACAATCCCAGAGTCGCAGTCTAAAAGGCGTCGACACACGTGGACGCCGTTCAGGTGACAAGACAGGGCCGTACCATCGCGGCCCGAAACCAGCCCACGTGGCCCCCACGTGGCGGAACTTGAAATGCGTCAGCGACGGTGGACGCCGTTTAAAACGCGTCCCGATGTCCTGACGCGAATCAACTCAGAACCTCTGCCCTCACAAGGCTAGAACTACAAGGTCCGACCCCGAAAACCGGATCCGAAGGTCACGATCCTTACAATCTCCCCCCCTTAAAAGAATTTCGTCCCCGAAATTGACTGCTTAGAATTAACAAAGTCAAACAGGGATACAAGTTTACAAGGAAACTTACGAAAAGAGGTAGGGGAACTGCTCCCGCATCTCATCCTCTCGCTCCCAGGTTGCCTCACCTCCGGAGCGGTACTGCCAAATCACCTTGACCAACGGTACAATCTTGTTCCGCAGGACCTGTTCTCTGCGATCCTCAATACGAACAGGATATTCTGGAAAGGACAGGTCCTCAGCGACCTCCAACTCTGAAAAATCCAAGACATGGGACGGATCCTGAACATACCTCCTCAGTAAGGAAACATGGAACACATCATGCACCCCTGCAAGACTGGGCGGCAAGGCCAGCTGGTACGCGGTTTCCCCAATCCGAGCAAGGATGGGAAAAGGCCCAATATATCGCGGACTCAGCTTGCCTCGCTTCCCGAATCTCATTACACCCTTGGAGGGTGAGACTCGGAGAAACACGTGGTCCCCAACTTCAAACTCAAGCGGTCTCCGTCGGATGTCAGCATAACTCTTCTGCCTACTCTGCGCTGTGGACAACCTCTGCCAAACTGTCCTGGCAACCTCAGTACACTGTTGTACTAACTCGGGTCCCGCTATCTGCCTTTCACCGATCTCGGACCAACATACAGGAGATCGACACGGTCGCCCATACAAAGCCTCATAAGGCGCCATGCCGATACTGGAATGGTAACTGTTGTTATAGGCAAATTCCACTGTGGACAAATACTGTTCCCAAGAACCTCCCCAGTCTAGACAACAAGCTCTGAGCATATCTTCCAAGGTCTGAATAGTCCTCTCTGACTGCCCGTCAGTCTCGGGATGGTAGGCTGAGCTAAAAGCCAACTGAGTGCCTAGTGCCTGCTGAAAGCTCTTCCAGAATCTGGAAGTGAACCTTGGATCTCGATCTGATACAATAGATAAAGGCACCCCGTGAAGAGAGACGATCCGGTCGACAAATAACTTTGCCAGCTTGCCGACTGACCAGTCCTTCCTAATAGCTAGGAAGTGTGCCGACTTAGTCAGTCGATCCACGATGACCCAGATGGCATCTCTCCTGCTAGGGGATGTAGGCAAGCCCATCACGAAGTCCATTGTCATATGCTCCCATTTCCACTCTGGAATCGGTAAGGGCTGCAGCAACCCTCCAGGTCTCTGATGCTCGGCTTTAACCTGCTGACAAGTCAAACATTTAGCCACATATTCAGCCACATCTTTCTTCATACCGGGCCACCAGAAGTGCCTCCTCAAACAATGATACATCTTTTTCGTCCCCGGATGCACTGCATACCTCGAACGGTGCGCCTCATCAAGAACACATCTGCGCACGTCCTCCTCAGTCGGAACATAAAGTCTACCTCTGAACCTGACCGTACCGTCGTCCCATAACTCCACCTCTGACCTCTGGAGAATCTGTGGTAGCTCAACATCTGCCCTCTGAGCCTCAATTACTGCATGATACACAGCTGGTCTCACAGTCAAACTGACCAGCACGACTCTGTCATCTTCACGTGGAACCCTAAAGGAAGATTCCACCACCTGGTCAAATAATTTCCACTCCTGAATCATGAGGTATGACATGACCGTCTTCCGACTCAAGGCGTCTGCCACTACATTTGCCTTGCCCGGATGATAAGAAAGGTCAAAGTCATAATCTTTAATGAACTCCATCCACCTTCGCTGTCTCAGATTCAGGTCCCTCTGAGTAAACACATATTTCAAACTCTTGTGATCCGTGAAAACCTGGAATTTCTCCCCATATAAATAATGCCTCCAGATCTTGAGTGCAAATACCACAGCCGCCAGCTCCAAATCATGAGTAGGATAGTTCTCTTCATGCTTCTTCAGCTGCCGAGAAGCATAAGCCACTACCCTGCCATGCTGCATTAGAACTGCGCCCAAACCTCGACGGGACGCATCTGAGTAAACCACAAATCCACCTGATCCAGATGGAAGCACCAGTACAGGGGCTGACGTGAGACGGGTCTTCAACTCAATAAAACTCTGCTCACAATCCTCGGTCCACACAAAGCGAACTCCTTTTCGAGTCAACCTCGACAAAGGGGCTGCTATCGAAGAAAATCCCTGAACAAACCGCCTGTAATAACCGGCAAGCCCCAGAAAGCTCCTGATCTCAGTCACTGAAGTCGGCCTGTTCCAATCCATCACCGCCTCGATCTTGGCTGGATCCACTGCGATACCATTGCCAGAAATAACATGTCCAAGGAAATGCACATCGTCTAGCCAAAACTCACATTTGCTAAACTTGGCATAAAGTTGGTGGTCCCTTAGGACCTGCAACACTGCCCGAAGATGGGTGGCATGCTCTTCCTCAGAAGAAGAATAGATCAGAATATCATCAATAAACACAACCACAAACTGATCCAGGTAAGTCCTGATGACTCGGTTCATCAGCTCCATAAAGGTCGCCGGAGCATTGGTCAAGCCAAAGGGCATAACCAAAAACTCATAATGTCCATACCGAGTTCTGAAAGCCGTCTTGCTAACATCCACATCCCGGATCCTCATCTGATAATATCCGGATCTCAAGTCGATCTTGGAAAATACCTTCGCGGACTGCAGCTGATCCATCAAATCATCAATTCTTGGAAGTGGGTACTTATTCTTTATCGTTACCTGGTTCAGCTGCCTATAGTCAATGCACAACCTCAGAGAACCATCTTTCTTTCTAACGAACAGGACTGGAGCACCCCATGGAGATGTACTGGGGCGAATGAAACCCTTATTCAGCAGCTCCTGCAACTGTGCCTTTAACTCAGCGAGTTCAGCTGGCGCCATCCGATACGGGGCCTTAGACAAGGGCGCCGTACCAAGTGCAAGCTCGATTGTAAATTCGACCTCTCGCTGAGGAGGAAGGCCAGGAAGCTCCTCAGGAAATACATCAAAGAACTCACACACAACAGGTACCTCCCCAGGGCTGAGACTATCCCGGACATCAGAGACAACAACAGAGGCAAGGAAAGCCTCACAGCCACCATCAAGTAACCTTCGTGCCTTAAAGGCAGAAATAAGAATACCTCGGGAAGAGAGCCTAATACCTTGGAAGAAGAAGGTCGGGATGTCCGGAATGGAGAATCGCACCCTCTTCCTGTGGCAGTCCACCTCTACATAAAAGGCCTCCAACCAGTCCATACCCAGGATGACATCAAAGTCTCAAATGGCAAGCACAACCAACTGGGCAGGGAGCACATGACCCTCAATGGTCAAGGGAACATTCCTCAAGCAATTATAAGATATCATATAGTCTCCAGAAGGAACCTCCACCATCAAACCATCAGATAACTCAACAACGGGCGCAGAAAGGATATCTAAGAACTGCTCGGAAATAAAAGAATGCGAAGCACCCGAATCAATCAATACGTGTGCAGAGTTCCCAAGGACAGAAAGTGTACCTTCCACCAAGTTGGACGCGCGAGCCTCCCTCCTGGTGATAGCTAGCACTCTCCCCTGGGTCATCGGCTTCTTCTGCTCACCTGAACCATGTCCCTGACCATACCCCTGCGGGCACTGCCTCGCCAAGTGGCCCTGCTGGCCGCAAGTAAAACATCTCCTGGGGAGAGTGGGACACTGAGTCCCACCATGGGCACCCCCACAGTGCTGACAGACTGCCGGAAGCCTCTGAGCTGGCCCCTGCGGTGCACTGGATACAGACTGACTCTGCTGACCCTGCCCGGGCCTGTTGCTGCCGCTACTGCCACTACTGCTGCCACCACCCCTGAAGAATCTCCTGAATCGGGAGCCGAGTGACGACGATCCCGATCTAGCTGAAGGGGCCGCTGCCGCTGCCTTACCCCTGCCACGAACTGGGCTCTGAGCAGCCAGTCCTCTTTCCCGGGCCGACTGACTCTGTTGAGCCTCCACTGCTGCCGCATATCTAACCGCGGAAGCCAGATCCGTGCAATAGTGAGACGCCACAAAGTTCCTCAAACTGAGCCTCAGTCCGTCCACGAATCTCTCAGTGCGATGCTCCTCGTCCCCAGATATGAAAGGCACGAACCGACCTAGCAAAACAAACTTCGCCTGGTACTCAAGTACTGTCATGCTCCCCTGCGTCAGATCCATAAACTCCCTCTCCTTGGCCCTCTGGACATGTCTAGGGAAATACTGTGCGTTGAACTCCTTAACAAATGTCTCCCACGGAATTTCCCTAAGACTCCTGTCCTCGTAGGACAAACTCTTCAAGGTAGTCCACCAGTCATAGGCGCTATCCTTCAGCATGAAGGTAGCTAACGGGGTCCGCTCTACTGCAGCACAATCCATGGTGTCAAAAGTCTTCTCTATCTCTCTAAGCCAGTGGATGGCCTCGTCAGGGTCGGGACGACCGGTGAAGTGAGGTGGCCTCAACTTCAGAAACCTCTCAAGTGCAGCTGTGGACCCTCCCCGCGCACTGGAACTCTCACTAGGGTCTCGTGTCTGATATCGAGCCATAGTGTCCATCATCGCTTCCATAAACTACTCAACACTCGGCCTCCCGGCCTCGGACCCACTAGGGACATCTCCCTGCTCTCGAATAACTGGCATCCTCCTTCTGGGAGCCATCTACTCGCCTACAATGACAAAATCAAAAAGTTCTAATTAGAGTCCTAAAGCCTATACTACCGTCGTGCCTGTACGGGATAATGTATTTATTTGCCGAATTTATGATATTTAGCCTAGTTATTTATTTATTTGCCAGACCGTATGCTCTGATACCAACTGTAACGACCCGCCACCCTATAATCGGGGATCCGATTACTAAATGGGTACCGAATCATTAATTTGGAACCAAACCAGGATCTAATCAAGTCTAGGAGATAAATAATAAACTAAGTTAAACATTCGCATCGCATTGAACTAAAATAAAAGTGCAGGAATTAAAAGTTATTACAATGCGACTCGATACAGCAAATAATTACATACTCCAACATAAAGGAAATAATTAAACATACAGGACAGAAATAAAATCACAACTACGTCGGGGCATACCCCGGAACAACTGCTGACGGTGCTCAACTCACGGCCGCACTCTCCTCGCTAGGTCTGCTGAGAGTCCTCACCTGAAAACCGCAGGAGGGGTGAGTCTCAAAGACAAGACTCAGTAGGGATCCGTCGATCCCCACTGCCCACGCACACACCCACAAGTGCAAGGTACAGTTAACGGAAAGGTGATAAACACAAGAGGTACAATTCCTAATTCTTAACGTGAAATCACATGCAATCGTATTATAATAAACATGCATATATTAAACCAACCGACTAGGAAACCCACAACTGTCGTCTCGATAGAACTCGCTAGCCACACAACAACGGTGGAAAAACCTCGACCCGCTGAGACCAAACAGTAACCCCTCGGATAGCACACTAGCTACTCCGGCCCAACCGGCTCAGGTGGCTACTCCTTCCCTCAGCATGAGTGACTCTCCGAATGTACCACTCCGACACCGGTACTAGCTGACCCCGGGGTTCACCAGGTGACCCTCTCTCACTAGGCGTCACCCCGCCCACGCCCCAACCGGCGCTGTGCTCACGCCCCCACCAGCACAGGGTGATAAAGTGCTAAAATGTCACTCCAGGTCCACAGTAACTCAAAACCCAACACAATGCGATCCGGTCACGTGAAAAGTCCGCGATCGCATAACACACATATAGAACCATCCGATTATGAAGAATCCATCTCTATCGGGTACACTAAAGCATGCACTAACCATCTATCTAACAGTATGAACACGTTTTACGGCATGAATTAGTGAGGTTCTGTCTTGAATCGCGTCGCCCAAGGCCGACGCCATTCAAGCTCCATGTACAGGTTCAAGTGAAACAGTCTTCAGAATCAGGCCTTAAAAGGCGTCGACACCAGTAGTCGCCTTTTAAAAGGCGTCGACATCCTCAGACGCCATTCAACATAGAAATCCGGAAATTCCAAGGCCCTTACTCAGGGGATTTCTGCGTTTTAAAGGCGTCATGGTTAACCGACGCCATTCGAAAACGCGTCGTTCACCCATGACGTCTTTTAGTCCCAGAATCCCCGAACTGGCAGACTCTCTGTCAGGCGATTCCTGTCTAAAAGGCGTCGTGATGGCTCGACGCCCTTCAAAAAGGCGTCGTCCATGCACGACGTGTTTCAGCCCCAGGAACCAGAGTCGCCTGAGCCCGAGGGCTCCCTTTCCAACCCCAAACAACCCCAAAATTCACCCAAAAACGGAGGGAAAAGAGGAGTAATACTATCCATAGGCAACACATTCATGGAAATCCCCCATGTTATCAAAAGAATTCCTAAACGTGCTCATTCTACCCCCCCGAAACCAAAGATCCAAACAAGCTTAAACGGGGTAAACATGGCCTAAAACACGATGCTAAGGGGAACCGTCACCCTACCGGACACTTGAACGCCTCCGAGCTTCATTCCGTCCACCCGACTCGCCCCACGCCGCCGCCGGTACCACCGTGGTCGTCCTTGCTCCTCCGTGACGTCGGCCGCCGTCCGGAGAGTAGAACGCCGCAGTGGAAGTGGAGGTGGTAGTGGTAGGAGCTAGGTAGAGGATGGAGTGGAGGGAGAGATGAAACAGTGGGAGGAAAAGAGGGAGGAGGAAGGGATCGCCGCCGAGTTCGTGGGAAGGGAAAGAGAGGAAGAGAGGAGAAAATAAGGGAAAGAAGGAGGGCTCGCGGGGTTAACCAGAGACTGGCTAAAACACGTCGACATCCACGGACGCCATTCAGTTGATGTGACGGCTGTTATGACAAGACTCTGAAACGCGTCGTTCAAGGCAGACGCCGTTCAGACGACATGTCAGGGCCGTACTCTGACAATCCCAGAGTTGCAGTCTGAAAGGCGTCGACACACGTGGACGCCGTTCAGGTGACAAGACAGGGCCGTACCCTCGCGGCCCGAAACCAGCCCACGTGGCGGAACTTGAAATGCGTCAGCGACGGTGGACGCCGTTTAAAACGCGTCCCGATGTCCTGACGCGAATCAACTCAGAACCTCCGCCCTCACAAGGCTAGAACTACAAGGTCCGACCCCGAAAACCGGATCCGAAGGTCACGATCCTTAAACGCGAAGCCCCCTTTTCTTCCTCACTTTTCTCCTTTACTTTCTCTCTCTTCAACTTCTCCGAGCTCCGGCGATCTCATCTTCCTCTGTCTCAAAACTCCCTCCCCAAGCTCAATGGAACGCGGTGAAGGTTCCCGCAAGATCAAGGCTTTGGCCAAGAGGCGGCGTAGGGCGGCTCGCGAGGAAGAAATCCCCGAGGAGGTGCCGGCGGCGCTCGCCGAGGCGGCGGCCTTCTTGGAGGAAGAAATCCCTCAACCGGCGCCCGTGGCCATGGAGGAAGAAGAGGAGGGCGACCTCCACACGGTGAGTTTCCTATGGAATGAATGGGATGAAGAAAAGAGGGAAGAAAGAGGTTCTTCAAAGAACCCGGAATCGGGTCTTGAAAGGCGTCCAGACCAGGTGACGCCATTCAAAAGGCGTCACCTCGGGACGATGCGTTGCAAGGCTGAATTCCGAATTTTAATTAGGCAGAAAATGAGTCTTAATTGCGTCAAAACATGTTGACGTATTTTAAAAGACGTCCATATGTGTTGACGCCTTTCAAAACAGAACTATTTTTTTCTGTTTTTATTTATTACTGACCCTATTTTTTTATGTTTTTACTTGCAGGGAGTGATGAGGTCCAGGATTAGCTGGGACTTAGTTGTAGGTGCATACCGGGGGCTCCCGGACTTCCAGAAGGCGCGCCTGCGCCGGATGGGGTTCGGGGAAGTCCTGGACATCGAGCCATTTTGGCTCGATCTTGTCCTCTTGCAGGCGCTGCGGGAGAGGTGGCATGCGGAAAGCCGGACTTTCCTAATGCCGTGGGGATATATGGTCCCCACCCTAGAGGATGTGGCCAGGATCACTGGCCTCAGGGTAGAGGGCCGACCGGTCAGCGGGGTGACTTACCCCGACTACCGAGGATTGGCGGAGGCATTGTTAGGGATAGAAGTGTCCAGCCTAGGCAGGGAGTCTAGGATGGTCCCTAGGGTGGAGGTAGAGGCCGCCTTAGGACTAGAGGAGCCCCGGCGTCGGTCAGACAAGACCTGGGAGGAGTTTAGGGATAGACTAGCCGAGTCGTCCTCCCTTGTATATTGTAGTGACCCTAGTTAGGGGGAGGAGGTAGATAGGCAGCTCAGAGTCTTCCTAGTTTTCTTTTTTGGTCGGTTGCTCTTTGGTACGAAGGGCGACCACATTCATTGTAGGTTTTTATACTTGTTAGATGACCTAGATAGTTTAGGGGAGTATGCATGGGGTGCGGCCCTTCTGGCCCACCTGTTCGCCGATTTGTCCACGGTCACGCCGGACCGTGAGACTACCGTCAGCGGCTTCTCGCCGTTTCTCCAGGTATTAAATTGTTCATTATTTGTTTATGATATGCAATGTGATGAAATGATTTTTTCTAACCTATATGTTCATGTATGCAGGTGTGGAGCTATCACTACTTCCCGCTCGGCAGAGCGAGGCTTGCGAGACCGGGCGCTGTCCCATTGGCCTGCCGCTGGCAGCCCATCGTGGACACGGCCCCTCAGCACCATCAGCTGACGGCCCTCCGCCGTCAGTTCCTTGACTATCCAGAGCTCCTGGTAAGTTCTTGACTTATTCTAACTTTATTCATTAAATGCAATCTTTTATTTATTAAATGCACATTATTTATATGAATGCATCTAACTTATATGCAGGCGATATGGCGCCCGTACCTGGGTATGGGCGAGGAGGGTCAGCCGTGGGTGACGGCTGGCAGGAGGCAGTTTGGGAGGCAAATGTGGGTGCATTGCCTCAACTAAATCGAGCCCCTCTGCCTTCAGCTCGTGATGAGGACCCTGGGCCTCCACCAGGAATGGATCGATGAGGAGGTCCCGGAGGGCGTCGGGAGGAGCATGAGGGGCAAGCAAGCCCTCACCGACTGGCGTGCCAAGTTCCCGGAGAAGTACGAGGATTAGCACCGCCGCGGCGTTCGGGTGGAGTCCCGTGCGGAGAGTAGCGAGGCCTACCTCCAGCAGTACCGGGCCCACTACGCCGATCAGCTTCTGCTCCTCCGACCACTTGATGTAAGTATGCTTTTATGCGTCTTTAATTTTATTATTATCTTGATTTATATTTGTGAATGAATGTATGTATGTGTGATATGCAGGATGCGCGTGATGTGGTCATCATTGACCTCCGGGCCCGCCTACACGACGCGAAGGCCCAGCTAGAGCAGGTCCAGAAGGAGCTGTTCGATCTGGTATGTATGCATGTTTATGAATGGATGTTTTGATTAATTAATTATTTTGGCGATTAACACTAACGGTTGTCTTTTGGTGCAGCGAGCCGTCTACACCCAGGCGGCTCCCCCTGCCTATGGAGCTTCCTCATCCACTTCTTTTGCCGCCCACGACGCTGCTCTGGCTGACCTCCAAAGCCAGCTCGCCTCCGCCATCCACCGAGCTTCCCTTGCAGAGGAGGATCGCGCTGCTCGGGTAAGTTCTTTCCCTTCGACTTTTCTTTTCCGAATTTGATTTTGATTACTTGATTGCCTTGGACTAACAATGACTTCTCCTGCATGTTGCTGAGCTTTATGAAGCCCTTCAGAGGAATGAAGTGGATGCAGCTCGCGTTCGCGTTCTCGAAGAGCAGGTGGCTCGCCTCTCTACCGGGCATCTTCCTTGAGAGCTTTCGCACCTCCAGTCCCGACTGGAGTTCATTACCGAGGAGAGGGAGAGAGAGCGGCTGGAGCGGCAGAAGATGGATTCGGAGATGGCCTCCCTCCGAGTTCAGTTGGGCATTGCCGAGCACGAGCGTCGGAGTGTGGAGGAGAGGTACAGGCGTGCTCGACAGCGTGCTCAGGAGCGTGGTTTGACGAGTGCTTTCACCGCTAGTGTCGCCATGTCTTCCGGCCAGGCAGGGCCGAGCGCAATGGGGCCACCTCCACTTCCCAGCCAAGGACCAGCGCCGGATGCGCCCAACGAGGCTCAGAGTCAACTCGATGAGGGCGGAGGGGAGAGCCAGTCTTGAGGGCTCATGTATTTTCTTTTCTTTCATGTATCATGTACAAAAGAAACCTTTTTGATAATATACATGAAACTTTTGGCCTCCAATCTCGCGTTCTTGTGTTTGCCTTGTGTCCTGCATGTCACTTAACAAACAGGTTAAGTATCTATTTAGGCTTAGCGTCTTGCCTGACCAAATGAATGGTCAATCGATCTTTTCCTTAAATGAATGGTCAAGGGGCATAGCCTTTATTAACAAAGGTAATAAGAATAAGCAAACTTAAGCAAAATGTAATATACAAGCAGACAAATGCTCACTGAAAATAAAAGGAATGAGACATACCAAGTACAATAAGCAAATGCTAATTGAAATATTTTTGTTGTTTTTGAAATATCTATTTTTTGGTTTTTTTGAAATATGTATTCTTTTTTTGATTTTGGCATATGTATTTTTTTTTATTTTTGACATATGTATTTTTTTTTTGGATTTTGAAATATGTATTTTTTTGGGATTTTGAAATATGAATTTTTTTTGGGATTTTGAAATATATATTTTTTTTGGGTTTTTGACATATGTATGTGAACTAAAAGACCAGCATGGTACTCAGATCAAAAGATCACATTCATTTATGAACTTAATTTCCAAATTGTTCTTCAACAACTTAACTTAAACCCATCGTGTTTGAACTTGTGTTTCCATTCGTGATCCCATTTGATGATTTGACCTTTAGTCAATCTAAGCCATTCCTTAAGTTTGGAGTACGCCTCTTTAGAAAGAAAGGAAGAATAAGTTTAGAAAGCCCATGAGAAGGTTCCGGAGACCTAAAAAGATATTCCTTTCCTACCCTAGTATCCGTTGGGGTTCGGTCATTTTCTTTCTGGGGTATTTATCGACCTTGCGTTCCCTTTCATTTTATTTTATGGCCTTGATGTAACGTTTGTAATGTAATGGCCTTTTGATTTGACATTTGGATTTTGCCTTTTGCTTTTACTTTTCTATTTTTTTTCTTTGGGACGGATCTCCCCTTTTTTTTTATGACGGCCTCCTACTAAGATGGCGAGTATTCTTGGTAGTCTATTCTAAGCCTCGTTCCGACATCATGGGCCGAGTATAAAACAAATTTTTGTTTTTAAAAGGAATGATTTGTACTTTACACTTTTAGTCAAGCTTTCGGTATTCCTTAGGACTTGGCATCTCTTGTTACTCACGAATCAAACGTGTCAGTGTGTGTAGTAATGAGTTTGAAGTTAAAATATCCAGACTAATAAGGAAATTTGAGTTTATAAATTTCTGATTCCACTGGTCTTTGTACCATGCTGATCGACTCTCTAATCCTAAGGGTAGTATTTCTTAAGATGTAAACCATTCCAGCGATGAGTTAGCTCTTCTCCTTCTGCATTAACAAGACGATAAGCATTACCAGGAAAAGCGTGCGATACAACATAAGGTCCTTCCCAGTTGGGTTGGAGCTTAGAACGCGGACCACCAGGTTTTACAAAAATCCTTTTGACGACCATTTCACCGACTTTGAACTTACGTTCAATGACTTTCTTTTGATAAAAACGTGCTAGTCTATTTTGATAAACTTTCGCATGATTAGCGGCTGACCATCTTCTCTCGTCTAAGAGTTCCAATTGAGCAAGGAGTGCTGAACGATGTTCATCAATCGAGAATTCCTTGTTCAATTGTACCCTTAATGACGGTATAAGGATCTCGTATGGAACTACCGCCTCCATTCCAAATGTTAAGGAATAAGGAGTTTGCCCAGTGGGCGTGCGGATTGAAGTTCGGTAGGCCCATAGAGCCTCAACCAATTTTTCTGGCCAGTCTGCGAATTTGTTAGATTTGCACGTCTTTTTGATGATTTTTATCAAAGTCTTATTAGTTGCCTCTGCTTGGCCATTGCCTTGCGGATAATAAGGAGATGAATGGTGCAATGCAATTCTATACCTGTTGCAGAGATCTTTCAATTCCTGTGACACAAACTGCAGTCCGTTGTCGGTGACGATGGTACTTGGAATTCCAAATCGGGTGATGATGTTCTTCATGATGAACTTGCAGACGGTTGATGCTTTGATCTCCACGTACGCTTCGGCTTCTGCCCACTTGGTGAAGTATTCCGTTGCCGTGAGAATGAAAGATTTTTGCTTGATGCCGGAATCTGGGTTACCAAGGGGTCCAATGATGTCGAAAGCCCACATGGAGAAAGGCCATGGGGAAGAAACAGGATGGAGTGAAGATACAGGAGAATGAATTTTCTCGGCGTGAAGTTGACACTTAGCACACCTACGAATATATCCTACGCAGTCTTCTTCCATGGTTGCCCAATAAAATCCTTGTCTGAGGATCTTCTTTGCTAGCATCTGTCCATTGACATGGCCACTACAAACTCCACTATGAGCTCCTTCCATAACCTTCCAAAGCTCATCTTCGTCTAGACATCTCAGAAGAACTCCATCAAAACCTCTCTTGTACAGTGCTCCCCCAACTAGGGTGTATCGTTGAGCAACTCTCCTGATAGCTCTCTTCTCCTCAGTTGTAGCTTCCTCAGGATATGATTGATCTTCACAATATTTGGCAATTTCATAATACCATGGCTTCTGTTCATCATCCATCTCTTCTAACAGCTCCATTAACATGATTTCTCTTTTTTCCACGATATCTCCATCTCTGAACTTCTTCAGCAACTTCTCCTTAGTTCTAAGAAATGAAGGGTCTTTCACGGCGGGTGAAAGACGCCTATGAACTATGATTGATTCGGATTGCTTGCTGATTGGAAAATCAAGAGAAGATGCCAGTGAGGCTAGAGCGTCAGCTAAGATGTTTTGATTCCTAGGGACATGGACAAAGATCAATTTTGTGAAAAGCTTTGAGTAAGCAGAAGTAAGTTCTTGATAAAGCTTGAGCTTGGGATCAAGAGTTCGATACTTGGTCAGCACTTGGCGAAGAATCAGTTGACTATCACCTACAATCCTGAGTTTAGTGGCACCATGAAAATGAGCAGCCTCGAGGCTAGCAAGGAGTGCCTCATATTCAGCTATATTGTTGGTGACTAGAAAGTCGAGCTGAAAGGCTTGTGGAATGGTGACACCTTCAGGTGATAGCAGAACGATACTGATTCCCTTTCCATGAGAATTCAGAGCTCCGTCAAAATGCAGAGTCCACATATCATCTCTAATTTGATTTACGGACATCAGTTCCTCATCCGGAAACTCTGATCGCACTAGATCAAATCGAGGAAGGGGATGATGAGCGAGATGTTCTGCTATGGCATAGCCCTTGATCGCTTTCTGCTGAATGTAAATGATATCGAATTGAGATAGAAAGCTTTGCCATCGCGCTAACCTATTAGTAAGAACAGATTTCTCCAGAAGGAATTTGATCGGATTCATTTTAGCGATGAGATGGACTTCATGGGCCAGAAAATGATGCTTCAATTTCTGAACAACCAGACAAATGTTGCACTTGTTTTCTCCATCGCCGTGTATCTCTATTCAGCGGGGTTGAGAAATTTAGAGAGATAGTAGGCTGCCCTCTCCTTTCCTTCTTCATCCTCTTGTGCTAGGACAGCACCCACTGCCTCATCCAGGACAGAAATATAAAGTATCAATGGTTTGCCTGGAGATGGTGGTCTCAAAACAGGAGGACTTGGTAAATAGTTCTTTAATCCATCGAATGCCTCCTGACACTTATCGTCCCAATCGAATTTGACTCCCGGCTTGGTAAGCTCGTAAAACGGCTTACACCTTTGTGAGTGCTGGGAGACAAAGCGGCGAATAAATTGCAACCTCCCGATTAATCCTCTCAACTCTTTCAAGTTTTTTGGAGGTGGCATTTCTCTGATAGCCTTCGCCTTGTTGGGATCGATCTCAATTCCCCGTTTGCTGACGATGAATCCAAGTAATTTCCCTGAAGATACCCCGAATACACATTTCTTGGGATTCATCTTTAACTGATACTTTCTCGATCTCTCTAATACCCTTGCCAAAACTTTGGCATGCTCAGCCTTTGTCTTAGATTTAACTAATAAATCATCCACATACACTTCTAGATCTATGTGCATCATGTCATGAAATATTGCCATCATAGCCCTCTGATAAGTGGCTCCAGCATTCTTCAATCCAAATGGCATGACGACATAACAGTATGTTCCCCAAGGTGTAGTGAATGACGTCTTCTCTTGATCTTCTTCTGCTAACCTGATCTGGTTGTATCCTGAAAATCCGTCCATAAACGATAAAGTTTCATAGCCAGCGGTGTTATCAATGAGTACGTCAATATGAGGCAATGGAAAATCATCTTTAGGACACGCCCGGTTCAGATCGCGGAACTCAATGCAAATTCTGACCTTCCCGTCCTTCTTCATAACCGGGACTATGTTGGCCACCCATTGTGGATAGAGGACAACTCTAATGAATTTGGCTTTATGTAATTTGTCGAACTCTTCCTTCATCTTTAGAGCCATTTGTGGGTAGAATCGTCTTAATTTCTGCTTGACCGGGTTAGCTCCTTCCTTCAACGTCAACTTGTGTTCAACTAAAGATGAGTCTAACCCTGGCATATCTTCATAACTCCAGGCAAAAGTGTCCTTATAGTCTCTAAGTACTTGCACCATTGCCTTCTCATCCTCTGTAGAAAGATTTTTGCTGACGAGGACAACCTTAGGTTTGTCTTCAGTCCCTAAATTGATTTCTTTGGTGGGCTCTTCTACGGCAGCTGAGGGTTCATCGAATCTCTTCACTCCATTGGTATATGCCTCAGCTGCGTCCTCCTCATCTTCCTCATCTTCAATAATGGGGTCCTTTTCATGTACTAACTCATACACCCCATACCCATCATTGACTGACTCATTGTCCATACAATCTTCTGGCATATGAATTGGATTTTCTAAAAACTGAGGGATTAAAGAGCAAGAAAAGCATCTATCAGCTAAGTCCTGGACGTACCTATCTGGAATTTGCCTACCCTTAGACTTCCTAGACTTCCTAACTTGACTAACCTGCCTAGAACTAGATTGCCTAACTTCACTAAACTCCCTATTATAACCTAATGAAGATGAAGCAGAATGGAAATCCTGGGATACAAGTGGTAATACAGGAGAATCCTCCCGTGGGGAGGGGCAGAGTAGATCTAGGAGAGAATCTTAACCGAAAGACCCGCGCGATGGGGTGTGATCGGACAAGTAAGAGGTTTCCTCAATGAGGATCTGGGAAGAATTTGTTGCCAAATTGGCGTTTTTTTTTAGGCAATAGAGGAGTTAAGCATAAAACAGGAATGAATACAAATAGAAGGAGAAGTGGCACCAAGGACAAGGGATTAGGGGGATCATACAGCAGTATGTCCCAGATCAAATCATACATCCTCTCTAAGTCGAGAGGAGGTGGTGGAATGAGGTCCCGAGGGGACAGAGTAATCATAACGGGCGGAGCCCGTGGAATATCTTCAATAATGACCCGCGACCAAGTCGGGGTCAAGAGCAATGTACGAAACAAAGTATGGAGCATGAAAACACGAGAACGATATGTCCCCCTCCAGAGCAGATCTATGGTGTAGCCAGCTTCATAGGGGTCATCTGGTTCCCCTTCATCGGTCTCTTCTGACAGTAATATCCGTTTGTCAAAGATAGCACCGGGACTTTTGATCAGTTCATCAATCTGCGGCGGCCACTTGGGTTCTGCAGGATCTAGAAACAGTCTGTTCAGTGCAATGTAGAGGTCTCTCAGATCGAACCACCTGTACCATTCACATTCAGGATCATGGAATTTTCTCCTCTTCATAGGCCGCAAAGCCTCCAAGGACTGGTACGTGAGTAGTTCCAAGCAATGCATGGCCAAGTCTCTCCCATATATATCATGGAAGTCAAAACACGAAGTAATGACCACCGTGTTGTCATGGCTAATTATGGGCCCCTTTACAAAATGTGTATACAAGGTCCATGTTAGGGGATCCCGGCCTTCCTTGGGCGGTGTAGACATTGTCTCCCAGACTTTCTGACCTTCTTCATTCTTCGCTTGCTGAACAAGATCTTGTTTCAGTTTTCTTGGCCTATAGCCCAGGCCGCTTCCAGGTGCTCCTCGGTGATCTTTGACAGGAGTGGTCCTGCCTTGTAATTGTGTGCCCAGACCTCTTCCAGGTTGATAGCCATTCTTCATCATAATTCTCCATCCTGGGGTACTCATGCACTTCCCCCTTTTTATGGCATTTAACGGGTAAGGAGAAATAGTGGCAGTTTTCAGAGGATCAGCCACTGGATGGTAAACTTGTAATACCGACAGAAAAGGTTGTCGGCCAGGTAAAGAAGCAGGTTTGATATTCAGAGTATGAGCAGCAGCAAGGATCGGCATGCTCGTAACCTTAATGATTCGTCCTTTAAAGGGAAATTTGAGGCATTGATGATTTGTAGAGGGAATTGCCTCGAGAGTTTTTATATAAGGACGACCCAAGATGGCATTCAAAGAAGGGTCGATTTCCAGAATGTGAAATTCGACCTCAGCATGACTTACAGGGCCTAGCTCTACTTTCAAATAAACCATTCCCAGAGGGGAACGGGTAGAATTGTCATATGCTGTCACAGAGATGGGGCTAGGCAGCCATTTTTCTTTGGGCACACCGCACAGCTCCAGGGTCTTTGGAGGTAAAACATTGATTGAAGCCCCAGTGTCACCCAGGCATGCATCCACGGCCTTCTTGTAGATGTTGACCGTGATGCTCAGAGCCATGCTTCTGACAGCTGGCGGTGCTAGTTCCGATGTATGAAATGTAATGGAGGGCTGATCCCCCTGAGGAACTAATAGTGCTGCAATCTTTTCCGTCGGCACGTCCTCGTTGACCATCACCTTTTGCAAATATTCCATTAGAGCTTCTTGGTGACTCTTCGATCTTTTGATCAGTTCAAGTACGGAGATCCCTGCCGGTGTTCGATCCAGATGTTTCAACAAATCATACTGAGTGCCTGGTGCACTCTCTTCATTGTGTGCTCCCTCTGTCGGCTGTGATGGGCCGTCTCTAACTGTTGACTGAGGAAAGACTTTGTTGAAAATTCTTCCACTCCGGAGCGCATGTTCCTCAACCGTGGAAGATCCGGGTGACACTTTGAGTACCGCAGAGTTGGGTGGTGTAGGTGATGCGGGGTGTTGGTATGTAGGTGATGGCGTGGGGTTAGGTGGTGATGGCGTGGTGCGGATTAAAGGTCTAGACGGTTGGATGGTGGACGGGTAAGTGATTGGTGTGGACGAAGTGGGGAATGGTACGCGTAATAGCGGTCTGGAAGGTTGGATGGTGTCTGGGTAGGTGGTAGTGGTAGCGGGTGAAGTAGGAAATGGTACGCGTAGTAGCGGTCTGGATGGTAAGAGAGGTGTATAATTGGTTTACGGTAGATTATATGGTGGAGGCGTAGGAGTGTGGGGCGTAATGGGCTTGAGGAAAGCGAGTGGTGGTAATGGGTTATTGAGTGCGGGTGAGCGATGCGCGGGTGTCGGTAGAGGGGTGATGGTAATGGGCTGTGGTCTAGGTATGTGGATGGTGCGGCGTGGTGGTTGTTCTGTGGTACTCGGAATATGACCCGTTGAATAAAGAGAAGAAGAGTCCTCTATTCTCCACTGTTGCCCACGGTCAGCCTCAGACTGGCTGCTTGTCAAGATAGGGGCAACCTGGTTTTGGTTTTGGTGCTCCGGGAGCGGGTTTTGCACTATGCCCATGTTTGGTGGTGGTGGTGCTTGTGCTGGTGGTCTTGTTTGCTACTGCTGCTGCTGCTGCTGCTGTGGTCTTCTTACCTTCAGGGCTGATATGTATGTTTTCATTTCTTCCCAGTCTATGCCGCCCTGCTCGTTGAGATCATGAATATAATCTCTAAATTGGAAGCAGGTGTCAATAGTATGCCCAGGTTGCCTATGGAAGTAGCAATACCTAGATGTGTCGGCATTCTGTGGCCAAACTGCCTTTTCTCTTGGCAAGACTAAGGCATTAGCTGCCATTAGGGCACTGAAAATGTCTGCCAAAGATTCTGAGAGGACTAGGTATTCTGCCCTCTTTGGGCCTGGAGGTCTTCTCTGCTGATTGTAGTCAGCAGGAGGAGGGACATTATGATATGTCGGTGGTGCATGCGGCTGATACTGCTGCTGTTGCTGGTACTGTTGTTGTTGTGGCTGCTGGTACTGTAATTGCCTTTGCGTCGGCTGTTGTGGCTGTTGCTGGTTCGGCTGCTGGGGCCGTTGATATTGGGGTTGCTGATACTGAGGGTTCGGCTGCTGCCTGTACCCCTACTGGTTCGGCTGCGGTAGCCTCTGGTACTGCTACTGACTCCTCACGAACTGGGGCGAACTGTTGTTCATATTGCTGACCTGCTCATGAGAGAGCGTGCCCTCAGTAGTTGGACCTGTGCTGGGAGCATTTGGCACTGCAGGCTTCCGAGGTGGAGGCCTGCTAGGTCTGTGAGGATCAAAGACGCTAGAGAACGTAGCGTCCTTGAAGGCGTTATGACAGTACCGTGTTCTTTCATAGAGCTCTGCCATGCTGGTCAGATTGTTCAGGGAGATGACTTGTAACGACCCGCCATCCTATGACAGGAGACCCGGTCACTAAATGGATGTCGGCCCATTAACTGCGGGTTCACACCCGGATCTCACACAACACGTCTGGAGGAGTAAGTGCTAAACAAGGCTAAATATAACAATCACACGGACTACAAAGGTAAGCAAGTGCTCAGGAAGGAGAATAACAATGTCCGTATACAGTCCAACAATAATTACATGTCCAACAATTAAATAAGTACAGGCAGAAGGAAGTACAACAACATCGGGGCATACCCCGGAACTAAGACAGCTGCTGGTCCGCACACCAAGAAGACACCACGCTTCCGCTCGCCTCGAGGTCCACACCTGAAACCGCAGGGAGTGAGCCACACCAAAAATGGGCTCAGTAGGGATCATCCGATCCCCTGCCTCCCACTCACACACCCACAAGTGTAACAACAGGAATATATGTAGCAATTAAGTAAAGCGGTAAACATAGCACCCAGATCCGATATGCAACGCACGATAAGCAGAGTAACAAGAACACTTCTAAGTAACCCGAAGAACCCAACACAGAGTCACGACTTACAGTCAAAGTCCACGAAGCGACTGAACCACACTGTCGACCGAAGTCAGACGTCGCCTCCCAACACTACCACCACTGCTCACGCATGTCCACCCCTACAGCGTTCCGGGGCACTGTAGGGTGAGGCAGTGAGCCAAACTAGGACTAGCTGGACTCAGTGTACCGCCACTGCCAGCTACGTGTGCACACAAGCAGTCTAGACTACTGTCCTACCACCGGATTGCCTCCACGCTAGGCCTCAGCGCTTCAGGAGGGCCCTGGGGACCGGCAAACCCCCGTCAAGCCGAAGCTACAGGAACTACCCACAAACCCAACTCTCCCGGGCTGCGTCAGGCCAAGGGCTAAGGGTACCACTCGTAACCTTGATCAAAGGTCACATCAGGCCCAATGGCTAAAGGGTAAACCAACTCCCACCAGTAACACCACCAGCTCCACAGCAAGAAACACGCCAGAAGCTGTCACGACAACCAAAGGAAACCCCGACCCGCTGAGACCAAACAGCAACCCCTCGGATAGCACACCAGCTACTCCGGCCCGACGGCTCAAGGGGGTTCTGTTTCCCTCAGCCAAAGGTAAAACATGCTCAATCTAGCCCAACCACATCATGCCACGCCAAGGAACATACGAGTAAACGCATGCAAGGTTCGTCCCCCTACCGGTTCTTGAACTCCGCCAAGCTCCGTGCCGCCGTCCCGCCGCACCGCACACCGCCGCCGGTACCCTCGAGGACGCCGCCACTCCGCCGGGACGTCGGCCGCCGTCCGGAGAGTGGAACACCGCGAAGGAGGTGGTGGAGGTAGAGGTGAGAGGTAAGGAGGCTATGGAGTGGTTGGAAGAGGAAGAAGAGGAAAGGAAGGGAAGGAAGAGCGTCGGAGAGGGCGGAGGGGGTGAGGAGAGAGAGTGTGAAGGTAAGAATGAGAGAAAAAAGGGGAGGCTCGCGGGGTCAACCAGAATCCCGTTAAAACGTGTCGATCGAGGCAGACGCCTTTCAGTCGGACAGGACGGCCGTACTGACACCGCTCTGAAACGCGTCGCCCACCGCGGACGCCGTTCAGACGACAAGACAGGCCGTACTGACAACGCTCTGGCGCCGTACCCTGACACCGCAGGTGTCGCAGTCTGAAACGCGTCGACCGAGCTGGACGCCGTTCAGACAAATCTGACAGGGGCCGTACTCTCGCGGCCCGAAACCCGCCCACGTGGCGCAACAACCAACAGACCCTAAATGGCGTCCACACAACCTGACGCCTTTTGAAAGGCGTCGAGCAGTGCTGATGCCATTCAATCAGCAATCTCAAGACCCCCCACAGGGTCCAAACCAAGGGATCCAACCCAAATTCGACCCGAATACAGAACCCGAAACCTCAGTCCTTACAATCTCCCCCCCTTAAAAGAATTTCGTCCTCGAAATTTGCAACCGCTCAATGCTCAACTCGGCTAACCCACACATGCCGACACACATCAATAACAACAATCATTCTCCCCAATCACCCACACAGGGTTCCAACATATACACGCCAAGCTAACCAAGATTCTCGATTCTAACACGAAGCTGAAGGATCAACATTAACCACACACTAGCAAGGCACATATTACAAAACTGATTCTCCACCAAACCCAAATACATACAAGTGCCACAAGAGTTCACAACCACTTCTGAACAAGACAAGATAAAAGTGACAAGATAAAAGTGCTCATCTAGCACAGCCTCTCGAATTTCCACAAAGAGACGCGACTCCAATCACGCCCCGAACACCTACTCACCGCTCGGTCCCTGACCTGCCTTGTTCTTCTGGGGACAATTTCTCAGAAAGTGCCCCTTCTTACCACAGCCAAAACAGCCACTAGAGACCAATGGGCACGTCCGACTGCCATGATGACCACCACAATGGGAACAATGACCTACCGCATCTTGCCTCGCTCCCTGTCGCCTGCTAGCCCCAGACTGCATCTGATGAATCGGACCGTCGCTGCCCTCACCATGAGGCATCTCTTGGGACCTGAACCCGGAGGAACTTGGACCGCCTGACGAAAAGATCGTTGATCTGCTCCTGCCTTGCTGCTCCCCTCGTGCCGAACGCTCCAATTCTCTCGCCATCTGCTGGAATTGAGTCTCCACCGCTGCCGCGCATCGTGCTGCTGACGCTAGATCTCTACAATGTCGAGGTGCCACCATTGACCTTAGATCATATCGAAGTCCGCCCATGAATCTCTCTGTCCTAACTTCCTCGTGCTCAGAAATATGTGGTACGGACCTTCCAAGAGCCACAAACTTCGCTAGGTATTCTAAAACCGACATATCATTCTGTACCAATTCCATAAACTCCATTTCCTCTGTCTTCTGAACTTGCCTCGGAAGGTACTGTCCACTAAACTCTTTCACAAATATTTCCCAAGGGATCTCTCTCAAGGACCTGTCTGCAAACATCATCCCTCTGGTAGTGACCCACCACTCATACGCACTGTCCTTCAACAAGTAGGTTGCCAACAAAGTTTTGTCACTCTCAGCACATTCTAGAACATCAAATGCCTTCTCCAATTCCCTAATCCAAAGGGCTGCCTCGTCGGAGACTGGCCGTCGTGTGAAAGAAGGGGTCTTCAACTTCAAAAATCGCTCCAGTATCGTAGACTGGCCGTCTCGGGAATCGAATCCCTCACATCCAACTCCTTGCCGGTATCTAGACGTAGCCCCAGTCTTAGCTTCCCTGAAACCATCCACATTATGACCCTCTGCCCCTGAACCTCCATCATCTGCTTTCGAACCACGAGCCAATAGAACTTTCCTCTTCGGTGCCATCGCTGCCCCACAACACGCAAATCGAACCAAAACACGTCAAAACCTATCAATCTACACCAGCAGCCATCGCCTGTACAGACTCGCACTTATTGTTGGACTATAATATCTAACCCAGTTTATCACATACTCGACCAGACTGAGCTCTGATACCATCTGTAACGACCCGCCATCCTATGACCGGAGACCCGGTCACTAAATGGATGTCGGCCCATTAACTGAGGGTTCACACCCGGATCTCACACAACACGTCTGGAGGAGTAAGTGCTAAACAAGGCTAAATATAACAATCACACGGACTACAAAAGTAAGCAAGTGCACAGGAAGGAGAATAACAATGTCCGTATACAGTCCAACAATAATTACATGTCCAACAATTAAATAAGTACAGGCAGAAGGAAGTACAACAACATCGGGGCATACCCCGGAACTAAGACAGCTGCTGGTCCGCACACCAAGAAGACACCACGCTTCCGCTCGCCTCGAGGTCCACACCTGAAACCGCAGGGAGTGAGCCACACCAGAAATGGGCTCAGTAGGGATCATCCGATCCCCTGCCTCCCACTCACACACCCACAAGTGTAACAACAGGAATATATGTAGCAATTAAGTAAAGCGGTAAACATAGCACCCATATCCGATATGCAACGCACGATAAGCAGAGTAACAAGAACACTTCTAAGTAACCCGAAGAACCCAACACAGAGTCACGACTCACAGTCAAAGTCCACGAAGCGACCGAACCACACTGTCGACCGAAGTCAGACGTCGCCTCCCAACACTACCACCACTGCTCACGCATGTCCACCCCTACAGCGTTCCGGGGCACTGTAGGGTGAGGCAGTGAGCCAAACTAGGACTAGCTGGACTCAGTGTACCGCCACTGCCAGCTACGTGTGCACACAAGCAGTCTAGACTACTGTCCTACCACCGGATTGCCTCCACGCTAGGCCTCAGCGCTTCAGGAGGGCCCTGGGGACCGGCGAACCCCCGTCAAGCCGAAGCTACAGGAACTACCCACAAACCCAACTCTCCCGGACTGCGTCAGGCCAAGGGCTAAGGGTACCACTCGTAACCTTGATCAAAGGTCACATCAGGCCCAATGGCTAAAGGGTAAACCAACTCCCACCAGTAACACCACCAGCTCCACAGCAAGAAACACGCCAGAAGCTGTCACGACAACCAAAGGAAACCCCGACCCGCTGAGACCAAACAGCAACCCCTCGGATAGCACACCAGCTACTCCGGCCCGACGGCTCAAGGGGGTTCTGTTTCCCTCAGCCAAAGGTAAAACACAACGAGCACCCCTCCTCACAGACACCATGGCCCTTCTCCCATCAGCCCATGGTGACAAACGGAAACCACAGTTAACACGATCCACATTTGCGTAACACAACCACACTAATAACATGATTCCATTCACACAGTAAACCTCAGTCTCAGTATATAGTTAAAGCACACACACACACACAGGTGATATAATTCCACTCACGCAGAAGTCCTCCGTCTCTGTATACAACCCAAAGCATGCAGTAGAACCATCCCACCGTGAAACATGCACGAAATAACAGCATTAGACATTCCTGTCTTGAATCGCGTCGACCGAGGTCGACGCCATTCAAGACCCTAAGACAGGTTTATTAAAAGCCAGATTATCTCTTAAAACGCGTCCACCGTTGAAGTCGCCTTTTTAAAACGCGTCTGGGTGGCTCGACGCCATTCAACCCAGAAATCCAGATTACAGAACCTTTAACCGGGGGCATTTCCTGCCTAAATGGCGTCATGATGGCCCGACGTCCTTCTAAAAGGCGTCGTCCATCCATGACGTCATTTAGCGCAGAACCCCTAACTCAGGAAACCTCGCACAGGGAGGTTTCTGCCCTAAAACGCGTCGTACTGACCCGACGTCTTTCGGAAAGGCGTCGACCAGGTACGACGCTATTTAGCGCCAGAAACCAGGTCTCCTGGTTCAACCCGTGGGTTCTACCCTTAACCCCAAACACCCCGAAAAAGCCCCAAAAAGAAGGGGGAGGAAGAGGAAACCATCTACCACAAGCATGCTACAAAACCACGTTCACAACCATAGCCATTCCCACCAGAAAACCCCCTAAAACATGCTCAATCTAGCCCAACCACATCATGCCACGCCAAGGAACATAAGAGTAAACGCATGCAAGGTTCGTCCCCCTACCGGTTCTTGAACTCCGCCAAGCTCCGTGCCGCCGTCCCGCCGCACCGCACACCGCCGCCGGTACCCTCGAGGACGCCGCCACTCCGCCGGGACGTCGGCCGCCGTCCGGAGAGTGGAACACCGCGAAGGAGGTGGTGGAGGTAGAGGTGAGAGGTAAGGAAGCTATGGAGTGGTTGGAAGAGGAAGAAGAGGAAAGGAAGGGAAGGAAGAGCGTCGGAGAGGGCGGAGGGGGTGAGGAGAGAGAGTGTGAAGGTGAGAATGAGAGAAAGAAGGGGAGGCTCGCGGGGTCAACCAGAATCCCGCTAAAACGCGTCGATCGAGGCAGACGCCTTTCAGTCGGACAGGACGGCCGTACTGACACCGCTCTGAAACGCGTCGCCCACCGCGGACGCCGTTCAGACGACAAGACAGGCCGTACTGACAACGCTCTGGCGCCGTACCCTGACACCGCAGGTGTCGCAGTCTGAAACGCGTCGACCGAGCTGGACGCCGTTCAGACAAATCTGACAGGGGCCGTACTCTCGCGGCCCGAAACCCGCCCACGTGGCGCAACAACCAATAGACCCTAAATGGCGTCCACACAACCTGACGCCTTTTGAAAGGCGTCGAGCAGTGCTGACGCCATTCAGTCAGCAATCTCAAGACCCCCCACAGGGTCCAAACCAAGGGATCCAACCCAAATCCGACCCGAATACAGAACCCGAAACCTCAGTCCTTACATGACTAGTTTGAACTGGGGCGTGGCATTGGAAATCAGCATCTTCACTTGCTCTGACTCGGACAAGTTGTCTTTCACTTTCTCGTGCAAGCCTCGCCATCTGTCGGCAAAACTGACGAACTCTTCATCGGGTTTCATCTTCTCTGCTATTAGGTCAGTGATGGACAGGGAGGGGGCAACTCTGTCCTGGTATCGTTGAATGAATTTTCGAGAAACGATACCATAGTCCTCTACTTAGGAGGGTTCCAAAGAAAAGAACCACTCGAGGGCTGGTCCCTCTAAAGATCTCCTGAACAAAAAGGCCAAGGACCTCTTGTCGTTTTGCTAGAAGGATGATTCGTACATGAACTCCTTCAAGTGGGTGAAGGGGTTACCAGTACCGTTGTACTTCCGGTACACTGGCATTTCGGAGGGTGGCAGGTGGAAAACCGGCTGGCTCGGTAAATTGATCTCCAGTGCAGCTTTGACCCCCATCATCTTCTGGAGGTTGTTGAATTGTTCATCCATGCGCTCCATCTTGGCTAGCAACGCTTGCGTGGTCAGATCAGCCTTGGGAGGAGGAGGAGGTGGAGGTACTTGATAGGCCTGTTGCCTAGAGTATGTCGGACAAGGAAGACAGTAAAGAGGAGGTCCGGCAGAGCTTCCGCCATGCCCGAGGGCATTTTGATGAGCGGGCGTCAGCGGTCTAGCCGGTTGCCTAGAAGATGAAAGTTGCGGCCCAGCTGGCCGAGAAGTGATATGAAGGCCCTCCATAGCCTGATGAATGTAAGGAGGATGAAGAGGAGGTTGTTGAGGGATGGCAGGGGGAGCCGCAGGGTTCGGCTCGGCAGGCTGCATGGGTGCCTTCCCCTTCAGAATGGACTGGATCGCCTCGAATTGCTGAGGGTCCAGACAGGAGGCAAGAACTCCCAAAGCGTTGACGAGATCCGAAGGATCAGAGGACGAGGGATCATTCTGATTCATGTCTCCCTCGAAAATGGGATCGGGAATCGCATACTCATGCGGGGGAGGATCAGAATATTGATTATGAGGATGAAAAAGAGGGGTTCGGACATTCCCATCATGTCGAACCGGAACTGGGACAGAATTACGGGAGGCATCAGCATCTCTCCCACTCTCATAATTGTAATCAGAATCGCGAGGGGCATTAGCATCTCCCTCGAAGTTGACAATGGCATCTGGAGCCATACTCAAGTCCCTGCCCGATCGGAGCAGCATGATGTTAGATTCAAGGATTGGCAAACAAGTTGTACAGAGATTTAAACAAACAAGTGGATGTTTAGCGTGATTTTAAGATTCCTTGTTGAGTTATTTGGATTTAATTAAACCACAAATTCGCTCAAGGGATGAGATCCTAGTTTCAGTTCAATATCCACCGTTATGCTCTATGGCTTTCTCTCACAACGTTTATGGAATCTAACCGGGACTTCAACTGGTACAACCAGCCCGATGATCAAGGAGGAGTACCTTGATTTTGGGGACTTACAGAGGTCTCAACGCCAACTTCTCTAGTCTGATCAAGGGACCAACCCAATCAGAGAGAGTTGATGACGTCAAGTGGAGTGTTCCTAAGAAAAGGAGGGTATTAGCCTCAATGCGTATGACCTGTAGCCTGGATGGCCTCTAATGCTTAATACATAATGGGTAATTAGAACACAGATCCCAAACATCTGAGGACTGAAGAAGAAATAAGAAACTGCCTGAATCGCGTCGATAGTGGTTGACGCCTTTCAAACAGAGTCTTAATTTTTCGCAAAAGCTCAGATTGCAGACAGTAGAGAAATGAGACTAAAAGGCGTCTGGGTTGGGCGACGCAGTTTGAAATGCGTCGCTGTTCCTGGACGCTTTTCAAGTCGCAGAAGCAGTTTTCCAGGAGGAATTTCTGGGTTGATTCCTCCTTAAACAGGGTAAAAACAATAAATAATCAGCTCATGCAATATTTTTTTTAGTTTCAGGTTTTAACAGGATGATTTTACCAACTAAACAACTAAGATATCACTCAATCACACAACATTTCATCACAAAAAGCAGCTTTTCAACTAATCAATGGGGAGGGCAAGATCTTGCCACTAGGGTGTGCACGTGGTGCACGTGGGAAATTAACTAAACTAAAAACACTCACCAATTGGTGAGGACGTGTCGAGAGACACAAGTGGTGCACCGTGGGTGCCCGATTGATGATAGCAAGAACAAAGAACTAAAAGATGGCGAGACCAAGTCCCACCGTGATCGCCAAAAAAGTTGTGAGTGCTTAAAATGAGTGTGTGATTATCATGAAAAATCTATGTTGTTTAAGTGCAAAATAAAGCCTATTAAAAGAAACTAAGTGAAGTGATCGCCAGAAACTTTTGACTTAAAAGTTCCAAAAGAAAGTTTGATCGCCTACCTGTTTAAACGTGGGAGATGTTGAGCTCTTGATTCCCCCTCTTCAGCCGGCTGAAGAAAGAGAACCCTTTATTGTCTTTGTTCTTGCTGTTGAGTTTGAATTTGAGGATCGTCCAGAGTTCTTTGATTTGCTTGTTGATTTCCTCCCCTTTTGATTCTCCTTTGCGGCTTGCAAGAAAACAGAAAGAAGAATAAAGAAATGATGAGAACTTAAGCAAAGGTAGTATCCATTCTAAACGAAGCTTTAAACATGTAACTAAACATAGAATTCACTTGTTGGGATGGTCTTTGAAACCCCTTTAAATTGGTTTTGGAAATGATGCTGTGTGGTGTGTGTTGCATGGAGTGATGTGATGAAGAATGTAGAATTAATGAAGATGTGAATATGAAAAAGTGCAGAAATGAATTGAAAAAAACTTATGCCGATTGGATGAAGCCTTGAATTGGATGAAGATTGGACGAAGAACGGACGCCGACTTCTGGAAATAGCAGCACTTCGGCGTTTGGACGTCGTTGCTTCGATCTTCAATTCGTTATCGCCTCAATTTTAACTCTAATTCCAACTCTGATTCTAACTTTTTTCACCCATTCAAGATGTAGGGTATTTATAGACTTTTTCTATGTCCGCGGATTTACATGGAAAAATTTGGGATTTATCCATCTTAACCAACAGATAAATACATATTAATTCATCTTTATCTGTAATTATCTAAAACGTGTCATGCATGGAAGACGCCTTTCAGATTGATTAAGATAAAGATAAACATCCGAGAAAAACTTATCTTTATCTGCATTAGTTAAAACGCGTCTACATGTATAGACGTCTTTTACACTAATTAAGATAAGGATAAACATCCGGAAGAGAAGTAGAAATAGCTTAGGAAACCTAAAATGCGTCGTACCTGACAGACGCCTTTTAGCTAATTAATCAACTAATTAAAATTCAAATTTAAACGTCAAAATAAGAATAAAGTCTAAACGGCGTCCACACAGGTAGACATCTTTTAGACTTCTTCATATTTTAACTGAAATTTTGAGTTAAAATCAATTTAATTGATTAAATTAAATATGTCTGTTTGACCCGACACTCAAAAAAGATCAATAAAAATTAATCAATTATTAAATATCAGACCATTCTGAGGCATTATTATATGATATGAAATTTACTCGAAATGACATCAAAATTAGCGTATCTACACAAGATACCCAGCAAATCTGTTAAAACCACTCCGCATGAGATATGGAATGGAAGAAAACAAGACCTTAAACATGTTAAAGTCTGGGGATGTCCTGCTCATGTCAAAAGACATGATGCAGATAAGCTGGAGTCCATAACTGATAGATGCATATTTGTGGGATATCCGAAGGAAACTTACGGATATTATTTTTATCATCCTGACGAACAAGAGATGTTTGTGGCCAGGAGAGCTGTCTTTTTTAAAGAAGATTACATTCTCGAAAAGGACAGTGAGAGTAAAGTAATTATGGAAGAAATACCAGACCCACAAGCTGTTATTGGTTCATCAGAAGAACTATCAGTTTCTGAACCTGTTCAAGAAAGTACACAAGAACCTCATAGGTCAGAAAGAGTACCTAAACCACCAGAAAGATATGTGGGACATATTAATTTGGATGGTTCTAAGATACTCTATAATGAGGATGATGATCCTAAGACTTAATAGGAGGCCATTGAAAGTCCAGAGGCCGGGAAATGGCGAGAAGCCATGAATTCTAAAATTCAGTCCATGCACATCAACCAAGTTTGGAACTTGGTTGACTTGCCCGAAGGTATAGTACCTATTGGATGCAAATAGATCTTTAAAAGAAAGATTGGTGTAGATGGACGAATTGAGACTTATAAGGCAAGGTTAGTGGCGAAGGGTTATCGTCAAAGGCAAGGCATTGACTATGACGAGACCTTCTCACCCATTGCCATGATTAAGTCTATCAGAATTCTTCTCGCTATTGCTACATACCATGATTACGAAATCTGGCAGATGAATGTGAAGACAACCTTCTTCAATGAAAACCTTAAGAAAGAGCTGTATATGATACAACCAGAGGGTTTCACATCAAAGGAATCTCCAGATATGGTATATAAGTTGCAAAGGTCAATTTATGGACTGAAGTAAGCTTCCCGAAGCTGGAACATAAGATTTGACGAGGCAATCAAATCTTATGGTCTCATTAAAAATGAAGATGAGCCTTGTGTGTACAAGAAAAACAGTGGGAGCGCAATCACAGTCCTAGTTCTTTACATTGACGACATCCTACTCATTGGGAATGATATAGGTATGTTGTCATCAGTAAAGATTTAGCTATTCAAAAACTTCTCCATGAAGGATTTAGGAGAAATATCTTACGTATTGAGAATACGGATCTATAGAGATAGATCAAAGAAAATGCTGGCTTTAACCAAATCCATATACATAGAAACCATTGTCAAAAGGTTTGGAATGGAAAATTCCAAGAAAGGTCTCATACCGATGAGACATGGAATTTATCTCTTTAAAGGTTAATCTCCCAAGACTCCTGAGGAGAGGGCGGTGATGGATAAGGTACCCTATGCTTCAGCAATAGGTTCCATCATGTATGTCATGCTATGTACAAGACCTGATGTTGCATATGCTCTAAGTGTTACGAGCAGACATCATGCAGATCCAGGTGATGAACACTAGAAGGCTGTAAAATGTATCCTTAAGTACTTAAGAAGAACTAAGGATATGTTTCTAGTCTATGGAGGAGGAAACTTAAAACTGTAAGGATACACTGACTCGAGTTTTCAGTCTGATCTGAATGACAACAAGTCAACATCAGGTTTTGTCTTCACACTCAATGGGAGAGCAATGAGCGGGAAAAGTTCCAAGCAGGAAACTACTGCCGATTCGCCAACAGAAGAGGAGTATATTGCTGCTACTGAAGCCGCCAAGAAAGTAGTCTGGATAAAGAAATTCATCGGCGATCTTGGTGTGGTGGAAGCATCTCCGGTCCCGTCCCACTATTGTGCGACAACAATGGAGCGATTGCTTAAGCGAAAGAGCCGAGGTCTCATCAGAAGTCGAAGCATATTCTGCGACACTTTCATCTGATCAGAGAGATTATAGCTCGAGGAGATATTGTAGTGGAAAGAGTTCCTTCAGCTGACAACATAACAGATCCACTGACGAAGCCTCTGTCTCAAAATATTTTTGAGCGTCACTTAGAGAATATGGGTATTTTGTATAAAAGTGATTGGCTTTAATCCAAGTGGGATATTTTTAGTATTAGGTGGCCCGAAAGCCAATCGATACTCTGTATTATTCAGTTTATTAATATAATGGCATAAATTCATTGTGTGTAATTAATTCGATCTATGTTTATCGTATCACGATGAAGTCTATGAACATGTGCAACAGTCTTCATATTATGATGAGATCATAGTTACGAGACTGAAGACTTATAAACACATATTCTTAATTGTTCCTAGTTGGAGGATGTTTGAGAAGGACATCAAACATCTAGATAGACTAGTACTGGTTTCTTCAGCTCATATGATGAGGATGACTAATCTTTTAAATCACTTGTGTGGAGACACTATGCTGGACCTGTAGGTGCTTATTGATGAATGAGTTCATTGAACTGATCCGACTATGAATCGTTGGATGATATATACGTCATTGTTAACCAGCTAAATTCTTTTTTCACTGTTGTGTAGATGATCCTTAGACCTGAGACACCAAAGATATCTTGTTAGCAGATCTCTGAGCTTTGACCTTGACTAACGAATCCCTAACCATGGGTTATCAATAAGTCAAATGATCGAGTTCAGGGAAATGCCATCGAAGGTAATTGTGTATTCAATATGGGATCATCCGCTCTCAATTTTTAGAGAGAGAATGTTCTGGGAATCATGCGCTTAAGTCCCTGGCCAGGGCAGACTCTGTATCAGATAAAGAGTTATCTGTTATAGATTTGCGGCATCTGATTCAAGTGAATCGATCGGCTAGAGTTTAACAGTAAACCATACCCTAGGTCGATTCAAGAACATTGCATGGATGAAGGATTATATATGCACGATAACCGCAGATGGAAAGGTTCCTATAGTGGGTTGCATAAACCCCAATCCCTTCCAGGATCACACGGTGTTGCTTGGCACCCAACGTGATCGGAAGCCTGTCCGAATTTATCGTGGGACATTAAATTTAGCTGATTAATTAATATAAGAATATTAATTAATTCAGTGGGTCCGTAAAAGGTTACTGGAGTTAATGGGCCATTAACTGGACTGGTATTTGGGCCTAGAGTGTCACACGCAAATGGTTTCAGGTTGGTGGATTATTCGACGGGATTTCGTATAAGTGTGGGTTTTTTCAAAAAACTGCAACGCACTTATTATAAAAGTCAGGGGCTAGGTCAGGGGCCAGCAACCCTGAGACCTAGCCACCCCTCTCTCTTCTCCTCTGTCTCTGGCGCTTCCCTCCTCAGGCCGGCCCTGGGAGACTCTGTTCCAGCCCCCGTCTACTCCGTCTTCCCGTCCGACGGGAATCTGAATCTGCATGTCGCGAAGAGTTACGCGTAGCCAAATGGGATCCGCGGACGCTGCTGCGAGCGAAGAGGTGAAGACGATCTACCAAGAGGAAGACCACGTAAATACCGCTAGAGGCCGGGCACCTGCGTGGCTTGTGGCATCGCATCGTCAGAATCGAACAAACGCGGATTCGAATCCGCGAAGGTAAATGAGATTTACCGTTTAAAAGTTTTGATGCTCGAAACGGGACAGAACCAATCCCGACATTAATTTTATCTGCTGTGTTCTTGATGGATCAGGACACACGAACCGAACATGTATAACCCATATGGGGGCTGAATGGGTTTCTGAAATTTAGCTAAACTAAATTGCAGAATTAAATAGCTAACCGGATAGAAAAGGGAAGGAACAAGGAGCAAACATACAATGAATATAGAGATTTATACTGCTTCGGTCTGTGCAGACCTACGTCCAGTCCCCAAGCAACCTCCTAGGAATTCCACTACACAAGGTACAAACTCCTTGAAGGTTATACAACAACCACAAGGTATAGATCTCTTCCTCTCTTCAACACCCTGAAGAGGAAATTACTATTTGTATGCCATAGGCCTTCTCTTCCAACAACTAGGAAGAGGAAACAACGGAAAGAAATATATGTGAATGAAGTAGTGAGTTAGAAAAGGCAAGTGTTCATAGATGAATACAAATAAGATCATGAAATCAAAACAAAAAAGAACAAAGTATGCAGTTCTTGATCTTAAAACAATCCCTGAGAGCTTTAGTGTGCACAAGTTGATTCTGAGTTCTGGAAGACTTCTTTATCTTGAATGATCTCTCGAGTGTGAAGTAGGCTTTTTGATTAGCTTGAATGCCATATTCTTATCAGTGTAGGTCTTCGTTTATTTGACTGTATGTTCGTCTCTAATTTGTTCAATTCTCTATCTTTTCTCATATTTGAATTGCAGGTTATATAATATAACTTCTAAATCTTCCCGTTAGACTACAAGAAGAGATCCATTGGAGACAAGCTTCCCGCTATGTCTAACATTTGAATTTCTTCAGAGAGAAATAGAATCTTCTGTTGTGCAAAAGGTTTTACATTAACTCAGGTTCTTATAGTCTGGTGCACTCAAGTATAACCTCAGACTAGTTGGTGAAACTTTTTGTCAAAGATCCAAAATGGAAAGTTATATGAAAAAGGCAACTAGGCTTTTTCTGCCTTGTGTGTCAGTGCAGTAGTAATCCAATAGTAATATAATAGTTGAGAGTCCTAGGAAATCGTTACATGTCTAAAAAGATGTCAGCTAGAGCTGTAGATATTCTCACAAGTTGACAGTATAATGTAAAAATAAAGTAAGCACAGTGACTAACAAAAGTTCTGCCACAGATATGGTCAGACAGATCACAAGTTACAATAAAGTAAAAGTCCTGTATACATACACTTAGATCTTAACAGTAATCATTGAAGAAATAAGACCAATAATCGATTTAGAAACACCTTAATCGAAGTCAGAGTCACTTGCCTGGAGATACAAATAATCAAAGTGAAAAAGCATGTTAATTGAAACCATATATAAGGGTTAATTGATTTAAGAAGATAAAGACAATCGAATTTTAGTTCAAGTATCAAAATCGATTAATTGTAACACCGTAATCGATTAGTACAAGACAGTAATCGAAGTTGTAAGCGCTGAGAGTAATCGATTAATCATACAGCGATAATCAAAGTTATAAGTACTGAGAGTATAATCGATTTGAGCAGTAATCGATTAGTCGTGAAACATTAATCAAAATATCAATTGATAATGGCTAATCAAATTGATCAATAATGATAATCGAAGTGTAAACACAATAATTAATTAGATAGATATCAGTAATCGAAGTAAAGACTCTGTAATTGGTTAGAGCTATAATGTTAGTCTAAGTCGACACTAAAAAACTTAATCGATTAGAGCTACAACATTAGTCGAAGCCAATGATTGATTAAAGCTACATCATTAATCGATCAAAGTTATGTAATCAAATTAAAGACAGAATCAATTAACTAAGATAGAATTTATAAATAAAGCATCGATTAGCGATAGAGACTTAATCGATTTACCAGTTAAGTCCATAATCGATATGACCATAGATCTCTTGAAATCGACTAAGTTCAGAATTGAGCATGTAACAATGAAACTGACAACATAAAACAGATTAAATTAAACTATCAAATGAAATGTAAGTGATGCTTATTGCTAACATTCTTATTGTTTGTTATCACCAAAACATGGGAGTAGAGTAAAGATAGAAATTGTTGAGCAATCTCTCTCTTTTTGGTGATGACAAAATTTTTGAACATACAAGAATATTGTTAGAATTGGGTGGCTTCAAAGCCAATCATTGTACATTCTAGTTCAGATTATTAATAAAGGCATTTATTTCTTCATTTAATAGTTCTCGCAAACGACTATAGTAATGAAGGTCCATAGACAAATGTATGGGATATTGAATCATGATGAGATCATGATAGTGAGATCAATATCCTAAGGCAATTGTCTTAAACAGTTCTCGATCATAGGATATTTGAGATGGACATTAAATATCCGATAAGATCGACACAAGTTATGTCTGCTCATATAATGAGGGTGAATGATCTCACATTCACTTGTGTGGTGACACTAAGACAAACAAGTGGGTGCTCATTAGAGAATGAGTTCACTGAACAGACCCAAATAAGAATTCCTGGATGGTAATTATACCTATTAGTCAACCAGGGAATTCATTTGTTGCAGTAGCACAGTTGGTCCTTTGACCTGAGTCACCAATGATACCTTGTTTGTGGACCATTGTATCTTGATTCTCTGACTCGTGGACTTTAACCATTAAGTCCACCATAATCGGTCTTTCAGATACAGTGGAAAGCTTGCGAAGGTAATTGAGTGGACAACAAGGGAGCACTCACTCTTGGTATAAGACTGGAGAGAGAATGTCCCATGGATGTGTACACAGAAATCCCTGGCCATGGTCAAATGAAAGAGATGTCTTTCTAGATATTAACTGTGTACTGGAATCCATCTGGATAATGCGATAGAGGGTTTGACTATAAAACCATACCCTTACGTTATCGGGACATTGCATGAGTGAAGGATTATATCTGTGCGGTATCGGCAGACGGAAAGGTTCAATTAAAGGGAACAATATCCCTTATATCTTCTGGGATCATGAGGTACTGTTTGGTGCTGTTCATGATCAGAAGGCCAAGTGAATTAATCATCGGATGATAATTTACTTGTTTATTAAATTAATCATTTAACATGTGATGTTTAAATGTTAATTAATAAATATTAAACTCAAGAAACAGTTCTAAGTTTAATGGGCCTGCAACCGGACTGATATATGGGCCTAGAGGATCACACACATAAGAGTTCTCGTCAGACGGTGAGAGATGTTAAATTTCATGCTTATCTGGGTTTTTGTGAAAAGCTGCAGGATAAACATGAAGATTTAATGGAGAATTATCCAAGGCCAAACTCTTGGATAATCATGAGGATTAACTGTTGTGCTTATCCTTATTTCTATATAAGGAGGGCCAAGGGGGAGTGGTAAAAAGTTAGTTGGACAAATTTTACTCCCCATATTCTCTCTCTCCTCTCTCTCTCTCCTTCTCGGAGTGGATCTGTCTCTCTCTCCGCGCATGGTGGATTTGAGATCTGGTCGGAGCACTCAAGTCGAGGAGAAAATCGCGTCTGCTGCGGGAACTCGTGTGGATACCTCTAAAGATCGTGCGCGTGCGCGATTACCGAGTCGGCATCATCTACGGGAGATTCGAAACCCCGCAAACGTGAAGAATTGTTCTTCCCGCTTAGATTTTAATGTCCGTTTTACGACCCCAGCAACCGATACAATGGAATCATTATTATTTCCGCTGCGTTCATGGCGATTCCTTACAAATATAGCACACAATATAAGTATATCACACATAGAGAGAAAAGAATAATAGAACAAAAACTATATACTGGCAATTTAATTCTATGTATAGAATGAATTTAAGAAAATGTTGATTGTGCATCTTGTTGGATAGACAATATCTCCTCCTTTTGTCAATCACTCAAAAAGCAGAAAAAGAAGGAATAAAGAGATGATCACAGGAACTGCATGAAGGATTGTGGAACCATAAGAACATGAGTAGCAATGATCTCCCATGTCTTTTGTTCAAGAAATTCAAATTTGGACAAGAAGGCGTCTGGGGAGAGTTCAACAGGCTGACTAACCTCACTCTTCTTTTGATAGTATTGCTCATAGCTTCTTTGTGTTTGAGCACTATACTCTGCAGGAGAAATCTTGGTCCTCAATATGGGAGGAATTGGATTCCTCACATTTCTAAAAAAAACATTAATACTAAATAGGAATTTTAACTAGTGCTGTGATATATCTTTCTTCATGTTGTAAAATGCCAAATATTTATACTTTCAATTTATATAAGAATCTTCAGAGTGAGCAATGGATTGCTGGTCCTCATACTCTTTCACAATCGAGAAGTTCTTCATGTTTAGTGCTCTTTCTCTATTAATGTCCAAGAGCTGCTTGTGGGCTTTTGGATAAGCTTTTGCCCATTCCTCTTATGTGTATCTCTTAGTTTGAGAATAGACCTGAGCAAGTGCTGCTAAAGATATTATACCTTTCCTGTAAGCTTGCTTCAAAAATTGTGGAGAGGACAACACAATCTAAAATTTCATAAATTGCTTGGCCTTGATCTTAGCATACAATTCCATGATATGACCCCCTACAGGTGCATCCATCATTAGGAAGTGTACTTGTGGAAACCTAATGCAGCATTAGATAGAGTTCAGATCAATATCCACTGAGAGCTCAATCCAGAGTCCTATTTGAGCTAGCTGTGCAACCTAGATGATATATAAAAATTGACTCGGAATGAGTTCAGGTGCATTTGCTTCTCTTCCTCTCTCATTGAAATGCAAGAAGCTCTTGTATTCCCATTTCGATGTCTCTATGTATCTGCTCCATTTCTGCACATAGATTGCCTCCATCTATTCAAGAAGAGTCCACTGAGGCAAACTTTGCTCTATTCTGTTGATATTATTCCGAGTAAATGTAAAGAAGTTAGTGTGATGATCCTTTCTCCACTCCTCTTCAGTCTAGAATGTTGAATTGTCTCTAACCTTATCAACTTCTTGATTAGAAATCTTGTGTTGAGCAACATATTACATAATATAATCCTCTAGGATGGCAGGAAAGATATCCTTAAACAAAATAAACATATGGGCAACAGTCCTGACTTTTCTCTTCTTCTTTTTCTTGGCCCCCTTAGCAGATGTTCTTGCCTTTCTCTTCTTCTTAGGAGATGCCAATACGTCTGCAAGAGGAGTGTCATCTCCAATCTCTGGCTTTTCAACCTCTTCTGGTTCTGGTTTTACAGAGAACTTTATTTGAGAGGAGGTCTCTGTTGCAGAAGTGAAAGGAACTGATTCCATAGGGGTGGTTCTAGGTGAGTGTGGAGGAGATACAACAAAGATAGGAGAAACTTGCGTAGGTGATGGAGGAGGAGAAGGAGAGAGTAACTCTAGTGTATGCTCGTCATTAGAGTGTGTAGGTGCTGAGGAAGAAGGTCCACTAGGTTAGGAGGCTCTACAGGGTTCTGAAGAAGAACCAGGAGTATCTGATGGATCAAAGGTAGAGGAACCACCAATAAAGGCTGGTGGAATATGTTGGCTTTTCTCGGTTTCTCCGGATCGCTCACGTAGCGGAAAATAAAATAAAACAGCGACCCGTTTTCCCGTTTCGAAAAATCTAAAGACACAATTATCAGATAATCGAAGTTCTCACCGTGTGCAGATTCAAATCCGCAACTGTTCGGTTCCGTCGGTGCGACACCGCAAGCCGCGCAAGCGCCCGGCCTCTAGCGAAGTCCATGCGATCCTCCTCGCAACGGATATACTCACGTTCCTCGTTCTTCGCAGCCCACGAAACCTCCGCCGGTCGCCACAATGATCGCCGCAACGCGGGGACGATTTCCCGTCGAACGGGATTCGGAGAAGCGGCGGAGCATATCTGGATCTGTCTGGACGCCAGAGAGAGAGAGAAATAGAGGAGGGGCGGCTAGGGTTAGCAGCAGCTTGACTTGCTCAGCCCGTTCGCTATGTTTTATACTAACCGTGCGATTTTTCATAAAAAGCCCTGATTTGTATGAAACCCACTTATTTATCCATCGCCTTGAGAATCATGTGCGTGTGACCCTCTAGGCCCAAGTACGAGTCCAGTTAATGGCCCAACAAGCCCAGTGACTCCTCACTAGCTTTATTAATCAATTAATAACCCTTTATTAATTAATTAATCAATCAAATTGATGTCGCACATCGAATTCGACCGGGCCTCCGATCACGTTGGGTGCCAAGCAACACCACGTGAACCCGGAAGGTATTGGGGTTAAGTAACCCACTCTTGGAACCTTTCCGCCGACAGTTACTGCGTGGATATAATCCTTCATTCGTACAATGCTCTCGAGTCAACGCAGGGTATGGCGAGTTGTCAAACCCTAACCGGTCGACTCACTTGGATTGGATGCCACTGATGAATATCGGAAAACTCCTTTCCTGATATTATCGTCCGCCCTGGCAGGGACTTCCGCGCATCCTTCCTAGAGCATTCTCTCTCTAAGTACCGAAAGCGAATGATTCCTTATTGACACACAATTCCCTTCGACGGTATTCCGCTGTACCCAATCCTTGGCGTATTAGAATCCCGTGGCTAGAGATTCGTAAACCAAGGTCAAAGCACTTAAGTCCACCAACAAGGTGTCCTTGGTGTCTCAGGTCCGAGGACCATCCACGCAACAGCGACAATAGAATCAAGCTGGTTGACAGTGAGGCAAAATATCATCCAGCGATTCAGTCGGATCAGTTCAGTGAACTCATTCTCCAATGAGCACCTACAGATTCGCCTTAGTGTCTCCACACAAGTGACTTATGAGATCAGTCACCCTCATCATATGAGCAGGAGTAATCTGTACTAGTCTAACCGAATATCCGATGTCCTTCTCGGATATCCTCCGACTAGGAACGATTAAGAATATGTGTGTTTAAGTGATCAGTCTCATTAGTATGATCTCATCATAATCTGATCACTATAGCACATATTCACGGACTTCATTATGAAACAATAATTAATGCGATTTACACATAATGAATATTATGCCATTATATTAATAAATGAACGAGATTTACATAGTCAGATTGGCTTGTAGGCCACCTAAAACTAATAGAATCCCACTTGGACTAAAGCCAATCACCTTTATACAATAAGCCTATAGACTCTAGGTGACGCTCAAACACAATTTAAGCCAACGGCTTTGTCAGTGGATCTGCTACATTGTCGACGGATGAAACTCTTTCCACTACTACATCTCCTTTGGATATGATCTCTCTGATAAGGTGAAAGCGCCTCAGAATATGCTTCGATTTCTGATGAGACCGCGGCTCTTTCGCTTGCGCAATTGCTCCATTGTTGTCGCACAACAGTGGAACAGGCTCAGAGATGCTGGGAACTACGCCGAGGTCGGTGATGAATTTCTTCAACCACACTGCTTCCTTGGCGGCTTCAGCTGCAGCGATGTACTCAGCTTCAGTCGTCGAATCTGCAGTGGTTACTTGCTTGGAACTCTTCCAGCACACTGCGCCTCCGTTCAAGGTAAACACGAATCCAGATGTAGACTTACTATCATCCGGATCCGACTGGAAACTTGAGTCAGTAAAGCCTCGCAGTTTCAAGTCACCTCCTCCATAAACAAGAAACATATCCTTAGTTCTTCTCAAGTACTTAAGGATACATTTCACTGCCTTCCAGTGCTCTTCGCCTGGATCAGCCTGAAATCTGCTCGTAACACTTAGAGCAAATGCAACATCAGGCCGTGTACATAGCATGGCATACATGATAGATCCTATGGCAGAGGCATAGGGTATTCTATCCATGAATGCCCTCTCATTAGGTGTCTTGGGAGACTGCTCCTTTGAGAGATTAATTCCATGTCTCATCGGTATGAGACCTCTCTTGGAATTTTCCATGCCAAACCTTTTGACTATGGTATCTATGTACAAGGATTGGGTCATTCCAAGCATTCTCTTTGATCTATCTCTATAGATCCATATTCCCAATACGTAGGATGCTTCTCCCAAATCCTTCATGGAGAAGTGTTTCGACAGCCAGATCCTTACTGATGACATCATAGCTACATCATTCCCAATGAGTAGTATGTCATCTACGTAAAGAACTAGAAAAGTGACTGCACTCCCACTGGTCTTCTTGTACATACAAGGCTCATCTTCAGTCTTAATGAAGTCATAAGACTTGACAGCCTCGTCAAATCTTATGTTCCAGCTCCGGGAGGCCTGCTTCAGTCCATAAATGGACCTCTGAAGCTTGCACACTTTATCTGGAGATTCTTTGGATGTGAAACCTTCTGGTTGTATCATATACACCTCTTCCTCAAGCTTACCATTGAGGAAGGCAGTCTTCACATCAATCTGCCAGATTTCATAATCAAAATGTGCAGCAATGGCAAGCAGAACTCTGATCGACTGTATCATGGCAACTGGTGAGCAGTCTCGTCATAGTCAATTCCTTCCCTTTGATGATATCCCTTTACCACCAACCTTGCCTTATAAGTGTCGATCCGTCCATCAACACCGATCTTTCTCTTAAAGATCCACTTGCAACCGATGGGTACAATACCCTCGGGCAAGTCCTCCAAGTTCCAAATTTGGTTGGTGTACATGGACTGGATTTCTAAGTTCATGGCTTCTCGCCATTTTCCGGCTTCTGGGCCTTCTATGGCCTCCTGGTAGGTTTTAGGATCATCATCTTCATTATATTGTACCTTAGACTTACCTTCAGCAATATGTCCCACATATCGTTCGAGTAGTCTAGGTACTCTACCAGATCTACGAGTCTCATCTGTGTATACCTGAACAGATTCAGGAACTGATATCTCATCTGATGATAATGCAGCTGTTTGGAGTTCTGGAACCTCTTTCAATACTATTTTACTCCCACTGTTCTCTTGGAGAAGGTATTCCTCTTCCAGGAAGACAACTTTCCTAGCGACAAACACCTTTTGTTCACCAGGATGGAAAAAATAGTATCCAAAGGTTTCCTTTGGATATCCCACAAACCTGCATTTATCAGTTCGTGATTCCAGCTTGTCTGGATCATGCCTCTTTACATGAGCAAGACAATCCCAGACTTTAACATGTTTAAATTCTAGCTTCCTGCCTTTCCATATCTCATATGGAGTAGAGGCTACAGACTTGTTGGGTACTCTGTTCAGTAGGTATACTGTTGACTCTAGAGCATACCTCCAGAGGGACACTAGTAATCCCGAAAAACTCATCATGGATCGCACCATGTCCAACAAGGTGCGATTCCTCTTTTCTGATACTCCATTCATCTGTAGTGTATATAGAGGGGTCAGCTGAGAAAGGATACCATTATCCTTTAAGAATTGTGTGAAATTAGTACTCAAGTATTCTCCTCCTCGATCTGATCGAAGAGCTTTAATACTCTTTCCTAACTGCTTCTCTACCTCATTCTTGAACTCCTTAAACTTCTCAAATGCTTCCGACTTGTACTTCATTAAGTACACAGCCGAATCGTGAGAAGTCATCGGTGAACGTGATGAAGTATGAAAAGCCACCTTTGGCTTGGGTGGACATGGGACCACATACATCCGAATGTATTAGTTCCAGAATATTCTTGGCACATTCTCCATGTCCAGTAAATGGAGATTTTGCCTTCTTTCCCATAAGGCAGGATTCATATGTTGCAAACGATTCGTAATCAAATGCAGTTAAGTAACCATGCTTGTGCAACTTTTACAACCTGCTTTCGCCAATGTGCCCAAGTCTACAATGCCACATGTAGGCCTAGTTCACACAATTCTTACTCTTCTTAAGTGCATTATCAATTTGAAGATTGTAATAAGAAACATATAAGAGATATAGACCGTTGACTAAAGATGCTGAAGCTATTGATTTATTACCATAATAAATTGAACAACTTCTATTTTCAATAGTCAACCTATATCCTATCTTGTCCAAACAAGACACTGATATGATATTCTTTATTATGCTAGGAACATAATAACAATCTTCTAATAGTAAGGCGTCTCCCGATGAAAGTCTGAGGTTTGCTGTCCCAACAGCAATCGCTGCAACTTTTGCACCGTTTCCTAGCCTCAATTCCACCTTGCCTTGTCTCAGCTTGCGCTTACTTGTCAGCATCTGTGCATCATGACAGATATGAGAAGCACATCCGGTTTCCAATACCCAAGATGTGGAATCTCTAACTGACAAGTTGATATCTATCATATAGATATCTGAAGCTTCAAACAGCTTCACTCTTCCATGAGCTTTATCATGAAAGAACTCCTTGCAGTTCCTCTTCCAGTGACCATACTGCTTATAGTAGAAGCAGTCACCCTTCACTACTCTTTTGCCTTTGTCCTTCGATCTTTTATCGTTAGCTATCATCTCTGCTTCAGGGGCATCCAATGCCGATTCAGTAGGAGGATCAGCTTCAGGGACAAAGTTACTGTACTCAGATCTGAAGACATTCTTCAGGTTTCTGAACCAATCCGAGTAGATCAGGTAAGTCAAAAGGGCATCAAGTATGCCACGGAGTGGGTTATTCCACGACATAATTCCCTATAGGAGATAAGTTCTATTTAGCAGATGTTCAATTATTAAAGTTTAAAACAAGACATGGTCTTTTGTTCAAGTTTAACTCCCACTAATTTTCGACGGACTGTATAACCCCCAGTTATACAGAACGGGAGACGCCGACAGTCTCCTAGTGGGGATCAGAATCTCAATTACTTGCACTACAGCCTTGTGGATAGTATAACAAACTGTAATACAATCAGAGAGCACCCAACTCATGGGACTTGCAACTCCTTGCAATATCTGATCATAGCTTCGGTCCCCAGAGATTTAATGGCCTTGTGGATAGCACAACAAACTACTAATTCTGGTCTAAGCTAACCATCGTTACGCGACGAGCATAGATTTGCATGCAGCCCTTATAGATAGCACAAGAAAGTTACATGGTTCCTCTACCTCGATCATATAGGCATCTAATACCATAGCCACAGTTTCTCCTCCCAATTAAGCAGGCGTTGTGGATAGCACAACAAACCTGCCTAAAGTGATTCGAATCCTATGACTATAACGATGGTGGACCACGCGGTAAGTTCTTAACTACTCGCGTTACGGCTTAGAGTTTATCTGAGGGTATTTAGATAACTTTTATCTTGGTCTCTCCTAGGTGATAGTATATAAATACATCGTATATATTTACTAAATACTATACCTGCTTTGATTCATAATCAAAAGAAAACAATGCATCTCATACATGTCATTAGTGTGGTCATGGATAGCACAGTGGGTTTGACTGGAGCCAACAGTCAAACGCACACACAATCTAACACAACAATTATATTAGATAACCTGCAAGCACATAGGCAAGAGATCTCCATCTTTTCGCCTTCCTGGTTGTAGCTGTGGATCGTCCTCGCTCCTTCCTCGGTTGCCTCGATCAGATTATATTAATTCTAGAATTACATGTAATTAGAAGAGAGCCTTATGGCGAGTACAAGAGAGAGGGAGGTAGAAATACATCAGAGAATGAGAGAGGGAGAGATACGCAGATCTCTATTTATTAACAATTAATAAATATCCATCATTCATCTACGATCCACACAAACACATCATTCATCACATGAACAATTAAATAAGTGCATACCAATGACCACGGTGTGTTTTAAACATCCCACACATGATTCAGCGCATCACATGGCTAAAATAAAAGAGTTTTTAAAAATATATAACTTTGGCTTTCAAAAAGTTGGGATCCAATTAAAATTGGTATTTGAATTTCGAAAATTCATTTTATTAACTTAACATGCCATTAAATCAAAATTTAAAAGCATTAAACACACATCACATGCGCACACACTCCAAATTAATAATTCCAGATTATTCCATGCAAATTAGAACATTTCTAATAATCTAACACTTAGATTAAACCCCATTAATAATCTAACAATTAAACTGTTTAAAGACTAATCTAACTCTTAGATTAATCTAACTAAGTTAATTAATAATTTAACACTTAAATTAATAATCAACCAAATTAATTATTAACTACTAACCTAACACTTAGATTAGTCAATTAATATTAATTATTAATTTAACATTTAAACCAATAATTAACACCAATTAGTTAATAATTAATAATTCTAACTCTTAGAATATTGGATTAACATTAATTATTAATTTAACTTTTAAATCAATAATTAATAACTCCTTATTAAACCATTCTATTAGTTAATTGAAATTAATTATCAATTTAACAGTTAAACTAACAATTAATTTCAGTTAACGAATAAATACTAACTTAACACTTAAATTAGACAATTAAAATTAATTATTAATTTAACATTTAAATTTATAACTAATTCTAATTTATTAACAACATTTTGTTAACATAAATGATTTATAATCATTGATGCCAATTAAAATTGATAAATAATTTAAATGTTTCAAAACTGTTTTAAAACATTTAATTAAAATTCAATTTAAATATTGAATGGGCAATTAGGTTTAATTAGGAATTTTGGGGTTTAATGGGTCAAAAAGGTAGGGGAAAAACTGAAAATGGCTCAGCCACTTGTGCCATCTGGCTCGAGCCAGTGGCTCGGCCTGGTTCGAACCAGGTTCGAACCTTGGCTTGAGGCTAAGCCCAGCCAGGCCTAGCCTAGCTAGACCATCAGACCGGCCCGGCCCAGTCGTTTAGACCGGCTCGGGACCGGCCGGTTCGCCCCCTATCTTCCCCAAAGGAAGAAACCCTAACCGAAGCCCTCTTTTGTTGCAAGTTGAGGAGGGTGTTGCCCGGCGGCCGGCGGTGCGGTGCCGTCCGGCCCCGCCGGCGACGTGCCCAGCGCCAGAGGGTTCGCCGGAGATGCCCATTGCAAACAGGCCTCCAAAAACTATTTTTCTGGTTTTCTGGTGCAACCGTGAAGATGGAGGAAGAAGAAGGGAGATTCCCTTTAACCGGCCACCTCCCCAGCTACTCCGGCCCCGGCCCACTAGTGCCGGCGATGACCGGGAGGTCCTTGGTCATACCAGGATCACCGGCCACTTCCCCATCACATGGGGACACCCGATTGAAACCTCAATTAAGCCTAGTTCTTCATCATATGAAGAACACGAAAAGACCCAAATAAAATTTCAAAAATTGCAGTAATAAAATAATCAAATTATTTTATTGTTCATCGTATGAACATGGACCTTGCAATTAACGGAATTCATGCATGGAATAACGCATAGAAAATTAATTCGGAGAACGAAACAGGATGAGAAACAGTGGAACCTTGCTCTGATACTACTGTTAGGTTTTCTCAATTTCTTCGGATCGCTCACGCAGCGGAAAATAAAATAAAACAGCGACCCGTTTTCCCGTTTCGAAAAATCTAAAGACACGATTATCGGATAATCGAAGTTCTCACCGTGTGCAGATTCGAATCCGCAACTGTTCGATTCCGTCAGTGCGACACCGCAAGCCGCGAAAGCGCCCGGCCTCTAGCAAAGTCCACGCGATCCTCCTCGCGACGGATATCCTCACGTTCCTCGTTCTTCGCAGCCCACGAAACCTCCGTCGGTCGCCACAATGATCGCCGCAACGCGCGGACGATTTCCTGTCGAACGGGATTCGGAGAAGCGGCGGAGCAGATCTGGATCTGTTTGGATGCCAGAGAGAGAGAGAGAAACAGAGGAGGAGCGGCTAGGGTTAGCAGCAGCTTGGCCTGCTCAGCTCGTTCGCTATGTTTTATACTAACCGCGCAGTTTTTCATAAAACCCCTGATTTGTATAAAACCCACTTATTTATCCATCGCCTTGAGAATCATGTGCGTGTGACCCTCTAGGCCCAAGTACCAGTCTAGTTAATAGCCCAACAAGCCCAGTGACTCCTCACTGGCTTTATTAATCAATTAATAACCCTTTATTAATTAATTAATCAATCGAATTGATGTCGCACATCGAATTCGACCGGGCCTCCAATCACGTTGGGTGCCAAGCAACACCGCGTGAACCCGGAAGGTATTGGGGTTAAGTAACCCACTCTTGGAACCTTTCCGCCGACAGTTACCGCGTGGATATAATCCTTCATTCGTATAATGCTCTCGAGTCAACTCAGGGTATGGCGAGCTGTCAAACCCTAACCGGTCGACTCACTTGGATTCGATGCCGCTGATGAATATCGGAAAACTCCTTTCCCGATATTATCGTCCGCCCTGGCAGGGACTTCCGCGCATCCTTCCTAGAGCATTCTCTCTCTAAGTACTGAGAGCGAATGATTCCTTATTGATACACAATTCCCTTCGACGGTATTCCGCTGTACCCAATCCTTGGCATATTAGAATCCCGTGGCTAGAGATTCGTAAACCAAGGTCAAAGCATAGAAGTCCACCGACAAGGTGTCCTTGGTGTCTCAGGTCCGAGGACCATCCACGCAACTGCGACAATAGAATCAAGCTGGTTGACAGTGAGGTACAATACCATCCAGCGATTCAGTCGGATCAGTTCAGTGAACTCATTCTCCAATGAGCACCTACAGATTCGCCTTAGTGTCTCCACACAAGTGACTTATGAGATCAGTCACCCTCATCATATGTGCAGGAGTAATTTGTACTAATCTAACTGGATATCCGATGTCCTTCTCGGATATCCTCCGACTATGAACGATTAAGAATACGTGTGTTTAAGTGATCAGTTTCATTAGTATGATCTCATCATAATCTGATCACTATAGCACATATTCACGGACTTCATTATGAAGCGATAATTAATGCGATTTACACATAATGAATATTATGCCATTATATTAATAAATGAATGAGATTTACATAGTTAGGTTGACTTGTAGGCCACCTAAAACTAACAGAATATCCCTAGTCTGAGGTGCACCAGATGGTTCTGTAGGCTGGTGAGATGGTGAAGATCTAAAAGTTGTAGGTTCCTCAGTGGATTCATAAAGTGGATGAATGGCTAAGAGTGCAGGAACATTATCCAAAATATTTAAACTCTCAGATAGAGGAACTGTAGATAGTGTTGAGTTTGGAATAGAAGGTGCTAGTTGAGGAAAGGATGATTCTTCAGCCACAGGCTCAACAGATGGAGTCGGAGATAAAGGATGAGTAGGTGAAGTGAGTAGGCTCTTTAGGTGAAGAGGTGGCAGGAGGAGTTGCTTTAGTTCTTCTTCTTCTTATAGGTATGACTTTCCGTCTTATATGTTCTATTCTCAGCTCAGACACACATCTAAGCACATCTCCTTGCAAACTCTTCATCTCAAGCATTCCAGAATTCAGTTCATGAAGATCAACCTATTACTGATCCAATCGCTTCATTACTGCTACAAAACTGTCTGACCTATCCTCTTTCCTCTTTCTAACATACTCTTTCTGAGTCATAGATGAAGGAGGAGGAGAGGGTACAGATTCTGCTTTAGGATGCATAAATCCTGTATTCCTTAGCAACTCATCAATATATGTAGTTGCCTCATCAACTCTCCTCTGATCTTCCCCAAGATCATGAACCTCTCCCGTAACAGAAGGCTCCCCCTCAACACTTGCAGGTTGATGAATTTATCCTTCAATGGAGATTTGTGTAGGCTGATCCTACATCTCTACTTCTATAGCAAGTTCTTTTTGTGGTTGGTCTATAGCCTCTGTGACATTTGGTACTGATGCTCTAGTTTTTGCTACTGATGATTCTACTACTCATGCTTTTGCTTCAGTTGTTTCTACTGCTGGTGCTAGTACTTCTTATGCTTCTGCTATTGCTGGTGCTGCTGGTGCTTCAATTGCTATTGGTGCTACTGCTGGTGACTGACTCAATAAGATTTTTGGATCCTTTGGAGGGACAGTGGGCTTGTACAATTTGCCATCAAAGAAGGAGAATTAACTTCTCGTTAAACTACTCAAGGTCAAAGGCAAATGTGATAGCTCCTCTTTACCTTTGAAGTCCACTCTAAAGTGCCTGAAGATGAATGTGAGAAGATGATCATAGGGAAGCCACACATTATTTGATTTCTTGGACTTCTTTAGCTCCTCAATGGTGCTTGCCATGTTCCAAATGATGCAGGCATGCAAGTTTGCATCTTCTTTCTTCAACATTCAATATAGAAAGTCAGAGTCCTTCTGTGTGACCACTGAAAAAGTAACTCGTCTACTGATCAAAAGGTGTGCAGTAATCATATGCAACATCCTCTTTTCTATAGACAACTGAGTGACATCCATACAGCCTTTCTTCAGCACATATTTGGGTCCAACAATAGCTCTGACCTTGGTTATGCTGTCTTCACTGGCATCTAGTCCTAGCCCTATGGCTTTACATCCAAATAGTTGTTCCAATAGGCTCATAGTCACCTCAATCAGCTTACCTTTTATGTTACTAATGACAGAGGTACTGGTCTTTTCCACATCATTTATATAGAAGGCCTTCACAAGGTCCTTATAGAAAGGCTCACTGGTCTCACAAATCTGCTTCCATTTTAAGTCAGCCAACAACTTTTCTACCTTCTCAAGCCCCTTCTTGTTCAACTCCGCGAAATCTACTTTCTTATAGCTGTAGAAGTCGACCTTGGCTACCATGAACCTCTGGTGCTCTGTCATGGAGATGAAGTGCACTGTGGAGGTGGCTAGAGCAACTGGTTCAACTCCAATGGCTAGAACTTGAGATGCAGATGCGGATGTGGCCATATCAAGAACTCTAGGGTTTAGGAGGTGCACTAAATGAGAAAAAAAATGATTCAATCAACTAAATAAGCTGAGGGAAATGATAGAGGAGGTCAAAATGAGTGAGAATGTTTCTACCTTTTGAGAGAAATCGAGCTAGAATGCAGAAAATCAAAAGTTCTTTCCTCTGTGTAGAAACTCTAAAAGCAGGAAGGTTCAAGAGCGAGAAAGAAGAAAAATGTAGCTTTTGGAAGCAGAGAAGACTAATGGTCATACCTCCCTTTATATAGGCACTCAGGCAAAAGGTAGTTTGTAAATTAAAAAAAAGGGAAATCGATTATCCTTGTGGGCATAATAGATTAATAGTATAACCATAATCGCAATGAGGAGTAATCGATCTGAAGGAGAATTGATTATAGAACAAACTATAATCAAATAAAACTAGCATCTATAATCGATTAAAGAGAGTTGAACCGATTAAGTGAGTGAATTGATTATTGAATAACATCGATAAAGGTAGGACATCAATTAACAAAATGAATCAATTTAATCGATCTAAAGGAGAATCGATTATTAAACAAACTATAATCGAATAGAACTAGCATCTATAATCAATTAAACATAGTTGAATCGATTAAGTGAGTGAATCGATTATTGAATAACATCGATAAAGGTAGGATATCAGTTAACAAAATGAATCCACTTATGACTACAAATCGATTAATATCAAAGCGATTAAGCATAGATTTCATAATAAAGAGTTAACTTATTAAAGATTTAAGTTGAATCCATTAAGAGTCCTTAATGAGAGAACCGATTAAGGTAGCGATTAAGTTAACAATGAATTGATTAACAAAGAGATTTCAAGTAAGCATACAGAAGTGATCAATCTACTCATACCCTTTGAGAGTCTATCCATATTTTGATTATTTAAACTAATTAATATCTTCACAAATTGTACATACCCAATTCTCTTCTAATATAAGTAATCTATCTTCATGAAGGAGTTTTGTGAAGATATCAACTAGTTGATGCAATGTATCAACAAAATTCATATTAATACTACTATTAACTATACGGTCTCTAATAAAATGATGTCTTACCTCAATGTGCTTGGTCGTGGAATGTTGAATTGGACTCTTTGTCAGGTTGATGGCATTGGTGTTGTCACACATCATTGGAATTTCATCCAACTTGTATCTAAAGTCCTCTATTTGATGCTTGATCTACAACAGTTGAGCACAGCAGCTTTCAGCTGCTACATATTTTACTTCTATTGTTGACAAATGTACAAAATTCTACTTTTTGGAGGACCATGAAATTAGGCAACCTGCAAGAAAATGATCGGCAAGGGCATCACCGATCATTCGTACAGCCGGATGAAGCTTTGAATACCATCGGGCAATCACAATGCACTCAATAAAGACAATAGTCAAGTTTATTGAAAATAAACATTGTTCATAAAGTGCCTAAAAACAGTTGCTGGTTAGAGGGAGGAGGCAAAGGAGGCCTCAGATCTCTTAGCCTTTTTCAATAAAAAAGAAAGAACAAACTATAACTCATTTAGTCCATGTCGTTTGTTAGCAACAATAGGCTTCTTAAGTTGTGCATTGGTCACCGCAAGATATGTCTGTTGGGTGACATGTTGTTGGTTTCTTCGAGCCGCTCTACCCCTTCCTCCATCGGGAGCTTCAACTTCTGGTATAGGCTGGAGGGGACGGCCTTGAACCGTCCTATGGACTCCCTTCCTAGGATGACATTATAAGCAGAAGGAACATCTACCACTGTAAATTCGATCTTGCACGTGATCGCCATCGGCGGTGTCCCTAACATCATAGGGAGGGTGATTTATCCTTCTGTAGTAACAGGTTGACCGCTGAAGCAATGGATTGGGGTTTGGATCCTCCCTATGCCAGATAAGTTTGGCTCAAGTTGCTTGAAGCAATGAAGGAACAAGATGTCCGAGAAGCTCCTATTGTCGACGAAGATTCTTTTAACTAGGTAACCTGTAATGTCAGCCTCAATTACTAGGGCCTTGTTGGGTGGGAGCACGATACCTTGGAGGTCCTCGTCGGAGAAGGTAATGGGCTCCTAGTCAAGGGTGGACGATTGACGGTGGCGATCTCCCAAGCAAGCCGCTTGGTTCAAAGGTATAACTTCGCCTCTTCTTGTTTTTATCCCCACCACTGGAAGCTCCTCTATAGATCATATAGATGACCCACTCGGGAGTGGTTGGTCGATCTTGATTTGTAGGTGGAGGGGATTGGTGGACATCTCTTCCACCTTGTTGGGGATCTCACTCTCCTCTCTGAGCTATTTACCTCCTTCGATATCCTTGTTTGATGAGGTCTTCAATCTCCCTTCTGAGGTCATAACACTTAGATATGAAGTGGTCATACTCATTGTGGAAGGCACAAAACTTTCCTCTTTTCTCAGCTCCAAGGACGGGTTTCACCTTTTTAGGCTAGTGTACGTTCCCTCGTTTTTAACCTCCTGAAGGATGTGGTTGATCTATGTGTTTAGCATAGTATAATTTTCTTCTCGTCGGTCAAAGAACCATTCTTGTCGTCCTTTCATTGATCGTGGCGCTAGTCCTTGTAGGGTCGATCAAGTCGGTCGCTCTCCAACTGTTACTTATTATGACCGGGAGTGGGTTGCTCTTCACCTTTGCCTTTGATGTTGGGGCACTACTACAAGGTTTTGCATGTGCAAAGTAATTCTTAGTAGTTAATACATTGGTTGACCTTCCTTACGAAGTCGGGGAGGTCAAATGGGAGCTCTTTACTAAGCTGAAATTGACCATGTTCACTGGCTATTCCTACTATGAAATATTGTGCTGCATTAGGCACATCCACATTGGGGATCTTCAGCACGGGTTCATGAAAACGCGTACAGTATCTTCGAAGCGACTCATCTTTTCTTTGACGCACAGACACTAGAGATGCCGTGGTCATCAGCATGCGCCTACCTAGAGCAAAATTATTCTAAAAAGTGCACTGCAACTCTCGGAAGTTGTCAATCGAGTTGGCTTGAAGCTAGCGGAACTACTATCGAGTGTTCCCCTCTAGTGTTGTTGGTAAGGCTTGGCATTTAATTTCATCCACCATGTTTAGGAGCGAAAATGTGCTTTCAAGCATATGCAGGTGGTCATCCGGGTCCTTCATACCATCACACGTCTTCAAAGTATGCATGCGAAATTGTAGAGGGAGTAGTTCTTCCCGACGGAGTAGTTTTTCTACTCATTCATCTAGCTTCCCCACCCTCCGTTCCCCAAAGGCAGGTGGTGGGAGTGGCGACTGGACCCACCATGTTTGTTTTGGGGAGGGGCCATCGATCTCAAGGTAGAGGGGTCTCAACTAGGAGAAGTCCAAGAGGAAGTACTATTGTGGGCGTAAACATTGCTCTACCATTAGTGATATGAACCCTTGGTCCAGGGTGGGACGAGATTTCTAGCTCAGCCAAGCGACTCATGAATAGAAGGTCATTCCCGAGCCAACCACTCATGTAACCGACCACACTCCCTATCTAGCATGGGGTCGTGGTGCGAAGGATGTCTTTCGGCGGGGATTACAGGCCCGCTTGGTGGAGGCGGTGGTGGAGGGGGTACTAGGTTCTCTACATTCCAATGACTTCCTGCGGGACTTGCTGTACGGCCACGTCTCTTGTGTTGCACCTCTCCTTCAAGGCGGTCCACCTTGGCCTCCAGCCGATGGATATGGTCGACCAAGAACTATAGGTCAGGGCCTTGGGTCGCATAGTGTTTTTCCTCAAGGTGGCTGGGATCGCCATTGGTAGGTCTCGATGGAAGGAGGGCATCGATGGTCGAAGAAGAAGTAGGTGGAGGAGGGAGGTTTACCCCATCAATCGGAGCCTCTTTTTTTCTAGATGCCCTGCTATGATCGCCTTTGGCCAATGCTTGCTAAATCGTTTCTCACAAACGGTGCCAAAAGGTGGGCCGAAATATTGTCCACTACGATCAGGGCCCTCCATCTCCAATCAGAGGGGAGTCATCCGGCGATCCTTGCAAAAGAGAACACCGTTAGTGGCCCCCAACAGCGATCTAAGGGATCTCCCTCCGATGCTTGAGTCAAAAGATTGGGGATTCTGAGAGAAAACCCAGGTAACTTGGGCACTAGGAAATGTACCTGTATTGGTTGGGCAATGGGTCCTTATATAGCGGAGCAAGAGAGTCCCAACAGGGGAAGCGATATCTAAAGAGATCCCCCCCCCCCCCCCCCCCCCAAGTTGATCCAAAGTCGGAGGGGATTGATATAAGAAAGTCGGATCTAAGACAGATTCCCAAATTTATGTTGATCCAGACAAGAGTAAGGGGTACTCCTTATGGGGTTGTACCCATAACAAGGAAAGTTCCCAACTCGACTGGGGTTTCTCTAGGAAGGGCAGATGTTTCCCGATGCACGTTGAGTCGTACCTGAGGTATGGGTCGATTAGAGCATCTTGTCGTGGGATAGACTTGGACTACTAGCTCTCATAGTCATCTTTGTTCGGGTGAGGCTTATGGGGATGGGGACTAGGCCATTCCTGAGTAATTGGGCCGGCTCATAGGCTATCTGGGTCGGGCAAGATTTTCCTCCTTCAAACGGATTTGCAGGGATTTTAAAAATGAAGATAAAATTTTAAACAGAGCATTCTACACCCTACAAGGATTAATCTGAAGAATTTTTTGTTTCTAATTATTTTTTAATATTTTTATATATTGTTTTTTGATACATACCCAATGGAACGGTTCCAATTGATTTTAAAAATAAGACAGTGAAAATTAAAGTCCCTAAGATGGGGAACAACTTTAAAGGGCCTATTTAAGTATTTAAAAATTATTGATGAGTTTGATTGTTTTTAAACATGGAGATAAGAAGATTTTGATGAGGGTAGGGGGTCATCCATGGAGCTCATATATATATATATATATTTATATATATATATATAATGTATATGTATATATATACGACTAGATCATACCATTATTTTGGGATTAATATTTCTCAATTAGTCATTAATATTAGACCTTCCAAGGATGGAAATAATCTTAGAGTTCAATTGAAATGTTTTCTTATTTTTTACTATTTTTTAATTTATCTTAAAAAACATTTTTCATGCACCCATTAGATAGCTACAATTAAATTTCACAAAAGTTTTTAAAAAATTTAAAAAGATCACCAAACATAGGAAATCATTTCAATTGGCCTGAGTTATTTCCATCCCTATGAGATCTCGTATTAATGACTAATTAAGAGATTACAATAAACTGTACGATTTGGCATATATATATATATATATAGTTTAGTATCAAATGAGCCCCGGGCTCATCTAACTTAAATGAGGCCCCTCGAAATCTTCATCTCTTCATGTTTAAAAAAATAATAAAATATATCAATAATTTTTAAATATTCAAATAGGCCCCTTAAGAATCTTTCCATCTTTCGGACTTTAATTTTCACTGTCCGATCTTAACGATCAATCCTAATGGTCCAATTGGGAGGTTTAAAAAATTAACATCTAAAGGTGCTGAAAAAATGGTAAGAAAACAAAAAATTCATCAGATTTGTCCTTAAGATTGAGTCCATCTCTTAGGATTTTAGTTTTGATCTTCAAACAATGATACATTTGATTGGATGACTACAGTTAAATTTTTCGATTTGACTATGAAAATTAAATTTCAAGGTATCAAATCCAACATAGATAGGAGTATTTAAATATTAAAGTGTTTGATAATTTTTATTTTATTTTTAAGATAAAAAATTGGAAGTTTTAAGAGGGTTTATCTAAGTTAGGTGAGCCTGAGGACTCATTATAGTCGGCAGCATAGGAGAATGCTGCTACGTTGTTCGTCACAGTGCTTGCAATTTGACCGTATATATTATTTTGGACCCCTTCCCTATATTATAATAAAATAAAATTTATTAAAAAAATAAATATTCAATTATCCCTCTTAACACTATTTCCATCTCATGGAGTTTTATTTTCACTATTCGGTCGAGTATGAAACTCAATCTTTGCTATCCATAAGGTACATGTAAATTTTAATTTTAAAAATCATAATAAAATGATCAAAAAATAAAAAAATGAACATATTCTCTTAAGATTGTTTCTATTCTTTGGACCTTTAGTATTCATCATCAATTTACTCGCATAAAATTGGACGGCTACAATTAATTCAAATATGATCTATCGGTGAAAATCAAATTCAAAAGAATAAAAATTACTTTACAGAAGTAATTAAATATTTAAAAATTTACGATGATTGTTATTTTTTCAAATCAAAGAGGAGGCCAAAACATAACATGTGGTTTGGCTGTACAGATGCCAAAGCTGCGTCACATCACTCCTCAGTATATATATAGGAGTATAGTACTATGCGAACTAGCCCCTTCACATGGTCTGGCCGCATGGTAGTACACCCGATCGAAGATCGGATATGTATTGAATCGCGTAAGAATCTGAAAATTTAACCTTTTTTACAAAAGTGAAGCGTACCGTTCGATTCAAGATCGGAGGACGCGTAGTGCCTTGCGGTTAGCACGCATAGAAGCGGTTGACCGCATATTATGTATAAGGAGTGCTATGAGGCGAATGTTACAGTGCATGCAGATTTCGACTCATTCCTCATGTTAAACATAATAAATTTTAAAATATTAGATTCTCCCCTCAAAATAAATTTCATTCCTTTTTGCTTAAGTTTTACTATTAGATCGTGAGGTTTTCAAAGTAAACCGTCCAATTTTACATTCGTAAATTAGTGAAAAATACTAAAACCCCAAGAAAGATGAGAACAATCCTGGAAGCTATTTGACGAATATTCTAGTTTTTGACTTTTTTTCATGATGTTTATAATCAAAATTTATATGTGTCCGATGGACAGTTATAATCGAATTTTAAGATGGAACCACGATTGGACGATAAAAATAAGGCCCCAAAGAATGAGAACTTTAAATAGTTATTGAGTATTTAAAAATTTAAAAATTATTTTATTTTTTAAAATAGAAAATAAGATTCAAAATAATTTAAAAATATGGGTGATGAGAAAAAACCCAATTGAGTCTGATAACTCGGCTCAATCCCAATTCAAGAATGGGCCGAACAACATTCATTCACTATCGGCGGCCCAAATTCGTATTAGGCCGAGATGGATCCAGCCCCACCACCAAACTTAGCCAATTTAATTCGGCCCAGATGCTTACTAGGCCGACGTGGGTCCGGCCCATTCGGCATGGCGAATATGGATCACTCAAATATAACCCAGGTGCGTAAAGGGCCGAGATGAGTCCGGCCCGTCTCAATCAGCCGCTTATGGGCCCTCGGTCTACTAACTCTCGAAGTATTCTCAGGATTTTATCTCAACTCCTATAATCTTACATCACTTACCACAATAGAAAAACTCTCATCCCCTGTTATAAAAAGAGTACTATTCACTGCAGAAAATGTACACAAGCTATTAAGCCTCCACCTCTCTCTTAACACTAAAATTTTTATTAAGCCTATTGCTAACTTAACCATTGGAGGGGATTCCTCCGAACCTAGACCCGGGACTTTTTCTTACTGGTTCTTTCTTCCTGTAGGAACTTCAGCCTTCATCCCTGACTCGTTCTCAGTCTGAATCCCTCTCGACTCTCGATCATCAGCTGATTATTGGATTCCTCGTCCGAAGTTTGATAGTGATCGCCTTGACAACATCAATGGGGATGAGACTCAGTACTGTATAAGTTTGCATTCTACGTCCATGAACCCTCGATTTGGCCATACTACGGCTTGCCTATTGGAACGAATTGGGCATACTACGTCCGTGAACCATCATGTGTTGATCAGATGGTTACTGTGGTCCGGCATGTTAGCGCGCGAACAGGAGCACATCTGGGACCCTCATTAAAATGTCAACACCATCCTTGACTGCAACAAAACCCTCGACCCCTTTATTCCTCCTCTGCCCGCAAACCAAGGACAGGGAAGAACAACAGCAGTAGCTGCGCATGCTCACCCTCCTCTCCCTCTCTATCCCAAACCGCAGCAGGGGTAAAGGGGGGTAGCCATTGGCTCTAGTCATCGGGAGTACGGGTGTAAACGGCTTGGGTTTGAGTAGGATCCGTTTAGATACGAATCCGATCCGAAAATACTAAGATTCGAACCTAACCCTGATCCAAAATTTCAATAGAAATCGGATCATATTCGAATCGGGTTTTGACCCGATCCGAAATTCTGCCCTTCCCTCCGCAAAACCCCCGCCCTAAATGTCCCAGTATGCCATTGCCGCACAACCCCCATCCCTCCCAACTATCTCCACCATGGCATGGTGGTGCAGGTGCGGCCCCAATCTCGTTACTGACTTGCCGGCGGCAGCGGATGTGCCTCCCAATCTCGTCGCTGACTCGCCTGCGGCAGTAGGTGAGGCCCTCAATCTCATCATCGGCTTATCGGCGGCGGCAGGTGCGTCCCCAATCTCGTCGCCGGGGAGCAGGTGCCCCCCGACACGATCGGCCCGCACCGATGCTGATGAGCAGAGGACTATGTACAACATCGGGGCAGGCTCCTCCCGATTCGACGACGCTGATGACCACATTTGGTGCCTTCTCCGATGATGCTGGCTTCCCCGCCTCTGACTGGGGAAGCTCCTTCCAGTCCCCTGCCTTGGTTAGGCTTCATTGCCTGGCTAGGATGGTGGCGGCCTCCGTTGTGTGTAGGGGCGGCATGGGCATCAGCACGGCCGGACTCATTGGAGGACTTGATCCCGAGGCCCTTGCGATAGGCGGCGACGACGTCGTCAAAGCTGCCGAGGGTGTGGTGGGTGCTGCCGAGGCCGCTGTATCCGCATTACCACTGTGCAGGAGTCCATGATGACCCCGCCCTCCTTAGCTCGCCCCCACGCTGAAGGATGACGGGGGATGGACAACATAATGTCAAGGAGGTGGAACCAGGGCCGGCCAGGCAGTAGGAAAAGGAGAAGGCTCCGCCAAGGTGAGGAAGGGGCCCTGCTTGTTGCGGCAGCAATCGAAGGCGACGCTCAGGACGGAGTGCCGCCATAGGAGACCTAGCAGAGGCGCGAGTCGTTTTGTCTAGCTGGCGGCGTTGGCTGAAGCCACAAGTGAGGGGAGCATTGGGGGAGGATGCGGCCGGGTTGAAGACAGGTTTCGGGTTTTCTGAGGATCCGGAACCTGGTC